>LR991052.1:70184406-75045085 GCA_905163555.1 Notocelia uddmanniana
TAATTTATATACCATAGGATTCGTCCCATGCTGCAGATTTGCAATAAGGTCTTAGTTTTTTGATTTTTATCCTGGATTTTTTTTTAAATTGATATTTACGAAAAATCCTGGATGCCCCGACAAATATAAGCCTCAAAATCGTGTTCGATGACGCCGCATACAAGCGACGGGTCAGCTTACCTTGGTAGAATTGTACGAGGTGTCAAAATTTAGCTTGGTTAACACGTGACTTGGGAACTGGCTATTGTATGATTCCGGATGACATAAAATCAAATATGAATTAAAATGTTCCTGTAAGAAATATCTGGTACAGCATTACAAAATAAAATCTTTTGACTCGAGAAATACTCAATATTATTAACTATAAACGAAAGTAAAATTACTAATTAGTTTACAAGACAATACATAATATTCGGTGTATTCGGTCTAAGTATTTACAGTTTACATGAATGCCAGACGTTTTGTGTCAACATTTAACTTATTTTTTATTGTGGCCCTTTACACGATTTTTATTTTCACAATACTGAGGTGTCAATATTATTGCGGTCTATAAAGACAATACAAATTTTAGTGATCCGTTAATTTCATGGGGCATTTTACACGGTGATTATTATCCCGTGACACACTCATATCACCATACGATTTACGTGAATATTGAATGCATATTGAACCAAAACACGAACTATTTGGAAAAACGCGATAATATTGACATCTCAGTTTTGTCATTATATTAATCGTGTAAAGGGCACCATTCATTTCTGAACTTAAGACCCTGTTCACATTATCCGATTTGATGAAGGTTTCGGCTCCGACAAATGTATGGAAATGTGACCAATATCGTGTCGTGCAATGTGAACAGTGACCAGTTTTCGTAATTAATAATACTAACAGATCCGCAGTGTTAAGCAAGACGATTTTTCTTATAGTTGTCTCTTTGGATCCTTATGGTTAAGCAAGATGAATTAGACCGGGACAGATAGAACGATCATTTTCGGCTGCTAACGAATTGTCTCCACTTAAAATCACACCAAAATTTCAAATCACATATAATGCAAAACGTCACAAACGTCAGTTCAGTACAATTTGCATATAAACAAATATATTTGAAAGCAGATGCACTGACAGGTGAACACCTGTCAGATATCACTTATCTGTCTTTCTCAAACTTACTGATTTGTGCATTAGAGAGAAGAGAATGAGATGTTCAGAAATTGTTCAACTTAAATGAGCGGATTTGATATCTGTGGCAGTTTTCTATACATATAGGGATAAGCTAGCCTTTTTACTTCCACGTTTTGTCTGTTTGTCATTTTGCCGTGTTTTATCTACAATAAAGCCATACATACATACATACATACATAACAGTGTCGGCTCCAACGCCGATATCGGATCGGATAATGTGAACAGGGCCTGTTCAGTTCTGTCGAATAAAGCAGAAAATAAATGTAATGTTTACATAAATGACATACGTATTGTGTCATTTTTTTATTGTGCTCTATTATGTCAATATTATATTGTCATGGTTTAAACAAAGAAGTTGGTATACAAACCAATGACGCTTCAAATATACGTTCCGTATATCTTAACTGATATTGATACCTGCCAAAACAATGACAAACCAAATTAAACTTTACGTTGTGAGTTACAGAACTGTTTCTGAGTTAATCATAGATAAGCTGCAAAACATTTTGAAAGAGAAGAGATTCGCTGTGTCTAAGTGTGTCTCTCTTCCACCTATTGCCATACCAGTAGGGTGATCAAGAGATCATAAGCAAAGAAGTTCTCATTGGAGTAGACGTTACTTATTGGTGGATTTAGATCAAACGAACGAGAAAACAATGTTGCACTAATTAACCTTTACGACGCCAACAACGCATTTGAAGTATTTGCGCACTATTAAAAATATAATTACAACCTTTAATTGCCGAGAACATAGGTGTTATGATGTATGAAAATTACCTTCGTACTTTATACTATGTACTATTACTTATTCTGTGATACTATGGTTTATATTCTATCTCTTATGAAAAATGAGTTGGCGTGTAAGTGTCACTGTGGTTCATAAAGTATGGCGTTCAAAAGGTTAATTTGCTATTTTTTTTTCAATGTTTGTCTGAGGATGTCAAACCCTACAAAGTTGAATCCTACAGAAATGCATGTAGGTTGATATCTCATTAGCCCATCATGGCCCACGTACAAAGCCCAGTTATGCGGTGGATCGGGGTGCAAATATGTTTGTTTATGATTGACTGTGACACAAATGTTTTTAAATCATCTTTGTAATCGAGAGCGAAGCCACGGGATAGAATATAGATAGGCTATATTCTATCCCGCGGCTCCTCTTGCATTCTTCGTAGTACGTCGACGCGGCGGAGCCGCGCGGGTAACTAGTATTCTCTATATTTAAACATACTTACCACCACACACACATCGTTTACATGAGTTTTTAATAAAAATAACGTTTAATTAATAATAATTTGCTAATTATAACCCTCTATCCCTACAGGCACAAAACTGGTCTTCGCGAGTTGGAAATACTCAAACGCCTCAACGACGCCGATCCAGAAGACAAGTTCCACTGCCTGCGGTTGTTCCGACACTTCTTCCACAAACGGCATCTGTGCATGGTCATGGAACCGCTGTCCATGAACCTCCGCGAGGTAAGAACTCCAGCTTAGTTCAAAGAAAAAGATAAGATAACATGAGTATGCTTACATAATTGTCTTAAGATTACAATAATGTCCGTCATATTTTGCCTTTCGGCGTACAAATTCAAATTAACAATAATAGTATATTAAAAAAAAAAATGTGTAAAACAATGCGTTATTAAATCAAAGTAAATTAAATAAATGCACTAAACACTTAAAAACTACTATCATTTAAAATGTCATATAGTAAAAAATTTCCAATAATAATTCCATCATACTTTTCTTATTGTACATTTTAGGCGTTAGACCATATATACTTTTATTTTATTAAATCACCCTACGTATAGCCTGGCCAGTATCTATTTGGACCTGGCCATGTTGCGGATTTTTAGTGGTACTAATTTATTTTAATGGCAAGACATACTCTTTGACAACATACATTAAAAATTCATCGAATGTCTTCGATGTAAACAAACTTACGTCAAGACGAAATATTTCGTGATTATAAAAATAAATATGCCGAAAATCATCCAAAACGTCAGAAAGTTTATTGTGGATATTATTAATTACTTAAAACATTAAAATGACACGAAGGATTGAGTAATATTCCAATATATAATGTTTTGAAATTGGTTATTGACATAACCCGGTAGTACTGACATTTCATATTAGAGTAATATAATATGAAATGTCAGTACTACCGGGTTATGTCAAGAACCAATTTCAAGTGAATTATTGTATTAGGATTGATTGAATTTGTAAGATTGGTTGAATGTAACAAGTACACTTTTTTTCTTATTTAATGTCCTATACATATGTCTATAATAACAAATTTAAAGCGGAAAGGTTGTCGAGTGGCGACCGCGTTCCGGAAGGCGTAACGTGGGCAGCCCCCCACACGGTGGACTGCTGTCCTGGTAAGGGTCGCGGGTGTCCGCTGGATGCGGGTGGCGCAGGACCGATCGTTGTGGAAGTCATTGGGGCAGGCCTATGTCCAGCAGTGGACGTCTTTCGGCTGACGTGAATGATGATGATGAGATGACTAAGAAACCCAATACACACTGTCCCGACTATACTTGACGTATATATATTATTGGCATTATTGCCATATAACATGCTGTTTGCAGCGACATTATCTCAGGTCCAAATAGGCACTGGTCAGGCTATACCTCAAATCACCTTTCGGCTTAAAGGAGATTTGGCTTATTTTCCTATCATTATCACAATAAACTGAAAAAAAAACTCACCAAAACGAAACTGGCAACGCAGCAGCTGTGTTTAATATTAGTATTACACGAACTATTTCGAGCTACTTTTGACCCCGTCATAGCCTTGTCACACCTCGTAACGTATTTAAAGCTCGTCTAGAATCCAAAATTTCATGACTGACTGACTAACTTATTGACTTACATATCAAAAGCCTAACGCACTTCCAGGTGACATAGAAAGTTGAAATTAGGCGTCCAAGTGGCTTTTTGTTTCCTTAAATTAAAGCAAAACATTCCGGTACTTGTATTGATTTCTCTTATTAACTTATTTTTTTGTCCCTTAAAAGTCCTCGCATGTTATTTGTTTCTGTGAATTGAGCTGGAATACTGAATGTGGTATCATCAGAATACGCAACATCTTCCAGGTGCTTAAGAAATACGGCAAAAATAGCGGAATCCACATAAAAGCCGTGAGGAGCTACACACAACAGATTTTACTAGCGTTGAAACTGCTCAAGAAGACGGGAATATTGCACGCCGGTACGTTCATATTGTCTCTTTATCAATTATTTATTATGATAACATACACCGGCCTGCAAAAGAAGGTATAACAGTTTTTAAATTCAATTTTCTCCTAAACTATTTAACTTAGAGACGTGAAATAAAAACAACATTTAGAACAGTTCAAAAAGCTTTTTTCAGCCATCTTTTAAAAGGAGGTTGTCTAAAAGGAGTTTATATAACAAAACTTAATTTTCTACATAATGCTGTTAATTTCAAGTTTCTTATTTAAATAGTACAGAAGTTATCGTCACACTTATACCTTCTTTTGCAGGCCAGTGTATTAAAATCACAGCATAAATACAGAATTGATTATGTTTTACAAGAAAAATCATGCATATTAACGATTTAATAATATTCAAACACTTCAGATTTTTAACCCCCGACGTGGAACGTAAAAGAGGGGTGTTATAAGAACAGAATAAGTAATAGTAAGCGTGGTCTAAGGAAACAAGGTCTGATACTCCGGGTGACACAAGCCTACGCCACTGTACAGCCTGCACACACACTCGCACTACGACCGCCAACCACCGATAGGCTCGATAGCAGTGATGGCCTGATGACCCAGGCTTGTGTCACTCGCACAATGAATTTTCCCCGAAGTGTCATACCTTGTATTATTGTATCATGAGATTCATGAGTAATGTATAATCATAAGTAAATAGTATGTACATTATAAGTTTAACATACAGATACACTGTGTATATGTGTATGTGTGTTTCTGTTATCGGTTATATAGTTAATAAGGTTAGACTTGGTTAATTTTATTATTACTCCAAAAGAATGAAAACCATAAATACCCGATGATAGAAAATAAAACTCAAATATCTCCAAAAATGACGAATCTTCTTTGATTGTGTAGTTTAGGAGTTGCTATCGCCACCTTCTGACTCCATCATCATATCACCATGGTGGTACCATAATATTGTATTGTCGCCGAACTTACATAAGTATGCCAAATTTCAGCTCAATCGACTGAAAATTGAGTTTAGATTGGCTTCAAAATTGAGTTGCAAGATTCCACCCGAACAAACATAGTTACATACGAGGCGAAGTACAAATATTCGCGGAATGAAGTATTTGCAAATTAAATAAAACAATCGGTAGTATTTTTCTTTTTCAATGTATTTACCCTCGAGTTTAATGCATTTTCAGATCGACTAATTAATTTATGTAAACCATAAAAAAAAAACTTTGCTATCAATTTTTGTATTTGTAAAATGAGCCGAAATACACTTCTTCATCGTCACAAAAAAAAACCCGTAGTTCTCTTTTTAAATTTGGGAACAAATAATAATCGTTGGGGGCCAGATCCGGGCTTTAGGGTGGGTGAACCAGGGGTTCGAAGCCGCACCTGTTAAGAGCAGCAGTCGCAACATGGCTCTTGTGAACCGGTGCATTGTCGTGCAATAGCAACACACCCTTTGACAGTTTTCCCAGCCTTTTGTCTTTTATGGCTTCACGTTAGTCTTTCCAATAGCACTGCATAATATGTCCCAGTTATGGTAACACCCTTGTCCTTGTAGTCGATCATGATAATACCTTTAGAATCTCAAAAAATCGTAGCCATCAATCACCTTTCCGGCCGATTCTGATACCCTGAACTTCATTGGAGATGGTGCACCCTTCTTATGCCACTGCATGGACTCTTGTTTCGACTCAGGTTCAAAATGATGAACCCAAGTCTCGTCTCCAGTCACAGTTCGTTCCAATATGTGGGTAGGATTGTCACCGCACAGATTCAAAAATTGCTTCGATGCTTCAACGCGTTGTATCATCTGCTGCGGTTTGAGCATTCTCGGTACCCACCTAGCACTTACTTTTGTCATACCAAGATGGTCATCTAGGATCCTCAAAATTGTTGTATCTGATACACCAACTAATGCAGCTAATTGTTTCTTTTTAAGTCGAGTTTCTTGTTAAGTCTAGTACGAGTTTTTCAAATTTTTTAACGATATCCGACGATTGGACTTCAATCGGCCGTCCTGGGCGAGGGTCGTCTTCAATTGACTCTCTGCCATGTTTGAAGAGGCCATGCCACTTGTAAATCATGGTTTTAGCAGGGCACTGGTAGACGGCTCTCATTTCATTATTATAAGTTGCGGAGGTGTTCCTTGCTTCGATAGAAATTTTATCACGGCACGATATTCAATTTGCTCCATAGTCGCACGTTTATACGGAAAATTTTGTTTGAAGGGCGATATTTTTAATACAAAAGACGGTTTTGAATTGACATTTATATTTTATATTTCTAAAGAGTTCTCATACCAGACAAGCATAGACATTTTGTATAATTTTACCTCCTTCTACTTCATTCCGCGAATATTTGTACCTCCCCCCTCGTATGTACCTACGTCCTACATACATACATTGCAAGTTAAATAAAAGCTTGAAAAATGATATTTTTGACAGAAACTTATTTTATTGCCTGTTTAACACTTCGTAATCGAATCTAAACGGCTATAGGTAAAAAACTTAAGAAGATGACCTGTCGTATGTAGTTGTAGCGTGTTCGAATAGACATTACATATTTAAAATGTGCAACACAAACAAAACAATGGCCTATTCGTACACGTCACAACTACATCCAACGAGTCATCTTAAGTTTTTCACCTATACGTATCTTGGTTTCAGACATAAAACCCGACAACATCCTGGTCAACGAGAGTAAACTCCTCCTCAAACTCTGCGATTTCGGATCTGCTTCCATGGTTACGGAGAACGACTGGACCCCGTACCTCGTCTCCCGTTTCTACAGGGCCCCGGAAATCATTCTCGGGGTGCCATACGACTTCGGGATCGACATGTGGTCCACAGCGTGCACGATATACGAACTGTCCACAGGGAAGATCTTGTTCAGCGGCAAATCTAACAATGAGATGCTGAAGTACTTCATGGATTTGAAGGGGAAGATACCTAATAAGATTATAAAGAAGGGCATGTTTAAGGATCAGCATTTTGATGCGCAGTGCAACTTTTTGTATCATGAGCTTGATCGGATTACGGAGAGGGTGAGTTTGGGTGTTCATTTTTTATACCATGCCGGTGGGAAACAAGCGTACGGCCCGCCTGATGGTAAGCCGCAGCCTATGGGCGCCTGCTATTCCCTTACGACCCTTACATGTATACACTCCTTTCTTGAAGCACTCCATACTGTATAGGTAGTCCCTCGGGAAACCTCGGCAGGGAGCTGATTCCACAACCGGAGCATCGGAGGGAAGAAGTTCCTCTGAAACCGTACCGTACGCAACTATTCAGGTTCTAAGGTGTGAGGATGAATGCCCTGCCAACTAATACTCCAACTTTCAAACAAAATTAAAAGACAAGATTTCCTTAAGTGTAATTAATCCTTATTTTTATGAATAATGCGGATAATATGTAACTATTAATCCAAGTTTTTAACCAACTGCTCGTTACTTTCCAAAGTGAAAATCTATTCAAATTTCACCTGAGTTCCAGTATGCTCATGTTTCTAAGCAGTCTGTTAATACTTATTCCTATTCGTGCTTTTTTGTATTTAAATCTTTGAACGCTAAGAACCTATGAAGAGGTCGTGTGTCTTCGTGCCCACCACTCCAACAACCACTAAAAAGGTCGGAGTGGAGATGATCATGAAAAAAATCTATTACGAATTGTTATTACTTGTTTTCGTTGGTTTAAACGTTTCATTATTTTTTGATACCTTGGCGTCTGAGTGATCATTTCATTCAAATATGAAAGCGTTGAAAGGGTTAATAGCTTACTGGCATGAAACTTCTGAATATAACCAGCTGTACGACTTGTAGGAGAAAAACAGTATATTAACGTCGACTGGAATGTCAATTCCCGGCTTCGTATTAATTAAACGGAATTCCAAGATCGTCCGTTTAAAATAAATCTCGGCCTCCAATTCCCTCCTTCCATGCCTAGACAATAATATAATATTAATACGTGTATGTCTGAAGCAACACATTTCTGTTCCAGGAAAAAGTAGTGGTAATGACCAGCATAAAGCCGACTCGGGACTTACAGTCCGAACTGGCCCCGTCCCACCACCGTCTCCCAGTCAACGAGGCGAAGAAGATCGGCCAACTGAAGGACCTTCTAGAACGAATGCTCATGCTGGATCCGGCCAAGCGGGCGTCGGTCAACCACTGCCTCGCGCACCCCTTCATACAGGAGAAGATATAGCATTAGGGGAAGAACTTTCCGGGTAGTCCCGGAAATCCCGTGACGTCCCGGAAATCCCGGTAAGTCCCGGGATTTGTGTCGTAACGGGACTGTAAGCCCTATAGCACGTGCCTACGGCCGGCGCTAACAAGTTTGCGGGCTACGGGCAGTTTTCTCCTTAATAGGTAAAAATAATATAAATACACAATAACACTAAATTGGACCTGTGTATATTGAAATGACAGTATAATGACCATTTAATGATTAAATCATACTGACCATGTTACTTATAGAATCACGTCTCAAATCACACTAAATTTGCCCCTGCATGCATGAGATTCAACTAAATCAATCATGTTACAATTAAAAATACACATGAATTGCATATATATTTTGTAACACTGATTTAATCATGTTCCAATAATCACTAGTTTTCACTAGTCTAGCCCGGATTTTAATCGGGTGTCGCGCCTCATACAAATTGGTCTCAGGCAATTGTGACACATATGCAGAGGTCGTAGATTTACTGCCGAGTGACGTCACGTTCCATACAGGATGATTTTAATTAGTCTTATTGTAATCATCAGTCATTAATCATGTATATAATATTGTACCTAAACATTTTCTTTTTCACTTATGCCGCTGCTGCACCTATATTCATCATCATCATGGTCTAAGGAAACAAGTTCTGCTACTCCGTATCCTGAGACAAGCCTACGTCACTGTACAGCCTATACACACACGAACTCACACAACGACCGTCAACCACCATTAGGCTCGATAGCAGTGATGACGTAGGCTTGTGTCACTCGCACAAAGAATTTTCCCCGGAGTGTCATACCTTGTATTATTTTTATCGAGAATCACATTACAGCTTGTAAGGTATAATATTAGGTACTGCAAGTTGTTTGGGACTGGTTTTTATAGTTCATTCCCAGTAGTCGCGTGGAAGTAGTTCCGTGGCGGAACCAGTGAGACTTTTTTCCCAATAGTTCTGTCAACGGTACAGAGTGGTAGTTAGGTACGACGACGAGCGAAGCGAGGAGGAGTGTTAGTAGAACTGCGACCCTACAACCACAACTGAACATTGGGAACGGGACTATTATGAAAAAAGTCTCACTATAGTTCCGCCACGGAACTACTTCCACGAGACTACTGGGAATAAATGGTTTTTATGTAATACCAGTTAATTACCAACAATTAAACAAACCTCGTCGCCATAGAGAGTTTACGTTCATGTTTAGATTAAATATTCCTATAATCAGTTAGAAAAGTTGAAAAATTATGCCTTCCTTAACTGCTTTTTTTAACAGAAAAACCTTTCTGGTCTTTGCATGTAATAGGCCATATTTGAAAATAAAGCCATTATAATTGCATGATTAAAGATTGTAGCAAAATTTTATTATGATGAATCCCATTTTTAGTTCATTCTAATTTATTTGATTGTCCTTGCTGTATATTGGGATATTTATTGTTGGTCTTAATCTTAAGTATGATTTATAATTTCAAACACAATCTTGTATGTACAAATAATAATAATTGATAATTACCATAACGCTACAGTACGACTACTTTGAGTTTACCACTGAAATATACTTTTATTCCATTGGATAGTCTACTTTAACGCTTATGTAATAGAGTTTCTATTCCAAACATACGATTTTAAGACAGTGTCTATGTAATAAAAACTCTTTTACAATGGTCTTTAAGTCGAATATCCAATGAAGTACGAGCATATGTCAGTGATATAATTAAAGTAATTTACCTGTAATTGGCATCACCTATATGCAGTGTCACGTAAATTTTACGTCATCGGCACCAGATATACGACCTTTAATTCATTTAAAATTCTGCCAACTTCTGGAACATCCGATGAAAATAGGGTCCCGGCAGTCAACAAGTGGGCATGGCATATAGGTTCTCATCTTGTGAACAATGCTAAAGTACTATAAGGGAGGTATTCCACTCATTCAATATCTTTGTCCAATATACATTTGATCAAAGAAATTGGATGATTTCATCCAACTTGGATGGGACCCCGACATTTGATCAAAGATTCTGATGACAGTTAAATCAATATGGCTACGCATGAAAATAAATA
Organism: Notocelia uddmanniana; assembly: GCA_905163555.1. Classification (NCBI taxonomy): domain Eukaryota; kingdom Metazoa; phylum Arthropoda; class Insecta; order Lepidoptera; family Tortricidae; genus Notocelia; species Notocelia uddmanniana. The sequence goes on from LR991052.1 coordinate 70,195,074, forward strand.
AAACTTAGACAAAGATATTGGATGAGTGGAATGGGCCTCCGTCAAAGAACTTTGATCAAAGATTTGACAAAGAAATTGGACAAAGATATTGGATGAGTAGTATACCACCCCATATTAAACTCATCCAATATCTTTGATCAAAGAAATTGGATGATTTCATCAAACTTGGATGGGACCCCGACATTTGATCAAAATACATGCACATATGCCATGAACTAATTGACAACAGGAGAAAGACTTATTTGTCCGACTGTCTATGGTACATACATGGCTTGTAATAGGAGCAAAAAATAAAAACTGTTGATCTACAGTTATGACTTCCAAGTAATGGATCTTGTCACTACACAAAGTATCTCCTATAAGAGTATTGTTTCACAAAAATAGACAATCATGTATTTTTGGACTGTTTTATGCTTCGATTGTAAACTAATTTTTTTTTTCTATACACTTATTTCTCAATAATTAATAAATGAATTGATCAACTTATATCTATGCATGACTTTCGTAATGTGATTATATAATGATTGCTAAACAAAATATTGCCTTATAGGTACCAATAATTATATAGCAAATAACTTCAGCAGCTTAGTGTAGTTTTTAAAGAACATTTTCACTAAATTACATATGTGTGCGGTAGTGCTACATTGTACATACAATTTAACCTTTAGAACGCCTTTTTTTATGTACGGCACTTTCACGCCAATATTTTTCCATGAGAGACTGAATAAACCTTAATTAAAACCACGAAGGTGACTTTGACATCATACGCCATAACACCTATAGTCGTTATTGGCCACTACGCGGCTTTAGTCGTCCTTTGCTTTCAAAGGGTTAAACTAAAGCCTACTCAGCCTAGTTGGAACGATAGCTTATATCCTCACGTTTTAGTACATTTAGGCCATAAAACATGACTGTATAAGTCATGTCATTGTGCTAACAAGGCAACTAGCATGTGTTATAGACATGTTATGCTGCGGAAGCTAAGCGGTTTAAAACGATGTACAATATTACGTAAATGTGCTGACAAACAATTAGATTTCTGGGTCACTTCGTAGTTTGTCACAATAAAAATCAACACGAAATCTGCTAGAGATCTCATATTATTATTCAGTCAGTGTGACAAGGTACGAAGTGCCCCAGAAATCAAATTGGTTTATTGTACTATGTACATAATTTAAGCTTTTGAACAATGAATAACGAAGTTTATCAAATATCAAAACAGTGTACTTTAGTTTTGAGACGGTTAGTCTCCGATTAATATTTTGCACGAGCAGTGGGCGTATGTGGCAAATGAAATTTGAGGCTTTTTCTCGTATTAACATGTTTACTATGATGACAATTTTATGAAAACTGACGGAGTATTGTATGTGTTAGTGTTATTGATAATTTAAAAGGATCTGCCTGTCGTGTTTATAAAACATGCGTCATTTTTACTCTCAATGGTGTCACATGCGCTTTGTCTAACCTTAGAACCTGGCTATGCGGACTGTGTTGGCGCTTAACGCACAAATGTAGGTGTCTCAACTTATACACAGAGCATTTCTGACTCATTATGCCTGCCTGGTCGAGCTGGGAGCTTACGACTTCGAAGGAGTCACGAGCGCGTTGCCTATCCTTTAATGATTTGAGGATTAGTTGTGTCGAAAAGTAGAGCAGCGCTCGATCCTCGGGAGCTGTGGCAACTTTACAACCAGAGACAACACCTCATATAGATGTAGGGATTAGTGTTTTTGCATCGAGCAACCTCGGAACACAACTAGACCTGAAGGCTATCAGCTATTGTATTTAATAATTGACAAGTTCATGTCTGTTAACTTTATTAGTAAATGACGGCCTGTTTAGTCTAGTTGGTAGTGACACTGCCTCCGAAGTTAGAGGTCCAGGGTTCGAATCCCGTCCAGGGCATTATTTGTGCATTTAGCACGGATATTTGTTCCTGGGTCTTGGGTGTTTTCTATGCATTTAAGTATGTATTTATGTATATAAGTATGTATATCGTCGTCTAGTACCTATAGTACAATCTTTGCTTAGTTTGGGACTAGGTCGATTTGTGTAAGATTGTCCCCCAATATTTATTTATTTTTAAAAGTCAGAGTGAAACTGGTACTATTTTGTCATTTGACACGACAGATATTAACCTTTTCAGCGCTCTGTCAAACACAAACCCCGTGTCTCACACGCCGTGACATGGGAATGCTAAACGCCAAGTTGAACTCTATAAGTAATGCATGTAGGTTGATATCGCATTGGACGCCATGACGGATATATGCGTCGTTGTCGTCGAAAAGGGCAAATAAAACTGTAATCTATTGACGGGTCTAGTCGTGTTCCGAGTTGGATAAACATTCATCACCACATCAGCACCTACAAAGCAAGCAGCGTATCAAGTGGTTGGTAACTAGATATTTTGTAACAGACTATTGCCTCCTGCCATAGGATCAAAGTACTCTGTACATAAGACTTGTAAGGCCCATAGTTCGATCAATATTGGCTAAAGTGCTATTATCACAGCTTGGATCCGGTGACACCTGTCATTTACCTGTCACCCCAGTACAATATATAGTCTTAAAACGTCATTACGGTATTTTGCTGATCAACAACTGACGTCATAATTTTCTGTAGTCAAACTGTTGCAACTTTTTTAATGTTCATGTATTGAAATATGTTTAAAATTGCATTAATAACCTGTAGTTTGATTTTTCCCAGTATTAAATTTTTCCCAGTATTTTGGTGAGATTTTTTTTATTTGTGGTTATGATTGTATGTCTTTTCCGCTCACGGGACAATGGTGTCCCGGACCTTTGGAAGGCGTGCGCGGAACCGAAGGGGTACACATTACATTATCATTCATTATTAAAAGCCTGTAGATTGTCCCACTGCTGGGCAAAGGCCTCCCCTCTTGATTTCACGACCACTTTGGCTTAGTTGTTAAATTTGACGACCACTTCGACTTACTTCGACTTAGTTGCGGCTTAGTTGACCCTGCCTACGAAGCTGGAGTTCCATTATTTGTGCAGTTACCACGAACATTGTTCTTGAGTCTTGGATGTTTCCTATATATTTATCTATATAAGTATGTATATCGTCATCTAGTACCCATAGTACAAGCTTTGCTTAGTTTGGGACTAGGTCGATTTGTGTAAGATTGTCCCCCAATATTTATTTTATTCATTACTAGTTGTGGCCCGCGACTTCGTCCACGTCTTCGCTCCTATTGGTCGCAGCGTGATGTTATATAGCCTCAAGCTTTCCTCGATAAATGGGCTATCCAGCACAAAAAGAATTTTTCAATTCGAACCAGTAGTTCCTGAAATTAGCGCGTTCAAACAAACGAACTCTTTAGTTTTATAATATTAGTATAGATTTATTTATTTCCAATCGTCGCGATATGTGTCAGGCAGGCCTCCATCTCCGTCGCGGCCTGCCAAGGCGTCGTTTTATTAGTAAGTAACGTAAAAATTTGGACATATAATATTTATCGGTAACGTAAAAAAATAGTGTCGTATAATACCGTATTACGACAAATTGTAATGGGGTGACAACTGTCGGTGTACTCAAGCCTGTTTTGTAAAGAGTTAGTGAGATAGGCTGATATTGCGCTAACTTGATCGTCTATGGGGGATTTGATAAAGAGGCAATCTATTTCTAAAAATATGTATATACAGGGTGGCCCATTCAAATCGGTCAGTATGGGAAAGTCTAAAACTATAAGACATACGAAGATTTGTTCTTAGGAACCATGTCACCGATTTTACAAGTAGAGAGGTACAAACAACCATAGAGACAATTTTACATGCCTGAACTTGTTGAATATTGTAACGGTGGTCACTTTGAACACCTACTATGATAAATTAAAGTATGTGAAAAAAATGCAATTTATTCATTTTAGACATTATGTTTCTTAGAGACATTTACTGCTTAAGACCTACACAAACGATATCTGAATAGAAATAGTGTAAGTTTATTTTTTCAAAACAACCGGGTTCGATTCCCTAGCTGGGTACAGTGTTTTTTTTCAAATGTATGAATGCAGTTTTTCTTTTTATCAAAATCGGTGACATGGTTCCTAAGAACAAATCTTCGTATGTCTTATAGTTTCAGACTTTCCCATACTGACCGATTTGAATGGGCCACCCTGTGTATATATATATATATATATATATATATATATATATATTTAAAACTTTATTTCTCTTAAATATTTAAAACACACTGATCTTACTTATACGTAATGTCACTAAGTGGTGTGTATTGAACTGTGTTTTAAATTTAGTAACTAGCTTTTAAATAAAAAAACAAATACTTTTGTACCTACAGTGTAAAAATCTCTTAACGATAGTAAAATGATTTTTTTTTCTCGTGATGATCAGTGAAATATGCCAGTAGAAAGTAGCTGAAAACTCGCCCTTTATAATCAAGTCACATCTTTCAACTATTATACTTCTGACAGAATTAGCTGCTCCGAGCTGCTACCGCGAAATGCGAACGAAGTTCGAATATCTCCCTCTCTGTCGCGCTTGCATATTCGAGCGACAGAGAGAGAGAGAGAGTGATATTCGAACTTCGTTCGCATTTCGCGGTAGCAGCTCAGACGTTAGTCTGGTTAATGGAAACACTGAGATTATAGAGAAGAATATAAATCGCTTTACTATCATACACAATATTTAAAGAGGAAATTGTATCGTAGGTATAGTATGTAGACTGTAAATGTATTACAGTACAGTCAGTCGCAGAGAAACGTGACCCCTCCTGCATAGAAGTTTGTTTCCAGGGGGGGGGGGGGGGGGGGCATCTTTCCCTGCAGCTGATTGCACGTTATTGCAGAGACCGGTAAAAAGCAATTAGTGGACAAGTTGAGTTTAACGGCCGACGCGAAGCGTAGTCTGTTAAAAGAGCAGGCATACATATACAGGTTGATTCAGGAGACGTGAGCAGGACCAACACTACGTACATATTAAATGGCAAAGAATCGTTCACCATTGTATTTAAGTGAAACACCCATACCTTTTTCCTGTATTTAAATTTTTGTTAAGTTTCTACAATCATGGTCACCCTACAACAACCGGTTTATAAAAAGATTAAACCTCTAACTGTTATGACAGCACTTTAATTACGAAGAAAGTAAATTGTCACATTGAGTGAGATACGATAATTTAAAAGTAATCGGAATCAGATGACATTCATTTTTGACACGTATCACTTGCCTGAAGTATTCTGATTGTATAGTGACTATGAATTTCGAAAATAATTTAAAACATTCTGTTTTCAACACGAAAGATAAATGAACGTTAATTTCACTAATAGTGGCACGAATCAGTAGCTTATGATCTACTGAATCCGTAGTGTTGAGCTTGCTCATGTCTCCCAAATCACCCTGTATAGTGCTTTTCTCAAATGCAATGAAATTACATGTGAAATTAGATTTTATTTGCCGACTCTTGTTACAGCATAACAAAATAAGAAATGTTGAAAATGATAAGAAAAATGAAATTATTTTTTAAGGACCAGGTAATAATAACACGCGCTGTAGCAACCGGAGCTCCAGAGCGCGGTCCGGAAACATAAGACTTTCACTTTGTGGCCTATGCCTCCAATTTTGTATGAAATTCCATTGTGGGCCGCTCGCTCGTTTCGCCGTGGTACTTTGCAGCCTATCTAACTTATAAGTCTTATAACGAACTTAACGTAAATATTATATATGTTTGAGATTAATGTATGCCAAATGCCCAAGTATCATTATAGTTTTATCACATTATTATTCATTGTTGTATCACATTACGGCAAAACGTAGATGTTTCAAATTTGCCTTTTTTCTGGTCTCAACTTTCATTACCGAGCCTCTATTATGTATTTTGAGATCCTTTAAGTAAGTATAATGTAAACACATATTCTATGCCATAAAGACATTTTTTGACGTGATAACGTCTTTAAAATCGTTTTAGTCGGGTGACATGTTCAGAAACTTGTGTCACACCAAAACCTCACGAGCGCGATCGCAGGTATAAGTGAAGTGCAAGTGAAGTAAGACGTTATCACGTAAACATTTCGATCGTAAACCTACTTTACAAACAACCAATTTTTTTTAATACCACGTCGGTGGCAAACAAGCGTACGGCCTGATGGTAAGCGGTCACCGCAGCCTATGGACGCCTGCAACTTCTAGGGGTGTCACATGCGCGTTGCCGACCCTTTAAGAATTGAAAGTGACCCTTATTACAATGAGAATAAAGTGCACTAATGGTCAGTTAAGTGTGTTGGCGATGGTACACTCACAGACTTTAATTTTTGAGCTCAAAATGGCTCAACAATTAAAGTCCGTGTCCGTACCAAGATAATATATACTACATAACCAAAATGAAAGAAATAGATTGCCTCTAATGTTAGTTAGTAATACTTAATTATAATTAGGCGTTAAGCCCACATGTGGGAATGTAATGAAATGACGTGTCAATGAAGTTACTTAATATGGGATGTTAGTTGGAAATAATTAAATTATTAAGACATTTATTTCTGCGTTTTTTTTAAATACACAGTACCGTCAAAAAGTTTAGGACCAAACACAATTTTTTGTTTTATTTTCATAAATTATTACGCAAACCAAACAAAGGAAAAAGATTGCAATCGGCTGTTTCTCACAAGAATTGGACTTTTGCAAACTGGTCGAAAGTACTACGGACAGATGAATCAAGGTTCAATTTTCATATTTTGTGTTTGGTCTTAAACCTTCTGACGGTAGGTACATGCATAAAATCATGCCTATATTCCCAAAAAAGGGTAGGCGGAGCATGTGATAATTAATTTTCAGTACCACTTTTAGCTACTACAGGTTTATAGATGGAGAAAATGTGATATTGCAGTGACAGGTTGATAGCCCGTCGGCCACAACACACTTCAACCTGGTTCCCATAGTCGACTCTTACGACACCCAAGGGAAGAACGGGGGTGGTGCTATTGCAGAGAGAGATTATTTAGCACGGATTTTGTTCTTGGGTCTTGGATGTTCTCTATGTATTTAAGTATGTATTTATCTAAATAAGTATGTATATCTTCGTCTAGTACCCATAGTACAAGCTTTGCGTAGTTTGTGACTAGGTCGATTTGTGTAAGATTGTCCCCCAATATTTATTTATTTATATTTATTACACGATACACTCATATCACGATACCTCGATCGATATGTATCACGTGAATACTGTTGAATATTAACGCAAAATCCAATTTAAACCTATCGCGGTTTAAAGCCTGTCACAGACTGGCGCGGCCTTTCCGCTGGAGCGGACTGGGGCCGCGGTAAATAGTAAATTTGACAGCTAATGACAAGTTTACTATTGACCGCGCGGCCTAGGCCGCGCCATTTTGTGACAGGCTTTAAACCACGATAATATTGACACCCCGGTATTGTGATAATATTAATCGTGTATAGGGCCCCTATTAGGTACCTCGTGTCAGCCAATCGCCGGATTACTGTGATACTGTAAAGCCGGGTCCACAGCGCCATGTTTTTCGTGTTTGCAAACATCAAAACTGTTTTTCGAACACAAAACAGGCGTGGCCTCACTCAATGTTAAGGCCGGTCCACTGCACCAAAAATCCAACAAAACATGTTATTACATATCACAGATATTACATAGCATCCACGGGTGTTTATCTACGTAGAACGAAACGTGGGTGATAGCGGCCATATTGTGTCAAAAAGATTTTGACGGCATACCGAGCTCTCATCGGCTACTGCCTTGTCTGCCAATGGACGTCAAACGTCAAAATAAAGTGACAAATAAAAATAAAATGGCGTCTCCTCGGAATTTCGTGTAGTCGTCTTTGAACATTTTTTTCATTTTTGCAAATGTTGTTATTTAATTTGTAGTATTGATAGATAACTATGCAAGAAACAAACGGACCAGTGTGTACTGTGTAGTTAATCGAAACTTCATCTGGAAACGCGTAATAACCATTGTTTGGACAATAAATGGAAGATAGTGAAGTGCGTCGTATATGGCATGCCATGCAAGTTCTCATTTTGTAAAATGTACGAGTGTTCTGGTTGTAAAACGTAGAACTCTGTGAAAGGACGAAGATATATCGTTTTCCCGGATGTGAAATGAGATAAATTAAAAAATAAATCTGTTAATAAGTTAATTGTTTGTTTAATTTCATATAATACGGCACAACATAGTTCACGGTATTTCAATTGAACACCAGTTTCATTTTACATCGGATTCAATTGGAAATGCCTACACAAAGTTAAATTTGAATGAGCTATATATATTTATCGTTGGATGTTCACAGTAAGTTCCATTGCCACAGTGTCATTAAATAATTAAAAAAAATAAACGTCAAAAATCTACCAGCTGATACAGATTAAAGATGGTTGTTTACGGTCTATATTTTTGGTTCGTGAGTTGGCAGTCTGTGATAGCATCGTATTGGCCACTTTAATAATGTTACAAGGTAATATTATTGGCTGAAGAGGTTTGACAATTTTGTTTTGACAGCTTTCGATGGATTTTTATCAATTTTTACAACCAATCGGGACCGTTTGAGCAAATTTCTATTTTTCTATACCGTGTCTTAGTTGAAATATATATTTCAATTTTATGTATTAAATCTCTAGCGTGATGTAAAAATAATACATAATAATGTTGTGATATATTCTGCAATCCCATATTTATCTCACAAATGTATGTAATTCGCCATATATATTTTAAGGTTATGTTTACGAAATCGGTGTTTCATAATGCCCAAAGGCGAATTTAATTTAAAGCAATATTTACCACTACAACACTTCACTGCTTTACTATAGTATTCAATAACAGCCAAAGTCCTGTCCTAGTTAGTATTATAATTATAATTTGGGTTTATTAATTTCTTACCTATTATTCCTACTTAGATCTTCTTACCTAGGTTGTAAAATATCGCAGTTTGTTACCTAGTCCACAATTTTATTCAGTAATTCAAATGCTGAGTAGAAAAAAATCCATTTTCCCCCAAAAAAATCTTATCTATTTTTTTCTTAATTGCTGCCATCCTCAAGATGTCGGAGCACGTCACCCGTGTCCGTCAGCTCTACAAGCTGATATTCCGTGTGCATCGCGCTTTGCCTGCTGAACTCCGGGTGCTGGGCGACAACTATGCCAGAGATGAGTTCAAGAGACACAAGCAGTGCGGGCCGGAGGAGGCCAGGATATTTCTTAATGAGTGGACAGTGAGTTTACATGTATCAATCAACATCTAAGATATGTGTACACTTTTGTACTTAATTCCTTTGAGTAAAGTTGCGATCATTGAAGTCAACTGTACTTAACTTACTTGAGATTAAATTAAAAAATTGCAATCAGTACTAATTTTTCGATATCATTCTATATGCATTCTCACTTATTTAGTCATACACAGTTAAACTCATAAGTAGCTGGGAACATAACTTGCTGGATTTTCACAGTAATTATATTACAAATTACACACTAGCTGTTGCCCGCAACTTTATCCCCGTCTTCGCTCCTATTGGTTATATATCCTGGTCCTATTGGTCGCAGCGTGATGTTATATGAAGAAGAAGAAGAAAATTTGTTTTGCAAACCACTGGTAAACTTAAACTAAACTTAGAGACTAGTAAAAATGGTAGCTAAAATGGCATCCACTCAGCATATGTCACGCTGCCGATTGAGCGCCGCGACTCTGATCTTCCGTGGTATATAGCCTAAAGCCTTCCTCTATAAATGGACTAACCAACAGAAAAAGAATTTTTCAATTCGAACCGGTAGTTCCTGAGATTAGCACGGGCAAACAAATAAACAAACTCTTCAGCTTTATAATATTAGTATAGATTGACCCCACCATCTCTTCAAGTAAAGAAAAGTAGCTTAGCACATTTTCTTTTTTTTTACTTGTCTCTCATCTCTCTATTCTCTTTAGTGTATAACAGCTATTATTAGGAACATATGGGTCATTGTTTTCCACTTCTTTTATCTTTACTGACACAGTTGACGGACTTAAGTAAACAAAGCATTTAAACATTTAATCTAATGTTTTTGTTTACAGGACTATGCAATAAACCTTGCCAAGCAGATGAAGCCGCTCCAACAAGCCAAGAAGAAGGAAGTTGGCAAATATCTAGACCCCAAACTACTTGACCACATGACGGATGAACAGATCTGTCAGCTCTACGAACTTCACAGAGCGGCATCTTTAGCTGAGGAGAGTAAAGAAAAAACTTAAAGCTGCGTACGCATTCGAGCGGCTTGGCCCGAGGTATGCTCGCCCCGAGCAGCGAGCTGCTCGCGAGCAAAACATTTGCACAAAACATGATGGAGTGAGTCAGCGCGCTCGCGGCGAGCCGACATTGTGCGTCGCACAAAATGGCGTCGGACTCGATAACACCTGTTGCAGAATTAATTGTTATTGACAGTTTTTAAACAAAAAATTGCACTGGTGGTGAAAGAAACAAATGTTAAAAAAACCGTAATTCATGTTTTGTTCAAATTCGTGCGCGCCTCGAGCACAAATAAGTTAGAATGAGTCGATCTGTTCGCGGCTCGCTCGGATAACGTGACGTAACGTCTAAAGACCGACTCCGGCCGGCTCGCCGCGAGCTGCTCGGCGAGGCGCGTACGCATTTAAGCAAACAGGCGAGCCGTGCGTGCCACAAACGCGTACGCAGCTCTATATTGGGATTTTAAGGCGACGCGTGACGTGGGCTGTCTATTAGAGCGTGAAAATGCTCATGCATGTACAATCAACTTCGTTAATATTTCCAAAGGTTCAGTTCAGCATTATCTGAGAAAAATTATGCCTTGAAGGATAACAACAGTAAGAAGTAGGTAAGCAAATACCAAAATTGTATTGATTGATTCAGCGATGTTTTGAAGCACGTGACGGTTCCGGCCTGGAATTTTTAATTGTAATTCTTCACCTTTCCTATTTTTTTCATATAATGCTATTTATTTGAAAGGTACCACATAAGAAAACTATTAATCAGTTGTGAGAGACTTCATATGTATGAAAACCAATAGGATACTTGACATTATTTAAAAATATTTTATTCATATATTAAGAATGTAGCCAATGAAAGAGATACAAAAGAAATGCGTACTTAGTTATCATGAAACCCAATTTTAAAATTTTCGCGCTATATCGCGTTCCCGTGGTTATGTGACGTCACGGTGCCAAAAAGGAACTAACATGTAACTAGCAGATGACGTCACTAGCAACATGCCGCGTTTCAATTATTTGACTCATAGGTACAGTCAACGTCATATAGTACGTAGTAGCCAATTTGGCCACTTTGGCTGCTACGTAACTGCGTGATGCTGACTGTACAAAAATGTTTTAAAAATAATGTTATGTTATGTTATTAAATTACTTTTATGAAATATACTAGTTATTTGAGTTCTAGGAATTATTAGTACATTACTACAGAGGCCGGGACGAAAGGGGTTGCCGGCCGAAGACATATAGACGGCTGAGCGAAGCGAGGCCGGATAGGTCTAAGGCGGGCAACCCCATATTTCCCGCCGAGGTATGTATAGTGCTTTTCTCAAACATGCAATGAAATAAACAACAAAAAAAATCAGTTTTATTTTTGAAACACATAGTGGCAGAATGTCATGATGCCTGTGCCACAGATTTATGTGGAAACACCTCTACCAACCTCTAGTCCTAGCCGCACCTGAAACGTCATACTTCGCAGCCTATTATTATAAGGAACATAACATCAATATTTCATTGCATGTTTGAGAAAAAATAATTATAAGATACATTTAAAGGTAAAAAACTTAAGAAAATGACCTGTTGTAGTTGTAGCGTGTTCGAATAGACATCACATATTTAAAATGTGCAACACAAACAAAACAAACGCCTATTGGAACATGTCACAACTACATATAACGGGTAATTTTCTTCAGTTTTTCACCTGTAACAATATGTTCTATAAATTTTATCAGCATTGATTACATCAGGCAAGTACCCTATTGCGGCACACATTCACACATCGGATATCTGTTTGTGCAGAAAACTTTTTTGAGTTCTAGTAATTATAATCCATTAGAAGATACACTTAAGGCGAAGGGGTGGGCAAGCTCTTTCCATACAAACTTTGTGCAAGTTTTTCTTCGTTTGTGTTTGCACTCCAGTTACTATTTTTGGTCCGTATGCTTATTTTTTTGTTAGCTATGTCTTGATGTATTTCTTTTTTAATTTTAATTATTTTTTGAATTTTTTAACTTTTAGATTTTTTGAAATAATGCAAAATTTCAACATCAAGTTCTGCGTATATCCAATATGTACCAACAAAATGCTGTAGTGCCAAAACTAACGCAAAAAAACTTGCGCAAACCTTTGTATGGAGAATGGCTTGGCCTACCCTGCGCCTTAACAATAAGTTTTATAAATTTTATAATCATTGATCTGGCAAGTACCCTATTGTGTATCGGATAGTGCAGAGAACTTTTCGGTGGCATGAACGCGTTTATGTGTGACATAACGCATTCATCGACCCTCTCGCACTTATATTTGTGTAAGACGAATGGTTTTACGTACGACATAAACTAAGTCATACCCCTCAGCATTTCCCATTTTAACATTAACTATTTATACATTTACAGACATATTATTATTCATTCATTATTATTAATTGTAATTATTTTAATGATTAATTTCTGTTCAGTCTATAGTAGTAATTAACAAATATCATCGTCATTTTATGATCTCCGTATTTTTGCAGAAGATAATAAAATCATAATACATTACTAAAAAAAAATATTTTCTATAAGTACAGTCGGCCACAAATAGATCGATCCACCCAAAGTAATAAAATATATAAGTACAGTCGAGTTTTTTAATTTGTGACCCATTTCGTAAAATTTTGCTTCGAATGTCTATACAGTTTGACAGGACTGTCAACCTTAAGTGGGTCCCAAATTAAAGTCCTCGACTGTATCTACAACCTTAATGTTAACCCAATAAAGACATGGAAACGTATTTTTGTAACTTAGGGTGGATCCATCTCTTTGTAGCCGACTGTACCTATATATTTTTTTAGAATTTTTATTTTATTCTTATTCCTTCTAAAGAAAAATCATTGTAATTATTTATGGTATCTGGAATTGTTTTGAAATCATATTAAAATAAAGTAGAGCTTTGCTACTCCAAATACAAACTACAAAGTGATGAATTTAGTATCTACCAGCAATTTTATCTCATACTGTGAAATATATTTAAATCTAATAAATAAAAAATAAAATATTTTTTTGTTTTTTATTTTGCATCCACGTTTAATGTACCTACACCATGGGCTGCGAAATACTCTTCTATATTTATTAACACAGGTTATAAGAAATCATCCGAATAATTCTTTACTTCCTACGAAATATTCGTTTAAAATTATAATATATCACTTGCATTAGTTTACGTTACATTTGTTTATTAAATTAAAGCTTTATATTTCCACACTTTTTAGTACATTGTTTAACGAGGGGAGTAAACGGAAAATTGCGAACGAGAGTCGTGTTTGCAATATTCTTACGCCCGAGTTAATAATAATCACAACGTTTTTCATGACATTTGCGAGGAAATAAATAACTCCAGCACTAATCAAAATTGAAGAAATCGACAACTTCACCTCCAGTATCGATCGGTCCCTGTGTGAAGAGCGCGGCTTCAATATTGCAACCAATCACAAAGGAGTATTCTTGCGGCTCAAAAGGCCTCTTGTCTTCGGCGTCGGGCTTCTGATAGACTCTCGTACGCAATTTTCCACTTAAGCCCCTCCTTAAACAATGTATTTTTTCATCATTCTTGCACTTATGATGAAAAAATACCTTTTTATTTTTCCAAATTAAAGGGAAAAATTGAAAAATTTAATGCTCCGAGCAGGATTCGAACGTGCGACATCTGGCATACGCGGCCAATCGCTCTAGCCTCTGAGCTATCGGAACAACCAAGCTCGTCCACGAAATCCTTCAATAGTTCCCTCTTAGAACGCCTTAGGAAGGCGTACAGCGACATCTACCGTAGAAGACTTAGGCTTATATTAACGGCACCACCGTCTCAAATTACATTGAGAGATCGTCAGTAACGATGCGCCATCCCATACTAAATTAATTTTGTACTAAAGCAGTAACGCTGCTAACGAAAATTTCAAATTAAAGGGAAAAATTTAATGCTCTTTTTATTGCTGTCCATTGTTGTGCCTGTGGTCCTATAATCCTCCTCCAGCTGTGTCCGTAACAATGGTCATCCAATTTTTTTCCTGTTGCCTTTATGATGTCATCAGCCCATCTTTTCCTTTGTATTCCCACTCGCCTTTTGTTCATTGGACCTGGCCATTTTGTTGCTTGTCTAGCTAGCACGATGGCTTATACCGTCACGTTAGCACATTTTGGCCATATTGAGGCACATTTGACGACCACTTTGACTTAGTTGGTAGCCTTCGAATCCGGATGTCCCGGGTTCGAACCCCGGTAAGGGCATTATTTATAATAATATTGGGGGACAATTTTACACAAATCGACCTAGTCCCAAACTAAGCAAAGCTTGTACTATGGGTACTAGACGACGATATACATACTTAAATACATAGAAAACATCCAAGACCCAAGAACAAGTATCTGTGAAAAATGCACAAATAAATGCCCTGGCCGGGATTCGAACCCGGGACCTCTAGCTTCGGAGGCAGAGTCACTACCAACTAGGCTAATCAGGTCGTCATTTGTGCATTTACCATGAATATTGTTGCTGAATCTTGGATGTTTCCTATGTAACTGTCAGCAAGACTAAATAAGTTACATAATCTAAGGGGTGCTAATCTTTTAGGGGTGAGGAATGTTGAAATAATTTTTTTTATTTTATTTTTATAATTCGTTTATTCGTTTCCCAAGCAAACGGACAGCGGCTGACAATAGTCATGAACCAATCAATGAACAACCATCCATTTCCCTGGGCTCCAGAAGGCTACACCGACAGCATCAGTCGTTTTCAGAACCAAACCTTTTGATTGCTCTTCATCCCGGCATCCAACACCTGTGAAACAAAATAATGTTAACAACGAGCTAGTCTATGGCCGGCCTACTGGCGTTCTCCATTTATTCGAATCGTTTAGTTTGACGTTGTGCAATTGAAACAACCGTATTTGTCGTTATTCTATTTCGTAATATCGAGTCTAACGACAATCCGAATTCTTGACGTATTCATAAATCGACTTGCAGCGTTAACGTCAAATCAGATTAGGCAGGTGGGGATATACTTCAGTTTCATTCTGGATTTACGTTTAAAACTGAAGATAAATTTGTTAGTAGTTTTTTACGCTGCAGATATTGATTTGAAAGTACTTCGTATCCGTTCGTGTTTAGAGGAGAACTGTTTACACTATCGCATGCCGTTGAACAGTTGCCATACGCCGTACTTACGATTGACATATCGCATCGTTGTCTTCTGTCGGTGCCGCCTAACTGTAGCCGTAACGTGTCGGTCCTAGCGAGCGCCGCAGGCTCCGGCCGGACTCAACCGTCAAGCCGCTACTAACTATCTGAAAGGACTCGCACGCACTTCCATGTCGACGCTCGACGTTAGGGCACAATGTTGGCGAATGCAAAGATTACAGAGCAGGCGAGAGCACGCGTAGCATCTACCTACAAGACCGTGCCACTAGGCGCAGGGTCGGCGCGAGTGCTCTGTAATCCACGAGTCGGGTGGCCCGACGAGGCGGCTCGACCGCCTGCATTCGCTAACCAACGTATAGCATTAGCATAATTACACGAGGCCTTGCGACCTCACTGTCGGCTCTATACAACCAAATCAGGAGCACATTTAAACACCGCAACCATAGGAGAAGCATTGGAAAGCCCGAGGGCCTTCAAGGATACCATGCAAGTGAATTGAAGGAGTAAATCAAAACATAAGTAATCTACGTAATTTAATTCATACGAAAATATACAACTTAAAACAATAGCGCTACCAACATTATGATTTAAATCTTATTCTTAAATAGAAAAGGTAAATGTAAAAATTATACAAGTCAAGTCAGATTTACTAGAACCGAGCGCGCGGACATGGAATCGATCGGTGAAATGAAACCGTCCCTCGTCAAAATCCTCATATATTAAAATAACAAAGCGATTCAATAATTGCATTCCACTCGGGTCGGGACATGTGGCGCGGTATAGTAACGGGAATTAGCAACGCGAGCCCTGTCGCGGGCCGGTAGACTTAGCTATGGGTTTGTTCATGTTCATGGTTTAGTACGGCTTATCGCTAGTGTGGGGTGTGTGCCGATGCTTAGTACCGCCTCCCCACGCCGCCGTCGCGCGCGCCGCGGGCCGCTCCGCCGGCCCCGCTACAACAAGCCAGCATCAGCGATTGCCCGTGCCCATAGGCAACCGTCAAGACACCGCTTAGTTCGTAGTCAACATCGCATTCGCAAACGACTTACTATTGTGTTCGGCTTCCGCGATCATGATTGACTCGTAAAACGATTTAAACGGATTTCATCGCGTATATTATGCTTTAAATACATCCCGGCGATTCAGGCCCTTTAAAGCGCCAAATGGGACGACCACGAGCGCTGGAAAGGGCTCGAACCGCCGATGTGTATTTAAGGGGCTCCACGCGCTACAATGGATTTTTGACGAGTTTTGAGTTTGATATTCCTCAGTCAAAACTACCGATATATTTATGGCACAATTGGTTATCGGTTCGTCAACGCTTTATCTACACTTGCAAGAGCCGACATTTGAAGAGGAGATGAGAATGCTTATTATTTCATGATTTATTCAAAGTATTCAAACTTGGGCCAAAAAACTTGTATTACCGACACTAGTAAGTTTGTTATGCTTTTTTATAATAGAAAAACTATCGATATATTTATGGCACAAATGGTAATCGGTTCTTCAATGCTTTATCTACATTTGCAACAGCCTAAATTTGAAGAAGAAAAAGATTTTCTTTTTTTTTATGATTTATTCAAACATGGTCCAATGGCGTAAGAGATATAAAAAATACGTCCCGAAAACTATTTTTAACGGCTTAAAATTGCCAAAGAACACACACACAAAGGTCATTTGGAGCTTGGAACCCCTTAAGTAAAACATTAATATAACTAAACGCGATAAAATCCGCTTTTATTTACTGACTTTTTTTCATCTTGCTTACGCCGAGCGCTAGCCTAGCACTAACGCGTACCTTGAATTCTTATTCAACTGTACCATAATAGTTGTTTCTTTGTTACGTTATCGACAGAAATGTGTCGCGTTCGCGTCGACGGTTCCTCGTCACTTCACTACGACCTAAGGGGCGTCCCACTGCGTTAACTATGCGGCGACTTATTACAAAATACAGAATAATCATCACCTTCTTATAAATTAATCCAATAATTAAATTAGCTGCGTTACAAAAGTGTTTATTATAGAAGATGGAGAGTTATCGTAGTTTACTGTATTGAAAATATATTATTTCATCGGCATGTGTTGTGTTGATTTGAATAGTGACTCGTTGCTCATCAAGAAAACCAGAGAGTAAACAGAGCACATTTTACTGTAGTTACTAGCAAAGATCAAGCTTATTCTATAAATATCCGAGGCCATCGAATCAATTGGTTTGTAAATAGAGACTTATCAAGTTTCAGTTACTATATTTCGAAACGAAACAATGAACTACCTACGAGTACCTATAGTTTACAAAAGGAAATATTCTTCTTAGAAACAATGTTCGAAGTTAAACCATGGTGAACATTGACTCTTTAGATATTTTTTATTTGTTGTATTGGCTATGTGCGAAGTAGGTGGTGGGGGTAAGCTAGGTGATCGTAGCGCACACCATGGCAGAAATGTGCACTTACCGGGGACAACTGTCAAATTTACTTTCACGTTTTCTATTGGTTTCTTAACGGTTCGTTTCGTTTGTATGTATTTATTTATTCTCTTATTTATTTCAGTAAAATCTTCAATACGGGGTCTTTCTCGTTTACTAAAGTAAATAAAATATTCATGTGTCATTATTTGACATCTCTAAGTTTTGACATTGTCTCGGGACCTTTGACGTTTGACGTTTCAGACGTGCACATAGCCAATACTAAACTTGATTCAATTACCTGTCACTACTAGCAGTGGGCGTCAACCTTATTCGAAAAGTTTAAAGTGTGTTATTTTAAATCACCTAAAAAAACATAGTGCTTTTCGGAATCTCAATTCAATATTGGTAATACCTTAATCGGTTCCCATAGTGTAATTGTTACGCCCTGGATTAAGGCCTTATTTTTATGACTCGGTTATCTGTTATATGATTTAATTTTTTCTCAGTAGCTGAACTTTCAATGTCATATTTAATTGCTACCAGGATTGAGATCTTCCCATTTGTCTGAGGTTAGGGAGAGGGTAGAGTATGTAACAATTTTTTTTAACCACTGTATTGACCAAGGAGACTTCACGTCTCCAAGTTATAGGTTAAGTTATTGCATCGTAACGGAACCCGTGACTCATCTCTCCGCAAATATGCGCCCAGGTCGGGTACCAGGGGGTCCGGTGATGTGACTTACAAAGAGCTTATTAATTCGGCTCCGGAGGCACTAGTTTAGCGTCAGATCTCCGAAATTTGGGCAACGTAGGAGGAGCTTTGAAACAGTTTTTATCTTTTACAACGTCCTCTTTAAGTATAAAACGGGACTGCGAAACACAACGCTAGGAGATTGTATGTACATGTGCACTTTGATGTGTTAGGCTGTGTCTGTTTACTCCGAGGTTACAGTGAGTCAAAGCACACGCGGACACTCACCGGCCTATGGGCGGGTACTGCGCCGCGTACGGGTCCCGATCGTAGCCAGCGCTTGCGCCGCGCCTGGAAAGACAACACAAAGCATTTTAGCATCAGCTGCCGCATACAAAAGTCAGGTTCCATTTAAATTGATAAGAATTATTTTTTTTAATCTTATATTACAAATAGTTAAGATGCCGAAATTAATAGTGTCTACCTATGGACTTATTTTCGTTTCAGTTATGTTTAACTCTCATAATGATCATGGAATAATATAATATAATGTACTCCTTTTTTGGTTTCTCAGCGCTAAATAACTAATCTAATAACCCGTGGACAATGTTGTTGGTCACACACCTATGAATTGTTTATTTCCTATACTTTTAGTGTGTTACTGTTTTAGTCCCTAATAAATAAAAATAAAAAATGTAGTTTTCATATTTACTAGTGGCAAAGTGGCCTGTAAACCTCGCGAAAAAAAAAGTATTATTAAAAATTTCACAATTTCCATTAAGAGTCCGCAGTAAGCTCGGTTCTCCATACAAACGTAGTTACGCTCTCATTTTAAAACGCCATGCTAGAATGACATGAAACTTTGTATACACAATGGGATCCTGCATATCTAGGTTGGAAATTAGTTTATGTTGCTTGAAATAATAATGGAGAAAAAATACAGCGATTATTAAGGTTTTCATACAAGCAGGGCTTGGAAACGGTACCGAAAATACCTGTAACATACCGGTATTTATAGGTTTTCTTCGTTTTGGTTCCAGAGAACCGGTTAAGAAAAAATACCGGCTCTTTATAAAGGTTCCTACACTTGTATGCGATGTTTGCCATTTCGTGCGAAAGCGCGGCGCGCGAACGAAACTTAGGTACCTAATAGTACATTACTGCAGAGGCCGTGAAGTAAGGGATTGCTGGACGTTTTGGGATAGACGGCCCAGTACACAACGCTTTATCATAAATAAACGTGTTTCATTTTTAACACCACACTAAGTATCAAAATAATATGAGTGAAGTATGCCTTCGGGGCGGTCTATCGTCCTACACTACCAAAACGTAATATCTAGAATATCGGGACATTAAATTTGAACCTTAATACTATGAAGATACCGGTCGTTTTTCAATATGAATGTTTTACTGGCACGTGCTAACTAGGTAGCTAGCGGCTTTGCGATAATAGAGACAATGGCCTTTGTTTGAAAGATTAAGGCTCGAAGCGAAAAATTCACCTGGGAAGGGCCATACTATACTATCACTACTTTTTATACTGATGATAGAGGCTTGGCCGCAGCGCTCGGAACCGGTTAATCTCAAAATCCTGAAATAGCCAAATATTTTTAATTAGTTTATGCTCTTTATGTAGGACTCAATAATGTATTTGGGTTATTACTTCATATTGTTAGATTGCCAGATTAAACATGAAATAGTAGACGAAAGAACGATAAGAACTAAAAAAATACCGGTATTTTTGTATGGACTGAATACCGGTTGCCGAGCCCTGCTTGGCCGAACCAGCCTAATGAGCAATCATAGCAAATCTCGTCACATAGGCCAAAGTATATATGTATTACAGTATTTTTTTCTTTGCCGAAAAATTCTTCAATGGCATATTGTATGCGCCTATGAATGGCAATAAACTACCACCGGTTCGGAAAATAAACCTCTGCCACGTAACGACAAATAAACTCGGCAAGGTATCATTTTAGCAAAACCATATAACGTTTTATATAAAATTATTTTTACTTTGCTGACTGCCGAACAATAAAGTGTGGTCTGGTGAACAATAAAGGCAACAGCTGTTGCGCTTCCTGTGGTTGCACGTATCGGCCATAGTCATGCTATTACAACATTTTGGGGCTCCACTAACAGGCCTTGAAATAGCGCTATTTTCGCATATCGTTATGATTCATAACGTTACTTTGTCAATTAAAACGCTTTACTAAAACGATATTTGGCGCGCATTTATTGCGGTATCCATTATATCGTTATAAATAAACAGCAATATATATATAGCGATACTTTTTGAAGCGCTATAATAACGTTATAGGCTATCTGTCTCGCACACAGTCTCGCTCTGACATTTACGTCAAACTCGAGCACGTCATTGTCGCCACATTATCATATAAGGTTATGATATGAAATATCGTTATGAGGAATATCGATGATGATTATAACGAAATTTAAAAACACTAACGAAATATGTCGTTATAATATCGCTTATTTTCATAACGTTTTAAAGGCCTGTCCACTAATCACTCCAAAAATGAGTAATGCTGGGTTAGCTAAGCATATTTAACGTAACTTCAAGAACAGGTAATAGGATAATGTTTACCTGACCTATTTTCCCTAATTAAGGTGTGCAGGTAGTCAACCAGTATTGGAATTCAATGAAAGACAAAATGATAATCGATGTTTCTCTACAATTAATAGAGGGTCTAACAAAGCCATTAGCTAATAAGCAGGTAAGATAGTTAACTTAATTATCATCTACTAAACATCCTTGTTATTTACTGATCCTTAGATACCCAGGGCTCCTAATCAATAAATGTAATAAGCTAAGATTTTTGCATTAAGTACATGTAAATTACTTTCAAGGCTTTTTTGCATTTGTAGTTGTGACCTCTGTAGCCAGCCTCACGTACACGTCAACGTGTACGTGTGTCCCTGTAAATATACAAATACTACTACAGATGCAAAAACGTCTCGTAAGTAATTTACCTGTACAGTCGAGTTAACTGCGGACAGTACCGCGTCGCACTGTATTACAAGCTAAAAACGCGCGGGTAAAGTAGCTGATAGACACGCGTACTTACTCGCCGTTCTTTTGTCCAAATCGAACAAATGAGCACAAGTGTTCACACTGACAGCTCATTTGCTGCCACCAAAGCGGCACATTTTGTACCGTTTGGATAAAAGTTCGGCGAGTAAGTACGCGTGTCTATCAGCTACTTAATAGGGCCGATCTACTACGAGCACCTGCCTGCTGACATAAAAAATGAACCTAGTGAGGAAACGTTTAGGCGCAAACTGAAGAACCTTCTATTGGATAAGTCATTTTACTCTGTAAATGAATATATTGTAATTCTTAAATAGCATTTCGTCAATTTTATTGTAATATTTACTATTGAATTGACATTTATAATGAATTGTATTGTTAATAATAAGATTTAACATTGTTTTTAGTTATAAGTTCTGACATTAATGAATTGATACTTTTCTGGTATCATTTCCAAATTTAATTATTTAGTATATTAGTTTTGATATAATTTATTCAACTGACATTGTTATGATTGGTACCTTGACATGGTATAACTTAATATTTATGTATATTAGTTTAGTGTATCATTTTAATCTTTATTAACTGACATCTTTCCATTGTATTATTTTTCTATTGTTATTCTTTAAATTGATTATTGGGAAATGCAGGTATATATTTAGTATATACCTTTATGTTACTATTATTTTACATTTAATTTCAATGTACTGACGATCGATATACGACTAGCAATATAAGCGAATATGTTTTATAATGTAATTCTATAATGGAGATAAATAAACTAAACTAATAAATATATGAGTAAATCCAAGCCTTCAAAAATAAATGTTCATAGTAACGTACAAATACATCTGAGCAAGCCCCTCAATAATATTTAAGCAACTGAAAAATAACAAAATAACTGTACTACGATTTTTGAAGGCTTGGTATTGTTCATATATTTATGAACTCGACTGTACAATCCTGGATTTTAAAATGTTAGTAATCTAACTGATGATTAAGTAACATTTTTATCCTGGTATAATAATTATAATCACTAGTAAAGAAAAATGACTAAATATCGTATGTTAACATTTGTATGAGATATGTGACATTAAGTGTATTGTATGGAAGATCTCCAACACAGAATGGAACATGGTGTTAAAATCATTCGCAGCTAGCAACTAGCCAAAGGTTACTGAAATCGCTATTCGTGACTAATTATACAAATTCGCTAATTGTGAGGTAGTACATTTGTATATCTACCTCAGTAGGAGCACCGATAACTATCCTAATCTGGTGGTAACTCTTATATGAGCTGGTGAACTGAAGGAATCCTTCAGATGGGCACCAATTGAATCTAGCTGCATAACCAACATTCTGTTTGTTGACTAAGATAATGTTTTGTTCAGTAGGCACACACATACATACATACTTGTACTCACCCCGTATCCTATTGGGGTAGGGAGATACCAGAGAATGCTGAACACTACACAGTCCTTAAATATTTCGCTACAATACGCAGACATCATTGAAATTACACATTTAAAATGTCCAAATTGTATCAAATTTGTTTAAATGCGACCTTACTGCACAAGCAAGAAAGCTCAAATTCTAACGAAACTTTATTTTAAAAGGTTGACATTTTAAGTAAATTTACAATACATGTTACGCATATTCAGTAGCTTATAGACAAACACGACACCTTAAGACGGCGCAGTACGATCGGTGTGGATCGGTTCTCCATACAAACGTATTTAGGCTCTCATTTTAAAACGCCATGCTAGAATAACATGTAACTTTGTATACACAATGGGATCCGGCATACCTAGGTCGGAAATTAGTTTCTGTTGCTAGAAATTGAAAAAGAAAAAAAATACAGCAGCTTTTTGAGTTTTTTACGGCTTGTATGAAAACCTTAATAATCACTGTATTTTTTCGCCATTATAATTTCAAGCAACAGAAACTAATTTCCGCCCTAGACAAGCTGGATCCCATTGTGTATACAAAGTTTCATGTTATTCTAGCATGGCGTTTTAAAATGAGAGCATAAATACGTTTGTATGGAGAATCAAACGTACTGCGCCCTCTTAAGCAAGGGCACACAGTTTCATCAATAAGTTAGTGCATATGACCGAATGAAGGGGTGTTTACAAAAACAACATAACTGCACTGGAGGTGATTTTACATGAGATCAATAAAACTAAATTACCCTTAAGAGTGCGCTGTACGCTCGGTTCTCCATACAAACGTATTTATGATCTCATTTTAAAACGCCATGCTAGAATAACATGAAACTTTGTATACACAATGGGATCCGGCATATCAAGGTTAGAACATAGTTTCTGTTGCTTGAAATTATAATGGAGAAAAAATACAGCCATTATTAAGGTTTTTTACAAGCCGTAAAAAATTCAAAAAACCCCTGTATTTTTTTCTTTAACAATTTCTAGCAACATAAACTAATTTCCGACCTAGATATGCCGGATCCCATTGTGTATACAAATTTTCATGTTATTCTAGCCTGGTGTTTTAAAATGAGAGGGTAAATACGTTTGTATGGAGAACCGAGCCAGACCGAGCGTACTGCGCCCTCTTAAAGTGCTACTTATTAGAGCTGTTTTATATACATAATGTCGACATATGGCCACAAAATAATGAATTCATATTTAAGTATTCCAACCATATTTATTTTTTGAAATATATAATAAAATAGCTCTGTCAGGTTTCTTAGACGTGATTTGTAAATTTATTGTTAGTTATGTTGTTTTAGTAACAAAATTAGATATTTTTTCATAGAGAATCCTTTATAGGTTTTTGGTAGGTTCTCGTCTAATTGGAAAATTCATTCTATTTTAATAGTAATTTAACACTAGCTTATGTTAATTCTACATTCCACGGTTGTTGTCTTCACTATTCTCATTTCTAAAGGCATAAGAAGTGAATTCTGGACAACAGAACAATCATAAAGCAATAATTTTTTCACCAATTGTAGCCCATGTAAAGGTCTAACAGAAAGTTACCATAAAGGTTACATTTGCAAAAAATGTAAGTTATGTTGTTTTTGTAAACATCCCTTCAAATGTGACCATACAACATGTCGCGTCAACCAACAGAGATCTGAAAGTGAAGCAGTGAAGTGGAGGAAGGGGTTCAAATTGTACTCTCATGGGAGATCATCTGCTGAGTATGTCATCACTGGCAATGCGAGGGGCGCGCGGCGCTGCCCAGTCGTAGCTACTGGGCATGTGCACAGTTAAGTGAGGGTGTCAAGTT
Source organism: Notocelia uddmanniana (assembly GCA_905163555.1). NCBI lineage: Eukaryota > Metazoa > Arthropoda > Insecta > Lepidoptera > Tortricidae > Notocelia > Notocelia uddmanniana. Next base: position 70,219,846 of record LR991052.1, read on the forward strand.
GTATAAATAAATAACTAGTGACTCTGTGAGCTGTAGACAACATAATTTATTTTTTTCAAATTTAATTTTTCCAAAAGCTGACATGACAAAAAAACTATATATAATTATCGAACCTTCTCACAAAATTTCACGAGAATCGGTTGTGAAATGCGACTTGTAGAGGAGAACATCCGGACAGACAGACATACGAATTTTTGTCGAAAGCTTTCTTTAAATCTCTATCTTTACTTACATGGGGGATCGCCGGCTGAACATGTCGCCGTTGGCAATGGGAGGGGCGCGCGGGGCTGCCCGGTCGTAGCCACCGGGCATGCGGCGGTCCATCATGTCACGCTCGTCGGGGTACATGGGAGCGCGGCGCTCGTCAGGATACATCCCGTTCAAGTCCTCCGCACCATAGCCACGGCGGTCGTCGTACATCGGTGCTGTGCTGTAGCTGTCGCGCGCCAGGGAGAACCCGCGCCGGTCCTGAAAGTCAAAAGTTCTGTAGCGATACGTATTTCACTGATATAGTCAAATCAGCAACTTTATACGAAACATCAAAAACGCTCAGTCAGTGTGAAGTTGTTAGGGAAATGGCCCTTGTGACGTCACAATTTTCAATGGTCAAACTGACAGTTTTTTTCCCGTTTATGTATTTAAAATTGCCTCCTAAGCTTGCATATGGACGGCACTAGACAGAGATGCATGAATTCACTGGAGCATTCACCCCTTAAAAGGGTACTGGTGTGTCCATTAGCCTCATATAGTCATATCTCATGAGTTAAACTTAAATATTGGGGCACAATCTTACACAAATCGACCTAGTCCCAAACTAAGCAAAGCTTGTACTATGGGTACTAGGCGACGATATACATACTTATATAGATAAATATATACTTAAATACATAGAGAACATCCAAGACCCAAGAACAAAATCCGTGCTAAATGCACAAATAATGCCCTGGCCGGGATTCGAACCCGGGACCTCTAGCTTCGGAGGCAGTGTCACTACCAACTAGGCTAAACAGGTCGTCAACTAGGCTAAACGGTTAACTTGTATCACATTGATATTTGATATTTTAATGCTGTTAATTGAGACTAAAACTTCTTCTTTGTACTTTACTAACCTGGGGACAAACTTTTTTTATTTATTACATACAACTATGAATGTCAATAGACTTGCGCTGGTTCTGAAATAGAATGCTATGAGACGAACTGGAACTGGGTAAGAAATTCAAGAAACTCAGAGAGGTATCATTGATACAAATCAGTAAACACTTTATACGAGCAGCAGTGCATATATTTGCCAACGGCATCTTATTGATTTAATTTTATATCATTCAAAGGCAAATTTTATTAAAAACTCCATGGGTGAATATCACCGGCCAGCGATATATTGTTATTTTTAACGTTTAATAAACATGAAAAGACTGTTTTTCTATCTCTGTTACACGGGAAGGATGTTATCACATCACGAAATCGAGGCTACCATCATTGAAATGCAATGGAGAGAGCTATGTTAGGAGTTTCTCTGCGTGATCGCATCAGGAATGAGGCCATCCGCAGCAGAACCAAAGTGACCGATATAGCCCTCCGAATTGCTAAACTTAAGTGGCAGTGGGCGGGGCACATAGCACGTAGAACCGATGGCCGTTGGGGCGGAAAGGTTCTCGAGTGGCGACCACGTACCGGAAGGCGTAGCGTGGGCAGGCCCCCCACACGGTGGACCGATGACCTGGTGAAGGTCGCGGGTGTCCGCTGGATGCGGGTGGCGCAGGACCGGTCATTGTGGAAGTCTTTGGGGGAGGCCTATGTCCAGCAGTGGACGTCTTTCGGCTGACATGATGATAATGATGATGATCATTGAAATGATAATAGATTATGATTTGGAAAGATTGTTGCCTGGAGATGGATAAGTCATTCTCATACATGAGTAAAAAGATAATGTGTAGACTGGTGCCAATTTAAGCTACTTGAAAACTAGTTTAGCAGAAAGAAGATATAAATCTATAAAATAAGTAGTGTGAAGCACACGTTCACACTACTTATTTTATAGTGTGACGTGAACTCTGATTTAGACATATCAGCGACAGCTGCCTGTCTAAAATAAAATAAAAAATAAGTAAATGAACTTTTATAATAATTTGTTTACTTATCTTTTGTTAAAACTAATCATTTATAGACCATCCCTTGTATACTTATATTTTTTATGCCACAAATTTACTATTGAACACTTTTTTTTTAAATTAACCCCAGGAACAGGGAGTTACCACTATCATAATTGTTTACATTATAATGAAAAAAGTGAAACCTGCTTTTGAAAATAAGTGTTATTCATAACAAATTTGAATTTAGTATGTGAGCTAAGTGATTAGGAATTTCATTTAGAGATGCGCAAAGTGTCACTAATATTCATATCCTCATGTCGCAGTGATATATAGCACTCTTTTCGCTCAGTGAATCTGTAACTCGTAACACCTCTTTAATTCACAACATACAAAAGACACATTGATTACTTTTTCTATCATACTTAAACATGCATGCGTGAGATGGGCTTATATGTTCAATTCGTGAGTGTGAAGAGCGCAACCTGCTTACACCAGTCAGATCGGCTCGGGAATTGGTGATTGTTACTGATATAGTGTTGTTTCATTCTTCAGTGAGCCAGTGTTATATACAAAAAAAGCAGTTCATTTGAATCACTCCTTCATGAGTTACACATCTCTAATTTCATTGCAAAATTTACCTCGCCAGTGTAGCCCCCGTAGCGGTCGTCTGCATAGCCGCCGCCAAAGCCGCGCTCAGTGCCGCGGTCATAGCCCCCACCCATGCCGTTCCTCATGCCGCCGCCGCGCATGTGGCCCATGCCGCGGTCGCGCATGTAAGGCGCGTCGCGCGCACCCATGGGCCCGCCGCGCATCGGCCCGCCGGCGCCGCCCCCACGGCGCTCCACGCCGCCGCTGCGCACAGGCCCGCCACCACGACGCTCCACGCCGCCGGGCCCGCTACTGCGCTGCGTACGCTCCTTGATACGGCCGCGCTCGACGGTAATAACCCCACCGTTGAAGGTCGAATTGTTCAGGGCCCGGATAGCGGCGGCCGCCTGGTCCTCGGTCTGCATGTGCACGAAGCCGCACCGGTTCATTACGTCGCATTCGGTTACGACGCCGAAGCGTTCGAACAGTTTGCGGAGATCCTCCGGCTTCGAGCCCTGGGGCAGGCTCCCGATAAACACTTTCGTTTGCTAAAAAGACACACAAAAGATGTAAATACTTTGAAAATAAGACTTTTGAACAAAACAATGGTAGTTTGAAGTTTTTAGCGTAACTTACCGGCACCATATTGTGTTCACTTCTTATATCTATCCCTTATAATTAATATAATCACTATGTTAATGTTAAACACGACACACCACACTCGAGCCGCCTTCACTTTAATAACAAAATGGCGACGTTAGCGGCGCAGATTGACGTCATTGACGCCGCGTTATTGACGCTAACCCCTGATTGGCTAATGTTTCGCACAATAGAGTTGTTAGCTCAAAAATGTCTGCGCATTCTCACAGTCCTGCTTTGCAGTACTGCAAGCATTTGGATAGAGTGAGAAAATCGACTAATGTTTTCTCGCTCTTTCTTTCGTATAGCAAGACGGTGCGCATGCGACACTATATCAAGTATACATAATCATTAATATCGTTATCGTCGTATCGTTTTTATAAAATATCTACAGATTTCTCCACTTTTTAGGGTTCCGTAGCCAAAATGGCTAAAACGGAACCCTTATAGATTCGTCGTGTCTGTCAGTCCGTCCGTCCGTATGTCACAGCCGATTTTCTCGGAGACAATTATGAAGGAGTATGCTATGAACCGCTATAGAAATATGATGTATAATTACAAAAAAAATATTAAACTGGGGGGCATCCCTTACAGGGGGGTCTAATTTTTTTTCAATGCACGTAGGCCTTCAAAAATGACATACAGGTTTCTAAAAAAAATCCCATTTAAGTCAACCTTTAGTGAGATATTAGCTGTCAAAGTCGCAACAAGTGTCCCCCCCACCCTTTAATTACCAAACTATGAAGTTTGAAATTCTGAAAAAAATCAAGATGATGTAAAATTATAAATACTTTCAACGATTTTTGGTTTGAACAAGATAGGTTTAACGGTTTTTGAGTTATTGCTGAAAAACTGTCTTGTCCAAACAAAAGGGTGTAAGTGCCGTGACTTCCCTATGAAGATACGACCTTATTTGATTTACTGTATTGTATAGTGGTTTTAAATGTAGATTAGGAGGTGTCGGTACGGAACCCTTCTCTTTGCGTGATCCGACACGCACTTGTTTACGTTACATATATCATTTTACACGATTTGTTCAATACCTTTATTTGTAAAATTAACTCATCAAAGATTTCATCGGATACAGGAGCGTAGGTCTGTACATGCTCATGCATGGCAACGCCGGAGAATGGCGAGAAAATTGAATAAAATGCATGCGATTATGTTTTTTAGGGGTTTAACCAAAGAGTATAATAATGTATAAGGGATTAACCACGGGATTAACTACGCCTTTTAGTGTCGCCTCCGTCTGTGCATCTCTCAGCGAGCCATATGTCATGAACCATAATAGGTAGACAAGTGGTAGACAACAATTGTTTTTTTTACAGATTATGTAATAAAATAGCAATTATTATTTCATCTCCAGGTTCTCGGATCAGTTAATACCTGAAATTTTCTTTGACGGAACTCACATTCCTTTCTCCTCTACTGTAAAGAATTTAGGCATTATAATGGATCAGACACTCTCTTGGTTCGCGCATGTTACCGATGTCAGTAAAAGACTCTTCGCTTCACTTCACTCGCTTCGGCATCTTCAAAATTTTCTCCCTTTCATACAAAAGTAATCCTTGCCCGTTCTCTTCTGCTCCCTCTTCTAGACAACGGGAACATCGCGATCCTAGACCTTAATGAGGAACTGCTCAACAAACTGAAACGCCTGCAAAATGTATGTATTAGATATATTTTGGGCTTAAGAAAATACGATCACGTTTCGGCTTTCCGTCATCAGCTCAAGTGGTTACCTGTGCGCCGGTGAAGAGATGTAGGTACATATTTTAACTCTTCTATATATTGTCCACTTTTCTTCCTTACCTTTCGGAGAGATTTAAGTAGGTATGTGGCAGACGGCAGTAACCACCGGCGGCGTTCGAGCGTGAATCATTCTCTTGCCATCCCTCCTCATAAACGCCGATCGTATGATAAATCGTTCACGGTATACTCTGTGATGTTATGGAATGCTTTGCCCTCTCCACTTAGGCAGTGCAGGTCAGTAGCGTCGCTGAAGGCAAATTTGACAAAGTTGTGGCTCTCTGAGTCTTAGACAGAAGGTAGGGAGGTATGTGCCGTTTTTATATATATTTATAGATGTAAGTATAACTATGTATATATTATCCCATCAAAAACATAAATGTGAAAATGGCAGCCAAGTTCACCGACAAAAGAATTGAGATCTAAATGGGCGCCAAGTTCCGTAGATTACCTATCTGAAAAGTTGTCAAGTTTGGCACTAGATTGTTTACAGTAAAACTAATTTACTGCGGCTTAATGCATTTTAAGGCTTAACTTGGCAGTTTTCTTAAATATCCAACAGCTTTTATGGTATTATAACATACTGCAAAGAAAACTTGCCTTTAACCTTGCCTTTTTATTTTAAGCCTTAACTTGGCAGTTAAGGCTTAAAATGCATTAAGCCGCAGTATTCAATTCTTTTGTCGGTGAACTGGGCTGCCATTTTCACATTAATTTATTTTATTTATTTATTTACTTGTACGGGACACCAACAGAGTACATAACTATAAAAAGCATGCCATTTTAAAATGAGAGCTAAACTACGTTTGTATGGAGAACCGAGCTTACTGCGCGCTCTTGACGCGTCATCACGCGCGTATGCTATCGGACTAGATAGAGGGTGACGCAATGTCAGGAATTGCCAATACAATGGGTTCGACTACCCCTGCTATCCCCGTACACATGGAAGTCCAAGGGAATGAACATATACCTGGCTGGCTTTAGCTGTGACTTGGAAGCGGAGAGGCTTGGGAGTAAAAAGGAAAAATATTTTGCTGTTCATGGATATTATGGGAGTATTATTATTATTATTATTATTAAGCCTTTATTTTTTCCTTAATAGTTCTATTAATTCTTTATTTATATTTTTTATATACTACTAAATTAAGGACCCCTGACGGGTATAGGCCTCCTCCATGTCTTTCCATTTATCTCGGTCTTTTGCACTGATAGTCCAATTTGGTCCTGCCACTGCTATGATGTCATCAGACCATCTTGCTTATGGGATAGATAGATAGGGAGGATATTATGGGAGTATAAAGGCACAAAAATACATCTTTAGATGCCATGCGTAGCGACAAAAAGATAACGCTGAAATCCAAAGGGATGCATATCTGAGCCAAGCGGCAGGAGGCGTACTTTCTCTTTTATTTAACCAGCCTGCAAATATAAAAGAAGTCATATCTACAAGAATAATAAATTGGCAGCTAATTAAGATAGTGGCTCTGTGAGATATACCTTCAAATATCAAAATTTCCAAAAACTGACAAGACAATCTATATAATTATCAAATTCTGCCCACAAAAATTCACGAGAATCGGTTGAAAAATGCAACATGTACAGGGTGTAAAAGGGGGTACCTGTAAAACCCCTACTAATATATTTAAGTGATAAATATTATTAATATTCATATTGGTATGCATATTTTCATTGTATCACGTCTAGGCAATTAGTAAACATATGTTGTCTCGTTGAAATATACATTGTAAATAATCTTCCTCTTTTGTTTCCAAACTCAGATATATTTATATTAAGTAGGTTAAGTATTATCATTGTAATAAGCAAAATTTTGGGAAAAAATGACTGACTGTCGAGTTTCTTTCCGCGTTTCTTCTCGGCAGTGGTCTTCTTTTGCTTTTGCAGAAACGCTAGTAGATTTTGAGTTGTAAAAGTGCCATTGCGGCCTACCTGTAGGATAAAGTTCATTTCTCTCATTTATTAAAATTCCCTAATAAATAATAGTATAATAGATGCATGAAAATAATTTAAGAAAATGAATAAATAATTTGTTTTATTGTCTTCCACGTATACCTATTCGGGGCACACTAAATTTAAAATAAAAGAGAAAAATTAGGGGTGGCTAGAGCGATTGACTGCATATGCTAGATGTCAGAAAATATATTTTTTTGTTAATTAGAAATTTTGAAACCTGAATAAATCAGTTACCTGTAGATGTGAGAGGGCTTGGTTTGTCTGGCGCGATACACGCGATCTTGAGCTTGCGCTGCTTACTGCGGGTTCAAAATTAGTATTTGGTTGGCACGCCGCCCACCGTCAGCGAGATGACCAGTAGCTGGAAATTGTATTACAATAAATAATCCGGGCAAAGTATACGACAGCCGATCAGAGGTTAAACGAAGAGCAAGATAAATACATAAATACTAACAGTTAGCCTGTTTTGTTAAACACTACAAAGCGATTTAAGTATGGTAAACAATAATTAATTACAAAATAATGAATCATTAGGATCATGACTAAGTTTATTTAGTTCATATAATAATAATAATAAATAATAATATTCGGGGACAATCTTACACAACTCGACCCAGTCAAAAACTAAGCAAAGCTTGTACTATGTGTACTAGACGACGATATACATACTTATATAGATAAATAGATACTTAAATACATAGAAAACATCAAAGACCCAAGAACAAATATCCGTGAAAAATGCACAAATAAATGCCCTGGCCGGGATTCGAACCCAGGACCTCTAGCTTCGGAGGCAGAGTCACTACCAACTAGGCTAAACAGATCGTCAATATTGCTACGTCACTATTATTATTCTTTATTTTAAATGTTTCTAACAAAAAATCGTTTTCGGTACAAGCTTTTTCTGCCGACTGTACAGATTCCATCAACTACCTACTCGTTGAGACGGTTCCAATAAGCACAAACGCGACGGCCTTATCTAATGTACAGTCAGCTGCAAAGAAACCTGACCTCCCCTTGCATACAAACTTCAGTGCTGAAATAAAATAATTTTGAATTTAGCAGTAATGCAGCGAACTAAATTCTAAGTTTTAAATTATTCTTATTATTAACAGTCATTAGACACATTACTCAGTGTCCTACTGCTGGGCAAAGACCTCTCTCCTTGTCTTCTGCGTATCCCTTTCCGGACCAGTCTAAATTTCAATTAAAAGGAATAAAATTGGGGCGGCTAAAGCGATTGAACGCGTATGCGAGATGTCGCAGGTTCGAATCCTGCTCAAAAGCACATTTTTTTTAAAAATTTTGCCCTTTAATTTGAAATTTTCAAACTTGAATTAAACAGTTACCTGTAGATGTAAAAGGGCTTGGTTTGTCTGGCGCGATACACGCGATCTTGAGCTTGCGCTGCTTACTTCGGGTTCAAATTCAGTTTTGGTTAACACGCCGCCCACCGTCAGCGAGAGGACCAGTAACTGGAAGTTATATTACAATAAATAATCCGGGCAAAGTCTACGACAGCCGATCAGAGGTTAAACGAAGAGCAAGATAGATACATAAATACTAACAGTTAGCCTGTTTTGTTAAACACTACAAAGCGATTTAAGTATGGTATACAATAATTAATTACAAAATAATGAATCATCAGCATTATGTCCAAGTTTATTTAGTTCATATTGCTACATCACTATTGTTATTCTTAATTTTAAATAAGTTTCTGTCAAAAAATCGTTTTCGGTACAAGCTTTTTCTGCCGACTGTACAGTTTCTATCAACTACTCGTGGAGACGGTTCCAGTGAGCACAAACACGAAGGACTTATCTTATGTACAGTCAGCTGCAAAGAAACCTGACCCCCCTTGCATACAAACTTCAATGCTGAGGGGTCGCGTTTCTCTGCAGCTGAATGTAAGTATAGTATTGGAGTTGCTATGGCCACCTTCTGTCTCCATCATCAGATCAGCTGGGTGGAGGTATTGTTATTCTTACCGAAACCTACAAAAGTATGCTTAACTTCAGCTCAATCGGATACCGGAAAGTATCTGAAAACATGACTGCAAATTTTGATGACTGCAGCTTACCTACATACGGACGGTGCAAGTCAAATAGAAAAGAAAACGTCCCCGTATTCTTATGAGATTTTCTAAACGAAAAATATATAAAACAATTTTGTATTAACCAGTAATGCAGCTAACGAAATTCTAAGTTTTAAATTATTCTTATTATTAACAGTCAATAGACTCATTACTCAGTGTCCTACTGCTGGGCAAAGATCTATCTCCTTGTCTTCCGCGTATCCCATTCCGGAGCAGTCTAAATTTCAAATAAAATGGATAAAATTGGGGTGGCTAGAGCGATTGAACGCGTATGCCAGATGTCGCAGGTTCGAACACTGCTCGAAGCACATTTATTTTTTATTTTTTCCCTTTTATTTCAAATTATGAAAAACTAATTAATCAGTTACCTGCAGATGTGAGAGGACTTGGTTTGTCTGGCGCGATACACGCGATCTTGAGCTTGCGCTGCTTACTGCGGGTTCAAAATTAGTATTTGGTTGGCACGCCGCCCACCGTCAGCGAGAGGACCAGTAGCTGTAAATTGTATTACAATAAATAATCCGGGCAAAGTATACGACAGCCGGTCAGAGGTTAAACGAGGAGCAAGAAAGACAAATACTTTATTCGACCGTTTTAACCAATTAAAAAAATAAGGAGTTTGACGACCGGTTAAGCCTAGCGGTTAGTGACCCTGGCTACTTAGCTGACGGATACTGAATTCTCGTCAGGACATGCGGAGATTATGAATATATTTGATTATCAGTTTGAGTTAACACCATGGGATTTTTTTTTAAATTACGAAAAATGAATAAACCAGTTACCTGTAGAGACTTACTTATACTTACTTTTATTATAGTCTTCCCGTTCTCATACAGTTCGTATATAATTCTTCGATCCCTGCAGTCGTCATGACTTTACATGGAAGTTATATTAAAACACAAGTTCCATTGTTGTCATCTGCTGTAAAATATACAATATGCAGTTCCCTTTAATATTTTTTAAGCAAGGAGCAGAAAGTCATTCCATAATTCAAATACGGCTCTTCAATGCCTCACTTTCTAGGAGTTTGACATCGTGAAGTCGAAGCATTCCTCAACTCGCATCCTTTATTTTGCCCCTGAGTTATGCCAATGATGTCTCTATTATGTTGAACCCTGCTTACTTTTTGACACTGGGCCTCTGTTTATTCTTAGTGAACCTGTACTTACTGCAAGAAAAGTCTTCTTCAACGTTGAAAATTATTGCAACAGATGCACCTGCATTTTCGGCGTAAATGCCATCTGTATCTGTTTCATGTGTATGCAATCCATCAGAGGAAAAAATGGTCTACCAAATTAGAGATTAATTAGAAGATAACGCTGAAATCCAAAGGGATGCATATCTGAGCCAAGCGGCAGGAGGCATACTCTCTCTTTTATTTAACCAGCCTGCAAATATAAAAGAAGTCATATCTACAAGAATAATAAATTGGCAGCTAATTAAGATAGTGGCTCTGTGAGATATACCTTCAAATATCAAAATTTCCAAAAAGTGACAAGACAATCTATATAATTATCAAATTCGGCCCACAAAAATTCACGAGAATCGGTTGAAAAATGCAACATGTACAGGGTGTAAAAGGGGGTACCTGTAAAACCCCTACTTATATATTTAAGTGACAAATATTATTAATATTCATATTGATATGCATATTTTCATTGTATCACGTCTAGGCAATTAGTAAACATATGTTGTCTCGTTGAACTATACATTGTAAATAATCTTCCTCTTTTGTTTCCAAACTCAGATATATTTATATTAAATAGGTTAAGTATTATCATTGTAATAAACAAAATTTTGGAAAAAAATGACTGACTGTCGAGTTTCTTTCCGCGTTTCTTCTCGGCAGTGGTCTTCTTTTGCAGAAACGCTAGTAGATTTTGACTTGTAAAAGTGCCATTGCGGCCTACCTGCAGGATAAAGTTCATTTCTCTCATTTATTAAAATTCCCTAATAAATAATAGTATAATAAATGCATGAAAATAATTTAAGAAAATGAATAAATAATTTGTTTTATTGTCTTCCACGTATACCTATTCGGGGGACACTAAATTTAAAATAAAAGGGAAAAATTAGGGGTGGCTAGAGCGATTGACTGCATATGCCAGATGTCAGAAAATATATTTTTGTTAATTTGAAATTTTGAAACCTGAATAAATCAGTTACCTGTAGATGTGAGAGGGCTTGGTTTGTCTGGCGCGATACACGCGATCTTGGACTTACGCTGCTTACTGCGGGTTTAATATCAGTATTTGGTTGGCACGCCGCCCGCCGTCAGCGAGATGACCAGTAGCTGGAAATTGTATTACAATAAATAATCCGGGCAAAGTCTACGACAGCCGATCAGAGGTTAAACGAAGAGCAAGATAAATACATAAATACTAACAGTTAGCCTGTTTTGTTAAACACTACAAAGCGATTTAAGTATGGTAAACAATAATTAATTACAAAATAATGAATCATTAGGATCATGACTAAGTTTATTTAGTTCATATAATAATAATAATAAATACTAATATTCGGGGACAATCTTACACAACTCGACCCAGTCAAAAACTAAGCAAAGCTTGTACTATGTGTACTAGACGACGATATACATACTTATATAGATAAATAGATACTTAAATACATAGAAAACATCCAAGACCCAAGAACAAATATCCGTGAAAAATGCACAAATAAATGCCCTGGCCGGGATTCGAACCCAGGACCTCTAGCTTCGGAGGCAGAGTCACTACCAACTAGGCTAAACAGATCGTCAATATTGCTACGTCACTATTATTATTCTTTATTTTAAATGTTTCTGACAAAAAATCGTTTTCGGTACAAGCTTTTTCTGCCGACTGTACAGATTCCATCAACTACCTACTCGTTGAGACGGTTCCAGTGAGCACAAACGCGACGGCCTTATCTAATGTACAGTCAGCTGCAAAGAAACCTGACCTCCCCTTGCATACAAACTTCAGTGCTGAAATAAAATAATAAATGCAGCGAACTAAATTCTAAGTTTTAAATTATTCTTATTATTAACAGTCATTAGACACATTACTCAGTGTCCTATTGCTGGGCAAAGACCTCTCTCCTTGTCTTCTGCGTATCCCTTTCCGGACCAGTCTAAATTTCAATTAAAAGGAATAAAATTGGGGCGGCTAAAGCGATTGAACGCGTATGCGAGATGTCGCAGGTTCGAATCCTGCTCAAAGCACATTTTTTTTTAAATTTTGCCCTTTAATTTGAAATTTTCAAACTTGAATTAAACAGTTACCTGTAGATGTAAAAGGGCTTGGTTTGTCTGGCGCGATACACGCGATCTTGAGCTTGCGCTGCTTACTTCGGGTTCAAATTCAGTTTTGGTTAACACGCCGCCCACCGTCAGCGAGAGGACCAGTAACTGGAAGTTATATTACAATAAATAATCCGGGCAAAGTCTACGACAGCCGATCAGAGGTTAAACGAAGAGCAAGATAGATACATAAATACTAACAGTTAGCCTGTTTTGTTAAACACTACAAAGCGATTTAAGTATGGTATACGATAATTAATTACAAAATAATGAATCATCAGAATTATGTCCAAGTTTATTTAGTTCATATTGCTACATCACTATTGTTATTCTTAATTTTAAATAAGTTTCTGTCAAAAAATCGTTTTCGGTACAAGCTTTTTCTGCCGACTGTACAGTTTCTATCAACTACTCGTGGAGACGGTTCCAGTGAGCACAAACACGAAGGACTTATCTTATGTACAGTCAGCTGCAAAGAAACCTGACCCCCCTTGCATACAAACTTCAATGCTGAGGGGTCGCGTTTCTCTGCAGCTGAATGTAAGTATAGTATTGGAGTTGCTATGGCCACCTTCTGTCTCCATCATCAGATCAGCTGGGTGGAGGTATTGTTATTCTTACCGAAACCTACAAAAGTATGCTTAACTTCAGCTCAATCGGATACCGGAAAGTATCTGAAAACATGACTGCAAATTTTGATGACTGCAGCTTACCTACATACGGACGGTGCAAGTCAAATAGAAAAGAAAACGTCCCCGTATTCTTATGAGATTTTCTAAACGAAAAATATATAAAACAATTTTGTATTAACCAGTAATGCAGCTAACGAAATTCTAAGTTTTAAATTATTCTTATTATTAACAGTCAATAGACTCATTACTCAGTGTCCTACTGCTGGGCAAAGATCTATCTCCTTGTCTTCCGCGTATCCCATTCCGGAGCAGTCTAAATTTCAAATAAAATGGATAAAATTGGGGTGGCTAGAGCGATTGAACGCGTATGCCAGATGTCGCAGGTTCGAACACTGCTCGAAGCACATTTATTTTTTATTTTTTCCCTTTTATTTCAAATTATGAAAAACTAATTAATCAGTTACCTGCAGATGTGAGAGGACTTGGTTTGTCTGGCGCGATACACGCGATCTTGAGCTTGCGCTGCTTACTGCGGGTTCAAAATTAGTATTTGGTTGGCACGCCGCCCACCGTCAGCGAGAGGACCAGTAGCTGTAAATTGTATTACAATAAATAATCCGGGCAAAGTATACGACAGCCGGTCAAAGGTTAAACGAGGAGCAAGAAAGACAAATACTTTATTCGACCGTTTTAACCAATTAAAAAAATAAGGAGTTTGACGACCGGTTAAGCCTAGCGGTTAGTGACCCTGGCTACTTAGCTGACGGATACTGAATTCTGGTCAGGACATGCGGAGTTTGAGTTAACACCATGGGATTTTTTTTAAAATTACGAAAAATGAATAAACCAGTTACCTGTAGAGACTTACTTATACTTACTTTTATTATGGTCTTCTCGTTCTCATACAGTTCGTATATAATTCTTCGATCCCTGCAGTCGTCATGACTTTACATGGAAGTTATATTAAAACACAAGTTCCATTGTTGTCATCTGCTGTAAAATATACAATATGCAGTTCCTTAGTTCTCTTTAATATTTTTTAAGCAAGGAGCAGAAAGTCATTCCATAATTCAAATACGGCTCTTCAATGCCTCACTTTCCAGGAGTTTGACACCGTGAAGTCGAAGCACTCCTCAACTCGCATCCTTTATTTTGCCCCTGAGTTATGCCAATGATCTCTCTATTATGTTGAACCCTGCTTACTTTTTGACACTGGGCCTCTGTTTATTCTTAGTGAACCTGTACTTACTGCAAGAAAAGTCAGTCTTCTTCAACGTTGGAAATTATTGCAACAGATGCACCTGCATTTTCGGCGTAAATGGCATCTGTATCTGTTTCATGTGTATGCAATCCATCAGAGGAAAAAATGGTCTACCAAATTAGTCAACCTCCTAGTAGGAACTTATGCTTACATTTGTTCGGTAAATAATTTTTCCGCACGTGTTTCCAAAAGGTTCACCAAGTGCTTTCCCTTATTACTAAATTTGATTAACGCTTCCAACCCATGTCAAACAGTGCCTTCAAGTCCATTATGCTCAGTTTGGTGCCGCGGTCTTGTTTGGCGCCGGAGAGCACCGCGTTCGCCATCTGCAACTTCATTCCCTGCAGGTCGCGAATACTCTCCTCTACCGTTCCGCCGCAAATGAATCTACGACAACAAAAACACTTCAACAACAACATCAGCTTCAGTACGCCCAACTGCTAGGTCTCAGCATGCTTTTTTTAATAGTCGAGATGGATTAGAGGAAGCCTGTGTCCTCTCTTCCATCGTATCTATGAAATTAGAATTTATTGAACCCGGTTAAAATCCAGTTCAAAACACATTTTTTTTAATTTTTGCACTTAAATTTGAATTTTGAAAAAACGAATAAATCAGTTACCTGTAGATGTGAGAGGACTTGGTTTGTCTGGCGCGATACACGCGATCTTGAGCTTGCGCTGCTTACTGCGGGTTCAAAATTAGTATTTGGTTGGCACGCCGCCCACCGTCAGCGAGAGGACCAGTAGCTGTAAATTGTATTACAATAAATAATCCGGGCAAAGTATACGACAGCCGGTCAGAGGTTAAACGAGGAGCAAGAAAGACAAATATTTTATTCGACCTTTTTAACCAATAAAAAAAAATTAGGGATTTGACGACCGGTTAAGCCTAGTGGTTAGTGACCATGGCTACTTAGCTGACGGCTACTGAATCCTGGTCAGGGCATGCGGAGATTATGAATATTTGATTCTCAGTTTGAGTCAACACTATTGGGTGCTTTTTTTTTAAATTACGAAAAATAAATAAATCGGTTACCTGTAGAGACGAAAGGGTTTAATCTTGGCCTTGGTTTTCTCTTCTCCAACTTATAAGATGGTTTTTCGTTCTTATACAGTTCGTATATAATTCTTCGATCCCTGTTGTCTTCATGACTTTACATGGGACTTATATTAAAACATAAGTACCATTGCTGTCATCCGCTGTAAACTATGCAATATGCGGTTCCCTTTAATATTTTTTTAAGCAAGGAGCAGAATGTCATTCAATTATTAAATGTACGTTTCCCTTTGTACTGTCAATAAGGTATTACATTAAGAACTTGTCTCAGAAGAGATGTAGCGATCAAGTTGAAGCACTCCTCAACTCGCATCCTTAATTTTGCCCCTGAGTTATGCCAATGATCTCTCTATTTTGAACCCTGGTTACTTTTTGACATTGTTTCTCTGTTTATTCTTAGTGAACCTGTACTAACTGAAAGAAAAGTCAGTCTTCTTCAACGTTGGAAATTATTGCAACAAATGCACCAACATTTTCGGCGTAAATGGCATCTGTATTTGTTTTATCTATATGCAATCCAATAAAGGAAAAAATGGTCTACCAAAGTTGTCAACCTCCTAGTAGGACCTTATGCTTACATTTGTTCGGTGAATTATTTTTCCGCACTTGTATCAAAAGGTTCACCAAGTGCTTTCCCTTATTACTAAATTTGATTAACGCTGCCACCCCATGTCAAACAGTGCCTTCAAGTCCATTATACTCAGTTTGGTGCCGCGGTCTTGTTTGGCGCCGGAGAGCACCGCGTTCGCCATCTGCAACTTCGTTCCCTGCAGGTCGCGAATACTCTCCTCTACCGTTCCGCCGCAAATGAATCTACGACAACAAAAACACTTCAACAACAACATGAGCTTCAGTACGCCCAACTGCTAGGTCTCAGCATGCTTTTTTTAATAGTCGAGATGGATTAGAGGAAGCCTGTGTCCTCTCTTCCATCGTATCTATGAAATTAGAATTTATTGAACCCGGTTCAAATCCAGTTCAAAACACATTTTTTTTTATTTTTACACTTAAATTTGAATTTTGAATGGCACTGGCACTGGCACACGACCTTGCAATTATTAATACTTTCTTCACAAAACCTGTAGAACATCTAGTAACCTATAAAAGCGGCACGGCATGCACTCAGATAGACTACATTCTAACTGATAGAAAACAACTAAAGACATGCAAAGACTGCAAAGTCATACCCGGGGAACCTCTTACCTCACAGGATAGAATACTATTGGCAGAGTTCAAAATACCAAAAACATACAAAGTCAAGAAGGAAAGAATCATAAGAACACGGTGGCATAAATTGGAGGGTGAGGAAGGTCTCAGACTATGTGAAGACATCGCACAACACCTTCAGGAGCAGCAGGATGATACAGCCGATGCAATGTGGAGAGATTTTCAACTATACTGCAATGAAAAAGCAAAACAATATTTAGGAGTATCTAAAGGTGCCATCAATAATAACTACAAGGGTACTATCTGGTGGAATGAAGAAGTGAGAGAAAAATTGGAAACGAAGAAAACACTCTTCAAACTATGGCAACAGACAAAAGACGGTGCTGACCACCAGGCTTATAAAATTGCTAAGAAAATTGCAAAGCAAGCTGTCGCACAGGCCAAGGCAACCGCCAGGGATGATTTCTATGCTAAACTTGAAACCGCTTCAAACAATAAAGAAATATTTATGCTGGCAAAACGCAAACGCCAAAGTAGTAGGGATACTGCCACAAATAAATTTATCAAAAATGAACAAGGAAAACTACTAACATCAAACGAAGACATCAGAGACCGCTGGAAAGAATACTACACAAAATTGCTAAATGAGGTATTCCCTAGTGAGGCACTGCAAGAAATCCCTGCTACAGAAGGCCCTATTCCATGTATAAGGCCTGAAGAGATAACTCTGGCAATCAAACGAATGGCAAATAACAAAGCCTCTGGCCCTTACGATATCCCTGCTGAATTCTGAAAGCGAATAGGAGATACCGGCGTACTGTTCCTGACGAAACTTTTCAACAAGTTCCTGGCCGATGGGATTCCCGACGAATGGCGAAAGAGTTTTCTCATTCCTTTCTATAAAAAAAAGGTGATATAAGACTCTGTGGCAACTACAGAGCTATAAAGCTAATCTCACATTCCTTCAAAATATGGGAAAGAGTCATCAACAAAAGGCTATTTGATATAACTAGCGTCACCGAAAACCAACGCGGATTCGTCGCCGGTAGATCCACAACTGATGCCATACATTCGGTCCGAACACTGATGGAAAAGTACAGAGACAACAAAACAGACTTACACATGATATTCATTGACTTGGAAAAAGCTTTCGACCGGGTGCCGAGAGAATTAATCTGGCACGCTCTAAGGGCTCAGAGTGTCCCCGAGCATTACATAATGACTGTCAAAGATATGTACCACCAAATATCAACCAAAGTGCGAAGTCCGGCCGGAACAAGCGATGAATTTGATGTAAAGGTTGGTGTACACCAAGGTTCCGCACTCAGCCCTCTGCTATTTAATATTGTAATGAACCATCTCACCTCAAATCTGCAACGAGCGCCGCCATGGGATATCCTTTATGCAGACGACGTCGTCATCATCAGTGAAGATGTGAAGAATCTACAGCAGATTTTAGAAAAGTGGAGGGAAGCTTTGGAAACGTCAGGTCTGCGAATAAGCAGAGAGAAGACCGAGTACATGCATTGCAACTTTAGTGGTGTCAACAGCAAACACACCATCTGCCTGCAGAACACCCAGCTAAAAGAAGTGGACCATTTCAAGTACCTAGGGTCAGTCATCAGTAAAGATGGGTCAATAGACACTGATGTCACCCATCGCATAAATACCGGGTGGAAGAAATGGAGAGAACTATCCGGCGTACTATGCGACAGCCGAATTCCCGTGCGCATAAAAGGACGAGTATACAGAGCAGCCGTCCGACCGGCGATGACATACGGAGCCGAATGCTGGCCACTCAAAAAGCAGCATGAAAATCAATTACACTGCGCTGAGATGAAGATGCTCAGGTGGGCAGGTGGTGTAACTAGGCTGGATCATGTCAGAAATACACACATAAGAGGCACCTTCAAAGTGAGTCCTATCCCAGATAAACTACAGGAGAGCCGTCTGCGGTGGTACGGACACGTAATGAGGCGACCATCCGACCACATGACCAGAAAAGTACTAGACATCGAAACTAAACCCGAGGACGAGGAAGACCCCGAATCACATGGATGTCCGTAGTAAATAAGAACCTCAAAGAAGCCCAAATCAACAAAGAGACGACCCAGGACCGAGCTGCCTGGAGACGCATGATACGGAGGGCCGACCCCAAATAAAATGGGAAAGGGCCAGGCAAAGAAGAAGAAACATAAATTTGAATTTTGAAAAAACGAATGAGTCAGTTACCTGTAGATGTGAGAGGACTTGGTTTGTCTGGCGCGATACACGCGATCTTGAGCTTGCGCTGCTTACTGCGGGTTCAAAATTAGTATTTGGTTGGCACGCCGCCCACCGTCAGCGAGAGGACCAGTAGCTGTAAATTGTATTACAATAAATGATCCGGGCAAAGTATACGACAGCCGGTCAGAGGTTAAACGAGGAGCAAGAAAGACAAATATTTTATTCGACCTTTTTAACCAATAAAAAAAAATTAGGGGTTTGACGACCGGTTAAGCCTAGTGGTTAGTGACCATGGCTACTTAGCTGACGGCTACTGAATCCTGGTCAGGGCATGCGGAGATTATGAATATTTGATTCTCAGTTTGAGTCAACACTATGGGGTGCTTTTTTTTAAATTACGAAAAATAAATAAATCGGTTACCTGTAGAGACGAAAGGGTTTAATCTTGGCCTTCGTTTTCTCTTCTCCAACTTATAAGATGGTTTTTCGTTCTTATACAGTTCGTATATAATTCTTCGATCCCTGTTGTCTTCATGACTTTACATGGGACTTATATTAAAACATAAGTACCATTGCTGTCATCCGCTGTAAACTATGCAATATGCGGTTCCCTTTAATATTTTTAAGCAAGGAGCAGAATGTCATTCAATTATTAAATGTACGTTTCCCTTTGTACTGTCAATAAGGTATTACATTAAGAACTTGTCTCGTTAAGAGATTGCGTTAACCGAGGATAAGACGCATTTTTACAAGATTTTAATGATCTTGCACTGTTTGTATATCACCAGTATTATAATATGCCAAACCAAAAGCGGCGAAGATATCTGACACGTCCTTACGGCCCTAGGAATAGAATCGAGGCAGATATTTATACGAATATATCTGACAGGTCTTAACTGCCCTAGAAATAGTGCCAAGGCAGATATTTATACGAATATATCTGACGCGTCCTAACGGCCTTAGGAATAGGGCCGAAACAGATAGTTATACGAATATATCTGACACGTCCTAACGACCCTAGGAATAGAACCAAGGCAGATATTTATACGAATATATCTGATACGTCCTAACGGCCCTAGGAATAGGGCCGAGGCAGATATTTATGCGCGCTTTGTTATGGTGGATATTGGTATTTGTACTGGTGACAGTACCTATAATTATTTCAAATAGGTAAGTTATCCTCAAAATTTGCAATGCTTTGTTCAACTACTTGCCGGTATCCGATTGAGCTTAAAAGCATTCTTGCATAAAATATACAGGTGTCAAAAAGCTCAGCCCGAATACGAGTCAACACTGCATGAGGGGAGTTCAGAACAAAAATGGACCAGCTCAACACCAGTTATAACTATTAAATAGCTATAACTTTTAAACAAAAAAATAATTATCAAAATCGCCCAACGTGGTCAAGTTATCAGGGAACATACATACATAAAAAAACAAACATGCAGACGAACTGAAACCTCCATTCTTCTATTTACTCGGTTTTTTTTTGTATTTAGCAGTAACGCAGCTAACGAAATTCTAATTTTCAATTTATTATTATTATTAACAGTCATTAGACTCATTACGTAGTGTCCTACTGCTAGGCAAAGGCGTCCCTCCTTGTCTTCCACGTATCCCATTCCGGGGCAGTCTATATTTCAATTAAAAGGAATAAAATTGTGGTGGCTAGAGCGATTGACCGAGTATGCCAGATGTCGCAGGATCAAATCCTGCTCAAAGCACATTTTATTTTTATTTCTGTCCCTTAATTTGAATTTTGAAAAAACGAATAAATCAGTTACCTGTAGATGTGAGAGGGCTTGGTTTGTCAGATACACGCGATCTTGAGCTTGCGCTGCTTACTGCGGGTTCATAATCAGTATTTGGTTGGCACGCCGCCCAACGTCAGTGAGAGGACCAGTAACTGTAAATTGATTTACAATAAATAATCCGGGCAATGTCAACGACAGCCGGTCAGAGGTTAAACGTGGAGCAAGGAAGATAAATACTTTATTCGACCTTTTTAACCAATTTAAAAAATAAGGAGTTTGACGACCGGTTAAGCCTAGCGGTTAGTGACCATGGCTACTTAGCTGTCGGCTACTGAATGCTACTCCGGGCATGCGGAGATTATGAATATTTGATTCTCATTTTAAGTCAACACTATGGGGTGTTTTTTTAAAATTACGAAAAATAAATAAATCAGTTACCTGTAGAGACGAAAGAGTTTTTAATCTTGGCCTTCGTTTTCTCTTCTCCAACTTATATGATGGTTTTTCGTTCTTATACAGTTCGTATACAATTCTTCGATCCCTGTTGTCTTCATGACTTTACATGGGACTTATAATAAAACATAAGTACAATTGCTGTCATCCGCTGTAAACTATGCAATATGCGGTTCCCTTTAATATTTTTTTAAGCAAGGAGCAGAATATCATTCAATTATTAAATGTACGTTTCCCTTTGTACTGTCAATAAGGTATTACATTAAGAACTTGTCTCAGAAGAGATGTAGCGATCAAGTTGAAGCACTCCTCAACTCGCATCCTTAATTTTGCCCCTGAGTTATGCCAATGATCTCTCTATGTTGAACCCTGGTTACTTTTTGACATTGTTTCTCTGTTTATTCTTAGTGAACCTGTACTAACTGAAAGAAAAGTCAGTCTTCTTCAACGTTGGAAATTATTGCAACAAATGCACCAACATTTTCGGCGTAAATGGAATCTGTATCTGTTTCATCTATATGCAATCCAATAAAGGAAAAAATGGTCTACCAAAGTAGTCAACCTCCTAGTAGGACCTTATGCTTACATTTGTTCGGTGAATTATTTTTCCGCACTTGTATCAAAAGGTTCACCAAGTGCTTCAATTTATTATTATTATTAACAGTCATTAGACTCATTATTTAGTGTCCTACTGCTAGGCAAAGGCGTCCCTCCTTGTCTTCCACGTATCCCATTCCGGGGCAGTCTATATTTCAATTAAAAGGAATAAAATTGGGATGGCTAGAGCGATTGACCGAGTATGCCAGATGTCGCAGGTTCAAATCCTGCTCAAAGCACATTTTATTTTTATTTTTGTCTCTTAATTTGAATTTTGAAAAAACGAATAAATCAGTTACCTGTAGATGTGAGAGAGCTTGGTTTGTCAGATACACGCGATCTTGAGCTTGCGCTGCTTACTGCAGGTTCATAATCAGTATTTGGATGGCACGCCGCCCACCGTCAGCGAGAGGACCAGTAACTGTAAATTGATTTACAATAAATAATCCGGGCAAAGTCTACGACAGCCGGTCAGAGGTTAAACGTGGAGCAAGGATGATAAATACTTTATTCGACCTTTTTAACCAATTAAAAAAAAATAAGGGGTTTGACGACCGGTTAAGCCTAGCGGTTAGTGACCATGGCTACTTAGCTGTCGGCTACTAAGGCTGGGTTGCACCAAACCGTCTGTAATCGTAAGCTGTGTTCGTAAAAATTTGAATGTATGGAAAGTTTGACAAGTTTCCATGGGATGACAGCTGCCGGCGCCATATTTAACGTTGATCAGTGTGTGATCGTAAGTCGGTGCAACCCAGCCTAAATCCTGCTCAGGGCATGCGGAGATTATGAATATTTGATTCTCATTTTAAGTCAACACTATGGGGTGTTTTTTTTAAATTACGAAAAATAAATAAATCAGTTACCTGTAGAGACGAAAGAGTTTTTAATCTTGGCCTTCGTTTTCTCTTCTCCAACTTATATGATGGTTTTTTGTTCTAATACAGTTCGTATACAATTCTTCGATCCCTGTAGTCTTCATGACTTTACATGGGACTTATATTAAAACATAAGTACCATTGCTGTCATCCGCTGTAAACTATGCAATATGCGGTTCCCTTTAATATTTTTTAAACAAGGAGCAGAATGTCATTCAAGTATTAAATGTACGTTTCCCTTTGTACTGTCAATAAGGTACTCTCAATTACATTTAGAACCTGTCTCAAAAGAGATGTAGCGATCAAGTCGAAGCACTCCTCAACTCGCATCCTTTATTTTGCCCCTGAGTTATTCCAATGATATCTCTATCTTGAACCCTGGTTACTTTTTGTCACTGGGCCTCTGTTTATTCTTAGTGAACCTGTACTAACTGAAAGAAAAGTCAGTCTTCTTCAACGTTGGAAATTATTGCAACAAATGCACCAACATTTTCGGCGTAAATGGCATCTGTATTTGTTTTATCTATATGCAATCCAATAAAGGAAAAAATGGTCTACCAAAGTAGCCAACCTCCTAGTAGGACCTTATGCTTACATTTGTTCGGTGAATTATTTTTCCGCACTTGTATCAAAAGGTTCACCAAGTGCTTTCCCTTATTACTAAATTTGATTAATGCTGCCACCCCATGTCAAACAGTGCCTTCAAGTCCATTATACTCAGTTTGGTGCCGCGGTCTTGTTTGGCGCCGGAGAGCACCGCGTTCGCCATCTGCAACTTCATTCCCTGCAGGTCGCGAATACTCTCCTCTACCGTTCCGCCGCAAATGAATCTACGACAACAAAAACACTTCAACAACAACATGAGCTTCAGTACGCCCAACTGCTAGGTCTCAGCATGCTTTTTTTAATAGTCGAGATGGATTAGAGGAAGCCTGTGTCCTCTCTTCCATCGTATCTATGAAATTAGAATTTATTGAACCCGGTTCAAATCCAGTTCAAAACACATTTTTTTTAAAATTTTACACTTAAATTTGAGTTTTGAATGGCACTGGCACTGGCACACGACCTTGCAATTATTAATACTTTCTTCACAAAACCTGTAGAACATCTAGTAACCTATAAAAGCGGCACGGCATGCACTCAGATAGACTACATTCTAACTGATAGAAAACAACTTAAGACATGCAAAGACTGCAAAGTCATACCCGGGAAACCTCTTACCTCACAGGATAGAATACTATTGGCAGAGTTCAAAATACCAAAAACATACAAAGTCAAGAAGGAAAGAATCATAAGAACACGGTGGCATAAATTGGAGGGTGAGGAAGGTCTTAGACTATGTGAAGACATCGCACAACACCTTCAGGAGCAGCAGGATGATACAGCCGATGCAATGTGGAGAGATTTTCAACTATACTGCAATGAAAAAGCAAAACAATATTTAGGAGTATCTAAAGGTGCCATCAATAATAACTACAAGGGTACTATCTGGTGGAATGAAGAAGTGAGAGAAAAATTGGAAACGAAGAAAACACTCTTCAAACTATGGCAACAGACAAAAGACGGTGCTGACCACCAGGCTTATAAAATTGCTAAGAAAATTGCAAAGCAAGCTGTCGCACAGGCCAAGGCAACCGCCAGGGATGATTTCTATGCTAAACTTGAAACCGCTTCAAACAATAAAGAAATATTTATGCTGGCAAAACGCAAACGCCAAAGTAGTAGGGATACTGCCACAAATAAATTTATCAAAAATGAACAAGGAAAACTACTAACATCAAACGAAGACATCAGAGACCGCTGGAAAGAATACTACACAAAATTGCTAAATGAGGTATTCCCTAGTGAGGCACTGCAAGAAATCCCTGCTACAGAAGGCCCTATTCCATGTATAAGGCCTGAAGAGATAACTCTGGCAATCAAACGAATGGCAAATAACAAAGCCTCTGGCCCTTACGATATCCCTGCTGAATTCTGGAAGCGAATAGGAGATACCGGCGTACTGTTCCTGACGAAACTTTTCAACAAGTTCCTGGCCGATGGGATTCCCGACGAATGGCGAAAGAGTTTTCTCATTCCTTTCTATAAAAATAAAGGTGATATAAGACTCTGTGGCAACTACAGAGCTATAAAGCTAATCTCACATTCCTTCAAAATATGGGAAAGAGTCATCAACAAAAGGCTACTTGATATAACTAGCGTCACCGAAAACCAACGCGGATTCGTCGCCGGTAGATCCACAACTGATGCCATACATTCGGTCCGAACACTGATGGAAAAGTACAGAGACAACAAAACAGACTTACACATGATATTCATTGACTTGGAAAAAGCTTTCGACCGGGTGCCGAGAGAATTAATCTGGCACGCTCTAAGGGCTCAGAGTGTCCCCGAGCATTACATAATGACTGTCAAAGATATGTACCACCAAATATCAACCAAAGTGCGAAGTCCGGCCGGAACAAGCGATGAATTTGATGTAAAGGTTGGTGTACACCAAGGTTCCGCACTCAGCCCTCTGCTATTTGAAATTGTAATGAACCATCTCACCTCAAATCTGCAACGAGCGCCGCCATGGGATATCCTTTATGCAGACGACGTCGTCATCATCAGTGAAGATGTGAACAATCTACAGCAGATTTTAGAAAAGTGGAGGGAAGCTTTGGAAACGTCAGGTCTGCGAATAAGCAGAGAGAAGACCGAGTACATGCATTGCAACTTTAGTGGTGTCAACAGCAAACACACCATCTGCCTGCAGAACACCCAGCTAAAAGAAGTGGACCATTTCAAGTACCTAGGGTCAGTCATCAGTAATCAACAAAGAGACGACCCAGGACCGAGCTGCCTGGAGACGCATGATACGGAGGGCCGACCCCAAATAAAATGGGAAAGGGCCAGGCAAAGAAGAAGAAACTTAAATTTTGAAAAAACGAATAAGTCAGTTACCTGTAGATGTGAGAGGACTTGGTTTGTCTGGCGCGATACACGCGATCTTGAGCTTGCGCTGCTTACTGCGGGTTCAAAATTAGTATTTGGTTGGCACGCCGCCCACCGTCAGCGAGAGGACCAGTAGCTGTAAATTGTATTACAATAAATGATCCGGGCAAAGTATACGACAGCCGGTCAGAGGTTAAACGAGGAGCAAGAAAGACAAATATTTTATTCGACCTTTTTAACCAATAAAAAAAAATTAGGGGTTTGACGACCGGTTAAGCCTAGTGGTTAGTGACCATGGCTACTTAGCTGACGGCTACTGAATCCTGGTCAGGGCATGCGGAGATTATGAATATTTGATTCTCAGCTTGAGTCAACACTATGGGGTGCTTTTTTTAAATTACGAAAAATAAATAAATCGGTTACCTGTAGAGACGAAAGGGTTTAATCTTGGCCTTCGTTTTCTCTTCTCCAACTTATAAGATGGTTTTTCGTTCTTATACAGTTCTTATATAATTCTTCGATCCCTGTTGTCTTCATGACTTTACATGGGAATTATATTAAAACATAAGTACCATTGCTGTCATCCGCTGTAAACTATGCAATATGCGGTTCCCTTTAATATTTTTTTAAGCAAGGAGCAGAATGTCATTCAATTATTAAATGTACGTTTCCCTTTGTACTGTCAATAAGGTATTACATTAAGAACTTGTCTCAGAAGAGATGTAGCGATCAAGTTGAAGCACTCCTCAACTCGCATCCTTAATTTTGCCCCTGAGTTATGCCAATGATCTCTCTATGTTGAACCCTGGTTACTTTTTGACATTGTTTCTCTGTTTATTATTAGTGAACCTGTACTAACTGAAAGAAAAGTCAGTCTTCTTCAACGTTGGAAATTATTGCAACAGATGCACCAACATTTTCGGCGTAAATGGCATCTGTAATTGTTTTATCTATATGCAATCCAATAAAGGAAAAAATGGTCTACCAAAGTAGTCAACCTCCTAGTAGGACCTTATGCTTACATTTGTTCGGTGAATTATTTTTCCGCACTTGTATCAAAAGGTTCACCAAGTGCTTTCCCTTATTACTAAATTTGATTAACGCTGCCACCCCATGTCAAACAGTGCCTTCAAGTCCACTATACTCAGTTTGGTGCCGCGGTCTTGTTTGGCGCCGCAGAGCACCGCGTTCGCCATCTACAACTTCATTCCCTGCAGGTCGCGAATACTCTCCTCTACCGTTCCGCCGCAAATGAATCTACGACAACAAAAACACTTCAACAACAACATCAGCTTCAGTACGCCCAACTGCTAGGTCTCAGCATGCTTTTTTAATAGTCGAGATGGAT
Organism: Notocelia uddmanniana; assembly: GCA_905163555.1. Classification (NCBI taxonomy): domain Eukaryota; kingdom Metazoa; phylum Arthropoda; class Insecta; order Lepidoptera; family Tortricidae; genus Notocelia; species Notocelia uddmanniana. Next base: position 70,246,567 of record LR991052.1, read on the forward strand.
TAGAGGAAGCCTGTGTCCTCTCTTCCATCGTATCTATGAAATTAGAATTTATTGAACCCGGCGGGCAAAAATAATTAAAGTCTTATATACAAGAATATAAACTGGCAGCTAAATTAACTTGGTGGCTCCGTGAGCTATAGGTACGCTCACGGACTTTAATTGTTGAGCCATTTAGAGCTCACTTTATACTTGGCATATAGTTAGCTACGAAGTGTCCAGTATAAAGTGGGCTCTAAATGGCTCAACAATTATAGTCCGTGATCGTACCGTGTTCCCAAAATTGTATCTGACACATCACGATTGCTTGTAACTCTCGATTAATTGTAAACACAATACGGAACATAAAGCTTTAAGCACAGGTAAACAACAGGCGGTCTTAATGCTAAAAAGCGATCACTTCCAGACCATTGATAATCGTGACTAAGCCTCTCAATAAGGAGATTGCTTTAACCGAGGATAAGATGCATTTTTACAAGATTTTAATGATCTTGCACTGTTTGTATATCACCAGTATTAAAATATGCCAAACCAAAAGCGGCGAAGATATCTGACACGTCCTTACGGCCCTAGGAATAGAATCGAGGCAGATATTTATACGAATATATCTGACAGGTCTTAACTGCCCTAGAAATAGTGCCAAGGCAGATATTTATACGAATATATCTGACGCGTCCTAACGGCCCTAGGAATAGGGCCGAAACAGATATTTATACGAATATATCTGATACGTCCTAACGGCCCTAGGAATAGGGCCGAGGCAGATATTTATGCGCGCTTTGTTATGGTGGATATTGGTATTTGTACTGGTGACAGTACCTATAATTATTTCAAATAGGTAAGTTATCCTCAAAATTTGCAATGCTTTGTTCAACTACTTGCCGGTATCCGATTGAGCTTAAAAGCATTCTTGCATAAAATATACAGGTGTCAAAAAGCTCAGCCCGAATACGAGTCAACACTGCACGAGGGGAGTTCAGAACAAAAATGGACCAGCTCAACACCAGTTATAACTATTAAATAGCTATAACTTTTAAACAAAAAAAATATTATCAAAATCGGCCAACGTGGTCAAGTTATCAGGGAACATACATACATAAAAAAAACAAACATGCAGACGAACTGAAACCTCCATTCTTCTAGGGGTTTTTTTTTGTATTTAGCAGTAACGCAGCTAACGAAATTCTAATTTTCAATTTATTATTATTATTAACAGTCATTAACTCATTATTTAGTGTCCTACTGCTAGGCAAAGGCGTCCCTCCTTGTCTTCCACGTATCCCATTCCGGGGCAGTCTATATTTCAATTAAAAGGAATAAAATTGGGGTGGCTAGAGCGATTGACCGAGTATGCCAGATGTCGCAGGTTCAAATCCTGCTCAAAGCACATTTTATTTTTATTTTTGTCTCTTAATTTGAATTTTGAAAAAACGAATAAATCAGTTACCTGTAGATGTGAGAGAGCTTGGTTTGTCAGATACACGCGATCTTGAGCTTGCGCTGCTTACTGCAGGTTCATAATCAGTATTTGGTTGGCACGCCGCCCACCGTCAGGGAGAGGACCAGTAACTGTAAATTGATTTACAATAAATAATCCGGACAAAGTCTACGACAGCCGGTCAGGGGTTAAACGTGGAGCAAGGATGATAAATACTTTATTCGACCTTTTTAACCAATTAAAAAAAATAAGAGGTTTGACGACCGGTTAAGCCTAGCGGTTAGTGACCATGGCTACTTAGCTGTCGGCTACTGAATCCTGCTCAGGGCATGCGGAGATTATGAATATTTGATTCTCATTTTAAGTCAACACTATGGGGTGTTTTTTTTAAATTACGAAAAATAAATAAATCAGTTACCTGTAGAGACGAAAGAGGTTTTAATCTTGGCCTTCGTTTTCTCTTCTCCAACTTACATGATGGTTTTTTGTTCTAATACAGTTCGTATACAATTCTTCGATCCCTGTTGTCTTCATGACTTTACATGGGACTTATATTAAAACATAAGTACCATTGCTGTCATCCGCTGTAAACTATGCAATATGCGGTTCCCTTTAATATTTTTTAAACAAGGAGCAGAATGTCATTCAAGTATTAAATGTACGTTTCCCTTTGTACTGTCAATAAGGTACTCTCAATTACATTTAGAACCTGTCTCAAAAGAGATGTAGCGATCAAGTCGAAGCACTCCTCAACTCGCATCCTTTATTTTGCCCCTGAGTTATTCCAATGATATCTCTATCTTGAACCCTGGTTACTTTTTGTCACTGGGCCTCTGTTTATTCTTAGTGAACCTGTACTAACTGAAAGAAAAGTCAGTCTTCTTCAACGTTGGAAATTATTGCAACAAATGCACCAACATTTTCGGCGTAAATGGCATCTGTATCTGTTTCATCTATATGCAATCCAATAAAGGAAAAAATGGTCTACCAAAGTAGTCAACCTCCTAGTAGGAACTTATGCTTACATTTGTTCGGTAAATTATTTTTCCGCACGTGTATCAAAAGGTTCACCAAGTGCTTTCCCTTATTACTAAATTTGATTAACGCTGCCACCCCATGTCAAACAGTGCCTTCAAGTCCATTATGCTCAGTTTGGTGCCGCGGTCTTGTTTGGCGCCGGAGAGCACCGCGTCCGCCATCTGCAACTTCATTCCCTGCAGGTCGCGAATACTCTCCTCTACCGTACCGCCGCAAATGAATCTACGACAACAAAAACACTTCAACAACAACATCAGCTTGAGTACGCCCAACTGCTAGGTCTGAGCATGCTTTTTTTAATAGATGAGATGGATTAGAGGAAGCCTGTGTCTTCTCTTCCATCGTATCTATGAAATTATAATGTATTGAACCTGGCGGGCAAAAATAATACAAGAATATAAATTGGCAGCTAAATTAACTTGGTGGCTCCGTGAGCTATAGGTACACTCACGGACTTTAATTGTTGAGCCATTTAGAGCTCACTTTATACTTGGCATATAGTTAACTACGAAGTGTCCAGTATAAAGTGGGCTCTAAATGGCTCAACAATTATAGTCCGTGATCGTACTGTGTTTCCAACTTAAAGGCCGGCATCGCACTTACAACCCCTCTGGTGTTGCGAGTGTCCATGGGCGGCGCTAATCGCTTACCATCAGGCGATTCGTCTGCTCGTTTGCCACCTATGTCATAAAATAATAAAAATAATAATAATATATATATCTAACACATCCTAGCGGCCCTAGAAATAGAACCGAGGCAGATATTTAGACGAATATATCTGTCACTTTTTTTTAATACTGCTTCGGTGGCTAACAAGCGTACCGACGGCCTATGCTACTATGGACGCCTGCAACTCCAGGGGTGTCACGTCTGCAATCCAGGCGGCCGAGAGGGTCTCTCTGTTTCGCCGGATTCGTTGACGAGTTGTCATGTCTATGAGGAGGAGCTCTTTAGTACCACGTGACCCTACCCTACATCCATTTTGAGCGGGGGCCAAAATGTTGTTTTCAACAATGTGCGTGTTAATTTTTGCTCTTAAAATGGATGCAAGGAGCTTGTATAGCGTCGGCAAGCACGTGATGGGTCTGCAGTTCTTCGCTTCCGTGGTACTGCCGGACTTGTAGAGCAAAGAGGTAACACCAGTTGTTAAGGGAGGCGGCAGGGAACCGAGCCCGAGGGCTTGCTGGAACTGTGTTGCCAAACGTGCGTGTGAGCATCGAAACCACTTTAGCCAGAAGTTGTGCAATCCATCCGGACCCGGACTTTTCCAGTTCGGAGCCGTACGGATGGCACAACTTACGTCACCGGGGCTGATGGTAACAGACCCCAAATTATTATTATTATTATTAACAGTCATTAGACTTATTACTTTGTCTCCTACTGCTGGGCAAAGGTCTCCCTCGTTGTCTTCCGCGTATCCCATTCCGGGGCAGTCTATATTTGTCGGTGGCTAGAGCGATTGACCGCGTATGCCAGATGTCGCAGGTTCAAATCCAGTTCAAAACACATTTTTTTTAATTTTTGCACTTAAATTTAAATTTTGAAAAAACGAATAAATCAGTTACCTGTACATGTGAGAGGATTTGGTTTGTCTGGCGCGATACACGCGATCTTGAGCTTGCGCTGCTTACTGCGGGTTCAAAATTAATATTTGGTTGACACGCCGCTCACCGTCAGCGAGAGGACCAGTAGCTGTAAATTGTATTACAATAAATAATCCGGGCAAAGTATACGACAGCCGGTCAGAGGTTAAACGAGGAGCAAGAAAGACAAATATTTTATACGACCTTTTTAACCAATAAAAAAAAATTAGGGGTTTGACGACCGGTTAAGCCTAGTGGTTAGTGACCATGGCTACTTAGCTGACGGCTACTGAATCCTGGTCAGGGCATGCGGAGATTATAAATATTTGATTCTCAGTTTGAGTCAACACTATGGGGTGCTTTTTTTTAAATTACGAAAAATAAATAAATCGGTTACCTGTAGAGACGAAAGGGTTTAATCTTGGCCTTCGTTTTCTCTTCTCCAACTTATATGATGGTTTTTCGTTCTTATACAGTTCGTATATAATTCTTCGATCCCTGTTGTCTTCATGACTTTACATGGGACTTATATTAAAACATAAGTACCATTGCTGTCATCCGCTGTAAACTATGCAATATGCGGTTCCCTTTAATATTTTTTTAACCAAGGAGCAGAATGTCATTCAATTATTAAATGTACGTTTCCCTTTGTACTGTCAATAAGGTATTACATTAAGAACTTGTCTCAGAAGAGATGTAGCAATCAAGTTGAAGCACTCCTCAACTCGCATCCTTAATTTTGCCCCTGAGTTATGCCAATGATCTCTCTATTTTGAACCCTGGTTACTTTTTGACATTGTTTCTCTGTTTATTCTTAGTGAACCTGTACTAACTGAAAGAAGTCAGTCTTCTTCAACGTTGGAAATTATTGCAACAAATGCACCAACATTTTCGGCGTAAATGGAATCTGTATCTGTTTCATCTATATGCAATCCAATAAAGGAAAAAATGGTCTACCAAAGTAGTCAACCTCCTAGTAGGACCCTATGCTTACATTTGTTCGGTGAATTATTTTTCCGCACTTGTATCAAAAGGTTCACCAAGTGCTTTCCCTTATTACTAAATTTGATTAACGCTTCCAACCCATGTCAAACAGTGCCTTCAAGTCCATTATGCTCAGTTTGGTGCCGCGGTCTTGTTTGGCGCCGGAGAGCACCGCGTTCGCCATCTGCAACTTCATTCCCTGCAGGTCGCGAATACTCTCCTTTACCGTTCCGCCGCAAATGAATCTACGACAACAAAAACACTTCAACAACAACATCAGCTTCAGTACGCCCAACTGCTAGGTCTCAGCATGCTTTTTTTAATAGTCGAGATGGATTAGAGGAAGCCTGTGTCCTCTCTTCCATCGTATCTATGAAATTAGAATTTATTGAACCCGGCGGGCAAACATAATTAAAGTCTTATATACAAGAATATAAATTGGCAGCTAAATTAACTTGGTGGCTCCGTGAGCTATAGGTACGCTCACGTACTTTAATTGTTGAGCCATTTAGAGCTCACTTTATACTTGGCATATAGTTAGCTACGAAGTGTCCAGTATAAAGTGGGCTCTAAATGGCTCAACAATTATAGTCCGTGATCGTACCGTGTTCCCAAAATTGTATCTGACACATCACGATTGCTTGTAACTCTCGATTAATTGTAAACACAATACGGAACATAAAGCTTTAAGCACAGGTAAACAACAGGCGGTCTTAATGCTAAAAAGCGATCACTTCCAGACCATTGATAATCGTGACTAAGCCTCTCAATAAGGAGATTGCTTTAACCGAGGATAAGACGCATTTTTACAAGATTTTAATGATCTTGCACTGTTTGTATATCACCAGTATTATAATATGCCAAACCAAAAGCGGCGAAGATATCTGACACGTCCTTACGGCCCTAGGAATAGAATCGAGGCAGATATTTATACGAATATATCTGACAGGTCTTAACTGCCCTAGAAATAGTGCCAAGGCAGATATTTATACGAATATATCTGACGCGTCCTAACGGCCTTAGGAATAGGGCCGAAACAGATAGTTATACGAATATATCTGACACGTCCTAACGACCCTAGGAATAGAACCAAGGCAGATATTTATACGAATATATCTGATACGTCCTAACGGCCCTAGGAATAGGGCCGAGACAGATATTTATGCGCGCTTTGTTATGGTGGATATTGGTATTTGTACTGGTGACAGTACCTATAATTATTTCAAATAGGTAAGTTATCCTCAAAATTTGCAATGCTTTGTTCAACTACTTGCCGGTATCCGATTGAGCTTAAAAGCATTCTTGCATAAAATATACAGGTGTCAAAAAGCTCAGCCCGAATACGAGTCAACACTGCATGAGGGGAGTTCAGAACAAAAATGGACCAGCTCAACACCAGTTATAACTATTAAATAGCTATAACTTTTAAACAAAAAAATAATTATCAAAATCGGCCAACGTGGTCAAGTTATCAGGGAACATACATACATAAAAAAACAAACATGCAGACGAACTGAAACCTCCATTCTTCTATTTACTCGGTTTTTTTTTGTATTTAGCAGTAACGCAGCTAACGAAATTCTAATTTTCAATTTATTATTATTATTAACAGTCATTAGACTCATTACGTAGTGTCCTACTGCTAGGCAAAGGCGTCCCTCCTTGTCTTCCACGTATCCCATTCCGGGGCAGTCTATATTTCAATTAAAAGGAATAAAATTGTGGTGGCTAGAGCGATTGACCGAGTATGCCAGATGTCGCAGGATCAAATCCTGCTCAAAGCACATTTTATTTTTATTTCTGTCCCTTAATTTGAATTTTGAAAAAACGAATAAATCAGTTACCTGTAGATGTGAGAGGGCTTGCTTTGTCAGATACACGCGATCTTGAGCTTGCGCTGCTTACTGCGGGTTCATAATCAGTATTTGGTTGGCACGCCGCCCAACGTCAGTGAGAGGACCAGTAACTGTAAATTGATTTACAATAAATAATCCGGGCAATGTCTACGACAGCCGGTCAGAGGTTAAACGTGGAGCAAGGAAGATAAATACTTTATTCGACCTTTTTAACCAATTTAAAAAATAAGGAGTTTGACGACCGGTTAAGCCTAGCGGTTAGTGACCATGGCTACTTAGCTGTCGGCTACTGAATGCTACTCCGGGCATGCGGAGATTATGAATATTTGATTCTCATTTTAAGTCAACACTATGGGGTGTTTTTTTAAAATTACGAAAAATAAATAAATCAGTTACCTGTAGAGACGAAAGAGTTTTTAATCTTGGCCTTCGTTTTCTCTTCTCCAACTTATATGATGGTTTTTCGTTCTTATACAGTTCGTATACAATTCTTCGATCCCTGTTGTCTTCATGACTTTACATGGGACTTATATTAAAATATAAGTACAATTGCTGTCATCCGCTGTAAACTATGCAATATGCGGTTCCCTTTAATATTTTTTTAAGCAAGGAGCAGAATATCATTCAATTATTAAATGTACGTTTCCCTTTGTACTGTCAATAAGGTATTACATTAAGAACTTGTCTCAGAAGAGATGTAGCGATCAAGTTGAAGCACTCCTCAACTCGCATCCTTAATTTTGCCCCTGAGTTATGCCAATGATCTCTCTATGTTGAACCCTGGTTACTTTTTGACATTGTTTCTCTGTTTATTCTTAGTGAACCTGTACTAACTGAAAGAAAAGTCAGTCTTCTTCAACGTTGGAAATTATTGCAACAAATGCACCAACATTTTCGGCGTAAATGGAATCTGTATCTGTTTCATCTATATGCAATCCAATAAAGGAAAAAATGGTCTACCAAAGTAGTCAACCTCCTAGTAGGACCTTATGCTTACATTTGTTCGGTGAATTATTTTTCCGCACTTGTATCAAAAGGTTCACCAAGTGCTTTCCCTTATTACTAAATTTGATTAACGCTGCCACCCCATGTCAAACAGTGCCTTCAAGTCCATTATACTCAGTTTGGTGCCGCGGTCTTGTTTGGCGCCGGAGAGCACCGCATTCGCCATCTGCAACTTCATTCCCTGCAGGTCGCGAATACTCTCCTCTACCGTTCCGCCGCAAATGAATCTACGACAACAAAAACACTTCAACAACAACATCAGCTTCAGTACGCCCAACTGCTAGGTCTCAGCATGCTTTTTTTAATAGTCGAGATGGATTAGAGGAAGCCTGTGTCCTCTCTTCCATCGTATCTATGAAATTAGAATTTATTGAACCCGGCGGGCAAAAATAATTAAAGTCTTATATACAAGAATATAAATTGGCAGCTAAATTAACTTGGTGGCTCCGTGAGCTATAGGTACCGTGTTCCCAAAATTTTATCTGACACATCACGATTGCTTGTTAAAACACAATCCGGAACATAACGCTTTAAGCACAGGTAAACAACAGGCGGTCTTAATGCTAAAAAGCGATCACTTCCAGACCATTGATAATCGTGACTAAGCCTCTCAATAAGGAGATTGCGTTAACCGAGGATAAGACGCATTTTTACAAGATTTTAATGATCTTGCACTGTTTGTATATCACCAGTATTATAATATGCCAAACTAAAAGCGGCGAAGATATCTGACACGTCCTTACGGCCCTAGGAATAGAATCGAGGCAGATATTTATACGAATATATCTGACAGGTCTTAACTGCCCTAGAAATAGTGCCGAGACAGATAGTTACACGAATATATCTGACACGTCCTAACGACACTAGGAATAGAACCGAGGCAGATATTTATACGAATATATCTGATACGTCCGACGCAGATATTTATGCGCGCTTTGTTATGGTGGATATTGGTATTTGTACTGGTGACAGTACCTACAATTATTTCAAATAGGTAAGTTATCCTCAAAATTTGCAATACTTTGTTCAGCTACTTGCCGGTATCCGATTGAGCTTAAAAGCATTCTTGCATAAAATATAGGTACAGGTGTCAAAAAGCTCAGCCCGAATACGAGTCAACACTGCATGAGGGGAGTTCAGAACAAAAATGGACCAGCTCAACACCAGTTATAAATATTAAATAGCTATAACTTTTAAACAAAGAAATAATTATCAAAATCGGCCAACGTGGTCAAGTTATCAGGGAACATACATACATAAAAAAACAAACATGCAGACGAACTGAAACCTCCATTCGTCTATTAACTCGGGTTTTTTTGTATTTAGCAATAACGCAGCTGACGAAATTCTAATTATCAATTTATTATTATTATTAACAGTCATTAGACTCATTACTTAGTGTCCTACTGCTAGGCAAAGGCCTCTCTCCTTGTCTTCCACGTATCCCATTTTGGGGCAGTCTATATTTCAATTAAAAGGAATAAAATTTGGGTAGCTAGAGCGATTGACCGCGTATGCCAGATGTCGCAGGTTCAAATCCTGCTCAAAACACAGTTTTTTTTAAATTTTGCTCCTTAATTTGAATAAAAAAAAAAAGAATAAATCAGTTACCTGTGAGAGGGCTTGGTTTGTCTGGCGCGATACACGCGATCTTGAGCTTGCGCTGCTTCAAAATCAGTATTTGGTTGGGCCAGCCCACTGTCAGCGACAGGACCAGTTACTGTAAATTGTATTACAATAAATAATCCGGGCAAAGTATACGACAGCCGGTCAAAGGTTAAACGAGGAGCAAGAAAGACAAATACTATATTTGACATTTTTAACCAATTTAAAAAAATGAGGAGTTTGACGACCGGTTAAGCCTAGCGGTTAGTGACCATGGCTACTTAGCTGACGGCTACTGAATCCTGGTCAGGGCATGCGGAGATTATGAATATTTGAATCTCAGTTTAAGTCAACACTATGGGGTGGTTTTTATTTTAATTTCGAAAAAAAAAACAGTTACCTGTAGAGACGAAAGGGTTTAATCTTGGCCTTCGTTTTCTCTTCTCCAACTTATATGATGGTTTTTCGTTCTTATACAGTTCGTATATAATTCTTCGATCCCTGTAGTCAGCATGACTTGACATGGGACTTATATTAAAACATAAGAACATAAGTACCATTGTTGTCATCCGCTGTAAACTATGCAATATGCAGTTCCCTTTAATATTTTTAAGCAAGGAGCAGAAAGTCATTCTTTAATTCAAATATGTCATCCGCTGTAAACTATGCAATATGCGGTTCCCTTTAAATTTCTTTTAAGCAAGGAGCAGAATGTCATTCAATGATTAAATGTACGTTTCCCTTTGTACTGTCAATAAGGTGTATTACATTTAGAACTTGTCTTAGAAGAGATACAGCGATCAAGTTGAAGCACTCCTTAACTCGCATCCTTAATTTTGCCCCTGAGTTATGCCAATGATCTCTCTATGTTGAACCCTGGTTACTTTTTGACACTGGGCCTCTGTTTATTCTTATTCTTAGTGAACCTGTACTAACTGAAAGAAAAGTCAGTCTTCTTCAACGTTGGAAATTATTGCAACAGATGCACCAACATTTTCGGCGTAAATGGCATCTGTATCTGTTTCATCTATATGCAATCCAACAAAGGAAAAAATGGTCTACCAAAGTAGTCAACCTTCTAGTAGGAAACTTATGCTTACATTTGTTCGGTAAATTATTTTTCCGCGCGTGTATCAAAAGGTTCACTAAGTGGTTAAAATTAACGCTTCCAACCCATGCCAAACAGTGCCTTCAAGTCCATAATGCTGAGTTTCGAACCCCGGTCCTGTTTCGCACCGGAGAGCACCGCGTTCGCCATCAGCAAGTTCCTTCCCTGCAGATTGCGGATACTCTCTTCTACTGTTCCGCCGCAAATAAATCTACAACAACAAAAACAATTCAACAACAACATCATTTTGAGTACGCCCAACTGCTAGGTCTGAGCATGCTTTTTTTAATAGACGAGATGGATTAGAGGAAGCCTGTGTCCTCTCTTCCATCGTATCTATGAAATTAGAATGTATTGAACCCGGCCGGCAAAAATAATTAAAGTCTTATATACAAGAACATAAATTGGAAGCTAAATTAACTTGTTGGCTCTGCGAGCTATAGGTACACTCACGGATTTTAATTGTTGAACCATTTAGAGCTCACTTTATACTTGGCATATAGTTAGCTACGAAGTGTCCAGTATAAAGTGGGCCCTAGAAATAGAACCGAGGCAGATATTTATACGAATATATCATGACACTTTTTTTTTAATACTACTTCGGTGGCTAACAAGCGTACCTACGGCCTATGCTACTATGGACGTCTGCAACTCCAGGGGTGTCACGTCTGCAATCCAGGTGGCCGAGAGGGTCTCATTGTTTCGCTGGATTCGTTGGCGAATTGTCATGTCTATGAGGAGGAGCTCTTTTGTACCACGTGACCCAACCCTACGTCCATTTTGAGCGGGGGCCAAAATGTTGTTTTTAACAATGTGCGTGTTAATTTTTGCTCTTAAAATGGATGCAAGGAGCTTGTATAGCGTCGGCAAGCACGTGATGGGTCTGCAGTTCTTCGCTTCCGTGGTACTGCCGGACTTGTAGAGCAAAGAGGTAACACCAGTTGTTAAGGGAGGCGGCAGGGAACCGAGCCCGAGGGCTTGCAGGAACTGTGTTGCCAAACGTGCGTGTGAGCATCGAAACCACTTTAGCCAGAAGTTGTGCAATCCATCCGCACCCGGACTTTTCCAGTTCGGAGCCGTAAGGATGGCACAACTTACGTCACCGGGGATGATGGTAACAGACCCCAAATTATTATTATTATTAACAGTCATTAGACTTATTACTTAGTGGCCTACTGCTGGGCAAAGGCCTCCCTCCTTGTCTTCCACGTATCCCATTCCGGGGCAGTCTATATTTGTCGGTGGGTAGAGCGATTGACCGCGTATGCCAGATGTCGCAGGTTCAAATCCTGCTCAAAGCACTTTCTTTTTTAATTTTTGTCCCTTAATTAGAATTTTGAAAAAACGAATAAATCAGTTACCTATAGATGTGAGAGGGCTTGGTTTGTCTGGCGCGATACACGCGATCTTGAGCTTGCGCTGCTTGCTGCGGGTTCAAAATTAGTATTTGGTTGGCACGCCGCCCACCGTCAGCGAGAGGACCAGTAGCTGTAAATTGTATTACAATAAATAATCCGGGCAAAGTATACGACAGCCGGTCAAAGGTTAAACGAGGAGCAAAAAAGACAAATACTTTATTCGACCTTTTTAACTAATTAAAAAAATGAGGAGTTTGACGACCGGTTAAGCCTAGCGGTTAGTGACCATGGCTACTTAGCTGTCGGCTACTGAATCCTGGTCAGGGCATGCGGAGATTATGAATATTTGATTCTCAGTTTGAGTCAACACTATGGGGCGGTTTTTTTTAATTACGAAAACTAAATAAATCAGTTACCTGTAGAGACGAAAGGGTTTAATCTTGGCCTTCGTTTTCTCTTCTCCAACTTATATGATGATTTTTCGTTCTTATACAGTTCGTATATAATTCTTCTATCCCTGTAGTCAGCATGACTTTACATTGGACTTATATTAAAACATAAGAACATAAGTACCATTGTTGTCATCCGCTGTAAACTATGCAATATGCAGTTCCCTTTAATATTTTTAAGCAAGGAGCAAAAAGTCATTCTTTAATTCAAATATGTCATCCGCTGTAAACTATGCAATATGCGGTTCCCTTTAAATTTCTTTTAAGCAAGGAGCAGAATGTCATTCAATGATTAAATGTACGTTTCCCTTTGTACTGTCAATAAGGTGTATTACATTTAGAACTTGTCTTAGAAGAGATACAGCGATCAAGTTGAAGCACTCCTTAACTCGCATCCTTAATTTTGCCCCTGAGTTATGCCAATGATCTCTATATGTTGAACCCTGGTTACTTTTTGACACTGGGCCTCTGTTTATTCTTATTCTTAGTGAACCTGTACTAACTGAAAGAAAAGTCAGTCTTCTTCAACGTTGGAAATTATTGCAACAGATGCACCAACATTTTCGGCGTAAATGGCATCTGTATCTGTTTCATCTATATGCAATCCAACAAAGGAAAAAATGGTCTACCAAAGTAGTCAACCTCCTAGTAGGAACTTATGCTTACATTTGTTCGGTAAATTATTTTTCCGCGCGTGTATCAAAAGGTTCACTAAGTGGTTAAAATTGACGCTTCCAACCCATGCCAAACAGTGCCTTCAAGTCCATAATGCTGAGTTTCGAACCCCGGTCCTGTTTCGCACCGGAGAGCACCGCGTTCGCCATCAGCAAGTTCCTTCCCTGCAGATTGCGGATACTCTCTTCTACTGTTCCGCCGCAAATGAATCTACAACAACAAAAACAATTCAACAACAACATCATCTTGAGTACGCCCAACTGCTAGGTCTGAACATGCCTTTTTTTATAGACGAGATGGATTAGAGGAAGCCGGTGTTCTCTCTTTCATCTTATCTATGAACTTGGAATGTATTGAACCCGGCAGGCAAAAATAATTGAAGTCTTATATTTAAGAATATAAATTGGCAGCTAAATTAACTTGTTGGATTCCGTGAGCTATAGATACTGTGTTTCCAAAAATTGATTAGACAAAAAGTCTATAAAATTACCAAAAAAATTGTAGAGGAGAACAGCGGAAAATCTGGTAATCGGCCGGCCAGATATAATAAAGCTTTTGTGCCGAACCTGAAACGGAGACCCTCGTTAAACTTGGTCAATAACTCAAGAGACTTCTCTGGGCGACCAATTCCATATTGTTACGAGTATTATAGTTGTTAATTTATTATATTATTTTCCGTTAGTAGAATTTGCCAGTTCATATTAGCTGCCTGGAAAATAACAACCCGAAAAGAATCTTATTTATAAAATTGGTTTAATGCTCTAAGTTCAGAAATAATACAAACACCACGATTGCTTGTTAAAACACAATACGGAACATAAAGCTTTAAGCACAGGTAAACAACAGGCGGTCTTAACGCTAAAAAGCGATCACTTCCAGACCATTGATAATCGTGACTAAGCCTCTCAATAACGAGATTGCTTTAACCGAGGATAAGACGCATTTTTTCGAGATTTTAATGATCTTGCACTGTTTGTATATCACCAGTATTAATATATGCCAAACCAAAAGCGGCGAAGATATATGACACGTCCTTACGACCCTAGGAATAGAATCGAGGCAGATATTTATACGAATATATCTGACAGGTCTTAACTGCCCTAGAAATAGTGCCAAGGTAGATATTTATACGAATATATCTGACGCGTCCTAACGGCCCTAGGAATAGGGCCGAGACAGATAGTTATACGAATATATCTGATACGTCCTAACGGCCCTAGGAATAGGACCGAGGCAGATATTTATGCGCGCTTTGTTATGGTGGATATTGGTAATTGTACTGGTGACAGTACCTACAATTATTTCAAATAGGTAAGTTATCCTCAAAATTTGCAATACTTTGTTCAGCTACTTGCCGGTATCCGATTGAGCTTAAAAGCATTCTTGCATAAAATATACAGGTGTCAAAAAGCTCAGCCCGAATAGGAGTCAACACTGCATGAGGGGAGTTCAGAACGAAAATGGACCAGCTCAACACCAGTTATAAATATTAAATAGCTATAACTTTTAAACAAAGAAATAATTATCAAAATCGGCCAACGTGGTCAAGTTATCAGGGAACATACATACATAAAAAAACAAACATGCAGACGAACTGAAACCTCCATTCTTCTATTAACTCGGGTTTTTTTTGTATTTAGCAGTAACGCAGCTGACGAAATTCTAATTTTTAATTTATTATTATTATTAACAGTCATTAGACTCATTACTTAGTGTCCTACTGCTAGGCAAAGGCCTCTCTCCTTGTCTTCCACGTATCCCATTTTGGGGCAGTCTATATTTCAATTAAAAGGAATAAAATTTGGGTAGCTAGAGCGATTGACCGCGTATGCCAGATGTCGCAGGTTCAAATCCTGCACATTTTTTTTAAATTTTGCTCCTTAATTTGAATAAAAAAACGAATAAATCAGTTACCTGTGAGAGGGCTTGGTTTGTCTGGCGCGATACACGCGATCTTGAGCTTGCGCTGCTTCAAAATCAGTATTTGGTTGGCACCGCCCACTGTCAGCGACAGGACCAGTTACTGTAAATTGTATTACAATAAATAATCCGGGCAAAGTATACGACAGCCGGTCAAAGGTTAAACGAGGAGCAAGAAAGACAAATACTTTATTCGACCTTTTTAACCAATTAAAAAAATGAGGAGTTTGACGACCGGTTAAGCCTAGCGGTTAGTGACCATGGCTACTTAGCTGTCGGCTACTTAATCCTGGTCAGGGCATGCGGAGATTATGAATATTTGATTCTCAGTTTGAGTCAACACTATGGGGCGGTTTTTTTTTAATTACGAAAACTAAATAAATCAGTTACCTGTAGAGACGAAAGGGTTTAATCTTGGCCTTCTTTTTCTCTTCTCCAACTTCAATGATGATTTTTCGTTTTTATACAGTTCGTATATAATTCTTCGATCCCTGTAGTCAGCATGACTTGACATGGGACTTATATTAAAACATAAGAACATAAGTACCATTGTTGTCATCCGCTGTAAACTATGCAATATGCAGTTCGCTTTAATATTTTTAAGCAAGGAGCAGAAAGTCATTTTTTAATTCAAATATGTCATCCGCTGTAAACTATGCAATATGCGGTTCCCTTTAAAAAAATTTTAAGCAAGGAGCAGAATGTCATTCAATGATTAAATGTACGTTTCCCTTTGTACTGTCAATAAGGTATTACATTTAGAACGTTTCTCAGAAGAGATACAGCGATCAAGTTGAAGCACTCCTCAACTCGCATCCTTAATTTTGCCCCTGAGTTATGCCAATGATCTCTATATGTTGAACCCTGGTTACTTTTTGACACTGGGCCTCTGTTTATTCTTATTCTTAGTGAACCTGTACTAACTGAAAGAAAAGTCAGTCTTCTTCAACGTTGGAAATTATTGCAACAGATGCACCAACATTTTCGGCGTAAATGGCATCTGTATCTGTTTCATCTATATGCAATCCAACAAAGGAAAAAATGGTCTACCAAAGTAGTCAACCTTCTAGTAGGAAACTTATGCTTACATTTGTTCGGTAAATTATTTTTCCGCGCGTGTATCAAAAGGTTCACTAAGTGGTTAAAATTAACGCTTCAAACCCATGCCAAACAGTGCCTTCAAGTCCATAATGCTGAGTTTCGAGCCCCGGTCCTGTTTCGCACCGGAGAGCACCGCGTTCGCCATCAGCAACTTCCTTCCCTGCAGATTGCGGATACTTTCTTCTACCGTTCCGCCGCAAATGAATCTACAACAACAAAAACAATTCAACAACAACATCATCTTGAGTACGCCCAACTGCTAGGTCTGAACATGCTTTTTTTCATAGATGAGATGGATTAGAGGTAGCCTGTGTTCTCTCTTTCATCTTATCTATGAACTTGGAATGTATTGAACCCGGCAGGCAAAAATAATTGAAGTCTTATATTTAAGAATATAAATTGGCAGCTAAATTAACTTGTTGGATTCCGTGAGCTATAGGTACTGTGTTTCCAAAAATTGATTAGACAAAAATGCTATAAAATAATAAAAAAAATTGTAGAGGAGAACAGCGGAAAATCTGGAAATCGGCTGGCCAGATATACTAAAGCTTTTGTGCCGAAGCTGAAACGGAGACCCTCGTTAAACTCGGTCAATAACTCAAGAGACTTCCCTGGGCGACCAATTTCATATTGTTACGAGTATTTTAGCTGTTAATTTACTCGTATTTTCCGTTAGTAGAATTTGCCAGTTTATATTAGCTGCCTGGAAAATAATAAACCCGAAAAAAATCTTATTCAGAAATAATACAAACACCACGATTGCTTGTTAAAACACTATACAGAACATAAAGCTTTAATCACAGGTAAACAACAGGTGGTCTTAACGCTAAAAAGCGATCACTTCCAGACCATTGATAATCGTGACTAAGCCTCTCAATAAGGAGATTGCGTTAACCGAGGATAAGACGCTCTTTTGCAAGATTTTAATGATCTTGCACCGTTTGTATGTCACCAGCAATAACCAAACCAAAACTGGCGAAAATATCTGACACGTCCTAACGGCCCTAGGAATAGAATCGAGGCAGATATTTGTACGAATATATCTGAAACGTCCTAACGGCCCTAGGAATAGAACGATATTTATACGAATATATCTGACACGTCCTAACGGCCCTAGGAATAGACTCGAGGCAGATATTTATACGACTATATCTGACACGTTCTAACGGCCCTAGGAATAGAATCGAGGCTGATATTTATACGAATATATCTGCACGTCCTAACGGCCCTAGGAATAGAATCTAGGCAGATATTTATACGAAAATATCTAACACGTCCTAACGGCCCTAGGAATAGAATCGAGGCAGATATTTATACGAATATATCTGACAGGTTCTAACGGCCCTAGGAATAGAATCGAGACAGATATTTATACGAATATATCTGACACGTCCTAACTGCCCTAGGAATAGAATCGAGGCAGATATTTGTACGAATATATCTGAAACGTCCTAACGGCCCTAGGAATAGAACGATATTTATACGAATATATCTGACACGTCCTAACGGCCCTAGGAATAGACTCGAGGCAGATATTTATACGACTATATCTGACACGTTCTAACGGCCCTAGGAATAGAATCGAGGCTGATATTTATACGAATATATCTGCACGTCCTAACGGCCCTAGGAATAGAATCTAGGCAGATATTTGTTGGCGCTTTGTTATGGTGGATATTGGTATTTGTACTGGTGACAGTACCTACAATTATTTGAAATAGGTAAGTTATCCTCAAAATTTGTAATGCTTTGTTCAGTTACTTGCCGGTATCCGATTGAGATTAAAAGCATTCTTGCATAAAATATACAGGTGTCAAAAAGCTCAGCCCGAATACGAGTCAACACTGCAAAGGGGCCAGTTTCCTAATTAATCTTATTTGCGTACACTTCGAAAAAAAGGAGAAACGCGAGGAACGTGTATTCGTTCGAATCTCTGAAGAGTTGGAAATTTTGTAACGCTCGGTTCTAAAGCCATTATCGGCTCACTCACGATTATCTACTCAGTTTAAAGTCAGAAATATATGTTGAGTTGTGTACTTACTTTCATCATCGTTTTTTTATTATAATGGCTTTTTGTACACAAATGGTATGTTTCTAACGGAGTTTTAAATAGTATTTAACGCTTTCAATTAATAGAAAATTCATTTAATGTAATAGAAGGAAATAAAATATTCGTATGTCATTCATTATTTTACACTGCTTGGGAATTTAACTGCATATAGCCAATACCGTAGTTGCCCACACCCTACATTATGAAAGCTGAAAAAACTCACAAACATTTATTTACTATGTGGTTTGACTTTGTTTAGTTCAACTTGCTACAGAATTATTGTTCTCCGTTACTTAAAACAATGTAATGACATACAGGATGTCTCGTGTAGTGTTACTGGTAAATTATATTCGAGACGTGTTTGCATTAGTAGTTATGACCTCTATAGCCAGCGTGACACACACGTTGACGTGTGTCTGTATACGTCAACGTGTACGTGTGTCCTTGTAAATATACAAATACTACTACAAATGCAAAAACGTCTTAAAAGTAATTTACCTGTACATGTTTATATTAAGGAAAACTAAATAAATCAGTTACTTGTAGATGTGCACCGTCTTGGTTTGTCCGACGCGGTACACGCGGTCTTGCGCTTGCTCTTCTAACTGCGGGTTCCAGTGCGGGTCCAAAACCAGCAGGTGGTTGGCGCCACACAGGTTGAGACCCACGCCCCCCGCCGTCAGCGAGAGAAGCATTATCTGGAAATTATGTAACAATAAATAATCAGGAAAAAATCTACAGTCGACGGCATAAATATGTATACATTTCTTGACCTTACTCCAAAGGAATAAGGTGATATAAATTTCCATCAAAAATTTCATTATTGGCACGAGCTTTTATTGCCGACTGTACTTTTGTTTCCACGGTCATCAAATAATTGTTGAAATGGTTCGAATGAGACCAAAGCGGGCGGCTGTATCTTGTGTAGTTTAGGAGATGCTATCCTTCAGATCAGCTCGGTGGTACCATAATAACATATACATAAGTATGCCAAATTTCAGCTAAATCGGATACCGGCAAGTGGCTGAAACAGGAAGTTCATTCCCAGTAGTCCCGTGGAAGTAGTTCCGTGGTGGAACTAGTGAGACTTTTTTCCCAATAGTTTCGTCAACGGTACAGAGTGGTAGTTAGGTACGACAACGAGCGAAGCGAAGAGGAGTTTTAGTAGCTGTGATCCTACAACGCGCGAGCCGAGAGAGCGAAGCGAGCGTGCCGCGGCAGCGGCCGGCGAAGCGCCACAACTGAACATTGGGAATGGAACTATTGGGAAAAAAAGTCTCACTAGTTCCGCCACGGAACTACTTCCACGGGACTACTGGGGATAAACGAAACAGGATTGCATATTTTGATGACATGCTTACTTACATACAAACAGTGCAAGTGAACTTAAAAAGCTTGCATTTTATAGGTACATATTAGTGCCCTTGAATGTACTACCGCCGATCAGAGGTTACTCGAAGAGTAAGATAGGTAGATAAATATATCCCATCAAAAACATAAATGTGAAAATGGGAGCCAGAAGTCCTGAAGAAATCGAGGGAACTCTTCAAATATTTGAGGTGCACCTATAGCGATTTGGGTATTTTGTATAGTAACCCATGCATGCGAAGATTGACAAAAAGTAATGATATCCCATCAAAAACATAAATGTGAAAATGGCAGCCAAGTTCAATATTGAGAATATGCGACTTTTGGTTGTCGTCTTCGCCGACAAAAGAATTGAGATCTAAATGGGTGCCAAGTTCTGTAGATGCTCTAAAATGGTGCCAAGTTCGGCAGTACATTGTATACAGTAATAATAATTATAATAATCGTATGGCATTTAGTTTCGAACCGTGAGATCTACGAGAAGACAAGTACGGTTGCCAGTTTTGTTACACTTTTAGCACCACCCAGGGGTCGCGTGTAGGGTAACGGTGGGTACTCCCTACGGACGTGGTGCAACCAAGGGGCTTGCAATGGGTGGAGCTCGCCGCGTTAATAACCTAACGCTCGAAATCCCCGAAACTAGCTGTCAGTCGCGGGCCGTCGCCGTCCGGTCCGAGCGTGTACGTGCCCGTCGTGATCCGCTGCCGCGCGCCGCCGATTTGATCGCGACGAACCGCGCTAACGTATTTTTTTGTGTAATTTAAAAAAAAACACTATGAAACCTATAACCGGCACCACATGTTCTGTATATGGTTGTTTAAATACCCGAAGGAACGTTGGTGTGTCTTTTTTTCAATGACCTACAAATTGTGAACGGTAAGTTTTTCTTTTAGTTTGGTATATGTAATAATAAGTACTTATTTAGTATAACCTTGGTGTTTAAAATTATCAAGTTGTAAGTTACAATGTACAACAACAATACAAATGAATACGATACGAACCACCTGGTTACTTGTTAGGTACTTACAGCTTAAACTCAATATTTCCGACGATTTACTTATTAAGTACCTCACTGTAATTTTATTCAAAATGAAACACGCGTTATTCAATTTATTTTACTTGATTAGCTACATAATAGTTGTAAAATTTAGATAGTTGTCCATTATTGTGTTGTGGCCATAGCATTTGAAACACGGACAAAGTGTAGGTACCTATACCTGAGAAACATAAGAAGATGACCTGTCCTGTTGTATGTGCTGTGTTGATTTGTATGTCCGACAAAACCTGTTGGTTGATGATTTGAAATGTAATGGTACTTTTTTGGCTCTTTTCTTAAATAATTTCTAAATAATTATATTAAAATGACAAAAAAATATATTTGAGATGCACACAATGAGCTCTTCCATATGTAACACGATATTATGTATTTTGATGATTGTCCCCCAATATTATGTAGTTTGAAGGTACTTCCCCTACACGTAAAATGGGGATGCATTTTTTTTCTTGCAAAACCCACCGTGTTTGGTAACGTTAGATGGTTCGTTAAAAAAATATGAGATTTATTAAATGACTAGCTGTTGCCCGCGACTTCGTCCGCGTTCTCGCTCCTATTGGTCGCAGGGTGATGTTTATAATAGTATAGATTACGCTATGCGTTTGGGTGATATCTACTTATATACTATAATATTATAAAGCTGAAGAGTTTGTTTGAACGCGCTAATCTCAGGAACTACTGGTTCAAATTGAAAAATTGTTTTTGTGTTGGATAGCCCATTTATCGAGGAAGGCTTTAGGCTATATAACATCACGCTACCAATAGGAGACGCGGACGAAGTCGCGTGCAACAGCTAGTAATTTATAAAATGTCAATTTTTGTTAGAGTTAGGTGTCCTCCTTAACCAACCCCCCCTCCCCTCCACCCCAACCCTCCATATCTTCTCCACAAGCAAGAGAATATGTGGAAAAAACATGGTAGTACTATAGGTATACAATGAAAACTAAAAACTATCACTGGGCCATGAACGCTCTATTCATTTGAAGTAACATGTACTTCATTAATTTCGGTTCACTGTACTTAAGCGACATCTGGTGAGGTAGAACATGTTTTGCCTCATTGAAGTATTTTTGGCGTGACAACCCTAGGGCTACACGTGCCGCGCGTGAATGAATACAAGTTATGGGATGAGTAGGCACGTTTCTTATGCCTAAACGCCGTTTTTGTTAGGAAGTGAAATTTCTGTACTTGTACTATTCCTTATTCTGTGGTGCAACTTCGAAACTTGTTCGTAATTAGACATCACTTTTATATAGCGGTTCACGGAATACACCTTCCTACCAAATTTCATAATTTACCCCAGAAAGCTAGGTATGCAATGTAGTTTCATCATCAGCATGTCAGTCGGAAGACGTCCACTGCTGGACATAGGCCTCCTCCAAAGACTCCCACAATGACCGGTCCTGCGCCACCCGCATCCAGCGGACACCGGCGACCTTTACCAGGTCATCGGTCCACCGTGTGGGGGGCCTGCCCACGCTACGCCTTCCGGTACGTGGCCGCCACTCAAGAACCTTTCCGCCCCAACCGCCATCGGTAGTGAATGAATGAATCGGTAAAGAATGTAGTTTGCTGGTTGCAAATTTTGAGTTGAGCACGTCTACCCGGTCTCAAACTCCCTGACAGTTACTCGCTTAGCATTGCAATATACGGAAATTCAGTTTTTCGGTGATCATTCCTCCTTGGTATGTCAGTTTTTTTTAAAATCTAAACCATCGACATGCAAAATGTGAGCGTGATCGGTTGAAGATGAAGGGTCTAGGAGGAGCACGAACTCAACGAAATACACCGTACATACCCGGACATCAGAATTGGCATCGTTGAGCTTCTTGACTAGAGCATTCCGCGAGGCCACGGGGACGGCCCCGCTTAGGGTGACGTTCTTCACTCGCATCTTATCCAGTTCGGCCTTCACTAGCATCAGGACTGACGTCCATTGAGACACGACCACTGCCTTGTCGCCTAAAATAAACAAGAATCTTAAAATATTAAAAAAAAACCCGACTGCTTTTGGTGTTCCATTTTCATACCAATAAATTACCATCATTTACACACACAAGTAATACGAATCTAACGACAACTTTGAAGCTAAAATCCATCGAGCCGGTTAGGCTGCAGAGCGTGCCAAACATTTGAATTTGGCACCAAAAATCCGCCATTTTGTTTTTTATTTATTTTGATGTGTCACTCTCACAGTTAATACGAATCTAACGACAGTAACGACACATCTCAAGCTAAAATCCATCGAGCCGTTCAGGCCGTCTAAAAACTAAAATAAGTAAAATTAAGAAAAATAAGAAAAATGTAACTAGGTATTCTAAAGTGTGGACACGAAAAAATCTGGTCATGCATGATATGGTAAATCTTTAAAATTAATGTGGATTAACAAGCAGCACTTTTTTTAAATAATTTGTGATTATCAAACTACATAATAAAAATACAATCATAATATAACGTTAAGTTGTCTGTGACTTTCAGCATTATATATTCCACCATACCTATATTTTGTTGAACAGCGCCTTCGGACAGTATGTACCAAGTTTTCCTGTTAATATTTTTATTTTATTTTTATCTGGATCTTTCAAATTTTACCTTTTTACATCATCCTTTTACAATAGCTAACATTTTTCTAGTTGACTTCAGATTGACGTAGTTCGAATTGTTTTTTATTTTGGTTTATTTGCCTTTTTTACAGAAAAATGCCTCCCATATAAAACAACTTTCGATGCTTGGAGTAGAAAGTCTTCCTGACTGCCTCAAGTAGAAAAGTGTTCAAACAAGTATGTTTTTGGAATGATGAAATTCTAATGAGCTTAAAACAACTCGTAAAAATATATATACAATTGTAGCTTAGTAGCAGGAAGCGAGTGAAAATTATCAGAAACCGCTGTTCAACAAAATATCGGTACGGTGAAATATATAATGCTGAAAGACACAGAAAACTTAACGTTATATTATGATTGTATTTTTATTATGTAGTTTGATATCTACAAATTATTTTTAAAAAGCGGTGCCTGAAAATCCACATTAATTTCAAAGATTTACCATATCATGCATGACCAGATTTTTTCGTGTCCACACTTTACATTCGACGAATTTGGCTTAGTTGGTAACCCGGCCTTTTTTCCACGTGTAGAAAACCTGCGTTCCAGGTACCCAGTCATCGGGGAATGACTGGGTTATGTGGTATTTCTATCCACTAAAAACTTCACAGTGACCGCCATCTGCGCTCGAATGCGGAGGACTCCAGGATCTCAGTACTGTACTGAACGCACTGGAGTTGGCTCACACGTTGGCTTAGCTGTAGTGACCCGGCCTACGAAGCCGGAGGTTCGGGTTCGAGTCGAGTGTAGGTCGAGGTGTGTCTGTCAGACGTATGGTTGGCGAAGCGAATTTCTGGCGGGAGCCCGGGCGGAGGGCAAGGGAGTGGATTGTGCCTCAGAAATAAAATGGTTATGTCTTGAAATAAATGGTTGTATGATAAAGATTATAGTGATCATATTAGCTACTAAGAATACGATCATCCATTATGAAAATTCAGAATACTGATATTAGGGCTAATTAATTAGGCAAAATAAAGATTCGAGTTTGTGATTTTAGAGATTTATAGATAATAAGATTTAGGCTGGGTTGCACCAAACCGCCTGTAATCGTAAGCTGTGTTCGTTAAAATCTGTATTTACGGGAAGTTGACAAGTTTCTATAGGATGACAGCTGTCAGCGCCATATTTAACGTTGAACTCAGCCAGTCATTGTTAGGCTTCGTAATATTAGGCATATTAAAATTCGGTCATAAAGCTTAGGGCTAATAAATAGTTAGGAAAAATGAAACTGCGGATTCACAAAATTAGGACTAGTGAAATTAGATAAGAATTTCTTAAAGCTAGCAGAGGGGAACCAAGTTATGCCCAATAATTGACTATTTTTGACGGTGTCATTCGAACCAGAGGGCCTACTCCGAACTTCGAAAATCGAACTTCGTGTCCGTGGCATTCCTTTCACTCTCGTGTTATATACACTATATGACGGAAAGGGACGGCACGATACGAAGTTCGATTTTCGAAGTACCTAGGCACTCAGGGAGTCTACTCCGAAATTCGAAATACGAACTTCGTATGGTGCTGTCCTTTCACTCTCATGTCATACACCATATGAGTGAAAGGGACGACACCATACGATGTTCGATTTTTAAATTTTGGAGTAGACCACCAGTTTTTAGAGACGATCAAATGTTATGATCCTAGTACAATTACACCACAATAAAGGGCGAAAATTAAGGACAAACCTAGCTCGACTCTAACGGCCTCTGAAGAGGCTCATACAAATCACGCGCAACTTATCGAAACAACCGTTTTTATGGGGAAATTAGATTTATTGCCGTTTCAGTCGTGAAGGTACGCAGTTGCAAGCAGGTAGATATAGAAACTCTAAGTAGGGAAATGGGTGAACGGGCCATCAGGTCATCGCTCACGAAATGAATGCGCGAGCATAGCGAGCGCCAAATTAAACCGCCCAAGTGCGTGTCGTACTACGCACAATGAAGGGTTTTCTATACCTACTACTACTCCACATTTAATTTTAAAACCACTATTATTATTATTATTATCAGGGAGCGAAGCTTTGGTGCTGGTGACTTTATATAAACAACATTGCGACACTGCAATGATTATTAATAATGCAATAATGGTAATGTAAATTTTATTTTTTATTAATAAAGAAATTACTATTTATATTGAAAATATTGTAAATATTAAAAAAAAAACAAAGACAATAAGTAAAAAATATTTTACTAAGTAATTAATTATAAAAAATTATATTCGGATTAATGAAAAACACAAATTATATTTCGTGGGTTGTCGAAAAATAAGCAGAACGCTTAGAATTCAAACACAACATCGCATCTTCTAATTTAAATACATACCTACATACATATTATACTGTACATAATGCCTGTAATCGCAACTAGAACTAAATTATTCTTGTAAGTTAACCTTTCATCATCAAAATCGATTCCTTCAATAATCCAGATAAAAACACTCTGTATATAGCTGGACGTCATACGTCTGTCATCGGCACCAAAGTTTCGCTCGCTATTATAGTTTTTATGGATCTTTATATGCCGACTCGACCAGCGTGTGATCTATTGTGGCAGCCCTTTGGTTCCAGGAACTTCCAGTTTCATTGGACGGTGATGTGTTGTATATCTCTTCTGGCTGCACGATGTGCTGCCTTAGGTAAGTACTTCTTTTTTGCATCAGTGGTCCGCAGAAGCAGAACAGTTGTCATAGTATACATTTTATTCAAATGTAAACATAAGCATTGCATTGGTATATTTTATTTTACTTTTGGACGACATAGAAAAAAAGTGCAAAATCGCATTTTTGGTATAATTTTTTATTGCCTGCACTTTGTATTTATGGCCCCATCGGTGTGGTCGATAATTCCACCAACACCAAGGCTAAACGGTTCCGCACCTACTACTAGCACCAATTCATAACCACTATCGTGTACAATACTATGAATTAAAAAGTCGTACCAAAAACTTTTGTGTTTGGTAAAAAATTGTAACTCAAAATTTATTGTGATATTTTGATGGCTTACTATCCGTAGAGTGACACCAAAATTACGAGTTAAAAAAGTAGTACCAAATCTTTTTGTTTTCGGTAAAAGAAAAAAAAACTTAAGCAACATTTATTGTGATGTTGTGATGTGCAAATACCTAATTGAATTATGCTATACCTTTGATGGAGAGCACGTTCTTAAGGCATTTCATGACAGCTTCGATCTTGGAGGAACGATTCTCGAGCTGCAGCACCGGGTCTTCAAGACTTATCACCGAGCGGATGGCTTCCGCTGCCGTAATGCCTTCCTCCGTATCCGATTCTACTTGTGTAGAAGTAGAAGGAGCGGGTGCCTTCTTCTTTTTCTGTTGTTTGCCCTTCTGCAAAAGCATTCAATGGATTTAACTGGAACATTTTTTTTTTTTTATTACTTAACCTCGTAAGGCCCAATGTGCATTATAATGTACACTCTTGTTTCAATTAAATTCCAACCTTTCAAACACGAAATAAAGTAGCATTTCTTTTGTTCCATTCTTTCCTTAATCAAACGAATGTCACCCTAATGTCCTATGCAACAAGGTTCAAACTAAGAATAGGGAAACTATGTATGGTGGGTCTTACGAGGATAGGTGGCAAACGAGCAGACGAATCGCCTAATGGTAAGCGATTAGTTTTAGGTAATAGATTGCTCATAAGTTTTAGGTAAAAAAAACATTTTTGGTAGTTAGCAGCAGAAGTAACTAAGCAGTATATTACGCTCACAATTATCTACACAAAGCCTTATACTCTTGGCATTAGAGTCTGTGTGTAGCTAATTTTGAGCATATCGCGTAGCTACTTCTGCTGACTGTACAAGCTTTTATTGCCGACTGTACTTGTATGCATAATATTTAACTACTTGTTAAGAGGGTTTCAATGAGCTCAAATTCGCTGGGATTATCTCGTGTAGTTTAGGAGTTGCCATGACCACCTTCTGCCTCCATCATAAGATCAGCTCGGTGGTGCCCACTGACCACTTAACCCTTTAAGTGGTCTGTGGTGGTGCCATAATATTGCATTGTCACCTAATTTACATAAGTATGCCAAATTTCAGATCAATCGAATACCGGCAAGGGGCCGAAAAATGATTGCAAATTCTGATGACAACTTACATACCATACGAACAGTGCAAGTAAATAAAAGCTCGCGATAAATTTGATTCAGTTAAGTTCAGGATAACTTAACCATTCTTCAACAGATTCCAGCAATTTTATAAAAATAATTGACCTTACTTTGTCATTAGCCAATTACGAGAAACTAAACGGTTTATTATTATATATTATTACGGTCAGAGATAATCTGACATGAAAACAAAAAATATATAGTGTAGTGCAGACACTATGTATTAAGTGTGTAGTAGTAGTTAATTTTTAAATATAGTCTATAAGCTGGCTACGGAAGTAGGTTTGCAGTTTATAGAGAAACTAAATCTCTCTTAGTTAGTCCTGCAACTACATATATTGCCTGGCGGCTTTTCAGCGGTGGGTGTGAGTGTTTGGACAACAAAGGGGTTGTAAAAGTAATAGGGAATGACTAAAAATTTTAAGTCCTTGAATTTTTTTGTAATGGTACGAATAACCGTCGCCATTAACAGAAAAAAGTTTCAGATTTTTCGGTTGCGCCCATGTTGCGCCATATATTTTATAAAAATACAAACATTTTATATCACCTCGCGTCTGCCCCGTATCAGACGACTAAGACATTTCTAAATCCGTCAAATATAAAAAAAAAGCCTGCTTGAATTTGTGGTACGCAATGACATTGACAGTTCAAGTCATACGACCAACCTATGATAAACTGTCAATGTCATTGCGTACCACAGATTCAATCAAGCGTTTTTTTTAATATTTGACGGACTTAGAAATGTTTTAATTGTCTGACGACTACAGTATGGGGTTCTTCAAGAAAGGAGTGTGTACATTTTTAAAGGGTCGGCAACGCGCATGTGACACCCCTGAAGATGCAGGCGTCCATATGCTGCGGTGGCCGCTTAGCATCAGGTGGGCCGTACGCTTGTTTGCCACCGACGCGGTATTAAAAAATCGGCCAAGAGCACGTCGGACCATGCTCAGTGTAGGTAGGGCTCCGTAGTTGCCCACTGAACTTACTTTTAAAAAAACAATAACAAGCAAAACGGAATACCTTCGCAGCGTTTCATACGTCTTTTACTAAGAAGGGAAGACTTTTTACGATAGCTCAAAAACAGCTCAACTGATCGTGTCAGTTATACTTTTCATTGAAATTCCTAATTAAGCTTTACTTCCATGATTTTATTCATATTTTTGGCCCCATAGTACAAAAGTTAGAGAAGAGGGGGACACATTCTTTTTCTTTTGTAGTGAGAATTTTCGAAAATATTTATTTTATCAAAAAGTGTTTGATGAAGACCTCTATTCATTTTGAAAAACCTATCCAACAACATCCCATGCCATAGAGTTGAAGCAAAAAAAATTCATTCAAAAATGCCGCTATCTAGCCTTAACAATCACAGAGCAAAGCCTCGGACACACAGACAGACAAACAGACAGACGGACATGGCGAAACTATAAGGGTTCTTAGTTGACTACGGAACCCTAAAAAAGTAAGTACAAGCTTTGCTCAGTTTGGGACTAGGTAGAAATGTGTAAGATTCACAAACATTTATTTTATTGCCGAACTTGAGGACTACCCACCTTTGGACCTTTTCCTTTTTTACTTTTTTCTTTCGGCTCTTCGAGCGTGCCCTTGCCGCAGTCGTCAATCTGTGTCTCGTCGGCGTTCTCATCCTGATCGACGATGAGGCCGCAGTGGC
This sequence comes from Notocelia uddmanniana, assembly GCA_905163555.1. Classification (NCBI taxonomy): domain Eukaryota; kingdom Metazoa; phylum Arthropoda; class Insecta; order Lepidoptera; family Tortricidae; genus Notocelia; species Notocelia uddmanniana. The sequence goes on from LR991052.1 coordinate 70,275,547, forward strand.
AGCACACTTGTCGCAGACGCAACAGCAGGACCAGAACCTCGTGGGCTTTGATGGGTTTCGCTCCTAAGGGAAACGTTGTGGTTAGAAGAATCTAAATAGTTATAATCAACTTGTGGTTAGCGATTTGATGCAGAAGCGTCGTGTGTTAGTAGGTGACTTACCTTTTCCGCAGCCAAACTATCAATCACAAAGTACAATATATATATACTGAGATAGAGATACCAGTGAAATACTCCACATAGATCGTAGCGCCGTTGTGTATTTAGTAAGAACTAACGGCACGACCGCTGCATCCCTGTCACTTCAATATGCAAGTGCGATAGAGATAGCACCCAGTGACATCTTGTACAAACAAGTTAAACTAACATTTCCATAGAAAAATTCGTACTTCGAGCTGAAAGGCCCCTGCTATCAATGTATTTTTTACGTAAATTCGTCACGTTGACAAATGAATGAAGTTTATGAAAGGTTTTTTTTGGAATTGCTCATCATTAGAAAAAAGATAATTCAGGCGACTTCTTAAAAGAATGTCATCAAAATGACCTTTATAGTTTTTTTTATGCAGATCAAAGTTGGCCTTCAACAGATTTTTGTAATCTTAAATAATTTTTGTGCGTCATTAAAAAAAGTAAATACAGGGTGTTTGATAGCTAGGTGCCAAGACTTTCAGGGATGATAGATGAGGTAATTTGAAATATTTTGGACACATCCTGCGTTTCTGTAAAGTCTTTTAGTTTCCAAGATATGCACCATTTTATTTTGAAAATTGTATGTTTTCCATTCTACCCTACGTTCGGAAAATGTTTAGATTTTTAATACTCCTTTTTTCCGGGTTATCGTAATTTTTCAGTAGCTGTAGGAACTAAGGAAGTTTTTGAAATCAATTGAATTGGGACTAAGGACTTTTCACTGCCTGTACGAGTTTCACATGGAATTCAGATGCGGATTTCTCTCCATACATTTGCATATGTAGAAACGAAACAAAATAACCCGTTATATTCGATGTTCTTCTAGTTCGCAGTAAGACCTAATCACCTAAGATAGTTTTGGAGTAATTAGGATTATGAATTTTATTATTCCGTTTCTATGAAAATTTCTAGAGATTTTTTTATTATTTATTTAACTTACAACATAACAGTAATAGAATGATATCACCAAATCGTAGCAAAATGTTCTTCATACGTATTTAATATAGGTTCGTCATAGTCATCAAACATTCATCTACTTAGCTAGCTCCGTCATGCATTATTTTATAGCGAAAATTCGCATCTAAATACCATGTGAATACAAGCAGTAAATCATTCACAGTTCACAAGCAATCATTACTACTACTATCACTATATCAGCCAAAGGACGTCCACTGCTGGACATGGGCCTCCCCCAAATTCACATAATCGCCACGCTTGGCATACGGGTTGGCGATCGCAGTATCTCCACCGCACTCCAGGGATGCTGCTGCCCATCCCCCGGTGGTCTTGGTCGTAGTTTTAGGACATACCCGGGTACCCACCCCCCGGTTCCGGGTTAGTAAAAAGTCATTAGTCCCAACTCAATTGATTTCAAAAACTTCCTTAGTTCCTACAGCTATTGATTAATTACGATAAGCCAGAAAAAAAGGGACCTATAAAAAAGCTAATACTTTTCCGATTGTATATGGTATTGTAGTATGGAAACATACAATTTTCAACATGAAATGGTGCATATCTTGGAAACTAAAAGACTTTGTACTAACGCAGGTTGTGTCTAAAATATTTCAAATTACCTCCTCTATCATCCCTGAAAGTCTTTGCACCTAGCTACCAAACGCCCTGTGTTACTTGCAAGTAATTTTGACTTTGACAAAGCCGTACAATACCTACACAATTCAATAAAAATAAAAATTGCTGACACTTTATATGTACTCTCTTTAAAATTCATAGTTAAACGAGTCTGCCTTGAAGATTATTATTTTGTTTGGATATGGCGCAGGGTCGGTCATTGTGGCACTCTTTGAGAGAGGCCTATGTCCAGCAGTGGACGTCTTTCGGCTGGTATGATGATGATAATGAAGATTTATTTGGGGGCCTTAGGAGATAGCAAAAACCCCGCATATGGCAATCAATGGACCAAACGCCCATTCCCTTAATAACTATTTTTCTAAATAAGTAGTATCCTACGGGGTTCTGTTTCAATAAAACACTGCACTTATATTTTTATCGTTGTATTGTTCCAGTAGGCACACAGAATCCAATACAGAAGGCACAGAAAAGCGAGAGACACAAGCACAGAATTGATTCATAGGTAGAAAGAAGACAGTTTATAGGAAAGCACAGAAGTAGAAAAACAAGCAGTAATTATGATAAACAATGCAAGCCGCGTAAAAAACTTGACACACCGAATGCGTGCGCAGCACGTGCGCGTGCGCGCGTGCGTGGCATGCGTCTTGTATCATATGGAATGTCATAGTAGATGGCACACTGCTTGCAAGTCAGGCGCACGTGCACGTCACGCAAACGTTGTATCAGCTACTATGACATTTCATACGATACAACGCGCACGCCACGCACACGCGCACGCATTCGGTATGGCTCGGGCTTAAGCAGGTAGCGAGAGCGTCAAGCGTGCGGACAGCGTCGCATTAATGGCGTTTAGGCTGTGACTGAATTGTTTGACCTCTGTCCACTGCGCGGGCGCAGCCACGTGAGCCACACCGCCCGGCTAGTGTGGACCCAGAGGTCGATCAATTTAAGTATCGATAGCTTTATCGATATATAGACACTCAACCAGTAGGAAGGCATTATGTTTGTAACGTGATTGCTGTAATATTAAATATACATATATATTTACTCGTATGTAGATGTCGATATTGTTTGTGTAACATACGAGTATAAATACATGTATATTGTGATGTGTGTAAGTGTAATATGCAAGTAAGTAGGCCACACCACTCCCCTCCAGAGACCGTCAAGGGCGATAATAGTCTGGGATCCTCACCTGACGACCAGATCGGGTAATATACTGGTGAGGTACAGGAGTACGGGTGACGGTAACAAGGTCTTCCTTTTCACAGTCAGCAGACAGTATGTAGGCTGGTTTAAGCCTGTCTGTGGAGACCATTTTTTCCTTGTTATCCAAGAGGATCCTAAATACTTTATCCCCCCGTGAAAGCGGCATACACTGGAACCTTATGGGGTCCAGTGTATGCCGCTTGGAGTGAACCTCGCGATGCGCCTTCTCGGAGGAACACGTAATCGCAAGTCTTGAGTTCTTTCTAAATAAACACTTTAAGACTACAGTGTCGGGCAGCTGGTACTGGTCTTCGTTTTTCAGCAAAGTTTAGTACGGCCCACCTGATGGTAAGCGGTCACCGCAGCCTATGGACGCCTGCAACTCCAGGGGTCCACATGCGCGCTGCCGACCCTTTAAAAATGTATACACTCTTTTCTTGAAGAACCCTATACTGTAGTCCCTCGGGAAATCATCAGCAGTGAACTTATTTCACAGTGGGAGCGTCCGAGGGAGGGAATTCCTCTAAAACCGTACCGTACGCGACCATTTAGGTTTTAAGGTGTGAGGATGAATGCCCTGCCGATGGCGAGCGGTGCGATGGTAGAAAGCGGCCGTGGGCATTATGCCAAACAATTCTTCGGAGCGCAACCCATTATACAAGCGATAGAACACGCACAAGGAGGAAAAGTTTCTCCTTAAACTTAACGGTTCAATATCGCTTGTGAGTTTGGGATCGTCCACGATTCGCACAGCACGTCTCTGATGCGAGTCAAAAGGCCCAAGCTGGTATCCAGATGCTCCCGCCTAGAGCTGACAGCAATACTCCATGTGAGGAAGGACTTGTGACTTATATAATAGAAGTCTCTGTCCCGGGGTGAAGTGTCGCTTCGCGCTATTAAGCTTAGGCTCTAGCACACCTAGCTTTTTAGATGCCCGCTTGGCTTTGCCTTCCCAGTGGCTCCGAAACTGAATGTCGCTGGAAATATCGACACCAAGGACCAAAATACTCTCTGAGATGGAGAGGGCCGCATCTCAGTACCGAGGGGCCACAGTGGATGGGGTTTTTTAGCAGTGAACGCGCATACCTTTAATTTATCTGGCGCTAATCGACGCGGAGGAGAAAAGACTGGGGGGCCTGGTGTTGTTGGTATATGGTGTACCGTTTTGTGTGGTGTAGTATGGTGTCTACCTGCCGGTCGAGTGATCTCGGGGATGTCCTTGAGGATGCCATGATACCGTGTCTCACCAGTCACCTCCTTCACCGATGATACATTTGGGCAATTGGCTGACGTAGCAAGAGCTGTAATGGAAGTTAAGTTATCGATTAAACGCTTATTGCGACAGTCCACAATCAGGTTATAAAAAATCAAGAATCTACGCCTATGAACGGCTTTGTCACGTCAGCCACTACAAAATGCCAGATAAAGGTTCTACGTAAAACAAAATCTTAATCTAAAGTTACGTAGCCGTATGTAATACTTGAGCCGTTGGCAGTACATAAACTGTAGTCTGTCTTTGAACAGCGTTCACGAAGTGCCGACCGCGAGAAGACACAGAGGTCGCTTCCGGTGTCGACCAAAAACTGCACCTTCGAAGACCAGTCGGTCTTGAACAGGCGGCCAGTTGAAGAGATGGGGCAATCGTGAGGCGCCATTATCGACCGCCGTTTTGGGTTTTCCGCCGTGTACAAGGGCGGTTACACTTGGTGGCCTTCTCCCCGAACTTGCTATGGTACCAGCACAAGGGGTACTTTCTGTAGTTGAACTGGGAACGCTGCCTAGAGGTACTGCGCGTGCTTTACTTGATCCCTGCGTCGCTGGAGTGCGGAACCTGGAGTTCCTTCCAGATGCCTTAAGCTTCCGGAACTCCCTATGAAGATCTGTCACTTCCCGTGTGAGGTCGTTGATGAGGGAGCTAGGAACTGCGCTGCTCACTGCTGCTACTCTCGGCGAAGATGAAACGAGGTCGTTTGCCCTGTCTGCCAAGTCTGCCGGAGCTTCCAGGTCTGTGCTGACCTGCGAGGACTGTCTGGATGCCGTGGGATAGGCGATTTATTCACATTGTCTTCATAAATTCGTCCGTGACGCTGGTACCCCGGAGGAACTGCGTTGGTTTCCGGTCTCCATGTTCTTCATGCATCATCAGCTGTGTAATCCGGTTCTCCTTGGAGTCGCTAAGACTCTTTATGAGTTCGCTCTTGAGCTTATCATGTTTGTTGTTAGCGGGCGGGTCGAGATCACGTCCTTTAATGCTCTAGAGGGATGGTATATTATAAACATCGACCGGGCCTATCAAGACAATGCGCCTGGTTCTGTCTGCGTCGGATTTTCGCTCGTTTGTGTTCCTCAAGGCTGACCAGTTTAGTGAATAAGTATTGTCCTTCGGATGTTGGTTTTAATTAAACACAGTTTTATCATTGTATTGCCCCTGTAGGCACACATAATCCAAAACAGAAAGCATGGAAGAGCGAGAGAAAGCACAAGCACAAGCACAGAATTAGTTCACAGGTAGAAGAAATTTTAAAGAAAAGCGCAGAAGCAGAAAACAAGTAGTATTTATGACAATGCAAGCCGCGTAAGCAGGGAGCGAGAGCGTCAAGCGTGCGGGCAGCGTCGCATTTAAGCTGTGACCGATTTGAGTTCTGTCCACTGCGCGAGCGCAGTCACGTCAGCCACGCCGCTCGCCTAGCGTGACTGACCGACGGACATGACCAAACTAGGTAGCCGTTTTTAAATTTTGGTCACAAAACCCTAAAAAGGCACGTGTTATTTAAAAAAATTACCGGTGACTTACGAATTACGATTGCCAGGTTCACTCAGAAGAGAATCTAAAACAGAGGACATAACAAACATTTATTGTTAATCTAACTACTTACTACAATAACTGACAATTTATAAAAGTTATAAAACCCCCGACATTTTCATTCCGAAGTTAAATATCTCAAAAACGGCTGTACCGATTTTGATAAAACGTGTCCAAGAACCGTCACCGGAAAACATGCTTTCATATAAACAGAACGCAATCAAATCGGTTCAGCTGTTTAAGAGTTACGATGCCACAGACAGACACACAGATACACATGTTAAACTAGTAACACCAATTTCTTTTCACCTCAGCGGCTCGAAAACGGCGGTTTTGCTGCTTGAGACCAGTGAGTAAAATTCAATTTTGCTGCGAGCGCGAAAACGACTTTTCCTGCGAGCGTGAAAACGACTTTTCCTGCGTGTGAGCAAAATGCAATTTTGCTGCATGAAAAAAACTTTCTTTTTAGTTTTTCATATAGTAGGATAGTTTAAGTAACTTCATTCTCTCTATCACTATTTCTTAGCCTTATATGTTATCGCCGATGAGGTGAAAAGTTGTATGTATCACACGAGAGCAAAGATATTTGCATCTCGTGTCTTTGAGTCCCTCGGTACGCTCAAGATTCTAATTTTGAATCACTCGCTACGCTCTTGATTCAATTATAGAGTCTTTCGCTTGCTTGGGACTCAACATCAACACTCGCAGCAAAAGTCTACTTTGCTCTCTTGTTGAACAAATAACTATTTCAATCCGCGTCGGGGGTTGAAAAATAAAACATTTTTTTAATTTTAATGGTTATTGTTTTCCGGGCAGCTAGTGTGATGAACTGGCAGATTGTACTTGGCATACTATATAATAAATTGGCATATCTATAAAACAAACAACATTTTTGGTTCGCGGTAGCGCCTCAGAGTTCAATTTAGCTGCCAATTTATTATTTTTGTAGGTTAGGTTAGGTTAGGTTAGCATTTAATATTTTTTTAGGTGCCTGGTTAAATACATGCCTTAAGGATGATTCACAGTAGGCCGTTCCGTGTCCGGGCCGGCCCGTTTTCTTCTAGAGAAATACGCCGGCCATTGCGTTTGCTGTCATAGAAAACGGGCCGGCCCGTACACGGAAAGGTCTACTGTGAATCATCCTTTATTCGATTATTTAATTATTGTCGGTAAGGAAAAATGTAATCTAGGAATAAATATAGATGGTCGCACACTGACTTATTTGCGTTTTGCTGACGACATTGTGTTGTTTGTAAAAACATCACAGGACCTAAACAAGATGGTGAATGAACTAGCAGCAGAGAGCGAAAAGGCTGGGCTAAACCAAATCCTGAAAAACAAAAATTATCACAAATGGGAATAAAAATCCCATACTGATAGGAGACACGCAAATAGATTATGTGCAAAAGTACATATATCTTGGGCAGCTGATGGCATCAATTGTCACCATTAACAAAGAAATTGAAAGAAGAATAGGTAGGGGTTGGAAGAAGTACTGGAGTCTGAAGGAGGTAATGAAGGACAAATACCTACACATATCAACAAGAAGCAAACTGTTCAACACCTGCATTCTACCAGTCTTAGTATATGGAAGTGAAACATGGGCCTTAACTAAGAACACAGCTGACAAAGTCTCCATATGCCAACGCGCAATGCAACGAAGTATGATAGGAGCCAACAGAATGGACAGAATAAGAAACTCTATAATGAGACAACAGACCAAGGTCCAGGATATCACCTTGAATATAAGGAGACCAAAATGGAAATGGGCCGGCCGCATAATAAGAGGTAAAGAGAAATGGAGTGAAATCGTCACCCAATGGTATCCAAGGGAAGGCAAAAGGAAGAGAGGAAGGCCGCAGAAAAGATGGGAGGACGATATCAGACAGGTGACAGGAAAGACATGGGGTAGAGTGGCCATAGAAAGACCAGAGTGGAGAAGATTAGAGGAGAGGCCTTTGCCGCCCGGAAAGCGGATGCCCAGAAATGGAAAATATATATATAATTTTTAAGAAAAAAAAACGACTTCAATGGGGGAGGCCGGTGAAAGATTATTATACTTAGATGGTGCACTCTTAGATTCCATACAATAAAATAAAAATGGCTATAAGTATGTTTATAATGGTAGAAGACTAAGTACCCTCAATTCCTCATGGAATCATGGAAAAACCTTGTTTGCTTGACAAACAAAACGAAGAGAACCAATCGCCAAACGTGAACAACGCGTCGTTGAAGAGTTCCGTTCTGATCATCATCAGCAGTTCCACTTCATCAAATGTCACATTTTTGTATGATAATGCTCGATTTGTTGATAAAACACAAAAACCACTATATGTTTGCCTTTAAGATTTGAGGAGTTCCCTCAATTCCTTATGGATCCCATCATCAGAAATCAAGCATGACAAAAATTAATCGTGAAAATAGAAATTGCTTGACAAACACAGCTAGGAGGACAAATCGCCAAACGTGAACTTTTCGTCGTTGAAGAGTTCTGTTCTGATCATCATCAGCAGTTCCACTTCATCCAATGTTACATTTTTGGATGAAAATGCTTGACTTGTTGATAAAAACACAAAAATCACTATATGTTTGCCTTAAAGATTTGAGGAGTTCCCTCAATTCCTCATGGATCCCATCATCAGAACTGCGTTTTGACAAAAACGGGACTAACTTGGATATATATACTTACAATCAAAAAAAGAATTTTCCAAATCGGTTAAGAAATGACGGAGTTATGGACTAACAAACATTAAAAAAAAAACATACAACCGAATTGATAACCTCCTCTTTTGAAATCTTGAAGTCGGTTAATTAATATACGAATAAACTTTAAAGTAACTGTAACTACTGTCCGATTAAAGGCTATAAATAAATAAATAAAAAAGGACAAATTACGAGGTATAAAAATGTCGAGAAGCAGAAAAGACGAACTGACAATGGTCCGAAAGTAAAAATGTCCAGATTTGTAATTCTAAACGAAGTCCTGCTATTGGCTATGTGCACGTCAGAAACGTCAAACGTCACGGGTCCCGGGGCAATGTCAAACTCAAGAGATGTCAAATAATGACACATGAATATTTTCTCAAACATTATAATTGGCTATGTGCACGTCTGAAACGTCAAACGTCAAAGGTCCCGAGACAATGTCAAAATTTAGAGATGTCAAATAATGACACATGAATATTTTATTTACTTTAGTAAACGAGGAAGACCCCGTATTGGAAATTTTACTGAAATAAATAAGAGAATAAATAAATACATACAAACGAAACGAATCGTAGGAAACCGTTAAGAAACCAATAGAAAACGTGAAAGTAAATTTGACAGTGGTCCCCGGTAAGTACACATTTCTGCCATGGTGTGCGCTACGATCGCCTAGCTTACCCCCACCACCTACTTCGCACATAGCCAATAAGTGATCTACAATACAACGGCCCCAGGTAGGTTAGATTCGTTAGGTATCTTCAGATGCCCGAAGGGCAAACTGCTCAAATATATGTCAATTTTAAAGAAAAGTGAAATTTGTCATTTCAATACTTCGACTAAATTCTATTTCCACATTTTTATTCCTCGACCCTATAATACTTACTAATTTTTCCATATCAAAGCGTATTTAGACATTTTTATACCTAGTCATTTTTCCTGATTCCTAAGGTGACAAAAGGGCCTTATTTTAATTTTATATAGGACGTACACAAAGATGGAATAATACGATTAGGAGGAATAGCAGTAATTCAATGTTAACAGGCCGGGGGATTTCTGGGAGTAGGATATCATAAAAGGAGTGACAATACGATTCTACCCCGGCCACACACTCGGGTGGCATGGGGAGTAGCGAGGAAAGGGGGCAGAGACGTAGTAGTTGCTATACATAAAGCCGGGTCCACAGCGCCATGTTTTTCATGTTTGCAAACATAAAACACGTTTTTCGAACACAACATACGCGTGGCCTCAATGTTAAGGCCGGTCCACTGCACCAAAAACCCAACAAAACATGTTTGTAAAACGTGTTAGATGTTTACAAACATGAAAAACATGGCGCTGTGGGGTGGACCCGGCTTTACACCGCACGTCATACTGCTCGTCATGCCCACAGCTCCAAGTCAGCGCGACCGACTCAAAGCGCTTAGTGCAGAGCGTCGCGAGTAGACCAGTGTGTGGGCAACTTGTGGGCAAAGACGGCGGCGCCAGTAAAAGTGGGAACACACACAACAGCGCGAGGGGCATAGTGTGGCAGGGGTATAAAGCGTGTCACAGACTGGAGCGGCCTGCGGTGGCGGCCGCGGTGGCGGCCAGTTGTAAGTGTGAGAATTAAGGCCGCGTGTATCTGAATGATTGTTAGGATTGTCATAGTGTAAAATTGGCCGCCACCGCAAGCCGCTCCAGTCTGTGACACGCTTAACACGCCGTCAACCCGTGTCGAACGTCGTTAGTAAAAGTAAATAAATAAAGAGAAATAATGAACCAGGTGACAGAAATAGTGAACGTGCGACTAAAATACTAACTCCGAAGTATTCCCACATTTAGTATTTCAGTCAGTACGTTTTAGTTGTTTGTAGGTTAGGTTAGTTTATGCTCGGAGCTTTTATTAATATCGCGTTAGACCCATAACCAAGGGCCTGGGCGTCTACTCTGAAATTCGAATTTCGAATTTCGTATGGTGCCGTCCCGTTCTCTGATATAGTGTATGACAGGAGAGTGAAAGGGACGGTACCATACGAAGTTCGGATTTCGAATTTCGGAGTACCTAGTCTAAAATTTAAATTTGGAACTCCTAAAACAAAAACCGTTGTGCATTTGAATTTCGAATCTTTTTTAAATATTTGAGTAGTATAATTTTGCAATTTTCTGTTTTCATTAACATGGAGTGGACGCTTAAAGATAGCCGTACCGCAATAATTGCACTATATCGTTGTGGACACTCGCCGACTAAAATTTTTAAGCTACTTGAAAATTTAAAATTCTTCTAAGATTTGTGTATCGTACCATAGAAAGATACAGTGAGGTCTCTAGTTTAAATGACAAGAAAAGAAGCGGTCGTCTGCGTACAGCTAGGACTCCAGCGGTTGTACAAGCAATTAGGGCACGCATTGCCAGAAATCCCGCTAGGAAACAAAAAGTTATGGCCCTCCAGATGGGTTTGAGCAGAAACACGGTGAAAAGAGTGCTTAATCAAGACCTGAGACTTCGTGCTTATAAACGAAAAACTGGCCATCTTCTCAATGGTCGGCTTAAAGCTTTAAGGCTTAAAAGATCTAAAGCTTTATTGAAGAAGTACGCTAAAAATAAGCATCGTTGTATACTGTTTTCGGACGAGAAATTTTTTGACATAGAAGAAAACTGTAATAAACAAAATGATAGAGTGTACGCTCGCAATAGTAAAGAAGCGTCTAATAGCATTCTCCGTATTAAAAGAGGTCATCACCCTTCATCTGTGATGGTTTGGCTGGGAGTTTCTTATGCGGGCGTCACTAGTATGCATTTTTGTGAGAAAGGAGTAAAAACTAGTGCCAAAGTGTACCAAGACACGGTGTTGACTAATATTGTGGAACCACTATCCCATACGATGTTACTAAACCAGCATTGGGTTTTCCAGCAGGACTCTGCTCCAGCCCATAAGGCAAAGTCTACACAAGCCTGTCTCGCCTCCAATAAAATCGATTTTATACGGCATGAAGATTGGCCCTCCTCTAGCCCAGATCTTAATCCGTTAGACTATAAAATATGGCAGTATTTAGAGGAAAAGGTGTGCTCAAAACCTCATGCAAATCTAGACTCGCTGAAAAAATCCCTTGCTACGGCAGTGGCCAATATCGACATGAAAGTGGTGCGTGAATCCATTGACGACTGGCCACGCAGACTTCAAGCCTGTGTAGATAATTATGGCGGTCATTTTGAATAAATGTTATACTTTTAGATTCTCTAGTTTATAAGCTTTCAAACGCTGTACAAATTATACGGAATAAACTTAGACTTTTGTTTTTATTTGATACTATTTATATGACAGAACTTATGAGCCGACTAGGTAGACCCCTGCCCCGAACTTCGAAAATCGAACTTCTTATCGTGCCGTCCCTTTCCCTCATATAAAGTGTATTATTAACACGAGAGTGAAAGGGACGGCACGACACGAAGTTCGATTTTCGAAGTTCGGATTAGGCCCTCAGATTCCGAATATTATAAATAGCTCTCAATGGGGCCTTTTACACGGTTATTATTATCACGCGATACACTCGTATCACGATATGTAACCCTTGAATATTGAAGCAAAAACCAAACAATTTTGAAAACCGTGATAATATTGACATCACAGTTTTGTGATAATATTAATCGTGTAATGGGCCCTGATACTTACCCTACGTAGGTGTGTTGGACGGAGGCATTTGGAGGGCTAGCTTTTCTGCTATGAATAAATAATATAATAATAAATGTTGGGGGACAATCTTATCTTAATTACGTACACTTATACTGTGGGTACTAGGCGACGATATACACACTTATACAAATAAATAAATACTTAATACATAGAAAACATAAATAAAAGGAACAAGTATTCGTGCTCATCACACAAATAAATGCCCTGACCGGGATTCGAACCCGGGACCTCCGGCTTCGTAGGCAGGATCATTAACAACCAAGCCAAAGTGATCGTCAAATTATCTCAATACCGTAGCACGGCGCTTTGAACCTCATTTGGGTGTTTAGATTTTCCTCTTTGCCAGGGGGTTCAGTAACACCCGTTTCCATGCTCACAGGATAGACAAACACAGTTTACCTCACCGTCGTTATTACACCTTCACCCACAGAAACATTCTAATCTTAGTGAAAATTGGCTCACCAAACCTATTAAAAGCACAATTGAAACCGAAACACGTCCGCTATCAGCAGAGATCGGACAGACGGCAGGTATTACTCGCAATAATATGGACATGACTCCAAATAATTGTTTTAGTAGTGAAAATTTATAAGATTGCAATTTTTAATTCCTTAAAATAGAATAACAAGTTAGTTAAATTTGCAGTTTTCAGAGATAAAGACTGTATGTCCTCCCAGGGACTGAAATTATTTCCATACCAAATTTCATGAAAATCGTTTCAGCTGTTTAGGAGTGAAAGCCTGACCGACAGACAGAGTTACTTTCGCATTTATAATATTAGTAGGGAAAGACACAAGTTATACCTTCTTTGTTTTCCTTCTTCAAAAACAACTGTATTTTTGACATTGACTTTACTATGCTGTCATTCTTTCCCATTAGTGATGTATTTACTTAATTGGTGATTCTTTCATAAGGTATATATCACGAAGCAAGACATGCCAATAATAAATAAAGTAATGGCTTTTCTACTGTTGCCTATTGAATATCGCCAAAAGTAAAATACGATGCATATTGAATAATCTGGACGGTATACAAGGGGAAATAGGAATCCGTTTGCAAGGAAAAATGAAAGCAATCCGTAAAAGGAACCCAGATATTGGACTCTCATACAATACTAAGAAGACAAAATAGAATCTGAATCCTATTGGTATGGCATTGTTAGTTTCAATTGAAAATATTCTACCTCAAAGATAGCTCTGCTGCATGTTTTTGGAAAACACCTCGACGAAAACCTGGTTGTTGTAAATAACCGTTTATGAAAATAGAATTATACCATTGCTACGGTGTAAAATAAGAGTTTATCTATACAAAACAGTAGTTTACTTTAACAATGTAAGCGTTTGGACAAAAATATGATCCATGAAAAAATACCAACTTTTTGTTCGTACCTTCTTAAACTACTTAAGTTTGCTCCATTAACTCTAGTGGATTACGACTTTAGTCAAAAGGAATAAACTTACCACGGAAAATATAGAAGAAAATATTTTTTATTTACTTTAATAAATCTACACAATAAGAAGTGTATATTTAATTTATTTATTACTGTCTTGTAAAGTATATATTCAAATTTCAGGTAAGAAAACTATTAAGAAATCTTTGGAGTCATGTCCATATTATTGCGAGTGATGACGGCCATTTGGGCTATCAGACACAGAAATGCAGGTTCAATCAGTTTTGTGTTACATATTAACAAATTAATGAAATGAGTTAAGATTATATACTACTTGAAAATTTGTAATGCTCTCAATTGGGTAGTGTTTGGGTAAGAAAAATATTATAAGTGTGCCGGTCAGTTTGTCAAAAATACTGGTCACCAATTTATTCTTTTCAGGGCAAACAAAAATGACAAAAATAAGACGTGACATGACGCCGTGTTAAAAAGTATAGCACGGCGTGGCATCACGTGGAACTTTCACTGTCTTTTGTTAAATGAAAAGAAGAAACATATGTGTCAAATATTTTCGGAAAACTCAACTGAAGGAGTATTTTTTGGACATAAGTCCATTCTGTGTATACTTACCTAGTTTTTCGAACATCCGCTGGTGCTTCGAGAAGAACGTGGATTCATCCTGGCTTAGCTGCATGGTGCTCTCGCTTTCTTCCTCTTCCGCGCGCTGTTCAAGGAAATGGGTGAAGAGCGTTTTCGAGAACACCAGCACCTGCGCATGACAAACAAACGAGTGAATTTTTAACACAAAATAACCGACTCCATACTTTTCCACTCTCAGTCGGCCACTCCTACTATATAATTTGAGGATTTCCTTCGATTTCTCCAAGATCGCGTCATCAGATCCAGACTTGATGACAATGGGACCAACTAGAATACACACAACATACACTTACAAACAAAAATAGTACATTACGATACAAGTGCAGAGGACAGGAAATTCACAACGAGTGGTGATAAATTAAAACACGACCGAAGGAAGTGTTTTAAATCGACACGAGTTGCGAATTGCCTGTTCGCACGTGTATCGTACAACGTTTTACAGTATACATATGGCTGTTTAAAGTTTCGATATATGCACGTAATCTGCTGATTACCGCACTCGTGCAGTAAAGTAGTACCATATGTACTGTAAAATAGTTTAAATAGTGCTGTCAGTCACAACAGTGATGGAGTTGAAAACGCATAGAGCGCGGCGCAGCGTCGTTGCGTGGCGCAGGCGGTTCTGCGGTTAGTGAACGCGGTCCGGGGGACGTCGTAACAAAAAACCGCGCGGTATTCGGTAGCGCGATAGAGCGGAGTAATAATCGACAGTCGACAGTTTCGGAAAGATCAAAAATGCAGTACCACCTCCGCAGCCCGCTCTGTGCGTAAATAATACTCGTATCGTAACACACCTTCGTGTAAATATCCATTTCGTCGTCCGTGAGCTCCACTATGCGGTGGTGTATCGTGCGGGATGGCAGATCCTGCAATCATAGTTATGTTGGTACAAGTGTTTCAATAATAAACTCGCGCACCGTGGGTTTCGTACAACGATCGTGTACCCGTCCCGACGCCATTAATTCAGGAAAAATGTTGCTGTTGTAGATTTGCCATAACACGAAATTTCTGATTATCTGCTTGCAGATTAGTAGGTATACGGGTTTTTTTTTTAAATCCGTCAATTGCGAGGGCACATTCCTGAGATGTAATAACGTAATCTCCTCTGAGTAAAATATCTCGATCATCAATTCATATCCATTTAGAGGATATTCATTAGTTCATTTTCATTAATTAATTTAGTCTCCTACCGTACTTATACTATGAAAGATCCTTAACAATTAATTAATGTTGATTGTTTGAATCCTCTATTGTCATAAAGTTCTAATTTCCTAAGTGACCAGGTACATGAACAAAGGTTCAGTGCGTACACATTCTTACACGAAACTTTTCTAACACATTTGCTTGATTATGTCGTTCAAAACCACAGATATCAGAGAAAAGCAGATCCACTTATTTAAATTGAACGATTTCTGTACATCTGATCTAATCTCACTAATGTACAAATCACTAAGTTTGAGATAGAAAGATAAGTGATATCTGACAGGTTTTCGGCTGTCAGTGTCTCAGTTTTCATGACTGCAAATTGTATTGTGTGGGGTTTTCAGTTTACATGGGATTTAACATTTTGGTGTGCTTTGGAGACAATTCATTAACAGCAGACTATGATCGTACTATCTGTCTCGTTCTGACTCATCTTGGTTAACCATAAGGATTCAAAGAGTCAACTATACATATGAAAAATCATCTTGCTCAACACTACGGATCTGTTGGTATTATTAATCTAAGTTCAAAACCCAAGTATTTACGCAAGGTGACAAAACTGAACGCCTACTCCGAACTTCGAAAATCGAACTGCGTATCGTGCCGTCCCTTTCCGTCATATAGTGTATAACACAAGACTGAAAGGGACGGCACGATACGAAGTTCCAAGTTGGCCCTCAGATCGTGATTACTGATTACAGAACTTTTGCTTCACTTCCTGTTCACTTCACGTTATTTCTTAAGGCCCTTTGCATTCACCCTTGGTGATATAATTATTTTGTAGGAAAATGAAAAAAAAAAAAGTTTTCTTCGTCGTCTTCTGAAGGAACGGAAATCAATAAAAACTTCTTGTATAGTTTCTTTTTCACTCCGGCGCAATTAGATCAAATACTATTAATACTATTTTGTGGTTACGGTTCTGTTATTATACGGTTAGACACAGCTAAGGTCATTGGCGCTTGTCAGCCTTTTAAGATGATGTTTTTTTAGGATGATGTTGTACACTCGCGGACGCGGACAAAGAATATGTATGCGGGTCGATAAAATACCGCCATATATACCTAAAATAGTATAAGATTGTACAGTGTTTTGAATCCGGTCATAATCTTTATTTAAATTTGCATTTAAATATAAAAGTTGAAAAAAACGCTATAAGGTTTAAATAGGGCTCGTAAAAACCCATGAAAAAAAAACCACGTTACGGGAGCGAGATATCGGAAGAAACGTAATTTTTGGATATTTATATTTTTATGATAGGATCCCGGTAATTACTTATATAGTTGGGTTGGGTGGTAGTTGGTAATAGTATACTTTTTTATTAGGATAAATTTGTATAACAATAACATAACTAAAAACATAAAACGACAGAATACTAAAAAAAAACTAAAACAAAACCTAAAATTAAAATTAAACTAAATTATTTCTAAAAAGGGCCCCCGTGGCATCGTACCATAGACGCTGGCAGCATTTCCTCGCTGTATGGTTATACTTAAGCGCTGTGCGAGGAAGCTGCCAGCTCTTTGCTCCCCAGTGGTGTCGACGAGTCTTTTGCTGAGCTCTTTAAAAAGTTCCCGAGCGCTTGGACCCCACGGCCCGAGGGTCTCGACACCGAAAGCCATGAAATGGTATTGAGTGCTGAGACCCCGGTATTTCGTGGCCTTTTTTGTTTAGGCTGCCTCCGCTGCCCCGCCAGCCTCAGACGAAGTTCGTGGTAGATGGGACGGTGCTAACGTATCAACACATGTGGCATCCCACACCAGCACTCGTCCCATCTTCCACGGGACCAGGTACATAGTATACTCGTCTTATCTAAGTATAAACCTTATTGCGGTTATTAAATTCAGGGTGCCCCGAAATTTTTAACTGCGAGTGTACAACGGACGATTCGAAAGTGCTTGTTATTAAAGTGTGTATAATAGTACATTACTACAGAGGCCGGGACGAAAGGGGTTACCGGCCGAAGACATACAGGATTGAGGCGGGCAACCCCGTATTTCCCGCCGAGGTATGTATAGTGCTTTTCTCAAACATGCAATGAAATAAATAACAAAAAAAACAAAGTTTTATTTTTAATACGCATAGTGGCAGAATGTCATGATCCCTGTGCCACAAATTTATGGGGAATGGAAATTAAAAAAGAGGACTTTGCCGGCCTAGGCCTGCAAGATGTATATGAAATTCCATTAACGACGTCTTGTCCTAGCCGCACCTGAAACGTCATACTTCGCAGCATATTATAAGGAACATAACATCAATATTTCATTGCATGTTTGAGAAAAGGATATTTATTAGTCTTTGACTTTATGATAAGTGGATTCACCTGGAGTTGTCCGTTTTGTTGCAGCTGTGCTTTGGTCCGGCGCAGCATCATGCAGTGCATGATCGTGCTCAATCTCTCCTGCCCTTCTTGGCTTTTGTTGCCGATCCATTTCTTCCACATCTACCAACGTGACAATTCAGTTTTAGTACATTATTACAATCTTGAAAACTTGGAAACGTTGAAAAACCCCCGACACTTTCACTTCAAAGGTCAATATGAAGTAAAGTCACCAGAGCACCCGAGTCCCGAGGATGCGTTGTGTTGGGAGTGAGGGACCCGCACATGTCGTTAGCTGTCAACACACCGAATCCTCAAGTGCTCGTGACTCTTCTGGAGTCGCAAGCTTCCATAGGCTACGGTGTCTGCTTACCATCGGGCAGGCCGTAAGCTAGTTGTATGAATAATTTATACAAAAAAACTACTCCAATTTTGTACGTCGCTATGCCACACATGAGATTTTTACATATCATTCCCACTTTACCGCATGTACAGTAGACTGCAAAGAGATCGGTCTACCCAAAGTTACAAAAATCTATCGATATATTCGTAGTCGACTACTGCTTTCCGATAGCAAATGAGGTGGTTGCTACAGAAAATAGCCATGTCATTTACATCGGCCGGTGATATTTGAGAAGTTCCGTCGATTCCTTAGGGAATACCTTCAATTCCTCATCATAAGTTCCATTTTAAAATTTCTATTTTGACGAGCATTAGTTGGTACGTTACCGAAATTTCGTCGGAATCTGTGAAGTGCCTACATCATTGCGAAGTTCCATATATCATTTAAGGTCATCATCACCAGTTCCGATTCACCAAATATGTGGTTTCCGTGAGCAAATGTATGGTTCACTACAGAAAATACCGAAATCGCCATACGCCTGCCTAACAAATTTGAGGGGTTCTTTCGACTCCTCCTGGATCTCATCACCAGACTTTCACCAAATTTATATGGGACCAACCTGAGGGTACCTGCTTTAGAATTAAAAAAAAAACCATAATCAGCCAACGTGGTCACGAGTTATCGAGGCACATACATACATACATAAAAAAAGCAAACATGCAAACGAATGGACCCGGGTATACTGTCCTTAAACTACGACCAAGACCACCGGGGGAAGGGCAGCAGCATCCCTGGAGTGTGGTGGAAATACTGCGATCGCCATCCCGCATGCCAAGCATAATTATGGCATATACCCCCTGTGAATTTGGGGGAGGCCTATGTCCAGCAGTGGACATCCTTTGGCTGATATGGTGGTGGTGGATGAAAACGAATTGAACCTACTTCCTTCTATTGAAGTCAGTTAGAACACGTTGAAACAACTCACCGCGATTTCGTCGAACGGCTTGACCCTGAGGAACTTGAGGAGCGGGAACAGGTCGAGATCCTTGTTGTGTAGCGGCGTGCCGGTCATGGCCCAGCGTCGGTGCGCAATCAGGGCGCATACGGCGCAGCAGGTGGCGCTCAAGCGGTTCCGCACGATGTGCGCCTCGTCAAGTATGATGCGCTTCCAGTGCAAGGCCGATAGCACGCGTTTCTGGAGCGATCGAGTACCGTGAAAACCCTCCGTAGAGTCAGCAGGCTCGTGTAGATATGCGACTGGTGTGACTGGCACGCGTAAGCTTAGACGTGCGCGTTGTAAAGTATGAATCACAGATATCAAAGTAAAGCAGATCCGCTTATTTAAGTTGAATGATTTCTGTACATCTGATCTATTCTCACTAGTGTACAAATGAGTAAGTTTGAGAGAGAAAGATAAGTGATATCATCCAGGTCTTTACCTGTCAGTGTCTCCGCTTTCATAACTGCAAATCGTACTGAAATGACGTTGTGGTGTGTAAAGTTTATATGCTGGAATTTAACATCCTGGTGTGCTTCCAAATGGAGAGAATGCGTTAACAGCCAAAAATGATCGTAGTATCTGTCGCATTCTAGCTCATTTTGGCGCACCATAAGGATTTAACAAGACAACGATATGAAAAATCATTTGGTTTAGTATTGCGAGTCTGCTTTTCTCTGATGTCTGTGGTATGCTTTATGAATCCTCATAAGACATGTCACACCGCTTTGCGTTTGGTACGGCGTGCACACGCCGCGCAAGTAGTGTGACATGTCTTACGAATCCTGATACGGGTTGGGCCACATATACACATATTAAACTTACCATCAAAAACATAAATGTGAAAATGGCAGCCAAGTTCAATATTAAGAATATGTGATGAGTGGTTCTGGTCTTCACCGACAAAAGAATTAAGATCTAAATGGGTGCCAAGCTCCGTAGATTATCTGAAAAGGTGCCAAATCTGGCACTAAATTGCTTATAGTAAAACTAATTTATTGTGGCTTAATTCAGTTTGAGCTTTAACTTGGCAGTATTTTTAAATATCCAACATTTTCCATGGTATTATAACATACTGCAGAGAAAACTGCCAAGTTAAGGCTCAAAATGCATTAAGCCGCAATAAATTAGTTTTACAATAAACAATTAGTGCCAGAATCGGCACCTTTTCAGATAATCTACGGAACAGGGCACCCATTTAGATCTCAATTCTTTTGTCGGTGAAGACGACAACCACGCATCGCATATTGTTAATATTGAACTTGGCTGTCATTTTCACATTTATGTTTTTGATGGGATATCATTTGTCAAACTTCACCAAATGGTGCTTTTCAAGAGCGAATGCACGAGTTACTATACAAAATATCCAAATCGCTTAAGGTGCACCTCAAATATTTGAAGAGTTCCCTCGATTTATCCAGGACACTATGATCAGATTTCAAACAAAAAAAAGAATAAATGACGGTGTTCTGAGGTAACAAGCATAAATAATAACAATAAAACTAAAAAAATTAAAAGCTGAATGCCAAATTTCACCTTTCTAGGTCATCTGGAAGTGGGTTAGATTTTTGATTACTAGTCAGTCAGTGGTAAAAATGCCGTTTTTGGACTTTAATATCTCAATAACTATTTCATCTATATTAAAGAAATTTGGGGCTCTAGTTGTTCTAAAGGACCTTAATACATGTACCAAATTTAATTTTGATTTTGTTAAATAGATTTGGAGTTATTGAGGGGTCAAAAGTGTTTCCAAACGGATCATGTAAAATAACATAGGGGAAAGTAGTACGAGTTAATCCCTTGAGGTAAGATGATTTTGCGATTATGTGCAAACCACTAACGACATCTAGTTGATTTCTATGGCAAGACATAGTTCCGTACACCCTTCCCCTCAGTCAAATTGTAATGGCGGGGCGAGCGAAGCATCGATTTTTACGACATAAAATATAAATTGTGTCGGGCTAATGTAAAGTAAGGTTGAATTTAAGTTTATATTACTTTTTTTAAAGACTGTTAATTGTATTGACTGTTGTATTTGCGACTTTCCAATATGCTTAATCTTAGGTTTTGGGCAACGTAAACATAGCCACGTGTCTGTAGGTTATGTTGGCAAACATTGAATAAAAAACTTGCAATTGGGGCAAAATGATCCCATTCTTTGTGAACAAGATGATTCCTGGGGATTATCTTGTACCTTGGTGTTTATACAAACTTGTCTACATATTTAAAAAAAAATTATGTCTATATTTCTATCTTTCAGACTTCAGGGTCGTTATTGAATTATGAATTTTATATGGTAAATAATCTTTTTTACATTAGTTAGGATTAGGAACAGTTTGTTATTATTCATGAAGAATCACAGTATTTTTTATTGATCTCATTATGATTGTTGTAAGTGGTACAATTTAATCACTAACTTTTAGTTTTTGTTTTTGTGGCAATAAAACTCGTCTGACTGTTGATTTTGTTTAGTTTATAGACAAGGGTCTACATTATAGGATTATTCTAGATAAGTTGTAAGATTTATGCATATTTTTTTTAGGTTTCCGTATCTAAAGGGTAAAAACGGGGCCCTCTTACTAAGACGTTGCTGTCTGTCCGTCTGTATGTCTGTCCATCTGTCACCAGGCTGTATCTCATGAACCGTGATAGTTACACTGTTCAAATTTTCACAGATGATGTATTACTGTTGCCGCTATAACAAAAAAATACCACAAAACAGAATAAAATAAATATTTAAGGAGGCTCCCATACAACAAACATGTTTTTTTTTTTTGCAGTTTTTATAGATAATGGTACGGAACCCTTCGTGCGCGAGTCAGACTCGCACTTGGCTGGTTTTTTTTCATTCTAAAAATATTTGGTTACTCAGAATAGGGGTAAGATGATCATAGGAATCATTTTACTCCTACTTAAGGGGATCATCTTATACATAGGGGTGTACAAGATGATTAACTCGTAAGGTTTTTAAAAATTAAAAATATTAAAATGAAACCTAATTTAATTGATAGTTTTGAGCATGAGAATAGTTAGGCAGGTAAATTTACTAGTAGTTAGCGCCTACACTTTTGGTTTGCAAGGAAAAACATACATTCTACGTGCATTCTTGCTTATGGAGTTCATCTCGTACTACTTTCCCCTACGGCTGCTGTCCGCCAGTTCCTGGGGTGAACTTGGCTGGACACGCTGCCGCGTGTCTAGATAACACTCCCCTTGCGTTGCGCGTCGGGAGTTAAAAATGGTCAGGAGCAGAGCGATGAACAGCTCATGATAGAAGTCTCTGTCCTGGGGTGAAGTATCGCTTCGCTCTGTTGCGCACATCTAGCTTTTTAGCGTTGCGATGCCAATGTTGTCAAGGTGTTTCGTGTGATTATGTTGTAGTGTTGTGTGAAATGAATAGGTAAGTTGTAGGTTCAAAATTTCATTTCTGGTACAAGCTTTTATTGCCGTCTGTACTTTTTTCCACAATCGTAAACTACTTGTTGAGTCAGTTCGAATGAGCTCAAACACGATGGGTTTATATTGTGTAGTTTAGGAATTGCTATGACCACCTTCTGTCTCCATCATCAGATCAGCTCAACGTCATAATAATATTGCATTGCCATCCGATTTATACATGCATGCAAAATTTCAGCTCAATCGGAAACCAGGAAGTGATGCAAATTTAACTTGCAAAATTTGATTACAGACAGACAACGGGACAAGTGAAACTGATTGAGTTCCCTGCCGAGGTTATCCCGAGGAACTATGGGATTCTTCAAGAAAGGAGTGTATACATTTTTAAAGGGTCGTCAACCCCTGGAGTTGTATGTGACATCCCTGGAGTTACAGGCGTCCGTAGGCCGCGGTGACCGCTTACCATCAGGTGGGCCGTACGCTTGTTTGCCATCGACGTGGTATAAAAAATAAATAAATAAAAGCTTGTAAAATGTTGCGTGACTTACTTCGGCATCCCGTAACAGAAGGTTGTACGAAGTGAGCACGACGTCGGCGTGCATAAGACGCTGCGGATTTTTTGCCCGAGAGGGCCCGTAGAATCTGTGGTACGGCATCATGTTGGTGTTGCAGTGGGTTTCTAGTTCACCCTCCCACTGCGCGATGATTGCTGCCGGACACACAATAAGGGTCCCTCCTTTGAGCACTGCAATCATGTGACATAGTTAAGGATGCATTTAATCTAAACTAACAAAGCCGTCGTACAGGGTGGGAATGAGCTTTATGAGTAACCTAACAGATTTGATCCATGAATTTCTAAGGTTATTAGCAGAAACAAAAATCAACCGTGGCTAAATTCGGCCAGTATTTTTGTTTGAGCCGTTGTCGTTTGACAACGTGACAAACTTGAAAACATAAAGTAATGTCACTTTGTAGGCTTGATTTCATCTTCGGTTTGATATTGTGTCAATTAGGGGAGATGTGTATAATTCAATCCGTCGAGGTAAAATGATTCCCAATCGTAACTCTACTACTAGTGCCATCTGTCCTAATATCAATAAACGTCTGCCTCGCGCCCTTGCTTAAAGTTTCATGGCGGTGAGAGTACGCAGTATGGTTTCATTATAAAATAATTCAAAAATGTGTCAAATCTCTTTTAAGCATATTTTCTGAATACATTACTTTTTGCATGTTTACATTGTTATAAAATTCGACAAAAATAAATAAATAAAGGTATAAATATTACAACTGTTTACCTTTATTTATATATCCTACCAGAATCTTTTTGGATCTAGCCATATTGCGGATTTTTAGTGGTACTAATTTGTTTTAATAACGAGACATACTCTTTGACAACTGACGACGTTAGAAGTCATCGAATGACTTCGATGTAAACAATAAATATGCCGAAAATCATTCAATACCATGTCAGAAAGCTTATTGTGAATATTATTAATTATTTATAAAAAAAAACCGACTCCAATTTTGTACTTGCTATGTCACAATTTATGGTTTAGGTGAGTCGATGCTTGGTTACATACAGAAAATACCGAGATTAGCATATGCGTGTCTATCAGATTTGAGGAGTTCCCTCGATTCCTCCTAGATCCCATCATCAGACCTTCACCAAATTTATATGGGACCAATGTCGGGGTATCTGCTTTAAAACGAAAAAGTATTATCAAAATCGGCCAACGTGCTCAAGAGTTATCGGGGACATATATACATTAAAAAAAAACAAGCAAACATGCATACGAACTGAGTACCTCATTCCTTCTATTTAAGTCTTTAAAAACAAAAAAAGACGAAGGATTGACCAATATTCCACAATACACAATGTTTGAAATTGGTGGTTGGCATGAACGGTAATACTGACATTTCATATTATAGTAAGTATTGGGTATACTTTTTTCTTATTCAAGGTATAGGTAAGTCTATAATAACAAATATATATATACATATGTAAAGAAAATAACGTTACCGTCGTTGCTACCAATGAAAAAAAGACCCAATTCAATTTTAAATAAAGTAGACGACTAAGAAAACCAATACACTCTGTCTCGAATTTTTAAATTTGGTGTTTGAGGTAAATTGATCCCTTTGATAATGATCGATGGAATAATTTTACCCTAGTTTTATTTTTTACGCAACACCACTTAACAAATTACATGAAGGAAGAAATCCGAAAAGCTCCTAATGCCCTTAGTTATGAAATGCATTAAAAAACAGCAAGCAGTTATCTGTGCCTCTGATCCCAGGGATTATTTTAACCCTACCCTACGGATCGTTCTATACATACATAGGTATAAAATGACCCTTTATTAAACTTTAAAAAAACATAACGTGCTTAAAAAAACTACATACAAAACATAAGAAATAAGAATGCAGTTACTTACTTGTATTTTTGTCTTCAAATCGGAACACAGTAAAGTTTTTCCCTTAAGGGGATCATCATGCACACATCTCCCCTACTATCTAGAGTGACACTCGGTTACAAAAGTGGCAATGTCGCAATTGAAAAACTTATTTAACAAGTTCGAAACATAGTATTTTCGTGTAGATATAAAACAAAAATATGACCGATCGAGCAAACTTTATAGTACATTTTAGTCGCCATAGATGCTCAGAAATACACTATTAAAGTTTGTGGGGTTACTGTACTCGTTCCCACCGTGTACCGTCAGCATCAAAAATTTTGCCACGCTCATGAATGGGCCAAAAGCTCTCATACCTTAAAGTAATAAAGACTCTTGAAGTTTGAAATGCGTACGCACTTTTGTTATTGACTGTACTATGTCATAGTATGTCAGGTTTCTGAGAGGTTAAACCTTACGTGACCCCTAAGATTCTTGCGCGAGATGTCAAGAGATCAAACAACACTGAAATTTACTTAAGAGGGCGCAGTACGCTTGGTTCTCCATACAAACGTGAAACATGAAACTTTATATACACAATGGGATCCGGCATATCTAGGTCGGAAATTAGTTTCTGTTGCTAGAAATTGTAAAAGAAAAAAAATACAGCGGTTTTTTGAGTTTTTTACGGCTTGAATGAAAACCTTAATAATCGATGTCTTTTTTCTTCATTATAATTTCAAGCAACAGAAACTAATTTCCGACCTAGATATGCCGGATCCCGTTGTGTATACAAAGTTTCATGTTATTCTAGCATGACGTTTTAAAATGAGAGCGTAAATACTTTTGTATGGAGAACCGAATGTACGATGCGCACTCTTAAGTTAGTTCGGAAATAACTTAGAAACGTATTTTATATTGCAACCTATATTTACTCTATGTACGAGGGGCATACCGAAACAAACAGAAGGCCAATTCTCGGGCCGTTCGAGATGATGTCTATTCGAGATGATGTCTATTCGAGATGATGTCTATTCGAGATGACCTCGATTGACGCAATCTGTATTGAAAAATCCCATTAATCGTGATTATGTCTATCGACGATCTCATTGTTTATACTCTATTGTAATAGGCGTTCCGTTATTGCGGTTGTGTTAGTTTAAAATCAAGTGTAAAATATTGAATTGTTTTATAAGTTTTTCCACTTAATTATATCAAAAACAAAAGTGTTATTAAATTACAATGCCCTGCCCTGAAATGAAGATTATGTGGTCTGTGTAATAGGCACCTCGATTTAAGTTGCTGTATTATGTAAAGTATCTTGAGTTTTATGAAATTAAGAACAGACATGGTAATGGCAGCCCCGACGGATTTTTCTGGGTTTGTAACTATACCTCGCAATCATACAACCGTTTTTGAAATCTACTTTTATCTTTATGTACTTACTTCGTATATGGTCGGGGGCTTTTAATTATTTTATTTTATTATTATTTTGCGATTAGGTACAACCGTCATGGGTTTTTCAAAATTTATAATTTTATTTTCATTTTACTATTTTTATAGAATAATTTATATACATTCCTCCCTAACACGCTTCAGTTGTGGAATGATTGTATACATTTTTAAAGAGTCGGCAACGCGCATTAACACCCCTGGAATTACAAGATGGACGCTTACTGTAGTCCATTGGGAAAACCTCGGCAGGGAACTCATTCCACAACTGGAGGTTGCGGTAACCGCTTACCACCAAGCGGACCGTAGGTACACTTGTATATCAGTATCACCGATGTGGTATAAAAAACTAAAGTTGTTTCTCACCTAAAGCTATATATTCCGGCCAAAGGGGCATAGTAGACCGAAAGTCGAGCTCAGCATAGGGCCAAAGTTCCGAAATGTTCCATCGGAGAGCACTCTCTACGTGAGCCCGAGGGCCGGAGGTCCTAAGGGCGAGCCCACGTGTAAAGGATGATTCGAATTAGACCGTTCCGTTTCCAGGCTAGGCCCAGACTGAGCTGCTTCTGAGGATCTACTCCGAACTTCGAAAATCGAACTTCGTATCGTACCGTCCCTTTCCGTCATATACTGTATAAAACGAGAGTGAAAGGGACGGCACGACACAAAGTTCCATTTTCGAAGTTCGGAGTAGGCCCTCTGAGGGTCGGCCGTCAAACGCTTGGGTTGAACAAAGGCGGCAGGGTCGGACCGCTTCCGAGCATCACCGGGCCCGGCCGCGCAACGGCCGTCGTTTTGTTGTCATAGAAAACGGGCCGGCCCGGACACGGAGCGGCCTACTGTGAACCATTCTTAATCTTCCTACCCCCGTGTAACTTACAAAGAGAACCTGGGGCCGAAGGCTCGAAGCTTCCTTTGAGAGAGTTCAATACGCGAGCCCGAGGGCCGAAGGTCAAAAGTGCGTGCCCACATGGACACTCACTATCTATGAGTTCTTACAAATAGAATTTAAGAGCCGAAAGGTAAGTGGCGAGGCTCCTCAAACCAAAGGCAGAGCCTGACCAAAGGCAGAGGTCAGAAGGCCCAAAGTGCCTAAAAGCCCGAACGTCTCCACGTTCCTGTGCCTGCCTCCGGTCACGCTCTCTGCGCGAGCCTACGCGGATTCTCACTATCGCTGAGTGTTCAAAGGGGAGCGTCGAGCCTAGTGGGACTGAAAGACCGAAGTGTCTCACCAGGGCGCTTTCTACGCCAGCCGGCGAGCTAAAGGTTTGAAGGTCGAGCCCACGCGTGAGCAGCAAGGCACGTAAGGGTAAGTACTGCGACTACCGCGAGGCTCAAAGTGTTCCAGTATCCGTACAGCTATAAGTATAGTTATAAGACCGAAGGCCTGAAGGGCGTGCCCACATGGATACTTTCTATCCCAAAATGTCTTAAAAGAGAACCTGAGGACCGCAGGCCCAAAGATGTGTGAGAAGGCACACGAAGGCGGGGGCCGAGTTCTGCGTAGGGCCGAAGGTCCGAAGCTTTTCCCTTCAGAAAGCGCACTGCGAGTAAACCACTATAAATGCGAGTGGGTTCGCATAGAAGCTCGTAATCATATGCCTCTTTCACAAGAACAAGAATTTTTAGGTATATTAGTTAATTGGACCATTCATTTTAAACTTCAACTAGTGGCAAAGCGGAAATAATTAAGTATGCCGTACATCTAAATTAGTGAAGCCGTTTCGATCAAGAAATTATTTTATACAGCATAACACGATGGTTTACTAGTGCCCCGTGGCATATTTACGTCATGTATCGCCGATAAATCACTAACCACATAATAATATTGAAACCGAAAACATAATATGATTATATATTTAAATCGGCAGATATGTTTGGGGGACATACAGCTTACAACCTTCCGTTACGGGTATAAAGAGCAAAAATTCTACATTTAGCAGTCCTTGTAGAGAAGCTACTCACTAAACACCTTTAAAAGAGACTTATTACGGTATTCTATCTATGAGCCTTCACAAAGTTCCTTACTACATTCGTTACTTACTACACATAGTTCGTGCACAGAAGCTACCAAGAAAACACTATCAAAATAATCACAACACGGTAATACATATATGTGTATTCGCAAAGTTCCCTAGGGTGATGTTCTGCTCCATCATCAGGCCTTCAGCTTTTCAGGAAAAGAGTCTTCTCAATAAATACTATCAAAAGAGTCAAAACACGGTTTACTGAATTACCTGATCAAGATTCCCTGCAATATTGTTCTGATCCATCATCAGACGCTCAGCAGATCATGTACCTACAGAAGCTACTCAGAAAACACGATGAAATGAGCCAAACACGGTCAAGTAGCTATATGCCTTCGAAAGGTTCTGTGTGATGTTGTTCTACTCCGTCATAAGACCCTCAGAAGTTCGTTTACAACGGCTGCTAAGCAAACGTAAACAAAAGCGCCCAAAAACAGAAAAAAAGATATCTAACCCCTTAACAGTTCCCTATCATGTTTTTCTGCTCCACCATGATCCCCAGAGTTCAATTACATGTACTCCTCACCAAGTGCTATCGAAATCTTCTATGCTGGTCAAGCAGAGTTCCGGAGTACGTGTAAATTCGTTCAAACGCACTTTCACGAGGAAAATGTTAACTGCAGCGCCCCCTAGCGAGTTATGGTCGTAAAATTATTTGGGGGTTCGTTCCGCATAAACCACAAACCCATTGCAGAAAACCGTATTCAAATCGGTTAAGCCGTTTTGGAGATATTGAGGTGCACACACAAACAAACAAACAACCTCTCACCCTAAACGCATATACCTTCTCCGTTCCGTCGTGGGTAAAAGGGGGAAATGTGGTGACAAATTCTGAAAATCGACATGGGTATTGTTTTTATGGTTTATCGGGTCGCTGATAACCAAAACAACAATGATTTTAAAATCCCACTTGGAGGACGTGAAATACCATCCCCCCTGATGGGGTGCGAGGGGTATGAAATATCTAAATATTATAATATGGGTGTCGTTTTTATGGTTTTTTGGGACGTTTATTACGAAAATGGCATTGATTTTGAAATTTAATATTGTGGACATGAAAACTTTTTAAAGTTTGTGCCAAATTGCAAGAAATAACTGACTGACTGAGTGAGTTACATATCAACGCACATCCCAAACTGCTTTTTCTAGAGATTCCAAATTTAGTACGTAGGTTCACTATTAATTAGGTCTAGAGGTGCATTAAGAAGGGATTTTTCAAAATTCAACCCCTATGAGGGTGAAATGGGGGTCCGAGGTTGTATGGGGAATTAAGATTAGGTGGACTATTTTATTCGAAACTTCACAGGAGTATTTCTAACGCTAAATGAGTAACACGTGTTTCAAGTTTTTTGAGAAATCGACCCCTAAAAGGGGGAAATGTGGTGACAAATTCTGAAAATCGACATGGGTATTCTCTTAATGGTTTATCGGGTCGCTGATTACGAAAACAACAATGATTTTAAAATCCCACGTGAAGGACGTGAAATACCATTCCCTCTGTTGGGGTGCGCGGGTGTTGGAATGTCTAAATATTAATATGGGTGTCGTTTTTATGGTCATTTGAGTCGTTAATTTCGAAAATGGTATCGATTATAAATTTAATATTACGGACATGAAAACTTTTAAAATTTTGTGCCAAATTCAAGAAGAAACTGACTGACTGAGTGAGTGACATATCAACGCACAGCCCAAATGCTGGTTCGAGAGATACCAAATTTGGCATGTAGGTTCCTTACTCAGATCATAGAAAGGAATAGATATGAAACGGGGGCGTGGCGCGTGTCGCCGTGACATGGCCAAAAAGCAGTGACACTGCCCGCCGCCGGTTAGTCGCAATTTAGCCGTGCCGATGAAATGTTTGTAAAATGCCGAACTGTTCCGTCGTTACCTGCAAAAATAGGAGTGTAACCAAAAACTACAAGAACAATGGAGTCACTTACCACGTGTAAGTATTGGAATTTCTACTTATAAATCACTAAAAACCAATATTTTAACAATTACACGCAGCGCCGCATGCTCGAGCTAAGATATCGTATGAAAAAGCGTATTTTTTATCTAAAAGTTGTACATTGAACGTTCAGTACAACAACCAACCCGTACCGCGCTAAACCACGGCGCAATGTAACAAACCAGTGTAGCTATCGTCGTTGCGTGAACTGTTTCGAGGAACGAGGCCGCTGCCCGCCGCTGCTCGTGAAATTCGCGCGAATTCTATTAGAGCGGTGCCAATTGTAATTGCCGTTTATGCGTTATCGATAAAACGATGTCGTACTAGTAATTTAGTGTCAACAATTAAATCAAAAATCATAATTTAATACCACTATATTTATCTTCCAAATTACTACAAACTATTTTCTCAAGTAGTTTTATTAACCGACTTCGATAGAAGGAGGATCTCAGTGCGTGTTCATGTTTATTTTATGTATATACACAGCTATAATAATTATTTAATATGTTGTCCAATTGTGATACTTATGTTTTGTTAGAAAAGAAATCTTCAGAGGGGTTGTATATAAATTTGGTGTAGGTCTGAAGATCACATCAAGGAGTAATCAATGGTACTCCTCAGATGTGACAGGCACGCACTTGGTGATTTCGGCATTTTCTTTAGTGAACTATGCCTTTGCTCTCGGAAACCACAAATTTGGTGAAGAGGAACTGGTGATGATGATAACAGATGTTAAGGTATGGAACTCCTCAACGAAGTAATTACTTCCCAGATTCCGATGAGATTTTGTTGACTTAGCAACTAATGCTTATCCAAATAGAAATGTTGTTTTGGAACTGATGATGAGTAAACTGAAGGTAAGGAATTAACGGAACTACATATTATACTTACATATTCTATAAATAAACACAGGAAACTATGAGCCAATCCGGTACTGAGGCTATAATGTCCGTTAAACTAAAATCGGAAAATTATTAATGGTATTACTTGTTTAGTAAAATTGTAATGCTTAAGCAGGTGTGCAGACTTAGGCGTGGTGGCATGCAATTTCAACATAAGAAATAATAAAGTTATAATATTAAAATTACTACAGACAGTGTCGTTTCGCGCCAAAATGCAAGTGGGACAAGCCCGGTACAGGTTAAAAATATTGATGAAAGCATAATCATGAATGTATATAGATACTGCTTTATAAAAGCCGAGTACGAGTATTTATATTTATATACTTCTGTTGGTCTAAATTCATCGCATTCATTGCATTTTTTTGCCTGTATGTAACTGTATTTATTCGATTGGTTTTATTTAAACAACTATATGTTAAAATAACACTATATAAACTAACTATTTCGATATTCACCAACATCCTAACATAATAATTAAAATATCGATGTCGATAAAACTCATTTTAACGTTTGTTCCCACCCCTGCGCATATTGCTCTGTTTTGAAGGGTGCGCGAAGCCAATCACAGCACTTGCTTGCATGTTCTCGTAGGTTCGGTGGCTCCGCCCGAGGTTTTGTTTTTACACGGTTCAATGTGTGTGTGTGGTCTGCGGTGGGGGAATAATGGAGACATCGGATTTCGTTGTAATGAAGCAGTATGGCACTTCTCCCTTTTTTTATGTTCTGAGGTTCCTTATAAGGTCTAAAGGTGCATTAAGCGCCGTGAGTTTCCTATGAAGATACAACCTTTTTTGATTCAATGTATTGTAAGTGGTTTTATTAATCAGTGTCGTCCGATACGATTTCGACAAAAATCGATATTTGAGCGTCCGACAGGACTCTTACTAGGAATCCGAGGTAAACTCTGAATAAAGTAACGGCCATATTGCTTTTCTTCATTTCCATCCCGATTTTGTTCAAAATTGATATTTGAGCGTCCGAGAGGTCCCCTAATACGAATCTGAGGTAAAATTTGGAAAAAGTGCCGGCCATATTGATTTTCTTCATTTCCATCCCGATTTCGTTCAAAATAGATATCTGAGCGTCAGAGAGGTCTCTTAATACGAATCCGAGGTAAAATTTGGAAAAAGTTGCAGCCATATTGATTTTATTCATTTCCTTCCAGATTTCGTTCAAAATCGATATCTGAGTGTCCGACAGGTCTCTTAATACGTTGTTAAATGTTACTATATAGGCGTATGGGGTATCTATGGATTGGCTTTTAGAAACGACATAGAGGTTTGTATATTTTCTCCATTTAAATCAACCTTTAGATTAGTATTACACACTAGCAGCCCGGCCCATACAAATAATTAACAAATAGTTATTCTATCATCAATAGTTTCCGCAGCGCACGCGATGTAAAGAATATGTTAGGTTTTTTTTACACCTTGGTTTGGGTTACATTATTGGAGCTTTAGTAATAATCCTTAATTTTTTGAAAATATAATATAGCTCAGTAGCTTCCCAACAGTGAAAGAATTTTTCAAATCGGTTCTGAAGTTTCGGAGCCTATTCAATGCAAACAAACAATCAAATCTTTCCTTTACATAATATTAGTATAGAGCGCTCGTGGCCCAGCGGCAACCGCCTACCGCGTGCGGTATGCGAGGTTAAGCAATGTGGGCGCAGGTCAGTTCTTGGAGGGGTGACCGCTTTGAGTGGTTACTAACTGAGCGCTCTCGTGCTTTGGAAGGCACGTTAAGCCGTTGATCCCGGCTGCTGTCTACGACAGCAGTCGTTAAGCCAAGTTAGAGGCCTTCGGGCGGCTTGAGAACTTCTAACAGTCAAGTTGCCCACTCACTTGACAAAGGGGGGTCGAAGTTGCACCACGTCCGTAGGCAGGACCCACCGTTACCCTACACGTGACCCGTGGGTGGTGCTATGAGTGCAACAAAAACTGGCATCCGTACTTGTCTTCTCGAAGATCTCACGGTTCGTAAATAAATGCCATACGATTAAATAAAAAAAAGTATAGAGTAGCTGTCTAAGTCGTATAAATTGTGTCCCCTCACTGTAATTTCAAAACTATGAAGTTTAAGATGCTGAAAAAAATTGAAATAGTGCATATTAGTAAATATTTTCAGCGACTTTTGGTTTCAACAAGATAGGTTTACCATTTTTTGAGATATCGTTGAAAAACAGTCTTGCCCAAACAAAAGGACTTAAGTGCCGTGAGTTTCCTATAGCTTGATAGTTTGTGCCAAATTGCAATTTAATCACTGCTCTAACAGACGGACTGGCAGTCAGCCACACGTGAATTAGGAATAAGGGTCTATTTTTGCTTTTGAGGTACGGAACGAGCCCCGCGTATCCTAACAGATTTATGCGTATGATGTGATAGCTTTAGAGGGGTTAGTCAGGCATAACTATGACTCATTAACAGATGAATAAAAGTCAGTATACGAGCAAATAGTAAGAAATGCCAATGGAAGTGAGGCCAAATTTTCTTTTTGGATGCTCCAATGGGAACTGGCAAAACCTACATATTCAATTTAATTTTAAGAAAAATAAGGGTCATACACATATTGAATTAGCCGTATTTCTGTACTTCAAAAGACCAGAGTTTATTACCGCTGCGGGGTCGTTATCAGACCTTCTATTGGTGTTACTGTAGTACACAGATACTTTTACTAAGGGCCATTTAAAGACATGCTTTTATTTCATCGGCCCTTTCCCCTTCGGCCTCTTCTTCTTACTTTTGCCAAAATCAAATGAAATTCAACAGTTTGCCGGTTCTCAGAATGTATACTGACTTTTCATCTGTTCATCTGTTAATGAATCACAATCACCAAACTTCGTATACCGAAACCCCCAAAATGTATCAACTACTTTTCTGGAAACCGCATCTAAATACCTACATACGTACCTATATACATACATACGGGTTAAACAGAGAACCTCTATTTGTAGACGGTTAAAAATGTCGCTTAGTACGCGGGCGAAGCCGCGGGAAAACGGATTGATTTTGTTTTTAGTATTTGCTGTTATAGCGGCAACAGAAATACACAACCTGTGAAAATTTCAACTGTCTTGCTATTACGGTTCTTGAGATACAGCTTGGTGACAGACGGACGGACGGACGGACAGTGAAGTCTTAGTAATAGGGTCCCGTTTTTACCCTTTTGGTACGGAACCCTAAATATCGTCAATTTTTTCCTAAATATGTTTATTTTGTGCTGCTGTAAACTGTCCCCACCACCAATTTCATGGGGGGTAAATGCCATAATCGCCACGCTTGGCATGCGGGTTGGCGATCGTAGTATCTCCACCGCACTCAAGGAATGCTGCTGCCCATTCCCCGGTGCTCTTGGTCGTAGTTTTAGGACATACCCGGGTCCATAAACTGTCCATCAACTACTTAATTTGACAATATTTACCGCCACGAAATCTGCCATTTTTTTCGAGAAATGTCTAATAGACATCTTCTCTAACCAATTGTACTTTGTGTCTCTAACCGCCCGAGAATTGGCCTCCAGGTATGTAAAGAACAGATCAAAGGTGTAACTTATAAGTTTTTTCGAGATCTTTCTTGTTTTTTTTTTTAGAGTATATAATTTTCTTATATGTGCGCTTTTGTGTGATCGCTTACCAGCAGGCGGACCGTATGCTTGCTTGCCACCGACATGGTATCAAAAAAATAAAAATAATTAAAACACGAGTGTAGGTTTATCGCATCCATAACATGATCTACATGCATAGGTATCATAAGTTTTCTACTGCAGATACAGGTTGCTTAATACCTACAGGCCGTTCGCTTATTTATTCTAAACATATTATAAATAGGGAAGTTAGGATACGGATGTGGATAAAAGCTTGTAAAAACAATGTGTCCGTATTTAAATACTAAGGCTGGGTTGCACCAACTTACGATCACAGACCGATCAACGTTAAATATGGCGCCGGCAGCTGTCATGCCATAGGAACTTGTCAAACTTGCCATACATTCGAATTTTAACGAACACCACTTACGATTACAGACGGTTTGGTGCAACCCACCCTAATACTTACGTCTGTCCATGGGACGGTCGATGTCAGAATCGCTGTCGGACTCAACATTGGCGATGGCCGCGGTGTCGCGGTCGCTCGCGATCAGCGCGAGCATGGTGACCGTCTTGCCCAGACCCATGTCATCCGCTGCACACACACACACGGATAATGCATTAGCGTCACAATACCAGTCCTTTAGTAGGGGAGCCCAAGAGCGGATTTTGGTATTTACTCGAGCGCGGCAGATGTGGGAGATACCTTGCACTCTATGTTAACCCTTAATTTGGCAACGTGTTCTGGATGCCCCACACTCCTTGGCCGTCTTTTTGTAATTTCTTTCTGGCCAGTTTATGACTATTCAGCGTCACCGAGGCTTTAATCAGGGACATTCTCTATTTCTTGCCAAATTGTGGGTTAAGTACCTCTTCTAATTATGAGCCCTCTTTATATGATCTCGCGGCTAGGGAGTTTAAATAACTGACATCTTAGGAAAGTTGAAAAACTCCCGACATAAGGATGATTCACAGTAGACCGTTCCGTGTCCGGGCCGGCCCGTTTTCCATGACAGCAAACGTAACAGCCGGCGTATTTCTCTAGAAGAAAACGGGCCGGCCCGGACACGGAACTGTCCTACTGTGAATCATCCTATATTCGTTTCAACGTTCAGTATTTCGGCGGAACCGATTTTGATAAAACATGTCTAAGAACCACCGCTGGAAAAACAGCTCTCAAATGAAGAAAACGCATTAAAAAAAACTTATAACACCCCTTTTTGTGTTGCGTCGGGGCTTAATAAAATAGCTTTGATGAGCTGCCGTGAGGCTTGAGTGATTCTCTTCACTCCCACTGCAGTCATTTAGCCTTCTTTGTCCTCCGTAGGCCTAGAGTCCAATGCTGAATGGAGGACACTGAGACGCTTGTGGTTTAGGTTGCCCTCCGTACGATGCTAGTGCTATGTTCGGTGACAGTAGGCAACACACGGCACAGACTCACCGAGGATCCCGCCGTACTCCTCTCCACTGCAGCCATTTAGCTTGGTTGTCCTCCGTCGGCCTGGAGTACAACGCTAGAGTATTATTATCGTGACAGTAGGCAACACAAGGTGCAGCACTCGCCAAGGCTCCCGCCGTGAGGAGTCTTGAGCCATTCTCTCCACTGCAGCCATTTAGCTTGGAATACAACGCCAGAGCGACATGTTCAGTGGCAGTAACACACGGCAGAGCACTTACCGAGAATCCCACCATGAGGCTTGAGCTGTTCCCTCCATTTCAGCCAGCAGAGCGCGTATTTCTGGTGCGGCATGAGTTCAGTCTTCATGGCGGCCGGGGTGTCAGCTTTGTGGTCCTCGGGGGGCATGGTATCGATCGCTGAATGCAGGTCGCCGAGACGTTCGAGTATTAAGTTGCGCTCCCTTGAGTGCGTAAGTAATGCTAAATAAAAAATGGGTGAAGTTAATACAACATGTATGTACAACATGAGTATAAAACGAGTCATTTTACCCAAGACGTTCATATATCAATACTCAGTGGATAGAAATAAAATAGAACTGCAGGATGCCTAAACGGCTTTCGTCAGGGCCTGTCAACAGAAAGTGCCATTCTTGCGTTAAAACATGCAGCTATCTATCTATCTATATATATATTACGCGAAGCCGATCCTTACAACGCCCATCAGATCTACAGTTATGGACCGATTTTGATAAATTATATACCATAGGATTCGTCCCATGCTGCAGATTTGCAATAAGGTCTTAGTTTTTTGATTTTTATCCTGGAAAATTTATTAAATTGATATTTACGAAAAATTCTGGATGCCCCGACAAATATAAGCCTCAAAATCGTGTTCGATGACGCCGCATACAAGCGACGGGTCAGCTTACCTTGGTAGAATTGTACGAGGTGTCAAAATTTAGCTTGGTTAACACGTGACCTCCACGTGACTTGGGAACTGACTATGGTATGATTCCGGATGACATAAAATTAAATATGAACTAAAATGTTCCTGTAAGAAATATCTGGTACAGCAATACAATATAAAACTTTTGAGTCGAGAAATACTCAATATTATTAACTATAAACGAAAGTAAAATTACTAATTTGTTTACAAGACAATACATAATATTCGGTCAAAATATTTACAGTTTACATAAATGACAGACGTATTGTGTCAACTTTTTTTTATGCTCTAATTATGTCAATATTAAATTGTCATGGTTTATACTTCAAAGAAGTTGATATACAAACCAATGACGTTTCAAATATACGTTCCGTATATCTTGACTGATATTGATATCTGCCAAAACAATGACAAATCAAATTAAACTTTACGTTGTGAGTTACAGAACTGTTTCTGAGTTAATAATAGATAAGCTGCAAAACATTTTGAAAGAGAAGAGGCTAGCTTTGTCTAAGTGTGTCTCTCTTCCACCTATTGCCATACCAGTAGGGTGATCATAAGCAATGAAGTTCAATCAGTAGACGTTACTTATTGGTGGATTCAGATCAAACCGACGAGAAAACAATGTTGCACTAATTAACCTTTACGACGCCAATAACGTATTCGCAGTATATGCGCACCATTTAATCGACAAAACGATGAATATATCCGTCATGGTAACGGCGTCCAATGCGATATCAACCTAGATGCATTTCTATTGATAGTGCGCTTAAAAGGTTAAATACTTTAACAAAATTAAGACGTCAGAAAAATAATTAAACCCTTTAATTGTCGACAACATGAGAGTTATGACGTACGTTGTCAAAATCACCTTCGTTCTTTAGTTGACGTGTAAGTGTCACTGCCGTTCATAAAGTATGACGTTCAAGGGGTTAATTTGCTATTCTTCAATGTTTGTCTGAGGATGTCAAACGCAAAGTTGAACCCTATAGAAATGCATGTAGGTTGATATCTCATTAGAGGCCATGATGGATATATACGTCGTTGGCTTCGGACCATTGGTGCGAATATAGGTACGTTGTTAGCGTCGAAAAGGTTAATAATACTCGAAAAGTTAGAGGACATGTATATTTATTTCTCTTTGTTACGTTTCAGTAAACATGTCCAAAATAAGGGGGATAATGGTCAAGTTAAACTGCCAAGTTCTAAAAGGGCGTAGGTACATTGAAAGGATGAATATGATATCCACTATTGGTAACATGTTCAATTAAAAGTTAAAATTATACTGTATCAGTGTCACCTGCAACAGTGACAGTGCCGGTTTTCAGGGGGTCTACCCGAAACATCCGAAGATCGAAGTTCATTATATTTCTTTCTCTATCACACCAATAAGCAAGTGTTATAGAGATAGATATAACGAAAGATTTTAACCCAGTTACTTCACTTGACAACATAGACCTCACAACTGTCATGCCAAAACCACACGATGGGCCATGATGGGATTGATGGGCCACGTACAAGACGCAGTTATGCGGTAGAACGAGATGCAAATATGATTTTTTATGATTGACTGACTGGCGTATGGCTTTAGTCTCACCTGATGGAAAGCGATGGCCTTTAAATGCATAACTGCGACCTATACGTTGGCCCATTGCGTGGTTCCGGCATCAAATGTTAATACCAATATTGCCAATGTCGCATGCATTGTTTTTTTTTTCTAGATTAGATAGAATAGGTTATAAGGATACTTAGAGTATTTCTAAAGAGATCCTATACGAGTACGAGTTCCACCAAGGGGGACGGAAAAGCTCTTACCCACCTAAATTGAGAATTTGTCTTAAACGGCCGGCGCCTTATCATAAACAACCTCTTTAATTTGGGCGGGTATGACGTGGACATGATAATGAGCCAAATAAAAAAGTAGAACTATGACAAAGGCTACAAATGATGTATCTCTCTCTGTCGCTCTTATTCCATTTAGTATATGACCTCGGTATTGGTATTATTATTCGAAAATTTCTCTAAGGGAGGGTAGGATAGGAGTCATATCACAGAACATTCTTAATTGCGGAACTATGACAAAGACAACAAATGATATATACCTCACAGTCGCTCTTATTCAATTCAGTAAGTATATGATATGATCATATCGCTCGCTAACGGTATTATTATTAGACGTCTTCTCTGGGGTACTCTGAGTTTGCGTACCTTATTAGAGCCTTATTTAGACAAGAGACGCCATCAGCGCACATTACCGAACAAAATATTTTGTAAATTGGGGGAGGTAACACGCACATAAAAAACCACACATACAAAATATTTTCCTATTACTACGCACCATTACACTGAAACAATCAACGCACACACATTCAAAACACTAAAATTATCTGATTATTATCAGATGGCCAAATTGACTGAAGTTGCTAAGATGCATATTTTTCATAGAAATTCTCATAGTTAGTAGGTAGATCTTATTTCTTGAAATAAGGCTGACATTTATTGTAAATTTGACGACTACCCGTGATGATCAAGCACGAATGTTTTTAAATCGACTTTGTAATCGACCTTCCGAATACGCATATTCTATGCCGTGGCTTCGCTTGCATTCTTTGTAGTACGTCGACGCGGCGAAGCCGCGCGGGTAACTAGTATATTATGTTAGTTGAGAGACATTAATCTATACTTGTTTCTTAAACTTATCTAAGGCATTCGATCTAGTTTCTTATGATATGCTCTGGATGAAGTTCGAAGAGATTGGTGTCTCACATGAACAAATAGGTATACCGTCACATTGGTATCAAAACCAAACCAATGTAGTTAAGTAGGCCAATGTCTGTTCGGACTCTTATGTACTTGGTTGTGGTTTGAGAAAAGGACCACGCACCACGGCTCTTTAATTTGTATGTTAATCAGCTGATTGGAAGGCTCAGAGGCATGTCGGATGCAGAATAGATAATGTTAGTGTTAAAAATATCAGCTCAATCAGCTACGCTGATGACATGGTGCTGCTAAGTCCGTCGATCGCGGGTATAAGAAGGCTATTGGAGGTATGTGAATCTTGTGCCGTACAACATGGATTAAAATACAACAAAAAGAAGAGCGAGTTTAAATACCTAGGTCACATAGTGACGCCCCAGCGATCATGGACCGATACTGGAGGTGAAGAAATTTTTTCAATTTGGATAGGTGCTGGAGTAATTTATTTCTTCGCAAATGTGATGAAAAACATTGTGATTAACTCGGGCGTAATTCTTCTTCGCAATTTTCCGTTTACGCCCCTCGTTAAACAATGTAGGTACTATTACTTTCGTACAATAAATATTATATGCAACGTTACATAATTATAATTATGTCTTAAAATTATCGAGTCTTTGATTTTAAGAACCCTCTTATTATGTAACTGTTGCATAATAGTTACACAACTAGGGTGGTAAAGCAAAGGCTGAGATCGCAGATTTTGCGGCCCGAGCTGTAGGCGAGGGACATATATATATATATATATATATATGCGATCGAGGGCTTTATATTTATATATTACCTCCCTTGTTGTTTACATCATTTTATTACTACACCTGGCCACTTTTTGGCCAGGTGTGGCGTAAAATACTATTAACTACAACGTTATTTACCCTGTTTTCCAGACGTCTTTGGCTTGGCCTTGTTGATGCCATCCTTTAAAGCGGCCCAAGATGGATGCTTGACGACGCTGAACTGAGAGCTCTGTTGCCCCTTGGAGCTGCCAGGAAGGGCGGCGATGTTCTTGTTCTACGGCAACAATTTAATTAATGAATGAGACATGCGACGCTTAATGATATAATCCGCCGGTCTCTTACCACCGTCAATGTGACTACTCTTCTTAAGCTGACTGGCATGGTCAGAGACGATGGTAAGAGACCTGATGGGGTGTCTCTAGTTCCTTGGAGCGTGGGACGGATGGTGGTGTGGGATGCTACCTGTGTAGACACACTGGCACCGTCTCACTTCCAACGGACTATAGTTAAAGCGGGTTCAACGGCGGAAAAAATAATAATTAATTAATTACGATAATCATGTTGTAGAAGCGTTCGTGGCCCAGCGGCGCCCGCGTATCGCGTCCGGTATTTATTTATTTGTTGACAGAAACCACACAGCCTTTTAGAAAAATCTGAGGCACTGTGGAGTTTATAAATTAACTATGTTAACAGAATATAATAATAGGCACAATAAGTAGAACAACATCAGTAAATTTATCCATCGCCTCGCATATCTTCACACATTCTTCACATAATTATGATCATCCAGCTACTATCAAAAAACATCCCATTCCGGTGCTAATGCGAACAGCGTGTTGATGCAATGGAGCGCGCGAACAAGAGGTGATTTACCGTGAGACAGTGCGGGTTTTCGGCATTGCTAGAAATAGAAGTGTGCGTGGCCGGATATTAAAGTTTGCTCTCTCCAATGTAGGAACACCAGTTGTGTGACTAACTCCGGATAGTCGGAATTTCTTCTCAAGATATTGTAAGCAGTTGTCAGTAGCCTATAGTTGCGCCTTACCTCCAGAGAGTTGAAGTCTAGAACGCCAAGCAGGAATTTAGACAGGTACATAAATGGATAGTAACCGTATGACTTTGTATATAGAAAAGCAAGGACGCTTTTTGCGAGTATGCGAGGTTAAGCAATCTTAGGCGGGGTCAGTCCTTGGATGGGCGACCGCTTTGAGTGGTTACTAACTGAGCGCTCCGGTGCTTAGGAAAGGCTCTATAAGGCGCGGAATGCCAATACAGGATAGACTTTGAAACGCTAAGGCTCTAACAATATCCGGTGAAATAATCGCAAAAAAAAATTTTTTTTATCATCCTTCGTTAATAATTTGAACGTACTGAGCGTTTGAATTTTTTGTATAACTTTAAATACCATGTCAAAATCAACTTGAAAAAAGGCTGTTTTCGATATAAAATTCACTAGGGTGACGCCACCAGTGTGGGACACTTTAAGCTGACAAGCACCAGTAACCAGTAATGGAAACTTCATTCCAATTCAATGATCATATGGTTTTATTGTTGAATAAAAAATGTATAGCTCTTATTTTCTTTTAAATAAGAGTCAAGATGCATCATTGGTCCATTACTTGTTCTGTCACCCTCTCCTTCTAAATTATAGCCTGACCAGTGTTTATTTGGACCTGGCCATGTTGCGGATTTTTAGTGGTACCTACTATTTATTTTATGGCAAGACATACTCTTTGACAACAGACGTTAGTAGAAGTCATCGAATGTCTTCGATGTAAACAAACTTACATCAAGACGAAATATTTCGTGATTATAAAACTAAATAAATAAATATGCCGAAAATCATCCAAAACGATGTCAGAAAGCTTTTTGTGAATATTATTAATCAATTAAAACAATAAAAGGACGAAGGATTGACTAATATACAGGGTGATTCAGGAGACGTGAGCAGGACCAACACTACATACTGCAGCATTAGGCTGCATGTTAAACGCATTTTTATACAATGTTATTACATTACATCGTAAATTTATTAGAATAGTTTTATATAGATCGCTCTCACGTCAATCCTCGGCGTTGTGTTTCCTTCGTATGAAACTGGCAGGTTACGAAAAAAACATCACCGTTCGAATTTATCTTCTGGAGTATTTTTTTGACTTGACGTGAAAATTTTTCTTTCATAATAACAACAATGTGAACGTGAGGCATTCTTGGAAATATCTTCGTTCAGGAAGCAACTTGAATTTATTTGGGCAATTTCCTGTTTGTGGTTGTGCGAATAAGCAATTTAAATAAAACCGATTGGTCGTCGAAAGTTTTGATGTGTTATACGTTTGGGTTCATCCCAGTTTTTACTTGATACCAGCCGGTATCCTTATCCCGGATT
Organism: Notocelia uddmanniana; assembly: GCA_905163555.1. NCBI lineage: Eukaryota > Metazoa > Arthropoda > Insecta > Lepidoptera > Tortricidae > Notocelia > Notocelia uddmanniana. The sequence goes on from LR991052.1 coordinate 70,318,543, forward strand.
AAGCCGCGCCTACCAACTCTTTGCGGGTAAGTTTATTGAGCTAGTAATTGCAATCGCGTTATCTCTCTATAGGAAACGTTAGTTAGGTTCGTTGCTCATATCGTGGTTTTGAATTGCAGCTTTACCTTGGGGATTTCCGCTCGGGGATCTATTACCTGGAGTTATCGACAGTAGAGGCTCTGCGCGCTGTCAATCAAGCCTGGTGGCAGCCACTACAGGAAACGACGCTTAATTGAATTTCCGTGCTCGGATTCAGCACAACGAGTGGCGTATTCTCCCTCCTATCCCTTAAGATAAGCACCGGTCTTTTGGAGGTAACCTCCAAGTGTGATTAAGTGATCTATGCTACAGACCCGAATTCTGTGCGGTGGACGCGCATATTTTTTTAACTAGCTTAACGTCATTTTAATTTTAAAATACTCTTATAACTGTTATTTTCCATTTAATATTAGCTGGAAGGGCTATAACCGTTATTGGGTTCCATACCGATTCCTGTTGATTTGCGAATCTCTGCGATACGACACTTGAGTTCTATTTATTTTTGACACAGTAGCTATACATAATTAATTATCTGGTAGTCTTACCTCTACAATAGTTAATTAGTTATAGATAGTTATTCTCCTCTCGTGCACCATCGTTCATGTTTCATCATTTTCTCTTTCTAAATTCAAAAGGCGCATTTTGTCCGCACTGTCTCATCACGTTTCGGCCAGTATTTATCCACTCCGCACTAGCACGAGCCATTAAAAACATTCCAGTTTTAACATTATCGTTTCATCAGTGTCTCAAATAATCTTCCAACAACAAATTAGTCCCGGGACGTTTAACAAAGTAGTGTCAGTGTTCGTAAACAATCGTGGGAGCGTGGGAACGCATTTATTAACCCATTGACGGTACGCCGACCTTTTTTTATACAATTCACCGAAACGCCATATCGATCGAAATTTTTAATACGTTTCACCGAAAGTCGGAATTCAACATTACGCGTCCGGTATTATTTTCTCCAGCTATCTGTTCTGTTTTATATCATATTAAATACGTTTGTTTGGTTGACATATAGAAATTTTTAATACGATTCACCGAAAGTCGGTATTCAACAATACGCGTCCGGTATTATTTTCTCCAGCTATCTGTACTGTTTATTATTATATAAAATACATTCGTTTGGTTGACATATTTTGTCGACAATTGTGCTGCTAGGATATTAATCTTTCTAATGTTGACCTAGCTTTAATTTGAACGTGTGTTTTATACAGCATGTAAATGTTGAACTTCATTGTGTCATAGGTAAGATTTATTCCTGATTTTAATTATTGTTTAATTTAAATAAATTATTCTTGTGGCTTTCTCTAATTTTATTTTATGCTACAATACATAGTAAATGGCAATGAATCATTCACCATTGTATTTAAGTGAAACACCCATACCTTTTTTCTGTATTTTAATTTTTGTTAAGTTAAAGTTTAATTCTCTACAATCATGATCACCCTACAACAACTGGTTTATAAAGATTAAACCTCTAACTGTTATGACAGCACTTTGATTACGAAGAAAGTAAATTGTCACATTGAGTGAGATACGATATTTCAAACGTAATCGCGTCAGATGACATTCAATTTGACACGTATCACTTGACTGAAGTATTCTGATTGTAGACTGACCATGAATTTCGTAAATAATTTAAAACATTTTGTTTTTAACACCAAAGATATATGAACGTTAATTTTACTAATAGTAGCACGAAGCAGTAGCTTATGATCTGCTGAATCCGTAGTGCTGATCTTGCTCACGTCTCCCGAATCACCCTGTATAAATGTTTTGAAATTGTTTGTTGACATGACCGGTAGTACTGACATTTCATAATATATACCCCGTTTTTTAAGATTAGAATTTTAACGGCCAGTTTCGCCCACGTTTCTTCGTTTCCCTAGGATATCAGAGGATAATATTGTACTAATTTCACTTATTTCAGTAACTTATTACGTTTCAAAGGTAACGCACCACATATGTTCCCGTTTCAAGATTGTTTTCCTTGAAAGCGCATGGAGGATAACACACGATTTTTCTAATCTTAAAAAAAAACGGGGTATAGTAAGGATTGTTTGCATTGGTAAGATTGGTTTGATTTAACACTTTTTTCTTATTCAAAGTATAGGCAAGTCTACAATAACAAATATATATTAAAATAGGTAATCAATCATTGGTGGCAACGACGGTAACGTTATTTTCTTTCGTGATCCAACGATACCACACCCGATGGGTTTTACAAGATTTTTGCGTTCTCACTTTACGGGTAGGGGACGATGTTTTTTTCCTACTGATGTCAAATTACAGCTTTCTACTAGTAGTAACGGTTACAAAACCGATGCAGTTTTCTTAAATATCCAACAGCTTTCATCTATATACCTTCTTCTTCTGACGGCCTGTTTAGCCTAGTTGGTAGTGACACTGCCTCCGAAGCTAGAGGTCCCGGGTTCGAATCCCGGCCAGGGCATTATTTGTGCATTTAGCACGGATTTTGTTCTTGGGTCTTGGATGTTCTCTATGTATTGAAGTATATATTTATCTATATAAGTATGTATATCGTCGCCTAGTACCCATAGTACAAGCTTTGCTTAGTTTGGGACTAGGTCGATTTGTGTAAGATTGTCCCCCAATATTTATTATTTATTATTATTATTATATACCTATTGGCTATGTGCACGTCTGAAACGTCAAACGTCAAAGGTCCCGAAACAATGTCAAAATTTAGAGATGTCAAATAATGACACATGAATATTTTATTTACTTTAGTAAACGAGTAAGACCCCGTATTGGAAATTTTACTGAAATAAATAAGAGAATAAATAAATACATACAAACGAAACGAATCGTAGGAAACCGTTAGAAACCAATAGAAAACGTGAAAGTAAATTTGACAGTGGTCCCCGGTAAGTACACATTTCTGCCAGAGTGTGCGCTACGATCGCCTAGCTTACCCCCACCACCTACTTCGCACATAGCCAATATAAACGTCAAAGTCCTGACTGACTGACTGACTCACTCACTTAAATCAACGCCCAGCCCAAACCGCTGAACCTAGAAAGCTGATTTTTTCACAATAGGTAGTTTTCATGACGTTAGTACCCACTAATCTATATATATATTACGCGAAGCCGATCCTTACAACGCCCATCAGATCTACAGTTATGGACCGATTTTAATAAATTATATACCATAGGAATCGTCCCATGCTGCAGATTTGCAATAAGGTCTTAGTTTTTTGATTTTTATCCTGGAAAATTTATTAAATTGATATTTACGAAAAATCCTGGATGCCCCGACAAATATAAGCCTCAAAATCGTGTTCGATGACGCCGCATACAAGCGACGGGTCAGCTTACCTTGGTAGAATTGTACGCGGTGTCAAAATTTAGCTTGGTTAACACGTGACTTGGGAACTGGCTATTGTATGATTCCGGATGACATAAAATCAAATATGAATTAAAATGTTCCTGTAGGAAATATCTGGTACAACATTACAAAATAAAATCTTTTGAGTCGAGAAATACTCAATATTATTAACTATAAACGAAAGTAAAATTACTAATTTGTTTACAAGACAATACATAATATTAGGTGTATTCGGTCTAAGTATTTACAGTTTACATGAATGCCAGACGTTTTGTGTCAACATTTAACTTATTTTTTATTGTGGCCCTTTACACGATTTTTATTTTCACAATACTGAGGTGTCAATATTATTGCGGTCTATAAAGAAAATACAAATTTTAGTGATCCGTTAATTTGATGGGGCCTTTTACACGGTGATTATTATCCCGTGATACACTCATATCACCATACGATTAACGTGAATATTGATGCATATTAAACCAAAACACGAACTATTTGGAAAAACGCGATAATATTGACATCTCAGTTTTGTCATTATATTAATCGTGTAAAGGGCCCCATTCATTTCCTAACTTAAGACCCTGTTCACATTATCCGATTTGATGAAGGTTTCGGCTCCGACAAATGTATGGAAATGTGACCGATATCGTGTCGAGCAATGTGAACAGTGACCAGTTTTCGTAATTAATAATACTAACAGATCCGCAGTGTTAAACCAGACGATTTTTCTTATAGTTGTCTCTTTGGATCCTTATGGTTAAGCAAGATTAATTAGACCGGGACAGATAGAACGATCATTTTCGGCTGCTAACGAATTTTCTCCACTTAAAAGCACACCAAAATTTCAAATCCCATATAATCCAAAACGTCACAAACGTCAGTTCAGTACAATTTGCATATAAACAAATATATTTGAAAGCAGATGCACTGACAGGTGAACACCTGTCAGATATCACTTATCTGTCTCTCTCAAACTTACTGATTTGTGCATTAGAGAGAAGAGATCAGATGTTTAATGACCCGGGTATGTCCTTAAACTACGACCAAGAGCACCGGGTAATGGGCAGCAGCATTCCTAGAGTACGGTGAAAATACTGCGATCGCCAACCCGCATGCCAAGCGTGGCGATTATGGCATTTACCCCCCATGATATTGGGGGAGGCCTATGTCCAACAGTGGACGTCCTAGGGCTGATGTGGTGGTGGTGTGGATCAGATGTTCAGAAATTGTTCAACTTAAATGAGCGGATTCGATATCTGTGGCAGTTTTCTATACATATAGGGATAAGCTAGCCTTTTTACTTCCACTTTTTGTCTGTTTGTCATTTTGCCGTGTTTTATGTACAATAAAGCCATACATACATACATACATAACCGTGTCGGCTCCAACGCCGATATCGGATCGGATAATGTGAACAGGGCCTGTTCAGTTCTGTCGAATAGAGCAGAAAATAAATGAAATGTTTACATAAATGACATACGTATTGTGTCACTTTTTTTATTGTGCTCTATTATGTCAATATTATATTGTCATGGTTTAAACAAAGAAGTTGGTATACAAACCAATGACGCTTCAAATATACGTTCCGTATATCTTGACTGATATGATACCTGCCAAAACAATGACAAACCAAATTAAACTTTACGTTGTGAGTTACAGAACTGTTTCTGAGTTAATCATAGATAAGCTGCAAAACATTTTGAAAGAGAAGAGATTCGCTGTGTCTAAGTGTGTCTCTCTTCCACCTATTGCCATACCAGTAGGGTGATCAAGAGATCATAAGCAAAGAAGTTCTCATTGGAGTAGACGTTACTTATTGGTGGATTTAGATCAAACGAACGAGAAAACAATGTTGCACTAATTAACCTTTACGACACCAACAACGCATTTGAAGTATATGCGCACCATCGATTCAATACAACGACAAATATATCCGTCATGGCGACGGCATCCAATGCGATATTAACCTACATGCATTTCTATAGATAATGCGCTTAAAAGGTTAAAAAAATAATTACAACCTTTAATTGCCGAGATCATAGGTGTTATGATATATGAAATTTACCTTCGTACTTTATACTATGTACTATTTACTTATTCTGTGATACTATGGTTTATATTCTATCTCTTATGAAAAATGAGTTGGCGTGTAAGTGTCACTGTGGTTCATAAAGTATGGCGTTCAAAAGGTTAAAATGCTATTTTTTTTTTCAATATTTGTCTGAGGATGTCAAGCCCTACAAAGTTGAACCCTACAGAAATGCATTTAGGTTGATATCTCATTAGCCCATCATGTCCCACGTACAAGGCCCAGTTATGCGGTGGATCGGGGTGCAAATATGTTTTTTTATGATTGACTGTGACACAAATGTTTTTAAATCAACTTTGTAATCGAGAGCGAAGCCACGGGATAGAATATAGATAGGCTATATTCTATCCCGCGGCTTCGCTTGCATTCTTCGTAGTACGTCGACGCGGCGGAGCCGCGCGGGTAACTAGTTTTTTTAATTTACTAATTAGGTTTATTTTAAGTTTTGTTGCTTGTTTCTAGAATATATTTCATTAAACGTAAGTAAATCTTTACTATTGTAGAAATGTTATTTATTGTATGCAGCGTTACATACTTACCTAGGTCTTAAGATTCTCGTGTATTTAAAACAAAACTCAGTACGCTCTTATGTTACAGCAGCTCTCGAATTTTAAGAACCCTTATTATGTAAGGGTGATATTCCACTCATCCAATATCTTTGTCCAGTCTTTGATCAAATTTCTTTGACGTAGGCCCATTTCACTTATCCAATATCTTTGTCCAAGCTTTTTTTCATGCGTAGCCATATTGATTTAAATGTCATCAGTATCTTTGATCAATGATCAAATGTCGGGGTCCCATCCAAGTTTGATGAAATCATCCAATTTCTTTGATCAAATGTATATTGGACAAAGATATTGGACGAGTGGAATGCCACCCTAACTGTTGCATAAAATACACTTTACTTTTTTTACATAGATAATTAATACACAAATGACAGCCAGCAGGGTTTAACTGTCACTGCATTCACTCGATTAAAATAGTAAACTTTTTTAGGCTATATGTCCAGCAGTGGACGTATTTCGGCTGATATGGTGATGATGATGTCAACTTTACTTAACACTGAATGACATGTAATGCACCGTCAAACTAGCTCGTCACGTCTACGTGACGTCAGTAATGGATGGCTCTATAAACTGGTGCATTGTATTTCATGCACGGACGTACCGAGATGGTCTTCAGTGCATTACATATAATACACGGACAGTCAACGTATTTGGTCGAATCTTAACGCTTAATAACTTACCCCGGCATAGTCCGGCTGGTTCATTTTCTCCTTGCAGCGCTTATCTTAACGCTTAATAACTTACCCCGGCATAGCCCGGCTGGTACATTTTCTCCTTGCAGCGCTTATCTTAACGCTTTATAACTTACCCCGGCATCGTCCGGCTGGTTTATTTTCTCCTTCCAGCTCTTATCAGCGCCCACACGTGTTTTCGCTTTGTTGGGCGGCGAAGACGACTCCTGGACACCCTTTTTAGGCACGCCACGCGCGCGTTTCGTTAAGGGTTTGGCGGAACCCGAGGCGGCGATTGTCAGGGGATCTGGGGCCTGTGTCATTTGTGCAGAATTTTTAGAGACCAACAATGAGAATTGTGACTACAAAGACGTGTACAAATCGGTTCCCATTTGATGTATTGAATATTGATATATACAGGACCTTTTTATTGATCTCCGTTCTTTCAAGCATATAGCCCTGTATAGCCATAGAAACGACGTAGGTAGCATATTTAGTTTTTCAAGTTTTTTTTTCATTTTCAAACAAAATAATTAATATCACCAAGGGTGAATGACAAACGGCCTTAAGAGATAACGTGGGGTTAAGCAAAAGTTAATGTATAGTATAGTATAACATTTCGGAATTCGAATGACACGCACGTCAACATTGTTTACTTGTTAAGGATGTTTTAATATATTATACTATGGGTGTTAATTAACGAATATGAATTCTTGAATATCTTCGAAATGGTATGGATTGGGGTACTAGTGTCTTAAAAGAGATTACTTTATTCCATCTCAGGATTGTACCCTCGCAATTAACGGAATTTAATAAAAACATTCTGTATAAAACCTAATGAGGCTCAATTCCTGTGCTTTTCAGGCACACGTTTCATTTCACTGTTCCGACGATCAATCACGATATCTCTATTCTTTGGATTGGAATTTTCTCAGACAATAACAAAAGCCACTTCGTGGATTGTAGGTGAATGAATCCTCCCTGTGTGCTGCTCACCGACAGCTGTTTTGTCAGCTCTGATAACTATATAATGGCCCGTGTAAAATCTAATATTTCACATGTGGATGCATTTTGCTCTATTAAGAGATATTTTCTCGTCAAATTTATGCACTACAGGTTAGTGCAGATTTTATTAAGCTATAATGTTGCTCTTGATCGTATTTTAATAGGGTACGCAGATTTCGCACAAAATGCGAATATCTTATGGATGGACCTACCCCATACATTTTCCAAGATAGGTGGTTCTACCAGGTCCCCCCAGGCCGGACTTGGTTGAAATTTTTGGGAGACGAAAACAAGGCCTTTAATGAACATTCGTATCAATTTTAATCAAAGTCTCCAACATTTAGAGGTTTAACAATATTGATAGGGTTATTAGTTATATCATTTCTTGTTTTTTAACCGACTTCAAAATTTCAAAAGAGGAGGTTATCAATTCGGTTGTATGTTTTTTTTAAATGTTTGTTAGTCCATAACTCCGTCATTTCTTAACCGATTTGGAAAATTCTTTTTTTAATTGTAAGTATATACATCCAAGTTGGTCCCGTTTTTGTCAAAACGCAGTTCTGATGATGGGATCCATGAGGAATTGAGGGAACTCCTCAAATCTTTAAGGCAAACATATAGTGATTTTTGTGTTTTTATCAACAAGTCAAGCATTTTCATCCAAAAATGTGACATTGGATGAAGTGGAACTGCTCATGATGATCAGAACAGAACTCTTCAACGACGAAAAGTTCACGTTTGGCGATTTGTCCTCCTAGCTGTGTTTGTTAAGCAATTTCTATTTTCATGATTAATTTTTGTCATGCTTGATTTCTGATGATGGGATTCATGAGGAATTGAGGGAACTCCTCAAATCTTAAAGGCAAACATATAGTGATTTTTGTGTTTTTATCAACAAATCGAGCATTATCATACAAAAATGTGACATTTGATGAAGTGGAACTGCTGATGATGATCAGAACAGAACTCTTCAACGACGAAAAGTTCACGTTTGGCGATTTGTCCTTCTAGCTGTGTTTGTTAAGCAAGTTCTATTTTCACGATTGATTTTTGTCATGCTCGAGTTCTGATGACGGGATCCATTAGGAATCGAGGGAACTCCTCAAATGTGAAAGGCACACAAATAGTGATTTTAGTATTTTCATGAACTAATCAAGCATTTTCATTCATAAAAGTGACATTTGATGAAGTGGAACTGCTGATGATGATCAGAACGGAACTCTTCAACGACGCGTAGTTCACGATTGGCGATTTGTTCTCTTCGTTTTGTTTGTCAAGCAAGCAAGGTTTTTTCATGATTCCATGAGGAATTGAGGGTACTTAGTCTTCTACCATTATAAACATATATTATAGCCATTTTTATTTTATTGTATATCTATCTAAGAGTGCACCATCTAAGTATAATAATCTTTTACCGGCCTCCCCCATTGAAGTCGGTTTTTTTTTCTTAAAAATTATTGTTTTATATTTTTATGGAAAAGCGCGCATTTATCCATAAAATTGTTTAAAAAAACTAACAATTTTCACTGCAATTCCGTACCGTCGCAGTATTTTTAGTAACGGTGTGGCTCGACCCTTATTTTGTACTACCTATTTACATGAAAACGACGTGAGTTCTAGCGTTGCTCCAACGATTTAGTCAGCAACATTAATTACATTAAATGAAATAAAATTACTTGTTGCCATAGAGATACGCCAGCAAGATAATCAATAAAACGCCATGTTTCGCACCCGGGTTGGAGTCCAAAGTCAAAGTCAAACATTTATTGCATATCACATTTTTTACATTAGATTGGTAGATTGGTACAGAGGATATAAGTTACATGTGACGCCCTGCAAGGGCACAGCATTATGTAGAGAGGACTACATATAAACTATGACAATTTAATGTATTATATTTCAATATTCTGGTTCTATAACTTATAGTCTAACTACTAACTAGTTTAAGCGTGAACTTAATCATTATACTTCTCTTCAAAAAATTCGCTGAGGGTGTAAAAACATGTATTTTTGAGAAATAATTTTTAATTCTTTACTGAATGTCGCTATTTTTAATGAGTTAGGTAGTTTATTGTATATCTTAATCATCATGTGATGAGGGCTAGACGTTACCATTTTCATTTTTGAGAAGGGTAATTTGAGTTTATTAAGATATCTATTATTTCTTTTATCATCTTTTTTTGGCGTGTAAAGTTCAAAGTGTTTTCTTTTAAATTTGTTGCATTCGAAAATATACATCGAAGTTAGGGTAAGCATCCTAAACTTAATAAAGAAAGGCCGGCAGGATACCATGTGATGAATATTAGCTAGAATACGAATGCATTTCTTTTGAAGGATGAAAATCTTTTCGACTTCTGTACTTTGGCCCCATAGCAGTAGTCCATAAGACATCTTTTAGTCTATAGGCAAATTTGCAAAAAGTCGTCTCCTTCACGATTTTCGTCGACATCTCTTCTATATACCTAAAACAGGTATGGATGTGTTCCTTGTTGTCTCTAGAACATGAATCTACCTGTTTTAGTTCATGGAGGGGGGAACACATAGCTGTGACGTCATAAAGATGGCGGCCGACCGTCGTCGATTTATGTCCAAATCTCGGGTTCTATTTTACCAATCGGTTCGTGTGAGGCGTCGTTTGAAAGGTTATTAATCTTACTATATTTTTTTGACACTTATACCATAACTAAAGTGATTTTTAAAATATTTTATAAAATGTGATTTTTTTACCCTGCATGATTGCATAAGTACTGATAAAAAATGCTTATAACTCAATAAATAATAACTTTAGAGCAATGTATGTCATTATAAAATAAGTAGATCATTTTATAAGCTTTCCAAAAATATAAGTTTTATTGGTGTACAATAATAAGTAATCAAGTCTTGACCAAATTTGCTCAACATGGGTTATTACGCGTCGACTGACAATCACGACGCTCGACTGCGCTGCGAGCGCTGGCGTCGCGCCTTGGTGTAAATATTAGTAGGAAGTCTGTATGTTTTCTCAGTAAGTATATTTCAGACGGTCATTATTTAGTTTGCTTTATGCATATAAGGTGGTAAAATAAATACCGTCCCAGATCGCGGGCATTTGCAGCCCAAGCCTCTAGGACCCTAAGGCGAGGATTTTAAACATGGGATCTGAGGCTCTTCTATCACCGACCGAGCTGCGTACAAAATTTTACGTCTTGCCTTGGCTGTCCCCTTTAATTGTTAAGCTGTGATGCCCTCAAATACCCATATAGATCGATTAGGAAGTGTTAATAAACGTTTGTTCAGGTAGTTGAACCGTTATGATCTGATTATAACACAAAATTTAATTTATCTTTAATTTTTTTTTGTTAAAGTTTATTTGAACGCCTGCAAGTTACCTATCAAGATCGATTAGGTAGTATTATAGGTGTTTGTGTAGAAAGTTAAATCGTTAGGAGGATCCTATTCCAATTCTGCTTTTGACCCCTGTGACTTAAAACTCCAGTTGACTAGTAAAATTGTTGTAAAAAAAAATATCGGTTAAATTTATTTGAACTCCTGCAAGTTACCTATTTAGATTGATAAGGTAGAGTTAATTAGTGTTTGTGCAGGCAATTAAAATGTTAGGATGCAACTGCAACTCTACTTTTGAACCCTCTGACTTAGATACTCCACTTGAATAATTTATATTTACTCTAGATGTTTTTTACTTGTCAAACTTATTTGAACACCCGCAAGTTGCCTATCTAGATCGATTAGGTAGTGTTAACAGATATTTGCTCAGGTAGTTAAATTATTAGGATCCGATTCCAACTCGACTTTTGACCCCTCCGACTTAGATACTCCACTTGAATAATTTATTGTTTCTTTAGATTTTTCACTTGTCAAACTTATTTGAACACCCGCAAGTTGCCTATCTAGATCGATTAGGTAGTATTGATAGACGTTTGTTCAGGTAGTCAAATCGTTAGGATCCGATTCCAACTCGACTTTTGACCCCTCCGATTTAGATACTCCACTTGAATAATTAATTTTTTCTTTAGATTTTTTTTACTTGTCAAACTTATTTGAACACCTGCAAGTTGCCTATCTAGATCAATTAGGTAGTGTTAACAGACATTAGTTCATGTAGTTAAATTGTTAGGATCCGATTCCAACTCGACTTTTGACCCCTCCGACTTAGATACTCCACTTGAATAACTGTTATTTTCTTCAGTTTTTTTTTACTTCTCAAACTTATTTAAATGCCCGTAAGTTACCTATCTAGATCGATTAGGTATTGTTGACAGATGTTTGTTCAGGTAGTCAAATCGTTAGGATCCGATTGAAACTCGAATTTTCCCCCCTTCAACTTAGATACTCCACTTGAATAATTATTTATTTCTTCAGAATTTTTTTACTTGTCAAAATTATTTGAACGCCCGCAAGTTACCTATCTAGGTCATTTAGATTGTGTTGATAGACATTTGTTTGGCTAGTTTAATCGTTAGGATCCAATTCCAACTCGACTTTTGACCCCTCCGATTTAGATACTCCACTTGAATAATTTATTTTTTCTTTAGATTTTTTTTACTTGTCAAACTTATTTGAACACCTGCAAGTTGCCTATCTAGATCAATTAGGTAGTGTTAACAGACATTAGTTCATGTAGTTAAATTGTTAGGATCCGATTCCAACTCGACTTTTGACCCCTCCGACTTAGATACTCCACTTGAATAACTGTTATTTTCTTCAGTTTTTTTTTACTTCTCAAACTTATTTAAATGCCCGTAAGTTACCTATCTAGATCGATTAGGTATTGTTGACAGATGTTTGTTCAGGTACTCAAATCGTTAGGATCCGATTGAAACTCGAATTTTCCCCCCTTCAACTTAGATACTCCACTTGAATAATTATTTATTTCTTCAGAATTTTTTTACTTGTCAAAATTATTTGAACGCCCGCAAGTTACCTATCTAGGTCATTTAGGTTGTGTTGATAGACATTTGTTTGGCTAGTTTAACCGTTAGGATCCAATTCCAACTCGACTTTTGATCCCTCCGACTTAGATACTCCACTTGAATAACTGTTATTTTCTTCAGTTTTTTTTTACTTCTCAAACTTATTTAAATGCCCGTAAGTTACCTATCTAGATCGATTAGGTATTGTTGACAGATGTTTGTTCAGGTAGTCAAATCGTTAAAATCCGATTGAAACTCGAATTTTCCCCCCTTCAACTTAGATACTCCACTTGAATAATTATTTATTTCTTCAGAATTTTTTTACTTGTCAAAATTATTTGAACGCCCGCAAGTTACCTATCTAGGTCATTTAGGTTGTGTTGATAGACATTTGTTTGGCTAGTTTAACCGTTAGGATCCAATTCCAACTCGACTTTTGATCCCTCCGACTTAGATACTCCACTTGAATAACTGTTATTTTCTTCAGTTTTTTTTTACTTCTCAAACTTATTTAAATGCACGTAAGTTACCTATCTAGATCGATTAGGTATTGTTGACAGATGTTTGTTCAGGTAGTTAAATCGTTAGGATCCGATTGAAAATTGAATTTTCCCCCCTTCAACTTAGATACTCCACTCGAATAATTATTTATTTCTTCAGAATTTTTTTACTTGTCAAAATTATTTGAACGCCCGCAAGTTACCTATCTAGGTCATTTAGGTTGTGTTGATAGACATTTGTTTGGCTAGTTTAATCGTTAGGATCCAATTCCAACTCGACTTTTGACCCCTGTGACTTAGATATTCCTTTTGACTAATTTAAATTTTTCTTTAGAATTTTTTTACTTGTCAAACTTATATGTACGTCCGCCAGTTATGTATCTAGGTCGATTAGGTAGTGTTTATTAACGTTTGTTCAGGTAATTAAATCTTTAGCATCCTATTCCAAATTCCAACTCGACTTTTGACCCTTCCGATTTAGATACCCAGCAGTTGAAATTATTTATTTCTTCAGTTTTTTTTTTACTTTTTTTTAAATTTGTTTCTGGCCAAATTTATTTGAACGCACGTAAGTTACCTATTAATATCGATAAAGTTGTATTAAGGTAGTGGCTGTAGTCATTTGTGAAGGTAGTTAAATCGTAGAAATCTGATTCCGAGTCGGGTTTAGACCTCTCCGACATGGATACTCCGAAATATGTCGCTTCTAGGTAAAAAGTATCAATTTGTCGGTTGTAAATATTAATTTTTGAGTACTAATTTTAAAATTATTTTAATAGATATTTGTCAAAAAGACCTTTTATTTGGGAACGTAACAAATGCACTTACAAAGATTAACATCATGCCAATTTAGCCGATTTACCGCATCGCTCTGTACGACGTTGGTACTCGCATTACGGAATTGGCCCTAACATAAGTATTTATTGCTGTACGACGATAAAATCTATATTTTTAGGAAGCTAATAAAATGTTCTATCATTTTTATAATAACATCATTCACGCTAAAGTACCATTTTCTTGAATTATTCTGGTAAACGTAAAAAGTAAAAAATACACACTTTCATAAATATTTTTAAAACCGTTCATTATACCTTATAGGCATCAAAAATACAATTATAGTACGTTTAATAAGCTTTCAAACGACACCTCTCATGAACCGATTGGTACAATAGAACCCGAGATTTGGACATAAATCGACGACGATTCGTGTTCTAGAGACAACAAGGAACACATCCAAACCTGTTTTAGGTATATAGAAGAGATGTCGACGACTTTTCTAAAACTGGCCGATTGCCTCCAGACTATTTGAGTAGGCAAAAGCGTAATACGCTGTGAGAGCCGTATAGTCAGTGCCGCGTTTAAGGTGCTGGAGAGCATATATAAAAGAAGAAAGTTGCTTTGATAGTTTGAGGATGTGAGATTTCCAGTTGAGATGAGTATCCAGCTCCACTCCTAATAAAGTAGCAGAACTAACTGATTCAATTTTTTTTATCATTATAACAGTTATTATTATAACAGTGTTGAATGGGTAGTGACGGTTTCTGATATGGTTTGAATTGATTTGTCCAGCGAATGGCATGCACTTTTTGTAAGATGATTTTAAATCTTAGCGATAAAAATTTCATTAGTCGGAGTAGCATGGATAGTTCTAGAATAAGTAACAGAATGGAAAATTCGGTGCTCAATTCAGTGATATTAGAATATTCGAGAATCGCCATTACAGCATAAGTTTTTGGAATAGCTCACGCTACTCGGAACATACGAGTAATGGATGGAATATCGAAATTATCGTCTAGAATATTCGAAAAGGGGTATATAAGGGGACCAACACCCCGTTACAAGGCAGTTCAGTGTGGAATAAGTTAAGGGAGGATCGAAGAGAGTTGTTAAAGTGGAGTTAAAGCAGAATTAAAGTGAGTGTGATTTACTTTGTGAGTGTCAGTATTGGTACGTGGGCACTCAGTTAACTTAGTCAGTATATCTAAGTAGCTGAATAAATCTATAGTCGCGCTACAGAGGTGTTTTAAGAGTCCGCAGTAAGCTCGGTTCTCCATACAAACGTAGTTTCGCTCTCATTTTAAAACGCCATACTAGAATAACATGAAACTTTGTATACACAATGGGATCCGGCATATCTAGGTCGGAAATTAGTTTCTGTTGCTTGACATTATAATGGAGAAAAAATACAGCGATTATTAAGGTTTTCATACAAGACGTAAAAAACTCAAATACTCGGTGTATTCTTTTTCTAATACAATTTCTAGCAACCGAAACTAATTTATGACCTAGATATGGCGACTCCCATTGTGTACACAAAGTTTCATGTTTTTTGGCAAGGCGTTTTAAAATGAGAACGCAACTACGTTTGCATGGAGAATCGAGCTCGGCCGAGCGTACTGGAGACTCCGTACCCCACGCTCGTAACAATATATCGAAGGAAAAATCAGCTGGTGTATTGAAATAGGCGAGAAATGCCCCTGCGTTACAATCTTTAGGGCATCAGCTGACGGTTTTTCCGTCGAGATAGGTAAAATCAGTTGACCTTTGTTTATTCACAATAGCATTTGTAAACTGTCATCTAAATTTTATTTAAGAGGAAATAACTGAAAAAAAAGCATGTTCATGTGATCAGCTGACGGATAATCCACCACTCTGTAGCCAGCTAACGATTTTTTTCTTAAGATATGTCGGCCTGTTTAGCCTAGTTGGTAGTGTCACTGCCTCCGAAGCTAGAGGCTACGGGTTTGAATCCCGATAAGGGCATTTGTTTCTGTGGTGAGCAGAAACATTTGTTCCTGATACTTGGATGTTTTCTGTGTATTTAAGCATGTAAACTTGTATATCTATTAAATATGTCGTCGTCTAGTACCCATAACACAAGCCTTATTGAGCTTACTATGGGACTAGTTCGAATTGTGTAAAAAAATGTCTCCAAATATTCATTAATTATTAATTTATCTATATTAGTTTAGCTATCATTAGACAAAACTTTGAATAGAGAGGCCTTTTGAGGCAAAAGGGTTTTGATTTGAGGAGAGGAGGAGGAATGCGGAGAACCACAACTTTCAGAAGCATTATCAGGCGAGAAGATTAGTTCATGGAAATCTGTTGCTGGCCCACAGTCTATAAGCACAGTTAATAACTCACCCCGGCCTTGTTCTGCTCGCTAATTTTCGCTTCGAGCTTCATAATGCCGCGCGATTTTATTTTTGGGCTCGGCTTTTTTACTCCCTCTAATCTTTTGCGAGGGGGCGGCGGCGGTGAGGCCTCTCGCTGGTGACGCGAGCGGGACTGCGGCTTGGCAGTCGAGGTAGTCCCGGCGGCGACTGTTGGACGACTTGCGACCTGAAAATTTTACTGTGTTGTTTATGCAGAATTTTTATAGACAAACATGACAATTGTGACAAAACAGACTTCTTCTACAAATAGGTTCATATTTCAATGCTATTGTGGGATTGGATAAGTATATACCGGGTTTTTTTATTGAACTCCGTTAAATGCGAGGCCACATTCCTGCGACGAAATAAAGTAATCTTTTCTAAAAAACCTAACGAGGCTCAATTCCTGTGCTTTTCAGGCACACGTTTCATTTCACTGTTCTGACGATGAATCACGATATCTCTATTCTTTGGATTGGAATTCTCTCAGACAATAACAAAAGCCACCTCTTCGATTGTAGGTGAATGAATCCTCCCTGTGTGCTGCTCACCGACAGCTGTTTTGTCAGCTCTGATAACTATATAATGGCCCGTGTAAAATCTAAAATTTCAGATGTGGATGCATTTTGCTCCATTAAGAGATATTTTCTCGTCAAATTTATGCACTACAGGTTAGTGCAGATTTTATTAAGCTATAATGTTGCTCTTGATCGTATTTTAATAGGGTACGCAGATTTCGCACAAAATGCGAATGTCTTACGGATGGGGTAGGTACATTTTCCAAGATAGCGGTGGTTCTACAAGGCCGGCTTTGTAGAAATTTTTGGGAGACGAAAACAAGGCCTTTAATGAACATTCGTATCAATTTTAATCAAAGTCTCCAGCATTTCGAGGTTTTACAATGGAAAAGCGCGCATTTATCCATAAAATTGATTAAAAAAACTAACAAGTTTCACTGCAATGCCGTACCGTCACCGTATTTTGAGTAACGGTGTGACTCGACCCTTATTTTATACTACCTATTTACATGAAAACGACGTGAGTTCTAGCGTTGCTCCAACGATTTAGTCAGCAACATAAATAAAATAAAATGACTTGTTGCCATAGAGATACGCCAGCAAGATAATCAGAAATTCGCCATGTCCTTACAACTCATCCGTAATACCAATAGTCTATGGAGTCGACGCACCCGGGTTTGAGTCCAGCGAATGGCATGCACTTTTTACACGACTACCAAAAGAAGGGAGTGTAATGTTTTCAGCTTTCATGTTTGTATGTATGCGAGTTTCTTTAGGACACCGAAACTACTCAATGCCTCAACCGATTGAGATGTAAGAGGTGTCGTTAAAATCCTTACGTCATCCCGAATGTCATAGGCTATATGACGTCCTAATAAAAACAATATGGCGGATTATATGCGCCATAATGTACCAACTTTAGACAAAAAATATTTTACAAACCCATCGAGTGAGAGCTCAAAATAAAGAGTTTTAAAAGGAGATTGCATTGTATTGGCAGTTTACCTTGGTTGCAGTCGGGAGACCTTATATTGTATTTTCTTTTTCTAAAAGTCCCCCGACTGCAACAAAGGTATAGTATACAACACGAGCGTGACCAGACATATCACCACACTAACATGTATGTATTTTATTATCTTACACAATAAAAAAAAAGTGAAATTGTGTATTACCTTTTTATTACCCTGACTGTACGTTTTAATTAAAATTATTTATCACCTTTGAGTTCGTTTAACAGCAGGCGTGTTTATTAATTTTTTACTATAATTTTTATTTCAATATCTATCGTTAAATTTAATTAATCACAATGTGGCGCTAGTGGACACGTTAATAATTGTAAGCGATCCCACCGATTGTGGATCGTTCGTATGAAGTATTTTTTTGTATAATAATAAGTCATCCCAGCCTTGTTCTGCTGGTCCATATTCGTTTTGAGCACCCTGATGCAGCGCAGATTTGAACAGGGCTTACCTTGTTAACACCGGCATATGTCCCTAATTTGGTGGGTCGCGGCGATGCTACGTTAACGCCCTTCTTGCGCTTGTTGCGAGTGCGAGACGCCACAGCGCCGGAAGAAGTCGCGGCGGCGGATGTCGTGGGATTTGGCTGAAACAAAAACAAAAAGAATCGTGATAAAACATACTTCTACAAATCGGTTATTGCGGGATTGGTGCGGCATCGTGGGCCCTGTAAGAAGAGCGAAAATTTAATCGGTGGACTATTTGGCGGGCCTGCAATTATTCCCAAGTGGACTCAGTTGAAAAAAAAATGTTTTTCGTCTTATATGGCTTACGTGTATTTTTATTACTTTACTGAAGTGATATTAATGTCAATTGATTTTAAAAGGTCGATAAAACGGAAAAGTAATAATTAAAAATACCAACAATATCCTTGAAGACAAAAAATGCAAAAGTCAAAATAATTTATTGATGCTATTAATATTCTTTAAAATAAATATTGAAATGCTGTAGATATATCAGAATTAAAGAAATATTATATGGTTAAAATCACAACAGGATCGTCAGTCTAGACAGTTTCTAGAATAAAATGAAAATGTCAAAAAGAAAAAATTTAATAATTAATATCCAATGCTATAATTATTAAAACAACAAATTATTTATTAATATTTCAGTCACAAATAAACCCGTCGTGTGTGCTATACTTTCGATATGAGTTTTCGCTTTAGATATTTTTTGAATTTATTAACAGATAATAATTCGGTTATGTTCCTTGGAAACTTATTATAAAACTTCACACCATTACCCATGAACGATTTTCTAATTTTTTGGAGCCGAGTGGATTTTCTATTTTTTTGGAGCCGAGTGGTGGGCACTGCGTTCTTATGTTTACTTCGGGTATTAATATTATGTATGTCACAGTTACAATATTTTTATGTATATAGGTACCCATTATTATCATAGTTGTATTGACAATGCAATGTCATTACATTAATGTTCTTGAACTTATCTCTAAGTGAGTCGCTATGGTTCATTTTATATATTGCTCGAATAGCCCTCTTCTGCAGAACAAACATGGTATCAATCTCTGACTGAAGCACTGCCCCATAGTAAAATACCATACGACATAATACTGTGGAAGTAACTAAAATATACCAATCGAGCTGTGTTCACGTCTTTTACTTGACGGATCTTGCTCACTGCAAAAGCTGCAGAACTCAGTCTATTCGAGAGATTAGCAATATGGGGCCCCATTGGAGTTTGGAATCTAATGTTAAACCAAGAAAAGCTGCACTATCCACTAGTTCCAATTCCTCATATTTCACAATGACACTTGTTTGATTGTGCTTTACGTTACTCGTGACAAACTTAATACATTTGGTCTCATTCTCACTTAACAACAAGTTGTTGACACTGAACCAATAAACTACTTTAGAAATGGCATTGTTTAAATCATTGTTAGCTTCTTCTTGTCGTGTGACTTTGAATATAAGTGAGATATGGTTGACGTAACTGGTGACCGAAGAGCTGGCGGTTTCCTCGCTCAACGTATCAGCATTGCGATACAGCGAGGAAATGCCGCCAGCATTCTCGTTACAATGCCTCAAGGGCCCGTTTTAGATTTAAGTTAGTTTGAATTTTCTTTATATTATTTTGGTTAAGTATTCTTGTATATATTTTCGTTGTACATAAATAAATTCATTGACAGTGAGATATCGTCTACATCATGGTGGGTCTTTATGAGGTATGGCAAGTATGTAACGTATGGTGGGTAAGAATGAGGTATGGCTGGTATGGCAAGTCTATAAAGATGTGTACACCCCTTCCTTGAAGAAATTTGCAATATGTCTTCGCTAGTCGCGTAGCGTGTCGCGTTTCGGAACCGCGGATCTATTCCCAAGACGTATTGAGCTCTAACTTTTATCATCCAATCAAAATTGAACCATTGAACACAATTATTAACTCACCCCGGTGTTTTTGTTCGGTTTCTTTTTGAATGTGATCTCGGTGATGCAGGGCTGATACGATGTATCTGGAACTGGAGTGAGCTTGCCACGCGCGCCAGACGACCCGGCCTGTTATATGTGCAAACGTTTTTTGAGACAAAAAATGAGAATTGTGATACAACATACATACATACACACGGTAGGCAGCGACCAGAGAATGCCAAAAACAAAAGGAAGACTTTTTATAATAACTCAAAAACCGCTTAACTGGTCATGTCCGCTAAGGTTTTCGTTGAAAGTTGTTATTAAGCTTTACATTCATGATTGTTTTTTCATATTTTTTGTTTTGAAAAAAAAAGTTACAACAAGACACGTCATAATACATTGTTCCTCTTATTATATTGCTATTTCCATATCATACCCACTCGTACTTCGCAAACAAATACTTTAATCAAAAATTCGTTAAAGAAAGCTCGCATTCTTTTTAAACGAACTATCTAACACACGATGAGTTTAGTAAGAAAAAAATAGCATCCCCACTTTACGTGTATCGGGTGTGACAATACCGTAATAAATATATATTCAAGAATTTCGACATCACGGTGGACTGATGACCTGGTAAGGGTCGCGGGTGTCCGCTGCATGCGAGTGGCGCAGGACCAGTCATTGTGGAAGTCTTTGGGGGAGGCCTATGTCCAGTAGTGGACGAGTTTGGGTTGACATGATAATGATGAAGTCGATAAATGCAAAAAGTATTTCTGGCTCCGCTGTTGAGTACTGTAGTGAGGGGCTATCACATGACCGCAGCAGTGCGATAATATTTACTCAATTTAATTTATCAGTGTTATTATGCCAATTAATGAGGAAATATATTTACAATCCATATGGTGCTATATTACCGCACGAGTGCGGTAATCAGCAGATTACGTGCATATGTCGAAACATTAAAGAGCCATATGTACTGTAAAACGTTGCACGATACATGTGCGAACAGGTAATTCATAACTCGTGTCGATTTATAACACTCCCTTCGATCGTGTTTCAATTTATCACCACTCGTTGCGAATTTCCTGTTCTCTGCACTTGTATCGCAATGTACTTACTATTCTCAGCTAGTTACATCATTTTAGAACACGGGTGTTTTAGAATAAAAGTAATTTTAAAATGAACTTCTTTCCTAGTAAACATTGTTTTAATAAGCTTTTTTTTATTTTTAGTTTCTGTGTATTGCCAATATATTATGTTTACGTCGGATGTGAGCGGAACAACACTGGAGAGGCGTTCAGTATAATATTGGTTTAACTTTACTCACCTGGTCCTCCTCGTCGCTACTCAGTATGACACAGCGATCCAGCTTGCTCTGAAATTAACAAGTCATTTAGTAAAAAAATAACTAATCTAACCTAAAGCCCGGCACAGACGGAGCTATAATATCTAAATATATAAAAGAAGAAACTGACTGACTGACTGACTGACTGACTGACTGACTGACTGACTGACTGACTGACTGACTGACTGACATATCAACGCACAGCCCAAACCGCTGGTCCTAGAGATTCCAAATTTGGCACGTAGGTTCCTTATAAGGTCTAGGGGTGCACTAAGAAAGGATTTTTCAAAATTCAACCCCTAAGGGGATGAAATGGGGGTCCGAAGTTTGTATGGGGAAACAAGATTAGTTGGACTATTTTATTCGAAACTTCACAGGAGTATTTCTAACGATAGATGAGTAAATACGTGTTTCAGGTTTTTTGAGAAATCAACCCCTTAAAAGGGGGAAAGGTGGTGACAAATTCTGAAAATCGACATGGGTATTGTTTTTATGATATACCGGGTAGCTGATAACGAAAACAACAATGATTTTAAAATCTCACTTGGAAGACGTGAAATACCAACCCCTTGTTGGGGTGCGAGGGGGATGAAATGTCTAAATATTAATATGGGTGTCGTTTTTATGGTTTTTTGGGACGTTAATTATGAAAATGGCATCGGTTTTGAAATTTAATATTGTGGACATGAAAACTTTTGAAAGTTAGTGCCAATTTTCAAAAAATAACTGACTGACTGAGTGAGTGACATATCAACGCACAGCCCAAACTGCTGGTTCTAGAGATTCCAAATTCAGTATGCAGGTTCCATATAAGGTCTTGAGGTGCATTAAGAAAGGATTTTTCAAAATTCAACCCCTAAGGGGGTGTGAAATGGAGGTCCGAAGTTTGAATGGAAATCAAGATTAGTTGGATTATTTTATTAAAAAACTTCACAGGAGTTTTTTAACGATAAATGAGTGAACATGTGTTTTAGGTTTTTTGAGAAATCAACCCCTAAAAGGGGGAAATGTGGTGACAAATTATGAAAATCGATATGGGTGTTGTTTCTATGGTTTATTGGGTTGCTGATTACGAAAACAACAATCATTTTAAAATCCCACGTGGAGGACGTGAAATACCATCCACTCTGTTGGGGTCCGAGGGGGTTGGAATGTCTAAATATTAATATGGGTATCATTTTTATGGGTTTTTGGGTCGTTAATTTCAAAAATGGCATTGATTTTGATATTTCATATTGCGGACATGAAAACTATTAAAAGTTGGTGCCAAATTGCAAGAAAAAACTGACTGACTAAGTGAGTGACATATCGACGCACAGCCCAAACTGCTGGTTTGAGAGATACCAAATCTGGCATGTAGGTTCCTTATAAGGTCTAAAGGTGCATGAAGTGCCGTGATTTTTTTTATCAGTGCCGTCCGATACGACTTCAACATAAATTGATATTTGAGCGTCCGAGAGGACTCTTAATAGGAATCCGAGGTACCTAAACTTTGAATAAAGTAACGGCCATATTGATTTTCTTCATATCCGTCCCGATTTCTTTCAAAATCGATATCTGAGCGTCCGAGAGGTCCCCTAATACGACTCCAAGGCAAAATTTGGAAAAAGTGGCGGCCATATTGATTTTCTTCTTTTCTTTCCCGATTTCGTTAAAAATCGATATCTGAGCATCCGAGAGGTTTCTTAATACGACTCTGAGGTAAAACTTGGAAAAAATCTCAGACATATTGATTTTCTTCATTTCCTTCCCAATTTCGTTCATAATCGATATCTGAGCGTCCGAGAGGTCTCTAATACGAATCCGAGGTAAAATTTAGAAAAAGTGGCAGCCATATTCATTTTTATCATTTCCGTCACGATTTCGTTCAAAATCGATATCTCAGCGTCCGAGAGAATTCTTAATACGAATCCGAGGTAAAATTTGGAAAAAGTGAGAGTCATAATGAGTTACTTTATTTGCAACCCGATTTCGTTCAAAATCGATATCTGATTGTCCGAGAGGTCCCGAATTTGAGGTAAAATTCGGGAAAAGTGGCGACCATATTGATTTTCTTCATTTCTGTCCCGATTTCGTTCAAAATCGATATCTGTGTGTCCGAGAGGTCTCTAAATACGAATCCGAGGTAAAATTTGTAAAAGTGGCGGCCATATTGATTTCCTTTTTTTTGTCCCAATTTCGTTCATAATCGATATCTGAGCGTCGGAGAGAATTCTTAATACGAATCCGAGGTAAAATTTGGAAAAAGTGGGTGCCATATTGAGTTTCTTTATTTGCAACCCGATTTCGTTCAAAATCGATATCTGAGTGCCCGAGAGGTCCCCTAATATGAATTGTAGGTAAAATTTGGAAAAAGTGGCGATCATATTGATTTTCTTCATTTCCTTCAAAATCGATATCGGAGTGTCCGAGAGGTCTCTTAATACGAATCCGAGGTAAAATTTGGCACTCAATACATGCCAGGGATTGTAAAATAAAAGTTTAATGTTACATACGTGTTATATAGGCGTGTGGGGTATCTATGGATTGGCTTTTATAAACGACATAGAGGTTTCGATATTTATTTTTTTCATTTAAATCAACCTTTAGATTATTTTTGCCAAGTTCCGTAGGTTCTCTGAAATGGTACCAAGTCCGGCACTACATTGTTTACAGTAAAACTAATTTACTGCGGCTTTATGCATTTTGAGCCTTATCTTGGCAGTTTGTTATAATACCATAAATGCTGTTGGATATTTAAGAAAACTGTCAACTTAAAGCTCAAAATGCATAAAGCAGCAGTAAATTACTTTTACTGTAAACAGTGTAGTGCCGGACTTGGCACCATTTCAGAGAACCTACGGAACTATAATAATAATCGTATGGTATTTATTTTCGAACCGTGAGATCTTCGAGAACACAAGTACGGTTGCCAGTTTTGTTGCACTTTTAGCACCACCCAGGGGTCACGTGTAGGGTAGCGATGGGTACTCCCTACGGACGTGGTGCAACTTCGACCCCCTTTGTCAAGTGAGTGGGCAACTTGACTGTTAGAAGTTCTCAAGCCGCCCGAAGGCCTCTAACTTGGCTTAACGACTGCTGTCGTAGATAGCAGCCGGGATCAACGGCTTAACGTGCCTTCCAAAGCACGAGAGCGCTCAGTTAGTAACCACTCAAAGCGGTTACCCATCCAAGAACTGACCTGCACCCACATCGCTTAACCTCGCATACCGCACGCGGTAGGTGGGTGCCGCTGGGCCACGAGCGCTCTAAATTTTTGATAGTTTGTGCCAAATTGCAATTCGATCGGTCCAGTAAAAGCAACTCGGTTGTAAGTGTTGTAAGACGGACTGACAGTAAAGAGTGCGAATGGAAGTGAAGCCAAATTTTCTTTTTGGATGCTCCTGTTAATGAATCACAATCACCAAACTTTGTATACCGAAACCCCCAGAATGTAACAACTACTTTTCTGGCAACGATCTAAATCGGTTCAACCAAACGCGAGATAATCGTGGACAAACATACATACATACATACATATATACGGGTCAAACAGAGAACCTCTTTTTTGTAGACGGTTAAAAATTACGTTTAGTACGCGGGCGAAGCCGCGGGCAAATGCTAGTAATATTATAAAGCTGAAGAGTTTGTTTGTTTGAACGCGCTAATCTCAGAAACTACTGGTTTATTTATTGAGGAAGGCTTTAGGTTATATAACATCACGCTGCGACCAATAGGAGCGAAGACGCGGACGAAGTTGCGGGCAACAGCTAGTATATTTATATACCGTGGGATACCGAAATGTATATTTAAGTATAGCTGGGCACGACACACGACATAGATACCAAAATATATATTATTACCATCATAAAACACGTTGCTGTCACAGGGAGATTAGTCGACCGCGAGCACTAACGAACGCTGATAAACCAATAGCCACCAGAAATACTGGGAAACTCAAAATAATCTTCTATAGACTAGTAAAG
This sequence comes from Notocelia uddmanniana, assembly GCA_905163555.1. Classification (NCBI taxonomy): domain Eukaryota; kingdom Metazoa; phylum Arthropoda; class Insecta; order Lepidoptera; family Tortricidae; genus Notocelia; species Notocelia uddmanniana. Next base: position 70,344,051 of record LR991052.1, read on the forward strand.
GCGAAAAAGTCGTTCTTGGGAAATTTTATCAAATTCTACAATAAAATTCCTAAACACAATACTGAACATAGCAATTCTAAATTCAAATCTGTAGTAAAACAAACACTTATTTCAAGAGCATATTATAAGATAAACGATTACATCATGGATAGGGATGTTTGGCACGCCCATAGCGCCCTGCACGGCTAATCTATCGCGAAAATAGGTTTTCAACTGTAGCATTGTTATTTTGTAGTAGCTGACACTGTAATGTTATATTTAACAATAAAATGTATATTGTTTTGAAAAAATGACACCTCGCAGAGTTTCTTACGCCGGTTCTTCTTGTGGCAGAGGTTTATTTTTTCGAACCGGTGGCACTTTATTGACGTTCATAGGTGCATGTAGTATGCCTAATTTGAAGAATAAACTACTTTTACTTTTTTTTTTACTTTTACCACAACAAGCAAGCAAACCGAGCAGGTGTACCTACATTGTGTTGTGAGTGAAACGAAGATGCAGAAAAGGAACACCCTAAAAATAAATATGCCAAAATATATCGTAATATACATACTATATACTATTATATAATACTATATTACTATTACTATTACTATACTCTCTATTACTATACTTACTATACTCAGAATGTAGTGGAAATCTTCATTTTGAATATGTTAGTACCCCAGATGTAATAAAGGCGTTTAAATCAATTAATGTCAAAAAAAACTGGTGACCTCTGGGGAGTCTCTGTCCATGCTGTCAAATCCCTAATAGAAGTCATAGCGCCTGACTTAGCAGTTGTATTTAATAACAGTATTGACTGCGGTGAGTTTCCTGATCTAATGGAACATAGTAAAATAACTCCTTTATTTATATCAGGTAGCACTTCTGAAGACCAATATCTGTGCTACCAACGTTAAGTAAAATTTTTGAAAAATTATATTTGTCCTAATTAATAAGACATTTTAATACAAACAATTAAATGCACAATAAGCAATTTGGTTTTACGCGAGGTCGCTCGACAACCGACGCGGATGTTGAGCTAACTAAACATATATTCGATGCCTGGGAAGAGTCACAGGTTGCCTTAGGTATCTTTTGTTATTTGTCCAAGGCCTTCGACTGCGTTTGTCATGAAACATTAATCAGGAAACTGCACTACTATGGAGTTAGAGGATCGGCACTGAATTTGCTAAAGTCTTATCTATATGGTAGAATACAAAGAGTCGACGTGAATGGTAAGCGATCACCGGGATGGGATCAGTGGTCTTGATGGGTGTACCGCAGGGATCAATATTGGGACCTTTCCTATTCCTTATTTACATAAATGACTTGCCATGCCTCGTAAAGACCCACCATGATAAAGTATTGTTTGCAGACGATACCTCTCTTATATTCAAAGTCAAACGACAGCAACAAGCTAGCAATCATATAAACAATGCCATTTCTAAAGTAGTTAATTGGTTCAATGTCAACAATTTATTGTTAAATGAGAAAAAGACCAAATGTATTAAGTTTGTCACGACTAACGTTAAGCACAATCAAACAAGTGTCATTGTGAAAGATGAGGAATTGGAACTAGTGGATAGTACAGGTTTTCTTGGTTTAACATTAGATTCCAAACTTCAATAGGGTCCCCGTATTGCTAATCTCTCGAATAGACTGAGTTCTGTAGCTTCTGCAGTGAGCAAGATCCGCCAACTGACAGACGTGAAGACAGCTCGATTAGTATATTTTAGTTACTTCCACAGTATTATGTTGTATGGTATTTTACTATGGGGCAGTGCTTCAGAGATTAATACCATTTTTGTTCTGCAGAAGAGGGCTATTCGAGCAATATATAAAATGAACCATAGAGACTCACTTAGAGATAAGTTCAAGAATATTAATGTAATGACATTGCAATGTCAATACATCTATGATAATATTGTGTATGTACATAAAAACATTGTAATTTTCAGGAAGAACTGTGACATACATAATATTAATACTCGAAATAAACACAAGATCACGGTGCCCACCACTCGCCTCCAAAAAATTAGAAAATCATTCATGGGTAATGGTGTGAAAATTTATAATAAGCTTCCAAGAAACCTAACTGGATAATCTATAAATAAATTCATAAATTATGTAAAGCGTAAACTTATATCGAAAGCATATTTTAGCACACACGACTACATGATTTATAAAACACCGTGGGATTAATTGTGACTGAAATATTAATGAATTAATCATTATGGCATTAGATATTAATATTATCTTATTATTTTCCTTTGACATATTGATTTTATTCTAGAAACTGTCTAGATTTCTTTTTTTTATACATTTATTTTTATTATTATTACTTATGTTTTGACGATCCTATTGTGAATTTACTATATAATTATTTCTTATTGTGACATGTCTACAACAATACAATATTTATTGTAAAGAATAATAATAGCATCAATAAATTGCTCTAAATAATTAATTAATATAGGAAAATATGTTCATACATGTTATAACTGACGATTCGAAAGTGCTTGTTGCTAGGCCTATTTGAATAAATAATATTTTGAATTTGAATTTGGGCGCCTACAACAATAAAATAGCAATTATTTCAGTAATATCGTTTGCTAAGAGTGTAAACCCGCTAAATCTATCGTTTTACCCAACATTATGTAGCAAAAAAGATGCATCGTCTGAGAAAAACAGCGACTGCCAGTTATTGTAACAAAATTCTTAAATCACATGATAAATAAAATAGTCAACTCCACGAGTTTATAAGTTATCGGCTAACTTTAATATACCCGCCATTTTCGTAAGAATTTTGATCGCCTAGATGTCTGTTCTTGCAAAAGATAACTTTGTTTCGTGTTTTTGATGTAAACGAAGAAGGGTAACATCGCAAAGGCATGTACTATTATTGTTTTTTATTAATATTCCGTGGCTTTGGCGAGTGGCGCAGGACCAGTCATTGTGGAAGTCTTTGGGGGAGGCCTATGTCCAGTAGTGGACGGGTTTGGGTTGACATGATGATGAGTCGATAAATGCAAAAAGTATTTCTGGTTCTGCTGTTGCGTACTGTAGTGCCCTCACTACTATATTTACTCAATTTAATTTATCAGTGTTAGTTACTGTTATTATGCCAATTAATGAGGAAATATATTTCTCAGCTATCATTTAGAATCATCATTTTAAAACACGGGTGTTTTAGAATAAAAGTAATTTTAAATTGAACCTCTTTCCTAGTAAACATTGTTTTAATAAGCGAGTTTCTGTGTATTGTCAATATATTATGTTTACGTCGGATGTGAGCGGAACAACGCTGGAGAGGCGTTCAGTATAATATTGGTTTAACTTTACTCACCTGGTCCTCCTCGTCGCTACTCAGTATGACACAGCGTTTCGGCGCGCTCTGAAATTAACAAGTCATTTAGTAAAACAATAACTAACCTAACCTAAAGCCCGTCACAGACGGAGCTATAATATATATTAAAATACCGTGGGAAACCGATATGTATATTTAAGTATAGCTGAGCACGGCACACGATAAAGATACCAAAATATATATTTTTTCCATCATCAAACACGTTGCTGTCCCAGGGAGTGCGCGATTTGAATAAATACAGGGTGTTCCGAAGTGAAACATGGATTTGACGAGTGTATTACTATTCGATTTAATTGACAGTTCTTCAGAGGACGATTCCGATGCGGAATTTGATCTGCACGTTGCCTTATCAGCAAGGACACGTTCTTTCTATTAGGATCTACATAATTAAAATCAAGTACTAAACTAAGTGATGAAATGCACGCACCGAAGTACTGAACAAGTTTTGACTAATCGACCGCGAGCACCAACGAACGCTGATAAACCAATAGCCACCAGAAATACTGGGAAACTCAAAATAACCTTCTATAGACTAGTAAAGGCGAAAAAGTCGTTCTTGGGAAATTTTATAAAATTCTACAATATAATTCCTAAACACATTACTGAATCTATATAGCTGACACTGTAATTTTATATTTAACAATACAATGTATATTGTTTTGAAAAAATGACACCTCGCAGAGTTTCTTACGCCGGTTCTTCTCGTGGCAGAGGTTTATTTTTTCGAACCGGTGGTACTTTATTGACGTTTATAGGTGCATGTAGTATGCCTAATTTGAAGAATAAACTACTTTTACATTTTTTTTACTTTTACATTGTGTTGTGAGTGAAACGAAGATGCAGAAAAGGTACACCCTAAAAATAAATATGCCAAACTATATCGTAATATGCCGAGCTATCCATACTATATACTATTATACTATATTACTATTACTATATATAATATTATAAATGCGAAAGTCACCCGTCTGTCTGTTTGTCTATCTGTTACCTCTTCACGCTTAAACCGCTAAACCGATTTAGATGAAATTTGGTACAGAGATAGTTTGAGTCCCGGGAAAGCACGTAGGATAGTTTTTATTCCGGAAATCGTTCCTTAGGGGGTAAAAACGGAATATAAGTTTAGTTGGGCGGCTACAACAATAAAATAGCAATTACTTTTATTATTTCGCTAAATCTATCGTTTTATCTACCATTATGTAGCAAAAAAGATGCATCTTCTGAGAAAAACAGTGACTGCCACTTATTGTAACAAATTTCTTAAATCACATGATGAATAAAATAGTCAACTTCACGAGTTTAAAAGTTATCGGCTAACTTCAATATACCCGCCATTTTCGTAAGAATTTTGATCGCCTAGATGTCTGTTCTCGCAAAAGATAACTTTGTTTCGTGTTTTTGATGTAAACGAAGAAGTATTACATCGCAAAGGCATGTACTAAATATTATTGTTTTTTATTAATACTGTAAATCCAATATTATCACTGTTTTGGGGTTATTTTAACCTCTTATCAAAATGAATGGGAGTTTTTATTCTTACTGTCGTGATAAACGTACTTAGCAGGTATTTTTCATATTCTCAAAAGAACTTTGTTACAGTGTATCAAGTCTTTGACCAGTGTGTGTTGCCAGTGATGTCATAATGGGCACTGAACGTGGTCGCTTACTATGGGCCTCATAATAGGGCTTAAAGTCACCAAAAGAGCAAGGGAGAAGGCTATGCTGGGAGTATCTCGGCGTGATAGCATGAGAAATGAGGCCATCCGCAGTAGAACCCAATTATCTGACATAGCCCTCCGAATCGCTAAACTTAAGTGGCAGTGGGCGGGACACATTGCACATAGAAACGATGGCCGTTAGGGCGGAAAGGTTCCCGAGTGGCGACCTCTTACCGGAAGGCGCAGCGTGGATAGGCCCCATACAAGATGGACTGATGACCTGGTGAAAGTCGCTGTAGTTTGCTGTATGCGGGTGGCGCAGGACCGGGCATTGTGGCACTCTGTGGGGGAGGCCTACGTCCAGTAGTGTGGATGTCCTTCGGCTGATATGATGATGATGAATATTTTCGCACAACACCCAATATATATATTTATTTATTAATTTCCGAAGATTTTATTTAGTTTCTTTCAAGAAGTTTCTTTGTGTATTAAGTACCTTTCGATTTGCAGTATACACATATATATATATATATATAAATATAAATAACTTAGTTTTTATTTATAGATACATTTAAGCACTGTCATATAACTAATTGTAATTTGGTATCACATCATCATCCTAGCGTTATTCCCAGTACAGCTGCATCCTGAAGGATGCCCGGGGTCCGTTACCTAATCCCAAGAATTGGCTATTTGGTATCACATGATCAGACCTAGGATTCCGTGGGGCAAATCGTCTTGACAGCTAGGGACTTCCTATATCGATCAACTCATTTAGCGATACTAGTTCTAAATACTAGTGACCGCCCCCAACATTGTGTGTTTATTGTAACTTTAATTTTGTTCTGAAGAAAAGTATGAAATTCACACGGAGCATCTTTAAAATTATCGGTAGGTTACATATAAATAAGGCGTAATACCGATTGCACTATAAAATAGTTGATACCTATTATCTTAACCTGACCTTTCATCGCAAAAAATATTCTCTTGTTAGGCACATGAAAACCGAAAGACATACAAGTATTCAAGAAGGAAACTATAAATTATACAAAGATCTTACTATGTTTATGGTGGCTTGCAATATATCGTCGTACCAATTAGAGAATCCAAATTTTGGATGGATTTTTCAGCCAAGACGGGGAAAGCTTAACGTTTGAAAACATGGAAAAAAATCTGGTGGTGTACTTTAACAGTAATAGATGGGACGGTCATGAAGAAATAAACTGTGAAAAGTAAAAATTAAAAACGTTTCCTAAAATGAAGGAGAAATTTTAATAGTTACTTTATTACATTATATTCTTTTAATAAAAAAACATTTAATAAGCAAATCTTTGTGTGACCACTGGTATTTAGAACTAGTATCGATAAATTAGTTTATCGATATAGGAAGTCCCTAGCTGTCAAGACGATTTGCCCCACGGAATCCTAGGTCTGCACATGATAAAAATAAATTATATCTTAGGGATTTAGATATTTATATTTCCTTACCATGATGTAACTACTTTCTTTTTCTCGACAAACTGTTAAAATCCTAATATAAAACGTTATTTGATTGTAAAATACAGTTAAGTTACAAAATAAATCGTAAAAATATAAAATCAAAACGCTGTCTTTTATTTTGGAATTAGGGGAAAAAATAACCCAATGGTATTTTCGATCTTGCTCACTGCAAATGCTGCAGAACTCAGTCTATCAGAGAGATTAGCAATATAGGGACCCCATTGGAGTTTTGAATCTAATGTTAAACCAAGAAAAAAACCACTATCCACTAGTGGCGATTCCGCATATTTCACAATGACACTTGTTTGATTGTTCTTTACGTTACTCGTGACAAACTTTATACATCTGGTCTCATTCTCACTTAACAACCAGTTGTTGACACTGAACCAATAAACCACTTTAGAAATGGCATTGTCTAAATCATTGTTAGCTTCTTGTTGTCGTGTGACTTTGAATATAAGTGAGATATCGTCTACATCATGGTGGGTCTTTATGAGGTATGGCAAGTATGTAACGTATGGTGGGTAAGAACGAGGTATGGCTCGTATGGCAAGTCTATAAGGATGTGTACACCCCTTCCTTGAAGAAATTTGCAATATGCCTTCGCTAGTCATTGCGTTTCGCGTTTCGGAACCGCGGATCTATTCCCAAGACGGATTGAGCTCTAACTTTTATCATCCAATCAAAATTGAACCATTGAACACAATTATTAACTCACCCTGGTGTTTTTCTTCGGTTTCTTTTTGAATGTGATCTCGGTGATGCAGGACTGATACGATGTATCTGGAACTGGAGTGAGTTTGCCACGCGCGCCAGACGACCCGGCCTTTTACATGTGCAAACGTTTTTTGAGACAAACAATGATAATTGTGATACAACATACATACATACACAGGGTAGGCTTCAGCGACCAGAGAATGCCAATAACAACAGGAAGACTTTTTACAGTAACTCAAAAACAGCTTAACTGGGCATATCCGCTAAAGTTTTCGTTGAAAGTTGTTATTTAAGCTTTACTTTCATGTTTTTTTTCATATTTTTTGTTTTGAAAAAAAAAATGTTACAACAAGACACATCATAATACATTGTTCCTCTTATTATATTGCTATTTCCACATCATACCTACTCGTACTTTGCAAACAAATACTTTGATCAAAAATTCGTTAAAGAAAGCTCGCATTCTTTTTAAACGAACTATCTAACACACGATGAGTTTAGTAATAAAAATATAGCATACCCACTCCCCACGCGATCCCCACGTGTAGTGGGTGTGACAATACCGTAAAAAATATATTTTCAAGAATTTCGACATCACGGTGTACCACTGACCACTTAACCCTAAGTTAAGTGGTCTGTGCGGTGTACTGATGACCTGGTAAGGGTCGCGGGTGTCCGCTGCATGCGAGTGGCGCAGGACCAGTCATTGTGGAAGTCTTTGGGGAGGCCTATGTCCAGTAGTGCACGGGTTTCGGTTGATATGATGACGATGATGAAGTCGATGCAAAAAGTATTTCTGGCTCCGCTGTTGAGTACTGTAGTGAGGGGCTATCACATGACCGCAGCAGTGCGATATTTACTTAATTTAATTTATCAGTGTTATTATGCCAATGAATGAGGAAATATATTTCTCAGCTAGTTACATCATTTTAGAACAAGGGTGTTTTAGAATAAAAGTAATTTTAAAATGAACTTCTTTTCTAGTAAACATTGTTTTAATAAGCGAGTTTCTGTGTATTGCCAATATATTATGTTTACGTCGGATGTGAGCGGAACAACGCTCGAGAGGCGTTCAGTATAATATTGGTTTAACTTTACTCACCTGGTCCTCCTCGTCGCTACTCAGTATGACACAGCGTTTCAGCTCGCTCTGAAATTAACAAGTCATTTAGTAAAAACATAACTAACCTAATCTAAAGCCCGTCACAGACGGAGCTATAATATATATTAATATACCGTGGGATACCGAAATGTATATTTAAGTATAGCTGAGCACGACACACAAAATCAAAATTTTTATGCAGCAAATAGGCCACAAGGGCACTTTTACTAGTCAACACATGAATGATACAATTAAATAAATTGACAATGATAATTATTATGTTTTCAAAACAGAATTTCAGAACTAAAAAAAGTAGACAATAATAATGATAATGATTTCAAAACTATAGTGATTAACAAACTCACAATATTCAATTAAAATAAACTTACAATAAATCATATAAAAAAAATGTGACGTATATATACTCGGTCCGAATACACAAAAGTATATACAAAAATTTAATATCTCAGAGATGTATATGGTCTCAGAGCGTCCATTATTCCTAAGTCCTTAGAGCTGTACATAGTCTCTAAGTGACACGACAAAGATACCAAAATATATATATTTTCCATCATAAAACACGTTGCTGTCCCAGGGGGCGCGCGATTTGAATAAATACAGGGTGTTTCGAAGTGAAATATGGATTTGACGAGTGTATTACTATTCGATTTAATTGATAGTTCTTCAGAGGACGATTCCGATGCGGAATTTGATCTGCGCGTTGCCTTATCAGCAAGGACACGTTCTTTCTATTAGGATCTACATAATTAAAATCAAGTACTAAACTAAGTGATGAAATGCTCGCACCGCAGTACTAAACAAGTTTTGACTGACTAGTCATGCTAGCACCACAACAAGCAAACAAACCGAGCAGGCGTACCTACATTGTGTTGTGAGTGAAACGAAGATGCAGAAAAGGAACAGCCTAAAAATAAATATGCCAAAATATATCGTAATATGCCGAGCTATAATAGTACATTACGATACAAGTGCAGAGAACAGGAAATTCGCAACGAGTGGCGATAAATTAAAACACGACCGAAGGGAGTGTTTTAAATCGACACGAGTTTACCTACCTAAACCAATAAACTACTTTAGAAATGGCATTGTTTAAATTATTGTTAGCTTCTTGTTGTCGTGTGACTTTGAATATAAGTGAGATATCGTCTCCATCATGGTGGGTCTTTATGAGGTATGGCAAGTATGTAACGTATGGTGGGTAAGAACGAGGTATGGCTCGTATGGCAAGTCTATAAAGATGTGTACTTTTCCTTGAAGAAATTTGCAATATGCCTTCGCTAGTCATTGCGTTTCGCGTTTCGGAACCGCGGATCTATTCCCAAGACGGATTGAGCTCTAACTTTTATCATCCAATCAAAATTGAACCATTGAACACAATTATTAACTAACCCTGGTGTTTTTCTTCGGTTTCTTTTTGAATGTGATCTCGGTGATGCAGGGCTGATACAATGTATCTGGAACTGGAGTGAGTTTGCCACGCGCGCCAGACGACCCGGCCTTTTACATGTGCAAACGTTTTTTGAGACAAACAATGATAATTGTGATACAACATACATACATACACAGGGTAGGCTTCAGCGACCAGAGAATGCCAATAACAACAGGAAGACTTTTTACAATAACTCAAAAACAGCTTAACTGGGCATGTCCGCTATAGTTTTCGTTGAAAGTTGTTATTTAAGCTTTACTTTCATGTTTTTTTTTCATATTTTTTGTTTTGATAAAAAATGTTACAACAAGACACATCATAATACATTGTTCCTCTTATTATATTGCTATTTCCACATCATACCTACTCGTACTTTGCAAACAAATACTTTGATCAAAAATTCGTTAAAGAAAGATCGCATTCTTTTTAAACGAACTATCTGACACACGATGAGTTTAGTAATAAAAAAATAGCATCCCCACTCCCCCCGCGATCCCCACGTGTACTGATGACCTGGTAAGGGTCGCTGGTGTCCGCTGCATGCGAGTGGGGCAGGACCAGTCATTGTGGAAATCTTTGGGGAGGCCTATGTACAGTAGTGGACGGATTTCGGTTGACATGATGACGATGATGAAGATCCCAATCTGTAGCGTCCTTCAAAGCTGCATTGAAAAGATTATGGCTGTCCGACTCCTAACTATTAAAAAAAAAAAACTTTTTTTTTTTTTACTCGCGTATATGTACCTATTTATCGTAGTATATCGTAGTTATCGTAGTATATAAACACATTATTTATTTTCTCTCACACACACACATTTATATCTTGAGCTGTAAGTAATAATAGTATATTTAATCGTATTTTATGTATTCAATTATAAATTATGTGTATTCAAAATTAATTTGTTTTGTTTTAACTTTGGTTCGGTGCATAATTCACAGGTTGTTTATCGTCATCCTCCATTTGTTTTTAATAAACTCATTTGCTCAAAGGTTAGCTGGAAGAGATCCCTTGAAGGGATAAGCTCGCCTTTGTACGTCTACTTTTTGTTTGTTTATCGTTTTGTCGTGTTTTATGTACAATAAAGTAATACATACATACATACATGAAGTCGATAAATGCAAAAAGTATTTCTGGCTCTGCTGTTGAGTACTGTAGTGAGGGGCTATCACGTGACCGCGGCAGTGCGATATTTACTCAATTTAATTTATCAGTGTTATTATGCCAATGAATGAGGAAATATATTTCTCAGCTAGTTACATCATTTTAGAACAAGGGTGTTTTAGAATAAAAGGAATTTTAAAATGAACTTCTTTTCTAGTAAACATTGTTTTAATAAGCGAGTTTCTGTGTATTGCCAATATATTATGTTTACGTCGGATGTGAGCGGAACAACGCTCGAGAGGCGTTCAGTATAATATTGGTTTAACTTTACTCACCTGGTCCTCCTCGTCGCTACTCAGTATGACACAGCGTTTCAGCTCGCTCTGAAATTAACAAGTCATTTAGTAAAAACATAACTAACCTAATCTAAAGCCCGTCACAGACGGAGCTATAATATATATTAATATACCGTGGGATACCGAAATGTATATATAAGTATAGCTGAGCACGACACACAAAATCAAAATTTTTATGCTGCAAATAGGCCACAAGGGCACTTTTACTAGTCAACACATGAATGATACAATTAAATAAATTGACAATGATAATTATTATGTTTTCAAAACAGAATTTCAGAACTAAAAAAAGTAGACAATAATAATGATAATGATTTCAAAACTATAGTGATTAACAAACTCACAATATTCAATTAAAATAAACTTACAATAAATCATATAAAAAAAATGTGACGTATATATACTCGGTCCGAATACACAAAAGTATATACAATAAATTTAATATCTCAGAGATGTATATGGTCTCAGAGCGTCCATTATTCCTAAGTCCTTAGAGCTGTACATAGTCTCTAAGTGACACGACAAAGATACCAAAATATATATTTTTTCCATCATAAAACACGTTGCTGTCCCAGGGGGCGCGCGATTTGAATAAATACAGGGTGTTTCGAAGTGAAATATGGATTTGACGAGTGTATTACTATTCGATTTAATTGATAGTTCTTCAGAGGACGATTCCGATGCGGAATTTGATCTGCGCGTTGCCTTATCAGCAAGGACACGTTCTTTCTATTAGGATCTACATAATTAAAATCAAGTACTAAACTAAGTGATGAAATGCTCGCACCGCAGTACTGAACAAGTTTTGACTGACTAGTCATGCTAGCACCACAACAAGCAAACAAACCGAGCAGGCGTACCTACATTGTGTTGTGAGTGAAACGAAGATGCAGAAAAGGAACAGCCTAAAAATAAATATGCCAAAATATATCGTAATATGCCGAGCTATAATAGTACATTACGATACAAGTGCAGAGAACAGGAAATTCGCAACGAGTGGCGATAAATTAAAACACGACCGAAGGGAGTGTTTTAAATCGACACGAGTTTCGAATTACCTATTCGCACGCGTATCGTACAACGTTTTACAGTACATATGGCTCTTTAAAGTTTCGACATATGCACGTAATCTGCTGATTACCGCACTCGTGCGGTAAAGTAGCTCCATATGTGTATGTAATATCTATTTATAGCAAGGTATCCTAATATGCCTTGTTATAATATAAATTAATATACTGAAATATATATTATAGCTGCGTGTGTGGACTCTGTCAACTAGTACCATAGTACGAAAAAATATGCCTTGCTATTATATATATTTACGCCACCAGTGTTGGACACTTTAAGCTGACAAGCACCAGTAATAGACACTTCATTCCTAATACAACGATTATACGGTTTGAAATTGATTGTTGTAGAAAAAATGAATAACTCTTATTTTCTTTTAAATAAGAGTCAAGGTTCATCATTGGTCCTATTAATATATATAGTAGCTCCGTCTGTGACGGGCTTTACAGTTATACCAATGCACTGTGAAAAACTAAACAAACGAAAACACCAGTGTAACCAAATAATTACAATATTTACACTGAAAGAAGGTTAATAAATAAAAAAACACGCCGGATCACCAAGCCATGTAGTGTATAAAGTGATATAACTAAATAATAATAATAAATGACTATTTGCATGTAAACAAACCTAGATTTTTTAACGTGATATTCCCTATTACGTAAGGTCAGTAACAAAACTTCGTTTATAGTATTTTAGGTTATTTAGGAAATTTCAGCTGTAATTTTGGTTTGAAGACAGCATCGTATCCAAAAACCCCTTTTTTCCGGAGGGACAGTGCGGAGGTTATGTCGGATATACATGATGTGGTCTGTAATAGGAGCAATAAATTTAAAGGACGCTTCCTTAGAGCAAGGGGCTTGCAATTGGTGGAGCGCGCCGCGTTAATAACCTAACGCTCGAAATCCCCGAAACTAGCTGTCAGTCGCGGGCCGTCGCCGTCCGCTCCGAGCGTGTACGTGCCCGTCGTGATCCGCTGCCGCGCGCCGCCGACTTGATCGTGACGAACCGCGCTAACGTATTTTTTTGTGTAATTTAAAAAAAAAACACGATGAAACCTATAACCGGCACCACATGTTCTGTATATGGTTGTTTAAATACCCGAAGGAACGTTGGTGTGTCTTTTTCCAATGACATACAAATTGTGAACGGTAAGTTTTTCTTTTAGTTTGGTATATGTAATAATAAGTACTTATTTAGTATAACCTTGGTGTTTAAAATTATCAAGTTGTAAGTTACAATGTACAACAACAATACAAATGAATACGATACGAACCACCTGGTTACTTGTTAGGTACTTACAGCTTAAACTCAATATTTCCGACGATTTACTTATTAAGTACCTCACTGTAATTTTATTCAAAATGAAACACGCGTTATTCAATTTATTTTACTTGATTAGCTACATAATAGTTGTAAAATTTAGATAGTTGTCCATTATTGTGTTGTGGCCATAGCATTTGAAACACGGACAAAGTGTAGGTACCTATACCTGAGAAACTTAAGAAGATGACCTGTCCTGTTGTATGTGCTGTGTTGATTTGTATGTCCGACAAAACCTGTTGGTTGATGATTTGAAATGTTTTTTTTTTGAGAGATGAAGGGGGAATGGTAATTTTTTGGCTCTTTTCTTAAATAATTTCTAAATAATTATATTAAAATGACAAAAAAAAATATTTGAGATGCACACAATGAGCGCTTCCATATGTAACACGATATTATGTATTTTGATAATTGTCCCCCAATATTATGTAGTTTGAAGGTACTTCCACTACACGTAAAATGGGGATGCATTTTTTTTCTTGCAAAACCCACCGTGTTTGGTAACGTTAGATGGCTCGTTAAAAAAATATGAGATTTATTAAATGACTAGATGTTGCCCGCGACTTCGTCCGCGTTCTCGCTCCTATTGGTCGCAGGGTGCTGTTTATAATACTATAGATTACGCTATGCGTTTGCGTGATATCTATACTATAATATTATAAAGCTGAAGAGTTTGTTTGTTTGTTTGAACGCGCTAATCTCAGGAACTACAGGTTCGAATTGAAAAATTGTTTTTGTGTTGGATAGCCCATTTATCGAGGAAGGCTTTTTTAGGCTATATAACATCACGCTGCGACCAATAGGAGACGCGGACGAAGTCGCGTGCAACAGCTAGTAATTTATAAAATGACAATTTTTGTTAGAGTTAGGTGTCCCCCTCAACCCCCCCCCCCCTCCACCCCAACCCTCCATATCTTCTCCACAAGCAAGAGAATATGTGGAAAAAACATGGTAGTACTATAGGTATACAATGAAAACTAAAAACTATCACTGGGCCATGAACGCTCTATTCATGTGAAGTAACATGTACTTCATTAATTTCGGTTCACTGTACTTAAGCGACATCTGGTGAGGTAGAACATGTTTTTCCTCATTGAAGTATTTTTGGCGTGACAACCCTAGGGCTACACGTGCCGCGCGTGAATGAATACAAGTTATGGGATAGACAGAGATGCAGAGAGTAGGCACGTTTCTTATGCCTAAACGCCGTTTTTGTTAGGAAGTGAAATTTCTGTACTTGTACTATTCCTTATTCTGTGCTTAGAGCATCTGCAGTAACCTCTTGCGTCCAAAAAAATATCTTTTTTCAATTGGGAGAAATTTTGATCTAAAGTTATGACCTCCAAGTAATGGATCTCGGCACCCAGAGATTATACCGCGGCAGTCAATGCTGATTTTGAGATTGCTTCAAGTTATGACTCATAATCGTTGTCGCATTTTTGATTTAAAAGGATATTTTTAGAATATTTTTATAAATTTTTAATGTTTTTTGTATAAATAGTTATAAATATCACTCCAGTAGAGTAAAAAAGTACATATAAGCCACTTTTGAGAAAAAAAATAAAAAAAACTTTATTTTTCCAATTAAAACCATTTGGAAAAAATTGCTGGAGAACTCAATAGTGTACCGTTTAATTTTTTGCTCCTATTACAGGCCACACGCTCTATATATAGGTATAGTGTTATCTGGTCATAGCGTTTGGTTGAAAATTTATGCATATATCTCGGTACTCCAAACAAACGTAGTTTCGCTCTCTTTTTAAAATGGCATGCTGGAATCATTTGAAACTTTGTATACACAAGGGGATCCTGTATATCTAGGTCGGAAATTACTTTCTATTGCTTGAAATCATAATGGAGAAAAAATACAGAGATTATTAAGGATTTCATACAAGACCTAAAAAATTCAAAAACTCTCTGTTATTTTTTTCCATTCCAATTTATAGCAACAGAAACTAATTTCCGACCTAGATATGGCGGATCCCATTGTGTATATAAAGTTTCATGTGATGTCAGCATGGCGTTCTAAAATGAGAACGAAACTATGTTGTATGGAGAATCGAGTTCGATCGAGAGTACGGGGGACTCTTAAATTGCATTGTTATTGTAAAAAAATGTAATTGTAAATTCAAACATGCATGTTAGTGAATCATTCATCAACAGACAACCGTAATTCTAAACAGTTCAACATCAAACGTCAACATCATCGATCTGCGTCCAAAGTAAAAACGGCCGTTTTGCTTTTGAATCCAGCAACGTAAAAATTAGTTTGATGTATTCAAATACTTTACATAGTGACCTCCTGTTTACAATATCTATCGTTAAATTTAAATAATCACAATTATTTACGAGTGGTGCCAGTGGACACGTTAAAGCATCCTTAAGTGCTGTTAAAGTAACTGAAATGCTGTTATGTTGAATGAACAACTTTTACTCAGCAATCATGCTGTAATAACTAAATGTCGAAATATGGTGCTATAGAAGCTAGTCCCAAGACATACGGTCACAAGAAGGCGTTCGAGAGATATATTTATACAATTATCTAGTAAATGCGATATGAGTTTGTCGAGACCACTTTTTATACGAGCTAATTGATATGGATCTTTTACATGAATATTTTTCGACTTATAATCGTAAGACTCTTACGGTAAGAGTCATACTAATGCGATATATGCGTAGTTCGTTTATTGACTGTTCAAATTTTTCCCAGACATTGGGTATCAATAAAAGATGACGGTTCTGAAAAAAAAAACAGGTAAATTTTATACAATAAAATGTGCTGTTCGAATACATAATTAGTAACGTGTGGATAATTGGGAGCTGAATGACGCTCGGAGTTAGCGGTGCGGGGGGAGGGGCGCGCTCATCACCTATCTCAACTCGGCCAAAATTGCAAATTAGTCGCACGCGCACCTCCGCATGACCGGCACTTCCGTGTTGTATAACACGTGGAGACGCGCGATCGTGAACGTGACTTAAGGCGACGCATTGATAAACAATTAAAGTCGAATAGAGCCCTCTTACCCTTTCCCCGCATCCACCCCTCTATTCTTACGCGGCTTTCGATGGCGGAGCGCCGGCCGGACAGAGCGCGGTCGTTCGACTCGTGCGCTGCGCGGCCGCGCGCTAGAACATAGACGTCCAAGGAGATTCTATGATTGCACATTTATTTAAATATTTTTTAACTATACATTACTTTTTGGAATTTACAATGCTGGTACGGATTAGGTTGTATAAGTATATGCACGTAATTAACGAGGTCTAATTGATAATTTTTTGATTGTCGAATCCAAAAGTTGATTTAATTTGCGGTAGGGTAAAGTGCAACAAAAAACATCCTTACTCTTTAGGACTGACTTCTAATAATAAACAATAACTTATAATAACAAATTAAATTCTCTCACGGTCAGCTACATAAATATGCATAAACTTGTATTTATATTCGAACCTTCTTTCCTTTTCCTTTTTTAAAACCCAGTTTCAATCTAATGAAATTAATCTTTTAAGGAAATTTAGCGGCAATATTGTTTTTCTTTCCAGCTTCTTCAATAAGGCTGAATATTGTTTATCGAAAAGGATGTGTCTTGTCCGCCCGTTCGGAGGCAGTGTCACTACCAACTAGGCTAAACAGGTCGCCGTCTATGTCTAGATGAATAATATAAAGCTGACTAAAAGGACGTGGAGCTGTTTTGAATGTGCCGTCACCACTGTAACAACACAAATTTTATTGCCGATATTGCCCTTTCAGAGCAGAGGATTATAATTTTTTTCAAAATCTCCATCTTCAATAACATTGATACCCTCATTTATTTTCTTTGGGATTTTGATGTTTTGTTAGATAAGGAGTGTGTAAGCAAATTCAGGCACTAGCCAGTACAATTTCTATGAGAATCACATTGGAACGCCGGACGCGTGAGACGGAAGATACTCCGTACAAAATTTATGAATAAATAGGTAAATTCAGAGCGGCGCACAAGGATTAATGCTGTATTGCTTAAAATCGCTTCGTAAATGAGCCATTATTTCTCGTAAAAAGTAAAGGACAAAAAATGGTTATCGTGGGTTCATCATCATTATCATCATCTTTCAGCCGAAAGACGTTCACTGCTGGACATAGGCCTCCCTCAAAGACTTCCACAATGACCGGTCCTGCGCCACCCGCATCCAGCGGACACACGCGACCTCTACCAGGTCATCAGTCCACCGTGTGGAGGGCCTGCCCACGCTACGCTTTCCGGTACGCGGTTGCCACTCGAGAACCTTTCCGCCCCAACGGCCATCGGTTCTATGTGCTATGTACCCCGCCTACTGCCACTTAAGTTTAGCGATTTGGAGGGCTATATCGGTCACTTTGGTTCTGCTGCGGATGGCCTTATTCCTGATGCGATCACGCATAGAAACTCCCAACATAGCTCTCTCCATTGATCTTTGAGTGACTTTGAGCCTTCTTATGAGGCCCACAGTAAGTGACCACGTTTCCGTGCCATATGTCATCACTGGCAACACACACTGTTTAAAGACTTTCGTCTTGAGACACTGCGGAATATTGTACGAAAAGATGTGCTGTAGCTTCCCGAACGCTACCCAGCCTAGTCGGATTCGACGATTAACCTCTTTCTCGAAGTTGGACCTACCTAACTGGACAGTCTGTCCTAGGTATATGTAATCGTCTACAACTTCGAGCGTAATGTGTCCAATTGCTACGGGAGTTGGTGCGATAATAACATACACAGGTTTCTAGAAAACTTTTCTATTTAAGTCAACAGTTGGTGAGATATTATCTGTCAAAGTCGTAAAGTGTCCCCCCCCCCCCCCCCCTCTAATTCCCAAACTATGAAGTGTTTAAAATTCTGAAATAATCAAGGTGATGTACATTAATAAATCCATTGAATGATTTTTAGTTTGATCAAGTGTCGTCTAACTGTGTTTCAGTCGTTGCCGAAAAACTGTCTTGCCCAAACAAAAGGGCGCAAGTGCCGTGAGTTTCCTATGAAGATACGATCTTTTTTGGTAAAATGTATTGTATAGTAGATATCCCGGACATCAGCCTGTACGAGATTAGAATGGCTCTTAAACAGCTGAAGACGGAATAACAGCTGAACTCTTGAAGGCGGGTGGAAAACCGGTCCTTAGGGCCCTTCAGAAGTTGTTCGACTCCGTCTTACTGGAAGGGAAAACTCCAAAGGCATGGAACAGAGGTGTGGTGGTGCTGTTCTTCAAAAAGGGTGACAACGCCTTACTGAAGAACTACCGCCCCATCTCACTTCTGAGCCATGTCTATAAGCTGTTTTCAAGAGTCATTACGAACCGTCTCGCACGCAGGCTAGATGACTTCCAGCCTCCCAAACAAGCCGGTTTCCGAAGAGGCTTTAGCACTGTAGACCACATCCATACGCTTCGTCAGGTTATACAGAAGACTGAGGAGTATTACCTGCCCCTCTGTCTAGCGTTCGTGGACTACGAGAAAGCCTTCGATTTGATTGAAACCTGGGCTGTACTACAATCTCTCCAATGGTGCCAAGTGGACTACTGCTATATCGAAGTGCTGAAGTGTTTGTACGAGAACGCCACTATGTCAGTCCAACTCCAGGACCAGAACTCGAAACCTATTCCGCTGCAGCGGGGAGTCAGGCAAGGAGATGTTATTTCTCCTAAACTGTTTTCCGCTGCACTGGAGGACGTGTTCAAGACTCTGGACTGGAGAAGGCTAGGCATCAACATAAACGGCGAGTACATCACTCACCTTCGGTTTGCTGACGATATAGTAGTCTTGGCTGAGACCATGGAGGATTTAAGTACAATGCTCAATGACCTCAGTAAAGCCTCCGAGCGAGTTGGTCTAAGGATGAACATGGACAAGACGAAGATCATGTCAAATGCCCATGTAGGACCAACTCCTGTAACAATCGGACACTTTACGCTCGAAGTTGTAGACGATTACATATACCTAGGACAGACTGTCCAGTTAGGTAAGTCCAACTTCGAGAAAGAGGTTAATCGTCGAATCCGACTCGGCTGGGCAGTGTTCGGGAAGCTACGTCACATCTTTTCGTCCAATATCCCGCAGTGTCTCAAGACGAAAGTCTTTGACCAGTGTGTGTTGCCAGTGATGACATATGGTTCTGAAACGTGGTCGCTTACTATGGGCCTCATAAGACGGCTCAAAGTCACCCAAAGAGCAATGGAGAGGGCCATGCTGGGAGTTTCTCTGCGTGATCGCATCAGAAATGAGGCCATCCGCAGCAGAACCACAGTGACCGATATAGCCCTTCGAATCGCTAAACTTAAGTGGCAGTGGGCGGAGCACATAGCACGCAGAACCGATGGCCGTTGGGGCGGGAAGGTTCTCGAGTGGCGACCACGTACCGGAAGGCGTAGCGTGGGCAGGTGGGGGGCCACACGATGGACTGATGACCTGGTAAGGGTCGCGGGTGTCCGCTGGATGCGGGTGGCGCAGGACCGGTCATTGTGGAAGTCTTTGGGGGAGGCCTATGTCCAGCAGTGGACGTCATTCGGCTGAAATGATGATGATGATGATTGTATAGTAAACGTAGATTAGGAGGTATCGGTATGAAAACCTTCTTTGTGCGTGGTCTGACAAGCACTTGGCCAGTTTTTCCATAATCATCAACTACTCGGTTTGACGAATGAGCCCAAATACGGGTTTATCTTCTATAGTTTAGGAGTTGCTATGGCGACCTTCTGTTTCTATAATCAGATCAGCTCGATAATACCATAATATTGTATGTATAAGTATTGTCACCTTACATAAGTATGACCACCGTGGGATGAGCTGTAGCATCCCTGGAATACGGTGAAAATACTGCGATCGCCAACCCGCATGCCAATCGTGGCGATTATGACATTTACCCCCCATGTAACTGGGGGAGGTCTGTCCAGCAGTGGACGTCCTTGGGCTGATATACCTAGTGGTGGTGGTTACATAAGTACGCCAAATTTCAGCACAATCGGTTGAAGATATCTGCTTCAAAATCGAGTTGCAAGATTCCACCCGAACAAACATACATAACACCATATCAGCCGAAGGTTGTCCACTGCTGGACATAGGCCTCCCCTAAATTCACGGGAGATATATGCAATAATCTCCACGCTTGGCATGCGGGTTGGCGATCGCAGTATTTCCACCGCACTCCAAGGATGCTGCTGCCCATCTTCTGGTGGTCTTGGTTGTGGTTTTAGGACATACCCGGGTCCAACAACACTGACCGACCAACATACATACTACCACCACCACCATATCAGCCAAAGGACGTCCACTGCTGGACATAGGCCTCCCCCAAATTCACGGGGGGTATATGCCATAATCGCCACGCGTGGCATGCGGGTTGGCGATCGCAGTATCTCCACCGCACTCCAGGGATGCTGCTGCCCATCCCCCGGTGGACTTGGTCGTAGTTTTAGGACATACCCGGGTCCAACAACATACATACATTGCAAGTTAAATAAAAGCTTGTAATATAAATAGGTATTATAATACCCTTAAATTAGTTTATAAGTACCTACCTATCTCCCAAACACTAACCTTTCTAAGGATTTATCTGACATAGTTTCGATTTCGCCTAAATCCGGAGACGACTCCATGGCTTTGCCTTGTTCTAATTATTGTTTTCTAAAATAAGCAAATAAAATTTATTTTTGCTTTACTTATAAATTTAAAAGAATATTTTGTCAGTAGAAACATCTCGGTTTAGTATACACGAGTTTAAAAAAACGATTTATTTTATAATTGGAACATTATCTAGTTTGGTAAATAAAGTTGTTTTGGGACAATTACTTATTTTTTTTTACATTGCTCAATTGAACAAGCGTTCCTTTTTTTAGAGACCTTCACCGATTATTTCCTTATTTTCAAATGAATAAAATACCACTTTAAATGTACCTATACGCAAACAGTATCCAAAACGCGCGGGAGCTCGCCTAGCACAGGCCCATCGCTGACAGTAGTCGGTAGCGGACTGAGGGGGCACTGATTGCATAGAAAACACGCGGGCGGCTAGCTTATACCGTAAGGGCGTATGCGACAAAACAGTCTTTTTCAGTTTAAATAAAAACCATTAGTAATTTAATAAAATCCAATTACAATATTGAAGTGATTGCTTAGATGAATTTAAATGGAAAACTAAGAGACTTTAACAAGTGCCGTTTATCTGTAAAATGCAAATCTCTGTTTTTAAAGAGGTTTAAAAGAAAATTATTTTTGTGTTATGAAAATTATCCAATCATGTAAAGCTATTACAAAAGTGAAGCCAAAGGTACTATGGATCATATAAAAAATAATTGTGTTCGTATGTTTCTTGGTTGCGGAGAAAAATTGCAATCCCTACCGCCAATATTTTCAATTCGTCGTCTTAAAATAATGTTTACGAACTGGAAGTACCCCGTGAATGAAGGAATATTTGCAACTTATGTTTTTTTACTAGTTTCCAATGATATTTTAATAGTTGTCTCCGCGTCTCAACGTGAGGTCGGGGCGAGCGTTATTGCCACATCCCCCGCACAACGCGCCCCAGCGGAGTATCCATGAACGCCTGGTTTTTTAGGATATCTTTCAGCTGCTCTGTTTCAATATTTTAGTACTGAATGATATTGAAAGAAAAAACACGTACTTTTTTTATTTTTCGTAAGGAATCCACTGTTAAAATTTGAACACTCAATATTATTTCACCCTGTATACACCTACTTCTAGAAGAAATTTACTATATGCCTGCGTCAGTCGCCTAGCGTGTCCAATGCGGCTGATGGCCTACTCCGAACTTCTAAAATCGAACTTCGTTTCGTGCCGTACCTTTCCGTCATATAGCGTACAACACGAGAGTGAAAGGGACGGCAGGCCCTCTGGTTTACCGCGGAACTATGCCTAAGACGGATTGAGTTCTAACTTTTATCAGCCAGTCAAAAGTGAACCGTTGGACGCAATAATTACCATGCTTGGCTCCTTAATCCGGCGGCGGTTGTTAAGGGGCGTGTGCGGTTTCAGTCTTTTTAATTTCACGCTGAAGTTTGGCGGCGGTGGCGACTTTACTGTACCCCACATAGCACGTTTTCCCGGGGTGCGGCGGGACGAGATTTTCCTGTGACTTAACTGTAAAGAATACATGAAGTGTTATGTTATATGTGAAGAAATTTTTAGATGCATGCAATGATAATTGTGATACAAAGATGTATTATAAATAAAATAAAACCTTCATTTGTTTGATAATATATCCATAAAAGAAACTCTTCAGTGAAGTTCCGGTGGCCAGTTCTGGTCTTCATCATCTTTACTTCACCAAATAGTTCTTATCTTATAGAGAGCAAATGCACGTGCTATTTTAATGAATATTAAATCTCCTAATAGTATAATTCGAGGATTTCCCTCGATTTCTCGAGGGTCCCGTCATCATACCGTGAATCTTCGGAATCTGTCTGTGAAAAGTTGCGTGTCACACGAGCACAAAGTTATATACATCTCGTGCTTTTGAGTCCCTGGCTACTCTCAAGATTCTAACTTTGAATTTGCGCTCGTGATTCAATATCAACAAACAAATTTGCTCTTTTGTGGCGCAAAAAACTATTTCAAGATTTTCGACATTACAAAATCGATAAATGAAAAGTAACTAAAGACAGCTCAAAATGCCACAAATATTTCGGGCCCTGCGAATAAGTACTAATAGTGTGTAAAGCCATCACAAACCGCAGCAGTGCCAAATACTGAAATAAAATTATCGGTGTTATTATGCCAATAATCGAAGGAAAGATCCTCTATCTTTCCTTACGAGCAGAGGCAGGGGAAGACCGAGACGTGCTTTTATGGATCAAGCCAAAGATAAGGTCAATGTAATGTCGTATGAGGAGCTCAAAGCATTGGCAGAGTACCGAACAGAATGGCGGTTATCCCACCGACAAGAGATTCTTAATAGTCCGCAGTAAGCTCGGGTTTCCATACAAACGTAGTTACGCTCTGATTTTAAAACGCCATGCTGGAATAACATGAAACTTTGTATACACAATGGGATCCGGCATATCTAGGTCGGATATTAGTTTCTGTTGCTTGAAATTATAATGGAGAAAAAATACAGCGATTATTAAGGTTTTCATACAAGGCGTAAAAATCCCAAAAACTCGCTGTATTTTTTTTCTGCTTCAATTTCTATGGCGGCTCCCATTGTGTATACAAAGTTTCATGTTCTTTCAACAAGGCGTTTTGAAATGAGAACGAAACTACTTTTGTATGGAGAATCGAGTTCAGCCGAGCATACTGGGGATACTTAAATATATGATGATATATATGGTGATGATTACGCCAATAGGAGCGTTCGTGGCCCAGCGGCGCCCGCGTACCGCGTGATGTCGGGCGGGGACTGATCCCGGATCCCCTCGGATGGGTGACCGCATTGAGTGGTTACTAACTGAGCGCCCCCGTGCTTTGGAAGGCACTTTAAGCCGTTTATCCTGGCTGCTATCTATGATAGCAGTCGGTAAGCCAAGTTAGAGGCCGACGGGCGGCTTGAGAACTTCTAACAGTCATGTTGCCCACTCACTTGACAAGCCTAATCCCAATAAGCTCTAGTTTCCCCCTTGGAAGGTCAGATGGCAGTCGCTTCCGTTAAAACTAGTGCCTACGCCAATTCTTGGGATTAGGCAGCGGACCCCAGGCATCATTCTGGATGCAAATGTAGGTACTGGGAATAACGCTAGGATGATGATGAGTGTTATTATGCCAATGAAGGAGGATACATATATTTAGTACAATTAAATGAAATCAAATCAAATCAGAAACGGTTCGTAAAATACACATTGACGTAAAAAATAATAACTTAAACCTGATTACATAAGTACAGAATGAAGATTATCTAATAGAAATTATTTAAAAAAAATTAGAGTGAAAGTTATTTTAAAAATGAACTCCGTTCCTGGGAAACGTTGTTTTAATGGGCGAGTTTCTGTGTAGGTATTGTTTACGTCTGTGTAGGATATGAGCGGAAAAACGCTGGAGAGGCGTTTAGTTTAATATTGGTTTTACTTTACTCACCTGGTCCTCCTCGTCACTATCCGGGACCTCGACGAACTCCGAATCGCTCTGAAATTAATTACCCGATTAGTATAAGTATATACTCGAACACTACCGCTCATAAGTATTTAGGCACAAATACCTTTTTCCAAACTTCTGTATTGGCTATGTGCACGTCTGAAACGTCAAACGTCAAAGGTCCCGAGACAATGTCAAAATTTAGAGATGTCAAATAATGACACATGAATATTTTATTTACTTTAGTAAACGAGAAAGACCCCGTATTGGAAATTTTACTGAAATAAATAAGAGAATAAATAAATACATACAAACGAAACGAATCGTAGGAAACCGTTAAGAAACCAATAGAAAACGTGAAAGTAAATTTGACAGTGGTCCCCGGTAAGTACACATTTCTGCCATGGTGTGCGCTACGATCGCCTAGCTTACCCCCACCACCTACTTCGCACATAGCCAATACAAACATGACTTTCAGAAATACACTGCCAAGTCAGAGTCCCTTGACAGTTTAGCGCGCATTTAGCATTTTTTTATTTAGCTGACTTATTGAGCCTTGAATCGGTGCCAGAGACCCCCTTTTAAAATGCTAGTTTTCTTTTTGCAATGACTTAAATAACTACTAATTGTTGGTTCACAGAAAAGTGTAGTCTGTTTGTATGAACCAGCAATTAGTAGTTATATACGTCATTGCAAAAAGAAAACTAGCATTTTGAAGGGGGTCTCCGGCACCGATTCAAGGCTCAATAAGTCAGCTAAATAAAAAATGCACGCAAAACTGTTCAGGGACTCTGACTTGGCAGTGTATTTCCGAAAGTCATTTTTTTATACAGATGTATGGAAAAAGGTATGGGTGCCTAAATACATATGAGCGGTAGTGTATGTGAAAAGCTAACATTATTCTCAGGTTATTTACAAGTCGGAGAGCTCTCAGAGCTGCCTGGTAAACGGCCGCCATTGCCTACAGGTGCTTGCACCTACAAATATGTGTAGTATAAATAGCTGTCATATCCACATAACAAGATTTTCTTATGAGTTGAGGTACTTACAAGACTGTCGTCCGAGGCAATGAGTTCGGAATCCGTGAGGTCATCAGGTACCACACCGGATATACTTAAACGCGTCGCCCGGGACATTAACATGGCCTCCTCGTTAGCGCTGGAATCTGTTGAAAAGTGTGTGTACGAGAACAATATGAGTGTCTAAGCTACACTGGCCTCCAAAAAAAGGTATAACAGTATTTGTTTCTTTCAGCCATTTTTTAAAAGGAGGTTGTCAAAAAGGAGTTTATATGTACAGGGTGACATCGGAGACGTGATCAGAAGCTAATTTTTCAGAAACAACAATGATTGCCTTTTCAATGCAATAGTTGTTACATCGAATAAACCATGTTTATTTTTTAAAATTTTTACTAGAAAAATAATAGCGCCATGCTTAAATCATGGTCACCCTATCACTTTTGACACACGATGTATGAGGGATGACACGACGTCGTGTGGTGTAGGGTGACGAAGCAGTATTAAACATTATTTTTTCTGTTAATAATTTGAGGAATAATAGTCAATATTGCAAGTAGTAACTGTGATATCATCTTTATTGAGTTTGTCTTTCAATATTTCATCGAGCCAAATAATTTCTGATTACGTCTCCGATGTCACCCTGTATAACAAAACTAAATTTTCTACATAATGCTTTTTATTTCAAGTTTCTAATTTAAATAGTATAGAAGTAATCGTCACGTTTATGAGTGTTATACCTTATTTTGCAGGCCAGTGTATTTTATCTGTACTTGTCTATGACTGCTTACTTTCTGTCAACGCTCTCTTTATTACATAACATGTGACATGGTTCCTAAGAACAAATCTTCGTATGTCTTATAGTTTCAGACTTTCCCATACTGACCGATTTGAATGGGCCATCCTGTATATATATACAGGTCGTCAAAATATATATATATAATATGTATATATTATATATATGTATATTTTGACGA
This sequence comes from Notocelia uddmanniana, assembly GCA_905163555.1. NCBI lineage: Eukaryota > Metazoa > Arthropoda > Insecta > Lepidoptera > Tortricidae > Notocelia > Notocelia uddmanniana. Next base: position 70,370,701 of record LR991052.1, read on the forward strand.
CCTGTTTAGCCTAGTTGGTAGTGACTCTGCCTCCGAAGCTAGAGGTCCCGGGTTCGAATCCCGGCCAGGGCATTTAATTGTGCATTTTTCACGGATATTTGTTCTTGGGTCTTGGGTGTTTTCTATGTATTTAAGTATGTATTTATCTATATAAGTATGTATATCGTCGTCTAGTACCCATAGTACAAGCTTTGCTTAGTTCGGGACTAGGTCGATTTGTGTAAGATTGTCCCCGAATATATAATATATATATATATATATATATATATATATATATATATATATATAGTCGCAGGTAGCGGCATTTGTACCTCAATTATTAGATGTATTTGGTACCTTATCATGTAAGTTTATGATGAAGGCTTGGATATGCTCATATATTTATGAACTCTGTAATAAAGCTTTTTTTATGCTTCTAAAGCAGTGAATGAAGAAAACATTGTTTTGTTCATTCGCTCTTCTAAAGAGGTTAAAGCCCTTAAATTACGTACGTAATTTTTCGTAAAACCTCAAAGCTAAACTTAAATTAAAGTCGAGTGTCACAACAAATAACATTATGACATTTCTGTTTGACTGTTCGTATCGTTTTTTTTATTGATAAGATGGTAAACAAATAATATAGTAGGTTATACAAAATTCTTATATGTATAGTGGTTTTTTTTTTCAACTGAAGGTAAAATAAATAAAATGAAATAAATAATAAATTAATATTGGGGGACAATCTTACACAAATCGACGTAGTCCCAAATTAAGCAAAGCTATGGGTACTGAACGACGATATACATACTTATATAGCAAAATACATATTTAAAGACATAGAAAACACCCAGACCCAAAAAAAATATCCGTGCTAATTGTACAAATAATGCCCAGGCCGAGATTCGAACCCGGGACCTGTAGCTTCAGAGGCAGTGTCACTACCATCTAGGCTACACAAGCCGATAAAATTTCCTGGATATTAATAAATCAGGTACCGTCAGGGAATCGTTGTTATAAACATATGATCTAAAAATAAGATAATTAGGGGTAGTCGCTATTTTATTTATAATTTTGGTTAAGTACTCTTGTATGTATTTTCTTTAATAATACATTAATATGATTATTATATTTATGTGGTAGCAGCAATTGCATTCATAGATATTTTTGTTCAAATGTAAGTTATATAAAAAGATCTATGATCTAGCGAAAGAATTAACATTCAACAAGAGATGGAACAACTTTTAATGACTCTGCTTTTTATTGATTGGTAAGTATATTCTCTAATCTATACTAATATTATAAAGCTGAAGAGTTTGTTTGTTTGTTTGAACGCGCTAATCTCAGGAACTACTGGTACGATTTGAAAAAATCTTTTTGTGTTGGATAATCCATTTATCGAGGAAGGCTTTAGGCATCAAAGTCGCGGACAACAGTTAGTGCTAACTAAAATTTATATTAACTAACAACGTGTTCAGTTAGAAAAAAAAATGAGCACCTGCTGATTCAATCCCCACAGAATGGCGCGGCCTGGTGCCTATACCACAAAACTTTACAAGCGTACAATTTGACAAAATTGTCAACTTTTTCTATGGAAAATAGTACACGCTGGCCGCGGCGGTCAATAGTAAAATTGTTATTACCTAGCTGTCAAATTTACTATTGACCGCCTGGGTAGGCCGCGTCAATGATATTTAGGCCTCCCTGTAGTGGCACGTACCAGTAAGCACTTACCGGCCACTATTAGCAAGCTTAATAAAGAGAATACATAGGTAAATATAGGGGGACAATTTTACACAAATCAACCTAGTCCCAAACTAAGCAAAGCTTGTAATGGGCACTAGGCGACGATATACATACACATTTAAGTATGTACATAGAAAACATCCAAGACTCGGGAACAAAATATACGTGCTTATTACAAAAATAATACCTTGACCGGGATCTGAACCCGGGACTCCCCGTTTCCCCGTAGGCAGGATCAGTACCAACTAAGCCAAAGTGGTCGTAAAATAATATAACTAACAAAATATATTTACACCCATATATTTTGTTAGTTACAATTTACACCCAAGAAAAAAGTTATCTAAAATCTTACCGTCATCGTCCGACGTCGTCTCTTCACAGATCACGTGCGGGCGGGGAAGACTCAAGCCGGTGGGTCCTGCTGAAGAGCGTGAGATTGGTAACGTTATAATGTACAATTACAATTAGCGCACCTAATATAGCACGTAGCAGCCAAAGTTGCCGGCCTAATAGATCAGGACACCATTATATTTTGTATGGTGTGTAACTATTTGGCCGCCCACTTTGGCTGCTAACTGTACTGTGGGTACTAAGCGACGATATACATACTTAATCTAGACCATCAAAAACATAAATGTGAAAATGGGAGCCAAGTTCAATATTAAGAATATGCGATCCGTGGTTGTCGTCTTCACCGACAAAAGAATTGAGATCTAAATGGGTGCCAAGTTCCGTAGCTTATCTGAAAAGGTGCCAGGTCTAGCACTAGATTGTTTACAATTAAACTAATTTATTGCGGCTTAATGCATTTTGAGCCTTAACTTGGAAGAAAGCTGTTGGATACTTAAGCCTTAACTTGGCAGTTTTGTATGCAGTATGTTATAACACCATGAAAGCTGTTGGATATTTAAGAAAACTGCCAAGTTAAGGCTCAAAATGCATTAAGCCGCAATAAGTTAGTTTTACTGTAAACAATCTAGTACCAGACCTGGCACCTTTTCAAATAAGGTACGGAACTTGGCACCCATTTAGATCTCAATTCTTTTGTCGGTGAGTACGACAACCACGCATCGCATATTCTTAAAATTGAACTTGGATCCCATTTTTACATTTATGATTTTGATGGGATATCATTACTTTTTGTCAAACTTCACCAAATTGTGCTTTTCAAGAGCAAATGCAGATTTACTATAATACAACATACCCAAATAGCTATAGGTGCACCTAAAATATTTGAAGAATTTCCTCGATTTCCCCAGGACTCTATGATCAGATTCTTACTTGATAACTATGGGACTACCCCTGGAGTATACCGCTTAAAACAAAAAAAATCCAAATCGGTTAATAAATGACGGACTTCTGAGGTAACAGCATAAATAATAATAAGAATATAACTAATAAAAAAAATCACTGTTTTCTTTTTTTTTCTGGTGTACACACACAATTACCAAGCTGCATGCCAAATTTCAGCTTTCTAGGTCACTTGGAAGTGGGTTAGGTTTTTGATTACTAGTCAGTCAGTCAGTGGTAAAAATGCCGTTTTATGGAATTTAATATCCCAAATAACTATTTCACGTATGTTTATGAAATTTGTGGTTCTAGTTGTTCTAAAGGATCTTAATACATGTACCAAATTTCTTTCTTATGTTAAATAGATTTAGAGTTATTGAGGGTTTAAAAGTGGTTCCAAACGGTTCGTGTTAAATAACACACGGCGGCTGTCCGCCAGTTTAGTGTATAGGTGGGGTGAACTTGGCTGGAAACGCTGCCGCGTGTCTAGATAGATAAATAAATATTTAAATACACAGAAAACATCCAAGACTCAGGAACAAAATATTCGTGCTCATTACACCAATAATGCCCTGACCGGGATTCGAACCCGGAACCTCTAGCTTCGTACGCAGGGTCACTACCAACTAAGCCAAAGTGGTCGTAAAATAATTATATTAAACACTCCTCGCACCTAGTACCTAAACCATACCTAACAAAATATTATTATTAATGATAATAAACATTTAATTAGAACTCAAGGATTCGTATCATAAAATCATAATACATTATACAATTATTCATATAAAATACGATAACTTAACATCCACGCAAAAGTTTTTTTAAAATCTTACCATCATCTTCGGAAGCAGTCGCTTCACAAAGCACTTCCGTCCTGAGTCTTCGAGCCGCTCTTCGAGTGCCTGATGAAGAGGATGAGATTGATATCATTGTAACATACAATTATAATTAGTACACCTAATATAGTACGTACACAATCCCACTAATACTATAAATGCGAAAGTTTGGATGTTTGTTACTCAATCACGCAAAAACGGCTGAACAGATCAAGATGATTTTTTGTATACTAACAGTATGTAATCTGGATTCACTTATAGTGTACTTTTTGTCTCGATAAAGGGATGAAGGGAATAATATATTAATCGGGGGTGCAAATATGGTCTATGAAACAGGGTGATTTAAATCCTCATACGCCATTCTAAGCTTTAAGTTTCAGCCAATTGCAAGTATAACGGCGTGTCAATAAATTTAACGTAAGCCATAGCAGAATTTGAAGTATTGTAAACAAGCTGACGTTTCGATATGTCAAAGCCGAAATATCATAATTCCTTCTGATTGATGACGCTATTTTTGAGTTTAACCTTTTAGCAATTAGGTCTATTATTGCGTGTAAATCTAAATAAATTTGCGATACTTTGGAATTGTTTGTCTTCATATGCTTAAATACAAAAACAGCTGCTTCAACGCAGTCTTTGTGTCGTTGGTGTACAATTTAATTTTGTCGTGTATTATTTTTTACGTAATTGGTGACTCTTCACACCATAATAACTGTTTGATATAAGAGATCACTTAGGCTGGGCAGCCCAATCGTCAACATTGACAAACACCGCAACGTCAACGTTGAAGCACCTTAGATCTATGCACAAAGTACAATATATATACTTAGATAGAGATACCAGTGAAATACTCCACATAGATCGTAGCGCCGTTGTGTATTTAGTAAGAACTAACCGCACGACCGCTGCATCCGTGTCACTTCAATATGCGAGTGCGATAGAGATAGCACCCAGTGACATCTGGTACAAACAAGTTAAACTAACATTTCCGTAGAAAAATTCGTACTTCGAGCTGAAAGACCCTTGGATCTATGCTTATCCGTATACATATAATACAGCTGTAGAGGGTCGAAAATATGTACATTGAAGATATTGGATAAATCAATGGAGCGATTGGAGGGCCCTTGGCATCGAAACAGAACACATTTCAACAGTTTTAAGTATTCGTGTCTGTTTGTCTATCGGTTTATATGTCTAGGCATTGTGACTCTCGGCCTTCAGCCTCACGTGCATTGCCGCTCTGCTTCGGGCCTTCAGTCCTCAGCCTTACACTTCACTCTGTGTGGCTGATCGGCATGAGGAGCCCGCTCTATGTGAATGATCTGCATTTGGACTCGCATGCCTTGCCCCTCTGCATCAGGCCTTCGGCCCTACATAAGGAGCCCGCTCTGTTGGGACTCTCGGCCTTCGGCCTCGCGTGAATTGCCACTCTGCTTCAGGCCTTCGGCCCTACATAACGAGCCCGCTCTGTTGGGACGCTCGGCCTTCATATTAAATGTAATCATTTCTTAAGGGGGTGTAAAGAAGGGTGAAAGATGTATGGGTAAATAAATAATTCTAAAGCGAGAATGAGTTCTACGCAGACGAAGTCGCGGGCAAAAGCTAGTTATACATATTTTGTATGGTGTACCAAACTATATGACGCTGGCTGTACAGTCGAACATATAAGCAGCTGGAGACTTGGTACTTTGACGAATCCAGCAGTTAAACATATTTTGTATGACAGTTACAACATGATGTTAAACTGGTACAAACTCAGAGTACCCCAGAGAAGACGTCAAATAAGAATATAGGATCTCTATACAGATCCTTACTGTGAGGAAGCAGGTGGTACGCCCCCCCCCCCCCTTGTTATGGCCGTAGGCGGCTGTACGATTTTATCCGCTTATGCTACTTTCCAAAAATATATTAACGATGCCACTCGAGCCATTTTTTAAGAGTCCGCAGTAAGCTCTGTTCTCCATACAAACGTAGTTTCGCTCTCATTTCAAAATGCCATGCTAGAATGACATGAAACTTTGTATACACAATGGGATACGGCATATTTAGGTCGAAAATTAGTTTCTGCTGCTTGAAATTATAATGGAGAAAAAATAAAGCGATTATTAAGGTTTTCATAAAAGACGTAAAATCTCGCTGATTTTTTTTTTATTACCAGTATTACCATTTCTAGCAACAGAAACTAATTTCTGACCTAGATATGGCGGCTCCCATTGTGTATACAAAGTTTCATGTTATTTTCAGCAAGGCGTTTTAAAACGAGAACGACAAACTACGTTTGTATGGAGGCACTCTTAAAGCCGATTAAATGTTTGTATGGGACCAACTACGATTAAAACAACATAATTTTTAAGAAAAAAAAACCGACTTCAATGGGGGAGTCCGGTGAAAGATTATTAATCTTAGATGGTGCACTCTTAGATTCCATACAATAAAATACAAAAATGGCTATAAGTATGTTTATAATGGTAGAAGACTAAGTACCCTCAATTCCTCATGAAATCATGGAAAAACCTTGCTTGCTTGACAAACAAAACGAAGAGAACAAATCGCCAAACGTGAACTACGCGTCGTTGAAGAGTTCCGTTCTGATCATCATCAGCAGTTCCACTTCATCAAATGTCACTTTTATGAATGAAAATGCTTGATTAGTTCATGAAAATACTAAAATCACTATTTGTGTGCCTTTCACATTTGAGGAGTTTCCTCGATTCCTAATGGATCCCATCATCAGAACTCGAGCATGACAAAAATCAATCGTGAAAATAGAACTTGCTTAACAAACACCGCTAGAAGGACAAATCGCCAAACGTGAACTTTTCGTCGTTGAAGAGTTCTGTTGTGATCATCATCAGCAGTTCCACTTCATTAAATGTCACATTTTTGTATGATAAAGCTCGATTTGTTGATAAAAACACAAAAATCACTATATGTTTGCCTTTAAGATTTGAGGAGTTCCCTCAACTCCTCATGATCCCACCATCAGAACTCGAGCATGACAAAAATTAATCGTGAAAATAGAACTTGCTTAACAAACACAGCTAGGAGGACAAATCGCCAAACGTGAACTTTTCGTCGTTGAAGAGTTCTGTTCTGATCATCATCAGCAGTTCCACTTCATCCAATGTCACATTTTTGGATGCAAATGCTTGACTTGTTGATAGAAACACAAAAATCACTATATGTTTGCGTTAAAGATTTGAGGAGTTCCCTCAATTCCTCATGGATCCCATCATCAGAACTGCCTTTTGACAAAAACGGGACCAACTTGGATATATATACATACAATCAAAAGAAAAAAAATTCAAATCGGTTAAGAAATGACGGAGTTATGGAGTAACAAACATAAAAAAAAAAAAAAACAAAAAAAAAACATACAACCGAATTGATAACCTCCTCTTTTGAAATTTTGAAGTCGGTTAAAAAGACGCACATGAAGGTCAAAGGTGGATATTGTTCCCGTCCCGAACACCAAAAACGCTCCATACTAATTGACAGAAAATTATGACGCCACAACGCACGAGCCTCGTATGGAAAACAAGAAAATTGGTATTTTAGTCGTGAAATACTGCGTTTAAGTACATACTAGTTATGGTACAATTTTTAGGGTTCCGTAGTCAACTAGGAACCCTTATAGTTTCGTCATGTCCGTCTTTATGTCTGTCCGGGGCTTTGCTCTCTGATTGTTAGTGCTACAAAGCTGCAATTTGGTATGGATATATAAATAAATAATACTGACAAGTCGTAAAATAAAACCTCAAAAAAAGGATTTTTTTTTGTGTACCGCCCCTACACGTAAAGCGGGGATGAATATTTTTTTGCTTCTACCCTATGGTGTGGGGTGTTGTTGAATAGGTATTTCAAAATGAATAGAGGTCTTCATCAATAATTAATAAAAATGAATATTTTCTGAAATATTCACTCCAAAAGAAAAAAAAGTGTACCCCCCCCCTTTTTTTGAAATATGGGTCCAAAAAATATGAATTAAATCACGAAAGTAAACGTAAAGCAGACCTTCAACGAAAACTATAGCGGGCATGATCAGTTAAACCGTTTTCGAGTTATCGTAAGAAGTCTTGTTTTCTTACCTATAGTAAAAGACGTATGAAACGCTGCCAAGGTATATAATATAATAAATAAATATAATACACCATCCAAAACATAAATGTGAAAAACATTTCAAGAGTTCCCTCGATTTCTCCAGGACCCCATGATCAGATTATGACCCGATGATCACTCCGGAAGTATACCGTTTCAAACAAGAAAATAATTTTCCAAATCGGTTAATAAATGACGGAGTTCGGAGGTAACTAGCATAAATAATAATAATAATAAAACTAATAATAAAATCACTGTTTTCTGATTTTTTCTGGTGTATACACATAATTACCAAGCTGCATGACAAATTTCAGTTTTCTAGGTCACCTGGAAGTGGGTTAGGTTTTTGATTACTAGTCAGTCAGTCAGTCAGCGGTAAAAATGCCGTTTTTTGGAATTTCTCTCTCTCAATAAGTATTAAACCATAACTATTAAACCTTTATTTATTTATAACTCAATAACTATTAAACTTTTATTTATGAAATTTGGGGTACTCGTACTAGTTGTTCTAAAGAATTTTAATAGTGGCTCCAAACGGTTCGTGTAAAATACACGGCTGCTGTCCGCCAGTTCCTGGGGTGAACTTGGCTGGACACGCTGCCGCGTGTCTAGATCCCTTTTGCTAGTTACTGTTTTTTTTAAAGTAAGTTCATTGGGCAATTACGGTGCTCTACACTGAGCATGACGCGACATGCTCTTGGCCGATTTTTTTAAATTCTATTATTTAACTTTTGAGACGATAAAACCGGCCAAGTGCGTGTCGGATCACGCACAATAAGGGTTCCGTGCCGACACCTCTTAATCTACATTTAGAACCACAATACAATACATTTAATCATAAAAGGTCGTATCTTCATGTTTCATGTTTTGGCAAGACAGTTTTTCAGCAATAACTCAAAAACCGTTAATACTATCTTATTAAAACCAAAAATAGTTGGAAGGATTTATTAATGTGGATCATCATGATTTTTTACAGAATTTGAAACTTCATAGTTTAGAAATTAGAGGGTGGGGGGGGGGGTGACACACTTTTTAGACTTTGACAGCTAAGTAATATCTCAACAACGGTTGACAAAAATGAAAAAATCTTTTAATTTCTTTCTTTGTAATTTCACATCATAATTCTATAGCGGTTCATAACATACACCTTCACACCAAATTTCATAATTGTAGTGGTCATATTCTCCGAGTAAATCGGCTGTGACATACGGACGGACAGACAGACAGACATGACGAATCCATAAGGGTTCCGTTTTTTGCCATTTGGCTACGGTACCCTCAATAAAACATGTTTTTTAGAAACTTTCAAGTATCATATTTTATTACCTAATTCTCATTTTATTGTGTTAAAAAGTAAAACTAGTTTATTCTTCAAATTAGGCATATTACATGCACCTATGAACGTCAATAAACTACCACTGGTTCGGAAAAATAAACCTCTGCCACGAGAAGAATCGGTGTAAGAAACTCGGCGAGGTGTCATTTTTTCAAAACAATATACATTGTATAGTTAAATATAAAATTACAGTCTCAGTTACTACATAAATAACAAGCTACAGTAGAAAACCTATTTTCGCGATAGATTAGCCGTGCACGACACTATCACTGCCAAACATCCCTGTCCATGATGTAATCGTTTACCTTATAATATGCTTTTGAAATAAGTGTTTGTTTTACTACAGATTTGAATTTAGAATAGCTAATTTGACGGTATACTATCCATATAACGGCAATAAGTCATAAAGTTTAAACATAATGAAACTACCCTATTAAATATGAAAAAAGGCCATGGTGTAATAATAATAATTAATATTTAGTTCGGACATTAGATTATCCATAATTGTTCGTATTTTGCTTAACCTAGTCGTATTAGTGCGGTACTTACACTAAACATAAAATTTCTTAGCACAGGTATTCTATACTTAAAAAGAGGTACCATTGAAACCTATCTCAATGAATAGTTTGCACGTGTCTGCACGAGATATAAAATATGTTATGTGTACTGTAAAATGATAGTAATCAGTTTCTACTTACCGAATATCGAGTCGTCGGTGTCCGACTCAAATATTTTCCGCCGCGGACGCAAATCCATGAGGTCGGACTCGTTTAAGCTTCTATTGTTCATTGTAACTCGTCAAGATTTCACAACAAAGGTCAATCAAGTAATTGTAAGCTGAAATGAGGAATAAACGAAAGAACAGTGAATTTCCATTACATAAAGAGAACCAAAAACAAGTCGTCTTTCCTGTGGTCAATCGTTAAGGGGTTACGTGCACATATATAATAATTATATCGCATAAAATTATTTAAGATAAGAAGCCGTTTATGCGGATTAAGAGTCCAAACAAAAATTAGGCTTTATAACGCTTAACTTTGGCAATGTCCACAGGAAAGACGCGAACCTAAATCTCTTTATCACCTTCTCCGTAAGTAGCGTAAGCGTACTGTGAGCATTCGAAATTTGCACACCCACTTTTCAACGAAATCTCAAGGTACCCGACTTCAAAAAATAACACTACTACCGAACGAGATTGCCATATACCAAATTGAATAACAACGACAGATAGATATATCATTTGTTGTCCTTATTATACTTCCACTTTTTTTATATCCTTTATATCTATTTGATTTGATGCGGACCGTTCGTGGCCCAGCGGCGCCCGCGTACCGCGTGCGGTATGCGAGGTTAAGCAATGTCGGGCGAGGTCAGTCTTTGGATGGGTGACCGCTTTGAGTGGTTACTAACTGAGCGCTCCCGTGCTTTGGAAGGTACGTTAAGCCGTTAATCCCGGTTGTTGTCTATGATAGCAGTCGTTAAGCCAAGTTAGAGGCCTCCGGGCGGCTTGAGAACTTCTAACAGTCAAGTTGCCCACTCACTTGACAAGCCTAATCCCAATAAGTTCTAGTTTCCCCCTCGGGTTAGAAGGTCAGATGGCAGTCGCTTCCGTAAAAACTAGTGCCTACGCCAATTCTTGGGATTAGGTAGCGGACCCCAGGCATCCTTCAGGATGCAACTGTACTGGGAATAACGCTAGGAGGATGATGATCTCATGATCTGAGATGATGATCTATTTGATTTGATTTGACTGTGCAGTGGGGCCTTTTACACGGTGATTATTATCGCGATACCCTTGAATGTCGACGTATAATAAAGCAAAATCCCAACAAGCAGTGAAAACCGCGATAATATTGACATCGATTGTGATAATATTAATCGTATAAAATTGTGTTATACAATTTAATCAAGTAATTATTAATTAATTCAGAGGACTTTAAGCAACTTTTATACGTACATTGCGAACTACCTATTGAAAACCGCGATAAAATTGACATCGATTGTGATAATATTACTTAATCTTTTAAAATTGTGTAATAAAATTTAATTAGCTAAAATTCACTAATCCACAGGAATTCTTTTTCAACATTTATACGAACGCATTACAAACTACCTAGGTATATATAGTGAAGCCGGATTAACTATATGCCCAAAAAGTTAGCACAACCAAGATCACGGATGCACGCAGACGCTGTATGTGTACTCTTTCTATTGCCTACCCTCAAAACTTATTGTATAGGTCAATCAAAGGTCAATAGGGGAGATTCCTCATGTTAAATTTTATAACATATTGCCGTTATTTATTAGATAGTATACCATCAAATTAACACAATAAAATGAAAATTACAAAATATAATCAGAATAATAATAAAATACGAGATTTAAAAGTTTCTAAAGAATACGTATTTAAATGCGGTTGTTCACGATTAAAATAGCAATTTTATTGTTTTTAACCGACTTCAAGATTTCAAAAGAGGAGGTTAGTTAAGGTTTGAAAATTCTTTTTTTGATTGTAAGTATATATATCCAAGTTGGTCCCGTTTTTGTCAAAACGCAGTTCTGATGATGGGATCCATGAGGAATCGAGGGAACTCCTCAAATCAAACATATAGTGATTTTTGTGTTTTTATCAACAAATCGCGAATTTTTATACAAAAATGTGACATTTGATGAAGTGGAACTGCTGTTGATGATCGGAACAGAACTCTTCAACGACGAAAAGTTCACGTTTGGCGATTTGTCCTCCTAGCTGTGTTTGTTAAGCAAGTTCTATTTTCACGATGAATTTTTGTCATGCTCGATTTCTGATGATGCGATCCATGAGGAATTGAGGGAACTCCTCAAATCTTAAAGGCAAACATGTAGTGATTTTTGTGTTTTTATCTAAAAACCGAGCATTATCATACAAAAATGTGATATTTGATGAAGTGGAACTGCTGATGATGATCAGAACAGAACTCTTCAACGACGAAAAGTTCACGTTTGGCGATTTGTCCTTTTAGTTGTGTTTGTTAAGCAAGTTCTATTTTCACGATAAATGTTTGTCATGCTCGAGTTCTGATGATGGGATCCATTAGGAATCGAGGGAACTCCCCAAATGTGAAAGGCACACACATAGTGATTTTAGTATTTTCATGAACTAATCAAGCATTTCCATTCAAAAAGGTGACATTTGATGAAGTGGAACTGCTGATGATGATCAGAACGGAACTCTTCAACGACGCGTAGTTCACGTTTGGCGATTTGTTCTCTTCGTTTTGTTTGTCAAGCAAGCTAGGTTTTCAAGACACATTTTTGTCAAGCTGGAGTTCTGATGGAGGATTCCATGAGGAATTGAGGGTACTTGGTCTTCTTCCATTATAAACATACTTGTAGCCATGTTTATTTTATTGTATGGTATCTAAGAGTGCACCATCTAAGTATAATAATCTATCACCGGCCTCCCCGATTGAATTCGGTTTTTTTTCTTAAAAATTATTCCATACAACGTTAGTACGGGGCTCGTGCGTGGTGTCGTCATGGATAACTGTCTGTCAATTAGTATGGAGCGTTTTTGTTGTACGCGAACAATATCCACCTTTGACTCTCATTTGCGGCTTTCGTTGTGATTTTATCCTACTTGATCTCATACAAACATTTAATCCCCTTTATAATGATTTGAATGGTATTGTTATTTTTTAATCAACTAGCCTATACTTTTTAAGCCTTCATTACCATGAAGGCTTTTTTATTATTGGTGTCAAACTACCTTAAACACTTCATCGTCTAATCGATTTTTATTATTAATCGATTTCTTCGACGATCCATTTTGAGATAATGAAACAAAAAACCAGTTGTTAGGGGACTAATTCCGGACTATACGAAGAAGCAGAACCTCAAATTTTCCTCTTCGCTGACTCCGCTGAGGCTGCCTCGCTCATGCAGCGCCTCTGGCATGTTTCTATAGCACCATGTGAGTGCGGGCCTCTTTGCTCCAGCCATGCAGACCAGCACCAACACCGCCCCGCCATGATCGCGGACACATTTGACTATCCAAATATCGCGCACTGTTGCAACAGGTTTAGGCTAGTAATGTAATTAACTTATTACTTAACGGTATGTTTTTATGATAATTTATTTTAATCTAATATCTGTGTAACCTAATAACTGTGGTCACCAATCCAAGAGTTGACCACGGTCGACGTTGCTTACCCTCGCATACTTAAGACAAACAAATTTTATAATTTCAATCCAACTGTAAACTTTCAAGACTTTTTTTTATACTACGTCGGTGGCAAATAAGCGTACGGCCCGCCTGATGGTAAGCGGTCACCGCAGCCTATGGACGCCTGCAACTCCTAGGGGTGTCACATGCGCGTTGCCGACCCTACCTACTACCTACTTAATGACCAATTAGCAAAATGTGCATTCTTTCAAAACAACAATAAGTACCTACCTTGTCAATTGTCATAACATACTTAATCATTATTTTAAGTTATGAAACAAATAACATACCTAATTATGTAAGAATTCCGTTTTTATGCAGTTTACAGTTCAAACGTTATAGAAAATTTTATGTGTGTTAGAATTATGCTTGGTAAAATAATTCTAACACACATAAAATTTTCTATAACAGTTTATATGCTAACCATAATTTACACTTTAACCGTAGCGTCCCAATACATTTCAGAATATTATTTATGTCATTAAGAACATTGGTTCTGTAAAAATAATGATATCCATCATTTTAATACCGGAAATAAAAATAATTTGGAGGTAAAAAGTTTCGTGTTTGCAAAACTATACAAGTCTTTTTTCGGTCTATGTGTCCGTTTTTATAATAAGTTACCTGATGAATTTTCTAATTTTCCGTTTCCAGCTCCAAAAAACTACTTGAAAATATCGTTGATGTCAAAGGCTTGTTACAGATATTATCTAACAGACAGAAATGCACAGGCCAAGCCAGAGACCTAAATAGCATTAATATTCATATATTGTACCGATATTTTCATTGTATCTAGGAAATTAAGACATTTCTTGCTAGAAAGCGTAATAAATGATTTACTTACTCGTAATTTCTTTTCTAGTGGAAGTAATTTAGACCATCGTATCGACCAAACATTCTTTTGAACAGTCGAGAGCACAATGAAATAAGACGAAAAAGTGTTTTTAATACAGTTGCTCAAAAAGTGCTACTTTACGTAGCTGTTTAGCGTGCGGAAAGTTGGTTTTCGCGCACTAGTGCTTTTCACTTTTCCAATTTTTTTAAATTTATGCTTGTTCCAATGCATGACTCCTTATTGCTGGGTGTTAAATATTAGTTTCCTTTAAACGTCGTAATCAACATAAAAACCTACTGTTAATATCAGAATACGAAAAATATACACATTTCATATTTTATTACTTACCTCTGCATCATTATAACACGTTTATTTTTTAATATTGAATATTGAAAAACCGTTCTTAATAAGTTGTCTGAGTGGAACGGAATAGCTGCCGAAACGCCTGTCAAAGAAGAGGCGTTTTTACTTACTGCAAGCATGTTTTAAGTTTATAAAGGCAACATTCGATATTGTTTTTATAAATATTACTTGTTGTTTTTCTTATTTTTTCGCAACTGTATTAAAAAACGTCGTTCAATACACGTGCGGAAATGTCTTTCTTCACTCGTCCCGAGTGTTGCCACTCGCCTGCGGCTCGTGGCATCCCTCGGTACTCGTGAACAAATGACATACTTTCCGCACTAGCATCGAAATGTACTATAATAACCTATCCTCTTGACCACACACACTCAACTAATTCAATTATATGTCACCTTGTGTAATACTGATTGTGTACATTTTTTTTTCTGTTCGGTTATTTTTCTGTGTGCATTGACATATATCTTTGAATTGGCTCTCTGTTAGTTACTATCTTTTACAGGGCTATTTAGGCCTAAAAGCATTTATCAATACTTTTTTAGTACACGTGACCCCTGGGTGGTGCTAAAAGTGCAACAAAAACTGCCAACCGTACTTGTCTTCTCGAAGATCTCACGGTTCGTAAATAAATGCCATACGATTAAATAAATAAATAAAGTTTAATCATTAAATTTTTTTTGACACTAAATAAATACTTTAGTCATGAATAATTTCAGTTCAACCCATTTAAATTTTGAAAGGCCTATTAGTACCTGTTGTATGTTGTTGTACAGTGTTTGAATAGACATTTGTTTTGTTTGAATTAATAATTTTATGTTTATTCGAACACTTCACAGCTACACTGACTACATACAACAGGTCCTCTTCGTAAGTTTTACAACTATAGCAGATTTTTGTATCTGATGATGATGAATTTAGACTGGTGCTTGCACGCATATCCACAACTCTATAGCAACGGGACTGCGCGAATGCCGCCATCTTAGTTCCAACCACTTTGATGCCCGGGTTTATACACACTACACAGGATATTTAAACTTGATGAATAAAACAATAACACTTTTTATACACACATTTATTGCAAGCACAATAGTACATACAATGTGTAGGTAAAGTTAATTTGATTAGATTGATTACATTAACAGTATGAGTTGAAATATACACAGAAGTTATAGATTTATAGATAAAACTGGGTCCTCAAGAGCTTAAAGCAATCACGTACTCGTAACAAATAATACTAACAATGTTTTAATATAATCTGAAATAATGTCATAGTAACATATTCATATTCCAAAATTAAACCTTAAACCGTCTCCTGACATGCCGCACTATACCACAACATATTGTAGGTAGTCTATAGGTGCATGAACCCTGCCATAGAATATAGCTCAAGTGATCCATGCTTTTGGCACAGTTCAGACGGATAGAGGTGTTAGGTAAACAAGCCCTAAGTTCCTTAAGGTACATCACACATTTATTGACTCTTACTGCTAAGCCACAGGTTAAGCGTAACTGAATGAAGACTTAAGTACATATTACGATTATATCCACTGCAGTGCGTATTTGCTAACCATTTCTCCGCCAAAAGACGTCAAACATAGGTAGGTACAAGTTACGAGTTTTAAGTAATATTTTACACTCTTTTGTAGCAATAGTACATTACTATAAAGGCCGGGAAATGAAGGGCTGCAGCCCAAGCAAATATGGAAAAAAAAATACTTCCCGGCAATCAATTTTGTATGAAATTCCTTTACGGTTCTCCCGAGTGGTTCCGCCTGCAAAGTGATACTTTGGCGCCTGTTATAACGCACGTAATGACGAAATTTCATTGCATGTTTGAGAAAAAAGATATAATGTCTTTATTAAAAAATGCGACGATTGATGGTAATAGGTCAAAATTATTGTAGGACTCGAATTTTATGTACTTAACAAAATGTAGCGGATGAATAGCAAAGTTTTCACGGTAGGCCACTTTAGAAGTAGGAATATTTATCTATCAGAAATTAGTTAAATAGATTACGCTTGATTACTAAGTACCTATCCCTTTACACCTGAGAAATCGCGATTTAGACACTATAAATTTACTTACAATCATTTCAATCCCGGTGTTCAGGTATAATAAGATTAGCTAGCTCAGTACCATTTGGCGTGTTGGACAATAAAACGGCCAATAAAAAATGTTTCGTAATAGGATTATTACATTACAAAAATAAAAATATTTACGCGTAAATAAGCGTTTACAATGTTCCCTTTCTGCTTTACATTTACCTGTAACCAGACGATGTATGATATATATATATATAGATAAATGAATATGAATATATATATAAAAACCTACAAAACGTTGACAGAATAGATTGATGCCTGAGATATCTACAGATCTTGCGACTCGAGTTTCCAGTATGTTTCTCCTTATTTTCATCCAAACCGGAATCATTGAGAGTACTATTCATTATAACAACAGTCCTATTCATATAAACAAATTAAAAACAACAGTAAAATTTGGATTAAGAATAGAAAAGTAAAATTAAGAGTAAGCTATGCTCTCAGTAACTTGGTCCGCGTACTGCGAAAAGTGTAAGAACATTCGAAATTTACACACTCACTTCTCAGAAAAATCTCAGAGTACCCGACTTCAAAAAATAACACTACTAATGAGCGAGATGGTCGTATACCAAATTGAATAATATTAAAACATCGATAGATTAGGCTGACGCCTGAAACACGAGTTTAAGTCTGATTCGTTGAGGGTTCTATTCATTTGAGGGACAGTTAACTAATCAGAACATTCAACAGAACAGTCAAACAATCAAATCAACTTTAGAACAACAACAAAAGAAGAGTGAAATTTCTAAAAGCTGTGCTTTCAGTTATTTTGTAAAACGTAAGAAGCGTATGCGTACTGTGAAAAGCGTTAGAACATTCAAAATTTGCACACTCACTTCTCGGCAAAATCTCAGGGTACCTATCTCAATGAATAGTCTGCACGAGATATAAAATATGTTATGTGTACTATAAATTATAGTAATCAGTTTCTATTTACCGAAGATTGAGTCGTCGGTATCCGACTCAAAAATGTTCCGCCTCGGTCTTAAATCCATAAGATCCGACTCGTTTAAGCTCCTATTATTATTCATTTTAAGTCGTCAAGATCACACAACAGAATGGTCAGTCAATTAAATCTGAGCTTAAATTAGAAATAAACGAAAGAACAGTAAATTTTCGAAACGTTGTGCTCTCTGTAAGTAGCGTAAGCGTACTGTGAACATTCGACATTCGCACACTCACTTTTCGACGAAATCTTAGGGTACCCGACTTCAAAAAATAACACTGCTAATGAGCGAGATGGTCATATACCAAATTGAATAATATTAAAACATCGATAGAATAGACTGACGCCTGAAACACGAGTTTAAGTCTGATTCGTTGAGGGTTCTATTCAATTGAGGGACAGTTAACTAATCAGAACACACAACAGAACAGTCAAACAATCAAATCAACTTAAGAACAACAACAAAAGAAGAGTGAAATTTCTACAAGCTGTGCTTTCAGTAATTTGGTAAAACGTAAGAAGCGTAAGGGTACTGTGAAAAGCGTTAGAACATTCAAAATTTGCAAACTCACTTCTCAGCAAAATCTCAGTGTACCTATCTCAATAAATAGTCTGCACGAGATATAAAATATGTTATGTGTACTATAAATTATAGTAATCAGTTTCTATTTACCGAAGATGGAGTCGTCGGTATCCGACTCAAAAATGCTTCTGTTCGGTCTTAAATCTATCAGGTCAGATTCGTTGAGGGTTTTATTAGTCATTTTAAGAAGTGTTTAATAACACACAACAGAACGGCTAAACAATGAAATCACACCTCAGATTTAGAAAAACCACAAAAAACGGTGAATTTTCAAAACGTTGTGCTCTCTGTAAGTAGCGTAAGCGTACTGTGAACATTCGAAATTCGCACACCTACTTTTCAACGAAATCTCAGGGTACCCGACTTCAAAAAATAACACTACTACCGAGCGAGATGGTCATATACCAAATTGAATAATATTAAAACATCGATAGAATAGACTGACGCCTGAAACACGAGTTTAAGTCTGATTCGTTGAGGGTTCTATTCATTTGAGGAACAGTTAACTAATCAGAACATTCAACAGAACAGTTAAACAATCAAATTTAATCAACTTTAAAACATCAACAAATGAAGAGTGAAATTTCTAAAAGCTGTGCTTTCAGTAATTTGGTAAAACGTCAGAAGCGTAAGGGTACTATGAAAAGCGTTAGAACATTCGAAATTTGCACACTCACGTCTCAGCAAAATCTCAGGGTACCTTTCTCAATCATTAGTCTGCACGAGATATAAAATATGTTATGTGTACTGTAAAATGATAGTAATGAGTTTCTATTTACCGAAGATTGAGTCGTCGGTATCCGACTCAAAAATGTTCCGCCTCGGTCTTAAATCCATAAGATCCGACTCGTTTGAAAGCCTATTATTATTCATTTTAAGTCGTCAAGATCACCCAACAGAACGTTCCGTCAATTAAAACACAGCTGAAATTAGGAATAAACGAAAGAATAGTGAATTTTCGAAACGTTGTGCTATCTGTAAGTAGCGTAAGCGTACTGTGAACATTCGAAATTCGCACGCCCACTTTTCAACGAAATCTCAGGGTACCCGACTTCAAAAAATAACACTACTAATGAGCGAGATGGTCATATACCAAATTGAATAATATTAAAACATCGATAGAATAGATTGACGCCTGAAACACGAGTTTAAGTCTGATTCGTTGAGGATTTTATTTATTTGAGGAACAGTTAACTAATCAGAACATTCAACAGAACAGTCAAACAATCAAATCAACTTTAGAACAACAACAAAAGAAGAGTGAAATTTCTAAAAGCTATGCTTTCAGTAATTTTGTAAAACGTAAGAAGCGTAAGCGTACTGTGAAAAGCGTTAGAACATTCGAAATTTGCACACTCACTTCTCAGCAAAATCTCAGGGTACCTATCTCAATGAATAGTCTGCACGTCTCTGCACGAGATATAAAATATGTTATGTGTACTGTAAAATGATAGTAATCAGTTTCTATTTACCGAAGATCGAGTCGTCGGTGTCCGACTCAAATTGTTCCGCCTCGGTCTTAAATCCATAAGATCCGACTCGTTTAAGCTCCTATTATTATTCATTTTAAGTCGTCAAGATCACACAACAGAACGGTCAGTCAATTAAAAAACAGCTGAAATTAGGAATAAACGAAAGAACAGTGAATTTTCGAAACGTTGTGCTCTCTGTAAGTAGCGTAAGCGTACTGTGAACATTCGAAATTCGCACACCCACCTTTCAACGAAATCTCAGGGTACCCGACTTCAAAAAATAACACTACTACCGAGCGAGATGGTCATATACCAAATTGAATAATATTAAAACATCGATAGAATAGACTGACGCCTGAAACACGAGTTTAAGTCTGATTCGTTGAGGGTTCTATTCATTTGAGGAACAGTTAACTAATCAGAACATTCAACAGAACAGTTAAACAATCAAATCAACTTTAAAACATCAACAAATGAAGAGTGAAATTTCTAAAAGCTGTGCTTTCAGTAATTTGGTAAAACGTCAGAAGCGTAAGGGTACTATGAAAAGCGTTAGAACATTCGAAATTTGCACACTCACGTCTCAGCAAAATCTCAGGGTACCTTTCTCAATCATTAGTCTGCACGAGATATAAAATATGTTATGTGTACTGTAAAATGATAGTAATGAGTTTCTATTTACCGAAGATTGAGTCGTTGGTATCCGACTCAAAAATGTTCCGCCTCGGTCTTAAATCCATAAGATCCGACTCGTTTAAACGCCTATTATTATTCATTTTAAGTCGTCAAGATCACCCAACAGAACGTTCCGTCAATTAAATCACAGCTGAAATTAGGAATAAACGAAAGAATAGTAAATTTTCGAAACGTTGTGCTATCTGTAAGTAGCGTAAGCGTACTGTGAACATTCGAAATTCGCACACCCACTTTTCAACGAAATCTCAGGGTACCCGACTTCAAAAAATAACACTACTAATGAGCGAGATGGTCATATACCAAATTGAATAATATTAAAACATCGATAGAATAGATTGACGCCTGAAACACGAGTTTAAGTCTGATTCGTTGAGGATTTTATTCATTTGAGGAACAGTTAACTAATCAGAACATTCAACAGAACAGTCAAACAATCAAATCAACTTTAGAACAACAACAAAAGAAGAGTGAAATTTCTAAAAGCTATGCTTTCAGTAATTTTGTAAAACGTAAGAAGCGTAAGCGTACTGTGAAAAGCGTTAGAACATTCGAAATTTGCACACTCACTTCTCAGCAAAATCTCAGGGTACCTATCTCAATGAATAGTCTGCACGTCTCTGCACGAGATATAAAATATGTTATGTGTACTGTAAAATGATAGTAATCAGTTTCTATTTACCGAAAATCGAGTCGTCGGTGTCCGACTCAAATTGTTCCGCCTCGGTCTTAAATCCATAAGATCCGACTCGTTTAAGCTCCTATTATTATTCATTTTAAGTCGTCAAGATCACACAACAGAACGGTCAGTCAATTAAAAAACAGCTGAAATTAGGAATAAACGAAAGAACAGTGAATTTTCGAAACGTTGTGCTCTCTGTAAGTAGCGTAACCGTACTGTGAACATTCGAAATTCGCACACCCACTTTTCAACGAAATCTCAGGGTACCCGACTTCAAAAAATAACACTACTACCGAGCGAGATGGTCATATACCAAATTGAATAATATTAAAACATCGATAGAATAGACTGACGCCTGAAACACGAGTTTAAGTCTGATTCGTTGAGGGTTCTATTCATTTGAGGAACAGTTAACTAATCAGAACATTCAACAGAACAGTTAAACAATCAAATCAACTTTAAAACATCAACAAATGAAGAGTGAAATTTCTAAAAGCTGTGCTTTCAGTAATTTGGTAAAACGTCAGAAGCGTAAGGGTACTATGAAAAGCGTTAGAACATTCGAAATTTGCACACTCACGTCTCAGCAAAATCTCAGGGTACCTTTCTCAATCATTAGTCTGCACGAGATATAAAATATGTTATGTGTACTGTAAAATGATAGTAATGAGTTTCTATTTACCGAAAAATTGAGTCGTCGGTATCCGACTCAAAAATGTTCCGCCTCGGTCTTAAATCCATAAGATCCGACTCGTTTAAACGCCTATTATTATTCATTTTAAGTCGTCAAGATCACCCAACAGAACGTTCCGTCAATTAAATCACAGCTGAAATTAGGAATAAACGAAAGAATAGTGAATTTTCGAAACGTTGTGCTATCTGTAAGTAGCGTAAGCGTACTGTGAACATTCGAAATTCGCACGCCCACTTTTCAACGAAATCTCAGGGTACCCGACTTCAAAAAATAACACTACTAATGAGCGAGATGGTATTATACCTAATTGAATAATATTAAAACATCGATAGAATAGACTGACGCCTGAAACACGAGTTTAAGTCTAATTCGTTGAGGGTTCTATTCATTTGAGGGACAGTTAACTAATCAGAACACACAACAGAACAGTCAAACAATCAAATCAACTTTAGAACAACAACAAAAGAAGAGTGAAATTTCTAAAAGCTATGCTTTCAGTAATTTTGTAAAACGTAAGAAGCGTAAGCGTACTGTGAAAAGCGTTAGAAGATTCGAAATTTGCACACTCACTTCTCAGCAAAATCTCAGGGTACCTATCTCAATGAATAGTCTGCACGTCTCTGCACGAGATATAAAATATGTTATGTGTACTGTAAAATGATAGTAATCAGTTTCTATTTACCGAAGATCGAGTCGTCGGTGTCCGACTCAAATTGTTCTGCCTCGGTCTTAAATCCATAAGATCCGACTCGTTTAAGCTCCTATTATTATTCATTTTAAGTCGTCAAGATCACACAACAGAACGGTCAGTCAATTAAAAAACAGCTGAAATTAGGAATAAACGAAAGAACAGTGAATTTTCGAAACGTTGTGCTCTCTGTAAGTAGCGTAAGCGTACTGTGAACATTCGAAATTCGCACACCCACTTTTCAACGAAATCTCAGGGTACCCGACTTCAAAAAATAACACTACTACCGAGCGATATGGTCATATACCAAATTGAATAATATTAAAACATCGATAGAATAGACTGACGCCTGAAACACGAGTTTAAGTCTGATTCGTTGAGGGTTCTATTCATTTGAGGAACAGTTAACTAATCAGAACATTCAACAGAACAGTTAAACAATCAAATCAACTTTAAAACATCAACAAATGAAGAGTGAAATTTCTAAAAGCTGTGCTTTCAGTAATTTGGTAAAACGTCAGAAGCGTAAGGGTACTATGAAAAGCGTTAGAACATTCGAAATTTGCACACTCACGTCTCAGCAAAATCTCCGGGTACCTTTCTCAATCATTAGTCTGCACGAGATATAAAATATGTTATGTGTACTGTAAAATGATAGTAATGAGTTTCTATTTACCGAAGATTGAGTCGTCGGTATCCGATTCAAAAATGTTTCGCCTCGGTCTTAAATCCATAAGATCCGACTCGTTTAAGCTCCTATTATTATTCATTTTAAGTCGTCAAGATCACACAACAGAATGGTCAGTCAATTAAATCAGAGCTTAAATTAGAAATAAACGAAAGAACAGTAAATTTTCGAAACGTTGTGCTCTCTGTAAGTAGCGTAAGCGTACTGTGAACATTCGAAATTCGCACACCCACTTTTCAACGAAATCTCAGGGTACCCGACTTCAAAAAATAACACTACTACCGAGCGAGATGGTCATATACCAAATTGAATAATATTAAAACATCGATAGAATAGACTGACGCCTGAAACACAAGTTTAAGTCTGATTCGTTGAGGGTTCTATTCATTTGAGGAACAGTTAACTAATCAGAACATTCAACAGAACAGTTAAACAATCAAATCAACTTTAAAACATCAACAAATGAAGAGTGAAATTTCTAAAAGCTGTGCTTTCAGTAATTTGGTAAAACGTCAGAAGCGTAAGGGTACTATGAAAAGCGTTAGAACATTCGAAATTTGCACACTCACGTCTCAGCAAAATCTCAGGGTACCTTTCTCAATCATTAGTCTGCACGAGATATAAAATATGTTATGTGTACTGTAAAATGATAGTAATGAGTTTCTATTTACCGAAAAATTGAGTCGTCGGTATCCGACTTAAAAATATTCCGCCTCGGTCTTAAATCCATAAGATCCGACTCGTTTAAACGCCTATTATTATTCATTTTAAGTCGTCAAGATCACCCAACAGAACGTTCCGTCAATTAAATCACAGCTGAAATTAGGAATAAACGAAAGAATAGTGAATTTTCGAAACGTTGTGCTATTTGTAAGTAGCGTAAGCGTACTGTGAACTTTCGAAATTCGCACGCCCACTTTTCAACGAAATCTCAGGGTACCCGACTTCAAAAAATAACACTACTAATGAGCGAGATGGTCGTATACCAAATTGAATAATATTAAAACATCGATAGAATAGACTGACGCCTGAAACACGAGTTTAAGTCTGATTCGTTGAGGGTTCTATTCATTTGAGGGACAGTTAACTAATCAGAACATTCAACAGAACAGTCAAACAATCAAATCAACTTTAGAACAACAACAAAAGAAGAGTGAAATTTCTAAAAGCTGTGCTTTCAGTTATTTTGTAAAACGTAAGAAGCGTATGCGTACTGTGAAAAGCGTTAGAACATTCAAAATTTGCACACTCACTTCTCCGCAAAATCTCAGGGTACCTATCTCAATGAATAGTCTGCACGAGATATAAAATATGTTATGTGTACTATAAATTATAGTAATCAGTTTCTATTTACCGAAGATTGAGTCGTCGGTATCCGACTCAAAAATGTTCCGCCTCGGTCTTAAATCCATAAGATCCGACTCGTTTAAGCTCCTATTATTATTCATTTTAAGTCGTCAAGATCACACAACAGAATGGTCAGTCAATTAAATCAGAGCTTAAATTAGAAATAAACGAAAGAACAGTAAATTTTCGAAACGTTGTGCTCTCTGTAAGTAGCGTAAGCGTACTGTGAACATTCGAAATTCGCACACCCACTTTTCAACGAAATCTCAGGGTACCCGACTTCAAAAAATAACACTACTACCGAGCGATATGGTCATATACCAAATTGAATAATATTAAAACATCGATAGAATAGACTGACGCCTGAAACACGAGTTTAAGTCTGATTCGTTGAGGGTTCAATTCATTTGAGGAACAGTTAACTAATCAGAACATTCAACAGAACAGTTAAACAATCAAATCAACTTTAAAACATCAACAAATGAAGAGTGAAATTTCTAAAAGCTGTGCTTTCAGTAATTTGGTAAAACGTCAGAAGCGTAAGGGTACTATGAAAAGCGTTAGAACATTCGAAATTTGCACACTCACGTCTCAGCAAAATCTCAGGGTACCTTTCTCAATCATTAGTCTGCACGAGATATAAAATATGTTATGTGTACTGTAAAATGATAGTAATGAGTTTCTATTTACCGAAGATTGAGTCGTCGGTATCCGACTCAAAAATGTTCCGCCTCGGTCTTAAATCCATAAGATCCGACTCGTATAAACGCCTATTATTATTCATTTTAAGTCGTCAAGATCACCCAACAGAACGTTCCGTCAATTAAATCACAGCTGAAATTAGGAATAAACGAAAGAATAGTGAATTTTCGAAACGTTGTGCTATTTGTAAGTAGCGTAAGCGTACTGTGAACTTTCGAAATTCGCACGCCCACTTTTCAACGAAATCTCAGGGTACCCGACTTCAAAAAATAACACTACTAATGAGCGAGATGGTATTATACCTAATTGAATAATATTAAAACATCGATAGAATAGACTGACGCCTGAAACACGAGTTTAAGTCTGATTCGTTGAGGGTTCTATTCATTTGAGGGACAGTTAACTAATCAGAACACACAACAGAACAGTCAAACAATCAAATCAACTTTAGAACAACAACAAAAGAAGAGTGAAATTTCTAAAAGCTATGCTTTCAGTAATTTTGTAAAACGTAAGAAGCGTAAGCGTACTGTGAAAAGCGTTAGAAGATTCGAAATTTGCACACTCACTTCTCAGCAAAATCTCAGGGTACCTATCTCAATGAATAGTCTGCACGTCTCTGCACGAGATATAAAATATGTTATGTGTACTGTAAAATGATAGTAATCAGTTTCTATTTACCGAAGATCGAGTCGTCGGTGTCCGACTCAAATTGTTCTGCCTCGGTCTTAAATCCATAAGATCCGACTCGTTTAAGCTCCTATTATTATTCATTTTAAGTCGTCAAGATCACACAACAGAACGGTCAGTCAATTAAAAAACAGCTGAAATTAGGAATAAACGAAAGAACAGTGAATTTTCGAAACGTTGTGCTCTCTGTAAGTAGCGTAAGCGTACTGTGAACATTCGAAATTCGCACACCCACTTTTCAACGAAATCTCAGGGTACCCGACTTCAAAAAATAACACTACTACCGAGCGATATGGTCATATACCAAATTGAATAATATTAAAACATCGATAGAATAGACTGACGCCTGAAACACGAGTTTAAGTCTGATTCGTTGAGAGTTCTATTCATTTGAGGAACAGTTAACTAATCAGAACATTCAACAGAACAGTTAAACAATCAAATCAACTTTAAAACATCAACAAATGAAGAGTGAAATTTCTAAAAGCTGTGCTTTCAGTAATTTGGTAAAACGTCAGAAGCGTAAGGGTACTATGAAAAGCGTTAGAACATTCGAAATTTGCACACTCACGTCTCAGCAAAATCTCAGGGTACCTTTCTCAATCATTAGTCTGCACGAGATATAAAATATGTTATGTGTACTGTAAAATGATAGTAATGAGTTTCTATTTACCGAAGATTGAGTCGTCGGTATCCGACTCAAAAATGTTCCGCCTCGGTCTTAAATCCATAAGATCCGACTCGTTTAAACGCCTATTATTATTCATTTTAAGTCGTCAAGATCACCCAACAGAACGTTCCGTCAATTAAATCACAGCTGAAATTAGGAATAAACGAAAGAATAGTGAATTTTCGAAACGTTGTGCTATTTGTAAGTAGCGTAAGCGTACTGTGAACTTTCGAAATTCGCACGCCCACTTTTCAACGAAATCTCAGGGTACCCGACTTCAAAAAATAACACTACTAATGAGCGAGATGGTCGTATACCAAATTGAATAATATTAAAACATCGATAGAATAGACTGACGCCTGAAACACGAGTTTAAGTCTGATTCGTTGAGGGTTCTATTCATTTGAGGGACAGTTAACTAATCAGAACATTCAACAGAACAGTCAAACAATCAAATCAACTTTAGAACAACAACAAAAGAAGAGTGAAATTTCTAAAAGCTGTGCTTTCAGTTATTTTGTAAAACGTAAGAAGCGTATGCGTACTGTGAAAAGCGTTAGAACATTCAAAATTTGCACACTCACTTCTCGGCAAAATCTCAGGGTACCTATCTCAATGAATAGTCTGCACGAGATATAAAATATGTTATGTGTACTATAAATTATAGTAATCAGTTTCTATTTACCGAAGATTGAGTCGTCGGTATCCGACTCAAGAATGTTCCGCCTCGGTCTTAAATCCATAAGATCCGACTCGTTTAAGCTCCTATTATTATTCATTTTAAGTCGTCAAGATCACACAACAGAATGGTCAGTCAATTAAATCAGAGCTTAAATTAGAAATAAACGAAAGAACAGTAAATTTTCGAAACGTTGTGCTCTCTGTAAGTAGCGTAAGCGTACTGTGAACATTCGAAATTCGCACACTCACTTTTCGACGAAATCTCAGGGTACCCGACTTCAAAAAATAACACTGCTAATGAGCGAGATGGTCATATACCAAATTGAATAATATTAAAACATCGATAGAATAGACTGACGCCTGAAACACGAGTTTAAGTCTGATTCGTTGAGGGTTCTATTCAATTGAGGGACAGTTAAATAATCAGAACACACAACAGAACAGTCAAACAATCAAATCAACTTTAGAACAACAACAAAAGAAGAGTGAAATTTCTACAAGCTGTGCTTTCAGTAATTTGGTAAAACGTAAGAAGCGTAAGGGTACTGTGAAAAGCGTTAGAACATTCGAAATTTGCAAACTCACTTCTCAGCAAAATCTCAGTGTACCTAAATATCTCAATGAATAGTCTGCACGAGATATAAAATATGTTATGTGTACTATAAATTATAGTAATCAGTTTCTATTTACCGAAGATGGAGTCGTCGGCATCCGACTCAAAAATGCTTCTGTTCGGTCTTAAATCTATCAGGTCAGATTCGTTGAGGGTTTTATCAGTCATTTTAAGAAGTGTTTAATAACACACAACAGAACGGCTAAACAATGAAATCACACCTCAGATTTGGAAAAACCACAAAAAACGGTGAATTTTCAAAACGTTGTGCTCTCTGTAAGTAGCGTAAGCGTACTGTGAACATTCGAAATTCGCACACCTACTTTTCAACGAAATCTCAGGGTACCCGACTTCAAAAAATAACACTACTACCGAGCGAGATGGTCATATACCAAATTGAATAATATTAAAACATCGATAGAATAGACTGACGCCTGAAACACGAGTTTAAGTCTGATTCGTTGAGGGTTCTATTCATTTGAGGAACAGTTAACTAATCAGAACATTCAACAGAACAGTTAAACAATCAAATTTAATCAACTTTAAAACATCAACAAATGAAGAGTGAAATTTCTAAAAGCTGTGCTTACAGTAATTTGGTAAAACGTCAGAAGCGTAAGGGTACTATGAAAAGCGTTAGAACATTCGAAATTTGCACACTCACGTCTCAGCAAAATCTCAGGGTACCTTTCTCAATCATTAGTCTGCACGAGATATAAAATATGTTATGTGTACTGTAAAATGATAGTAATGAGTTTCTATTTACCGAAGATTGAGTCGTCGGTATCCGACTCAAAAATGTTCCGCCTCGGTCTTAAATCCATAAGATCCGACTCGTTTGAAAGCCTATTATTATTCATTTTAAGTCGTCAAGATCACCCAACAGAACGTTCCGTCAATTAAATCACAGCTGAAATTAGGAATAAACGAAAGAATAGTGAATTTTCGAAACGTTGTGCTATCTGTAAGTAGCGTAAGCGTACTGTGAACATTCGAAATTCGCACGCCCACTTTTAAACGAAATCTCAGGGTACCCGACTTCAAAAAATAACACTACTAATGAGCGAGATGGTCATATACCAAATTGAATAATAATAAAACATCGATAGAATAGATTGACGCCTGAAACACGAGTTTAAGTCTGATTCGTTGAGGATTTTATTCATTTGAGGAACAGTTAACTAATCAGAACATTCAACAGAACAGTCAAACAATCAAATCAACTTTAGAACAACAACAAAAGAAGAGTGAAATTTCTAAAAGCTATGCTTTCAGTAATTTTGTAAAACGTAAGAAGCGTAAGCGTACTGTGAAAAGCGTTAGAACATTCGAAATTTGCACACTCACTTCTCAGCAAAATCTCAGGGTACCTATCTCAATGAATAGTCTGCACGTCTCTGCACGAGATATAAAATATGTTATGTGTACTGTAAAATGATAGTAATCAGTTTCTATTTACCGAAGATCGAGTCGTCGGTGTCCGACTCAAATTGTTCCGCCTCGGTCTTAAATCCATAAGATCCGACTCGTTTAAGCTCCTATTATTATTCATTTTAAGTCGTCAAGATCACACAACAGAACGGTCAGTCAATTAAAAAACAGCTGAAATTAGGAATAAACGAAAGAACAGTGAATTTTCGAAACGTTGTGCTCTCTGTAAGTAGCGTAAGCGTACTGTGAACATTCGAAATTCGCACACCCACTTTTCAACGAAATCTCAGGGTACCCGACTTCAAAAAATAACACTACTACCGAGCGAGATGGTCATATACCAAATTGAATAATATTAAAACATCGATAGAATAGACTGACGCCTGAAACACGAGTTTAAGTCTGATTCGTTGAGGGTTCTATTTATTTGAGGAACAGTTAACTAATCAGAACATTCAACAGAACAGTTAAACAATCAAATCAACTTTAAAACATCAACAAATGAAGAGTGAAATTTCTAAAAGCTGTGCTTTCAGTAATTTGGTAAAACGTCAGAAGCGTAAGGGTACTATGAAAAGCGTTAGAACATTCGAAATTTGCACACTCACGTCTCAGCAAAATCTCAGGGTACCTTTCTCAATCATTAGTCTGCACGAGATATAAAATATGTTATGTGTACTGTAAAATGATAGTAATGAGTTTCTATTTACCGAAGATTGAGTCGTCGGTATCCGACTCAAAAATGTTCCGCCTCGGTCTTAAATCCATAAGATCCGACTCGTTTAAACGCCTATTATTATTCATTTTAAGTCGTCAAGATCACCCAACAGAACGTTCCGTCAATTAAATCACAGCTGAAATTAGGAATAAACGAAAGAATAGTGAATTTTCGAAACGTTGTGCTATTTGTAAGTAGCGTAAGCGTACTGTGAACTTTCGAAATTCGCACGCCCACTTTTCAACGAAATCTCAGGGTACCCGACTTCAAAAAATAACACTACTAATGAGCGAGATGGTATTATACCTAATTGAATAATATTAAAACATCGATAGAATAGACTGACGCCTGAAACACGAGTTTAAGTCTGATTCGTTGAGGGTTCTATTCATTTGAGGGACAGTTAACTAATCAGAACACACAACAGAACAGTCAAACAATCAAATCAACTTTAGAACAACAACAAAAGAAGGGTGAAATTTCTAAAAGCTATGCTTTCCGTAATTTTGTAAAACGTAAGAAGCGTAAGCGTACTGTGAAAAGCGTTAGAACATTCGAAATTTGCACACTCACTTCTCAGCAAAATCTCAGGGTACCTATCTCAATGAATAGTCTGCACGTCTCTGCACGAGATATAAAATATGTTATGTGTACTGTAAAATGATAGTAATCAGTTTCTATTTACCGAAGATCGAGTCGTCGGTGTCCGACTCAAAAATGTTCCGCCTCGGTCTTAAATCCATAAGATCCGACTCGTTTAAGCTCCTATTATTATTCATTTTAAGTCGTCAAGATCACACAACAGAACGGTCAGTCAATTAAAAAACAGCTGAAATTAGGAATAAACGAAAGAACAGTGAATTTTCGAAACGTTGTGCTCTCTGTAAGTAGCGTAAGCGTACTGTGAACATTCGAAATTCGCACACCCACTTTCCAACGAAATCTCAGGGTACCCGACTTCAAAAAATAACACTACTACCGAGCGAGATGGACATATACTCCAAATTGAATAATATTAAAACATCGATAGAATAGACTGACGCCTGAAACACGAGTTTAAGTCTGATTCGTTGAGGGTTCTATTCATTTGAGGAACAGTTTAAGTAGCGTAAGCGTACTGTGAACATTCGAAATTCGCACACCCACTTTTCAACGAAATCTCAGGGTACCCGACTTCAAAAAATAACACTACTACAAAGCGAGATGGTAATATACTAAATTGAATAATATTAAAACATCGATAGAATAGATTGACGCCTGAAAGACGAGTTTAAGTCTATTTCGTTGAGGGTTCTATTCATTTGAGGGACAGTTATCTAATCAGTACACACAACAGAACAGTTAAACAATCAAATCAACTTTAGAACAACAACAAAAGAAGAGTAAAATTTCTAAAAGCTGTGCTCTCAGTATTTTGGTAAAACGTATGAAGCGTAAGCGTACTGTGAAAAGCGTTAGAACATTCGAAAGGGTCTAGCAGGCTAAGCTAACAAGAGTGGCCCCCGCAAGGGATTTGGTTGTAATTTGAGGTGCAGTAGGGGCAGGACCTAAGCACACTGTATGCGTAATATAAGCCTTCGATCTTCTTTTGTTTCAGACTTATTCGCGAAAATGTCAAAAAATCAAGGTAATTTTCATACTATTATTTTAGCTAAACCAAGCAAGCGAGACTAACCAAATAAATTTAAAATTAAGGAGCATAAAATGGGGTTCATAATGCACATTTTTGCAGACAGTCATATCCTTGAACGTAGATGAAAAATAAATGATTTTTATTTTGCTTAAATTTTTTGCCAGTCTCGCGGAGACACACCTATCAAAAAAATTACTTAATAAGCCACACTTGTTTACAACGTACACATTTAAAAACATTTTGAAAAATCATGGTGCGTCATGTCAAAAAAAAACATTTACGAACGTATGTTTACCATATCATATCATATCAATAGAGTAATAGTGGCCAATCAGTCTGTTGTAGGTATAACATCCTCTTTCGTTCTTTATGAAATAATTCGCGAATAAGTCTGAAACAAAAGAAGATCGAAGGCTTATATTACGCATACAGTGTTCTTACGTCCTGCCACTAATGCACCTCAAATTACAACCAAATCCCTTGCGGGGGCCACTCTTGTTAGCTTAGCCTGCTAGACCCTTTGC
The DNA here is from genome assembly GCA_905163555.1 of Notocelia uddmanniana. Lineage (NCBI taxonomy): Eukaryota > Metazoa > Arthropoda > Insecta > Lepidoptera > Tortricidae > Notocelia > Notocelia uddmanniana. The sequence goes on from LR991052.1 coordinate 70,402,940, forward strand.
ACACTCACTTCTTAGCAAAATCTCAGGGTACCTATCTCAATGAATACGTGTCTGCACGAGATATAAAATATGTTATGTGTACTGTAAAATGATAGTAATCAGTTTCTATTTACCGAAGATTGAGTCGTCGGTATCCGACTTAAAAAAAATCCGCCTCGGTCTTAAATCCATCAGGTCAGATTCGTTGAGGGTTCTATTATTCATTTTAAGAAGTGTTCAATAACACATAACAGAACGGTTAAACAATGAAATCACACCAGAGCTCAGGGTACCCGACTTCAAAAAATAACACTACTAATGAGCGAGATGGTCATATACCAAATTGAATAATATTAAAACATCGATAGAATAGATTGACGCCTGAAACACGAGTTTAAGTCTGATTCGTTGAGGGTTTTATTCATTTGAGGAACAGTTAACTAATCAGAACATTCAACAGAACAGTTAAACAATCAAATCAACTTTAGAACAACAACAAAAGAGTAAAATTTCTAAAGGCTGTGCTTTCAGTAATTTGGTAAAATGTAAGAAGCGTAAGCGTACTGTGAAAAGCGTTAGAACATTCGGAATTTGCACACTCACTTCTCAGGAATATCTCAGGGTACCCGACTTTAAAAAATAACATTACTACCGAGCAGAATGGTTATATACCAAATTGAATAATATTAAAATATCGATAGAATACATTTACGCCTGGAACACGAGTTTAAGTCTGATTCGTTGAGGGTTCTTTTCATTTTAAGAACAGTTAACTAATCAGAACACACAACAGAACAGTTACCCAATGAAATCAACTTTAGAATAACAAAAAAAGAAGAGTAACATTTGGAAAAGTTGTCATTACTAGAGCTAGAGACAGAACACTGTAATAGGAGCAATAAATTTAAAGGACGCTTCCTTAGAGTATCTGCAGCTTACCTCATGTGTCCAAAAAAATTATCTTTTTTCAATTGGGAGTGATCTAAAGTTATGACCTTCAAGTAATGGATCTTGGCACGCAGAGATTATAGCGCGGCAGTCAATGCTGATTTTGAGGTTGCATTAAGTTATGACTCATAATCGTTGTCGCATTTTTGGTTTAAAAGGATATTATTGATTTTTTTTATTTTTTTTTGTGTTTTTTGAATAAATAGTTATTAATATCACTCCAGTAGAGTACAAAAGTACATATAAGCTACCTTTGCGAAACAGAAATGCCAAAAAATACTTTTTTTTTTCAATTTAAACCATTTGGAAATAATTGCTGGAGAGCTCAATAGTGTATCGTTTAATTTTTTGCTCCTATTACAGGCCACTTCCTGTATAATATAATTGACACAAAATAGCTTTGGCGATTTCCATATCCTGAGTCTCACTGCTCCTATACCACTTACCGACAGAGTAAACACAAACATATAAACAGTTTTTTGTATGGAAAATGTTATTTTCTCAAACATGCTATGAAATTCATTACGTGCAGGCTGATTGAAGGCCCACGCCGGGAAGTAATATTTTTTAAATTTTAATGTCAGACATGGCGTCTGCTAAATTTGTTTTTTGAGAGGTGTATTTTTTATTTTATTGCATACGTATGTTTGAGAAAGGCATCTATACAAATCTCGGCGAGAAACGTTGGGCTTCCCGGCGTCTATAGTAATGTATTATTTTTTTGTAATCTTCATTTTGCGGTATATGCAATAACTTGGTTTTCTTACTTATTTGAAATATTGATCAGTTTTGACAAAAAATGTTATTTCTCATGCAAGACAGCAAAGTTCTTGTTTGGTGCGAGTGCTTGTATTAGCCGAGCTAGCGAAGGATTGCAAGATTAAACCACGAGCGAAGCGAGTGCACAGATATTGTCATCGGGTAGTAAAAATAAATTCAAATTAAAATTATAGTAAGTTTTGTGGCGTCGATGAAACGTTAATTTTGTTCTTCATGTTTTTTGTTATTCTACAATAGATATTAATTTACTTCGACGTGACGACGCACCAAAAAACCGCGCGGTATTCGGTAACGCGGTAGAGCGTAGGCGGCGTGTATGAAGTTTCGGAAAGATTAATAATAATAAATGCAAAACCAGTTCCGCCCCGCGCTCTTTCTGTGCATTTGGAGCTTAAGAGGGCGCAGTACGCTCGGTTCTCCGTACAAACGTATTTACGCTCTCAAATTAAAACGCCATGCTAGAATAACATGATACTTTGTATACGCAATGGGATCCGGCATATCTAGGTCGAAAATTATATATATAATAAACATCAATTTGACCAATTAGAATAGTTTTGTTTAGTTAAATTTAAAATTGTTAAAACTATACTAGCGCCGCTGGTAAATAATTGTGATTATATCAATAGAGAATCAATAGATATTTGAAAAAGAGGTCTGCTATGTATTGGATTTTGTATTTTTAACCTCTACACCGCCCTAGTAATCTAGTCGACTTATCAACTTATTCCTTCTTGTCCGTAACCGTTTCGTGGATTTGCGCTGCAGCGTAGCTAGCACGATAGCTTTTACTGTTACGTTTTATGTGATGTCTTCGTACGTTTCGGGGGTTATAACGTAACGGTATAAGCTATCGTGCTAGCTAGGCAGGAAACTATTTAGGAGAAAAAAAAACATGGAATAGGTATGAAGAGTTATTTTATCCTAATTCGGTCAAATCGAATCAACTTATTTTCATCTATTCATATAAAGCTTTTACCAAAAGTTTTTTTTTGATAGCTACTCCTAATTTTTTGATTATTTTACAGTCTATCCGTTTAGATATTTGATAAAGCAACCTACAAGCCAATAATTGTGTAGAAATCGTTGTTGTTGAGATCGCTTGCTCGAGAACGGCAGATATTAACACGTTAAAACCTGGATGGAAGGAATGTTGTGCAGCGTATCTTGGTGAAATAACAGAAGTCGGTTTCTCTACTTCTACTACAAGATCTGGTTCGAGGGACAGGCTGTTGCTTACTGCTCGTCTTGCTAGCGGCAGGGTTATACCGTCGCGTTTTATGGCCGAAATGAACTATAACGCCACGTAAAACGTGACAGTATCAGCTATACTCAGGCCTTTAAAACGTTATGAAAATAAGCGATATTATAACAATATATTTCGTTAGTGTTTAAAATTTCGTTATAATCATAATCGATATTCCTCATAAAGATATTTCATAGCATAACAAAATGAAAATCATAACCTTATATGATAATGTTATTAAATATAACGTTATAATATCGTTTAAGATGGCGGCGGTGGCGACAATGACGTGCTCGAGTTTGACGTAAATGTCACAGCGCACGTAAGAGCGAGACTGTGTGCGAGACAGAGATAGCCTATAACGTTATTATAGCGCTTCACAAAATATCGCTATATATATATATATATATATATATATTGCTTTTTATTTATAACGATATAATGGATACCGCTATAAATGCGCGCCAAATATCGTTTTAGGTAAAGCGTTTTATTGACAAAGTAGCGTTATGAATCATAACGATATGCGAAAATAGCGCTATTTCAAGGCCTGGCTATGCTAGCTGGTCCGGTGGAAGGTCAGCGGAGCAAAGACGTTAATTATGAAAATGCGGATATAAATAACACTTCCAAATTTTCTAATTAGTGGACTGAAATGTTCTAAAGTACTGCGTTTGTGTTAAAACATTAAAAGAGGTAACTCCTCCATTGAAGAGTTCATCCCTGTTGACCTTATTGACCGAGTGAAACGAAGGTCTCCGTTTCAGCTACCGCAAAAATGATTTCGTTCGTATGTCCGGCCGGCGGATTTCTCGGATTCCCGTTGTTCTCCTCTTCAGGTCGCATTCTACACCGATTCTCGTGAAATTTTGTGAGCAGGTTGGAGAATTAAATTATATGTATAGGACTTTTATGACGGGTGTGTTATTGGAAATTATAAAACTTAAAAAAAAACTCGAGTGCTACAACTGCTCACAGAGCCACTAGTACCTATATACATTAATGGTCAAAATTATTATTTTTCCCTTTGATTGCGGTGTCTAATCGATCTGGTCGTTCAGATTTAAAACGTACCTATTCGAATGGTTGAATATAAATTGTTTTATATGTAGCAGCATTGGCTGAAAAATCAGCTTACATTAATGGATAGACTAAAAAGTGCAAAAATGTGTTTGTGGACAAGCGATCTGCCAGGCTAGCGAGTTTGAAGAGAGATACGGCACAGCGGAACTCGCTCAAATTTGGAGCAGCACAACTGGGGAAGTACGTCCCCCTTTCAGAAGACCGCAGCTATAATAACATCACTGCGGTGGTGAGTAAGGTCGCCAGAGCTCCCGAGGATGCCCTGTTTTGAGAGTGAGGTACCTGCATATGTCTGTAGCTGTCAACACAGCCAATCCTCAAGTCAATGAAATGACCGTGCAGCAGCTACGGTGTCTGCTTACCATCATGCAGGCCGTAAGCTTGTTTGCCACTGGCGTCATATAAAAAAAAAACTATTACCCGCCCAAGTTATAGGTAGTTTATAGTGAGCCGTAATTTTAAACATGTTCCCAATTTGGCTGCATAGGAACCTTTCCGTCCATTTGGCAACGGCATATTTTTGTTTTGGTGTCAACACTAGTTTAAAACCGTGAACGCGCTGAATGATTAGAAGCAGGCATGGGGCTTCGCAAAATGTATCTTGCCCACATAAAATTTAGGTCCTGCTCCGCCACTGGTCCGAACGGAGATCCCTTGCCGCCTATATCACCCGCTTATCCATTAACACAGAATTAAGTTTGCTAATTTAACCTTAATACTACCGGAATGCCAAATATAAGGGTAAAAGCGTAAGCATCTTTAAGGTTATATTATAACACACCTCGTATTTTGTTACAACAATGGAACAGACGCAGATAGAGACAACAATCATACACTTCATTCAATTTTAAGTAGGTTGTTGTGACAAATTGATAGGTGCCTCAAGCGAGATGTTTTCGCTAAATGACGTCACTCTTACGACATTTGTTTTTTTCTCAACTTTTATAATTGGAATTCTAGAATTCAAAACGGAAATTGAGACTTTATCTTATGCTCAAAGCTCAAACGTTGCCGTGAAAGTAAATCGAATAAACCCAGTGTTTTATTTTTATACGAATGCAAAAACGCATTACTCATAAAATATGTTCTCATTAAGGCTCGTTGCGAGTTTAGTAATCCAAGGAAATTAAAATGAGTGTAGAAACGAGAGACTACTTAAGACTACATAAAAACGTGAAGTCGGTGGAAAACCTAGGGATGAAAGCGATTTATACCTTAAAATAACTACGAAATTGATATTACTAGGGCCATTATCTTCTACTGAAGATCACCAAATGAAAGTTAACACGTTGCCTGTCGTGTTTATCATGGATGGACACAAATACTACCTGTGGAGTCCATTATCCAAAAGGAACCATGATTATTGACTATATAGGTACACACAGTCTACATATAGTAAAACACATACACAAAGACATATCAGAATAGGTTAAATAGTAACAGTGCCTACTAATAGTGTACTGAAGCTTGCCGTGTGAACACCCCTTAACGTTTCGTTAATCATTTGGTGTTCTTGAGATTTGCTTAAAACAAATTACATTAACTTATAAAGCGAGATCGTTTAAAATTTCATTATATTTCTTGACTTAACTATACACATTTACATTAATTTAATATTACCTAAATGCGTCGAGTATTCGAATTTAATGCTAGCTCCACACACACATATCACCGAAAATTCCAAATTCGATTAATTTCCATCGTAAATTCATATGATTCTAACGAGTGTGGCGGCGGCATAAGGATAATAATAATAAGGTAGGTTCTTAAGTTATTCAACTCGAAAATGTACCTATGTCAAGTACAAAAATATGTATAGAATTAATTCTCTCGTTAATATGTACCGGAACCTTACTTCGCCAAACATAAAAGCTATTAGGACATTTTTCTGGGCAAGTTGTCAAGTCACTTGACTGTAAGCTTGACATAAACACTAATTTGTTTGAAATCCGCGACATTAATTAACAATTTTGAAGAATAATAAGTCTCTAATTTACGAGTGCATCTTTCTTGAAATGAGTAGCGAATATTAACCTTCTCAAGAACTTGAAATTATTAGCTACCGGCTATTACTCTGCCAAAGATGCGAAGTATATTCGTAATCAAGCATCAATACGACTAATACATACACGGTCAACATAATGACGCAACGGAAGACGTCACACACTTACAAACTATAGTTTGATAACTATGTCGATATCAATCGTCCCTTGCACAAACACACAGCATTGTTCAAGATAAAACCTGGTGGTTTAACAGGTAAGCGCGCATTTCAGCCACTGTAACAGAAAAAAAAGTCTTATTAATAAAAATAAAAAAATCAATTAAAGATTCACAAAAAAAGGTTAAGAAGTGATTCGTCGATTATTCGGAGATCATTAGACCCATTTTTCGACTCCTATAATTATATACCTAGGTATATTCTATAATGATTTTAGTAAGTACTTCTTATTTTTTATTTACATATTAACTTATTTAATTAGCACAAACCGTCAGTACGTAACCGTAGGGTTAACTTGAACTAACGGGCGTGCGCAAAGGGTGAGAAAGTGGAAGGTATAGTCACTATACCCTTGAATATTATACCGACGTTATTTTTTTAGCGGCCAAACAAGATTCCTTTAGCATTCCTTGATCATGAAAACCGCCACCGCGATAAATACTCATGATTAAGGACCGCGAACCGGTCTGAAACATGTCGAGCGATGTTCGACCTTAAAGAAGTGAGTGAACCGTCGTATATTTTAAATTCTCAAAATCATGGGAGAAAAAAAAATCGGAGTTGCGATCGCCAACCTGAATGCCAAGCGTGGCGATTATGGCATTTACCCCCCATGAAATTTATGTCCAGTAGTGGGCGCCCTTCGGCTGATATGGCGGTGGTTGATGGAGTCAAGCCATTTTTTCGAACAAATAATTTAGAAAAAATAACTTACTAGAATCTGACCAGTAAGTGGGACCTATCCTATCCTATCATAAGTTTTTTGTCGTTCATATTCTTTAAACGCCAATCAACTTTCAACTTATATTTAAGATCCTATAACATTAGTATTATGCATTGTTTTATATAAATCCGTTAAAGAAATGTCAGACCGAAATATTTTTCAAACCCTACAAAGTGAATGTATGTTTTTCCTAAACCCTGAAAACAATCAAGATTGTAGGCACGAACTGCTGTTCGCGCAATCAGTTTTTCAATTTTCTATACCTGTTTCTGTTTCAAACCTTGTTATTTTTCTTTCATCTGCATGCATTCGTTTAAATTCGTAAAATTCAATGGGCAGTGCGTTTGCTTTTTTGGATATCGGTTTTGTTAAATTAAATATGAACTGAGGTACGATTCCTTTGTTTGAAGTACATATTGTAATACAACGAAATATAAAACAACGCCAGCTAGGTTGCTATAAAAATAAACCGTGTATAATTAGCAACTCAAGCGCTTTTAAAGGTATGATAGCTCAATTGACCTAGTAACAGTCCTAAAATTACTTATCCTCTTTGTATCGCTCATTTTTAATAGAAAATAAAAACATGATATTTACAACAATTCCAAATTTGAAATCGATACCATTCTACAGCATTTTGAATGTGTTAGCGGATAGATACAACTGTCCCTGTTTTTATCACTGGGTGGCATATACCTATCAGGACTTTAGTAAGAAACATCAAATAAGTAGCTGTGATCTGTGTCACACCGGTTTTTTGTTTTATCCTATTATTCTATTATTTTGGCTTTAAATTAGAGTTATTAACATATAGATATAAGTTTTGTATTACTAACCCGATATGGATGTTTATCCGATATAAAGTATTTTTGATTTGCTTCCAGCTGTACTACCATTCATACTTAATGAGACACTATGTAATCGATCTACTTTTACTATGGGACCAGCGATACCGGCGCGAAAAAAACATCTGCTGTAGTAGCAAGATGTCTTCAATCTTCTAAACAAAAATGCTAATGATATGAAGTAAGGCTACGAAGGAGCAAAAAAAAAGAAGTTAATTAAAATACTTGCCTCTGATAGGTTCAAATTGATGTAGTTGGAAGTGGCAGCATTTGAGTAAAATACGTCTGAAACAAAATTACAAATGTTAAAACCCGGAGCAGAAGCATACTAACCTGGCTAATTAGAAAAAAAACTGCTATCCTAGGGTTCATCAAGTTACAATCATGAAAAAAAATAAAGAAACAGCGGCCCTGTAGCCTGGAAGCCTGATGGAAAGCGATCACCAGTCCAAATTAAATTAAATTGAAGAACCCCGTACTGTAGTTCCTCGGGAGAACCTCGGCAGGCAGCTCATTCCACAGGCGGAGCGTTCAAGGGAGGAAATTAATAGAATCACGATTTTTAGGGAATATATTATACTCACTGAATGCTCGATGCAAATGCATGACGGTGGAAACGAAGTCCCCAAACCGCAGCATCCCGTCTTTCCTCATATATCTGAGCAGGAGCAGAGTCATGGCCCTATCGGGCACGACGAAGCCGACTTCCCTCAGCGCATCCCTGAGCCGCTCGGCTAGGAGCACTCCCATCTTCTCCCTGGCATGTGTCTTGAACACCATCTGCCAGTGCTTCAAAGAGCACATGAGGTCTTTGAAGTTGGCAAGGCTGATGCGGCCTGTTCCAGTTTTCTGGCGGACGGTTAAGGAATATTTGCGGTTCTAAGAGCGAAAGCAAATTTGTCCTTTTTTACCGTAGTTTTTATCGTCGGTATATTCCCTTGTAGTTAGAGTTCGGACAGATAATCAATGGACCTTCAACAACGAAGAATAGGTCGAAGGCAGTAAAATTATGGTATCACTGCGAAGTTACGTAACGCATTGCAGCCATAGCTATGTAGGTAGTTTGTTTATGTTGATTGTTTTTAATGATATGTTTGTGAATCTTTGTGGTATATATAAATATAGGCCTGGCTTGCATCCAATAAATAAATGAAATTATCCCAACCCAAAGATATCGTACATTGATAACGTGATGCTTTTTTAGCAAATTTTTAACATCCTCTTCCTGTGATTTAACGAGAAATTAATACACATGATATTGTAAAGGATACATCCAGCGACAGAACAATCTGTCTGCAAGTGTCAATCGACGCGCAGCTCTTGATGTAGTCGTTGGGAAGACACGCGTCTAACAGCTCCTGCAGCTCGAACGCATCTATTGTCCGGTGCTCGTCCGCCAGCTGCAGGAATATCGCCTCGTACTGGGCGAAACTGGACGACAAACGGTTACCTTAGGCTGTGTAGGTAGAGGTAGAGATATGGGCCAGCGATGGGTGAAATAAGCGACACAAATGTACATGGCCTGACCCTGAGTGCCCAACCTAGGAAGAGCGTGCGGCAGAGCGGCGGCGTTAGCGTAAGTTAAGGACGCTGCACGCTCAAGTGGAGCGGGCGCTCAGGCCGCGTACTAAGGTACGCAGTATGTAGGTACCCTACATGTACGTAGACAGAATGACCTGTCTACAAGTGTCTATCAAAGCGCTGAGCGGCTATTGCGAACCTAAGACGAAGTTCGTTCGTGTCTTCTCTGTCACACTTGCAAATTCGGTCGACAGAGGGAGACACGACTGAACTTCGGTTTATTTATACAGTACCTAATTGGGCAGGCATGCTCCGGTTCGAACCGGCGGTGGTTCGTTTTGGTTCGAATGCGTCTATTGTCCAGTGCTCATCGGTGAGCTGCACGAATATCATCTCGCACTAGGCGAAACTGGACGACAAACTGTTACCTTACGAGCGTGTTAACATTATATCGGTGGAGGATCGATAATTATACCGGTGGAGATATAACCTAAGTACATCGATATTATGAGAACACGCTCATAGGAGTGTTTACGGACTAGCGGAATATCAAGGCGAAATATATGGTTTACAAGTAATTTAGCTATAGCCTCGTAAGTCCCCGTGTACTTGTACAAGTACAAAATAACGATAGTACTTCAGACCTGACATTTTAACTGCATAGCATAAATAACTGCCTAATCTTCACCAAGGACGCAAATTAAGGACGCGCTATAATCCATAGATATGCTGAAAGTGGCAAAAATTTATGTACGAGTATACAAAATCGAAAAAGTCACGTCTGGGACTGAAGCACTACTCATTGTTTGTAGGTACTTCTGGTAGTACACTGGGTAATTACGATTACTACAGTTGAAAAAACAAAGGACTTACGAGGAATACCCTGTTAGCCTGTTACGTCAATTTCTTATTCAAAACCAAAAATGTACCGATGTTTGGACATTAGAATATATATGTATAGGTCGATTCACAAGAGCTGGCGCGGAAAATGTATTTATTTATTTAACAAAATTACATTAATAGACTTACAGTATGCACCAAAACGTCTACAATGTTAAAATGTACACACAGATATGACTTATACTAAACAAAATAAGCTAAGAATACAAATTGCACAAAGTAATTTTTTTATTAAGGAGAGTGTGCCAACTATCGGCAAAGACGTCAGCATCCTGCCTCAACACGAGCTCATTGAGTAGCGCCGGCGCTCGGGCGCCGGGCGCGTTACTGGCGCGGCGCGTGCGCGTGCACGACGGCGCCCCGCACGACTATACTGTTCGGGAACAAATAGTCGGATGCCTTCCAGCGCTATCGGATTGTCGATCTGCCCCCTGAGCAGAAGGCTGAAGCGTACTGCGAGATGTAACTTACGCCGAGAATGTAGCGTCTCGAGTCCCCCAGTACCAGTATGAAACTGTCAATAATTTCATAGACATTCCGCGCCAGCTCTTGTGAATCGACCTATATATACGTAACACATAAGTATACAAAAACATATTTACTTAAAAATATATTGTAAGTTCGACCTAGCACGATTGCGTTTATGTCGTAGTAGGGGACAAATAATAACAACGTCGAACATAACCACGATCCTGCCAGCTATTATGTTAAAAATATATCGTCAGACAGTTACAATAGAGCCGATCTATCTCTTTTGTCAAATAACTGAAATTGTACTTATTTTCGTATTGTACGGGTATAATTAACACCCGAAGTAAGTTAACAGTTTTTTCCCATTAACACCATGGAATAAGATGCAAAACAGCTACATTACTTTTGCTCTGGACATTGAAAAATAAAACCAAGTATCAAACGCATGCATGCAAGCACCCGGTAGCCGTCGTCTCTCTCTGTCACTGCGGAAATGTTTACTGCCAAACTGCCAAGTAAAAAAAGCTAAAATTATCTTTAGTACCTATTTACTTACAGTCGTTTTAATTCTTCATGTTCAGCACTGGAAAAGAACAATCTTAAATGGAATCTGATTTTTTATGCTTATTACAAAACACGAAACGGAATATGTAATTTCAATATCGAAACCTACCCCATATATTTTAGTACGTACAGTTCCCACAATATTCTGATATGGAAAAGTTTATCAAAACTTACACTTTTTTCATGATAGAATAACAGACATCCAAATATTTTCAGTAACATTCGCGTTATGCAATACAAATATTATTATCTATTAATAGGATTCTATCGAATTGTTACAGTAATTTGCAAGAACAAGAACAATATGGTATAAACAGATCGTTCAACCCACGATGAATCGCCGCACTCATTGCGTAGGTACATTGTTCAGTTTGTGTTTCTATAAATATTGTTTTCACCTTAAGCCCTAGGACTCCATAGTTAAGAGCATATCTTCGTGGATGAACGACCTATATATAGTACGAGTCTAACCTGACAGATCGACTGAGCTCCAAACCGGGCGGGGCTCTGATGACGGCCGCTTTGATCATCTGCGGGGCCGAGTCGAGTGCCCGCATCCTGATGGTCTTAGTGGAGAAGATACGGAGCGAGAAGTTAGCCTCCTCACGGGGCTCGAATGTCGTGGGCATTACTAAGTACGAGCCTGGTTGCAGATCGCATCTGGAAACAAGTATAGGCTATTACTATTACTGAACCAGTGAGCAACATCTTAGGCCTTGCCATCGATTTCCATAAGATGAGAATAAGGCAGGCCAATCGCAGGTCAGACAATCATAAAAAAAATTGCTCATCCTCACGACCCGTCATAGAGGTAGGGATAAAAAACGCTTAAAATTGACCAAGAAGTACTACCAGCATCACATATCACTGACCATTCCTGAACCCTGTTGCAACGCGATAAGATCTACAAATGCTCAGTTAATTTGATGCAGATAGTAAGTAGTTTTCAAGTTACCTGTGGCTGACTTGTCTGCTATTCGTATATTGCGAGTTAACCGTGCTCTTCAATTTCTTGAACTGCGCCGGCGTCGCCGTCTCAATCAGCAATTTGGGCAGCTTGTAGATGCTAAAACCGATGACCTTGGGCTCCATGACGCTGTGCTGATTCAAGGATACCACTAGAGTGTCGTTGTCCGATATCACTATCTGGATTTGTGGGTTCATGTGGAAGAAATCTGAAAAGAGAGAAATCGAGGTGAAGGGTGGAAAATGGGGAATAAATATGAGTTGTGACTCATAAATTATTGCTACACAATACAATAACTACAACATAGAAAAGTTAAAAAACCCCCCACATTTTCATTACAAAGCTCAATATTTCAAAAACTGCTAGCAGATTTTCATGAAACATGGCTAAGAACACTCGGGATAAAATTATCTATGACACAAAAAAACTAAACGAAAATCGGCTGATCAGTTTGGGAGCTACGATACCACAGACAGATACACAGACAGACATACACGTTAAACTTATAACACCCCTCTTTTTGCATCGGGGGTTAAAACAGGTAGGTAGCCAATCAACTTTTTTACTAACACATTTTTGTCTGTTGACCACTATTTGGATTTAATAAAAAAAACCGAAGTCTTGTTAATTATTATTGTTGTAAATTATTTTTACATTGTAATAATATCATTAAGTTATTATATATTTCACATTATAAACTATTATTCAAAATTAAATACAATAAATATATGGTAACTTGCTTACACACAACAAAACACTATTTATCATACAAATCCGCGGACAGTAACGCAGTAGACACTTTCATCCAATTGCCACACGTTTCAGAACTTAAAATATTGCTCACAGTACTTGGCAAAGACCGATTGATAATCCAGGAAGTAACTTCACGACATCATCAATAATTTCTACCAAAAAAAACCGACTTCATTTTTGTACTTCGTTATGCCACAATTTGTGGTCTCCGTGTACCAATGCTTGGTTACCTACAGAAAATACCGAAATCGGCATATGAATGCCTATCAAATTCGATGAGTTCCCTCGATTCCCCCTAGATCCCATCATCAGACCTTCACCAAATGTATATGGGACCAACCCCGAAGTACCTGCTTTGAAACAAAAAAGAATTATCAAAATCGACCGACGTGGTCAAGAGTTACCGGGGAACATAAATACAAAAAAACAAGCAAACATGCAGACGAACTGAGAACCTCCTTCCTTCTTCTATTGAAGTCGGTTAAAAATATTTTTATTTTTAATATAGCACTATTATTATAAAAATAAATAAATAAAAACAATCTTACACAAATCCACCTAGTCCCTGACTAAGCAAAGCTTGTACTATGTGTACTAGACGACGCTATAGGTACATATTTATATAGATAAATACATAGAAAACATCCAAGACCCAAGAACAAATATCCTTGCCAAATGCACAAATAATGCCCTGGCCGGGATTCGAACCCGGGAACTCTAGCTTCGGAGGCAGTGTCACTACCAACTAGGCTAAACAGGCTATAGTTAAACATATATGTTTGTTGAAATCAGGTAAAATAATAGTTGATTGGCCCGTGGTACACGCATTATATTTTATGTGCCAAAAGGAGCGAACTCAGCAGCCACTGCACTGTGGCTGTACAGCGCTGGAGGCGTATGATGGTTGCCATTTTATCACTTACTTACTCGCATACTTGTCAGAACGAGACGAATAAGACTTTCGTCACGTTCTGACAAGTATGCGAGTGCGAGGCTGACGGTCGTCTTATCCACGACGATAAGTGATAAAATGGTAACCAACATACGCCCGCTGGTTTTCGGGTCGTCCCTCATTTGCTACATTAACCAACAGTTTACAAACAAGACAACACAGTAGAATAGGAAAAGGAACAACACTAAAAAAACTAACTCCAAATTCTATGAATATATTTTTTAAATTCTTTTAATCAACAAAACGTAGGAGTATGTACTTTCAAATGTGTCATCCATCATCAGCATCATTACAAGACTATACACGTCCCACTCCTGTACAGGACAGACGTGAGGGAACGGACAGTAGTACAGTCAACAGCAAACGTAAATTATTATTTTAGTACTTTATCGCACTAACGTAACAATACTTAGACAGTTGGGATGCGTCAAAGTAGTGAAACTGACAAGGTACTATAAATGGTGATCTACTATTGCTGTTGACTATGCCTTTGAATTTCTTCGCACACGTATGCAGGTTTCCTCACGGTGTTTCCTTCGGGGAACAGCTAATGGTAAACATCAATTGATCTTCCGTACATAAATGTCTGCGTTCAACGATCTTTTCCACCGATATTTTAAAACATCACCGGTGGATCTATTTTGTACGATGGACTAGTCAATTTAACATCGATCGACGCGTCGAATGTGGATTAATCGATATGTGAGGACTGTACAATCTGCAACTCGCGTCAGCTTTCTGGATCAGGTTTTAAGGCACGTTTTGGGTTTAGAAAAACGACTATTTTTAGTATAATCACATCAAACACTTTCGGGGGAGAGCAATGCTGCAATTTTGGGAAATAAATAAAATATATAACAAATAAATAAAAGGTGTTAATAGTATAAAGTACAAGGGTACTTTATAATAAAGGTAGTCATTACGTCGCTAAGATACATTTCGTGTTATAAAATGTGCCGCTTATTTTGTCACAACTTGTTGGTCTAATTTTAACGACAATTTAAAGAAACTAAAATAGGGTAAGTAAGCTGTCGTGGGACTACAAGCTGTGTATCATTTAATATAGACATGCAGTGATAACGTTAACGTAGGTAAAACGTATGGAACTATATTATTATATATATTATTCTTCTTACAAAACAACAATAACTTAGTATTATTATCGCTGTTTTTAAAGTTACCAAATCAACCCGGTATTTATAGGTTATACCGTATAATAGTAAATGGCACGAGGTGCAGTATTACCCGACTAATTTTAGGAGTACTTGGTTCGAGCAGTATTTTGGGTCAAGTTAATGCCCACTCAATTTGGTCGTGTAATAGATTGCATCATCCTAAAGTCTATCAATCTATCGATATATCAATATTTGTTAGGTTATATTTGAATAGAATTCCTAAGACAACGTGATTAATTAATTAAGTTATTAGGAGCAAGAATTAAAATATTCGATCTCTGTGGGCAATTAAATGATCAATACAGAATGATGGCTACGGAATCGACGCCGCTAATGGAATTTTTTATAACAACGATAATTGTAATGTTATACGATGGCTTAAGATTTAGCGAAACGAAATAGGCGAAAGATTTAGCAAGACGAAATTATCGAAATATTGACGAGACGAAATAAGCGATGGTTTTCATATACTAAATTGGTTCAAACGCCATTCCTAGCCATGAGGCAGGTTGGCTGTTCTCACTTTTAGGAGGATCCGCGGTCGTAGGACCAATCAATGTACATTGTACAATTGCCCTTGAGCAGGGAAATTGAGTTTTTCTTAGCGAAACGAGAGCTGTCAGTTCTATAAACAATGCCAGTGAAAGTAAATCAATAAAGAAAGCCAACTCACCCTAATTTGGCCGGCGAACAACTGAGTCAACTTATAGTACATATTTTTTAGCGTGACGCCTTGGCTTGCGCGTGCAGCCATGAGTAGCCATCAAGAAGAGCGATATACCTTCAGCTGGCTTTTATAAATGTCAAAATAAACGAGAAAACTACCTTATTTAACGGTCGCTAATAAACGCGTTCCTTTTCACGATATAACGTAATAACATGCATTAAAAGTAACAAGTAGCTAATCTCACTACCTAACGATGTCCGGAACCAACACTGTTCGTCAATTCAAGAGGAAACGCTAAGGGCAAGAGAATTGAAAAATAGTTATTTATAATATCTATTGCCGTCGAGCTGTACCCGAAACAAATGCCCATAGATAGGTTGTCCCTGCAGCTCGGACCGAAATTAGCTACGATAATTTTTAAGAAAAAAAAAACGACTTCAATCGGGGAGGCCGGTAAAAGATTATTATACTTAGATGGTGCACTCTTAGATAGATATACAATAAAATAAAAATGGCTATAATGTATGTTTATAATGGTAGAAGACTAAGTACCCTCAACTCCTCATGGAATCATGAAAAAACCTTGCTTGCTTGACAAACAAAACGAAGAGAACAAATCGCCAAACGTGAACTACGCGTCGTTGAAGAGTTCTGTTCTGATCATCATCAGCAGTTCCACTTCATCAAATGTCACTTTTATGAATGAAAATGCTTGATTAGTTCATGAAAATACTAAAATCACTATTTGTGTGACTTTCACATTTGAGGAGTTCCCTCGATTTCTAATGGATCCCATCATCAGAACTCGAGCATGACAAAAATCAATCGTGAAAATAGAACTTGCTTAACAAACACAGCTAGAAGGACAAATCGCCAATCGTGAACTTTTCGTCGTTGAAGAGTTCTGTTCTGATCATCATAAGCAGTTCCACTTCATCAAATTTCACATTTTTGTATGAAAATGCTCGATTTGTTGATAAAAACACAAAAATCACTATATGTTTGCCTTTAAGATTTGAGGATTTCCCTCAATTCCTCATGGATCCCATCATCAGAAATCAAGCATGACAAAAATTAATCGTGAAAATAGAACTTGCTTAACAAACACAGCTAGGAGGACAAATCGCCAAACGTGAACTTTTCGTCGTTGAAGAGTTCTGTTCTGATCATCATCAGCAGTTCCACTTCATCCAATGTCACATTTTTGGATGAAAATGCTTGACTTGTTGCTAAAAACACAAAAATTACTATATGTTTGCCTTGAAGATTTGAGGAGTTCCCTCAATTTCTCATGGATCCCATCATCAGAACTGCGTTTTGACAAAAACGGGACCAACTTGGATATATATACTTACAATCAAAAAAAGAATTTTCCAAATCAGTTACGAAATGACAGAGTTATGGACTAACAAACATAAAAAAAAACAGTAAAAAAAAAACATACAACCGAATTGATAACCTCCTCTTTTGAAATTTTGAAGTCGGTTAAAAAGTAGACAAAATCAATGTTTCCTTCTCGTAACCTTTGATATGACCTTGGATATGACCCCTCTTTTAGACACGCGTTGTAAAGATGTGCGAGTGCGGGAGATATGGTGTTAGCGATAACGTGAAGCAGGTCCATGGACAGACCGTAAATATCCGTCGTGGTCTTATGTGGAATTCTTTTCGCAATTATGGTATAGACTTCTTCGGAGGTGAAAGGGATAAGCCTCATGGAGCGGTCTGAATACCGCAGAAATTCTTGCCAATTTTTTTTTGTTTGCTTTGATCGTTTATAACTTTTTTTAATAATTAATTTATGAAAAAAGGAAAACATAGGGACATGGTAAAAAAAAACATTGCGCTAGTGAGTCTAGTGTAGTGGCATTATCCAAGAGGAGGAAACAGGGGACTACGTTTGTATGGAAAAACGGCCGTAGTGGACTGCAGTGAATGTCTTTTTCGTTCACTGATGGACTGCGCTAATTGTCAACATCCGTGTAGATGCTAACACTGCTGACATGATCAAACTAGAGATACAACGTATAGATTGGTCGGATACCGGACAGCGGGTACGTCACGCGGTTTGCCGAGCCATGCGAAAGTTTAGATGTTTGGATGTTGGTAGCTCAATCACGCAAAAATGGCTAAACGGATTATGATGGAACTTCGTATACAAATAGTCTGTAGTCTGGATTAACATATGAGATAGGGACTAGAAGTCTACGCGGGCGTAGGTGCAAAATATATAGGCATCTTCTGGGTGAGCTCGCTTCATCGTCGGCCTCATCTTTGCCCCCGGCTAGATGCTGGCCAAGAGCAACCCCATTTTTAATAAAAAAAAATATATATTCTTACCATTACAATTGCGATTTGTTTGTTTAAGGCGAAGGGGTAGGCAAGCTCTTTCCATACAAACTTTGTGCAAGTTTTTCTTCGTTTATGTTTGCGCTACAGTTATTATTTTTGGTCAATTAGATGTTTTTTTTTTTATTTTTTATTTTAAATAAAGCAATGCTTCAACATCAGGTTCTGCGTATATCTAATATGTACAAGCAAAAAATAAAATAAAATGATTTAGAGTCTGACTAGCATAAGTCTGCACCAGCAATTTTAATGTTTTGTCTGTAAATCGGTATATGATAACACTGAGGATAGGGCATATTCCACCTAAAATTAAAAATATTTCCAGCAAATTGCCTTCATAAAAGCTGTACGCGTTTTTGTTGCTGGTAGTCTACGAAATTCTTAGGGTATCTGTTTAGTAGGTATTCGTCATTATATAAGTACTATATTTATTTATTTATAATTATGTATTTGTGTATGTCTACGTAATGAGTATAAATAATTATTTATGTAACTACTAGCTTTTGCCCGCGACTTCGTCTGCGTAGAACTCATTCTTGCTTTGGAATTATTTGTTTTCCCATACATCTTTCACCCTTCTTTACATCCCTTAAGAAATGATTACATTGAATATGAAATGTTCTTTACCGCGCTCGGAAAATTTTAATAGTAATCGTTTTTTCAAAACGAATCATCATCATCATCATATCAGCCGAAAGACGTCCACTGCTGGACATAAGCCTCCCCCAAAGAGTGACACAATGACCGTTCCTTTGCCATCCCCATCCAGCGGACACCTGCGACCTTCACCAGGTCATTAGTCTACCTTGTGGGGGGGCCTACCCACGCTGCGCCTTCTGGTACCTACTCGCCACTCGAAAACCTTTCCTCCCCAACGGCCAACGGTTCTATGTGCTATATACCCCGCCCACTGCCACTTAAGTTTAGCGGTTCGGTGGGCTATGTTGGTTACTTTGGTTCTACTGCGGATGGCCTCACTTCTGATGCGATCACGCAGAGATACTCCCAGCATAGCCCTCTCCATTGTTCTTTGGGTGACTTTGAACCTTCTTATGAGGCCCATAGTAAGCGACCACGTTTCAGTGCCATATGTCGTCACTGGCAACACACACTGATCAAAGAGCCTTGTCTTGAGACACTGCGGAATATTGGACGAAAAGATGTGCCGTAGCTTCTCGAACGCTGCCCAGCCGAGTCGGATTTGACGATTTACCCCTTTCTCGAAGTTGGCCCTTCACTAACTGGGTACCTTGGACCTAACTGGACAGTCTGTCCTAGGTATATAATCGTCTGACAACTTCAAGTAAAAGTGTCCGTTTGTAACGGGAGTTGGTGCTACGTGCTCGTGCTTTCAAAACGAATGATTAAGCTTAGTTATATCAAATGTACCGATTCTAGACGAATGAGGCCCGTAAAATATTGCATGTACAATGATAAAAGTCTCGCTACGCAGTTCTTCCGTAAAACGTCCCAACAGAGCGGGTTCTTCATGTAAGCATGATGGCCGAAGGCCGTAAGCAGAGAGGCAAAACATGCAAGGCGAAAGGCCGAGTATTCACACAAAACGGGCTTCTTATGTAAGGTTGAGGGCCCAAGGCCTGAAGCCGGGAGGCGAGAAACGCGAGGCCGAAGGCCGAGTTTCTCAACAGACTGGATTCTTTATGTAAAGTTGATGACTAACGGGCCGAAACAGAGTGGCAATGCATGCGAGGCCGAAGGCCGAGCATTCAAATAGAGCGGGCTCCATATAAGAATGAGGGCTGAAGGCTCGGAGCCGTGTGGCACGCATGTAGGGCCGAAGGCCTGAAGCAGAGTGGCAATTCACGCAAGGCCGAAGGCCGAGAATCCCAACAGAGCGGGCTCCTTATGTAGGGCCGAAGGACTGATGCAGAGGGGCAAGGCATGCGAGTCCAAAGGCAGATCATTCACACAGAGCGGGCTCCTGATGCCGATCATTCACACAGAGTAAAGTGTAAGGCTGAGGGCTGAAGGCCCGAAGCAGAGCGGCAATGCACGTGAGGCTGAAGGCCGAGAGTCACAATGCCTAGACATATAAACCGATAGACAAACACACACGAATTATTAAAACTGTTGAAATGTGTTCTGTTTCGATGCTAAGGGCCCTCCAATCGCTCCATTGATTTAGCCAATATCTTCAATGTACAGATTTTCGACCTTCTACAGCTGTATTATATTTATACTAGATGAAAGCCCGGCTTCGCTCGGGTGAAATAAATAAGAAAGAAATAAACAAAACATTTATTCGTGACAGTTATGCAAACGACGAAAGAAATAGTGTACAAAAATGAATAAAATAAAAACATTACAACAACGGATTATGATGAAACTTCGAATCGTATAGAAATATAGTCTGTAGTCTGGATTGGGAATAAAAGTATGGAATGGAATTATATGGAATAGGAAGTAAAAGATTACGCTGACGACGTCACGGGCAAAGGCTAGTATCTTTGCAAGTTAATCCTAAGCATTTTTATAAGGGTAGTATTTAAAGGCACATAAAAAATTTGACACCGTAATCAGTACTGATTTGTATACCTAAAATACTAATCGTTCATTAAAATTCAATTCAGATGTGCATTGTTAAATATTGATGTGCCAGTCAGTATTTTTGGTGCGAAGTCAGAGCTGCTAACGCGAAGAACAAATGAAGTTCGTGTATCTCCCTCTCTGTCGCACTTGCAAATTCGAGCGACACAGAGGGAAATACACGATGTTCGTTCGTTTTCGTTTCGCGATAGCAGCTCTCTATTCTCCGCCAAATTCTATTCAGTGGGGCCCTTTACACTCAATATTATCGCGATTTTTAAAATTTTATTGGGTCTGTTAAACGCTTAATACTATCATCACAATACTGGCGTATCAATATTATCGTGGTTTTCAAAATCGTATGGATTTTTCTTCAATATTCATTGCACGTGATACGGATCGTGATATGAGTATATCGCGTGATAATAATAACCATGTAACAGGCTCCTATGGATTTTGCTTCAATATTCAGTGTTTCATGTGATAATAATAACAGTTGGTAATATTTTCTCCAATTAATGGAAGCTATTTAACAACTTGTTCCGTTTTGCCAAAGGTATTTCACATTCCGATACGCGCACCATCCAGGAATAGGAGCCGTCAGACCAGAGGGCCTACCACGATCTGAAAACGAAGTATTTCCCTCTCCGCGCTCGAATATGCAAGTGCGACAGAGAGGCATATATATTTAGTTTTCGGTTGGTAGCACCTTAGTCCGAGCGTGGCGGACGGTCGAAGAAAGTCAAAGAACATTCCGTGTGTTGTCTGTCACACATATAATTTTTTAGCTTCCCATCGACCGACCTATGAACTTGAAATTAAGTGATAATGTTTATTATGAAGTATATTTTACCAAAAATATCAATATATTGATAAATCACATTTGTTTTTTAGTTGTACGGAACCCTCAGTGTGCGACTCCGACGCACTTGGCTTGTTTTTATTACATTTTGAATTTTATTTCTCTTATAGTAAAATACCCTATTCGTTTTAAAGTTGACGCCTGAGGGCCTACCGCGAACCAAAAACGAACTATCTTCCTCTCTGTCGTTCGAATATACATGTGCGAGAGAGGCAGATACTTCGTTTTCGGTTCGCAGTAGCGCCTCTAACGTCCGAGCGCGGCGAACGGCATGAGCTGAGGGTCTACTCCGAAATTCAAAATCCTAACTACGTATGGTGCCGTCCCTTTCACTCTCCTGTCATAGACTATATGAGTGAAAGGGACGGCACCATACGAAGTTCGAATTTCGGAGTAGTCCCCCAGTACCACTAAGTTATAAGACAGAGCGAGATATGGATAGAATTTTGCTAGACGTTTAAAAGCCATAAGTCACCTAGTAGTTTGTCACAAACAAAATAGAGACGCAGCTTTAAGATGGCGGACAGACTCAGCAAACATTCAAGTGGTGTCCTTTACACGATTAATATTATCACAATACTGGGGTGTCAATATTATCGCAGTTTTCAAATTTGTATGGATTCTGCTTTAATATTCACGTGATACTTATCGTGATATGAATCCTTAGGCCCCATACATTCGCTTTGAAGGTGGTTGTTGTGACAATCAGTCTAGCTAGCACGATAGATTATACCGTTACGTTTTATGTGACGTTTTAATACATTTCGCCCATATAACGTGACGGTATAAGTTATCGTGCTGGCTAGGCTGATAGGTGTGTAGAACGCTTGAAAACTACAAAAACAAAACGCTGCAGACGCGGCTAGCCGAATCCACACAATGGGCGATGATGGCCCATCACCCAGAACGCAGCCCAGCAACCTGGCCAACATACCGGACGCAAAAATAGTTCACGATTTTCGAACGTAGCCGACACTGTCAACAAACAAATTACATAGCAATATAGTCTGTGGGCAATATGGCCGACGTTTTGTCATCAATTTAACACTTTTAAATGCAAAATACGCGACAATCCGAATTTTGCGGATACATATGTTCAACTCAAAAATCGTTATTTTTATACGTTCTTCAATTTGAGACAGGTCTCGTTCGGGTCTACCGTACCCCTGCACGAAATTATTAAGGCTAGGTCGTCAAGCGAGTTAGCGTTTTCGAGTTTTCTAAAAACAATCTGAAACGTAGAATAAGGGTTTTAAAAATTTGAAAAAATTATATGTTTTACTTAAGGATCTAGTCTAGTCAAAGTTGCACTCAGTTACACGATCTAATGAACTTCGCTCGATAGAAAGAGACCCCAAAGTTACTCCTTTTTGTAAAGCATTTACAATCTGACGACTAAACTATTGATGTTTTAAATAAAGTTTTTGAACTAAACTAAAGCCATTCAGTATTTCTAGACATTTTTGCAGAATTTAAAAAGATAAAATGATTGTATTAATTAATATGTTTAAATACCTACAAAATGCCGAGCGCGGAGGCTCGGCAGGCCCGATCAGTCGCGCGCTGGCGCTTACGGACAACGGACCTGTGTCAGTTTTATCCGCGACAGTTTCGTGCACCAAACAAGCAGTTTTTGACGAATTTATATAATTGTTGCAAGTTATTTAAGAAAGGCAATAAAAACCCAAACGAAAAACGTCGTATTTAGTAACAAATAAATTATGGTCATAGTGCCACAGTATAGAAATGACAGTATAACAACTAAACTGAACCCCTGCAGAAATGGAACCAAAGATGGTAAAATTATAAATGATTTTTTTATTATCAGAAATTATAGATATAGTAAGAGATCTACTGCTTTGCACATGAATATTTTTATTAAGCTATGAGCTTCACCACATTAATTCCGACCGTCTTTTATTAATACCATGTCAGTGGCAAACTAACGGCCCGCCTGATGGTAAGCGGTCACCGCAGCCTATGGACGCCTGCAACTCCAGAGGTGTCAAATTCGCGTTGCCGATCCTTTTAAAATTTATACACTATCTATCTTTCTAGCTAATCTTCTTTTAATAAATCTACCCATTTCCAGGTAGCTACCGTGGCAAGTTTGGTATCATTTCATATACCATACTGATTCTTTTATCATCTTTATGTAAAAATCATTTCTGGTATTTATTTTAAAAGAATACAGTAATCTTTCGCGGAAATAGTAAAACAGTAAAAACTTCGCAATGTTTTTTATGCTTTGAGAGCTAATAACTTTAGAGGAATAAATTAAACCACCAAAAAATATCTGTATTTTATTAAATTAAATTAACGTTTTTTCCAAGCTCGTGGCTCCTAAAGTGTTAGTTGTTACAATAAAGCTTAAAACTAGTGGCTCTGTGAGCTGTAGACCACGCAAAAAAAATATTTTTTCAAATTTCAAAATTTACAAAAACCGTCTCGACAAAAATATAATTCAACCTATATAATTATCGAACCTGCTCACAAAATGTCACGAGAATCGGTTGAGAAATGCGACCTGTATAGGAGAACATTCGAACAGACAGACATACGAAAGAATTTTTGTCGAGAGCTGAAAAAGAGACGCTTCGCTCTCTCGGTCAAAAAACTATGTTAGTATAATTTTATGACAGTCGTGGTTCACTACTACTGGGCCTGTGTATATGAAGAGTCGAACATTATCAACTTATATCCATACGCTTCGTCCGGTTTTACAATAGACTGAGGAGTATACCCTGTTGCCTGTGCCCTCTGTTTGCCGTTTGTGGACTACGAGAAGGCCTTCGATTCGGTTGAAACCTAGGCTGTACTACAATCTCTCCAGCGGTGACAAGTAGACTAGCGCTATTATCGAAGTACTGAAGTGTTTGTACGAAAACGCCACTATGTGAGTCCGACTCCAGGACCAGAACTCGATACCTATTCCGTTGTAGCCGCGAGTCAGGCAGGGAGATGCTATTTCTCCCAAACTGTTCTCCGCTGCACTGGAGGATGTGTTCAAGACTTTGGACTGGAGAAGCTTAGGCAATAGGCATCAACATAAACGGCGAGTACATCACTCACCTTTGGTTTGCTGACGATACAGTAGTCTTGGCTGAGACCATACAGGATTTAAGTACCATGCTCAATGACCTTGGTAAAACCTCCGTGAGAGTTGGTCTTAAGCTGAATATGTACAAATGAAGGTCATGTCAAATGCAAATGTAGCACCAACTGTCGTTACTATCGGACACTTTATACTCGAACTTGAATTTGATTATGGTATACTAGCGACCCGCCCCGGCTTCGTACGGGTGCAATGCTGATACTAATTATAATTATATACTACAGAATGTATTTATATACAACCCGGCCGATACCGCCGCAACCGCTATGTTCCTTCATTTTAAATCAGTAATATCTTCAAAAATATTTATTTAAATTACATGGTGTCAAGTGCCATATTGATCTATATAAAATGCAAAATGTATTTAAGGTATTTTATTGGCGAAGGATTAATGCTGTATTGCTTAAAATCGCTTCGTAAATAAGCCATTATTTTTCGTAAAAAGTAAAGGATAAAAAATGGTTATTGTGGGTTATCCCTAAGAGATAGACATATACCATAATCGACTTTTTTGTAGACCTTTTTAAGTTGTACAATACTGTAGTACATTATTTTGATTTATCTCGTAGGGTTCAGCCAGCGTTTGCAATGTAAGCGCAATAAAATATGTTTATTTACGACATCACAATAGAAACCTATTAAATTATCTGTGTTTCTCTACTATGCACCTGTAACCAAGAGAAAAGAGCAATGGAGAGGGCTACGCTGGAAGTATATCTGCGCGATCGTATCAGAAATGAGGCCATCCGCAGAAAAACCAAAGTAACCGATATAGCCCTCCGAATCGCTTAAATGGCACTGGGCGGGGCACATTGCACGTAAAACCGATGGCCATTGGGGCGAAGACGAAGGTTCTCGAGTGGTGACCACGTACAGGAAGGTGCAGCGTAGATAGGCCCCCACAAAGTGAACTGATGACCGGGTAAAGGTCACGAGAGTCCGCTGGATGCGGGTGGCGCAGGACCGGTCATTGTGGCACTCTTTAGGGGCGGCTTATGTCCAGCAGTGGACGTCCATCAGCTGATATGATGATGATGATGATATATTTACATGAATAGTTGTTATAGTGTATACAAGCTTATTAGTTTTACGTGTATTCATAATCTGTCATTGCTTTCTTAAATATCCGTGTTTGTGCAAAATTAGTTTGTAGCCTTGTGTACTATATTTATTTTTCTCATTTTCTCGAAGGTTAGCTGGAAGAGATCCCTTATAGGGATAAGTTCGCCTTTTTACTTTTACACATTGTTATTTTGTTTAGATTGTTATTATTTTCTGTGCAATAAAGTGTTATACATACATACATATACATGATGATGATAACACGCACACGACAAATAAATATAACATCCTGTATAATATAACACAATTAGATAAAAAATTGCATGACCTATTAAACAAATCGAGTAGAAGGGTATATGACATATTTCTTAGGTTCTTAGGTTTCATAGATTAAAATAACGAATTTCAGGGTTGTAGGTATGTACTACGAATTCTGTTTTTTTTTTCATTATAATGGATCTTACCGTAAGTTCGACTTTCAATTATTTATTTACTACCTTATTAAAAATATATATCAATTACATACTAAAGTTTATTCATAATCAATGCATTTCTTAAGTCAAAATACAGTTATATTTCTATACTGTGACCAGTATGAAGCTAGCGGGGTCATCCGAGTTCACAGTCGCTTCGTCCGCGCGGGCTTGTTCACGCACCGCCAGGACAGCGCTAAATACCTACTCTCGCAGAACTAGAGGGCCTTAATATAGATGTATACGGATAAGCATAAATCCAGGGGCCTTTCAACTCGAAGTACGAATTTTTCTATGGAAATTTTAGTTTAACTTGTTTGTACCAGATGTCACTGGGTGCTATCTCTATCGCACTTGCATATTGAAGTGACTGGGATGCAGCGGTTGTGCGGTTAGTTCTTACTAAATACACAACGGCGCTACGATCTATGTGGAGTATTTCACTGGTATCTCTATCTCAGTATATAGATTGTAATTTGTGCATAGATCTAAGGTGCTTCAACCGTCAATGTTGACGATTGAGCTGCCCAGCCCAAGTGATCTCTTATATCAAACAGTTATTATAGTGTGAAGGGTCACCAATTACGTAAACAATAATACACGACAAAATTAAATTGTACACTGACGATACAAAGACTGCATTGAAGCAGCTGTTTTTGTATTTAAGCATATGAAAACAAACAATTCCAAAGTATCGCAAATTTATTTTGATTTACACGCAATAATAGACCTAATTGCTAAAAGGTTATGCTCAAAAATAACGTCATCAATCAGAAGGAATTATGATATTTCGGCTTTGACATATCGAAAAGTCAGCTTGTTTACAATACGTCAAATTCTGCTATCGCTTACGTTAAAATTATTGACACGCCGTTATACTCCCAATTGGCTGAAACTTAAAGCTTATAATGGCTTATGAGGATTTAAATCACCCCGTTTCATAGACCATATTTGCACCCCCGATTTCATCCCTTTGAGGGTGATTATCGGGACAAAAAGTATACTATAAGTGAATCCAGATTACATACTGTTAGTAAACAAAAAATCATTTTGATCTGTTCAGCCGTTTTTGCGTGATTGAGCAACAAACATCCAAACATCCAAACATCCAAACATCTAAACTTTCGCATTTATAATATTAGTGGGATATGATAGATGTATATATTTGAATCAATATTTTGTATGCAAGCTTACCAAATTTGTTCTATGGTATTTTATAGTTGCACCGCCTACAATTTTTCTTTTTTGCCTGAGGGTTGACTGGAAGAGAATGCCTCATGGAATTAAGTCCGCCTTTTGTACGTTAAGAGTTCTTATTGTGCAATAAAGATTAAATAAATAAATAAATAAATAGGGCACTAATAAGTCTTGATACTTGTGTATTATTTTTAACATTTAAACAAGTGAAAATAATAGTAGTTGTACTTAGTGAGTATTAGTATGTATGTATGTATGCATGTATGTATGTCAGCCTATATACCTACTCCCCACTGTTGCATACAAGCCTCCAGACATTCTCGAAAATTGCATGTTTGTGAGCTGAAATCGTAAGTGTTATCTCTTGCGTCATTGAAAGGATATTTTTGATTTTTTTAAGGCAGTTTTACTGATTAAGCCACGTAACTTTGATGTTATTTTAAAGTAATTTTCATTTTATTGTGCGTTTTCTTTGCCCTATGTCAAAACTACTACAATTATACTCAACTTACACACCACTACTTTTATTATTTATACACACCAGGTTTTCGCAGAAGAAAATTGTATTTCGTTGACCAAAGATATTGAGAAATTCTCCTGTAGGGAGTGAAGATAGTTTTCAGTAAGTATTTGCCTTATATCTTCGAGACACTATGTATCAATTCTAGTACATACGGCATAAACGCTGATTGCCTATCAACACTTTGATCAAGGTCTTTGATATATGTGGATAATGTCGCGGGCACAGCTAGGTAATAAATAAATTACTCATCTTCCAAATATACAATTTCTTCATATTCTGTCGATGATGATTCTAAGAAATCGACCTCATCATACTCTGATTCTGTTGTGCTGTTGTTTTCAGTGCTTTCGTTACCATCAGAGTCGTCGGAGACATGAATAACAAACGGCTGTTGGAAATTATCCATTATTTTTTCTTTGCGTTCATGTTCTATGAGAAAAATACAAGCAGTAAAACACTGGAATTTTTTACAAAAATAATACTTAGTATTTACTTTGAGTAAGGTAATTTAACATATACATTTAAAAAAATCTAAACATTTTCCAAATGTATGGTAATATGGAAAACATACAATTTTCAAAATAAAATGATGCATATCTTGGAAACTAAGACGCTTTGTACTAACGCATGTTGTGTCTAAAATATTTCAAATTACCTCCTCTATCATCCCGGAAAGTCTTTGCAGCTAGTTACCAAACACCCTGTATATGTAGTAAAAAACGTCAAGTTTAGTAACTTTTACAGAAATGGGATTACACCCTGTGTAACTGTTAGCTTAGCTGCAACATAATTCTCGTTGCGGGTTCTGGTAGATGAGAGGTTTTTAATGGAATTTCATACAAACCTCGGAAAGTACCAAGATTATTTGATAAACTTACCGGTCAAAGACTTGATGAGACGTAAACATTGCCGCTTTTCTGCGATAATCGCCTCTTATTGTTCTCTCACGGCGTCATAATTATTGATCATTCGGAATAATAATTCTCGCTCGTCACTTTTATACGGTTTGCCCATAATTAGTGCTATCAATCGTAAACAAATTAATATAATTTAATTCGTATGACACATTCACATTTGACATCCGCGTCAAATATAAAACATTGCCATATTGCCATACGTAATTTTTAAATTTTTGACAGTTCATTTGCTTGCAAAAGATATACTGGTCTGACTCTAGTGCCAAAACTAACGAATAAAACTTGCACAAAGGGACGTTTGTATGGAGAAGGCCTTGCCCTTCGTCTTAAGCAAACAAAATTGGACAAGTTAAACATGAATGAACGTATTAATTTAACAAAATGCATGGGAGTTAATAGCTTGGAGTCGAGGAGTATCATACAACACAAGACAACATAGAAACTCATACTTACGACCGCCAACCATCGATATCAATGTTGACCTGATGGCGTAAGCTTGTGTCACCCAAATTACTGAATTTCCCCAGAGCGTCATACCTATCGCAGTACACATATAATGTATTATGAATCTGATTGTAAAGAATGTTTGACAAGTTTCTATGGGATGAAAGCTGCCGGCGCCATACGAGTATTCTGGTTATTCCATAGAAAGTTAAACTTTCTACACAATCAAATGTACAACTGGAACTTTGTCTGTGAAGTTCAACTGGGCTCCAAGCGTGCGGGAGCCAATATTCCGCTTTGCCCTCTCTACGAGATCTGACTTACTTTGACTTGGTTTTTTTATCATGATGGTGGCGAACAAGTAGCAGACACATCGACGCTTGTGACTCCACTCACAAGCGTATTACCCTTTATTGATTCGAGGAGCACTTACGGACATAGTTTCTGCAGCCTCCGGCGGTAACCCCTCGTCTCCACGCTCCCTGGTGCATCTTCACTTGCCACTTCTGCTTGTCGGACAGCGTGGGCTCCGGCCAGGATGTCTCGGCGTCCAAGTGGACTGTCTCGATCCGGTGGAACAGACGCTGGAAGTCTATGAAGTTCATCGAAAACTCCACGCTGGGCGAGTTCAGGCGCTCGCGGTCTGTTGCGGTGATCTTGCGTCTGGGGAATGAAATAAATACTGAAATCACAATATCATTGTTACATTGACTCTATTGAACACATTCAACACAAATTCATAAAACGACTAAATTATAAATTTAGAAATGTTACTCTCAACGATATTATTCCCCTGCAGAAACGTAGCGAACACAGTGACCAAACCCTACAGTACAAAATTATCACTAATGTTGTCGATTCTCCGTATCTCCTGAGTGTTCTGGCCTGCGTACTCGTTCCAATAATACTTTCGCTGTAAAGTCATGTAGTAATAATTATTCAAGAAATCGCTTTGTCATAAGAGCTTGTTCTACTCATAATAGACTATATAACCATACTGACATATTCCACATATTCCACCAAAAGTATAGTAGTTATGTAACCGCAGCAAGAAACACTTTATAGATGATTAGTGACTGTATAAGTATATGTGCTTACGTTTTATAAATTAATTTGTTTTTTTTTTACTTTGTGCATATTTTTCCTCATAAGTGTAGATATACATATAAGTGAAAACTTTGCTGGCTTATGATCTACCTGAATGTTGTAACTTCATGTATGATTGTTGCTGTTTGTTTTCCTTAAGAGGGCGCAGTACGATCGGTGTCGATCGGTTCTCCATACAAACGTATTTATGCTCTCATTTTAAAACGCCATGCTAGAATAACATGAAAATTTGTATACACAATGGGATCCGGCATATCTAGGTCGGATCATAGTTTCTGTTGCTAGAATGTGTAAAAGAAAAAAAATACAGCGGCTTTTTGAGTTTTTTACGGCTTGTATGAAAACCTTAATAATCGCTGTATTTTTTGTCCATTATAATTTCAAGCAACAGAAACTATGATCCGACCTAGATATGTCGGATCCCATTGTGTATACAAGGTTTCATGTTATTCTAGCCTGGCGTTTTATAATGAGAGCATAAATACGTTTGTATGGAGAACCGAACGTACTGCGCAGTCTTAATAAAGAAAAAAAAATCTGTAAATAATACCACTCCAGGACAGTCGGACTCCGCCTTAGCTCCGGTACTGCGGGATGAGCAGCCCTCGCGTAACAAAGCACGGTCATCCATGCTCGGCTCCGCAGCCTCGCCTTGCTGGGCGACTTCGGCTTAGCCGCTCCGCGTCACACGGTTCCCGCGCTTTGTCACGGCAGGCAAGGGCTGCTATCCCTTCGCGCCTCCGAATTTTTATATACACACGGGGTATGGATCACAAGACCACGTGGATAGTGGGGTGCTCTGATTCGGTTTTTGATATACCTACACGCCCCATTGACGTGAGTGACGTAAATCATCTGATCATATCTGACTGTCATGGCGTGGCGTAGTATCTATTACCAGTTTTAGTATAAGTAGAAACTTATCAATTTTTTTTACATCTCCACAACTTGATTTTTTTGGAAATCTTTCTTATCATTAGAGTTCTGTTTATTAAAAAAAACATATCAACGCTAAATTCGGTGTTGCATATTCTAAAATTGAGCCACACCCGGCCCTGGACCTATATACTTACCGTTGTTCCGATATTCTTCTTAGTGTCCACAAATAGTAAGCTACTTCCATAAATGGGCTGCATTAGGTACAAGAAGGATTAGCAAAAAACTCAATAACTTAATAATGATTTCTCAAGTAAAGATTGATCCGAAGAAGTGTCAATCAACTACCGTATTATATAACATCTGTCATATTAAATGGAAAAATACTATTAACTTCTCTCATTCTGACATAATTTTATTTAATACGATAATTGATAGCCACTTCGGGTCTAGTCGTACATAAACTCACGTCTATATTCCCAAAAGGGGTAGGCACGAAAATTAATTAATTCCGAGTTAAGCCGACGATTACATCTGTAATTCATCAGTGCTCGGTACGAGTACCTGTTGAAGTCTTTAGAGTTTTTACTGGCTTTAATTCCTCTTAAGGATGGGTTGCTCCAAAACGTCTGTAATTTTAAGCGGTATTCGTTAAAGTCTGATGGTACGGAAAGATTGACAAGTTGCTATGGAATGACTGATGCTGGCGCCATATTGAACGTTCTTCAACGAATCGGTATGTAATTGTAAGTCTTTGAGTACCCCAGAGATAACGCGCTTACCGAGCTAGATGGTAATATACTTAACTGAATAAGAACGACACAGGGGGTGTTTTTCCGACCTAGAAATGCCGGATCCCATTGTGTATACCAAGTTTCATGTTATTCTAGCACAGCGTTTTAAAATGCGAGCGTAAATACGTTTGTATGGAGAACCGAGCGTACTGCGAACTCTTAAGAAACAGGCCTTTATTTCTAGATAACTAGCGTAGGGTTCAACAATATCTGCACGAAAAGTGTTCAGCAATCAGTAGTCACACACGACACGTCATTATTGCTACGATTAAAGGGCCCAAATTTAGTTCGTTTTCATACATTTTGCAACGATTTCGGGCCTATTTTTTGCCTATACCGAGGAGTATATTATACCTATATACGTTGTGTTTATGTACTGTAACCACCACCACCTCAGCCGAAGGACGTCCACTGCAGGACATAGGCCTCCCTCAATTTCTTGGGGGGTAAATGTTTATGTAAGAATTCATTCAATTAACGAGTAAGCGCCCACTCATCAAGTTACGTACCGGAAGTTTGTCAAACCGATATGTCAGTAGTGTTCTGACAGGTTTATATAAGTACAGGCTGTTTGTTGGTAGCTAGGTGTAAAATAAAAATATCAACAAACAACCAAATTTAGAAAATGTGTTGATTTCATTAGCGTCCAAATTTAATAATAGGCACCAATACAAAACAACACACGAAACAAAATTCTTTATTTCTTGAACAACCAGTACAAATCTTATAATGACCTGCGTCTCTTTGTATGTTATTTACAAAATAACCTGTGCCAATACCAACAGAGAGGTTTCAAAGTAAAAATAAAGAATACTGTATAATCTACCGACTAAAATATATTAATATATATATTTTCTTAGTAGAATTATCAAACTTTTTTTCTTTGCACCTTTCATAAATCTCTGTTTAGCCCAATGGTTGGCTGGTAGAGAATGCCATTTGGCATTAAACCCGCCATTTGTACAATTAAATTTTGTGCAATAAAGTTTAAATAAATAAAACAGCATCTTATGTATTTATTTTTCCATACAAAGGTTGGTTCGATTATTGCGCGGGACTTCATAAGCAACTGTCAATTTGTAGGAGCCGTTACAGGGGTCGCTAGTGTCAAGCTAGGTTTGTTCCTATTAATTGCTGCCCTTTTTGCTCTAATTGTAGTTAGTACTATAATAGCCATTAGATCGTCTCCAAAAACTGGTTCGGATAGCATCATAAAAAAACCGGCCAAGTGCAAGTCGGACTCGCGCACCGAGGGTTCCGTAAAAATATTTTTATTATAAGGTATGATGTAACTAAAAATTTACGGTATTCGAAATTTTTCCATTATCTGTGCTAAAGACGTTGTTTTGTACCAAATTTCAAGATTCTGAGTTCACGGGAATCCTGTAGGTTTTGATTCCCTTGCGAGTGTCGAAAATTTGCGGCTTAAACAGCTGTATCTCTTTTGATTACGTTGGCTTAGAAGTTTGGTTTTTTCACAGCTCCAAGAAACAGTAGACCTGAGTATTTGATATAAATTCCAGCTTGATACCTCCACGCGTTCCTGAGAAAAAGGGTCTTGATCGACAGACAGACGGACGGACAACAAAGTGATCCTATAAGGGCTGCGTTTTTTTTCTTTCGAGGTACGGAACCCTAAAAATAGTCAAATACCGTACATACGGCTGGCATACTTAATAATCTACTGTTTATTTAATTGCTCATATTACAGGCTACATCCTGTATAATATTTCACCACTATCACGATCCACTTGATCCGACAACGGGCCGACCAATCATTTCGGCAGAATAGGTCCATTACAGAATTGACGAAAAACATTGGTATTACGCAGGACATCAACCATTTTCACTAATAACACCCGATACAACCTTACTATTTACACCCGTGTAATAGATTCGATGCATTTTACTTGCAATTTGCAATCCAATTCGCATGATCAATCAATCAATCAATTTTATTTGGTGAGAATACAGTCTTATAAGATATTAAAAAAAAATTGTTTCATGTATTCAGCCATGTAAGGCGTGCAAATATTTTGCAAATTATATCAATTATTAAGAATTAAACATGAGAATTTTTGAAATATAATAATACAATTGAATAAGAATGTCACATAATTAATTACAAAAATATAATCTAATACTGTTATTCAAATCTCTATTGTTCAAGATAATAACGAACCAGATAGAAGCACTTCTCCATGAGCCAGCTATTTAATGTGGACTTAAAAATATTCCCTTGGAGCTTTCTCAAGCGTTCAGGCAAGCGGTTATACACCTCAAGACACATGTTGAAGACATTGCGTTTATACATACATGGTCTTACTACTTTGCGGCTTATACAAAAGGTTTTTTCCTAAAAAGGTCTAGGTTATATGAACTCGGAAATACAGACGCCGGCAGAGAATTCCAAACCTTAGAAGTGCGCATTATAAAAGAAGATGCAAAGCGATATGCTGGATCCCATTGTGTAGGTATACAAAGTTTCATGTTATTCCAGCATGCCGTTTTAAAATGTGAGTGAAGCTACGTTTGTATGGAGAACGGAGCTTCCTGCGGGCTCTTCAATCGGTTTATACTTTGTAATTTGTTACTTTTTTTTTTTTTAATGAATAAGCGAGTTGATAATTGATGATTTTTTGGTTTGGAATTAAAACAGTGACCTATTTGTCAGCTGACTTACATACAAATATTTCAGCCCAACTTTAAAAGGTTAAACATGTAACGTTAAAAGAAAATATAAATAAAAATACCTACTTTATTGTACAGATTACGTACTCGCCTTTATTTTGATATAAAGCTCTTGAAAAGCAATAAATTCTTTAGCTAACATATTAAAGCGCATGAAATCCGCCATTTTTAATAAACAGGGTGTTGCCTGTAATAGGAGCAATAAATTAAACGGTACACTATTGAGCTCTCCAGCAATTATTTCCAAATAGTTTTAATTGAAAAAAAAAGTTTTTTTTGAAATTTTTTTTTCGCAAGATTAGCTTATATGTTTTTTTACACTACTGGAGTGATATTAATAACTATTTATTCAAAAAACACAAAAAATAAAATAAAAAGAAATACAAAATTCCAAAACTATACATTTAAACAAAAAATGCGACAACGATTATGAGTTATAACTTGAAGCAACCTCAAAATCAGCATTGGTTGCCGCGCTATAATCTCCGGGTGCCAAGATCCATTACTTGGAGGTCATAGCTTTAGATCAAAATTTCTCCCAATTGAAAAAAGATATACATATATTTTTTGGACACAAGAGGTTACTGCAGATGCTCTACGGAAGCGTCCTTTGAATTTATTGCTCCTATTACAGGCAACACCCTGTAGATATTTATGTACACTTGTGACCCTCGCGCCATCAAATCAAGACAAATCTAATTATCATTTATCAAAATCGGCTGAGCCGTTGGGCAGATACAAGGGGGTCCCGCAGTTTAATATGGGACCCATTTCGCAATTTTTTCGTTCAAATTTGATACATTTTGACAGGACCTTCAATTTTAAGGGGGTCTGGGGGTTGGATGTAACATAGATTAAAGAGAAACTGTACATACACAGAGACAGAGATCAAACACATGACCCTCCTTCTGGACTTCGCCGTAGTCGAGTAAAAAAAATTAAGCCCGTGTTCAGACTTGATGGGTGATTTTGCCGGTTTCTTATTTACATGAAAATGTTCCGAAGGGTCCAGATATAATCGTGCGGTTATTTTATAAGGAACCGATTATCGCAAGTATGAACACGGGCTAACATAAGGGTCAGCGTATTGAGATACTAGTAGGTATACACACAAAGTATAGAGACGTAACTCACTCGTTTTCATCTTGACGAGACGCATCGCGCTGCGTGAGCGGTCGGCGCAGGCGCACAATCTGCTCGAGGCCACTGTCGGTTACAACCTGTGGGACAACCATCATCACCATCAACTATCATCATCATCGTCGTCATCATCATCATCGTGACGATTATAATGATGATGACGATGGTGATGATTCATCACGAGTGCGACTGGACCCGAAGAAGTGTCAATCAATTATCGTATTATTTCTGTGACTAATGAAAAACGGTATTAAGTGCCGTACAGGACTTGTACCCCTTTTCACTAGAGCCACAGATTTAACATCTGTCATGTCATGTCAAATAGCAAAAAAGTACCAGTTTTCATTCTAATATTTACGAGTGCGTGTATTTTTTCTCCATTATAATTTCAAGCAACAGAAACTAATTTCCGACCTAGATATGCCGAATCCCATTGTGTATACAAAGGTTCACGTCATTCTAGCATGGCGTTTTAAAATGAGAGCGTAAAAACGTTTGTATGGAGAACCGAGCGTACTGCGCCCTCTTAACTTTTTAACCGACTTCATGATTTCAAAAGAGGAGGTTATCAATTCGGTCGTATGTTTTTTTTAATGTTTGTTACTCCATAACTCAGTCATTTCTTAACCGATTTGAAAAAATCTTTTTTTGATTGTAAGTATATATATCCAAGTTGGTCCCGTTTTTGTCAAAACGCAGTTCTGATGATGGGATCTATGAGGAATTGAGGGAACACCTCAAATCTTTAAGGCAAACATATAGTGATTTTTGTGTTTATATCAACAAGTCATGCATTTGCATCCAAAAATGTGACATTGGATGAAGTGGAACTGCTGATGATGATCAGAACAGAACTCTTCAACGACGAAAAGTTCACGTTTGGTGATTTGTCCTCCTAGCTGTGTTTGTTAAGCAAGTTCTATTTTCACGATTGATTTTTGTCATGCTCGAGTTCTGATAATGGGATCCAATAGAAATCGAGGGAACTCCTCAAATGTAAAAGGCATACAAATAGTGATTTTAGTATTTTCGAGAACTAATCAAGCATTTTCATTCATAAAAGTGACATTTGATGAAGTGGAACTGCTGATGAGGATAAGAACGGAACTCTTCAACGACGCGTAGTTCACGTTTGGCGATTTGTTCTCTTCGTTTTGTTTCTCAAGCAAGCAAGGTTTCTCCATGATTCCATGAGGAATTGAGGGTACTTAGTCTTCTACCATTATAAACATACTTATAGCCATTTTTATTTTATTGTATGGAATCTAAGAGTGCGCCATCTAAGTATAATAATCTTTTACCGGCATCCCCCATTGAAGTCGGTTTTTTTCTTAAAAATTATGTTATTTGGTTTCAATTATTGATCAAATTGCACAATACCTATACAACAGGTAGATCCACGATACAGTACACCGGACACCGCAGAGCGCAGCGCGCCGCCAGGGCGTCGTTCAAGCTACGCCAAATCTCTGTTACAAGAAATGTCAGGATTTTTAGGGTGACTGAGCGCTCTCGTGCTTTGGAAGGCACGTTAAGCCGTTGATCCCGGCTGCTGTCTACGACAGCAGTCGTTAAGCCAAGTTAGAGGCCTTCGGGCAGCTTGAGAACTTCTAACAGTCAAATTGCCCACTCACTTGACAAAGCACCACGTCAGTAGGGAGTACCCACCGTTACCCTACACGTGACCCCTGGGTGGTGCTTACTTATAGCCATTTTTATTTTATTGTATGGAATCTAAGAGTGCACCATCTAAGTATCATAATCTTTCACCGGCCTGCCCCATTGAAGTCGATATTTTTTTCTTAAAAAATATTCTAATAAAGTTTCACATTAACAAACATGAACTTGTCAATCATTTAATACGATAATTGAAAGACATTTCGGGTCTAGTGGTATTTTGAGTTTAGCCGATGGGCAATCATTCATTGGTCGCAGGCCTCTTCTATACCGTTTAACCAGAAATTGATACATCTGTACATCGATCATTTAGCGCAGAAGATGACTGCGACTCCTTCGTAATATCTATGCGGTCATGTCTAAAATGATCAAAGAGCACGCCAAAGTGGTACAGCGCTCTCGGCACGCAATTGGAAATATGATTTGTCGGCCTGTTTAGCCTAGGTGGTAGTGTCATTGCCTTCGAAGCTAGAGGTCCCGGGTTCGATTCTGTGGTGAGCAGAGCCATTTGTTCCTGAGACTTGGACGTTTTCTATGTATTTAAGTATATATATCTATTAATTATATCGTCGTCTAGTACCCATAACACAAGCCTTATTGAGCTTACTGTGGGACTAGATCAATTTGTGTAAAAAATGACCCCTAATATTTATTTATTTATATGATTGATTGGAATATTCCGCCAGTTTTACTCCTGTTAGTCTAGCTGTGTACAGTCAACGTACAATGTGACAATAATGTGAGATCTCTATCAGCTTTCATATTCACTGTGACAAGGTACGAACTGGCCCAGAGTACAAAATTGGTTGATCGTACCTAACCTTCAGGTATGCTGTATAGTTTTTTTATACCACGTCGGCGGCAAACAAGCGTACGGCCCGCCTGACGGTAAGCGGTCACCGCAGCCTACGGACGCCTGCAATTCCATGGATGTCAAATGCGAGTTGCCGGTTACACTTCTTACTTGAAGAAACCATTCTTGAAATCATTGCAAGAAAGCCGTACTCTGCTCCCGTGGATCACGTAATGTGCAAAAGAAGTATCTACCTAGGGAGGCATATCATGCAACCAGAGGATACAACAACAAATTGATGCCAAAAGAGTCTGAAAATTCCTGGAAGTAGCGGGTATAAGCCCTTTGCTTATGCAATATTATGATTAAGTCATAAATGTTATAATATTTCAATGTCGCCGAACTTGCCAGATTTCAGCTCAATTGGTTAAGGATAACTGGTTGCATTATAAAACCACCGAGCTGATCCAATGAAGGAGACAGAAGGTGGTCATAGCAACTCCTATGATAAACCAGTCGTGTTTGGACTCATTGGAAAGTTTTCAGCGCACTAGAGTCGACCATGGTACAATAATATTGCATTCACCAAAGTTCATATAAGTATGTCAAATTTCAGATCAAACAGTTGAGGATAAGTGGTCTAAAAACATATATGTATGCCAAATTTCCTCTCAAACAGTTAAGGATAAGGTCTTGAATTCAGTTGCAAGATTTGTCCCACACATACATATAAGTTGTCGGCCTGTTTAGCCTAGTTGGTAGTGTCATTGCCTCCGAAGCTAGAGGTCCCGGGTTCGATTCCCGGTAAGGGCATTTGTTTCTGTGGTGAACAGAGACATTTGTTCCTGAGACTTGGACGTTTTCTATGTATTTAAGTATATATCTATTAAATAAATATATCGTCGTCTAGTACCCATAACACAAGCCTTATTGAGCTTACTGTGGGACTAGTTCGATTTGTGTAAAAAATGTCCCCTAATATTTATTTATTTTATTTATTATTATTTATTAAGTATGAATGTACACTCGACACTAAAAGTGGTACTTACCTAAATGAAATTTTTGTCAGAATTTTATTCTTGATCTGAAAGTAAAATATATTATATATGCGGGGTGTTCGGCACATAGACCGTCAAAATTTTTTCGGGATGCTGGTCGGGTGTTTTGCTACCGTTCCACCCTTGGGCCCTGGGTCCTAAGAGACACGGTCATGGAGGTACGATTTTGCCTTATTGACCTGAAGCGGCAAATGCCCCGAAAAACTTTCACCGTCCATGTGCCGAACATCCTGTTATATGTGATAGCACTTACGTCTTCAACGCTGTAGATCCTGTAGTTTATTTCCGGTTCCAACCCCCTTTGTTCCACTCCCTGTAAAAGCCATTATAAGAGTTATTTTCAAGCATGTGTACAGTAAGCGTCATATAGTACCATACAATATATATGGTGTACCGAACTATTTGGCCATTTTGACTGCTACGTACTATATGACGCTGACTGTACCTTTTTGTTTGGAATACATTAATAGTAAATTACAACATTATACTTACAAATAGCGGCAAAACAAAAAAAGTCTCACATCGCAGGTATTAGATTTTTTTTTGTATTATTGTAGAGTGCGTCGTTGCCGCTGATGCACTCATCCTGAGGGAGAACTCCCGAAGAGTTTGAAACATGTCGCCCGGAGTGTCAATTTATACGTGAGTTTTAACTTAAACGGTTTTAGTGATATAATTGTAATCATGACTCACGAAAGTTTCAATTCAAGTATGCGTTCTGAGGCTTTCTTTATTACCGCCCGTGTTCAGTACAAAATGTTCCCGTCTTCCCCTGGCCAGGGAGTGGGGCTTTCCGCACGAGTAGCGGGCGGTAATTGCCACTTTATAGCCAGGTGAGACGCAAAAACTGGCCAAGTGCGAGTCGGACTCGCGCACGAATGGTTCCGTACCATTATCTATAAAAACGGCAAAGAATCCGACTCGCACTTGGCCGGTTTTTAATATTTTTTGTTGTAACGACAACAGAAATACATCATATGTGAAAATTCCAACTGTCTAACTATCGCGGTTCTTGAGATACAGCTTGGTGACAGACAGACGGACGGACAGACAGCGAAGTCTCAGTAATGGGGTCCCGTTTAAACCCTTTGGGTACGGAACCCTTAAAACCACGGTTAGAGTGGTAATTTTGCATATGACTCTAATTAAATTATCATTAAGAGGGTGCCTCGCGAATGAAAAATTTCGAATTTAGGTATTAGCAAACCAAGTCGACCGGCACTTGTCTATAAGTCAACACACTTCTATTGTATTCCAAACCATGGTTTACTGAAATCTCTAATTCAAAGTACGTTATCATATTGGACACAACCCAATTCAGGTTGTGTTCGATTTGTTTCGTTGCAATCCTGAAACTCCTTTCTACTGTGTTTGTGAACAAAACTGTTGCGAAACGAATATTTGGTCTATAAATATTCGTTTCAATACTAAACCAATTTCGCCGTACGTGTGGCCTTACCGCGACTATTTTACATATTGGTATCTATGTTCTAGGTTTATATCTATAACAGTAACCGGTGAAGGAAAACATCGTGATTAAACCGTTCTAATCCAAACAAGCTCTAAGTCTGTCGGGAGCCTACCCAAAGATTTTTGTGGGAAGGTATCGGATTCTTTTGACAGTGATACCGTCAGTCACGTCGGCCATGCTATAGCTAGCTGCCGTACTTAATCATGGAGGCGGACTGAAGCGCTGAAAGACTGTTACTCACGTCAGGTTGATAGTGAGCAGTGACCATACTGACTAGGGCGTGGCCATTGCCGAGTTAGCACCAGCTGAGACAGTCATACCGGCCGTCAGGTCAGTCATGCTAGCAGGCTACCGTACTTGATGAGCGGAGGCGCTAGATAGCAAACAGAAGATGAAATAGTCTGTCACTCACGCCAGGCTGGTAGTGCGCGGTGACCACGCTGGTGGCGCGCAACAGGCTGGCCAGGGCGTGGCCATCGCTGAGCTCGCGCACCAGCTGTGACTCCGTGATCCCGCCAGTCAGGTCGGCCATGCCATCTAGCAGGCTCCCGTACTTGAGGGCCTCGTACGAGCCATGGAGTCTGAAACAAATGAATTACATCAACGTTTTCGTCCGTTTTTAAACGTGATACAAAGTAGGCACTTACTTCCCATACGCTTCCACCAGCAGCGCTGGCCATGCTCAATCTTCTCATACATCTACTGGCGCAAACTTCAGCGCTATATAGCAAAGCGTTGCGCTGTGTAATGGTGCAGGAATTTGCTTCGCATACGCTTTCTCCAGCAGCGCCGGCCAAAGCTACTCCATCGTGCGGGCCTTTCTCAATGTTCTCATACATCTACAGGCGCAAACCTCAGCGCTATGTAGCAAAGCGTTGCGCTGTGTAATGGTGTAGGAACTTGCTTCGCATATGCTTTCTCCAGAAGCGTCGGCCAGAGCTGCTCCATCACGCTGGCCTTTCTCAATGTTCTCAGTCATCTACAGGCGCAAACCTCAGCGCTATGTAGCAAAGCGTTGAGCTATGGAATGGTGCAGGAACTTACTTCGCATACGCTTTCTCCAGCAGCGTCGGCCAGAGCTGCTCCATCGCACTGGCCTTTCTCAATGTTCTCAGTCATCTACGGGCGCAAACCTCAGCGCTATGTAGCAAAGCGTTGAGCTATGGAATGGTGCAGGAACTTACTTCGCATACGCTTTCTCCAGCAGAGTCGGCCAGAGCTGCTCCATCGCGCTAGCCTTTCTCAATGTTCTCAGTCATCTACAGGCGCAAACCTCAGCGCTATGTAGCAAAGCGTTGAGCTATGGAATGGTGCAGGAACTTACTTCGCATACGCTTTCTCCAGCAGCGTCGGCCAGAGCTGCTCCATCGCACTGGCCTTTCTCAATGCTCTCAGTCATCTACAGGCGCAAACCTCAGCGCTATGTAGCAAAGCGTTGAGCTATGGAATGGTGCAGGAACTTACTTCGCATACGCTTTCTCCAGCAGCGTCGGCCAGAGCTGCTCCATCACGCTGGCCTTTCTCAATGTTCTCAGTCATCTACAGGCGCAAACCTCAGCGCTATGTAGCAAAGCGTTGAGCTATGGAATGGTGCAGGAACTTACTTCGCATACGCTTTCTCCAGCAGCGTCGGCCAGAGCTGTTCCATCGCACTGGCCTTTCTCAATGTTCTCAGTCATCTACGGGCGCAAACCT
Source organism: Notocelia uddmanniana (assembly GCA_905163555.1). NCBI lineage: Eukaryota > Metazoa > Arthropoda > Insecta > Lepidoptera > Tortricidae > Notocelia > Notocelia uddmanniana. Next base: position 70,445,527 of record LR991052.1, read on the forward strand.
CAGCGCTATGTAGCAAAGTGTTGAGCTATGGAATGGTGCAGGAACTTACTTCGCATACGCTTTCTCCAGCAGCGTCGGCCAGAGCTGCTCCATCGCGCTAGCCTTTCTCAATGTTCTCAGTCATCTACAGGCGCAAACCTCACCGCTATGTAGCAAAGCGTTGAGCTATGGAATGGTGCAGGAACTTACTTCGCATACGCTTTCTCCAGCAGCGTCGGCCAGAGCTGCTCCATCGCGCTGGCCGTTCTCAATGTTCTCAGTCATCTACAGGCGCCAACCTCAGCGCTATGTAGCAAAGCGTTGAGCTATGGAATGGTGCAGGAACTTACTTCGCATACGCTTTCTCCAGCAGCGTCGGCCAGAGCTGCTCCATCGCACTGGCCTTTCTCAATGTTCTCAGTCATCTACAGGCTCAAACCTCAGCGCTATGTAGCAAAGCGTTGAGCTATGGAATGGTGCAGGAACTTACTTCGCATACGCTTTCTCCAGCAGCGTCGGCCAGAGCTGCTCCATCGCGCTGGCCTTTCTCAATGTTCTCAGTCATCTACAGGCGCAAACCTCAGCGCTATGTAGCAAAGCGTTGAGCTATGGAATGGTGCAGGAACTTACTTCGCATACGCTTTCTCCAGCAGCGTCGGCCAGAGCTGCTCCATCGCGCTGGCCTTTCTCAATGTTCTCAGTCATCTACAGGCGCCAACCTCAGCGCTATGTAGCAAAGCGTTGAGCTATGGTATGGTGCAGGAACTTACTTCGCATACGCTTTCTCCAGCAGCGTCGGCCAGAGCTGCTCCATCGCACTGGCCTTTCTCAATGTTCTCAGTCATCTACAGGCGCAAACCTCAGCACTATGTAGCAAAGCGTTGAGCTATGGAATGGTGCCGGAACTTACTTGGCATACGCTTTCTCCAGCAGCGCTGGCCAGAGCTGCTCTGTGGAGCTGGTCTGCAGGAATGCCAGTTTCCCGTTGACGGTGGGCAGCCGGTCGTCAACCAACACCTCCAGCCATTGTCCACACCACCATATTCGAAACCTGCACAGATAATTACAATGAGTAAAATGAGAATTTGAACAGGCCCTTTTCGTGTTTTTGGTAAGGTGCATCACAGATTTTAGACGCTGTATTTAAAGTTATTCTAAATTTTGATTACTTGTTCGCATAAGCCCGTTCCTTATTTTGTGCTCAGTGGCCTCAAATATGAATGACATGTGTGAATAATATGATGAATATTTTAAAATATACTGTAAAATAAAATTGTATTCAATAAAATTTGCAACGGAACCCTCGGTTCTCGAGCACGCGGACTGTGACACTAGGCCGGCCGGTGATTTAAATTTGTAAGCATTTAACCACTACCTCACTTATTGGTAAGTGGTGATCATGCCTCAATAGTGGCTATTGAGTCTCGTCCCGTAACGGATACTCACCTGAAGATCCCGGCGTAACCAGCGTCGATGCGCTGGTCCGCCGGGACGACCCTGTAGAGGAGACCCTTGCTTAGAAACAGCACCGACAGACAAGACACCAACCACTTGTCCCCTGTGGACAAACGGACACTCATTATAACTCATTTTTAATTATAGGTAGCATAGGTACATAAATACATCACTAAACTCACTATTAACTAAAATAAAACTAGTCTAAATAATTACAAATACCCCAATATAAAAAAATAACTCTAGGTCTGTGCCGTGTGGCCGCAAGACAGGCGGCACTGCCGCGCTGGATGGCAATAGCGCGCAGCTGTGGCAGTTGGGTGAAACAGAGGGTCTACTCCGAACTTCGTATCGTGCCGTCCCTTTCCGTCATATAGTGTATAACAAGAGAGTGAAAGGGACGGCACGACACGAAGTTCGATTCTCGAAGTTCGGAGTAGGCCCTCAGGCCCCAGCGGTCACTACTTGCCTCCACGATACAATAATACAAGGTCACACTCCGGGGAAATTCGTTGTGCGAGTCTCACTCTACACACAAGCCTACGTCATCACTGCTGTCGAGCCTATCGGTGGTTGACGGTCGTATTGTAAGTTCGTGTGTATACAGTGGAGGCTTGTGTCACGATCCGGAGTAGCAACTTTGTTTCCTTCTTAGATCATGGTTGCCTCCACATGCCGCTTTGCGAGTTCCTTATAAAAAGTATGTGCTTCGGGCCCCCACCCCCAGCACGGCCCAAGCGTTTCATTAAAACTTCAAACTTCAAATTAAGTTTATTGCCATATTATCATGATATGTCTTTACCTTATCTCGCGACCATGGGGTCCCGGACTTTTGGAAGGCGTGGGTAGGGCCGAAGCCAACAGCGCAGAGGCCCTTTTAGACAATTTAATCTAAAAGCAAAGGGATACACATGGCGGATACAATCCCCGAACGCACAATATGATACATCCAGAGATGGTCCCCGCCAGGTGCAAAGACTATTGCAGTGCATCACTGTGCTGCGATGGAAACTAATGTCATGGGATATTGTGTTGAATGTTGGATGGACTGGATAATGGGCTATTGGAGGAGACTAGCGGACACCTTCTGTGACAATGAGTCTCAATATTGTAAAAGGCAGGCGGTGACACGCCAGCTCGCTGAGTGGGCCCCACATAACAGTCGCATGCACAGTGCGACAGTGGGGCAACACCCCGTTGAGCGGCTGTAAGGTTGTCGAGAGGTGAGTCTGCGGTAGCCAGATCCCGGTAATCCGATCAGCAGACCGCCGGCGTTACGACATTTTACACTTCCAACCTGGAACATAGGTCTCGCTCTTGCGACTCCACTCGGGTCGGCCAATTAAGGCAAGCATAGAGGCGAGGGCCAGATGGAAAGGGCCCTCTCGAGATTAGGGGTCCGCAGTGTCGCCACTCACCGTCAACTCGCCACAAGCTGCCCCCGCGGACTTATTATGATATTATTATCATTCAACCCCAAACGGCTCAAACATGCAGCCAGTGGCTGGCCATTTGCGCCTCTAGAGGTTTTCCGTTGTGCTAGCAGCAGCCCCGGACCTAATTGAAGTCCCTGAAAGATGGGACGGTGCACATGTGGCTTCCCATACTTGGTACTGTCCCAACTTCTAGGGAACGAGGGATATGCCATCAGGCAGGATGCCGCCATCGCTAGATGGTGGAGTCCCGTTTTGTACGGAATAATGGAGGACATAAGTTTCCAAAAAATAAAACTGTCTCCAAGAACTAACATTCATTAACCCGTAACTCATACTTGACCTATTTATTTTAACGTATTTTATTATTGTTCTGATTTTACTTTGATATTTTCATTTAGTATTAATTTGATGGTATACTATCTACATATATAACGGCAATATGTTCTAAAAAGTATAACATGAGTAAACTACCGTATTATTCCGCTGCCGGAATTGTCCCGTCTGTCACTGATCTATAAAGAAGTAAATTGTCTTACCCAGCTTCCCCGGGACTACATCGAAAACGTCGCAGTTGTCCCTCACGAAGGCAGGGTCGGTATATATATCCTGGAACAACCAGACAAGGGCGTTACGATCAAAACGGTTAGAACTTAGAAATATACCAATCTACTTAGGTACCTATTAAGTTTTTCGAATTAGGTGAAGGTAACTGTCACAGAAATTCGTCACTAGGAGGATGATGTGTTGTTGAATTACTATGTTAGCGTAGTATACGCCTCTTGAATTTAAAATAATTGCTTATTAATATTTATCTGGGCGTAGCGTGGGCAGCCCCCCCCCCCTCCCCACACGGTGGACTGATGACCTGGCCTGGCCTGCTGCTGACCTGACGCCGGGTGGCGCAGGACCGGTCATTGTGGTAGTCTTTGTGACATGACATGATGATGATGATGATGATGATGATGAATATTTATCAATTTATTTAGCAAATTAAACTAGGCAGCTATCAATTTTCGAAGTTCGTGTCAATGTGTCAGTATCGAGTGTGGGACGCTAGCCTTATATTAGTTTAAAAAAAGTATTAGAAACTAAGAACAAGAGGATAAGTTGAGAAGCACTCGGTGTCACTTATATATGCCTTCTCTTGATGAGAGAAGTTAGGTCAACCCACTTTAGTAAAATAAATATTATATTTCCAATCTAAGTGACGCTTAACTGAACTATTTCATTTTCAGGGTTCCGTTTTCATACCGAGGTAATAAAGGGAAGTATTTTAACTAGATCGAGTGTGGTGTCATATGAAATGACTCTTGACCTAAACAATATAAAAGAGGTTTTTATAGAGTGGTCTCGATCTTTTTTTTTATTAAAAATGGGATTGCTCTTGGCCGGCATCTAGCCAGGGGGCAAAGATGAGGCCGACGATGAAGCAAGCTCACCCATTCCTATTCACTCGTGTCTGTGAAGGAAAATGCAAAAAAGTACCCAATTGTCATAAATACCAGTATTTTAAGAGAATTAGGGCACAGTAGGACGTCATCTCGTTATTATTAAATCAGCTCAACTGGAAATGTGGAGAAAAACCATGGACTGAACCAATAGGAGAACTTTGGGGAGGCCCATGCCAAAGGCACCAGACAATGTGTAAAGAAAAGGGATATCACTAATCAGTTTGCGTAACTGAAGAAGTACATACGTCCGCTTTACAGAAGAACTCAGCCATAATAACACCACTACTCGCTCTGTAGGTGTGTGGTGTTCAGTTCCTGGTGGTGAGAAGATCGCCAGCGCTCCCGAGGATGCGCCGTGTTGAACGGGCGACCGGCAAACGAACAAAACAAATGTCTATAACGCCCCATTGTCTATCAGCCTGTGACAGACACCGCTAGATATGGTATTTATGTTCATCCGCTCACGCCTACTATCTTCACAATGCGACTCGTAATTACAACGGGTGGCCGGAGGTTTGACACATTGATTCGCCTACGATGCATCACCTCATTTCTGATGGGATCACGTAACTCCGAGCATAGCTCGCTCCAAAGCCGTTTGTTTGTGACCCTGATCCTTCTAATTAGACCCATCGTGAGCGACCTCGTTTCAGCACCTTATGTCATCGCTGGCAACACACGCTGGTTAAAAACCTTCGTCTTAAGACACTGCGGTAATTTGGACGAAAAGATCCTATTTATATGATGCATAAAACAGTGCAATACAAAGACAACAATAAAATAGGATTAAAAACCTACACAACTCGGAAGCGAAACGAGCGAGTCGAAAGGAAAACAGAAAAGTGGCTGGCCGGCGGCGCGGCATTCGGGGGCGTAAGCTACAGGCGGAGCGGGGAAAGCGAGTAGAAGTAGAACCAATCTTAAAGTGCAGTTAAATTTGAATGTATGGAAAGTTTGACAAGTTTCTATGGCATGACAGTTGCCGGCGCCATATTTAACGTTGATCGGTCTGTGATCGTAACTCGGTGCAATACACGCACCGCACAATATGGAAAGCTCATTCATTCTCTTTACATATTTTACATAAGTGGATAATCCATACTAAACGAAATCCATTGTAATTTACAACAAAAATACAATTCTGTAAGCATAAGTATTGTTTTATTTTTAACGACCCCTTATCCATGTTAATTATTACGTTCGACGTCAAAGTGATATAAATTGCTACGTGTCGCTGATCATCAATGATGATGATAATGATGACGCTCGAACAGTTACGGGATTACATTACCCTGCGGCAATGTCGACGAGCTTGTGATTCGTATGGAGTCTTAAGCGTCCATAAGCTACGGAGCCTACTTAGCAACCACACCTTTGTTTAAAAAAAAAAACAGGTTTCCGCTATCGCCCGTGCCTTAATCCTAATTCCTCGGCCGTTTATAATAGGCAATGACTCGCTGCCCGACTAACACAAAAGTAACACAAAAGCCGGACGTTGCGCACTCGGAATAAACACACTATCACTTTAAATCTCATGGTTAAAATCACTTGATAAGCAAACGGGTTAAAGTTAGGAACAAACCGGCCAAGTGCGTATCGGGCCACGCGCAATGTATGGTCCCGTAGTCGCCTCACTAACTTACTACTATAAATGCGAAAGTGTGTTTGTCTGTCTGTTCCCTCTTCAAGCTTAAACCGCTGAACCAGTTTAGATAAAATTTGTTATATAGGCAGTTTGAGTCCCGAGAAAGGCCATAGTATAGTTTTTACCAGGAAGTCATTCCTAAGAGGGTGAAAAAAGGGGTGGAAGGTTGTACGGGAGAGCGATAATTAAACCTGCGGCTTTAGCATTTTTAAGTTCGATTGTACGCAAACGGATTTCTGAATCAAATAATAGTATGCAGGGAAGTTCGCGTATGGAGTTTTTTATTCGAAAAAGTTTAGTCTTGGTATTTTAGACTTAAGTGGACATCCGTCACCTAGTACATTTTCGAGCTGTGACGTCATCAATTTTATTGTATAGAATAAAAAAAATATCAGGCACCTATTGAGTGGGGTATCAAATGAAAGGAATCTATGAGCTGATTCCGAAAATATAACAGCATTACATTACATCAACTGATTTCGTAAAAAATAATAATTTAAAAACACGAAGTTCCTGAATGTTCCTAAATAATGGTAATAATAATCATTTAATTCAGTAATATCCATATCTTATTAGTGACAGTGATCCTTAAAACTATGTTAGTAATTAAGATTAACTTAGTCTAGGTGACAGATGCAAGGCATTCCAGGCTTGCAAGAAGGCCCCATCCACTCTGTCCGCTACTGTGGCTAGGAGGCTGTTGGTGCTGCCGCGCACACGCCGCAGCAGGGACGCAACACGCTTGCGCATGATGGCGCTGAAATCGTCGGTGCGCGCCTCCGCAAACATACCCGACGCACTACAATGGCGCGGCAGCCCCAACAACATCCTAAATGCATTATTGTACTGGACGCGCAGGGCGCTGTAAGCTTTTTGAGTAAAGTTGATCCATAGGCTGCAGGTGTAAAATGACTGGCAGAACGCCTTCAAAAGGGTAGTCTTTACAGAGTAAGTACACCTTGCAAACCTACGTATCAACATATTACTTCTTACTGCCAGCGCCCTACACTCCCTTTCCAAATCCATGTCATCACTGAGCGTTGCGGTGACCCAATCACCCGGGTATTTAAACTCTCTGACTAGTTTGAGAGGAGTGCCATTAAGTCTGACCGGTGGTATTAGATTATCCAATTTAACCCCTTTCCCCTTGAAGACTAGCAACTCACTCTTAGAGGTATTGTAAATGGCTGACGGATTATTTTCTTAAATATACACCGTATGTCCCTTAATATTCCTCTTTATATCGTTATGAAAGGAAATCTGTAAATATTAATGATTATATGGTCTAGGATGGACCGCGCTTACCTAGTAAAAACCGGTTCACCCTCGTCTTGAAGACCGTAAGGTTGTAGTTTTCAGCTCAATATGTGCACGACGCATTATAAAAAAATACATGGCAATCCGATTTAGTATTTACATGTTTAACCGTTTGAACGCCAAGATCCTATAAAGGGGTCGTGTGTCGTCGTGCCCACCACGCCCATAACCACTAAAAAGGTCGGAGTGAAGGTGTACTTTGATCATGAAATAAATCTGTTATGAATTGTTTTCAGGTATTTGTTTTTATTGGTTTAAACGTCACGTCAATTTTTGATACTTTGGCGTCTGAGTTATCCCTTAATTCAAATATGATGGCGTTCAAAGGGTTAAACCCTGACGCAGAACGCAAAAGAGTGTGTATACGGTGTATCTATGTGTCTGTGTCTAATACGGGTGAAACGTAATAATGCTGTTTATATATGTTTAAAATCAGGTTTTCCAGCGATGGGGTTCTATAGACATTTTATCAAAATCGGTTCAGCCGTTTTTGAGATAATGAACATTCAAATGAAATTGCTGGAGGATTTCCAAATTTTCCAAGTTATCAGTTATGATCTCTAATTCCATCGCCCACACGGTAACCAACTATAGATCCATAAGTAAAGTACAGTCAACGAGTTAACAGCAAAAGTGGATAATCACTTTAGTACCTTGTCACTTTCGCTACTTTGATGCATCGCAACTGTCGCAGTATTGTTACGTTAGCGCGACAAAGTACCAAAATGCTTATCTACATTTGTTGTTGACTATACGCTATACCATAAGAAATTACTAATGTTAAACTGCAAGTCGCTCCAATACTGGTTCATTGCATGCATGTAACCTTCTTAAAAATATTCACCACCACCACCACCATATCAGCCCTAGGACGTCCACTGCTGGACATAGGCCTCCCCCAATTTCATGGGGGGTAAATGCCATAATCGCCACGCTTGGCATGCGGGTTGGCGATCGCAGTATCTCCACCGCACTCTAGGAATGCTGCTGCCCATTCCCCGGTGGTCTTGGTCGTAGTTTAAGGACATACCCATGTTTAATTTCAAACTTCAAAAGTGCAGCGTGTCATAAAGGTATTCTGCGTTCGCCCGGCTGCGCTTAAAGAACTCTCAAGCAATTTTAAACCGCATTTCAATGGATTATGGGCTAATAATGCTATGTTGTTGAAGTTGTTAGCGTAAGTACTACTTTAGGCAGGTGTATGGGAATGAATGCACCTGCATAGTGCCTATATATCTATTTACAAAAGTTTGTGTTACTCGACTATGCTCTATAGGTTAAGTACTCAGTTCTTGAAGAAGTTATTTTATTAGGGTTTCGTACCCAATGGGTAAAAACGGACCCCTATTACTAAGACTTAGCTGTCTGTCTGTCCGTCCGTCTGTCTGTCACCAGGCTGTATCTCAAGAACCGCGATAGTCAGACAGTTGAAATTTTCACAGATGATGTATTTCTGTTGCCGCTATAACAAAAAATATTAAAAAACCGGCCAAGTGCGAGTCGGACTCTTTGCCGTTTTTATAGATAATGGTACGGAACCCTTCGTGCGCGAGTCCGACTCGCACTTGGCCAGTTTTTATTACTAGTGATAGTGACTATGACCACGCGGACTTTTTCTTCACTTTGACAAGCCTACTCCCAATAAGGTCTAGATTCCCCCTTGGGTTGGGGTCAGATGGCGATGGCAGGCGCTTTCCGTAAAAACTAGTGCCTACTCCAATTCTAGGGCTTAAGTGCCCCGGGCTTCCATCATGGTGCAACTGTACTGGTATAACGAGGATGATTCACACTTCTAAGGTTTGAAATTCTCTGCCGGCGTTTGTATTTCCGAGTTCATAATAATATAACCTAGTGAATAGGTATCTTCTGGGTGAGCTCGCTTCATCGTCGGCCTCATCTTTGCCTCCTGACTGGATGCTGGCGAAGAGCAATCCCATTTTCAACTAATAAAAAGACGATATTAATCACGATATAGTAAGCTGCAATAGTTGTGTGATAATAACGAAGAGAAAATATCAAGATGCGTCTTAATTCACACAGAATATACAGTGTGGAAAAAATAAGTCGCCCTGAAGGGATTCTACCTTAAATCCGTAAGATAGCTCTTTTTACTTAAAGGAAACATTAATTTATTTTTAGTAACTACATTCATAGATTTTCCAAAAACGTTCATACACAACCGGGAATCAACCTGTTAAAAAATCAGGCGTTTTATTAGGTAAATTGATGGTGTAAGTTGTAAATAATTGATGTTGTTATAAAACCCTGTATCTGTAATCATCAGAAAATGTTGTAATACGTTTTATTTTAATATTTATTCTATACACAGCAAGGAAAAATCTGAAAAAAAAATTGAGTGCAGTTATACTTATTTTTAAAAATAAAAGAATGTTTCCTTTAAGTAAAATAAGATAGCTTAAGGATTTAAGGTAGTTTTCCTCCAGGGCCCAACTTATTTTTCCACGCTGTATAGCCTAAGGCCTCTAGTTCTGTACACACATACGAGACTGGCATGCTAGTTTCATTACATTGCGGGCTCCCGTGGTATAATGAGTTCAATCGATGTGTCAAACCGCGCAATGTCTCTGTCTATTATAATTGTATAGCCAGGGGTGGTTTACTACCGTGACGTCATCGCACCGCGCAAAGTACATGCGGCCGCCGGCTCACACGTCGTGTGACTATTCAATGGTTGCGGCGCAGCGTTACGGATCGCACGCGCACGCGCTGCTGTACCGCTGTACGATCATAAAATAATCCGTTTCGTGTTAAATAATAAGTATAAGTATATATCTATTAAATATATCGTCGTCTAGTACCCATAAAAAAACAAGCCTTGTTGAGCTTACTGTGGGACTAGTTCGATTTGTGTAAAAATGTCCCCTAATATTGATTATTATTATTATTATTATAATAATGTCAAAACCACAGCATTATCGTATAAAAAATATCTTTATATAGTTACCTAAATTCTGAGTCTTTATCTTAAAATGTTAAAAAACCTGACCGTTATCACTCAAAAAACTGGCAGTCCTTGAGTTTGGTATTCACCAATGGTTGACATAAAAGAAAACGAAAATGAAAACGTTGGTTCTAAGAATCTTCTTTTTATTTTTTAAAGTGATTCCTTTAAAAATTATCTAAAACTTTGTATCCCCTGGTTACATGTATGGAGTGCCCCCTCCCCCTACTTTAATATTTTTTCGTCATTTCACATCACTTTTAAGTAGCGGCTCATACGAGTAGAACACACCTTCCTGCGAATGCGTTGCGTGCGATAGAAAAAGATGGCCACGTTTAGGCACGTTCGGCATACCTAAACGGGGGATTTGTTAACAGAAAAACTTCTGTACTTGTACTATTACTTATTCTGTGGTATAGCTAAGAATATTTTAATGTCTAATTACTTCATAAATTGTACAGTTGTATAAGTAAGCTCGTCACTAGTGCGTCTGTTCTGAGCTATCTTCCGGCCCTGGGCCCCACGGAAGACCAGCGCTGTGTTTTACTTGTGCTACAGCATATGGTGAGTGGGGTCCTAAATATCATAACAGCACCTATTTAGTGTTAATAAGGTCTTTCTTTGTCAGTTTGCTTGTAATTTATGTTTTCGAAGTGTTTTTTTTTCCTTGTTACTTGCATGTTTAGATTTTTTTGTTTTCTCTTTGGTGCTGGGTGTTGGTATTTCAATAAAAGTTTTTCTATTCTATTCTAATCAGTGAAGTGAAACTCGCATACGAGTGTCGTACGTGTATTAATAAGGCTTTAAGGTCGAATATCGCTCCCCATGTTTGCTTGTCCCGGCTGTGCGCGGCGGCCTAAGTGCCTACCGCGAACTTGGAAAATCGAACTTCGTATCGTACCGTCCCTTTCCGTCATATAGTGTATAACACGAGAGTGAAAGGGACGGCCTGAGACGAAGTTCGATTTTCGAAGTTCGCGGTAGGCACTCTGATTAGCACTGCGTGCCCGTGGCTTGCCCTGGCTGCTCGCGGGAGTTATACATATAAAAAGGCGCTATTTACATTCTCTTGAGCACCACCCATTACGGATCCGTCAGTGAGTCTAAGTGGGTATCGAAAGAGAATCCGGCGCGTGGGTGCACGGCCTTGAGCGATGAATATGTAACGGTACTCGCCGGTGAATGAGACACCTACCTACTGGTGTTGCGTGGACTACGCGAAAGAGTACACGGGTTATACAACGTAGTGATTATATTCTCTTTGGGTTATACAGTCGAGTTCGTAAGTACACGGACAAAGTGATCTAAAATATCATTATGGGGGTCTCGGTACCGAACACACTTTTGTTTCGTTCGGTGTCAAGCTGGGCCCTTGGGGTTCCAGTGCACGTCAGCTTTGCAAGCTTTTCAAAAGGCTCATAGATTTCACAAGGGATCAAAGACCTGGCACAACGTATCAGCATTGCGATACAGCGAGGAAATGCCCCCAGCATCCTCGGTACAATGCCTCGAGGGTCTGTTTTAGATTTAAGTTAGTTTTAATATTAAATAAGTTATTTTGGTTTAGTATTCTCGTATACGGGATGTTTGGCAGATGGATGGACATACGTATATAGCGGACAGTTGAGGTCACCTGCTACGTGGTCAAGCACAAATGCTAATTAACTTGGGCCTTAATATTTTTTGATTTTTCTAATACTCTGTTTATAAATAACTGAATTCGTAACATTCGGGAATTAAATGATGACCGTTTATCTTTTTTTTAAATAATTAAGTTTTTAAATCTTGAAAACAGAGTTTTAATAATGATTCGAGAAAACAAGTGAGGTATATCGAGCTACAACTACTTAGTAAGCTTGCAAGACATAAAATTGGAAGCTAACAGTCGCCTTAAATGGCTTCGAAAATTACTTTTAACCACGCTTTGCCAAAAAGCGCGTTTTTCCGCACGCTGCGCGTCCGGAAAAACTCACTTTTTGCCCAAGTGGTGACGTAAAATTGTGTACAAAACACGGGTCGTAAAACAGAAAGCCCTCTCTGGCATATTTATGACCCTCGCCTGCGGCTCGGGCCTTAAACATCTGCGATATCGGCCTTTCTTTGTTTTACAACCCTTGTATCGTAAATAGCTATTCTTTGATACGTAATTTCCGGAGCCACTCATTTAAAGCGATTTTCATAATAATAAATTGACAAAGTACATGATTTTTTCTCTGATTGCGAGTATAGCCGAAACATGATTGCTTACAATTATATCGATATAAATAAATCAAACTGGGTCTTCCATTTTTCTTTTTTACCTCAGCCTACTCAATGAATACCTACCTACATTGAGGCGAAGGGGTAGGCAAGCTCTTTCCATACAAACTTTGTGTACGTTTTTCTTGGTTTGTGTTTGCGCTATAGTTATTATTTTTTGTTAATATGCTTATTTTTCTGTTAGTTATTTCTTTTTAATTGTAATATTTTTTTATTTTTTGAAAAAAAGCTAAATATCAACTTCAAGTTCTGCGTATATCCAATATGTACAAGCAAAAAATTAAATTAAATGCTGTAGTGCCAAAACTAACGAATAAAACTTGCACAACCTTTGTATGGAGAATGCTTTGCCGTACCCTCCGCCTTAAGCGACATCGGCAATCATGTTCTAATGATGGTATTTTTACCTCAATCAAAACATATTATGAATAAAACGTCACAAAGATATGTATATATCTATCTATTTATCTTATAATATCTTTAACAAGCAATTCTTGTACTTACCTATACTTATTTTATTTATTTCTGGGATATCGGAAGCGGCTCTAACGAGTACGATGAAATTCAGGATTCAGGGGGATTTTTTCGTGATTCAGGGGCGAAAAATTGATATATTATTATGTAACTCCCCTCACTTACTAATCCTAATTGAGTGGGCTTTGCACGTGTCTGATTTAATTTATTAATTTATTTATTTATTCCATCTTTATTGCACAAAAGTAAAACTTATAGTACAAAAGGCGGACTTAATGCCATAAAGCATTCTCTACCAGTCAACCTTAAGGCAAATCAGTATCAGTTTCTGCTTCGGCAAAAATGCTTTCGCATTTTCCCGCTGTTCCACTCTACAGGTCACAATTTCTCAGCCGATTCTCGGATTGTGAGCAGGGGCCTACTCCGAAATTCGAAATCCGAACTTCGTATGATGCCGTCCCTTTCACTCTCCTGTCATACACTATATGAGTGAAAGGGACGGCATCATACGAAGTTCGGATTTCTAATTTCGTGGTAGACCCCCAGGGTTGATTATTTTATAGACGGGTCACTTTTTGGAAAATTTGAAATTTGAAAAAAGGTTCTTTTTTAGGTCTAAAAGCTCACAGAGCCACGGGATTTGGGGCCAGAGCGATTTGGGGGCAAGAGATTTGGTATCATTAGTTCGAGCCATTTAGAAGAGTTTAAACCTTCTATAGTTCGATTTCATATTTAATTGGCAAATCGGCAGCAGCGGTTGGCGCTAGCAGTCGGGATCACACAGCGCGGAACGACGCCTGTCCTTTCTTTTGAAATAACCCCTTAGCCGCCCACTATACTGGCCATATAAATTCTAATCTACTGCAATAGGAAATATAGTAGATTTCGTAGTTTTGAAAGTGAACGAAACAAAACAAATGCAACTCTCTTGCAATTACAAAAGGTATAAATTACATTGAATTTCTTTTAATAGGCCTTGTGGCGTCCAGATGTTGCGAATAACCGCTTCACAAGAAACCTCTAAATCACTATCCGTATTTCCAAAACAGATATATTCGTAGATAACGTATGCGTTATTTAAGGACATTTTTTATTGCTTTTCTCCTATGTTAATAAACAAGTTACCTTAATGAGTTAGCTCGTTAAGTTGGCCGTGTGCAAAATGACATATGACAATAATACGCTTTTGTGAAATTAGCTATATTCCTACCATATTTTATGGGTATTTTAATAATGAGCATCACAGCCATCACAGGAGGTCTCGAGCGGTTTTTGACATTACCTATATTTTACGTAAAGTAAGCACCAGTTGAAAACGTAAAAATTTTAAACAATGTATTGAATTTGACATTTAATATGTCAAATTCAATACATTGTTTAATTTTTTTTCGTTTTCAACTGATGCTTACTTGATTAATATATTTTTAACCGACTTCAAAAAAGGTGGAGGTTCTCAATTCGACTGTATTTTTAGGGTTCTCGAAAGATAAAAACGGAACCCTTATAGGATCACTTTGTTGTCCGTCCGTCCGTCTGTCTGTCTGTCAAGACCGTTTTGCTCAGGAACGCGTGTAGCTATCAAGCTGGAATTTATATCAAATACTCAGGTCTACTGTCCTTTAGAGCTGTAAAAAAATCAAACTTCTAAGCTAGCGCAATCAAAAGATACAGCCGTTTATGCCGCAAGTATTCCTCAAATTTTCAACACTCGCAAGAGTCAAATCCTACAGGGTTCTCGTGAACTCAGAATCTTGAAATTTGGTACAGATAAAGGAAACATTTTTAGTTACATCATATAATAAAGATATTTTTCTCAAACATGCAATGAAATATTGATGTTATGTTCCTTATGATAGGCTGCGAAGTATGACGTTTCAGGTGCGGCTAGGACAAGGTCGTTAATGCAATTTCATACAAATGTTGCAGGCCTAGGCCGGCAAAGTCCTCTTTTTTAATTTCCATTCCACATAAATTTGTGGCACAGGCATCATGACATTCTGCCACTAAGCGTATTAAAAATAAAACTTTGATTTTTTTGTTGTTTATTTCATTGCATGTTTGAGAAAAGCTCTATACATACCTCGGCGGGAAATATGGGGTTGCCCGCCTGAGACCTATCCGACCTCGCTTCGCTCGGCCGTCTATATGTCTTCGGCCGGTAACCCCTTTCGTCCCGGCCTCTGTAGTAATGTACTATTTATGGAACCCTCGTCGGTGCGAGTCCGACTCGTACTTGGCCGGTGTTTTTATGTTTGTTACCTCAGAACTTTCGTCAGTGTGAACCGATTTTAAAGTTTCCTTTTCTATTTGAAGTGTGCCCCGTGTGGTCCCATTTCAATTTGGTCCAGTTCTGACATGGCATCCATGAGATAACCATATACCTACATAAATCTTTTTCCATTAAGTATGTGCGCGACAAGTGGACGAATAAGAAGGTTGAAGTCGGTTCTTTTTTTGTTAAAATTTTCGATTATATAACACCACATCAGTGGCAAACAACCGTACGGTCCGGCTGCTGATATGTGTGGTGGCATGGCGTTGCCGAGTCTTAAAAATACATACACTCCTTTCTTTTACTTTTACTATTACTTAGTTCTGTGCTTGAAGAGGCCTATACTGTAAATAATCTCACGGGAAAGCCTGGCAGGGTCATTCCACCACCGGAGTGTCCAAGGGAGGAAATCCCTCTTAAACAGACCATAGCAACTCCTAAACTACACAGGATATACCTGTCGTGTTTGGTCTCATTGGAATCGTCTTATTTATTTAAACTTTATTGCACATATTAACACAAAAGGCGGACTTAATGCCGTGAGGCATTCTCTACCAGTCAACCATAGGGCCAAACAGAAACTTGTAAAAGTGGGTGCATTGAGTAAAATAAAAAGAAAACATGAAAAGTTAAATATTTTTTAAGTATTAATATGATTATTTCATAAACTACATACATACATTTATCAGGAAAAATATATACAAGTACATATATACAACAATAAATAAAACATATATAATACATATAAATATATATACACATATATAAATGCATATGTTCATACTATTGCATAAGCGTCTTAGCAAGTAGTTGATGACTGTGAAGACAAAAGCACTGTGAAGGCAATAAAAGCTTATTGTACCAAAAATGAAATTCTAGCATAAACTTATTAATAATTCTAATCTAACCAAGTAAATTCACTACGTTTATAAGGAGAAAAAAAAACAATTCTCACCTTATTTTGCCGGTCCGTGTACCTATAGTGCCCTATCCTCTACCATTCACGGCGACCATAAAATTCAACCACCAGCAATTAACAAACCACAACAAAAAAACAATCAATCTAATATAACCTCTACGACATTGTCATAAAGACTCGCTTGGTCAACTAAACTCACCAACTTAAAAAGTCGCTCTCAATCGAAACAAAAACCTTATTCTAATCACGTTACGGTGTTCGTTGAATGACGTGTTAACTTGGTAAACTAAAGCTAAATGCTTTTCGGCGTAGGCGATTTTGAACTCTATCTCGATACATTTAAAGTTCTAGTACAAATTGTCAAGTTATCGAGTGACCGGCGTCGGTCGCAGCCGTGCAGTACCGTTACGGAGACAGCGCGATACTGAAAGGGCGGATGTACATTCGTTCATCCATCTATATTATCACTTATCAGTTAACACATACATACCTATTAAGGCTGGGTTGCACCAAACCGTCTGTAATCGTAAGCTGTGTTTTCTTTAAAATCTGAATGTATGGAAAGTTTGACAAGTTTCTATGGGATGACAGCTGCCGGCGCCATATTTAACGTTGATCAGACTGTGATCGTAAGTCGGTGCAACCCAGCCTTAGAGTCGAACCATAAATAATTATGTAGTTATACGAAGAGTTAACGTTTTTTTCAAATTTCAAGTTTTCCAAAAACAAACTCAATAAATATTCTATATATAATTATCAAATGTGTAAAGGAGAACAGACGGAAATCCGCCGGGCATAAACATTTTGCCGAAGCAGAAACGGATACCTTCGTTTCACTCGGTCAGTAAATATTATAAACCTTAATAAATTAGATCTACAGCAAGGTCACCAACCCAACTCATTTTAAAATAACTAGTTCAAGAAGCAACTTTATAGTCTAAGCTAGAAGATACAAAATCTAATATAATAGCACTTTCTAACAAGACAATTAATAAAAAAAACTTTCTAATTAATAAAAAAACTAAAAAACCCGACTGCGTAATTTGGAATTTGGCGCCTAAATTCCGCCATTTTTTATATAGGTACTCAGTGTCACTCTCACAATAAACACGAATCTAACGACACCCTCTCAAGCTAAAATCCATCGAGCCGTTCAGCGTGCCAAACAATTATGCATACGTACTCTCGAAAAACATAACCCTCCTTCTGGCGCAGTCGGGTAAAAATTCAACCTTATAAGTATCTACTTTCAACTTATACCTTCGTAGTATAAGACGTTATGACGTTATAGAATTGGAATGCCGTGCAATACGGCAAAAATATCCGATCTGAACGGCGTCGCAACTCAGTCACGTCTGACGATACTTCATTTTGAACCTTAAGTCATGGTATTTGGGGTCTGAATTGTGTACGACATTTTAAAATGGACCGTAGAAATTAATGACCAATCGAAGTTTGTTGATTTCTAACTGAGCATTGATACCGTGCTAGTATTCGTACAAATCTTGGGTTTATTTTTGTAAAACATGTATACCTAGATGATTAATTAATTAATTTATTTATTTATTGTAAAAATACATTTACACAGCATTACAGTATACACCAAGGCGCTGGAAAAATTAGTTAACTATAAGCAACAGAATTAATAAATACCTATAGAATGACGCTAAACAACACAATACAAATTATAACGAGGCCCTACCGATTATCCATCAACTCACAATAGTTTAAATTTTAATTAATATGATGAGGCCCTAATTTTGATTTCCTATGTAATATAAGTTAGGATCGATTGGAAGTTCCGGTATAACCGACAGTCGACTAATGACTACAAAATAGTTTGGTATAACTGGCCTCTGGTTAGGTGCAATGGAAATATCAGCCGTTGCACTTGTTTGCGATCAAATATGCCTTTTGTAGTGGCTACTTACTTTTGCACGCTACTAGTCTAGGTCCAAAACTGAAAAAACGCGTCTCTAAACGGTAACAACGTTATCAGATGGTTTTGACCCTGCAGAATAATACGGGTCTGCTTGTAGCCGTTTCGAAATTTGAACCGGAAGTACGGTAAACCGGAAATGGTGCAGCCCGTACAAAAAATTTCGTAGTACTTTTAGTAAAACGTTGTTCCAGTACCTTAAAAAAGGTCCGATGGTTATGGTTTTTTGATATGTTGTAAAGGACTACATAGTCTTGGTAACCCAAGGTTTTCGCCTCTCCAGCTCCATATCTTTCACCGCCATCTTGGAAAAACAGTCACTTATTTCTGTTTTTTGCCTATTCTGTCGTCAAAGTCCATTCTAGTGATAATCATGTTTCTGAAATACTAGCTGTTGCCCGCGACTTCGTCCGCGTCTTCGCTCCTATTGGTCGCAGCGTGATGTTATGTAGCCTAAAGCCTTCCTCAATAAATGGACTATCCAACACACAATAGTACATTTCGATGCTAGTGCGGAAAGTATGTCATTTCTTCACGAGTACCGAGGGATGCCACGAGCCGCAGGCGAGTGGCAACACTCGGGACGAGTGAAGAATGACATTTCCGCACGTGTATTGAACGACGTTTTTTTAATACAGTTGCGAAAAAATAAGAAAAACAACAAGTAATATTTATAAAAATAATATCGAATGTTGCCTTTAGAAACTTAAAACATGCTTGCAGTAAGTAAAAACGCCTTTTCTTTGACAGGCGTTTCGGCAGCTATTCCGTTCCACTCAGACAACTTATTAAGAACGGTTTTTCAATATTCAATATAAAAAAATAAACGTGTTATAATGATGAAGAGGTAAGTAATAAAATATGAAATGTGTATATTTTCGTATTCTGATATTAACAGTAGGTTTTTATGTTGATTACGACGTTTAAAGGAAACTAATATTTAACACCCAGCAATAAGGAGTCATGCATTGGAACAAGCATAAATTTAAAAAAATTGGAATTGTGAAAAGCACTAGTGCGCGAAAACCAACTTTCCGCACGCTAAACAGCTACGTAAAGTAGCACTTTTTGAGCAACTGTATTAAAAAGAATTTTTCAATTCGAACCAGTAGTTCCTGAGATTAGCGCGTTCAAACGAACAAACAAACTCTTCAGCTTTATAATATTAGTATAGATAGCATAGATTGTAGAATACAAAATTTTCTAAAACTTTTGTCTTTAAAGATTTTTTCCACGATTCCTGGGGACGAAGATATGGAATAGAGTAGCTAGCGTTAAAAATTGTTACTTTTTTCTAGTTTTCTTCCCATGTTTACGTTTTAGTGCATTTTAGCGCAAACTGTAGGTTGGCAATATTGTAGATCACAAAATTTGCTATAACTATGAGTTGAAATATATTTTCCATGACCTGAACCTGACTTGAAGATATAGAATCATCTTTGAAGAGTTACTGTCGAAAAACGCTATACCTATGTCCAGTTTTCCTCCCATTTTTACGATTCATGACATTTAAGCGCAAACTGTAGTTCTGCAATAATTCAGAAGACAAACATACATACAAAATATAATCACGTAAATCACAAAATAATATAGACGTAAATCATTGTAAATATAATCACGCCTGTTTCCCAGAGGGGTAGGCAGAAATCACGGATTTCCATTTGCTACGATCCTGACATACAACTTTTGCTTCATGAACTCTCAAAACATTTTTCATGCATGCGCGCCGATTTAGTGTACTCTTGATCTGGCCTTTCTGCAGAAGACAAAATTATCTACAAATTGAAAGTTTCTACAATACCTATAGTAATAGTAATATGGAATACTCAAGAGGGGCATTGCTCGTGTACCTTGTAAACAACGCCGAGAACGGTGGCACAACTTGTCAATCCGTTCTTCATGCACGAGTACATGGTAGTGATGATAGTTAGGAACTGGGATGAACAATTGTAAGATACAATATCCGTGCAGGCTTTGGGGACGGGCTCGAGGGTCATAAGAAAGGGAATATATTGGTTTTGATGATGTACACCCATATGACTCAGGTTCCATCAAGACCGGTCGGGCATGATGAGCATTTTCCCATACGTTCACCCGAAAACTTTTAAAATAAATATACAGTACCGCAAAAGTAATTGATAGGTTAGGCGCATAGGTTATATGACTTATATGCGATTCAAGTGAGAATACGGACGCTGATAGTAACCGTGACATTTGCGAAAAACGCGTAACCAAGAAGAGGGTAGATTGCTATGGTTTGTGGATACTGGGTAGACCACAACTAATACTCGCAGCACGTCAGTTAATCCACAAATGTACAATATACGAGTACATATATACTGACTTGAGATAGAGATATCAGTGAAATACTCCACATAGCTCGTAGCGCCGCTGTGGTATTTTGTAAGAACTAAACGCACGACCGCCGCATCTCTGTCACTCCAATATGCAAGTGCGATAGAGATAGCACCCAGTGATATCTGGTACAACCAAGTTATACCTACTAACATCTCCATAGAAAAATTCCTTTCCGGTGGCGAATGCACGAGTCCCAAAACGCACTATTAGTCAATACACTCTAATTTCGAAAGCCCCTCTTCTACTCGTATAGTATAAGTTCCAAAATTTTCGTTTCGGAGAAATTTTGTTGTAAATTTATGACCTATTACTATTTATGACCTGAGTAATGGATCTTGACACCACGAGATTATAGCACATCAATCAATGCAGTGTTTGAGGCAGTATCAAGTTATGAGTCATATATGTTTTTGCATTTTAGTTTAAAAGGATTTTTTTGGTATTAAAAAAAAGCTATTTTACTGACTTATTTCAATAAATCGACATTAATATCACTTCAGAAAAGTAATGGAAATACACGTAAGCCATCATTGAAGAAACAAACATTTTTTTTTTCCACTGAGGCTACTTGGAAATAACTGCCGGCCCGCTAAATAGTCCCCCGTTTAATTTTTGCTCCTGTTACAGGGCCACCCTGTATATCACGAGAAAGAAAAGGACCGAGATACTACACCGCTGCTACTTTCAGCATCGTATCACAGTATATATAGTTTTGGGCAGTAATTCAAATAGAGTCGCTTAAGACCTTTTTTGACCTTCAATTCGTTAGAGCGATAGGGTTGCACCTCTTAATTTATGTTTTGAATACGAATATTATATTTACTATAACATTGATTTGTACATATATTCTATTCCGTAGATACTCAAATGACATTTAGCGGGTAATCTAGGTATAATAATATTGTTTGTGTGTAGGGGACGTAATCTCCGAAACTACTTAAAAGAGTCTTAAATATATTTTGTCAAAATCGGTTAAGCCGTTTTTGAGATACTGAACTTTGAAATGAAAATGTCGGGAGCTTTTCAACTTTTCTATGTTGGTTATATCCCCGCGGCTTTCCTTACGTTCTTTGTAATAACTTATTGACTATTGTTAAATAAAATATCATATTTTTTTGTCTTTTATATGTTAGTTTAGTATATACCTAGTTTATTTAGTCTTAATTAGTTGTACTTACATAATAAGAATCTAACCATGTTTTTTTTTCTGTTATCAGTAATTGTACTAAATAATAAGAATTAACGCGTTTTTAATTTTTGTAGGTGAATGCAATAACTCTGTCCATTTGCTTGAGACACAGGAAACATCCTAGTTCAGGCACGTGATATTTGTTATCTATAGATAAGTTTAGGCTCTAATAGCATAATTGTAAAATGAGTTTTTAATAAATTATTCTTATTCTTATTCTTCTATTATTAATACACGGCCGGAGCAGTGCAACAGACAACATTAAATTAAGTATTCTTATTTATTTAAGTATTAAAATTTATGCATTACCTTTGATACATTTTGTATTATCAGATAAAATACTTCTAAGGCCACAATTTACGCTTAAACCGCCAAATCGATTGAGAAAATATTTCGCATGGAGATTTAAGGAAGTGAAAAAAAAAGGGTGGAAGTTTGTACGGGAGAGCGATAATGAAGCAAGCGCCTGAAATAATTATTCTTATTTATATTAAACGAGTTCCACGCGAGCGAAGTCGCGGGAAAAAGTAATAATTCATAAAACATAAACCACGCAATATTATATATGCCTCATCTATATTTCAAATATTTAATCGCATTTTCATCTAATCATTTATTTACGTTATGTCACGTCAAATCAAAATAGTGGCCAGCACGCGCTAGTTTATTAAAAAGTTCTACAACTATTCTACGCGATACGTGCGCGGCACACGTGATCGAAACCCCCCGAGACCTCCTTAAGTTTACTGTGATGACGTGTGTCTGTGTGGGTGCGTCAAATCGGACGTTTGTATGGATTTGTTTTACTGCTATAGGCTATATGTATACTGTGATCGTATGTCCCGTTGGTTTACTTGGACACAAATCATAAACAGGTGGAATGGGGAAGTAGGCACTTCAAACAACATGTGAAACGCACATTCAATTATAACTCCTATTATTTGAAGGACAAGCTCTCATTTTGCATACCCTTAACGTTCTAGAACAAAAAGCTGCCGTGATTTTGTTAGGGACCGCTTTACACAATATTGGCTCAACCGGTGAAAGTCACTGACCAACTTAATGTAAATAATGTAATCGCTTCATCCAAATTGCGACTATAAAACTAGATAACTAAAGTTGGAATCGAATTGACAGTCGCAATGGAATTTATATAACATTGTTTTTAATGTCAATTACGTTTAAAAGCTCGGTTACATTGATTTTGGTATGGGCTAGTAATACCTAGACACACATACCGGCAGTTCATTCATAATATAAAAACCTTGCCCTCAATCTGAGCATGCGCGTGGGAATAAATGATTGTTTACCTCAATGGCTGAACCATAAATGAAGAGATTTTGCGTATAAAACAATGGAAAAGAGCCATATTGAATCGTATTATAATGTATAACAATAGGCGCGCTAAATTCATTCGATATAAGATGTGGAATAATATACCGAAGCACTGAACAACATGTAATTTATTTAACCAATTCGTGCATTGTATCATTTTGGTATGTAATCTATAATCTTATATATTGAAAGGAGAAATTCTTGTATATTTATTTATTTATGTCCTAAAACTACGTCCAAAACCACCGTGGGATGGGCAGCAGCATCCCTGGAGTGCGGTGGGGATACTGCGATCGACAACCAAATTTATTTATTTTTCATTTCGGGGAAATTTTGATCTAGATTCTAGAGCTATGACCTCCAAGTAATGGATCTTGGCACCATGAGATTATAGCGCGGCAGTCAATGCTGATTTTGAAGTAGCATCCAGTTCTCATAATCACTCATAATTGTTGTTGCATTTTTGATTTTAAAGGCTTTTTTGGGATTTTTTAAATTCTATTAAAATATAGTAATATTTATTTGCATTTAAAAAAATTACATCAATCAAGTATATTTTTTTTTTCAATTAAAACCACTTGGAAATAATTGCTGACGATTTCAATAGTGTGCAGTTTCATTTTTTGCTCCTATTACAGGCCACACCCTGTATCATAACTAGCTGTTGCCCGCGACTTCGTCCGCGTCTTCGCTCGTATTGGTCGCCGCGTGATGTTATATACCCTAAAGCCTTCCTCGATAAATGGACTATCCAACACAAAAATATTTTTTCTCCTCACTAGCTCGGAAAGCCGTCTTTTATCCTTTGATACAAGCGGGTAAAAACGCATTTTATCCACAAGTGGGGAAAGTAATTTGACCTTGGAGCGTGTTTGAGCAGCTTTTGACAAAACAAAACGTAAAACGCTCATAATAATGGTTCGTTTGATATCAATTATCATTAAATAAATGGTTTGAGAATTTAATAAAAAATACCAAATTTAGCTTTATTTAATGATTTAAGTCGTAAACCTTAAAAAAATTCTTTAACCAACATCTTTTTAATAATGATATTGAGTATAATTGTAAACGCACAAGTTGAGTCGATGCAATTTCAAAACGCATCGTCAGAAATGTCATCATTGTCAATGTCAACTAAAATAAACACAACTTGTCACCGACTTCGACTCACGTAAATATTATACACAACTTCCAGAGTTTTCTGTTATAATATCGTAAAAAAAACAGTGATTCCAGTGATGAAAATCATGCCTGTGGAACTGTGTTTTTTTGTATGTTGCACTTTCCTCGCTATAGTGAGGAGAAAAGTTTCAATTCCACACTCACGGGTAAAATACAACTTTGCACCCTTGTATAACAAATAACTATTTCAATTCGAACCAGTAGTTCCTGAGATTAGCGCGTTCAAACAAACAAACAAACAAACAAGCAAGCTCATCAGCTTTATAACATTAGTATAGATAATATCTTCAAACGAACAAGTCTTGTATATTTTTACAGCGTTTATTGTTGATATAGCCACAAACTGTAATCAGACGTAGATTTTAGTGCTATGAACCGAAATAAAAAAAAAATTACAACCAGGTCGTAATTATTTATTAAATTGCACGAAGCGTGTATTGTTGTTTACTTATTATTGTTAAAATACTTGATCAACTCAACAAGGTCAAGGTCTAGTTTCCCCCTGGGGTTGGAAAGTCAGATGGCAGTCGCTTCCGTAAAAACTAGTGTAAATTAGGTAGCGGACCCCAGGTATCCTGTACTGGGAATATACAACTGTACTGGGAATAACGGTAGGAGGATGATGACTTGATCAACTCAACAGCCAGTAAAAATTATATTTAAAATATACTTTAAATGAATAATAAAAAAATGTATACAGGGTGTGGCCTGTAATAGGAGCAAAAAATTAAATGGTACACTATTGAACTCTCCAGCAATTATTTCCAAATAATTTTAATTGAAAAATAAACCTTTTTTTTTGCAAATATAGCTTATATTGCTTGTTTACTCTACTTGAGCCATATTAATAACTATTTATTAAAAAAAAAACAAAAAATGTCAATTTTTTTTTAATTAATCCCAAAAATATCCTTTTAAACCAAAAATGCAACTACGATTATGAGTCATAACTAGATGCTACCTGAAAATCAGCAGTGACGGCCGCGCTATAATTCTTCTACTGTTTATAATTTTAATTTTTATTTTTTGCCTTTGTTGACATTATTATTGTATTTCGCTTTTTGATATTCGTATTATATTCATTATGGACATCTTGATTTTAACTTTACCTTCAATTACAATTTTTAAATAATTGATTTTTTATTTTATGATTATTATGAGTTACCAGTTTTTAACCTGTACCTATGTTATATATTTTCTTGAATGCTCATCCGGTTTTTAGGTTATTGTGTTTGTGTTCTGTACCAATTAACAGTAGTTTTGTAAGTCATTTGTAATTATTATTAACCCTTTATGGGCAATGCCTGAAATAAATGGTTTTATTATTATTATTATTCACTTTTTGATCTTAAGTTAGGTTTTCTACAACACATTTACAAAAGTAAAATATAAAAATATACATACAAAATATAAAAGCATTATAAAAAACCTAACCTAGAATGCCGCGGGCAGCGAGGCGGGGCCTAAGCTACCGGTGGTTAGGGCGACAGAGAGAGGAACCTCCGGACTATCCGCGCCGTGTCCAAGAGTACCGCCTTCTGCATCTGACCCTTGACCCAGCCATCTAGCGAGAGTCTCTTAAGATGTTGGTCGATTATTATTATTATTATACGTCTTTTCTATATCTCGGGACCATGGGGTCCCGGACCTTTGGAAGGCATGCGTGGGGCCGAAGCTAACAGCGCAGAGGCATATTAAGACAAAAATAATCTAAAAGTAAGGGATACACACATGGCGGATACCATCTCCGAGCGCACAATATGATGCATCCGGAGATAGTCCCCGCCAGGTGCAAAGACTATTGGAGTGTAGCACTTTGGGTGCGATGGGAGCTAAGGTCATAGGGCTATTGAGTTGAATATTGGATGGGCTGGATAATGGGTTATGTGAGGAGACTAGCGGACACCTGCCGTGACAATTAGTCTCAGATTGTAAAAAGGCAGGCGGTGTCTCGCCATCTCGCTGAGTGGGCCCCACATAACAGTCGCACGCACAGTGCGACAGTGGGGCAACATCCCGTTGAGCGGCTGTAAGGTTGTCGAGAGGTGAGTCTGCGGCAGCCAGATCCCGGTAATCCGATCAGCAGGCCGCCGGCGTTATGACATTTTACACTTCCAGCCTGGAGCATAGGTCTCGCTCTTGCGACTCCACTCTGGTCGGCCAATTAAGGGAACCACAGAGGCGAGGGCCAGATGGAAAGGGCCCTCTGGAGATTAGGGGTCCGCGGTGTCGCCACTCACCGTCAACTCGCCACAAGCTGCCCCCGCGTTATTATTATTATAATCTCGTGGTGCCAAGATCCATTACTTGCAGGTCATAACTTTAGATCAAAATTTCTCCCAATTGAAAAAATATATTATTATTTTGGATACATGAGGTTACTGCAGATACTCTAAGGAAGCAGCCTTTAAATTTTTTGCTCTTATTACGGGCCACACCCTGTATATTGTGTGTGCTGAATTATTTAATAAGAAAAAAAACGTACTATTTTAATAATTTATAGAAAAACAAATTCATTAGGGCCTATACTAAGAACTTGTAAAGTTCGAGGTTGTATCAAAAATACAACCTGTATATTTATTTATAATCAACAGCAAAAGTAGATGATCATTTTAGTACCTTGTCACTGTAATTTAATTTGACGTATCCGAAATGTAGCACTATTGTTACGTTAGTGCAACAAAGTACTAAATTTGCCGTTGACTGTACGATACGTGGGTTTACGGAGGCGAAAAATAGATCTCACTCGGTCTCAAATTCGAAAAAACTCCCGTGTTTTCCGCGAAATCTTGTAACTATCTCATGATGATAGAGCCAGAAGAAACTCATATATGGAAAATGGTAAAACCCATCTACATTTTTTATTTATTTCACGCAAATTAAATTAGCTATTTGGTTCACTTTTATTGAAGGCCATTTCATGAGCCTGCATTTTATTTATCTTAAAATAGAAATAAGTTTTGCTTGAGGTGCTTTAAATGTTTATTATGTAAACTTAGGTTAACAAAAAGTAATTGCAATGCTATTGCAGGAAGTAATTTGTAATCATTAGTCACTGCCGCGCTATGGTTCTTTATCGTATAAATTAAATTTACATTCGTTCACGCCACATGCATTGCTTTGAAGTATGCATTATTGTTAGTATAGCATAATATTAATAAAAATAATATAATATTAATATAATATTAATTAAAATAGTTAAGTACAGTTGTCTCGGCGCCCAATATGAGTTCGTAGCGTTTGGCGTCGAGACACTTGGCTCGTGGGGCAGGGGCGCACAGATGCTCCACAAGGTGCTTGGCAAGCGGCTGAGGGAGGCAACGGGCGAGCCTCGCGCGGGCAGCTTTCTCGCGCAGAGAATTGCAATCGCAATCCAGCGCGGGAACGCTGCCTGCGTGATGGGCACCCTACCCAGGGCATTAAATTTTGATAGGTATTTTTAATTTATAGCTTTAATTATTTTAATTGTAGTTAGTTTTAGTTTTATGTTCTTAGTTATTTATTAATACTATGTATGTATTTTTATTTTCTATTTAATAAACTCAATTATTTACATAATATTAATAAGTTTTTTATACAACTAACAAAGTAGCTCACGGTAAGCAGTCGCCGTCGCCTATGGACGCTTCCAACTCCAGAAGAATCACAATGACATCATATCTACGTCTTAACTTTATTATGGGTTAGTGGGGGGAGGCGGGCATATCAGTCATGGCGTGTGTGTGTAGGGGGAGAGAGCATTATCAGTCAGGCGAGCGGCTAACGCTTTTTTATATTGACCTCGGCCGTTTTTGGTATCCGAATACCTAAGTGATAACGAATCCTCATGTCAATAAAGTGTCGGTAACGCACTTGTGATTCTTTTGAAGCCCCAAGCGGCCATAGGCTAGTGTCTGATTACCATCAGGCATGCCGTTAGCACGTTTTTTTTTATTAACAATGGGATTGCTCTTTGGGCCAGCATCTAGCCAGGGGGCAAAGATAAGGCCGACGACGAAGCGAGCTCACCCAAAAGATGCCTATTCACCCGTGCCTTAAAAAAGGTCCAGGTTATATGAACTCGGAAATACAGACGCCGGCAGAGTATTCCAAACCTTAGTAGTGCGCATTATGAAACCCCACCACCATCCACCATCATTGTATAAAAAAAAACAAAAGTAAAAAAAAGTAAAAGTAAAAAGTAATTTACTCTTTAAATTAGGCATTATTACATGCACCTATGAACGTCAATAAGCTACCACCGGTTCGGAAAAATGAAACTCTGCCACGAGAAGAACCGGCGTAAGAAACTCGGCGAGGTGATTGGTGGTGTAGATTACCTTGGCCCGTTTCCACACGAAGTTGAACGGGGGCGTCTGGTGGTAGAACACCGAAGACTGTGTGGCCGGGAAGTCCGGGTCCTCCCACAGTTCGCCCCGTTGCTGACAGTCCGCCTTTATCTTCTCGTAATCCGTCATCCTACGTCAACGAAAATAAAAATAAATGAAAAAAACTTATGAAAATAAGGCGAAAATAATGATTAATAATACCAACATTGTGCATTGAGGGCGGTAAGAGAGGTATTAAGAACGATAGTCTATTAGAAGCCCAACGCCGAAGGCGGAGGGCTTTAATGACTCGAGTTTGTAAAACCACTCTTATCGCCCGAAATACACACAATGTTTTTCATCACACACGGAAAAAATAAATAAACGATGAAGTAAAAAATAATAGAAAAATAATGGCGCCATTCGACGTCGGCAAATGCATGAATGAGACAGTAAGTATGGCACAGTAATTGTGTACGAAAGGAATGTATGCATTACGCCCATGGGCGATTATAGGCTGTTCTAGCTCAGTATACTAATTTAACAAGGCACCGCTTATGAGCAAGTGTGATTAAAATATACGAAAAGCCCTTGTAATTTGTGCTATTTACCTACATATTATGGCGTCAGTTTGAAACACTTCTAGGGAGAATCTAATAAAATAATTAATCAAAGACCTTATTATATAGCACACACTAAAATAAACTGACCCAACTTGGAGGTACCTTCTCTCAATATATATATATATAGTATAAGAATAATCATTTCCCAAGTCAGTTAAAGACGAAGATCTGAGGAAACAGACATTAATAAAAAATACGATTGAAAACCTCCAACTTTTTTGAAAGTGGTTTTTAAATAAGACAACCAACCACTCAATGGAATCTTTGGCATAGACGAGCTTAAGTAATTAAGTTTGTGTTATTTTCGTATTTCGGACTCACATTTTTAAAAAACGCTCCGCCCTTCAAACAAGTTGATTTCACGCGGCCAAGTCACATTAAAAGAAAACTATAACCTAACCGCAGGGCAAAAGAGATTAACATTATTGCCGTTAGCCTGTATAAGAGGTAAACCAGGGCAGTCATTGAAGGCAACCAGCGTTTCAATTGCTCCCCAAACCACTTTTCCTATGGCTGGTCAGGTCACATTAATATTACGAGTAGAATGATAGAAAACTAGCATAAAGCTTTTTTTTGGCAAGCAGACGTCGAAGCTTACGGATGCTTTTATAGAGGAGTCTCATCTCAGGCACGTTGCCGACCCATTGTTGATTCATCATAACGCCGGAACTCCTCATCCGTTTTCAAAAAATCATAGACAGACGTAGGCTATATGGTATATCAGTTGACATATACCTACAATTACCTATAGAGCCGGCAATTGGCGATGGCTCGAGATATGAGAGGCCTTCGTACTGGAAATACGAAATCCGAACTTCGTATGGTGCCGTCCCTGTCACTCACCTGTTATACACTATATGAGTGAAAGGGACGGCACGGCACCATACGAAGTTCGGTTGACGAATTTCGGAGTAGACCCCCAGTGTGATTTACATTTCTTTGTTATGACCACCGTATTATGCGATTCACATGACATTAGGATTAAATTTGCGTCAGTCTATTTATTTGTTATTAATGTTATTATTCTGTACCGTTCCCCAGGAGATTACAGCGTTTTTTAGAAAGAAATCGTTCATTACAACATAATACTTCAAACAAGCTTTAGAAGTAGACCTATCAGGCTGGCGTTTGTGGCGCCATGCCAAAGAAGTCCGACATCTGATTGATTTAAATAAATACAAGCAACTACAAGGGAGGAAGTCCAAAAGGGAGGGAAACGGACTCACATTAAGCGTAATCTTGCTATTATTTTACGTACATTATAGTTCGCGGCTGTCCGTCGGCTCAGCCAAATGGGGCATACTTTTGTTTGCCACCAATATAAAAAGTACTTGGCCAATGTCAGCAAGAATATGATAATAGTGGGAAATCGGATCTCAGAAGCGGGCTGCGTACGATTGTTGAGTTAATTAGTTGTGTGGCTGGCAGGTGACTCACGTGACACACATGCTCAACTCTCGAATGTACGGAGCATGCCATAAGCGGTAGCGGGTATTTTAGTGCATGATTTCTTTCGATATACAAGCATAAGTCGTGTCGTGATACAAAATTTAAAAAATATGATTGTATCCGTAATTTTGAACCACTTATACTATGGGACCAAATACAAGTACACAGGAAAAAGTTTAAAATTTTCTTATTTAAGGACCTTTATCTACGCCAAATAAATAAATAAATAAAATAAATAAATAAATATTAGGGGACATTTTTTACACAAATCGAACTAGTCCCACAGTAAGCTCAATAAGGCTTGTGTTATGGGTACTAGACGACGATATATTTAATAGATATATACTTAAATACATAGAAAACATCCAAGTCTCAGGAACAAATATCTCTGCTAACCACAGAAACAAATGCCCTTACCGGGAATCGAACCCGGGACCTCTAGCTTCGGAGGCAATGACACTACCAACTAGGCTAAACAGGCCGACAAACCACGCGAAACTAATTTTATTATTTATTTATTTTATTTTGAATGATCTAATTTATTTTTTTAATGATCTAAATTTTCCAATGAAGGCCAAACCCGTAAGTCATCAAAAACACGCTTGCGCCCGCTCGCGCTCATGCATCCGCTTTCCGCCTGCGCTTGCGCCGCCCGGATCCCGCGACGGATGTATCTGGAGCATCGGTTTCACGAGACACGTTCGGCAGGCTTTCCATACAAATACTTTTTTGGTTCTTGGTACAGTCCAGCATCAAAAATATGTAAACGATTTTTTTTCCAGCAGCAGGCAATGAATCGGGAACAACTTAACATTTGATTATCTTTAAAGTGTCAAACAAATGTGAGCGTCAGGATGACAGGACCATGATAGATTTTTATATCAAGAGTAATTCCAAGTTTTAGTACCTTTTTAGGGTTCCGTAGTCAACTAGGAACCCTTATAGTTTCGCCATGTCTGTCCGTCCGTCTGTCCGTCCGTCCGCGGATAATCTCAGTGACCGTTAGCACTAGAAAGCTGAAATTTGGTACTAATATGTATATCAATTACGCCGACAAAGTGGTAAAATAAAAAGTGGAAAAAATTATTTTATTAGGGTACCTCCCCTATACGTAAAGTGGGGAGTGTTTTTTTTTTTCATTTTAACCCTAACGTGTGATATATTGTTAGATAGGTATTTAAAAATAAATAGGGGTTTACTAAAATAATTTTTTGATAATGTTAATATTTTCGGAAATAATCGCTCCAGAAGTAAAAAAAAATGTGCCCCCCCCCCTCTAACTTTTGAACCATAAGTTTTAAAAATATGAAAAAAATCTCAAAAGTAGAACTTTATAAAAACTTTGTAGGAAAATTATTTTGAACTTGATAGGTTGAATAGTTTTTGAAAAAATTACAAAAATAATTTCTGAACTAAGTTTGTAATTTAACCGTATAAACAGGTGTTTATTGTACCTGTCATTTCTACAAAATCACAATGAAATGACGTGCTTTTTAGGGTTTTGTGTTTCTGTACTTAATATGTCAACTTAATGTGACGGACGGAAAACTACGGAACCCTACACTGAGCGTGGCCCGACACGCTCTTGGCCGGTTTTTATTTGTACTATTTGGTACCTGACATCATAAAATTAGTACCTCGCTAAAAATCCAGAAATATTGAAAATAAAGTGGTCAGCCATTCTGACGTCAGGTTGACAGGACCAAGTCTAGTTCCCCTAGTTGCAGGCGTTATACCGAATCCATCTTTTCGTAATTATTTAGTTCCTAATTTGTACCTTAATGCATGATATTCAGTATTTTATAAAGAATTGGAATTACTCTCGATATAAAAATCTACCATGGTCCTGTCATCCTGACGCTCACAAACAAATCGCATGTACTTTGCACTACATAAGCTTCACTGGTACTTGAGGAAACTTTAAAATATAATCACGTACTAATATCGAACCGTATAATATTTTTTTTGGGTAATACTGCAAACAAAACAATAAATTTTAATTTAAATATAAGTTCGTATGGCAGATATGCGCTGTTTTATGCCGCTGCAAAGGCGCTTATAGACGAATCCAGCGGCAGGTGCCAAGAGTCGGCGTGCACCAGCGCTAGCACTATGCCCTTTTTAAAACCATTTCCGTTCCAGCGTGGACTGGCGCACAAAATAGTATATTACGATACAAGTGCAGAGAACAGGAAATTCGCAACGAGTGGTGATAAATTGAAACGCGACCGAAGGGAGTGTTTTAAATCGACACGAGTTGCGAATTACCTGTTCGCACGTGTATCGTGCAACGTTTTACAGCACATATGGCTCTTTAAAGTTTCGACATATGCACGTAATCTGCTGATTACCACACTCGTGCGGTAATATAGCACCATATGTACTGTAAATACCCGGACCCGGGGACCCGGGTATGCCCTTAAACTACGACCAAGACCACCGGGGAATGGGCAGCAGCATTCCTAGAGTGCGGTGGAGAAACTGCGATCGCCAACCCGCATGCCAAGCGTGGCGATTATGGCATTTACCCCCCATGAAATTGGGGGAGGCATATGTCCAGCAGTGGACGTCCTAGGGCTGATATGGTGGTGGTACTGTAATAGTACATTACTACAGAGGCCGGGACGTAAGGGGTTGCCGGCCGAAGACATATATAGACGGCCGAGCGAAGCGAGGTCGGATAGATCTGAGGCTGGCAACCCCATATTTCCCGCCGAGGTATGTATAGTGCTTTTCTCAAACATGCAATGAAATAAACAACAAAAAAATCAAAGTTTTATTTTTAGTGGCAGAATGTCATGGTGCCTGTGCCACAATTTATGTGGAATGGAAATTAAAAAAGAGGACTTTGCCGGCCTAGGCCTGCAAGATTTGTATGAAATTCCATTAACGACCTCTTGTCCTAGCCGCACCTGAAACGTCATACTTCGCAGCCTGTTATAAGGAACATAACATCAATATTTCATTGCATGTTTGAGAAAATATATTTACATGGCGGCCGTAAGAGGGCACAGGAGCAAATCGTGTCGCTCATATTTGAAACAGGCCAACAGGGGAAGTATCTACACCTTACAGTATACCGCAACCATAATGACACCGCTACTTATACTTGCCCTTTGGGGTCTGTTACACGCTTAATATTATCACAATACTAGTGTGTCAATATTATTGCAGTTATCAATATTGTTTGGATTTTGCGTCAATATTCATTAAACAGCACGTGATACGGATCGTGATATGAGCGTATCGCGTGGTAATAATAATGTAACAGGTGTTGTCGCCCTGGTGAGTAAAGTCGCCAGAGCTTCCGAGGATAAGTGTTGCGAGTGCCGGACCTGTATTTATTTCTAGCAGTCAACACAACGATACCTCAAGCTAATAAAGACTCGGCAACGCGCATGCCATTCGTCGCTAGGATACGATGTCTGCTTACAATCAGGCAGATCGCAAGCATGTCGACGCATAAAAATAATACTCTGCCAGAACGATTTGCTTCTTCTTTCCTGATGCGAACAGCTAAGGACTGGAATTTGCTGCCGCCGTTTGTATTTCATAATTAATACATACAATCTGGGTCTCTACAAGACAAGATTGGATAGGCTAGATATATTACTGAACCAGTGAGCAACATCTTAAGCTTTGTCATTGCTTTCCTTCAGGTGAGACTTAGGCCCATCGCTGGTCAGTTAATCATAAAAAACCGGCCAAGTGCCAGTCGGACTCGCGCACCGAGGGTTCCGTAAAATATTTTTTTATAATATGATGTAACTAAAAATTTACGGTTTTCGCAATTTTTCCTTTATCTGTGCTATAAGACGTTGCTTCGTACCTAATTTCAAGATTCTGAGTTCACGTGAAGTACCCTGTAGGTTTTGATTCCCTTGCGAGTGTCGAAAATTTGCGGCATAAACGACTGTATCTTTGATTGCGTTGGCTTAGAAGTTTGATTTTTTCACAGCTTCAAGGGACAGTAGACCTGAGTATTTGATATAAATTCCAGCTTGATACCTCCACGCGTTCCTGAGAAAAAGGGTCTTGACAGACAGACGGACGGACGGACAACAAAGTGATCCTATTAGGGTTTCGTATTTTTTCTTTCGAGGTACGGAACCCTAAAACACTGGCATCCAGCGAAACTAGATGTGTAAGTAAGTGCGTTTCGTCTAATACAGAGCCACGTACCCGGCTAGCTGTAGTAAAAAATCTATTTACCTATCTATGTTTTCTGTCTATATGCACAACATCGGCTCGAACAAGGCGAGCTACAAAACCAGATTAACCATCTGTTGTCCCTCTCATTAGCATAACCACTGCCTTTTCCGTCGCATTCTTTATTTATTACAAATCTGTTGTCTATGTTTGTTTTTTTTATCGTAAAGTAGGACTATGCTATTTTTTTATGGGTTTGGCTCAGTAGCTACTTGATTTTATTTTTTTCACGGATTTTTGTGGTTAGTACAAAACTGTTGCTGGATGCTACCTCAAAAATTTGCATTGACTGCCGCGCTATAACCTCGTGGTGTCAGGATCAATTACTCGGAGGTCATAACGTCATAAGAGTCATAAAATAACTTTGCATCAGAATCTCTCCGAGTTAAAAAGAAAATATTGGACACAATATGTTACTGCAGATGCTCGAAATGGCGTCCTTTTAAATATTTGCTCCTTTTTACAACCAACCACACCCTGTAGACAGGTATACTATTCTAAAAAATCTAACAATGAAATTGTTAATGAGATGCCTAAGTTATTTTTAGGTATAAATGTAATTCCCACTCGGACTAATATCTTTAGAATGTGTAATATCTAGCCTAATAGAACATGTACGTGCTAACTCGATCATCATTCTTGAATCTTAATACAAAAATAAGGTGAATTTGCCCATGATTCTTAACAACTTCTCTATGGAACCAACGTTGTCGATGCCAAAAAAATATTTACTGATCGAGTGAAACGAAGCATCGGCAAAAATGCTTTCGTTCCGATTCCTGTGAAATTTTGCGAGCAGGTCAGATTATATAGAATTTTGAAAAAAAAAACGCGACCCCTTCGTCTCACAGAGCCACTCGCAGACGCAGCTTGGTCTTCCAATTGAACACCTTTCATAAGAAACATCACATTATGTAGTATATGACTGAAAAGAAGGTAGGTAGTGCCTTTTCGTCCAGTTTCATCGAATGTAATACTATTCCCACCTATTTTGGACGAACCGATGCGTCTGTCGACCAAATTCTCAGAAGCATGTTCGCACAATTTTCATGGTCTACATCTTACATTGAATTTGGGTTGGATGCGGTGCACAATCGCTATAATTGTGTAACTGCGTATAAACTGGTAAAATGGCGGAATCACTGAGAGTCACCGTCACAACTAGACACAAGTTTAAGTACAGGTAATTTAAGCTTAAAAGGGTGAACGAAACGCTTTCCATTGAATAAACTACGCTTGTTAAGTATCACTTTTCTGTGCAAATGAATAATAAGTTCTTAGATACCTATTGGAAGTATCATAAATTATAAAAAAAAAATCTCTGCAACAGTTTGACTTCAATGGGACTTCCGTAATTTATAAAAAACAAAACAATATTAATTGTACAAAATAACCGCGGCAGAAATCGGACACCTTTTTACAAGTTTTGCACTCTTCATGTCGTACATGAAGAAGTACGATGCGAAGACTAACTAACGTAAGATTCTGTATACAGGGTGGGCCCTGTAAAAGGAGCAAAAAATTAAACGGTGAACTATTTAGCGGGCCGGTCATTATTTCTTTGTGGTCTCAGTTGAAAAAAAATTTTTTTTTTTAATGTGGCTTAATATTTTTATTACTTTTCTGAAGTGATATTATAGACAATTTATTTTAAAATGTCAATAAAATTAACAAAAAATTAAAAAAAAAATATCATTAAAAAAATGCAATAACAATTATGACTCAGAACTTGATACTATGTCAAACACTGCATTGACTGATTCGCTATAATCTCGTGGTGTCGAGATCCATCACTCGGAGGTCATAACATTAGATAAAAATTTCTCTGAAACGAAAATTTTTGAACAAAAATTGTACGCCAGATGTTCTTGTAGATAGATGCTCTAAGGAAGCCGCTCTTTTAAATATGTGCTCTAGTTACAGGGCCCACCTTGTCAGTACAGAGAAAGTTATTTTCTTTAGCCCTATGATGTTGGGTGTCGTTGGATAGATCTTACAAAATGAATAGTGGTCTTCATCAAAATATTTTGATAAATTGAATATTTTCAGAAACAATCAATATTATCACTCCAAAAGAAAAAAAATTGCGTCCCCCCTCTAACTTTTGAACTATGGGTCCAAAATATATGAAAAAAATCATGAATGTAAATCTTAATAAACACTGTTAACGAAAACTATAGTGGATAAGCCGTTTTTGAGTTATCGTAAATAGTATTCTCTTCTTAGTAAAAGACGTACGAAACGCTGCGAAGGTATTCCCTTTTGCTTGTATTTTTTTTTAGTTAAGTTAATTGAAGAACTACGGAACCCTACACTGAGCATGGGCTGACATGCTCTTGGCCGATTTTTTCAGTACAGATTAAGCAGGAATTTGGCATTTTGACATTAATTTCTATGTAAGTAATAAATATTTTTTACTTTACTTTAAGGTGTTTCAAATTTGTTGTAATACATATAATAGCCTAAGGCAGAGCGGTGCCAATATTTGCTTACCGGCCGGCACTATCCCTTAGCTTAGATCAATATCATTGTTCATTTTATAAAATAAAATATTTTGTATTTTTGTATGGTAGTGCAATCATTAATAAAGAGGATTTTGTAGGTACGTCACACCTAATTAAGACGCCACAATTATTTTTTTAATGTTTTCTAAGCAGCGATGTAACGCAAACATGCTCCAAATACGATACAATAGTTGCCAAAAGGAACCCTAGGTTAATGATAATGATGTACTTACAAACTCGTCCCTAGCCCATGTAGCGCCCGTGTGCAAACCCCTAGCGCCCCCTAGTAAGTGGCGCCCTTGGCACCCCCTAGTAAGTGGGGCTCCGTCGCGAGCGGCGCTTGGCGCCCCTATAGGACTGCTGCGCCCGCGTGCAACGCACACCCTACACCCTCAGACCAAGTAAAAATATTTACTTGGTTGGTCTTGGTTTTTTTTTACTTGGTCTGAGCCTGCACCATAGGTAAAGACGCCTCTGATAAACTGTTAAGTATGATGTGCACAAAGAAGCCACACACACAAAACAATGTTTCAGGGTTATTTTAGTGAACCAAACCACTTTTTATTTCACAGTTATTAAATGTGTATTATTTATTTATCAACAAGCAATTATCAATTAAGTTGATGTATTGTCATTCTAATGTCACACAATAACAGTCTGTAGTTGACAGAAATTGTCGTTTTTGCAGAAATTGCGAAGCGTCTGGTTGACGTAACTGGTGACCGAAGAGCTGGCGGTTTCCTCGGTCAACGTATCAGCATTGCGATACAGCGAGGAAATGCCGCCAGCATCCTCGGTACAATGCCTCAAGGGCCCGTTTTAGATTTAAGTTAGTTTTAATTTTCTTTATATTATTTTGACAGTCTGTAGTTGATAATATGCATAGATAAAATAAGTTCTTAAGACATTTATTTTAATACTGTACTAACATAATGGTAGATAATAATGATTCCATCGATTTTTTATTGTTTGTAGTCTGATAAGGCTCGAAGATTTTTTACAATTGTTTTATTATGTACGAGTAGCAAACTCTTAGGTGTAAGTTTGTTAACTTTTTTCTTAAATTTCAACTTTGATTTGACAACAGCAGGCAATCAATGAAACACCAATCACATTGCCAATCAGCCAATCGTCACCAATTTTTGCCGGAGCACTTGAAATTACCTTAACGTAAAATATATGAGCAATAGTCGTCGGCCTGTTTAGCCTAGTTGGTAGTGCCACTGCCTCCGAAGCTAGAGGTCCCGGGTTCGAATCCCGGTAAGGGCATTTGTTTCTGTGGTGAGCAGAGACATTTGTTCCTGAGACTTGGATGTTTTCTATGTATTTAAGTATACTTATATATCTATGAAATATATCGTCGGCTAGTACCCATAACACAAGCCTTATTGAGCTTACTATGGGACTAGCTCGATATGTGTAAAAATTGTCCCCTAATATCTAATAATTATATATAATAATATAGAATAATATATGTAGGTAATTTATATATAATAATATATATAATAGTAGTATTAGAGGATTACGACTTTGGCAGCTTATATAATATGTCACCAAACGGTTGAATGAAGTGGAAAAGTTTTTTCAGGAAGCTCTATATTATTTTAAATTGAGTTGTTTTTCATCCCCCGGTTACAAGTATGCGGTGCCCCCATTTATCAATAAACAAACGTTATTATTTTCTTCGAACTAAGTAATAAAGATATCGCAGTGCCTTAAAACTAACATAAAATAACAATTGCTAAATGCGCCTTAAATATTATTATATCTATAGTAATAATTTCTACAACCCGAGATAATGTTTGCGTAACGGCTTAAGTCTGTACTGTTTCACAAAATTACGTGGATTAGAGCTTAATATTGTCCATACAGAAGTTTTTCTTTAACTAAACAGTGAACTGCGAAAAGTGCATTAAGTACGTTATTATATCCCACTTCTCATATACATAAGCCCTTTTAAAACCTATAACGCAACGAACATGGAAACATCCTGAAGAAAGTTGAACTTTGCCGCACTTAAAACAGTGCGAAAACTAGCGCACACTTCACCGACATACTCAAATAAGTTTTAATTTTAAAAACCCGAAAACTTTATAGAAATTAAGTTTAAAACTTGAGAAAAACGCGTCAGTATTGTTGCGCTTGGACGAAAGTTCTTGCTTGACCGGTCTCGAAAACTTGCTCTACTTTACAAAAAGTTATTTAAACTTCAGATATATATTCACAACTTATAAACTAACTTAAACAGTATTGTTTTTCTATTGTGTTACTGACCTGGGATGGAGTTACATGGTCCTCTGGAGCCGAGAACGCACGCGTACGACCGATATGGCGAGCGCGCGGTGACTGACTGTTGGCTGGCACAGCCTGCGAGGCAGGCTATCCCCCCCCTTTGGTTTAGGCTTCTGTCTGTGTGCTGAGTGTAGCGAGTTTCAATGGGATTTGTTCCTTTTCGAGCATAGACACAGCATTAGGCGTGATTGTGTATGCTCGAATTCAGCGTGCCTCTTGTTATAAAAAAAAGTATATAAAAAAACCGGCCAAGTACGTGTGGACCACGCACAATAAGGGTTCCGTACCGACACCTCCCAATCTACATTTAAAACCACTATACAATACATTTAATCACAATAGGTCGTATCTTCATAGGAAACTTACGAGACTTTACGCCCTTTTGTTTTCGTAAGACAGTTTTTCAGCAATAACTCAAAACCCGTTAAACCTATCTTGTTCAAACCAAAAATCGTTGAAAGGATTTATTAATGTACATCATCACGTTTTTTTTTATGAATTTTAAACTTCATAGTTTGGAAATTTGAGGGGGGGGGGGACACTTTTTACGAATTTGACAGCTAATATCTCAGCAACGGTTGACTTAAATGATTTTGTTTTTCAGAAACCTCTATGTCATTTTTGAAGGCCTATGTACGGTCATGGACTTTAATTGTTGAGCCATTTCGAGCTCACTGTATACTGGACACTTTATAGCTAACTATGATGCCCAGTATGAAGTGAGCTCTTAATGGCTCAACAATTAAAGTCTGTGAGTGTACATTAAAAACAAATATTTGACCCCCTGTTACATGTATGGGATGCCCCCGCAGGCGACCGCAAGCCTCAGGGGGTCTACTCCGAAATTCGAAATACGAACTTCGTATGGTGCCGTCCCTTTTACTCTCCTGTCATGCACTATATGAGTGAAAGGGACGGCACCATACGAAGTTCGGATTTCGAATTTCGGAGTAGACCACCAGGAATGAGAAAATAAATAAGATTAAAAACCAATAGGCCTGCAGTGGGTGATTTTGAGATTCATTTGACTTTTGATTGTGACGACCACTTTACCCTAGTTGCAAGTGTAGTAAACACGAATATTTGTTACTGAGTCTTCGAAGATTTATATGTATAAGTATTACTCTATGTATGTAATTTGTATATCGTCGCCTAGTACCCATATTACAAGCTATATTTATTTATTTACGTGTAAACGCCGATTTACATTTGAGTACGATCAATCGACAATGTATTAAAAATTGAATGTAAATGTAAATCGGCCTTAATATTCTAGAATTTATGATTCAAATGTTAGATAAAATGAAGCATTTCTAAAAATAGATTCAGTTATCGTTAAGTTCCTTTCGCAGTTAGGGTCAAATCACTGCATTAAGTACCGCCTCTGGACTTTACGCGTACTCCTAAAATATGACCAACCATCTTCCTCGAAGTAACCATGTAACGATGATCATATTTCCACTCGCTTTGTGTAACACAGACTTTATACCGAAGACCATGACATGTGGGCGTTAATAATAGATATCCAACAATACCTCGTTCATCTAATGGTGATATATTTACTTATAATGACAGCAAAGCACAAAGATACTAGAAGAATACTATGATTAAATGAAAATTTATTTGTTATTATACCTAATAAATTAAATAAAAATGAATAAATAACCAATAGAAATGTAGAACTGTATAAAAAAGAATTTGCATATGTTTTTAGTCTTAAGGACAATAATATTGTGTGCATTTACTTGTTTTTTTGTTCGGACCTCATGTGCAAGTTAAATAAAAGTTGTAATACAGTGATATCGAAGTGTTTTTAGGGTTCCGTAGTCAACTAGGAACCCTTATAGTTTCGCCATGTCTGTCCGTCCGTCTGTCCGTCCGTCCGCGGATAATCTCAGTGACCGTTAGCACTAGAAAGCTGAAATTTGGTACTAATATGTATATCAATTACGCCGACAAAGTGGTAAAATAAAAAGTGGAAAAAAATATTTTATTAGGGTACCTCCCCTATACGTAAAGTGGGGAGTGATTTTTTTTTCATTTTAACCCTAACGTGTGATATATTGTTAGATAGGTATTTAAAATAAATAGGGGTTTACTAAAATCATTTTTTGATAATGTTAATATTTTCGGAAATAATCGCTCCAGAAGTAAAAAAAAATGTGTCCCCCCCCCCCCTCTAACTTTTGAACCATAAGTTTTAAAAATATGAAAAAAATCTCAAAAGTAGAACTTTATAAAAACTTTGTAGGAAAATTATTTTGAACTTGATAGGTTGAATAGTTTTTGAAAAAATTACATAAATAATTTCTGAACTAAGTTTGTAATTTAATCGTATAAACAGGTGTTTATTGTACCTGTCATTTCTACAAAATCACAATGAAATGACGTGCTTTCAAAGGTTTTGTGTTTCTGTACTTAATATGTCAACTTAATGTGACGGACGGAAAACTACGGAACCCTACACTGAGCGTGGCCCGACACGCTCTTGGCAGTTTTTTTTTTAAATTTATTGTAGTAACAAACAGTCTTACA
The DNA here is from genome assembly GCA_905163555.1 of Notocelia uddmanniana. NCBI lineage: Eukaryota > Metazoa > Arthropoda > Insecta > Lepidoptera > Tortricidae > Notocelia > Notocelia uddmanniana. Next base: position 70,487,618 of record LR991052.1, read on the forward strand.
TAATGAGGATGCATACGTTGTTTCGCATAAATTAAACCTAATGTTTCCTTAACGCGTTGGCTGCCATGAGCATCACCAGTGTGATCACGTAATCTTCTCTGTGTCGCCATGAGCATCACCGGTGGGATCAAATGGATCACTAAATATGTATTGGGCGTGTGAGCAAAACTTTGGGTGAAGTATGGCGGGCAGCCAACGTGTTAATGTAAAGTGTTGTCTGTAGTGCCACATATGGAAGGGCTTTTGCAATATTCTGACCCGCGCTATGCGTTCACAGTAATCAATTGAATGAAGCTTTGCTTTGAGACCATACATGATTGAATCGTAATTTCCATGAGACGTGCCTGATACAGGCTATTTATCGATACTAATGGAAATCAATTAGCTTACAGAGCTAATTTAATTACCGTTATAGAGGAATTACTAGATGTAAGAGTATGTGCAATATACATATACAGGGTGTAGCCTGTAATAGGAGCAAAATATTAGACGGTACACTATTGATATCTCGAGCAATTGTTTCCAATTTTTTATGCAAATGTAGATTACTTGTACTTTTTTACTCTATTGGAGTGATATTAAAAACGATTGATTTGAAAATTCTAAAAATTGATCAAGAAAAAAATATCCCTTTAAACAAAAAATGCTACAACGTTTATGAGTCATAACTGGATGCTACCTCAAAATCAGCATTGATTGACGCGCTATGCTGTCGTGGTGCCAAGATCTATTACTTGGAGGTCATGCATTAGATCAAAACTCCAAATTAAAAAACATGTTTTTGGATGCAAAATTGCTGTAGGTGCTCCAAGGAAGCGCCCTTTAATTTTTTTGTTCCTATTACAGGCCACACCTGTATATATAACTAGTACCTACAAAACTTTTATGTAGGGTAATTTAGGTTTTAATTGTAAGCCTGTTTTTTTGTAGACAATGTCCAGCCGTCTGTCACAGCCAATTTTCTGTCAAACTACTCAATCATTGAGATAAAATTTGGTACACTACACGTGTATATATATATATAAGTCAGTGACCCAAAAACGGATGTTTACCATATCAAATGAAAGCGCTCGCTGTTAGAATTACGGTAGAGTAATACCGATAAAATCTTAAATTGAACGCCTCTCCGCTCACATCTAACATAAGCAATGTAGCCGCAATATACAGAAACTAACACATTGAAACAATGTTTAATGAGAGAGTTCATTGACCGAGCGAGCAAAGCGTCTCCGTTTCACCTTGGACGAAATTGCTGTCTTATGTCCGGATCCCGGACCATCCTTACAGGTCGCATTTCTCATCCAATTGGCTTGAATTTTCTTAAGCAGGTTCGATATTTATATTTAGTCGATTCTTACTTACTTACTTACTCCTCTGGCGCAGCGACCCAAAGTGTGTCTTGGCCTCCAATACGAGTGCACGCCACCGATCCCGATCCTGCGTCATTTCCTTCCACGAGTCAACTTGAAGCTCGCATAAATCGATCTCCACAGCATCGGCCCAACGGTATCTAGGGCGGCCGACCGGGCGTTTCCCGCTCGGTTTGCCCAAGTAGGCTCTAGTAGAAGTCGATTAAGTATTTGAAAATTTCTAAAGATGCCGGAGTCGTGGCGGATGACAACGTAAAAAATATCACTCGTTTTAAGCGTTTTAGGTGTTAAATACCTAATGGCAGTATTCTAACTCTGCGTATAAGCTATATGATTTTAGGTGACCCTCTAGCCGCCCTAAAAAAATCTTAAAATTTGAAAATCATAATGTATAGAAAATATCAGTAATCCTAATGAATAGAAAATAGACTTTGTATTGTTTCGACAACAAAAAAAACGAAACAGATGCGAATCTTTTCCAATCATGAAATATATAAATTCTATTGAAGAGGAGGATACCTTTTAAGAGGCCTTTCAACGGCCAGAGGCTACGTCCGTCGTCCGCCCAAAGCATGGGGATCGGCTCGCTGCCGCGTCCGCACTCGCGCGCACTGTACGCATGCGCACACGCCGAGACAAAGCGGTCCCGCGCGACTTTCTAGCGCGTTCTAAATACTAATTTATGATCTAACGCGCATTATGTCATTTAACATTGTTCCTTTTTGCGGATTCGGATTGTTCTATTGATGGAAATTCTTCATTTCAATCAGAATAGGGTAAACTCACCTATCGTCGGCACCTGTTTCTATATAAAAAGTTGGTCAAGTGCAAGTCGGATTCGCACGCGAAGGGCTTCATATCGCAGATGAGAAATAAAAATAACTTGTCGGAAGTATCGGCTATGTTGTTTTTTTCTTATTTGCTGTTCCGCTAAGAGCTAATGGATTTTTGATAATATAAACTAAACACTGAGTATATCGTAGAACCGATGACCGTTGGGGCGGAAAGGTTCTCGAGTGGCGACCACGTACCGGAAGGCGTAGCGTGGGCAGGCCCCCCACACGGTGGACCGATGCCCAAGGTCGCGGGTGTCCGCTGGATGCGGGTGGCGCGCAGGACCGGTCATTGTGGAACTCTTTGGGGGAGGCCTATGTCCAGCAGTGGACGTCTTTTGGCTGACATGATGATGATGATGATGATGACTGAGTATATCCAGGTATAGGTTAGTGATTATATGCTCAGTGGTACCTACTAGGTCTATGCTTCAAAAGACAGCCTAGTGGTGTACGGTCACGTACGTAATATGTACGGCAACCTTATTAGCTAGGATCCGTTGACATTAACTACAAACTCCTACTATAAAAAAAACCGGAATCGCCATCAGACGTCCCTTTAATGTTTAAGGAGTTCCTTAGATGACTCATCGATTTTGTCATCAGATCTTCACCAAAATAATACGGGACCAACTTGGATGTACCTCCTCTTACACTAAATAGTACATTATTACCGAGGCTCGGAAAGTAAGGGATTGCCTGACGAGGTGGTTGTCAAGCTGACCAATTCCGAGTTAGAGGCATTTCTCTGAGCGCGCAATTTCGCACCACCCCCGCACTTGAAAGCCTTTTTATAAGGCAAAATGAAGTCTACAAAATAATACAACGGATATTTTTTTTACGTTAGCATTGTAACTTAATGTATGTTCACATATATGTAACTAACTTTTTCCCGCAACTCCGTCCGCGTGCAACACGTTATATTATAGAAACTACAATACTTACGTAGTACAACCCCTCTGGGGTTGCGAATGTCCATGGGCGGCGCTAATCGCTTACCATCAGGCGATTCGTCTGCACTTATGCCTCCTAAGTCATAAAAAACTAGCTTTTGACATATGAGGATATCACGTATCATTTGTGAAATGTAACGATGTTATATTTTTAAAAAGCTTACTCATATTATTATCACACACGATAGAAAAAAAATTCCCATACAAATAAAATATGACTCGGCATTCCCCTCTTAAGGGTTTTTTTAGGAACTGCGAACCTAAAATTTTGTTTTCACTTCTCATGCTCTAAAATTTCGTCTTTACGCTCTGCAGACGCGACATAAAGTCGCATTTTATGCTCTAGAGCATAAAGTAAAACCAGCCTGCACGCGCGCCGCCGCGGTCGTCGAGCACAGAAGTATAAATGTGATAACATAACTTTACAGTACATATGGTGCTATATTACCGCACGAGTGCAGTAATCAGCAGATTACATGCATATGTCGAAACTTTAAAGAGCCATATGTACTGTAAAACGTTGTACGATACACGTGCGAACAGGTAATTCGCAACGAGTGGTGATAAATTGAAACACGACCGAAGGGAGTGTTTTAAATCGACACGAGTTCATGTTTTATGAACTTGTATTTACTATTAATTATATTGATTAATGATTATCTGTTTAATCTTCTCGCAATCGAAGTGAGAAGTAGAGTGTATAACTCGTGTATAAAACCCATTTTATCCTCTACTTTATATCGATCCTCGCCTGCGGCTCGGGATCGATAAATTATCTCGGGTAAAATGGCTCGTTTTATGCACTTGTTGTACAATCTACTATTTCACTACTCATGCTCTAAATGTTCGTCTTTACGCTCAGCATAGGCAACATAAAAAGTCGCTTTTTATGCTCTAGAGCATAAAGTAAAACCCGCCTGCACGCGCGCCGGCGTGCGTGCAGACGTGCGCGCCCCGCCCGCGGTCAACGAGCAAAGAAGTACAAATTGCATAACATAACCTTAATTATATTAATTATTTGTTTAATTTTCTCGCAATCGAAGTGAAAAGCAGAGTGTATTAACTCGTGTATAAAACCCATTTTATCGATCCGAGCCGCAGGCGAGTTGAAATTGACTCTGATAAAATGGCTTGTTTTATGTACTTGTTGTACAACCTACTATTTGACCTCTAGTATTCGTGCGCCAAGTGGCTAGTGTGCATCGATTTTTCTTTTAAATTGGACTCTTACACCGTCCACTATATGGATATTTGCAGCTTACGTCAATAGAAAAGAAAATATAGCAGACCGAGAATCCACGGCACGACACGAAGTTCGATTTTCGAAGTTCGGAGTAGGGAATTATCAAAGGGTGCCTTTGAAATCATAGCGAAACGTTTCGGCCAACCCACAATAGATTTATTCGCTTCTCGTTCCAATTTCAAATGCCTAAGTAAAGCCTTCACAGACCGCCGCGGCCAGGCCGCGGCGGTCAATAGTAAACTTGCCATTAGCTGTCGAATTTACTACTGACCGCCACCGCAGGCCGCGCCAGTGTGATTCAGGCCTTACTTATATCTTGGCGGCCTGATCCCAATGCAATATCTGTGGACGCATTTACAAATAGTTGTCGGGAAAAATATTTCTACACCTTTCCTGCATTTTTATTAGTGCTCAAATGTCTTAGAAAAATCATAGCCGATCAAGCATGCGGCATCTTAGTTTCCTCATTGGCCATCTCAACCGTGGTTCCCGTTGGTTACTAAAATCAGATATAGTGTTTCTCAACCCCGATAAAAGGACTTTCATTACTTACACAAGGGGCTTACCCTGGGTGTCGCGAGGCTTTGCAACAATCCGTCACTCGAAGGGGCACACCACCAGACGCGATGACGCATATGCTAGCAATTAGCATCACTTTCTGAGAGCACTTTAAAACAATTTGACGTGACGTATTTAAGCTCTTGTGGAAATTTTGCACCACAAAAGAATTGACATTTGGAAACCTCCTAACGCAACTATTCTTTCTTTTTTGGCTGAGCAATTTAACCCTTTGAACGTCAAGAGCCTATAAAGCGGTCGTGTGTTGTCGTGCCCACCACGCCAACAACCACTAATAAGGTCGGAGTGAATGAAGGTGTAGGTACTTTCATCATGAAAAAAATCAATTATGAATTGTTTTTATTGGTTTAAACGTCACATCAATTTTTGATACCTTGGCGTCTGAGTGATCACTTCATTCAAATATGATGGCGTTCAAAGGGTGCAAACGGCACACTTAATAGTCACTGTTCAGCTTTCGCCTTGCTATTGGCTACATTTCGATGAAATAATTTGGGTTTCATCCACTATTTCATCGAAATGTATTATTAAACAATAAAGTGCAGAATACTATAATTTCTTGGCAGTACCTACGCAACTCCGTCGCGAAATAGAAATTCCTTGTTTTATTATTTTATACTTAGTATTATAATATATGAATTAAATGACTAACAGCAGTATTAAAACAAACTTTTTATACAAATGCAAGGCTATACCTTAGACATGTCATTATATGACTGGTGGGAGAATCAAAATGGATTTCCATACATTAATTATTATACATCTGTTATTTTATTTCAATTTTTAAAAGAGGCACACTTTAATGCCCGTTGTCTGCAACCATATCGTTTTTTTTATTTAAATCAAATGATTTTGCAGTCGTAGAAAAAGTATTGTATGCAATATTACATTATTAGGTTATAAAATTCTCGAGTCTTATGTTTTTACAGCGGCTCTTGAATTATATACAGATAGATAGATATCACTTATTGTCAAAACTGTTTACATAAGATCTCATGTCATTACATTGAAAACCTTTATAAGGTAACTGTTGCATAATTGTAGGTACATTACGATACAAGTGCAGAAAATAGGAGATTCGCAACGAGTGGCGATAAATTAAAACACGACCGAAGGGAGTTGCGAGGCACGAGTTGCGAATTACCTATTCGCACGTGTATCGTACAACGTTTTACAGTACATATGGCTGTCTAAAGTTTCGACATATGCATGTAATCCGCTGATTACCGCACTCGTGTGGTAATATAGCACCATATATACTGTAAAATACTATTTTAACACATTTTAAAGTAAAACCTGCCATAGCTCAAAGTGCAGCGCTGTAAGAGGGATATTTCCTCACCATTTCATCGAAATGTACTTACTATTAAATGAGTAAAAGCGCGAGAAGATAAAACTTTCGCACGAGCTTTCCTCGTTATCATAAACACAGTATTTTCTTATTCAAGGTCGCCAGAGCTCCCGAGGATGCGCTGTGCTGCAAGCGACCTGCACTTGTCTCTGTTAACACAACAATTCCTCAAATCAATAAAGGATCGGTTGCGCTCTTGTCACTTGTGTCACCACTGGAATCGCAGGCGTCCATACGCGTACGTGGTTGGCGTCGGTTTACCAGGCAGTCCATAGGCATACTTGCCTCCGTCGTGGCATAGCCGATCTGTAACGCGTAGCAATAAATTATTTCGCACGAGCGTACATAATTTCACGGACTTGTGCGGAACTCATTTTATACTGGATACTTCATAGCTTAACCAATAAATTAACAAAAGTAGTTAGACCTAAATGACTCAATACATAGAGTACATCACAAGTAAAATTCGCCAGCAATAATATTTAGCAATATCCTTCGCATTATACGTTAAATTATGAATCTAATCCAGAGCCATTTCCTTGTACGACATTTCTATTTTCTCCTTTATTGCTTCATGAGCTACATGAACAGAAAACCCGAATCAGTCGGTAGTAGAAGTCGTATCGTACAAGGAAACCAAGGAAACGGCTCTGGATATGATAAGTTGGATAGAACTGCATGCTTCATCGGCTACACCGACAAGAGTTTAACTCATGATGAAATCATGAAGATTTTTTTTTCATATTCCTATCCTAATGTTATGGTCGTGTATTTCTCCGGTAGTTTTGATTCACCTGATTTCCGTGGCCGCATTTTTGAGCATGTGACAAGGTTTTTGAGGACGATTTGACATGAACGCTAACAATCCCTATTCACTACAAAATATCTCAAAATGGGCCCCAGATTTGGAACGACATCATCAATAATGCCGCCACAGAAATCAGGTGGCCCAAAACGCCCGGAGAATAACCTCTTGCATTAGCTATCGGAGAAAACAGTTATTTTTACTTCACCCACACCCGAGAGAAGAGAGAGGCCAAGAGGACCCAGTGCGGATAGGGCAAAGTTAACTTGCAGGTACAGTACAATAATACATTATAACAGGTCTTGGGTAAATAAAACCTCGTATTCATTAAGAAAACATTTTATTTCCATTACATTTTGACATCTGTACGTACTGTTTCTTTGGGTTTCACTACTTACAGTAAATAGTTGAAATGAAGCGATTACGGGCGTTTGGCAAAGCGACCAGTCCATACTGAGACTATTGAGAAAACCTTTCAGCCTACGCGAAACACAATCTTCAATCTACGTTATTAACACTGAAAAGTTTTTCTCACTATTTAGATACATGAACACCATGAATGTACCGTATCGTATACAGTAGTTACTTTCGCGCGCTTGCTTGTTAAAGTACTTTCTAGTAGTAAAATAACCATTTTGTAAAAATACACGGTGCCACACTAGATCCATATGTTACAATCTTTAGAGGGCTTCTACAGTAGGCTACAAAGAGATGTGTACATTATTGGACTTTATTACAATACAGGTAAAAATGTATACATCTCTTTGTAATCTATTGTACAAACGTTTTTCACCGCAAAAGAATAAAACTTACAGTGTTTCATTATAGCACCGTGCAGAGCTGTCACCTCAGTAGTTTACATTTTGAGGTTATAAATTGCACAGAAATGGCAGCTGTCACCAAAATGAGTGTTCATTGCAATAGTGGTTATTAGTTATTACACTGCTGGGTATTCTTAAAAAAAAAGATGCCCTATTACCTTTTGCATACCTGGCCTTCAATATCGATCTTTGAATACTGTATATAGTATTTCAATCCACTAAGACACACCACTCTTTCTTATTCACTTGCTGTGTTTTGTGACCATTGTTAGAAAAGTTTTACACTTTCTTCCTGGGAAATTTGAAATTTAATGTTATCCCTTACTCAGAATCGACATCCCTAATCATCCTATAAGGAGAAGAGAATGTGTCCCAAAAGGTTCATACAAATTTCTAGTTGATTTATGGAAAAGTTATTTATTATTTATTTATAGGTAAAAATGGGGTGCGTCTACGTGGATACAACCTCACACTAAAAAAAAAACGTGGGCAAAGCTTCACGAACAACCTAGTAGCTATTTTAAAACCATGCCCAGCGTCAGTGTGCATGCAACGTGCATGCGTGCTACTTAGTGGGCATGGCCAAAACCCGGCTTCACTAGGTTGTAAGTAATTAAAATTTTATTTCTTGGCCACAGGATTCAACTATCTATACTACCCAGCCACCACATCTGTGCAATGCGACGCCGCGGAAACCCCGTAACGAATTGCACCGTGTACGAATTCATAGGGTAGTAGAGTAATAACAGGCTCAAGATGGACGGTCGAGGTATGGCGAAGCGGATCGTACGCCCATCGCCTCGAAGATATAGCCATGAAGGTATCGGATTACCATAGACATATAGAATTAAACGCCCACTCTGAACGCAGTCCGACCCTACTTGAGCTCACACGGACTCCCGGCTCTTTAAACAAATATTTTTTACATTTAAATTATAGAAAAGAATTATTTCAAAATTTTTATTTCAAACAACAAATATCATATACATACACGTACACACACACGTTTTAATCCAATACAATGAAAGTTCACCAAAAAATAGGGCAAAGACCCAAAGGGGGTCAGATTAGAAATTACTAAATGACCCCACAAAAAGTCGGTCCAATGCAAAAAGATTATTACATTACTATTCCTTGATTATCTCCACTGTTACCAAAACCTTCAAAATCAGTACTGAATTAAATAAACGGTGTAATTTGTTTAAAGCGCCGTATCCGATACCCCTGTAGTTTCATATTAAATTCGTTTCTCTTGGTTTGAGCAGCCCTGCGCCTTCTGAGCTGTCTTCAGAGTGCGCTGCGGGACAGCGGCGCCACTGGACTTACGCGGGTCACTATTGGGGTCAACATAGGTAAAGCTAGGAATCGAATTAAATGCAATGGCAACTATTTGTAAGTAGAAAAAATGAAGCTATTTAAATTAACCACGATTTAAATGTAATTTATCAAAAAATAAGAAAAATATAAGATATACTTTAAATTAATGATTTGTCACAAAATAAATAAAACACTTAAATTAATATAATGTAAAACGTAGAATTACATTTACAAGCTACCGTTGTACATGTATCGTTGTACAATGTATATTACAATTACCATATCGTTTCTATCACTTCTACACCAACTAATCTCGAAATTTCTACCCATAAAAAGCTGTAACTACACAGGTATAGAGAAAAAAATCAACAGCCCAGGTGAAATTCAACCTTATTGACATTAGTAAATGACATTTTTTCATAAAAATGACAGGGAGATGTATCTGCATAAATGTACAGTCCAAAGTGCAGTGGCGCCTCAGTCCATGCGAGTCGTATATTAGCTACGACCGCCCACTACCGGTAAATACAAAACCTAATTTAAGTTACTAAAATATTTCGAAATTACTCTATAATAAAGGGAACTTACGTATATATTTATTCTTATAACCAAATTTAGGTATTTATTTTAAAGACTAGCATACATCAGTTATACTTAAATAACATTTTTCATACATAAATGGTTCGTATAGTTAGCTATATAGCATTTTTTAGCCTAGTTAGATTACACACGTGAGGAAATAAGTAAATCATATTGAGCACAAATCCAATCAGATAGTTGCCTTATCACAGTAATAACTAAAAGATACTACCAAGCGTAGGCCTGAACTAAACGCCGAATACAGTCTTAAATGCAGAACAGTCGAAATATACACTCAGGAGCAATAAAAACGGGTCAGTTTGTAAGGATATTAGATACAAAGTGCACCCATTTTATATGCTCTTGAACATAGCTTGCTCACTTCAACTTTGGCCGTTTTTACTTGGAATTGTTCATAACGAAAGTGGAATTTAAAAGATTACGTACACGAACTTCTCACATTAAATTTTTAAATGTGTAAAGATGATTAAGACTTGAAGGAAACAAGCAAAAGGTTTTTTGTATAGTAAGCAAATTTTTTCTAGCATATAAGTAGATACAATTTTGGATATTTTGAGTTAAATTTAAAACACTAGCAAAAAATCCTTCGCGAGCTTTCAGGTCAAAATGATCCTTATCTTATTATTAACCCTGATCGGATAAAAACCAGAGTAGAAGCGAACAAGCCCTTATTTAAAAGTTAGTTTTTGAGTCAGCCCATACATGATAGGGAAGGGAAGCGAAGCGTCAACTATTGGTCCGAAACGAGTGATTTTCCAATCATCTGGCAATCTCTTGCCTATAGACAAACTAGGAATATTACCAGTCACCATATAAGTTACATCGATCGAGTTACGATTTTTATTAACTATTAAATCAGCAGTCAACGTGACGGTGGAGAAAGTAAACAGATGAATTTATTTCACATTTAAACAAAACATATAGAGAAAGAACCTTTGTTCTACCAAGTATCTATTCCAAAGCGACCGGAAGAAATATTTGAAATACAGTGGCTAGTTCGAACGCGGACAAGTAGAGAGCTAAGATAACACCCGATACAATGATTTCGAACTAGTGCATGATTAAAACATTTTTAACAAAGACATTCAGAGCGTCGTAAATTTCCAACAAACATTCTGAGACGGAAGGTAATATAATGAATACACTTATATTACACATTTATTCAGAAAATAGCTCCAAAATTGTCTGAACCTGGTGTCTCCTTAACTGCGGATCTAAATGAGTTTTATTATCAAATATCCAATCAGATTATAAGTAACTACAAATAGGAAAACGCACGGTTTTTGTATAAGGAAACGCAGTGCAAAACGCACGCTATCCACGCAGAGCGTATGATATTCGTTTTGAGGTACAGAACCCTAAAAATGAGTTTATATGATACAATATGGCGCTCGTCAAACGCATTACGTTTCGCGCTGCGTTTATTGCAAAATACCGTAATCGACTCGTGTATTTTACTTGACAGCTAGGTATCGATTTTATGACACATCTTCCCACATCTCTAGTGAAAGCTCACCGTAAGCCCGACTCCCTTTTACAATTTCGTTTGTGGCAGGTCAAAATAAAGTACAGTGACTTAATTAAGTAGACAACAAGCTGGAAGTATACAGGAAGAACGTGACGCATTTAGGATACGTTCGAGTGTACAATCATGCCCAAATACACGAATAAGTTCATTGTTCATACATTATATACATTATATATAAATAAACACCGGGCATGATTCAATTCCGATACATAAAACTAATATCTACAACTATATTCATATGTAATCAATAATCATAATCATATGAATGAGTGCCGAGTATTTTATTTCGCGTATAAACAACAAAGTACATACAATATGTAATAAATACTTTGAAGAATAAAGTCATGTGAAGAAATACTGGAGATGCATCTAGTTTACTAGGAACATTCCTAGAGTCTTCTACTAGATGACCCCGGCGACCCCCCCGGTGCGAATCTTCTTAGGAATATTCTTAGTGTCCCTAGTAAGGAGTATTTGTAATGATCTTCGATCATTTACTAGGATGACTATTCATAATTTACGTAGGAATATTTCTAGTTAATTCCTATGTAGGATTATTCCTAAAAATATATCTTATAGAATTACTAGCACTACCCCCGATTACTAAAAATATTCCTAGTAAATCCTATAAATCCAATATCTCCAGTCAACGTGAGCAGCTCCACTAAATTATGTTTAAACATACTATTTGGCACTGAAAAACAAACTCTATACACTACGCAATACGGTCGGAAATCATACGAATTAATTTAATAGTAACTTAATAATAAAAATGACACTTATACGTAATAATAATTTCTTAATTTTGATCTATTAGGCATACCGCCAGTCTCACAATCAGTTTTACCGTAGACATCTTCGTACCTCGACTGTTCAACTGGTTTGATATAATCGAATCAAATTGCTTCCCTGTGTCTCTAGCACTTTCAAACGATAAGGTTCCAAGATGTCTACCTACAACCATGACATTATTTAGTTTCAGCTTGAAATGTCACCATCATTCATAACTTTCAAGTATGGTAACTTTACCGCAATGCAAATATAAGTGCACGGAAACAGTGAGCAACCGTGAAGCAACCTTATTTACGATATTACGAATCCACCAACACCACCATATCAGCCGAAGGACGTCCTCAGCTGGACATAGGCCTCCCGTGCCTGCCGCGGGCATAAGACTGCGACACGGTTGTTTCACAAATAAAAATTATCATTTAGAACGTACATTATATTTGTGAACCTGTACATTAAGCAATAATTTCTACACTATTGCACAAAATTAACACACGATTGTGAATCGCTTGTGTATATTTAATCCTTCGTCCGTATACATATATCTGCTGCTGGGTACTTTTAACCTCTAAATGGTACCATTTCAAATGGAAACGTCTACCTCAAGAAAGGCATTTCTCTGTAACTTACTCAGACCAAGCGGGGTATTCAAACCAAGTTTCTAAGTAAGTGTTAAGTCGTCGTAATACCTACATTTTAGTATTACCACGCCTAAAAATTGAAAATCTGTCGTGTACACTCCGAGTCCGATAATATGTGTAAGGACATAGTGATCAAAAATATGTGAACACTCCTGTTAAGGGCATAGGTAGCAGACATTTTTCAACATTTAGGAACGGAACGTATAGTCGCGGAATGAAAACCTTCGTCACTTCTCTACCTTAACTCTTTGAACGCTTGTGTCAATAATTTATATAACGTTAAAATATTCATACTCGATTTTTTTCTCCAAAGTACACCTTCTCTCCGACCTTTTTAATGGTTGTTGGCGTAGTGGGCACGACGACACACGACCACTTTATAGGTTCTTGGCGTTCAAAGGGTTAACAAAGGGTTAAAGTATTAAACTAGAGTTAAAAAGTCTCTAACCTTTTCATTCCCCGACTGCACGTATGTTCACTGGACTGAAAGGAAATGAATATTTAAATGTAACATTTACGCTTGGTCTGAGTATATTGTACGCACATGCGGCAGCAGTGCAGTGGCGGTCATTTTTGTAACATTCGAACGTGTAGGGGCCGTTCACACGTCACGCATAATTTCGACTACTTGAACCCCCCTCCCCCCAGTCACGATTTTTCCTATCCCTTTAACATGTACTGTCACGTTCAGTTCAGTAAACCCCCCTTCCATCGCTGTGACGTAATATGTGGATGGCCCCGTATTATAGATATCACATGCACTTTGACGGTGGAAAACAAGCACACGGTCAGCCTGATGGTAAGACGTTATAGCCCAAGGACGTTTGCGACTCCACAACAATCATAAGCGCGCTGCCAACACTCTATTGATTGGAGGATCCGTTGTGTTCACAACTAAAGCAGCTAAACGCATGCCCTCACTTTTAACACAACGCATCTTGTGATATGTTTCATACAAGTTCGAATATAACAAATAACGCCAAGCCGCCCTACTGCATATGCGTTTGCAGATTTAAGGATCAACTGCACCGCAACGTAACCATAAGAATCTATGTTGAACCTTGACGTTTACGCGGTGCACGGTGTGGTGAGTCCTTAAAAAAACCGACACTACTTCCACTGGCGAATTCACTTCAGTCTTTGATAACTTATAAACCCTTAGATAGACTTATATCGATTCTGAACACATTCGGTTGTTTTCAGAAAGACTATTTTGAACTTTTATTAGGAACGCGCCATTTACGTATAGTATATTTAGTTGCTTCGCCTGTTTTTGTTGATACAGCGATGATCACAATACTGGACCGTACAGAACACAGTCAAAACATAGTGGTTGGAATTGACAACATTTGAAATGTTCAAGTAGTATAAAATATTGACTAATTTCGTTAACTGGTCAACAAAAAACCCACAAATATTTTTTTTTACATTTATAGCTATTCGTTTTCAAGATATTCACGAAAATGTGAAGAAAACCTACCATCGACTATATGACGTCACGAGGCTGAATTGTCACAGTCACAACGCACAAAGAGAACAGCGGGACACTTTCTTTAGTAAATCCGCCTTAGTAATAGTGCTGCTGTACGATTTTTTACGCTGTGACGCCTTACTTGTCACTTACTCTCTTTTGGAATGAGAAACTTTAAATTGATTATTAAATATGAAATGGCGATATTATCGAGATATTAAAAATTGGATTGTAAATATGTATTTTAAATACTTAATAGTAATTTAAATTTTAATGACATTTAGACTGATAATGTACCTAGCTAATTTTTATTATGATGTATCCTATTTTTAGTGATTTTTTTTTTTTTACTGTCGTTGTATAAGGACATTTATTGTTGGTCTTAATCTTAAGTATGATTAATAATTTCAAACACAATCCTGCATTGTTTAATGAATGAAATAAATATGAATATGAAATGCGGATTTTATTTAATCGGAAAAAAGCCCCCTTAAAAAAATGAAATGTTGTCAATTCTTAACGTTAGGGATCAAAAAGGGCTAAAATAAAGACGTGACAACATATCACAGATGTATGACCACTTTAGTCGTTCTTTGCGATGCATGGTTAGATATAGCAACGAAACAGTCATTACATTAAAAAACCAAATAAATTCAAGATAATATTCAACCAAATAAAATTCATTCGAGTTTTGACTTCTAACGTCAACGCGTTTCGGTAAACCGGGTTTGGTAACAACTATAACATTGACATTAATTTTATTGACAGGCGTTTTTTTGACAAAAAAAATGTTCTATGCCAATACATTGCGTTTGTAAACCTAACAGACGCCAGTCATTATTACGCTTGCCCTTTACTAGACACGCGGCAGCGCGTCAAGCCAAGTTAAAAATAAAAGAATTGGCAACGCAGCGGCCGTGTGTTCGCTCACACGAACCATTTTGGTAAGCGTCCTCAGGCCTGCATCGCACGCAATAGATTTTAGTATTATTTGAATAGAAAAATCACACGAGTGCGTCCACTGAATCGCACCGTACGTCAGTGGACGCACTTGTGTGACTTTCTATACATAGAATACTGAAAACCGTTGCGTGCGATGCGTCCGATGGGGGCCTGTGGACGCTTACCTTTTAGAGCCACTTTTGACCCCCTCGTAACTCAAAATCTATGAAACACAAAAATCGCATTTACTTCGGGTCGGCGGAATATGAATTCTTATTAAGTTTTCTTTCCTCTCTGTCATCCGCGATCAAGTGTGAGTAGTGAAAAATTTACAAATCATTACAAAATCATGCCTATTTCGGCTGAATATATGGGACTCATATGTACCTACATCTTAAACAACCATATATTCTTTGTGAAATAAAAAAATCTGACAGCTTCAGAACTTAGTCTAAAACAGTATATCAATAGTCTTTCCAATAACATTCTAGGAGTAAAATTTGTGGTGTTTTCAAAATCGATATGTACTGTGGGCTAAGAAAGTGGTCTACAATAACTATATAGTATATTCATTTATTGATCATACTTAGTTCAACAAAAAAAATAAATACAAATGGCGGACTTAATGCCAAATTACATTCTCTAACAGTCAACCGCAGGGTCAAACAGAGAAACTTAAAATTGGTGCAGGATAGACCCAGAAGTGAAAAACAGATGCCCACCATGTATAATTTGTTTATTAAGAATCAAAAGTTGTTAACCACTTTCTTGGCTGGTGGAGCTAAGAGCTATGTTGGTTTAATACCCGTTCACATTACGTAACTCACGCTAATTTATTCTTCATCCACTATAGTAACACTTTTGCGTACGGTATTAAAATATTGATAACGATTGACACAATGATTTACATAGGTGTGTACAATTTGCAATTAAACAGTAAAATATATAAATTGCTTTAAAAATACCTGAAATATCGCATAATATAACATAAAAAACAATAAACTACGAAATAGTTATTAAACTTTACACAATTTATAGTCGCAGTCCGAGAACGAAAAACCTGAATATCCGTGTTTCAAAAATACCAAGAAAATAAATTCACATTTCGTAACCGGTTACGAAAACTATTCGCCACTTACTTCCGGTACTTACTATGTACTTACTTCGCAACTAAAATAACTTTCTCAGTTCCTTACGAAAAAGTACATACGATAGTGGATCAAGTATTTTATTTCGCGCGGTGTCGGGATTTTTGTGAACGAGATAGCGATGATCGTATAATGCTTATTCTCGATATTATTAATGATCTATGAAAGAACTTCTGCATTATATCGTATTTATCGTCTCTAATTTGCCAAGTATGAGCGACAGAGACGAACGAAAATAGATATAATGATCGTGCCGCTGAAATCATATACAAAAAACCAGTTCAAATTCGACCTGATGGGCGAATTATTGAAAAAACATTTTTATAATTTTGATCTGTATTATGGAGAATGACGCGTGTCATGAAGCGTCATTTGTGACGGTTCCTACATAACAGATGTTCTCTCTATACCGCGATTTTGTGGTCTATTCATTTACTAACCAAGAAACTGTCTATAATAAGAATTAATTAACCGGATAGCACAAGACAGCCACGACAGTGTGTGGGTTTTCCAATAAGAACGGGTCCATATCGGGCTGTGAATGAAGCTACTCGTATTATGGAATATGACATAGTTCAAATGTTCCTATGACTTCTTACGGTTGCCGATCCGAGTGGTCCAATTTTTGAGTCTGCCTCATAGAATCTATGCTGAGTCAACATATGACTTTAAGGGCATCGGTAAATTGCGGCTTATTGGCACGATCTTGGTGGCCAAATGAAACTCGACTTTGACGGACTTTGACGGGCCATCGCGTCTGTGAAATAGCCGCAAATTTGCACTAGTGAACACTAATATCGCGAATAAAGTATTATCATTGGGACGTGCTAATCAATCGTGCGTGTGATCGTAATCCATGGTAATTCGGCATCAGTATTTTAATAAAATAAAAATTAAAAATTAACAGTTCCGGCCATAACCACATAGCCGCCACGAACTGTCAACATCTACCCGTCCTTATCCACTCACTTGATTTTGGTAACAATGGTTACCAGAAATCACCCGTATTACAAGGGAATAGAGTATAACTCAAAAATCAAAGCAAGCGAGTGGTTATTGGAAAACCCTTTGATAAATATCGCAATATGTCCCTGATCTACAATCAATTATAAATTAACACAACATGAGCAATTTATTCCTTTCACACTAACCTATTTGGTAGTATGAGACGGATGATATGAACGACATTGAAGGCGAACTTGCTGAATATTCATGACAAACGTTTGAACTTGAATAGAGACGAATCAAAAATATGATTGATAAATGAATAGACTCAGCATCAGTGTTTGATTTTGTCTATGTCTGCTTTATACGAATTGCTTTTCTTTTGCGAGATTACTTATTCGTAGCGTAAAGTAAAAAAGTAAAAGTAGTTTATTCTTCAAATTAGGCATATTACATGCACCTATGAGCTAGAATTCAACTTTTTTAACTTGTACCGCAAATGAATTTATTACGATGTAATATTGACAAAAACCAGCATCTAAACACAAAAAAATATTTCTTCTAATTATTTTGAAAAAGGCCTTAACAGACACACATACACACAAACACTACTTAGCCTTTGTTTATAGCAGTGCATGAGTTAGTTTAGGAATAGGAAACAAGTAGGTATACCTAAGTTTCAAATGCGTGAGAGAGCGCAATACTCGCCAACAAACTGTATATACAGTTTGGCGAACAAAAAGTGTATGCCTACTGTAATTTTATATTTTGGGTTTTAATAAATAAATAAATAAAATAATTAGTATGAATGGACGTTTTATTGTAATAGCAGATTCAACTTTGATTGAAAAAGAAGCTTAGTCCATTGATGTCAAATATCGTTTGAAATCTATTTATCAAGATATTTTTGAATATTATCAGGGTTGACGCATTTTCGGCGCAAACAATTTGTATAAAGCCGACACAAACACAATCCAAATATGTATGTGTTCTTTCAAAATGCCCTTGTATGCCACTGGATAGAATACAAGAAATTACTTATTTCAGATGATATTTTAGTTTAAAAACTACTGATATTTTAACACGTTTGTAACATTTTGTACTATTTCGCAAGTGCAACATCGAAGGATAATCGCAAAGTCTCAAATGTCACCACAATATCACAAAAAAATCAATTTCATATTGAACACTGAAACTTACACAATTTATGAATGGTCATGGAGCCCTGGAAGGCTTAACCAGCCAGCCAGTTGTCATAACGTGGCTGTCACATCCATTGGTTTATTAACCAGTTAACGTGTCCAATCGACAAGGCAGCCATACCATGACGAGATTTTTATCACTGATACAAGTAAATCTATCAAATTATCTCAGACCCACGATCTGCCACAATTGTGCAAGCTAAGTGAATTAATGTGCAGTCGCCGTCAATCTGTACTCTTCAGGGTACTTAAAAATATCTGAAAATGCACTCGTAACGCCTTGACAATACAGTTCTGTTCGGATATTTATGAGCACCTTGTTCGCCCCGATATATCTGATGGCAACTGTACTTGCCGATATTGACGGAATGGAAATGTCGAAGTTAAAAAGTCTCTTTGGTAGGGTGGATAACCGTAGGAATGTCTCCGAAGAAAGGTTTTGTCTTACACATATCGACGCGGCAATAAATACTTTCTCAAAGGAATACTGTTCCTAAAATAATACCTGTATTAAAAATAATTTCACACAAAGAAGCCCCAGTTTCACATGTATTATACAAAATGACGCAAGCGTCACTGGTTATAATATATTGACTTATAACTAATGACGCATGCGTCACTGGGTTTAGTATATTGACTTATAACAAATGACGCATGCGTCACTGGTTATAATATATTGACTTATAACTAATGACGCATACGTCACTGATTATAATATATTGACTCATGACGCATTCGCATCCATGGCTCCTTTGTACTCATTTGAGATCAAAATCAAGGCAGGCCGAAGTCTAAATAAGCATAACACAAAACATTCCTATACAAATTTATAATACCACGCCACCTTATGAAAGCACCATAGAATAGACACCAACTTTTACACCCATGATTAGGATTACCAAAACAAGGCATTTTTGTTAAAACATTGAGACGGTGTCTGAAATACTAGTGTAAGTGGCGTTGATAGGGTTGAAATATCACCGCAATTTGACATTATCACAATAAAGTACGTTCCACACGAGTGTCTCCGTCAGAATATACTATAGTGGTATAGTATGATGATGATGAAAGGTACAGTTGTTGCAGCTTTAGATCTCAGTGCTCAAATAGTCCTCGGAATGAAGAGGGGCGTAGGCTGTTTACCTGAAAAAACACGGCATGGGTTCTTTATCCTAAACCGATAATCAGGGCTCGTACTTTTCGTGCCGATGGCGAAAAATTGCATATAGAATGATTCCAGTTGGTGTTATAGTAATTATCAATCTTTACTCCACCACCACATATCAGCCAAAGGACGTCCACTGCTGGACATAGGCCTCCCCCAAATTCATGGGGTTATATGCCATAATCGCCATGCGAGTTGGCGATCGCAGTGTTCTCCACCGCACTCCAGGGATGCTGCTGCCCATCCCCCGGTGGTCTTGGTCGTAGTTTTAGGACATACCCGGGTCCGGAAAATCTATTCTTTAATCATCAATCATTTATTCATGCATTTATAATGCGGTCTTTTTTCAAATACGGCCTATTGCATCCGAAGATTATAAAGGATTTCTCTTCTTATTTAGAATTTTAATGTATAAGCAGGCGAGGAACTCATATTCTTTCAAGTTTTATAACAGGTTACAGGAATGTTGAATCTAAATATGAACGTAAACTATCTACATTTATGATGGTATTTATTCAAATACGGCCTATTTGATACGATACCATCATAAATGCATGATTAAATGATTGATGATTAAAGATTGATAATTACTATAAAACCAATTGGAATCATCCTATATGCAGTGTGACGTCAATTTTAGGTCATCGGCATGAAAATAAATAAAATAAATAAATAATATTGGGGGACAATCTTACACAAATCGACCTAGTCCCAAACTAAGCAAAGCTTGTACTATGGGTACTAGACGACGATATACATACTTATATAGATAAATACATACTTAAATACATAGAAAACATCCAAGACCCAAGAACAAATATCCGTGAAAAATGCACAAATAAATGCCCTGGCCGGGATTCTAACCCGGGACCTCTAGCTTCGGAGGCAGAGTCAAAAGTTCGAGCTCTGCTGATAATTAAGAATATATTTAATTAAACATATCATCAAAGCTGATGGGCTGGCATTATGGCTGCGGTTTCATGGGTATGGCCTGTAATAGGAGCAATAAATTTAAAGGACGCTTCCTTAGAGCATCTGGAGTAACCTCTTCTGTCCAAAAAAAAATATTTTTTCAATTGGGAGAAATTTTGATCTAAAGTTATGACCTCCAAGTAATGGATCTTGGCACCCAGAGATTATAGCGCGGCAGTAAATGCTGATTTTGAGGTTGCTTCAAGTTATGGCTCATAATCGTTGTCGCATTTTTGGTTTAAAAGGATATTATTGGAATTATTTAATATTTTTAAGCTTTGTGTTTTAAAAAAAAATGTTATTAATATCACTCCAGAAGAGTAAAAAAGTACACGTAAGTAATTTTTTTATAAAAAAAATCCAAAAAAGCTTTTTTTTTTCAATTGGACCCATTTGGAAATAATTGCTAGAGAGCTCAATAGTGTAACCTTTAATTTATTGCTCCTATTACAGGCCACACCTTGTATACGAGTAGTATTTCGTCCACCATATCAGCCGAAGGACATCCACTGCTGGACATAGGCCTCCCCCAATTTCATGGGGGGGTAAATGCCATAATCGCCACTCTTGGCATGCGGATTGGCGATCGCAGTACCTCCACCGCACTCCAGGGATGCTGCTGCCCATCCCCGGCGGTCTTGTTCGTAGTTTTAAGACATACCCGGGTCCAGGACGGGGGAGTATTTTGTCCGTAGTAACCATTAACTTGTTGGTATTGATGACAGCTGTGTTTATTTTAGTAATTTCTTCAAAAAAAATTCCTGTATAATTTTTTTGCCCTAGATCCGTTTAGTGGTGTTATTCACACACCGAGTCATCCTCACCCCTCACCTCACCCGTTTTTATATGGAAACTGTCAAAATTTTACAAATGACATTTGAAAGTTTCCACATAAAAACGGATGAGGGCAAGTCGCTTAGTGAATAAGAAGGAAGGAGGCAGAACGGTTCGTAACATGTTTAAAGTCACCTTTCGTAAGCGAGATTTAAAATTAATTTTGTATTAAGCAATAACACTTCTAACGAAAATTCCAAATGTCAAATTAAAGGGAAAAATTGAAAATTTTAATGCTCAGGGTAGGATTCTACGGTAGATGTCGCTGTGCGCCTCACTAAGGCGTTGTAAGAGGGAACTAGTGAAGGATTTCGTGCCCGAGCTTGGTTCTTCCCATAGCTCAGAGGCTAGAGTGATTGGCCGCGTATGCCAGATGTCGCAGGTACGAATCCTACTCTGTGCATGCTATTTTTCAAACTTTTCCCTTTAATTTGAAATTTCGACCATTAAAATCTATTGTCGAACAGGACTCTCCATCTAAATTAAAATTGCAAGGTCATGATTGTAACAAATTTTTCAGGGCATTAATTTGTGTGATGAGTTGATGACCAGGGAGCGAAACTTTGGTCCCGGTGACATCATTATGACGCAAATTCACATATAGAATGATTTTATATAAACAACATTGCGACACTCCAATGATTATTAATAATGCAATAATGGTAATGTAAATTTTATTTTTTATTAATAAGAAATGACTATTTATATTGAAAAATAATGTAAATTTTAAAGTATTACAAAGACAATAAGAAAAAAATATTTTACTAAGTAATTGTAAAAAATATATTCGGATAAATGAAAAACAACAACTTACATTTCGTGGGTTGTCGAAAAATAGGCAGAACGCTTGGAATTCAAACACAACATCGCATCTTCTAATTTAAATACATACCTACATACATATACTGTACATAATGCCTGTAATCGCAACTAAAACAAAATTATTGTTGTAAGTTAACCTTGCATCATCAAAATCGATTCCTTCAATAATCCAGATGAAAACACTCTGTATGTAGCTTGACGTCATACGTCTGTCATCGGCACCAAAGTTTCGCTCCCTGTTGATGACCACTTTTTATTGACCATGTGAAACGAAGGTCTTCGTTTCAGCTTCGACAAAAATACTTTCGTATGTCCGGCGGATTTCCGGCTGTTCTCCTTTACAGGTTGCAAATCCCAACCGAAATTCGTGAAATTTTGTGAAAAGGTTTTATCTATACTTCTATACTAATATTATAAAGCAGAAGAGTTTGTTTGTTTGTTTGAACGCGCTAATCTAAGAAACTACTGATTCGAATTGAAAAATTATTTTTGTGTTGGATAGTCCATTTATCGAGGAAGGCTATAGGCTATATAACACCACGCTGCGACCAATAGGAGCGAAGACGCGGACGAAGTCGCGGGAAACAGCTAGTTATTATATAATAAGAATCTTGTGTCGTCTCAGTATTAGGTTTTTTTTTTTAAATTGATGAGTGTCTCTTCAACATGGCTTATTTTTATCTTGCATAAGAATACTTAAGGTCCCATTAAGAAACAGAGATACAGAAACAGAAAAAGGAAACACTTGGCGTTATTTGTGCATTTAGCACGGATATTCGTTTCTGGGTCTTGGATGTTTTTCTATGTATTTATAGTACATTACTACAGAGGCCGGGACGTAAGGGGTTGCCGGCCGAAGACATATATAGACGGCCGAGCAAGGCGAGGTCGGATAGGTCTGAGGCGGGCAACCCCATATTTCCCGCCGAGGTATGTACAGTGCTTTTCTCAAACATGCAATGAAATAAAAAACAAAAAAATCAAAGTTTTATTTTTAGTGGCAGAATGTCATGGTGCCTGTGACACAATTTATGTGGAATGGAAATTAAAAAAGAGGACTTTGCCGGCCTAGGCCTGCAAGATTTGTATGAAATTCCATTAACGACCTCTTGTCCTAGCCGCATCTGAAACGTCATACTTCGCAGCCTGTTATAAGGAACATAACATCAATATTTCATTGCATGTTTGAGAAATGTATGTATTTATCTATATAAGTATGTATATCGTCGTCTAGTACCCATAGTACAAGCTTTGCTTAGTTTGAGACTAGGTCGATTTGTGTAAGATTGTCCCCCAATATTTATTTATTAATATCACTCCAGTAGTACTTATTTTAGTTAAAAAGACACTCCTCATTTGTAAAAATAAATCGCGAGGTCTACCAATCACAGAGTCCATATAAGTAACTGTTTCGTCGCTTAGTACGGTCACGGAATTGTTGAGCCATTTAGAGCTCACTGTATACTGGATACTTTACAGCTAACTATGATGCCCAGTATGAAGTGAGCTCTAAATGGCTCAACAATTAAAGTCTGTGAGTGTACCTATAGTAAAAGCTTTTCTTTGCTTGGGATTAGCTCGATTTGTAAGATTGATCACGCTATATTTATTTATTCTTACACCTTCCTACAACAGTAGGAAAGGAAGAGAACTCACCTAGTGACGATATCGTGAAGTTCTCGGAGAGCTTTTTCGACTCCCTCGGCGAGATGGTGCGCCGGCGGCGCGGGGGACGCTAGAGCGCGCGCCTCGCTCTCTAGCCTGCAACACATATAACATTATGATCACGGTGTCCTTCACACCGGTGTCAATAATAATACTGTAAATATAAATGAGGCTGAGCCTTTTCATTCCGGTTTGGCGTCTCTGTCTTGAGCGCGATGGCCGCGCGCACCCGCAGCGCCGAGAACGCTCGGGAACTCTCTATGCTCCAAAAGAACGCACCCACTGCCCGGACACTCTCTATGCTCAATAAGAATGCACCAACTGCCCGGGCACTCTCTATGCTCAAAAAGAACGCACCCACTGCCCGGACACTCTCTATGCTCAATAAGAATGCACCAACTGCCCGGGCACTCTCTATGCTCAAAAAGAACGCACCCACTGCCCGGACACTATGCTCAAAAAGAACGCACCCACTGCCCGGACACTCTCTATGCTCAATAAGAATGCACCAACTGCCCGGGCACTCTCTATGCTCAAAAAGAACGCACCCACTGCCCGGACACTCTCTATGCTCAATAAGAATGCACCAACTGCCCGGGCACTCTCTATGCTCAAAAAGAACGCACCCACTGCCCGGACACTCTCTATGCTCAATAAGAATGCACCAACTGCCCGGGCACTCTCTATGCTCAAAAAGAACGCACCCACTGCCCGGACACTATGCTCAAAAAGAACGCACCCACTGCCCGGACACTCTCTATGCTCAATAAGAATGCACCAACTGCCCGGGCACTCTCTATGCTCAAAAAGAACGCACCCACTGCCCGGACACTCTCTATGCTCAATAAGAATGCACTAACTGCCCGGGCACTCTCTATGCTCAAAAAGAACGCACCCACTGCCCGGACACTCTATGCTCAAAAAGAACGCACCCACTGCCCGGACACTCTCTATGCTCAATGAGAACGCACCAACTGCCCGGGCACTCTCTATGCTCAAAAAGAACGCATCCACGGCCCGGACACTCTCTATGCTCAATGAGAACGCACCAACTGCCCGGGCACTCTTTATGCTCAATGAGAACGCACCAACTTCCCAGGCACTCTCTATGCTCAAAAAGAACTCACCCACTGCCCGGACACTCTCTATGCTCAATAAGAACGCACCCACTGCCCGGACACTCTCTATGCTCAATGAGAACGCACCATCTGCCCGGGCACTCTCTATGCTCAATGAGAACGCACCAAATGCCCGGGCACTCTCTATGCTCAATGAGAACGCACCAACTTCCCAGGCACTCTCTATGCTCAAAAAGAACGCACCCATTGCCCGGACACTCTCTATGCTCAATAAGAAGGCACCAACTGCCCGGGCACTCTCTATGCTCAAAAAGAACGCACCCACTGCCCGGACACTGTCTGTGCTCAATAAGAATGCACCAACTGCCCGGGCACTCTCTATGCTCAAAAAGAACGCACCCACTGCCCGGACACTCTCTATGCTCAATAAGAATGCACCAACTGCCCGGGCACTCTCTATGCTCAAAAAGAACGCACCCACTGCCCGGACACTATGCTCAAAAAGAACGCACCCACTGCCCGGACACTCTCTATGCTCAATAAGAATGCACCAACTGCCCGGGCACTCTCTATGCTCAAAAAGAACGCACCCACTGCCCGGACACTCTCTATGC
This sequence comes from Notocelia uddmanniana, assembly GCA_905163555.1. NCBI lineage: Eukaryota > Metazoa > Arthropoda > Insecta > Lepidoptera > Tortricidae > Notocelia > Notocelia uddmanniana. The sequence goes on from LR991052.1 coordinate 70,513,307, forward strand.
TCAATAAGAACGCACCAACTGCCCGGGCACTCTCTATGCTCAAAAAGAACGCACCCACTGCCCGGACACTCTCTATGCTCAATAAGAATGCACCAACTGCCCGGGCACTCTCTATGCTCAAAAAGAACGCACCCACTGCCCGGACACTATGCTCAAAAAGAACGCACCCACTGCCCGGACACTCTCTATGCTCAATAAGAATGCACCAACTGCCCGGGCACTCTCTATGCTCAAAAAGAACGCACCCACTGCCCGGACACTCTCTATGCTCAATAAGAATGCACTAACTGCCCGGGCACTCTCTATGCTCAAAAAGAACGCACCCACTGCCCGGACACTCTATGCTCAAAAAGAACGCACCCACTGCCCGGACACTCTCTATGCTCAATGAGAACGCACCAACTGCCCGGGCACTCTCTATGCTCAAAAAGAACGCATCCACGGCCCGGACACTCTCTATGCTCAATGAGAACGCACCAACTGCCCGGGCACTCTTTATGCTCAATGAGAACGCACCAACTTCCCAGGCACTCTCTATGCTCAAAAAGAACTCACCCACTGCCCGGACACTCTCTATGCTCAATAAGAACGCACCCACTGCCCGGACACTCTCTATGCTCAATGAGAACGCACCATCTGCCCGGGCACTCTCTATGCTCAATGAGAACGCACCAAATGCCCGGGCACTCTCTATGCTCAATGAGAACGCACCAACTTCCCAGGCACTCTCTATGCTCAAAAAGAACGCACCCATTGCCCGGACACTCTCTATGCTCAATAAGAAGGCACCAACTGCCCGGGCACTCTCTATGCTCAAAAAGAACGCACCCACTGCCCGGACACTGTCTGTGCTCAATAAGAATGCACCAACTGCCCGGGCACTCTCTATGCTCAAAAAGAACGCACCCACTGCCCGGACACTCTCTATGCTCAATGAGAACGCACCAACTTCCCAGGCACTCTCTATGCTCAAAAAGAACGCACCCACTGCCCGGACACTCTCTATGCTCAATGAGAACGCACCCACTGCCCGGACACTCTCTATGCTCAATGAGAACGCACCAACTTCCCAGGCACTCTCTATGCTCAAAAAGAACGCACCCACTGCCCGGGCACTCTCTATGCTCAATGAGAACGCACCAACTTCCCAGGCACTCTCCATGCTCAACGAGAACGCACCAACTGCCCAGGCACTCTCTATGCTCAATAAGAACGCACCCACTGCCCGGGCACTCTCTATGCTCAATGAGAACGCACCCACTGCCCGGGCACTCTCTATGGCCAATGAGAACGCACCAACTGCCCAGGCACTCTCTATGCTCAAAAAGAACGCACCCACTGCCCGGGCACTCTCTATGCTCAATGAGAATGCGCCAACTGCCCGGGCACTATCTATGCTCAAAAAGTAACGCACCCACTGCCCGGACACTATGCTCAATGAGAACGCACCAACTGCCCAGGCACTCTCTATGCTCAAAAAGAACGCACCCACTGCCCGAGCACTCTCTATGCTCAATGAGAACGCACCAACTTCCCAGGCACTCTCTTTGCTCAAAAAGAACGCACCCACTGCCCGGACACTCTCTATGCTCAATGAGAACGCACCAACTGCCCGGGCACTCTCTATGCTCAAAAAGAACGCACCCACTGCCCGGACACTCTCTATGCTCAATGAGAACGCATCCACTGCGCGTACACTCTCTATGCTCAATGAGAACGCACCAGCTGCCCGGGCATTTTCTATGCTCCATGCTATGTCCATCGATGCACCACAAATCAACGTTTTTGCGAGAAGTGTTGGTTGTTTTGGCAGAAAGCTCATAATAAATTTAAATAGACAGTTAAATTCATTACTAAATAATGAATTTTCGATCTGTAACTGTTCGTTTTCTTCTGTTATTTATGACTTACCGTATTAACAACAACGAGGTTTACCAAAATAGTATTCCATATTTACTTCAAAACTCATTGTCTTCGAGGTTAGGCAATTGTAGTGTTTAAACAACATACTTTTATCGAAAAGGAGCTTTTTTCGACCATGATTGATTAAATCAAAAAATAAGTAATTTATGGAACTGACTACAGTATATCTTACAATGACTTTTTGTTTAGTGTGTAAGCGATTTGGTTATGTACTGTTATGCTTACGTCTAAATAAATAAATCACGGAAGGACGTCCACTGCTGTATTGCTCATAAGTATTTTGGCACCCATACCTTTTTCCATACATCTGTATACAAAAATGACTTTCAGAAATACACTGCCAACTCAGAGTCCCTTGACAGTTTTGCATGGATTTTGTATTTTTTTATTCAGCCGACTCATTGAGCCTTAAATCGGTGCCAGAGACCCCCCTTTTAAAATGGTAAGTTTTCTTTTTGCAATGACTTAAATAACTACTAATTGCTGGTTCATAGAAAAGTGTAGTGTGTTTGTATGAACCAGCAATTAGTAGTTATTTGTATGGGTGCCTAAATAACTATGAGCGGTAGTGTAGACCTCCCACAAAGAGTGTCACAACGACCGGTCCTGCTCCATCCACATCCAGTAGGGTTTGTAAATTTCCCGGGAATTCCGGGGATTTCCCGGGAAATTTCATACAAATCGGGACCGGGACTGCAAACCCTAACATCCAGCAGACTCCCGCGACCTTTACCAGGTTATCAGTCCACCCCCCGTCTGCCCACGCTGCGCCGCACGGTACGTGGGCGCCACTCGAGAACCGCCACTTAGGTCGCAACCACAGCTATCAGCGTAAAGCAGATCCGCTCATATATGTTGAACGATTTCTGTACATCTGATCTATTCTCACTAATCAGTGAGTTTGAGAGGGACAGATAAGTGATGTCTGACAGGTCTTCACCTGTCAATGTCTCCGGTTTCACGACTGCAAATTGTACTGAACTGACGTTTGTGATTTTTTACATTAAATGAGATTTTAAATTTTGGTGTGCTTACAAATGGAGGCAATTCGTTAACAGCCGAAAATGACCTGTCACTATCTACAACGTTATGATGTCTGCCTTTTTGCACGGCGCTGCCTCACCTGGCTGCCGCGGCCCTCAGTTGCACTCGCAACTGCGGCGGCGCGGCGACCGCGGCTGCGGTGCACGCCGCGCCGAGGCTGGCCAGACGCTCCGACGTGGTCAGACGCCAGAGCGAGCCGCGCCCTCCGCCCGTGCAGCCGCGACGGACCTGGGGACATGGACGTGTATAGACGTTGATACAACTAAGGGCCGGTACTCAACGGGACACCATGGCGGTGCAATTCTTAGAACATACATAAGTGGAGTAGCCATCAGCGCATCTTACCAAACAAAATATTATGCCGTTTTTTGCGGGGAGCGAGGAAAGACATATGAAAAAACCACGCACGCTTACAATATATTGTTCCATTACCACGCACCCACATTAAAACAATCAACTCACGCACATTCAAAATACTAAAGTTGAGCAATAAAAGTCGACCTTATTTTCGTTAACATTAGATCCATTATTGGGTTACTATCGAATGACCAAATTGACTTAAGTCGATAAGAACCATGTTTCAAAGAAATTCTCATAAACAGTAGTCCTTATTTCTTTAAATACAGTGACGTCAAAGTGACGTTTGACGCCATTTTGATAACTAGCCCTAATGGTGAAGCACAAATGTTTTCAAATCGATTTTGTAATCGATGCTCGATTTACAATTTGAAATAAAACTTGAATTGGGCAGACAATTATAAATAAAACAAAAATATGCTTACAGTATGTGAAATTATCATCAATCTTTTTGTAATTTTGATAAAGTACAATGTTTTATTACCCTAAACAGAAAATAAGGTAATTTTACGGAGCTCTTCACACGCCGAAACCGATTTAGAGACTGAATTATAATCGATTAATGAAGTAGTTTTTAATAATTATGAGCACATATTGTGCCTATTTTTTAAGGAGGGGTAAGTATACAAATGGCGTCTCCTGTTTTAAGTGCTCTAAGTGCAACCAGTCACCGCCACCAACAAATTGTATGCAGCGGGTTGCGCCGCCATGGTGTCTCGGTGAAACATAGCACTTACAGTCGTACACGAAGTTCAGGCATTCTAATTTAAGTTTTCGACACTTTTGATTAACCCTTTGAACCAAAGACGGCAAATCACGTCATCACAAATACGTGCCACTGACCGTTCCATCCGTTCAAAAATTATAAAACACCACTATTAAAACCCTCTATGATGTTTTGGCATTATCACTTAGCTTATCTTTATTTTATGGCCCTGGCGTCCTGACGCCAGATACCTCTGGGCACGGCGTATTACTTTGCCACCTGACGGTCGGATGATTAAAATGCATATGGTGAAATACTTAGCATTCACTTCGCTTTCCTGTATAATGATTGTAAGAAGAGTTTAAATAAGCTATTACTTTCAATAGTTTTGGTAAATAAATAAATAAATAAATATTGGGGGACAATCTTACACAAATCGACCTAGTTTCAAACTAAGCGAAGCTTGTACTATGTGTACTAGACGACGATATACATACTTATATAGATAAATACATACTTTTCTCAAACATGCAATGAAATATTGATGTTATGGTCCTTATAACAGGCTGCGAAGTATGACGTTTCAGGTGCGGTAAAAAGTTTTACTATCTCGTACAAGAAATGTATTTTTCAGTACATATGTACTGCAAAATATTCATTCTCTTTTCGATAGCCTTTCTTCCTTTGTGAAAAAAATGTAAAACCCATAGAACTAGAATACGAAAATTGTATTTTTCTCAAACATGCAGTGAAATGTTGATGTTATGTTCCTTATAATAGGCTGCGAAGTATGACGTTTCAGGTGCGGCTAGGACAAGAGGTCGTTAATGGAATTTCATACAAATCTTGCAGGCCTAGGCCGGCAAAGTCCTCTTTTTTAATTTCCATTCCACATAAATTGTGGCACAGGCACCATGACATTCTGCCACTAAAAGTAAAACTTTGATTTTTTTGTTGTTTATTTCATTGCATGCTTGAGAAAAGCACTATACATACCTCGGCGGGAAATATGGGGTTGCCCGCCTCAGACCTATCCGACCTCGCTTCGCTCGGCCGTCTATATGTCTTCGGCCGGCAACCCCTTACGTCCCGGCCTCTGTAGTAATGTACTATAAATACATAGAAAACCTCCAAGACCCTGGAACAAATATACGTGCTAAATGCACAATTATCAAGAAATGAAGTAACTGATCATCAATTTCTATGAAAAATGTCCCTTAATACTGCGTTTTTACCACTGGATTCCTATAGTACATTACTACAGAGGCCGGGACGAAAGGGGACTTTGCCGGTCTAGGCCTGCAAGATTTGTATGAAATTCCATTAACGACCTCTTGTCCTAGCCGCACCTGAAACGTCATACTTCGCAGCCTATTATAAGGAACATAACATCAACATTTCACTGCATGTTTGAGAAAAATACAATTTTCGTATTCTAGTTCTATGGGTTTTACATTTTTTTCACAAAGGAAGAAAGGCTATCGAAAAGAGAATGAATATTTTGCAGTACATATGTACTGAAAAATACATTTCTTGTACGAGATAGTAAAACTTTTTATTTTATTTAATTCTTCATCGTAACCGCACCTTTTGCTAACGTACCCTGAAAAAGTGAACATATCGCAAGATTTTAAAGAATATCATCGTTCGATCTACGAGGATCAACTCTTGCCTAGGTTGTGAACAAAACACAAATATAAATATACCTAAGTATAGTCGGTACACCTCTCGAGCGACCTCCTAAGTCTTGCAAGGGGCATCCCCTGTAGGAGGCATTTCGACGCCGATGGTCTACAATACGTACAATAATTTGTACCAAAAAAAACTTCTCCAATTTTGTACTTTGCTAGACCACAATTTGTTGTTTCCATGAGCCACTGCTTGGTTACTCACAGAGAATACCGATATCAAAGAAGATATATACTAACGTAAAAAGAAGCGACACCGAAGCATGTGTGCTGTAAACCCGTCTCGCGGCTATGTGTGCGTGACCGGACGTGATGGGGATGCGCGAGGGGCGCGCGGTGTGTGGAGCTAGCCGCGGCAAGATCAATCGCAGGGGCGCCACTCGCTTCAACATTCGCTCGCGTGACGTGCGCTCACACAACAGAGATCGATCGGCGTGCATGACACTAGTTTTACTTAAAATTCGTTAGAATTTATCATTTGTAATTCAATGTAATCAACTAACTATGGCTGGAGCTTTTTATTGCTGTGTCTACGGTTGTGGCAGTAATACTAATAACCACGAAGGAAAAAGTTTCTTCATGCTACCTACCGATCCAGAAAACTGAGTTATTAAATTTTATATGTCCTTCCCCACATTTACAATCTAGACTTCACCTAAAATCCGTTTTTTAATTTCGAAAGACTTGATATGGGTAAGTTGGTATGGGTATGGATGCATTTTGACTTGAAATCACGGATCTATACCTAAACCGGATTGAGTACTGTAACGAAAAAGTGTGACCGACAGAGAAGCCAAACTCGAGGATTGCATCTCGTTTTAATTAGGGTGACCAAGTACATCTGTGGATATGAGGATTATTTCTAATATAGGTTCTATGTACAATGAAATTTAAACTAAATTAGGGAGTAAATAAAATAAGAATATTTTTCAAAGAAATATTTATTTTCGCTAATCACAAGTTTGTGTATCCAATTATCCATATGTCGCAGGAAGTCAACTAAGGTGCTCGTGGCAAATTTAGGAATTGCAGTTGCGTCAGCACCACGTATTTTCCATGCTTATGTAGCGATTGAAATTATTGTTGTAATTTTTGATGTTGATGATGTGAGTCTTAGAAACGTCAAGCGATTGGCTTGGGTGCGGACGGCGCAGAACTAGTACTGGAAGTTGGCCAACTTGATTGTCAAAAGTGACAGTTCACCTTACGAGAGGAAAGTGGGTGGGGGAGAAGGAGGGATGGCGCCGATGGCGGCCATGCCCACAGTCTTAATGGTGTGTTGAATCGAGATAGACGTTAAGCTAGTTCTGCGACGAACACACCACGTTTCTAACCTAAAGTAGTCTAATCCAGTTACATCCTTGTAATCGTTAAAGTTTTTGAAGTGATTGATATTGTCCATCGAAAATACACACCTAAACTACAATTACTGCGTCTTATTTCGTGGTTACCACTATGCACGGACCTCAAGTAAATGAACCCCCAGAAAGGGACTCGATACATACATGGTTAAACAATATAGTCTTGTGTAATTTTTGCCTAACCCCTACTTTATTTTCCAAATCTCTTACGAAATGTGTTCTCCCGTGATGGGCCATGCGTAAATTAAAAAAAGACGAGGACGAGTTTTAATTCACCATCAACAGATCAGCACGGTGGTGCCATGATACACGAGTTCGGTAGGTAACAATACAATATAACTGTTACCGAACTTGCCGGTATCCAATTGAGCTGAAATGTAGCATACTTATACTTATGTACAGTATGCTAATTTTCACGCATACTGTACATAAGTATGCTACATTTCAGCTCAATTGGGTACCGGAAAGTAGCTGTAAAATGGTTAAGAAATTGGAACGACAACTTAAGTACTTGCACAGTTAAATCACATACAGTCCAAGTTGAACAAAAGCTCATAATCATAGCAAAATTGTTAAAAAAAGATTGAATTTCAACTGACCTTTAGAAAAGATTTCTCACTAAACACTTAATAACGAATATTTCTGCAAAACCAGCCCAAGTCATAGTCACCCTAATCAGTTTGACATTTGTCTTGTCGTTTTATCGTAAAATATAACAAATTCTTCCTTACCTGTGAAATGATATTCCACAATTAATAAAACTTTCACTTTTACAACCCTTTACACAACATGTTTTCACTATTTTCAACTAATTTCATCAGCCGCTTATTTTCATAATTCCAAATTTGACACCATTAACGTTGGGGATACCAATTAATATTTGAAAAATACTACTATATTTATTGAAATACTAGGTTTTAGTCAGTTAATAATGTTGATATTTTATACAATTACGAATGAGGTCAAATGTAAATTATGCCTGATAAATATGCAGTACTAGTTAGTACAAGCAAGTAATTGTTTTCAGTATTCTAAAATACCACAACGTATATTTTTTTTACACTGGCAAGTTGTGCGAGTGGGACACCGCCCTCCGGTTGGTTGCTCTCGCTCGGACCGCTTTCTCTAGTCTGTCTGTCATAACAGGATATTAACTGTATTACGCGAGAATAAGGTTCAAGTTTGACTGGCTCATAAAAGTTTGTACTCAATCCGGTTTAGGTATAGATCCGTGCTTGAAATACATTAAGAAGTACCTACATCCTCGGAACATATTAAATAAAACGACTTTTAATAATGAAATGGCAAAAAAGATGAAATTTCAATTGAGTCTTTTAAATTATACTTAACGCGGATGTCGCGGTCGCAGTGAATGACGTCAGATTATGTCATATATTTTCTATGGACTGAGATTTAAAAAAAATATATATATATTATTGTTATTATTTTAGCATACAATATATTCATGTGAAGCTTAGATTTACATAAGAAAAGTAAGTTAAGAAGTTTGTACTTATTTTACGAGCTTTTAGTAAGTTTTCTCCTGACCCAGTGCATCTGTCTGTCTGTAATCAAAACTTACAGATTAAATTTGACTAGCTTCTAGGTGTTTGATTGATGAATATCATGATCATTGAATAAACATTATTTTCTCTTGCCAAGACATTGCCAACCCTATGCAACAGACGTGCCGTTACAAGGTCACCGGCACTCGACTCACACCGATAGGCCGTGTCGCCCCCCTGCCGATATCGACATATGCGTGCCTACCAAATTCGAGGAGTTCCGTCGATTTCTCCTAGATTCCAACATCAGACCTTCACCAAATTTATATGGGACCAACTTGGGGGTACCTGCTTTGAAACAAAAAAAAGAATTATCAAAGTCGGCCGACGTGGTCAAGAGTTATCAGGGAACATATAAAAAAACAAGCAAACATGCAGACGAACTGAGGACCTCCTTCCTTCTATTGAAGTCGGTTAAAAATAGAACAGCTTTCGAAAGACGCCTGCGATGTACAGTCAAGGACTTTAATCTCATTCTGGATCTCAGTGAGGTTGATGTCTGTCAGTGTATAAAAATACTAAGCACAATTTTGTAGAACGGGTCCCAAATTAAAGAGCGTGACGTATTTTTTTGTGGAATAGATTACAGCGGGCCCATACCGGCTAAGAGACTTTCCACAAGCAGTCACTTGTTACGTAACGTAAGGCTTCTCTTTTACTACTTCTGACAACAGTAACAAGCTAGGAAGCTGAGGCGTCTTTACCTATGTTGCAGGGTGTGCTAGGGGACGCCAGGGGCGCCACTTACTAGGGGTCGCTAGGGGTTTGCAAACGGGCGCTACATGCGACATAGAGACGCCTCTGCTAGGAAGCGATTTTCGGTCTGGTAATATTTCAAGACTCGACAAAAAGATTGATAATATATATTCTCGAATTTGATTAATTTTACTAAGCTGACATATAATAAACACGCTTCACGTAAGCGACAATAATGGAAGGCCCCTAGTGTTGGTGGCATAAACCCAACGTGGAATTGATTTCTGCGGCCCCATACTCACATCATTGGTACAGCTCTCAAGCGACGTTCTTAGTCGTGCCAGAGCGTCTTCCTCCGCCTCCTCGCTACTGATGGGGGTGGCGTATATGCCCCCTTTTAGGGGGCGGCACTTCACCGCCGGTTTGCTGGGAACCGCTGGTTTTTCGTCCCGTTTGCATACGCTCCCGCTCCGACCTGAGGGTGTAAATTAGGACAAGAATCAATAAGTTTTCATAGATATTAAAAACAAACTTGTCATTGGAAAATTAAATTAAATGCAAAATTTCATATTTGCCTGTTATTTTAACCTTTCAACCGCCGTAGTCTGATATATAAGACATAAAATATCCAGCTCATTTCGCAGCAGTGTGATAAATAAGTGAAATGTCTGGTATGTTTTTTACAGGATATTCATCTCTCTCATATTCTAATAATAATAATAATCGTATGGCATTTATTTTCGAACTGTGAGATCTTCGAGAAGACAAGTACGGTTGCTAGTTTTGTTGCACTTTTAGCACCACCCAGGGGTCACGTGTGGGGTAGCGGTAGGTACTCCTTACGGACGTGGTGTAACTACGACCCCCCTTTGTCAAGTGAGTGGGCAACTTGACTGTTAGAAGTTGTCAAGCCGCCCGAAGGCCTCGTTAAGCCAAGTTACATAAAAAACTTTATCCCTACACCATAACCCAAAGAAATTTAAACATGCGTGAGGTGTCTTACCTATATGACTGGTGCGTTCCTCGGGTGAAGTCTCTTCGCTGTCATCTCCTCTCGGCTTCAGCTTTGGACTCAATCTCTCATCCGTCTCCTTATTTTCCCACAGCTTCTTCAAGCTGCTAATGCTGCCGGTGCTCCTTCTCTTATCCTCTTCCTCAGTCTCTAGAGACCCTGAATCCGATTTACGTTCATCACTCTTCTTCGAATCTTGGTCGGGTGAGTTTTTAGTTCCGTTTGTCGCCGGCGTCGAATTGTCGACCTTCCGTAAGCGGGATTTAAAGTCTATTATCGATCGGGACTCCTCTTCTTTGGCAGTGACCTTCTTGTCTACTTTCTTGAGCTGCGATTTGAAATCAGTAGGTTTATCATCTGATTTCTGCACGTTGTTGAATGAGGTCTTCCGGAGGCCCGCTTTGAGGTCTATTGGTGATACCGTCTCTTTAGTTTCTCTTGGTTGGTCTTTTTTATCTGACTTCCGTAAAGCTTCCATGTTTAAGCTCTCAGATAGTTCTGATACTAGTCTTGTCACTGGATCTCCGAATGAAGTTTGCAAGACTATGTCATTTGGCGGCGGGGAGTCTTTGAGTTTATGTTTCTTCTTGTCAGCTCTCTCTTTGATTTCTGCAACTAGTTTCAATTCTAGCATCTCCTTCATGGCTTGCTTGTGGCTCTTCTCTTCTTCTGCGTCGTCTTCCGCGTCGGGTGGGGGTGGTGGGGGGAGTTGTGTTTCTTCTGGTGGTGGAGGTAGGTCTGGGGGTGGTGGGGGGAATTCTAGTTCTGCTAATCTAGGGCGAGGTTTCGCTGGGCTGTTGAAGGATCTTAGGGGACGATTGGAGCGAGGGGAAGCCGGGGCGGGGGCGGTGACTCCCCCTGAGGAATTGGAGCGTATCATGTGAGGTTGGGCGCGTGTCCTGGGGGACAGAGAGCGGGCTTCTTCAGGCTCGCGAGTGACTGAGGCGGCGCCGCCGGACTGTCGCAGGGACTCGAGGTAGGCACCGATGCGAGCGCCCTTGGGAAGGGTCCCGTAGCGGTTAATAGCCCTTTTCACATTTTGGACCTCTAGGGCCGCTACTTGGACCCCTTGCTGGAATGTCAAGGTCAAGTATTAACAACATTTTTTATACTAAGACGCAAGCAAGCGCACGGCCTGCCAGTTCGCGAACATTTTAGCAAATAACTTCTCATGCATGTACTATATAAAATTCAATTGCCGTACAAAAATCTAAACCCGCGATCAAATTAACCACTTTTCTATAAAAAGAACAATGAACAAAAGTAATAATAATATGCTCCTAGTTGATGGAGATAAAAAATATTACAACAACATTCTGTCTTATGTCCTTTCTAAAGCCCACTGACCTTCTGCTCGGGCTGAGCGTGCCGGCGCTTCGCACGGTGCCTGTGCTCTCCCGCCGCGCCCCCGCTCTCGTCCGTGTCGGGAGTCGCTTCAGCGAGCGAGCCCTCGGAGGAGGCCTCGCGAGCTCGCGCCCCCCCTGATCACACACAATGCATATTGAATAGTGAGAAGTCCTTTATAAAGTACAGTCTACATCAAATAGATAGTAACAGCCGAAGTAGCCAAATAATATGTCGTAACATATCCTTAATCTTTTAGTAGGATATTAGAGATGCAAAATAGTTTTCTAAAAAAACTGTAGGTATATGTTCTTATTTCAAAATTCAAATTTATCGGTTTCTCCATTTACAAAAATCGCTCAAAATTTACTATCTTGGCTTCTACTAATCATTAGATGTTGACCATACATGCTGAGACTGATCCAATTTTGGAAAAATAATAGCAGTATTTTTTAAGGAAAGAGTACTATTATCTACGTAACCCGAACGAAATTTCTAAAAAGTACTCAGAATATACATTACGCTTATTTTAGGATGGTAAAATAAAGAATGACTCGGAACGCAGGTATTAATCGCTCGAGCCAAAGGCGCGAACGTTGAACATGCGAAAAGAGGCGTTGTTTATTACCACCTATGGGGTGTGTATAATGTCTCGTCTTCTCAAGGCCAGAAAGAAGATTTTCAAGCCCCATAGCTAGTGGTGAATCCTACTAACTGCCTTGAGATACGAACATAATTTAATGTACATGTTATCAAATATTCATGTAATTATTTAAGTTTGAAAGCTTCAGGTACAGGTTACAATGATAACGCCTTCATAGCCCCCAAGTCGATTCTAGATTAATTAATAAAGTTTAAGTGAGGTGTGAATAATTATATCTGTCCTACAAACAGGACATAAGGCTACAAAGGTATTAACGTAAGCCTTCAAACACTTTTTACACATTATGATTACATTGTTAATACACTATTTAGTAGCTTATTTAATCCAAAAACGAAAGACTTAGGCTAAAATTTAAACACATCACACGAATAGAACTAAAACGAAAAAATGGGCTAACACTGCAAAATTAATAAGCATTAAGTAAAACTAGTTATTAATAATTATTTAAGTTTCTATGTCACATTTAATTTTACCATAGACATTGAGTTTTTACGATAAGCATTTTTAAATAAACTGCAGTATATAAACACCATGTCTAGGTTTCCATCAAAGTACTTCCTACGCCTTTACTTTTCAAAGACAAAAAAAAATAAAAGAAATCGTTTGTCTAAGTCATTCTCTGAACTTTAATAACTAAAGAACTCAATTAAAAATACTATAAAAACCCCAGTTCTGCAAATTGACAACTGCCGCCTAACCTTTTGAGCCTTACCGACCAAGAAATACACGGGTAATTGCCATTGCCCGGTCACAGTGGGGTAACACGATTGCTACCGCAAGTATTAGAAAAAACTTGATTGACTGGCGGGTGAAGCAATGTTTTTACAGTATTGGATTGGATGGAGATTGTAATAAATTCAAAATTAATACATAATTTTATATTCTATATAACCACAATTATATATTTTCTATTGTGAAAAAGAATATTGATGGAAGGACAGTACAATCGGAAACGACTTGTTAGATCAAGTAGAAATTCTTTCCAAGAACGGAAGAATAGCTAGGTTTTTTTTAAAGATGACCACCCAATCGTCTCGTAAAAGGTATTTTTCAATGGAATTTTATATAATGTTAAGTTGGGCCCGAGTTGCGTTAATTTTATTACATTAGATTTCAAAACATTACTAATGGTACGTAATCAATTTCCTATTATCCTTGATTCAAGTTTTATAAGGCGGTTAGAGGTACCACAGTTTTTATGCTAACACTACATCTTGCAAATGTTTATCTATTATTTTATTTTTCAAGTCTAACTAACATTATTAAAATTAACAAAAAAATATTAATTATTATCGTACCGCGGACGATTATGTCGACAGTACATATACTTAAGACTATACACAACTGAACATAATAAGATAGGACTAAATACAATTTCCGAATACATACATAGTAAATACATAATGAATAATGACGAATAATCGATCATAAATATAATGATTGACGATAGGAAAACTTGGAACCAAAATAGACCACTCAAAGTATACTCTAAGGCTGGGTTGCACCGACTTACGATCACAGACTGATCAACGTTAAATATGGCGCTGGCAGCTGTCATCCCATAGAAACTTGTCAAACTTTCCATACATTCAAATTTTAACGAACACAGCTTACGATTACAGACGGTTTGGTGCAGCCCAGCCTAAATGTTATATAATATTACTAATACTATATGTTATATAATATAACAATTAATTATGACTGCATTTCATTCTAGAAATGTGTCCGCGATACGACGAACAAAAAGATTAATTCAAAATTAGATTAAGTAAATCGAACAGATAACGGAACTTGGCTTTCTGAACGCCTCATTTATTACACTAAAACAGTAGCAACACAACACGCTTCAAGGGTGTGCATATCTTGCATATGTTGTGGGTCTGAGATTGAAGGAGGATAGGAGAGACAAGATTTCAACTTGAAGTAATATGTTGAGGCATCTAATACGGCATGACAATTACATATATAAAAACTGTAATTCAAGGGCTGCTAACTTTGTCACTTTTTGGATGATTGACTAAATACAAAATACGCGTAAAATATTATTCGATAATCAAATGGATGGAGAAAGCTATGTTGGGAGTTTCTCTGCGTGATCGCATCAGAAATGAGGTCATCCGCAGCAGAACCAAAGTGACCGATATAGCCCTCCAAATCGCTAAACTTAAGTGGCAGTGGGCGGGGCACATAGCACGTAGAACCGATGGCCGTTGGGGCGGAAAGGTTCTCGAGTGGCGACCACGTACCGGAAGGCGTAGCGTGGGCAGGCCCCCCACACGGTGGACTGATGACCTGGTGAAGGTCGCGGGTGTCCGCTGGACGCGGGTCGCGCAGGACCGGTCATTGTGGAAGTCTTTGGGGGAGGCCTATGTCCAGCAGTGGACGTCTTTCGACTGACATGATGATGATGATGAGACGGATGGACAAATATTATTATTTTAACCAGGGCACTACCCCATTAACTGTGATTAACTACCCGAAGCGACACCCAAGTGTGATAAATCGATTAAATCCTCCCAAAAGACCCCTACCTATCGTAAACAGTGCATGTTGTAATAATATTTACACACAAACGCTCACGAACACGCACACGTACACACTAAAACACACACACACACACACACGCACACACAACTTACACTTATAATTATATTTCATTTGTTTACTACTATGAATTATCCCTGTTTGAAAGTAACATTTCATAATTTTGGTTTGCTTTATTAAGGACTAAGCTTTAGTATTTTTATTATTTTTGTCGTCTCCAACATGGTTGCCACTAGCCGCTAATGTAATATTTTTATGTAAACCGTATCATCTCCCCCACGGTACAGGCCATGCCTAGTGTGGGGGTCAGCATAAAATGTAACTGTTTTTGTAATTTTTTGGTAATAAACTATTTGTATTTTAACACCACACAACCACAGTGACTGATTACTGTTATCAGCGTTGCTAGTACTGTAGGCGTTCAAAAAGTAAAGCATGAATAAAAAAATAGAGTACTTGATATATAGATGCAAAAACAGGCAACATTCACGATGCTGTGTGTCAGAAAACATTGAATTATCCTTCATTCTGGAGCTCAAATAAAAATTTCTAATTGTCCCCTATTCGTTATTTTAGTTATTTTTATTTCTATACTAATTTTATTAAAACAGGAAATTGTACTTTTCAATGAGAGAAAATCAAGGGAATAGAGTATAATTAATATCAATAGTTTTCTGACACATGCCCACTACTTTAAACTAGGTATTATTTTTAAAACCACGCTTTCTCGTTTGTCACAATTACATAAATTTTACTAGTGCGATAAAAATATATGCCTTCTATATCAATGAATTTAGTTCGACTTAAGTTTTTTTTTCCATCAAAAATATGCCAATATTTTTATTTGCTAATGCTTACCCATTAATTAACACAAGTACTTAAACAAGTACAGTGGGCAAATTAATGAGTTAAATTTACCAAGAATAAAATCGTTGGTACAATATAATATATTTATGGCTAAAAGCACTATGGGAAGACAGCATTAGGGCACAAATCACATACAGGGTGTTTGGTAACTAGGTGCAAAGACTTTCAGGGATGATAGAGGAGGTAATTTGAAATATTTAACATACAACATGTGTTACTACAAAGTCTGTTAGTTTCCAAGATATGCACCATTTTATTTAGAAAGTTGCATGTTTTCCATACTACCACACATTTGGAAGTTTGGATTTTTTTAATGTTCCCTTTTTTTCTGGCTTATCGTAATTTTTCAGTAACTGTAGAAACTAAGGAAGTTTTTGAAATGAATTGAATTAGGACTAACGACTTTTTACTGCCTGTATTCACATGGTATTCAGATGCGAATTTCGCTCCATACATTTTCATAGTAGGAACGAAAAAAAATAACCCGTTATTTTCCAAGTTCTTCTAGTTCGAAGTAAGAACCTAATCACTTAGGACAATTTTGGAATGATTAGGATATTGAATTTTTTTTGGTTCTTTTTCCGGTTCTATTAAAATGTATTTAATATTGAAAAATTACGAGAAGCCAGAATAAAGGGAACATTGAATCCGCATGTATGGAAAACATTCAATTTTCAAAATAAAATATATATCATGGAAACTAAACGACTTTGTGCAACGCGTGTTGTGTCTAAAATATTTCAAATGACCTCCTCTATCATCCCTGAAAGTCTTTTCACCTAGCAAGCACACACCCTATATAAGAATATAGTATCCAGTAAGTATGTGTAATTAACATTTTACGATGAAAAAAGTCCCAGACATACAGTTTTACAGCACAACTGCGACAAACGAGTGAAAATAAATTCGTTTCTATTCGTAAAACCACAATTTTATTAGACCGTCACGTACTATAGGTATTTATATAAAAGGGCTTCGTATATATAGTTACTTATAGATATGTTCTACGCGGTACCGCGTGTACTTACAAATGTGACCCTATCGCTATACACCTGAGGGCGGGCAAACAAACAAAGATACTATTTTAACATGTAATATATACAAATAAAACCCGACTGCGAAAAAACTGGGAAGATATTACCAAGTACAGTTAAGGGCACCAACATGCATATATTTTTTCACTTTATTCCACAAGTGTATACATATTTATGCCCTCGAATGTGTACCTATCTACCCGCGCGGCTGCTCCGGCGCACGATTTGATCCCCCCGTATATATGTACCGAAACCTTAGTTCATCGACATATTTTGAGTAAATTTTAAACAACCATATTTTTGCACTTAAATGTAGAAAGAATGCAAGCAAAGCCACGGGATAATATATTACTTATATCAGTTATATCCATCCCATAGGTCCATAATATGCGAGTACCCATACATATAAGGATTTTTTAATATCGGATGTATTGCTCCTGAAATTACCCATTACAAAGCAACTACAAACCCACAAGCGTTACCTCTTCATGATACTAATTATAGGTCCCGAAAAAGCAGTTCATAATTTAATCTACGACAATATTTTTCTCTAAGGCTTTTTTTATGTTTATATGTGTCTTTTTGACTGCGTGAGACGAGTGAGACATGTTCATTGTTCAAGCAGAAAATGATCATATTTAAAATCTAATAAAATGGAATTATTTGTCATATTCATTTCGATTTACGTACAATGCTAACCATAATTTTGTAGTATCAATAATTCATTCTTGTATTCCCAAGGTTGCATATAAAAGGCATAGCCACTCTTCAGTAACATATTTATTTACTTTTAAAGTGATAATCAGTGATCGTAACTTTAGTACAATTTTCGGTGCAGCGTAGTGGTGTTAACGGAGTTGGTATGGACTAATACAATTAATGAATCATAATAATTAATAATTTAAATCATTTATCCCAATTCCGTCAACACCACTACGCCGTACCGAAAATGCTACAAGTTACGATCACTGGTGATAATACTGATAATTTTGGTTAAACTCATCATTTTCAGCAGTTACTTAATATAATTTTTACAAATAAATCTTTTTTTTTACAGTTTCGCAGTCGGGTAATAATGGATGCATATCATTATCAATACTTACACTTATTGCTTTATAGGCAGCAAGTCAGTAATGTGAAGTGTTTGTCTGTATGTCCGTCACATTGAGAACATTAAGTAGTAAAAATAAAACTAAATAAAATAAATAAATGTACAAGCACCGCAGCATTCGTAAATCTAGTCGAACTCCGAATACGAAATAATACGCACCCGTAGAGAACTCTTGCGCAATATGAGCTACCCGTCTAGCAGTTACATAATTTAAAGCAGTGTACTGTAAAGTACTATGTAGTCGTCGCAAGGCAAGCTTTGGACCGTTCGATTTTGTTAGGTGGTGAAATAATGATACCGACTTACGAAAGCTTATGACCGGAGTCATTTGTGGCAGTGGCATTTTGTGCTGTCATTAGTGACTTCCAATTTTTTGACTTTTAATGTATTGTATGGGTAAACACGTAGGTGTAAATCAGACTGACGTATTAACCCGTTGAACACCAAGAACCTATAAAGTGGCCGTGCGTCGCCGTGCCCACCTCGCCAACAACCACTAAAAAAGTCGGAGTGAAGGTGTACTTTGATCATGAATAAAATCTATTATGAATTGTTTATATTGGTTTAAGCGTTACATAAATTTTTGATAACGCAACAGTTCTTGGCGTGCGAGTGATAACTTCATTCAAATATGAAAGCGTTCAAAGGGTTAATGGACCCGGGTATGCCCTTAAACTACGACCAAGACAACCGGACGATGGGCAGCAGCATCCCTGGAGTGCGGTGGAGATATTGCGATCGCCAACCCGCATGCCAAGCGTGGCGATTATGGTATTTACCCCCTATGGACACAACAATGGTAATTGTGGCGCTCTTTAGGGGAAGCCTATGTCCAGGAGTGGACGTCCATCGGCTGATATGATGATAATCATTAATTGTGCCATGAAACTCATTGCTGGCAATTAATCACTAGTTTTATTCACATATTATCTGTCAAGCAAATAATATGCAATTCTTATTACTCTCAAAAATACTCCGTGTTGAAAATGCCATGAAAACAGAAACGCAAATTTCAAAATGGTTATGGTAAATAATCAACATTTTTTTTTGTTATGTACCTATCCCCCCTTTTGATATCATCCGTTTGAGTCTATTCGGAAAACGTATATTAACAAGAAAATTATTACAACTATTACCAAATCTGAAGTAATACTTGTTAGCACTTAGACAAGCAGAATTACCAGTAGAAAATTGAACATTTTATTATATGTACAGTCAGCGTTATATAGGACGTAGCAGCCAAAGTGGCCAAATAGTTCGGTACACCATACAAAATATATAGTGTACCAACATTACGAAGTGACCAATAACAGTCCAAAATTCTGTAATATTTCGGATTCTGCTTATTTATGACTTAAGAGGAATTACCATAGTCAGCGTCATACAGTACGTAGCCGCCAAAGTGGCCAAATAGTTCGGTTCACCATACATTTTATGTATGTATGTATGTAAGCACTTTATTGTACACAATAACAGTTTAAAACGTATACATGTCACACAGGATCAGAGTACATTTTCGACGGTGTACAGCACTATTTGCAAGGGACTTTGTCGATGCCAGGACCATAAAACTTCTGTACATCGCTCTTGTTAGAAGCAAGCTAGAATCGGCCGCTGTTGTATGGAATCCCCATGAACCATCTTATATCTTGCTTCTGGAGATAGTACAAAAAACGTTTCTGCGCTTTCTTTATAAAACAATATATCTATACTACCCATTCTTATATCCCACAAAATTTTTGCTGGGCGTTTTGGGCTATAACTCTCTAGAGGTGAGGCGTAATCTGGGACTTCTTACAGTAGCTAGCAATGTATTACGTGGTAATTCTGACTGTCCTGAATTAGTAGCACAGTTGGTGCGCTTGTATGTTCCTTCGCCCACTAGATTTAATTTTCGACCGCGTTGTCGCCATTTGCTAGCGACGCCGGCTGCGAGGACAGTGTTTCGCAGAAAATCCCCGCTTGTTCGAGCTTTGCACCTCTTAAGCTCGCTGCTTGAATCAGCACCAGACTGCGATATATTTGCTAATAGATGGATAGATGTGTATGACGTATGCTTGAAGTTCTGTGAGAGGATGGATGCACGACCTTCTTCAGTGTAAATAATTTATTATTTGGTTACTCCGGTGTTCTTGTTTGTTTAGTTTTTAATTTCACAGTGCATTAGTAATGCTGTGAAATCCAACTGTTAAATAAATAAATAAATAAAGAAATTTGACCGTTTTGGCTGCTACGTACTGAATGACGCAGGCCGTACAAGGGTGGGCATTTGTATGCTTGTCAATGGGGCCTTTATACGGTTATTATTATCACGCGATATACTCATATCACAAATACGTATCACGTGAGTATTGTAGCAATTTGCATACAATTTTGAAAATCGCGATAATATGACATTCTAGCATTGTGATAATATTGATTTCTCTACGACTCAGTCAAAAGCGACGCGACTTGCTTCCGACACGACGGCCATTCTTGAACAGATCCGACCACTTGACCTTCGAGCCCTGCCCGATAATGACCTATATGTAAAAATAACTTAAGAAAGGCCCCTCTTGACAAATGTGAAGCAACTTTCCTATTTGAAATTTGTATTTTAACGTTCTGTTCGTAAACACATTAGGCACTTAGACTTCTCTAAGGACCATATTTTTGGGCAAAGTTTCTTAACAATGACGCTCACACGGAAGTTAACCATATAAATTGTAGGACCAATTCTCGCGTCATACGAAATCAATGAGGGCTACCGTTTTGTGTTCACCAGCCCAGCTAGTATGATTATAAACGCACGTAATGACGAAATTTCAATGCATGTTTAAGACAAAATATATTTTTCTTTCTAACCACATGCAAGAGGGGCCATCCTATAGTTTTACCTATGCGGTCCTTAGCAGAACATGACGGGTAGTTGATATTGCACAAACATTTATGAGGAGCGGTAACAAAAAAAATCTAAAGTAACATATACACAGAAGCCAATCGCGGAAGCTGAGAATAATTTTGACAAAACAAAATGGAAGTAAGAAACGAATGATTGACAGAAATTAACCTAACGGCGTATTATGACTGCGTTAATCTCACTCTTTCATAGTTGACAGAGCGAGAACGCTGGCATAACAGGCCTGCAATATTATACTAGCATTCATTGCCGTATATAACGCATTCCTTTTGGGGTTTAGCCGTTATTAAAATTGCTTGATCATCTCAGACTATTTCAAATAAATAATGCACTGTCCCTTTATCGACGGCAATAAATGTTAACACGATATAAATAACCATGATCCGCTTTATCGATGCCTTGTAGTTTCTTAACCACATGCCAGTGATAAATAAAAACTTAGATAAAATACGACATAACTTGCCTGTATTACTTCTGTAATGATAATTAATTAACTTGCAATGATTATACAAAAAATTGTCTAGCAACTGGAATGTGCTCGAGGTTGTTACATTCAAAATTATACACGTCATTTTTGTCGACTTTTTGTTATAAATCATCGTAACTCGACGTTGATACGTTTTCCCTCTTTGTTTTGTTTTAAATTGGCAGGTTAAGAGTGCGCAGTACATTCGGTTCTCCATACTAACGTATTTACGCTCTCATTTTAAAACGCCATGCTAGAATAACATGAAACTTTGTATACACAATGGGATCCGGCATATCTAGGTCGGAAATTAGTTTCTGTTGCTTGAAATTATAATGGAGAAAAAATACAGCGATTATTTAGGTTTTCATACAAGCCGTAAAAAACTCAAAAAACCGCTGTATTTTTTTTCTTTTACAATTTCTAGCAACAGAAACTAATTTCCGACCTAGATATGCCGGATCCCATTGCGTATACAAAGTTTCATGTTATTCTAGCATGGCGTTTTAAAATGAGAGCATAAATACGTTTGTATGGAGAACCGAGCGTACTGCGCCTTCTTAAGGCTAACTGGGGTGATGTTTAAGTCATGTCTAACTTGTCCGTTTAGTGACGAGACATACCGTTCTAAGCCACCACGACTAGCGCCGCGCCAACTTCCAATTCAACACGACACCAAACGAATATAGGCAGTACAGGGGAAGTAATAACAGGGTTTGAAGGCACCAAGCAACGCCTTTTGATGAAAATGAAACCAGGCACCCGGCGGACCCAGGTATATCCTAAAACTACGACCAAGACCACCGTGGGATTGGCAACAGCATGCCTGGAGTGCGGTGGAGATACTGTGATCGCCAACCTGCATGCCAAGCGTGGCGATTATGGGATTTACCCCCCACGAAATTGGGGGAAGCCTATGATTTTAAATGCCTATGATGATTAAATGATTGATGATTATAGATTGACCGATAGAAAACCGAAACCGATTGATTCGAATTGCCTTAGAAACTGACTTGTTTCAATTGCTCCTCGGTGTAGTACTATGAGCATCACAGTTAACTGACCATTGATAGACCTTATCTCGTTGCAATAAGGTTCACAAATGGTCAGTCTGGTACTGATAGTTCGAACTGCATATTTACTTTAAAGATTGTTGATATTACTATTCGCAAAATGACGTGTACAATATTGACTCGACTTAGGGTCCGGCCGGTGTAAAAATACGGTGACGGTACGGAATCGCAGTGAACGAGAGGGAGAAACTTAAGTTAAAAACGTCACGCATGAGGCACGTCACTGCGTTTACGGTGCGTCAGTACGTTTTGAACAGCTGTAGGCGTAAGAATGCATTCCAAAAAATTTAATCAAAGATTGATCCGTCTACGCCTCCCTAAGGCGTTGTAGGAGGGAACTAGTGAGGGATTTCGTGCACGAGCTTGGTTGTTCCGATAGCTCAGAGGCTAGAACGATTGGCCGCGTATGCCAGATGTCGCAGGTTCGAATCCTGCTCGGAGCATATATTTTTTAATTTTTTTTCCTTTAATTTGGAAAGATTGATCCGGCTGTCAGAATGCACGGTTACGCCTCAAATAAATGACAGTGATCGAAATGGATGTGCTGTAATGATTATTTCGAATAGTTTCTATTGTATGACTTGTGATGTTAATGTAAACTTATAATCGGATATTACATCTAGAAGCATAGATAATCAAAAATATGAATTTCAATTGCTATCCCGTCGCCTATAGACAAACTACACTCAGCCAGGGATACACTAGACACATGACAACAGCGAAGTCACAAAATTAAAGCGACATCGCTCGACATCAGGCCTTTAAAACGTTATGAAAATAACGATATCATAATTCATAACGATATAATTCCGATAGTGATCTAATACAGATATAAATTAATTAGAATATCGATTAGACGACCACATATTAGGCTTAGTTAGTAGTGTCTACCTACGAAGCCGGAGGTCCTGGGTTAGAATCCCGGTTAGGGCATTTATTTGTGTGATGAACACGAATGTTTAATCTTGAGTCTTGGATATTTTCTATGTATTTAAGTATTTATTTATCTATATAAGTATGTTATTTTGGGACTAGGTCGATTTGTGTAAGATGGTCCCATAGTTATTTATTCATTTATATCAATATCAATATTTTGCACAACGATATAAAAATAACGTTATAATACCGTTTTTAAATTGCCGTCATGAAAATAACGCTTGTCGAAATTTTAATGATTAAATGTATTGGAAGAATAACGTTATTATTATTACATCGCTATGAGTATAATATTGGTATTGGTTGTATATCGATATAATGGATACCGCTATAAATATGCATCAAATATCAGTTTGAGTAAAACTTTGTTTGTCAAATATTGTAACGAAACATAACGATATACGAATATAGCGATAATTAAAGGCTTGCTTGACATTTCTTACAAGGATCGCAAAGCAAAATATCTCACACTTGTCGCGCGATATCGGTCCGCTAGTGAATCCCTGGTTTTACCGCCTAAAACTGGCATTATATATATGAGCATTCGTGAAATGTATACAAAAATCTTCAATATTATTACAAATAAATTATGCACGCCCATTTCGATCACCACTTACGGTTATATCTGTCGATAGTGTTTGACTGAGGCGTTGGCTGGACGTACCAACGCACAAAGTACGCACCAACGAACATTCCCATGCTAAGAAAGCATGTGCGTTGGACGGACGTATTTTTCGTTCGGTTCACGGTCAATAGCATATGAAAATGTTGAGCAGGCTACTCGGTCATAGCGTTATTTGGAAAATTTCTCACGATTCAGAAAATACCGTAATAATGTTTGATCGAAGGCCTAAATACTTTAAATAGTAATAAATCAAGTCATATGTTTTAAACGAATAAGTATGCTCAACATCTTCACAAGACGACTGTGTTGCGGCCTGTATTCGCGTTTACGTCGCGTTTACGCCGCGTTACCGTCGCGTTAACGCAGCGTGTACGCAGCGTTTACGTCGCGTTAACTCAGCGCGTCGTGTACGTACCGTTGAGCGACGCCAGCCCGTCGTCCTGCTGTTCCTCGGTGTTGTACTGCGACTCGCGAAACGAACTGCAAGACGACAGCAAACTGGAACAGATACAGGGTTGTTCATATTTTAGTCAAGAGTCAATACGAGCTACTTAATTGTAAATTTGACGACCACTTTGGCTTAGTTGGTAGTGACCCCTGCCTACGAAGCCGGAGGTCCCGGGTTCGGATCCCGGTCAGGGCATTATTTGTGCATTTACCACGAATATTGTTCCTGAGTCTTGGGTGTTTCCTATGTTTTTAAGTATGTATTTATCTATATAAGTATGTGTATCGTCGTCTAGTACCGATAGTACAAGCTTTGCTTAGTTTGGGACTATGTCGATTTGTGTAAGATACATACATATACATAACGCCTATATTTCCAAAAGGGAAGAGTGTAAGATTGTCCCGCAATTTAAAGACTTATGTAATGAGTAATGACGTAGCTCCAAGCTTTGTTGGTTTTAGGATCATTTTGACGAATAGAAATTTGCAGTATTTTACGATTAAAATAGCAATTCTCTTGTTTTTCCATACAACGTTAGTAGGTGCTCGTGCGGGGTGACGTCATAACTTTCTGTGAATTAGCGTTTTTCATGTCCGAGAACAATATCCACCTTTAACCCTCATTTGTGGCTTTTGTTGTGTTTGAATCGTAGTTGGTCCAATACAAAAATTAAATCCCCTTTAAAAACTGGTTCGAATGGTATCGTGAATATTTTTAGTCAACTAACCTATTGACATGTGCATACTCCCAGTTCTCACCTACGGTTCACAGACTTGGGGCCCAATTCTCGGTCCGATCGACATGCATGTCTATCGTGACATTGTATACAATGGTAGAGTAACTTGTATGGAATCTCCGAGACCGGCCCGAGAGTTAGCCTCCAGGTCGTTGACGGCATGCCAAAAGTCCAAACTCGGGGTTTGCCAGCCGGCCTTGGAGCGCAGCATATTAGAACATATCCTGAACGATACGCTCCAAGACACAAATAGTCGACGTAGCTCGGAAAACAGCTAAGTTGAAATGGGAGTGGGCTGGTCATGTCTGCCGCATGCCGAGTGACCTGTGGGCCAAGATCGACACTGACTGAAAGCCCGGCAGCTCGAAACGGAGTCGCGGCAGGCTAGACTCTTTTTCAAGGAAATGGTCAGAGGATGCTTTGGACCGAAAATATTGGAAACAGAGGGGGGAGGCCTTTGCCCAGCAGTGGGACACTACAGGCTCCAAATAATAAAAAAACCTATTGCACCGAAAGTTCCGATCCATAATAATGATAAAGTATATTTACCTGGTCCGCTTGGGCGGCGTGGGCGCCTGTTTCCCGCGCCTATTTGTAGGCCGCCTCATCTGAACTCTCGCCGCCTCCCCGCCGGCCTTCTTGAGGGACATCTGCGGGGTCCCCGTGGCGGAGGCACCGCCTTCTTGCAGCTGCTTCTCTACCTCTGCAGATAACAATAATAATAAATCATTTATTGACAGACAACGAAGGCCCATAGATAAGTACCTTATCGATTGGCATCATAAAAATATACAGAATTTTCAGACGCAGCATTCAATTTTTAAGAGAATCTTTGTAGGCAGTTCTAATTACAATTAGTTTCAATACAGTGCTTAAATACAGGATGTGGCCTGTAATAGGAGCAAAAAATTAAACGGTACACTATTGAGCTCTCCAGCAATTATTTCCAAATGGTTTCAATTGAAAAAAAAATGTTTTTTTTGGAAAAAAAATTTTGCCAAAGGTAGCTTATATGTACTTTTTTACTCTACTAGAGTGATATTAATAACTATTTATTCCAAAAACACCAAAAATGCGACAAAGATTATGAGTCATAACTTGAAGCAACCTCAAAATCAGCATTGACTGCCACGATACAATCTCTGGGTGCCAAGATCCATTACTTAGAGGTCATAAGTTTAGATCTAAATTTCTCCCAATTGAAAAAAGATATTTTTTTGGGACACCAGAGGTTACTGCAGATGCTCTAAGGAAGCGTCCTTTAAATTTATTGCTCCTATTATATATCTACAAATAAAAACTAAAGTTGAAAACGAAAATTAAAATCTAAACTAAATCTAAACTATCAATAGAAGATTTGACTTAATTCAACGCACTACATATTACTTGGTTTTAAAAATAAAATTATGTTCCCGTACGAGACGGAGATGGTAAATTCGCATGGTTTGGTTTATTTTTTATTTTTACGATCGTAGTTAGGTATAAATTCACTCGATTTCGCTTCTACTCGTACTCGATTGTGATGGGGTATTATTTTGATAGATTTAGTTCGTATCTGTGACTCTAGGTATTATCTCAATGGAATAACTGACACTTAGAAAAGTTGAATAACCCCCGACATTTTCTTTTTAAAGTTGAATAATGTCTAAGATCCATCGCTGAAAAACCGCATTCAAATCGGATCACCCGTTTAAGAGCTACTATGTCACAAACAGACACACATACACAGATCCACATGTTAAACTTATAACACCCCTATTTTGCGTCGGGGGTTAAAATAAAAATGGCCAAATAATTTTAACTACAGAAAAATAAACTAAGTGACTAAGGAGTATTTTAGTAACTTGTTTTTTCCCGCACTTCGTCTGCGTAGAACTCGTTATCGCCTTAGAATTATTTGCTCTCCCATACAATCTTTCACCCTCCTTTACACTTCCTCAAGAAATGATTACTGATTACATTCAATATGACATGCTCTTTTCCGCGCACGGACACAAATTTTAATAGAAATCCTAAAAAGTAAAAATAGTTTATTCTTCATATTAGGCATATTACATGCACCTATGAACATCAATAAACTACCACCGGTTCGGAAAAATATACCTCTGCCACGAGAAGAACCGGCGTAATAAACTTGGCGAGGTATCATTTTTTCAAAACAATATACATTGTATAGTTAAATATAAAAGTACAGTGTCAGCTACTACAAAATAACTTAAATAACAATGCTACAGTAGAAAACATATTTTCGCGATAGATTACCCGTGCAGGACGCTATCACTGCCAAACATCCATCCATGATGTAATCGTTTATCTTATAATATGCTCTTGAAATAAGTGTTTGTTTTACTACAGATTTGAATTTAGAATTGCTAAGTTCAGTAATGTGTTTAGGAATTTTATTGTAGAATTTGATACAATTTCCCAAGAACGACTTTTTCGCCTTTACTAGTCTAGTCCTTTTGTCAAAACGAATGATTAAGTGCCTACTCTTCTAGTACTAGTCTACCGATTCTAGTATTAGTAATATTGTTAATTCTAATAGTGCATGTTTATAAAATATTGCCGTTCGCACGGGTGTCTAATTACTATACTTTGTGAGAAAAAGATAGGAGAACTCGGCTCGAAATCCGAAAACAACCTTGATTGAGCCATTATACAAAAAACAATAATAGTCCTTTAGAATCGTGTGAAATCGCGTCTACGTGTCGACTCTTACTTTAACATGGGAAACGCTATGTCCGTAGGGATTTCTGTCAAGATTGGCTAGGATAAAATGAATATGATAAATGTAGGTGAGTTGCCGTAATCTTCAGGCAAGGGACACCCTCAGTGATGCAGTTATCACTACACCTATGCTTCAAGGTCATGTCGACCTTACGGAAGGGCGGGTCAGCCTGAGGAACGCCGTATACAGTGTGGGGACACTCACCCTAAGTGATGCAGTTGTCTTGGAACATGTGTTCCAGGTTGTGGTGTCTATTATTGTGGACAGTGTAGGGGACATTTGCAAAACAGGGGGGTCACTCACCCTCATTGATGTTGTCTTGGAACTTGCTTTAAAGGTTGTGGTGCATATTTAGGACGGTAGGCCGGTTGGGAGGGACATTGTCCACGACAGGGGGGACACTCACCCTCAGTGATGCTGTTGTCCTGAAACATGTGTTCCAGATCGTGATGTATCTTGTGGAAGGTGGGCCGGTCGGGCGCGTTCCACTGCCAACAGCGGCGCATCAGCTCATACACGGCCGGAGGACAGCCGGGGGGACATTCCATGCGGTAACCCTGTAAGCGAAATGAAATTATTGTAAACTAGATGTTTCCCGAGACTTCGTCCGTGTCTTCGCTTCTATTGGTCGATGCGTGATGTTGTGATAGCCTAAAGCCTTCCTCGATAAATGGACTATCCAACAAAAAAAAATCTATTCGAACCAGTAATTCCTGAGATTAGCGCGTTGAAACAAACAAACAAACAAACTCTTAAGCTTTATAATATTAGTATAGATTTCGGACGGCTCTGGAATCTCCTTCGGAACGCACCAATGTCGCTCTAGACTAGAGTCACCTCATCCCTCCTCTGTGGGTCCCACCATCTGTTTTCATGGACGATCGCAGTTCCCAACTGACAATCTATGCCCGGGCCCACACTATAACTGACCCTGACTATTGAAAGTGTACGCATAGGAGGGTTTGCGTCGAGTCTTTCGTTAATGGCGCTTATAGTCCAGATGTTTGAGTCAGGCTTTTCAAAAGAAGCTAGCTTACTTTTCGGACTCTCTCACGCCATTCTCTCATTGATGCAAGCTCCACCCCGCGCTCAGCAGAGTTATCACTAAGGTTTCCAGATCGGATTCCCTTATTGCGGACCACAGGATTAAAAAATCCGGACCTAAGGTTATAGCTCGGGAAAAATAATTAACTAAAGTTTTTCTTAACCCTTAACTTGGCAAGAAATAGAGAATGTCCCTTATTCTAGCCTCGGTGACGCTGAATAGACATACTCATGCTGGCCAAGACAAAAATACAAAAAGACGGTCAAAGAGTGTGGGAAACCCAAACGTTGCCAAGTTAAGTTACCCAATGTAATAAAACTTCTCTAATACAGAAAGGAGTTAATTTAAGTAGGTTTTGATATGAAATATAATAAAAGATGAATTATGTTTACGGGGTGGATGGGACCAACACATAACTTCCACTTTAAAACATACATTGTGCGCAAATGGCACTTTCCTTGGTTTTCGCTAATGAATACCATACATTTGGAATGTTGATCAGCCTCGAATTAGATTCACTGAACTGCGGTACATGGCCAAAAATCATTGCAGAAAATCGGGACGTCCCGAAAAAGGCGGGACATCCCGTGACCCTAGATATCACAGGCTTTGAGATGGTTTTTTTTTAATATGATGTCGTGGACTCGTGGTAAACTGAACACCAATAGCTGTCATTTGCACTTACATGTCAAATTACTTTACATAGCAGAAAAAAATATTTTGTTACTAAAATTAAGTCGGAATTTCAGTTTCAATAATAATAACCAAGTGTCCATCTCATGTCCCACTCATTCGTTTGAATGGCGAGCAACTAAGAAGGGTTTATTCATTTAAATATCTTGGGCACTTGGTGACCGGTGACCTGTATGACGATGCGGACATAGAACGCGAGCGTAGGGCATTGGCCGTCAGGGCCAATATGATAGCCCGGCGATTCAGCAG
This sequence comes from Notocelia uddmanniana, assembly GCA_905163555.1. Taxonomy (NCBI): domain Eukaryota; kingdom Metazoa; phylum Arthropoda; class Insecta; order Lepidoptera; family Tortricidae; genus Notocelia; species Notocelia uddmanniana. Next base: position 70,543,121 of record LR991052.1, read on the forward strand.
GTGTACAGCGCAGGTTAAGGTTAGGCTCTTTCGAGCGTACTGTACCTCGCTGTACACCTGTTGCCTGTGGACGAGATACACGCAGCGTGCTATGAATGCCATGCGTGTACAGTATAACGACGCCTTCAGGGTACTGTTGCGGCTGCCGCGATACTGTAGCGCGTCGGGCATGTTTGCCGACGCGCACGTGGACGGATTTCACGCCACGCTGCGCAAGCGCTGCGCTGCGACGCTCCGCAGAGTGCGCGCATGCCGCCAAATTCTCTTGGCCGTCGTGGCAGGGAGATGGGACAGCACCTTAATCAGGCACTGGACCTCTCAGCACTTAAGTTTAGGTACTAACATAGTTATTTAAGTTTATTTGTAATACTAATAATACACTTAACCTTCTGGACGCCAAGGACGCATATATCCGCACCAGCGGTTCAACGCCAACGACCAACATATCGGTCACGGTGTACAGTGCGATATCAACCTACACGCATTTCAATAGGGTTCAACTTCGTGTTATCCATTGCGATGTCACGGCGTGTGAGTGCCAGCTTTTGTAATTGACAGAGCGTTGAATAGGATATTTTACTTTCGCCAATTAGGTCGTATAATGAAATCATTAATCGTTTCCGACACGATGTATGAGTGAAGTGTGACTAACTATCGGTCACATAAATATTATGAGTCTATGTAAAGTTTACACTGCGACTCTGGTTTAACAATGATTAGTATTCCCAATAGCTATCCAGTAATATAACAAATGTGGTCTAAGGGCGTGCAATGAAATATATCACGTTCTTTGAATTCTGTTCTGGCGAGATTAGGAAAAATTAACGACTGTGGTTTTCAATTATAAATAGGATGTCTGGCCAAACTGACTCTCCTCATCTGTCACCTCACTCTGAGGTGTGAGGTGACGGGTCTGTTTGTGAATAAGAGGGCAGGTCGTATTCCAAACGATTAGGGAGGCTAGGTACACTTGCAACATATTTTGGACCAATTCATTTTTTAAATTTTGTTTTTTCAAAAATCCACCATTTTGTCCACCTATCTTTTTTACAGTGATAGCACAAAAGTGTTTGTATTTTAACTCTAATGTACGTATGCGTTATGAAATTTTATCTTTATTTAAATATTTAATTATGAACCGACAAAATATGAACAGAAAAGAAAAATCATAAAATTCAACTTAGAGGCAAAATTTAAAAAAAAAGTAGAAACTCCTCAGTTCCTGGTCATTCTACCAGTATACCACAAGTTTATAATCACTTTTAATGTTTTCAGTCAGACGGACGGACGGATGGCTAAACTATAAGGTTTCCTTGTTTACTACGTAACCCCACAACTGTACTGATTTATCAAAATTATATCTGACATTGGGTTAACGGATCTTTACAAAACCCGGTCTTGAATAAAAATGTCCTTTACAATATGTTTCATAGTTTATTCATTGCTACCATACATATTACACGGTATGTGGTAAAAGTTACGCCCATTCCGTTTAGTTCTTTGCTCACGTAGCGTGTAATTTCAACTTTACGGTCTAGTTTAAAACCACAAAGCCGCATAAGTTTTGAGTGTTTAATTCAGGGACTATAAAACAGTTATGAATAGTCAGGAGTATGTTTATATCCCTGTAATTGGTACGCGTAAAAAAGTGTCGCCCCGGCCTGGGGCCTAATTGCATAATGAAATATAACTTATATTATGAAATATAACTTATATTATGAAATATAACTTATATTATGAGCGGGGTCTCTTTTAAGGTTAAAATAGACTTTAATATAACTAACATAGATCATGATGGCCCATGATTATTTCTATATTATCTTTTTACTAGGGTCATGAGTAAAAAACCGGCCAAGTGCGAGCCGGACTCGCGCACCGAGGGTTCCGTAAAAATATTTTTATTATATGATGTAACTAAAAATTTATGGTTTTCGCAATTTTTCCTTTATCTGTGCTATAAGACGTTGCTTCGTACCATAATTTCAAGATTCCGAGATCACGGGAAGTACCCTGTAGGTTTTGATTCGCTTGCGAGTGTCGAAAATTTGATAAACGGCTGTATCATTTGATTGCGTTGGCTTAGGGTGGTATTCCACTCAGCCAATATCTTTGTCCAATATATATTTGATCAAAGAAATTGAATATTTCATCAAACTTGTAAGGGACCCCGAAGTTTGATCAAAGATTCTGATGACGTTTATATCAATATGGCTACGCATGAAAAAAAACTTCGATAAAGATATTGGATAAGTGGCATGGGCCTCCGTCAAAGAAATTCGACCAAAGATTGGACAAAGATATTGGATGAGCAGAATACCACTCTTGTCCAATATACATTTGATCAAAGAAATTGGATGATACTTCAAACTTGGAAGGGACCCCGACATTTGATCAAAGGTTCTGTTGACATTTATATCAATATGGCTACGCATGAAAAGAAAAACGTAGACAAAGATATTGAATAAGTGGAATGGGCCTCCATCAAAAAAATTTGATCAAAGATTGGACAAAGATATTGGATGAGTGTAATACACAGTATTTGATATAAATTCCAGCTTGATACCTCCACGCGTTCCTGAGAAAAAGGGTCTTGACAGACAGACAGACGGACGGACGGACGGACGGACAACAAAGGGTTTCGCTTTTTCCTTTCGAGGTGCGGAACCCTAAAAAAATCTGGATTACCGTGATAAAAAAAACTTGCAAGAAAATATAAACTTCCAACTCCACCACCACCACCACATCAGCCCTGGGACGTCCACTGCTGGACATAGGCCTCCCCCAATTTCATGGGGGGTAAATGCCATAATCGCCACGCTTGGCATGCTGGTTGGCGATCGCAGTATCTCCACCGCACTCTAGGAATGCTGCTGCCCATTCCCCGGTGGTCTTGGTCGTAGTTTAAGGACATAGCCGGGTCCAACTCAAAACTTTGTAAATTAGAATGACCGTAAATGTATTTATACATGGTATCACATATAATTTGTGATTCAGAGCATAACATAACTATAATATACACTAACCCGCATTCTCCGATGTAAATAGTATACAAATCATGTTTACACTCCCGGGCATTTAGTAAACATAATGCAACAAAATAATACTACTGTAAACAACTATATACATCTTCAAGTAGCATAGCCGCTATACAGGCCGATGTCTGAAGATTTAGTACATTACTACAGAGGCCGGGACGAAAGGGGTTGCCGGCCAAAGACATATAGACGGCCGAGCGAAGCGAGGTCGGATAGGTCTGAGGGGGGCAACCCCATATTTCCCACCGAGCTATGTATAGTGCTTTTCTCAAACATGCAATGAAATAAACAACAAAAAATCAAGGTTTTATTTTTAATACGCATAGTGGCAGAATGTCATGATGCCTGTGCCACAAATTTATGTGGAATGGAAATTGAAAAAGAGGACTGTGCCGGCCTAGGCCTGCAACATTTGTATGAAATTACATAAACGACCTCTTGTCCTAGCCGCACCTTAAACGTCATACTTCGCAGCCTATTATAAGGAACATAACATCAATATTTCATTGCATGTTTGAGAAAAAACAATTAACGTCGTATTGATCAGTGTATCGGCTGTTTTGCCGTCACTATAATTAAGGACGTGCAATGGATATCGATCGCGTTGTATAAAACGCCCGTCTGACGAGTTGGAAAAAATAATGACTGATGTTGAAATATATTATTCTTGAAAGACCGTGTATTTTTAACCGACATCAAAAAAAGGAGGAGGTTATCAATTCGTCGGAATATTTTTTTGTATGTATGTTCACCGATTACTCAGAGACTAGTGGACCGATTTCAAAAATTCTTTTTTGTTTGATAGGGTATGTTTTCTAGTTGGTCCCATTGACACCATGTCTGGATCTGATGACGGGATCTTGGAAAAATCGAGGAAACTCCTCAAATTATATAGCAAGAGGATGAGGTAAGGCTAAATCGAAGGAACTCCTCTAATTATATACCAAGAGGATGGGGTAAGTAAGGCAAAATCGAAGGAACTCCTCAAATTATATAGCAGGAGGATGGGGTCTGACAAAGTTTGGAGTCGGTGTTTTTTTTGTATAAATTTACTTGTTTATTTCCGTTAACTACAAGAGAAGATTCTTAACGTCAAACAGAGTTAATTTCTCTAAGTAATTAAATGTATTACCACTCACTACTTTTGAGATAATAAATAAATATACTGAACCACAGTAAACGGTCCTTTCATCATCAGCTTCATATCAGCCTAAAGATGTCCACTGCTGGACAAAGGCCTCTCCCAAAGGTCTCCACAATGAGCGGTCCTGCGCCGCCCTCTTCTAACGGCTTCCCACAACCTTGACCAGATCGTCAGCCCACCTTTGACATGACAGACATTTGTCGGCCTCTTTAGCCTAGTTGGTAGTGTCATTGCCTCCGAAGCTAGAGGACCCAGGTTCGATTCCTGGTAAGGGCATTTGTTTCTGTGGTGAGCAGAGACATTTGTTCCTAAGACTTGGATGTTTTCTATGTATTTAAGTATATATCTATTAAATATATCGTCGTCTAGTACCCATAACACAAGCTTTATTGAGCTTACTGTGGGACTAGTTCGATTTGCGTTAAAAATGTCCCCTAATATTTATTATTATTATTTACCTTGATGGGGGCCTCCGTTGGGGACGATGCGTCTTCTTAAAACGTCCTTTATAACGTCGTTGTTACATTTTTTTAAATTTCGTTAGTACAGAGTTTTCATTTAGTTATTCACTAATGGTTATTGAGAAGTGTTACATCAATATAAAATACGTAAATAATTAAGGTCGGCAAAGCACCTGTGACGCCCCTGGAGTTATCCGTCCATAGGCTGCGATGACTGCTTACTACAAGGCGGAACATACGCTTATATAAAAAAAAAAACATGTATTCTTCTTTACTATTAAATAGCTTCATTAAAACACAGTAATGTTTTCTACTTTACTACCACCCTGTAACACAACTCGCAGCAAACGAAAACACTGCTCCATTTATATAGAGCGCCGCGCGTGCACTTCACAATGAGTTCAGGCGCAGTCGAGACGACCGAGCGAAGCGAGGCAGCATGTTCGTCGGCAAAAGTTTAGTATATTTGCTGTTTATCGCAGTGACCGTGCTAGGTGAGTACCAACTACACGTGATAAAAGTTTAATCTGGAGATACGATCCGATGTATAATTTAAATAAAACCGGCCAAGTGCGTAACGGATTTTCACATTAGGGTTCCGTACCAAATTATCAATATATTGTTGTTAGAAAAATATACGTAGTATTATCAGTTATCACCAAATTTCAAGATCAAACAAATCAACTTTTTACAACACAAGTTAAAAAATCTTCAGTTTTTTTTATGTGTATTTAACCCTTAAATACAGTGTAGGATGCAGCCTACATGACAAAATGATTAAATTTAATCAAAATTATAACACAATTAACTGTTCCTACATGTTATTTCATTTCGTCAGGAAAACCTTTGGAAAATTGATTTTTATATTTACTATTCATATTTGTACAATTTTGTAAAATAATTACACACTGTTTTAGGCAAAAGGGCGGCAAATTAGTTTTTTTTTGTAAGCAAATTGACGATTTCCGGTTTGTGATTTAAACGAGTTTTTTGGGCTCTGTTCTCATTTCATATTTAAATGACTTACGATAGGTTAATTACAAATAGTGTACCTTACTGATTATAATAAGATTTTTTATATACATCTAGGTAAAACACATAGGTATATTTACATTTACGTATAGGATTTGACCAATGTAATTTTTAACACCAATAATTCAATAAAAATCGGAATGCTATTTTATTTTTTATTTTTTTAACAATTCAAATTCAAATTCAAATTATTTATTAGCTTAACCACACAAATATACAACAACAGATATGTCTGGCGGACCCCAAACTAGGCTGAGCCTGTATCTTGGGGCCCTGGAGTGCAAATATGTGAAACAGGCATGATAAGCAAAAACTCTACAAAACAAGAATTAACAAAAAACAATTCATATACGACACGACTAGTACACGAGCCACTCTCTGTGTGTGTGTGTTCGTGTGTCACATTGTTTATATGACAATTATGTCATATAATATAAATTTCGGGTAAAAAAAAACATGTATTTAAGGGTTAAACCTTTTTAGGTACATGGTTCTCATAACATAACATGGACCCGGGTATGTCCTTAAACTACGACCAAGACCACCAAGGAATGGGCAGCAGCATTCCTAGAGTGGGGTGGAGATACTGCGATCGCCAACCCGCATGCCAAGCGTGGCGATTATGGCATTTACCCTCCATGAAATTGGGGGAGGCCTATGTCCCGCAGTGGACGTCCTATAGGGCTGATATGGTGGTGGTGGTTCTCATAAATAAAATAACCATTTTTGTTCAGCCAAGAAAGAGCGCCATAAGAAACCGCCGTCACCGAAAAAGGGTACGAAGCTTATACCGGCCACGGTGAAGGGACTACAGTGCTACAACTGCCTGTCGTACGACCACCCTGGCTGTTGGGACCCGGACCATCCTGAACACACCAACGTGACTGTAAGTATATCAATGTAACCAGATACCGAAGGGCAAGGAGAGTATCCCAGACACAGTGAAGGGACTACAGTGCTATAACTGCCTGTCGTACGACCACTCTGTCTGTTGGAGGCCGGACCATCCTGAACACGCCAATGTTTACGGTAAGTACGTCATGAAACCAGATACCGAAGACCACAGAGATTGCCAGACACAGTGAGGGGACTACAGTGCTACAACTGCTAGTCATACGACCACCCTGGCTGTTGAGACCCGGACCATCCTGAACACACCAACGTGACAAGTATATCATGAAACCAGATACCGAAGACCACAGAGATTGCCAGACACAGTGAGGGGACTACAGTGTTACAACTGCTAGTCATACGACCACCCTGGCTGTTGAGACCCGGACCATCCTGAACACACCAACGTGACAAGTATATCATGAAACCAGATACCGAAGACCACAGAGATTGCCAGACACAGTGAGGGGACTACAGTGCTACAACTGCTAGTCATACGACCACCCTGGCTGTTGAGACCCGGACCATCCTGAACACACCAACGTGACAAGTATATCATGAAACCAGATACCGAAGACCACAGAGATTGCCAGACACAGTGAGGGGACTACAGTGTTACAACTGCTAGTCATACGACCACCCTGGCTGTTGGGACCCGGACCATTCTGTACAAGCCAACGTCACCGTAAGTTTAGTTCTGTTTCAATAATAACTTGCCAAACTGTGACGTTTGATGGCGAGAACTGCTCATTTTTTATGCTCAGCTTATAATTATAACTTCAGACCTACGGCATTTTTTGTTATATATTTACCCCCTTATTCATAAACGTCCATCAAGCCTCTATTAGTTAACAAGTCGCTAAAGTTGGTTTGTCCTTAACTGTCACTTTGACATTTATGTTTGTGAGAAAGGGACAAAACAACTTTTAGTTAACAGAGGTTGGTCAAGTTTTATGAATAAGGGGGTTATTGTTTATCAGAAATAATAAGTACAAGTTATTTAAACGATAACCATGTCTCATTCCCAGGTACCTAATATTGACTGCTACATACCCGGCATGGCGTTTCTATGCTTAGTCATCACCGCAGAATCGGCTAAGCTAGGTAAGTTGAGATTCACAAAGCATAACTAAACTCTATCATATACATGCACAACTGATTTCATAGCTCCCATGGTATATATTAAGTTAATGTCATCTCATTATACTGAAGTCACGATGGAGTCTGAAGGCGGACCTAGGAAATTTATACATTCACGAAAAAATGGTATTCTGGGATTTAAACATTTTGATATCTTGATGCACAGTAGTTTACCGTTTTGAACAAACAAGCCATAATTAAATCCAAGGTTGTTTTATTTTATCTATGCTGAAAATGCATAAATTCCAACTTCAACGGTCTCATTTCCAACTCAGATATAAACGGACAGATGCAAAAACGAACAGTTGTGTTATGGCCATATATGTAAGTAGAGCCTATAGCTGTCAAATATTACTGTTGTAGATAAATAGTGGCGTAATTTTCAGTGGAAACCGGCGCGAATATCGGCCCGGTCCGCGCCCGAACATGCGTACCGGCGAAGGATTTCAGCAAGAACTCGGTAACCAACACGATGTGCAACAAACTGGGAAAAGAGCTGGCCGCCTCAGAGATATTCTCGCGTATCACCGTCACCCGCCCTAGGTGTACGCTGTGCAACAGGCATCTTTGCGCTTCCATTTGTTAAGTTTTAATACTGGGGCATTTTCACATAAAGTAGTACGGTTCAAGTTAACTTGCGAGTCGCGAGATACGTCTAATCTGTCAGTCGTGTGACGACCTCACGAGAGTCATGACAAACGATAGGAGACAGGTAGCAATTTCTGTCACTTTGACGTCGAACATAATAATAATAACTATCATGGATAATTGGTTAACTTGCCTTTTTTTAAATAAAATATATATTTTTTACAAACTTACTGAATGTTATCATTTTAGTAAATTATCAATATTTTTATGTTTGATATTTTATTTAAAATTGACGTTCCACTTATATGAAGAGAACGACCTCTCTACATCAACGTAAGGCGATAGTTCATCGTTATCGATTGGTAACATAAATGCATTAAATTTTAACGTATAAATTATACACCAAATGTGAATGAAGTTACATCCATGTTATAATTTCGACCTACAATTGCTGCCCGTCTCCGTTCACTGGTCGTGACGTTACATCCCGGTAATGCTACATATTTAAATAAAAATACCCTTCAGTATACTATTAAGTTAGGCAAGACGGATGAACTGTATTAAAACAAGGTATCCGGTCAATTTTTCAAGTCGACTATCATCATCCTACTTCTAGCGATTTTTTGATTGGAGTCTTAAAGAGGGCGCAGTACGCTCGGTCTGGCTCGGTTCTCCATACAAACGTATTTACGCTCTCATGTTAAAACGCCATGCTAGAATAACATGAAAATTTGTATACACAATGGGATCCGGTATATCTAGGTCCGAAATTAGTTTCTGTTGCTAGAAATTGTAAAAGAAAAAAAATACAGCGGCATTTTGAGTTTTTTACGGCTTGTATGAAAACCTTAATAATCGCTGTATTTTTTCACCATTATAATTTCAAGCAACAGAAACTATGGTCCGACCTAGATATGCCGGATCCCATTGTGTATACAAAGTTTCATGTTATTCTAGCCTGGCGTTTTAAAATGAGAGCATAAATACGTTTGTATGGAGAACCGAGCGTACTGCGCACTCTTAAGGAATAAATACTCTGTGAAGGGCCTGCTTTGGCATCAAATCACAAAATGCCACTAAACTAGTTTTAAGAAAGCTATAGTAGTCCTTGGATGGGTGACCGCTTTGAGTGGTTACTAACTGAGCGCTCCCGTGCTTTGGAAGGCACGTTAAGCCGTTGACCCCGCTTGCTGTCTATGATAGCAGTCGTTAAGCCAAGTTAGAGGCCTCCGGGCGGCTTGATAACCTCTAACAGTCAAGTTGCCCACTCACTTGACAAGCCTAATCCCAATATGGTCTAGTTTCCCCCTCGGGTTGGAAGGTCAGATGGCAGTCGCTTCCGTAAAAATTAGTGCCTACGCCAATTCTTTGGATTAGGTAGCGGACCCCAGTCATCCTTCAGGATGCAACTGTACTGGGAATAACGCTAGGAGGATGATGATGATATAGTAGTTCTCTGATTTGATCCTCCAACCCAAAGCTAAATATTGTTGGGATTTGACCAGATTGCTCGCGATGTTTCCCTTTACCGAAAAGCTACCATTCAATATCGAGTCATTTATAACTTGGTCAATTTTATAGGTCCCGATGTATCATTATAGTTTGCGATGGTGGTCTAAGATCCTGGGACAAAGAAAAACAATGTAGTTTGAGCTTAGCTGTTCAGATAACAGGTCATTCTTGTTAAATCTGAACGAAACAAATGAAGAAACTTGTCTGGATGTGGCTCTCATACGAGTATAGCCTGAACAAATTTAATTGGATATTCATTAGCTACAACAACTTCACAACATATGAATATTGTATTTTTTGCAATCTGTATCCACCACCACCACCATATCAGCCCTAGGACGTCCACTGCTGGACATAGGCCTCCCCCAATTTCATGGGGGGTAAATGCCATAATCGCCACGCTTGGCATGCGGGAATGCTGCTGCCCATTCCCCGGTGGTCTTGGTCGTAGTTTTAGGACATACCCGGGTCCATGGCAATCTGTATATTTTTCACAATTATAATGGTCATAATAATCGTAATATAAACTTGTGAGAATGCCGGACATCGATGTCTGTACGATCTGGCCGGATACCTTGATCCATTTCGTAAGTCCAGTAACTTGCTGTACAAGTGGAAACCTCATTTTCCTTATTTTTATTATGAAGAGAATACCTCTTATATTACAAATTACCGGCGGCTGTAAAATTGACCCCCAGACAGTCAACTTGTTGTTTTTATTGTGTATATTACATGTTATGTCATGCTTTGCCTTTATGTTGCAATAAAACTGTCATTATTATTATCGACATATGGTTTTTTTTCGTGCACCTTCATTCTTGCAGTAAACAGTAGATTGTGTCTCAAGGGAGCGATATGATATATTTACGGTGAGGGCGGTATATTGAATCCTGAGTGAAACGAAAGATTCTACTATAGGAACCTGAGGGAAGCGAGGGATTCTAAAGTAGAATCTTAAACGTAGCGAGGTATTTAAGAGTGCGCAGTACGTTCGGTTCTCCATACAAACGTATTTACGCTCTCATTTTAAAACGCTGTGCTAGAATAACGTGAAACTTTGTATACACAATGGGATTCGGCATATCTAGGTCGGAAATTAGTTTCTGTTGCTTGAAATTATAATGGAGAAAAAATACAGCGATTATTAAGGTTTTCGTACCAGCCATAAAAAACTCAAAAAACCGTTGTATTTTTTTCTTTTATAATTTCTAGCAACAATAACTAATTTTCGACCTAGATATGCCGGATCCCATTGTCTATACAAAGTTTCATGTTATTCTAGCGTGGTGTTTTAAAATGAGAGCGTAAATACGTTTGTAAGGAGAACCGAGCGTACTGCGCCCTCTTAAGTGTTTACGCCCAAGACGGAACTAATTTTGCTATCGTGTAACACATACTGCTTTCACACGCCTGAGGGAAAGAGTCATTGTTCTTAAAATATTCGTACACGGGTCTAACACGATTTATTCATTTACCTTAATAATCCGACGTCGCTAATTAAGTTAAATAAATAAATTTTCGTTTTAGACCCGTGTACGAATATTTTAAGAATGTGTACAAAGCGCGAGAGTTTAAAGTGTTATAGAGTCATTGCTGCTTCTCAAACGAGGGAAGAAAAGTACGACTTTGATCCCTCATTTGAGGGCAACAATAAAATGTTTATTCTTAATAGTTACGACTAATACTACCTTCTTCGTATCAGTTTTCAATTAAGTTTCAAATGGAGGTGCCTCATTTGAAACTCAATTGAAAACAAGTTACCAATATAGAATTAGGTAAATATTTAGTGGTTTAGGTAACCTAATGTGTAGCACAATTGACGCACATAATACCGAGTTTACAAACTTCACTATCAACGAACCTAAACATTTTAGAATTAGGTGACCACTTTACTATTACAGTCACCGATAATCTTATTCTGTTTGACTTGAGAGTCGTTTTTGCGTTGATTAGAGAAGATTAACTCGTATGGTAAGCGTGTTTGGACAACGAAGAAAGAGTTAACTTAGATCTTACAGTTTTGCAAACACTATAAGCACTGACAATTTATCTTCTATGTTTAAATGGCGTTAATTTTTAACCCCCGACTCAACGCAAAAGAGGGGTGTTATAAGTTTAACATGTGTATCTGTTTTTCTGTATATATGTGTGTTTGTCTGTTTTATTGTATTTATCACAGGAGACGCCATTAATACACTTATCCCTCTGCCAAAAGTGAATACTATAATTATACATTCATACATATAATCACGCCTGTTTTCTAGAGGGGTACTTTCGCTTCATGAACTCTCATAACATTCTTCATGCATGCGCGCCGATTTAGGGTACTCTTGACCTGGCCTTTCTGCAGAATGTCTCCGATTTGGTCGGAGTACGTTCGCCGAGGTCTCCCCCTTCCAACTTTTCCATCCACTCTTCCTTCATACGCTCGTTTTGTCAATCTTCTTTCATCCATACTCTCTACATGTCCAAACCATCTTAGCATACCTTTCTCAATTATCGTCACTATATCTTCATTTACTCCACAATCATTTGCCACGTTATTAAAAACTACTTCATCAAACGCCAATAATTTTTCATCGAACATGCCAGGGTCACCGCTGGTACGAAAATACACATCATAAGAATTTCGTGATTTTACACGATTACTATATAGACTTCTGCCAAATCGACACCTGGAAAGGGCGACATGCCGTACGTAGCGATCTCCCATAGAAGAATCCCGATCCCCCATACATCAGACTTGGTAGTAAACCTTCTGGAGAGGTCCACTCGATAAAGGTACATAGCAACAGTAAATGCATTACAAAAACCCCTCTTCATGACGGCATAACTATGGAGATTATCGGTTCTCACAAATTTCATAAATGTCCTAGCATCACTAACCTTAAATAATCTTAATCCAATTACATCTTTGTAATCGTTTAACTTTTTGCCGTGATTGTGAATGTCGAACTAAAATACACTCTCGTTTTACAATTACCGCATCTTATTTCGTGGTTACTTGTGCATGGAGATAGACCAGAAAAGGATTCTATGTACATGTACACCTCGAAGTATTTCATATTATTATAAGAAAACTAACCTTTTCAAGCATATGATAGACTTCTGCTAAATCGACACCTGCCCGGCTAGTATGCTAGCTTATACCGGCACGTTTTACGACCGGTTTGACGTTTCAGTACATTTTGGCCATATAACGTGACGGTATAAGCTATCATACTAGCCGGGCTGGATAGGGCGACATGCCGTACGTAGCGATCTCCCATAGAAGAATCCCGAACCCCCATATATCAGACTTGGTACTAAACCTTCTGGAGAGGTCCACTCGATAAAGGTACATAGCAACAGCGTAACTATGGAGATTATCGGTTCTGACAAATTTCATAAATGTCCTAGCATCACTAACCTTAAATAATCTTAATCCAATTACATCTTTGTAATCGTTTAACTTTTTGCTGTGAATGTGAATGTCGAACTTAAGGGTGGTATTCCACTCGTCCAATATCTTTGTCCAATCTTTGATCAAATTTCTTTGACAGAGGCCCATTCCACTCATCCAATATCTTTGTCAAAGATTTTTTTTCATGCGTAGCCATATTTATTAACTGTCATCGGAATCTTTGATCAAATGTCGGGGTCCCATCCAGGTTTGATGAAATCATCCAATTTCTTTGATCAAAGATATTGGATGAGTTTAATACGGGGTGGTATTCTACTCATCCAATATCTTTGTCCAATCTTTGATCAAATTTCTTTGACGGAGGCCCATTCCACTCATCCAATATCTTTGTCAAAGTTTTTTTTTTTCATGCGTAGCCATATTTATTAACTGTCATCGGAATCTTTGATCAAATGTCGGGGTCCCATCCAAGTTGGATGAAATCATCTAATTTGTTTGATCAAATGTATATTGGACAAAGATATTGGATGAGAGGAATACCTCCCGTAAATACACACTCTTTCTACAATAGGGTAGTTTCCTCATGTTGAAATTTAGAACATATTGCCGTTATATGGACAGTATACCATCAAATTGGAGCGCTCGTGGCCCAGCGGTGCCGGCGAACCGCGGGCGGCAAGCGAGGTTAAGCAATGTGGGCGCAGGTCAGTTCTTGGATGGGTGACCGCTTTGAGTGGTTACTAACTGAGCGCTCCCGAGCTTTGGAAGGCACGTTAAGTCGTTGATCCCGGCTGTTGTCTATGACATCAGTCGTTAAGCCAAGTTAGAAGCCTTCGGGCGGCTTGAGAACTTCTAACAGTCAAGTTGCCCACTCACTTGACAAAGGGGGGTCGAAGTTGCACAACGTCCGTAGGGAGTACCCACCGTTACCCTACACGTGACCCCTGGGTGGTGCTAAAAGTGCAACAAAACTGGCAACCGTACTGGTCTTCTCGAAGATCTCACGGTTCGAAAATAAATGCCATACGATTATTATTATTACCATCAAATTAACACAATAAAATGAAAATTAGATAACATAATCAGAATAATAAGAAATATACGAGACTAGTTTCCAAAAAAAATATTAACACGTAAAAGTTAAACAAAGGCTTCCAAAAGAATTTACATGATCCAATAAAAAAGAAATTGTATTACAACTATATCCTTAAACGCAGTATTTCACGGTTAAAATAGCAATTTTCTTGTTTTTCCATACATCGTTAGTACGGGGCGCGTACACTGTACAGTACATAATACTGTGACGTCATAATAATCTGTCAATTAGTATCAAGCGTTTTTGGTGTCCGAGAACAATATCGTAGTTGGTCCCATACAAAAATGTAATCCTCTTTAAAAATTAGTTCGAATGGCATCGTTAATATTTTTACACCACACCTTGCCAAAAAGCGCGTTTTTCCGCACGCTGCGCGTCCGGAATAACCCACTTTTTGGCACAGTGGTGACGTAAAATTGTGTACGAAACACGGGTCGTAAAACAGAAAGCCCTCTCTCGCATATTTATGACCCTCGCCTGCGGCTCGGGCCTTAAACATCTGCGATATCGGCCTTTCTTTGTTTTACAACCCTTGTATCGTAATGTACTATTTTGGCAAATAGCCTATTACCGCATCTTATTTCGTGGTTACTTGTGCATGAAAGATAGACCAGAAAAGGATTCTATGAACACCTCGAAGTAGGTTAAGCGGTATAATCATTGGCCCCTTAAGGCGACCATTGACTTTGAACATTTTTACATTCAAAGCAGGGTCCAAAGTCATTTAACATTTACTGTCAAATTGTTGCTTATGAACCCGAGAATCCGAACAAGTTACAACCGTAATAGTACTGTAACTCTTTTATAACTTAAATGAGTTGAATATGAAAACGGTGCGAAAAGTACAATCATTGGCCCCTGATGTATGAAGGTACTAACTTTGGCCTACCCGTTTCTACGTTATCTTGGGCCTTTTTCCGCCTATTAAATATATAAACCAAAATGGAATGGTATTTAATATCTGAAAATACTTACCTCGCAGCCCCGACAAAAAGAAAGTAGGTAAAAATCTAAATGAAAATACTTAATCCTTAAGATTTTCATAGCAAACCACTCTCAAAGTTGTAGTCGCTGCTAAAGTATTATATTTTTTCAAGTGTTCTACCTGTCAAGTTTGGAAACGACCTACTACATTTTAGAGTGTAGCAAACAAAGAAAAATAAGAAATTTATTTTTGTCCTTGCACCCAAGGATTGCGCTTAATACATTGAATTAACATTCAACGGCCAATGATTGGAGGGGGGGGCAACATTACTACAGCTTACCCTATTTCATATAATTATAAGAACACTAACCTTTTCAAGCATATGATAGACGTCTGCCAAATCGACACCGGGATAGGGCGACATGCCGTACGTAGCGATCTCCCATAGGAGAATCCCGAACGCCCACACATCGGACTTAGTACTAAATGTGTTGTACGCTAAGCCTTCAGGTGCGGTCCATTTTATGGGGAACTTGGCTCCGGCGTGGGCTGTGTATGTGTCGTCTCGCATGAGCCTCGCTAGGCCGAAGTCGGCGACTTTGACTAGATGACTCTCGCCAACTAGACAGTTACGAGCGGCGAGGTCCCTGCGAACAGAAAAATTACTAGTAAATATCACGCCATAAGCACGAGCGAAGGGAATATTACGGTGTATTTTATCACCAATACCTTTCTGTATGATAAAATTAAATTATAGTATTGATAATGGACCCGGGTGTGTCCTAAAACTGAACTGTAACCCATGACTCATGAAGGTGACTGTCCCGATGTGCCATGGGGGTCGCTGTCCAAATGACTCATGACCAAGACCATCAGGGGATGGGCAGAAGGAGCGCGGTGGAGATACTGCGATCGTGAATCCGCATGCCAAGCGTGGCGTTTATGGCATCTCACTGACCCATGGGGGTCATGACACGATACCAATGATTTAAAGTGACCAATCACCTGTGAATGAAGCTCCTGCTCTCCAGATAGCTCATGCCCTCCGCAATCTGCGTGGCCATGTACATCAGCACAACCGCGTCGATTTGCTGCCGGTTCCCGTTCCGCAAATAGTCCAGCAGGTTCCCTCGCGACATGAACTCCGTTATGATGTAGAACGGCGGTTCCCGGGTGCACACCCCGAGCAGTTTGACCAGGTTCCGGTGACGCATTTCCTTCATAATGGCCGCCTCTTCGAGGAAGTCTTTTAGCGCCATTGTGTCGTCTTTTAGGGTTTTTACTGCGACCTAGGGAAATTGAACAATGGTATAGTTATCCATTAATAAGGCACGGCCAATGGTTGGACGACCACTTTGGCGTAGTTCGGGTTCGAATCCCGGTCAGGGCACTATTTGTGTAATAAGCACGAATATTTGTTCCTAAGTTTTGGATGTTTTCAATGTATTTAAGTATTTATTTATCTATATAAGTATGTATATCGTCGTCTAATACCCATAGTATAGTCAACAGCAGTAGATGATAATTTTAGTACCTTGTCACTGTCAGTACTTTGACGCATCCCAATTGTCACAGTATAGGACGTTAGTGCGACAAAGTACTTAAATGATCATCAACATTTTTCCTTAGTTTGGGGCTGGATCTATTTGTGTAAGATTGTCTACCAATATATATATATATTAATCTAGAAGTCTCTACACGAAACGAAATCCCGAATCCCGGCCAGGGCATTATTTGTGCGGATTTTGTTCTTGGGTCTTAGATGTTCTCTATGTATTTATCTATATAAATATAAGTATGTATGTATATCGTCGTCTAGTACCCATAATACAAGCTTTGCTTAGTTTGGGACTAGGTCGATTTGTGTAAGATTGTCCGCCAATATTTATTATTATTAAATACTAGCTGTTGCCCGCGCCTTCGCTCCTATTGGTCGTAGCGTCGTCCTCGATAAATGGACTATCAAACACAAGGCGATTTTTTCAATTCGAACCAGTAGTTTCTGAGATTAGCGCGTTCACACAAACAAACAAACTTCAGCTTTATAATATTAGTAAAGATATTGACAAAATAGTTACGTTTTGGTGATTCATTTCACTACAAGCCACGTTTTACGAAAGTGCTATCTAATTTGAACCTTAAATCGCAGGGCTAAGATTGAAATTCTATTGACACGTAGGTGGTCGCAAATTCGCCTCTACCTTCATTAGGGTTATTACTTGTAAGTTACGACCAGTTTAGCCTAGTGGGTAGTGACTCCGCCTACGAAGCTGACGTTCCTGGGTTAGAAACCTGGTCAGGGTAAATTTGTGATTAGCGTTGACATTCGTTTTATTTTATTATTATTTTTATTAAAATTGGGATTGCTCTTGGCCAGCATCTAGCCAGGGGGCAAAGATGAGGCCGACGATGAAGCGAGCTCACCCAGAAGATGCCTATTCACTCGTGCCTTAAAAAGGTCCAGGTTATATGAACTCGGAAATACAGACGCCGGCAGAGAATTCCAAACCTTAGAAGTGCGCATTATAAAAGATGATGCAAAGCGCTTGGTTCGAATTAGAGGAATTTCGACCAGGTAAGGATGGTAGCCAGCCGTACGTCTGGATGTCCGATGGAAGAAGGGGGAAGGCGGTATGAGCTCATGGAGCTCCTGAGCACACTCACCGAAGTACAGTTTGTAGAAGACGCACAGACATGCTACTTTGCGTCGATGTGCTAAGCTCTGCAGCTTCGTTTCAGAGTCATAGACGTTTACTATGTATAAGTATATAAGTATTTTCATCTATTAAATATATGTATAGTTGTCTAGGACAAGAGTTGTATGTAGATTTTTTGAGGTTACTATGGGGCTAGTTATGTGTGAGATTGTCACTATAATTTATTTATTCAAATAATGCTGTAAATATTAATCTTATTTTTTAACCTGTTTAGTCTAAATTTTACTAAAGCAACGCAAATATAAAAAAAAAAAAAACATAAACAAAACTTACGAACTAAACTAAACTAACTTAGATTATTTAAACCTAGGTTAAAGGAACCTATGTCACCCAGGTCGCCGCCACTAGGCTGGCCGCGTTGCCTCGCTGAATGGCAATACCAATACGCTGAGCGAGGAACGAACCAGCCCTACGATCACCCGAGGACAGGATGAGCAAGTAGCTTAATTTTTTATGAAGCCTAATTGCATCCGGTCCCCACGGACCCAGGGTCTCCGCAGCAAACGCCGTAAATATGTAACTCTCACCGAGAGTCGCATGCCCGCAATGACGTCGTGCTTAGATAATGCTTGATTATTAATTATTGGGGTTGGTGACGACCTGTTTAGCCTAGTTGGTAGTGACTCTGCCTCCGAAGCTAGAGGTCCCGGGTTCGAATCCCGGCCAGGGCATTTATTTGTGCATTTTTCACGGATATGTGTTCTTGGGTCTTGGATGTTTTCTATGTATTTAAGTATGTATTTATCTATATAAGTATGTATATCGTCGTCTAGTACCCATAGTACAAGCTTTGCTTAGTTTGGGACTAGGTCGATTTGTGTAAGATTGTCCCCCAATATTTATTTATTTATTTATTTATTATTATGTTCGAAATTACATGGGTAAAGTTGTCGTAGGTAATCGAACCCTTGAAGGCGGGTTACAAACATCTCGCCCGTAGTGGCAATACGCAAGTTTGACCATATATTATTTAGCTAAAATGAATTTATATTTCAGTATGACCAACGACTAAAAGCCTTGTAAAAGTTTGCGGACATTT
The DNA here is from genome assembly GCA_905163555.1 of Notocelia uddmanniana. Classification (NCBI taxonomy): domain Eukaryota; kingdom Metazoa; phylum Arthropoda; class Insecta; order Lepidoptera; family Tortricidae; genus Notocelia; species Notocelia uddmanniana. The sequence continues at coordinate 70,562,104 of LR991052.1, forward strand.
TACTATTCTTTTCGTAGTACAGTCAAGTACTAAAATATGTATCGATTTAATCCTCTATTAATGTACCGAAACCTCAATCCACCCACATTGGAGCTATGGGCAATATTTTTGAGAAAGTTGTGTACACCTATATTTTCGCAGTTGACTGTACCTACAATATACGTACGAAATAAGGGTTATGTAAGAAGAATAAAATACCGTTATGTTAAACTTCTTCCAACCAGCCTCGTAGACGTCGCCATATTGCCCACCTCCTATAAACAAAAATGGGTACATAAATAAAATATTAACAAATAAGGTGAATAATTATTGCATGGGTATATGACAATTATTAGACTGATTTATAGACGAAGTGAAGGGCGCAACCCCGATGGACAATGGGGGTCAGGACCCCTACGACCCACGGGGGGTCGCGACCCCAATTCTCCCGCCCAGTTCACCTAGCTAGTGCTTCATCGCGATGTCAGTGCGGCCGATGGCCCACGGGCAATGTGTAAAGTGAGCTTAAGCTCCTACGGCCCAGACGACCCAAGACTGTCGCGAACCTGGTGACACATAGGGCTATGACCCTAACGACCCATGGGGGGGTCACGGCGCCGACGACCCACGGGGGTCGCGACCCCAATTTTCCCCCGCGCAGCTCACCTAGCTTGTGCTTCATCACGATGTCGGTGCGGTCGATCTCCCACTGGTCGGGCGGCGCGAGCGGGAACACGGTCGGCTTGTTCCGCTTCGGCGCCGGGTACAGCAGCTGTGTGATCAGCCCGTCGCCGAGCACCGAGTGATGGTGGACCAGCTCCGCCAGCGTGCCGAACTTCGACTCCGACGTTACGTACACCTGGAAGATTAAACAATTCATGTACTGTCGGCCAACACTACGGATTCCTCCCCAACAAAATCGTATGTAAGCTGGCCGTTTTTGTTGGTATATATTCGAAACTATCTTAGAACTCACTCATTCGAAAATATCTTAGAACTGTCAACCCGTAGCGTTGGCCCATAGTACATCGATGTTATTTGGAAAAGCAGGTATACGTTTTCATTTCTCATACTCTGAGTGGGTCATTGTTCATCTAAGTGGCGTGCAGAAAAGTGTTTTTCATTTCTCATACTTTGAAAGGGAGTTATTATTCAGCTCTGTAGCGAGCCGTAAGTGGTATATTTCTGATCTAAAAAATTTTTTTATAAAATGTTAGCTTATTTAGCATTTTTGAAAAGCAGTGTTTAACTCGAGTGGAACGGCCCGTTTCAAAATATCTCGTCAGAAATGGGTATCTTTCAGCCCTCGGTTAATAATCTACTATTACTTGTTTACCCGGCTGCGCGACATCCAATAACAAGGTAAGTTATTTGTTTTGAGATTCATGAGTTCTATCGATTCTAGTAAAGAATGTTCTGGTGGCTAGCACAACTTCCTACCAAGTCTTTTTCTTCTTCAACGTTAACTAACATCATTAATAGTACATTACTACAGAGGCCGGGACGAAAGGGGTTGCCGGCCGAAGACATATATAGGTCTAAGGCGGGCAACCCCAAATTTCCCGCCGAGGTATGTATAGTGCTTTTCTCAAACATGCAATGAAATAAACAACAAAAAAAAAACAAAATTTTATTTTTAATACGCATAGTGGCAGAATGTCATGATGCCTGTGCCACAAATTTATGTGGAATGGAATTAAAAAAGAGGACTTTGCCGGCCTAGGCCTGCAAGATTTGTATGAAATTCCATTAACGACCTCTTGTTCTAGCCGCACCTGAAACGTCATACTTCGCAGCCTATTATAAGGAACATAACATCAATATTTCATTGCATGTTTGAGAAAATATATTTTTGTGTAGCAAAGTGATATACAGTGTAAGCTTTTAGAACAGTCATCGGTTTCGGTTGTAACATAACACTTTAAACACTCGTTCTTAATAGCCGTCTACGGATATTTTTAAGAATCGGTTGAAACAGTTCATTGTGGCATACCTAGCGGCGCAAGCGACAAAGAAGTACAGATCCGAAGATTGTTTTAAGTATCTCACGGCCTGTCTGTATTCAGTCCTCACTTAGGAGACATTACCTTTCCGTCGGAGTCTTCGTTTATCCTGTAGTGGTAGACACGACCTTCGTAGCGCAGCGATATGCTCCTCTGACCGGGACTCGATTCGGACTCGCGCACCTTAAACAAACAGTAGTAGAATGAGAATCAAGGGAAAAATGGATATATGTTTGCATGGAGAAAATCGTCGCCTGTTGATGAAAAACGTAATCATCGATGTTTAGTCATATTTCAGTATAATGTTTGTCATATTAGGGAACTCAGCCTTTCTTCTAGCGAAAGAATTTCGATGTATGTATAAGATAGTAACGTTAGCTTGTGCTAACTGCTGAGTTGGCCTTCTACTCTTGTTAGAGTATGTAGGGGATGAATCCGCTGACCCCATTAGGAGTCATTCCTCTAATGACACATTAAGGTTATGACTCTTATGGTGGCCACGATTCAAATGACGCATGGTGGCCACGATTCAAATGACCCACGGGGGGGTCACTGCTCAAATGACCCATGGGGGTCACGACCCCAACGATCCACGGGGGTCGCGGCCCCAAAATCAGATCTAAGCCAGACCGCGACGTACCAGGAAGCTGCCGTTGATCCCGGAGGAGAGCAGGTACTCGGCGGCGTTGCGCGATATGGGCCCGTGGTACCACGAGTGCTTCTCCAGCGAGTTGACCGGCGTGACGTAGTTGCTGGGCACCCAGCCCAGCGAGCCACTCAGCGTGTGCGCCTCGCACCACTCGCCGCTCGCGTTGTAGCTCATTATGCGGACTTGCTCGCCTGCGGAACAAACATTTCTATGAGCATCATCACCTTCTTTACGTCCCACTGCTGGACACAAGCCCCATTTCACAGGTGAAAGGGAACGGGCAGAATTCCCCGCGCTGGCAACCGGGCATGTGTATTTGTATCATCATCATCATCATATCAGCCGTCCGCTGCTGGACATAGGCCTCCCCTAAAAAGTGCCACGATGACAGGTCTTGCGCCACCCGCGGTCCAGCGGACTCCCGCGGCCTTTAGCAGTTTTACCAGTCCACCATGTGGGGAGCCTGCCCACACTACGCCTTCCAGTACGTAAGTGTAATTAGTAAAGAGTAGATATAGGGTAAAGCGGCAATTACACTGCATCGTTCACCTAATGCGGTCGCCGAATTTATTTTAAACTACTTAGGCCAACAAACGTCGTCTTTACATTAGTCTGTCCGCCTACTTATAAGCGTTGGCAGTTGTCGAATGCGGCCGGCTAACGTGTTCTTTACACTTTTGCGGTTGCCGCATGCAGCATGCGGAGAACGACGAAGTGTAATTGCCGCTTTGGGCCACACGGGCGTAATTTCGTGAGTTGTGAGCGGCGTGATTACTGATTTCGGTCGTCGCCATACTTGTGAGCATCACCGAAGTTTTCAATACATGTCACAAGTATGGTGACGACCGAAATTACGACGCTCAAAACTCACGAAATTACGCTCATGTGGCCTCACCCTTAAGGGGCAATATTTTTTTTTTTTTTTTGGGTACAATCTTACACAAATCGACCTAGTCCCAAACAAAGCAAAGCTTGTACTATGGGTACTAGACGACGATATACATACTTATATAGATAAATACATAGAAAACACCCAAGACCCAAGAAAAAATATCCGTGAAAAATGCACAAATAAATGCCCTGGCCGGGATTCGAACCCGGGACCTCTAGCTTCGGAGGCAGAGTCACTACCAACTAGGCTAAACAGGTCGTCAATTACACTTCGTCGTTCGCCGCATGCTGCATGGAAACCTTAACTCTCTGGGCTTCTAATACCAATATTTGCCAAACCTTAACTCTCTGGGCTTCTAATACCAATATTTGCCAAACCTTAACTCTCTGGGCTTCTAATACCAATATTTGCCAAACCTTAACTCTCTGGGCTTCTAATACCAATTTTCTGACTTTTCTTACATTTTCTTCAGTCACCACCGTTATTGGCCTACCTGAACGGGGATCGTCTTCAATCGACTCCCTACCCAGTTTAAATAAACGACTCCACTTTTTGACCGTAGCATAAGAAGGTCCATTAGCACCATAAATGCTAGCCATTTCTTCAAAAATACATTGCGGTGATTTAGCACTTTTTGTAAGGAACTTAATTACAGCACGGTGCTCAATTTTCGTAATATTTGTTGATATTTCAGACACGGTGAACTTTGCCGTTGAATATCTCAAGAAAAACTCAAAAAAATATGACATGATTTTGTTTTTAATAATTTGTTTTTAAATGGCCTTTCTAGTGGCCAGCACCATAAACGCATATACGACCTCGAAATACCATAGGCTTAGGACTTATCAGCCGCCCCTCGTATACTTCCCTCGCCTACAGCTCGGGCCGCAAAATCTGTGATCTCAGCCTTTCTTTGCTTTACCACCCTAGTTGTGTAATGTACTATTACAGTACATATGGTGCTACTTCATCATCAGCAGATTACGTGCATATGTCGAAACTTTAAAGAGCCATATGTACTGTAAAACGTTGTACGATACACGTGCGAACAGGTAATTCGCAACTCGTGTCGATTTTTTTTTTATTCAAGAAAAATACATTAAATTTTACATACAATAAAACTCGCCAAACTGTGAAGTTTAATCCAATTACACTTTTCTTTTTCACTTTTTTGTTTGTGGGTTAATTTAAAACACTCCCTTCGCTCGTGTTTCAATTTATCACCATTCGTTGCGAATTTCCTGTTCTCTGAACTTGTATCGTAATGTTGTTGTTGCGGTATAGCACCATCGACCGAATTATAACAGGACATATGTTTCATACATAATGTGGGAGCATCATAAAGCAACCCACAATGCCCACAAACAATTACGAACCCCGCGAACTGTTATAATCACGCTCGAGTAATTTACAAAGGACGATTCGTTTTGGCGAACGGAAATTACTTATAACACAATACAATCCTTCAAAAGAGGCAGCATCGATGATCACATCAACCACGCAAATAAGGTACTTATTTCTATTGTACCGCGGGCTTGAATCGCGTGGATGTTTCCGAGGACTAGCACCATTCTGAATTTGGGTTGGGTGTGGTTGAAAACAAATGAAGTTATTCAAGCATGAATCAATGTTTTGATATATTGTTACCTGCTTTTATTTAATTTAACTGTACCTCAATGTCTGTTTAATCTTAAGAGGGCGCAGTACGTATGGTTCTCCGTACATACGTATTTATGCTCTCATTTTAAAACGCCATGCTAGAATAACATGAAACTTTGTATACACAATGGGATCCAGCTTGTCTAGGGCGGAAATTAGTTTCTGTTGCTTGAAATTATAATGGCGAAAAAATACAGCGATTATTAAGGTTTTCATACAAGCCGTAAAAAACTCAAACCAAAACCGCTGTATTTTTTTTCTTTATAAATTTCTAGCAACAGTAACTAATTTCCGACCTAGGTATGCCGGATCCCATTGTGTATACAAAGTTTCATGTTATTCTAGCATGGCGTTTTAAAATGAGAGCCTAAATACGTTTGTATGGAGAACCGATCCACACCGATCGTACTGCGCCGTCTTAAGCTGTTTTGCCCAGGCTTCTGAAATATCGCTACTTTCGTATATCGTTCGGGACCCGGGTATGTCCTAAAACTACGAACAAGACCACCGGGGGATGGGCAGCAGCATCCCTAGAGTGCGGTGGAGATACTGCGATCGCCAACCCGCATGCCAAGCGTGGCGATTATGTGAATTTGGGGGAGGTCTATGTCCAGCAGTGGAGGTCCTTTGGCTGATATGGTGGTGTTGGAATATCGTTATTGTTAACCCATCAAAAACATAAATGTGAAAATGGCAGCCAAGTTCACCTACAAAAGAATTGAGATCTAAATGGGCGTGTAAAGTTTTCTATGCAGTATGTTATAATACCATAAAATCTTTTGGATATTTAAGAAAACTGCCAAGTTAAACCTCAAAATGCATTAAGCCGCAGTAGATTAGTTTTACTGCACACAATCTAGTGCCAAACTTGGCAACTTTTTAGATAATCTACGGAACTTGGCGCCCATTTAGATCTCAATTATTTTGTAGGTGAACTTGGCTTCCATTTTCACATTTATGTTTTTGATGGGATATGATTACTTTTTGTCAAACTTCATCCAATGGTGCTTTCCCAGAGCGAATGCACGAGTTACTATACACAATATCTCAATAACTATTAAACCTATGTTTATGAAATTTGGGGTTCTAGTTGTTCTAAAGGATCTTAATATATGTACCTAATTTCATGTTTTTATGTTCGATAGATTTGGAGTTCAGTTCTCCAAACGGTTCGTGTAATAAAACACACGGCTGCTGTCCGCCTGTTCCTGGGGTGAACTTGGCTGGACACGCTACCGCGTGTCTAGATTGATAAAAAAAAACACCAATATTAAAGCGATGCTGGTTTCAGTTTAGGGATTCGGAAGGCTACATGCCGTGTATGGTTTAACGATACGAATGCTACTTGTAACACCTTATTGTACCTGAAAGTACGTGAAATAAATTACATGTTTGGAGACTGGAAAGACACCAAGTCTGGTCACTTCCGGATAGAAAACGGCTGAATGCTTTTTTTTATATACCCCAAAGTACTCGTTACATTGAAAACGTGAAAAATATCACTCGCGAGGTTTAAGACCACAATTTGAGGAGTGTCTTTTCAAAAGCGCTTATTTTTATCTTAACGCTACTTCTAAAGAGAACGTCGTCTATGAAAACTTAAGGTTCAATTTAGAAGTAGAGTTACAGAAAAATTAAACCCTTTTGAAAAGACACTCCTCACTTGCTCTGTAGATATGTGGTGTTGTGTTCCTGGTGGTGAGAAAGGTCGCCAGAGCTCCCGAGGATGCGCTGTGTTGGGAGTGAGGGACCTGCATCTAGCGATCAACACGACGAATCCTCAAGTCAATAAAGGGTCGGCAACGTGCTTGTGATTCTTCTAGAGTCGAAAGCGTCCTTAGGCTACGACGTCTGCATACCACCAGACAGATCGTAACCTTGTTAAGGCGAAGGGGTAGGCAAGCTCTTTCCATACAACAGCGCTACAGTTATTATTTTTGGTCAATATGCTTATTTTTCTGTTAGCTATGACTTGATGTTTTTCTTTTTTAATTTTTATTATTTATTGAGTTTTTTTTTAATAAAGCATATTTTAAAGTCGCCACTCGAGAACCTTTTCGCCCCAACGGCCATCGGTTCTACGTGCTATGTGCCCCGCCCACTGGCACTTAAGTTTAGCGATTCCACACCGGAAGGCGTAGCGCGGGCAGGCCCCCCACACCGGAAGGCGTAGCGCGGGCAGGCCCCCCCACACGGTGGACTGATGACTTGGTAAGGGTCGCGGGTGTCCGCTGGATGCGGTTGGCGCAGGACCGGTCATTGTGGAAGTCTTTGGGGGAGGCCTATGTCCAGCAGTGAACGTCATTCGGCTGACATGATGATGATGATGATGATATTTTAAAGTTCTGCGTATATCCAATATGTACCAACAAAAACTAAATAAAATGCTGTAGTGCCAAAACTAACGAAAAAAACTTCCACAACCTTTGCATGGAGAATGCTTTGCCCTACCCTTCGCCTTAAAGTAGCTGTATAACAAACAAAAAAACAGTTGAGAGCAACACATCCCGTTTATGAACAGGGTGACCCGTAATACCCGTATCCTCTTAATCAGTTCTACACGAAAAAAACTACCAAATTCTTGTTTCGGTAACCAGGTTTTTACTTGCACATTATTTATTTAATCGTATGGCATTTATTTACGAACCGTGAGATCTTCAAGAAGACAAGTACGGTTGCCAGTTTTTGTTGCGCTTTTAGCACCACCCAGGGGTCACGTGTAGGGTAACGGTGGGTACTCCCTACGGACGTGGTGCTACTTCGCCCCCCTTTGTCAAGTGAGTGGGCAACTTGACTGTTAGAAGTTCTCAAGCCGCCCGAAGGCCTCTAACTTGGCTTAAGGACTGCTGTCGTAGACAGCAGCCGGGATCAACGGCTTAACGTGCCTTCCAAAGCACGAGAGCGCTCAGTTAGTAACCACTCAAAGCGGTCACCCATCCAAGAACTGACGTGTTAACTCTATGGCACACTTCTAGTAAAAAAAATGTATAGAAAACTATGCATATTTCTATTCTCAATATATACCTATACTAGTGAGAATACCAATCCATATAGTAAATAATTATTAAAATTCAATATTGTAAATATAACGATACTAATTTAACTGTACTGCTTTAATTGTTGTTGTTATAACATTTAGAAATAAAACGTACATAAATTCCACCAACTAGAATTAAATATTATTCATTACTAAATAAATTATAATGATTACTAAATAAATGGTAATAAGTATAATAAATTGTTTGGATGTACAATAAAATTACTTAGGAGAACGTTTATTAAACTCGTAGCACAGATTTTTGAACTCACATATCGACGAATCCAGCAACGCAAAAACTAGTTTGATATATTCAAAAGGTACTTAAATACGATATACTTTACATAGTGGCCTCCTTTTTTCAATATCTACCGTTAAATTTAAATAATGACAATTAATTATTTAGTCGGCCTGTTTAGCCTAGTTGGTAGTGACTCTGCCTCCGAAGCTAGAGGTCCCGGGTTCGAATCCCGGCCAGGGCATTTATTTGTGCATTTATCACGGATATTTGTTCTTGGGTCTTGGATGTTTTCAATTTATTTAAGTATGTATTTATCTATATAAGTATGTATATCGTTGTCTAGTACCCTTAGTACAAGCTTTGCTTAGTTTGGGACTAGGTCGATTTGTGTAAGATTGTCCCCCAATATTTATTTATTTATTTACCAGTGGCGCTAGCGGACCTGTCACATTTTAGTAAAGCGCTCTTGGGCACTGGTCTCACCGCCGGCGCCGAGAGATGAACGAGTAGAATTTAATACCAGAAACGAGTGGGCAAGCGGGCGAGATGCGAGTGGTTTTGTGTGAGCTTATCACTTACTCGCCGGCGGTGGGACCAGTGCCTTAACCAGGTCATCAGGCCACTTACTTTTCTTGACTTAATTTAATTTAGCTTAAACTTCAAGTATTGTTTTCTTGTTGAACAATAAAGCGTATTTGTATTATATTCTGTGTTAATAGGTACTGTCTACGTGCGTCCCCAATAAGCCTTACAATTTTACAAAAGCCAGAAAATAGGGAAACATATTAAATTAAATAAATAAATAAATAAATATTAGGGGACATTTTTTTACACAAATCGAACTAGTCCCACAGTAAGCTCAATAAGGCTTGTGTTATGGGTACTATACGACGATATATTTAATAGATATATACTTAAATACATAGAAAACATCCAAGTCTCAGGAACAAATCTCTCTGCTCACCACAGAAAAAATGCCCTTACCGGGAATCGAACCCGGGACCTCTAGCTTCGGAGGCAATGACACTACCAACTAGGCTAAAGAGGCCGACATATTACCTTGAAATAAGTGCCGCCGCCCACGTTTTGATACAAAACAAATCTAATCTGGAGTTGTGTAAGGCGAATTGCCATCTTCATGAATTTAAGAGTAAAACTCTTTTCGGTGTAGCCGATGAAGTATGCCGTTCTCTCCACCTTGTCCTATCCAGAGCCACCTTGGTTTCCTTATACGACACTACTTCTATTTTCTCTTTTATTTGTTTAATATACATCTATGATTTCTAAAAAGCTATTGACTATTTTCATATGACGACGGTTGCAAACAACCACGCAGTCTGCCTGATGATAAGTACTATCACGCTTTTTAATTTGGGCCCCATGTTTTTTATTTGAAATTCTGTACAGTATGACAGGGCTGGTCAACCTTAAGGTGGTCCAAATCTATGTATACTAATATTATAAAGCTGAAGAGTTTGTTTGTTTGAACGCGCTAATCTCAGGAACTACTGGTCCGAATTGAAAAATTCTTTTTGTGTTGGATAGTCCATTTATCGAGGAAAGCTTTAGGCTATATAACATTACGTTGTGACCAATAGGAGCGAAGACGCGGACGAAGTCGCGGGCAACAGCTAGTTAAAGATAAAGATAAAATGATGGAGAAATAAACGATTTATTTCACTTTTCTATGCAGTATGTTATAATACCATGGAAGCTGTTGGATATTTGCCCGGGTATGTCCTAAAACTACGACCAAGACCACCGGGGAATGGGCAGCAGCATTCCTTAAATGCGGTGGAGATACTGCGATCGCCAACCCGCATGCCAAGCGTGGCGATTATGGCATTTACCCCCCATGAAATTGGGGGAGGCCTATGTCCAGCAGTGGACGTCCTAGGGCTGATATGGTGGTGGTGGTGTTGGATATTTAAGAAAACTGCCAAGTTAAAGCTCAGAATGCATTAAGCCGTAATAAATTAGTTTTACTGTAAACAATCTAATGCCAGAGAGACGGAACTTGGCACCCATTTAGATCTCAATTCTTTTCTCGGCGATGACGACAACCACCCGTCGCATATTGAACTTGGCTGCCATTTTCACATTTATGTTTTTGATGGAATATAGCACATGAAATCGGAGCGATATCACCATTTGCTAGCACGTTTTGAATATTTGTATTTGTATCATATTGAACCAAACGGGCATCGCCACTTTACTCAGAGAAGAGGCATACAAAATTATATTAAGTTGTTTTGATCATTGTATAATATTACTTTTTTTACTTTTACTTTTTTTTTGTAGGTAGTGTAAAATCAGGAAAGATGCCCCAAGGCATAAGCTCGGCGTCCCAAAAGTACGTTTAGCGAAATCTAAAAAATGTTTTATTTACCAGAGCATTAAACTTTATAACCATTTACCTGATTTTGTAACCTCATTGAAAGACCTCAAATACAAATAATATCTTACAAATATTTTAACTAATCATGCACTGTACAATATAAAAGAGTTTTTTGACATTGAATTCAGATAAGGCTAAGTTAATAATGTTCTCTATTTCTATAATAATTTTGTATAAACGGAACTGTCATAATGTAAACCTAGATTTAAGATGTATTCTAGTGCATATTACATGTCAATGGAATAAATTATCTTGACTATGACTATGGCTATCAAGAGTAATATTGTAATTAGAGCCTATTGTAATTAGTGTAGTTAATTACTCAAAACCCAATGCGTTACTACTACACGTCAAAAAGGATAATAGTGCCTAAATATTTTTTATTATTTTTACTACAGATAATAATAATATATGACAAATAATATAATAATAATAAATCACGTCTATAATAATGCCTAAATATGTTTCATTAATTTCATTATATTACCAATTGATTATATGTATTGGCAAATCATAATTATATTAATTAACTGTAAAATTCAATTTCTTAAATATGCACTGCTTGAGATGACGTCGCGTCGTGTCGTAGTAAACAGAACATTAAAGGCTGTTTCATTTGCTGGCATTTGTACTGTCTCGTTAAATTACTTTGCTGATATGTAACCGTACAAGCTGTCGTGTTCAAAGCCCATTTCATTACACCAACTTTGTAATTAATTATAAGTATAATAATATTTAATGACAAACAGACGTACATGGCTGGATCAACAAGCGAAGCCAATCATCGGATAGCATCATTACTTATCCACACACCCACTCAACGTCTACGTACGTAGAACTGGGTAGATCTCATGTGATCTACCTAATACAAGTGGGTCTGTGAGCTGTAGATCTCGCGATTATTTTCCCAAAAACTGACTCCCAAAAAAATATAATTATCAGACCTGTTTACAAAATATCTCGAGAATCGGTTGAAAATCCCGAAAAAGATAGCAAAGGGTAGCCCTGTATGACCGATCCGGTATGAATCGGCCGAATTATTTACTAGCCCTACAAATAGGACAAATTTGAAGTTCGGTTCTCATTTATATCCCCCTGTGAAATACCTGCTAACAAAATTTCCCATATCAAAACATTGATGTGTCTCACCGTTTTGCTATTACTATATTCATATTAATTGATTTGTATTACTGTCATTACACTATGAGTCTTTGAGATTAGAGATTACATGTCAATCATAACAATTACATGATAATAATTTCTACTAGATGGATATATTGAAACTTAAAAAATATTAATAACAATAAAATGCATTAGTACAAAAATCATAATAATCTATTTTTTTATGATATAGGAGGCAAACGAGCAGACGAATCGCCTGATGGTAAGCGATTAGCGCCGCCCATGGACACACGCAACACCAGAGGGGTTGTAAGTGCGTTGCCGGCCTTTAAGGTGGGAGTACGCTCTTTTCTTGAACGTTTGAAGGTCGTATCGGTCCGGAAATACCGCATAAAGTATATTAGTAAATATTATTCTTGGTTGGACACAGTTTGGCCACACAAACAAGTTACACATACGTCGTGTAGCTAACAATATTGGCCTCTTTACGAAAATAAAGGAAATGAAATACATGGAATACATGTCCATGAATTACAAAATTTACTAAATATTCGGTCAGAAATTAAGCTACAGAATGATATGCCTATTAAGTCTGAGTCTGAGCTCATATATAAAGCGCTACTAAATAATACTTCCGTCATGTGCACACATATTGTAAAAAAAACATAACGAGTATAATACCCAAGGGTATTCAATGTATACATAACAAACTGTTTAAAATGGGTGGAATTTTGGAATAAAACAGTTCATAGAGCAAACTAGAATTTGCCCTTTTGGAAGGACGGCTGACCTGCTTAAGACCCTCAAATCTCAGATAACTTATTAGAGTTAAGTCAAATCGTATATGAAACTAGAAAATAAAATATTAGGATTTTGGGGGTAGATTTACCTTTCTTGAGAGCCAGAAGTCGCGTCCGGCCAAAGGGTTTCTCCCCATCTTTAGGATGCATTAATTGAAAAAAGAATCTCATTAATTACACAGTATGACCATACAAACAAGTTACACAGACGTCGCTTAGCTAAAGATATTGGTCTCTATAGAAATCTATGGACGTTCACACATGGTGCATATAGGAAACAGCTAGACGATTACGTAACGATTCAAAAGGCAGGTCGATCGAACTGTCATTTTCTCATAAAAAATTACAGATATTAATTTGGCAAACATACTTACGCCCTGCCTGATGGTAAGCAGATACCGTACCCCATGGACACTTGCGAACCCAAAACAATCACAAGCACTTCGCCGACTCTTTATTTGAGAATTCGTTGCGTTGCCAGCTGGAGACATGCAGGTCTCGCACTTTCAACTCAGCGCATCCTCGGGAGCTCTGGCGGCCTTAGTCACCACCAGCAACAATAAACCACATATCTAAAGAGCAATTAGTACTTGTGTTATGGCTTCTTGAGGTGAGGCTATGGCTTCTTCTGTGAGGTGGTGATTCCAAGGTTGAGCTTGCTGCTAGGACAGTTGAGATGTTCCGCTGTACCTTTCTTACACGTTAGGTATAGTGCAGTAACAAAGCGTCTATATTGTGATACTCTACAAATGATTTACCAAGGGGGTCGCATTTATATCGATTATCGATGTGGGTAAAACATCTATCGCTCTCTCACTAGCAATACGAGGATACTTTATTTACAGCGATAAACGAATAACGCGGCAAATTCATGCGGATAATTTTACTAGTGTGTTAGTTTTGGATTTGAATTCTTTTAATCACATTAATGCATCCTAGAATACAAGGTACTATTGTATAATAATATACGTATTTTATATGTAGTATTTTGTGAAAGATATGTTACCGTATGTACAATCTTAGACCGATTATTCATAATTTTTTTAAATAATTAATAAAAAAGTTTAGATAACAATGTCCCTGATTTTAATCTGATTAAGTATGCCAATTTTGAATAATTTACAACGCAGTTGTATTCGAGAACAAAAGTGCATAAAATTAAGATTACGTATAAAAGTGGCACAATGGTAAATTTAGTTTACAGGTGGTTGGTACTTATGTTGATATTTGTAGGTTTTTCAATAATGCGCTACTGTGAAATTCCGGGACATTTCCGAGTTGGGAATATTCTTCATACAAATCGGGAATACAAATATATATAATAAATATACAAATCTCAGACACGGCAGATTGTTTACGGATGCAATTAAAAGTTTGTTTATTGACTTAAGCGGTACCTTTTATACGAGCGGTATGGGCTAGCATAATTTGCTATAGCAAATGTCAGTTTTTTTTTAAATGACATCATATTTTGAACGTTATTGCTTGGACAGTAAAGTCAGCTTTTGAACGAACTAATTTGGTATAATTTGGTCAAGTGGAGGCGAGTAGTGCCAAGCAGGGACAAGTTAGAACAAAAACGCACAGGCTCCGGTCCGGTCACGATCCACTGAATAGGTTTGATGACGAAAGCAGAGTCGCCACAATGTGAGGAGTACGGGACAGTCTATTATGTGCAAATCTAATGATGGAGCTCGACCTCGAACCAAGAGCAAGGGGCTTGCAATGGGTGGAGCGCGCCGCTTTAATAACCTAACGCTCGAAAACCCTGATTCTAGCTGTCAGTCGCGGGCCGCCACCGTCCGAGCATGTACGTACGTGTCGTTTTGTGATCCGCTGCCGCGCGCCGCCGACTTGAACGCGACGAACCGCGCGTACTAAATACGTAATTTTTTGTGTGATTTAAAAAACCCACGATGAAACCGATAACCGGCCACACATGCTCTGTGTATATGGTTGTTTGAATACCCGAAGGAACGTTGGTGTATCTTTTTTTTCAGTTGCCTATAAATTTTGAACGGTAAGTTTTTTTATTTTAGTTTGGTATATGTAATAATAAGTAGTTATTTAGTGTTGGTTGGTGTTTAAAATTATTGGTTTATGTTTAAAATTATCAAGTTGTAAGTTACAATACAAATAAATACGATACGAACCACCTGGCTACTTGTTAGGTACTTATAGCTTAAACTCACCATTTCCGACGATTTACTTATTAAGTAACTAACTGTAATTTTATTCAAAATGAAACGCGTTATTAATTTTATTTTACTTGATTAGCTAAATAATAGTTGTCCTATTTAGGTAGTTGTACTTTATTGTGGCCATAGCATTTGAAACACGGACAAAGTGTAGGTATAAATAGCTGAAAAACATAAGAAGATGACCTGTCCTGTTGTATGCAGTTGTGACGTGTTTGTTGTTGATTTGTATGTCCGACAAAACCGGTTGGTTGATGATTTGAAATGTATTTTTTTATATTTTAGACTACTGGGTTTCGAGATGAGGGGGGGGGGATTGGTAATTTTTTGGCTATTATCTTAAATAATTTCCAAAATAATTATATTAAAATTACAAAAAATATCTTTAAGATGTACACAATGAGCTCTTTCATTTTAAATGTAACACGATATATGTAGTTTGAAGGTACTTCCCCTACACGTAAAATGAGGATGCATTTTCTTTCTTGCAAAACCCACCATGTCGTTAAAAAACATATGAGATTTATTATTCTTGTGAAGTAACATGTACTTAATTAATATCGGTTCACTGTACTTAAGCGACATCTCGTGAGGTAGAACATTTTTTTGCATAATTGAAGTATTTTTGGCGTGACAACCCTAGGGCTACACGTGCCACGCGTGAATGAATACAAGTTATGCGATAGACAGAGATGCAGAGAGTAGGCACGTTTCTTATGCCTAAACGCCGTTTTTGTTAGGAAGTGAAATTTCTGTACTTGTACTATTCCTTATTCTGTGCCAAGAGGAAGAATGTAACTTTTTTTTACTGAGCGAGTTTTCTTGTATGTTGGTATTTTCGGAACCTTTCTCTGAGGGTCAAAGTTTGTATACAGTTTGTTTTGTAAATAAGTATACATGTACAATTTTTCGTGTGTAATGTTTTTATTATGTTTTTTGTATGTATAATGTTTGTAATTTCTTATTTCAATTTCAGTTGACGATGCAGTAGTTTAAACTCGGTAAAGGCTTGCTGGAGTTGACATCGTCATTTTGCATAAAGGTTTTAAATTAATAAACATTAAAACAATGCAAGTTGTGATTTACGTCGGGGACAAACTGTGACAATGACAAGCGTGGGGGAGAATTGTGACAATTACCTTTCTTGAGACTGAGCTGGTTCTCGCCGCCGGCCTGGAAGTCGTACAGCGCCACGAACAGCTGCGGGTCGTCCTCCTCGTGGTGAGCGAGGAGGTTCTCCTTCGACGTCCATCTGAAAACACGGGGCGAGTTGAAACACAATCATGTTCCGATTGTAACTAAATCTATACTAATATTATAAAGCTGAAGAGTTTTTTGTTTGTTAGAACGCGCTAATCTCAGAAAGTACTGGTTCGAATTGAAAAATTCTTTTTGTGTTGGATAGTCCATTTATCGAGGAACGCTTTAGGCTATATAACATCACGCTGTGACCAATAGGAGCGAATAGCGGACGAAGTCGCGGGCAACAGCTAGTTAAAGATAAAGATAAAATGTTGGACAAATAAACGATTTATTTCACTTTTCTATGCAGTATGTTATAATACCATGGAAGCTATTGCATATTAAAGCTCAGAATGCAAATAATATAACATCACGCTGCGACCAATAGGAGCGAATACGCGGACGAAGTCGCGGGCAACAGCTACTAAATGGATATGTGGGGACAACCTACGAATATTAGAAAGGTATGTAATACATTCTGCTGGTTGCAAATCTTGAGCAGAGCGTGGTTGTAGAAGTGACAGATGGATATCATATGAGTAAAACTCAGAAAACGGGAGAAAAATAATTAGTTTTTGGTGATTACATATTCCTCCGTGGTCTATCCGATTCTTATGGTACTCAAGGCTTACTTTGTCATTTTACCAAATTTGAAGCAGATCAGTTAAGCCGTATCGGAGGAGTAGCGATTTACATTTGTGGTCTAACATTGAGCTCCGCTCAAAATTATACGTATAAATACTTCCCCGAAAGCAATTTTTCAATTTATTATAACAAGAGCTCATAGCGAATTCTTCGTGTTAATATAACGCTCCCGAGATATTGCAGTGCTCCAGCAATACTTGTACGTCCCGTTCACAGACATATAATGTCTATAATATAGACAGTTCAAACCACGACGAAGTCGCCTAGTCATTATCTACACTCAATAAATAAACAAATTTTAGGGAGACAATCATACAAATCTAACTAGCCCGAAGCTCAATAAGGCTTGTGTTATCGGTACCAGGGCTGCAGGGCTCGGAACCGGTTAATCTCAAAATCCTGAAATAGCCATATTTTTAATTAGTTTATGCTCTTTATGTAGGACTCAATAATGTATTTGGGTTATTACGTCATATTGTTAGATTGCCTGAACAGAACAGAACATGAAATAGTAGACGAAAGAACGATAAGAACTAAAACCGGTATTTTTGTATGGACTGAATACCGGTTTCCGAGCCCTGATCGGTACAGTCAAGGAATTTAATTTGTGACCTCCTTAAGGTTGACAGTCCTATCAAACCGTATAAAAATTCAAAGAAAATGTTTGCGAAATAGGTAAAGGGAATTAAATTCTACTGCACTAACAAAACATCCAAGACTCAGAAACAAATCATCATGCTCATCACACGAAAATTTGCCCTATAGATGTTTTTATAGCGGGAAAGCTTATATTGAGCATAAGTAATTATATTATTGTCGATTCCCGTTTTCTTGGATATTGCCTCTAAATAGGGTATTATTTCATAACACCAAAAAGTGTTTTTTTTTACGTCACCAATAAACAAATTATACGAAAACACTCGAAAAAAAACAAAGTTCAACTTATTTATGTAATTTAATTTTAAAGATTTTTAAATACAACATATACACGTAAAAGGGTCGCACATTGACCATTTCGCTACAAACTTCTTACTAACCGAGCGTTTTGAGCGTTTCGTAAAATTTGCTGATCTGTATATCAGTGAAATACCGTACTGTATAGGATTTAACCAAGGAGCTAAGCAGTATACCCTATAGTTAGTATGTTCCGCAGAGCGCAATGGTTGGCATGTTAAGTACGTTTGCGTGGTCTACTCAGGAATATGTCTATGATCACGTTCAATATACCGGTGCGGTATTGCATTATATGATAATATTAAAATGTAGTAGTAAAAATGGGAATAGTTTCAATCAAATTTATTTTCAGTTTTATAATCAAGCGGAGCATTTTTTGAAAATTTAAAGCTAGTGATTCATTAGCGGATCTGGCAATTAAAAAAATACAACACAGTGTAAACTGACTGTTAAGGTTTTATTTTTTGCGTCACAGGCCGCGTTCATAAATTTCTAACATCATCATCCTCTTAGCGTTATTCCCAGTACAGTTGCATCCTGAAGGATGCCTGGGGTCCGCTACCTAATCCCAAGAATTGGCGTAGGCACTAGTTTTAACGGAAGCGACTGCCATCTGACCTTCCAACCCGAGGGGGAAACTAGACCATATTGGGATTAGGCTTGTCAAGTGAGTGGGCAACTTGACTGTTAGAGGTTCTCAAACCGCCCGGAGGCCTCTAACTTGGCTTAACGACTGCTATCATAGACAACAACCGGGATCAACGGCTTAAGGTGCCTTCCAAAGCACGGGAGCGCTCAGTTAGTTACCAGTCAAAGCGGTCACCCATCCAAGGACTGACCTCACCCGACATTGCTTAACCTCGCATACCGCACGCGGTACGCGGGCGCCGCTGGGCTATGAACGCTCCTGATAAATTTCTAACATGTTATTAGAATATTAGATTTTCATTACTAAAGTATTAGACAGCGTGTAGTGACAAATATTGTCTATTTATAACCGGTAGATAAGTTTTAAAACCTACGAAATTTTTATTTAAAATTTTAATATTTGAAATCTGTTGAACCGATTTTAATATACCTAGTTGGTTACTAAGTTATGTTACTGTAATAATCCTTATCTACATAAAATATACTAACGAAAGTTATTATATATTAAAATGAAGTACACACAATCAGGATTTACATTTGTCAATTTCATTCAAAATGGCCTCCTTGGGCCTGAACACAGGCCTTCAGACGACGAGGCCAGTCATCAATAGCGGCACGCACGGTTGTCATATCTAATTCCGTCACTGTCTTGACTATGGCCCGCTTGAGGGAGTCAAGATTTGTGTGGGGTTTAGCACAGGCTTTCTCCTCAATAACCTGCCATATAGCATAATCCAGGGGGTTGAGGTCCGGGCTGGAGGAGGGCCAGTTTTCGTGGGCAATGAAGTCAATTTTGTTGCTTAGAAACCAGGCTTGAGTTGTTTTTGCCTTATGTGCAGGGGCTGAGTCTTGTTGAAAGACCCAGGGCTGGTTTTGAAATAGAGAGTGTCTTGCTCAAACAAAATGGCGTAAGTGCCATGGCTTCCTTATGAAGATACGACCTTTTTTGATTTACTGTATTGTATAGTGGTTTTAAATGTAGATTAGGAGTTGTCGGTACGGAACCCTTCTCTGTGCTTGACCCGACACGCGCTTGTCCGGGTTTTATGTTTTTAATTAAAGATGAGATTGCTCTCGGCCAGCATCTAGCCAGGGGGCAAAGATGAGGCCGACGATGAAGCGAGCTCACCCAGAAGATGCCTATTCACTCGTGCCATAAAAAGGTCTAGGTCTAGTCTCACCTGTTGGCAGTGTCGAGCGGCTGCGGAGTGGCAGGCGCTGCCTCTCCGTCAGGGAGGTCAGGGATGTGCGGCAGCGGCCGGCTCTGCAGCAACGCTTCTGCAACACCAGAGGATACCAGTTCAGGGCTTTTGATTCAACATTTGTAAAATATGGCCGGATTGCCAATGGCCATCATGACAAGTGTCACCTATAAATGACAACGTACTGGACAGATGTAATTAATGAACAAGACTAATTAATTAAAAAAACTACAAAAACCCGACTGCGTATCTGTGTAATTTGGAACTTGGTGCCAAAAATCCGCCATTTTGTTTTTTTTTTATTATTTTGATATACCCAGTGCCGGCAGTGTCACTCTCACCGTAAACACGAATTTGCAGTACAGCACTGCAAACAATAACAGAAGCAGGGTTATGTTTTTCGAGAGTATGTATGTGTATGTATAACTGTTTGGGAGCCGTCTGAACGGCTCGACGGATTTTAGCTTGAGAAGTGTCGTTAGATTCGTGTTTACTGTGAGAGTGACACTGCCGACACTGGGTATATCAAAATAATAAAAAAAACAAAAAGGCGGATTTTTGGCGCCTAGTTCCAAATTACACAGAAACGCAGTCGGGTTTTTTAGTTTTTTATAATTAATTAGTCTTGTTTATTAATTATATCTGTCGACAGATGTTATTAATGAACTGCGCAGTGTCACGTGGAATTTGAAAAATGTAGTTCAAAATTTAGAACAGTGTTCAGAGGGCCTACTCCGAACTTCGTATATATTTCCCTTTCCGTCATATAGTGTATAACACGAGAGTGAAAGGGACGGCACGATATGTTAAGATTTCGCAGTTCGGAGTAGGCCAACAGGCGGAAAGTTTTTGTGTAACGTTCCATTACACGCATCGTTACAATAATACAGATGTAGTGAGTAATCCTTTCCCATCGGCAAAATTCGGAATACGACTGGACCCGATGAAGTGTGGATCAATTACCGTATTATTTAACATCTGTCTTGTCAAATAGCAAAATACTACCAGCTTTTTACTGACATTCGACTTTGAACAGTAAAGTTTCTCATTAACAGATGAACTTGACAATTAATAATAACTAGTGGCTCTGTGAGCCGTAGACCACGCAAAAAAAGAAAAAGGGACCAAAAAATATAAATATTTTTTTATGTCGATGTGAAGTAGTGACACCACAATTTTTTTTTTCTAGTAATAGACCATACATTGGCATACTTCTTGCATAATTATCAAAATTTTCTAGGGGGTACTTCCTACCAAAAATCAGCAGTGTGGTCAAGTACTGTGTTCAATCGGCGTTTCACAATGTAGTATACAAACTCTTCGATGACATTAAGTTGTCATTAGCATTTTACTCTTAAATACGACAAAATAATAAGAAAATTCAAACATAATCGAAGATATTGTATACTACATAAAGAAACGCCGATTTAATCCAGAACTTGACCACAAATTTTGGCGATTTTTGGCCGGAAGTACCGCCTGGAAAAATTTGATATTTATGCAAGTAGCAGGTCAATGTATGGTCTATTACTAGAAAAAAAATTAGAGGTGTCACTAATTTACAGTCACATAAAAAATAATGATTTATTTAAGGGCCGAGTTACTATGGAAACACGACTATGCCTTTAATATCTCAGAGATGTAAATGGTCTCTGAGCTTCCATTATTCCTAAGTCCTTAGAGATGTACATGGTCTCTAAGCGTCTAAATTAAAATAAGTAGTGAATGAAAATAGCACTAAGTAATTTAATATTATTAGAGATGTATAAGGTCTCTAAGCGTCAATAGCAATAAAACTATTCCAGAACTGGATGATGTTCTCTCGTCAATCCCCAATGGAGGGAGTTTTGTTTCTTCACTGTGTATCCGGTTGATCGTCCTACTTAACTATACTCGTACGAGTAGATTGAGTAGATCGGTTTAAAATTATCGCTGAGCGGCCTCCTTCTGTCGCAGTACTGGAACCAATACCTAAAATCATAGAAAATACGCCGTCCTTACGACCTTCTACCCACGACCTGGATAAGTCAATGCCAGCTGTAATTTACTTCCGATATTTTAAGTTTAATATAAATAAAGGTTTGGCTTTGCTAAAGAGAATTTGCCCGAGTTCGATCGGCATAATTATTAGGATAATCTTTAGGGTCACCGCGCCGGAACGTCATCTAGTTCATAATATGACGGGACGGAAAAGCTCTTATGCAGCTAAATTGCGAACTGGTATTAACGACTGGCAGTTTACCATAAATGACCTCTTTAATTTGGGCGGGTAATCGTTTATTTGCCGCAATATCATATTAAATATTTGAGGCAAACAATATAATGGAACCATGACAAGGACAACAAAGAGCGTACTCCCATATTAAAGGCCGGCAACGCACTTACAACCCCTCTGGTATTGCGGGTGTCCATGGGCGGCGCTAATCGCTTACCATCAGGCGATTAATCAGCTCGTTTGACTCCTATTTCATTAAAAAAAAAACGTGTCTCTCTCCGTCGCTCTTGTTCAGTATATTACAATCTCGCTTGGTAGTGGTATTATTATTTAACGTCTTTTCAAGAATACTCTGAGAGAGCAGGCCAACTAAGGAAAATCTCCACTTTATGAGATGAAATAAATAAATAAAATAAATAAATAAATAAATATTGGGGGACAATCTTACACAAATCGACCTAGTCCCAAACTAAGCAAAGCTTGTACTATGGGTACTAGACGACGACATTCATACTTATATAGATAAATACATACTTAAATACATAGAAAACATCCAACACCCAAGAACAAATATCCGTGAAAAATGCACAAAATAAATGCCCTGGCCGGGATTTGAACCCGGGACCTCTAGATTCGGAGGCAGAGTCACTACCAACTAGGCTAAACAGGCCGTCCAATATATTGTAAACTTGCTATTTCTTTAGGTATGTGGTAATAGATAAATAAATATTGGGGGACAAGTCGAGAGCGAGGGACCTGCATATGTCTCTAGTTGTAAACACAACGAATCCTTAAGTCAGTAAAGGGTTGGCAACGCAATTGTGTATTTTCTACTGTCGCAAGCGTCTATAGGCTACAGTGTCTGCTTACCATAAGGCAGGCCGTAAGTCACCGTCGTTGTATTACAAAGTAGTAATTTAAAGAAAAGTAGAAGCCATTAAAGTATATTTCAAGATCATCATAAAATGCCTTTATGATTCAAGTTAAGTGTAAGATTTCTAATATATTTAAGAGAAACCTTGATTCCACCGAGAGCATTAGAAACGCAATAACATCGCCAATAATTATGATATAAATACCACAAATCGATAACACTGTTATTCACAAAGTACCTAACTCATCGCCACGTACAGTCAAAGATGGATGTTTGGGTTTAATACACTGGCCCGCAAAAGAAGGTATTGTAACAGTTTTGGTTTAAGAAAACTAAAAGTAAAAAATTATAGCATTTGAAAAGGAAGCGTTATTCTTTTTTGTTTTTTTTTATTCAGCCATCCTTTAAAAGGAGATTGTCAAAAAGGAGTTTATATAACAAAACTAAATTTTCTTAATAATGTTTTTTTCTCAAACATGCAATGTAATATTGATGTTATGTTCCTTATAATAGGCTGCGAAGTATGACGTTTCAGGTGCGGCTAGGACAAGAGGTCGTTATTGGAATTTCATACAAATCTTGGAGGCCTAGGCCGGCAAAGTCCTCTTTTTTAATTTCCATTCCACATAAATTGGGGCCAGGCACCATGGCATTCTGCCACTATGCGTATTAAAAATAATACTTTGTTTTTTTTTGTTATTTCATTGCATGTTTGAGAAAAGCAACATACCTCGGCGGGAAATATGGGGTTGCCCGCCTCAGACCTATCCGACCTCGCTTAGCTCGGCCGTCTATATATGCCTTCGGCCGGCAACCTCTTCTGTCCCCGCCTCTGTAGTAATGTACTATTATTACAAGTTTCTAATTTAAATAGTACAGAAGTTATCGTCACGTTTAGAGTGTTATACCTTCTTTTGCAGGCCAGTGTAGAAGGAAGGAGGTTCTCACTGTTCTCAGTTTGTCAGTTGGTCCCGTATAAATGTGGTGAAGGTCTGATGATTGGATCCAGGAGGAATCGATGGAACTCGTCAATATTGATAGGCACGCGTATGGCGATTTAGGTATTTTATGTAGTTAATTAAAAACGACCAAGACCACCGGGGGATGGGCAGCAGCATCCCTGGAGTGCGGTGGCGATACTGCGATCGCCAACCCGCATGCTAAGCGTGGCGATTATGGCATATACCCCCCGTGAATTTGGGGGACGTCTATGTCCAGCAGTGGACGTCCTTTGGCTAATATGGTGGATGGTGGATGTAGTTAATTTGGAGTCGGTTTCATTTGGGTATCATCATGTCAGCCGAAAGACGTCCACTGCTGGACATAGGCCTCCCCCAAAGACTTCCACAATGACCGGTCCTGCACGACCCGCATCCAGCGGACACCCGCGACCTTTACCAGGACATCGGTCCACCGTGTGGGGTGCCCACGCTACGCCTTCCGGTACGTGGTCACCACTCGAGAACCTTTCCGCCCCAACATCATCCTCCTAGCGTTATTCCCAGTACAGTTGCATCCTGCAGGATGCCTGGGGTCCACTACCTAATCCCAAGAATTGGCGTAGGCACTAGTTTTTACGGAAGCGACTGCCATCTGACCTTCCAACCCGAGGGGGAAACTAGACCTTATTGGGATTAGAAGTTCTCTTGACTGTTAGAAGTTCTCAAGCCGCCCGGAGGCCTCTAACTTGACTTAACGACTGCTATCATAGACAGCAACCGGGATCAACGGCTTAGCGCGCCATCCAAAGCACGGGAGCGCTCAGTTAGTAACCACTTAAAACGGTCACCCATCCAGGGACTAACCTCGCATACCGCACGCGGTACGCGGGCGCCGCTGGGCCACGAACGCTTTCCGCCCCAACACTTGGGTATAATTTATTTTTCTCAAACATGCGCCTAAATGTATGCATTAATGTCACGAAAAGAGGACATGAAGTTACCTGTTTATGGCTCCCTACATTACTTCATGGCCGGCGGCCAAGAAGTAATGTATGGAGAATGTATGAATCTAACATTATTGTCCGCTGCTCGAACTTTTTAAATTTGCTTACTAAAATCAACTGATAAAGGAAATATTACATAGAGCCAACCGCCACGATTTTGTATATATATTTTTAATTTGTTATGTAAATTGATATTTTTTTAGGCTTTTCCGGTTTTTTATCGTTCTTGTATTTTTGTATTCTGTTGTTTTTTTTTCGAATTTTTCGAGTATTTATGTATTTTTTTAGTTTTTTCGTGTTTGTAGCGTTTTAAGTGTTTTTTCATATTTTTGGAATTTTAAGGTTTT
Source organism: Notocelia uddmanniana (assembly GCA_905163555.1). NCBI lineage: Eukaryota > Metazoa > Arthropoda > Insecta > Lepidoptera > Tortricidae > Notocelia > Notocelia uddmanniana. The sequence continues at coordinate 70,587,154 of LR991052.1, forward strand.
TGTATTTTTTTTACCAATGTTTTTTGGATTTTTTTTTAGTTTTTACGTGTTTTTTGGTATTTTTTAGTTTTTTTGTTTTTTTTTAAATGGTGAGTATTTTGAAGCATTTTTCGTGTTTTTATTTAATTTCCTTTATTTGTCGTGATGCTTTGCTATTTTTGGACGTTTTGTATTTTTTAGTTTTTTTTTACATGGTAGTTTTTTTATTGTTTTTTATTTCTAACATGTTTGAGAAAAGTACTATACAATCCTCGGCCGGAACAGGGATTGCAGGACTAGTTTTATCCCAAACTCGTCCAGCAATCCCGTACTTTACGGCCTCTGCAGTAATGTACTATTACTTTACATTGATGGTTATCTTATTTAGTAACGAAAATAAATAAGTTGGCAATGTACTCGTAAGAAGTATCCACTTAATAAAATTTATGGTTCTATCGGCCATATAACTAGCTGCTTTTTAGGGTTCCGTAGTGAACAAGGAACCCTTATAGTTTCGCCATGTCCGTCCATTTGTCTGTCCGCGGCTTAGCTCAGTAACCATTACTACTAGAGCTATATTTAGGTATAAGTATAAATATCAATCACGTTAACAAAACGGTATAATATAAATATTTTAAAAAATCAAGAATCAAGGTAAATATTGGCATCGTAGGCGAAGTTACGTGTTTTTACGGTACTCGTCTAGGGATCAACTTATTTTAAGAGAGCTCATAATCGAATACAATATCCTTTGTGAATTGTTCCGCCATTTATTCCCAATAAAGCGAATCGGAAATACGAATAAATTAATAGTAATTGTGTTAGGAAGCGTTATTGGAATAACAAGGTTGTAGATTCTGACGTCTCTATATTAACAATACATACTTAGGTATATTTAGACTACTTGTATCTTGGGTCTTAATAAGACGAGTATTAAGCAATAATATTAAAGGAGCAGGACTAAATTATGTCTTGGGCCTGTGTGCAGTCTTACCTGCGGAAACATTGGCAAATGGTGGAAACCTTTTTGTTTCAGAAAAGTTAAGTGGGAGTCTTAATAAGTATTTTCGACTTGGGTGGATATCTGAAACCCGGTACATTTTCCAGTTAAAGTAAAGTAAAGTAAAAGTTATTTTTTTACCAAATTAACATTTAGCGATAATAACACAGTGTAACAGTAACCCCCACACTAGGCTGACCCTGTATTGCTATGACGTCATTAAATCTTTGTAGGTCAAGATTTTTCGTTCAGATATCTATCGAGTGGGATTTCAAATTAAAGGTCACCGTTAGATGATTCCAAAAATATATCATTCCAGACAGTTGTATCGAAAAAATAAAAAATCATTTCTTGAAGGGAATGGATGAATGCTTTCTTCTTCGTTATATAAATATATAAAAGAAGAAACTGACTGACTGACTGACTGACTGACTGACATATCAACGCACAGCCCAAACCGCTGGTCCTAGAGATTCGAAATTTGGCACGTAGGTTCCTTATAAGGTCCAGGGGTGCACTAAGAAAGGATTTTTCAAAATTCAACCCCTAAGAGGGTGAAATGGGAGTCCGAAGTTTGTATGGGGAATCAAGATTAGTTGGATTACTTTATTCGAAACTTCACAGAAGTATTTCTAACGATAAATGAGTAAACATGTGTTTCAGGTTTTTTGAGAAATCAACCCCTAAAAGGGGGAAATCTGGTGACAAATTCTGAAAATCGATATGGGTGTTGTTTCTATGGTTTATCGGGTCGCTGATTACGAAAACAACAATTATTTTAAAATCCCACGTGGAGGACGTGAAATACCATCCCCTCTGTTGGGATCCGAGGGGGTTGGAATGTCTAAATATTAAAATGGTTGTGATTTTTATGATTTTTTGGGTCGTTGATTTCGAAAATGGCATTGATTTTGAAATTTAATATTGCGGGCATGAAAACTTAAAAGTAGGTGCCAAATTGCCAGAAGAAACTGACTGACAGAGTGAGTGACATATCAACGCACAGCCCAAACTGCTGGTTCGAGAGATACCGGCATGTAAGCTCCTTATAAGGTCTAAAGGTGCATGAAGTGCCGTGAGTTCCCTATGAAGATACGACCTTTTTTGATTCAATGTATTGCAAGTGGTTTTATTAATCAGTGCCGTCCGATACGATTTCGACATAAATCGATATTTGAGCATCCGAGAGCTCCCCTAATACGACTCCGAGGTAAAATATGGAAAAAGTCGCAGTCATATTGATTTTCTTTTTTTTCGTCCCGATTTCTTTCAAAATCGATATCTGAGCGTCCGAGAGGTCTCGTAATACGAATCCGAGGTAAAATTTAGGAAAAGTGGCGGCTATATTAATTTTTATCATTTCCGTCCCGATTACGTTTACAATCGATATCTGAGCGTCCGAGAGAATTCTTAATACGAATCCGAGGTAAAATTTGGAAAAAGTGACAGCCATATTGATTTTCTTCATTTCAACCCGATTTCGTTTAAAATTGATATCCGAGCGTCCGGGAGGTCCCCTAATACGAATTTGAAGTAAAATTTGAAAAAAGTGGCGACCATATTGATTTTCTTCATTTTCGTCCCGATTTCGTTCAAAGTCGATATCTGAGTGTCCGAGAGGTCTCTTAATACGAATCCGAGGTAAAATTTGTGGAAGTGGCGGCCATATTGATTTTCTTTTTTTTCGTCCCGATTTCGTTTAAAATCGATAACTGTGCGTCCGAGAGGACCGCATCTAAATCGGTTCAGCCAAACGCGAGATAATCGTGGATAAACATACGAACCTGTTTTTTGTAGACGGTTAAAAATTTCGCTTAGTACGCGGGCGAAGCCGCGGGCAAATGCTAGTATCTTCGTATTAACGTAATGAAATGGAAAATATTAATGCTTAGTATTTTAAACAACTGTCGAACACTTTTCCCGAATTCCTTTCAGGGAATCTGATATCGGGACATCATTTAGTGTCCTGTTTTATTGTATCGATCGATACCCATTGAGCCATTGTTGCTATTACAATGTCCATCTCTATTACCAACGTATTCACGTCATTGTTGTCAAAGTATTAATCTACATATTGGATTAGGCTGGTCAAATGCCTACTAAAAAGGTAGGTACGGTTAACCAATTTGATTTCTGGGCCACTTCTTATCTTGTCATAGTGAAAGTCAATATTTATTATATATTTATTGATAAAAAATAACACTGACAGTTGAACATTACGTGCTAATTTATGTTCAGTACACATATATTTCATTTACATTCATTAATAATAATACATTTCATTGAATGGAATAGTATTGCTACATTACATTAAATCAGTTAATTACATAAAAAAATAGCCTTTATTGATAATACACTAATATACTTACTACTATTATAATTTAAATTTTATTAATATTGGATGGAGCTGGTGGCTACCACCACACTTTCCAAATAGCGACTCGATGACCTCATAAAAGTTTGCTTGGAAGTGAAAAAAATATCTAGCTGGCTGTCGCTGTCCAGAATGTCATTAAGTACGGTGAGAGCCGTGTGGAGCAGCGAGGATGATCTGCTAGAGATCTCATATTATTGTCACTATGAGAAGGTACGAAGTGGTCCGGAAATCAAATTTGTTGACTGTACCTACTGTCAGCATCACAATTAATTGATCATTGGGAGACCTTATCTCGTTGCAATAAGGTTCACGAATAGGCAGTCAACCGTGGTGCTGATAGTACTGACAACGTAATTATTTTGAGCTGGCACCTGCCTAAACAGCGTGAGATTTTGAAATAATCACGAACTCTGAAGTAATACATTATGTAGCCCTAATAAATATTACAGGACTGTTTTTTTAGTGTATTACCCGTGGTACCACTGCTTTTGTACCACAGGGGGACCACGGGTAATTTTTTTTACCTGTTGTCCCACCGTTCTAGACAGTGTTCGGCAGTGGGTCTACGGGTAATTTATTTTTCCCCATGGTTCGTCTATGTTCGTAATTATTACTAAAATGTTTGTTTTCACAAAATTTGTTCTACAGGATAGTTAGGTACGACGACGAGCGGAGCGAGGAGGAGTGTTAGTAGAACTGCGATCCTAAAGTGCGCGAGCCGAGCGAGCGAAGCGAGCGTGCCGCGGCAGCGGCCGGCGAAGCGCCAGAACCGAACATTTTTAAACACATCGCATCGTGGGACCATGGGAAAAAGTAAATTACACTGGCGAACACTGTTTAGAAAGGTGGGACGACGGGTAAAAAAAATACCCGTGGTCCCCCTGTGGTACAAAAGCCGTGGTACCACGGGTAAAAGGCGGTTTTTTTACACAAATCAAACTAGTCCCATAGTAAGCTCAATAAGGCTTGTGTTATGAGTTCTAAACGACGATATATTTAATAGATATACACTTAAATGCGATGAAACATCCAAGTCTCAGGAACAAATGTTCTTGTTCACCACATTAACAAATACCCTTACCGGAATTCGAACCCGGGTTCTCCAGCTTCGCAGGCAATGTCACTACTGACTAGGCTAAACAGGCCGACTAATATTACTAAAAAACATACTTACATTATTGTTTGACGGGCTGTTATCCTAGTCGTTAGTGACACTGCCTCCGAAGCTAGATGTCCCGGGTTCGAATCCCGGCCAGGGCATTTATTTGTGCATTTTTTACGGATATTTGTTCTTGGGTCTTGGATGTTTTCTATGTATTTAAGTATGTATTTATCTATATAATAGAACTAAAACAACCGGACAAGTGCGAGTCGGACTCGCACGCGAAGGGTTCCGTATCGTTATCTATAAAAACGGCAAAAAAATCACGTTTGTGAATGGGAGCCCCTTAAATATTTAATTTATTGTTTTTTTAGTATTTATTGTTATAACGGCAACAGAAATACATCATCTGTGTAACTATCACGGTTCATGAGATACAGTCGCGTGACAAAAGGACAGACAGACTGACGAAGCTTTTGATGCAGCAGCTAGCCCGCTTGAAATTTTCGCGCGATTATTTATAATTGCCGATAACTCCTAAGATATTCATTTAAATTGTATGGTGTATAGGGGCAGTCGTTAAGCCAAGTTAGAGGCCTCCGGGCGGCTTGAGAACTTCTAACAGTCAAGTTGCCCACTCACTTGACAAGCCTATTCCCAATAAGGTTGGTTTCCCCCTCGGGTTGGAAGGTCAGATGGCAATCGCTTCCGTAAAAACTAGTGCCTACGCCAATTCTTGGGATTAGGTAGCGGACCCCAGGCATTCTTCAGGATGCAACTGTACTGGGAATAACGCTAGGAGGATGATGGTGTATAGGGGCATTGTGATCTGTACGAAATACTCAATGCAACAGACGTTTTGTTTTATAACTTTTATAAGGTGTAGTGATACTTGCCTAATCGATAAAGTACTCGATTTTTACATACGCAATGATCGAAAATATCGGGCTGGACACGCTTTAACAATACGGTCATGTTGAAGACATTGTGTGCACTTCGAATCTTCGATGTATGTGATGGATGGAACAGTAATTTAAAAACGTGTATACTATACTTTATTCCGTAGACATAAGTTCCCAAATTAAAACGTGTATAGTCATTTCTTTTTTATATACTATCGTGTGCGTTATCGCGCGTTGACTCAACATCTGCGGGAGAGGACGAAAGTGTTATATCCCGATTTAACCACATCTTTACAGCAAGCAACTTTCACATGTAAACACGTATGTATAAGGTTCATATTTCAACGCATATTTTTACTATACATAACACCATTAATTCTAAAAGGTTGTAAGTCATTACGAGACTTTTAATTAGTTACGCCCTTTTTGTTTTGTTTCAGTGTAAGTGTGTCACGATGAACTGATCTATGTTTGTGAGAAAATTGTAGTTATTCAATGCCCGAAAACTGAAACGTAATTATGAGAAGTTAGTATGAATAATACCCCTACCAGTTTTGTAAGCATGTGGTGTCGCGTTTTAGGTAGCTAACACTAAAATGGTCACGGTAAATGTTGGACATACAGGGTTTTTCGATAAACTGTACATCCACCACCACCACCATATCAGCCAAAGGACGTCCACTGCTGGACATAGGCCTAACTAAACTGTACATAACATTATTAAAAGGCATGAGGAGTCAGCCTAAAGGGTCCCCCGCCCGCACGCTCGACTGAACTCGATTCTCAATACAAACGTAGTTGCGTTCTCATTTTAAAACGTCGCGCTGAAATAATATGAAACTTTATATACACAATGGGACCTGCCATATCAAGGGCAGAAATTAGTTTGTGCTGCTAGAAATTGTCATAGAAAAAAATACGTAATCGCTGTATTTTCTCTCCGTTATAGATATGCTGGATCCCATTGTGTATACAAAGTTTCAAATTATTCCAGCATGCCGTTTTAAAATGAGAGCAAAACTACGTTTGTATGGAGCACCGAGCTTGCTGCGGACTCTTTACCGGTATATAAAACTATTATTTTATTACCATCAGTCGGGCCGTTAGCTTGTTTGCAACCGTCGTTGTACAAAATAAATAATATATTACAAAAAAAATAGAGACTCCAATCTTGTATTTCGCTATGCCACAATTTGTGGTTACCGTATGCTTGGTTACCTACAGAAAATACCTAAATCGGCATATGCGTGCCTATCAAATTCGAGGAGTTCCCTCGATTCCTCCTAGCGTTCGTGGCCCAGCGGCGCCCGCGTGCCGCGTGCGGTATGCGAGGTTAAGCAACGTGGGCGCAGGTCGGTTCTCGGATGGGTGACCGCTTTGAGTGGTTACTAAATGAGCGCTCCCGTGCTTTGGAAGGCACGTTAAGCCATTGATCCCGTCGTTAAGAGGGCGCAGTACGTTTGGTTCTCCATACAAACGTATTTATGCTCTCATTTTAAAACGCCTTGCTAGAATAACATGAAACTTTGTATACACAATGGGATCCAGCTTGTCTAGGGCGGAAATTAGTTTCTGTTGCTTGAAATTATAATGGCGAAAAAATACAGCGATTATTAAGGTTTTCATACAAGCCGTAAGAAACTCAAAAAACCGCTGATTTTTTTTTCTTTTTCAATTTATAGCAACAGAAACTAATTTCCGATCTAGGTATGCCGGATCCCATTGTGTATACAAAGTTTCATGTTATTCTAGCATGGCGTTTTAAAATGAGAGCCTAAATACGTTTGTATGGAGAACCGATCCACACCGATCGTACTGCGCCGTCTTAAGCCAAGTTAGAGGCCTTCGGGCGGCTTGAGAACTTCTAACAGTCAAGTTGCCCACTCACCCGTCCGTAGGGAGAGTACCCACCGTTACCCTACACGTGACCCCTGAGTGGTGCTAAAAGTGCAACAAACTGGCAACCGTACTTGTCTTTTCGAAGATCTCACGGTTCGAAAATAAATGCACCTGACACAAAAATTATACCTGACACCTCATCCGTTTTTATATGGAAACTGACAAAATTTGAATAATTACATTTGACAGCTTCCGTATAATAACGGGTGAGGTGACAGGTGAAGACGACTCGGTTATTGAACAAGAGGGCTGGTTTGCTTGTTGGCCACCATAGTTAAAAAAAAAAAACAACAAAACTAACCCGTCTCCTTTGTACGCGAGTGCAGGATCTTACAAGATCTCAAGAAATTCATCTCACTATCACATTTATCCACCGACGTACTCGTATAACTGAAAACTGAAGCACTAAAACACAATGTTCAGACGATTCTGAGCTGCAGGCTGCCAGCAATTAGTAATATAATCGCGTGATTAGCTAAACAGTTTTGGGTCTTTCTGGCACTAAAAAGAAACGTTTTATGAAAGAAAATGTTCAATTTTACAGAAAATATTTTACTTAAACCTGCAATGAAATATTCACGTTACGTTATGGGCTGCGAAGTATCACGTTTCGGTTGCGACGAAACAAGCGGCCTGTAATAGAATTTCATACAAAATTGAAGGTTTTTATTACTGAATCAGTAGCATTTAATTTGGTTTTTTCTTGTTAAATATTTCATTGCGTTTTTTGATAAAAGCACTATATACATATGCCTCGGCTGGAATAGCAACTCGGCTTCGCGTCGTCCGTCAAAATCAACTAGCCCACAAATGGCTCTTTCCTGGCCTCTTTCTTTCTTTCTTCTTCTATAGCCGAGTAGTAAGCCACACGACTTTCAAAGGTCGTGGGTTCGAAACCCGGATCGTTACAGTGTATACATATAGAATTCGAGAGTCGGTGAAGGAGAACATCGTGAGAAATCCGATCTAATCCTAACAAGGTCAAGGTTCAAAAAGCAACTTTACTATCCAAGCAACAATGTTCAAAATCTAAGTCTGACATTTTAAATCATTTAAACTACTAAAAATAGTATTAGATACACATATTTTTCCTCTAAATAGTTACTTTAAAGAAACACACAACTATGTAAATGTATGATAAACATTTGTAAATAACTGGGATACTTGTTGACCGAGCGAGCGAAGCGTCTCCGTTTCAACTTGAGTTAAATGGCTTTCAATGTCCGGATTTCCGGCGGATGCCCGGCTCTGCTCCTCTATATATACCCGTTCCCGCTCCGTTATATTCCCGTGAAATTTTGTAAGTTTTTTGAAGATTACATCTCGGTTTTTTTTAATATGCCCGCGCCTTGGTTGGTTGAAAACGTAAAAAATCACTCGCGAGGTCCAAAGCTCACGGAGCCACTGTTAAATATAAAAAAAACAATTGAGCTAAGAAAAGTTGTTAGTTTTTACGGAAGCGGTGACCAGTGTTATGGTCGCGTCGGTTAACGGTGGCGCGCGGGCGACACTGACCATGCGCAAGCGACAGTGCGGTCAAAACCGGTACAGAGAGCTTGCGCGATGTTAGAACACGTAACGACATGTTCTCTGTGCATATAATTCAAAAACATCTGTACGAACAAAGTAAGCTAGACATCGCTCCCGCCCCTCTCTCAGTTGATAGGGCCCCCCATCCCATATCATTGCGTTGTTATCGAACTTACATAAGTATGCCAAATTTCAGGTCAATCGATTAATGATAACTGGTCTCAGATTCAGTTTCAAGATTTGACCCACATTGTAGTACTAACCGAGCAAGTGAAATTACAAGTTTCTGTCAAAAACTTCATTTTATTACCAGGAAATATTTATTGTATAGGATATCATTTACAGGTAATAATACAAAAAACAGAAAATAGAACTAATTATAACTAAATCTCCCGGACCCGGGTATGTCCTAAAAGTACGACCAAGACCACCGGGGAATGGGCAGCAGCATTTCTAGAGTGCGGTGGAGATACTGCGATCGCCAACCCGCATGCCAAGCGTGGCGATATGGCATTTACCCCCCATAAAATTGGGGGAGGCCTATGTCCAGCAGTGGACGTCCTAGGGCTGATATGGTGGATGGTGGATAACTAAATCTATACAATCTATAGTAAAACATACATATTTTCATTGTACATGTCAAGTTTGACAGGTATAAGTAAAAAGACATGTTCATAAATTAAATTAAAACTAAATATAACTAAACTTATAATTAAAATAATAAAAAAATAAAGAAACTAAAAAAAAAGAAAAACTACATTCGCGGCTACCCAAGGTCACCCATTGGCGGAAAAGAACCCAAGATGCTGGCGGCGTTTCCCCGTTGCACAGCAATACTGAGTTTTTGTCCGAGAAACGCCCCAGCTCTTGGATCACAGGTACCTAAATCGAATAAGTTTTTATTTATTTCCGACTGTACTTTTCCCCAAATCATCAACTACACGTTGAAACGGTTCGAATGAGCTCAAACATGACGGGTTTATCTTCGGTAAGTAGTTTAGGAGTTGCTATGACCACCTTCTGTCTCCATCATCAGATCAGCTCGGTGGTACCATAATAATGTATTGTCACCGAACTTCTATAAGTAAGCCAAAATTCAGCTCAACCCAATACCGAGGTCGAAAAATAGAATTTTGACACAATTTTGCAATAAAATATATTCTATTCTATTAAATTTTGATGACAACTTATTTACATGCCAACAGCGCAAGTTTAATAAAATCTTTGTAATAATAACACCACCCCCATAACCCCCTGGTGGTGGTCATCATCCTCCTAGCGTTATTCCCAGTACAGTTGCATCCTGAAGGATGCCTGGGGTCCGCTACCTAATCCCAAGAATTGGCGTAGGCACTAGTTTTTACGGAAGCGACTGCAATCTGACCTTCCAACCCGAGGGGGAAACTAGACCATATTGGGATTAGGCTTGTCAAGTGAGTGGGCAACTTGACTGTTAGAGGTTCTCAAGCCGCCCGGAGGCCTCTAACTTGGCTTAACGACTGCTATCATAGACGGTAACCGGGATCAACGGCTTAACATGCCTTCCAAAGCACGGGAGCGCTCTGTTAGTAACCACTCAAAGCGGTCACCCATCCAAGGACTGACCTCGCCCGACATTGCTGACAACTTATTTACATGCCAACAGTACAAGTTTAATAAAAGCTTGTTAAAAGGTTGTAATAATAACACCCCCCCCCCCAATAACCCCCAGGTGGTGGTGTTATTCACTAATCCACTCGTCCTCACCTCTCACAAATTGCCAAAATTTGAAAAATGACATTCGATAGCTCCCATACAAAAACGGGTGGGGTGTTAGGTAGGTCAGTCGGTTTGTGAATAAGAGGGCTGGTACCCGGTCACGTTTTTTTTTAAATAATTATACGGGATTGCTCTTGGCCAGCATCTAGCCAGGCGGCAAAGATGAGGCCGACGATGAACCGAGCTCACCCAGAAGATGCATATTCACTTGTACTTTAAAAAGCACATGTACATGTTTTCTCAAAGGGTGATTGAGGCGAGGACAACACACTTAGAGAATAGCACAGCAGCCAGCGTAATCAAGTTTCGAGTGCGGCGACTAATTAGGACGGAGCGGAGATGAAAACGCGATACACCCTAGGCACACTTTACTCGTAGATAGGGTTGCCATACGTCAGGATTTGTCCGGACATGTCAGGATTTTTGACCCTTTGTCCGGATTGCGACCGGACTTGGCAAGTGTAAGGATTTTTAAGAATGACCTCATAAAAAAAATGTTCACGTGATATATTTATTGCAAAGTTTACACAGTTTATATGAATGAAAGGATACATAAAAGTAGTAAGTAATCAACAATTTATTTTTTTCGTTTAATACAATTTAAAATAGGATAAATTACAGCTAAAGAGGTGATCAATTTGTTTGCTTAAAACTCTACTTACAATCTGCTTTTTAACCGACTTCAAGATTTTAAAAGAGGAGGTTATCAATTCGGTAGTATGTTTTTTTTTTTAAATATTTTGTTACGCCGTAACTCCGTCATTTCTTAACCGATTTGGAAAATTCTTTTTTTGATTGTAAGCATATTTTTCTATACATTTTTTTACTAGAAGTGTGCCATAGAGTTTACAGGTCAGTTCTTGGATGGGTGACCGCTTTGATTGGTTACTAACTGAGCGCTCTCGTGCTTTGGAAGGCACGTTAAGCCGTTGATCCCGGCTGCTGTCTACGACAGCAGTCGTTAAGCCAAGTTAGAGGCCTTCGGGCAGCTTGAGAACTTCTAACAGTCAAATTGCCCACTCACTTGACAAAGGGGGGTCGAAGTTGCACCACGTCAGTAGGGAGTACCCACCGTTACCCTACACGTGACCCCTGGGTGGTGCTAAAAGTGCAACAAAAACTGGCAACCGTACTTGTCTTCTCGAAGATCTCACGGTTCGTAAATAAATGCCATACGATTAAATAAAAATAAACTTTACTCGTACAGTCAGTATCAAAAGTAGCTACGCATGTGAAAAGGTCATAAGCTCTTAGTCCCTTAAAGACTTGAAATATCTAAATGCATGGCAACTTTTGATGCTGACTGTACTACGTCCATTCCCCAATCAACAGACACTGTGACTAGTTTGTGTAAGTCGACTTATGCCATTGGCTATGTGCACGTCAGAAACGTCAAACGTCACTGGTCCCGGGGCAATGCCAAACTCAGAGATGTCAAATAATGACACATGAATATTTAATTTATTTTAGTAAGCGAGAAAGACCCCTTACTGGAAATTTGACTGAATAAATAAGAAAATAAATAAATAAATACAAAAGAAACGAACCGTAGGAAACCAATAGGAAACGTCGAAGTAAATTTGACATATAAGTCCCCGGAAATTGCACATTTCTGCCATGGTGTGCGCTGCGATCGCTTAGTTTACCCCCACCACCTGCTTCGCACATAGCCAATAGTGGTCGGCGGTTACGAAGTCAATCCTGACACCTGTCATTTCCATACAGTTTATAACCTCAGTGACTTTTAGGTTATAAAATCTATGGATATGACAGGTGTCAGGATCAGGACTACGTAACCGCCGACCACTATAGGTCTACATGAGCTTGGTACTTGTCATTAAGCCGCTAACAAAACCTAAATTGCCTTCACTTTAACAGTATTTTTGACAGAGCGAACGAAGCGTCTCTGTTTCAGCTTTCGACAAAAATTCTTTCGTATGCCTGTCTGTCCGGATGTTCTCCTCTGCAGGTCGCATTTCTCAACCGATTCTCGAGTAATTTTATGAGCAGGTTCGATAAATATACCTACGAGTATAGTTTTTTTTTTGTCTAGTCAGTTTATGGATATTTTTATATTTGGTTTTTTTGCGAGGTCTACATCTCACAGACTATGTTTAACATAACTGACAACATAAAGAAGTTGAATTACTCCCGATATTTTAATTTATCAATGCGGTTACTTTTATTTGAAAGGAGGTCTCGCGACCACGGTTTTTAGACATGTTTTAAAATTTTAGATATGTTTTGGTTCAGCCGTTTTTGAGATATTGAACTTTAAAATGAAAATGCCGGGATAAATTTCAACTTTTGTAAGTTGTCGGTTATTATATGAAGCTTTTATCCCATTTTTTTCGCTCTCCCGTACAATTTTTAACTTTTTTTCCTACAACCCTTTAAATATTAAATATAATGAAACGGGTCACTCACTTAGCACTGCGTGCCCGTGCCCTGTCCGCTCGGTTGCTCGGCGCGGGTGGAGGCGGCGGCGGCGAGAATCTACCCTCGTTTTCTTCACAATTGTTCAATGCCGAACTACACACAACACTCACAACGTCACATGCTAAAGTCTCGTCCACACTCTTCACAGACGTAGTATAAACTAAGTACGTGTTAAGACGTGAGTGACCCGTTTCATTATATTTAATATGTCTCAAACTCACGGGAGTTTTCTATATAAAACTCTTTAAATGATTATTACAATCCCAACAAAAAAGGAATTAGCCAAATAGGTGCACGCGTTCTGAAAATGCGCGTCCATACAATCCGAGAATAGATTTTTATTTACTAACCGACTTCAAAAAAAGGAGGAGGTTCTCAATTCGTCGGTTTTTTTTATGTATCTTCACCGATTACTCGGAGAACAGTGAACCGATTTCAAAAATTCTTTTTTTGTTTGAAAGGGTGTGTTTTCTAGTTGGTCCCATTGTCACCAAGTCTGGATGGAATTCCTCAAATTATATACCAAGAGGATGGGGTAAGTAAGGCTACATCGAAGGAACTCCTCAAATTATATAGCAGGAGGATGGGGTCTGGCAAAGTTTGGAGTCGGTGTTTTTTTGTTAAAAATTTACTTGTATTAATATCAGGATGAAGAGCGTTCGCGGCCTAATGGCGCCCGCACACCGCGTGTGCAAGTAAGCAATGTCGGCTTCGGTCAGTCCTTGGACGGGTGACCGCTTTGAGTGGTTTACTAATTGAGCGCTCCCGTGCTTTGGAAGGCACGTCAAGTCGTCTATCGCGACTGCTGTCTATGATAGCAGTCGTTAAGCCAAGTTAGAGACCTTAAGGTGGCTTGAGAACTTCTAACAGTCAAGTTACCCACTCACTTGACAAGCCTAGTCCCAATAAGATCTAGTGTCCTCTTTGGGTTGGAAGGTCAGATGGCAGTCGGCAGCTGGCTCCGGGCATCCTTCGTCAGGATGCAACTGTACCTACTGGGATAACGCTAGGATGATGATGATGATGATAATAGAGGATGAAATCTAATTTGATAGTACAAGTTGTTAAGAATTATGGGATAATTCACCTTATTTTATTCAGTATCAAGAATTAGATTTCATTCTGTATACAAAGAGGGACACTCGAAAAGTCGAAAGATTTGTGAGGTGGGTCGGCCTAGTTGAGTTTGGGAACCAATGCCCAAGAGGGTTGAAATTGTGAATGAATATTGGTAACGGAGTTCATTCAGAAGTACCCAAGGGCAATTTCTAGTGCTAAATAATGGATATTCTTTACATTTTTAAACAGTCCAGTCGGAGCTTAAAGGGAACCTTGTTAAATTGTAGACCAAAGAAACCCTTAAGAGTCCCCAGTACGCTCGGCTGATCTCGATTCTCCATACAAACGTAGTTTCGTTCTCATTTTAAAACGCCTTGTTGAAAGAACATGAAACACAATGGGAGCCGCCATATCTAGGTCGGAAATTAGTTTCTGTTGCTAGAAATTGTAATAGAAAAAAAATAAGGCGAGTTTTTGAGTTTTTTACGTCTTGTATGAAAACCTTAGTAATCCCTGTATTTTTTCTCCATTATAATTTCAAGCAAAAGAAAAATTTCCGGCCTAGATATGCCGGATCCCATTGTGTATACAAAGTTTCATGTTATTTCAGCATGGCGTTGGCGGCAATGAGAGCGTAATTACGTTTGTATGGAGAACCGAGCTTACTGCCGACTCTTAACGATTGGTCCTTACCCATTGAGCGCTAGTATCCTGCCAGAGCTGACATCCTGCGATACTGCCACCAACTTTAGACCCCAATCCATTATAAATATGACGAGATAAGTGTTGTGTGTGCTATAAAATTATAACTGACAACCCGCCATTATATGTCATTTTTTATTTTTTCGGTAGCATTTGTTTTAACGCAAGAAAAGAGTTTGCAAATCGAGTAACAGAACTTAGTAACCAACTAGGTAAAGACACAGTAAGATCCAAAACCGGCCAAGTGCGAGTCGGACTCGCGCACGGAGGGTTCCGTACCAACACCTCCTAATCTACATTTAAAACCACTATACAATACATTTAATCAAAAAAGGTCGTATCTTTATAAGAATCTTACGGCACTTACGCCCTGTTGTTTGGCAAGACAGTTTTTCGGCAATAACCCAACAACCGTTAAACCTATCTTGTTCAAACCAACGATCGTTGAAAGGATTTATTAATGTACATCAACATGATTTTTTTCAAAATTATAAACTTCATAGTTTGCAAATTAGAGGGGGGGGGCACACTATTACGACATTGACAGCTAATATCACCAACGGTTGACTTAAATGAATTTTTTTTAGAATCCTCTATGTCATTTTAAGACCTATCCATAGATACCGCACAAGCCTATGTATAATGAAAAAAACAAATTTTTTAGCCCCCTGGTACGTGTATGGGTGCCCCTCGAATTTATTATTTTTTTCGTAATTGCACATCATATTTCTATAGCGGTTCCATAGCCTACACTTTCCTACCAAATTTCATAATTGTAGTGCTCATAGTCTCCGAGTAAATCGGCTGTGACATACGGACGAACAGACAGACAAGCATGACGAATCCATAAGGGTTGCGTTTTTTGCCACTTGGCTGCGGAGCCCTAAAAGGCCTTTTAGTGCGTCTTCCGCTTACTTACTGTATGATCATTAACTTTAACAACTTGCAATAATCCCGTCAAAATAATATTAAAAGAGCTTATAAAACTCATATACTTAATTGACAATATGAAAGGAATCTCGGCCATAAAGTGAATGTGGCTATAATACGGTGCTTTCAAACTATTCTGGAGGTTATGTCATTTAATTATGTAAGAGAGAGAAAGCAGACTAAACGGCGAAGGAAATTAACGAGTTATTTTATTTATTTATAATCTGTTGAAGATGCTCGACATATCTGAAGTGGTCATTTCCATGTTCATTTAGAGTAAATTTTATGTGTTGTTATTGGATCCGGGTATGTCCTGAAACTACGACCAAGACCACAGGGGGATGGGCAGCAGCATCCCTGGAGTGCGGTGGAGATACTACGATCGCCAACCCGCATGCCAAGCGTGGCGATTATGGCATATACCCCCCGTGAATTTGAGGGAGGCCTATGTCCAGCAGTGGACGTCCGTTGGCTGATATGGTGGTGGTGGTGGTGGTGGTGGTGGTTATTGAAAAAGTTTTTCAACCTAGCAGAATTTTAACCTGAATATGTCTTACATTTCGAGATGTGAATGGCCTTTTAGTATACTACTTTTTTTAATATACTTGAAAAGTTATTTTGCCGGGGTTATTACCAGAAACTAGAAAATTATACAGGATGTTTGTTCCATCTTTTGCCAGATTGAAATGGCGGATCGGTAAGGTCATTTGTTATGTTAAAAAAAAAGATTAAGCTGTTTATATTAACCTTACATATCTTATATTATTAATCTTAAATAAAAAATATTTTTTGAGTCAAGTCTAGTATCTATTTTTATTTGTTCTAAGGCACCTAAAAAATCTTGGGCCCACGAAATTCTTTGATATTTTTTAAAAGATTTTCGAAGAATCTTAAAGGTTGACTTTTTAAATCTTCAAAAAACTTTAAGTTGCATATCAATGATTAGCCTAATTCGTTACAAAGTTGGCAAATTAATGAAGTTTGTAAAATGAAGTTAGTGTTTTAGCATTATTGCGCATCGTTAGAAAGAGAATAGACCGGAACACTTTTAAAAAAAAATTTAAGAACATATCTACTTTAGTTTTTTTTTTATTGCAATTGAAAGTTGACTTTTGACTGGATTTTGTACATATTGAAAAATCTTGGGGGTAAATAAAAGGACTAGACGTTACTTAATAATTTTGATTTTCATAGTCGTACAACATAGACACATTACACATAAATCAAAATTGCTGGCTTGACCATGTACTGTTACTATCTAAAGAAAGAAAAGCGTATTTGAAATGGGCTAAAAAGTATTTGTATTCTGTTGTATTCTTTTTCACTTCATATTATACGACACACAAAAATTGGCTACGTAACCATCTAAAATTTTAATAATAGGATCATGTCTTTCACTTATTGTCAATACTTTTGTCATAATTTGAGTAAGGCCTCATAATAAACTGAAGGTTTCCCGGAACCCTCAAAAACTCTTTGATGTCCAGTGGGGTGTTCTGTTGCATCCCAGTTTGAAAAGTGCACGAACTGGAATTCACTGCAGAAATGAATGTACAGTCGCCTATGACACCATCTAATATAGCTACGCTGCGTTCCGAAGCTCAAATCGTTGACTGTAGCACCAGTCCCACTTCAACTTGGTCAAGTTGAAGTGGGCGCATGCCGAGTGAGCTGTGGGCCAAGATCGCCACTGACTGGCAGCCCGACAGCTCGAAACGGAGGCGATGGCGAGACGAGCTAGACTCCTCCCGAGCAAGAATGGCCAAGACTCAGCCCCAGACAGCTCAGATTCTGAGAGACTGCTCAGTGTTACTTTAGCATAGTATAGATAGGGGAACTCGCATATTGAAAATTCTTTTGAAATGTAAATTATTGGTTTTATTCAGACCTTTATATAAAAACGTATTAACAACATATTAAAAAACTAATTACAAACCTGCATATAAATAAAACTAAATTAAATCTGAAAATGGCCCCCGCGGCATTGTGCCCAAGAAACTGGCAGCATTTCCTCTCTGATCTGAATAGCCAAGCTAATACGTTGGCCGAGGTAGCTGCCAGCTCTTCGGTCACCTGTGGCATCAATAAGCCTCTCCGACAATCCTTTGAAGAGGCTTAGGCTGGGTTGCACCAAACCGTCTGTAATCGTAACCTGTGTTCGTTAAAATTTGAATGTATGGAGAGTTTGACAAGTTTCTATGGGATGACAGCTGCCGACAGCCAGACCGAGTCTCGACGCCGAAAGAGGTGAACAAATATTCGGCGCCGAGACCACTGTATTTGCCAAATTAATTCTCCTTTACTTTTTTAGGGTGCGTTTGACAGTATGCCGATTTCCGGGAATACCGACACAAAGGCATGACTCGAGAATTCTAGTGTAAATATTTTCCGGGTATTCTAGCTATTTTGGTGTTTTATCTGAACCCAGTATTGGGTATGAAATATTCGGGACAGTATAAAATATACAAGTGCGTAATATGCACAACTTGACGATATTTTATATAGAAACCTAACGTGAGTTTCAGACATATTCAAATGTAATGAGAAGAACTCACGAAACTTAAGTACTTATAAATTTCGTTTCTGTTTGAGAGTGACGTTGCTAGAGAAATTATTATGTGTCAGGCAGTAACTACCACTACTGTATAATAGAAGCACTAATTAGATAAAACAGCCACTTAAAAAAAAATACACATCTTTATAGAACATTCTCGTCACTTAAGACTTAAAGCACACTGAATATAAAATGATTCTGAGAATAACTTAAGCCCACACTGATGTGCACGCAATAATACAGCTTAAAGCTAGCAGCATAATGTACAGAATGGTGTGTACATGGGTCTAAGAAATGAGTTGAGGCGGGCGAAAAGACACCCCGTTGCGTTGTGGAGGTATAACAATAAAAAACTCAAAGAAATGAGGTTTTAATTTAAGTTATTACGGAGCCTGGATATAATAGTACTAAAGTGCCTTGGAAGAGAAGAATCAGGAAGAATATATAGTAAAAAGTTAATTGGACAACCTTATCAGAACGATGGTGGCAAACCAGCACAAGTCCTACCTGCTAGTAAGCACCGACACCGATGGACGCTTCGCGACTGCAGAGGTTTGTCGAGTCCGTAGCCAACTCGATTTGAAGATACTTTGTATTAACAACTTCAGGCAAATGCAGAGCTGCTACTGCGAATCGAAAACCCACGAAGTTCGCGTATCAATCGTTCGTGTCGCACTCGCATACTCGAGCGACAGAGGCTGAGATACACGATGTTTGTTTTGCGTTCGCAGTAGCAGCTCAGGTCCATCACTCTCTACACAGAGCATCCTCGGGAGCTCTGAACTTGAGCTGAAACTTTTTGCAATCATCAAATACTAGTTGATTTAAATGGTGCTCATCAGACAAATAATTGTACTGACCGGGAATAAAACCACTACCAATAAGGCCCCGGACTGAACTCGGTTTTCAATGCCTTTGAAATAAGATCAAACTCTCTTAAGAGGCTCCGTACCCTCGATTGAACTCGATTCTCCATACAAACGTAGTTTCGTTCTCATTTTAAAACGCCATGCTGAAATAACATGAAACTTTGTATACACGATGGGATCCACTATATCTAGGTCGGAAATTAGTTTCTGTTGCTAGAAATTGGAATGGAAAAAAAAATACAGCGAGTTTTCGAATTTTTAAGGTCTTCTATGAAAACCTTAATAAGCGGTGTATTTTTCTCCATTATATTACTATATTATATTTCAAGCAACAGAAACTAATTTTCGACCTAGATATACCGGATCCCCTTGTGTATACAAAGTTTCAAATGATTCCAGCATGCCATTTTAAAATGAGAGCGAAACTACGTTTTTATGGAGAACCGAGCTTACTGCGGACTCTTATGCATTCTTAAGCAGTAGTTTGCCTCTTATTGTAATTTAAATAATAGATAGGTATGGTCGAGATGGCAACCAACCATCCGGGCATAAAAATGTGTGCCGGGCTGTTATGGATAATATTGTTGCTTTTACTTTTACAATTCCATGTAGCGTATGTTCTTTTATAATATCAACATGTATTACATAATAAGGGTTCTTAAAATTCGCGATTCTTACGAATTTGTGATTAAGACTCGAGCATTTTAACCCTTTGAACGGGTTCATATTTGAACGAAGTGATCACACAGACGCCAAGTTATCAAAAATTGATGTAACGTGTAAAGCATTAAAAACAATAAAAACAATTCATAATACCTTTTTTCCATGATCAAAGTACAACTTCACTTCGACCTTTATAGGGGTTGTTGGCGAGGTGGGCACGACGACACACGACCACTTTATAGGTTCTTGGCGTTCAAAGGGTTAAGACCCAATTATGTATTATGCATACAATATTTTTTCTAAGACAGCAAACAAAATTGATTTATATAAATAATCGATACGGTGGCGGAATACGGGCATTCAAGTGTGCCTCTTATAAATATAAAAAAGTAAACAATTGTATAATAATGAATGGAAATCCATTTTTATTCTCCCGCCAGACATATAATAACTACTACTTGCATGTCTATAAAAAGTTTATTGTTTTAATACAGCTGTCAGTCATTTACTTCACAGATCATAATGCTGGAGCAGATTTTTTAAAAATAAAAAACATTGCTAATGGACGATTCACACCGAACTACGGCGCGCACCCCACTAGAGTCAAAGGAATTCGAACCCTCCATCCAGAAGCTAGACTTGGTATCCGAGCCGGCGGCAGCCCTGCCGTTTGGTTCGAATTTCTTTGACTATGGTGGCGTGCGCGCCGATTTCGGGCCCTTTGGTGTGAATCGTCCAATTAATTACATTGCCTATAATCTCATCATAACCATAAGCTTACTATTGACGATAGGAGGGAGAACTTTTGTTTTGAAGTGGTTACTTCTTTGTTTGCAGTTTGTATGAGTTAGCCGCCCTACATTCAACGTTTTAAATTTTAGTTCTGCGACTAACGCTAAAATAAAAGTGACGGTATCGGTGACTTTCTCTAATACTAAAGCATAATATATGTTTGGGTTTATTTGACATTGACGGTTATTCTATAATGTAGCGTCAAAGAAGAATAGGTAGGTAACGTAAGAAGTATCTACTTAATTTAATTTACGGCTGTATCCCCATCCCCAATACAACCCGCGATTTTTTCAACTGTGTACAGTCAAAAGCAAAAGTAGATGATCATTTTAGTTACCTCGCCTCGTCACTTTGGCGCATCCCAACTGTCGCAGTATGTTAGTGCGACAAAGTACTAAAATGGTCATCTACATTTGCTGTTGACTGTACGACCCATTCTCATTTGACATTGGTATTCAGTTATAATTCACTTCTCCCTGCCTAGTAATTTACGCATATCCTACACCGGGTTCTATCAAGAATGTGTGTAAAAAAGCAAATTACTGAGGAATGGGGGCGGGGGCCTTGGGACCACCCACGTCCGTACTGCCCGGACAGAATACTTTGTTCACCTTCCGCTATGCGACGCCACATGCGTAAAACGTGAACAGAGAACTGACCGTCCGCAACGTGCTGAAAAGAATCCGCTATAGATAGAAAATAGAAAAACATTTATTGACACACCAACATACAGCACCATAAAAAAAAAACACAATTTAAACATAAAGCAATGAGGAAATAAAAAGCACTTAAAAGTACAAATAACGGAAAAGGAAAGCCAGATTAACACTTGGTGCTGTTATGGTGGCTGCAAAAGGACACCACTCAGCATATGCTGTAGCCCACGCTGCAAACCCATGTTTAACACAGCGCTGGTCTTCCGTGGGGCCCAGGGCCGGAAGATAGCTCAGAACAGAAGCAGTAGTGGCGAGCATACAATTTATGAAGTAGACACTATAATATCCGTAGTTACAATTACAATATTGAAGCCCAAGAACATGGGGATGGGAAGGGTACCAATTCATGGGGGGATATAAAAAGAGTATAATGTTTTCATGTAAGTGGGTATTAAGAGTTATGATCAAAAGAACATATCTACTACAACTGCTGAGTGTCTGTTTGTGTATTTATTTTTTATTTTATTTTTTTTACTCCGGATAGGTTTGCGCTTGACCACAAATCACCTGATGGTAAGCAATATTGTGGTCTAGGATGGAGCGCGCTTACCTAGTAAAAACCGGTTCATTCTCGTCTTGAAGACAGTTTTCAGGGAACAAGGATTCCGGCAAGGAGTTCCACTGCTTGGCTGTTCTCACAATAAAAGAGGAATCGAAACGCTTCGTGCGAGTTTTTGGAACTGCCACCGTAAAACGATGTCGCCTTGCCGTATCCCTGGTCGTCCGATGGTAGAAGGGGGCGGGGGGTATTATACTGTGCAGTTCCTCAGCACACTCCCCGAAATGCAACCGATAGAAAACCGAAAGACTAGCAACTTTGCGGCGATGTTATAAACTGTGCAGTTTTGCATTGCAAAGAGAGTCCTTTCCTATGAGATTTTTGGCACGTCTCTCGATTGTTTCCAACGCCTCAAGCTGGTATTTAGCCGATCCATCCTATAAATGCGAAAAGTACTCCATGCACGTTCGTACCTGTGCTTGATATAAAGTAAGCAACTCTTTCGGCTTAAAGTACCGTCGCACTTTTGAGAGGATGCCCAGCTTTTTTGCAGCTAACTGAGCCTTAGACTCAATGAAGGAGCCAAAGTTGGAGTCGGAGACAATGTTACACCTAGAAGCTCGAGGCGGTCGGTATGTCCACTAGCTGACTGGCGCGAGTGGAAATGGTGACGGGTCATTCCACGACAAGCGTAACGAGTACGATCTTATTGCATGTTTTTTTTATTCATGATGCAAATTTAAGGCACTGACAAAACCAAATCGGCTTCAAAGTAACAGTATTTTAACAAAAAACTATTTAATTTGGTAAAGGAATAAAAATTACAATATTCAAATGAAAAAGTTATCTCTAAAACACCATTTGAAAAATTAGGCACGATAAAAAAGTGAAGTTACGTCTAAAAATCCTCACACTTCTATGTCTTAGGTATTTACCTCTACTTAAATGATCATAATTAAAAATAATATGTATCATACTAAGAACTTTTGCTAATTTATATTATACGTGTAGTATGTTACCTTATTATTTATTGTTTATTAAGAAACAAACGTTTGTATACATATAAGGTAACATAACTATATTATAATTATTTTAAACCTACAGTTTCCTTAATTAAAGATACGATAGCAATTTTTTTTCTTGCATTTGAACCAAAAATTCCTATCTGAGCTGTTCATTTTACTTAGTTTACAGTGTTTTTATGGAATAAGGTACGTCTGATAAATACGTTTACTAATAAACGCATTTATCAGACGAACCGTAACTTACTATCAAAAGTTACTACGAGTACAATTAAATATTAGTAACATTATACATACCCAACTTAGTTTTAAATAAAAATAGGTTAAAAACCTATTTTTATCTTTATACTATTTTTATAATTATTATAATTATACGTTCTCTGATTTTTATGGTTTTCTAGAATGTACCCGTGCGAAGAGCATGGCATATCGCGATACTCGTACCTCGTTTCAAGTGTTAATCTATCTCTAGCCAAGTGTTACTTTTTATCACTAAATATGCGATGCTTAAACTTGCATCAAAAGAACAAAAAAAATACGCAATGAAATCGTGACTCATCTTACATTTATGTGGAATAACTCTGACCCGCATGTGTAACATTATGCTCAAAATTGAAGTATCCAAACATTGTAAACACGCAGCCCTGACCCGCCGCAACGTCGTTGTATTAGGACGTACAGGTGACCTAGGTACTGTGACGATGCGACCTATTTTATAGCGTTAGCGTAGCATCGCAATTTGATAGCGTTTTAACAAGCCGCTCCCTAACTACGCTTCTTATATACAGATTAGCTGAATCCTCTGGACATATTTAAAGTTAAGGGCTAAACCAGGGGTTCCCAAAGTGGTCCAGGTGGACCCCCAGGGGTCCACAGGAGACTCGACGGGGGTCTACGTTGGCGTGAAAAATGGGGGTTTTGGGAATATGGTAGAAATGTGGGTTAGGGGGTCTACCAGAACCAGTCAACTTTAGAAAGTGGTCTATGAGAAAAAAAAGTTTGGGAACACCTGGGCTAAACTCTAATAAAAGGTTGGAATCATAACCCTCATAAACGGGGTCTCTGTTTCTATTAACCTATGTAATAAAAACATAATTTACATGCATATACGTCCTAGTAGCTGGCAAGTGCCCAGCAGTGGGAAATCAAACTTTGTACGGAACCCTCGACACGCGAGTTTAAAACGCACGTGACCAGTTTTTTGTATCGATGCGACACATTCACTAACACCTAAAGCCACTGTAGATGTGTAACCGGTTACGGGGACTTCCCGTTTTAGGTATTTCACACCTACGAGTATCTAGCTCCCTTCCTTGACACAGTTCCTTATTCCCGTAGCGCCCGCCCGGAACAATGGCTAGACTGTGCAACTTAAGAGATACGGAGTTTACAGAATGCAGACGGAACCGCGGGATAAAATATAACCCACAAGCTTCTACCCGCAACGTCAGCGTCTATTCGTTGATGAAGAATTAATCAAACGCCTATACAAAATCTAATGGCAAATATGATTTTAGAGTAAATGTATAGATTTGCCACAGGTGCAGCATTGATTGTACCAGTCCCGTGGAATTATTCACTCCCTTTTTACACTTAACGGATGATTTCGGAGATAAAGTATCCTGTGTTCTTTCCGGGGTCTTAAACTATATCTATACTCCATTTCATCTTACTACGCTCAGCGTTTTAAGCGTGACAAGGTAACAAACAGACATAGTTACTTTCACATTTATAAAATTCCTTGACTGTGCAAGATTGTCCACAAATATTTAATTATTTATTTAAGTATGTTTTTAAGTCATACATAACACATAACAAATAAATTACTTTTGCTCGTCCAGTAAAAATAGTAAATAAATAAAATACATACAAAAACGCATGAGCCGAATCCACATTTTATTTTCTAAACATGGGGAATCCTGCTTACTTTAATATGACATATTATTTGGAGGGATACGCTGGTTAAATTATTTGGTTTTCTCCCAAGACCTGGTGCCTGGTAAATGATTGTTTTGATATAGACTAAAGAATAGATCTATAATGCACGCCGAGTTCCGAGTTACAGCGACAGGCGCGGCGCGAACCATGTCGATATTTTTTCGTTTGACTAACAAAACGTAACAAGCCTTCCCGCACCGACGGCTCTCAACTCAAGACAAAATAATCATATCATATTTTATTGAGTTGAGGGTGCACTTCTACCCAATGGGATCTTTTGTGCAATTGCTCTCTCCTTGGTAATTACTCCAAAGAGCGCTTCAAACAAAACAAACATTTCAACAAACCGGGTGATGGGAGCTCAGCGGGACTACTCTGAATTCATTTGATGCTGGATAACCATTGCCACAAAGAATACAATAAAATCAATACAAATATTCTTTATTGCACACATCGATAAATAAAACTAATAATACATCGTCAATTATATCGTCGTCTAGTACAGTCAGTATCAAAAGTAGCTACGCAAATGAAGGGGTCAACAGTTCTTGTCGCCTTATAATAAATACTTTTGAACTTTTCAAATGCGTACCTACTTTTGATGCTGACTGTACCCATAACACAAGCCTTATTGAGCTTACTAAGGGACCAGTTAATTTGTGTAAAAAGTTGTCTACAAATATGTTTGTTTTATTTTATAATTTAATACACAGTATAAAACATAAAACTAGAGGTAAATAATAGACGGTATTGTCGGCCTGGCGTAATATATATTTTTCAACTCCAGCATTGTAATCTGCCAATCAAATGACTGAGAATCAATACCATAGACAATTCATTATATGCCTGGTGGGAGTATCAATCGATCTCTATACATTATCATCATGTCAGCCGAATGACGTCCACTGCTGGACATAGGCCTCCCCTAAAGACTTCCACAATGACCGGTCCTGCGCCACCCGCATCCAGCGGACACCCGCGGCCCTTACCAGGTCATCAGTCCACCGTGTGGGGGGCCTGCCCACGCTACGCCTTCCGGTACGAGGTCGCCACTCGCCACTCGAGAACCTTTCCGCCCCAACGGCCATCGGTTCTACGTGCTATGTGCCCCGCCCACTGCCACTTAAGTTTAGCGATTCGAAGAGCTATATCGGTCACTTTGGTTCTGCTGCGGATGGCCTCATTCCTGATGCGATCTCGCAGAGAAACTCCCAACATAGCCCTCTCCATTGTTCTTTGGGTGAGTTTGAGCCTTCTTATGAGGCCCATTGTAAGCGACCACGTTTCAGTACCGTATGTCATCACTGGCAGTACACACTGGTCAAAGACTTTCGTCTTGAGACACTGCGCGATATTGGACGAAAAGATGTGCCGTAGCTTCCCGAACGCTGCCCAGCCAAGTCGGATTCGACGATTAACCTCTTTCTCGAAGTTGGACTCTAATATATCTCTATACATAATAAAACTATTTTATTATTAATTTTTAAAAGAGGCACATGACAATGCTTGTATTCTGCCACCACAGGATTTTTTATTTAAATCATATTATTTTGCTGTCGTGGAAAAAATATTTTTTGCAACGTTACATAATTAAAATTAAGTCTGAAAATTCTCGAGTCTTCAATAACAAAACTCGCTACGCTCGATTTATTAGAACTCATATCATAAAACTGGTGCATAAAATACTAATAGATAAAATATAGAAGGTAGGAAGAAGATAGGTAATATAGAGAAGAGATGTAAGTTTTAACAGTTTAACATGATGTTAAAGCGACAAGGCACATGTTAAGCCTCCTGTGAGCTCGATCGTTTTTAACACGAATAAAAATGAAGTTCACACGGACGAACGCTCAGTATGCTGACTGTTCGGGTTTTGGGACGAATAAGCACCAGGTGCCCGTGGCACAGATTCAGACGATCCAGCTAGCGCAGTTGCAGCGGCAGCCGACGCAAAGGCATCGGGTAGGGCTCTCACCTCAGCAACGCTGTTGGCACAGCGCCGCCTGCCGTCCGTGCCGAGGACAATCACATCGCCGTTCCACGTCCAGCAACGGTGGACCCCAAAGCGTTGACGCGCCTCCATGAACGCGTTGCGACGCGCACTCGTCAAGAATTCTTTTACCGTCACGCCCGTCCCCTTTAGTGCCACTTTAGCAATCCATACGTAGTCTCTGGTTGCGATGTCTATGAAGTCGACGAGTATGGCACGAGGATAATCGTTGTTGCCCCTGCGACCCAGCCGATAGCTACTCTCAACATCAGCAGAAGTAAATCTGTCCCAGACAGCCCGCAGAGCATTGACCACAAGATTCAATGTGTTTTCTGTGTCAGACTCAGCAATACCATGAACCAGCAACATCTTGCGGCGGGAACGCGTCTCCAAATAGTCAAACCGTCGGGTTAATAGTTCCATCTTATGTTGCAGGACATCTGTTTTGCTTATGATTAACTCCCTGAAGGCGCTAAATTCAGAGGCCACCGATGAAACGGTTGAGTTATTAAGGCTTATTTGTAAATCAGACATCCCCTTTTGAAATAACTCGGCCAACTCAGTGACCAAGCCCTGGACTGAATCTGCTACAGACATTCTGTAACCAGGGAAGTGAAAAGTTACAGGTGCAACTTCAGATAAACTCAAGAAAACTGCTGGTAGGTTAAAGGTGATTTGTACGTAGATTTAATTTAGTTTAAGAGGCCTAGAGGTTTTATATATATTTTATTTTGCACACAAGACATACAATATTATGCACTAGATGTTTCTATGCTTAGTTTTATTGTACTACCTAGTAAAATTGCATTCCCGTGCAGAAATACTACAAACCTGATATACGACAGGACAAATAGCGCGAATCCAGTTTTCTTTGTCACAAAACACTCTGATCGCTAGGGTTATCAAAACTGCGTACGATACGAACGCGCAACTGGCAACGACTAAGTAGCGCTCCAAGGCGTGTGCAAGTACCAATCAGAATCATGTAAACAAACGCCCACTTACCTAAAACTCTGCCCAACTCAACAATGGTTTACCCCTTTTGACCAACAACCTTTTCATTTAACAGTAATCATTAGCTCCGAACGCAACAACTTTCAGGATTGCTAAACAGGCCTGAAACTTATAAGGTTTCTTTGACCTTTGCGAAAGTGATGGAAAATTACCGGCTTCGGGGAATAAAAGAAGTTACAACCCAAAAGTACTTATTGTGAAAGGAAACATTCAAATGGAAACAATGAATGTCGAGGTCGTAATAAAAAAAAACATATTTCTAAATTTTATTCGAACTGTAATCACCGACAAAGTTCTTCCACACCTCTTGCTATTGCGTATTTAACTTCCCTCATTATTACATTAAATATGAGATTTCTAGTTAGAATTTGTTTTTCATCAACATATCACTGTGAGATTTGAGTATGTGAGGAAGGAACAAAACACATTATTATCTCAGGTTAATAAAGTTTAAGGAATAAGGGAGTTTTTTAATGCATGAGTCACGGTCACCACAGCAAACGACATCCACTCCCGCCGAAGCAAAAAATGCTTCCAGGTGTAGCAAAACTACGGTCGCCATCGGCAAGTTTGAGCGTGTACAAATAGGGCAACTGATCCGTGTTAATTTTCACAGCAGACAATTCGCTACAAGTTTTGGGCGTGACAACACTTCGACGCTTGTTTCAAAATCATCCTTGGTGTTACGAATATTTAATGCTGCACAGGAAGTTGCGAGCGTTGCAGTCACTTCACCGATACCTTTGCGAATCGGAAGTCCAAAGCGTTGTGCGCAACGTTTTTCGAATCGGAAGTCCAAAGCGTTGTGCGCAAAGTTTTTGTGATAAAGTTTGACTGGCTGCCATTAATGATACGAATTTTGTGATAGCTGCCGAAACCGTGTAATACGCCTTCGGACGCATTGACGAGAAGAGAGGTGTGCCCCATGGGTGTTGCATCAGAAACGAGCACTTAGGTTGTCGGACGACGAGGGCGATGAGATTGCCACGGTGGCGACGCTTCTCACAGTCGAAGTGCAGCCAGCGACGAGGGATTGGCGACACATATATTAGTGTGATGAGGAATATTACATTTCAAATAGCGAGACTTCGAAGGGCAAGATCTGACCACGTGTCCAAAACGAAGACAATTTACGCACAATCTTGATCTTGACGACAGCAAAGCATTCATGAAGCGTCTTGCTGCGATGATCGGCACACTTAGCAAGCAAGGTCACGGTTCGATCGACTTGCATAGTACGCAGGATCACTCAATTCGAGTAGCGTTACTGGTAATTAGGATCTTATACTCGTAAGCTGATCCTGGGGGCGCTCTGCTCTGTGAGACGCGGGCCGCCAGGGCGCCGCCGCGCGCGGGGCGTCTTCAGCACACGCGATGCGCGCCAACGTATACGAGCCATGGCGGAGGGACGTGTGTTCTCTGTTCCGCGAGATCCAAAGCCTGCCCAGCCTTACTCACCTGTTCCAACAACGAGTTGAACAAAGGTACATCCTCGGTGTCATTTTTAGTTCGAAACGACGACGGGTGTCTTGCTTGATCCTATTTATTGACCATTAATATAACAATGGGATGTCCAAGTCATTGACGGGGAAACCTCAAATTATTTAACACGGCTAAATTTTTCATAAATGTGTCTACAAGACGACTTAATTGACGTAATTCGCTGGGTGAGTTATATTTCCATTTGGCACCTTGAATCTCCTAATAACGAAATATAATAATTATTATCTGATAAAACAAATCGTTTTAATTATTTCTGTCAGTTTCAGTACTAAACCCTAAATTAAGGGGTTCCGAACTCCCACCGATCAGAACTTATATTAGAACCGATAGAGTTACAGAGTCTACTCCGAAATTCGAACTTCGTATGGTACCGTCCCTTTCACTCATATAGAGTATGACAGGAGAGTGAAAGGGACGACACCATACGAAGTTCGTATTTCGAATTTCGGAGTAGACTCCCTGTACCTATCCGTTTTTACTTCAAAACTCACTATCTGAGATATAGGTACGGCATCAAACTTTGGGTCTTTAAGGCCAAAAGACCTGTTTATGGACGTTTCACAAAAGGAATATGAGTTTAAATTAAATACCTCCCTGTACGTTTTTTGAGAAGTTAACAAGGAATAATCCTATGTAGATTGCATATACATAAATAAGAGCAGTAAAACAACATACTAATATCAAAATAGAGCTTTTTTGGACCATGCTTGCGAAATCATAAAAAACATACTTATTTAGGCTGGGTTGCACCAAACCATCTGTAATCATACGCTGCTGTATTCGTTAGAATCTTTATACCACGTCGGTGGTAAACGAGGGTACGGCCCGCCTGATGGTAAGCGGTCACCGCAGCCTATGGACGCCTGCAACTCCAGGAGTGTCACATGCGCGTTGCCGACCCTTTAAAAATTATACAATCTTTTCTTGAAGAATCCCATACAGTACTTCCTCGGGAAAACCTCGGCATTCCACAACCGGCGTGTCCGAGGGAGGGGTTTGGGAATCAGAGGGTATACTCCGAAATTCGAACTTCGTATCGTGCCGTCCCTTTCCGTCGTTTAGTGTATAACACGAGAGTGATGGGGACCGCACGACACGAAGTTCGATTTTCGAAGTTTGGAGTAGGCCCTCTGTATGTATTCTGTAAAGTTTGACAAGTGTCTATGGGACGACAGCTGCCGGCGCCATATTTAACGCTGATCGGTCTGTCATCGTAAGTTGGTTCAAATCAGCCTTATTAGTTTTATTTTATAGGACACTTTTTTTTCTTCAATAATCGATAACAGTTTGTGCCTTAACCTTTTGAACGCCACGGTCGCAATAGACGTCAACGTAAAATCGTCACCCCGACGCCAAGTTATGAAAAACTACTGAGAAGCTGCCCAATTTTATATTGGCATTCTTTCTTTACACATAATTTTTTTACCGTTGTGGCGTCAGGGGCACGGCGAATTACTTTGACGTCTGGCGACGAAAATCTTATATCTCTATAGTTTTCACGGAGGAATATAAACTCAAATCTCATCAAAAATCGACAATAGCAAATGGAACCTCTTCACGGCGTGAGTTTATTTATTACACAAATATTGCCACTTAAGGCTTTTACCTCGACATTAATTAAATGAAAGCGTATCAACGACTCCATGGGCGTCCGTTAAACAAATAATTGACGATGATGATCAGTCATCACGACGTGGCCAACTATTGACGTTATCAACTGTTATCTATATCGGCAATAAAGTATGTATAAAACGTATAAACCTAGTCAAGGATGAAATGAATAGACTCATTCTCACTGCGCTCGATAGATTCACAATAGTCATGAAAACCAGTTGAATTGCGATGGTCTAAGTCCTAGAAATAGGTCACACCGTGACAGTTCCTATTAGGTCACCTTCAACTGTTTAGATCTTACAGAGCAGGCATTATACGTATTAATAAAACGACGTAGCGGCGGCTCAGTGCCGCGTGTTAAAACGCATTAAGAGTTAAGACGAAGCTCTACAATCTGTTTGGGGTATTTCGATTTCGAGCACCGGCCCTCGAATCATCCCCCAATTGTTTCCATCTTCAGATGCTGTTAGCACTGTATCAAGCATCTGCATGTCAAAATCCACCAACAAAATTAATAATTTTGTTTTATAGTTACTTTAATATAGAGGTTGGGAAAGAAAATTATACAAAAAGAAGTACTTGAAGCCCTTAAGTAAGATGGCTACGTTGACACCAATCGTTATTCTATTTTTTTAAGATATATATGTATCTATATTCAAAATCTTTCATACAACTTTTGTCAAATGCGTTATTAACAGAAGTTGTTTTAATACATAAATTAATAGTGCAAATTGTATCTAAATATTTATTATTCTTTTTGTCAGATGTGCAAGTGTGCAGGTCAAATAAATATATTCCAAGTTATTGCAGCGGTTAAGAGAGAATTAATCAAATGTGGCCCGATTTTTTTTAAATAAAAGAATTTCCGTTACATTAAAGTATCCTGCAAAGGCTGCATTTAAATTTGTGTTTGAAGCCAAATGAGTACATATTGAACTGGCTGTTGCCCGCGACTTCGTCCGCGTCTTCGCTCCTATTGGTCGCAACGTGATGTTTTATAGCCTTCCTCGATAAATGGACTATCCAACACAGAAAGATTTTTTTCAATTCTAACCAGTAGTTCCTGAGATTAACGCGTTCAAACAAACTCTTCAGCTTTATAATATTAGTATAGATATTTTTTTTAATACAAGGCTCCATTCCATAAGACTATATTGATCTCGTTTTTACTAAGTACTTGTTAAACTAGTAAAATATTGTTGTTCATGAAAATATTGCATTATTTTTTTGTTAATTACATTTTCTAGGCGCCTACGCAACGCTATGGCGATGGCGGTTAGAGCATTATTCCTATAAATAAAACAAGTTGCCACAGGATGCTTATACTCGTAATGCACTTGACTTTGATGCGTTGATTGACGCGCATACGCAGGCAACTGTGTGAATATGATGTATACACACCCACACACAGAGACAGATGATCATAATCACGTTAGACTCGAGATAGAGGACCGTTTGTGACCGAAAATGCAAGACCGAAGATTTTGACTCGAGATGGGTAATACACTATACAAGGTGCTTCCAAATTAGATACCAATACTTTAAGAGATGTTAACTTACATCAATATCATTTACTTTAAACAGGAATTAATAAAACTTATTATATGAAATATTAGTTTTCATTTTCCGACCAAAATATCGTCGGCTAACAACCAAAACTCACTAAGTAACAAATACCTACTTAAAGTAAAACTCGTATCTCAATATCGATGTGGTACTGAGATACGAGGTTTTGAGGAGCAGTGACAGATATTTTAGTGACACTTGCTGGTCACCCGACGATATTAAATTAAAATTCTACCCAAACATAAGTAATTATTCTGTGCATATAACTGACAAGGTAAGCTATACACACTAGATGCTAGTTGAAGTGGCCAGTTAACTGACAGTCAAGAGCTTTCATACCATAATCAAAGAAGTCATAACCAGGGCCCGTAATTTTCATGCTGATGACATCTATTTGACGTCACGCTCCATATAGGATGATCCTAAACAGTTTTATTGTAAAATATTAATCATTAGTCGTCATTAATTTTAATTATGTACAAATGACTTCAAAACTAGTCTATTTACACGTGTAACATAAAGCACGCCATCCTTCTTGCATTAATTCCCATGCAAAGTAAATCGAAGTCATCTTCGCGTTCATACGTGATGCAATATTTATAAAAATCCTTTTGTTTTGTAACTATATTTCTATTTGTTGTCTCACACATTTGATTAATTTTTCCAACTTCTCTGTTAAAAAGAAAATTTTGAATTGATGGACACATTTTTTCTGATTTTAACAATTTTTTCTATTAGGGAATCAGTGTTAATTATGTTTTCTCAGTGGCACTTGTAACATTGTTGACACGTTTTTTGAACTAGAATAAATAAAAAGGTCACATTAAAAAAAGGTTTTATTACATATTTATTTATTTATGACGAATAATTATAATCGGAATCATACTCTATGCAGCGTGACGTCATTTTTGCGTCAACGGCATGAAAGTTACGGGCCCTGGTCATAACCATTGAATTCTCATTATCTCATTAACAGGATGTTATTACGTGGCACAATTGTATTCCCAATTTTCTCCAAAAAGTAACATAAACTATAAATTCATTTTATACTTAAGTCTACTTCTAGGGACGAGTACTACCAGCTCTGAAAGTCATCATCCTCCTAGCGTTATTCCCAGTACAGTTGCATCCTAAAGGATTTCTGGGGTCCACTACCTAATCCCAAGAGTTGGCGTAGGCACTAAATTTTACGGAAGCGACTGCCATCTGACCTTCCAACCCGAGGGGGAAACTAGACTATGAACGTATTGGCATCTAATTTGGAAGCACCTTATATGTATCCCACCATATCGGCCAAAGGACGTCTACTGCTGGACACAAGGCCTCCCCCAAATTCACGGGGGGTATATGCCATAATCGCCACGCATGGCATGCGGGTTGGCGATCGCAGTATTTCCACCGCACTCCAAGGATGCTGCTGCCCATCCCCCGGTGGTCTTGGTCGTAGTTTTAGGACATACCCGGGTCCGGGTCCCAGGGCCCTTATATGTATATATAAATAAAAAAAATAACATGGCAATGTGTGAGAGAGGGACACGCTTATACCAGAGGATCGAGACTGCATGCAATAAGGGGAATCTCGTATAAATTCGTCACTGGAGGCGCTAGTGTAGCGTGAGGTCTCCGAAATGTCAAATGTCACTGTTTTTGACAGGTGGCTACGCGGCTTAATCATAGTATTTAAAGTGGTAAATATTTTGTGATACCTGAGATTAATTATGACAAATATGAGTTACGGGCCAGTGACTATCAGTGCTTTAATCTTTCTTCAGACATGTCCTCTTTTTTATTTCCGAAAAAAAAACGGGATTGCGCAACACCTGGGTAAGCTCGATATTTTTATTAGTACGGTTTTATGGTATTAAATATGATTTTAATGTAAACTCCGTTTTCACGCCCGTACTATCTAATAACAAACTTTGACAGCTGGACCTTATCCGACAGTGGCGCCAACTGGTGAGCACAAAAACGGCAGCCTTTTGTGCAAACCACACAGTTACACACTTCCCCAGGAAACAACGGTAATGGACGATTCCCACCAAACGGCCGGAATCGGCGCGCACGCCACCAGAGTCAAAGAAATTCGAACCCTCCATACAGAAGCTAAACTTCGTATCCAAACGGAAGCGGCAGAGCCGGCGGCCGCAACCTATTCAAATATGAAAGCTAACTTCTGTGTGGAGGGTTTGAATTCCTTTGACTCTAGTAGGTTGCGCGCCGACTCCAGCCGGTGTGAACCGTCCATAAGGATCTCGTCCATTTTCAAAGGGACCAAAGCCATCCCTTACACCTATTCATCTATTCTGTAATCGTAATAATTGGTGTTCGTTAACCACTGCTAGTATGAAAATGTTTACACTTCTAGTATAAGATGAAATGCAAAAAGATTCATCAAAATACTCCGACAAACTAAGTTGTATCAGGTGCACCAGAGATATCAGAGTAAAGCAGATCCGCTCATTTAAGTTGTACGATATCTGTACATCTGATCTGTTCTCACTAATGCACAAATCAGAAAGTTTGAGAGAGACAGACAAATGACATCTGACAGATCTTCACCTGTCAGTGTCTCCGTCTTCATAACTGAAAATTGTACTGAACTGAAGTTGTGGTGTGTTTAGTTTATATGGGATTTAACATCCCGGTATACTTTCAAATGGAGACAATTCGTTAAGAGCCCCCACGTACGCTCGGCTGAACTCGATTTCCCATACAAACGTAGTTTCGTTCTCATTTTAAAACGCCTTGCTGAAATAACATGAAACTTTGTATACTCAATGGGAGTCGCTATATCTAGGTCGGAAATTAGTTCATGTTAATAATACAGCGAGTTTTTTTAGTTTTTTACGTCTTGTATGAAAACCTTAATAATCGCTGTATTTTGTCATCATTATAATTTCAAGCAACAAAAACTAATTTCCGACCTAGATATGTTGGATCCCATTGTGTATACAAAGTTTCATGTTATTCTAGCATGGCGTTTTAAAATGAGAGCGAAACTACGTTTGTATGGAGAACCGAGCTTACTGCGGACTCTTAACAGCCGAAAATGATAGTACTATCTTTCCCATTCTAACTCATTTTGGTGATAAGGATTTAACGAGACAACTATATGAAAAATCATCAGGCTTAATACTGCGAGTCTGCTTTTCTCTGATGTCTGTGTATTACACTGATCGATAGCAAATAAGTCTATAGAGGACTAACATCGTACCGCTCTTAATTGAAGTGCTGTCGAGTTTGCCAATAACTAGCGTAACTTGATACAAAGTTCACAAACAAGCACTGGTAAGATGAATAGTATAGGCACGTACAGGATATAGGTCACGTCACAGAATAGAAATACTACTTAGAACTTTAACAATTTCTGGTGTTTTTTTTTCATACTACGCCAGTGCCGAACAAGAATACTGTCTCCCTGATTATAGTGATTATAAAGAGAGGCGTTCTTATTAAAACTAGTTTTATTACACGGAGGCAAGGAACCGTCAGGCCAAATATATCAGAGGATATTAGGGGACATTTTTAACACAAATCGAACTAGTCCCATAGTAAGCTCAATAAGGCTTGTGTTATGGATACAGACGAGGATCGAATTCTCAGGAACAAATGTTTCTGCTCACCACAGAAACCAATCTTGTGTGGATTTTCTAAAAATATGTTTATAAAATCCACACACCGTGAAATAATGGCATAAGTGCAGGAAAACTGTTATGAATTGAAACAATCCTCAACGATACTCCGATAAGTTCAATTTGTCCGTACGTCAATAACAGATTTACCTACACATGCAAACGAAGAGCCGGTGTATGCAAAAATAGACTTTATACTATTCCAATAAGGGTTACGGTCAGTTATAGTAGAAGCGAAACTATAAGAGCAGATACAGACGAAATCAAAAAACGACTATATGCGCTGAGGAAAAGGCAGTTTTTACTTGCTGTTTCAGCTTCGTAAATACAGTCATTGGGATATTGTTGATGGCACAGCAGGGCTGATATATGTACAACGCTTCACATTGCTTCAGGCGAACCAGTTGGAATGCACTAAACCGTCTAAAATATAAGCGGTATTAGTATCTTATCGTATGCAAAAGTTTGACGAGTATCTATATTAGGATGATAGCTGCCGGTGCCATGTTTAACGTTGATCGAAGTTCGTTTTGCAGACAATATATTTATGATATTAGCCCTACAAAAGAAAGACTCATTGACAGATATCGGAGAATGTAGATAAGGAGATCGCTTTTAAAATAAAAGGTAAAATTAAAACTAATTTATTTTTCAAATAAGGCATAATTACCTGCACCTGAAAAATAAACCTCCGCTACGAGAAGAACCGGCGTAAGAAACTCGGCGAGGTATCATTTTTAACCGACTTCAAAAAAAGGAGGAGGTTCTCGATTCGCCGGATTTTTTTTTTTTTTTTTTTTTTAATGTATGTTTACCGATTACTCGGAAACTAGTTGAGCGATTCTTTTTTTGTTTAAAAGTTTATGTTTTCTAGTTGGTCCCATTGTCACCAAGTCTGGATCTGATGACGGGATCTTGGAAAAATCGAAGGAACTCCTCAAACTATATACCAAGAGGATCTGGCTAAGTTTGGAGTCGGTGTTTTTTTTGTTAAAACTTTACTTGTAAACAACAACAACATAGGCTACAGTTTATTTATTTATTTACTTTATTTGGGGCATCAACAGCAATACAATATGAAAAATACAAAACTTAAACTACAATAACAATAGCCAATGACAGATGTCCACAAAAAATGCAAAACATAAATCCAACCTTAGTAAGTAGGTAACACAGAAAATAAGAATAATAATAATGCACAAGTGTGTGTGAGTGGGAATGCGTGGATTATAGTACTTATATAGTGTGTGTTTGTGGTTCATGAGGTGTGTGTGTATGACAGTAAAAGACAGCATGCGGTGCATAACTTTTTTTAAATCAACAGTATATTCACTTTGCATCGATACTGCTATGCGTCAATAATGACATAACACGGTTTTTCAGCGTTGCTTTGGTGCAATCAAATAAGTCGACATTGCTAAATTGCTTGTTATACTGGCGCAAAATACGGGTAATTGGTGAATTTTGGGCATATTTGGTGTGAAACATAGGAAGGCTGAATAGGCAACGCTCCGCATGACGAGTTCTACGTGTGGGAACCGAGAATTTAATCTCCGCCAATAACGATTTATTTCAAAACAATATAAATACATTGTATAGTTAAATATAAAATTACAATGTGTCAGCTTCAACTGCCAGAAATTCGTTTTACTATTGTAATTGAAATACTGTTGTGGTGCGGGACATCCTCTACAGCAAGCGGCGAAAGTGTTCTACTACTTTTCGACATTTGTACAAACGCCAACACAGTCAACAAAAGTCCTTATTACAATGATAATAAAGTGCACCGATGGTCAGTTAAGAAGTACATAAAGGTCCAAAAAAAACCGGCCAAGTGCGAGTCGGACTCGCGCACGAAGGGTTCCTTACCAGAAAAAAAAAACGCCAACAACTACTCTGTTGTATGGGAGCCCCCCTTAATTATTATAATTATTTAGATTTTAGTAGCTTGTTGTTGTAGCCACAATAAAAATACATAATCTGTGCAAATTTCAACTGTCTAGCTATTACGGTTCTTGAGATCTAGCTCGGTGAGTGGTAGCCATGAAAAAGGGCTATAATATCACGTTTTTTGTATGGGAGCCCCCCTTAATTATTATTATTATTTTGTTTTTAGTATTTGTTGTTATAGCGGCATCAGAAATACACAATCTGTGAAAATTTCAACTGTCTAGCTATTACGGTTCTTGAGATACAGCCTGGTGACAGACGGACGGACAGCGAAGTCTTAGTAATAGGGTCCCGTTTTTACCCTTTGGGTACGGAACCCTAAAATTATACTTAAAGACTATTTAAGAGGGTATCAACGGGTCCACTAGCGCCACTCGTAAAAAATTGTGATCATTTTAACGATAGATATTAAAACAAGGGACTGCTATGAACAATATTTTTTTCTCAAACATGCAATGAAATTTAATATTGATGTTATGTTCCTTATAATAGGCTGGGAAGTATGACGTTTCAGGTGCGGTTAGGACAAGAGGTCGTTAATGGTATTTCATACACATCTTGCAGGCCTAGGCCGGCAAAGTCCTCTTTTTTATTTAATTTCCGTTCCACATAAATTTGTGGCACAGGCAACATGACATTCTGCCACTATGCGTATTAAAAATAAAACTTTTGTTTTTTGTTGTTTTTGTCATTGCGTGTTTGAGAAAAGCACTATACATAGGTACCTCGGCGGGAAATATGGGGTTGCCGGCCGAAGACATATAGACGGCCGAGCGCAGCGAGTCTTCTTTCGTCCTGGCCTCTGTAGTAATGTACTAGTATTTGATTACCTTTTAATACATTGAATAGTTATTACGTTGCTAGATTCGTCAATCCATGCGTCGGAAGAAATACGGCCGTTTTGTTTTTTTGCCAGTTGAAAACGAAAATAAATGTAAACAAACAATGTATTGAATTTACCATTTCATATGTCTATCATATATCTATCACACAGTTTGATGTATTCAAAAGGTACTTAAATAGAAAATACAGTAGATATTAGGAGTCCCCTTTTTTTAAATAATCACGATTTTTTTACGAGTGGCGTTCGCGAGTTGCAGCTTTTGTTGTTGTTTTAATCGTCGTTGGTCCCATACAAACATTTAATCCCCATTAAAAACTGGTTCGAATGGCATCTTTTGTAAACTAGCTTATTGCATGTAAGCTTCCTAACATAGCTGGCTACTGAAGTATAGGCTTAGTTTAGCCTTTAGATTAATGTAATGAGTTCAATCGATCCACCTTAATGTACTCGTAGTCATACTTGCAAGCCATTCTTGCGCGTGCACAAATGGGACTTGAGTTTCTTAGTAAACACGGACTGGGACAACGGTGGTGTCGGCTTATTATGGTCGCACGGTCACAGCTATTGTTAAAGTCAAAGCCGTTGTATGTATCTTTAGAATCACATATGCGCTTACGGTTTCAAGTGTACATGTGACTTTTTTTAAGTGGATATCTTTGTTGGCAGCTTAGGGTTTGCCTACACACAACGTTTTAAATTTTAGTCCCGTTATTAAAGCTAAATGGCGATAAATAAAAGTGATGGTAAGATTAGCTAGGCAACGTAAGAAAGTATCCACTTAATATAATTTACTTGTGCCCCAGTTTTTCTTCTTAAACTGCGCTTTGTAGACGTGATAAGTCAGCATGGCTAGAGTAAAACCAACTGAACGCCCATCCACGTGCTTTTGCCCACATTTGACGCAAATCTTGAACATATTCCAGAAACCGATGAAGTACCTACATAGGTAACTACATAGCGACGCGGCCGCGGGCTGTGATAAAAGTTACGCAGCGCACGCTATACAGAATGTTTTTATTGATTTCAGTCCCTTCAAGCATACAGCCGTGTATAGCCATTGAAACGACGTATATTTATTTTTTCAAAATTAATGAAAAAACATTTTTTTCCATTTCAATATAAATATTTTATTATCACCACGGGTGAATGCAAAACGACCTATGGAGCTAAGCAAAAGTTAATGCCAAGTAGGACAATATTCGAAATGACACGCACGCCAACATGACCCGGATCCGGGACCCCATGGACCCGGGTATGTCCTAAAACTACGACCAAGACCACCGGGGGATGGGTAGCAGCTTCCCTGGATGAAATTGGGGAGGCCTATATCCAGCAGTGGACGTTTTTCGGCTGATATGGTGGTGGTGGTGGCACGCCAACATTGTTTAGTTGTTAAGGATCATTTACTATAGGTGTTAATTAACGAAAATGAATTCTTTAATATCTTCGAAATGGTACGAATTGTGATACTAGTGTCTTAGAGAAGATTACTTTATTTCATCTCAGGAATGTGCCCTCGCAGCTTAAAAAAAAGATTATTTTAAAACCGGTGTTACCTCACCACAAGGCCGGGAGAAAGATTTCTTTTTTTGCAAAACATTTAATAGAAAATGATAGGTAAATTACATCGCGTGCGCTTGCAAGTGGCACTGAAGTGGGATGTTAAAATTTACTTCGCAAAAGGCTATTCGTTCCAACGACTTACAGACTACAGTTATAGCGGAAAGACCTTTTCCAAGGGCCAAGGGAAATTGAATCATATGTCAACGGCGTACAGACTGCCAGAGAAAAACTTGTCTCATTATTTGAACTAGGGATTTTTATTCTCCAATGCACTGGGATGTTTTCTTCCATTTATAGGAATGCAGCGAACTTTAACGCCGTCGTAGTTTGACGGGATGTTAGTTATTAAGTAGTCTCTCAATTAGCTTCAGAAACATGACATAAGAAATCCTACTGATGTGTCTTTGCGAGTACCTATTCCGATCCCTTATTGGAATTGGTTTCCTGACTTTTTTCTTGATGACACCATTCGAACTAGTTATTACTGGGCGGTCGGACCCCGGCCACTGTGTTTATCAAAGTAACTTTTTCTTTATGAAATAGGAGGTAAACGAGCAGACGAATCGCCTAATTGTAAGCGATTAACACCGCCCATAGACACCCGCAACACCATAGGGGTTGTAAGTGCGTTGCCGGCCTTTAAGATGGGAGTACGCTCTTATCTTGAAGGTTTGAAGGTCGTATCGGCCCGGAAATACAGCAGGCGACGGTTCATTCCACAGTTTAGCTGTGAGAGGCAGGAAGTTTCTGGAGAAACGCACAGTTGAAGACTGCCCACCATCTAAGTGGTGAGGATGGAAATGTTGTCGCATTGGGCGATGGCGGAAACAAGCGGCAGGGATTAAACCGAACAATTCGAAAATTATCTAAGGCAATTATTATTAATTATCTTGCAATTACGTACGGATCATTTGATTTTTAACATTAACTGTTCGGTGAAGGAGAACACCGCGAGGAAACCGGTCTAATCCGAACAAGGTCTAGTTTCCCTCTGTGTTGGATGGTCAGATAGCAGTCGCTTTCGTAAAACTGGTGCCTCAGCCAAATCTAGGGATTCAATGCGAAAACTTTCTAGGGCACAACGGTAATTGCTATAGGAGGATGAAATTGATTCGAACTTGTTTTTAGGAGAGGGTCAAATGTCTGTATGGGACTTCGATTAGAGCACAAGAAAAGCAATAATAATATTAATAATAATTAAAATCAGACTTCAACAACGCCTTCAGAAACGGCTTATACTAAATGATTGGAACTTATGATACGACGTCATCTGCAGTTGCACTCCGTAGCCGTACTATCCCGTTGTATTGAAAAATAAGTAATTTCCTGTTTTAGCCTCGGTATTTTGAGTTTTGTCACACCGTTATCATATAATTTATTTTTCATTGTATCAGAATCCGATTGCTAACCTTAAAATTTCTGTTGGATTCTAAAAAAACTCCATATTCATGAATCATTGTGTGATATTTCCTCGATTTAAATCGCTATACATATACCGTAGATGCGTTAGCCATTCCATCCATCCTATAGTCAAACT
This sequence comes from Notocelia uddmanniana, assembly GCA_905163555.1. NCBI lineage: Eukaryota > Metazoa > Arthropoda > Insecta > Lepidoptera > Tortricidae > Notocelia > Notocelia uddmanniana. The sequence goes on from LR991052.1 coordinate 70,629,097, forward strand.
ATTCCTGTCTCCTATGCCTAAAATGCAGTTTTCAAAGATATTTCGAAGGCTGGGCTATCACTCACGAAATAACTATGAACAATGGAACCGACGGCCGTTGCTGCAAACACGACGGGCTTATGGACGTCTTTCTCGAGATGATCAATACAATATTAGGTCCGTTTTACTTTATGCAAATACGATGGTAACTATCGCTTCTTGTCAGCGTTAAGGATAATTTCCACTAAACGGTTCGCATCGCATCGTATCTGAATGGATTTTACAATCGTTTAACGATATTAAATCATGTACACAGTATTTAAAGTTTATAATAATATTAGCAAGCCGTGCACAGTAGCTTACCCGCGGCCGTCTTCCGCGACACGCGATCGTAGCCGAAAGTATTGCTGTGCGCGGCTTGCTAATATGTAATATGTACACTACCGCTCATAAGTATTTAGGCACCCATACATCTGCATACAAAAATGATTTTCAGAAATACACTACCAAGTCAGAGTCCCTTGACAGTTTTGCGTGCATTTTGCATTTTTTATTTAGCTGACTTATTGAGCCTTAAATCGGTGCCCCCCTTTTAACATGGTAGTTTTCTTTTTGCAATTACTTAAATAACTACTAATTGCTGGTTCATAGAAAAGTGTGGTGTGTTTGGGAGGGGGGGGGGGGGACACTTTTTACGACTTTGACAGCTAATATCTCACCAACAACGGTTGACTTAAATGGATTTTTTTTAGAATCCTCTGTAATTTTTGCATAGAAAACACGCCTTATGCATTGAAAAAAAAAATTTTTACCTTCCTGTTAAATGTATGGGGTGCTATTTTGTTGTAATTACACATCACATAAATAACTACTAATTGCTGGTTCATACAAACACACACTACACTTTTCTATGAACCAGCCAGTAGTAGTTATTTAAGTAATTGCAAAAAGAAAACTACCATATTAAAAGGGTCTCTGGCACCGATTTAAGGTCCAATAAGTCAGCTTAATAAAAAAATGCAAAATGCACGCGAAACTGTCAAGGGACTCTGACTTCTCAGTGTATTTCTGAAAGTCATTTTTGTATACAGATGTATGGAAAAAGGTATGGGTGCCTAAATACTTATGAGCGGTAGTGTAGACTTTAAATACTGTGTACAATTTGTACATAAATGATATAACATCGATATAAACATTGTAAAATCCATTCCAATACGATGCGATGCGAGCCGTTTGGTGGAAATTATCCTTTACGTCTATACTAAGCATAGTAAACTAACCCTGTCTCTAAAACCAAATTCAAGACTAAGAATGCCGATAGAGTAGTTCATCAAATAAAGCAAACTGGACTTCAATGAAAATTTCGTAGTTTTCGAGATATTAACGCTTTTATTATACTATGAACGAGTCGGATTATATAGATAGCCCAGTATCTCGAATACTTTTAACAACTTATGTTTCAATGTTGTCAAATTTGCTTAATTTGATAGATCGCGAGCTGCTCTATTAGTCATCCTCATCTTGGTCTTCTACTCATCCAAACCCTCTGTCACAAATGCTCTTAATACCAAATCCACTGAAGAGACTCAAGAGAGCCAACGTGCAGGCCCTATCTTGCCAGAATGCCAATTTCCTTCAACTGCTTATAGGTGTTGAGAAAGTTTGCAGAAGTACGTAAAAAACGTCTTGCATTGGTTTAAGGGACACTGTACAACGTGAGTATCTAAACTTTGACTATCCATTTAGCTAACATTCAAAGCTATGTCCCTTTGTAATTTGCTAGAGGTATTCACAGAGAGATGAAGGCTAGCTAGGTACATGCTGAAATACAGCGCTGTGTAGCTATGCAACGCTATTACATCAAACGCTCAGTCTTAAGCCTACAGTCAATGCCAATGTTCTATAGTTAAGTAATTAGTGATTACTGATTAGGTCAAAAATTTTAACAGTCTCCATATAAAATGGGTGAGGCGCTCGCACCTAATCATTTTGACAACGTTTGATTTAGGATTAGGAAGCTGTTTGCGTGTCGGTCTGTTTAGCCTAGTTTGTAGTGACACTGCTTTCGAAGCTTGAGGTCCCGGGTTCGAATCCCGGTAAGGGCATTTGTTTCTGTGGTGAGCAGAAACATTTCTTCCTGAGACTTGGATGTTTTCTTTGTATTTAAGTATCTCGTATCATCTATTAAGTATATCGTCGTCTAGTACACATATGACATAACACAAGCTTTAATGAGCTTAATATGGGACTAGTACGATTTGTGTTAAAAAAAAATGTCCTTTAATATTTATTTATTTTATTTATTACCGACTTCAATAGAAGAAAGGAGGTACTCAGTTCGTCTGCATGTTTGCTTGATCTTTTTTTTCGTTTTTTTATGTATGTATGTTCCCCGATAACTCTTGTGATCACGTTGGCCGATTTTGATAATTCTTTTTTTGTTTCAAAGCGGGTACCCCGACATTGGTCCCATATAAATTTGGTGAAGGTGTGATGATGGCATCTATGAGGAATCTAGGGAACTCCTCGAATTTGATAGGCACGCATATGCCGATTTCGGTATTTTCTGTAGGTAACCAAGCATTGGCTCACGGAAACCACAAATTGAGGCATAGAAAGTACAAAATTGAAGTCGTTTTTTTTAGGTATAAATTATTTTATATTTATTTTATTAAACTTTAAAGGGCAATTTTTTGTTAGAGATAAGTGTCAGTTTACAGATTGAAGATCATTGAGAGCTAGAAGAGAAGCCACTTAATCCCTTAGGAGCACCGTACCAGACGGACCCAGTCCAAAGTCCTTGTAACAAATCCTTGTAAGCAATAATCACATCGGTCCAACTCCCTCGGCTCTCTATTGAGGCTTGTTATGCATAACTAACCTATTGTTGCGAATTCGGACCGTAGCCGTCGCCACATACTAATACGACTCTTGTTGTTTAGTTAAGGCTCGACCGTCTCTAACATTTTGTTCTGCTCGCTAGAAAGGGTTAGCTCAAAAAAAAAATTAATAAAAAACTTATTTTTTCTCAGAAGCCTCAGATCCATAGTGTTAGTTACGTCAATATGGTGTCCTCCCTCCTCATACGCGCGCGGTAAACTGCTTAGTTCGAGATAAAACAAGTGTTCCGTCAAAACGAATCATTGTTTCAAAACAGCAAGAAAACTTAGTTATTGCACGTTATTTTGAAATTTAGATGACTTTATTTTTATATAAACTGACAACTTAGTAACAAAAAACCCCCGACATTTTCATTACAAAGTTTAATATCTGAAGAACGGATAAATTGATTCTGACAAAGCATTTTATAAGAACCAGCGCTGGAAAACCTGCTTTCGAATTAAAAAAACCGCATTAAAATCGGGTCACCCGTTTAAGAGCTACGATGCCACAGACAGGCATACACACAGATATACATGTGTAACTTATAACACCCGTCATTTTGCATTGCGCGTCGGAGGTTAAAAATGCAGTAGTAAAAAGGTTACAAGTGGGTAAAAACCGCGACTTGATAGCTTGGGCTAGCCTAATAACCCCTATTTTACCGAATTATCTATTATTTTGTCAAGTGACAGTGACAATTCGATGTTCATCGCACTCGCATTTTAAGATCATACTTATATTTAAAATAAAATGATGTAACTATAGAGAATTGTTTTATAAAACGACGGTGACAAAAATACGGCGTGCCTGATGGCAAGCAGACGCATATATAAAACCAATTCGTGTTCACACCATATCAACATGTTCACATCATAACTAACGAACGGCTGGGTATAATTACCTATATATGATTTTAAATTTTTTGGATTAGTCTTCGCTCCGAATAGTAGAATAAGTTAAAATCTTCTGAAATATTAAAAATAAAACAGTTGCTCATGCATATTGTGTGAAACGTTCAACGGGACAGCAAGTATTTACTTTATCACAATAAAAGGAAACAATCCTCGCAAAGTACTGCACAAATAATGCACTTCTCACAAAGAGAATCTCCTGTTCCAATATTTTACTTACTCTGCTTTGCAGACATAATAGGCACCGCCGGGGTAAAATAAGTCGGACTTATTCAAGAAAAACCGTTTCCTCTAATAAGTGAGACGTCGGGAGCAGACAGAATACTATTGAGCTTAGGCCCGCAATGCACGTCCGATATTTCCATACTATTGCGATTTCATTAGTTGTGCTTGAGTTTTTCAATTTTAGAATAGCCAGTTACTGATGACTAATTTTCTAAATGTATTCAAAATCTACGTAGTACATTTAATAAATTTAAATAATTTATCCTACCACCACCACGATACCTGTCCAAGGACATTCACTGCCGGACATAGGCCTCCCCCAATTTAATGGGGGGCAAATGCCATAATCTCCACCACACTCCAGGGATGCTGCTGCCCATCCCACGGTGGTCTTCGTGGTAGTTTTAGGACATCAAAGGACAGTCATAGGACATTTATTTAGGACATATCCGGGTCCATTTATTCTAACGAGGTGTATTTTCCCTCCGGGTAGGATGGTCAGATGGCAGAGGCTTTTGTACAGTCAACAGCAAAAGTAGATCATTTTAGTACCTTGTCACTTTCACTACTTTGAAGCATCCTAACTGTGGCAGTATTATTACGTTAGTGCGACAAAGTACTAAAATGATCTCCTGCATTTGCTGTTGACTGTACAACTATTGCCTACGCCAAATGTTGCGCTTAGGTGCCAAAGGAGGACCCACATTTTTATTAAAGCAATTTAAACTTTTGGCACAGACCCTAGAGTTGATAATCCGGTAAAATGTTATTGCATAAAGTCTTTATTTATGATGTAAGCGTATATTTTATGACGGACAACAATGAGGTGGATTGGACACAACCAAAACCTTTATGCACTCAAGAACTTTATACAGTCGAGAACTTTATACACTCAAGAACTTTATACAGTCGAGAACTTTATACACTCAAGAACTTTATACAGTCGAGAACTTTAATTTGGGGCAGTCGTCAAACTGTATAGAATTACAAAGTTTTTTTTAAATGATCACAAATTAACTGACCATTGTGAACCTTTTTGCAACCAGATAAGGCTTCCCAACGATTAGTTAACTGTGATGCTGTAGTACAATCAGCAGCAGAAGTAACTAAGCAGTCCACGGTACTTTCGGTTTGCCACGGGTTACTTAAATTCGGTGGGGGACTTTGATCAAACCGGTGTTTCCATATTTTTTTCTTCCTAGGCAGTGTAAATATTAGTACAGTGTATTGCTGTTTATTTGGTTAAATCCACCTATTTTCCAATAGTACTGATTTTATGTCACATTCTAAAATCATCAAATTATCCCTTAAGTAACCCTATCAATCGACGGTGCTTAGTTTTGTAACCATTTCATGCATTGACTATTACAAATTTGATTCCAGAAAACAATATATAAGTATCACCAGCAACATGGTTTTCCTCAAATCCATTGTCCTGTATTAATAATTAAAGAAAGTAAATCGCCAAGTCATCCCTATTTTCCCACTTATTATCATTTTACTAGTTTATTTTTTATCGTCATAATATGAAAATTTGTAATCTTCATACACATAATCACGCCTGTTTCTCAGAGGGGTAGGCAGAGATCACGGATTTGCATTTGCTACGATCCTGGCATACAACTTTCGCTTCATGAACTCTCATAACATTCCTCTTCCATGCGAATCTATTTAGAGTACTCTTGACCTGGCTTTTCTGCCGCACGATTTGGAACGGAATACGTTAGCCGAGGTCTTCTCCTTCCAACTTTTCCATCCACTCTTCCTACAAGCACTCGTTTTGTCAATCATCTTTCATTCATCCTTGGTACATATCCAAATCATCTTAAAATACCTTTCTTAATTTCACTATATCTACAACTTCATTAACATCCACACCTCCGGTCTTATGACGGTGTTTCTCACTCTATCACTCAAAGTAATCTTCATTTGTAAATAATGGAAAATAACTTTGTATTCTTGCTTTTTGAAATAATGATCCGTGTTACGTAAAACTTGTTGTATGCTGATTATCGCAAGCGACGAGGATAGCATATCGAGCTAACACTAACGAGAGAGCAAGACACAATTTTAGCGACAACATAGCCTTAAAAAGGACCAAGGTGGAAATGTGTAAATAAAGAAATAAACATTTACGGACAATCTGACACAAATACCTGGACCCGAGTATGTCCTAAAACTACGATCCAGACACCGGGGGATGGGCGGCAGCATCCCTAGTGCGGTGGAGATACTGCGATCGCCAACCCGCATGCCAAGCGTGGCGGTTATGGCATATACCCTCCGTGAATTTGGGGGAGGCCTATGTCCAGCAGTGGACGTCCTTGGGCTGATATGGTGGTGGTGACACAAATAGACCAAGTCCCAAACTACGAGTAAGGACAGCCTGTACTATGTGTACTAGACGAGAATATATTTGCACACATACATGAAAATATTTCTATTTCGTTCAAAGTTACCTACACACAATGACAAAAAGTAAATAACACCTGTTTCAGGAAGTCCCGCTTCTCCGTAAGGAAAAGTAGATACATATATTAAAAGTAAAATAATTAAAAAGGTAAGTATTTGAAACATATTAATTAATCTACAAGAATTGTGTGTGTGTGTGTATGGGTGTAAGTACATAGATAAATAGATAGCTAAATACATAGATAACATCCAAGACTCATGAACAAATATTCATTAATCACACAAATAAAAGCCCTAGCCGGGATTCCAACCAGGGACCCCCCAGCTTCGTTGGCAGCGTCACTAGAAAACCAACGTCAAAGGTATATTTTTAAACTGGTCGAAATATTATCTCCAACGCCGACCATAAAAAAATATCTAGCCGCAAGAACTCGCAAAACACATCCATTAACGTCTAAGTCATTCAACTACATTTCAATTCAAAAGGATAATAATCCCACGTAAGGCACGCCCCAAATTCAACCTTGCGCGTAACTAATTAGGCTCAAATTAGCAGAAACACCGCAATGGAAACCGACCGTACTGTGTGACCAAGTGCGCGCATTGTGTGTAAGACTAAGTAAATGGGACACTTCCTTCTGTTCTGTAACTTTGACTGGCGCGATTTTGTAAACTCTCAGAAACTTTACGGAGGACATCTGGATATATATTAGACGATGGCGTACGAACCCAATTCCAAAGAAAAACCGCATGTCGATGTACAGTTTAGTCATCAGGCACACGCATACTAGAGGTCAAAACAATTATTTTTTCCCGCAGTTCTTAAAAAAAATCCCCTAGAAGGGGAAACTCGAGTCGAGGCGCCCAAAGTTGGTATGATTTGAATATTATTTTTGTTCTAACAAAAAAAAGGTATATTTTTAGAATTGCCTCAAAAAGCCCTTTCATATAATAACACCACACACGATAAGTTTCAGAAGGAGAGTGCTGAGTAATTTTTTTTTCGGCATCAAAAATAAAGACCTAACAACCTAAAAAATGCTGATTTGCACACCAAAAAACAATCTTTATTTTTTTTTGGGGTACAATTTAGAATGCAGGATAGTATTTTTGATATCGATCCTTTTTTTATGGGTTTATTTCAGAAACACTCGGGCTCCTCGAGATACCCCTCCTAAGAGATTTTGTTTAAGAACTGCGGGTCAAAAATTGTGTTTTGACCTCTATTATGAGTGTGCCAAACGGCTATAATGTACATCGATTTGGGTTTTTGTTGCGTACACTTTCCACTATATACTGGGTGGAACCGAACGATGGACTTTCCTGTATATAAACTGGCAAAAAGGGAACCTTGGTACTATACTTTTGCCAAATAAAAACGAGATGGAGAAAAAATACAGCGATTATTAAGGTTTACATACATGACGTAAAAAACTCAAAAACTGGCTGTAATTTTTTTTTATTACAATTTCCAGCAACAGAAACTAATTTCTGCCCTAGATATGGCGGCTCCCATTGTGTATATAAAGTTTCATGTCATTCTAGCATGGCGTTTTAAAATGAGAGCGTAAGTACGTTTGTATGGAGAATCGAGTTCAGCCGATCGTACTGGGGACTCTTAAATAGTAAAGGAAGTCGACTCTCTAATACGAGTAACATGATCTCTAATGATGCGAAAGTCTCAGACAGGTCAATTAAAAAATCAATCGAGACATCCTTAAGTATATGCTTAATTAAGTGATATTAACGTTATAGTTTTTTTAAGTATGACAGGGACCAGTTTTGTTTTAATAAAACCGGTATTGTTTGGTTATTCATAGTTCCATACTAAGATGATATACAAATGTGAAAGTAACTCTGTATGTTACCTCTTCACGCTTAAACCGCTAATCCGAATAAGACGAAATTTGGTATATAGTTTAAGTCCCGGGAAAGGACATAGGATAGTTTTTATTCCGGAAATTATTCCTTAGGGTGTGAAAAGGGGGGGGGGTGAAAGGGGGTGGGAGGGGTATAGAAGATTGTATCGCATCAATTTAATAGCAATTATTTCTACCATATAACGCGTTGCATGCGGACAGAGTCGCGGGCAAAAGCTAGTAACATTATAAATGTGAAAGTAACTGTCTGTTACCTCTTCGCACCTTAAACAGTTTGAGCTCCGGGAAAAGGCATAGGATGTTTTGTTCCCGGAAATTGCATTACCGGGATTCGGCGAATCGTGTTGACGTTTCTTTCTTTTTGTACGTCAAAGAGGGATACGCCAACATGAATCTTCGCCGTATCTACGATAATGTGGCCGTAACATAACTCGGTCAGTTTCTAGCGACGTCTCAGATTAACTAGAGTAGACGTCAAATAATAACACCGCTACCGAGCGAGATGGTCGTATACAAATATAAATAAGAGCGTCAGAGACATATAATTTTGTTGTCCTTGTCAAAGTTTCACTTGTCAGAAGGAGGAAACTCTGATACACAGATTTAATTGTATAAATAATTAATGACTACAGAAATGATTCATTGGCGCAAAGATAGTAATAATACCTTTGATTTAATAAAGCACAATAGTAGGTACATTGTAGCTGATGCCGGAAAAAAGCAATTCGTGCACAAGTTGATATTAACGGATGACGCGATCTGAATTTTAATGTTGTATTTATAGTGTACGATATTACAGGATTACTGGAACTGGCATCATCATTTTGACGAAATCTTCTAAATCAATATAATTTATACCCTTGGGGCCTGAAAGCTCTCTTTCAGGCCCCAAGGGTATGAGCCTCTGCTCATCAACTGTTTAATCTTATTAAAAAAAAAATTATTAGATTTACCTGTGATCCAAGAGCTGGGGCGTTTCTCGGACAAAGGCTCAGTATTGCTGTGCAACGGAGAAACGCCGCCTGCATCTTGGGTTCTTTTCCGCCAATGAGTGACCTTGGGTAGCCGCGAATATAGTTAATCTTTTTTTTTAGTTTCTTTATCTTTTCATTATTTCAATAAATTTATTTTAATTTAGAGTTTAGTTATATTTAGTTTTAATTTAATTTATGAACATGTCTTTTTACTTATACCTGTACTAAGTAAAATAAATAATAGTCTTTAAGTAAAAAAAAAATATACCAAAAAAACGACTCCAATTTTGTACTTGCTATGCCACAATTTGTGTTTTCCGTGAGCCAATGCTTGGTTACCTACAGAAAATACCGAAAGCGGCATATGCGCGCCTATCAAATTCGAGGAGTTCCCTCGATTCCTCCTAGATCCCATCATCAGACCTTCACCAAATTTATATGGGACCAAGGTACCCCGGTACCTGCTTCGAAACAAAAAAAGAATTATCAACACCGGCCAACCTGGTCAAGAGTTATGGGGAAAATACATACATAAAAAAAGAAGCAAAATATCAGACGAACTGAGGACCTCCTTCCTTCTATTGAAGTCGGTAAAAAGACCGCGGGTCACACCTGGGTGAGACTAGAATGCAATTCGGGGTTTTTTTTTTATTTAATCGTATGGCATTTATTTACAAACAGTGAGATCTTCGAGAAGACAAGTACGGTTGCCAGTTTTGGCACCACCCAGGGGTCACGTGTAGGATAACGGTGGGTACTCCCTACGGGCGTGGTGCAACTTCGACCCCCCTTTGTCAAGTGAGTGGGCAACTTGACTGTTAGAAGTTCTCAAGCCACCCGAAGGCTTATAACTTGGCTTAACGACTGCTGTCGTAGACAGCAGCCGGGATCAACGGTTTAACGTGCCTTCCAAAGCACGAGATCGGGGTGAGTGAGACTCAGCAGTGGGCGATTGCGGGCTGATAATGATGATGATGACAGAATAAACTCAATGTTTGCTCACGATATCGGGGCCTCTGCTGCTACGACAGAAATCTACCAGCGCAGTGGAACTATTTAGTGAAGTAAAGTGTATAATACGTTACCTGTAGAAATTAAGTCACTCTCATCATCCTCCTAGGGTTATCCCCAGTACAGTTGCATCCTGAAGGATGCCTGGGGTCCGCTACCTAATCCCAAGAGTTGGCGTAGGCACTAATTTTTACGGAAGCGACTGCCATCTGACCTTCCAACCTGAGGGGGAAACTAGACCTTATTGGAATTAGGCTTGTCAAGTGAGTGGGCAACTTGACTGTTAGAAGTTCTCAAGCCGCCCGGAGGCCTGTAACTTGGCTTAACGACTGCTATTATAGACAGCAACCGGGTTCAACGGCTTAACGTGCCTTCCAAAGCACAGGAGCGCTCAGTTAGTAACCACTCAAAGCGGTCACCCATCCAAGGACTCACCTCGCCCGACATTGCTTAACCTCGCATACCGCACGCGATACGCGGGCGCCGCTGGAGCGAACGCTCCTCAATTAAGTCACTCTATCACTCGAAATTGTTCTGCAGCACTTAAAAAAATGTATCACCGAGTTATGCCCCTACAGCATAAGTAAATATATAATACACACTGTTGGTAATTAATTATGAATACAACTGGCCAAGTGCGAGTCGGACTCGCGCACGAAGGGTTCCGTACCATTATCTATAAAAACGGTAAAGAGTCCGACTCGCACTTGGCCGGTTTTTAATGTTTGATGTTATGGCGGCAACAGAAATACATATCTGTGAAAATGTCAACTGTCTAACTATCGCAGTTCTTGAGATACATCCTGGTGACAGACAGACGGACGGACAGCGAAGTCTTGGTAATAGGGTCCCGTTTTTATTTCTATTGGACACGGAACCCTAAAAATAAGGATTTATTATAGAAATGGAGACGCCGTTTATGCAGATTATGAGTCCAACTGAAATTAGACTGTCGAACCCCTTGTCACCTGTCGAACAGGTGCATATCATCATCATATCAGCCGATGGACGTCCACTGCTGGACATAGGCCTCCCCTAAAGAGTGCCACATAGACCGGTCCTGAGCCAGCCGCATCCGGCGGACTATCGCGACCTTTACCAGGTCACCAGGCTAGCTAGATCTGGCGACGCTGGCGTTAGGCTAAGGCGCACGTGGCGGTGTTATTATGGCTGCGGCCTTCTGTAAGGTGGAGGTACTTCCCCAGTTGGGCAGCGAGATGACGTTCCGCTGTTCCCATGTCTCTCAAAATTCAGATAGCTTTGAAAATAGTTTTCCAAGTAAGTGCAGTCAACAACGAAATTAGATGATCATTTTAGTACTTTGTCACTTTCACTACTTTGAGTCATCCCAACTGTCGCAGTATTGTTACGTTAGTACGACAAAGTACTAAAATGATCATCTACTTTTGCTCTTGACTGTACCTATATCATACTAGATGTTGCCAGCGTCTTCGCTCCTATTGCTCGCAGCGTGATGTTATATAGCCTATATAGACTTCCTCGATAAATGGGCTATCCAACACTAAAATAATTTTTCAATTCGAACCCTTGAGATTAGAGCGTTCAAACAAACTAACTCTTCAGCTTTATAATACTCGTATATAATTGTTTTTAATTTCTTCTGCATTTAATATGATCACTGAACTAATACGTAATTAATAGCTTTGACATGTAATATTTGTAATATTATGAATAAATAAGTATGAGTATGAGTAATATTAGTATAGATTACATTGCAATTAGCATTATTACATTCGCGGTGCATTCGCTCGGCTGCAGTTACATTAAATTAATGTAAGCTATCTTCATTACAAATATAGCTTGGAGATAAGAATGTGTATGCATTTTGCAACTTATTGCCATTAAAGTTAAACCAATCTTAAACAAAACGCCCCCTCCATCCTCCTTCATTAGCATATAGACGCAATACACAAAAGTCTAAGTTATTTTTATTTATCATTCAATTGAGACATATTATATGCACGTTGGAGCGAAAAGGTTCTAGAGTAACGACCACGCACCGGAAGGCGCAGCATAGGTAGGCACCCCGACCTGGTAAAGGTAGCGAGAGTCCGCTGAATGCGGGTGGCGCAGCACCGGTCATTGTGGCACTCTTTAGGGGAGGCCTATGTCCAGCAGTGGACGTCCATCGGCTGATTTGATGATGATATGCACCTATGTGACTTATGCACAGAAACTCGGACACTGACAATGTCCACTAGAGGGTGCGTTAATTTAAAACTGGTTTTACACTGCATGTCTATTAGTCGACTGTACATACAATTTGACCCATTTCATTGCTCGTGTACGTAAAGTACGCTCGTGTACGTATAGGTGTAAAGTTCGCCGTTGGGGCGGAAAGGTTCGCGATTTGCGACCATGTACTGGAAAGCGCAGCGTGGGCGTGGGTAGACCCCGATAAGGTGGACTGATGAAGTGATGACCTACAAGTCCGCTGATTGCGGGTGGCGCAGGGCCGGTCAACCTGGCCGGCACTTTTTGGAGGAGACATATGTCCAGACTCCAGCTATGGCCGTCCTTCGACATACAAAGATTTTATAGATGGGTCTAGTTATAAAATGTTGCGCTTTTCTGAATAAAAGTCAGTATTTACGCAACACGAGTTGTTTACTCCTTTCCCTACGTCCCGCTGCACATGGCGACCCTGCCACGTGAGGTGTCGGATTAGATAGTCGACTCCACACCACTCCACAGGCTGATATCATGAAGGTTATAAGGGTTTAACCCGCTCGCTGATTACAAATATTACAATACGACCACGACACTAGTCTCGGAGACCCAGGCGCCGCAGAATATCTCACATACATTTAAATGGAGACTCACACTACGGTACCGTAAAATGTATGGCGGCGACTAGTCGCCGAGACCAGAACCGTATGTGAGTATCGTAATAGATTTTATAGAGTGTCTTTAGAGTGTGTCAAGCGAGTAATGTATTTCTGGAAGTGGACATTTCTTTGTTGACAGCTTAGTATGAGTTAGCTACCCTATACTCAACGTTTTAAATTTCAGTTCCATTACTAACGGTAGATGGCGCTAAAATTAAAGTGACGGTATATGTGATTATTCGAAAAAACATATGACAATCAACATAATAAAGTATAACTTTAAATAAAGTTATCAACCAAAAACCGAAGTGTTTGTCAAGACATCAGTCTCTTTCTAATACCACATAGAAGAAAGAAACAGAAGCTTCATCCTGTTGAGGTGTATGTTTGCATTATTCAAGTGATAAAGACTTGATATGTTATAAATAGTCTTTTCTTGCTTTCATCACACACAACAAAGACAATGCCTGCAAAAAGAACAGGTGTCTGAAATCTGTGAGAATGTGGTCCTGGCATACGCAGCTCAAGTGGGATCTGGTTTAACTAAATGATGATACAAACCATCTACTCTATTTTCTCCTTAGATCGAACTCAAGTGGACCACCAGTAAAATAGTGATAAAATCACCTAACTCATCCTGGGAACATAACAGCACTAAACATGAAATGGAGAGCCAACACTCATCTTCACTTCTCAACAATGACATAGCAGAAGTTTCTGCCTAAGCCTGACCGACCAATTAGATTGGACCACAATCAAGCATTTTAAACCATACTTCAAAGACAGATAATAACAGCTATTATTTTTTTTATGAAATAGGAGGCATAGCAGCAGACAAATTGCCTGATGGTAAGCGATTAGCGCCGCCCATGGACACTCGCAACACCAGAGGGGTGTAAGTGTGTTGCAGGCCTTTAAGATGGGAGTACGCTCTTCTTGAAGGTTTGAAGGTCGTATCGGTATCGGTCAATACAATTTTATTTCAGATACTACTTTTATTGATAACTATCATGAAGGTGGGTTTACCAGGTTAAAAAACCCAAGAGAAGGCCATAAAAGGAGAGGCAGACCAAATAATAGATGGGCAGACAACATAAGGCAAGTCATTGGAAAAACCAGGAATAGAGTGGTGATAAATAGACATGAGTGGAAAAGACTGGAACAGAAGAGCAAGACCCAAATGATTGAATAGAAAACATAAGTCTGAATAAAAGGCAAGGCTTTAAGTGATTCTAAGTGACTTTCTCTTCTGAATGTATGAAAAGTTTGACTAGTTGCTATGGGATGACAGCTGACGGAGCCATGTTTAATATTGATAAGTCTATAATCTTACAACGCACAATATCAACACACATCATCATCATCATCTCCCTGCCCTTATCCTTATAGTTTGTGCAACTTGTTTTATTCTTCCATTCCTCTCTATTTTTCGCCACTTCAGTGCATACTCCTTTCTCATATTCTCTCTCACACCATCCATCCATCGCTTTTTGGGCCTTCCAATTGCTCTTCGTCCTTCAACATTCAACCCTAATATTCTTTTATCAATATGACGTTCATCCCTCCTCATTACATGGCCATACCATGATAACCTATGCACAATATCAACACACCCATAGTGTTATTGTCGGCAATAATACTGTAGATGCATTTGGGCTCCGGAGCAAATAGCTGACTGATTACATGTAGCAAATATAATCTGTGTAACACTAACTAGCACAATTCTCTCTCTTTCAGGTCAAGACAATGATATTGGCAAATCTACCTTGCTGAACAGCAGGGAGTAAAAGCCATAAAGGGAAAAAAATTAGGATTTTGGGTTTGGGACATTGTTATTATTCCCTCTGGTCACCTAGTGGTACGGAGGGCCTTCACGAGTACAGACCACAACTCCCAATCCCCAGCTGCGCTCTAAAGCTAGGACACATGGATGGACAGGATTATATCACAATCTCACCAATTATTGCAGTATGATGACCCGTAATAATAAAATAGTGACTATTTTATTCAGATTCTAATTTAAGTGATACCCCTTGAAAGCCTCCATGACTCCACAATCTTGAAAAATTTCCAAAAACTGAATTGTCAATAAAACCATATAATTATAATATTTGCATTCCTATTTGCATTCTAACACAGCTGTCATACCGGTACAATAAACATCAATGATGACAATTTGCACTGGGATGACAGCTGTGTCTCAATGCAAATAGGATTCCAAATACTTTAATTATTGAATGTGAATCGGTTGAGAAATGGGCAATATAATTGTGCAAAATCTTATCTAGGTTATTCGAGGGGCTACCATAAACCGAAAATATTCATTCATGTACCTCCTTCTCTGTAGCCCTCACAAATTCAAGTGACAGAGGGAGATACACAAACAAACTTCATAATTCTTCATCAAACTAGAATGTGGAGAAGAAAATTGCAGCAAGACAGTAGGTAACCATGATTTGTAGTGGTAAATAAACCATTCCAATATTTTCATAAACAATACCAATGCTGGAGTGAGCTTATATTGCTCATTATTTTTCAGTGATTGATAACAGAACTGTTCTATAAATAATAACAAATGTGTCAAACAAGGAAATACTTATTCATGCTCATTGACACTAATTTTAAACAGTTCTGTACTGATAGTGAAAAGATAATCTATTGATAAATGAGATAAGGAACGAAATGAAAGTCATGTAAATTAGATAAAACTTAGTCAGGTAGGCAATGCTTGGTTGGAATCAAAATTGAGACATCATGGCATGATACCTTGTTATGGTCATGGAATTTGAAGAATCAAAAAAAAAAGAAATATTATAGTTTTGTTTCTTTTAGGGGATGATCGTGACTCACCGCTGTGTTCAGTGAATATGTTGGAGCCAAGAATGCGGGGGTCCTTGGGTACGCGGGGCTTGCTTCTCGCGGAACGCATCGAAGCCCCGCTCGAGGTCCCGCGCTCCTTCGCTTGCTGCGCCCCCATCGCACCGCCGCACCGTCCCAAACACAACCCACACCACCACTCTAATTCAATAAAACCAACGCGACAGCACTAAACTTAATTTCATTATAGTATATTAAATAATGTGACGCTATAAAGTCAATTAGTTATCGTTTGAGTAATACTCTATCATTAAACGCGCATACTTCGAGTTTGATAGCGTAATTTGATGAAAAATCATTACCGGGGCTGACTTGCTGTAAAAAACAACACAACCTCCGCCATTATGTGTCTGACATGTTTGACGTCGATTTTTTTGTTTGCCGGTTTTGCCGACGGTGGCAGCACTGGCGTTACGGCGGCCATTCACAGGCACGGTAGTCGTCTGATCATATTGGATGCTGGACATTTTGCTGGATGCCGTGCTTAATATATTTGTGTAAATTAATTTAAAAACTGGATGTGAGAAACGGTTTAATTTTATCATAAGGGTAAAAGATAATTTGGTTATATATGGAAATATTTGTATCTTCATCTTAGGTGCTTTTATAGGTATAGGTAGGTGCTTTTTAAGTGACTAAGTAGAAAAATATTAATGTGTAATCTAATGAACACTATGCTTATGTTCCTGATTTTGTAACATTTTTCCTATTATTGTAACTGTCTCTAGAGAAATTAATAGATTTTTTAGATTTTGGTTGGTTTTCTGTTAAACAACTTACATTTATTAAACAGAATATTAAAATATAGCTGGACCTATAACATAATTTCCAGAGATATTTAAAATAACTTAAATAATATGGTTTAAAAAGTAACTTTTAAACTAAAGTTTGACTAAATGGTAACATAGAGGAGTAAATTATACATTTTATTTTTGTATTACGTACAAAAAATTAAGTATTTGTTTTAAATACATATGCGTATGGGTAATAAAACTGTTCTTAATAAATAATACCAATGAAATTCCTGTGTGGTCATTATTAATCCTTCTTGAATTACTGTCACAAAATAGGAATTTGGGATTGCCCAGTCTCAATTTAAAAAGTTTTAAGAATAATTGTACTACAAATCTCAAAACAAAATTAATATTCTGAATCTTTAGGAATCTATTAGCGATAAACAATCAAAATATCATTCAATCCTGATTCTTTTTTTGTTAACACTGTCCGCTAAATGTACAAACTTTTTAAGGATTGCTCACACAATGGGCCACGCACGATGGCCCATCGTACAGGATGTAGTTATTCGTAAAAGCCAGAAAGACGTATTCTCATCTCGTTCCACCGCATAACTGCATCCTGTTCGTTGTTCACTGACAAGCGAGATGGTCATTTACTATTGTGAATAAGAGCGACAGAGAATCATACCAAATATAAATAAATAGGTACCATTTGTTATCATATATTCATATACATCACTGTCATACTTGACTTTGATTAAAGCAGACAAACTATTATCCCGCCCAAATTACCTAAAGAAGTTGTTTATGGTAAACCGTCAGCTTTTAAAGTCTAATTCTCAATCTAGAATATTTAGATGCATAAGAGCTTTTCCGTCCCTTTGAGTGGCACGAGAATTGTTTATTACTTAAGAGACATATTTTTATACTTGACACGCCGCCCAGTATATTGACCGCCGCGGTCAGGCCGCGCAAGTCTGTGAGAAGCTTAAGGGTTATCGCATATGAGCTAGAGGCACTAGTGAAGCGTAAGGTCTCCGAAATGTCAATTTTTACTGTTTGTGAGAGGGCTGGCAGGCATTGTGGGTGGCATTAATCTGATATATTAAACCCGCATGGTTTAATACATCAGAATAATTTGTGGAAAATTTCGCGATAATATATACTAATGTCAGTGCTTGTGGACAGTTTTACCTTTCGGAAACTTATATCCTCTTCTTTCCGAACAAAACTGGATTGCGGGACACTGCGACATGCTAGATATTTTTACGGCACGGTTTGATTAATGTTCCCACTGTTTTGTCTTATTTTTTAAATGTAAAGTAGGTAAGCATTTGACCACTATCTCACCTGATGGTAAGTGATGATGAGGTGGAGATTGTTACATGCTTACCTAGATAGTGTCTATTCACTCTCGTCTTGAAATGATCCAAGTTATAATGGTAAATATAAGTATGTGGAAAAAGTTTATCCGGAAGAGAATTTCACTCCTTAGCTGCCCGCGCAAGAAAACTAGAAGCAAAGGGCTTATAAGGGTGGAAGCCATGTCCTCGCCTTGCCTTATATTAAGGTTGACTACTAGAGAATGCTTCATGACATTATTAGTCCGCGTTTTGTATTAGGATTTTTTTTTGCAACAAAGATTATGTAAATAAAATTTTATCTCGGTATATTTTTGATGTAAACTTGATTTTTATTTATTTATTGCTTGAAATAATTATCATACAGATCTTAAATATAAATTACAGTATATTATTTCACCTTACAGAAATGCAATAAACATAATTGCGCCCGTAATATCTAATATAAAAAAAACTTTGACAGCTGGACCTTACTCGACAGTGGCGCTGGTGAGCACAAAAACGCACTATTATATCAGGACAATCCACGTAAAACGGACCGTGAACAGATTAATAATGCCTTATTTGTGTCAACAACTCAAATGTAACAAATATTATTACTGGCAACACCGAGCAACCTTGCCGCCACGTTCCGAATTTCTAATTTTGCGCACTGCGTTGGGTAGTGTAGTGATTAATTAAGTTTAAGTAGATAAATTCCGGTATATATTGCATATCATATTTTAGTTGCGTTCTGATGCAATGCCATAAACTTCATGCTGCCCAAATTTCAAGTAAATTCTGCTGAATACGGACCCACCATTCAAGTAGGTACTTATGTAAACTATTGTAGTTTGTAAGTTTCTGGAAAATCGGTCCCGTAAACAGTGTGAACATTTTTAGACGACCGAGATGTATTGTAGGAAGGAAAGGGGAACTTAAAGGTATTAAAATGCTGACTAGTCCCGCTAGCGTGACAACTTCTATGGTCATGTTTTACGTGACGTTTTGTCCCTTAAAACCTACAATAGGTTGGGGTTGGTTGAGCAGGTTTGAATTGCTTGGTTTTCATATCCCTTAGTCTTTACCAGCTTTACTTGAGCTTTACACACACACACAACACATGTCAATCGTGTTTTTGCCACACTTAAAAAAAACTGTTCAGCACCTTTAAGGTTGAGTAACAGTATACGTTTGGACTCCATTAAAAAAAACTTACAACATTCAATTTCCAGACATCATAACACACATAGTCACTTTCTTCAATTTTAGTACTTTGATAAAATGCACTTATCCCATTTACCTAAAGAAAAAAACGATTTATTTGATCATGTTACTCGTGTAGTTCAATGAGCCCAAACTTTATAGGGTCTGTTGAAATTGACGGTACAATGGATAAAAATGCAACGCAAGAAGGATTTTTGGGTCCTGGTTTTATAGTATGTTGTATGGACTAGTTGAGGTTCCTAATGTTATCCAAACGCCGTGCCAGGATAAGCTAAGTGATTCTGCCCCCCTTGAGTTTGGGCTTGTAGTTTTTATAGATTGTGTGGCTCTACATTACTCATCATTGTGCCAAATTTGAGCACCCTAAACGTTAGTTTTTGTTTTAAAAAAAAAACGAAATTTAATTTTTCTTTGATAATTTTGTTTCTAGTCAACTTATTTTAACGAGCTTGGCATATATTGTACATTTTATAAAGATGATTAAATGACCTTAATTATATTTTCATTCGGTCGTTAAAATAGGTTGACTAGAAAAAAAAAACAAAGAATAATTCAATTTCGTTTTTTTTTTAAACAAAAACTATAACGTTTAGGGTGCTCAAATTTGGCACAATGATGAGTAATGTAGAGCCACACAATCTATAAAAATTACAAGCCCAAACTCAAGGGGGTCAGAATCACTTAGCTTATCCTGGCACGGGCTTTACAAATTCAAATAAACTTGAGCTCATTTGAACGAAATGTCGGGATCCTTTTCGCGGATGTTGTCTTCTACAGTCGTTCACTGAACGTATCTAGCGCAAAGAAGATATATACTAACGTAAACCAATATTCAATATACTCCTGGCGTAAACCTATAGGCATAGAGTTCGTATGGCCACCCTATTATCAGACCAGTTCAATAAGATTGTCACCCAGATTTAAGTATGCAGAATTGAGGAGTAACAAAGCTATTCTACATATTGATAATGAGTAGATGCTACTATTTGCTAAGTATAACGTGGTATAACATACATATAACCACGCCCGTTTCCCAGGGGGTAGGCAAACATCACGGATTTCTATTTGCTACGATCCTGACATATTCTTTGCAAATAATTTTCCTCAATTGACAAGTTTATAAGACTTTGTAAAAATAATTAAATATGATATTACTGAATCCTTGATTTTTCTCATCCTTTCTGTATAACAATGTTCAATTTCATTCGTCCATGAACTAAATTATATACTCGTAATAGACCTATTAATAAAGCGGAATGGGTTTTTTGATTGAGGAAAAATCATATAAAAGTTTATTTATTCAGCGATTTAATTGTATTAAAACGATTTATAATCATTACAATTTAATTCGAGCAAAACAATTGTATAAAAAATAACAGATCGCTAACAGTAATTAATGCAAATATTAAATAATAGCTTAAAATGCATGTGTATCACTCCAGCCATAGTCATTACACTCATTACAATGTCAACGCACTATTTAATAATTATTACCGTATACTTAAATAATAAGCGAGTGGACGACATCAATTAATAATTATTAATTAAGTAAGCCAAGAGCCGAGGGCTCACTGCCGACTAAATACTGTTATTAATATGAATTAAATTAACTAACCTATTAATTTAGTTATTATTTGGTTTATGAATAATTGGTGCAGTTGCCAGCGTAGGCAGACGACAAAAACAAAAGACCATTAAAATAAGAGGACGCACAAAAAACAGAATGCGTCATTCCTGCCGTTTAAGTGGAGGCTGATCTAAGACAGACAAGCAACGACTCTCAAATTACAGAGGAACAAATGTGTCGATGTGGTGATTTACAGTATTATTAATAGTCATATAAGGAGGTAACTCTTCGTGTCCGTCTCTCAAATTCTCAATGATATAGGCCTCTTGGTAAGTCTACGCTGACATAGAGCGTCTAACGCCATAAAATAATAATTTTAAAGCAAATAGTACGAAATATTTAAGGTTCTAATTCTAATCTTAGTACAAACATACATACATAATCTCACGCCTATATTCCCAAAAGGGGTAGGCAGAGCAGCATCTCAGTATCAGAATAAAATTAAGTGTCAAGACCTTCATAACTATATTATCGTGCCAGAATCCTTAGAAATTGTATTCGCAATCATTATCTTACCAATCATTTAATGTTCTGTCACATATGTGTCAATACGTACGAATCAAATATTAAGTATATTCTACGAATCCAACTATATTCCATTAATTAGCGAATCGCGTCTAAATGAATACAAAAAGAAAATGATTAAGTACTAGCAAACTTCTTCATAATTAACGCCATATACACCTGAATAGAACATAACAAAATTTAAGTATCTTAATATAATAAACGTTGGTCTGAAATACATATAATCAAAACTTGCCATTTTTAGGCAATACATACAGGGTGTGGCCTGTAATAGGAGCAATAAATTTAAAGAACGCTTCCTTAGAGCACCTACAGTAAACTCTTGTGTCCAAAAAAAATATCTTTTTTCAATTGGGAGAAATTTTGATCTAAAGTTATGACCTCCAAGTAATGGATCTTGGCACCCAGAGATTATAGCGCGGCAGTCAACGCTGATTTTGAGGTTGCTTCAAGTTATGACTCATAATCGTGGTCGCATTTTTGGTTTAAAATGATATTTTTGGTTTTTTTTTTTAATCATTTGCTTTTTTTAAATAAATAGTTATTAATATAGCTCCAGTAGAGTAAAAAAGTGCATATACTTAAGCTACTTTTGCGAAAAAAAAAATCCAAACAAAACTTTTTTTTTCAATTAAAACCATTTGGAAATAATAGCTGGAGAGCTCAATAGTGTACCGTTTATTTTTTTGCCCCTATTACAGGCCACAGCCTGTATAGAGAATAA
Organism: Notocelia uddmanniana; assembly: GCA_905163555.1. Taxonomy (NCBI): domain Eukaryota; kingdom Metazoa; phylum Arthropoda; class Insecta; order Lepidoptera; family Tortricidae; genus Notocelia; species Notocelia uddmanniana. The sequence continues at coordinate 70,651,278 of LR991052.1, forward strand.
CGTATGAAGTGATTTAATCAATTTGAAATAACCTAATTAAAAAGGAATGCTTGTTATCAGTTCTAGAGGTCCAATAAAAATGTCGACCAATTTGTTTACCGACGCATTACACATTTATCGTAGTATAGGTCGATTCACAATAGCTGGCGCGGAATGTATATGGAATTATTGACAGTTTCATACATTTTCCGCGCCAGCTCTTGTGAATCGACGTATAGTGATCCGTATACATATTGATATAAGGGTGAATCAACGTTTTAGTGTCCCCATGTTTACTACAATTTGCAGTTTAGAAAGAAATTACAAGAAAACACAGTCTCAGCTGTTGTTAATTGTTATTGCATTAATTATATAATACATTATAGCATAAAACTTCATGACAACGGTACTAAAAATATTCATTTACCTTCACTTTCACCGGCTGTCCGGCGGATTTAAAAGCCGAGACACCGAATACGTGCGCACGCCACGCACACGCGCACGTGCTGCGCACGCATTCGGTGTGGCTCGGCCTTAAGTGTCCCCCGAGATTGAATGAAAACAGTGGTTGGTCACCTGGACAACCATGTTTCCTTCCGTGGTTCTGCGAGATGCTACATATAGGTTCAAAAAGAATGTTTATCGTTTAAGAATAAACAGGTTTTATCAAATATGCATACATGTCTTGGTTAAAAATAGTGAAGTAAAAGCTGAGGGACAAGAAAAAGTTGATTGACCCATAATAACATAATCGACCTTTTTCGTATTCAATCACGCAAAAAGCAAGTTAAAGTATCATTTTAAATATTCACAAAACTGATGTTATGCCATTGATTCACACAATTACCTCCACTGTTCCCAGACATGTAATTCGCAGTAGAACCCGAAGAAACACATTCAACGATACTATTTTGATCGTTAATTTTGCTCACAGATTACTGAATTTTATCTATATCAGTCCAAAGAGATTCTTTCGATAACAAACGCTTCCGATTTCTACAGTATAATGTGTCTATGAGAATCTGTTGCGTTGGGAATAGCTTAAATGAGAAGCAACCATGGAAATAAGATAAGATAAGTATATCGTAAAATTCATAAGCAATTCATAAGTATGTGTCACACGGTAGCAAAACTATTTCCCTCTTGGGCGTAAACACTTGAATCCCTCGCTACGCTCAAGATTATATTTAAGCGTAGTAGCATCTTTCGCTTCAGGATTAAATATACCGCCCTCGCCGTAAATATATCATTTGGTTCCCTTGAGACACAATCTACTATTAAAGTTAAGTAGGTACGGACTGTCCGACTAAAATACTACACATATTTTGATACGTTTAATGATTAAAATATTATACGATAAGCATCCGGAATCATTTTACGAGCATTTATACACCATACATAGTAGAATAAAGAGTTTTAGAATAAAATGCGTCAAATTTTATAATCCGTCACTTCTCTTATTTCGGCCCTGAAGTATCTTTTAAATATCAGCAGCTAGTACAAATCAAGCTAAATACACCATATTAAAACCTACTAACATCACTTATACAGGTACTAAACTAGTCATTTTGTCATTTCCAAATTAATGTATCAATTGGCATTTACTTGTCATAGTTAACTAGAATACAATTGTGTGGTTTGAAGGAAATATCATAGGTAGTTTTTGTACGGGACAGGCGGACGATCATGCCGATGTTGGCTGTCAAATCCACCAGATGACTCGCGAAAGAACATTTTTGCTGAACATATTCTTGAGCTTTCTGATACAAGTAAATATTAAAGGGCTACAATCCCAACATAAATACTTAAAAATAAAATGGCATCAGTGTTGAAGTCGAATTCATAAACATTCGTTCCGAAAGCATCAAAAATAGCTAAGGGACTTTTATTACGCCCTGAACAATAAAGCCGTGTTCACATATTTTGATTACTTTGTCCGCGCACATGTTCTCGAACTCGACTTTATGTAATTCAAACATGATTACCACAGCTTATTATGATAGAACTTGACATCAAAATAGCCCTGATCGGTGAGTTGAGAGTCCCGACGCGGGGTCAAGGAGCCAGCCGGTGAACGCGTGGCAGACACCGCCTGAGTCACCTGACCGAATAAAATTGCGATTTTGTTAACACAGCAAATAAGGCCATTTACACGGTGCAAGTAATTGTATGCAATTTTGATTACATTCGGGCCGCGGGCTACTCAGGTAAGACGAGTACGATCAAACCCTGCTGTTAAATATTTGAAAAAATTGGATTTTTCATCGCACGGTAAGACAAAAGAAAACTATGGAGTCGATATTGACATTAAAATTTATACATGAACACCAAACGTTGATTATATCAATACTAATATTATAAAGCTGAAGAGTTTGTTTGTTTGAACGCGCTAATCTCAGGAACTACTGGTTGGAATTGAAAAAATATTTCTTGTGTTGGATAGTCCATTTATCGAGGAAGGTTTTAGGCTATATAACATCACGCTGCGACCATTGGGAGCGAAGACGCGGACGAAGTCGCGGGAAACAGCTAGTTATAAATAAATATGTTAAATGCCACACCATATTTATTACATTATGGACCAAATAATATCAACATTAAGTTTCTTTTTATACTTTTTCTTTTTATCAGTACCTAAAGTTTTAAAGTTAATATCGACTCCATAGTTTTCTTTCGTCTTATCGTGCGATGGGAAATACGAGCTCTGATTATCACTGACTTAAAATCGTATCCAAGTTCTTGCACCATGTAAATAGCCGTTAAATGTGAATTAAAACATTAATTTATAGTCAAGGAGCGCAATCGTTGTGGCAAAAATCAAATGTCGAGGGGTTGAAAATTGTACAAGTTTTAGATTCTCACGTAGCACAATATAAGTAAATTGAACTTTATTCATAAGCAAAATAATGTATGGATCGACCACCACCACCATATCAGCGTCCACACCACAAGGGCGTCCACAACTGCACATAGGCACACACAGTATCTCCACCGCACTCCAGGAATGCTGCTGCCCATCCCCCGGTGGTTTTAGTCCTAGTTTTAGGACTATAGCCGGGTCGAAAAATACTGCCAAATAATAGTGTGATTCACACTCGTACCAATTGCAGGAGAATTTTTGGTGTCATTAATACGCTAGTGAAAAATCATAAAGTCTTAATTACACTACATTTTTCGCCGTGATTAGTACGAGTGCAAACTAGGGTATCATAATGTACCCATACTCATGCATGAGTACGAGGGTAAAACTGAAAGTTTCGGGAATAGAAGAAAATATGCAGTATAAGTGAGTTTATTTATTTTTATTGTTTTTCAAAATATTCTCCTTTGTATTTCATGCACTTATGCATGCGTTCAAACCAGTCCATAAAGCACTTTTTGAACTCTGAAGTAGGGGTCGACAAAATGGCTATTTTATAGGCCTCCACTGCTTCTTCTGGCGTCTGAAACCGCTGACCACGCAGTTTGTCCTTGATTCTGGGGAATGTAAAAAAGTCGTTGGGACTTAAGTCAGGGCTATATGGAGGGTGGTCCAATATTTCGACTTTTTCACCGTCCAGGTACTCAGTTGTTGTCCGAGCGGTGTGTGGGCTGGCGTTGTCGTGGTGAAGGATGATGCGACGACTAGGGTTTGTTTTTCGGAGTTCAGCAAAGACGTTCGGCAAACAAATAGTGGTGTACCAATCAGCATTGACTGTTCTACGATCCTCAAGAGCCACAGTAGCTACGTGACCAGATTTAGAGATAAACGTAGCCACCATCTTCTTAGCCGTACTGCGAGAACGAACAACTTTTGTGGGTTTGAGCTCGTCTTCGAAGACCCATACTCGGGATTGGTTTTTAGTTTCAGGCTCATAAGCGTATATCCACGACTCGTCACCTGATACTATGCTAAAAACAGCATTTGAGCGTCCCTTGTTAAATCTTTTCAAAGTTTTGCGGCACCAATTGACACGGACTATTTTCTGCTCGTCAGACAATAGGTGAGGTATCCAACGGGAAAATAACTTTTTCACGCCTAATTCTTCTTTTAAAATAATTTGTATTTGACTCATTCCAATACCCAGGTGCTCTTGAATTTCCCGATATGTCACATGTCGGTCTTCATTTATCAGACGACGCACAACATCGACGTTTTCTTGCGTGACTGCCGATTTTGGTCGACCTTCACGCACTTCGTCGGTGAGGGATACACGGCCACGTTGAAATTCTGAATACCACCTGTATATTGTAGTCTTTGAAGGAGCTTCAATATTAAAAGCAGCAACCATCCGCTCTTCACATTGTTTTTGTGTTAGTCCACTTTTAAAGTCATAATAAATCATAGCTCTGAAATTTTCACGGCACAATTCCATTTTAAGCAGTGACTCGACGACTTCAATAAACAATTGAAACCGAACCATACTTTTTTTTTCTAAGTGGCCAGTGTGTTGAGATAAGGAAACTTCAGAGATTATAAAAAGGTATAATACATGTTAAAAATAAATTAATAAGTATTCGATTCCCGCCACTTTCAGTGCAAGCCTCGTAAACTAAACTTCACACAGGAACAGAATCGGAATATATATACCTGTTGTTATCACATTTTTGCCTTTTCTATATTTATATTTTTTTTTGACCACGTCGGTGGCAAACAAACGTACGGCCCGCCTGATGGTAAACGGTTACCGCAGCCTATAGACGCCTGCAGCTTCAATCATATTTAATATAGAAACGTTTGTACGCCAATTATATTTATCGATAGACGATCAAATATCGATGCCTTAGTTCACAATCGTACTAATTGCGAGAATAAAGGTAGCGAAATTAAGACTTTATGCTTAGTGCATTGTAGTTCTAATTACAACAAATTTTTCCTAGTAATTAGTACGACTGTGAACTAAGGCATCGATATATTGTACAATCCCGCTTGACGTTTTAATTTTTGCTATGAGCATTCCTCTCCTTGTTTATAATAATATTATAAATACATTACGATACAAGTGCAGAGAACAGGAAATTCGCAATGAGTGGTGATAAATTGAAACACGACCGAAGGGAGTGTTTTAAATCGACACGAGTTGGGAATTACCTGTTCGCACGTGCATCGTACAACGTTTTGCAGTACATATGGCTCTTTAAAGTTTTGACATATGCACGTAATCTGCTGATTATCGCACTCGTGCGGTAATCAAGCACCATATGTACTGTAAATAGCTATTCCATATGAGTGACAATAAAGAGCGGGCGCGGCGCGGCGAGGGGCGGAGGCCGTTTTGCATTTTCGATCTTTCCGAAACTGTCGATTACTGCTTCATATGTCAGACACACCCCCTCTGCACTACCCCGTGCCCCGGACCACGTTCGCTTTAGCGCCAAACCGCCTCCGCCCTACGACACTCCGCCGCGTTCTATGTTTCAAGCTTAAAATGACTACCTGTAAAGTGGTCGGGCGCTCCGGTGACGGCGAGGAAGGCGCCGGGGCCTCCGGAGCCGCTTCGGGCTCCGGTTCCGGTTCCCGTTCGGGTTCCAATTTTGGAGACGGTTGTATGGGAGTCGGGGCTTGCTCCTCTGGTGTTCTGTGCGTGTATACAATATTAAGGGTTCTGATTCGTGTTTAACGCGCCCCTTGTAGCAGATACTTTTGAGTTGAAACGGCTTTCTTGGGAATTTTTGGTCATATTTGCTACTATTTTAGATGATCTAAAATCCCATAATTTTAACTTGTATCGAGTAATATAATACTGTCTGGGTAGGCTTTGGTGTTAGAATTTAATTTTTATTGAGAAATATTTAGGCATTCATGTCTCTGCCATAATCATATGAACAATCATATAGTCAAGAATCACATATCTGTATATATTTGGCGAGCAATAATTTAATTTCCAATATTATTTAATTACTACTATTGCATTACGCTCAATGACGCAGCCATTCCTTTAAAAAAAAAACGTGTTAAATATACACGCGCGTAATGCGCATAGTTGTATATATTATTTAGTAAATAGGAACCTACTCAATCTCGTATTCTTACCTCTCGCAAGCATTCATAGTTACGTATGCCAAGAAAATAAAATAATAACAAGACACTGCATTATAAAACTAACACGCATTGCAATCACTATCGTAAGTGCGTTGAATGTTGTTAACCAATTGAATTTTAGTATATATTAATTGACAATGTAATCGAATTGTTACCCTTGGTAAGTAAGTATTACATGAGTGTCATGAAATTAGTAACCACCGTTATGACTGGACGACACAAGAGGAGCATTCGTATTTAATTTATCCTCGTAAGTCCCCCATGTACTTGTACAAGTACAAATTAACAATAGAACTTCAGATCTGACATTTTAACTGCATAGCATAAATAACTGCCTAATGTACTTAACCAAGTACAAATTAAGGACGTATTTAATTTATCCTCGTAAGTCCCCCGTGTACTTGTACAAGTACAAATTAACAATAGAACTTCAGATCTGACATTTTAACTGCATAGCATAAATAACTGCCTAATGTACTTAACCAAGTACAAATTAAGGATGCGTTAAAAAAAATCATGCCTGTGTCGGAAGCACTACTCTTAGTTTGTACTTGGTATAGTACATACGGCGGATGTCACTACCGCTATTAAAAAAACACAGGGCTTACGAGGTTACTAGGTATTACTTAACAATAAAACATAAACGTGCAAGATACCCGTGTCCATTTTGACGTGACGCGGTCTGTGAATCTTTGACGTGGTCTTGTCATGCAGTAGCTTTTATATCAACTGGTATTTTAACCAGTTACTGTGACCACAGACAGATCATAACTTAACCAAGATATAAGTCATACAACAGCGCGATAGCAGACGGCCTACTCCGAACTTCGAAAATCGAAGTTCGTATCGTGCCGTCCCTTCTCGTCAAATAATTTATAGAACGAGAGTGAAAGGGACGGCACGACACGAAGTTCGGAGGAGGCCCTCAGATATAGCTACGCGAATTTAATCAAAAACAGGATTTCAATATAAAAAGGCAAGGGCTAAAAATAAGGTACCTACAGCCGACTACAAAGAAATATTATACATTTAGGACCTAGAAACGTGAGCCCCATGCATAGTTTGTATGGGGGTTTATATGGGTCAGGTTTCTCTGCAGCAGACTGTATTTATATCATAATAAAACAATTCTGTAGTATACGGAGCGAACGTGTTTAGATCTTTTTGGATATATGGGATTCTAACCTCAGAACAGACGGTAACTCTTGCTTGCAATTAAAACCTTAGTACCTGGGCGACCGAGCTATGCTCGTGTTATCCCGGAGAATACTAGCTAGAATTTTTGTTTGTTCCCGGAAACCCCTATATTGTAAATTTCATTAAAATCATTACAGTGGTTTTCGAGTTTTCAATTACAACTAAAAATATATGCAAATGTTGGTCGTTTAATAATAGTATAGGGTTAAAAAAAAAGTACTGTTACCCTTTTTAAAAACATAGGGTAAACAGCCGAGTTGTGGCCATTCCAAATGTAGAAAATGTATGGTTAGAATGAACATGACAGAATAGCGATGTGTGTTCTAGCCAATAACTTGGATTCAGGCAACATAATAAAAAACTACGGCAAAATAATAATTCAGAGCATCAAAGAAAGATAATTCCTAATCCATGAGCACTTGAAAAAAATATATATTCGGGTATAGTAAAAAATATTTACACCACACCTTTCCAAAAAGCGCGTTTTTCCGCACGCTGCGCGTCCGGAAAACCCCACTTTTTGGCCAAGTGGTGACGTAAAATTGTGTACAAAACACGGGTCGTAAAACAGCTTCTCGCATATTTATGACCCTCGCCTGCGGCTCGTGCCTCAAACATCTCCGATATCGGCCTTTCTTTGTTTTACAACCCTTGTATCGTAATGTAGTATTAAAATGACAGTGTTTAAAAAACTGCCATTAGATTTTTGAACGGACGAATTTGATACAAATAATTTATAAGCCAAAGTAAACGTTTTCACCCGAATCCGAAGACTTGTCTAAGAGTGTACATCTGATGAAGCAATTTAAAAATGAACGCCGCACCAATGATTACTTTGTGCACGTATTTGAAATAAAATAGATATTATTAGAATAACATACGCCTAGAGTATAATAGTATTTTTCTCAAACATGCATGCTTTTTATACTTTCGTCATTAATTGTTATAAGAGGCTTCAAAGTATCACGTTACAGGCAGAACAACTGTATAGGAGTTTCATACAAAATTGAAGGCCTAGGCAGGGAAGTATTTTTTTTAAAGCTGAATGACAAACATGACGTCTGTTAAATTAGCTTTTAGAGTGGTATCTTTCTTTATTTCATTGCATATGTTTGAGAAAAGTACTATACAAATTTCAGCGATAACCGTTGGGCTGCATTCCGCGTGTCCCTATCCGGTCTGGTTACGCTCGGCCGTCTATACCAACTTGGCCTGCAACCCTTCGTTTCCCGGCCTCTATAGTAATGTAATATTATGCAACAGTTCCATAATAAGGGTTCTTAAAATTCGGGAGTAGCTGCAACAAAACGAGCGTAGCGCTTTTTAACAAAAACTAGGTATTGTTATTGATTATTTTTTTGAAGATCATGATTATCTAACATTATACAGTAAAATAAAATACTCTGAGCTCAAAATCTCTAGATGATTACTAAATAAATGTACCATTTTTTATATGTACAAATACTGTCATATTAGTAAGCGTTTCGAATTTGAAATATTAAACAAAAAACACATCGCAAATTAAAGAAAAAAAAAAGGTTGTGTAAAATTTTGTGCCAAATTTGGAACATGACATTGAACTGATGTTCATTAATTTCTCATCAAAAGAAATAAGACAGTGTAGGCGCAATTCAATTTCACATCTGTACGGGCCTAAATGTACAGTGGGGTTCAAAAGTGCATGGACATGTTTCACACCTAATACTACAGCAATACGGTTGTCTATGCAGTTATGAACTCGAGTGTACCGTCAAGGAATTTAATATGTGACCCACTTAAGGTTGTCCGTGCTGTCAAACTGTATAGAAATACAAAGAAAAAGCTTGCGAAATGGGTAGGGAATTAAATTCGTTGACCACATTTATGTATGTACCAAATGGTAATGGATTTTTTTTTTAAATACATTCAGCTGTGTAATAATACTAACCTCTGTAATTTAACATTAAAAGAAATTATATTAGACCATATTAAATAATTTAACTTTAAAATAATCGTTCGATATGAAGCCTTATGCTCTAAAAACAATAAATAATTTAAATCTACACTAGTAGTTTTCATTTATGAAATTAAATTCTACGAAATGTTACTTTGTAGAAAATAACCGATGGTTTACAATCTACAAAACGTTGTTCTAGCCGCTCCATATCTTCACTCTTGGGTGATACTAGTTTAAGCTGGAAACAAAATAAAATCAATAGGAAAGAAACAAAGCAAAAACATAATATTTTAATAAGCTTTTTTATAATCATTAATAACTGTGAGCGAATATTTGAAATAAAATTCGAGGGCACCAAATATATAAATGAAAAAATAAATTAAAAATTATACAAACGAAATAAAAACTTACAAATGAAAATAAAGCGGCATCCAGAGCTTCCGTATAGCTGGCGACGGGCTCAGTCGTGACGGTATCCCCTTGGGAAGCAATGTTCAATTGTTCATATTACAGTTCGCTAGTGGATCATACAGTACGATCATCGTCTAAGGAAGCAAGGTCTGCTACTCAGAATTGTGACACAAACCTACGTAACTGTCGAGTAGCCACTTTATAGCAACAAAACTAATGAAGGATTTTTTTCTGCAATAATCATTACAATCGTTATTTTTCATCAACCGTTTGTGTGAGCAAACAAAATAGGTGAAGCTAAACATGAATTTACGTAATAATTTAATAAAACACTGCCTAGTATAGATGGGAGTCGGGGAGTATCATAATACAACACTGGCAACACAGCAACTCACACGCCCGCAAAACCATCGATACAAGTGATGACGTAAGCTTGTGTCACCCACACTACTAAATTTCCCCAGAGTAGCATGCCTTGTATTATTGCATCGTGAGTACGATTAATTTGAGTTTGACATATACTCTCATTCCATTGAATAGTCTACTTTAACACTTATGTAATAGAGTTTCTATTACAGACATACGATTTTAAGACAGTGTCTATGTAACAGAAACTATTCGATTAGTGTTAAAGTAGAATATCCAATGGAAAAAGAGCATATGTCAGTGACACACAGTAATTCACCTGTACACAGTTGAAAAAAAATAGTATTCTCCCTTGTGTCAGTAGTGAACAGCTTACGTGCACGTGAAATGCTCAAATGTGATTTCGAATACGATGATCAGGGCTCGAACTTTTCATGCCGATGACGTCAAATATGTCGTATTTGAAAAAATACCATTATAAATGCATGTTAAAGATTGATAATTACTATAAGACCAATTGGAATTTTACGTCATCGGCACGAAAAGTTCGAGCCCTGACGATGATTGATATACGGTCGCCAGTGTTCGGAAATCGTCGTAAATAGCCGATTGTCTCTTTCCAAAGACCGGTGTACAATATTTATCGGGGGCTACTATATAATGAATGTCGTAGTCCATCTACAAGCTGTATCAAGCTCTGTGGGTCTAGTTCGATTTAAACAGAATATCCTCCCAATATTTATTTATTTTTGTGATATAAATATGTCATAATGCGGCCGTCATATCCCTTTGAACGCTTTCATATTTGAAGTGAATACTCAAACGCCAAGGTATCAAAAATTGATGTAACGTTTAAACGAATAAAAACAATTAATAATAGATTTTTCTCAAACATGCGCCTAATGTATGCATTAATGTCACGAAAAAAGGACATGAAGTTACCTGTTTATGGCTCCCTACATTACTTCTTAGCCGGCGGCCAAGAAGTAATGTATCGAGAATGTATAAAACTAACATTATTGTCCGCTGCCCTAACTTTTTAAATTTGCTTACTAAAATCAACTGATAATAGTACATTACTGCAGAGGCCGTGAAGTAAGGGATTGCTGGACGAGTTTGGGATAAACGGCCGAGTCGTAGACGAGGCCAGATAAAACGAGTCCTGCAATCCCTGTTCCGGCCGAGGATTGTATAATACTTTTCTCAAACATGTTAGTAAAAAAACAACAAAAAAACTACAATGTAAAAAAAACTAAAAAAAACTAAAAAATACAAAACGTCCAAAAATAGCAACGCATCACGACAAATAACGGAAATTAAATAAAACACGAAAAATGCTAGAAAATACAAGAACCATTTAAAAAAAAAAACACGAAAGAACTAAAAAATACCGAAAAACTAAAAAAAATACCAAAAATCATGGAAAAACAAAAAAATGGCGAAAAGTACAAAAAAAATACGAAATAACTTTTAAAAAGTCCAAAAATATCAAAAAACACAAAAATCGCTACAAAACAACACGCAAAATCTAAAAAAAATACATTTAAATACTCGAAAAATTCGAAACAATAACAACAAAATACAAAAATACAAGAACGATAAAAAAACCGGAAAAACCTAAAAAATACCAATTTACATAACAAATTAAAAATATATATATACAAAATCGTGGCGGTTGGCTCTATGTAATATTTCCTTTATCAGTTGATTTTAGTAAGCAAATTTAAAAAGTTAGAGCTGCGGACAATAATGTTAGTTTCATACATTCTCCATACATTACTTCTTGGCCGCCGGCCAAGAAGTAATGTATGGAGCCATAAACACGTAACTTCATCTCCTCTTTTCGTGACATTAATGCATACATTTAGGCGCATGTTTGAGAAATAGTACATTACTGCAGAGGCCGTGAAGTAAGGGATTGCTGGACGATCTTGGGATAAAACGAGTCCTGCAGTCCCTGCTCCGGCCGAGGATTGTATAGTACTTTTCTCAAACATGTTAGAAAAAAAAAACAATAAAAAAACTACGATGTAAAAAAAACTAAAAAATACAAAACGTCCAAAAATAGCAAAGCATCACAAAATAACGGAAATTAAATAAAAACACGAAAAATGCTACAAAATACAAGCACCATTTAAAAAAAACATGAAAGAACTAAAAAATACCAAAAAACACGTAAAACCTAAAAAAAATACCAAAAAACATGGAAAAATAAAAACAATTGTCGAAAAGTACAAAAAAAATACGAAAAAACTTTTAAGAAGTCCAAAAATATCAAACAACACAAAAAACGCTACAAAATAACACGAAACAACTAAAATAAATACATAAATACTCGAAAAATTCGAAAAAAACAACAAAATACAAAAATACAAGAACGATTAAAAAAACCAGAAAAACCTAAAAAAATACCAATTTACATAACAAATTAAAAATATATATACAAAATCGTGGCGGTTGGTTCTATGTAATATTACCTTTTTTCATGATCAAAGTACACCTTCACTCCTACCTTTATAGGTTCTTGGCGTTCAAAGGGTTAATCAGTCGAATCAAAAGCACGTTACCGACCCCTTAGTGACTCGAGGATTCGTTGTGTGGACAGTTAGGACATACGCGGGTCCCTCATTCCCAACACAGCGCATCCTCGGGTGCTCTGGCGACCTTACTCACCACCAGGAACAAACACCACGTACCCAAAGAGCACGTAGTGGTGTTGTTATGGCTGCGGTCTCCTGTAAGGTGGAGGTACCTCCCCAGTTGGGTTGCTCAAAATACGAGCGAGATGACGATCCGCTTTGCCCTACTTCTCCTAAAATCTCTCTATCGATACGACTGCCGCATCATGACAGGTCTCAATCACAGTTAAATATTGATGGCCCTCGACCCATCATAATATTATGAAAGTACAAGGCAAAAAATGCAACAAAAAAGTAGAAGCGCATGGTTATACAAAAAGAAAAACTAGATGTTTTCACAGCTCTTTATTGTCAAATCAAGCATAGATATAGAAATCATATGTACATTGTAATATTTCTAATATACAATGAAAAGCAGAAGCATGTATATATATATTTCATATATTCGCTATGTGCGAAATACGTGGTGGGGGTAAGTAAAACGATCGCAGCTCACGCGTGGCAGAAATGTGTAACGTTTGGTTTGTATTTTTGAATGGAAAATAATTGTTGTTACAGTGTAAACTTGACAATAAAGCGGCAATTACACTGCGTCGTTCACCTAATGCGGTCGCCGAATTCATTTTAAACTACTTAGGCCAACAAACGTCGTCTTTACATTAGTCTGTCCGCCTACTTACAAACGTTGGCAGCTGTCGATTGCCGAATGCGGCCTACTAACGTGTTCTTTACACTTTCGCGGTTGCCGCTTGCAGCATGCGGCGAACGACGAAGTGTAATTGCCGCTAAACGTTACACATTCTATATTTTTCGTGCAGTGAATTACAAGTTAGATGAAATATAGTACATTTCACAACTAGGGTGATAAAGCAAAGAAAAGGCTGAGATCGCAGATTTTGCGGCCAGAGCTGTAGGCGAGGGACGTATATATATGCGATCGTGGGCTTTATTTATTATCTCCCGTGTTGTGTACGGTCACGGACTTTAATTGTTGAGCCATTTAGAGCTCACTGTATACTGGATAATTTATAGCTAACTATGATGCCCAGTATGAAGTGAGCTCTAAATGGCTCAACAATTGAAGTCTGTGAGTGTACATCATTTTATTACTCCACTTTCTCCAGACAGCTGCTTTTTCCGTACGTGTAGCGTGCGGTAATAGCCACTCTTTGGCCAGGTGTGGCATAATAGTACATTACGATACAAGTGCAGAGAACAGGAAATTCGCAACGAGTAGCGATAAATTGAAACACGACCGAAGGGAGTGTTTTAAATCGATACGAGTTGCGAATTACCTGTTTGCACGTGTATCGTACAACGTTTTACAGTACATATATGGCTCTTTGAAGTTTCGACATATGCACGTAATCTGCTGATTACCGCACTCGTGCGGTAATCTAGCACCATATGTACTGTAAAATAATTCATGAGTGCTTTTTCACTTAGTTACGAACGAAAGTGTGAGCGAAAACCGTTTAATAGAAATATATGTATAGAAATCCATTTTCATTCTCCTACCAATCATATAATGAATTTTCTATGGTATAGACTTGCATTGATATATAAAGTTTATTGTTTTAATACTGCTATTAATCGTTCAATTGACAAATTACAATGTTGAATAAATATATAATCACCCAACTTTTTATATAAATATTAAATCGATTTTATATTTATGTATACTTACCATGCATACTGGCATGAAGAGCACAATTTCACATTGTAAACATGATAAGTATCCAGGCACGTTGTACGACGTTTTGTTTTTAAATTTAGTGTCGGGCCGATTCTGTCGTTTGATATCTGTCATCATTTCTAAATCGATATGAAGATACACAGTTGAGGGAAAACACAATAAACAATAGATGTACCTAATTAGGCATCGTCACATCAACCGTAATCGGTTATTACGATAATCGATTCGAATTTGCTACATTCGTAACTAGAGTTAGGGATAAACTACGATGACATAGCCCACCCCTCGAAAAATTGAAAACGGTTCAATGTATTTGTGAAAGTATTTACTAAGCACCACCAAGACTCCCAACGCATGCGTGCTGGACGGCCGCCACACAAACACACTGTTTCGTAAGAATGTGACTAAACACAATGAAATAGTAATTTGGAGGGGCGGGCCACGTTAACGGAGTTTATCTATCTCTAAGTAATTTTTGACCTGTCAAAAGAACATGGAAATCAAACTCCAATAATTTAACCGGCCTATACATTTGATATCCCAAATAATTGTTTATTATGACCACATAACGCAGTGAATAGGTTAGTAGATATAAGCCACTGTTTACGATTTAGAAACACCATTGACACTCGCAACCTCGCCTATGCAAATCTTTGCCTACAACCACCGCGCCAACTTTGAATACCACACGACATCAAATGAAGTGCAGGCGAAGTAATAACGGGATTTTAAGGCACCAACCAGCACCGTTGGATAAAAATAAAACCAGGCAAGGATAGGCGCAATAGGCAACGTTACGAGTTTTAATAAATTAACATGCACAGAGGCAAATAGACGGGCAATATTAGTGACACAGTAAACCATGATCCATGCAAACATACTTATTAAATGACAGTATCAATATATTGTCTATACGTACCCGTTGTTTGCCTCCACATAAACTCTGTCTGTCGCTCCGTGAATCACCTGAAATCAACAGTAAACAGTCTATTAATCATACAGTCGCAAATATGATAGGTTATTTAACCAGGAAAGGAGGAATAGGAACTATCGGCGATAAACCAGTTCTAAATTTAAAATTAAAGGGGAATTCAAAAGTGCTTCGAGAAGGATTTGTAGTTCCGGACATGCGACATCCTGGCATACGCGACCAATCGCTCTAGCCAACTGAGCTATCGGAACAATCAAGCTCAGGCAAGAAATCCTTCACTAGTTCCCTCTTACAACGCCTTAGGGAGGCGTACCGTACAGCGGCGATCTATCTAGAAGACTTAGGCTTCTTTTAACTAACGTCTCAATTTAGAGAAATCTTTAGTAATGATGCGCCAATTGAAGGGGACCCGGGTATGTCCTAAAACTACGACCAAGACCACCGGGGAATGGGCAGCAGCATTCCTTGAGTGCGGTGGAGTTACTGCGATCGCCAACCCGCATGCCAAGCGTGGCGATTATGGCATTTACCCCCCATGAAATTGGGGGAGGCCTATGTCCAGCAGTGGACGTCCTAGGGATGGTGGTGGATGCGCCAATTTATAATTATTAATTTGATTAATCTTGCTGTACGCTAAGGCGTTGTGAGAGGGAACTATTTAAGGATTTCGTATATGAGCACGATTGTTACGATAGCTCAGTTGGCTAGAGCGATTGGCCGCGTACGCCAGGATGTCGCAAGTTAGAATCCTGCTCAAAATACAATTATTTTAAAATTTTCCCTTTAATTTTAAATCTACATTTTCCGTTAGATTTTACCGCTAAATACAAAATTAAATAAAGAAGTTATTAGTTCTGATTGTACAGTTTTAGCATTATTTAATTAAGACGGCGCAGTACGATCGGTGTGGATCGGTTCTCCATACAAACGTATTTAGGCTCTCATTTTAAAACGCCATGCTAGAATAACATGAAACTTTGTATAAACAATGGGATCTGGCATACCTAGGTCGGCAATTAGTTTCTGTTGCTAGAAATTGAAAAAGAAAAATAATACAGCGGTTTTTTGAGTTTTTCTACGGCTTGTATGAAAACCTTAATAATCGCTGTATTTTTTCATCATTATAATTTCAAGCAACAAAAATAATTTGCGACCTAGATATGCCGGATCCCATTGTGTATACAAATTTTCATGTAATTCTAGCATGGCGTTTTAAAATGAGAGCATAAATACGTTTGTATGGAGAACCAAACGTACTGCGCCCTCTTAATGTCAGCTAAAGTAGCTAAATAACTCATACTAGCTTTTTCCCGCGACTCTATCCGCGTCGAGCAAAAAATATTATAGATATAATTGTCATTAAACGTTGTAGGCGTGGCATTAAATATCGACGCCCATACAAACTTCTACCCCTCTTTTCACCACCTAAGGAATGATTTCCGGAATAAAAATTATCCTATGTCCTTTCCCGGGACTCAGACTATCTTTATACCAAAATTTCATCTAAATCGATTTAAGCGTGAAGAGGTAAGAGACAGATGGAGTTAATTTCGCATTTATAGTACTAGTGGCTCTGTAACCTGTAGATAAACCGTTTTTTTATTAAAAATTTCAATATTTCCAGAAACTGACTCTACAAGAAATCTATATAATTGTCTAACGTACTCTCAAAATGTCACGAGAATCGGTTGAGAAATGCGACCTGGAGAGAACATCCGGACAGAAGATCAAAAGCACTATTTGAGTTAAAAAGTGAAAACATACAATTTATTTTATTAGTCAGTATATGTACTAGTATTTATAGTATTAATTAGTTTGTAGTACATAGGCAGTAGCTGTAATAATTACGTACCTATTTGTACACGTGTTAGTTTGTCTATCTTTTGGTTCCTGTCTTCCACTCAATTGCTCAAAGGTTAACTGGAAGAGATCCCTTATAGGGATAAGTTCGCCTTTGTACCGATATAACTGAATTTGTCTGTATATTTACCGGTGTTTTGTGTACAATAAAGTATTTACATACATACATACATACAAATTGACCTGCATTGAAAATTTGTATAGAGCATCAAAGTTACGAAATATATGTGTAAAGTCACAAACGCGCCTAGACCCTGTCGACTCGAGTAGGGTTTGCAGTCCCGGTTCCGATTTGTATAAAATTTCCCGGGAATTCCCGGAAAAACATACCCTAGACTCGAGTCACCTAGCGAGTAAGAGCCGGGCCACACGGAGCAACCGTTGCGTTGCATTTATGAATACAATCAGGATGATGACATCTTGGGAACCTGTACATTAGTAATATGAAATGTGTTCGTAAATGTTCGGGAGCGGTCGTTCCCGAACATTAACGAACACAGCGTATAAACGCCGCGGGCGACGCGCCCGCTGCTCGCGATTGGCGGGTCAGAATGACCTGAAGTGCTACCGCAAACCGAAAACGAAATAGAAGCCTCGCTGTCGCACGAATAGTCGAGTGACAGAGGGAAATGCTTCGTTTTCAGTTCGCGATATGCCTTGACCTTACGAAGGCACCAAGCGCGCAGGGCGGCCGGTCGCGAACGTTCTAGAACGTTCGTTTTGCTAAGCTACTCGCTAGGCTCTAGGCGATAAGCCGCCTGTCAGTACGTTTGTGATCTCGCACATCCTTGATACTGCAATAACAAAGACATGTTACGATATCCATACTAATTGACCGAGCGAGCGAAGCGTCTCCGTTTCAGCTTTCGACAAAAATTCTTTCGTATGTGTGTCTGTCCGGATGTTCTCTACAGGACGCATTTACAATACAACTTGATTGACTGAATCTTCTACTAGCGCCGTCTAATCTGCCTAGGTAGCAGATGAGAGCTTATACTGTCACGTTATATGACTGAAATGTACTAAAACGTCACACGACGGTATAAGCTATCGTGCTAGGTAGGCTGAAGTTGACAACGTATATCATTTGACACGGTATTCAAAGGAAGCTAAGTTACATAAAATTTACAAATTACCAATATTACAACTGACAACAATTAAATAATTACTTTTACGCCACACCTTGCCAAAAAGTGGTTATTTCCGGACGCGCAGCGTGCGGCCAAGTGATGACGTAAAGTTGTGTACAGAACACGGGTCGTAACAGAGAAAGCCCTCTCTCTCATATTTATGACCCTCGCCTGCGGCTCGGGCCTCAAACATCTGCGATATCGGCCTTTCTTTGTTTTACAACACTTGTATCGTAATGTACTATTATGCCACACCTGGCCAAAAAGTGGCTTTTAGCGTAAGCTACATGTAGTAATAAAATGATGTACACAACACGGGAGGTAAAAAATAAAGCCCTAGATCGAATATATATACGTCCCTCGTCTGCAGCTCGAGCCGCAAAATCTGCGTACTCGTTTTTTTTTACCACCCTAGTTGTGTAATGTACTATTTTCTGTCATAGTTATGTAGCGGTTCAACATGCGAATGAAATCGCTATCGCTTATGAGCTTGGGCAACCGCAGATCCTGTAAGAACGTTGAATTTCGCCCGGCGCGGCCCGCTCAATGCGATTCGTACCCTTGCCTAGCTTACACGCGCGCTTTGCATTATATAGCTGCATTTGTTTTCATTGCTTTTAGCTTAGATTTGTGTACAGGCGAGGGGCGCGAGAGCGGCGTGTGCGCAGACCGGTCGCGGAACAATAGATCAGGCGAGGTGGTGGCGCGATCTGCGGTTGCCCAAGCTCATAAGCGATAGCGATTTCATTCGCATGTTACAGTACTCCACTTACAATGTACCTTGTACATGTAGTGTACAATGCTTTCGCATCGGCTAAACTCGGAATACGACAGCACCCGAAGTGGCTATCGATTATCGTAGTGACGTCACGGACGGTAACACGTACAGTCTGCACTCGCGTTTATCTAATTTTATAACGTGTCAATCGATTTACTTCCTGGTACCTATCTTTATCAGTGTGTGCGCTTGGGTCTAATAACCCTCTGTGAGTGTTTGCAGGCTACCGCGCATTTGCAAACGAGCGCTTTTATAGTGTTTTAATTGTGCTTAATTGGATTGACATTTACGTATGTGGGTAGGTGAAAATACCAACACAAAATAAACAGTGGTCATATTATTATTTATAGCAATTTTGACACAATATTTTTAATTAAAGATAGCCAAACATGACGAAGTGTGCGGCCTGTCAGAAGTTTTTGTCGCTGAAAGGTGCCCCCACTTGCGATATCTGCAGGGGTGTTTACCACAGGAGCTGCGGGAATCTGGGGGAAGCTGTGGCTATCCCTAAGGGCTGGATTTGCCCTGACTGCCAGGTCAAGCAGACGAACACTGACGACAATGGGACCTCTAAAAGAGGCTCTGGGGAGGCACGGACTCTGTCGATGGCTGCATCATCCGTAAGCCCAGCGTCCCACCTGGTTGTGCCGCTGGTCACACCGTCTGCTGCCCCCGCGCCACGGCCGGCGCTGCCGGTAGCCACGCCCTTCGCAGACCCCGCGCTCCAGCAGACTCTGCCCTTAGCTACACAGTCCGCAGGCCCCGTGCTCCGATCCATCGATGAGAGCGAGGTCACGGCGCTGCGTCGTGTCCTCCTTGAGTACATGACTGAGCAGCGCGACTTTCGTGAAGAGATCCGGGCCACACTGCACAACATGGCGAATCGTATGGACGACCTCGAGCGGCGACTGGAGGCAGTAGAAAGGAGGGAGGCAGAGACGGCGCCCCAGAGTAGCGTGGTGGAGGAGCTCCAGCAGACGGTAGCTCGACTCCAGATAGAGCTGAGTGACCGCGATCAGGATGCGCTGCTCTCGGACCTGGAGATTGGCCATATCCCCGAGGCAAGGGGGGAAAACACAGTGCACACGGTCACCATTCTTGCCGCCAAGCTTGGTGTCAGCCTTGACACCAGAGACATAGTGTTTGCCGAGAGAGTCGGCGCCGCAGAGCGGGGCGGGGCGGCCGCCGCAGAGGGTGGTGCCGCGGGCCGCCCGCGCCGCATTGTCGTCAGGCTGGCGCGGCGGCAGCTGCGGGACGAGATGCTGCAGGCCGCGCGAATTTCACTTCTGCTGAGGCCTAGCCGCCCGCTTTGCCCGCCTAGCCGCGTGTATGTGAACGAGCGACTCACGCGCACGAACCGGCTGTTATTCCAGCGAGTCCGGGTGGAGTGCCGAAAGCAACTGTGGAGGTTTGCGTGGACGAAGCGAGGTCGGGTGTACGCCCGGCAGGCCGACGGAAAGCAGGCGTACTGCATCCGTTCAGACGCAGATATAATGCGTGTTTTTGGATCCGCCCCAGTTTGAAGTTATCACGCTCACGCGTTTTTTTTATATACGGTGCTCCTCTATGGCATGGCAATGCAATTGAAATTTATACAATATTATCATATTTATTGAAGCATGTTATTATGGTTATATATTTTACAACTATGTACAACAGAAATTATTTACAGATAATTAAAATATACAAATTATCGTGTTTACGTTTACTTTGTTTATTATTCTCTATTACTCATACACATAATGATTTACACATAATTAATCTCACATTCTTATACATTTCTCACGTATATTTATGTATCCTATTACCGTGTTTTCCAGTCTCTGATAATGCCAAATAAGTCTCTGAGGATAGGTTTGTTTAATGCTGGTTCATTAGGCACTAATCATGATGATTTTATGGCGGCGACTACTCGGCATGACCTTGATGTACTGGCTATTAACGAGTCGTGGTTAAAAGCTGGGGAGGAATGTAAGGCACCGGCACTTTCAGGGTACAGATTGCGCCATATCCCTAGGCCACAAGGCACGAGATCCCGTGGAGGAGGCGTGGGCTTCTATATTAAGCGCCATGTTAACGCTCGGACTTGGCCTCACCCCGTCGATCCGTTGCATAGATCCGTGGAACAAATGTGGGTCACTTTGACCCTTAACGGAAAGAAACTAGCGATTGGAACTGCTTATCGACCACCCTGGATGGATTTGGATTTATTTTTTGATGCTATTTCTGACACTATTGGCTCAATTCCTGATTATGACCATCTGATACTATTAGGCGATTTTAATATAAATTTACTAAACAATTTAGATTTTAGAATTACAAAATTTAATAATTTCATGACTTGTTTCTACCTGTCTCAATTAGTATCACAACCTACACATTTTACAAACACTAGACAGACGCTGCTTGATGTGGTTTGTACGGATTTACGAGCGAAAAATGTAAGCGTAGATCACGTGGGTACTCTCTATGGGCACTGCCTTGTTGTTTGCGATTTTCACATTAAACTCGAAAAACCTAAGCCATTTCGTTTAACTTACAGGCCAATCAAAGGCATTCAACGTGATAAACTGGATGCGGATTTACAGTTTGTGCGGTGGGACATGATATCTAATCTAGGAAATGTTAACGATATGGTTGAAGCCTTCAACCAAAATATACTACAAATATTTGACTACCATGCACCACTTAAATCTACGCTAGTCAAGAGATGCTCTCATCCCTGGATTACGGACACAGTCAAACTCATGATGCGGTTGCGTGACAGAGCGGCAGTGGAATTTCACAAGAACCAGAGTGACAGCAAAAAACAGTATTACAAGGATTTGAAATCTATTGTTCATAAAGCAATTTTTCATGAAAAATCAGCCTATTTTCACCAAAATATAAACATTAACATACATGATCCCAAAAAACTGTGGAAAAATCTCAAGTCCCAGTCCACATATTTGACAATCCTAACGTGATAAATATGCACTTTTTAAACCTACCAACTGCTTCAAAAGTCACCATATCAAACCTTACCTACTTTGAATTCCACAGATATAGTGATTCCACTTTTAAATTAGCACCAATCAGTTCAGATCAGATTATTAGAATAATTAGGAATTTAAAATCAAATGCTGAAGGCTGTGACGGGATTAACTTGAATATGTTTTTGTTGACACTGCCCCACACTACTGACTTAATTACAGACATAATAAACACATCCATTTTGACATATACATACCCAGACAGATGGAAGTTAGCAAGTGTACAACCATTGCCCAAAACCAGTAACCCATCTGAGCTAAAAGATCTTAGACCCATAAGTATTTTGCCTTGCGTCTCTAAAATATTAGAAAAAGTTGTGGTGTCTCAGCTCACCCACTTCCTAGAGATAAATGATATCCTGCCCAACATGCAGTCAGGTTTCAGGAAAGGGAGAAGTACAGTAACAGCGCTACTTGACGTTACAGATAATATTTTGTATGCACAGGACAAGGGGATGTGTACACTGCTAGTGCTCCTTGATTTCTCCCGTGCATTTGATTGTCTCAATATTGATCTTCTTTTATCTAAGTTGACTTACTATGGCTTTGACAACAATACATTGAAATGGTTCAAAAGTTACCTCATTAACCGCAGTCAATGTGTAAAAATTAACCTAAGCGATGGCTCAACACATACTTCAGTACAAGCCACCGTCTCTAGAGGCGTACCACAAGGATCCGTGATCGGCCCAATTTTATTTATTTTATATACTGCTGATATAAGGTCATGCATCACACATTGTAGGTACCACATATATGCAGATGACATACAAGTGTACATCTCCTTTAAACCATCAGACATAGACCTCGCCATTGAAAAGCTTAACTTAGATCTTGCAAAAATTACCACCTGGGCTACAGAAAACTGCCTTTTGCTTAACCCTCAAAAGACAAAACATCTCATTTTTGGTAGCAGACAACAATTAATCAGTGTAAATCCTACTGTTAATGTTGAGCTTATGGGTGAACCTGTAGAGCAAGTATATGAAGCACGTAACCTAGGTCTCTTAATGGACCCTACACTTCGCTATGAGAAGCATACTGCCAATAGTGTCAGAGGTTGTTTTTATAAACTCAAAACCCTGTATAAAATTAGACCCTTTTTAAATGAAACTGCGTATACGGCTTGTGGAATCACTGGTATTATCTAGACTCAACTATGTGGATGCAGTTGTGGGTCCGCGTCTCCTAGCAAAGACAAAGAAACTCATTCAGCGTGTTCAGAATGCTTGTGCTCGATTTTGTTTCAACATTCCGTTAAGGGCCCACGTAACACCTTTTTTAAACAATCACAGTATCCTGAAAATGCAACACCGTCGAAAGCTTCATATGGCGTGTCTGCTTTTCGGGGTTTTAAAGCATAAGTCACCAGCATATCTCTTCGACAAGCTCTCTATCCACACGACTACTCGTCGAGGTCGGCAGTGCCAGTGTGTAACACATTTGTTGTTGCCCCGACATGCTACCGCTGCTTTCCGGGGAAGTTTTCGCTATGCAGCTTCCAAGATTTGGAACAATGTACCACCGCCGATTAGGACCCTGGAACACGTCCATAGTTTTAAAATGATGCTTAAGAAATACATGCATGACCACCAGCGCAGGCAGGAAGATTTGTGTCATGACACTAGCTGCATATAACTCGTTCTCACCGTTTGTGTCACAATTCCATTGCCATGTATGTCCCTTTATTAAAATAGTACGTAGTTGTTAGTATGTAATTGTACGTAAAGCGCTGTGCCCTTTTTTCGTTACCCAGGTCTCCAATTCCGCAAAGTAAAGCTTACAAATTATTTATTTTGACGTTTTAGTTTTACTTGTCTTGTCGATGTTGTCGACCTTGTCGTAGA
Source organism: Notocelia uddmanniana (assembly GCA_905163555.1). NCBI lineage: Eukaryota > Metazoa > Arthropoda > Insecta > Lepidoptera > Tortricidae > Notocelia > Notocelia uddmanniana. The sequence goes on from LR991052.1 coordinate 70,675,102, forward strand.
GTAGAGAGTAGATGCACAGTAGATGTAGCTTAGCTTCAAGTATTTGCCGCTGGCGCTAGTAGCAGCGAGCGAATGGCTGCGTTCATTCTATTGCACAGGATTAGGCCTTATCACACAATTGTATTACTTTGAACTTATTTTTCTTTTTGTTTCTTTTAAAATTGTGATGTGACTGTTGTTTTTCTGATCTCGGTTTTTTGTTGCAATGTGTAATGTTTTTTACTTTTGTTTTGTTCTTGTAGTACTATGTTTGTTTGTATACTGTATGTTGTGTTACCCACCGTTTCCTCACTTAATGGGCCTTACGGAAGACCAGCGCTGGCTGTAAAGCCAGCAATATGCTGAGTTGGGTCCATTTCGTGGCACGGCCCTTTTTTGCTTGTCTTTCCTTCTTTTTATTATTATGTACCGTGTGTGTCACGAATAAACGTTCTTTGAATTTTTGAATTTGAATTTTTTGAATATTAAATGATTGTCAAGTTCACGTCTGTTAAGAGGCTTTCAACGTGTCCAATAGCGTCACTCGTAAATAATTATGATTATTTAAATTTAACGACAAATGTTGAAAAAAGGAGGCCACGGTGTAATGTACTATTTTATTTAAGTACCTTTTGAATACACATATCTAGTTTTTACATTGCTGGATTCGTCGATCTATAAGTTCAAAAATAAAACGGCCGTTTTTACTTAGGATATATATATTAGTACATTAGATACAAGTGCGGAAAACAGGAAATTCGCAACGAGTGGTGATAAATTGAAACACGACCGAAAGGACTGTTTTAAATCGACACGAGTTGCCTGTTCGCACGTGTATCGTACAACGTTTTATAGTACATATGGCTATTTAAAGTTTCGACATATGCACGTAATCTGCTGATTACCGCACTAGTGCGGTAAATTAGCACCATATGTACTGTAATAGCTATTTACGATACAAGGGTTGTAAAACAAAGAAAGGCCGATATCGCAGATGTTTGAGGCCCGTGTCGCAGGCGAGGGTCATAAACATGCGAAGGGCTTTCTGTTTTACGACCCGTGTTTTGTACACAATTTTACGTCACCACTTAGCCAAAAAGTGGTTTTTTTCGGACGCGCAGCGTGCGGAAGAACGCGCTTGTTGGCAAGGTGTGGTGTAAAAATATTTACGAATTCTATATGGTTCTATTTACATTGCGATCATATTGATATAAATAATGAACTATAATTTCTATCAACTGTCTTGTTGAACTGTAGATGTAGTGAATGCTTTTCCATCGAAAAAATGTTGGATATGACTAGAGCAACTTTATTTATGTAAACTGTCACAATGAAACTTGGAAGTATTCTGCCATTTAACAAATAGGGGCCGTCCACATATTACGTCACGCAAAATTTCATCACGCTTTTTCCTACCCCTGTAACATGTACTGTCACGGTCAGTAACCCCCCCATCGCCGTGACGTAATATGTGGATGTTCCATACGGCAATTGACTAACGCTTTTTCGGGTCTAGTAGTACTCAGAGTTTAGCCGACGGAAATAGTTATTTGTTCAACAAGAGAGCAAAGTAGATTTTTGCTGCGAGTGTCGATGTTGAGTCCCGAGCAAGCGAAAGATCCTATAATTCTCGCTCTCCTCTCGCTACGCTCGTGATTCAAAATTAGAATCTTGAGCGTAGCGAGGGACTCAAAAGACACGAGATGCAAATATCTTTGCTCTCGTGTGATACATACAACTTTCACCTCAGCGGCGAGAACATATAACGCAAAAGAATAGTGATAGAGAGAATGAACTAACAGACGATATAAAAAATTAAAAAGTAAGTTTTATTCACGCAGCATAATTGCATTTTGCTCACTGGTTTCAAGCAAGAAAAGTCGTTTTCACGCTCGCAGCAAAATTGCATTTTGCTCACTGGTTTCAAGCAGCAAACCCGCCATTTTAGAGCCGCTGAGGTGAAAAATATTATTCACTACATCGTGAAGGTAGATTTTAAATAATACATACTGTTGATTATTGCAGTCTTAGATCAGTTCCAATGTAGTAACTGTAAGCAATTATCTTGTAAAGCATCACTGCCTTTAATATCATTTTGTTAGTTTGGATTCCGTACATACGATTTTCGTGACTATTGCATAAAACGATTTAATCAGATTTTGTAGCGTTTTAACAATACAATGTAATACGACAGGGGTTATATATTTCTCTTAATCAAACCGTTTAACTACGAGCGCTGGAGAGGGCTTGTTATAATGTATTCAATACATATTTACAGATAGAGACAATAAGACGTCATGGTTCCCTACCTCTCTAAAAAGATAAGACATCATGGTGCCTTATCTCTCTAAAAAGATAAGACATCCTGATTCTCTAAAAAGATAAAAGACATCATGATGCCCTGCCTCTCTAATAAGACATCATGGTGCCTTATCTCTCTAAAAAGATAAGACATCCTGATTCTCTAAAAAGATAAAAGACATCATGATGCCCTGCCTCTCTAATAAGACATCATGGTGCCCTACCTCTCTAAAAAGATAAAAGACATCATGATGCCCTGCCTCTCTAATAAGACATCATGGTGCCCTACCTCTCTAAAGAGATAAGATATCATGATGCCCTACCTCTCTAAAAAGATAAGACATCGTGGAGTCCTACCTCTCTAAAAAGATAAGACATCATGATGCCCTGCCTCTCTAATAAGACATCATGGTGCCCTACCTCTCTAAAGAGATAAGATATCATGATGCCCTACCTCTCTAATAAGATAAGACATCATGGTGCCCTATCTCTCTAAAAAGATAAAAGACATCATGATGCCCTGCCTCTCTAATAAGACATCATGGTGCCCTACCTCTCTAAAGAGATAAGATATCATGATGCCCTACCTCTCTAATAAGATAAGATATCATGGTGCCCTACCTCTCTAAAGAGATAAGATATCATGATGCCCTACCTCTCTAATAAGATAAGACATCATGGTGCCCTACCTCTCTAATAAGATAAGATATCATGGTGCCCTACCTCTCTAAAGAGATAAGATATCATGATGCCCTACCTCTCTAATAAGATAAGACATCATGGTGCCCTACCTCTCTAATAAGATAAGATATCATGGTGCCCTACCTCTCTAAAGAGATAAGATATCATGATGCCCTACCTCTCTAATAAGATAAGACATCATGGTGCCCTACCTCTCTAATAAGATAAGATATCATGGTGCCCTACCTCTCTAAAGAGATAAGATATCATGATGCCCTACCTCTCTAATAAGATAAGATATCATGGTGCCCTACCTCTCTAATAAGATAAGATATCATGATGCCCTACCTCTCTAATAAGATAAGATATCATGATGCCCTACCTCTCTAAAGAGATAAGATATTATGATGCCCTACCTCTCTAATAAGATAAGATATCATGGTGCCCTACCTCTCTAAAGAGATAAGATATCATGATGCCCTACCTCTCTAATAAGATAAGACATCGTGGAGTCCTACCTCTCCGAAACGATAAAACACCATGGTGCCCTACCTCTCCAAAATGATAAGACATCATGGTGCCCTACCTCTCTAAAAAGATAAGACATCATAATGTCCATAATGTAATGTGTAGATTGTTATCTAGTGTTTTAGAGAGGTAGGACATTATAATGTATGACCTTTTAAAGGCGGGGTATCATGATGTCAGTGAACTTACGTCTGAGATGGAAGAGGGTGGCTTGCGAGCTGTGAAACGTCCCACGGCCGCCGTCGGGATCACGGGCGTGTTGCGACCAGACTTTCTGTAAATAAAACGCTGCTTAGACCGTGGCTAAATCTCTGGAACAATTTTCCTTTCCTAATACGCTAAAGAACCTGTAGATCTATTAGTGATAATGCAATGTACCCGATTGCTTCTTTATATTTATGCATGCACTTGTTCCCATTCCGACCCTCCCATTTCTCCGCACAAGCAAACAAAACATGCAAACGAATACAACTAACAACTACTGATACTGACAGAACCACGAATGACAAGTTTTTTTTTTCTTCTCTTTTACCTGGCTTTATTCCATTCCCAGTCTGAAGTACAAGTTTTTTTTTAAACCATGTAAACACACAATGAAAAGTTGACTGTTATATTTCCAATTACTGGTTTACAACTTAATCTTAGTCAAAGAGACATACAGTGTGTAACAAAAATGGCTTTTATCCATTTAAGGCCTTAATTGGTATCGCATTTTGAATAGCAATAGTAATATTTCTAGTCGGAATGTGATTCCAATTACCGCCTTAAACGGATCCACGTCCTTTTTGTTACATACTGTACTGCAGAAGTGGTTGTCTTACAGGTATCTGTAAGAACAAAGAAGAGGTAACGACGAGCAACATTTGTCATTTTTTTGCGTTGGTTTTGTTGGGTTTCAAAAGCCCCTCTTATGCATTTTGCCTCTGCATAATGACTTATTTACACACTATAAAAATAATAAGCGTTGCATTAGCAAACATGTCGAGCATGTACTATTGTTCAATTTGACATGACAGATGTTAAATAATTATTCAATAATAATAATAATAATAACTCTTCAGCTTTATAATATTAGTATAGATTCAGAGTATAGCCGGTGGGAAATAATTATACTCTACATCTGTGTACAGTCACCGGCAATAGTATCTTCCTACACGAAGGCCGCAAAAATATGTGACACGCTCTTATTTGTAGAGTCATAAGAGCGTGTCAAATATTTAAGCGGCCTTCGTGTAGGAAGATACTATTGCCGGTGACTGTACCCATCGTGTTCTAGCTCATTCGAACCCACTCAACGATCAAAAGTAATTGCGCATTTGAAGAGTTCAAAACTCTTTATTACAAGGGAATAAGAACTTCATACTCATATTCGTAGCTACTTTTGATGCTGACTGTATTTTAACGGACCCGGGTATGTCCTAACCTCCTTATTCATAAACGTCCATCAAGCCTCTATTAGTTAACAAGCCGCTAAAGTTGGTTTGTCCTTATCTGTCACATTGACATTTATGTTTGTGAGAAAGGGACAAAACAACTTTTAGTTAACAAAGGTTTGTTAAGTTTTATGAATAAGGGGGTGTAACTACGACCAAGACCACCGGGGGATGGGCAGCAGCATCCCTGGAGTGCGGTGGAGATACTGCGATCGTCAACCCGCATGCCAAGCGTGGCGATATACCCCCGTGAATTTGGGGGAGGCCTAAGTCCAGCAGTGGACGTCCTTTGGCTGGTATGGTGTACTAACGTGGCCTCAGGGTTAGTGATGAAGAAAGCCGGCGACACGGCAAAGTTGTTGCTCTGCCTGATGAGCTGGTTCACACCGTAGTTCTTCGCCAGGAATGTCTCCATCTTGGCCGAGGGGCCGTCGACGGCCAAGTCTTGGGGCCTGCTGCCGGTGTCCTGTGTCAAAAGGTTTTTTGTTAGTTCACAAATGCCGGAAAGGGGATTATCTGGAGATTTTGTTATATAGGCTGTTTGGCACATGGTCCGTCAAATTTTTAAGGGGTGGTGGTAGGGTCATTTGCTACCTTTCCACTAGGGTATTCAGTTTTCCCGGGAATTCCCGGGAAATTTCATACAAATCGGTACCGGGACTGCAAACCCTACTTTCCACCCTTGGGCCCGAGTCCTACAAGTCACGGTCATGTAGGTACGATTTATTTCACTTGTTTTTTTTACTAAATTACTTGCTTGTTCTCAATTACCTAAAATATGCCATCCGAGCATGTCTTAATAGAATGAAGTAGAAAATGACACTTTTATAAGGGAAAATTACCAGCGTTTCTGAAAAAGACATCTGTCCGAGACTGTCAAGATGAAACCAACTCAACCAGTAATATTTTAGCCTCGGGCCTATGATGGTTGCCATTTTATCACTATCGTCGTAGATAAGACACCCGTCACTCTCGCTTTCGCATACTTCTCAGAACGTGACGATGATAAGTGATAAAATGGCAATCATCATACGCTTCCAGAATTAACCACCTGGTACACCTTATCTTATCACGCAAGTCTGAATTAGCACGAGAAGGCACGCGATATAGCTCGCGAGGCGGCAAAAATCGCTCGCGTTTGTCCGCGTTACATAGCGCTTTTTAACTGTCAATGACCATGTTAGCTTGAAATCGTATATTTGGTAGCACAAGTTGACACATCGAGAACCGCTTATACGCAATCGTCCGGAAGCCTATGATCTCGCAGTCTCCGTTTTAGATTGACATTTAGCGAAGCAGACCCGCGTCTCCTTGTCGCATCCATCGAATTGCACCTGCCGATACGCTACCTTTAGCATGTAGACGAACAGTTTCTTCCCGTTGCCGCGCCGCTTACGTAGAAGCCGGCACAACAGTTGAGTCTAGAGACTCCAGTCTCGCCCACACTGTGTGATGTACCTTGAGCATGTAGTCGAACAGTTTATTCCCGTTGCCCCGCCGTTCACGTAGAAGTCGGCACAACAATCGTGTCTAGAGACTCTAATCTCGCCTGCACCGTGTTGTACCTTGAGCATGTAGTCGAAGAGTTTCTTCCCGTTGCTCGGCCTTTCACGTAGAAGTCGGCACAACAATCGTGTCTAGAGACTCTAACCTCGCCTGCACCGTGTTGTACCTTGAGCATGTAGTCGAAGAGTTTCTTCCCGTTGCTCGGCCTTTCACGTAGAAGTCGGCACAACAATCGTGTCTAGAGACTCTAACCTCGCCTGCACCGTGTTGTACCTTGAGCATGTAGTCGAAGACTTTCTTCCCGTTGCTCGGCCTTTCACGTAGAAGTCGGCACAACAGTTGAGTCTAGAGACTCCAGTCTCGCCCGCACCGTGACATACCTTGAGCATGTAGTCGAACAGTTTCTTCCCGTTGCCGCGCCGCTTACGTAGAAGTCGGCACAACAGTTGAGTCTAGAGACTCCAGTCTCGCCTGCACCGTGTCGTACCTTGAGCATAGTCGAACAGTTTCTTCCCGTTGCCGCGCCGCTGCCGCGCCGCTTACGCAGAAGTCAGCACAACAGTTGAGACTAGAGACTCCAGTCTCACCCGCACCGTGACGAACCTTGAGCATGTAGTCGAACAGTTTTTTCCCGTTGCTGCGCCGCTTACGTAGAAGTCGGCACAACAGTCTCGCTCACACCGTGACGTACTTTGAGCATGTAGTCGAATAGTTACTGACGTCGGCACAACAGTTGAGTCTAGAGACTCCAGTCTCGCCCGCACTGTGACGTACCTTGAGCATGTAGTCGAACAGTTTCTTCCCGTTGCCGCGCCGTTGCCGAGCGCCACTCACGTAGAAGTCGAGCACACACATCGGCTCCACCTGGCACACCTTGTCGCGTTCGTCGAACAAATACAGGTTCTTGTACGCGACCTTCAGGAACCCTATGACCTCCCCGTCCCCGCTGAAATGGGTGGGCACAGAGGTAAGGTTATTATACAATTTTTGTCGGTTAATTCCTTTCTATTGTGAGATACGGATCTGAGATCCTGCTATCTTCCTTGGGTGATACACGGTTGAAAATACAAACGTCTTACATGTCGTCAAATATGTAGGTTTATAGATTTAATGCGGATTATCAGGCAAATCAATAATTTGGCTTCCTAGCTCTCAACCTTTGATATCCCCACAGGAAAGACGAAAATTTCCGTGAATGCCGTTCAAAGGGTGAAACAATGATTCTTAGTAGGATAAATATAACAATAACAAGTCTGGGGGTGGGCAGCTGACACAAGATAAAATAGTTGATCGGCCCATATTATTAATTGTGATTAGAAACTACGTAAACCGACTTAATGAAACTCTCTTCGCTGTGCTAATATTCTAATGCAAGCCCACAACCGCACATTTTAATTAACTCAATAAAATTCGCGAGAAGGCATTTTGACAAATCTACATAAAGCGCTAAAAATTGAATAAATCGCAATGCGGCAAGGATAAATAAAAGGAGGATAAAGAAAGTGAAATAACAGTATAAACTAAATCATCGTTTTTTTTTTTACGTTGGGGAAATGCTTTTATGCATCCCACCCGGTTGGGGGGACCAGGATGGGTATGACGGACTAACCGCGGCAAACGCCTTGGACTACCGTCTAAAACCCCAACGAGTGCCGGTTCCGCCTTGTCGGGGACGCCGCGGGATCGCTATCAACATTAGACCGCGTGCATCTTCGGTGCGGCCTGCCATTCAACTTCGTTCGGCAATTTAAAATGAAATCTGTACACTACCGCTCATAAGTATTTAGGCACCAATACCTTTTTCCATTAAATCTGTATACAAAAATGACTTTCAGAAATACACTGCCAAGTCAGAGTCCCTTGACAGTTTTCCGTTAACGTCCCTTGACGTTTTAAGGTAGTTTCCCTTCAAAGGCCGTTTTTTTTTACCACCATGTATAAAGGTTACACTTTGGACGTAAGGGCGCCTTATTGCCATTTCCCATTTTCTTTCCAAGTTACAAAACCGTAAAAAACCAGCGTCCCGAATAAAAAGCTGAACAAGTTGGAGTTAAACTAGTGGGGATATAGGGTTCCGTACCTACGTTAATTTAAATTTAAATAAAAAAAAAATCTTATAGGTTTTCCTGTAATCTATAAGTAAATAAATATTTCCTGTATTTTACGAAAATTTAAAGCTCATTAGTTTCGTAAAGGAGGGGAGGGGGCGGGAGCTTGGTCTATGCTTGCCTATTTTGAACCTCCGACGCAAAAAGAGAGGGGTGTTGTGTGCTGTGTATCTGTCTGTGGTATCGTAGCTCCCAAACGCATGAACCAATTTTCGTTTAGTTTTTTTAGTGTCATAGATAATTTTACCCCGAGTGTTCTTAGCCATGTTTCATGAAAATTTGTTCAGCCGTTTTTGAGATATTAAGGTTTGAAATGAAATTGTCGGGGGTTTTCAACTTTTCTAAGTTGTAGTCATCTTGAATTTCTTCTAAACTGCTCAAAAATTATTAATAAAATTAATTTATTTATACGAGGGCTGTTCCGAAAGTTTTTAGCTGCTCTCACTCTATTCATGCCATATATGTTTTAATGATACCATTATGCGGGTAATTTCGATACATATGTGTTGGGGTGAAACTGTTGATGAAAGTCGCTTGGGTTTTTTATTTATTGTGTTTTAAGTACGACGTGTCAACAGCCCAATCTAATATGCGATGAACGGGTCGCAATACCAATTTCGTGTTGCGGGCCAATTTTGATTAATACGTCACCACAACTAAACGAAATTTTATAAACCGCAAACTATGAATCTTCCCTGTTTCTACCCACGTAATCTGTTTCGATTGCATGAAAATTAGCGACAATGAGCAGGTGTGTCAAATATTAGTCTAGGTCGCGAGACTAGGGACTGGTCATCATCACAAAAAAAACTTAAATTAAATAAAATAATTTAGTGATTTTACATTAAAATCAGCAAAACTAAGTTAGGAAGTCATCCCGGGCAGTATCCACTACAGCTGTTAGGGATTTCATTGCCAAAACTATTTTTAGGTATCAAAAATAGTACTATTTTCGCAAGTTTTTAAAAGCCCATACAAAAGGCCTTTTGGTAAAAGAAATGTTGTGAAAAAAATACTTGCTGCTTACTAACGATTTTATCTCAGCTCATAACTATTGAAATTACCCACATAAAGGTGTAAATAAAAAATATATCGCATGAATAGAAGAAGAAGAAGAAGAAAATTTATTTTGCAGGCCATTACACTGGTATACTTAAACTAAACTTAGAGACTAAAGTAAAATGGTAGCAAAAATGGCATCCACTCAGCATATGTCACGCCGCCCTTGAGCGCCGCGACGCTGATCTTCCGTGGACCCAGAGTGGAAAAACAGAGTGGACCCAGAGTGAATAGAGTGAGAGCAGCTAAAAACTTTCGGAACAGCCCTCGTATTAATATTTCTCTCATTAATTTACCCCATGTTTATTTATTTAACACGTCCGTCTTTGGGTCACCGACTTACATATGTGTACCTTTCAACTCAATCACTTCCGTAGCTTTTTTTTAATAAATAAATAATAATCGGGGCAAATTGACTGTGGCAGACAAACAGACACACAGGTGGTCCTACAAGGGTTCCGTTCTTTCCTTTTGAGGTGCGGAACCCTAAAAAATCATCAAATTACATACAAAACACCTTCGTGACAAACCCACGCCGCACCACGTTACAAATGCGATTCTTTAAATTAAGAACTAACACAGCTGCATACAAAGTTACGCTTGTTTGTATGAAGAGTTGACCAAGCGAGGTGCATAAGTAAGTTTGTCAAGTTATAACTGTAGCCACGCTCGGCTGAGCGTTATGATGGCAGTCTTTTGTTAATGTTTTACTATGGCTGCGATATACACAGAATACTTAATAGAACGATTACGATTTTACGTAAAGGTTTTCTGTCGTTCAAACCTGATGTTTGACAGGAAGAAAATAGCTTAACCATGCTTCCCTTCTAACGCATAGCATGTGCTCTGTCTAGTTAGGGAACATAAATGGTAGCGTACGGTACGGTTTCAGAGGAATCCCCCCGAGGTTTTCATGAGGGACTTACAGTATGGGGTTCTCATATACAGAACCGGTCAAAAGTTTAAATTCACCTTATGCGACTTTGTTTTACTATTAAATTATTTTCAAATATATATTTTGACTTTTAGACGTTTAGCTGTTTTACTATTACTTTAAATTTATTACTAGAAAATAGTTAAATAAATATCTGTTGGTGGAAATTTAAAGTTGTTGTACGCGAATTTTATCAGAAACACACGAAACTGTACCTACTTGCATTTCTTGTGTAAACCTTGTTCCTGGGTAAAGACCCCTTTAAGTGGAAACCATTAAAAATGTGTCGGAAAGTCAACAAATTAAGCATAGAAACTCGTGCTAAACCCTTGGGTTCTGTCCAACGAAGGTTACTGGACCAATTACAGAAATAATGGGGTTTCTCAAACTGCAGTCGAAAACGTTATGAAACGAAAAACAAGGAAAAAGCTTTATTCCAGTCGATTTCGTTCAGGTACGCTAAAATTTGCAATAAAAAGTGCGACATTTTTTTCTTTCGTTAAAATCTGACGTCAATACGTGTACTCAAACTGCTCCAGAAATTTATCAAGAGATCAACGCAAAGATCAGCGAATAGCAGTTTTGAAAGTGCACCGACGTCTGTTTTTTTTTTAGTTAAATGATAAAACTATGCTTGATGCCTACACTGAAGGATGGAGGATCTGTTACCTATAACCAGGGAATGCTTAACAGGTGCTAAAATTGGTGATCTTGTACTGAGTAAGAGGCGTAAATTAACGAAAATAACAGAGTGAACTTAAACTTTTCACCGGTACTGTAAGTATGCCAAATTTCAGCTCAAACGGACACCAGCTGAAAAAAGTAGGTATGAAATGTTACCATCTACAAATGTGGCATGCGAAAGTAAGGAACCCTGGTATATTTGAAGTGTCCAGGAAATCGCAGCTACTGTCCAGGAAGTAAATGGAAAACCCATTACATAACCCATACGCCGCCACAGCTATGCGGAACCCGGCTGCGGCATCTTTTAATTTCTGAATCTTTAGAATATCGTTTGGATATTAATTCATTTTTTTTTGTTTCCTTGCAACTAGAGACTGGTTCCTAAATAGATAAGACCTGTACTTTAGGATAAGCTGTCCCCGCCTCAATTTCGTGATGTGTTTACCTCTTAAATATAAACAAAGAAATTTTGAGAATAACAAAAGAAAAACTATATTTAATTAAATTAAATAATACTTTTATAAATTCCACGAAATTTTTGAGAAAAGAACTGCACTTGCTTCATCCGTAAGTGCCATCCTGGACGAGTATGAGTTAGCCGGCCGAGCTCAAGGCGAGGTCCGGCTATAATACGATGGCTTGCTTACTGGTCTCTGCAGTAATTTACTATTATTACATACGAAAACTGCAAGTAAAATAAAAGCTTGTAAAAAACGTGGAACCGATTTTTTTTTTATAAAAATGGGTTTGCTCTCGGCCAGCATTCTCGGCCAAGGGGCAAAGATGAGGCCAACGATGAAGCGTGCCTTAAAAAGGTCTAGATTATATGAACTCGGAAGACGCGATTTACATCAGCAAGAACTTGCTTGCAATGTTCATTATCATTACGAGTCTGCGAGTTAACGAGGTAAGATTAGTACAGTCAGCTGCAGAGAAACGTGACCCCCCTGAATACAAACTTCTATGCAAAGGGTGTCACGTTCCTCTGCAGCTGACTGTACAATCAAGAACAATAATGAAATGTAAAGCAGCCTCAAAAATCGTTCTGCCGGACATTGCAAGATTTGCAAGCGAGTGTACCGGCCGGAAAAAGTACCGTTGCCGTTTGTTCCGTATAAACGGTCCGCTCTGAATCGCATTAAGGTTGACTCGGTAACCATTATAAGAATGGACAGTTGGACACTTCAATGACCTGAAATACGAAATCTAATAGCATATTTTGAAATAAGACTATCCAGTTCTTAAGATGTCAAATAAATTAAACATATGCAAGTTCCCACAGTGTCAAAACTATATGTAATCATAATAGCATCGCAATACAGGGCGGAAATGCTGCCAGCATACTTGGCACCATGCCAAAGGGGCCAATTTTTTTGGATTTATTTTAGTTTTTAGTTTTATTTTAGTTTTATTTTAGGTCTAGTTTAAGTTGTTTATTTTGACTTATAATTTATTTACCTTAATAAATCAAAAATCATAATCACCATTATAACAAATCTTTATTTGTAAAACGCAACGCAACCAAATTTTTATTAATTTACTTTTTAGTATTTATTTTTACCCTCTTAATCTAAAGCCCTTGTCATCAAAATCATGTTCGCTTATTTTGTAACTGAGTGCGTATAAATTTCGATGACAACTGTACATCGTTCGTAGTTTTTTCTATCCATGTCTATCTCCACAGAAAAAGGCGGGATGATGGGCCATTTAAGTTTTCGATACTTATGCTTAAAATGCATATTTTGGAATACTCGTCTCTCACTTAAATTATCCGTATAGTGATCGTAAAAGGGGTTTCATTAGGCTTACTTTCGATTGTTTTGCTAAATATCTAAGTAGTGTAAATAGGTATCCATAAATCGAACTAACAAAACAATAAGTCGTCATCGAATTGTATGAAAAATGTCCTATACTGCGTTATCTGAGTTTTACAGCAAAAAATATTATTCTATGCGTTGCGACCACTAAATACCTTTTAAATAGTTCAAGAACAATTTCGAAACACAATTTTCTGTACTGGTTCAATACGTGTTTTTTCCCTATTTAAATCTATAAACGAGCAACACGTTATTTGACTATTTTGTTATTCGTGAAATATAAGGGAGATAGCTGTCACACAATTTGTACTTTATTTTTTACATAAGGATCCTATTGGTACTTTTTATTTCACTTTAGGACGATAAAGAAAAAAAAAACAATATAATGTGACCACCACCAGTGACACCAATTACAATTCACAACTCTCTGTGAAAGTTGTGATTTTTAATTGGGTATTTGAGTCACTTTTGAGCCATTTGTAGATCAAAAGTGACTCCAAATGGTCCGTTTTATATAACGCACGGTTGTTGCGCCGCCAATTCCTTTGCTTGAACTTGCCTAGATTCGTCAACGTACAAAACTTACAAAATGCATCGGCGACAGTATAATCAATATCTTGTTATTTATGAATCCGAAGACAGACGGGCGTTACATTACATTTATATTACACATTCACCTGTGCGGCTCAAACAATGTCTACCGTATCTAGAAGTTAAGTAACGGTCAACATTTTCTGGAATCTTCTAGTTAGCAGGTTTGTGCTAATATTTGTCTGTTAAAAGATATGAACATATTTGTAATTATTAGACGCCCGATTCTAATAATTACATTGCGGCAATATATATTGTTCTAGAAAAGTCAATGTTTGTTCCTATATACGACATCAAACTAATATGGTCATTTAAATTTGTATTAGGTACTATAAAAAACAGGGTATTTACCATGTAGGGTTTCAACAGACGAGCTTATCCAATGGTCCGAACGTTCACAAATCAAACTAATCGAAGAGACCATCCGTAAAGAAAGCGAGCTGATACTAAACTAGATGTGCGTCGTGTACGGACAGTGGTAGTATCGGTGACAGTGCCAAAATGGCCAACCAAAAAGAGGGTAGATTGCTATAGTACGCACTAAATGGCGCTTGAAACAGTGGCGAAATATCAAGAACTCGCAAAAACAAATATACCCACTATCAGCATCAAGTTTAACTGACCATTCGTGAACCTTATTGGAATAAAGATAAAGTCTACCAATGGTCAGCTTACTGTGATGCTGATAGTACATGGTAAATACACCGTTTTTATTAGGGTTCCGTACCCAAAGGGTAAAAACGGGACCCTATTACTAAGACTTCGCTGTCCGTCCGTCTGTCACCAGGCTGTATCTCAAGAACCGTCATAGCTAGACAGTTGAAATTTTCACAGATTGTGTATTTCTGTTGCCGCTATAACAACAAATACTAAAGGGGGCTCCCATACAAAAAACGTGTTATTTTAGCCCTTTTTCATGGCTACCACTCGCCGAGCTAGATCTCAAGAACCGTAATACAGACAGTTGAAATTTGCACAGATTATGTATTTTTATTGTGGCTACAACAACAAATACTAAAATAAAATAATAATAATAATAAAGGGGGGGAGCTCCCATACAGCAGAGTAGTTGTTGGCGTTTTTTTTTCTGGTACGGAACCCTTGGTGCGCGTTTTATTAGTATTTTTTTTACAAATTTATACCGACGATAAAGTTCGAAACGCACAGAGCGGGCGCGGCGCGGTGCGGGGCGTAGGCGGTTCTGCATTTTTGAAAAAAAAAAAAAAAAAAGCAGAATTCGCTCGCTTCGTTCGGTCGGTCAAAAAATCGCCCACTAAATATAGAATTCCGTATGGTATGCCTCTCCCATTTGGGCATATAATGCGCGGTTTATGCTGCGGTTTTGGATAACGATTACGTATCTAAGATAGGACTTTCTCTGTTTGTTTTCCTCAATCCATAGCAAGGTCTCAACCGAAATTGGACTCGTCGCTTTCACAACGCATCAATACTAAAAGATGACGTTGCCGAATGTTGCACAATGATATCAGCGTCGATTAAATCGAATTACATTACATGCAGCCTTCGTGACATCCTTGAGCTATTATAGGTTTTTAAGGCATTGAAAACGGTTAAAATCCCGACAAAGTTTTCCCGATTTCGACAAAGTTTTTATTATTACAGGTATTGTGAAGAATCCGTTCCCATCGTGAGAACAGAACCACCAGGAACAACAAGAAGTTCTGTTCCTCTTTGTATGAATGCTCCCGAATCTAGTGATATTTTCCTGGTATTTTAACCTACTATTGTCAACTATGGTATTGTCTAATAACTGACAATTTAAACAAGTTGAAATACCCCCGAAATTTTCATTTCAATGTCAGAAACGGCTAAATCGATTTTGATGAAACATGTCTAAAACCTGCTTTTAATATAAAAACCGCAATAAAATCGGTACACCCGTTTAAGAGCTACGATACGGCAGACAGACACACACATACACAGTTACACATGTTAACCTTATAACTCCCCTTATATGCGTTCCGCGTCGGGGGTTATTTTTTGTCATTTGAACATCTAACTGAAAGTACATCATATTTACTTAAACGACTTGTACCTACTAAACCTACCGACCCTTACAAATATATAAAGCTAACTAAAAGAATCACTAAAAACGTACTAAAGCATAATTTCTACTGGGAAATATACACTGAAAACTGCAAGTAAATATTGTTCACAAATTGATTGGCCTATTGTTGACAACATTCGCTCAATTTCGCTTAGCAAATTGAAATTGTATTGATACAATTCCATTATTGACTAGTATGTAACAGTGTGTTTGTTGACAAGGTCAATAATGTGGTTCCCTTGAGAGCGTGAAAAGGTTATTACTGAACCAGTGAGAAACATCTTAGAGCTTGTCATCGCAACCCATCAGGCGATACTAGGGCCAATCGCTGGTCAGTCAATCATAAAAAAGGTTACTTACTATGCGAAGCATAGAAAACCAAAAGAAAAATGAAATGCCTATTTCATTCTATTCTAATCAACAGTTTACAACTCGGACCCGGGTATGTCCTAAAACTACGACCAAGACCACCGGGGGATGACCATCCCTGGAGTGCGGTGGAGATATAGCATTTACCCCCCATGAAATCGGAGGACGCCTATGTTCAGCAGTGGAGGTCCTTCGGCTGATATGGAAACAGTTTAAATTTAATATTATTTTATTATAGCTGATTGTCGAAATACTGCTAATAAGAATAATAAGTGTAGGATTTTTTCAAAGTCAATTTTCTTAGCCTGGTTGGGATATTTTAGGCAGACCGATCAGCATACTCGTGTCCTCGGGAGCTCTATTGACTTTATTCACCATCAAGACCGTAACACCTACAGGGCAAGTAGTGGTTTTGTGTTAGGAATTTTCCGTGGATAGTATGAACGAACATTCTATTGATTTTATGTCATACATTGGTACCGGATTCATTATAAATACAACATGTATCGCATTTTACTTGTAGCACAAGTCGAAAACATCTTTATTTTCTCACGAAGACAGTTCAAAATCAAATGACAAGTCATGTTTCAATATTAAGTTGTATAGTCCGTACGGACACGCCCGGAACCCTGCTACTATTCCATAAAACAAAAGAGAAGTATATAATAGCATACATGCAATGTTCAACTCTATATTACTATAACTCTACGGTTGATATTTCTATGTTTTCTATGGCTGTGTTAATGCATTTCAGCTGTGAGTATGCGATATATTATTCAGCAAAGACCAGATGCATTTTAAATGTAATTATAGCTTTGAGAATGAAGTTGGCTTTATTAAAAATGTAAAAAGATACCGAGATGCATATGCCTCAAGCAAAACTTTTGGACAATTAAGACGAATCGATAGACGTAAGAATCATGAAAATTAGCCGATGCGCTTAGTCTCTAGAGTGCCACTAAGGAACAAACACATTACCCTCCTTTGCGTCGCGCAGTCGGGTAAAAAGGGATATTTTTATGAATATGTGGTGCTTAAAGAATCATGGGCAAATATAAAAAAATAAATTTAAAAAAAATATTGGGGGACAATCTTACACAAAATGACCTAGTCCCAAACTAAGCAAAGCTTGTAGTATGGGTACTAGACGAAGTTATACATAAATATATAGATAACATCCAAGACCCACGAAGAAAATCCGTTCTAAATGCACAAATAATGCCCTTGATTCGAACCTGGGACCACTAGCTTCGGAGGCAGTGTCACTACCAACTAGGCTAAACAGGCCGTCATTAGATAGAGACGTCGTCTATGTATGGAGACTGGTGAGAGTTAGGTCATTAGATACGTATTTAAATATACTTCATTTTGTTCTATCGCAACAAGTTGAATTCGATTGCAGAACTGACATACAAAGATTTTAGTCAGACTAAATATTAGCTAATATTTAGTAGATTTGAAGACCTTTAGAGCCTCCTGGCCTGGCTCGCGACGATGGCAAGAGGCCCGACGGCATGACCCTTGTGCCCTGGAGACTAGGACGGCCCCTTATTTGGGACGCAACATGTGTCGACACCCTGGCGCCGTCCCACCTAGGCTCAACTTCATTGAGAGCGTCACTTGCAGACCGTCATATATTTGCGGCATTTACTGTGGAGACACTGGGACCGTGGAGCGCGGGTGCCCACCGACTTTTTGGGCAACTATCCCGAAGGCTGGCCGAGGTCTCAGGAGACCGTAGGGCTGGCTCGTTCCTCGGCCAGCGGACCAGCATAGCTATCCAAAGGGGGAACGCTGCCAGCCTTATGGGAACCCTTCCACAGGGCTCCGATCTGGGAGACCTTTTTTTTAATTAGTTTTAGTTGTTTTGTTTTATATTTAAGTATCATGTTTGTTGTATTAAATTAAGTTTCAGCCAATTGTTAGTATAACGGCGTGTCAATAAATGTAACTTAAGCAAGCTGAGGTTTGATATGTCAAAGCGGAAGTATCATAATTCCCCCTAAGAGCTATTTAATTACCTCTCAGTTTTGTTGGTTTTAGACCATTTTGATGCACATTTGCTACTATGTACTTGATTTCTCATTGGCTACTATGTACTGGTGTGCCCACGGTAAGTTTCTAACTATGATTGCGAAATTTCCCGCATAGGAATTTTTCGGAAGTTTCTGAATTATACCATATGTATAATATGGTAAATTTCCAAAATTGAAACTTTCTTAAAATTGTTGTGTAAGTTTCCAGAAATTTCCGAGAACATTCCCGACGAGAGGCACCCAATATTCGGCTATTACACTTATTATTCGGTGATCGGCATATTTTTTGAATGATAGGCATTCGGCCGAATAGGCTAGTTTCCAAAAAACTATTAACAATGCATACGAACCGGTTTTTAAAGGGAATTAATTGTTAGGTAGCGGACCCTTTTGGGGACACTTTTTTTCTTCTAGGTTTGAGATTCCGAGTAGAGTAAGCCGAAAAAGTCCATATTCTAAGAAAATATTGCACTATATTTTGGAAATTCACCATATGATTGATTCATTAATTACCTATTCATATTAACCCTTTGAACGCTTTCATATTTGAATGAAGTGATCACTCAGAGGCCAAGGTATCAAAAATTGACGTGTTTAAAACAATAAAAACAATGCATAATAGATTTTTTTCATGATCAAAGTACACCTCCACTCCGACCTTTGTAGTGGTTGTTGGCGTGGTGGGCACGACGACACACGACCACTTTATAGGTTCTTGGCGTTCAAAGGGTTAAATATACCTGCACCCCAAAATCTGCAAAATCTGTTCTTACATTTCCTGTCCACTTGCTTAACGGCCATGACTTCGAACGGCGACGACAGCGGAAGCGGTTTTATATACCCCAAACCATGTGATCCCAACTACAGGTCTAACGCTCAACTGAGTTTGTACCTGAGGTATGAAAGCGGTACGGGAAGGGTGACCAGACTGACGCCCGACTGAACTTTCGCATCGTTTGACGTACCGTAAACACACTGCTCCCGCACCGCTCCCATACCTCGGCAACAGATTCAGTTATGCTTTAGCCTCCTGAGGAATGACCTTCAAAAAATGTCAACGTAATCTCAACCTTAATAAATGTATAAATATAGTTAAAAATATATTTTTTCTATTTCATACCTATACCACACGGGGCCTCAAGAGGTTAGGCCTGTAACCCCATTGTTTGCGCGTCTTGACCGTGCAATGAACAGATAACGAATTGCGCAGTCGTGGTGGTGGTTAGGGCTCGCATTAAATTCGCTTTTGCCATAGCTCAGCATTAAGCTTATCATTAAAATCAAAAGTTAGCACAAATTAGTTAGTTTTAGTAAGTGAATGAAGTAATTTAGTTTTTTTTATTATATTTTATTGTATGGCATTTATTTACGAACCGTGAGATCTTCGAGAAGACAAGTACGGTTGCCAGTTTTTATACTGACATATACAAATTTAATTTAGTACTGACACTGACATATACAAATTTAAAATAACTAAATAAATAAATATTGGGGGTCTATCTTACACAAATCGACATAGTCCCAAACTAAGCAGAGCTTGTACTATGGGTATAGGTCGATTCACAAGAGCTGGCGCGGAAAATGTATGAAACTGTCAATAATTAAAACTAGACGACGATATACATACATATTAATAGATACTTAAATACATAGAAAACATCCAAGACCCAAGAACAAATATCCGTGCTAAATGCACAAATAATGCCCTGGCCGGGATTCGAACCCGGGCCCTCTAGCTTCGGAGGCAGCGTCACTACCAACTAGACTAAACAGGCCGTCTAAAGTACTGACAAACATTTTTTTTAATAAATTATTTTTAAGCTTAAAAAAATTATTGAATCTTAAGTAACTTTCTAACCAAGGTAAAGTTCAAGTTAGAATGTAGGGTTGGAGATACGAGTAGTCTTAAAGTCATATTCACATGATTTGAAAAAAAAAAAAATATGCGTAGGAAGCAGAGAACAACACATTTTACTTGGATAAAAAAGCACATAAATAGATCATAATAAATAATAATATACAATTTACCTTTTGGCCGCCATAATTATTTATACCTAACAGACAGTTTACAATGAGCCATCATATATTGTGAAAGAGTATATTGTTTACTATTGCTTAGTTGTTATGGGTGAAGTTTATTAATTCAGGTATGACACGTAAGTCACCTACATAAATTCAATGCCAAATTCCCGTCATAACGGAATCAATTAAATTGTAGACAAATTAAAAGCCTGATGGTCGAAAACTCTGAACTCCACCCAAAATAGTTGTGGCAGTCAAAAGTCAGTTAAAGATATCACTCACAATGATATAACCTTTTCCAACCTACTTGTGCCAGCTCGAGATAATACTATACTTACTTCTTTCCCGCAGCATCCTTCAACAGGTACAGCACATGAGTAGGGGCGTTTCGGAGTTTTTCAGCAGTAGTTATCGCCTTGGAGAGACCCTGTGCTGACGCAGACTGTTCTCCGAGGGCATCAATGAGCTTGCCGAGGCTCTCTTGAACAATTCTGCGATGAAATGTTATTAATTAGATACAGCGATCAAAATATAAAGATAAATGAACCTTGATCTTGCACGCAGCTATAGATGAAGATTGAACCCGTGTCTGTGGATAGCCTAGTGGTAATGGACGATTCACATCACACCAAAGGGCCGGAGTCGGCGCGCACGTCACCAAAGTCAAAGGAATTCGAACCCATACAGAACAGAAGCTAGACTGACTTCGTTCCAAACAGCAGCGGCAGAGCCGGCGGCAGCCGACCGGCTGCTCGCAACTCATTCAAATATGAAATCTAACTTCTGTAGTGGGGTGCGCGCCGACTCCGGCCGTTTGATGTGAATCTGTGAATCGTCTATTACCACTAGGCTATCCAGACTACTACATAATCACAGCAAATTATTGCCTTGCATTCTGATCCGCTACTACTAGCAACACCTCTGTATTTAATTCTGGGGATCATAGCCTTTCACCACTCTAAAGGGTAAGCTATGCGCTTGGCCAAATAACAAAATAATTTAATTCATGAAAAAGAATAATTTTGTCTTGGTCTGTTTTGCCTTAATATTGAATGGTAGTGATTGCCTTGGATTGGATAGGGTCATAATTGCAGTTTGCAACTAGCTAATTTAGTGTGCCTGTTTGCATGTGCTTAAAATATATTAATTTGGTGAACTGCAGGAATATTTTCAAGATTTAGAAATGGATTCCAATTAATTAACTAATACTTAAATGAACATGTGACATGATGCATATGGCTCACTGTTATTAGGGTTTGTAGATCAATCTCTCTTCAATTGAAAAGAAAAAACTATTTGTTCAGGAGGTCACAAACTGATACTATGTAACCTAGACTCAACTTTTATAAAATATCTAGATTACTATAGTCCAGGATTTCTCAAACTATTGGTTTGCAAGTAAAAAC
The DNA here is from genome assembly GCA_905163555.1 of Notocelia uddmanniana. Classification (NCBI taxonomy): domain Eukaryota; kingdom Metazoa; phylum Arthropoda; class Insecta; order Lepidoptera; family Tortricidae; genus Notocelia; species Notocelia uddmanniana. The sequence goes on from LR991052.1 coordinate 70,696,624, forward strand.
TGGGTGAGATTTTGGGACAATCATGTATTCATGGATCACCACACTCATTTGTTCAGTGACACCCAAGTGAGTCTCAAATTTATTTTTTTGTTAGGTGAGTCTTGATGGTCTCAATCTTATAATACATTCAGAGCAAAGTCACGTAGTTGCAGTATCCAAGACACAGCATACACTCCATATGAACTAAGTGATGTTCAAGTTGGCACAGTATGGATTGCACAGGGCAGTTCCACAACACTTCGGGAGCTCAAACACCACAAACCATCCGGCTGCCTCTTGGATACTGCAATTATACGTCATTGCTAATTTGAGTAGCTTTTTTATTATATTATCAATATAAATGCTTACAATAATTAACTTTTAATAGTGAATAATATCCATATTACAACAAGATAAATGTAGGACTCTTAATAACTAAATGGCAAAGCTAGCTAGGCAAAAGAAATGATGGATTGACAACATCATAGATTGCGGGAGCGAATTGGATCAATATTGTCACAGACAATGGAAACAGATAAAGGAGGCTTTTAGTTTACCAACAAGGGATCACCATACATATATATATATTTAAAATATAATTTATTTAAATGTCAATTTATAAGTAGTAACTAGTAGTGTTGTGAGAAATAAAACTGTATAATAATAATAATTGTTTTTATAATATTAATGAAAACACCTTCAAGGGTGTGCCACAAAATGAAATGTGATATATTATTTAAATATATTAATAATTAGTCTTTAACCATAGCTATAAACTTACGAAAATCATATCATGTCATAATAAATTAAGAACTACTCCTAAACCGTAACTGTTTACTATAAGATTGACATTAAACTATTCAAGGTTTTCCAATTAATAAAATGAGAATGCGTTAAATAATCACCATCTGTGACGCGCAGCTTCTTTTTTAGGAATTAATGACTAACTATTAATATAAACCACAACTAAATATCAAATTAGATCACGAAAAATGTCTCACAAAGTATTTAAAATCCCCAAATATAGTCGATATAATTCCTTCCTACGAAACTTGGGCAAAATAGCAAGCGGTAGACCTTGACTGCCTTGTAAAGGCGTGTCTCGGAAATTTAGAGCCGTAAAAGGTCTAGTTTCTTTTATACAAGGACTCTGAACACAATTTAGACTCGTTTTTAGTGAAAATCTTACCTCAGTGTGCGTACATCTCCCTGGCACCCGGGCGGTATCAAAGTATAGTTTAACTTCGTAATCTCTTCTTTGAGCATATCGTTTACCGGTATCATCCACTCCATTTTTAATAATTGAACACTTGAAATAACAATTTAGATTAAGATACCGAATATAATGTTAAAATAAATTAGAAAAATCACAGTCGACCGCAGTATGAGATTTCGTCGTCGACTGGCGCAATCGGTTGAATCGGTGTTGCTGCGCTATACTATGCTAATTTCTTGATTGAGTAGGCGGTTTCAAGGCGGTTTCGGTGTGACCGGTTAAAACACTGATATTCGACTAAAAGCTCACTAGAAGATGTTGAAATTAAAATAAAACTACAACAATATTAAAGAGACTATTTTATTACATGATTTATTCATCGTAGTGATATGTATAAATTATATCAAATTAAATCTTTGCATGTTGTGCCGACCTCGATACGCCGATATACAAATTAATCCATTACTCGGAAGTCATAATTTTAGACCAAAATTTCTCCGAATTGAAAAATGTTGAAGATTTTAGGACACTGGAAGCTATTTTTAAATATATTTGCTCCAGTTACAGGGTTACAGGATTACCTTGTATATTACTAATTACTATCACAGACTAGTAAGAGTTGATTACTATATAATATACCAAATGTTCTCTGTGGACTGGCGCAATCGGTTGAACCCACGGATCTATACCTAAACCGGATTGAGTACTGTGACGAAAAAGTGTGACCGACAGAGAAGCCAAACTCGAGGATTGCATCTCGTTTTAATTAGGGTGACCAAGTACATCTGTGGATATGAGGACTATTTCTAATTAGGTTCTATGTACAATGAAATTTAAACTAAATTAGGTAGTAAATAAAATAAAAATATTTTTCAAAGAAATATTTATTTTGGCTAATCACAAGTTTGTGTATCCAATTATCCATACATTGTTAAACAATATAGTCTTGTGTAATTTTTGCCTAAGCCCTACTTTATTTTCCATATCTCTTAACAAATGTGTTCTCCCGTGATGGGCCATGCGTAAATTAAAAAAAGACGAGGACGATTTTTAATTCACCATCAACAGATCAGCACGGTGGTGCCATGATACACGAGTTCGGTAGGTAACAATACAATATAACTGTTACCGAACTTGCCGGTATCCAATTGAGCTGAAATGTAGCATACTTATGTACAGTATGCGTGAAAATTAGCATACTGTACATAAGTATGCTAAATTTCAACTCAATTGGATGCCGGAAAGTAGCTGTAAAATGGTTAAAAAATTGGAACGACAACTTAAGTACTTGCACAGTTTAATCACATACAGTCCAAGTTAAACAAAAGCTCATAATGATAACAAAATTGTTAAAAGATTGAATTTCAACTGACCTTTAGAAAAGGTTTTCTCACTAAACACTTAATAACGAATATTTCTGCAAAACCAGCCCAAGTCATAGTCACCCTAATCAGTTTGACATTTGTCTTGTCGTTTTATCGTAAAATATAACAAATTGTTCCTTACCTGTGAAATAATATTCCACAATTAATAAAACTTTCACTTTTACAACCCTTTACACAACATGTTTTCACTATTTTCAACTAATTTCATCAGCCGCTTATTTTCATAATTTCAAATTTGACACCATTAAGGATGGGGATACCAATTAATATTTGAACAATACTACTATATTTATTGCAATACTAGGTTTTAGACAGTTAATAATGTTGATATTTTATACAATTACGAATGAGGTCAAATGTAAATTATGCCTGATAAATATGCAGTACTAGTTAGTACAAGCAAGTAATTGTTTTCAGTATTCTAAAATACCACAACATATATATTTTTTACACTGGCAAGTTGTGCGAGTGGGACACCGCCCTCCGGTTGGTTGCTCTCGCTCGGACCGCTTTCTCTAGTCTGTCTGTCATAACAGGATATTAACTGTATAACGCGAAAATAAGGTTCAAGTTTGACTGGCTCATAAAAGTTTGTACTCAATCCGGTTTAGGTATAGATCCGTGGTTGAACCGGTGTTGCTCCGCTATGCTATGCTAATTTCTTGATTGGGACCTATTACACGGTTATTATTATCACGTGATACATTCATATCACGATCCGTATCACGTGCTATTTAATGAAGCAAAATCCAAACAATTTTGAAAACCGCGATAATATAGACGGTAGACATTCTATAGACACACCAGTATTGTGATAATACTGATAATATTAAGCGTGTAACAGACCCCATTGAGTAGGCGGTTTCGGTGTGACCAAATATCGTTGGGTGGGACCGGTTATTTTAAACTATAACAATATTAAATGGGGCAATGATGGCCCAAAAATCCTGAACATATATATATAAGGAGAACCCCATATTTATTTCCGCTTCGTTGGTTTGCCTAGATTGGTCCAATATAACTATACCTAATGCCGGCTTTCATCAATGTATCCACTTTTTTCATGCGAGCCGGGTAGTGACATGGACTTGAGGGTGGTTTCCAGAGGAAACTCCTTGGAATTAAGGCGACGACACTGACATCTGCAACATAATATTTGCTTACTAAAACCTCAACAGACCCAGTGACTAGCAGGTTTGTTACGTCGTACACAGATGTCGCTGTAATGAAGTTTAGATTTTTAGCTCTCTTTAGTTCTTACTTTAGTTATTTTATTAATAATCAATTCAAATAAATATGCATAAAAATTTATAAAAGTTTTACTTCTTTTAAGCACTGAAGAAATAATGTGTATTATTACCAGTGAACGAAAAAAGCATAGAACGCGAGCTTCCTACAAAAGTACACTTTAAAACGGGGCATTTATTCTAAAAACGCACGCGCGGGGTTGTACCAATAAGAATTGCCAAAAATATCAGCCGGTTTTCTATTACCCAAAACAAATAAACATGATTGGTAAATTTCAAAATGACTGGCTGTGTTTGGTATCCTAGCGCTGATGTTTTATGTGTCAAAATGGCGGCGATAATGACAACGCTTAGCGGGTGGATGGTTGCATGCAACAAAAAGTCATCTTCATACGCAAAACCGTCGTATTATTTAAATTTGATTTTAAGCTTTATTTTATTTTTAAATATCATAGGATAACCTTACGAAAATCTAACTAGTCATTAATTAAGCTGTACCAGACTTATACTAAGCATATTGGACGACCATGTACATAATTTATAGCTTGCTAAACACTATTACACATAGAGAACAGTAACCTCTCGTAATCGAAACTTGTACGGTAGGTATATTCAGACAACGCAAACATTTAACATACGTAACGTTAACTCCTTTTTTACAAGCTTTTATTTAACTTGTCGTGTACGTAACTTATGTCTTTTTTGTTTGTGTGGGCTTGCTGAAGGAACATGAAACTTTGTATACACTATGGGAGCCGCCATATCTAGATCGTAAATTAGTTATTGTTGCTAGAAATTGTAATAGAAAAAATACAGCGAGTTTTTGAGTTTTTTACGTCGTATATGAAAACCTTAATAATCGCTGTATTTTTTCTCTATTATAATTTCATGCAACAGAAACCAATTTCCGACCTAGATATTTCGGATTCCATTGTGTATACAAAGTTTCATGTTATTCTAGAATGGCGTTTTAAAATGAGAGCGAAATTACGTTGGTATGGAGGACCGAGTTTACTGCGGACTCTTAACGACATATATAAGTATGTAAATTCAGTGACAATGCAATATTATGATAATATTATTATTGAGCTGATCTGATGATGGAACCGGAAAGTGGTCATGGGAACTCTGTAATATGTTAACACAATCGTACCGAGTTTGGGCTCTTCAAATCCACTCTTTGAGTAGTTGATAATAATTGCATATATTGTACTCGTATGTATACTATATAACTATATGAGAGAAGCAAGAAATAAATATATTGTAACTATAGTCACACACTTATGCTCTTATTTTTATTTCGGTTTAAGTTCTTATTAAAAATATATTTATTTCTTGCTTCTCTCATATAGTTATATAGTCTTATTAGAATCAATAGTCTAGTTGTAAATAAAGTAAATGTCCCCTAATATTTATTTATTATTAATATTGATTATGGAACTCGTCTATCTTTTTCGAACACCACATAAATTAGTTATGTGCATGAAAGCATGTATCAAATCAACAAATTCAAATGTTTTATAGGTTATCTTAGGTACAGTCGAGGACTTTAATTTAGAGCCCCCTTAAGGTTGACAGTCCTGTCAAACGGTATAGACATAATAATAATAATAAGCTCTACATGGACGACCTTAAACTATTAGCACCAAATAAACATGACCTGTTGGAGCTACTGAAAACCACAGAGGTCTTCAGTAGTGCCATCAAAATGGAATTTGGTGTCGATAAGTGTGCGGTCATGCATGTACAGCGGGGGAAAGTTGTAAATTCCACAAATTTACATATTTCTGAGACAATGGCTCTCAGATCTCTCTCCGAAGCAGAAACCTATAAGTATCTTGGTATGTCACAGTCTTTGGGTATCGAGGGTGGAGACATCAAACGGGCGGTGAAGGAGCGCTTCTTCTGTCACCTGACAAAAGTACTCAATAGTTTTTTGTCGGGCGGCAATAAGGTTCGCGCCTTTAACGCCTGGGTGATGCCCTTGCTCACATACTCCTTTGGCATATTAAGGTGGACTCAGACTGAGGTCGATTTCCTGGATCGAAGGGTGCGTGTACTGCTCACTGCGCACCGTATGCTACACCCACGATCTTCTGTTATGAGACTGTACATCCCGCGGCCTCCACGCGGCTTCTTAAATGCTAAAGACCTTCACAACCGCGAGGTCTACAGTCTCAGGGATTACTTTCTAAACAGTGAGTGTGGTATGCATCGTGACGTAGTGGCAGTAGACGCATCTTTCACCCCGCTCTCCATGGCAAACGAGAACTGGCGCAGATTTAAAGTACTAAGCACCGAAGACCGCAGGGCGGTATGGAAGAGTAAGGAGCTACATGGGCGGTTCTACAAGGCCCTTGCGGGGCCCGACGTAGACCTGCTCGCATCGGTGAACTGGCTACGTTTTGGGGATCTTTTTGGGGAAACTGAAGGTTTTGTCTGTGCAATTGCGGACGAGGTTATCATGACGAACAACTACCGGAAATATATCCTGAAGGACGGTACGGTCGACATTTGTCGGGCATGCCGCCGTCCCGGAGAGTCACTCAGGCATATTATTTCTGGTTGTAGTCATCTTGCTAACGGCGAGTACTTGCACAGACATAACTTGGTGGCCAGGATTATTCACCAGCAGCTTGCTCTTTTATACGGTCTTGTGGACTTCGAAGTGCCGTATTATAAGTACACACCTGCGCCAGTTCTCGAAAATGGTCGTGCAACGCTCTATTGGGATCGATCTGTCATCACGGACAGGACTATTGTAGCCAACAAGCCTGATATCGTGCTGACAGATCGATTGAAGCGCCAGGCAGTAGTCGTTGATATCACCATCCCCCATGACGAGAACCTCGTGAAAGCTGAGAAGGACAAAGTCAGCAAGTACCTAGATTTGGCACATGAGGTAACCGCCATGTGGGATGTTGATTCAACGATTATTGTCCCGATAGTCGTCTCTGTGAACGGTCTAATAGCGAAGAGTCCCGACCAACATCTCAAGAGACTCTCGTTAGATGGCTGGGTCAAGGGTCAGATACAGAAGGCGGTACTTCTGGACACGGCGCGAATAGTCAGGAGGTTCCTCTCTCTGTCGCCCTAACCACCGGTAGCTTAGGCCCTGCCTCGCTGCCGGCGACACCCTAGGTTAGTTTTTTATAATGATTTTATGTTATGTAAATATTGTTTTATATTTTACTTTATATAAAAATATTTTAAAAATCTAATGTAAGAGAAGAAAAAATGAATAAAGAGATAATAATAATAATATTGGGGGACAATACACAAATCGACCTAGTCCCAAACTAAGCAAAGCTTGTACTATGGGTACTAGACGACGATATACATACTTATATAGATATATACATACTTAAATACATAGAAAACATCCAAGACCCAAGAACAAATATCCGTGAAAAATGCACAAATAAATGCCCTGGCCGGGATTCGAACCCGGGACCTCTAGCTTCGGAGGCAGAGTCACTACCAACTAGGCTAAACAGGTCGTCGACATTCAAAGTAAAATGTTACGCAATGGGTCACAAATTAAAAAACTCGACTGTACCTTTTCATTCTACTATTTACATTTTGATGATGTAAAGTTGCATAACACCATCCCTATACAAAATCAGCTCCGACTAAAAAAAATAAACAAATATGTTTACGGCTTTACTTACATATGAAAAGTGATTCCATCTTTTTTTTATGTTTTCTAGAGTGATTAACGCACCACTTCACTGCACAAAAAAGCATATTATTTATTTTTGAGATTTCAGTTAATACAACTGTTACGTTGCGCCGCCATGTTCAAACTAGACATCCGTTGGACACAACTTTGACGCCCCGCCTTAGTGGACACAACTTTAATGGTGTCATTTTGCGACGCTAGTTGTGCTTCTATGATTATTACTAGTACTTGTTTTGACTTACTATCATAATTAATCAACCTTCTCCGCAATCCCTTCAAAATGAAGAAAAAAACACTAAATTCGAAATTTAAATTTTCGTACTTGAACAATCGAATATTTTGATCAATTCAGTCATTTAAAATCCGCCGTACGATGAACTTGTCTTAACTATACACCAAATTTTTTATTTTTTATTCTATTTTATGATACAATTGGGATATTGAAATTTTAGTGTATTTTTTTTGATTTCGAAATTTTAAGTGCTATCAATATGAGGGAAATCGTCCATATTCAGACTGGACAGTGCGGCAATCAGATCGGTGCCAAGGTAATATTCTTTTCCATCTAGTACAGAAATGGTCATTGCGCAGGTTACCGAGACTATATAAACGAGACTGCATACCTTAGGTGAACTGAAAGTATTCATTGAGGAAACCATAGGCAACAGGTGATAGTGTAACCGGTGCATTGACCTGATCTGACGTCAACTAGGTACTGATTTTGTGTTGAATGTTTCCTCACCCATGAGGTATCTACTTACGTAGTCTTTGGTTGTCTTGTGATATTTGCTTCGCCCCTATTGTCTTGGTCTCTCCTATACTATGCCGGAGAACGTAGGAACTTATCAAGTACAGCAGAGCATAAATTAACCTAAAACTTTCTATCAACGCACTGCTCGCCGTCGGCAGGGCATTCATCCTCACACCTCAGAACTTTGGACTCCGTCCGCGCCGGGCCTTTCGGCCAACTTCCTCGGAAGAGGACAAGAAACTTCCTCCCTCGGACGCTCAGTATGTGGAATGAGCTCCCTGCCGAGGTATTCCCGAAGACTTATAGGATTCTTCAAGAAAGGTGTATAAATTATTAAGGCTAGGCAACGCCATCAGGCGTACGCTTGTTTGCCACTGACGTGGTATAAAAAAGTACACTGCATTGTCATTGGTCCTGTTGGACCGCCTTAAAGCCGTACATTTTTAACAACTGACCTTCTTTCCAGTTCTGGGAAGTAATTTCCGACGAGCACGGCATCGACCCCACGGGCGCCTATCAAGGAGATTCCGATCTTCAGCTTGAACGCATCAACGTCTACTACAACGAGGCTACGGGCGGAAAGTACGTGCCTAGGGCGGTCCTTGTGGACCTGGAGCCCGGGACAATGGACTCCGTCCGCGCCGGGCCTTTCGGACAACTCTTCAGGCCTGACAACTTCGTGTTCGGACAATCGGGCGCTGGCAATAACTGGGCGAAGGGGCACTACACGGAAGGCGCGGAACTGGTTGATTCAGTCCTCGATGTGGTCAGGAAGGAAGCGGAAGGCTGCGACTGCCTCCAGGGCTTCCAATTGACGCACTCGCTCGGTGGCGGCACTGGTTCTGGCATGGGGACGCTCTTAATCTCCAAAATAAGGGAGGAATACCCCGATCGCATTATGAATACGTTCTCGGTCGTCCCTAGCCCTAAGGTCTCAGATACGGTGGTTGAGCCGTATAATGCTACGCTATCCGTGCATCAACTAGTCGAAAATACAGATGAGACTTACTGCATAGACAATGAGGCACTATATGATATATGCTTCAGGACGCTAAAGCTTAGCACGCCCACGTATGGAGATCTGAATCATTTAGTATCGGCGACCATGTCTGGGGTAACGACTTGTCTAAGGTTTCCTGGGCAGCTAAATGCGGATCTCAGAAAGCTGGCAGTGAACATGGTACCGTTTCCGAGGCTACATTTCTTCATGCCTGGCTTCGCGCCACTAACGTCTCGCGGTAGCCAGCAGTACCGAGCTCTATCGGTCCCGGAGTTGACGCAGCAAATGTTCGACGCCAAGAACATGATGGCGGCGTGTGACCCACGCCACGGACGGTACCTCACCGTGGCCGCCATCTTCCGCGGCCGCATGTCCATGAAAGAAGTGGACGAGCAGATGCTCAACATCCAGAACAAGAACAGCTCTTATTTCGTCGAGTGGATCCCGAATAACGTTAAGACTGCTGTTTGCGACATACCCCCTCGCGGCCTCAAAATGTCTGCTACATTTATAGGAAATACTACAGCTATTCAGGAGCTGTTCAAGAGGATATCTGAACAGTTCACGGCAATGTTTAGGCGTAAAGCGTTCCTCCACTGGTACACCGGTGAAGGAATGGACGAAATGGAATTTACAGAGGCCGAAAGCAACATGAATGACCTGGTGTCTGAATACCAGCAGTACCAGGATGCTACGGCTGATGACGAAGGGGAATTTGATGAAGATATCGAAGAGTGAGAGTTTGTAATGTCTTCTGTTTGTATAACCGTTTTGTTTTGTCAATGTGTTGTAACGTCATAAGCAAATGTTATTTACGTAATAAATATAATCAATTAGAAATGACTTATTTCTCTATTTAAAAGTTTTAGACGTGTCGGCCCATGCAGCTATATTAAAGCTGCGTATGGTTAGGTTAATAATGGTACTTAAAAATGTTTGAGTAAGACTGACAGTGAAGTTTGAAATTCTGCCCTGAGAAAGGGTTAAAGCTGCCCCTCCTTGCCCGTGGTCCACCTAATCTGTTCACCTGGGTGGACCACTGGAAGTTTTTTCTACCCGTGGTCCACCTAGGTGGACTAAGGTGAACCACGGGCATTTTTTTACCCGTGGTACACCTATGTAAACTTTGCTAAAAGACCTTCTTTCATGTATTAGCACTTCACTTGCATTATCTTAAAATCACTTTTTTGACACTGACAACGACTTCAATCAATTCTTGAAATACCTATTAGAAATAGATAAGTATGCGTTTTCAACAAACATGTCGCATGAATTAAGTTATATTAAAAACAAAGGTGGAACAGTGCTGTTAAATGAAGAGTATCAGTAATACAATAAAATGAATAAAATTCTAGAACTAGATCAAAAAAAACAAACATGAATGCAAACTGGCTGTGACAGACTGGTTACTAAAGCAAAATTACGTTGATATGGAGAAATTTTTGCATCCAATAATATAAAAAATCACCTAACAATCTTGCGCGCACACACACACACACACACACGCACACACACACACACACACACACACACACACACATAATCACTCTCTCTCTCTCTCTCACTCACACACTAATACACGCACACGCACACGCACACGCACACGCACACGCACACGCACACGCACACGCACACGCACACGCACACGCACACACGCACACACATAATCACACTCTCTCTCTCTCTCTCTCACTCACACACTACACACATAGACACGCGCATACACTTTAATAACTTCATACTAATACCATTTCCTTTAGTCCCATTATTTAAAGCTTATATTGTCTTTCGTAGTTCTACTCCTATTTCTGCATTTGATTGTTTTAACCTTAGGCAGTATACCCCCATTGTAACATTTATAACTAGTATTAATAAATCACATCAGACAGATGGAAGGAAGCTGATGCTTTTAGCACAGTTTTAACCTATTTTAAGTATCAGCGACACAATTCTGGCCTATTAAGACTTTAAAACTAACATAACATCAATAAACATATTATTATCCCTTAGGTCGCATGGTCCGATTGACTAGTCCGATCAATCGGAATACGAATATTTTTTTTTCCTGTTGGCTCGATTGATCGGACTATAAAGACTTCTCAAATCCTGTCAGTCCTACTATCGGAGTAATGGGATTTTAAAAGTTCGTCTAGTTCGATCGATCGAACCACAGGGTCGTTTTTTCTTCCTGTTGGATCGACTGATCGGACATAACCGTAGACTTGATATTTTGCTAAGTCCGGATGACACATAAAGGTTATCTAATCTTAACTCATTACTGGACACTGGCTTTTGATAAACTTTTCTATATTTTATTTTATGCGATGTCAGTTCATAATGTCAACATCTGATCTATGTCAATTTATTGAACCGGACGGACGGAAGATGGAGGAAATAATAGATCACAACAAAATTTTATTCTTACGCCCGCAAAGGTGGTTGCGTACTACTGAATAAAGCGCATCAATACCATAAAGCACAGATCACTGTAGCGTCTGCCTTAGAGTAAATATAAACTATTATCAAAGAATATGCGTATTATTTCAATATATAAAATTTACTAATTCTAATTCACACCAAAAACAGGCTAAATCCATGAGCGGTTTTTAGAGAATAGGGCTCTTAAGACTATCTTTCCCTCGAAATAACTATTTCGTGGTAGTAAAATTCCGCGCCGAAAGTGAGAAAACACTTTTGAGATGTTGGTAGATTACAAAATTAATCATAAAACTACCGGTCGGACAAACAGGAAAAATAAAAATTGTGTGATCGGATTAAGAGGATTTTTCAAGCTCTCGTGGTTCGATCGATCGAACTAGACGAACTTTTAAAATCCCATTACTCCGATAGTAGGACTGTCAGGATTTGAGAAGTCCTTATAGTCCGATCAATCGAGCCAACAGGAAAAAAAAATATTCGTATTCCGATTGATCGGACTAGTCAATCGGACCATGCGACCTAAGGGATTATTATATATATTTTATAAAATGAGGAATGAAATCGCATTTTAATTATGTATTTAATGCATATCAAAATATTATACTCTAATGCTGATGAAACCGTTAGCTGGACATATTGCAGCACGTTTGTGAAAATAGAAACAATATCTTCCGTATCTTCTTTGTCAAAATGATCTTCGGTAGTAATTGCTTCGGTAGCAATTACAGCATTACTCTTCTGTATCCATGTGATTGGTGCACAGTCTAGTATTTGGAGGTAAATACGTCTTAACGGATCTGCGTTTTCCATTTCCATAGTAAGTTCACCAGGTATTTATATGAGCAATACGATATTATGATAAAATTATGATCGTCTTGACGGCTGTCACACTAATTGACAACCAACGCATTGAATTTAAGTAATGATATAAATACATCTGGCCAGGTACTTATTTAAAGCAAAAAGTACTACTGTATACTATATACTAATTTACTGGAAAAGTTTACCGAGGTGAACCACCACCAATAAGTTTTTACCTTAGTCCTTCTAGGTGGACCACGGGTAGAAAAAACTTCCCGTGGTCCACCCAGGTGAACAGATTAGGTGGACCACGGGCAAGGAGCGAAAGCTGCGTATGTTGCTACGTTTTCTTGTAGTCAACAGCAAATGTAGATGATCGTTTTAGTAATAGTACTTTATCGCACTTACGTAAGTCCTAAGGGGTCCTGTAGTGGAAAGTGACAAGATACCAAAATGGTCATCTACTGGTGATGTTGACTATGCTTACCCTTTTCCAAGGAGGCGTTAACCGTTTGAACGCCAAGAGCCTATAAAGTGATCGTGTCGTCGTGCCCACCACGCCAACAACCACTAAAAAGGTCGGAGTGAAGGTGTACTTTGACCATGAAAAAAATCTATGATGAATTGTTTTTATTGGTTTAAAAATTACATCAATAGTGTATGTATGTTTTTATCATGTTTATGTATTTATCTGTGTATTTATTGTATACTATGATTGTGTTAAATTTAGGATTCCGGTTCGTTGCAGCCAAATATCATAATGCCCTTTTACATATTTTACTTAAATTCAAATTTACTTAGTTCCAAAATGCCTAAATTCCCGAATTAACTTATTTTCAATGCAATAAAATATCATAACAACATTTACCCATTACATCCGATATTCGAATTATATAATTGGTTAATTGAACAATAACTTCAAATACCGAATTATTACCTATTAGGACTGAAAGTAAAAAGCTTTAGTTTCATAATTACCAAAATTCAAAAATACCTTTTGTAGACAGGCCCAAAGATCAAAATGACACTCTCATAATACCTAAAATTTTACACAACGCAGTATTTTCAGTGTTAGGTATTTTAATTTAATCATCAATCTCATTGCTTAAAAACTGTGAACTTCAACATAATTTTAAATATTTTCGATAGAAACTGAGTTATCGATATTTTGAGAATGTAACGTTTTTGTATCTAGTCAATTTGAGTTTTAGACATTTCGGGAAATGGTATAATTAAAAAATTCATCAAAACATGATCAGGTCAAGTTTTAGGTCTTCATGGTCAACTGAGCCCAATCTCAACTCAGCCCGTGGGTTCAGTTGACTATGTTTATTTTTTCGGGGGCAACTCGGCCCAGAAATTGGCTAAGGGGTCGACTGAGCCTACACGGGCTCAGTCGACTACAGTTTAAAGTTATATGGTTGACTCAGCCCACGGGCTCAGTCAACTAGTTTAAAGTTAAATGGTTGACTCAGCCCACGGGCTCAGTCGACTACAGTTTAAAGTTATATGGTTGACTCAGCCCACGGGCTCAGTCGACTACAGTTTAAAGTTATATGGTCAACCCAACCAACGGAAAGTTGACATATATGTAGAACTAACATTTGATCCACCTGTCTGGACTGCTATCACGTTTTGGTAAGTTACTAATTTTAACAATAAAAGCACTAGATATCGGATAACAATATATTTTAGTATTTAAGAATGGTTGGCAACATGTGAGTAATGTATGTGTTATTATGTATGTTTATAGGCTGCGGTGTCTGTTTACCATCTCGTGGACCCGCATGCTTGTTTACCAGCCAGGTAGTATAAAAAAGTAGTTTATTCGTTTTTTCTTTAGAATATGACCTCTATTTCCAATTTGTAAAAGTTGATCGTGGTAACTTCCACTATAAAAAAGAAAATTAAAAATAACAAAAAAGTATTTATTTTGCAAAATAATTGTAAACAAACATACACACGCACACTAAGTTGTCCCCCTAGCGAAAGACTGAGCCTGCGGGCTGAGTTGTCCCTCTGGCGGTAGACTGGTCAACTGAGCCCGCGGGCTGAGTTGTCCCTCTGGCGGTAGACTGTGGTCAACTGACCCCGCGGGCTGAGTTGACCTTGTAGGCCGAGTCACCCCCAACATAATATTTTAGAGGTCAACTGAGCCCGCGGGCTGAGTTGTGAGTGGGCTTGAATTATAGTCACATTAAGATTACGGTAATTTAAGAAGTAGGCGTAAGTCAATTCGAGTTTTAGACATTATGAGAATAATCTGTTTTGACATTCTGATATTCAAGGAACACGTTATTATGATATTTGGCTGTAATGTGGCTGTAATGAATTGGAATCAACTTGTTCGCCACCGTCGTAGTATAAAAAAAATTAAGAGCTGCGTAAGAGCTTTTGTCTCTCTTCGTGGAATAGTAAATTTGACAGTTAATGACAAGCTTACTATTGACCACGCGGCCTAGGCCGCGCCAGTCTGTGAGAGACTTTACTCTGACTGAGCTACTCTACATCGACAATAATAGCGTGTATCTCTGAAGAATGACGTTCAAAGGGTAAATGTAAAGCTCGTATCTCAGTATCGACAGATTTTATACTGCCTTTTGGTTGTCAACTGGCGATGGCAATGTGGCCCCCACACCTCTTTTTTAACCGACTTCAAGATTTCAAAAGAGGAGGTTATCAATTCGGTTGTATGTTTTTTGTTTTTTTAATGTTTGTTAGTCTATAACTCCGTCATTTATTAACCGATTCGGAAAATTCTTTTTTTTATTGTAAGTATATATATCCAAGTTGGTCCCGTTTTTGTCAACACGCAGTTCGGATGATGGGATCCATGAGAAATTGAGGGAACTCCTCAAATCTTAAAAGCAAACGTATAGTGATTTTTGTGTTTTTGTCAACAAATCGAGCATTTTCATCCAAAAATGTGACATTTGATGAAGTGGAACTGCTGATGATGATCAGAACAGAACTCTTCAACGACGAAAAGTTCACGTTTGGCGATTTGTCCTCCTAGCTGTGTTTGTTAGGCAAGTTCTATCTTCACGATTAATTTTTGTCATGCTCGATTTCTGATGATGGGATCCATGAGGAATTGAGGGAACTCCTCAAATCTTAAAGGCAAACATATATTGATTTTTTTTGTTTTTATCAACAAATCGAGCATTTTCATACAAAAATGTGACATTTGATGAAGTGGAAATGCTGATGATGAACAGAACAGAACTCTTCAACGACGAAAAGTTCACGTTTGGCGATTTGTCCTTCTAGCTGTGTTTGTTAAGCAAGTTCTATTTTCACGATTGATTTTTGTCATGCTCGAGTTCTGATGATGGGATCCATTAGGAATCGAGGGAACTCCTCAAATGTGAAAGGCACACAAATAGTAATTTTAGTATTTTCATGAACTAATCAAGCATTTTCATTCATAAAAGTGACATTTGATGAAGTGGAACTGCTGATGATGATCAGAACGGAACTCTTCAACGACGCGTAGTTCAAATATGGCGATTTGTTCTCTTCGTTTTGTTTGTCAAGCAAGCAAGATTTTTCCATGATTCCATGAGGAATTGAGGGTACTTAGTCTTCTACCATTATAAACATACTTATAGCCATTTTTATTTTATTGTATGGAATCTAAGAGTGCACCATCTCATCAGTATAATAATCTTTCACCGGCCTCCCCCATTGAAGTCGGTTTTTTATTCTTAATTTTTTTTTATGACGTAGGAGGCAAACGAGCAGACGAATCGCCTGATGGTAAGCGATTAGCGCCGCCCATGGACACTCGCAACACCAGAGGGATTGTAAGTGCGTTGCCGGCCTTTAAGATCGCCCTTGTTAGAAATAAAGAAATAAATGGACGAAGTAATGCAAAAACGATCCAATCCACAAGAGATCACCATTGAAATGTATGTCTTTTGTTTTAAGCAGAAGGTCCCAATTTCAAATTTTACATCGCGTGGGTGGGATCGTTTTCGTATAACTACGTCCAAATAATAAGGACTCCACGGAACAATTAGTATGAGCTTTAGTATGGGGACTGTGAGGGTAACTACCCTTTGAACGCCAAGAACACCTAAAGGTGTCCCGTGTTTTCGTGTAAGGCGCCAAGAGCAACTATCAGTAGGTGTTATTTCTACAACTTCGTGCTTCACCTTAAGGTTCATATTTTACCTCTTACGGAAGATATCATATCACCATGTCAGCTGAAGGACCACTGCTCTGGGGGGCCTGCCAACGCTATGCCTTCAGGTACGTGGTCGCCACTCAAGAACCTTTCCGCCCCAACGGCCATTGGTTCTACGTGCTATGTGCCCCGCCCACTGCCACTTAAGTTTAGTGATTCGGAGGGTTCACTTGGGTGTTGCTGCGGATGGCCTCATTCCTGATGCGATCACGCAGAGAAACTCCCAGCATAGCCCTCTTCATTGCTCTTTGGGCGACTTATGAGGCCCATAGTAAGCGACCACGTTTCAGTGCCATGCCATGTGTTATACACACACTGGTCAAAGACTTTAACAAAGACTTTACAGAATATGTGTTGGCGTCTAAGTATCACCGCCATATTTAAGTTAATTAATAACGTTAGCGTTAAGTTAGGTAATTTCTTTTTCATGGAATCATGTAAATTCTATTGGTAGCCTTTATTTAACTTTTAGAATATGAAAAAATAATTCTATTTTTGAGAACCTTTACGTCTCGGATTTTATTATTAAATATTCTGATTTTATTTCGTATTTTTTATTTTATTGTGTTAATTTGAAGGGCTGCATAGCAGGATGTGCAAGTCGCAAAATGTGCAGGCTACGAAAAATGTGCATTTCGCAAAATGTGCATATCACAAAATGTGTAGATCGCAGAATGTTTGGTTCTGGGTCAATGTCAGGTTGTAGGGTCGCAGTTCCACTAACACTCCTCCTCGCTTCGCTCGTCGTCTTACCTAACTATTCTAGATCAAAGCCGCCGGACAAAAGGGTGCGAGACGAACGAGCGAAGCGAGAAGCTACGGCAGCGGCCGGCGAAGCAGCAGAACCGAACATTGTGCGACCTGCACTTTTTGCGACCTGCGCCTTTTAAGATTAGCTCATTTTGCTACTTGCACATTTTGCGATTTGCTCCACTGCACATTTTGCGACTTGCACCATGCATCCCAACCCGCTAGCCGAGCGAGCGAAGCGAGTGTGCCGCGACAGCGGCCGGCGAAGCGCCAGAACCAAACATTCTGCGATCTACACATTTTGTGCCATGCACATTTTGCGACTTGTACATTTAGCGACGTGCACATTTGGCGACATCCATATTTTGCGACATGCACATTTTACGTAGCCTGCACATTTTGCGACTTGCACATCCTGCTATGCGTCCTACCGGAGGTGTGTGCCAACCGAATTTAACTAATGTGATAAGAACAGATCTGCACAACGGGAAGAAAGGGACCGGGTTATTATAGTGGAACATTAAAGAAATAATTTATTACACATAACATTTATTATCAGACAGAAGTATATAGACGAAGGCGTTGTACATGAGTGATTCTGAGCCGAAAGGCTGTACAAGATAAAAACCAGCTAAGCCAAAACAGCACTTAACTCCTTGACGTTAAGGTCATCACCTATAGTCAGTGTAAACCAAGATAACTAAACTCCAGTCACACCAAAGTAGCGCTCAACTAAATGAGTTTAGGTCCTCACCAACTGTTCATACCGATGATAATATTAGGGCTGCCGACTCAGAATGCACCACCACTTACTATTAATTCGTATAACATTAATTATTACAATTAATAATACAAGCTCAATGAAATTTTATTCCATTGATGGGAATGCGAATTAAATCCTTTAATTGTGTGCTATTTCATTTACGATTGATATAATTATCGAGGACGTCGAGTCGTCGAGAGGTTTTGGGAAAATCCTTCGAAAAGTTTCTAACTACTTCTCCCGGTGTCAACAAAAACTTAGACTCCAAAGATACATATTAATAAAAAAAAAAGTAGGAACATGACATTATTAAAAGCGTAATTTACATTCCGAATAACCTTTTGTTTTTCAAAATACCAATGGAAATATTCAAGAAAGAAGTCAAACAAAATTATGTTTTCACTATTGTAACTACATTTTTGAATGTAGATAATGAGAATAAGGAATTACGAAAGCACAAAGATTTCTGTTGTTACCATAGACAATTACCATAGACAAGAAGTTTCGTTTATTCCTTTTGTCCGAATTTCCCGCCGCTCTCGACTTAGTACCGTTCGGAATGTGTAACACTTAGAAAGTAATTACTGGCTAATTTAGTGTATTATTATGACAAAAATATTATAATAAGTTAACGACCTGCGGGTATAAAGTTGCATAATTTGCAATATTTTAAATTTACGTTCATTAGAAAATTCGTCCATTCCAAATTTAGACAAGGTAATTAAAATTTTGTTACTTGATACACATAACATTAAACACATTTAGAAACATTTTTAGGCCATATTTAATCCATCTCAATGGGAAATATCTTTAAATATCACTCGTAAAATAATGCTCTGAGCTGTTAACTTACTAGAACGTGCAAAGATACCACAATTTGGCTGGATTGCCGTTTGACGTATCTATACGTACTTTCAGTAGTAAAAATACTGGTTGATTATGTAAGTCACCTTCCATTTACTTATGTCAGGAATTTTTATTCATGCATCCAATTCAAAAAACAAAATGCCCGACGTAACTGGAACATCTTAATGCCAATTTGCTCAGATTCCAGTTATGTTAGAAATATCTTGTGATTGCGAAAGGTACTCTGTTTATGTTGCGGCGGGGCTCCGTCGAAATAGAGTCTAGTTAGGTCAAAGCAGAACTAAATGGAATAAATATCAGTTAATTTTTATTGACGTAAATGGAAGCTGACGTTAGAGGAATAAGGCAAAATACAAACCGACCAAGCTTACTAGACAAACGAAATGTAAGTGCCTACTTATAGGTGTTCTTCCTTTTCAGTTATTACACTTCATTGGTCGGATTACTTATCGGCTTGAGATGTTACATCGAGATAAAAAATATCATCTCCGGCCAAACGTGGCAAACATAAATCTGTAAATTGCATTGTAGATTAAATATTCGAGAAACACATTTATAACTATACGTCAAATATCGATACCATCTACGAACAGTTACGATTAATATATTGATTTAAACGGACATATTGGATACAAAATAGCGACTGAGACAGCGAACTTTGAAAATCACTCGCTCATTTATTTAGCTAAAGGTTGGTTCGTCTTTGGATCCATAGAGAAATTTACTTTTTTCCCACGTTGAACGTGTTAATAACGAGTTGTAAACGATTTGCACACGCGGCGACGTGGGTATTGAATAAGCGTATTTGAACTTCATGTGTATCCTATCTACTAATTTTCCATTGCTTGCTCAAAGTGACTTTTAGGTTATAAACTGTATGGAAATGACAGATGTCAGGATTGACTTCTTAACCGCCGACCACTATAGTTTCCATGTGTCAAGGATTTCCATTACTAAGGGACACGAAATCTACTAAAAAGATCTAAACGTTTAAAAAAAGGAAAGACTGCAGACATAAGTAGTATCATTGTTAAGGTAGGCACATAAACATTTATTCATTTTTGAGCCATTACACGCTCACGAACTAAATACTCAGAATGCCTGAAATTTTGAAAGTAAACCAATAAATTTCCAGGCGAAAAAGGAAAAGTAGAAAGTAGATTTTTCTTAAATATTAATGTATTACAGTCTCTCAGAAGGGTTCGAGGAATAAAATAAATAAATAATAATACTATATATACATAAGTATACTTAAATAGCGTTGTCCGATGTCTGATAGTATGGAAAGTTTGTCAAGTTTCTATGGGATGACGTAACGTATGGGATAACGGCGCATTTTTTAATGTTGTTCGGTCGGTAATCGTAAGTTGGCATCTCGCCTTAAGTAAAGTATGCCTTTAACTCAGACCAATAAAATATATTTTTTCGTGGATTAACAGGAAGTGTCAAAACGCTACTCCATACTCGTACCTCGCCACGTGCCATTATAAAATATACAATACAAGTATTGTATATATAATAATACTGTCGGGTTTTGATTTATTGGCACAAATCGAATTTCATATAAATACAAATATAGGTCGAAAAATACTTTTTAAATACTTTTAAGAAATAAACAGGATTGGTCTAGAGCGGACCGAAATATCATTTCAATCACATTTTCTTTTGTAAATAGGTATTTTCTGTATAAAAAGACGCGTAACACAAGTCCATATAGAGTTATTTCCGTGTATTTCAATTTCGCATCTTTAGTTACTATGCCGCTAAATTCCGCCGCTGAACTCATTCGCCTGTTTGCGGCTGGGCCGTGCACTTTATAGGAGTAGCAGTAGCGGGCGGAATAAAAGCAACTGGTTCCGTTGTGAAATCAGCATAGTACCTCTAAGTTGCGGATCTAACATGAGGTTAGTTCTTCGTTAACACTTGAACATGGACTCGTGTCTACAGTATAAACAAATTAATACTTACGATGATAAAAACAAGCGCATTAATAGACGTCAACTAGGTACCGCCTTTACAAAGTTTCGACGATGTTTCGACATCGACATCTTAGAATATAATGAAATATAATGAATTATCGCTCGAATATCGCTTAACATGTTTCGAATAGATACGCGATCATGGGCTCGTAGTTCTATGGGCATTCACTGCATGAAAATTTCCGGCATTCCCGGGAAATTTCATGCAAGCGCTCATGATGATTAAGTATTGCGGATTGTTTCGAAAACATGTCGACAGATATTCAACCTTAATTACATTATATTCTGATACTGACATCATAATCATGGAAAACTTTAGGCTTCCCTTAGTGACGTTGCTATAGTTTTAGGTACTAAAATTTGCATTTACAATTCCAAATACTGGCTAAACCTTAAATAACTTAGATAATTTCGTTTAAATAGAACATCACAGTTAAATGATAAGAGGGTAGGTTTGACGAATGACGGTCATCATTATAATCATAATCATTTCAGTAATAGTAAACTGCACGAAAATAAAACCAAAATGGTATTATTTGCGCAGATACCATTACCTACATGGTGGTTTCTAATCGGTGACCAGGACTCGAAAAATATCAATAGACAACCGAAACAGATTCCAATGGGGGTTTTTGGTTCACAGTTTGTAAATGTTATAAACCACGGGTAGGGTGGCAAGGATTTTTAATTAAATGCTAAGTGATTCACGTTTGAAATATTTTCAAGTTAAAAAGTTATTTTTTTATTTAAGGACGATTTAAAACGCGATTGCAATCGATTACTGAATTAGTTATTCTGGGTTCCACTTCGTAGTACATTAGTACATTAGGGTGCGCGGGCGTACAGCACGGCATATCGAGCTGCCACAAGCGTGCGAGCAAAACAAACATTTCATAGCGTAACACGCCTTAATTACCTTATACCATTCGTCTCGCCTACCCTGTTAAGTTTCCGTTGAAATCTGTAAGTAGGTACCTTAAATAAACTAATTTCACCTATAATTACCTGTTTAAGATTAATTAATTTAGGATAAATATATTTACAAGTATAATAATAAGCAGAAAAACGGATATATTAGTAAAAAGCTTAAACAAACGAATCTGTTAGGTTAGGTTTGATCGAACTTTTAATAATCTGTTTGGAAATTGGACCCTGGAGACTTGGTCGTTTTGGTAATCTTTTGGTATGAATTGAAATTTCCTGATCAGTCAATATGAGCGTTGGGACAGTTGTCATCTGTATTAAATATTTAGCTTTTATGTTTTTTTTTTTAAATCTAAATTTCAGACGCATTTTTGTAATTACGTCATCAATGCTCAATAATTACTAGTTGTTTTGAGCTGCCTGTTGGTTGTACTACCGCACGATCTGGTTACGCTTCTAACGTGTAAAAGAGCGGTCACGCCAGAAATTTTGTAATATATATTTTTTAATCAACAACGATCAGCTGTCATAGACTAACTATTATCTGTGGCAGCTGACAAAAACATAAGTATTGCCAACTTAACAAATGTGTTGCCAGGTATAATAAAGTTTATAGAAAAACATTGGAAACAGCTTATTATTTAACAACTAAGAATTAGTAGACTGTGCTTCTGTTACCTACGTGGTGCGAACACATATATACGTTGGTATAGTAAATAAGACATCGTATACGATTGAATATCTTGGCTTACTCTATTCTATATTTGGCTACATTTTGGTTTCAAAAATACCCGTAGGAATTCCTTGGCTTGAGTCGACGTAATCTCAACCAGACTTTAAAATTTTAAGTAGGAATAAAATTTAATATTCCTTTAAGGTACACTGATATATTTCCTTTTGATATTACCCCGCCTCAAACCTTTCTTAAAGTTGTTTTTGATGCGTTGTTATTAGTAAAAATGCTTAGAACTAAAAGACATTGTCGTAGCGCTACTTAAAATATAGTGAATAAATCCTAAAAAGGTTTTTTTAAATTAGTTTGATTACAAGATTATAACTTGATGTTATAATTTAAAAACAATCACAATTCGTGATTCCGTAAAACAACGTTGCGCCTTGCCACTTTTTCGACCATAAAATATCATTAACACTCAACTACTTAAAAGGGGACTCTGGTGGACCGGTTTACGGCGCTATAAAAAACATTCATTTCAGATTGAAAGACTCCATATTTGTCAGTATTGGCTATGTGCACGTCAGAAACGTCAAACGTCATGGGTCCCGGGGCAATGTCAAACTCAGAGATGTCAAATGACTGTAGCGTTTAATTTCCCGAAATTTATTTCTACCAGTATTTTAGTATCCATTCGTTTTTTCCCCATTTTTAATGTTTACCATGCGGAAATTTTCCTTATATGTTTTTGATTGTAACGTTTAATACCCAAGAATTAAATTTTACCAGTATTTTAATTTATATTACTTTTTTTCTCCATAATGACACATGAATATTTTATTTATTGGAAACCAATAGGAAACGTCGAAGTAAATTTGACATATACGTCCCCGGAAATTGCACATTTCTGCCATGGTGTGCGCTGCGATCGCTTAGTTTACCCCCACCACCTACTTCGCACATAGCCAATACAGGTACATCAAATGACATATTTTTTTGTAGTAGGGAGAATTGTAATTTATCACATCATCGCTATCACGATATCTTCAGGATACTATTCCCACTTTCTCTCACTCGGCTCACCTGTGCGACCTTCTAGCGAATCTAGTGTATGACGGCCATTCCATCAGTGTTTTCGGCAAATATAAATACGCACTGTACCTAAAGTGACGCAGCAGCTTAAACAACACCCTGAAGATATTGTTCTATATAGAAGATGGCAATTAGAGAAGTCATTATTGACATTGACAAAAGGTAACTTTTGCTACAGTAAATATAATAAAAATAACACATTTAAAAACACAGCGTTGTTTTCAGGAAAAACATGGCAGTTAACTTATAATAACAACCGAGCAACTCTGGAATATTTCACTGTTAAAGCCGCGTATCATCCCTAGCACATTAAGTAGGACTAAAATGGCGGCGTTTACTGATGCGATTGCTTCTTTACTTACACGAGAAATTCGCTTACGTATTGCTTTTATTTTACTATACTAGGAAGCCGATTCGGTCGATTTTTGGTCTGATCATCTTTCAAGGCTTGACCTCAAAATTGGCAATACATACTTCGGCTACTGAGGTAGCTGTAATAGGTTAAAGTTGCCTGGAAAATATTGCTTTTTATCGATAAAACCGCTTGTTGTTTGCTGCCAGAAATGCACTTGCATTACGTAAGCGACATTCTCGTCAGTCTATGTTGCCTAGCCATCAAATAATTCTAATACCACTACCGAACAAGATATACAAATTTGAATAGGAGCAAGAAGGATAACTATATCATTTGTGGTCTTCACTAATTTTATTTGCCTCAATCGGTTAATTAATTTCTTATGCACAATTTATTCTTGTGATTGCAAAAAGGAAATATAGACGAAAAAATTGGTTAGGTCACAATTACTTTGTAGTTATTGCAGTCCAGTTAGGTCAGAGCTGACCAATCATGTTCTGACGGAAGTGGAACCTGACGTAAGTGGAATAAGCCCGCATGAAATTCGACTGCTGTACAGGTCCTACTTACATGCCGCGGAATATATAACAATTTCTTGAACTGTATGTTATTAATTCGATGCTACGGGTACACGAGTTGCTCGTAACATAATAAGAGATTTGACATATTAACTTAATGTACTTTTAAAGTATTAATATCATTTAAAGTACAACAATTAAAGTATTTCAGTTCTTACATACCTAGGTTTGAGATTATCTCGATGTGTGTCTCAATCATATATGTACATATATAAAACTTAAAAGTGTGTATTGTAGCCAAATTTTATATTACATACATATATTAAGTTTATATAGCAATACTTACACAAATAAGCTCGATACATTTAATTTGATGCACGTGGAAGCTCGGATTTTGAACACGAATAAACCAGAAAAATACCAGATTGATGCCAAAACGAATCACTATTTAAACACGATGAACCTATATTTTACGAAACCACAAGCTTAAGTCGGCAACACTGACAAAATCAATGGGACCTTTTAATGGGACAAGGTAAAATTATTATAAATCGATACACTCATACCACGATAAGTATGACGGGAATATTGAAGCAAAAATGTTGACATCTCAGTATTGTAATAATATTAATCGTGTAAAGGGCCCCATTGGCAAAGCGCATGACAAACGGCTCAGTGTTGCCAATCCTGACTTAAAAAATGGTAAATTATAGCTGCGTGGATCAGAATGCACGCGACATTGAAATATGGTTGGGATGTTACGTTCAGTTGAGAATTAAAAATTATTTTACTTAGGTCAGTTAATAATGGCAACAAAGTATAACCAAGATGACAACATGCGCACGCGACGCTTCTTTGCTATGGTAACGCGTGCCCCGCCTCTGTCTTCGTCCGTAAATCGACTCCTGTGTTCCTTGTACTATGTGCCATAGATGAGCTTTTCCAGGTCGGGCCAATCTAGAAGACTTTATAAGAAATAAAATATGCATTCAAAATAGTTACGTTATGGTTATTAATTTCAAGATGAGTCACTTTTCTACGAAATTGCAGTCTAATTTTAACCTTAAGTCGGAGAACTAAGATTGAAATTCAATTGACACATGTCATGTAGTCGATAAATCGTACTATGCCTGGAAAAAGGTTAAAAAAGACGGCGCCTGCGCATCGCGCGGCGCTAGGGAAGGCGTCAAAGGGGACAGCGGGGTAGGTTGGGTGTTAAGGATATTATTTACTTTTAAAATTCGTGTTCAAACTCCGAGCATCAATATAAACAGACAGTTTTAAGGTTATAGACTTTATAGTGATTATATCATAAACGGCTATATCTACCACATCAATAAAAATGCTTGAGACTTTGCGATTCTATCTAATCCAGTTCCTTTAGTCAACCATTTCACAACTTTTCATCATGTATGTAGCTATTATCTCTATATTAAGTAAACTACCTGACAGCCGGGCTGCTCCTGACTATTGCTCATTGTCTATGCTCCATGTGAATACAGCCGTGTGCAGATGCAGATTGCCTGATAGGTCTGAGGCTCAGAGTACCCCAGAGTAGACGTCAAATAATAATACCGCTTTTATTTAATCGTATGTCATTTATTTACGAACCGTGAGATCTTCGAGAAGACAAGTATACGGTTGCCAGTTTATGTTGCACTTTTAGCACCACCCATGGGTCACGTGTAGCGTAACGGTGGGTACTCCCTACGGACGTGGTGCAACTTCGACCCCTTTTTGTCAAGTGAGTGGGCAACTTGACTGTTAGAAGTTCTCATGCCGCCCGAAGGCCTCTAACTTGGCTTAACGACTGCTGTCGTAGACAGCAGCGGGGATCAACGGCTTAACGTGCCTTCCAAAGCACGAGAGCGCTCAGTTAGTAA
Organism: Notocelia uddmanniana; assembly: GCA_905163555.1. Taxonomy (NCBI): domain Eukaryota; kingdom Metazoa; phylum Arthropoda; class Insecta; order Lepidoptera; family Tortricidae; genus Notocelia; species Notocelia uddmanniana. The sequence goes on from LR991052.1 coordinate 70,723,117, forward strand.
CCACTCAAAGCGGTCACCCATCCAAGAACTGACCTGCGCCCACATTGCTTAACCTCGCATACTGAACGCGGTACGCGGGCGCCGCTGGGCCACGAGCGCTCTTATATACCGCTACGAGCGAGATATTCATATACTAAATTGAATAAGAGCGGCAGAGAGGGATATAATATTTTTTATCCTTGTCACAGTTCCGCTTTTCTTTATTTGCCTCAATGTCATCTAAACGTCATATTAGATAGTTTGAGGCAAATAAACGACTACCCGCCCAGATTAAAAAGGTTGTTTATTTTATGGTAAGCAGCCAGACGACGTTTAAGACAAGTTTTCAATTTAGCTGCATAAGAGCTTTTCTGTCCCCCTCGGTAGGACTCGTGTAGGAGCTCTATAGAAATTTTTACTCTGAGGTCTGAGGGCTTACTCCTAACTTCGAAAAATCGAACTTCGTGTCGTGCCGTCTCTTTCACTCTCATGTTATACACTGTATGACGGAAAGGGACGGCACGATGCGAAGTTCGATTTTCGAAGTTCAGAGTAGGCCCTTTGATCCGTGAGAATCATAGACACATGCACAAGGAGTATCGAGTAGGAATCCGCCGCTAGAGGCGCTAGTGTAGCGTGAGGTCTCCGAAGTGTCAAATGTCACTGTTTGTGGGCGGGCTACGCGGGTTTATTTCTAATTAGAATAATGCGGTGAATATTATGCGGTCATCATCCTCCTAGCGTTATTCCCAGTACAGTTGCATCCTGAAGAATGCCTGGCGTCCGCTACCTGATCCCAAGAATTGGCGTAGGCACTAGTTTTTACGGAAGCGACTGCCATCTGACCTTCCAACCCGAGGGGGAAACCGACCTTATTGGGAATAGGCTTGTCAAGTGAGTGGGCAACTTGACTGTTAGAAGTTCCCAAGCCGCCCTGAGGCCTCTAACTTGGTGAATATTATGCGATACCTGAGATTAATTGACAACATTTAATTTTTTTAAGCATGCTTTTTTCCGATGAAATCCAATAGAGGATAAAAAGTTAAGTAAAACCACAGTTTTAAATTCTCGAAAATATCCCCATTTCATATAAATAAATCAATTTCAAAAGTTCCTCATTCTAAAAGAGAGTAAGTGACAAGTAAGGCGTCACAGCGTAACAAATCATACAGAAGCACTGTTACTAAGACAAATTTACTAAAGAAAGTGAGCTGCTGTTCTTTTTGTCCGCTGTGACTGTCACAATTTCATAGTAATGACGTCATTACTACGATATGGGCTTTCTTTACATTTTCGTGAATATTTAGAAAAAGATGATCTATAAAAATATAAAAAATATATTTTGGAGTTTTTTGTTCCCAAATTAACGAAATGAGTTAAGATGTCATACTACTTAAAAAAATTAAATGTTGTCAATTATGGTAAATATGAGTTACGGATCAATGAATGCCAGTGCTTTTAAGTTTTATCTTAAACTCTTTTTTTTCGGACTAAACGGGACTGCGCAATACTGCGGCATTCTCTATATTATTACGGTACGGTTGTATGGTATTAAATATGATTTAAATTTTAACTTCGTTTTCACGCCCGCATATATAAACGAACTTTGACAGCTAGACCTTACTCGACAGTGGCGCCAAACACACACATAAACGATTTTTCGGTTGTAACGGCGGGCAAGCCTACACACGGCCAATGTATAATTGACGTCATTATGCAAAGACAGATGTCGACCGCATTGCTGTACTGTTAGGGTTGAAACATGTGCATGCACTTTTGAACCCCACTGTACGGTCTTGCAGCTTGATTCTTCGGAAGCTTGTCGGTTAGTGATAGTTTCAAAATACCGCAATCATAATAACAGTACTACTTGTGCGGTTAGGTATGTGGTGTTTTATTTCTGGTGGTAGGTAAGGGCTTGACATAGCTTGTTAGCTTGGGAACAGCTGTCAAGAATAAATTGTCATGTTTAATGTTTTTAGGTGAGGTTAGGTTAGGTTATTTGTATATGGATGACCGGCGTCACAGTACCATGCTACTTAAGTGAATAATAACATTTATATGTTCTTTTATGCGGCCGTTGCAAAATGAGGCTATGATATGATCTTCTAAAGGAACTCCACCTCTTCTTCCTCCTATTATGTTAACCTACATTAATCGTGTGTAACTTGTGTCCCACTGTTCCATTTACCATACGTTGCCTCATACCTAATATATACATTCATAAATTTAACTATGCCTACGCCGCACATCGAATTGACAAAAAATTCCATATACATATACAAGTCTATTTTGTTACCTTATTGAAATAAAAGGGCAAGTACGGCCGGACAAGCGGCTTTGTATCTAGATGTTTTTAAAACTGTCATACACAATTTTCAACGGGTGAAAGCGAAAATATACCAAAGTGTACAGCTAGGTATGAGTTCGATTGTACCTCGTGGGCAAACTGGTGTAGTCCCAACAAGCTCTAGTTTGGATGGTCTGATGGTAATCCCTGTCGTATGTAGGTATCCCTTTGGATGTCTTGATGGCAGTACGCCAAAGCCGACCCCGGACTCCATTATAGGATACAACCGGGAACATCGATGGTTAAAACTATAGGAGGGTAATTTAACTTTAAAGACTAACAAACCATTTTAAATGATCAACGGTAATATAACGATCGTAAAAGCGCGTGTAACGATTGGCGCCCAAGTAGGACAAATGCGGCAATTGCGCAGGTTCACTTTTCTGATATCAAACGCGAAATTGACAACATTTCAAATTTTTAAGTAGTGTGAAATCTTAACTCATTTCGTTAATTTGGTAACAAGAAACCCCAAATTATTTTTTTTATTTTTTTATAGCTATTAGTTTTCTAAATATTAACGAAAATGTGAAGAAAGCCCATATCGTAGTAATGACGTCACTACTATGAAATTTTGACAGTCACAGCGCACAGAAGGAACAGTAGCTCACTTTCTTTAGTAAATTTGTCTTAGTAACAGTGGTTCTGTATGATTTGTTACGCTGTGACGCTTTATCTTTTAGAATGAGGAACTTTTAAAATTGATTTATTTTTATGAAATTGGGATATTATCGAGAATTTTAAAATGTGATTTTACTTATTTTTTTATCCTCTATTTGATTTCATCGGAATAAAAGCGTGCTTAAAAAAATGAAATGTTGTCAATTGTCACGGTTACCCCCGTCTACTCCTACACGGGTTCTACTTACATGCCGCAGATTATACGCACCCTAAAAGTTGTTATGTTAAATAGTTTCTTTATACACAAGACTTAGTGTTTTTCCTTGTCATGTCATGACATTATTATAATACTCGTAACACTTGATGTTTTTCGGTAACAAAATAGATATGTATAATTACCATTCACAATTCACACCAGCTAAGTTCATTCAGCTAAGTAACTGCCATCTATACTTCTGTGTACTGGCTATATACTTACAAAACACGCAAATCCTTTCACAATGAAATTACATACCGCGAGAGAAGCCAATCTTCAGTCCAACCAGCATCATAGAGAAAATAAGTAAGAATAGAGAGCTAACTCCATATGACTTCATATATCATTTTTTACTTATTATTTCGTAGTCGACATCTAGCGTCAAATAGCGGAATTATCTCTGCTACTCGACAATAGACGCCGTGACGAACGAACAATCGAATGCTCAACCATTTTTAGCTAATATTATAACGGATTAGCCGAAACTCTATTTTGAATTCATTCTGCTTTAAATATTAGTAATAAATTGTTGAGAAATACACTTTTCGTCAGTAGCGACGTACGTGACATCTAGTATCTTTATAGCAGTACGGATAATTCCGCTATTTGACACTAGATGTTGACTAAGAAATAATAAGTAAAAAATGATGTATGGAGTTAGCTCTCTATTCTTACTTATTTTCTCTATGCCAGCATGGTAGAGCGTTTAAGAGTCCCCAGTACGCTCGGCTGAACTCAATTCTTTATACAAACGTAGTTTCGTTCTCATTTTAAAACGCCTGAAATACCATGAAACTTTGTATACACAATGGGAGCCGCCATATCTAGGTCGGAAATCAGTTTCTGTTGCTACAAATTGTAATAGATAAAAATACAGCGAGTTGTTGAGTTTTTTACGTCTTGTATGAAAACCTTAATAATGTATGTTACTCCATTATAATTTCAAGCAACAGACAATAATTTGCGACCTAGATATGCTGGATCCCATTGTGTATACAAAGTTTCATGTTATTCTAGCATGGCATTTAAAAATGAGAGCGAAACTACGTTTGTATGGAGAACCGAGCTTATTGCGGACTCTTAAGTTGTACATAAAGCAAGCAGGTTTGAACTTCCCTTTCGAAAGTCAAAATCAACCATTTCACCCATATCCCAAAATTGTTTTAAGAACTAACAGACTACACGTCATAACCCGGTATATTTCTTTGTTCCGACCGGGAGATGACCTATGTTACAATCACAAATCCATATACACAGATAATCAATACTTCGTGCTTTAAAATCCAATATTATCGTTTATTTAAAGCGGGAATCTCGCATACATAAAATATTGCATAACTCGGGTCTAACGCAACCAATATCGGCGCTACCCGTTTCGAAATGTCTGTAATATAACGCGACCCGTGACAACAAACCTTTTAAGTATGTGTTCAAAGTTTAAAGTGACGGAATTTCACGTTTCCGAATCTTTCTACACACCGCGCTACTTCATGCTTCCAGACTATCAAGATGGCAGTTACGAAATATCATATTAATATGAGTCTATATCGCACAGGAGTGCTACGCTTTCTTTACAAGAAGTCGGCTCTTAGCTCACTGCACGCCCCTACTAACGTTAGACTTTAACCATTCTGTTACAGTCCTATAATAGTTAACAATTGTAATCATTTGTTCAAGTTCATTGTAAAATCAGTGTGATGCGTATAGCGGCTCATAACTCGCTTTAATCTAATAAAGTTTAATAGTTATCACCAGCACTAGTTGTTTTCGTTACACTTTTGTCTCTAGCAAGCATTAAGGCATTCACTGCCGGCAACGCATGTATGCGCTTACGCCGGTACAATTTTGTTCATAAGGGCGTGGCCTGGCAGCGAATGAGTTAAGTGTATGGCCAGAGTGCCCTCTCCGCTTGAGCGTGCAGTGGGGCAGGGCTGACACCGTCCTTGTGAAACATGTATCATCGCTGCTCCGCTACACGTTCCGCTTCGAGCGGGCAAAGCCAGGCCACAACTTTGAGCGGCAGCGGCAGTGGTGCACCATAGGTGAGAGCGAGTTGCTACATTCTCTCGCTTACACTTATGGCGCATCACTGCCTCTACCGCCCGATGTTGTCGCTGAGCTTTCAAGCTGTACACAATTAGCCTTTATAGAGAATGCAAAATTACTCGAGATAAAGTTACCGAAATTAACCGGCACTAATGCTGGATCACTGTCTCAAAGTCCAGTAACGTCTCTCTCGTCCAGTAAGGTCATAATTTCTTTATCGCTCTGACGTCTCAGCGACGGTCAGAATTACGTTGTCGCTCTAATGTCTCGGCGACAGCCAGTATTACCTTGTCGCCCTCCAATGTCTGCGCGACGGTCAGTATTACGTTGTCGCCCTCCAATGTCTGCGCGACTGTCAGTATTACGTTGTCGCCCTCTAACGTCTCAGCGACGGTCAGTATTCCGCTGTCTCCCTCTAACGTCTGAGCGACGGTCAGTGTTACATTGTCGCTCTAACGTCTGAGCGACAGTCAGTATTCCGCTGTCGCCCTCTAACGTCTGAGCGACGGTCACTATTACGTTGCCGCTCTAACGTCGGAGCGGTGGCCAGAATTACGTTGTCGCCCTCTAGTGTGTCTGTGCGACGGTCAGGATGATGTTGTCCCGAGCCACCGGGCTCTCCGGGCTGTCGGCGAGCGGGCCGGTGACCATCGGGTTCTCGATGATGTTGACGGTGCGTGGCTTGCGGCGGATAAAGTCGGCCATGCTGGCTGAGCGGCGCGGCTGGATCAGCGCCTCGATGTCGCCGCTGCTGTGTGATGTTGACAAGCGGAGGTCCTGTGAGTGCGCCCTGTATGGTAATAAAGAAGTGATAAATAAATAAGTAAATGTTAATAAATAATATGGGTAATTTTTACACAAATCAAACCATTTTGACACTGCCTCCGAAGCTAGAGGACTAGGGTTCGAATCGCGGTCAGGGCATTATTTGTGCATTTAGCACGGATATTTTGTTCTTGGGTCTTGGATGTTTTCTATTTATTTAAGTATGTATTTATCTATATAAGTATGTATATCGTCGTCTAGTACCCATAGTACGATGTAGTCGTAGTAGTCGGTTTGTGTAAGATTGTTCCCCAATATTTATTACTAGCTGTTGCCCGCGACTTAGTCCGCGTCTTCGCTCCTATTGGTCACAGCGTGATGTTATATAGCCTAAAGCCTTCCTCGATAAATGGACTATCCAACATAAAAAGATTTTTTCAATTCGAACCAGTAGTTCCTGAGATTAGCGCGTTCAAACAAACAAACATCGACTCTTTAACTTGTGTTGGAACCATCGACTCTTTAACTCGTGTTGGAAACATCGACTCTTTAACTCGTGTTGGAAACACGGCAAGGTGCCGGACGATTGGACAAAAGCTGTTATCGTTCCAATTTACAAGGGAAAGGGTTCGCGGCAGGATTGCAGAAATTATCGTGGAATCAGTCTTCTCAGTGTAGTTGGGAAAGTGTATTCGAAGATACTGATAGAAAGAGTTGTGAAAGAGACTGAGGAGAAAATGTGGGATGTGCAAGCAGGGTTCAGAAAGGGGATGGGGTGTGTGGATCAAGTTTTCTCCTTGCGATGCATCACCGAAAAATGCCTGGCCAAAAGCCAGAAGTAGTACTCTGCGTTTATCGACTTGGAGAAAGCCTATGATAGAGTGTCGAGGAATGATCTGTGGTCAACCTTGTCCTTGTATGGGGTAAGCAACCAATTGATTCGAGCATTAAAATCCCTATACGTAAAATATAGTTCAAGCGCTTGTGTAAGAATCAATGGGGGCTACACAGACTGGTTCAGCATCCAACGAGGTGTTAGGCAGGGTTGTGTGGCTTCGCTGTGGTTGTTTAACCTATTCATGGACAGTTGTTTGACGCCTTTGAAAGAGAGTGAATGCGGTTTGAGAATGGGAGAGTTACTCATCAAATGCCTCCTATACGCTGATGACCAGGTTTTAATTGCTTCATCAGAGAAGGAGTTGCAGGAGATGGTAACTTGCATGAATGACTCACTTAAGCGGAAAGGAATGAGAGTTAATGTGTGTAAAACAAAAGTGATGGTGTTTGAAAAAGATGAATGTCCGACTGCGTGCAATATTGTGATTGACGGTGAGAAAGTGGACCAAGTGCATGAATTTGTGTACTTGGGTTCTTTATTTACAAGAGATGGAAAATGTGATGGTGACATTGAAAGGAGAGTGAAAGCGGGAAATCAGGTGAATGGAGCATTGCACTCGTTTGTCAGCAGCCAAAATATAACACAAAAGACTCGACTAGCGGTTCACAAAGGAGTGCTTGTTCCTACACTCATGTATGGAAGCGAGACTTGGGTATGGCAGAAAAAGCATGAGAGTAGACTGAATGCGGTTGAAATGAGAGCGTTAAGAAGTATGTGTGGGGTACGTTTGTGTGATCGGATAAAAAATTGTGTGATAAGAGAAAGATGTGGAATAGAAGATGATGTAGTGACTAGGGTTGAGAAGGGTATGCTTCGGTGGTTTGGGCATGTAGAGAGAATGAGTGAAAGTAGAATGACTAAGAGGATTTACGCTCAGGAGATGAGTGGTAGGATCGGAACGGGGACGACCAAGGCGAGGTTATCTAGATCAAATTTCGGCGATACTGAAAAAGGGCCAGGTCAGAAGTACCCGCAACCGACGAGCATGTATGAGAAGATGTATGGATGTGATTGAAGCGAAAGAAGTATGTAAGGACCGTAGCATTTGGCGTTCTTTGGTCTCTGCCTACCCCATGGGATAACGGCGTGAGTTTATGTATGTATGTAGATTATTTATTATTATTATTAAATCGAACTAGTCCCATATTAAGCTCAATAAGGCTTGTGGTACGGGTACTAGACGACGATATATTTAATAGAACTTAAATATATACAAAACATCCATGTCTTAGGAACAAATGTTTTTGCTCACCACAAAAACAAATGTCCTTTTCAGGATTCGAACCCGGGGCCTCTAGCTCCTGTATATATTTTTAGTAATAAAAATAAATGCAGAAGAAATGAGAGTGTATAGCGATTGAAGAAATGAGGATGTGGTAGAAGAAGTAGGACACCATCGGCATTTAATAAAATAGGTTAGGTTAGGTTCTGTTCTAGAAACTGAGCGCGTCTCGCCATCAAACGATTAGTTCGGCCAGTATTATATTCAGTGTGTAAAATTTAATTTGTTTTATGTAAAAAAACTGGCCAAGTGCGTGTCGGACTACGCCCAATGAAGGGTCCCGTAACTCCCGTACCTACTACTACTATATACTACTACTCCATATTTAAACTATCTTGTACGTTGAATTAGTAAAAACCTTTTACACCACACCTTGCCAAAGAGCGCGTTTTTGGCCAAGTGGTGACGTAAAATTGTGTACAAAACACGGGTCGTAAAACAGAAAGCCCTCTCTCGCATATTTATGACCCTCGCCTGCGGCTCGGGCCTCAAACATCTGCGATATCGGCCTTTGTTTACTTTACAACCCTTGTATCGTAAATAGCTATTGTTTGAGAATGGCAGTTTTTCAGAGATTACTCAAAAACTGATGGTCCTATAGATTTCTTATAGGTTTTACTGTAGGTACAGAAGTATTTTCTACGTTTTTTTTCAATTGAAAATTATTTCCCATATAATTATACTAAAAATATATTTGAAATTCTTACATTCAATATATCACGGGATATAGTTTGAAAACATTTTTTCTAGTTTTCCCCAAAAGTGGCCCACGTTTTTGGGTCACCGACATTACATATACCAGATTGAACGTCATTACACAGTTTAAGGTCAGAGAATCAGTAAAAAGAAAGAGAGAGAGAGAGAGAAAGAGAGAGAGAGAGAGAGAGAGAGAGAGATTGTACCTCACTCTACACCACTAAGGTTGGATCGTCACAGTGAGACCGAGAGGCATGTAGGGAGAAAGAGAGAGAGGCGGATAGAGAGAGAGACAGAGAAAGACTGCACTCTACCTGGCTTGCATCGCGGAGAGCAGCACGGGCAGGGAGCACTCCGCGAGCGAGGAGGGCCTCTCCAGCCGTCGGCGCACCCGCGCCCGCACCGCGCCCGCCAGAGACTCGCGCGACGTCACTAGCCGCGGGCTGGCTGCGTCGTTCTGGGACTCTGTGGTTGGATAACATACATGCATAGAGATAGGTGATACTACGTCTAGTGTAGTACCATATGTGGCACAAAACGCGAGCCGAAACTGTATGCCTTGAAATAGCGATATTTTAGCGTATCGTCATGTTATGATACTTATGATCCATAACGCTACTATAGGTATGTCAATAAATCGCTTTACCAAAAACGATATTTGGCGCGCATTTATGGCGGTATCCGTTATAACGTTATAAATAAAAAGCAACATAGGATATATAACGATATTTAATGAAGCGCTATAATAACGTTACATGCTATCGCTGTCTCGCCCTTTCGTGCGCTGTGCATCAAACTCGAGCACATCATTGTCGCCAATTAAAACAATATTATAACGTTACTAGCTGTTGCCCGCGACTTCGTCCGCGTCTTCGCTCTTATTGGTCGCAACGTGATGTTATAAAGCCTAAAGCCTACCTCGATACATGGACTGTACCAGTAGTTTCTGAGATTAGTGCGTTCAAACAAACTCTGCAGTTTTATAATATTAGTATGGTTATAACATTATCATATAAGGTTATGATTATCATTTTGTAATGATATGAAATATCGTTATGAGGAATATTGATTATGATTAATTGATTATAACCAAATTTTAAACACTAACTAAATATAACGTGACGAAATATATCGTATAGTTTATACCTATCGCTTATTTTCATAACGTTTTAAAGGTCTGCCCGAAAGAAACTCACTTTGTCTTAGTGTGTCCCTTTCTAATGTCGGCAGTATTTATATCTATATATAATACAATAATGTAGGTGGTACACAAATACGAACATACGAATATATTTTTTACTATGGCAATGCGTGGGAGAGTGACACGCTAAGAAAACGTGAGTCTCTTTAGGAGAACATTTTCAGCTTATCGAAGTAGGTGGTGGGGGTAAGCTAGGCGATCGTAGCGCACACCATGGCAGAAATGTGTACTTACCGGGGACCACTGTCAAATTTACTTTCACGTTTTCTATTGGTTTCTTAACGGTTTCCTACGATTCGTTTCGTTTGTATGTATTTATTTATTCTCTTATTTATTTCAGTAAAATTTCCAATACGGGGTCTTTCTCGTTTACTAAAGTAAATAAAATATTCATGTGTCATTATTTGACATCTCTAAATTTTGACATTGTCTCGGGACCTTTGACGTTTGACGTTTCAGACGTGCACATAGCCAATACGGATGTTTTTACACACATGTAAGAGAAGAAGTATCACGTGGTTGATGATTCTAGGTGCTTCATGAAATGTACGTTAGTTGAATGCCAAGAGCAATCCTCTGGCGGCCAAACTTCGTTGGTGGTTTTAGACGGTAGTTCAAGGCTCTTTAGCCAAGGTTAGTCCGTCATACACGTCCTCCCCCACAGGACGGGATGCGTCAATGCATTTCCCGAACGTTAATGTAAAAAACCGGCCAGGAGCATGTCGGGCCATGCTCAGTGTAGGGTTCCGTAGTTGCCCAATGAACTTAATTAAAAATATCATACAGGGTGTTGCCTGTAATAGGAGCAATAGATTAAACGGTACACTATTGAGCTCTCCAGCAATTATTTCCAAATGGTTTTAATGAAAAAAAAAAAGGTTTTTTTTTTCGCAATGTAGCTTATATGAACTTTTTTACACTACGGGAGTGATATTAATAACAATTTATTCAAAAAAAAAACAAACATTTTTTTTTTATAATATCCCAAAAATACTACTTTTAAACCAAAATGCGACATCGATTACTTGAAGCAACCTCAAAATGAGCATTGACTGCCGCGCTATAATATCTGGGTGCCAAGATCTATTACTTGGAGGTCATATATTAGATCAAAATTTCTCTCAATTGAAAATATATTTTTTTTTTGGACACAAGAGGTTACTGCAATTTCTTTAAGCAAGCGTCCTTTAAATTTATTGCTCCTATTACAGGCAACACCCTGTATAATAACATTAATAACAAGCAGAGAATATCTTCGCAGCGTATCATACGACCAAGACCACCTGGGGACGGCAGCAGCATCCACGGCAGGATTATGGCATTTACCCCCCGTGAAATTGGGGGAGGCCTATATCCAGTAGTGGACGTATTTCGGCTGACATGGTAGTGGTGGTGGTATCATACGTCTTTTACTAAGAAGGGAAGACTTTTTATGATAGCTCAAAATTCTTATTTTTTGGACCCATAGTTCAAAAGTAAAAAGGGGTGGGGGGGACATTTTTTTTTCTTTTGGAGTTTTATTCACAAACAATTTTCCGAAATTATTAACTTTATCAAAAAATGGTTCATGAAAGACAAAGATATCTATTAATTTTGAAAGACCTGTCCAACAATAACCCACACCATACGGTTGAAGCAACAAAAATTCATCCTTTTTTTTTCGCGTAGGGAAGGCACCCTTCAAATCTTTTTTTAGTTTCTATTTTACCATTTTGTCAGATTTATTGATTTATATATCCATGCCAAATTGCAGCTTCCTAGCACTAACAATTAAAGAGCAAAACCTCGAACAGACAGACGGACAGACAGCCAGACAGACGGTCAAGGCGAAACTAGAAGGGGTTTGTAGTTGACTAAGAAACCCTAAAAAGGAACGTAAAATCCCGGTAGAGATTCCAGGAGCATCTGGGGGCCAATTCTCGGTCCGATCGAGGTACATGTCTATCGTGACATTGTATAGAATGGTAGAGTCACTTGTATGGAAACTCGAATAGAGATCATCTCGATCGAGCCCGAGAATTGGCCCCCAGCAGCTCGTTGTCCTATCTTGTCAAGTTATGACACACTTCTATATTGTATATCTTCCGTCATAAAACCAAAACTTTACAAACCAGCTGGAATGGTGGTAAGCGGAAAGACATCCTCATCGCCATGGTCCTCCGAGAGGGTCTCCAGTGGGCGGTGGTCGGGTCGGCCGCCACCTGGGTCCACATCACTTCCCTCCTGGGACGTCGACGGGGTCGGGTTCTGTGGAGCATCCGTGAGTTTAAACTCAACTCTGCAGTGTAGATTGGTGCAAGGCTCTGAGATTTTCCGAGAGAGGACTTTAAAAACAAGATGTTAAACAGATATTTGCGAATGTCGTAACGTGCCGCATGTTTGATGAATGATGACGATACTAATATAATTAATCAAACTTCAATAGTACATTACGATACAAGTACTTATACAGAGAACGGGAAATTCGCAACGAGTGGTCATAAATTAAAACACGACCGAAGAGAGTGTTTTGAATCGACACCAGTTGCGATTTACCTGTTCGCACGTGTATCGTACAACGTTTTGCAGTACATATGGCTCTTTAAAGTTTCGACATATGCACATAATCTGCTGATTACCGCACTCGTGCGGTAAAGTAGCGCCATATGTACTGTAATAGTACATTACGATACAAGTGCAGAGTACAGGAAATTCGCAACGAGTGGTGATAAATTAAAACACGACCGAAGGGAGTGTTTTAAATCGACACGAGTTGCGAAACACTTGTTCGCACGTGTATCGTACAACGTTTTACAGTACATATGGCTCTTTAAAGTTTCGACATATGCACGTAATCTGCTGATTACCGCACTCGTGTACATATGTACTGTAAATTAACTTAATTGCCATAAAAACCATAATATTTTTAACCGTCACCTTTTCTCCTATACCGATGAAGGAGCATTATGATAGCAAACCAAGGCCTAGCGTTGAAATTAGGTAATTAATAATGAACCAGTGAGCTCTTCATCAGGTGAGACTCGGGCTAATCGCTTGCACAGTTTATACAGGGTGATTCAGGATACGTGAGCAGGACCAATACTACATACATATTAAATGGCAATGAATCCTTCACCATTGTATTTAAGTGAAACACCCATACCTTTTTCCTGTCTTTAATTTTTGACAAGTTAAAGTTTAATTCTCTACAATCATAGTCATCCTACAACAACTGGTTTATAAAGATTAGGCTGGGTTGCAGCGACTTACGATCACAGACTGATCAACGTTAAATATGGCGCCGACAGCTGTCATCCCATAGAAACTTGTCAAACTTTCCATACACTGAAATTTTAACGAACACAGCTTACGATTACAGACGGTTTGGTGCAACCCAGCCTTAACCTCTAACTGTTATGACAGCACTTTGAATACGAATAAAGTAAATTGACACATTGAGTGAGATACGATATTTCAAAAGTAATCCGACTCAGATGACATTCAATTTGACAGGTATCACTTGACTAAAGTATTCTGATTGAAGAGTGACTATGAATTGACAACATTTCAAATTTTTAAGTATGAGTAGTATGAGATCTTAACTCATTTCGTTAATTTGGGAACAAGAAACCCCAAAATATATTTTTTATATTTTTATAGCCATTAGTTTTCTAAATATTCACGAAAATGTGAAGAAAGCCCATATCGTAGTAATGACGTCATTACTATGAAATTGTGACAGTCACAGCGGACAAAAAGTACAGCAGCTCACTTTCTTTAGTAAATTTGTCTTAGTAACAGTGCTTCTGTATGAATTGTTACGCTGTGACGCCTTACTTGTCACTTACTCTCTTTTAGAATGAGGAACTTTTGAAATTGATTTATTTATATGAAATGGGGATATTTTCGAGAATTTAAAAATGTGGTTTTACTTAACTTTTTATCCTCTATTGGATTTCATCGGAAAAAAGCCTGTTAAAAAAAATGAAATGTTGTCAATTTCGTAAATAATTTAAAACATTTTGTTTTCAACATCAAAGATAAATGAACGTTAATTTCACTAATAGTAGCACGAACCAGTAGCTTATGATCTACTGAATCCATAGTGTTGATCTTGCTCACGTCTCCCGAATCACCCTGTATATTGTAATACTATTCTCTGCCGGCGTTTGTATTTCCGAGTTCTTATAACCTAGACCTTTTTAAGGCACTAGTGAATAGGCATCTTCTGAGTGAGCTCGCTTCATCGTCGGCCTCATCTCTGCCCCCTGGCTAGATGCTGACCAAGAGCAAACCCATTTTTTATAAAAAAAAATTATTGTGTCGCTAGTCAGTCAATCATGAAAAATGAGAATAGCGACTGGGGACACAAAGAAACCCGGGCGTCGAGAACAGCTATTTTAACATAAATCGTACTCACGTTGTAGATATCCGTGATGCCATTCGGAATAGTATCGCCGACTCCCTCAAGGAAGTATGTGACCATGTTGCCCTTTCCCTTGACATCGACCGTGCCCCGGCAGCGAAGCTTGTACCCACGTGCCGCCAGGATGTCATACACCTCCTCTGTCACCTATCGGAGCATTCGCTTGAGCCTCTAAACTAACTAGACTTAGCTGCTGTTAATCATTATACGTAGCTTTGTTCCCAAAACACCACATTACCAAAAATGTATACCGTCTCTCGATCAGATTACCGAACAAACTTGATTGTGGGAGTAAGGTACTTACAGAAAGGTACCTACAGGCCAATTCTTAAGCATAATCGGTTTTTGCAGTATAGGTTAAAAACTTAAGACTCCTGTTGTATGTAGTTGAGACGTGTTCGAATAAACATTACTTACATATTTAAAATGTGTAACACAAACAAAACAAATGTCTATTCAAACACGTCTCAACTACATACAGCAGGTTCTTTTCTTAAGGTTTTTGGCTGTACCCGCATGTGCAAAATGATTATGGCCATAACATATCAGCACTCCTCGCGAAATATGACGTAATAGATAGCCCTTAAACATGTATTATTAAAAAAATATCCTAGTAATAATGTGGTGATTTGCGAATATGCCAAGTTCCTGTTGTTTAGCATAAAACAATTTATTTTAACAGTTGCCTGGGTCTATTATGCCTCAAGGCAAACCTGGTACTGACCAGAAATAATTCGCTCAGCTTGTAGAATATAATTATAAACGGAGTTTCGTCGCTTAAGAACCACAGTATACTCAGTACTACGTACGTACGTACGTCAATTAACCTGAAAGTAATTTCAGTTACAAACATTGCTTGAAGCTACAAAAGTTTTTGTGCGCTGTGAAGTTTGTTCTGTAAATCGACGCCCGTTTTAAGTGATTTCAGCTCCGTTTATTCAATTTAATAACCGAGAACATTGTTTAATTTTATACAAGTTTATTGTGGTACCACAACCGCAAAGCTATTTAACTATTTAAAGGAAATCGTAACTGTCGCGTTGCTTCAATCTTACTAAGTCAAAATATAAGTAAATGTACTCTCATGTTTCCACAGACATCAATGATTAAGACATATTTCATCAATCAAGTGAATTATTAGGGTAGGATGTCTGTGTAAACGCGAGAAGGTATTTCTCCGTATACCCTTAGAGCAGGGTTTCTTAAACTAAAAACACGAGGTCTATCTTCTACTTATACTTGATGAGCCCTTTTTGATAACGCAGGGCCATGGACCCCAGTTTAAGAAACCCTACCTTAGAGGGTCATGCCAACCTGGATGTGGTCCAGGACTCCAGTGGAGTCCATCCTCGACGCCACGTTGACTGCGTTCCCCCAGATGTCATACTGTGGCTTGCGGGCTCCAATCACTCCCGCGACCACCGGCCCAATGTTGATGCCTGAACAGAAGTTCCTTATGTTGCCGACATTCAGACACGATGTAGCCAATGAGTTTAATATAACCGTTAACATAACTTCAGTTTGTATTGAATTCGCTTAGCACGCTTTGAATAATTCGCATTCAGCATTCCAAACGGGAATTATGAACTAGACGAACTGCCGTTTGGTGTAAACTGTTACCCGTCTTGCAAGTAAAAACAACATACAGAAATATGTAACAGTTTTGGGTAACTGTTACGTATTTATTTTGACGAAAACATTTATTTATTTGTAGTGAATAAAATACGAAAGTGACGAATGTTTGGTCATAATAGAATACCAATACATAGAACACCATAGTCAGTTTCATTTAACAGACTACACGAATCCTAGCATGTTATTCTACGAAATTAAGAACCTGTTATTTTGCGAAGCGTTTATTGTGTATGGATGTAAATACTTATTTGTGTATAAGGCAAAGGTAAAATACATATAACAGACATTATAAAGACAATAAAGAGCTATTGTATTTGGAGTTGTGAAAACATTGCCCTGGGAACGCGTGTAACAAAAACGAAATTCTTTTCATCGTATTAGTACGTATGAGATCAGTCATTTGAAATTTATAACTGTACATAAATGTATGTATTGTACTTGTGACAAAACAACATGTGTATCTGTGTATGTGTGTGTTTGTCTGCGCCATCGTAGCTCCAAAACGGATGAACCCATTTCAGTGCAATTTATTTTGAAAGTATTAATGGCGGAGATGGTTCTTAGACATGTATTATCAAAATTGGTTCAGCCGTTTTTTAAGATCTTGAACATTGAAATGACAATTTCCGGGTTTTTATTACTTTTTCAAGTTGTCCGTTATGTACGATACTTATGTTATATTGTTTTCTTGTTTCTAAATATTTACAAATTATGATTTAAATTATAAATTAAACTTTTAGTGTAATTCGTAAAAAGAAATATTGAGATGCCAGCTGTTACCTCTACCCCAGTGTCGATCTAAATTGTGCAACATCAAAAGTTACAAACAGCTGAATAAGAGCACTGGCATTATAATTTTATAACTCTAGTTAAAGCGTTACAAGAGCTGCACAGACATAGTATTGGTCACTCATCTCCACTGATACGTATTTCATTACATCAACTCTCCGAATATTCTACTTGTATGATGTCGGATTAGGGTCATTTTGACCTCAATTTTCTATTGAATCTCGTGTGTCTTCGCTTTCCAAGTTTTCCTTATACTTTTCTTTCTCAAATTCCTGCACATACAATTCATCGCTCTCTCTTTGTTGATATATTTATCCATCTCCTCAACGTACATATGTAAAGCCCTTATACCGCTATAACTTGAGTTTAGGCCTGTATAAACGCTGTACAATCTTATACAGCTCGAAAGCAGAAGGACGCTCGAGCGTCGTGGTGATGACCTGACGGTTCAAACTTAAACGCCGCAAAAGTTATTTAAACCAGTCTAAAGCCCATTTAAAGCACTATTAAGAAAAGTTCTCGTGTTTTTTGATGGAGGGCAGTTTAACGACATTTTAGTTTGAGCTGAATACGCTTTGTATAGAAACTGGAATTCGCACACCGTGCAACCGTGACCAAGTAAACTTAGTGAAGTGCTTCTACTTGCAAATAAATAAATTGAATTGAAGCTATACCCAAGAGTAAATAAAATGAGTACACTTTTTATCGAATCTCTTTGCTATTTTGTTAATGTTTTTTACCTTATCAATATTGGTATTTGCTGGGTAATACTTTTACCTATACATAATATAACGGTCTGTTTAGCCTAGTCGGTAGTAACACTGCCTCCGAAGCTAGAGGTTCCGGATTCGAATCTTGGCCAAGGCATTATTTGTGTATGTATATCGTCGACTAGTACTCATAGTACAAGTTTTGCTTAGTTTGGGACTAGGTCGATTTGTGTAAGATTGTCCCCCAATATTTATTTATTATTTATTTATATGCTCAGCGGACGAAAAAAGGTCTAACTTTGGCTCAGTCATCATTATTTTGAATCTATTCTTCTATTTAGGCATATTGTATCACCTTTCAATGTCAATAAGCTACCACCGGTTCGGTAAAATAAAACTCTGCGACGAGAAGAACCAGCGTAAGAAACTCGGCGAGGTGTCATTTTTAGGAAACAATATACTATATCGTATAGTTTAATATTACAGGCACTACAAAATTACAATGCTACAGCAGAAAACCTACATATTTTCGAGATTCATTACCCGTGCAGGAAGCTATCACTGTCAAACATCCCTATCCATGATGTAATCGTTTACCTTATAATATACTTTTGAAATAAGTGTTTGTTTCACTACAGATTTGAATTATTTTGCTTGATTTAGGGCCAAATTTTTTACCACGGATTATATTATTATTTTATTATATTATCTAAACCCTTTGATTCTTGACATAAACACGTAATTTGTACATTTCTACTGTGAATGAGTAGCGATGTGAGCGACTTGGGAATGTACGAGATGTCCATTGGACGAGCTAGCTCGTGATGGGAATATTGACGAAGTAAATTTTCTGAAGGTTATAGGAATGATAAGTGAGTGATAGTCAAATCAGCAACTTTTAATTAAACGGTCAAAAGGCTGTGTACCTTAGTAGAGAAATAATAAACGTGATGTCCCGATTTCTGCATTCAATTTTCATTTTCATAAATAAATCTTTTTTTTTTCCGGGGGGAAAATCCTTTATGGATACCACCGCACTGCGGGGAAAGTGCGGTGGTTATGTCGGACTTGCACCGACTAAAAACCCCCCGATCGTCCTCCTCAACTCATTTCGGGCGGCTCTGGGATCTCCTTCGGAACGCACCAGTGCCGCCCTAGAGTCTGTGGGTCCAACCATCTGCTTTCAAGGCGATCACAGCCCCCAACTGTGACCGTCTTCGACCCCAATTCATAAATAAATCTAACGCACTTTATTCTGCAAGTAGACCGCAATGGCACTTTTTCAAGTCAAAATCTACTAGCGTGACCACTGCCCAGAAGGAACGCAAAACAAACTCGACAGTAAAAATTTTCCGATTGTTGTATATTATGTATAAAATATTTAAAATAAGCTAATGTTTTCCGAGTATTTTCGCGCGTTTTGTTTATTGGTAAAGTAAAAATAATTCATTCATTGGCGTCATCTACCGTGACACGGTTCCACAGTGAGTCAGTGTTCCACAGTGGATCAAATATGGCGCTCACCAATGCGGATGCGGAAGCTGTTGAAGCTGTGCTCGTTGACGTACTGGAGCTGTTCGCGCAGGCGCAGCGCGTAGTCGGCCATTGCTGTCACGTGGCGGTAGCCACGAAGGTCGCAGGTTGAGAGCGTCAGTCCTGTTTGACACCAAATCAGTCAACTTAGGGTGAGACATGGGTGAGACGCACCAACTTACGATTACAGACCGATAAACGTTAAATATGACGCCGGCACCTGTCATCCCGGAGAATCATGTCAAACTTTCTTTTATCGTAACGGACACCCTTTTTAACAGACGGTTTAGTGACTTACTCACTTATTTACTTACATACCTGCACCATTCGGCATACTTGATTTGAAGTGGTCTTTGTGTCGACACCACCACCACCACCACCACCATATCAGCCCTAGGACGTCCACTGCTGGACATAGGCCTCCCCCAATTTCATGGGGGGTAAATGCCATAATCGCCACGCTTGGCATGCGGGTTGGCGATCGCAGTATCTCCACCGTACTCAAGGAATGCTGCTGCCCATTTTAGGTGCGGCGAAGATTTTATCTCAATTAGCTATATGCTAATGTTGCAACATAAATTTTTTTTCATACACAAAATTTACGTTAATTTTGCCAACTTGTATAAGTTAACTGGTAAACATATTTTTAATCGTTCAATTCGTAGTTTTATCGAAGGAAAATGTCATATTAGTGCTCAAAAGCAAAGACATGATGACCCTATATTCGTTACAGATAATTTTTTTGGAGATTCCAAATCACTTGTCAATATTCTCCATAGTGTTAAGTTTTAAGTGGGGTCCCGAGTAACAGACATATATTTATGTTCTTGACGATTACTATGTTAGCACATGACGTTAAAATTTTGCCATAACGTATAAAAGGTCACGTTTCACTTACGACGGTTTATATGCCTGTGTATCAATTCGCGTAAATTTTTTACCCGAATTTGACGATAAAAAGTGAACGTCAAAGTTGCCATTTTGCTTTCACACTAGTCGGGCTGGTGACTTTACTCAACGCCAAGAACACAACACCACATACCTACAGACTTAGTAGTGGTGTTACCATAGCTGCGATCTTTTGTAACGTGGAAGTACTTTCCCAGTTGGGCTGCTCTTGCAGTCATCTATAAGGTAACACTTTCCAGTTGGGATCTTGCACTCTTCTATAAGGTGACACTTTACATTTCAGCTGTTCTTGCGATCTTCTTTAGAGTGATACTTCCCACTTGGGCTGCTCTTGCAGTCTTCTATAATGTGATACTTCTCCGTTGGGCTGCTCTAAAAACGAGCGTGATGACAGCCCACTGCGCCTCTAGTGTACTGACCTGAAGCGGCCATGTAGGTGGCGCCGGTGCTCTTGATCTTCTCGATGTACTTGAACTGCTCCTCGGCCAGGATCTCGTCGAAGTCCGCGATGATCTCGTTCAGGAGGCGGAGGCACTCCACGCCCTCGTTGTTGCCCTCCAGCTCCACGTAGAACTCCGAGAAGTTGGGGATAGAGGCGAACATGACGCACACTGAATCGCATTGCTCGTGGTATAGCTCCTGTTGGAAAGTATAGATAATTATCACCTAATGTTTTATGACTTTTTTTGCCTCCTAGCAAACGAGCAGAAGAATTGCCTGATGGTAAGCGATCAGCGCCGCCCATCGACACTTGCAGTAGCGACACCAGAGGGGTTGTAAGTGCGTCGCCGGCCTTTAAGATGGGAGTACGCTTTTTTCTTGAAGGTTTGAAGGTGGGTAGGTAATTATTGGACAATTTGACACATTGAGTGTAGTTCTCTCTTTAATTTGAAATGGAAATTGCCTATTGCTGGCCACCTCACAAAAATAAACACGCAGCAGAGCATTTGTGCTAATATCTGAAATTAAATTTAAAATAACTAGATGCACTACTAACTAGAGTGACGCCGTGTATTTTTTAAAAGGCGTCTGCACTTAGAATTGGTGGCCTGTAAATGAATAACATTATCAGGCCACCAATTCAATTCAAGTAGCCAGTCATTGGCGATTTACCCTAACGAAAATGAGGTAGATAACTGTTACTTTTGCATAAACTAATGATTGGGAGGTGCCTGTTTCTATATTGGATTATCAGCTAAACTGCCTAGTAGTTGCGTGTCATTTCGCTTCTCGGTGTTAGCTAATATTTCCGAGCAGCACGGGAACAAAAAGCGAGTACATGAATCTTGGTTACAGAGAGGATACAATGAAATTTCTTACTTCACTTCCCATTTAGATTTTTTTTCCGTTTTAGATTAGTAAAAATCGATCAAAAATCCTACTTACTACGAGTAAATCTCGTAGTTTCACAAATGAGGTTAGTAGTCAGTTACACATGATTCTAAGTTACTCGTATCTATAATAATTATGAACGTTATATAAAAAACAAAAACTAAACGTAATATATAAATTCTAGACTGCAACGCCAGGCTCCGTCAAGTAAGAACAGAAAAAAATCAGCATTAGCCTTCGCCTTTCACCACAAACACATCAATGGTGAAGCCCGTAACATGATTCGTCAACAATATACATATTTAAAGATCGTTCCGGATGGCTCTAAAGTTCCCATATGATACTGATGGCGTTGCCATGCAGAAATACCGATGACGTCGTCCCTGGTCCCTGGTTAACTCACATCGATGTTCTTGTCGCTGCAGAGGAAGTGCTGCGCAACGTGCTCCGGCAGGATGTTGGCGAGCAGCTTGCGGTTGTACGCCTCCAGGTGTTCCATGTCCTCCTTCTCGTCTGCAACACACAACCTTGTTAGCATGGTCATACAGTTCAGATTCACGTGGAGGATAATTGTCTTTAAGATGATTCGGGTTAGACCTGTTGAAGATCGAAGAAAATTGACAATAGATTCGTTAAGTGCGGATCCTTACAGCTTCGAAGTAAAATGTGGACATGCAGCTTGTAGTAGAAACCTCTTTGCTATTAAGGAAACTACTTGTTGTGGAAGTGTATTAGAGGAAATGCTACACAGCCCGGACTTGACACCCAGGTCCCTAGGCACTTGGCTTATGAGGCCTCTCCCATCTCGAAACCATTTTGGAACTTTTCCTCCACTGGGACCCCTAAGCTGACTCTTGTAGGCCTAGGCGAAAATCTGGCTCTAACTGCACTAATCTTAGTTGATACAGTGTCAAGTACAATTTATCTCACCGGTAGCCTGCAGTTTCCAGATGAAGTCCAGCCGGTAGGTGCTCTCCGTCTGCTGGGCGTGCAGCATCAGGGCGATGGCGGCGCCGATGGCGACCACCACGCTCGACCACTGCTGATTCGGCTCGCTGCATTGCCATCTGCGGAGGATAGTCTTAGTGTAATATCAGCGTCATAGCTGTCCACTTGTGAACCTTGTTGTGTCTACTGGGTCAGGTGATTGAGGCTCGGATGCAGGGGGAGAAGACAACAATTGCTACTGAAGCCAGCATAGGTGCTCTAAGCATAAATAATAAACAAGTGCCTCCTCCGCCTGATATTGCACCCCCAAAACAAAACGCTGGATCCACGTTAGAGTTGATTCGTCCAAATATTAAAGCCCGCGCAGATAAATAGCGATCATGAGAGTTCTGACTGTCTGTGCGGGCTCTTAGGATAATTATGAAAATACTCACGCCAGGTCCGGCGGGGTGAACAGCAGCGTGACGCCGACATACGCAGCAGTGGCTAGCAGCAGCAGGGCAGACTTCACCGACGTGATCAGGATCTGGTGAGCGGCGCACAGGAACATCGCCAGCAGTGTCAGTTGCAGGTAGTGCTAGAACAAACATACATCATCGGCGCCTTCAGTACGATTGTAACCGAGCGATCGAAGTTGGCGCGGGGTGCGCGCCATCTTCGACCAGAGTCAAAAGAATTCGAACCATCCATGCAGAAGCTGGACTCTGTATCTAAAATTATTGTAACTACTAATATTCATTTTAATGTTTATGTTTGTAACAAGCATCATATGGATCTTTGTTCTGAAGTAAATATTTATGATTTGATTTGATAGCCGTCTCTTCGAGTACGTCACTCGTCCCTGCGCTAAGCAAGTGCTTGAATCTGAAAGTTTCCCCGAATCCGCCACTGTCAGACGGTGCCTAAGCACTGAATAATCAGTCGTATCAGTTTACTGCCCATTTGTGATCCTTAATACAATGGAAATAAAGTGCATCAATAGTGAGTTAACTGTGTTGGCGATGGTACCTAAAGGTACCATCTGCCTTAGCTATGACGTTAACTATCAAATTTTAGCCATCATCACCAATGCTTAAATTACGTCATGTAAGGGTTATCGACGGATGAAATCACCGTCAGGGAGATTATTACCGTTCTTACGTTGCTTGAAAATAGCTAGAACCCATCTACATCCAGAAAAATAGCAATGAAAGTAAAACAATAGTACATTGTTTAACGAGGGGTGTAAGTGGAAAATTGCGAACGAGAGCCTATCAAAAGCCCGACGCCGAAGGCGGAGGGCTCTGATGAATCGAGTTTGCTATTTTCTTAAGTCCTTGGTAATCACAATATTTTTTATCACATTTGCGAGGAAATAAATAGCTCCAGCACTGATCAAAATTAAAGAAATCAACAACTTCACCTCCAGTGCATAGTTGCCAAGAGGAGCGCGCGGCTTAAATATTGCAACCAATTACAAAGCAGGATTCTTGCTGCGTGCGGCCTACTAGCTTTGTCAGCTTCTTAATGTGGAGCGCGGCCAACTAGGTTTATCTAAACCAATCAGATCACATAGAAACTCATAACTCCCTAGAGAGTTATGTAAATCCATAACTCCCGCGGGGGATAAATCGGATATAACTGCTCTATACGCCCGAGTACACCCTTTACGAGCAAGTGAGATGAAAATGAATGATCTTCAATAATAGAAAAAAATACGTTAGGATTCGTTGTAGTTTTGTTAAAATTGTATAAAAAAACCATGTTATGTAAGTCTACTTTAAATAAGTACCCACTACCGATCTATTATTAATATCCAAGCCACAAAACCACGGAAACAACACTAAATGACAACAACGATCCAAATCGTTTGGCGACGTCGCGACGTCTACGTATACACACGACCGCACTTTATAATATAACAAAGCGACCGCAAAACCCTAGTGTTTTGCGCCGTTCAACAACAGATGGCGGGCAAAGTCAAGTTAATATAAAATGCGGTTTGGCACCCCGTTGAAATCACGAGCGGCAAGTCACTAGCGCGGAAAATTGATTATAATAAGTACGGAAAAGCGTAAGCGTATGATAAACTATGCGTGGTTTAACACTTTCGGCCGCGTTGATGTGTTAACTCATCAAATTTCTATACGAAGCAATAAGTAACGGTACTGAAAGTTAGTTCAAGCGTATCGAGGGTTTATAAGGCTTGGTTTTACGAGCCAGTAAGCGTCAATATGGCGCCGGCCGCTATCACCCTTTAGAATACTATCAAACGTTCTGTACGAGCGATTTTAGCGAACGTTAGTTACGGTTATCGACGGTCGGCAAAATGTTATAATTTCCAACCACGGTAAAAAAACACGAGTGGCTAAGAGCCTCCCCTCGTCCTGCGGGCGTAAGATTGTGGCCATTTTATCGCTTACCATAGTTGATAAGACATCACGTTCTGACAAGTATGCGAGTGCGAGAGTGACGGGCGTCTTATCCACGACGATAATTAGGTAATTATGAATATTAAGAGTCCATAGTAAGCTCGATTCTCCATACAAACATAGTTTCGCTCTCATTCTAAATTGCCATGCTAGAATAACATGAAACTTTGTACACACAATGGGATCCGGCATATGTAAGTCGGAAATTAGTATCTGTTGCTTGAAATTATAATGGAGAAAAAATACAGCGATTATTAAGGTTTTCATACAAGACCTAAAAAATTCAAAATCTCGCTGTATTTTTTTCCATTACCATTATTAGCAACAGAAACTAATTTCCGACCTAGATATGGCGGCTCCCATTGTGTATACAAAGTTTCATGTTATTTCAGCAAGAAGATTTAAAATGAGAACGAAACTACGTTCGTATGGAGAATCGAGTTCAGCCAAGCGTACGGGGGTAACGGCGGACCCTTAAGGGAAAGATTCGTCTCCACAATCCCAAACTCACGATAGCTGAATGAACGCCGCGTGTTAGCGTGATGTCTCCGAAATGTCAAATGCCGCTATTTGTGGGTGGATCACGCGAGATTATATCATATTACAAGCTTTTATTTGTCGGCCTGTTTAGCCTAGTTGGTAGTGCCATTGCCTGCCTCCGAAGCTAGAGGTCCCGGGTGCAATTCCCGGTAAGGGCATTTGTTTCTGTGGTGAGCAGAGACATTTGTTCCTGAGAATTGGATGTTTTCTATGTATTTAAGTATGTATCTATTCAATGTATCGTCGTCTAGTACCCACAACACAAGCCTTGTCGAGCTTACTGTAGGACTAGTTCGATTAGTGTGAAAAATGTCCCCTAATATTGATTTAACTTATACAGGCTGTTTGGTCCTTCGTTTGCCAAATTGAAATGGCGGATAGGTAGGGTCATTTGCTATCTCCTAAGGCCCCGAAAATTCCTGGGCCCACGCATTTCTTTACCTATGTATTTTTTTTGTTATTTGATGAATCTTAAAGGTTGACTCGTTAAACCTGAAATTTAAAAAAAGTAATTGGTCGAGTCTGCATTTATTATTTTTAAAAGAATGTGCAATAATGTACGGTTCTATCAAAATCAAAATTACTTGCAGGTAACTCCTAGTTTATTTTTACTGACCCGCAAAGATTTTTCTAGAAGAAAGTTTTTGACGTAGGTCAACTTTGAAATGCAATTTAAAAAAAAACTATAAAAGATCATGTATTAAAATTCTTTTAAAAAGTGCTCATGTCTATTTTCTTTCTGCACTGTTTGTATGTAAGTAAGTTGTCATCAAAATTTGCAATCTTTTTTCACCCACTTGCCGTTATTCGATTGAGCTGAAATTTCTTATGTAAGTTCGGTGACAATACAATATTATAGTACCACCGAGCTGATCTTATGATGGAGAAGGAAGGTGGCCATATCTCCTAAACTACACAAGATAAACTCGTCGTGTTTGGGCTCATTGGAACCGTCTTAACGAGTAATTGAGGGACGATGGACGAGGACCTCCAGTAAGTTTTTTAGACACAAACTTTTTATAGCTAAGTGGCTGTGTGAGCTGTAAATTTATTTTTTCATATTTGACAATATCCAATAGCCGTAACGACCAAAACAAACTGCATACACAATGCTCACAAATTTTCACGAGAATCTGTGGAGAAATGCGACCTGTAGAGGAAAACAACCAACTTTAGCCGACGCTGAAACAGAGACCTTTGTTTCACTCAAACTATAATGGGGGGAATATTTTGCGTAACCTGGGATTAATTATTACAAATATGAGTTACGGATCAATGAATGTCATAGCTTTGAGACAGTCTTATTTCTCGTAAACTTCTGTCCTTTCTTTTCGAACAAAACCGGACTGCGCTCGTTACACAACACTGCGGCATACTCGATATTCTTACGTTACGGGCTTAAGGTATTAACATGATTTTAATGTAAACTTTGTTTTCACGCCCGTATTATCTAATAGAAGAAGTCGACCGTCGAAAATGGAAACTAATGAGAGAGGCCTTTGCCCAGCAATGGGATGACCTGTATTACCTGTATATAAGAAGAAAGTGTTTTTTTCTATGAAAATTATATTTATATCTGCAGGAAGGTTAAAATAAATAAAATAAATATTATCTAATAACAAACTTTGACAGCTGGACCTCACTCGACAGTGGCGCCAACTAGTGAGCACAAAACCAGACATTCTCATTTTTTCAGAGCCATGTACGGAGAGGTCGTGAATTCAAATCCCGCACGAGACGAATAATATGTATATTTTTCACTTTGATTAGAAACAATAATCCTACCCTATACTATTAAACGAGTAACCACTATATTAGCCCAAGGACGTCCACTGCTGGATATAGGCCTCCCCCAATTTCATAGGGGGGTAAATGCCGTAAACGCCACGCTTGGCATCGGGTTCGCGATCGCAGTATCTCCACCGCACTCCAGGGACGCTGCTGCCCATCCCACGGTGGTCTTTGTCGTAGTTTTAGGACATATCCGGGTTAACGAACGAGAAACATTTGTATTTTATTTGTTTGTTTGTAAATGAAATCTCGAAAACCGCTCGAATGATTTTAATTAAATTCACTATATACCCAGGGGTTTCTGGGGCGAAAAATCAATCTAGATTAGTCTCAACTTCGGGAAAGCTCGTATTTTCCGGCAAATCACGAGCAAAGCTCGATTGCTCAGGTATAGTCAAGCAAAAGTTGGTGATTTTTTAGTACCTTGTCATTTTCACACACTATTTTGTTATGTTACGACAAACCACTAAAATGATTATCCACTACTATACTGCACTAACATAATTTGCTGTTGAATGTACCAATATTAAATAGACGAGTAACCCGACGTGTTTCACCAAAATACGTCGGGTTACTCGTTTATTCATTTGGTGTGACATGAGATGTGTTATTTCAGGTTCACTGAGTTTGTCAGTTGGTTATCCGCGTCACAAATATGATGAAGATACATTATTAGAAAATCCCCCCTCTCCCCTTCCCTTGTAATCAACATAATAGGGTTGTTTTATCATCTTAAACTTTATAACCGAGCTGTTTTATGGATAGAACACCATCAGATAACACAATAAATGAAAAATACTAAATAAAATCAGAATAATAATAAAATACGAGACTTTAGAGTTTCTAAAAAAATGGCGGCTGCCAATAGAATTTACATGATTCAAAAATATAAATTTTACAACAAGATGTGTCCATAAGCTCGGTGGTACCATAATATTGGATTGGCACTTCTTCTCCTGCTTCTTAGTCATTTCACTCTTCCAGAGCGGTCGTAATCAATGAACTTACATAATTCAGCCAAATTTTACTTCAATCAATTGAGGATAAAAAAATACTCACAAAAATAGCAAGTTAAATAAAATTTTGAATAAAATAGATTACTTAGTTTTACATTACCAATACACAAATCTCACGAAAACATCAGGAAAAGATCACGCTTAAACTCATTGCTGCTTCAAAGAATTCACACCTACATAATTTACGTAGAGATCAAAAACAGAGTGTTGTTTGAGCTCTGTAAAGCCGTGAAGCTACGAGTTTAATTTGCCTACTAACTTCTTACTAAGAGGGCATTATTTACGATTAACTTTACACATCTTACATCCTTAACCTACGTTTTCAGTCCTCATCTATTCGTGCAAAGCGATTTGCTTCCTCTTTCCTAATGCGAACAGCTAAGGACTGCAATTTGATGCCGTCGTCCGCATTTCCTGATACATAAAATCTGGGTCTCATCAAGACGAGAGTGAATAGGCTATTGCTGAACCAGTGAGCAACATCTTAGGCCTTGTCGTCGCTTTCCATCAAGTGAGACTAGGGCCAATCGCTGGTCAGAAAATCGTAAAAAAATCTATATTTATAAAGTCAATTAAATACGAGTATGGTATGGTATGGCGTAACGTCATTGGCACACACCCTACTTAGCTTTTCTTTATAGCAGTGCATTTATAGAGAGAGAGTTTAGGTATAGGAAATAAGTATATATAAGTTTCAAATGTATAAGAGTGCGCAAGCCTCGCCAACAAACTATATTTACAGTTTGGCGAACAAAACGTGTATGCCTACAGTAATTTTATATTTTGTGTGAAATAAAAATAAGTATTTGGTCAAAAATTTCATTTTTGGTTCAAGTTTTTATTGCCGAGTATATTTTTTTCCACAATCATAAACTCTAGTTCAGTCGGTTCGAATGAGCCCAAACACGATGGGTTTATCTTGTGTAGTTTAGGAATTGCTATGACCACCTTCTGTCTCAATCAGATCAGCTTCGGTCATAATAATATTGCATTATCATCCGATTTATACATGCATGCAAATGGAAACCGGGAAGTGCATCGAATTTAACTTGCAAAATTTGATTACAGACAGACAATGGGACAGGTGAAACTAAATAAAAGCTTGCGAAAAACATTTCAATTATTACGAACCTCACGTTTAAGTTATACGAGAAATGAGCGGATGAGAAAATTATATCCTGTGAATTGGTAGGAGGGTTGCGCAAGCAAAACTCAACTTGTAAGAATTTTTTCTTTGCTCAAACTTTCGCAAACTTTACGAGTATCTTATTTCTTTTCCATTGTGATTCTTGGAAAGATCGTTTGTTTGAGATTTAGACCAGGCAATAATCAAATGAAGAGTAGTATGACTGATATTTTAGGGTTGCCAGAAAACTTCCTATTAAAAAAAATACATTTGGACTCTATTGGTACCTTATAATTTACTCTTGAACTGTTCTCCTTTACAGGTCGCATTTCTCAACCGATTTTCGTGAAATTCTGTGAGTAGGTTTGATAATATACATTTTTACCGAGTCAGTTGTTATAAATTTTAAATGAATAAAAACCCCGTGTTCACAGAACCATAGTGGTTGTGCTCACAAAAGCATAGTGGTTGTGCTCACAGAACCATAGTGGGTGGCTAATACCCGTGCTAATACACGGTACGGTCAACCAATATGATTTCTGGACCCCTTCGTACCTTGTCACAGTAAAAATCAATATGAAAATTGCTAGAAATCTTATATTAAGTATTGTCACTGTGACTAATGTGACTATAAACGAAATGGCTTAGAAATCAATTTGGTTGATTGTACATGAAGCGAGCGCATCATCGAATCTATTGGCGAACCTGCACCCCGCGCCAGTGACATCTACAGGGTGATTTCTTGGTCGTGATCATGAATCAGTTTTTGCGACTTGGTATCTGTAAGCCATTTAAAAAAAATGTAGTGACACGAAACAAACTCATTTCAATTTTAGTTTATTTCGATGATAAAAAAATACATATTCTACAAAAAACATGGTTACCCTATTGTCTGACGGATAGCATGGAGAGTTGACTTGACAGTGAAGTAGAGTGACCAAGTTGTATGAAAAAGTATTATTCTCATTATAATTTGAAAAAAAAGAGAATTGTTTGAGTTATAAACCTTCATGCCAACTGTGATGTTGTCTACTTTGAATGTTTGACCACGACCCCAAAATCACCCGCAATCACGATTCTCAGCATTGAGGAACTGACTGATTGTATAGGATTATCTGTATAATGACACAATGTCACGACAATTACCTCGTTCATGGAGTACGGGCAGAAGATGACAGAGTCCGTTTGTTGCTCCGGTGACACTCCAGTCGTTTGCAGCGCCTGTTCGCATACAAACAAGTGAGAGAGGCAATTGAAATATAAATAAATAAAAAAAATATTATACGACAATTTTTTTACACAACTCGAACTAGTCCCATAGTAAGCTCAATAAGATTTGTGTTATAGGTGGTTTCTGCTCACCACAGAAACAAATGCCCTTACCGGGATTCAAACCCGGGACTTCTACCTTCGGAGGCAGTGTCACTACGAACTAGGCTAAACAGGCCGACAAAATATAAATAAACAAATATTTTTTGAGTTATAAAGCTTGTACTAAAGGAACTAGGCGACGATACGAGTATACATATTTATTTATATCGATAAATGCTTAAATAAATAGAAAACAATGTAAACTCAGAAACATATTTATGCTCATCAAACTGTGTTGTATACTGGCCGGTTATAATCAGCAGCACTGCCCACAGGTGTGAGAAGGAGAGGGCCAGAGCCAAAGCCCTGTTGGATTTATTATAATGCATACTATACTGGTCGAATACCATCAACAGCTGCACCTGCAGCAGCACAGCTCCCAAGTGTGTGAAGGAGAGGTCCTGAGCCAACGCCCTCTCGGAGTTACTATACTAGGGTCATACTGCATACTCTACTGGTCGTAACCATCAGCAGCTGCACCTGCAGCAGCACAGCTCCCAGGTGTGTAAAGGAGAGGTCCTGAGCCAACGCCCTCTCGGAGTTACTATACTAGGGTCATACTGCATACTCTACTGGTCGTAACCATCAGCAGCTGCACCTGCAGCAGCTCAGCTCCAGGTGTGTAAAGGAGAGGTCCTGAGCCAACGCCCTCTCGGAGTTACTATACTAGGGTCATACTGCATACTCTACTGGTCGTAACCATCAGCAGCTGCACCTGCAGCAGCTCAGCTCCAGGTGTGTAAAGGAGAGGTCCTGAGCCAACGCCCTCTCGGAGTTACTATACTAGGGTCATACTGCATACTCTACTGGTCGTAACCATCAGCAGCTGCACCTGCAGCAGCTCAGCTCCAGGTGTGTAAAGGAGAGGTCCTGAGCCAACGCCCTCTCGGAGTTACTATACTAGGGTCATACTGCATACTCTACTGGTCGTAACCATCAGCAGCTGCACCTGCAGCAGCTCAGCTCCAGGTGTGTAAAGGAGAGGTCCTGAGCCAACGCCCTCTCGGAGTTACTATACTAGGGTCATACTGCATACTCTACTGGTCGTAACCATCAGCAGCTGCACCTGCAGCAGCTCAGCTCCAGGTGTGTAAAGGAGAGGTCCTGAGCCAACGCCCTCTCGGAGTTACTATACTAGGGTCATACTGCATACTCTACTGGTCGCATACCATCAGCAGCTGCACCTGCAGCAGCTCAGCTCCAGGTGTGTAAAGGAGAGGTCCTGAGCCAACGCCCTCTCGGAGTTACTATACTAGGGTCATACTGCATACTCTACTGGTCGTAACCATCAGCAGCTGCACCTGCAGCAGCTCAGCTCCAGGTGTGTAAAGGAGAGGTCCTGAGCCAACGCCCTCTCGGAGTTACTATACTAGGGTCATACTGCATACTCTACTGGTCGCATACCATCAGCAGCTGCACCTGCAGCAGCTCAGCTCCAGGTGTGTAAAGGAGAGGTCCTGAGCCAACGCCCTCTCGGAGTTACTATACTAGGGTCATACTGCATACTCTACTGGTCGTAACCATCAGCAGCTGCACCTGCAGCAGCACAGCTCCCAGGTGTGCGAAGGAGAGGGCCTGAGCCAACGCCCTCTCGGAGTTACTATACTAGGGTCATACTGCATACTCTACTGGTCGTAACCATCAGCAGCTGCACCTGCAGCAGCACAGCTCCCAGGTGTGCGAAGGAGAGGTCCTGAGCCAACGCCCTCTCGGAGTTACTATACTAGGGTCATACTGCATACTCTACTGGTCGTAACCATCAGCAGCTGCACCTGCAGCAGCACAGCTCCCAGGTGTGCGAAGGAGAGGTCCTGAGCCAACGCCCTCCCGGAGTTACTATACTAGGGTCATACTGCATACTCTACTGGTTGCATACCATCAGCAGCTGCACCTGCAGCAGCACAGCTCCCAGGTGTGCGAAGGAGAGGGCCTGAGCCAGCGTCCTGTTGGAGTGGACACGCTTGGAGAAGTTGCGAAGGCCATCGGCGGTGTGCTAGTGAAAAAAAAACGTGTATTTTATTAGATTAACAACTACGGGATCTGCGTGAGCGCAGAGCCGGTTCAAGCTGCCGAGAAATAGCGCAGGACCGAGAAAAGTGGCGTGATCTTGCATCGGAGGCCAGGACTCATTTTGAGTCATCATGCGGGCCCAGTCAGTAAATTATAAGCTACAGGCATTATCCCTGGCCTCTTCATCATATATAATATTAACAACGCATTTTTCTTCAAAACAGTGAACTTCTCGAGTTTTCTTTGAATATCATCAAATATGATACACACTTTTTTTGTTCAAATGAAGCATTGTGGGCTAACGTAGTTAGGTCTAGCAAGGGGGAAACATTTAAATACAGTTAACAAATTTGCTGTCTCGTGATAAGTCGGGGTGATTATCTTGACATGAGCAGTCGTTGTGTAGACAGCTAACCATTTGCGGGTCACTCACTCTCAAACTGACAACACAGCGCATCTTCGGGAGCTCTGGTCTCACCACCAGGCAAACACCACAAAATTAAAGAGCAAATAGTACTAATTAAAATAATTTGTAAAGATAACGATCATTTTTTATCCTTATTAAGAGTCCCCTATACGCTCGACCGAACTCGATTCTCCATACAAACGTAGTTTCATTCTCATTTTAAAACGCCACGCTGAAATAACATGTAACTTTGTATACACAATGGGATCCGCCATATCTAGGTCGGAAATTAGTTTCTGTTGCTATAAATTGGAATAGTAAATAAATATATACAACGATTTTATTTTTTATTTTTAAGGTTTTGTATGAAAACCTTAATAATCGCTGTATATTTTTCCATTATAATTACAAGCAACAGAAACTAATTTTCGACCTAGATATACCGGATCTCCTTGTGAATACAAAACATGCCATTTTAAAATGAGAGCGAAACTACGTTTGTATGGAGAACCGAGCTTACTGCGGACTCTTAAATTACTCTAATTCTAATTTGTACAGTGTGTTCGTGACACACACAATTAAGTAAGTGCCAGAAAAAACAACAAAAGAAAAGAAAAATATCAAAAAATGGTCCCAAACTCAGCATTTACATGGCGTGACCACCAGCGCTGGATGAAGCCGCGCTGGATGAAGCCGCGCAAGATGGAGACAAATGGAGAACGCTTCCGCGAGCCGTATGACCGTAATGAGGGATAACGGGAACAGATCACCATAATCATTCTCAAAGATTATATCACCTTGAAGCTGCAGCAGAGAACCAGGTAGCAGATGGAGAGTACCACCAGCCCGCAGACGACGACAGCTGCAATTCCTGCGGCATTACTGTGAAACAACACCATAAAACAAACTCAATCGACTAATAATCAGTTTACTAGTCTATCCATTAGCAGTCCGACTTCATAAGCCGACAGGCCTTTAAAACGTTACGAAAATAAGCGATATGATAACGATATATTTCGTTAGTGTTTAGAATTTCGTTATAAACAAAACGAATATTCTTCATAACGAGATTTCATATCATAACAAAATGAAAATCATAAACTCAGATGATAATGTTATGATATCGTTTTAATAGGTATACGTTTTTTATTTATAACGTTACAATGGATACCGCCGTCCGCAATACCTAAATGCGCGCCAAATATCGTTTTTATTAGTAGAGTATTTTATTGACAAGTAGCGTTATGCATTATAACGATATGCCAAAATAGCGCTATTTCAAGGCCTGGAAGCCGATAAAACTTTAAGTAATTGTGTATTTAGGTCGTCTGGAAGGGATCGCACTTTAGCGATAAGACCGCCTTTTGTTTGCCTCGTCTTTATTAAATTAGTGTTTAATTAAGCATTGGAGTATGATTATTAGATTTGATGTAATGAAATCGTAGGTATTTTCAACTCATCACAGACCTTGAAGTTCTGTGCATCTCATGTTTGGATTGTACGAGTAAATCTCTTTTTTTTCCTTTTTATTTTTTCGGGCGCTTTTTCCTTTTTCGTAATTTTTTTTTTAGTAGTGATGAGAAAAATATATAATTTAGTGTTGTGAAATACCTTATGTATCACAGTAACCAGCGTACAGTAGAGGAAATGTAAACACGAACCTTTTTAACCTTTCTTTAAGACTGCGCAGTACGTTCGGTTCTCCATACAAACGTATTTACGCTCTCATTTTAAAACGCCGTGCTAAAATAACATGAAACTTTGTATACATATTGGGATCCGGCATATTTAGGTCGGAAATTAGTTTCTGTTGCTTAAAATTATAATGGAGAAAATATACAGTGATTATTAAGGTTTTCATAGTTACAAGCCGTAAAAAACTCAAAAAGCCGCTGTATTTTTTTTCTTTTACAATTTCTAGCAACAGAAACTAATTTCCGACCTAGATATGCCGGATCCCATTGTGTATACAAATTTTCATGTTATTCTAGCATGGCGTTTTAAAATGAGAGGGTAAATACGTTTGTATGTAGAACCGAGCCAGACGGAGCGTACTGCGCCCTCTTAACGTAGTTTATCTCTACAAACACACTTCGTTTCAGTATCCGTTCGGTTACAGATCGCTAATCAGTACCTGGCTTTACACGCATGGTTTCATGTTATAGATACTCACATGTCGAAGGCTAGCAGCTGCACAACGGTTACCGCGGCATACACCGCGAGCGAGCAGATGAAGTACACCTTCAGCATCCTGTCCCTCTCCGCCGTGTACTGGGGGAAAGAGAGGGCGTGTTAACATTCACTATACGATGACCCGTTGTATAACAATATAGTATTTTTTTACACTACATTCAGAAACACGGAACTTCGCTCGATAACACAAATTGTAGATGGTGGTAAGACCGCCAAACTGAAGTGGGACTGGGCAGGCTGGAGAGCACACCCAACCACACCCATGTTGCTACCAACATGGTACAGTCACGCTCGTTAATTTGTGACTCATACCGCAAAAAAATCTTTAACTTTCTATATGGTTTGGCAGGGCTGTCAACCTTAAGGGGGTCCCAAATTAAAGTTCGTGACTGTACTTTTCGAGAGAAAATTGCACGTGTTACTTTAAAAATAGTGAAATGGCT
Organism: Notocelia uddmanniana; assembly: GCA_905163555.1. Taxonomy (NCBI): domain Eukaryota; kingdom Metazoa; phylum Arthropoda; class Insecta; order Lepidoptera; family Tortricidae; genus Notocelia; species Notocelia uddmanniana. Next base: position 70,758,779 of record LR991052.1, read on the forward strand.
ATACTCATGCCTATAAAATTTGAAGTTCCCTAGATACCTACCTACTAAGATCCGTCATTAGATCCTGACTTTATGACAATAGAACCAACGAGCACGCATACCTTTCCAAAAAAAAGAGAATTTTCAAAATCGGCCTCATAGCTATCGAATAATCGATGAACATACATAAAAAAAATCCGATTAATTGACAACTTCCACCTTTTTTTAATTCAGTTAAAAATAAATAAATAAAAAAAGAGGATATTTTCGCACAAGGGTATCATTTTGGACATCGCAGTAGTCCATCGTGTAAGGCCAATTTATATTAGCAATCATATTTTCTGACAACTGGACATTGTGACATCGGCGACTATCGGTCACAAACAAGGACCAAACTTTTCTACCATCGTTAAGGGTTTTAATTCGTCTACAATTTAATTGACTCCGTTGCGAAAGTTACCCATTTACATTGTATGAAAAAATTACGTGTCGCTATAGAACCAATGAAATTGTGTACGAGCCCATAGACTTGGATGCTATGTTGGAGTGCGTTGAGAACGGAGAAGTAGAGTCACACTTATGAAACTGGTTTATTGTTTGAAGATAGTTACAAAATAGTAGAGTAAATTGGCCGTTCCTTCAGTTGATGTTAATCGTATGCAAGTTTGGTAAGCACTGATATATTTTACTTTATAATATAGTATCATATAGTATATTTGACGACCTGTTTAGCCTAGTTGGTAGTGACTCTGCCTCCGAAGCTAGAGGTCCCGGGTTCGAATCCCGGCCAGGGCATTTATTTGTGCATTTTTCACGGATACTTGTTCTTGGGTCTTGGATGTTTTCTATGTATTTAAGTATGTATTTATCTATATAAGTATGTATATCGTCGTCTAGTACCCATAGTACAAGCTTTGCTTAGTTTGGGACTAGGTCGATTTGTGTAAGATTGTCCCCCAATATTTATTTATTTATTTATTTTATTTTTATATCGCGGCCTAAAGTAGGTCGCAACGTAAACGGAAAAATGTACAGTATTGAGACTGATTATAGCTTGTAAGGCACAGAGCGAGGCGCAGCGGTCGCACCGGAAAATCCGCGCGGCATTCGGTAGCACGGTAGAGCGAAAACGGCGTGTGCCACATATGAAGCATAATCGATAGACGACAGTTTCGGAAATATCAAAAAAGCTAAACCATTTTGCTTTCTCCGCCCCGAACCGCGCCGCGCCCGCTCTGTGCGTTTCGAGCTTATATCGTCGGGTAACAAGCAAAAGTCACTAAGTAACAAATACCTATCACGGCTGTTTATCTACGTAGAACGAAACGTGTATGATAGCCGCCAAATTGTGTCAAAAAGATTTTGACGACTTACCGAGCTGTGATTGGCTACTGCCGTGACTGATGTTTAGCTTATTGGACGTCAAAACAAAGTGACAAATCAAAATGGCGTCTCCTCGGAATTAAGTCTGGTAGTCTTAGACCATTTTTTTAAATTGTTGCTTCTGTTGTTATTCAATTTGTAGTATTGACTTCTTTATTATGAAGTTAACAAACGAAACAGTGCGTAGCTAATCGAAAATTCATGTGGAAACGTGTAGTAACCATTGTATGGACAACAAATAGAAGATAGTGAAGTGCGTCGTATGTGGCATGGCATTCAAGTTCTCATTTTGCAAAATGTACGAGTGTTGTGGTTGTAAAACGTAGAACTCTGTGAAAGGACGAAGATATATCATTTTCCTGGATATGAGATGAGGTACATTAAAAAATAAATCTGTTGATAAGTAAAATGTTGTTTAATTTCATTTAACTGAGATATGGCACAAAATAGTTCACAGTATTTCAATTGAACACCATTTTCATTTTACATCGGACGTTGATGTTCAGTTGAAAATGCCGTGAGCTTCTACACAAAGTTAAATTTAAATGAGCTATATATATTAATCGTTGGATGTTCACAGTAAGTTCCATTGCCACAATGCCATTATATAATTTAAAAAAATAAAAGTCAAAAATCTACCAGCGGGTACAGATTAAATATAGTTGCTTACGGTCTATATTTTTGGTTCGTGAGTTGGCGGTCTGAACCCTTACTAGTCTGATACCTATGTACTTAAGAGGGCGCAGTACGCTTCGTTCTCCATACAAACGTATTTATGCTCTCATTTTAAAACGCCATGCTAGAATAACATGAAACTTTGTTTACACAATGGGATCCGGCATATCTAGGTCGGAAATTAGTTTCTGTTGCTAGTAATTGTAAAAAAAAATACAGTGGTTTTTTGAGTTTTTTACGGCTTGTATGAAAACCTTAATAATCGCTGTATTTTTTCTCCATTATAATTTCAAGCATCACAAACTAATTTCCGACCTAGATATGCCGGATCCCGTTGTGTATACAAAGTTTCATGTTATACTAGCATGGCGATTTAAAATGAGAGCGTAAATACGTTTGTATGGAGAACCGAATGTACTGCGCACTCTTAAAGTAAAACTCGTATCTCAATATCGATGTAGTACTGAGATACGAGGTTTTGAAGACCAGTGACAGATATTTTAGTGACTTTTGCTTGTCACCTGGCGACATTTAAGTCTTCATCTCCGTCGGTTCGCTCTTTTCAGAGTGGTCGTGGCCATTATGTGGGTTTTTGAGTGAACCGTTTTACGACACGCCGCCATTCCATCCCAGCTGCCTTCCGAGTAAGGGCCATTATTATATTCGTAATTTCCGACAAGGGGACATTGTGGCCCCTGGGTTATCGGACATAGGGACATTATTATAAACTATTGTGAGTTGATGGATAATCGGTAGGGCCTCGTTATAATTTGTATTGTGATGTTTAGCATTATTCTATAGCTGCATAGGTATTTATTAATTCTGTTGCTTATAGTTAACTAAATTTTCCAGCGCCTTGGTGTATACTGTAATGCTGTGTAAATGTATTTTTACAATAAATAAATAAATTATAATAACATGCGGCATTTTCGACCGTCCGACATTATGACGTCTGGACTATCGGACAGGAGCCTTATAACACAAGGACTTTTCGACAACGGACATTATGATGCCTAGACCTTCAGACACCCGGACATATATGCCTCTGAACGATGATATATTGTTTTCCTTTATTAGAATTGTAATAGTTAATGCATAAAACGGTTACAAAAGTTCTCATTTTTACCAAGGATCAGCCTAATGAACTACTTTCCCGACATTGTTATAAACCAAATACCTATACTTAATTTATGCACTCCAAGAAAAATAGTAGGCAGGTACCTTTCTATTTCATTAGCTGTTTGTATCATCAATCTTTTACTTGGAACATTTCCAAGACAGGCAAAGTCTCCCTGACTATGACGACACACCCTCCTTGATTCTGATAATCAAATAATTTAAATAATTATGCATTCCTCGTTTACGTAGAGTGAAATCAATCTTAAGAGCCCTTTCTTGTATTTGTATGCCTTTTCTTTCTTGTATATGTTGGTCGACGAGATATTTCTTGTTTTAAGCTAAGTGCATAATGTTTTACATGCCATTTCAGATAGGCTTAGTCAGAGTTATAATATGTTCTTTATATAGTTAGTTAGTTAAATGTGCCCTTGTAACAGCGCTGTATGAGTACGAATATAACGCTTACAGAAAATCCTTAGCCTATTGTCAATTCTAATGTATTATACTTCCATATAGTAAAGTACTTAATTAGTTATTTAGTTAAAATTGTGTTTCTGGTTTGACAACCGATATCTTTTAATTTAATTCAAATAGCATCAGAAATTGATTTTTGACAATGATTCCCAATTTTCATTATCATGACAGGTGCTTATTCTGTGACTAGTGGCTTTAAAAGTAGCACTGAAAAATGTAAATTATTGTACCCAATTTCAGACGGTAGTAGTAGTGTAGTAGGTTGCTGAAAAGCGCTCGAATCGGTGGACCGCAGAGCCAGGAGGCTCATTGGCGGCAGTACGGTAGAGGGAAATAAGCTGCAGAGCTTGGCGCATAGACGAAAGGTAGCATGTCTGTGCGTCTTCTACAAACTGTACTTCGGTGAGTGTGCCAGTAGCTCCATGAGCTCTTACCGCCTTCCCCCTTCTTCCATCGGACATCCAGACGTACGGCTGGCTAGCATTCTTACCTGGTCGAAATTCCTCTAATTCGAACCAAGCGCTTTGCAACATCCTTCATAATGCGCACTTCTAAGGTTTGGAATTCTCTGCCGGCGTCTGTATTTCCGAGTTCATATAACCTGGACCTTTTTAAGGCACGAGTGAATAGGCATCTTCTGGGTGAGCTCGCTTCATCGTCGGCCTCATCTTTGCCCCCCTGGCTAGATGCTGGCCAAGAGTAATCCCATTTTTAATAAAAAAAAAGAGTGTTATATTTGATACATTAAAATTGTATGATGTTACCGAAAACCCATTTGTTTAAATATTTTGTCACACCCGTAATAATATATTATTTTTGTGCCTTAAATTTTCGATGATTTGCTTGTGAACATTTTTTTTATTTATTAAAAATGGGATTGCTCTTTGCCAGAATCTAGCCAGGGGGAAAAATGAGGCCGACGATGAAACGAGCTCACCCAGAAGATGCCTATTCACACGTGCCTTAAAAAGGTCCAGGTTATATGAACTCGGAAATACAGACGACGGCAGAGATTTTTTAATAAAACCTTACCAAACCTTTGATTTTTTTTAACTGTTCTTACTTACCATTTATTTTCAACAAAATGAAAGTCATATGACAAGGAAGGTGTTGTGGAGGGATGTTAGAGGAGGGGTAGGCCAAGGAAAAGGTGAATGGATTGCGTGAGAGACGATATGAAGAGGAAGGATGTAAGTGATGAGATGTCGGGCGATAGTATGGAAGAAAAAAACATGCTGTTCCGACCCCAACTAGATGTGGGAAAAGAGCACGTGAATGATTTTTCAACAAAACCTTACTTAGAACACACTTTTAGTTATTATAAATATTATACATTGCACATTCATGTTTATATATGTAACAACACAATTCAGTCATAAATACAAAACTCTGCCGACAATATATCTTTTTCAAATAATAAAAAAGTGGATATTTTCTACTGCGTGGAGGCACGCAGTAGAAAATATCCATATTTCTCTGTCTCTTTGCGTCAGCATCCACGTTTCACTCCCATATTTCCATATAATGTAATGCTCCATATATTATGTAAATATTGATTAGGCGTTTTGAACCTTAATGTATACAAAAATAAAAGAATCGGTAAGTGGTTGATTAATTTCTTGGTTGACTGTACTTTGTAGTTCGTCATTTTGGTTTTAATACTCACATAATGAAAGCCAGTCACCTGAGACTGCCTTTGTCTAAACATAATTACTGTGATTAATTATGATGTTTTAGATAATTAACTAAGTGGACCGACAGTTTTGAAAGTCAAAGCCAAAGTCGTCGGCAGTGTCTAGGCAGACATGACGCAATTCTTCTTTGAGTATCTCATATTGTTTGCGTCAAAATATAGCTGCAGAGGGAAAAAAATGCTTTATAATTTATTAGAATCAGGAACGTATAAAAAAAAATTACAGGTTCGGCTCTCGATTGTTTCCTCGCTCAACATTCAATTTGTATGAGCTATTTTTGTGACAGAATAATAAGAAATTTATCTTATGTATGACCGTTTTGCTGTTTTTGGATTATCTGTATCCTGGACTTCTGTAGAGAATGGTAAAGTTACAGTTTTTTCTTGCAGTTTTCGTATAACTATTAATTTAATAAACGAAACCCAATATTAGCTTTCAGCAGTAATTCGCTTTTGAGACCACATAAACATAAAAACCTGAAATATATATTAATGATATTGGATATTTTTTATTCTTTTTTCATAAAGAGCCTACGCATAAAACGTGACTTAAAAATATCAGACCGTCTCGAAGGGTAACTTAAATTGTCGGATAACTTCCGAATTGAATTTGCCAAAACTTGAGATGGCCGGGGCGAATGTTACGTAAGTCTTTGAAACGGCAACGGTAAGAGTTGGCACTGTAATATGATTACAATCGGTATTTCCAAATACTCCTAGAGATCAAATGTCTTTTCGAATGCAGTTACAACTCAAACGTCAGCACGGGGGAGAAAAGATAAAGCGTAAAAAAGGAACTGAACTAGAAGAGTCTTAATCGAGTTCAATTAAGGGCCCTTCCTTACTTTTGGTAAGAAAAAAGATATTTATGTCGTTCTATTTCTTAGAAACTGAAAAGTTATTCTAAAACCTGATTACTCATTTGCATAATATCTTGAATAATCCAATTTGTTTGCGTAGTGGCCTCATATTTCTGTAGCACTAATATTTTTAACTATATTTACCCAATTATCGATGGCAGTTTTTGTAGAGCGGGCCTAGTCTAAATTTTGATACTGTAAGATGTTATATGACAATTCAGTTGTGAAGATAATTTTCAATACCGTAATATATCCTTTTTGTGTACTGCGGCGTAAGATGTTCGTTATTATACATGTACATTTATAATTCGTTCTTAATTATACAATACTTTTCCACAAAGCTCTACTGAGACCACAAATATTCTTTCATTATTGTTGAATCATTAATTATATCAATCTTACATTACATTAAAGTTCACATTTCAATCAAAACAATTCAGTATAGTAAACATTGTTTCTTACAACTACCCATTTATTTATATCATTGAAACGGTAGATATATTCAAAAGCGCGTGGGATAATTCTGAAACCATGAAAATCCAGTATTTTGTGAACGAGCTCTTAAATGTAACATATGCGATGAGGATACTGAGGCTCACGGGGGCAAAATATCGACCTTGCAAGAGATTTTTCTTCATTGAATCCTACCGACTATGCCAGTAACTAATAGAGAATGGGGTATCAGTTACGCTTGCAACTAATGAAAGCCCTTAATATGGATCCTACCGACTATGCCAGTAACTAATAGAGAATGGGGTATCAGTTACGCTTGGAACTAATGAAAGCCCTCCATATGGATCCTACCGACTATGCCAGTAACTAATAGAGAATGGGGTATCAGTTACGCTTGGAACTAATGAAAGCCCTCCATATGGATCCTACCGACTATGCCAGTAACTAATAGAGAATGGGGTATCAGTTACGCTTGCAACTAATGAAAGCCCTTAGTATGGATCCTACCGACTATGCCAGTAACTAATAGAGAATGGGGTATCAGTTACGCTTGCAACTAATGAAAGCCCTTAATATGGATCCTACCGACTATGCCAGTAACTAATAGAGAATGGGGTATCAGTTACGCTTGGAACTAATGAAAGCCCTCCATATGGATCCTACCGACTGTGCTAGTATTCAAAACAGTCGGAATCTCCAGATAGCCTTCATTAGGTAAAGCTGAAATTATCAATACCTTGGTCTCCAGTGTCTGGTTGCGGAAGGTCAGGGTGAACGGGCGGCAGTGCTCGGCTCGCAGGCGGTCAATGGAGCGGGCGTCGATTGCCTTCATCAGGTACTCGTTCACCTCGTCCTCTGGCTTCTTGAACTCGTTGCCTTGCTCGACCCTGCAAAAAAAACAATAAACTCTCCACACCTAATTTAGAGAGACTTACGTTACACTAGACTTAGACTGTAAGCCGCCGAAGGTAGCTGGGTGAAGAGTTTCTAAACCGAATATTGTTGGTTTTAACGAAGTGTTAACAATTGGTTAATTCTGTACTTCTTATATATTTATACAAAATACAATTTCAAACATACTTATTATTATTATAATATGTTGCGTGACGTTCTGATTTTTTGATTATAAGACTTGTAATTTGTTTACAATTTAACTGATTCCGTTGTTTCGAATATTATACAAATCGCATGATAAATTTAGCAACCACTTTGAGTTGTTAATACTGAGTAATTCCGTGCTTTGAAAGTCGTTGATCCCGGCTATCTACGACAGCAGTCGTTAAGCCAAGTTAGAGGCCGTCGGGCGGCTTGAGAATTTCTAACAGTCAAGTTGCCCACTCACTTGGCAAGCCAAACCCCAATAAAGTTTAGTTTCCTCCTTGTGTTGAAAGGTCAGATGGCAGTCGCTCTAGTAAATATTTGTGCCTAGACAAAATGGGTATTTCGCAACACAAAAAATATTTCTTTTATGTAGCCAATAAACATGCTTTTTTAAAAAATATGCATTTTGCCGTTGCCATGCATATACATACGAAAAGTGTGCATGCTTGTAAAAGATCGCCCTTATTTATTCAAAATGAGATCGGAAGTCTACACAATGAACCATAGAGCACAATATCAAAATCTACTTCATCAGCCTCGATGTGGATAAGCTATTTATAAAAAAAAACGAAGGGCTATATCGGTCACGTTGGTTCTGCTGCGGATGGCCTCATTCCTGATGCGATCACGCAGAGAAACTCCCAACATAGCCCTCTTCATTGCTCTTTAGATAGGAGGCTCAAGCCTTACATAAATATGTCTCAATCGGATATCGGCATGTGGCTGAAAAAGGGATTCCTAATTTTGATGACAATCTTCATACGAACAATGCAAGTTAAATAAAAGCTTGTAAAATAATTTTTAAGAAAAAGAAACGACTTCAATGGGGTAGGCCGATGAAAGATTATTATACTTAGATGGTGCACTCTTAGATTAAAACACGACCGAAGGGAGTGTTTTAAATCGACACGAGTTGCGAATTACCTATTCTTACGTGTACCTATCGTACAACGTTTTACAGTACATAATGGCTCTTTAAAGTTTCGACATATGCACGTAATCTGCTGATTACCGCACTCGTGCGATAAAGTAGCACCATATGTACTGTAAATACATTTAGTAACGTCTTTACGCAGCATAATAATTTCATTTTTATGAAATAAAGAACGACATTAAATAAGGGTCCCACTCAGCATAATGTCACGGCAAGCCATGACGCTGGTTTTCAGTGGGATCCTGTCTTAAATCTATCGAATGACGACACAGAGGCAAACAACATAAAATAAAGAAAAAAAAGAACATCCACCTCTACTACATAATAATAGTTTTTTGTCACACCTATAAGTGTGAATGCTTCTTCTTTCCTAATTAGAACAACAACAACAACAGTCGTGTATTTCCTGATACATACAATCTGGGTCTCTTCAAGACAAAAGTGAATGGGCTATTACTGAACCCGCGAGCAACATCCTCAGGCCTTGTCATCGCTTTCCATCAGGTGAGACCAGGGCCAATCGCTGATCAGTAAATCATTAAAAAAATTAGAGAAAGTCTATACTAAGCTTTACGGTCCCTAAGTGTTTTAAGTGAACATAATACCAGTTCCAGATTTAAACTGATTAAAATAAAGGCAGATACTCGTAATAGCCAGAGGACTCGACCGTTTTAAAATTTACAGAGAAAACACCGAGTTATACTACAAAAGTAGATTCCCAAGGCAATACGTCGTATGGGTTACCTTTCAAGGGATTATAGGCTCTATATAAGTGTGTGGTTTGAGCAAACAAAGCTTACGATAAATCGGGGGTTCCTATTAACTGACGGTACTTTGAAATGTGGAATAAATTAGATGACCTTAATGGTGATATGATATATTTTTTTAAATACATATAACATATGGTTCGTTTTTCTTATTCCTGCCGTGTATGTAATTAAGAGTGTAGCCATAATGAAACCACTACTTGCTATGTAAGTGCCAAGAAGCATTCGGCATTGGACAGCAGGCCCATGGACGCTTGCGACGCCAGGAGAACAAGTGCGTAATTCGCTGTGTTAGACTAACGTAGGTCTCTCGCTCTCAACACAGCGGAACCTCGGGAGCTCTGAAGAACTTACTCGTCACCGGGAACACAAAACCTACTGAGCCTGTAGTACTCCAATTATAAAAAAATTATAATCGTATGGCATTTATTTTCGAACCGTGATGTCTTCGAGAAGACAAGTACGGTTGCCAGTTTGTTGCACTTTTAGCACCATCCAGGGGTCACTTGTAGGGAAAAATTAAATATGGCTGCGGTGTTCGGTAAGGGCGAAATGACATTCCGCTTTGCCGTAACTCTACCAGAGTTCTGGTAGCCAAAAAACATGTTGAGACTTGGAAAATAACAACTTGAAGCTAAGTTGGAAGCGAGCTGGAGGCGAAGCGAAGCTCCAACTCCACAAACCTCGTTTCGCATATTTCGTTGCGACTATACTCCTTCCAAACCGTCATCTTTAGCCACAGCATGTTGACACATGATTGTTGCAGCGACCGTTCCTTAAGAGGCTGGCAAACGCCAATGACCTTGGCTATGTCTGACTGCGTCTAATTGCGCCGGAATAAAAGAGAAACTATATACTTGCTATACAAGCAGATAATCTGAAATTTAATCATAAAAATAAATATATTCACCACATGTTTAATATAAATCGTCTATGGTTTGAGGTTTGAGTATGTTGGAACTGTGTTTTTAATTATACATCTTTCAGTTGAAAAAAAAGACATTACGATTGTTTAAGACGATTTTAAGACGTAGCTTTGCGATTTTTTTCGATCGAGCCTATTTTCTGAAATCGTGTTTTGGAATCGTCCACATACACCCTTTGAAATACAATGAATATTAACGTGTATTTTTATTTTTTTACCAAAACAAATGGTTTTTGTTGAATCACCGTTTTAAAATGGCAATTTAGCTCTATTCATTTCTTCCTGTGGCTGTAAAGACCTATCGCAGCACGGCACTTTCTGCAACAAAGATCGCAGGTGAAGCGCGAATCTGTTGATGGTTCCTGTGCAGTCCGAAGTCTTTTCTGCTTTAAATCATCGAGCCAGGCTAAGTCATGCTTCGCTACGCCGTCAAAAGTTTACGCCTTCTGAACCGTACAACATAGAATAACCACATTTACCATCGTGATAGGCACTAACGCCGCGTAGGTTTTGAAGAATAAAATCGCAAATTAGACATACCACGGAGGAATAATCACCGAACTAGATTGAAGGTATAGACAATAGCTTCGCTCCATTACGTCGGGCACACCCCACTTACGACTACCTAGTAAAATCGGCTCTCGAGGTGACGGCTCCGAAGATTTTATTTACTATCAATTTGAGTGAAGCCACGATACAAAGACACGAAACACGTAACAGGACCTAAACAAATATGTAATTTGTAACAGAATACGGGCACGGTTCCCATAGCATAGGTGCATGTAATTATGCCTAATTTGAAGAATAAATTACTTTTTCCTTTTACTTTTTTTTACATAGAAGGTATCTCTCTCTACCAGGGCTCGGAACCGGTTAATCTCAAAATCCTGAAATGATGGATTTTTAATTAGTTTATGCTCTTTATGTAGGACTCAATAATGTATTTGGGTTATTACTTCATATTGTTAGATTGCCTGATTAAACATGAAATAGTAGACGAAAGAACGATAAGAACTAAAAAAAATACCGGTATTTTTGTATGGACAGAATACCGGTTTCCGAGCCCTGCTCTCTAATAAGGTATAATGAACATCATCTTATTATATAAGCGTCAGTGTTCAAATGATTGTCGGCTTTGCCGCTAGATGAAGCTGTACCCTGTGCGACCATTCCTAAATCGTGCTTTTAAGATTTTCCCTGCGACGATGACGTCTGGCCTACCATTGATAGTTATTAGTACCCGTATTAAATTGCAAATAAATACTTGTATGGTCAACAGCAAATCTAGATGACCGTCTTAGTACTCTCGCACTAACGGAACAGTACTGTGACAGTTGGGATGCCGCAAAGTAATAAAAGTTACAATTAAGGTACTAAAATGATCATCTACTTATGCTGTTGACTATACTTGTACACAAAACTACAGGCCAGTGGTATCAATGGTATTATTTTGGGACCCCTCTGAACACTGGTATGTAACAAAAGAGACGCACTGAAAGCCAAGCGAAGGGTAGGCATGTGATTTAATGTTTCTGGTAGTGAGTAAGGCCGCCAGAGTTCCAGAGGATGCGAATTGAAAGTGAAGGACCTGCATAAGTCTCCAGCTGTCAACACAATGAATCAAGTCAATAAAAGACCGATACGCTTGTGAGCCTTCTGAAGGCTTCGGTGTCTGCCTACCATCACGGTGCCATTCCACCAGAGATGGATACGTTTGAATCCACCAATCATATTCATTGGTCCACATAGCGTAGCACTGGTGTACTATTACTTATTCTGTGGCACTGGTGGAAACGGGTTTTCGTCGTGGCTATGACATCCTCGCCGCATAACTGCGAGCCTATGATCGTTGCCATTTTATCACTTATCGTCGTGGATAAGACGCCCGTCACTCTCGAACTCGCATACTAGTCACGACGCAACGAACGAACGACCGGTAAAGAGTGTCTTATCCGCGAAGATAAGTGGTAAAATGTCAACCATCATAGGCCCGCTGGCTGTAAGCTCGATTGCCACCGTGGCCATCGTTGTTGTATAGAAATAAAAGACTTACTTGGCCGAATTCTTGCCGTGCTGAGAGCCGTGTCCCATGACGCGCATTTCCTTGGATACGTTTCCGTTCAAGGAGAATGTGTTCTGCGGCTTCTTGTCCTGTGAACACGTATGCAATGAAACACATTGCTCGCTTTAAAATTAAAAAATTCTACACGCACTTAGTGATGAAATATATGAACGTGACTTTAATGAGAAGCGCGTACATATATTTTCGAAAGTTGTGGAATATATAACTTATATAAGTGGAGTTTGACTGTACCGAGATTAAAATTTAATGATTATTTTTCTTAGAAATTGTTAAATATAGTCTGGCTAACGCGATTTAAATCAGGAAGAGCACGGCAAAATAGTAATATCGAGCGGGCAACTCTTCGTTTAAGAGGATTTCTTACTTTGATACTTTTAACTTTTTTTTCTTTTTAACAGGCAGTGTCAACAAGCGTAGTTTATTAGTAGTCAATCGACAGAAGGCAATATTATTATGAATGGACGGAAACAACACACTATACTTAGGTACAAACTAAAAAAACAAAATTATATCTTTTCCAATCTGTCTATTTAATTTTATTTGTTTTCGTTTTGTACTTATTTAAGTACTGATGAAGCGGATTGCACGCCATGTAGAAAGTGTTGGTGATTAAAAATACTACTGGGTTCAACTTGCGCTAGCCAGACTTTATTTGACATTACTATCTGAAATCAGAATTTTCGCGGGCAAATCAATAAACTGACACAAAGTGTTACATTTCTTAATCAATATCGACAGTTGAACGTTTATTCAGTATACACAAAGAGCTGCATACTCTAAACAGACAAACGAGAGAAAGTCGAAACGACAACGAAGTGGGTCACTCACCACCCGGCTGGTGTCATCCGGTACAATGAGGTACGTCTCAATGTTGTGGTCCTTGAGATAGGCGTTGCGCTGGTCTCCATGTCCGGGCTCCACCTTGTAGTCCCCTCCGAGGCACTGAAGTGTCTCGTTGGTGATGTGGACGCGTCTGTAACAACCTTTCATGTCTTGAATCATGTCTTTGCCTTCCGTTCCCCGTCCGCTACCCTTTGACGTCACCCCTCTAGCTGTGCGTCGCGTAGGAACTACCAGAGTTAGATGGCAGCCCTATAGCATTATTCTTGCAATCGTTACTTAAATTTATGAATGTTTGCCTATCTAGAATAGCTTGAAAGGGTTGTGGCGAAGCGCTTGGCGATTCTTTTGGAGTCGCAAGGAAGCGGTCTCTGCTTATCACTAGGAAGGCCGTAAGCTAGTTTGCCACCGTCGTTGTAAATACATAAAATCCTCACCAAGGCTCCCAAAAGCCTTCCACTGACACCTTGAATGTCTTACTCAGCGGCCCTGAAGGATTTACCCAGCGGCACCGCTGCTCTCCATGTAGTTGGCGAGCGTGACGTCGTAGAAACATACACCGAATTGCCAGTTGCGCAGGTCAAAAACTACGCAGTGAACGCGCCCGGCGTGGATGCCTTTAACCGTGAAGGACTTACCCAGCGAGCCTGAAGGACTTATTTAGCGACCCCGAAGGACTTACGCAGCGATACCGCCGCTCTCCATGTAGTTGGCGAGCGTGATGTCGTTGGACCACAGGTCAAACTACCATTTCCATAAGCCGAGGACCACGCAGGGGACGCAACCGGTTTAGATGCTTCCGATCGCGAAGGAGTTACCTAGTGACTAGAAGGACTTACCCAGTAAGCCTGAAAAACTTTCTCAGCGACCCTGCCGCTCTCCATGAAGTTGGCGAGCGTGATGTCCATGACATTTAGACCATGCGTCGAACTGCCACTTGCACAGGCCGAGAACCACGCAGTGGACGCCCGTGATCGTGAAAAACCTTCCCAGTGACCCTGAAAGACTTATCCATAGATCCTGAATGGCATAGCTCACATAGCCAGCAATACGAAGGACTTACCCAGCGAGCCCGTAAAATTACTCAACGAGCCATAAAGACTTACTCAGCGACCCTGAAGCACTTACCCAGCGACACCGCCGCTCTCCATGTAGTTGGCGAGCGTGACGTCGTTGGACCACACGTCAAACTGCCACTTGCGCAGGCCGAGGACCACGCAGTGAACGCGCCCGGTGTGGATGCCCACGCGCATGTTAACGTTCACGGCCATGACCTCGCGTACCAGCCTGTGAAACAAAAAAGTTTTTAGGACTCGCAGTCAAAAGATTGAGAAGAGTGAAATGGAAAATACTCCACCACTCTCAACTGTAAAATGTGAGTATACATGTCTATGAGATGATGTGTGGGAGTTGTGACAATGTGCAGTGTCTACCTACCCTCCCATTTCCAAAACCCTAACTCACCGCCATCGACGCTCGGGTGATTCAGTGTGCCCCCGAGCTTGATAAGTCGCGCGCGTTCGTCACCGAATTATCCAAAAGAAACTTAAAAGGGTGATATAGACATCCTCCGCATCGCGAGTGGCTACCGATATTACTAGCCCCTAAAACGCGTGTGATTCAAGTGAACAGTGCTCTGTAAATGGACTACCGTAAGGCTTCAGGCATGAGTAACTTCCCTTAACTCTCCTACACTCCCTTAAACATTGCCACAGAGTCTTCACTTTCACTTGGCATTCTGACATGAGTGGTCCCCTACCCCATCTCGAATCCATTCCATTTTGGAAATTTTCCGCGACTGCGTAGCCTAAACGCCCGGATTTCTTGGTCTAGGGTGGTAATCGGGCGCAGTACTCACGCGATGGCGTCGATCATGTCTAGCCCCATCTCAACGCAGCACTTGGCGTGGTCGTCACGCGCCTCTGGCAGTCCGGACACGCAGTAGTAGCAGTCACCCAGCAGCTTGATGCGGAGGCAGTGGTGCTCCGAGGCCAGCCGGTCGAATCTGAGACAAAAATGTCAGTTAATAACATTACCTTAGCTATACCCCGTTTTTTAGGGTTCCGTACCCAAAGGGTAAAAACGGGACCCTATTACTAAGACTTCCCTGTCCGTCCGTCCGTCTGTCACCAGGCTGTATCTCAAATGTTGAAATTTTCACAGATTGTGTATTTCTGTTGCCGCTATAACAACAAATACTAAAAACAAAATAATAATAATAATTAAGGGGGGCTCCCATACAAAAAACGTGATATTTTAGCCCTTTTTCATGGCTACCACTCGCCGAGCTAGATCTCAAGAACTGTAATAGCTAGACAGTTGAATTTGCACAGATTATGTATCTGTTGCCGCTATAACAAAAAATATTAAAAACCTGCCAAGTGCGAGTCAGACTTTTTTATAGATCATGCAAGACAGAACCCTTCGTGCGCGAGTCCGACTCGCACTTGGCCGGTTTTTTTAAGATTAGAATTTTAACGCCTAGTTTCACCCACGTTTCGTCGTTTCTGTAGGATATCAGAGGAGAATATCGTACTAATTTCACTTATTTCAGTAACTCTTTACGTTTCAAAGATAACACACCGCATATGTTCCCGTTTCAAAATTGTTTTCCTTGAAATTGCATGACGGATAAAGGTCGATTTTTCTAATCTGAAAAAAAACAAGGTATAGCGGCTGTCTGATAATTAGACCTAGTGTAAAATAATCCAAATAATGGATCGACAAAAAAACCCATATAAGTTTCGAACCTGCTCACAAAATTTAACGAAAATCGCTTGAGAAATGATGCCCAAGCTGAAACGGAGATACTTTTCTCACGCTTCGAGCTCGTAAATAAAGTTACTGAACAAATTACACTGAGACAGGTGACACTTTAATTGTGACTATTAGTTCCTCCACATAAGACAGCGTCTTTCAAAGGGAGTTTCCAATTTGCCGCGGTGAAAATCTGTAACGATTTGCCGCCGCCTTTAAGGCGAAGGGTACGGCAAGGCATTCTCCATACAAAGGTTGTGCAAGTTTTATTCGTTAGTTTTGGCACTACAGCATTTAATTTAATTTTTTGCTCGTACATATTGGATATACGCAGAACTTGAAGATGAAATTTTGCTTTATTAAAAAAAAATACAAAAAATTATTAAAAATAAAATAAATACCTCGAAGAAATAGCTTATACAACAATAAGCATATTTACAAAAAATAATAACTGTAATGTAAACCCTAGATGCTCTCACTAAATAGATAAAACGACATCCTCACTCACACCATTATTTTACAGACATATAAACAACCACAGCTATGACTAAATACTTATATTTCTCTCATCCATATTGTACAAGTGCATATATGTATGCTTTTTTTGATATACATATTTTGATTTGATTTTACATGTAATCACCATGTAAACCTTCCTCATGAACACTACGCTCAACGATGAGAACCGTATGAAAAACTGCTCGGTAGTTTTTGAGTTCATCGCGCTACAGATACAGACGTACAAAAATATACACCGCTGAGGCGAGGGACTTTCTTATATGTGTTGATTGTTTGAAAAATATACACAGGGGAACACCCCTGGGTATATATATTTTAAAAGCTAACGGTAAATAATGATTAGAAACAGCCAATTTAAACCCACTCAACTCAATGAAGGCATTCTCGACCACAAAGGTCTAAAACACTCGTTCAAGTGACCTCAAGCACGTATTCTTAAGGACAAGTCCTGAATAAACTATACAAATGGCCACCCTACAAGCTGCGGACGCCACAGTTTATGTATTGTCGACAGTATTTTAAAAAAGATTTTTATTCCTTTTTTACAATTCAATAAATCTAAAAGACGTAACGAACGTGTGAATCGTATACAATGTAGGAAAGTATAAGTCATCAGATAGCGCAGCCATTCGCAGATTCCCGGCACTCCATCATCACTATAAAATCAGCCGAAAGACACTGCTGGATAGAGGCCTCCCTCAAGGATTTTATTTAACAATGCTCGGTATTGGCTATGTGCGAAGTAGGTGGTGGAAGCTAGGCGATCGCAGCGCACACCACGGCAGAAATGTGTAATTACCGGGGACATCTGTCAAATTTACTTTCACGTTTCCTATTGGTTTCTTAACGGTTTCGTACGATTCGTTTCGTTTGTATTTATTTATTTATTAACCGACTTCAAGATTTCACAAGAGGAGGTTATCAATTCGGTTGTATGTTTTATTTTTATTTTTTAACCGACTTCAAGATTTCACAAGAGGAGGTTATTAATTCGGTTGTATGTTTTTTTTTTAATGTTTGTTACTCCATAACTCCGTCTTCTTAACTGATTTGGAAAATTCTTTTTTTGATTGTAAGTAAATATATTCAAGTTGGTCCCGTTATTGTCCAAACGCAGTTCTGATGATGGGATCCATGAGAAATTGAGGGAACTATTCAAATCTTAAAGGCAAACGTATAGTGATTTTTAGGTTTATATCAACAAATCGAGCATTTTCATCCAAAAATGTGACATTTGATGAAGTGGAACTGCTGGTGATGATCAGAATAGAACTCTTCAACGACGAAAAGTTCACGTTTGGCGATTTGTCTACCTAGCTGTGTTTGTTAAGCAAGTTCTATCTTCACGATAAATTTTTGTCATGCTCGATTTCTGATGATGGGATCCATGAGGAATTGAGGGAACTCCTCAAATCTTAAAGGCAAACATATAGTGATTTTTGTGTTTTTATCAACAAATCGAGCATTATCATACAAAAATGTGACATTTGATGAAGTGGAACTGCTGATGATGATCAGAACAGAACTCTTCAACGACGAAAAGAAAGTTCACGTTTGGCGATTTGTCCTTCTAGCTGTGTTTGTTAAAGCAAGTTCTATTTTCACGATTGATTTTTGTCATGCTCGAGTTCTGATGATGGGATCCATTAGGAATCGAGGGAACTCCTCAAATGTGAAAGGCACACAAATAGTAATTTTAGTATTTTCATAAACTAATCAAGCGTTTTCATTCAGAAAAGTGACATTTGATGAAGTGGAACTGCTGCTGATGATCAGAACGGAACTCTTCAACGACGCGTAGTTCAAGTATGGCGATTTGTTCTCTTCGTTTTGTTTGTCAAGCAAGCAAGGTTTTTCCATGATTCCATGAGGAATAGAGGGTACTTAGTCTTCTACCATTATAAACATACTTATAGCCATTTTTATTTTATTGTATGGAATCTAAGAGTGCACCATCTAAGTATAATAATCTTTCACCGGCCTCCCCCATTGAAGTCGGTTTTTTTTTCTTAAAAATTATTTTCTTATTTATTTCAGTAAATATTCCAGTGAGGGGTCTTTCTCGTTTACTAAAATAAATAAAATATTCATGTGTCATTATTTGACACCTCTGAGTTTGACACTGTCCCGGGACGCTTGACGTTTCTGACGTGCACATAGCCAATTGCGCCGCTCTTATCCAACGGCATCCCACGATCTAGACCGTCATTTTCAGCGGTCGTAAAATGGGGTATCCTGAGCGGGTGCGTCAACCATCATTTCGTCGTAACTTTTGCTCTTTGTATGCACCATGGTTCCGCTGTGTTATCATGTGTTACAACTTGTAGCTCTAATGAAGAAACGTGTTAGCTTTATAAATTTATAATATAGATGTCAAGCGCAAATGAAGAATGTGGCTGACTGCAGTCAAATTGGAATTAGGATCATATCATTATATTTATAGAAACATAAACTATATAATGATTGAGTCAGAATACTGGCGACATTGCAACTGTGACTAAGAGGACACGTTTGATCGCATTGTCGTGTCGGAATCGTCAATAGAGTGAGCCCCGGAGGCTGCCGTGTACAGTCAGATTATATATCTCCGCTACTGGAGCTTTCCAAGGTATCTTTTTATATGAATATAATTTAATAATATTGCATTGTCACCGAACTTACATTACGAGTAGTATGCTAAATTTTAGGTCAATCGGATACCGGCAAGTGGCTCAAAAACAGATTAATTTATTTTGATGACAACTTACATACTTACTCGTACATACGAACAGTGCAAATGAAATAAAGCCTTGTAAAAATAAACTTTATATTGACAGTATATTTTCCAGTGACACTGTGTCCTATTTTTTTGATAGGCTGGCCTAAACCAGGTACCGACTATCTATAAGATCGGTGATAGATTTAGAGATCAAAAATATAAACAAGGTGGCAACCTTAAAAAAATTATCGTATGCAGTGGGTAATTGAAAATCATTGGAATACTTGAAAAAAATGTTCGAATTCAAAAGTTAAGCGAAATAAATTTGAATAAATACAAAAAATAACCACTCTGAATGAAATAGCGTTTTTAATAACGTATTGGTGTTATTTTAATAAATAAATATAAATAAATAAATATTGGGGGACAATCTTACACAAATCAACCTAGTCCCAAACTAAGCAAAGCTTGTACTATGGGTACTAGACGACGATATATATACTTATATAGATAAATACATACTTAAATACATAGTAAACATCCAAGACCCAAGAACAAATATCCGTGAAAAATGCACATATAAATGCCCTGGCTGGGATTCGAACCCGGGACCTCTAGCTTCGGAGGCAGGATCACTACCAACTAGGCTAAACAGGTCGTCGAATAAAATATGTGGAGATATGATTTATGCTACTGGTAATGACAAGAGGTTTTAAAAACGAAAGTCATGTCAGATTGGCAGTTGTTTGTTTACATTTTTAATCTCTATTTTCATCTCAGACCTTAGTTTACGCTGATAGTTGCGGGTTGGAGTTGCCGTTTGACTGGTCAGTACCTCTACTCGTAATACATATTTTTCTAAAAACCACAAACGAAACGCGTTTGCGTTTAGTCTCAATTTGTATGGCAACAAACAGTTACCACCAAAGGCCGCCAGAGGCGCTGTTCGCGTTGCCATACAAATTGACTACATTTCATTTTTTAAGCAGGCTTTTTTCCGATGAAAGCAAATAGCGGATAAAAAGTTAAGTAAAACCACATTTTTAAATTCTCGAAAATATCCTAATTTCTTATCAATAAATCAATTTCAAAAGGTCCTCTTTCTAAAAGAGAGTAAGTGACAAGTAAGGCGTCACAGCGTAACAAATCATACAGAAACACTTACTAAGACAGATTTACCAAAGAAAGTGAACTGCTGTTCTTTGCTGTGCTGTGACTGTCAAAATTTCATAGTTTCACGTCATTAACTATTGTTTGCTTTCTTCCATTTTCGTAAATATTTAGAAAACTAATAGCTACAAAATAATAAAAAAAATATTTTGGGGTTTCTTGTTAACCAATTAACAAAATGAGTTAAGTTTTCATATTACTCAATAATTTGAAATGCTGTCAATTGAGACTAAACCACAGAATAGTATAATAATAGTATTACATAACTAAACGCTTCGATAAATGTTTCGATAAAAATATACCAGAGGTACTGTTTCCTCATTCTCCAGTGTCACTGATTTATAAAATTCCTTTTTAAACATTTTCGCTAGATTGTCATTTTCGCTAGTCAACCATTTTCCCGATACTTCAGTTTCCCCCTTCGCCAGTTTTGCTAGACCATGTCGAAAATAATAATAAAAATAAAAATTATTAAATGAAAGGTGTGTATATAGTAAAGTTTAATGTACAAAATCTTGGACTAGGAATCACTGAATTTCAGGCAAGAAATACGAACACCACGACTATTTTCTTCAAGTCAATTCGTTCTTATTTGCAATATAATATTGCTATAGTGTTATCCATACTAATATTATAAATGCGAGAGTAACTCTGTTTGTCTGTTTGTTACCTCTTCACGCTCAAACCGCTAATATGTCTGGCAAAGTACATTGGTAGACTAAGGGCCGGTTGCACCAACCTACGATTACAGGCCGGTCAACGTCAAATATGGCGCTGATGTACGTTAACTCCATTTTTGCGTTGCACCATCCATCCGTAGCCTCGACGTACGTTAAATTTTGACGATTACATTAACCAGTGGTCCGACCCCCTGTTAACGTCAAATCCAATCGTCAAATATGGCGGCATAGTACCGTATTTATTATGAAAACTAGTTTTTCTTGACAATTTAAGTAATAAATTGCAAAAATTTAATAATTAAATGGCAGTGTATTTTGTAGCAATTTGCGGAAAGTATCGGAACGCGATTCTATAACCTGATTTATGCCTAATTCACTTCTCTCTGTCAACCAACATTTTCGCTCCACAACAAAGGAAACTTTTACAAACTTTTGTGATGTGAACTAAATCTAGTTTGTAGTTTGAAAGACGATATGGTATTAGTGCAGATATCCTAGACAGAGAACAGACTGATTCATGTCTCACACGCCTTACAGTATAGGATGAAATATATACCGAAACAACGGAAAATATCGGACAACATAAAAGTGGTTTAAAACGGATATTCAAGGGCTATGCTATGAAAATCAAGAGAAGACCGTTTTTAAGATGAAAACTAACATTATTGTGTTACCTCAGTGATCTTCGTGTATCAAACTTTACAGAAGTATAAAATGGTGTCACAACAACAAACAAGTTTAACTTACAATGATGAACAGCTTTCAGCAAGCCTAAATTGTGTTAAACATTCTGTAGTAAGTGAGTGTGCCATATTACGTTTGAATGTGTTAAAAATATTAAACAGTTCAACTATTATTACATGTGTTGTTTTATTAGATAATCATTGATTCGATCACATTTCATTTACCCCTTCATTGGACATAGTTACATTCAGACAAATGCTAGATAAAGCAATAAAGATCGGTGAAGATGCTTACAGCAGACTTTGTTATTTTCCTGTCATTTCATATGCATGTACATGAGGGCTCAAAGTCAACTTCTATTTTGGACAAGTCCACAAATGTTTCTATCATTCTCATTTTGAAAAATAAAAAGTTGTAGATCTACATCTCTTTGTGTCTAGCATCTATTAGAAATAACCCCATGGATAGGTATTTATTTCTAGTACATGCTAGGGACATAACCTTAGACCTTATGTATTTTAATATGCACCTAGGACTTTGTATTCTGTACAGTACCTAACTACTATATTGATATACCTAATATGTTGGGGTACTTAGTATTCTATACAGTATCGCATTATCGAAATGCAGCCATCCATGTGTGTAACAGATGAGTTAATTTACACACTGCAGGTGGACCAGCAGAAGAGCAAAGCATCCTACACCCCATGTATTCTACACATTACCTCGGTATTGTTTACAGATAAAGATAACACAATACATTTAATTGCATGACCGATTTGATAAATAAATTTGTAAAACAAATATATAGAGTTCCCAAACTTTGTTTCATCATCATATCAGTCAAAGGACCTGACTGCTATGACATTGGCCTACCCCAAAGAGTGGCAAAATTTGTTTGTTTTGCAATAATTAGTTCATAAATTTGCTTTCAAAAATAATATATGTAAATACATAAAACAATAGTAAAGGTTTATCCTATTATATTCAAATAATATGAGTAATATAACAATAAAATTTTGTCAATTTATTTAGAAATGTATTTGTTTTATTTATCGATACTGGAATTAAAGATATCGGTATGGTGTGGCAGAATGTCATCTTGCTCATATTTGGAGCAGAACAAGAAGCCTGTTTGACACCTTAATGAAATAGAAGTGTAGACTGAGTTGGGACTGATGGGACACAGCACCGGCTAGGTTAGGGAGTACAGGGATTATTGCGGGTTGATGGAATCTAAATGAACCAAGGTATTGGGTGAAAATGATAGTCTATTCTATTTAATGGCTGACATCACTATTTTTATGAGGAAGATAGGGTATATAGCAAAAGCTGATGAAATTGCAGTGTGTAATGTGATATCTTACCTACCAACCTAATATGTACCTAAGTGCATTTGGGATGAAATCAAAAAAGAAAAAAAAGAAGCAGTAGATATCTGTAAAGGCCAATAATAAACAAAACTATGAACAATTTTAATCATCATTTTTATTACATTTGACAAGAAGCTTATGTAATGTTGTGAAGTTCTTCTCATAACCTATTAATCCCAGTATTATAAATTCCATTTCAATTGGTTTGAATGTGCCACACATTTTTGTTTCTTTCACTTCGGTCTAAAATAATTGCTCATGCATCTTAATTCTGCACCTGAAATAAATTCCCATATTAATAAAAACATGACATGTGATATTTACACCATACAAGTATTTTTATATATCAACATCTACTTGTTGAGATTTTTACTACAAAAATCTAGTTGTTTTAGTTATGTCCTAAAGGACTCCCGGGTCTGCTTTGGTATCCGAATTCAAGGATGAGGCATAGGCACTAGTTTTATAAAAGCGACTGCCATCTGGCCTTCCAACCCAGAGGGAAAACTAGACCTGTTGGAACTAAACCAGTTGATGTTCGCCGTCACCCAAAAGCTAATGTTATAAGTTATAATCGATGTCATATGATATTTCACACTCTGACCAAGTAAAAGCCGGGTTTCGAACCCACAACCTCCAAATTGAAAGTCGCGTGCTGTAACGCTCGGCTACTGAAACTAAAATTTAGTTTGTAAACAGCTAAAGAGGTTATGTTAGGTTTCGTGAGTAGGTAGGTAGCGGTAGTATGTAATAGACGTAAAATATTATAACTCACCGTAGGTATTGAAGAAGGAGAATATCATCCATCCAACATATAAAGCTCCGAATGCTTGTGAAACACAAGATGTTCTAATGATGGGTCGTCGTTTTGAGAAATCTCACTCGGTAGACTGTATTGTGCCCATGAATATTAGAGGCAAGTTTCTTGAATACACTTTTTTTGTTATTTGATCGTGTAAGTAACGTATATTCTCTAAAATATTGTCGAATTTATCAGTATTTTAATAAATAGCTGCTTTTAGCGCGTTTTCATCTCTTGTCAAAAGTGACATGAGCACAGACAAAAATGAATTTTCAAGCTCGGTTGCTATATGCAAAAATAATTACCCGAAAATTATTTTGGTGTAAGTGCGTTTCTTAAGTGGCAACCCGATTAACAATTACAATCCGTGATTTTGAAGATGGTGCAACCCAACGGATTTAACGGTCGTTAAAATCCACATGTGATCGTCAGATTTTGACGAAGACCGCTTACAATTACAGACGGTTTGGTGCAACCGGCCCTTAGGCTGGGTTGCACCAAACCGTCTGTAATCGTAAGCTGTGTTCGTTAAAATTTCAATGTATGGAAAGTGTGACAAGTTTGTATGGGATGACAGCTGCCGGCGCCATATTTAACGTTGATCAGTCTGTGATCGTAAGTCGGTGCAACCCAGCCTAAGGCTGGGTTGCACCAAACTGTCTGTAATCGTAAGCGGTGTTCGTTAAAATTTGAATGTATGGAAAGTTAGAGAATGTTCTATAGGATGACAGCTGCCGTATTTAACGTTGATCAGTCTGTGATCGTCAGTCCGTGCAACCCAGCCTTAAACGCATCACATTCAAGTTTAACGACGTGCCTTGTATAACGTCCGTATCCCGGACTATGAGATCCACTACACAATAAGGTCAATAAGCATGGATACCCTACCGGTCAACGGTGAATAGGGAATTAAATTGCACAGTGCCGACTGAATACGCCATACGGATGAGCCAGCTGCAATCAAATAAGTACCAGAAATAGTAAAAACGATGCAACAATAACAAGTCCGACTCATTCAAAACACGACTCTATTCACGTACATACAAAGTTGAAAATAAAAAACCACACGTCGTTCACCTGCCGAACCGGAGCGCTTTTCCGTACAAACGCTTCGATTGATTCTAACAAAAATTTTAAAAATGAAAACAAAAGTGTCTCCAACGGATCAACAGTGCAGCGCGACGGAATATAAACTTTATTGCGATTGAAATGGGGTTGAAAGTTGATGTGTCGTATTGGGTATTATTGTTAGTTTGAAAGCTGTCAGTTTTTCATTTCCCA
The DNA here is from genome assembly GCA_905163555.1 of Notocelia uddmanniana. Lineage (NCBI taxonomy): Eukaryota > Metazoa > Arthropoda > Insecta > Lepidoptera > Tortricidae > Notocelia > Notocelia uddmanniana. The sequence goes on from LR991052.1 coordinate 70,784,029, forward strand.
CTGGGCATGGTCACTGAGATTTCAGTTCAGCTTTAAGCTGCGTTTGTTTCACAATCGGAAATTGTATTATTTTTGAGTTTCCGTTTACATTCAATCCCTTCAAACATAACCAAATAACTCATATTAATTCAGACTGTATTCAGATCATCTAATCAAAAATGGAATTGAACCGAGCGGGCCGATAACATGTAATGTAAGAAAGCATGTAAGATTTGGTCTTGTTTCATTGAAGTACTTTGATACAATTATTTGATTGTTAACGTTAAATTCTCCTCAGCCCTCTTATTCGCACACCTACTCGTCCTCACCTGTCACCTCTTACCTCACACGTTTTTATATGGAAAATGACAGATGTAATTTGTCAAATTTTGACAGTTTCCATATAAAAACAGGTGAGGTGAGGATGAGTCCGTATGTAAATAACAGCCCATGTTATAGGGAAATAATAGTGGATATTAGCAACATAATAAAAACTGGCCATTACCTCCGGTTTTATAAAGTGGATTTATATTTTAAGGTTTTTTTTTTTTCAGTTTAATCTACGTTGCGCCAACGGCAATAAAGAGTTATAGCATTTTTATGGTATTCATAAACATTGGATAACTGAAGTAAAGAAGAAATGAAACGAGAAAAGGCTAGATTAGAAAGGGAAATAAAAATTGATTTAGCTTAGTTGGTAGTGACTCTGCCTACGAAGCCGGAGGTCCTGGGTTCGTGTCCCGGTCAGGGAATTATTGTGTATATTTTTACACGAATATTTGTTCTTGAGTCTTGAATGTTTTCTATGTATTTAATTATACAAGGTGGGCCCTGTAACTGGAGCAAATATTTAAAAGGACGCACGCTTCCTTAGGGCATCTGTAACACCTGGTGTACAATTTTTGTCCAAAAATTTTCGTTTCGGAGAAATTTTAGACGTAAAGTTATGACCTCCAAGTAATGCCTTTGACACCACGAGATTATAGCACATCAGTCAATGCAGTGTTTGAGGTAGTATCAAGTAATGAGTCATAATAGCTTTTGGCATTTTTTGTCTTCAAGGATATTTTTGGTATTAATAAAAACCATTTTTATTGACTTTCTAAATAAATTGACATTAATGTCACTTCACAAAAGTAATGAAAATAAAAGTAAGCCGTCATTGAAGAAAACAAAAATTCAAAAAAAAATTTTTCAACTGTGACCACTGGAAATAATTTCTGGCCCGCTAAATAGTCCACCGTTTAATATTTTGCTCCTGTTACAGGGCCCACCCTGTATAAGTATGTTTTTCTTCTCCAGCATTAGAGGTATAATGATGAAGATAGATGTATTGTGAACACAAATAAATAAATAAATAAATAATCTGTCCATTAGATGACTGACAGGGTTTAGGAATCAACTCGTCACACCAAAATTTTGTTCTAATCGGCCACACCGCCAAAAGCAGTATTATTTGTTTCAACTCGTCACAACAAGATTTAGTTCTATTAAGTTGTGTAGCTATTGGTCACATTGCAAATCTGTTCTTATTCGTCACCCCGTCAAACAGTTCTAACCGGTCACAAGGTCTCAGTTAGGTACGACGACGAGCGAAGCGAGGAGGAGTGTCAGTAGAACTGCGACCCTACAGTGCGCGAGCCGAGCGAGCGAAACGAGCGCGCCGCGGCAGCGGCCGGCGAAGCGCCAGAACCGAACCTATTATTCTACTTGTGACCAGTTAGAACTGTTTGACGGTGTGACGAATAAGAAGAGATTTGTAGTGTGACCAATAGCTACAAAACTATGATGTGTCTTAATAGAACTAAATCTTGTTGTGACGAGACCGCCACCGGTGACAAATAATACTGCTTTTGGCGGTGTAACCGATTAGAACAAAATTTTGGTGTGACGAGTTGATTCCTAAATCACTGACAGCAGTATTAAAACAATAACCTTTTTATACAAACAAATCTATACCATGGACTAGTCAATATATTACTGTAAGACAATCATAATCATATATTATTTGTCTCCTGATTTAAGGCGTGCTAAATCTCTTGCTGTCTTCAAAAAACAACTTAAGGATTATTATTTGTCACTCCCATGACCCATGACACTTCAGGCTCAGCGCCTTTAGACTTTGTGACTAACTATATATATATATATATGTATGTATGTATATATTTTTTATATATGTATATTATTATAAATATAGTATAAAACTGTTGTAATTATTAGTAGGTTTCATAAATTGTTTCTGCACTTACTGCGAATTGTAATTATTTGCTTTGATTTCCGCTACCCAAAGGTTGTCTGGTAGAGATCGCTCTTTAGCGATAAGAGCGCCTTTTGTTTGCCTCTACTTATTGTTATTACGTACTGTACTGTGTCCTTTAATTGAGGTGTGCAATAAAGAGTATTGTATTGTATTGTAATCAATGATCGGTTATTCGGATTCTCCCACGCGGGATATCAAGTAGAAAAAGTAATATAGATACGACAGTTTCCCGCGATACCGAATATATCGTTAAAAAATAAAACAATCTAAATAGTCTGTAAAGGATTTTTTACTATTTTACAGTTTAAGTTTACAATCTTTTTTTTCTTCTTTAATGTTGTTGTTTTATATTATTGGTGAGCAATAAAACGATTTTACATTGTAGACATTGTTTTTCCCCAACTACCTCTCAGTTGAAAGAAGTGTAATTCACTTTTTGATAGCGAATACATTAATTCAAACAATTAACCCGTAGTAACCATAAATTAGCTGATAGACACGCTTACTTACTCGCCGAACTTTTATCCAAACGGTACAAAATGTGCCGCTTTGGTGGCAGTAACTGAGCTGTCAGTGTGAACACTTGCACGGCTAGCACAAGACGGCGCGCGAGCTATATCGCGCGCGAGATAGACTATCCATCTCTATGCTCATTTGTTCGATTTGGACAAAAGAACGGCGAGTAAGTACGCGTGTCCATCAGCTACTTAGATGTTTTAAAGTGTAATAAAATAACACATTGTATTTTTTTGCCTTTTCTAACAACATAAAGCCCGGATTCCCGGGGCATATCCATACTAACAAAATGATTGAGGTCGTTCACCCCGTGTCTAATCCAAATAACCGATCACTGATCATAATGGATTTCTATACATTATTAAACAACTGTTATTATTCAATTTTTAAAAGAGGCACACGCCAATGCACGTATTCTGCCACCTTATCAATTTTTAATTTAAATCAAAATATTTTGCCGTCGTAGAAAAAATATTGTAAGCAACGTTACATAATTAGGTCTATAAATTCTCGAGTCTTTAATAACAAAACTCACTACGTTCGTTTTGTTACAGTGACTCTCGGTTTTTAAGAACCCTTGTTATATGACTGATGCATTGAATACTAATATCGTCGTCCAGTACCCATAGTACGAGCTTTGCTTAGTTTGGGACTAGATAGATTTGCGTAAGATTGTCCCTCAATATTTATTTATTATTATTTATAATTATAGAAGTCACATCCACGTCGAAACTAGTAACAACAAAAGACAAAAATGAAAGTCAAAGTACAACATAGCTGCAGAGCACTGGAAACGCTCTATACTAAAAGTGACGTCACAGTTGAGTAGCCCCGTACTACAGTTGTATGGAAATATAATAATTTGCTGTTTTGGTCTTTTGCCTATGCGGCCGCAAAAAGGCGTTCGCCGTACTTCTGCCAACGAACGTCGTCTTCTTCCGTTAAAGTTATGCCATGTTCTTCCGTCTGTCTGTCCGCGGGTTAGCTCAGTAACTAATAGAAAACTGTAATTTGACATCGATATACGTAATCAATCATGCCAACAAAACAGTAGAATACACTTTTGAAAAAATTAAAATATTTATATAAATAACCACAATTTAAGGCTGGGTTGCAGCAAACCGTCTGTAATCGTAAGCTGTGTTCGTTACAATTTGAATGTATGGAAATTATGACAATGTTCTATGGAATGCCAGCTGCCGGCGCCATATTTAACGTTCATCACTTTGATCAGGTCCGCGGGTTAGCTCAGTAACTAATAGAAAACTGTAATTTGACATCGATATACGTATCAATCATGCCAACAAAACAGTAGAATACACTTTTGAAAAAAATTAAAATATTTATATAAATAACCACAATTTAAGGCTGGGTTGCACCAAATTGTCTGTAATCGTAAGCTGCCTTCGTTAAAATTTGATATAAGGAAAGTTTGGCAAGTTTCTATGGGATGACAGCTGCCGGCGTAATATTTAACATTGGTCAGTCTGTGATCGTAATTCGGTGCAACCCAGCCTTAATAAGGATAGAGCAGAGGCCATTGCTCCGCAATACCGACTTAGACTGCCCATCAATCTAAGCGCGCAGTTGCAAGCTCTAATAGAAGTCGTCGCTTTATTGCGACGAGTGCTTGGCCGTAGAAAGACGGTAGTCACTTGTTTCACATATCCTTTAGACGTTTTGGAATTGACGCGGGTAAATATAGTGAGCAATAGGCGAGTGTTGTATGTGTCTTCGTATTGTGTGTATTTAGTGCGTTTTCGTAGTGAGAGGAGAGGTTGCGGATTTATCCGATAGTGTACGAGTGATTGATTAGAGATTGCGATTGTTTTCAGGTATCGATTGATTGCAGTACATTTTGGAGATGCCAATGTCAGTTTCACCGGATGCAGATTAATAAAGAAACGTTCAATGTGTAAATTAAATAAGTTATAATCTTAAAGGGGAGAGATGACCGGGGTTCAGTGCCTTTGAGCACATCACCATCAAAGTTTTAAAAGGCTCTATTCCTTCCTTTGAGCAACAGAAAGGAATGGTGAAATGGCAGACATACAAGTTATGCTATATGTCCTAAATACAATGATATTTTTTTATATGTTGGGCTGTACGAGCAAAAAAAAAAGATAATACGTAGCGTTTAACACTTTCACTGCCATACTTAAATCTTGAATATACTTCCGAAACTGATGTAGTGATAGCGACCTGCTTGTAATGACAGGCCGCCTAGCGGGTTGTCTGGCATTTGAGAAAAGCCGGCGGCGCCGCTAGGCGGGTTTCTGGCAGTAATTGGGTTAGTACCCAGTAACCTCTTTACAAAACGGATCGGCGTCGAGTCTAATTAGAGATTTAAATCAAATTAAGCCTTGAAACCTGACAGCAGACGTAGAGGCTAAAGGACGCTATAACTGCAAGACTGCATTGCTTGCTGACGTTTTGTCATAATCTATTCATTTAATTAGAACGGGTGTTTCCCTCTACTAAACTCTTTTTTACGCAGCTCCAAAGTACAATTTATTCTAATATGACGTGTCCATTCATGTTTTTGTCGTAATTTACAAGTATAATTTTGCATTGCACCTCATTTAAGGCGAAGGGGTGGGCAAGCTCTTTCCATACAAACTTTGTGCAAGTTTTTCTTCGTTTGTGTTTGCACTCCAGTTACTATTTTTGGTCCATATGCTTATTTTTTTGTGAGCTATGTCTTGATGTTTTTCTTTTTTAATTTTAATTATTTTTTGTATTTTTTTTTGTTGAAATACTGCAAAATTTCTACATCAAGTTCTGCGTAGTATATCCAATATGTACCAACAAAAAAAAATTAAATGCTGTAATGCCAAAACTAACGCAAAAAACTTGCACAACCTTTGTATGGAGAATGGCTTGCCCTACCCTGCGCCTTAACTAGGCCAGGCGTTTCCCTCTTCCTAAACTAATTTTTCGCGCATCTCCATTTTATTCGAACGCACCCTTACCATCCGGGCGCCCCGAGCAACCCATGCATTAAGCCAGATCCGCATTTGATGCGTGACGAGTCGTGTCGTGCCGCGGCATAATGATTATCGGTGTATTCGGCGTCATCCTATCGGCTTATTTACTACATATGTACGAATAGACCTCCGGGTCTAACGTATGTCTCAATCAATTACCGAATTATTAAACACATCTGTCATGTCAAATGGCAAAGTACTAGCAGTTTTCAATCTGACATTTAAAATTGAGTAATAAAGTTTCACGTTAACAGACATGAACATCATCATCATCATATCAGCCGAAGGACGTCCACTGCTGACATAGGCCTCCCCCAAAGAACCGGTCCTGCGCCACCCGCATCCAGCTGACACCCGCGGGCCCTTACCAGTGGTCGCCGCTGGAGAACCTTTCTTGCCCAAACAAAAGGTAGTAAGTGCCGTGACTTCCCTATGAAGATACGACCGTTTTTGATTTACTGTATTGTATAGTGGTTTTAAATGTAGATTAGGAGGTGTCGGTACGGAAACCTTCTCTGTGCGTGACCCGACACGCACTCGGCCGGTTTTTTATGGCTTATTTATAGTACAACAATGATATTTACCGAAATATTATGACATATTTACTTCAAAACTTCTTCGGGATGTATGGTATCGAACTTTGGCAGTTTTTTGTGCGCAATTTTTGTGAAAAACAAAGTAAAAATAAAAGTCTATTTTACGTTGCTATACAGGGAGTGGCCTGTAAACGGAGTAACAAATTAAACGGTACACTATTGAGCTCTCCAGCAGTTATTTCCAAATGGTTTCAATAGAACTGAAGAAGTTTTTATTTTATTTTTAATGCAAATAAAGCTTCCGTGTACTTTTTTACTCTACTGGAATGATATTAATAACTTCATCCTCCTAGCGTTATTCCCAGTACAGTTGCATCTTGAAGGATGCCTGGGGCCGCTACCTAATCCCAAGAATTAGCGTAGGCACTAGTTTTTACGGAAGCGACTGCCATCAGACCTTCCAACCTGAGGGGGAAACTAGACCTTATTGGGATTAGGCTTGTCAAGTGAGTGGGCAACTTGACTGATAGAACTTCTCAAGCCGCCCGGAGGCCTCCAACTTGGCTTAGCGACTGCTATCATAGACAGCAACCGGGATCAACGTCTTAACGTGCCTTCCAAAGCACGGGAGCGCTCAGTTAGTAACCACACAAAGCGGTCACCCATCCAAAAACTGACCTCGCCCTACATTGCTTAACCTCGCATACCGCACGCGGTACGCGGCCGCCGCTGGACCATCGCTGTCATCTGCTGGCTAAAGTAAAAACTTACATCTCCTTGGAAAAGCTCGTTCTTCGAGCTGAAAGGCCCCTGGTGCCAAGATACTGTAGATAAAAATTTCTCACAAAAAAAAAAAATGAATAATTTTTTCTGGGCACAAGAGGTTACTTAATTGCAGATGCTCTAAGGAGTGTCCTTTAAAATTTTCACTCCTATTACAGGCCACACCATGTAGACGTCAACAAAGAACAGTTTTATGCAGATTTTACATATCAATGTGCATATTATGTACAACATACTAATATCGAAAATAGAGCTCAATCGGGGCAATAAAAATAAGTATTATTGTTTTCATGATTCGGCTCTTGCATAAAATATATAAATGTCTCACAAATATAAAAAACGCGTGTGCTTATGTGCCTGCGGGTGCATGTGCGTGTGTGGGTGTGGTTGCGTGTGCGTGCGATTGTGCATATGCGTGTGTGTGTGCGTGTTCCGAATATGAGTGTGTGTTACCTGGCGAAGAGCTCGTTCAGCAGCCTCACCAGCTCCTCAGCGGTGCACTGGTCCGATAGGGAGGTGAATCCGCAGATGTCCGCGAACAGGATGCTACGACAAACAAACATACACGCTGTTACAACATCATCCTTATCCCAGTATGCATCCAGAAGGATACGCGGAGTCCGAGAATTGACGTAGCCATTAGTTTTTATGGAACGGACTGCCATTTGATCTTCTGACCCAAGGGGAAAACTAGACCTTATTGGGATTAACCCTACGCCAAATCTATGTATTAGGGCGCCAAAACGGACTTGGGGCTCATATAGGGTACAACAGAAAAATAAACGCTACTTTTACATTTATTTACAAATTCCTATATTTGTTGTATGTGTAGTAGCGTACATACGAAAACATCAAACAGCTCGCAACGGCATATCGAATTCGCATCGATACTGTTCAAAGGAAAATAGAACAAAAAGGTTGTGTTGCGGGTAGAATGCGATATGAAGAGCATTTGGGTAGAATGGGGAATGTCAATAGCGCGACGAGCCTGTAATGTACTCGCTAGGTCGTACTGGTATAGTTGAAGAGCTAGTACCGGAAAATAAATAATTTTGGTTTCTATCAGGGCTCGAACATTTCGTGCCGATGACGTAAAATTGACGGCACAACGCATATAGGATGATTCCAATTGGTGTTATAGTAATTATCAATCTTTAATCATTTAATCATGCATCTATGATAGCATTTTTTTCAAATACGGCATATTGCATCCGAAAATTATAGAGTATTACTCTTTCTATTTAGAATTTTAATTTATAGGCGATCTTTAGGCGAGGAACTCATATTCTTTCAAGTTTTATAACAGGTTATAGTCTAGGAATGTTGAATCTAAATATGAACGTAAACTCTCTGAGACTACTAGGTTTGTTTATATCCTAGGAATGTTTAATCTAAATATGAACGTAAACTCTCTGAGACTACTAGGTTTGTTTATAGCCTTGGAATGTTTCATCTAAATATGAACGTAAACTCTCTGAGACTATTAGGTTTGTTTATAGCCTAGGAATGTTTAATCTAAATATGAACGTAAACTATCTGAGACTACTAGGTTTGTTTAATTGTTGGTAATATATGGAGCGTGACGTCACACGGCACGAAAAGTTCGAGCCCTAGACTGATCAATAATCGGCTCGAACGTCATGCATGAATAAATGAGTGGCGATTTTAGAGAAGATCAATCTGTATGTAAAATCACAAGGAACAGGATTAAAATCGCAATTGACAAAGCAATCACCACCACTACCATATCAGCCCAAGGATATCCACTGTTGGACGTAGGCTTCCCCCAATTTCATGGGGGGTAAATGCCATAATCACCACGCTTGGCATGCGGCTTGGCGATCGCAGTATCTCCACCGCACTCCAGGGTTGCTGCTGCCCATCCCATGGTGGTCTTGGTCGTAGTTTTAGGACATACCCGGGTCCCGGGACAAAGCCATATGACGTCACAACTAAATATTCGAAACAATCGTTTTAAGGGAAAATAAGTAGATAAATTGTTGTTTTCGATGTAAGGCACTATATAAGATTATAAATAATAGCTGTATTGTTTATGATAACATTGATAACAGAGCTATTTCACTGGTAACTTTTTACTTACAGTTGGATGATGAAACTAACTGTATTATTTTACATATTTGAATTATTATTGTCTCAGTCCCTCGAGTTTATTACCACTATTCCTGGCCGTCGCTGTGTGGCCGAAAAATTCAAACATCATCCGGAGACACATGTTTGAGAGTGTCATTCTTTATGTTGCAAACTGCGTGAAATTACAGTGCCTGCTCTGGGCCTATAGCGTGCCCGCATCCAAAATTGTTTCTGTGCTTAACGAAATATTTGATTGGCAACAACGAATAGTGAAGCGCTATGGGGAATATTCGGTATGTAAACGTAACGAATACACGACGTGTTTATCTTCAATTACTGTAACTGAAACGGAACACATCGCGTTTAAGGGGATACTGCATTTCTGTGAACCACGCCCCCAATATAAGAGACACGCTTATATCTTCCTCGCACGAGAAAACGAGATGAAACACTCTCCGTGATTGGCTTTTTCGAACAAATTTCGATAAATACCTGGCTTTAGCCCGTGTGAGTTTCAGACATAATAAATACAATGAAACGGGCCACTTACGTCTTTAAGGTCGAATATCGCTCGACACGTTTGAATCGCGGTCTTTAATCATGACCACTTATTGCGGCGGCGGCATGTTTAGAACTGCGTGCCCATGCCTTGGCGGCGGAGGCGAGAATTAATAATCTACCCTCGTTATCTTCACTTTTGTTCAATGATTAAGTTCCATGAACCTGTCTGAGACATGTCGAGCGACATTCGATCTTAAAAACGTTAGCGACCCGTTTTATTATATTTGAATTTGTGAAGTTTTATTCCATTACCACTTACAAGAGTTTAGATGGAGCAAAATGCCATTATTTTAACTTAATTGCGCCGTTTCACAAATTGTTTTAGTATATAGGCTGAGTAAAAAACGTAGCAAGTGACAGAGGGAAATACTCAGTTCTCAAAAGGTTCCGTACACAAAGTGTGCCAACGGAACCCTTGTAGACGATAACGGAAAGTCAACAGTCAACAGGTTACTTAATCCGAGTTGCGGTTTGTAGCTCGGAATTACTTGGCCTCGGAAATCTTCTTATACTTCAAATTCAAATTCATATTAACTTTATTGCCTTATTGTTATGATTATACAGTTAGCAAATCCACCACCACCATACCAGCCCTAGGACGTCCACTGCTGGACATAGGCCTCCCCCAATTTCATGGGGGGTAAATGCCATAATCGCCACGCTTGGCATGCGGGTTGGCGATCGCAGTATCTCCACCGCACTCTAGGAATGCTGCTGCCCATTCCCCGATGGTCTTGGTCGTAGTTTTAGGACATACCCAGGCAAATTAGCAAAGGCAAAAGGCAGGTTAGCAAATCACATAGCAAAAAAAACTATACAATTAATATGTGAACTAGGGCAAGATAAACAAAATTCTTAACCTAATTAACTTACACTACATCATTGCTAAGTAAGTGTTAAGTGTCCGATTTTGGCAATGGGTACCATCCTCAGCATATGCTGGGCCTGGGGTCCAGCGCTGATTTTCAGTTTGGCCCCTTTTTTGAGGATCTTCTGGCGAGATATGATACTATTAGATGCGCTGTGTTTAAGTATAAATATTGTATGAAGTAAAATTAAGGGTGTGGCAGGTGTAGCTGATTATTTGTGTAATGTAATGTGTAATTAACGATTAAATAAATATATAAACAATAATTATTATTATTTTGTGCAATAAGGATTAAGTAAATAAATAAATTAGTATAATGTATTTTGTATTTTCATTGATATTTAGCGTGTAGGTATAGGCTTAAGTACTTAGGTATGTATCCTTTTATTATATTTATATTTTCACAAGAGAGAGAGGGCACAGCGGAACGTCATCTCGCTCATATTTGGAGCGGCCCATCTGGGGAAGTACCTCCACCAGAAGACCGCAGCCATAATAACACTACTTGTTCCTTAGGTATGTGGTGTTGTGTTCCTGGTGGTGAGTAAGGTCGCCAGAGCTCCCGAGGGTGCTCTGTGTTGAGAGGGAGGGACCTGCATGTGTCTCTAGCTGTCAACACACCGAATCCTCAAGTTAATAGAGAGTAAGCAACGCGCTTGTGATTATTCTGGAGTCGCAGGCGACCATAGGCAACGGGGTCTGCTTACCATCATGCCACCGTCGTTGTATATAAAAACATATAGGGTTGCAACTAACAAAGCGACTGGAGACTGTAAGACATGCTGAGATTATACAGGTGGTTTTTCTTAAATTCCGTTAATTGCGAGGGCACAATCCTGAGATGAAATAAAGTAATCTTCTCCAAGACACTAGATATATTCAAAAATTCATTTTCGTTAATTAACACCCCTCGTATAGACCACCGGGGGATGGGCAGCAGCATTCCTGGAGTGCGGTGGAGATACTGCGATCGCCAACCCGCATGGCATATACCCCCCGTGAATTTGGGGGAGGCCTATGTCCAGCAGTGGACGTCCTTTGGCTGATATGGTGGTGGTGGTGGTGGTATAGTATTAAAGATCCTTAACAATTGAACAATGTTGACGTGCGTGTCATTCGAATTTCGAATTGTCATACTTGACAGTAACTTTTGCTTAAGAGGGCGCAGTACGTTTGGTTCTCCATACAAACGTATTTACGCTCTCATTTCAAAACGCCGTGCTAGAATAACATGAAACTTTGTATACACAATGGGATCCGGCATATCTAGGTCGGAAATTAGTTTCTGTTGCTTGAAATTATAATGGAGAAAAAACAGCGATTATTAAGGTTTTCATACAAGCCGTAAAAAACTGAAAAAACCGCTGTATTTTTTTTCTTTTACATTTTCTAGCAACAGCAACTAATTTCCGACCTAGCTATGCCGGATCTCATTGTATATACAAAGTTTCATGTTATTCTACCTAGTTGGTTACTAAGTTCTGTTACTCGATTTCCAAACTCTTTTCTTGCGTTAAAACAAATGCTACCGAAAAAATAAAATATGACATATAATGGCGGGTTGTCAGTTATAATTTTATAGCACACACAACACTTATCTCGTCATATTTATAATGGATTGGGGTCTAAAAGAAAATCGTGTCGCTGTAATTGCGTTGCACAAATGCGGGCATCCGCCAAACGTGATTTTGAAGTTGCTTCAAAATCTGAAAATCAACAAACAATTCGTTTATCGTACCATTAATAGGTACAATAGTACCCTGAGCTTTGATGACCGCAAGAGGTCTGGAAGACCACGCACCGTTCGGACCCCAGCTCTAATAAAGGCAGTGAAGGCGAGAATCGCAAGAAACCCCGTTCGGAAGCAAAAGTTGTTGGCAATTCAGATGTCTGTGAAGAGAAGCTCCCTTAAAAAAGTTATCAATCAAGACCTTAGACTACACGCTTATCGTAGACGGAAAGGTCATTTGCTTAATGGACGATTGAAGACTATGAGGCTGAATAGAAGTCGCGTGCTACTGAAGCGGTACGCACAAAATGGCCACCGAAATATATTATTTACAGACGAAAAATTTTTTACCATTGAAGAATGTTGTAACCGCCAGAATGACAGAGTGTATGCAAAAAACAGTCAAGAAGCGAGTGTAGCTGTTCCGAGAGTGCCACGAGGCCATCATCCCTCTTATGTCATGATTTGGTTAGGTGTGTCATACTCAGGGTTAACACAGGTCCATTTCAGTGAAAAAGGTGTCAAAACTGGGGCTAAAGTTTACCAGGAAACCGTTCTGGAACCAATAGTGAAGCCTTTAAGCCACTCTCTATTTCAAAACCAGCCCTGGGTCTTTCAACAAGACTCAGCCCCTGCACATAAGGCAAAAACAACTCAAGCCTGGTTTCCAAGCAACAAAATTGACTTCATTGCCCACGAAGACTGGCCCTCCTCCAGCCCGGACCTCAACCACCTGGATTATGCTATATGGCAGGTTATTGAAGAGAAAGCCTGTGCTAAACCCCACACAAATCTTGACTCCCTCAAGCGGGCCATAGTCAAGACAGTGACGGAATTAGATATGACAACCGTGCGTGCCGCTATTGATGACTGGCCTCGTCGTCTGAAGGCCTGTGTTCAGGCCCAAGGAGGCCATTTTGAATGAAATTGACAAATGTAAATCCTGATTGTGTGTACTTCATTTTAATATATATTTTATTTAACTTTCGTTAGTATATTTTATGTAGATAAGGATTATTACAGTAACATAACTTAGTAACCAACTAGGTAGCATGGCGTTTTAAAATGAGAGCATAAATACGTTTGCATGGAGAACCGAGCGTACTGCCACGTACTGCGCCCTCTTAACTCCACGTTAACTCTTAAGGCCGGTTTTCATTAACTCTTGGCGATAGAATTAATTATTTTATATAAAAATGAAATCAATTTTCATTACGTCGTTTCTATGGCTGTATTTACACGGCTATACGCTAGAAGGAATGGAAATCAATAAATCCACCTTGTATTTAACAAGGCGATTAAAAGGGGGTACCCGGTGCAAGTGGCAGCGATCATCCATGGAATCAGATGGTGGTTCAGATATATATGCATGTATGTATAAAACTTTGGGGTAAAAGTCACCGAGGCCACGACGAAACGACGAGACATTAACGAGAATCGCCAGTCGCACGAGACAAAATCAGGTGATCTTTCTTTAACCGTCTTCAAAATTTTAAAAGAGGAGGTTATCAATTTGGTTGTATGTTTTTTTTTTCTTTTTAATGTTTGTTAGTCCATAACTCCGTCATTTCTTAACCGATTTGGAAAATTCTTTTTTTGATTGTAAGTATATATATCCAAATTGGTCCCGTTTTTGTCAAAACGCAGTTCTGATGATGGGATCCATGAGAAATTGAGGGAACTCCTCAAATCTTCAAGGCAAACATATAGTAATTTTTGTGTTTTTATCAACAAGTCAAACATTTTCATCCAAAAATGTGACATTGGATGAAGTGGAACTGCTGATGATGATCAGAACAGAACTCTTCAACGAAAAAAAGTTCACGTTTGGCGATTTGTCCTCCTAGGTGTGTTTGTTAAGCAAGTTCTATTTTCACGATAAATTTTTGTAATGCTTGATTTCTGATGATGGGACCCATGAGGAATTGAGGGAAATCCTCAAATCTTAAAGGCAAACATATAGTGATTTTTGTGTTTTTATCAACAAATCGAGCATTTTCATACAAAAATGTGACATTTAATGAAGTGGAACTGCTGATGATGATCAGAACAGAACTCTTCAACGACGAAAAGTTCACGTTTGGCGATTTGTCCTCCTAGCTGCGTTTGTTAAGCAAGTTCTATTTTCACGATTAATTTTTGTCATGCTCGGTTTTTGATGATGGGATCCATGAGGAATTGAGGGAACTCCTCAAATCTTAAAGGCAAACATATAGTGATTTTTGTGTTTTTATCAACAAATCGAGCATTATCATACAAAAATGTATCATTTGATGAAGTGGAACAGCTGATGATGATCAGAACAGAACTCTTCAACGACGAAAAGTTCACGTTTGGCGATTTGTCCTTCTAGCTGTGTTTGTTAAGCAAGTTCTATTTTCACGATTGATTTTTGTCATGCTCGAGTTCTGATGATGGGATCCATTAGGAATCGAGGGAACTCCTCAAATGTGAAAGGCACACAAATAGTGATTTTAGTATTTTCATGAACTAATCAAGCATTTTCATTCATAAAAGTGACATTTGATGAAGTGGAACTGCTGATGATTATCAGAACGGAACTCTTCAACGACGCGTAGTTCACGTTTGGCGATTTGTTCTCTTCGTTTTGTTTGTCAAGCAAGCAAGGTTTTTCCATGATTCCATGAGGAATTGAGGGTACTTAGTCTTCTACCATTATAAACATACATTATAGCCATTTTTATTTTATTGTATATCTATCTAAGAGTGCACCATCTAAGTATAATAATCTTTTACCGGCCTCCCCCATTGAAGTCGGTTTTTTTTCTTAAAAATTATTATAGTCTAGGTTTTCAAAAACAAGTGCATACTACAATTCGTGAGATAAGGTAGGGGACCCCGGACATCATTCAGGATGTTTTTCAGAACCTCGAGGTAAGAAGGGAAGGTGTTCAGATTTATAAATTACAATTCGGCATTACCTTAGTAAATAAAAACAACACGCACCTAAAAGTGAAAATATAGTATTAGTCAACCATTTAATCGTCTACCAACCAACACGTTTAAATTAAGTTAACCGTCTCAAGAGACAGAGATGTTAGTAAGGGATAGTGAGATTAATGAGTTAGTCTGACTAAAATATAACTATTTGCTAATTCTGAGATATCATCATCTAGATACATATCATTACGTTTTTAGTACATTTGGATTTACATATATTTTCATTTCAAATTACAGTGTGTTTAAGTATTATTTGACTAAACCAACTCATTACATAGTGATGTTCAAGATATTTTGAAACTAGTCGAACAAAAGACCGCTCAATGACTTTTAAATTTCTAATTGTGATGTAGATAACCGTGATGGGAAATTAACTATTTTATTGGATGGGAAATTAACTATATTATAAGGTATTTTATTGGAGACTCAGATCATAGAAAGAAATAAATGTGAAACGAGGGCGTGGCGCATGTCGCCACGACATGGTCAAAAAGAAGTGTAAGTGATAACATATGAAAAAGCGTTATATTTTCTGCGAGTGCGAAGCCACGGCGCAATGTATCATGCCGCTGTAGCTTTGGTTGCTGCGTGAATTATTCAGTGGTGCGCAGCCGCTGGCCCGCTGCTAGGCTCCGCCAAACTAGAGTGGTGCCGGTTAAAATTGCAGTTTATGCGTCATCGATAAAATAGGAATAGAATGTCGAACTAGTCATTTAATATAAACGGTAAATTCACAAATCAATATTTAATAAACAAAACTTTGTTCCAAAAGATTGCAGACCAACTTCCAAATTGATCTTATTAACCGACTTTGATAGAAGAAAAATGGTTCTCACTGTTCTCAGTTCGTATTCATGTTTTTTATGTATGTACCGCTATAATGCTTTACTATGTTATACAACTTTGGTGATTATATGAACTCCATCTAAACTGGCCATTTAAATAGTCATCAATATCTTAACATAATAATTGAAAGATCGATGTCTATAGAACATCATTTAACGTTTGTCTCCCTCTAGTGTTCATTGCCTTTTTGAGCGGTGCGTAAAGCCAATCGCAGCGTTTGTTTACATGATGTCGTAAACTCGGCGGCACCGCCCGAGGTTTTCACAGTTCAATGTGTGTGTGTGGACTTGGTGGGAGAAAACTGGAGGCGTTGGTTTTCGTTGAAAGGAAGCACTAGGGCACTTCTCCCTTTTTTATGTTCTGAGATTGGAGAAGGATTAATGCTGTATTTCTTAAAATCGCTTCGTAAATAAGCCATTATTTTTCGTAATAAGTAAAGGATACAAAATGGTTATTGTGGGTTATCCCTAAGAGATAGATATATACCATAATCGAGTGTCTCAAGACGATAGTCTTTGACTAATGTGTGTGTGTTGCCAGTGATGACATATGGCACTGAAACGTCATCGCCTCATAAGAAGGCTCAAAGTCACCCAATGTCAAGAGCAACGGAGAGGGCTACGCTGGGAGTATATCTGCGCGATCGTATCAGAAATGAGGCCATCCGCAGAAAAACCAAAGTAACCGATATAGTCCTCCGAATCGCTTAACTTAAGTGGCAGTGGGCGGGGCACATTGCACATAAAACTGATGGCCAATGCGGCGGAAAGGTTCTCGAGTGGCGACCACGTATAGGGAGGTGCAGCGTAGATAGGCCCCCACAAAGTGAACTGATGACCGGGTAAAGGTCGCGAGAGTCCGCTGGATGCGGGTGGCGCAGGATCGGTCATTGTGGCACTCTTTAGAGGAGGCCTATGTCCAGCAGTGGACGTCCATCAGCTGATATGATGATGATGATGATGATGATGATGATGACACGCACACGACAAATAAATATAACACCCTGTATAAATATAACACAAATAGATAAAAATTGCATGACCTATTAAACAAATCGAGTAGAGAGGTATAAGACATATTTCTTAGGTTCTTAGGTTTGATAGATTAAATAACGAATTTCAGGGTTGTACTATGAATTTTGTTTTTTTTTTCATTATATGGATCCTACCGTAAGTTCGACTTTCAATTATTTATTTACTACCGATTTATTAAAAAATGATATCAATTACATACTAAAGTTTAATAATAATTAATGCATTTCTTAAGTCAAAATACAGTTATATTTCTATACTGTGACCAGTATGAAGCTCGCGGGGTCATCCGAGTTCACAGTCGCTTCGTCCGCGCGGGCTTGTTCACGCACCGCCAGGACAGCGCTAAATACCTACTCTCGCAGGACTAGAGGGCCTTAAGTGGGTGAAGTTATATTTCTCAACAAAACTCCAAAAAACATAAAAAGTACTTGTAACAAAGCCTATAATTATTTCTACAAACATCTGTTCTCTCCTTTATTTACATAAAATATTAAAAACAATGTGAATCTGCCATATTAAGAAATTCAAATCCGCAACCCATTTTTATTCTGTTCTCTTCAATCAATTATATTTATTTTCATAAACTTTACAGCACATCAAGCAAAAAATACAAATGACTGTCTAAATACCTTTACCAGGGACTGGACAGAAACATGTTGGGCAGGCATTAACTAGAAAGCTTAACTTACTATACACATACAATAAATTAGAAAATAATTTAATTAGAAAAGCAAACAAGAACTCAAACTTTACTTTTCTTTTTACTTTAATTACTTTTAGGTTTTGCATTTAATAGTACATTACGATACAAGTGCAGAAAACAGAAAACTCGCAACGAGTGGTGATAAATTAAAACACGACCGAAGGGAGTGTCTTAAATCGACACGAGTAGCGAATTACCTGTTTGCACGTGTATCGTACAACGTTTTACAGTACATATGGCTCTTTAAAGTTTCGACATATGCACGTAATCTGCTGATTATCGCACTCGTGCGGTAATGTAGCACCATATGTACTGTAAATTGATTTACGAGAATCTCCCTGAATAAATTGATTTACGAGAATATTATACAACCGTAGAAACATATTCCAAGAAAAAATAATATTCGTATCTATAAAATATTTTAAAAAGCTTGTCAAATAGGAATTGCCGTCGAAATATAACGCGGCTACCCGTTTGGAAAATAGCTCTTTCTCGCACGAGTGCTAAAGGTTTCACGAGAAACACTGCACTGAATAGCATTCTCCCGATAAGAAATCGAGGCATGACTTTTCAATACGTTCTCAGAAGAAATTCTGCAACTTAGAGGACATTCTTTACTAGAACTTCGATTTATAGAGGCTTTACACTATTTCCACCTACGTGCGATACCATCCTTTTGTAATTTTACTTTACAGAATGTCTTACAACCTCATAAACGGCCAACGCTACGCCGGGTTCACACCTCTAAGGATTATTTTCGAATGCACTTCACAGCGTTCTCTATTTAATTAAATTATCTATTACTAATAGAAACGGCGAGCCTGCAGACGATTATTTGGGGAAAGTGTGAAAGTGCGTTTGCCGATAGTCCAAGTATTACAAATTAACAATACTGCTTCAAACCTGATATTTTAACTGCATTTCAAAAATAACTGCCGAAACTAATTACAAAAATGCGCTAAATATACATAGCGAATAAACATACCCTGACCGTCCCAATAGCTTGGTGGATCAGAGAGGGTGGAATGACGTTGTCTGCAAGCGAACATACTCTTTTTTGGGTGATGGCGCTTTAGGAGCTGTTGGTTTTGCATTTTTGATCATTCCGAAACGCTCGCAAAACCGCCTTCGGCCCGCAACGACGCTGCGCCGCGCTCTGTCCGTTTAAATTTTTCGAAGCCCGAGTCAGGTGCGTGGCTGCATTTCTTACCGCCTCCTTATTGGGTACATACATTGCTTGACAGTTATTCTTCGTGGATTGCTGTAGCGTTAAGAGTTCCCCACAAAGGTGTGTGAAACGCATCTACGTATTTGCGGGGAGATGGTGGAGGAGAATGGTCGCCTTCGACTAAGTTGCCAGGGATGTGCGGGGCTTCTTCCGAGGCACCATTTTATAAATACAATTGCAATGGTGTCGGCCAATGGCCCGAGTGTTCTCGAGCCACCAGGCTCGTCCCGAACAGGCGTTATCTTTTTTGGGACTTTACGGCTGCAAGGCTTAAGCGAGGAAAGTACTCCGCCTTGGAACAGATGTACGATTTCGTACCGGTCGCTGTGTAGATAGGCATTAAGTTTTAAGGAAATTAGGTAAACGTTTGAGGGAGACGGGCTACGACTTCCGCTACGGGTCTTGGCTGGTCCAACAGGTTTCTATAGCGATCCAGCGTGGAAATGATACCAGTATAATGGAGACTTGGATCGGGCACGATGCAGGGTACGAAGGGGATGAAGCATGTAGCTGATACATGTTGGGTTATTATATATAAAATAGGGTAGCAAATTTGACGATGCTTGTGCGGATAAAGGATGATTCCCACTTGACCGTTTCGTTTCCGGACCGGGCCTAGACCAGACTGCGTCCGAGCCTTGTTCGTAGCTATATCGGCCGTCAAACGTTGCGTTGACTACAAGTAAATTTTTAACAGAAAAACACCGACTCCAAACTTTGCCAGACCCCATCCTCTTGGTATTTAATTTGAGGAGTTCCTTCGATTTTTCCAAGATCCCGTCATCAGACTTGGTGACAATGGGACCAATTAGAAAACACACCATTTCAAACAAAAAAAAAACGGTCCACTAGTCTCCGAGTAATCGGTGAACATGCATAAAAAAAATATTCGGACGAATTGAGAACCTCCTCCTTTTTTTTGAAGTCGGTTAAAAAGGGGCTGGGTTAGTACGCTTCCGAGCGTTACCGAACCTGGATGAGGCCCAGCCGCGCAACGGCCTGAGGGCCTACTCTGAACTTCGTGTCGTGCCGTCCCTTTTACTCTCGTGTTATACACTATACGTTTGACGGCCTGTTTAGCCTAGTTGGTAGTGACTCTACCTCCGAAGCTAGAGGTCCCGGGTTCGAATCCCGGCCAGGGCATTTATCACGGATATTTGTTCTTGGGTCTTGGATGTTTTCTATGTATTTAAGCATGTATTTATCTATATAAGTATGTATATCGTCATCTTGTACCCATAGTACAAGCTTTGCTTAGTTTGGGACTAGGTCGATTTGTGTAAGATTGTCCCCAATATTTATTTATTTATTTTATTTTGAAGTTCGGAGTAGGCCCTCTGTGTCTTCTGTCATAGAAAACGGGCCGGCCCGGACACGGAACGGCCTACTGTGAATCATCCTTAATACTTGTGCAGTATTAGGTAAGTTAACGAAGCATGGGGGTCGATTGTTACTCGCGTCCGCAGGAGCTACCTACCACAACCCCGCACGTGTCCCCTGGGTGGTGCTAACGAGTGACAAACTTAAAGGCCAATGAAAAAATAACAAAGATTGCGATATATGTTTATGTAAATTTATGTAAATGCCATACGATTAAATAAAAATAAACGAAGCGTGTAGTGCAGTGGATTATTATTTTTCGGCATGTTTTCGGTTATTGTACGAGTATTAAACGATTATTTTAAATATACATCATCATCATCATCATCATGTCAGCCGAAAGACGTTCACTGCTGGACATAGGCCTCCCCAAAAGACTTCCACAATGACCGGTCCTGCGCCACCCGCATCCAGCGGACACCCGCGACCTTCACCAGGTCATCGGTCCACCGTGCCTGCCCACGCTACGCCTTCCGGTACGTGGTCGCCACTCGAGAACCTTTACGCCCCAACGGCCATCGGTTCTACGTGCTATGTGCCCCGCCCACTGCCACTTAAGTTTAGCAATTCGGAGGGCTATATCGGTCACTTTGGTTCTGCTGCGGATGGCCTCATTCCTGATGCGATCACGCAGAGAAACTCCTAACATAGCTCTCTCCATTGCTCTTTGGGTGACTTTGAGCCATCTTATGAGGCCCATAGTAAGCGACCACGTTTCAGTACCATATGTCATCACTGGCAACACACACTGGTCAAAGACTTTCGTCTTGAGACACTGCGGAATATTGGACGAAAAGATGTGCCGTAGCTTCCCGAACGCTGCCCAGCCGAGTCGGATTCGACGATTAACCTCTTTCTCGAAGTTGGACATACCTAACTGGACAGTCTGTCCTAGGTATATGTAATCGTCTACAACTTCGAGCGTAATGTATCCGATTGTTAAGGGAGTTGGTGCGACATGGACATTTGACATGATCTTCGTCTTGTCCATGTTCATCCTTAGACCAACTCGCTCGGAGGCTTTACTGAGGTCATTGAGCATTGTATTTAAATCTTCCATGGTCTCAGCCAAGACTACTATATCGTCAGCAAACCGAAGGTGAGTGAGGTACTCGCCATTTAAGTATACATTAATTTTTAAATATACACATC
Organism: Notocelia uddmanniana; assembly: GCA_905163555.1. Taxonomy (NCBI): domain Eukaryota; kingdom Metazoa; phylum Arthropoda; class Insecta; order Lepidoptera; family Tortricidae; genus Notocelia; species Notocelia uddmanniana. The sequence continues at coordinate 70,805,643 of LR991052.1, forward strand.
CATCATTCGATTTCTCTGCTCGTTTGCCACCTATGTCATAAAAAAAAAGCTATATTTACTATTTATGTATTTAACACAAATGAAAACACTATCTAAGTAATTAATGGAAATTGTACGAAAGTTTTATTTATTTATTTATTAAGAGAACAAATAAACATAGATGTACGAAGGAAAAAAACTTACAGATTAATTATTACTAAAAATACATCTAAATCCTAAACAGTTCCCACCAAGAGATACATTGCTTATAAATTTACTACATCATACAAAAAAATTGAGAACAAAAGATACTAAATATAAGCAATTTAGAAAAAAATTGATTCAGGACAAAAAAAGGTTGTAGATCCTATGAAGAAAGTTCCAACATACTAACAAGAGAGAAACATAGTATAAAAAAATTTGCTCAATAATGTCTACTTGACATGACTCCAAGAAAAAGTAGCCCTTTAAGGCGAAAGGTAGGGCAAAGCATTCTCCATACAAACGTTGTGCGCGAGTTAGGTATTGACTACGCCTTTTATAATGCAATTTCTTTATTCGTAGGAAATAATACTAGAATTAGTGTACAGTCTTTTTTTTTTTTTTTTTTTTTTAAGGAGAAACAAACAGTAGTAAATGTACCAAAAAGAAAACATAACAGTCCAAGTACTTAGTTGGTAAACATGCATTTACTCCCTTGAGAGTTCCCACTGAGACATTCTAAGTAAATGCGAATGAAAAGTGACAAAAAATATACAGTTATATTATATATTATAAGCCTTTATTAACAATCTTATATCTAATTACATTTATTACACGTATATATTTTAGTAACAGTTTTTGTTAAGTTGGTATTACGTATATCATGCATACATATACATATATTCTATTTACAGACATCGGTTTGTATTTAAGATTGTTTTGCTTTCGCATAGGCCTCCCCCAATTTTTTCCAAAGATTTCGATCATGGCATTTCCTTCTCCACTTTGAACCCGCGACCACTTTTATATCGTCGTCCCACCTACGGAACGGTCGTCCTCTCTTCCTCGCTCCCTCCCTAGGGTACCAGTCGGAAACTAGCTTAGCCCATTTTCCTTTCTTGCTTCTCGTAAGGTGTCCCGCCCATTTCCATTTCAGCTTCCTAATAGTATGTGATACGTCTGCTATTTTTGTTTTGCTTCGTATTTGATTCAGAGGTATTCTATCCTGCCGTTTTACGCCCAGTATACTCCTTTCGATGCTATGTTGACAAGTTTGCAATGATTTCTCATGTTGTGCAGTTAAAGCCCATGTTTGGCATCCATAAGTCATCGCGGGGAGTACACACGTGTTGAATACCTTGCTTTTTAGTTTTAGTGGTACTGCTGGATTCTTCATCACTTCCTTTAGAGACCAATAACGTTTCCATGCTATATTTATTCTGCTTTGCGTTTCTTTATAGGCGTCATTTGAAGGAGATATTATCTGGCCGAGGTAAGTGTACTCATCTACATATTCTATAATATCCTTGTTGACTGTCATGGGTGTTTTTAAACGATTTGTCATCAATTTTGTTTTTGTTAAGTTCATTTCTAGACCCACTTTCTTGCTTTCGTCTGAAAGTTGTCTTAACATGGTTTGGAGTTGATCTGGGCTATCGGCTATTATTATGAGGTCGTCAGCAAATCGTAGATGGTTTAATAATTCTCCATTTATCTTTATTCCAAAAGCTGACCATTCCAGGTTTCGAAAGACGAGCTCGAGAGTTGCCGAAAATAATTTAGGTGATAAGGGATCGCCTTGTCTTACCCCTTTTTTAATTTCGAAAGGTTCTCCTAATCTTTCCGTTCTGATTCTGGCAGACATGTTTTTATAAATGTTCTTGATGAGGCGGATATACTTTTTGTGTACTCCTTGATTATGTAGGGCTTCCCAGATTTTATTATGTTTTAAAGAATCGAATGCTTTTTGGAAGTCTACGAATGCTAGGTAGTATGGTAGACCATATTCTTTATACTTTGCCGTAATTTGTTTGATGGTAAATATATGATCAACCGTTGAAAAACCACTGCGAAAACCAGCCTGTTCTTTAGGTTGATTTTCGTCCAAAATGTTTGTGATCCGATCTAGTATTATTTTAGAGAATATTTTATAGAGGTTGGGCATCAGGCTTATAGGTCGGTAGTTTCCAATGTCATCTTTACTTCCTTTCTTATGGAGCAAAATAATTGTTGATTTCGTCCATTGAATAGGGATATATTCTTGGTCGAGGATCTCATTAAATATATCTAAGATTATATTCAGTGAAACATCTATTGTGCCCTTTAGGAGTTCATTAGAAATACCATCTTCCCCTGGCGCTTTCGCTTTTTTTTGTGACTGGACAGCTTTAATTATTTCGGAGCCTATAATTTTCGGAATCTCGTCTTCTCCTTCTGAATAATCTGACAGACATATTGACGGTGTCGATTGTGGGTTCTCTTCATAATAAAGATTTCTGTAGAAAACTGTTGCTACTTCCAATATATCCGATCGTTTTGTTTTGTTCCTTTGGCCTTTTTGTTTGTTTAATTCTGGTATCCAATTTTTACATTCTTGTAACTCTTTCCATGCTCGTTTTATTCCTCCTGTCTTTTCAATGTGAAACATAATTTGCTCTTGTCTTCTTTTTTGCGTGTGATTCCGGATACATTCGTTAATTTTTTTGCTTATATCAGATATTTTTTCCCGATCTATGGGTTTTTGTTGTCTCAAACTTTGTCTTGTTTTAATTAGATGCTTTGCATCACTTCCAATTTTATCTTTTGAAATTGTTGTTCGGATCATGTTTTCGGTATTTTTTAGCTCTTTTTCTAGGGCGTCATATTTGTTTTGTATATTGTGGTCTTTGTGGATATTATCGCGTATAGCTTGTTTCAGAGAATGCAAGGCATTATCCGGCAGGGGCAGTTGTATGTGATGGTCATAATTTTTAATATGTTTCCGTGATAGATTTTTGTTTGATATGATCATTTTTCCGCGTACCATACGATGATCAGAATTAAAGTTGAGTTGATTTATTGTACTGACATCTATGAATAATTTGGGTTTATTGGTAATTATAAAATCTATTTCGTTCTTGGTCTTTCCATTTGGTGAAATCCATGTCCATTTCCTGTTGATTTTTTTGGAAAAAAAGCTATTCATTATACTGAGGTTGTATTCTTGGACAAAATCTATCAGTCTTTGTCCGTTGTTGTTGCGCTTGCCGGATGTATATGGTCCCAGATATTTATTTTCGTTTCTACTCCGATTTCCTATTAAAGCGTTTAGATCGCCCATCACAATTATCGTTTTGTGTAAGTCTTCCATAGCTGCCTTCAATTTTGTGTAAAAAAGGTCTTTTGTTCCTTCGTCTGCCGTTTCTGTAGGAGAATATATTTGCACAATTGAGATGGGATGTTTGTATTCGGGAAACTTCATATTTAGGACAGCTATTCTATCCGAAATTCCCTTAAACTCTTCAATATTGTTTTTGAGGTATTTTTTCACCATAAATCCTACCCCGTACAGCCCCGGGATTTCATTTATGGAGTAAAATATATAATCATTGTATTCATCTATTTTCTCGGCAGATCTTCTTACTTCCGACAAACCTATAATATCCCATTTTATTTTTTTAAGCGCATGATCTAGTTCATACAATCTATCTTGGGTTCTTAATGTCCGTGTGTTCAATGTTGCTATAAAAATGTTGTAGTTGCATTTTCCAGAGCAGTTATGTGTTATATTTTCAAGTAAGTTTGGGGGGTTTTGGTCTCTAGCCCCACGGGGACCAGCCGGGTTGGGGCGCTTTTTATTTATTGTTTGTTTTTGAGTTTTTTGTCTTGATGTTGTGCTTGTTCCGTTACCGATGTCTGCTGTATCCTATAGTTTAGGTGTAGTATTTTCTTTTACAGAGTTTGACCGTGCTCTCATGTAGGCAAATGGGTCTGTTCGATGTAACTTTGCTGGGGCTACTATTGGTTTCTCGCTGCATTCTGATGTTTGTGGTATTTTGGCAGGAGATGTCGAACTGTCCCTCTTCCTTTTCTCGTTTTCCTTAGGTTTTACTATGATTTTATTGTGTCTGATAAAGGCTATATTTCCTTTTTCTTTTTCTTGTTTAATTTGTTGTTGCAATTCCCTTCGTTTTTGTAGAGTCTCCTTAGAAAAATCTTCGGTAATGTATGTTCCCTGAGGTAGTTTCTTTTTGCATTTTAGAATTTCAATTTTTTTGTTGTATGTTGTTAATGAAATTACTATTGGCCTAGTTTTCTCTGTTTGATGTCTCCCAATCCTATATATTTTGTTTAAATCGAAATTTTCAATTTTCACATCTATTTTTCCAAATAGTTGCGAAATTGTATTCAATAGTTCCATGTAATTGTTTTCTGTTTCGTCTAATCCATGTATTAATATATTGTTCTTTTTATTTATATTTTCTAGTGTGCAAATTTTTTTATTTAATATTTCTATTTCCAATTTCAAGTGTTTGTTCTCTTCGACTAAAGGTTTTATTTTTTCATCTATAGTCAGCATGATCTTCTCTGTATTTGCAGTAATTAAAGTTGCTTGTTTCTCTAACTCCTGCTTCATCATGGTGAATAAAGTTGACATTGACATTTCGCCGGTCATATTTGCGTGCGATATCAGAACGCACCGAAGTTGCGTGAAAAGGAACGTATTTTATTATTTTTTCCGATGGCAGCACTGCCTAAATATCGGCAACATGTATTTTTGTTCTGGCAACACTGAGTTATTCTGTCCAAATTGCCTCCTTGGATTGCTGTCAGTATCCGAATTCCGATGTTTGTTTAACACTTTTGAGGTTATGTTTGTGGAATGGTTTTATCACTGTTTTGACTGTTTTCTTATGTGATGCACTTAATTTTTATGTGAGTCCGCCGATTTACTTCGTGACACTGCTATTGTACACAATCCAAATAGTATTACTCTGGTTAACACTAAGTTTCTATTATTTTTTCTCGAGAGCACTAAATAAACAACTTCACTCTTCCACTACCGGAAACGGAAAATAAAACCCTTACTTAAATAGGGGTTTAGATATGGAATAGCAAGGGGTCGGTGGGGATAGTTCCCACAGAATATTGTTTAAAATAAACTGAAGCGAAACCGACACATTAAGATAAGCTATCTAAAACTAACAGATACTGCGAGACGAAACATTAACCATAAGGTTACACAAAAAAATACTTAAAACTATTACAAGTTATTAACAGACAAATGCTTGGGAAAGAACATATGAGAATGTCGCCGAGTAACGAAAACTAGCAGACGCCGGTAATGGATACGTTACAGGGCTTAGTGCCACTTGAAGTAAGCTGAGGCGCCCACGGTTAACTCGCGTTTTTCGTTAGTTTTGGCACTACAGCATTTAATTTTATTTTTTGCTTGTACATAATGTTTGGATATACGCAGAACCTGATGTTGAATTTAGCTTTATTAAAAAAAAAACCAAAAAAATGAAAAAAAAATTAACATCAAGTCATAGCTAAAAGAAAAATAAGCATATTGACCAAAAATAATAACTGTAACGCAAGCACAAACGAAGATAAACGTGCACAAAGTTTGTATGGAAAGAGCTTGTCTACCTCTTCGCCTTATAGTTTGATATCAGTTTGTTATTTATTTAAACTTTATTGCTCAGTAACAAGTTACAGATACAAAAGGCGAACTTAATGCCATAAGGCATTCTCTACCAGTCAACCTTCAGGGCAAACAGATAATTAATATAGTAGGTGCAAGACAAGACTAGAATAAAGAGACGAACAAAGCCGACAACTTATTGGTCGTTTTATATGCCAATATATACGTAAAATAGTTATAGGATACAGTACATGCTACATATTAATATAATATAATACAACATAAGTACAATATACCATACATACAATACATAAAAATACCTGCTACTAAAACTATGAAGAGCCTTAGTCTCGAGAGGTTTCAAATAAATGCTTGCGCAACTTGCGTTTGAATAAAAACTTACTCTGAGCCTGTCGAATGGTAAGGGGGAGAGCATTCCACAGTCGAATAGCCTGCACGGTGAAAGACTTGGACATGGAATTGGAGCGGTGATAAGGGACAGATAGAATAAGACTACGGGAGGAGCGGAGTTCACAGCCCGTTACAAATTTAAATTTAGATTTGAGGTATTCGGGAGCAGCAGGTTCATATAAAATCGAAAAAAGTTTGTTATAATGAAACTTAAGCTTTATTTTTGCTTTTCAACATCCCAGTTTCTCCGCCGAAATATTTATGGTACTCGCAAACTTCTTTGACTGCCTAAACCCTTTCGACACAAAGCCAGTAGCAGTACATTTGATTAAAACTGCGAACCGTTAGCGAAAGCGCGCAAAAGCGACTAAATCTATAATTCAGAGCCCTCCGCTCGGAGTCTTACAATGGAGTGCTTAAATTAAACATCACTCGAGGAGCATTGCATTTGAGTGCTTTACGGGGTTAGTCTTGACTTAAGAGGGCAGTTACCTACTTAGAGAGAAGTACTACTTAATACTTTCATAACCAATTTAAGTGAATTAAAAGTTAATGTAAACTTATAAGTAGGTAATTACCAGTTCGAGTCGAACTACGACCTCGTTATACAGGGCAAATAATTAAACGGTAGATTATTTAGCAGCGGCTATACGCGATATATATTTCATCATTATCATGCCAGCTGAAGGACGTCCACTGCTCGGCATAGGCCTCTGCTAGGAGTTTCTCTGCATGATCGCATCAGGAATGAGGCCATCCGCAGAAGAACCAAAGTAACCGATATAGCCCTCCGAATTGTTAAACTTTAGTGGCAGTGCCACTAAAGTTTAACGATTGCCTACGTAGGCAACGATGGCGGTTGGGGCGAAAAGGTTCTCGAGTTGCGACCACGTACTGGAACACGTAGCGCGGCCAGGCCGCCCATAAGGTGGACTGAAGACCTATTAAGGGTCACGGGTGGCTGGATGCGGGTGGCGCAGGAACGGTATTTGTGGAACTCTTTGGGGGAGCCCCATGTCCAGCAGTTATGTATTTATTTACCTTTATTAGCGACGTTTCGACATGGCTTGCACCAGTCAGGTTCGCGGCAGAACCGACTTTTCAACAAATTGTCAACGGAGTTATGGGTACACACTACACAACATTTGTTTACCCCACAAAGCTATTTTAATTGTGTACAAGACGCAAGAGTTTAAAGTGTTATATACAGGTTGTTTTTATTGGTTGCCAATCCTTCAGGCATATAGCCGTGTATATCACAAAACGACATAGAATATTAATGTTTAAAAAAATCAAGATTTTTTTTCTTACTCGTACAAAAAAAATATATATATACAGGTTGTTTTTATTGGTTGCCAATCCCTCAGGCATATAGCCGTGTATACTCACAAAACGCCATAGAATATTAATATTTAAAAAATTCAAGAATTTTTTTTTCTTACACGTACGAAATAATTAATTATATGTATCACCAAGGGCGACTGCAAACGGGCCTGAAGAGTTAACGGTAATGTCAGGAATGACAATATTCGATATTCAAATGGCGCAAGCACGTCAATAAACCACACACAGATTACATAGGCGGCTATGATAGGTACACAGATTTGTCGCCTTGAAGTACTTGTACGAGTACTTAGAACGATGAACGATGTATCACTCTCGATTATGGACGATTCACACCAAATGGCCGGAGTCGGCGCGCGCGCCACCAGAGTCGAAGTAATTCGATTCGAACCCTCCATACAGAAGCTAGACTTGGTATCCAAACGGCAGCGGCAGAACTGACCGGCTGCCCGCAAACCATTCAAATATGAAATCTAACTTCTGTATGGAGGGGTCGAATTCCTTTGACTCTAGTGGGGTGCGCGCCGACTCCAGCCGATTGATATGATTGTCCATTACTGCCATTCCATACCGTTACCGTATTTCGAGCACCGATGTGGGCATACCCTAAAACAGCTATATACCTATTTTGCCATGCAGCGGTTGTTTCGATTAGTTGCGCGTGACGTCATAAGGAATGGGCAGTTTGTAGGGGTGACTAAAATCGAGCCAGGTTTGTCCCTAATTTTTGCCCTTTATTATGCTCTAATCGTGCTTTGGAAGACACGTTAAGCCGTTGATCCCGGTACAAGTTAGAGGCCATCAGGCGGCTTAAGAACTTTTAACAGTCAAGTTGCCGACTCACTTGACAAGCCTAATCCCAATAAGGTCTAGTTTCCCTCTTGGGTTGGAAGGTCAATGGCAGTCGCTTTCGTGAAAACTAGTACCTACGCCAATTCTTGGGATTAGGTAGCGGACCCTGGGCATCCTTCAGGATGCAACTGTACTGGGAATAACGCTAGGATGATGATGGTGGATGATGATGCTGTGTTCGAATCGTGGCTTTTTTCCATATAGACATTTGATCGTCTCATCATCTCTCATCAATCTGGTTCCAATAGTACCATAAAATACAATCGTCGTTGTCAACTTAGTGAAAGAGGGACATAATGACGGTATACAATGTAGTTTGTATGTGAATGCAATAAAGGGAAAGCAAAATAAATTATATTTTCTTCCGGTTTACAGCGAAAATATCAGTCGCCCGGCACAACAATAATACGAGTCGTGAAGGAAGTTTCCAATAAAATGAAAATGCAATTTGAAATATGAAATCTTGCTCTACGTTCCAGGAATAAATTTTGAAGAATTTATTACAACGCTTCCCATGAATTCGTCGCAGCTAGGAGACGATTATAGAGAATATATAAGTGCCGAAATGTTCAACACAATATTTCCAACCGAGCTGTTAAATCAAATAATAATGTATACTCAAACCGCCAAACTCGTGCTAATCTAATTTGAGGCGTTCCCCCGGTTCCTCAATCACCACCATCAGACCTTCACCAATTTGGGACCAACTTGAGGGTACCTGCTTTGAAATAAAAAATAATTATCCAAATCGGCCAACGTGGTCAAGAGCTACCGGGGAACATACATACAGAAAAACCAAAAAGCAAACATGCAGGAAAACTGAGAATCTTCTTCCTTCTATTGAAGACGGTTAATAAATTATAAATCATGTTGGAGAAATAAATGATTTGAATACAATAGAAATTCTTTATAGTTTATCTTTTCGGTGTTACAAACGCTAAACGGGTGTGCCCTTCGATTTGTCGTTTACAGAAAAAAGCGAAAATGGTGTAGATTTTTTTATTCTTCGCTTATTTTATACTCTCTGTGCAACTGATGCTCGTAAGGACGAGTATCTAAATATATAAAAGAAGAAACTGACTGACTGACTGACTGACATATCAACGCACAGCCCAAACCACTGGTCCTAGAGATTTCAAAATTGGCACGTAGGTTCATTATATAGGTAAGGTCTAGAGGTGCACTAAGAAAGGATTTTTCAAAATTCAACCCCTAAGGGGGTGAAATGGGGTTCCGAAGTTTGTATGGGGAAACATGATTAGTTAGACTATTGTATTCGAAAATCACAGGAGTATTTCTAACGATAAATGAGTAAACACGTGTTTCAGGTTTTTTGAGAAATCAACCCCTAAAAGGGGGAAATGTGGTGACAAATTCTGAAAATCGATATGGGTATCGATTCTATGGTTTATCGGGTCGCTGATTACGAAAACAACAATGAGTTTAAAATCAAATGTGGTGGACGTGAAATACGTTTCACGTCCACCTGAAATACCATCAATCCTGTTGGGGTACGAGGGGGTTGAAATGTCTAAATATTAATATGGGTATCGTTTTTATGGTTTTTTGGGACGTTAATTATGAAAATGGCGTCGATTTTCAAATTTAATATTGCGGACATGAAAACTTTTGAATGTTTGTGCCAAATTGCAAGAAGAAACTGACTGACCGACTGAGTAAGTGAGTGACATATCAAGGCACAGCCCAAACCACTGGTTCTAAAGATTCCAAATTTGGCACGTAGGTTCCTTATAAGGTCTAGGGGTGCACTAAGAAAGGTTTTTTTAAATCAACTCCTAGGGTTGGTAAAATGAGGGTCCGAAGTTTGTATTGGAAAACAAGATTAGTTAGACGATTTTATTCGAAACTTCACAGGAGTATTCCTAACAATAAATGAGTAAACACGTGTTTCAGGTTTTTTGAGAAATCAACCCCTAAAAGAGGGATTTTTGTTGACAAATTCTGTATTTTTGCCAAAATCAAATAAAATTCAGCAGTTTGCCGATTCTCAGAATGTATACTGACTTTTCATCTGTTCATCTGTTAATGGATCACAATCACCAAACGTCGTATAGCGAAACCCCCGAATGTAACAACTACTTTTCTGGAAACCGCATCTTAATCGATTAATAAAATAAACGCGAGATAATTGTACATATGTACGTACGGGTCAAACAGAGAACCTCTTTTTTGTAGACGGTTAAAAATTACGCTTAGTACGCGGGCGAAGCCGCGGGCAAACGCTAGTAATACAATAATCACGCGTCCGGACATCTAGGTAATAATAATAATAAAAAATCCATAATAGGATATTGTACTAAGTTCATGTGTCTGCTCCTGTAATAAAAATGATGGCAATTTCACATTGCCGCTGTATTGCTACTCACTACCTACAGTGCACGTGGGCACTGAGCTAAACTCGAATCACTACATAGTATGAAACAAAGTCGCTTCCCGCTGTCTGTCCCTATGTATGCTTAAATCTTTAAAACTACGCAATCGATTTTGATGATTGTTAATAGATAGAATGATTCAAGAGGAAGGTTTATATGTAAAATACATGCATAATATGGTAGAGAAACTTTGATAAATTTAGAAGTGTCTAATGTGATGATGTAAATAAATTACCCCGAGGAACACTACACCACATAGTTGACAGAGCGGTGTACACCAATCGATCTTCAAAGCCCATTTGCCGTAACACGTAGGTGGCTTAGGATATGTCCGCCACTTCCGAAGTGCATCAAGCGGTTTCCTAACTAGTTAAATTGCCCGAGTTACTCGCTAGCTTAGTTGTGGGCGCTAGTACTTGGCTCTTCTTGCACAGATTGAAAACTCGCTGCCCCAATGCTAAGACGCTTCATATAATAAGTTAAGGCGAATGGTAGGGCAAGGCATTCTCCATACAAAGGTTGTGCAAGTTTTATTCGTTAGTTTCGGCGCTGCGGCATTTAATTTTATTTTTTGTTGGTAAATATTGGATATACAAAAAAAAAATTAAAAAGAAAAGCATCAAGTCACAGCTAACAGAAAAATAAGCATATAGTCCAAAAATAATAACTGTAGTGCAAACACAAACGAAGAAAAACGTGTACAAAGTTTGTATGGAGAGAGCTTGCCTAACCCTTCGACTTCGCAGTACGCTCGGTCTGGCTCGGTTCTCCATACAAATGTATTTACCCTCTCATTTTAAAACGCCATGCTAGAATAACATGAAAATTTATATACACAATGGGATCCGGCATATCTAGGTCGGAAATTAGTTTCTGTTGCTAGAAATTGTAAAAGAAAAAAAATACAGCGGCTTTTTGAGTTTTTTACGGCTTGTATGAAAACCTTAATAATCGCTGTATTTTTTCTCCATTATAATTTCAAGCAACAGAAACTATGGTCCGACCTAGATATGCCGGATCACATTGTGTACACAAAATTTCATGTTATTCTAGCCTGGCGTTTTAAAATGAGAGCATAAATACGTTTGTATGGAGAACCGAGCGTACTGCGCACTCTTAAGTAGCTTTGTTGAAACTGTGCGCATCTCTCGCCATAAAACAAATATTGTAATTAAACAGTAAAAAAACAGTTGTAAAGCTTGTTCCTTATGAAACGACGATTAAAAGAAAGACGAAGAATGAAAGAAAATACATTTCTTTAGCATATAAGAACATACATCACAACAAATAACATAAAGATGTAACGCTAAAAAGGACCCCACTCAGCATAATGCCACGGCAGGCCGCGGCGCTGATTTTCAGTGGGTGCCTGACTTATAAAACTAACGAGTGGTGTCACAAACGCATACATTGTAACGATTACTTGTAATTATAACTTTAATCTTAAATATTGCAATAAGAAATAAGTTTATGTATGCAACTACGTCAGCGTAGTACTTGTTAACGCCTTTGAATAAAATCTGGTCAAGTGCAAGTTCGATTCGCGCACCGAGGGTTCCGTACAACGATCGTGTACCCGACCCTCATTAATTCAGGAGAAATTGAACGCCATAGGTACACCGCCAAAACTTAGTTTGAACATGTTTTTTGATGATAAAGTAATATACAGGTTGTTCTTATTGATTTCCGTTCCTTCTAGCATATATCCGTGTATAGCCATAAAAACGACGTAGCATATTATTTAGTAAAAAAAACTTTTTTTATTTTCATACAAAATAATTAATTATATCAGCAATGGTGACAAAAAAACGGCCATTTAACGTGGAGTTAGGCAAAAATTAATGTCAAGTATGACAATTCGGAATTCGAATGACATCACGTCAAAACTTGTTTTATTGTTAAGAATGATTTATACTATACGATGATAATTAACGAATACGAATTCTTGAGTATCTTCGAAAAGGTACGGATTGGGGTACTAATGTCCTAGAGAAGATTACTTTACTTCATCTCAGCATTGTACCCTCGCAATTAACGGAATTCAATAAAAAACCTGTATAAACTAGAAAGAGATACAATTATATTTTTCCTGTAGTCTTTACATTGATATTAACGTTATGTTATAATTAATATTTTTTTCTCGGTAAACTTCTGAAATAACGAACCCTAAAAAAGTTGCAAAAAAGGCAAACGTACTGTCCTCTCGAAGATCTCACGGTTCGAAAATAAATGCCATACGGTGAAACGAATAAATGCTTTTCTATTTATTATCAGGGGTCTTACTTTTCGTGCCGGTGTCGTCACACTCCATATTATTATCGCAATGCTCCGCAGCATTATGCGTGATAATAATAGCCGTGTAAAAGGGGCCTTTGGTTTGTATCCATTTTTATTATTTTGATGTGTTGCCCGCCGTTTCATCACCTTATGAGGCCCTTTACACTGTTGTTATACAATACTCGGATGTCAATATTATCGCGGATTTTTAAATAGTGTGGATAATGCTTCAAAGTTCATAAATGTTGACGTGATACGTATTGTATTGTAGTATGAGTGTATCAAGTGATGGTAATCGACGTGTAACGGGCCCCTACGGGACCTACGGAAGATCAGCGCCGGCTATAAAGCCTGCATATGCTGAGTGGGTTCCTTTTCGCAACTTAGCATTTGTTTTGTATGTTTTTGTTACAGTGCTTGTTGTGAATAAATATTTGAATCTTGAATCTTGAATCATATAGAATGATTTTAATTAAGTAGTCTTATTGTAATCAATCAATCATCATTCATTAATCAATACTCATGTATACATACACTTTTTACAAATATGTCCCTATTGCAAACGCAAATTGCCTGTCACGTCACAACTTATAAAGTGTACAGGTGAAGTGCAATATTAGGTAATACTGCAAGTTTTTGCGACTGGTTCATGTGTAATACCAGTTATTACCAATAATTAAACAAACCTCCAGGACCCGGGTATGTCCTTAAACTACGACCAAGACCACCGGGGAATGGGCAGCAGCATTCCTAGAGTGCGGTGGAGATACTGCGATCGCCAACCCGCATGCCAAGCGTGGCGATTATGGCATTTACCCCCCATGAAATTGGGGGAGGCCTATGTCCAGCAGTGGACGTCCTAGGGCTGATATGGTGGAAACAAACCTCGTCATCAAAGAGAGTTCACGTTCATATTTAGATTCAACATTTCTATAACCTGTTATAAAACTTGAAAGACTACAGGATCCTCACCGGCTTATAAATTAAAATTCTAAATATGAAAAGATTAAGGCGAAGGGGTAGGCAAGCTTTTTCCATACAAACTTTGTGCAAGTTTTTCTTTGTTTGTGTTTGCACTCCAGTTACTATTTTTGGTCCATATGCTTATTTTTTGTTAGCTATGTCTTGATGTTATTCTTTTATACTTTTAATTCTTTTTTGTATTTTTCAATTTTTATTTTTTTTGAACTAATACATAATACCAACATCAAGTTCTGCGTATATCCAATATGTACCATCAAAAAATAAAATTAATTGCACTAGTGCCAAAACTAACGCAAAAAACTTGCACAACCTTTGTATGGAGAATGGCTTGCCCTCGGATGCAATAGGCCGTAATTGAAATTATGCATGATTAAATTATTGATGATTAAATATTAATAATTACCATATAGCATATAACACCAATTGGAATCACCCTATATGCAGTGTGACGTCAATTTTACGTCACCGGCACGAAAAGTACGACCCCTGTTTATTATTATGGGAGATACAATCCCCAGCGATTCCCTCTCAAATGTTAATATATTCCTATTTGAATTGTCTAATAATGGAATGGAAATCTAACTGCAAAATAGATTACACCGAACAATGTTGCATTAAGAGGATAGAATAGTTGGTATACAATCCAAGAGGGACTGAAACACAATCTAACTTAGGTATAGTAATATTGGTGAGAGGATGCGCTGTATTTGGAGTGAGGGATGCATATGCATATATCTCTAGCTGTCAACTTAACGAATTCTCACGTCAATAAAGGGTAGGCAAGGCGCTTCTGATTCTTCTGGAGTCGCAAGTGTCCATCTACAACGGTGTCTGCTTACCAGTCAGGCCGATAACTTGTTTGCCACCGTTGTTGTGTGAGAGATTGTTATATTTTCTTTAATATTACGTCGTTGGCAAACAAGCATATGGCCCATCTGATAGGAAGCGGTCGCCGTAGCCTACGGCCGACTGCTCTCAGCTCCAGGGGTGTCACATGGGAGTTGCCAACCCTTTAAAAACGTACACACTCCTTTTTTGAAGAACCCCATACTGTAGTCCCTCGGGAAAACCTCAGCAGCTCATTCCACAATCGGAGCGTCCGAGGGAGGAAATCCTCTAAAACCGTTTCATACGCGACGATTTAGGTTCTTAGGTGTAAAGATACTATATTAAACGCGTGTGGCAATATTTAAACTATAGAAACAGTGCGCTTTTGAAAAATAATCTTATCTAGATCGCACGAATGACATAAAGCAGAAGGCATAATTCCAACAATACAAGCTTCTGTGAAAAGAACTCATTGCCAGTAGGATTTTCAATGCTAGGTCTACCGCAAGACCCCCCATTGTTTCGAGGTACGCCCGGGCGAAGCAACTGAACACAAATGCATATTCACGAACATTGTTTACCCGCTGTGGGGTCACCAATATAAGCTGTTCTTCGGATTAGTAGACAACCGTCGAATTGAAACTCGTAACTTCGGCGTCTAGTTATCTTTGGCTGGTTTCGTTTTCATCCAAAAGTGCTGCTTGGTGACTTCGAATCCCGTTATTACTTCGTCTGTACTGCCTTCTTAAGATATTCTGTTGAATTGAAAGTTTGCTCGGTGGCCTATGTTTACCTTCACGTGTTTTCCATTCCATAACTTCATCTTTATTTTTTACTCCGGATAGGTTTGCGCTTGAAAGGTTGTAGTTTTCAGGGAACAAGTGGAAATAGGCCTTTAAAACGCTATGAAATTAAGAGATTTTATAACGATATATTTCGTTAGTGCTTAAAATTTCGTTAAAATCCTAATCAATATTCCTCATTACGATATTTCATATCATAACAAAATGAAAATCAGAACCTTATAATGATAATGTTATAATATCGTTTTAATAGGTATTCGTTTAAGATGGTGGCGGTAGAACCAGCGCACTATAGGGCAAGACTGTGTGCGAGATAGAGATAGCCTATAACTTAATTATAGCGCTTCACAAAATAACTTTTTATTTATAACTTATAATGGATGGCGCTAAAAATGCGTGCGTGCGTAGCGTTTAATGAATCATAACGATATGCGAAAAAAGCGCTATTTCAAGGCCTGGTGGTAATGGATGGCGCTAAAAATGCGTGCCAAATATCGTTTTTAGTAAAGCGTTTTATTGACAAAGAAGCGTTTTATTGACAAAGTAGCGTTATGAAACATAACGATATGCGAAAATAGCGCTATTTCAAGGCCTGGTGGTAATGGATGGCGCTAAAAATGCGTGCCAAATATCGTTTTTAGTAAAGCGTTTTATTGACAAAGTAGCGTTATGAAACATAACGATATGCGAAAATAGCGCTATTTCAAGGCCTGGTGGTAATGGATGGCGCTAAAAATGCGTGCCAAATATCGTTTTTAGTAAAGCGTTTTATTGACAAAGTAGCGTTATGAAACATAACGATATGCGAAAATAGCGCTATTTCAAGGCCTGGTGGTAATGGATGGCGCTAAAAATGCGTGCCAAATATCGTTTTTAGTAAAGCGTTTTATTGACAAAGTAGCGTTATGAAACATAACGATATGCGAAAATAGCGCTATTTCAAGGCCTGGTGGTAATGGATGGCGCTAAAAATGCGTGCCAAATATCGTTTTTAGTAAAGCGTTTTATTGACAAAGTAGCGTTATGAAACATAACGATATGCGAAAATAGCGCTATTTCAAGGCCTGGTGGTAATGGATGGCGCTAAAAATGCGTGCCAAATATCGTTTTTAGTAAAGCGTTTTATTGACAAAGTAGCGTTTAATGAATCATAACGATATGCAAAAATACAGCTATTTCAAGGCCTGGTGGAAAATACCCAATTAGGACACTTTTAGTACCAGGAAGCCGCAGGCCGGCAGAAAGCTGCTGAAGGTGGTTGCTTTAAGAGTGCGCAGTACGCTCAGTTCTCCATACAAACGTATTTATGCTCTCATTTTAAAACGCCATGCTAGAATAACATGACACTTTGTATACACAATGGGATCCGGCATGTCTAGGTCGGGACAAAGTTTCTGTTGCTTGAAATTATAATGGAGAAAAAATACAGCGATTATTAAGGTTTTCATACAAGCCGTGAATAACTCAAAAATCACTGAATATTTTTTCTTTTACAATTTCTAGCAAAGTAACTAATTTCCGACCTGATATGCCGGATGCCATTGTGTATACAAAGTTTCGACAGAGCCGGCGGCAGCCGACTAGCTCGCAACCCATTCAAATATGAAATCTAACTTAAGTATAGGGTTTGAATTCCTTTGACTCTAGTGGGGTGCGCGCAGACTCCGGCCGTTTGATGTGAATCGTCCATTATCGACACAATCGACAGTCGACAGTTTCGGAAACAGAAAAAATTCAAAGCCGCATCCGCGAAGATTCGACCTTTACATCGGGAATAACCACGGTGTCGGCTATTAGCGTAGCGTTTCATAGAAACCTTTGCCAGTTTGGTAGGACCATTTTAAGACGGATGGTTCGGGTGGTCTTTGAATTAGGAATGAAGGTGCACTGGTGCCGTTACCCTATTTAGACTAAAGGATGCAGCGATGTGCACAATTTATACTCGTATGTCGTACGAAGGAGAAGTTTCTACTTACACAAAAAATATAGTAAAAAAATACTAGTTGCTTTTATTGTTATTGTTTTGAGTTTTAAATTACTTGATAACAATGTAGAAAAAGGAAGCTTTTTGGTCATGCATATTATTACTTATCTTAATTTATGGACATTGTCTGGAATGAAATCATTTCATTCATTCATTCAATAAGGAACAGAACCTAAAAAAAGTGAAAATAAGCACATGAATAAGCTACTTTTAAGGTCGACTGCACTTACGTAGGTACACAGTACTTATTCTCATTGAAGTTGAAACACAAAAAAAAAAATTCCGACGAATTGAGAACCTCCTCCTTTTTTGAAGTCGGTTAAAAAATCGGCACAGAACGTCTCACGTTCCGCCCGCGCCCCATTATCGTGAGCCTGTAATAGCCCCCTTTGTGACCAACATCGCGGAGGTATCATTACTGGCCAATTTGCTCGCTATTTAGGAATGTTGAACGCACTTTTTGTGGAAGGAACGAGAAAAGCTTCATGCTCTGTTGCTTTACCCGCGAAGTGACTATGTATATGCTACACTTTATCTGGAACACATTATTACGTATACAGGGAGGACCAATACCATGGATATTCCCGAAAGTTTGTTGTACTTTAAATTATATACAATCGACTGGTAATTATAAGAAACTTGGGTTAGAAAGAAAAAAAATCATTCAAATAACGCCTTTTAATATTAGTAACAACCATATTGTTTCAACATCACCATTTTAGTAATTATAATTTTGAAGTGACATAATATGTCACTAGGTTTCTTGTAAGATAGGGTTGAAATATGCTGTTTTTTTAATTGATGTTTAAAAAGCTGTAACTCGAAAACGGTTAGAATATTAATACAGTTTATTTGGCAAAAGTATAGTGCCAAGGCTAACCTATTTCCTGTTGACAGGAAAGTCCATCGTTGTGTAAGTTGTGTTCCACCCAGTATATGGGTGTGAGACGTGGACTATAATGTGCAGAGACAGAAAAATATTGGAGGATTACGAAATACAGTGGTGCCGGCGAAAAATGGAGAAAATCAGATAGGTAGAAAAGTCACAAATGAAGAAGTCATTAAAAGGGTAAAAGAAAAAAGAACATTGCTACAAACAATAGAAAATCGAAGAGGGAAAATGTTTGGTCACCTTGTACGACACGATTAATTTATAAGCACCATTATGTTGGGGAAAGTAGAAGGCAAGAGAGGAAGAGGAGGACCGAGAATAAGCTACATGAAACAAATAAGAGTACAAGGGTTATTTATGCAATTTTAAAGATGTTTAAATATGTACATAAACATGAAAATAATGACGCAGTTTGATAATAGAACATTTCTCTACAAACTGCACACTGACCGAGCGTTGTTGACGTTTCGTAAAAAGTTGCTGATTCGACTATCACTGAAATATACCGTATTGTAGAATGTCTATAACGCCTACATTTCTTTCCTCCTGCGTCTTTCCAAATCAGAGCGACAAAGATGAAAGTAGACACGAGTATTATCCCCTGTGTGTCCATTATCGTAGCTGGAAACGTGTGTCAGTCGGTACATATGAATAATCTTGCTTCGCTTCGGATCTTCTCTTCGTTGAACAAGCAACTTACTACAAAGTTGCTTGTACTAACAATTGCCTTAGGTTAGCTTTCATTAAAGTCCACACAGTCTTGTATTAGTTGTGTAGAGCGTGTGCGTTCCATGCGTCCATACACTTTAGTACGTAGTGTTCAAAGTCGTCAAATAGTTCCGTACACCATATATTTTGTATGGTGTACCAAACTACTAGGCCACTTCGGCTGCTACGTACTATACAGGATGTGGCCTGTAATACGAGCAAAAAATTAAACAGTACACTACATAGCTCTCCAGCAATTATTTCCAATTGGATTAAAAAAAAAATTTTTTGAATTTTTTTCGCATAAGTAGCTTATATATACTTTTTTACCCTACTGGAGTGATAGTAATAACTATTTATTCAAAAAACACTAAAATTTTATAAAAAAAAACAAAAAATCCTAAAAATATCCTTTTAAACCAAAAATGCGACAACGATAATGAGTCATAACTTGAAGCAACTTCAAAATCAGCATTGACTGCCGCGCTATAATCTCTGGGTGCCAAGATCCATTACTTGGTGGTCATAACTTTAGATCAAAATTTCTCCCAATTGAAAAAAAATATTTTTTTTTTGGACACAAGTGGTTACTGCAGATGCTCTAAGAAAGCGTTCTTTAAACTTATTGCTCCTATTACAGGCCACATCTTGTATGACGCTGGCTGTACAACTAACGACAGTTTTAAGTGTTATTAGCAGCTTTATCGTAAAATTATAACAATTAAATATACTGTACTAGGTAGTCGTAAGTCTGTCCACCCGACGTATCCTCCGTGGTATGTCCGATTTTGGATTATATTTTCAAAACCTACGCGGCGTTAGTGTATATCACGATGGTAAATTTGTTTATTAAATGTTGTATTGTATTCAGGAGGAGTAGTCATAACGAAATATGTGAATAGGGAGTTGTGGAGCTACGCTGCGCTGACGGCTTACCATCAGGCGGACCAATGTATATTTGTAAATAGCAACGTTGAATTTAAAATGTAGTTTTATATTTTATATCTATCACTCATTCTTTGGCTTAACATCAAAAACAGACAAAAATGCCTGTACCCGACTAAAAGGCTTTAATAATTTCATCTCAGCCCGTATTGCATTTCCATTTCACTTTATTTATTCCATTTCGTATAGGGAAATTCTACTATGTAGGTATTTAAATTAACATGTCCGAAAATGCATTAGTGTTTCACAATTTTCAGTTCCCAATCGAGGAGTTGAAACATTCTGTGGACGTAACGGCAGCTGGTTGTTCAAATAATCGATCTTTTCAACACCTTTATGCTTTTAGCAAATCTGCACCGAATATACGTATGTCGATTGGCATTTGACTTTGTAGCTCATATAAAATGCTGGATGTGAATTATATTATGTATAAGAAGATTAATGTATATGTAAAATATACATATAGAAAAATCTGTGGATAATATTAAACCGTCAAGCGCGCTAGTACCTATCACACGTGTGTTCCTAACGAATTTTGAATTTCGAACTTAGATTTATTATATTTATAGTTGAAATTACAATACATTTTTTATTGACATGTCGTTGCACGGGTTAAAATAAAGAACAATAGGGTCACAAATAGGTTGAAAAAAATACCGGTCAAGTGCGAGTCTGACTGAATAACCTGATCTAATCCACATGGAGATATAATTATAGTTTTCCTGTAATGTTTATATATTTTTTTTTTTGACCTAGCTAGCCAATATTAGAGCTCACAATAGACAAAATCCTTAAATTGGGATGAGGAGGATGAAAGAGATGAGGATGACTAGGTATCTACAGGAGTGCGGCGCGTTTTCGTGGAATGAGGGATGTATTTTAACTCATTATTACACAAAAGCGAAGACATTGTAAATACTGTTTGGACTTTGATAAGAAGCTTGACTGAGCTCCCGCTATCGTAACGGGTGACACGACTGCTGTCAGGGGCTGAGCGACGGCGGCCGGTGCGGCTGCGCGGCTAGGGCTCGAACATGGTCTTGCACGGTGCTCCACAGAGTTTTAGATTAAATATAAGCGCTCTATGATGCTATGCGGCGTCTTTGTTTACTGTCAAATCTTCTTATGCATAAATCCGTATTATGGCGTTTGACTAAGATGAAAAACAAACCAGATCTTTGACGGACGTTGTCGAAAAACGTCAGCCCTTTTTTTCCGGAATAAAATTATGTAAAATAAGGGAAATAACTACTTATACAAAGAGCTAAACATTTATATTTTAACAATCAGTGCTTTAAACACGCATCTGGTTTGTTTTTCATCTTAGTCAAACGCCATGTTTATATTGATGTTAATGTTGTGTAATAATTTCATATTTATTTCTTGGTAAACTTCGGAAAACTTGGGGCTCGGGGGGCTATTTTTTTTACATTTTCCTACTCAAAGCGAAATTTATCCACCGTAATAAAAGAAAAAGAAACTCTCTCCCGTGGTCACTAGTTACCTATTTTATGAACAGAGATGGGTATTATGTCTTGGGGCCGAAGTCCAAATTGAGTTGGTTGAAAGTCGTTAATCGATTTCAGAAACTACCGTGATGGAGATCACGGTAAATTTGATAGTTATTATACAGAATTAGGCAGCGTCTGTCAGGGAAAGTTCATAAACATGGAACCCAGTTTTCAAACCCTGACGCAACACAACAGAGGGGCGTTAAATTATAAGTTTAACGGTTGTATCTGTGTGTCTGTCTGTGGCATCGTAGCTGCCTAGCGGGTTTTCCGATTAAAGTGCGGTCTTTATTATTTTAAAGCAAGTTTTCTAGTGATGGTTCTTACATGTGTTTTATCAAAACCGCTTTTGCCGTTTTTGATATATTTCAAATGAAATTGTAGGGGGTTTTCAACTTCTCAAAGTTGGTTAGTTATTAAGTTATTATATTCGTTTCAATATGTCGTATTTCACGCATTGAACTTAGTAGTATTCTTGATTTTTTAAAGCTAATTTTATTGAATACCTGGGTGTCCGAGAATAGCTCGGCAACTTTCGTGTGTTTACGGAGAATATCGATATCGCCGAAACAAATAAATGTACAACAATTACTCGTTTAATTAAGGTTACTACCTGATTGTGATTTATAATGTTTTGCCTGCATCTTGTTTTATGGAGATTTTTCTTGTCAAAGATGATAAAAAGTAAAAAAAAATATTAGGGTACAATTTTTTACATAAATCGAACTAGTCCCCTAGCAAGCTCAATAGGCTTCTGTTATGGGTACTAGACGGCGATATATTTAATAGATAATATACTTAAATACATAGAATACATCCTCCAAGTTTCAGGAACAAACGACACCTATTTTTTGTCTCCGAAAACTGCCATATTAGCAAATTTCATCCGTTTCCGAGAATCTCGTAATAATATAATATAATATATACACCAGAATAGCTCTTTTAGGTATTAGAGTAGATATAGGTGGTATAATATTCATCAGGTAAAAATTATAAGGTACTAGGTAAACTTCACGAATAAAACCCAAAACTATGATTATACAATATAAAATAGAAATGCATCATAGTCGTGACTAATATTGCTATTTAATTTCATCAGGCATTATTTCTTGCTCATATGGTTGAGGTATCGACGTTGTCTGTATTTATTAGAAACTTTCGTACATGTCACGTCAATTTATGCCAAGAGGGCGATATTACGAGTAGATAGTGGCATATGAATAGTAGAGGAGGGTCGAGCATTACCATTTTCAGGGCAAGAAAATATTTAAATGTCTATTGAGCAATTTATTGACCACCTGGACCCGGTTCACTTGAGCAGATCTTTAATAGGTTTTCTTTCTACTTTCTTTTACGTGGGTTTCAAAACGTTTTCCTTAAGGTATATAGATTAATTCACTAAGCGATATGGAAAACAGCGTGTAATTGAAATTGAATGTTGATATAAGTAGGTACGAGTGAGTGTTTATTTCTTTGTATGTCATTTTATTTTATGTGGTGTGCATTATAGAGTGTATGTATTGTATCGTAGATTCGTACTAGTTTTTTGAAGTAAAATCAATACATAGAAGTTATTCTTCAGTAAACTTTAGGTAAATTTAGCATTAAAATATGAAAATAAGTATATTTAAATACTTAATACATATTTTTAGGGTTCCGTAGCCAAATTGGCTAAAACGGAACCCTTATAGATTCATCGTGTCTGTCCGTCCGTCCGTCTGTCCGTCCGTCCGTCCGTCTGTATGTCACAGCCGATTTACTCGGAGAGAATGAGCACTACAATTATGAAATTTGGTAGGAAGGTGATGAAGTTTACTTATTTTAATTTTAGCGCTTAGAGATATTTTACATCTCTAAGGACTTTAAAATAATTGTTATTAATCGTATTTGGACGCTCAGAGACCATGTACATCTCTGAGATATTAAGAGTAGATTATACACTAAGGGGATAAAGCACTGTTTTATGTCACGGGAGCGAATTGAATCCCGAACGTAACGAAGGACTCATAATTTAGGAGTTATAAGTTAATTCCTGAGCGAAGCGAGGGAATTAAGACTGAGTCCTGAGTGCAGTGAGGGGTTCAACCGCCCAAGACTAAAACAGTCTTATCCCCGAGGTGTATACTCTACTTTTCACACCTTATGCGAGACAAAAAAACAGGCTCAGTAGATAAATAGGCAGTAGGTTGTAGGCTTTTAGGTATTTTTCCTTTGACTTCTCTGGCAGCAGATTGTTGACAATGCCTATGGCATCTAATTTGATAAACTTAGGAGTCAAAACACTTTCATCACTCGACATTTTCAATATATTTATTCATCATTTGTGTAGTATATCTCGCACCAAACATTCCACAGGCTAGGTACTACTCCGTTTTTAATTGTATAGAACGTATTACCTGTGAACATTCCGCGCCTACAGTTGTATTAGGTGATTTCAATCTATACTCTACCTCCAATGTTGTCCGTAAAGATTTTGAATTGCTGCTATCTTATTGTCATCTTAGCCAAAAAAATAGCATTGTAAATAGTCTGGATCGATTGTTGGATCTAGTGTTAGTAAATCATGCTGTTACAGAGGTATCAATTACAGAAGCTGTCGCTGGTCTTGTTTCCTCAGAGAAGCACCACCTACCTCTGGACATATTCTTATCATGCAACACACTGTTCACCAAAACTACAACTTCCACTTATAATAATATTAATAACGTTGATGAATCTAGTATACCGCGAAATTACAGAAAAGCTAATTTCCCGTTGATTTATCATAAATTGTCTAATATTGCGTGGTCTCCATTATACGCTTGTAATACCGTTGATGACAGCATCAGCTGTTTCTACTCCATATTGAATGGAATAATCTCAAATTGTGTTCCACCAAAAGTAGCGACTAATAATCGTAAAAACTACCCTATTTGGTTTACATCAGAGCTTATCTATCTTAATGAGTTGAAAAACCGGCACCACAAAGCATATAAACAAACCGGAAATCAACTTCACTATGCATTTTTTTCCTACTATAGAAAACTTGTACTTGCACAGTCCCAAGAATGCCTAGATTTTTATATTAAAAAGCTACAATTAAATATAGTAAAAGACCCTAAAAGAATCTTCCTTCTGGTTTTTTGTAAACCAAAATAGAAAATCTCAACAATCTTCCGCTTTTGGTAATTTGTCATCACAAGAAGTTGCTGATTTATTTGCCAATTTCTTCAAAAATGCCTATTTGCCGACACCACCCACCCTAGATGTAACAGCCGCTTGTAGCTCTGCTACATCCAACGGTATTCTAGAAACCCACCGTAATGTCACTATTGACTACATTAGTGCAGAGGATGTCCGCAGAGCTATAAGTCGCCTGTCTCCGAAGCATACCCAAGGCCCTGACGGTATCCCCCAGTTTATAATTAAGGACTGTCGGGAAGTGTTTGTGCAACCCCTACATTTCATTCTAAATCTCTCGCTAAAAACAAATTTATTTCCCTCTTTCTGGAAAACGGCAAAGGTACTGCCGATACATAAATCCGGTTCAAAATCTGTCATTCAAAACTATAGGCCAATCGCAATACTATCTATTTTTGGAAAAATTTTTGAAAGCATTCTCTACTCCAGTATGTACCAGCAACTCGATGGTTGGTTTTGTGATGAGCAGCATGGCTTCTTACCAAAACGATCGACTTCGTCCAACCTTTTAAATGTATCAACTCTAATCGCTAACAATCTGGATAATAGAACACAAGTCGATGTGGCCTATTTTGATTACAGGAAAGCTTTCGATAGAGTTCATAATGACATCCTACTAGAAAAATTGGCTATAGCCGGATTGTCTCCTCCACTGTTAAGGTTATTGGCAAACTACTTATCAGGAAGGCAACAGTACGTCCAGTACGGACAATGTAGGTCTATTATATATCCGGTTTTTTCAGGAATAGGACAAGGCAGCAACCTCGGTCCTCTCCTATTTCTCATTTTAATTAATGACTTGCCAGCGTCCGTAAAACACTCGACCTGCTTAATGTTTGCTGATGACCTAAAATTAGTTAAACCAATTAACAACCATCTCGACTGTGCTAAGTTGCAAGAGGATATCAATAGTGTCTGTGAATGGAGTGAGCGAAATAAATTGTCTCTCAACGAAGATAAGTGTTCAGTGATGTCGTATACCCGTGCACACCATCGCTTACACTGTGTTTACAAAATAAAGAACAATCCACTCACGCAAGTCTCATCTACCAAAGATTGGTTTGTTCCACATCTCACTTTTAATGACCATATTATGAGCACTTGCTCTGCTGCTAGAAAATGCTTGGGCTTTGTAATCCGCCAATCCAGATACTTCAATTCGCAAACTACCCTTAGTGTTTTATATAATGCGTATGTTCGAAGTCGACTGGAAACAAATTCGATCATATGGAGCCCACATGAACGGCTGTACACTCTCATATTAGAGAGAGTTCAGAAATCTTTCGTTCGCTTCCTCTTCCTTAAGCTGTACGGGTATTACCCTCGTCTATACCCCACATTATATATTTTGGGAATGGTAAATTATAACTCCCTTGAGACCCGAAGGAATGTATCGTTAGTCAAATATTTCTTTCGCTTATTACGAGCCAAAGTTAGTAACCCTTCACTACTAGCGCTTATCCCTCTACGCGTGCCCACCGTCACCGGTGTTCAGCTCCGGCGCCGGCCCGCGCTGTTCGCTGTCCCGCCGGCGCGAACCCGTGCCCTATCTCACTCTCCGCTACACCGTGCCCTGACTCTTCTGAATGGTATACTAGACAGCGACAGTGAACTTGACTTATTCCACAGCTCTGAATCGTGTTTTTTGGCAATAACTAACCGTTACTTGGAATCTATATCTACTCCAAGTTCCATCATTATAGCTTAAAATTAAGTTACTTACTAAAACAATTTATTTGAATGATGTATAATGTTAACAATTATTGACTAGTGTTTTTAATATCTTTATGTTAAGTATAATCTCCAGTTAACACTGTATAGCTTGACTGTGAAGTGTTAATTTATGGAACATAATAAATAAATAAAATATTATTTTTGAAATTAAATCAATCAATCAATCAAATTGAAATCAAGTAGGCCATGGCCTAGGACCAATTGTGTTTAGCAAAATTAAACTTTATGCATATAGTAATAAGAATTATGAAAAGTGAAATCATATTATTAACCAGCGGGTTATAATGAAATTCAGTACAACATTATAACCCGGCTAATACCAAGGGATTTAATGTCTTGCTTTCGGTAGGGTTTACATGACCTATAATTCGGCATTGTCGAGCATGTGGTTTGAAAATTAATTTTATATTCTTTTTGTTTATTCGGACACAGATCGTATTCAATACGTCCTTAATATTTGTAAATTTATTTTCATTGAATTGGCAATCAGTATATTTTAATCATTATTATTAAGTAAG
The DNA here is from genome assembly GCA_905163555.1 of Notocelia uddmanniana. Taxonomy (NCBI): domain Eukaryota; kingdom Metazoa; phylum Arthropoda; class Insecta; order Lepidoptera; family Tortricidae; genus Notocelia; species Notocelia uddmanniana. Next base: position 70,832,594 of record LR991052.1, read on the forward strand.
ATTGTCAGTTTTTTTTTATTGTATAAATTCACGCTTTGATATGTAAAAGTGCCCTTGTGGCCTATTTGCAGAATAAATATTTGATTGTGATTTTTTGATTTTTATGCTATGAACCGCTATAGAAATATGATGTGAAATTACGAAAAAATATTAATCCGGGGAGGGGGGGGGGGGGGAAGTTCCCTCAATTCCTCATGGATCACATCATCAGAAATCAAGCATGACAAAAATTAATCGTGAAAATTGAAATTGCTTAACAAACACAGCTAGGAGGACAAATCTCCAAACGTGAACTTTTCGTCGTTGAAGAGTTCTGTTCTGATCATCATGAGCAGTTCCACTTCATCCAATGTCACATTTTTGGATGAAAATGCTTGACTTGTTGATAAAAACATAAAAATGACTATATGTTTGCCTTAAAGTTTTGAGGAGTTCCCTCAATTCCTCATGGATCCCATCATCAAAACTGCGTTTTGACAAAAACAGGACCAACTTGGATATATATTCTTACAATCAAAAAAAGAATTTTTTAAATCGGTTAAGAAACGACGGAGTTATGGAGTAACAAACATTAAAAAAAAAAACATATAACCGAAAATTGATAACCTCCTCTTTTGTTTTTTATTTGACAATCTTACACAAATCGACCTAGTCCCAAACTAAACAAAGCTTGTACTATGGGCACCAGGCGATACACATACTTATATAGATAAATATATACTTAAAATACACAGAGAACATCCAAGACCCAAGAACAAAATCCGTGCTAAATGCACAAATAATGCCCTGGCCGGGATTCGAACCCGGGACCTCTAGCTTCGGAGGCAATGTGACTACCAACTAGGCTAAACAGGTCGTCAATGAAATCGGTTAAAAATGAAGATAATGTACAATTAATTATAAATACTTGGTTTTTGAGTTATTGCTGAAAAACTGTCTTGCCCAAACAAAAGGGCGTAAGTGCCGTGACTTCCGTATAAAGATACGACCTTTTTATTTACTGTATTGTATAGTGGATTTAAATGTACATTAGGAGGTGTCGGTACAGAACCCTTCTATGTACGTTACCCGACATGCACTTGGCCGGTTTTTTTTCATAGCTCGCTGTGTGAATAAGAATTTTTATGTTAATTTAATGATTTTCAACGAGTCGCGACATGTTAGGTTTAGGTTATGTTGGCTTTGTATTGGCCCGAGGGGCCAAAGCGCACGGAAATAGACACCTCCGACACTCGCTATGTCGATTAAGTGCGTCATGGAAAAATAAGATTAGGGATAAAACGTGACCGTAAAATTAAATATCACAACAAAAACACTACTAGAGCAAATCATAATTGTGAAAATATGCTAAAAGTAAATTCGCTACAAGGATTAACGATTATAGGAAAAACATGTAACAAATAATCTCCTACTCTGAAATATGAACTAACGCTTTGTCTAACTCTAACAATAAAGTCGTGTTCAGATTAATATGAACACCTTGTTCGCCGCGATATATCTGATAGACACTATACCAATTAATTGCTCGCTTCACCCTTCACAAGCTTCTTTGTAAATCGTTCGGCTTAATTCGCAATGGTTTCGACACTCCAGGGCACAATCGCGCACAGACCCGAGCCGAGGTCCTTTTGTACTTTGTCGTGGCAAATTGCGATCTTTGTCGACTCGATGTAATAACAGATAGGATTAGGCTTTATAACAGATAGAGGCTCTTGAAGTGGTGTCTAAAGAAATGAAAGTCATACTCCTATTAAGGAAATGTCATTTTTGCCGCCAACCAGCTAAAGGGAGCTTTGTACAAAACAAAGAGATGCAATAATATTCTAAATATTTTGTCAACTAGCCTTCTCTTTATTTTGCTCTTTAAGGCAAACTTGAAACGCAGAGAGCGAGGTGATTTTTCATATTTGATCCTTCCGAAACTTTCGACTGTTTATTACTGCTTCATATCACATGATATTGTTCAAATAGCCGGAGCGTCATGGACCCGCACAGCCAAGGACAGGGTACCCTGGAAGGAGCTGGAGGAGGCCTTTGCCCATAAATGGGTACCTCACTTGTGACCATAACAAAATGCAATAATAATAGTGAAACATTGTTAACCTAAAATGTGAGAATTAAAGGCTTATTATTATTATAGTTTCTTTACATTCCTCAGTATTCGAATACTGGTACATATGATGAAATGCACGGGCCGAAGCCAAGTGTATTTCATATCCATAATATAGTTATAGTGGGATTCGAGTTTAAGTTTGATTCTGGTCTGATTCAGATGAATGGTAGGGCACGTCACTCTGTAAAAATTTACGGACTATCCTGCAGGTGTTTAGAATGACGGCTTTCTGCATGATTACATAGGAATACGATGGTAACGACAGTGTTTGTATGGAGGTGTGTAATTGCTGTGGAATGACACCTGTTATTATTATGTCACATACGCTGCCTCCGCTCTACCGCGCTACCGAATGATAATTGATAAGAGGTCACCACACCTGATGGTAAGTGGTCACGGCAGTCTAAGCACGCCTGTAACTCCAAGGGTATCACATGCGCGTTGCAGACCCTTAAAAATGGATACACTCCTTTCTTGAAGAACCCCATAACACAATATAGTCCCACGGGAGCTCATTTCACAACTTGAGCATCCGAAGGAGGAAATTCCTCTAAAACCGTACCATACGAGACAAAGAACTTGTGTGAGGATTTTACGCCGACGGCGAGCGGTGCGATGGTAGAAAGCTTTGGAGGATAAGGTTCTTTGGAGCACAACCCATACATACAAGCGATAAAACACGCACAAGGGGGCAAAGTTCCTCCTTAAACGTAACGGTTCAATATCGCTTGTGAGTTTGGGGTCGTCTACGATTCGCACATCACGTCTCTGAAGCGAGTCAAAAGGCCCAAGCAGGTATCCAGATGCTCCCGTCCATAGGTGACAACAATACTCCATGTGGGGACGAACTTGTGACTTTTATAATACAAGTCTCTGTCGGGGTGAAGTACCGCTTCGTTCTATTGAGCACATTTAGCTTTTTGGATGCCAGCTTGGCTTGGCCTTCTAAGTGGCTTCGAAATTGGCCGTCACTAGAAATGTCGACACCAAGGATCCCAATACTCTCTGAGATGGAGAGGGCTGAGTCTTGGAACCGTGGGGCCATAGTACTAGTGGTTTTTTTTAGCGGTGAACCCAATTGCGTCTTGATGGCGTTAAACCGGACTAGATTACCCTGGTCCATGCTCAGGACGTGAAGAAAGTCACTAGTTTATTTATATGTTACCTGACGTTCTCATATCGCTGGATGTAGATCTTGTGGAACTGCTCCTGGCGTGGCTGGCTCGCGATGTCCGCCTTCATCTCCATGGCGACGTGGCGAGGTAGCACCGACAGCAGGAGGCGTTCCTGAGGACAACGGGGCGTTGAGTTAGTTTCACACATAACCTGCGATTGATACCCCTTGGCCTTTAGAAGTTACCGAGTGCACATTGCGGACGACTGTACAGATGGTTCAAGACTGAAAGGCCTGGAGAGCAGTGGTGGGGTGTCACCCATAGTCGTCACGTCCTTCCCTCAGACATGAACTTGGCATATATTCTACTATGCTACTATACTGAGAGAGCAACGGTAGCCTAGTGCAGGGGAGAGCGCTCGTGGCCCAGCGGCGCCCGCGTACCGCGTGCGGTATGCAAGGTTAAGCAATGTGGGCGCAGGTCAATTCTTGGATGGGTGACCGCTTTGAGTGGTTACTAACTAGCACTCTCGTGCTTTGGAAGGCACGTTAAGCCGTTGATCCCGGCTGCTGCCTACAACAGCAGTCGTTAAGCCAAGTTAGAGGCCTCCGGGCGGCTTGAGAACTTCTAACAGTCAAGTTGCCCACTCACTTGACAATGGGGGGTTGAAGTTTCACCACGTCAGTAGGGAGTACCCACCGTTACCCTACACGTAACCCCTGGGTGGTGCTAAAAGTGCAACAAAAAACTGGCAACCGTACTTGTCTTCTCGAAGATCTCACGGTTCGTAAATAAATGCCATATGATTAAATAAGTGCCGGGGTCGGCAATCTTTTTAAACAAAGAACTAAATTCAGTTAACTTATGTAGTTTAAGAGTTGCTATGGCGACAGTAAGTCTCCATCAACTTAACGGCTCGGCTTGGTTACCACCAAGCTGATCTGATGACGAAGATATAGAGTACCCCATAATATTGCATTTTCAGCAAACTTGCTTATGCCAAATTGAAGCTCAATTAGCTGAGGATAACTAGTCTAAAATTCAGTTCCAAGACTTGTCCCACACCACCATATCAGCCGCAGGACGTCCACTGCTGGACATAGGCCTCCCCCAATGTCATGGGGGGTAAATGCCATAATCGCCACGCTTGGCATGCGGATTGGCGATCGCAGTATCTCCACCGCACTTCAGGGATGCTGCTGCCCATCCTCCGGTGGTCTTGGTCGTAGTTTTAGGACATACCCCCGGGTCTTTGTCCCACACATACATAACTAACTAAAAGTGCAAGGAAATAAAAGCTACTAAGAAACTGAACAACTTTAGGTATAATATCTTTATGTTTCTTTGTGGATAACTAGTTTCATAATTATGGTGATGCTTTTCTTATTACGACGTTGTAAAATACAATACGAGTAAACGTTAATTACTTACGAGTATAATCTTCAATCAACGGAGCGAGTTGTTTTGTTTAATTATAAAATTATTTGTATATTTAATTTTTTTTATAATTATTTTTTTTGACGACCTGCTTAGCCTAGTTGGTAGTGACTCTGCCTCCGAAGCTAGAGGTCCCGGGTTCGAATCCCGGCCAGGGCATTTATTTGTGCGTTTTTCACGGATATTTGTTCTTGGGTCTTGGATGTTTTCTATGTATTTAAGTATGTATTTATCTATATAAGTATGTATATCGTCGTCTAGTACCCATAGTGCAAGCTTTGCTTAGTTTGGGACTAGGTCGATTTGTGTAAGATTGTCCCCCAATATTATTTATTTATTTATTTTTATTTATCTGTACTACGTTTTCATGTTCTAACTGTTCAATTTTATTTAGGCTATTAGTTTATTACCTAAACCACCAGTCCAAGAACTAGCACAGAAAGCAGTTATCACAGTTTATTACGGGTATGCGTATCCTGTTCTCAAATAGGGTGTTGTATTGTGAGGAAAATAGGTAGATATTTTTGCGACTTTCAAGAGCTCGAGCCCGAGCTTTCAGGCTCGGAAATAACGTAATTTGATGAACAATTTACGGCAAATGTGAACTACTGACGTGTCAATGTTGCTATAAATTACATTTACAAGGTTTTATTAAGTACAACTTAATCTCGTTTTGCAAAATACTGTAATATTCCTTGAGCTTTAAACGACTTAGTGTCAATTGTTTACATAATAAGACATTTACTTGAACAATCCGCACAATCAAAATTATACATAAACAATTGTAAAGGTAAGCGGCTCAGCTTCTCTGTGCCAAGAGATAACTAAGGACACCCAGAATGCCTAGGTTTCAACCCAACGGCTTGGTTGATTTGTAAAATGTTTTAATCCCATGTTGACTAAACGTAACAACAAATCTCAAAACATTATATTATGATCAAAACTATCCGGTGTGTAAGGACACAAAAGTTCGTTTTGAGATCTAGGAGTATTGAAAATAAAAATGAGAATTGTTTTTTTTCCCGTTTTAACAATTACAATGTCTGCAGTGATTGGGACTTCCTTTTAGGTTTGTAAACCTGTGTTAGGATGCCCGCTCTTCCATAACTGGTAAATAGGTATAGTAACCTCTAAATGTATATAGGACATAATATACATTTAGAGGTTACTTATTTAATCTTAGCTTAATAAATTTTTATCAATGGTTTGAGGTGCTTGTGTTTCTAGTAGTATTGGGTAATATAAAGTCTAAGTCTAGTATATACCTAAGCACACTAAGCATTCTAGCATATAAATGGGTCCTTGAATATAATTTGCAGATAAATATTTGTATCTGAGACATTTGTTACAGTGTAGTTTAGTAAGAAAGCTCCCACATCTTAATTCCTATTCGATCTGAGAATCCTAGGACTATCGGCGGGCGGGCCTACCAGCCAAACTATGCATAATGTATGTCGCTGGTCGCTGGTTGTTTGTAGAGGGCGCGCTCCCAACAGGCCAGGACCTACCTATTGTTTTCCAACTGTAGTGTTATCCTAGTACTATGTACAATGAACACTTCTTGTATATACATCATCCTAGCGCAGTTATTTAGTTAGTTTATTCCCAGCACAGTTGCATCCGGAAGGATGCCCGGGGTCCGCTACCTAATCCTAAGAATTGGCGTAGGCACTAGTTTTTACGGAAGCGACTGCCATCTGACCTTCCAACCCAAAGGGGAAACTAGACCTTATTGGGAATAGGGTTGTCAAGTGAGTGGGCAACTTGACCGTTAGAAGTTCTCAAGCCGCCTGAAGGCCTCTAACTTGGCTTAACAACTGATATCATAGATAGCAGCCGGGATCAATGGCTTAACCTGCCTTCCAAAGCACAGGAGCGCTCTGCTAGTAACCACTCAAAGCGGGCACCCATCTAAGGACTGACCTCGCCCGACATTGCTTAACCTCGCATACCGCACGCGGTACGCGGGCGCCGCTGGGCCAACATATCGGGGATCTCGAATCATTTCGATGAATTTTACAATACTACTTCACGGAATCGATCTACGAGGGGTGATCAATAAGTTTTGATAATCGGTATGAATATAAACATTATTCATTACTTTTTCTGTAATTGCTGAACAAGAAACATCTGAATTGAAAAAATAACAATATGGCAAAAATAAGAGTTGGTTTTGTAATTATTTGGAGCGGTGTGGAAAAAATCCTGATGCACTAATGAAGAATATTGTAGTTGAAAATAAAACCTTGGTTTATCATTATGATTTAAAGGATAAGTAAGTTATCTGTGCAATGGTTTTTTTTATCTCCAGCTCTGTCACCAAAATTAGGGTGTATTTTTCGACTTCTTCCTGGACTATTGAGGCCTACCAATAAAAACTGCGAAATTAGCTTTCACCAATTGAGCTCAAATATTATTGGAGAGTTGTATAACATTATTCTATCAGAGTTGTTTTAAATATTATAAATAACCTGAAGAAAAAAATTACAGGAATTTTCGGGAGATATTGAACTTCAGAGCCTTCTAATTGACAAGGGTACTGCTCTTCGAGTAAAGATCAGAACTGATAACCGTTCCCATTGTTATTTAGCCCTAACTTCCGACTACTACTTCTCATTCCAATATCTTCAAAACCAACTACATGAAAATCAAGAGCTGGTGATGACTTAGCGAAGGTGTAAAATTTGACCTCAAAAAGTAAAATAATTTTAATTGGGGTAAAATAAAACAATTGAATGACGTTAATAAGTATTTGAAAATATAGAAAGTGTGCATATTGTGATAAAATATAACGATTTACATATCTCCCATATTTAATACTGATTATCAAAACTTATTGATCACCCCTCGTAGCTTAGCTAGGTCCGGAGTCCCCAATCAAGTCCGTTCAACTCCATTGATGCTAAATGCACAAAAGGTTAACTCGGATCCATGATGGATCCTAGTGGACGGAGGGGCTCTGTCTTATCTTCTCCGGGAAAAAACACGAAAGATGCAAAGCCAAGCTCGTGATGCAAGTCGCTTCCGCAGAAACTAGTGCCTACGCCAAACCTTAGGATTAGATAGCGGACCCCGGGCATCGTTCAGGATGCAACTGTACTTGGGTAAGTCTAGGATGATGATGTGCAGAGAGCGTAACTTTGGTGCCGATGACAGACGTATGACGTCAAGCTACATACAGAGTGTTTTATCTAAATTATAGAAGAAATCGATTTAGATGAAGAAAGTTTGACTTTCAACAATATTTTTATAATTGGCGCGACATTCGAAAGTTATAATTATTGTACCTAAATGTATGTAAATTAGGAAGCATAATTATGCGTTGTTATGTTTGAATTTTAAGCTCTCTGCATACTTTTCGACATCCAACAAAATTTATTATGTTGTTTTTTATTTATTTGTAAAAAATATATATTTTTAACAATTACATTACCCAATAAAATGTATTTTTCGTATCGCTTTGTCATTATTTTAATATTTACATTATTTTTTATATAAATATTTGTAATTTTTATTATTAAACAATATTTTTTACACTATCATTATAGCATTATTAAGAATCATATCGGTGTTGCAATGTTGTTTATATAAAATCATCCTATATGTGAATTTACGTCATAATGACGTCACCGGCACCAAAGTTTCGCTCCCTGAATTGATGTGTGTCGGCAAAAGTGACAGAAATATGGCCAACCATGCGTTAAGACAAAGAGGATGTTAAGGCATAATTTACTACCGTTAATTCGATTTTAGCTTAATAAAATTGTGGCTAAAAAGCCTCGAGGACACGTAATTACGTTGTCATAAATGTATAAGATAATTTAATGAAAACTATAGCAGGAAGACTGAAGACTGAAGGAAAATATCTTTTACATCGCAAGCGTACTCCATTAATGGAATTATTTTTATTGCATCTCTTCTAAGGGTCTTCTGTTTAAATAATTTCTTTGCTAGTGTTTCTTCAAGTGTAAAATAACCCAAATAATTGTACAGAAATATTTAAACTTTGAGCGTTCATGGCCCAGCGGCGCCCGCGTACCGCGTGCGGTATGCGAGGTTAAGCAATGACGGGCGAGGTCAGTCCTTGGATGGGTGGCCGCTTTGAGTGGTTACTAACTGAGCGCTCCCGTGCTTTGGAAGGCACGTTAAGCCGTTGATCCCGGTTGCTGTCTATGATAGCAGTCGTTAAGCCAAGTTAGAGGCCTCCGGTACACTATGATATTTATACACTTACACGATAATTATGATTGAGTAATGCATGTTAAATTTTTAAAAGGCTTTACAATACATTTAAGAGATAAAGTAATTATGGTTCCTCACACATGCTAGGGTTGAAACAAAGACGGGCTGCCGAAAGAATAACCATTACAATAGAATTCAATTCTTATAGTTAATAATTTGCGTTTTAAGTGTCGGTCATAAATTCTCTGACTGAGTATGCTTTATCTAGGAGGTGGTGTTTGAGTTCATTCCTATAAGCATTCAATTTGTCTTGTTTTTTTTATGTCATTTGGCAGCTTCTTATAGATTTCTATGCATCTATAATAACCACTTTTATAGATATTCAGTTTAGGGGGCGGGAGTATTAATTTATTGTTGCGACGCGCGCTTTTCGTGAATTCAAAAAGATCAAGGTGTTTCCTGACAAATATTCCAACCTCGAATATACAGGGTGGCCCATTCAAATCGGTCAGTATGGGAAAGTCTAAAACTATAAGACATACGAAGATTTGTTCTTAGGAACCATGTCACCGATTTTACAAGTAGAGAGGTACAAACAACCATAGAGACAATTTTACATGCCTGAACTTGTTGAATATTGTAACGGTGGTCACTTTGAACACCTACTATGATAAATTAAAGTATGTGAAAAAAATGCATTTTATTCATTTTAGACATTATGTTTCTTAGAGACATTTACTGCTTAAGACCTACACAAACGATATCTGAATAGAAATAGTGTAAGTTTATTTTTTCAAAACAACCGGGTTCGATTCCCTAGCTGGGTACAGTGTTTTTTTCAAATGTATGAATGTGTTTTTCTTTTTACCAAAATCGGTGACATGGTCCCTAAGAACAAATCTTCGTATGTCTTATAGTTTCAGACTTTCCCATACTGACCGATTTGAATGGGCCACCTAGTATATATATGGATGGCAAGGTCAACATTCTTTTTTTTACAAAGTGTGGTCTGCAAGATTCTAGCTGGCGGATATTCATTATAATACGCAAACACATTTTCTGTAATACAAACAGGTCATGAACATCAGTGCTATCCCCCCAAAGAATAATTCCACATCGGAGCCAGGCAAACGCATATGCATAATTTTTCTATATAAGTATGCATATCATCGGTACTAACATCATGGGTACTAACCCATAGTTCAAGCTTAGCTTAGTTTGGGGCTAGGTCGATTTGTGTAAGATTGTCCCCCGATATTTACGTATAGATATATTTAAGCTGCTTCCTTGTTCAATTGCTGAAAACAGCATCTCTTTCAGTGACCCGTATGTTATCTGTAGCCTTATCTGGACACCAATATAAAATATAAAAAATAAAATAATATCGGGTTGGGGGACAATCTTACACAAATCGACCTAGCCCCAAACTAAGCAAAGCTTGTACTATGGGTACTAGACGACGATATACATACTTAAATAGATAAATACATACTTAAATACATAGAGAACATCCAAGACCCAAGAACAAAATAACCTAAACCGGTCGTCAATCAATATCATAGTACTTTTCTTTCTTATCCCCTAAATTTCGTAATAAAAGATTTTTCTTCTTCACAATGAGGTAATTCCAATATTTAAAACAATATTTTAGATTAGGTATTATTGACTGAGTAAAACTAAGGTCTTCGTTTCAGCTTCAGAAAAAATGCCTACGTATGTCCGAATATCCAGATTTCCGGCTCCTCTACAGGTCACATTTCTCAACCGATTCTCGTGAAATTTCGTGAGCAGGTTTGATAATTATATTATAAAACGTTCTGTCGAGACAGTTTCTGAAAATTAAAAAAATCGTGAGGTATACAGCTTACAAAGCTACTATATTCCTAAAAATTTACCGAAATCAATATCACTCGTGATCCTAACTAAGGGTGCGTATCCACTAAGGCGGAGCAGAGCGAAAACGTATCGTGTAAAACTGACACCCAACTGACCCATCACATTAGTTATTTGAAAGCAATAAGGACTTACTTTTTGATGTATGATAAATAATAGTACATAGTTTAACGAGGAGCGTAAGTGGAAAATTGCGAACGAGAGTCTATCAGAATTTGATGACTCGAGTTTGTAATTTTCTTACGTCCCGAGGCAATCACAATGATTTCATCACATTTGCGAGGAAATAAATAACTTCAAACCTAATCAAAATTGAAGACATCGATCACTTCATCTTCAGTATCAATGCATGGTTGCCGAGAGGAGCGCGTAGCGCGCAGCTTCAATATTGCAACCAATCACAAAGCAGTATTGATTTATCAGCTTCAATATTTCAAACAATCACAGAGCAGTATTCTTGTGGGACGCGGTTAACTGGATTTTTTAAGCCAATCAGATCACAGAGAAACTCATAACTCCTTGTGGAGTTATGAAATTCCATAACTCCCACGGTAGCTAAATCGGCTATAACTACTCTACAGTGTGTAAGTCTAATACGGGCGATAAATTAAATCGGACATAGTATTCATTAGTGTAATCATGAATTAAAAAGTTTTTTTTAAATTACAGTTCATTACGACCCCATAATAATTATTTTTTAAATTTCTCAGCAGCAATGTACTGTAAACATGGTTGCGGTACCGAAATGTCAAATGTTCACTAGCAATACAACAACGTGAGCGTGTTTGCATTACATTGCGGGCTGAATTATTTTGTATGGACAAAATTATTGTTGCAACTTTAAGTAAATGTTATCTAATTACCTTTACTTTGTCCTATACTAACCACCGTTAAGAGATTCGCCCGTATTAGACTTACACACTGTATACGCTTGCGTACAATATGACCCTTTACGAGCAAGTGTGATGAAATATATTAAATGCAATCCAGTTTCATTTAATACACGATTGCTTTAAAATTTCTCTATCCTCGCAAGTCCTTTGTTTTTTTAACTGTAGTAGTCCTCACTACCCAGTGTACTACACCAAGTACAAATTAAGAGTAGCGCTTCAGACCCAGACGTGAAACTTTCGATTTTGTAGAAAGCTTGACATTGGTTATGTTCAGTATTTCTATGGTATTTAGTGCATCCTTAATTTGTACTTGGTGAAGTACATTAGGCAGTTATTTATGCTATGCAGTTAAAATATCAGGTCTGAAGTACTATTGTCAATTTGTACTTGTACAAGTACGCGTGGGCTTACCAGGCTATATAAAAAAAAAAAAAACTCCACAGTTAGGTTTTTTTTTTAGCTCAGCCTACTCCACCACTATACAATATTTCACGTGGTCATTAACATTAGAATTACTGTTAAGAAAAAGGTATTTACCATGTATACATTGCATAAAATAGCGCCGAGATATCGAAAACTCAAAAATTTAATGTATATGATAATCCACCACTATATTATAAAACGACACAATTAGGACAAAATGATGTTATTTTACCCCACCTTGACTTTCAGTACCTGGGCGTGTTTTTTTCGGAGGACGATGTTGATTTTTTATAGTTTAGTAATTTATATTATCACTGAACTTGGTATACTGAGATATAATAAACTAAACATAACGAAAAATTGTGTTAGAAAATTGCAAGTTAGAAATGTATAAATCATACACCTAATTGAACTAAAGAAACGGGGACGTACGCAATTGAACAATCAAGAGGAAGCTGAGCGGAGCGGAGGAACTGGTTTGAGTGTTCAGTTTTAAACTTCTACGTTTCACTCCGCCTTGGTGGAAACGCAGCTTTACCTCTGATTACGACGTACCCCCCGCCTCTGTCGAGTGTCGACATATTTAACTTCTTACGACACAACAAAAAAGTACAAGGTGCATACATATAGCTTGTCGCTTGCGTCCTTTTGTATTACGTAGCAGCGAGTATTTCTTTCACGTAGAGTCCCGAAGGTGTTAACATTTGGAACTATTTGGGAAAGTGTGTTACATTAGTGAAGTTTGCCGCACTAGAAGTGTGAGAAATGATCAGCAGTTCTAAGTGTTCCGACGGCAAAGAGTTTTGGTAAGTTATTGTATCCAAGATCACTAGATACAATACCGGTTCATAATATATCACTTTCATGTTGGATAGATAGACATACCTAAACTTTATTTGCATATATGACTTACAATAATTGAGATTAATAAACCGGCCAAGTGCGTTTCGGATCACGTACAAAGAAGGGTTCCGTACCGATTCCAACTAGTCTCCTACTAGTAAAATAAATAAATAAAAAAGCCATTATTAGATACAGTAATAATGCACCTCAATTAATAACATGCATTGTTTTTTTTTCTTCCATACCTTTTACAACACACTTAAATATAAAAAAATAACTAATTAATATCGTGTAATTCAATGTAAGTGAATGAAGTTAATTTAATTTATTTCATTATTCACTTCATACAAATTGACTTGCATATATATTTTGAGGATAAATTCGTATTCGTTTTGAACATGTTAAGTTCTCGGCTTGCCTATAAATCTTTATCTCCACTCAATTGCTCAAAGGTTAGCTGAAAGAAATCCCTTATAGGCATAAGCTCGCATTTGTACAGTCACCAGCATTAATATCTGCCTAACCAAAGGCGGCAAATATATCTGACACGTCCTAACGGCCCTACAAATAGAGTCGTGTCAGATATTTATGCGCGCTTTGTTGTGGCAGATATTGGTGCTGGTACATATGTCAATTATTCTGTAATACTTGTTTTGTTGTTGTATTCTACTCGTGTATAATAAATAAGTTTAGATACATAAATACACCTTTTCCGGCCGTTGTCGGTCATATCGCGTGTGTACTGTGACGTGTGTTGAGTTATTTTTTTTTACAAATATAAAATACTATGTAATTTTTTGGAAGAAATAAAAATATCTATCTATGTATCTTTGTGAATTATAGCGAAATCCACGATAGAATCCTCGGAGAAAGTTATTAAAAAGTTCCTGCTACCAATTGAAGTAAAAATCAGATGTGTCCTACCGGAAATTATGAAGTTAGAAGATAAAATAAGCATATTGGAAAACAAACAATTTACATGTATCAAGTACACTTTATTTGACTTTCAGTTACACGTATGAAGTATCTGAGTCTTGAATATTTTCTATGTATTTCATCATTTTGTACGAAGCTAACAAATTTCCCTGCATTGTTAATCCATAACTCAATCAATCTATTTTAGTTTGGACAATGTAAACACTGATTTACGTCCGTCAACGCTCATGAAACTACACTAACTATACCAGTATCCAGAAATAATCCATAGGAATATATTATAAAAAGCCGTTTTTGAGTCATCGTAAAAAGTCTTCCCTTCTTAGTGAAAGACGTAGACTAGACGCAGACTACCTTTTTCCATACATCTGTATACAAAAATGACTTTCAGAAATACACTGCCAAGTCTGAGTCCCTTGACAGTTTTGCGTGCATATTGCATTTTTTATTTAGCTGACTTATTGAGCCTTAAATCGTTGCCAGAGACCCCCCTTTTAAAATGGTACTTTTCTTTTCGCAATGACTTAAATAACTACTATTTGCTAGTTTACAAACACACTACACTTTTCTATGAACCAGCAATTAGTAGTTATTTATGTCATTGCAAAAAGAAAACTACCATTTTAAAAGGGGGTTCTCTGGCACCGATTTAAGGCTCAATAAGTCAGCTAAATAAAAAATGCAAGATGCACGCAAAACTGTCACGCAAACCTGTCAAGGGACTCTGACTTAGCAGTGTATTTCTGAAAGTCATTTTTATATACAGATGTATGGAAAAAGGTATGGGTGCCTAAATATTTATGAGCGGGAGTGTATGAACCACTGCGAAAGTATTCCCTTTTGCTTGTTATTGATTTTATACGGAACCCTACACTGAGCATGGCCCGACATGCTCGTGGCCGATTTTATTTAGTTTTAACTGTCACTTAGACATTTTTGTTGGTGTGAAGAGAATATCCGGGTATGTCCTAAAACTACGACCAAGACCATCGGGGGATGGGCAGCAGCATCCCTGGAGTGCGGTGGAGATACTGCGATCGCCAACCCGCATGCCAAGCGTGGCGATTATGGCATCTACCAGAAATTATATTTTTGACAGAAACTAATTTTATGAATAAGGGAGTAGTGTTTAAAATTCAAGTCGAGTTTCCCGTAAATTTTTGTCTCGCTTTCTAATGACATGTAACCTAATTTTTTTTTTCATAACACCGGATTGCTTTGGATGTGTTTTGATATAAAGTTGTTCCTACATTTCAATTATTAATTCAGTATGACACTAATATAGGTGAAAAACTAAAAAAAATGACCTGTTATATGTAGTTGTGACGTGTTCCAACAGGCGTTTGTTTTGTTTGTCTTGCATTTTTTAAATATGTTATGTCTATTGAACATGCTACAACTACATACAACAGGTCCATTTCTTAAGTTTTTTACCTATAGTACATGAAGTGCATTAAAGCTGGGATGGGTATTACGAACGAGAGTCTATTTGCACTCCGACTTAATGAGTCGAGTTTGTAAAACCATTTTTACCGCGTGTTGTTACACAATGTTGCATTCACAGTATATTATTGCGGTTTTAAATCAAGGCTAGTAGTAGTAGACGGGAGGAGTTTGGAGTCATTTTTTTTGTTAAAAGTTCACTTGTTTCTACTTTTGGTCCATACACATATTAATGTCGTTCACTGTACAGGAACAGAGAACTTTCGTGGCCCAGCGGCAGTGATTACTAAAAGAGCGCTCCCGTGCTTTGGAAGGCACGCTAAGCCGTTGATCCCGGTTGTTGTCTATGACAGCAGTCGTTAAGCCAAGTTAGAGGCCTTCAGGCGGCTTGAGAACTTCTAACAGTCAAGTTGCCCACTCACTTGACAAGCCTAATCCCGATAAGGTCTAGTTTCCCCCTTGGGTTGGAAGGTCATATGACAGTCGCTTTCTTAAAAACTAGTGCCTACGCCAATTCTTGGGATTAGGTAGCGGACCCCGGGCATCGTTCAGGATGCAACTGTACTGGGAAAAACGCTAGGATGATTATGATGACTGTACTGGAACAGAGTATGTAGGTATTTATTAGGATAAAGGTACATAGCTGATGTGGGTACATGCGGTTCAAAAGTTTAATAGTAAATATTAATACAACAGAGTGACAGACATAAAAAGCCCGTATGTAGTTGTTAATGTTCCGTACACAATTTAAACATGAACATACGCTGAAAAAGCTCCAATGCGCCCTGGGCGGATACCTTAGAAGTTGCCTTTGTACTTGAATATAAGTTGGCTCAAAGCTCCTGCGAAAGCACCCGGGGCTATCAACTTTCAGTCAGACTTTATTACCATTAGGAAAAAAGTAACGAAACCTTAGGAAAACCTGAACTAAACGGCGGCGGAATTAAATGGCTAGGAGAAAACTAGCGTTCATTCAAAAGTTTGGCTTCGAGCCGTGTTCGTCTGTTTTCTCCTTTAAAGTAAGTAAACTTATTGAAACAAGTTATAAGCTGCCTCTGAACAAAAAAACCGCCTTGAACTAATATTAACTTTTAACAGTACTTAGGAAATTGTATGCAGGATATTTTGTTTGCGAGAAAAGGAATGAAAATGAATGTAAGCAAGACGAAAGTGATGGTATTTGAAAGAGATGAGTGTATGACAGTTTGTGAAATTGCTGTAGATGGAGAGAGGTTGGAGCAAGTGGATGAATTTGTGTATTTGGGGACTTTGTTCACGAGAGACGGTAAGCATGGAGGAGATATTGAAAGGAGAGTGATAGCTGGGAATCGAGTGAATGGGACACTTCACGCCTTTATGAGCAGCCAGAAAGTGTCAGAAAAGGCGCGGTTGGCTGTGCATAGAGGAGTGTTGGTGCCGACACTAATGTATGGTAGCGAAAGTTAGGTGTGGTAGAAGAAACATCAGAGTCGAGTGAATGCAGTGGAAATGAGAAGTATGTGTGGCGTTACTTTGAGAGATAGAGTGAGAAACACCGTTATAAGACGGAGGTGTGGAGTGAATGAAGATATAGTGACGAAACTTGAGAAAGGTATGCTAAGATGGTTTGGACATGTAGAGAGGATGGATGAAAGAAGAGTGACAAAACGAGTGTATGAAGGAAGAGTGGATGGAAAAGTTGGAAGGGGAAGACCTCGGCGAACGTACTCGAACTCGAAAAATGTTATGAAAGTTCATGAAGCGAAAGTTGTGCGTCAGGATCGTAGCAAATGGAAATCCGTGATCAATGTCTACCGCTCTGGGAAACAGGCGTGATTATATGTATGTATGTAAATTTAAAGGACGCTTCCTTAGAGCATCTGCAGTAACCTCTTGTGTCCAAAAAAAATATCTTTTTTCAATTGGGAGAAATTGAATGGATCTTGGCACCCAAAGATTATAGCGCGGCAGTCAATGGTGATTTTGAGGTTGCTTCAAGTTATGACTCATAATCGTTGTCGCATTTTTTGTTTAAAAGTATATTTTTGGGTTTATTTTTTTATAAATTTTTAGTGTTTTTTTGAACAAATAGTTATTAATATCACTCCAGTAGTGTAAAAAAGTACATATAAGCTACATTTGCGAAAATTTCTTTTTTTTTAAATTCATTTTTCAATTAAAACCATTTGGAAATAATTGCTGGAGAGCACAATAGTGTACCGTTTAATTTATTGCTCCTATTACAGGCAACACCCTGTATAAAACTTACTGAACTTACTTACTGATTATAAATTCAAATCTGTCGCAAGGAGAACATTTATTTCAAAAGAATATTATAATAGGTATGGTTAACAATTAAATCATTGATAACAATGTTTATCTACACCCATATTATAGTAAATTCGCATTACTGTGCACAAAAAAAATGCGCGGTTTATTGTGTAATGTAATGATCAAATGATCTAAAAATTATGCGGATGTTTAAAAATTTTATTTTATTCATTGGGCCCTTGCCTAGCAGTGGGACACCTAAATAGGCTATGAAAAAAAATATTTGGGCCCAAACCAATTATTTTGGGTTTGACCACGTAACCGCTATATGCGTATGTCCGTCCATCTGTCAAACACCCTGTATATAGGTATATATAATATATAACTAGCTGCAAACTTCTTCGGCGAACTTCACACGGCCGTGAGTCGATCCGTACAAAATTTATGAGTTTTTATTTATGTATTTTCTGGTATTCGGATCGACGCGAAATCGAAATAATAAATTCATATAAACGAATTAGACCACTTGAGTTATTTATAAATGGTGTAACTAACACGACTTTGTTTTATATATACGAATGAAATAAAATTAATTAATTTAATCGTATGGCATTTATTTACGAACCGTGAGATCTTCCAGAAGACAAGTACGGTTGCCAGTTTTTTGTTGCACTTTTAGCACCATCCAGGGGTCACGTGCAGGGTACTCCCTACGGACATGGTGCAACTTCGACCCCGCTTTGTCAAATGAGTGGGCAACTTGAGTGTTAGAAGTTCTCAAGCCGCCCGAAGGCCTCTAACTTGGCTTAACGACTGCTGTCGTAGACAGCAGCCGGGATCAACGGCTTAACGTGCCTTCCAAAGCACGAGAGCGCTCAGTTAGTAACCACTCAAAGCGGTCACCTATCCAAGAACTGACCTGCGCCCACATAGCTTAACCTCGCATACCGCACGCGGTACGCGGGCGCCGCTGGGCCACGAGCGCTCTGAACTCATAAATAAAATAAAATAAAAATATATAAATATACTAATATAATAGACCTAGTCCCAAACCAAAGCAAATGTTGTACTATGGTTATTATAGATTACGGGACATAAGACTGGTCTGGACGACGATATAAATATTTACATAAAAAACGCACAAGACTCAGAAACAAATATTAGTGCTCATACTCACCACACAAATAATACCCTGACCGGTAACCGAACGAATCGTAGGTAGGGTCACTACCAACTAAGCCAAAGTGGTTGTATATAAGATATATTTACCTTTTTAATGTACAAACAAATGTTACTTTAATCGCACATCTACCTATTCATAGTTCACAAATCAAAACGTCAGCTTCGACGCGTATACATTTCACTGGATTCCTCAAGAGCGTGAGTTAAACCGAGCAGAGTTGAGCGAAACTTTGATCCCGCTCCGTGTCATTGTGGCGTCTTTGAGCCGGCACGCTTTGAATCTGAGTGATAGCTGTATTGTATAGTCCGCCTGCCCACAGGCACTGAAGTGCTGTAAGCAAATTTGAACCGTATCATACAAATAATTTAGCTGTACAGAAGGTCTACTGTCAAATATAGACTGTGTTTGAGTGAAATAAGCCGATGCCTTACGTCTTTCGGTCGTGATTGTGCTTCTTCGAATGATATATAAATTTGTCTCATTTTTGCGTTGTAGGTTAGGTTATGGGTGAAAGCTGACTTTAGGGATATTTTATGAACCGGTAAAAACGCTAGGAGGATGATCAAGCAGCAATCTATAATATTGCAATAGCACAGGCAGGAATTTTGGAGGCATTTTTGAGGTGTCATAGTGATTTCTCTGCAGCCGACTGTACATAAGGCACGTTATGGATAAAACGAGTAAAATTCAAAATTTGTCTAAATAATATATTGTTCCCACTTATAACATGTAAACGCGGAATGAATGTGTTTAACTTTAATTACTAACTATAATATTTCTTGTTGAAAATGCCTTTTAGAAACTCGAAAGTTCTAAAATGGTCTTACATTTATCGAGATTCCATGAAATTGTTTCATGTGTGACATCTGTTTGAATCGTATCAGAAAACAAACTAAGAAGAAAAATACAATTATTACGATTCAGCTGACAAAACACTTGTTAGCTGTAATAAAAATAATATAGGATGATATAGTACCTTATTATACATATGTGTACGAGTATATCGATATGACAAAGACAGTTCAAAAATGCCACCAAAATTCCCATTTGTTATGATTCCGTAGCGCAATATGCTACTAAACGCACGTTGCACCTAATCTCTGCAGTGACCATGTTTGACTCCATCCTAGGATCCTATTAAGTGTACAATCTCCTATCAAGAAAAGAGCGTGCTCCCATCTTAAAGGCCGACAACGCACTTAAAACCCCTCTGGTGTTGCGAGTGTCCATGGGCGGCGCTAATCGCTTACCATCAGGCGATTCGTCTGCACGTTTGCCTCCTATGACATAAAAAAAAATCAGTCCTAGTTGTCTTATGGCCTCATTGTCTAAGGGCTAAGGGGACCTGATCTTCTTGTTGGTGCGTAATCGACGTGGCACCTCATCATTTATAGCAACCATATTTGATGTATATCTCGTCATGATCTTTTTCGTTTCATCTTCTCTGGAGTTCTTTTAAGTGCTATAATAAACCTGGCGTTGCCCCAGATCGACGGGTGATGACATTGCACTTAGGTGTAGCGAAGTATCCATGGTTAATTAAATGGTATGATTTTATCAATTACCTAATAAATGCATTTTCAGCGACCTAATAAAGGTCCGGCTCGTACCTGGTTCAAAAAATATCGTTGGCAGTGCAGCGGGGCAATGCCGCCAGCATATTAGGCACATTTACACCAGGTGCCTGCCGTTCTGGGATCTACTAGATTATGTCAAAACTTTTAATAATTGTATTTATTCTAAGATTTGTAAATAAAATTGTTTACCTAATAAATAATATTTGTTCCTAAAATAGGAGATCTGTCACCTAAATTGAATCACCAAATAATATTAAAACGCTTACCTAAATATTAATTAAGAATTACTTGGAAATAATATCAGTAATCAAATAATTATATTGGGTTTCAAAATAATAAAAGTGTCACTAAAATTGAATCACCAAACAATATAAAAATATTTACCTAAAAATTTATTTTTAATCACTGGAAAATTATATTATTATTAAATATCAAATAATTCAACTGAAATAAGACAATACACAATTAGTAAAAATAAAATTACCATAGGTTTTATAATATGTACTTTATTCAATTAAACATTGGTCAGAGTATAGCAAAGGGTGGCCCATTTTTGGGACTTAGATTTATTTTCGCTCTTTTATAAAAAAATAAACAAGAAAATAACCACGACTTCTAACCTAACCTATCCGCCATTCGAGTCGGATCCGCCACGATGAGTTTTTTTGGTAATATTGATTATCTAAAAAATGCATTTTCAGTGACCTAATAAATTATACGGGTATTTGTTCGTATAATAGTAAATATGTCAACTGAAACGAATTAAATGATACTAATAGTTTGTTGATACTTTTTATTAGGTGACAGTTCTTATATATTCAGGTTATAGAAAAAAAGTGTTCAAACTATAATTTAAGATACATATTTACATTAATCCGATGATTTATACTTAGAGACAGTTTTGATTAAAATGATGACTAATATATTTCTTGGGGATAGATATTATAATTAGGGTATTGCAGATAAGTGACACATCTAAACTTAGGTGACAGAATATATTGTTGCCTTAATTAAACATGGTCACCATAGATATTAGTCTTGTGTTTGACCGAGGCTACTTCGTCACAGTCTTTTACACTCGTCTTTTATGTGGTCAGGCTCTTCTGACTCTTATCTTATCAAGTCTAACACAGTTCTAGGTCACTTAGGACCCACCCCTTTATAGTATTTTTCCTCTACTCTCTTCTGCGGTGTCGATATTCTGACTCTTTATAAAATGTTATACAGACCTAGGTCTATAAGAACTACTACTTCGTAGTAATTCTCCTAGTCAGCTCTCTGACTTCCAGGTTTTTTGACTCTTACCACCACCACAGCCAGCCGAAGAATGCCCACTGCCGGACGTAGGCCTCCCCCAATGTTATGGGGGGGTAAATAAAAAATAAAAAAAACCACGCATGGCATACGGGTTGGCGATCGCAGTATCTCCACTGCACTCCAGGGATGCTGCTGCCCATCCCCCGGTCCTCTTGGTAGTAGTTTAAGGACATACCCGGGTCCCGGGTGTTTTGACTCTTAATCACGTCAAATATGGTTCTAATTCTTATTGTCTAGTGTATTTATTGTATGGTACCTGCTGCTGGTTCTCTCGCTGCGTCACCAGGCGCGCCTCGACGCAGTCCCTGGTCTCCAGGAAGGCCCGGCGCTGTGCCAGTTCGCGTGGGTGGTGAGTCATCACGCCGGCGATGTTGCACGCCGTCAGCACGATCAGGTTGCAGAACAGCTGTGGAATAGTAACATGTTAGCAGAAGTCTTTGAATACAAGAAGTACCTGTAAGAGGTTAATTAGACACGAAGAAGTCTTTGTATAGATGTAGTCGCCACCACCACCATATCAGCCAAAGGAGGTCCACTGCACGATATAGGCCTCCGCAATTTAATGGGGGGTAAATGCCATAACAACCACGCGATGATCGATGTAGTCTCAGACCAAGAAAAAAGATAGATGGATCATGTCAATCAACCAAGTGAAGCCGGTTTTTAACCAATAAAGTAAGCACATGCTCACGCGCATATACTTACCAACTAAACTAAACAATGCACAGAACAGAACTCTTCAGTGAATGTTGCAACTATGTCAAGTTAAGACCACACGTTTAGAGTTTCGTCGTTCTTTTTTTCTTGGTCTGAGGTTGGTGAATTTCAATGCGGCGGGCACTTTTGTCGACCATAATGTGACGTAGACGTAGCAGCGCCACTGCACCATGGATGGTATGTGCTTATGTAGCGTCTATAGGTTTAACCTTTTATTTTGTCAGACAGCTTGTTGGGAACGCTGGAGCTTCAGCACTAGCAGGCCTTGAAACAAGAAGGGCACAGCGGTCATCTCACTTATGTTTGGAACTATCCTACTGAGAAAGTAACTACAACTTACAGAAAACCGCCGCCGTCGGCCACGTCGCCAACGAGGACGTCTGAGTAAAACGGTACACATTATTGCTCTCAGACATGTCCTGTTGTGTTCCTGGTGGCGAGTAAGGTCTCCAGAGCTTCCGAGGAGGAGGACCTGACTTTAGCTGTCAATAAAACCAATCCTCAAATCGCGAGAGGTGCAGGCGCAGCGCGCTTGTGCTTATACTAGTCGTAATTGTCCATAGGTGTCTAATGGACAAACTACTATGGACACTATGCAGTAGTGGACCACCACAAGGCCTGTCTGGCACGTCGTAGTATCATCATATCATCATCATATTAGCTGAACGTCCACTCCTGAACATAGGCCTCCCCCAAAGACTTCCATGATGACCGGTCCTGCACAACCCACATCCGGTCGACGCCCGCGGCCCTTACCAGGCCGTCATCATCATCTCCCTGCCCTTATCCCGCTTATACAGGGTCGGCGCAACATGTTTTCTTCTTCCATTCCTCTCTATTATTCGTCACTTCAGCACTTACTCCTTTCGCTCTTCGTCCTTCGACTTTCAATCCTTCTCATTACATGCCCATACCATAGGCCGTCAGTTGTACTATAAAAAGCCTATAATCTCATACCTGGAGGTCACTGTCACGGGCCAGGTAAAGGTTGCCAGCTAGGTTGACGACAGCCAGCAGCACGCCGGTAACGCTCGCCTCGTGCAGACGAACTGGCAACGTCGCGTACGTCAGGTATGTGAAGAGTACGCAGACACCGGCGCCGACGCTCATCGATCTGAAGCAAACGTTTTATTTAAACTTGATATACAATGTAAGTATGGTAGAATAAAAAGCAGTGGGTTGTAACGGAGATATAACTGCAAATTATATTCTTAAGTTGCCTAGGTATCTATTTATTTCCGTCACTAAATAAAATAACCATCAATGTAAAATAAACAAGAACATAATAGTATTATGCTTTAGTATATGCCCGATATTCACCGATACCATATCTTTTATTTTAGGATTATAAAAAAAAAGTTAAAAATTTATTTCATTTAAACCTAGACTAGTTCCAGAATCTTACGAATTCAGTTATATGAAAACAAAGAATAAAAAAAAAGACTCCAAATAATCTTTAGGCCCAATTCATTTTTTTTTGTGCTAGACCACGTAGCAGATGACCTCATCTATCCCCAATATACGTATGTCCATCCATCTGCCGAACACCCTGCATATTTGTAACGTTTTATAACCATTTGCCTCCACGAGTCTTTAGTTGAGGAAAAATACATGTAATTGAACTCAATTCTCTCTTGATAAAGCATTGTTTGAGCTGAAAGTAAAGAAGGAAAATAGAGAAAAAACATTGTATTGCATTATCAAGAAAGTTTATACATGGTTTCTTTAAATAATACTTGTATTCAATATTCTTTCCTAGTTCAAGCAGTATTAAGTGGCTTTACTCGCTAATCACCGATATTAGCCTAGTTTTGTAGTTGATATTTCTCCGTAAACACTCTAATTTATGGCACAAATGGTTTTGAGAAACATGAATACTTTGTTTATGATGTATTTTATGCACTTAAATTATATATAAACGTACTCCGACCAAATCGGAGACATTCTGCAGAAAGGCCAGGTCAGGAGTACCCTAAATCGGCGCGCATGCATGAAGAATGTTATGAAAGTTCATGAAGCGAAAGTTGTAAGTCAGGATCGTAGCAAGTGGAAATCCGTGATCTCTGCCTACCCCTATGGGAAACAGGCGTGATTATATGTATGTATGTATGTATGTAGTATATAAGTGTTCCTTAATGACATAAGAGAGATTTTTATTTATAACTCATCTTTTCACAAAAGCTACGTACAAAAAAGCGTTTTTGGCCTAAAATTGCAAAACTTTGATGCCATATGTCTAGAAAACAGTGTGTTTTGAAGTAGACAAGGGACACTATTTCTGTTAACCTTGTTGTTCATAACACGATAAGCCATAAAAAGAAAAAAGGTGGAATGTCAATGGGTGCTAGGAGCCTATATAAGTATAATAATAATTGAAGACACGTTAATTTTTTCTAACAAATATCTTTTCCCTTGCATGTACAAAAAGGCAACAATACTTCAGTGCGTGCTGCTATGGAAACTTTTTTCATTTGACGTACGTCCCAATACCTACTGCATGTGTGTGATTCCCATTGCTCGCTGAGCTCATTGCTATTTTGAATAATTTCTTTACTTTCGACCTTTCCTAACATATTTGAATCAATTTTAAACAAAAGTTAAATAACATAAAATTATCGTTGTTTAAAAAAATATCTTATAACAAGCAGAATATATATCGTAGATTTTGAAAACAATAGTCAGAAAATTAGTAATGTCTTATTTTCTAAGCACTAGCTTAGTGACCGTGCCTTCGAAGCTGACGGTCCTGCATTTGAATCCAGCTTAGGGTAAATATATGCATGCATGAATATTTGTTTCTGAGTCTTGGATGTTTTCTACGTATTTAAGTATTTATGTGTATTAAACATATCGCCGACTAGTAACCATAACACAAGTCTAAGGGTGCCATTCCACCATAGTGATGGGTAGCTACCGGTAATATTCCCAAGGCGGGTATTTTCCCAGTAACGCTACTGGTAACATTAATAAATAAAGGATTTTTTGTGTTTGATACTTAAAATAGTGACCATTGGTTTCCTTTATTATAATTAAAAATATGTAGTTCCCTTCAAAAAGTAAATGCCCAATCTTACCAGTAGCTTACCCAATATTAACAGGTATTTTACCAATGCTACTGGTAATATTACCGTCCTGTAAATTTACATAAGCCATTTTTCTTGTTACAAATTAAAGTTTTTCCGTCCAAAATAAAAGTCAGTTTATTACAAAAATATCTTCTTCTTCTATTGTATTGCAGTCACGTCCATGATAGAGGTATATTGAGGTATTTTACCATTACCAATAACTACCATCATTACTTAAAGAGTTACTAATCAAAGTATGTTCCAATTGATTGTTATTAGATTGGAAACCTTCCGAATTATCATTTCCAATTGAAAATGAAAAATTGAAAAATTTATCCCGCCCGGGGTGATCAATTTTTCAATTTTTCATTTTCAATTGGAAATTATAATTCCGTTAAGTGGACGTTTCCACTTGTAAAACATTTACATTCCGAATTATCGTCGATGTCTAAAAAATTATGTTCAGAATCGGAGCGAGGAATCTGAATTTTAAGAATTTTCACTACTGTTCTGGTTTATGGACACTTTCGGTGATGTTAGTTTCCAGTTATTAATTTTCTAGCCCTGTTTGTCATGAGACGGTTTCTTTTTTAATGGATGTTTGACAACGTAGATAAAGACCTCTCTGCTACTGCGGAAGTTGCAAGGACAGTTAGGATTTTAAAAGCTATTCGTCGTAAAGCTGTGTAACAAACAATGTTTCTCACCATGTGACTGGTTCTGCCATTGCTGCCAATTTCCACAGCAAGTCTTTTAGTCAAAGATTGTAACCTTTGTCGGTCATGATAATGATAATTCCATTGGACATCTGTTGATTCACCTCCACAATTAAATGTCATCTTGCACCCGTCTACATTTTTTGCCATCAATTGCACACCTTGACGTTTAAAATGGATAGGGCATTAGTTTTCCTTTATTCAAATTTATCTTTTGAGGCAGGCAAAATATCTTTATTTAAACGCTTTATATACTCAATAGACTGCATAGTTATAGCCTCCAGCTTACTACAACATCATAGCACATCTCTAGTGCAAAGGCACCCTAATTTAGCTTACTACAGCATAGCACATCTCTAGTGCAAAGGCACCCTAATTCAGCTTACTACAGCATAGCACATCTCTAGTGCAAAGGCACCCTAATTCAGCTTACTACAGCATAGCACATCTATAGTGCAAAGGCACCCTAATTCAGCTTACTACAGCATAGCACATCTCTAGTGCAAAGGCACCCTAATTCAGCTTACTACAGCATAGCACATCTCTATTGCATAGGCACCCTAATTCAGCTTACTACAGCATAGCACATCTCTAGTGCAAAGGCACCCTAATTCAGCTTACTACAGCATAGCACATCTCTAGTGCAAAGGCACCCTAATTCAGCTTACTACAGCTAGCCGGCAATTCTAAATTCGATTGAAAGTGAATTTGTCAGAAAATTCAATTCTAATGTTATTCGAATCGTATGATAATTTTACAAATTGTTGTTCTAAATACACTTCATTTGTCAACTGTTGAGGGTACCCGGTGGAAGTTCGACCATTGGCGGCATAAGCAATTATGCCTAACTACAGTTTCGGTACTTCGGGGCCCGCTCGCGTTCAGCTGAGTCGATATAAACACCTCATTACACTGATGTTCGATAATTGTGTTGCTTAAAGCTAAAATGTTCTAAAGCCTCTTTGTTTTACACGCGATTATAATACTTGTAGCTACAGCACGAAGTTTGATTGTTGAAGTTACATAATATAGTAGTTTTAAAATAAACACATAGTCAATGTAGCAAGTAATTACAATTTATCACAGACCCAGGGATTACTTTTTTTTTTATACTACTTCGGTGGCAAACAAGCGTACGGCCCGCCTGATGGTAAGCGGTCACCGCAGCCTATGGACGCCTGCAACTCCTAGGGGTGTCACATGCGCGTTGCCGACCCTTTAAGAATTTATACACTCCTTTCTTGAAGAACCCCATACTGTAGTCCGACGGGAAAACCTCGGCAGGGAGCTCATTCCACAATCGGAGCGTCCGAGGGAGGAAATTCCTCTGAAACCGTACCGTACGCGACCATTTAGGTTCTAAGGTGTGAGGATGAATGCCCTGCCGACGGCGAGCGGTGCGATGGTAGAAAGCGGCCGTAGGCATCATGTCGAACAGTTCTTCGGAGCACAACCCATTATATAAGCGATAGAACACGCACAAGGAGGCAAAATTTCTCCTTAAACTCAACGGCTCAATATCGCTCGTGAGCTTGGGATCGTCCACGATTCGCACAGCACGTCTCTGGAGCGAGTCAAAAGGCCCAAGCTGGTATCCAGGTGCTCCCGCCCAGAGGTGACAGCAATACTCCATATGGGGACGGACTTGCGACTTGTATAAAAGAAGTCTCTGTCCCGGGGTGAAGTATCGCTTCGCTCTATTGAGCACACCTAGCTTTTTAGATGCCAGCTTGGCTTTGCCTTCTAAATGGCTCCGAAACTGGACGTCGCTGGAAATATCGACACCAAGGATCCCAATAGTCTCTGAGATGGAGAGGGTTGCGTCTTGGAACCGCGGGGCTACAGTGAATGGGGTTTTTTTAGCAGTGAACGCGCATACTTGTGTCTTGGTGGGGTTGAACTGGACCAGGTTATCCTGGCCCCACTCAGAGACTCTGACTAGAGTACTCTCAATTTCGGACACAAGTTGTTCACGACTTTCTAACACACAGGAACGAGGAATGTTGGCACGGCCCGTGTAATAAGCATCCCCGGTGCTGTCATCCGCATAACAATGGATGCCGTCAATAGATAGCATGTCATTGATATGCAGCAAAAACAGCGTCGGGGATAGCACGGAGCCTTGTGGGACGCCAGCGTTAATGTCCATGCTTTTGGAGCAACTGCCATCTACTACGGCTCTTATGCATCTGCCGGACAGAAAGCTGGCAACCCACTTGCACAAACCCTCAGGCAGTCCATAGGATGGTAGCTTCGACAGAAGACCTCGGTGCCAGACCCGATCGAATGCCTTCGCTATGTCCAAGCTGACCGCTAAAAGAGATTTTATTTTGACGCTTGGGAACTTTATACATCCGTAGGTACGAGTATAACCTTTTAAGAATAGATTCTAAATTAACAAATGTTGACAGAAAAAATCCAATATCAGCACTATACATGGACATGTCTAAAGCTTTTGATTTTGTTGACCATCGCATACTTTTAGATAAATTATATAATTATGGTGTTAGAGGCAATATTCATAGATTAGTTAAATCGTACCTGAGTAATCGCAAGCAATTGACGCAAGTAAGTAGAATATGTGTTAAGACAAAACAAGAAGTTACTTATTCATCAAAAATTAGACAAATTCATTATGGTGTGCCCCAAGGAAGTGTTTTGGGTCCTTTATTATTTATTATTTACATAAATGACCTACCTAAAGCCATAGAGTACCCTACTATTCTCTTTGCAGATGATAGTACCATACTTTTTGCTTCTGAACATCATGAATCTTACGAAAATGACATAAATAAAACATTAGAAACTGTAATAAACTGGCTTACTACTAATAATTTGAAAATCAATTTAGAAAAAACTAAAATCATGTCATTTAAACAAAGACTAAATTATGTACATAATTTAAACATATCTTATAAGGGACAGCAGATTGACGAGACAGATGTGACAAAATTTCTAGGATTAAGTATAGACAATAAGTTGACTTGGAGAAATCAAATTGACATTATATGTAAAAAACTGAATCAATTCTCATATGCTTTGTATAATTTAAGAAAAATTGTAAATGAGTCAGTAGCGTTAACAGCCTACCAGGCTTATGTAACATCTACTCTAAGATATGGCATCATTTTCTGGGCAAACTCGGTTGACAGAGAATCAGCGTTTAAAGCGCAAAAGAGATGTATCCGATCCTTATGCGGCATACATCAACTCGTTTCTTGTAAACCATATTTTCAAAAATTAAGAATATTAACACTTCCATGCTTGTATATATTTGAAGTAGCAATATTCACAAGAACTAATCTGCATCTGTTTAATAGTTTCAAGAGTACACGCCTTAGGAATAAAATAAATGGAATGCCGTCTAAAACCGCTCTATACCGTAAAAATATACTAGGAATGGCCCCTAAAATTTATAATAAGGTTCCACGAGACATTGTAACTATAGAAGAAATGTCCGTGTTCAAACGAGAGTTATTTAATGTCTTAGTTACTAAAGCTTACTACACAATAAGTGAATTTATGTCAGACTGTAATTAATGGAGCATAACCTCCACACACTCCATTAATTACTTACAAATTTGTATGCCTAACGGCCCAGCATAGTGATACAAAAAGAAAAAGAAAAGACCTTTATGAACCTATGTTGAACAAATAAATGATTATTATTATTATTCACTTTATTTATTTCTCGTCTTAGGTTGGTTTTTACAATATTTCTACAAAAGTAAAATATATATTTTAAAGTCTACTTTGTTAAATCTGTATTCTCGGCTCCCAAAATACAGGCTGTGCCTAGTTTGGGGCTGACGGATATCCTTATCTGTATTTTCAATATTGCATGATCATATTAATTTAGTTAAAATAATGTATTGATGTAACAAGTTGTTATGGTAAATAAATTATTATTATGTCTTTTCCGCTCACGGGACAATGGTGTCCCGGACCTTTGGAAGGCGTGCGCGGAGCCGAAGTACCGAGGTACCGAAGTACCAACCGAATACCACATAGCCAACACGTAGAGGCCCTTTTGACAATTTAATGAAATGCAAGGGGTACACCGAGCGAATGCTGTACCTGCCCGTGTCATGGGACGCACACAGAGACAGCACCCGCCAGGGTGTACAGGAACTATTGCTGGTTGATGGAATCTAAATAAACCGGACTATTGGGTGAATATGATGGACTAATGGCTGGGCTATTGAATGAGACAACTGACGTCTACCTAATAAAACTGTCTCACATTTTTATCTCAGGCAGACGGTGACTCGCCCTCTGCTAGATGGGCCCCTATAAATAGCGACATTAAAAATGGCCTAAGGGCAACACCGGTGCAGAGGGCTGGGGGTAGAGAGGTGGCACTGGACTTTAAACATATAGCCAACTCGCCACTTAGGTGACCACATCCACCCCCGAGCAACAGCTCTAGCGACTCCACTCTGGACAGCCGGTTAAGGCAAGCCAGAGGCGGGGGGCCTGTTCATACAACCAACCTACAGGACACCCCCAGGAGCACTCAGGTACATAGGGTCGCTGCTCCCTAACAGCTCGCCACAAGCTGCCCTATGTTGACTGACTGCACTGGAAATCCAGTGGGCGATGGGGTCGTCACATCCCTACGCCCTCATGGCTTGTACCCGTAAAACTAGAGTGTATGCAGCCGCAGATACCCAATCTCAGTTAACCTGAGTAACGGATTCGCCACCTAGTAATGATGTGAGGGAGTGTTCGCATATCTGTAAGGAAATGGGTTCACAGCGTGTACTCATACAACGCGACGGAGGGAACTCTGTCAACATGAGCTCTCAGGGGGGGGAGGATGCCCCACTGGGGCCACTGGTTGGCTACGGTGCCTCCCCCGATTGGCGTCGGCTTCTGAGGGGCTTCTGTTTCGTGAAGTGCTGATAGGGTGATCTTGGGAGTCTGTTGTGATATTTATGTCGCGCATACTCTTAGGAAGGGGGGGTGGGTCGAGAGGGCGATCCATATATCCCCGCCTCTCTACCTGGGGGGGGGGGGGGTTAAACTTTCTGGCCCTTCGGGTAAGTCCAGTGAAGTAGGTAGAGGGGTCCGTGCTGCCTGCGGTAGTAACATCCAGGCACAAGTGAGTTTGTTATATGAGTTTATTATAATTATATTATTAGTTCTGGACCTGACTACCGTCCTGTATGGAAGTTAGCGTATGGAGTTTTTTTTTTGTTAGAAAGTTTAGCAGGAGTCTTAAGCCTGGAACGCATAGTGCGGGCGAAGCGCGGTGCGGGGCGGTGACGGTTTTACATTTTTGATCTTTCCAAAACTGTGGACTGTCGATAGTTTATTTATTTATTTATTTAGAAAACCAACAGCGATACAGGAAGTATAACTTAGATGCTAATTAAATAATAGTATGGCCAATTACAGGTTTCCCTTGCTAACTTGTGTTGTATAAAAGACAAACGAACGGACTACAATATTGGACTGAAACTGATTGGTACATTACATTTTCAGTATGAAATAAATAGTTAATTAAATGTGATAGAATACTGTTGACTACTGCTTCATATGTCACACACGCCACTTCCACTCCGCTATCACGAGTGGTTTTTTGGTGCCCGTCCCCCGGACCGTTCGCTATACCGGAAAACCGCCTCCGCCACGCAACGACGCCACGTCGTTCTCTGTGCGTTTCAAACATTAGTAAGTATTCTAGACTTAGGTGGAGACCACCACCTGGTAAATTTTTCAGCTATGACGTAATCATATTTTTGGAAAATAAATAGCAGACATTTAGCAGACTTTCAAAAGGGCTATTAAGAGTCGCCAGTACGCTCGGCTAAACTCGATTCTCCATACAAACGTAGGTTCGTTCTCATTTTAAAACGCCTTGCTGAAATAACATGAAACTTTTTATACAGAATGGGAGCCGCCATATCTAGGTCGTAAATTAGTTTCTGTTGCTAGAAATTGTAATAGAAAAAAAAACTACAGCGAGTTTTGAGTTTTTTACGTCTTGAATGAAAACCTTAATAATTGCTGTATTTTTGTTCCAAAAAAATGTTCAAAAATTTGTGTACAACCTTATGCCCTTAACAATAAAGTCGTGTTCACATATTTTTGATTATTCTTCCGTGCATATATTTTAGAATTCGCCTGCACATGTTTTTATATTTACATACAGAGTGCAAGTTAAATAAAAGCGTGTAAAAATTAGAGAGAATTCCAACTGGGGTCCAAAATGACTAATATTTTATTATTACTGTAACAAAATGTATTTCAAAAGAATGTGTCCTCAGGAAAAGCTTGAAAATATATTTAAAATACTTTAATAACAGTAAAGTGCCAGGGCTTTCCTCGACTCTGGAGAATGTAAAATATGTTATAAAAACATTGTTTCTTCGTCATGTTTAAAGAAATCTAACCTGAATTTATGTAATCACCAACGAAATAATCACTAACAACCAAACAGCTATGAAACGATTCGGCAATAGATTAAAACCTAGTTGCTAACCAGCCCTACGTATTTATTAATTCTAACGGAGTTAGACGCAAAACAGTTAACTTTTCCTAATGCCATTACAGAAGTTGAAAATCACGGAGCATTTCAAACTGATTTAGCCCTTTGAAAGCAAAGTTTGCTGTGAAATTGTCCAAAAAGACGTATCACAGTTGCTTGCGTATGGGATTTACAGACCTATTGTCACGGGGCGGGAATGGAGGAGTTCCCAAGTCGTTATTGTAAATGTATATAGCTTGGGCAGTGTCAATAAAGATAGACTTCTGTATCTACTTGTAGAACGAGTGGTTGCTTTTATGGTTCGCTAGAGACACGTGTATTATAATTATTGCGTCAGCAGATAGACATCCACTGCAGGACATAGGCCAGCCCCACTTTACATAATTAGTGCTTAAAATTCTCGAGCCTCCAATATCACAAGTAAGTTTTTAACAAAAACCTGACTCATAACATTTCCATACTCACACTCGGCCTCTCCTGCTATATAATTAGAGGAGTTCCCTGAATTTCTACAAGATCCCGTCATCACACTGCCTTCGAAGCTAGAGGTCCCGGTTTCGAATCCCGGCCAGGGCATTATTTGTGCATTTAGCGCGGAATTTGTTCTTGGGTCTTGGATGTTTTCTATGTATTTAAGTATGTATTTATCTATATAAGTATGTATATCGTCGTCTAGTACCCATAGTACAAGCTTTGATTAGTTTGGGGCTAGGTCGATTTGTGTAAGATTGTCCCCCAATATTTATTTATTTATCAGATCCAGACTTGATGATAATGGGACCAACTAGAAAGCATACCCTTTCAAACAATAAAAGAAATTTTGAAATCGGTGCAATAGTCTCCGAGTAATCGGTTAACATATATATAATAAAATAAAATAATATATTCCGACGAATTGAGAACCTCCTCCGTTTTTGAAGTCGTTTAAAAACGAGCGTAGCGCGAATTTTAAGAACGATTCATTTACGATACAAGGGTTGTAAAACAAAGAAAGGCCGATTATGCAGATTTTTGAGGCCCGAGCCACAGGCGAGGGTCATAAATATGCGAGAGATGGCTTTCTGTTTTACGATCCGTGTTTTGTACACAATTTTACGTCACCACTTGGCCAAAAAGCGGGTTTTTCGAGACGCGCAGCGTGCGGAAAAACCATTAAAAAACCATTATTGCACCATTTCAAAAAGGACAGCCATGTAACAAGATGATGATAAATGAGATATTATATAGAGTTAACTTAGCTTCACCCGAGGAGCCTCGGATGAGGCAGCATCCACGAACAGTCACATTCTTAAACGTGTAGACATTCTAGAACTTTATTGCTTAGAGGTAAACTCAAAAAGTGTTTGCATGAATTACATGTTTATGATTACAGGCTACATGCCACTCTACAAGCCAGGCGACCGTTCAAGGGTGAAGATCAGAGCGTTTTAACCGCTTAATTTCTTTGGCACCAGTTCCGGTGAAGAATCTCTAAGGTTTTATGATATTTCTGGCTATTTCCATGGTGGCAGACATGCTTACGGGTTGCCTTATGGTAAGCAGTCACAGCCTATGGACACGATCTATTATTGACTTTAGGATTCGTCGTGTTGACAGCTAGAGACATATATTATGCGTATGCGCATCCTCGGGAGCTCTCGCTACCTGAGTCACCACCAGGAACGCAATACCACACCTAAAGAGCAAGCAGTGGTGTGTGCTGTGATCTTTTGTAAGGTACGCCTTACAAAAGATCACAGCCATTATAGCGTATATATGTGTGTATTATATATGTGTATGTATATATATATGTATATTTAAGTATATATTTACATGAATAGTTATGTTATATAGTATACAAGCTTTTTAGTTTTACGTGTATTCATAATCTGACATTGCTCTCTTAAATATCCGTGTTTGTGCAAAATTAGTTTGTCGCCTTTGTGTACTAATTTTTTTTTCTCATTTTCTCAAAGGTTAGCTGGTAGTGATCCCTTATAGGAATAAGTTTGCCTTTGTACTTTTACATTTTGTTATTTTGTTTCGATTGTTATGCACCTATGGGTATACATATTAATTACGCCGATAAAACAGAATAATAGAATTTTGAAAAAAAAAAAGTTTCATTGTACGTTACCCTATTCGTAAAGTGGGGATGCATTTTTTGACCTTGCAAACCCCACCGAGTAGGGTATCGTTAGATACATAGCCCGTCAAAAAAAATATGAACCTTCTTAAGGCTAGGTTCACACGGCGACTATTCGATTCGATATTTTCTCGCATACGGTATTACCGTATACGAGACGACCGTTCACACGGTCCGAGGTCCATTCGGTTTTTTCACGTATGCGGTGTTCCCGTATACGTGACCGCTGTTCACACAGCGTCTATTCGATGCACGATTACATGGATCCTCGGATTCCAATTCTTTAAATTGGTATTTAAGAAGGAGGCATCGTCGCCCGAGAAAATATTGGGTCCATCCTTTATTAAAACGCGTTTGCATCGAGAAAGAAGATTTGAAGTTTTTTTTTTTCAACAGCTGAGATATCATGACCGAGTATTTTTCAATTATTTTCGAATGACAATAGCCAGCTTTGACAATTAATTATCAAGATTGGAGCAGATTATCTTGCCACGTGCTAAAAGCAACATGAGAATCTCCGTCGCAATTTTATTTTTATACTCGTCTAATGATTTTTCCCATATTATGGGTCGATCCTACAATACTACTTCACCAACGACGTCACAAATATTAAATAAATTTGTGGCACAGGCATCATGATATTCTGCCACTATGCGTATTAATAATAAAACTTTGATTTTTTTGTTGTTTATTTCATTGCATGTTTGAGAAAAGCACTATACATACCTCGGCGGGAAATATGGGGTTGCCCGCCTTAGACCTATCACCTTAGACCTTAGACCTAAGTACACAATTAGTATAAATTTTATAGATACGACAATAAAAATGCATATGTAGAAAAAAATAAGCAAGACTGAGAAACATATGTTTATGCTTGTCACGCTTACCGGGGTCTGAACACAGGACCATCAGTCATCTTCGTAGGCAGGGCACCCACTACCCACTAGGCTAAGCAGGTCGTATCACAAGTTTTTTTTTTTAAATTACGTGTCTTTTCACACTAATATTACTAAAAACTTCTATGGACGGTAAACGTATGCACTACTGTTTTTAAAAATGTACTGTGGCATTTAGTACTTAACCTATTTCATTTATTCTTCTTGCATCGCACTGACTGTCAACAAACGATTTAGCCTTTTGCGTTGTTTTTCCTTTTTGCCCATAACAAGAACAATATAACCACTAAATATGGTTTATTAATTATACTTAGCGCGGAGTTGGAGTCAAACAGGTCCTATCTTATGAACGATTCACACCAAACGGCCGGAGTCGGCGCGCACGCCACCAGAGTCAAAGGAATTCGAACCGTACATACAGAAGGTAGACTTCGTATCCAAACGGCAGCGGCAGATCCGGCGGCAGGCGACTGGCTGCCCGCAACCCATTCAAATATGAAATCTAACTTCTGTATGGAGGGTTAGAATTCCATTGACTCTAGTGAGTGCACCGACTCCGGCCGTTTGATGTGAATCGTCCATTAAACGCAGTGTCCATCAGACGAGCGCGTTCGCAGAAATCACTATTATTGAATTATTATTTTTAGTGGTTTTCATTTAAGAAAAAGTGATCGCTTATTTCCATTAATATACAATTATGCGTAATTAATTAGATACAATTTACACGTTAATAGACCATTTAAAAATATTTTGTACAATTTATTTGCCATGCCGGTAAGTTTATTTTTTTCATGAGACAAAAATATTTATTTACCGAGCTTTTGAATAGTAGTCCGTTTTTGGGAAGAATATCCTCTGTAAACAATTTACGATTTTTTGTAAAGTTTGTTATATCAGCCCACTACGCTAAAAGTGAAAAAAAAAACACGAGGAAACACAGGAGTTATTGACTGTTGTGAAATGAAATTATCATATTTGCTGTCCTTTAATAAGTTAATATATTCCTAGTATATATAGTCATAATTAGTTCCACTTAGATAATAGGAATCTAAAGATGTTTTTCATCTTAAGTAAAATTGTATCATTAGTTGTACCAGATAAGATTTAGGACGATTTTATTTTGTATATATAATAATTTTGCCCCATTTGCCTGAAAGACAGGGTACATCGTAGTTTAGGCACGTAATATTCTTCTTTATAGATAAATTTCGCATATAATAACATAATTCTTAAATTAGTTTATGACCTCTTCACCGCAACACTCTCACACGCCCAAGTCTTTGTAGCAAAAGGCTAAAAATTAACCTCACTTGACAGCATGTAGGTTGCCTTTACATCGACTTGTTGAAGTTGAAGTCATGGCGTGTTGGGCACTTTATATCTAGTCAGCGGCGAAAAAGATAATCGATTATAATACTTATTCTATTCTTATTCTCATTATTCCGTTGTCAAGTCAGGAGGTCGCTTAAGGTCGGGGGAGGGTGTTCTTGGAGACAATTCAGTACCTGACGCACGATGTGCCGGCGTCAGCCAGCTCGATCAACAGGAAAGTGACGAGCACGACGTACGAAACTGTCAGGAGGTAGATTTCGTTGATGGCCGGCCGGCTTAGGCACAGCAGCAGGCCTGCGGGCAAACATAAACATTAAGAACATTCTGCATGTGGGGCTCAAGAGCCTTCGCGAGTTTTAATTAATAAACAGATGATACTATTCCATGTGGAGGTCGGTGTCTCCTGACACAAGCAATATATTAAGTGCTTCCAAATTAGATGCCTGATGAATATATATTTACAATGTTCGGCTGCCGATGCCGGTCACAAAGTAGCTACATTAACTCCATGCGCGCACATATTTGTGAAGCGCCTTCGGCTGTAGGCAGACAATACGCCCCTGCGTCGTACGATCGGAGAGGAATTAGCCAAGACCGGAAACAATGGCGTGCTCTATTGGAGGCCAAGAAACACTTGCTTACGCCAGAGGAACTAATTTTGATGTCACAGTGAGCCTTTGCAAGTCGTACGTCGTGATACGTATGGCTTGCAAGTAATATGAGTGTATCGCGTGATAACAATCACCGTCTAACAGGCCCCCGTAAGTTCTACGGCAGAAGTTAAGTTCTGCTGAGTAGACTCCTTTCGTGACTTTGCCTTTGTTTATTGTTTGTTTTAGTTTACTGTTATTATTGTACTTGTTACGAATAAATGTTTGAATCTGAATCGTATATCGTCCACTTGATTGTATGTCGTTAATGTGAGCAAAGAATATCGTCATATACTGCTCTGTCAACTGCACACCGGTGAAATTCATTCAGTGATCAGACAGATGAGCGTGCTTATATGTATTATTGGATGCCTATCCTCCGCTCACGGTGCACGCCAGTGAAACGTTAAATAATGCATGCTATCTTTCACAGGTTTGATATACGTACATGCGTAGACAAACAAGGCCCTAGTGCCATCTTTTAGTGCAGCGCGCGTTTTTTTACTTTGGATAGGTTTGCGCTCGGCCTAATCGTCTGTTGTAAGCGTTGTTGCGGTCTAGGATGGAGCGTGCTTACCAAGTAAAGACCGGTTCACTCTCGTCTTGAAGACCGTAAGGTTGTTTACAGGGAGCAAGGATTCCGGCAAGAGTTCCATTGGCTGTTCTCACAATTAGAATGGAAGCGAACCGCTTGGCACCCTACTCCCGGTCAGTCGCAGACTAGTGAGTTTAATTTATCGTATACGACCTACTTGCGTAGAAGACGGTTGTTGAACTGACAATGGGCGGGGCATATTTGTCGAGTAGCCTATGGCCGATAGGGCAGATGAGTTCTGGAGTGGAGACCGAGAACGACTCGCCCTGTGGATCGACGCCTTGAAGAGAGCGGCGGGAAGAGGTTGGATGCGGAGAGCTGAGGATCGAGAGTGCAGCAAATTCTTTGAACCACCTCTTATGAAGAATCACCCTGGGCCAAGTCAAGGATAAACGCACCAAAGGTAGGATTTTAGCAAGGTAGTCAAGAAGGCTCGTGGTTCCATGTATAAACCAACTCACATGGCCCTTGATCGCGTCAGATGGAAGGACATAATGATTGGTCACGATCCTCTGTCAAGAGGGATCGACGAAGAAGAAGATAGGTCCAGCAGTGGACGACCGCAGGCTGACGATGATACGTACATGCGTAAACGAGCGCGGATAGCCCCAGCACGGCGACGTTGACCGCGTGCGCGTTTCGCTCGTACTCGAAGTGCAGCCGGCGCGTGCCGTTGTCAGCACGCAGCTCAAGCGGCATTGTCGTCGACCCGAACAGATTCGCGTCCTCGATCAGCGTCGTGTAGCTGTTGGAGAGAAAATATGATTGTTAATGTTGTCACATTCCTGGCTGAAAAGGTCGCACGAGTCCGCTGGATGCCGGTGGCACAGAACCGGTGGCACTCTTTGGGGGTCATCTATGTCCAGCAGCGGACGTGCTTCGGCTGATATGATGATGCTGATTTTTCCTAGGTTAACTCTGAACCACGAGGAAAGTGGAAACGTGGTCGTTCCAAGCAATATGGTAGATTGCTTATGATACAATTTGTTATATTTTTCATTCCTCCTCCTCTGAAAGTAGGTCATATTTCAAATCAGAAGCGGGTTGAAATTGGAGCATGGCGCCCCTAGGGTTGAAATGTAATTTAAAAAAAAAACGAGCATTAGCAGTTGTCTCCGTAAAATGGTATTGATTTTGGGCTTAGTTAATAATTAAAAATTTGGTAGTAGAAAACTAAATTAAAATTGTTAAAATTTGCTACCATTTAATTATTTTTTATGCTTATTGAAATTATTGGAAATATGTTAATGGAATAAATTATCGATTATCATATTAAATAATACGCACTTTTATGTCTGTTAATGTGATTCTTTATTAGAGACTAGCTGTTGCCCGCGACTTCGTCCGCGTCTTTGCTCCTATTGGTCCCAGCGTGATGTTATATAGCCTAAAGCCTTGCTCGATAAATGGACTATCCACCATAAAAAGAATTTTTAAATTCGAACCAGTAGTTCCTGAGATTAGCGCGTTCAAACAAACAAACTCTTCAGTTTTATAATATTAGTATAGATTGTCAAATGTCCGAATAAAACCAGTAATTGATTGATGCTTCTTCGAGTCTAGTCGTATCCCGAGTTTTCACGATGTGAATGGATTATTCACTATATCTGTATACAGGTTGATTCAGGAGACGTGAGCAGGACCAACACTACATACATAGTAAATGACAATGAATCGTTCAACATTGTATTTAAGTGAAACACCCATACCTTTTTCCTGTATTTTAATTTTTGTTAAGTTAAAGTTTAATTCTTTACAATCATGGTCACCCTACAACAACTGGTTTATAAAGATTAAACCTCTAACTGTTATGACAGCACTTTGATTACGAAGAAAGTAAATTGACACATTGAGTGAGATACGAAATTTCAAAAGTAATGACATTCAATTTGAAACGCATCACTTGACTGAAGTATTTTGATTGTAGAGTGACCATGAATTTCGTAAATAATTTAAAACATTTTGTTTTCAACTCCAAAGATAAATGAACCTTAATTTCACTAATACGAAGGAGTAGCTTATGATCTACTGAATCCGTAGTGCTGATCTTGCTCACGTCTCCCGAATCACCCTGTATATCCTCTATACCTTTCTTCGAAGCGACAGTGCTAGCGGATGAATGATCGAGTGAGAAAATCACTGAATTGCTCTCAGAACGTTTTCAGTTGGCCGATCTCGCTAATTTAGTTTCACTCCATCCCTTTCTAAAATATCAAATAGATTTCTATCGTCTGGCTCGACTTTTAGTTACATAAAATGGTGGTAATCCTTTTACAAGCCTTTCGAAAAATTATATCTATCTGTCGTGACGGGTAATTCAGCTGCCCTAATAGCCGTGACCAGGGGTCGTACTTTTCGTGCCGGTGACGTAAAATTGACGTCACACTGCATATTGGATGATTCCAAATGGTGTTATGGTAATTATTAATATTTAATCATCAATCATTTAATCATGCATTTATAACGGTATTTTTTCTTATAAGACCTATTGCATCCGAAGATTATTAAGGAGTTCTTTTCATATTTAGAATTTTAATTTATAAGCAGGTGAGCATCTCGTAGTCTTTCAAGTTTTATAACAGGTTATAGAAATGTTGAATCTAAATATGAACGTAAACTCCACGATGACGAGGTTTGTTTAATTATTGGTAATAACTGGTACTACACATGAACCAGTCATAAAAACTTGCAGTATTACCTAATGTTGTACTTTATAAGTTGTGATGTGACAGGCAAATTGCGTTTGTAATAGGGACATAATTACATGATTATTGATTAATGAATGATGTACGATTGATTGATTACAATTAGGGTTTGCAGTCCCGGTCCCGATTTGTATGAAATTTCCCGGGAAATCCCGGGAAATTTACAAACCCTAATTACAATAAGACTAATTAAAATCATCCTAAATGAGCGTGACATCACCGGCACGAAAAGTACGACCCCTGGCCGTGACATTCATCGTATTTCCCATTTCTTGCAACTTTTTCTCGGATACCCTATTACATACAACGATACTGATTCGCATTTGCGTCTCGTAATTGGCTACGCTCGAGCTCTTCACAAATATTAATAGTCTCTATTTACTTGTACGCACCTAATTCGTATAATTCGCGCTGAAGTCAGAAAAGGACGGCCTAATCTGTATAAAGGTAGAGATCAATTTCGTGCGTATACCTGCCGAGTTGTGAAATACCGTGCTTATAAAAATTGGAATGCCGTATTGGACTTTTAAAGCCGTATTTGTGTTGACACGTGTCATAATTTTGTTAAGCCTTAAAATTGATGAGCGATAAAAAAATTGGGGACCCTGTTAGGTTGTTAGGTTGGCGCGACGTGTGCTACAATTACTACAATAATATAATAAATAATAGTACTGAAGTAGAGTGTACAAATACAGTGATTTATACGTCAGCTAACATGCCCAACTATGAAGAAATAACTCTGTAACTCTTTTTTATACTACAATCAAGATAAACAAAACAGACAATACACCTTGAAATTTTCATGTAGGCTGGTCTTTATAAAGAACTATTCATTACAAATTATTAAAGTAAATTGGATCAAAAGTGTACGGATTACGTTCAATTTGTAGAAGATCGGTAAACGCGGCGTCTAGGTAGGTAGCCGATATATGTAAGTCTGTAATAGTTTGTACTTATCGATAACAGGATTGTCGATATTTTTATTGTGGAAAGCACTAAACTAATGTTGTTCCTGCTAGAAAAATATCTAGACTTTCTGGAGTCGGTGCCCCATGCCCCCGACGTGGTAAAAAAGAGGAATACCTGTCAGACAAGTCCAGTTCCTCAGCCATCTGCCCCTGAGCCAGAAGAAGACCTCGCACGTGTACCAGCATCAAAGCCATAGACACGGCAAGCAGAAGACCAAGGAGGTGCGTCATGTTAGTCTGGTTCATGCGGAGAAAGTAGCGCTGGTACAGCATCTCCACCTGCGGGAAAGAGATGACTATCAGTTGGCTAATTTCCTCTTTAACTTATGGTTAGTACAGTGGAAAGTGGATCTTTCTCGTGTTAGCAGCCGCCTGGGGAAGTAACTTATAAAAAACCGCATGACGACTCTAGGTCGATAGATATAATATACAAATATTCGTATAAAAAAATGTTCCCTATATTATTATTATTTTATTTTTTTATCATACAGGGTGATCAATCCAAATGGGTCAGCGGGGAGAAGTCAGAAACTATGAGAGATAGCGAAATCTGATCTTAGGAACCATGGCGTTGAATTTAGTGTCAAGTAAAACTGAATTCATAGATTAAAATAAGAACTTGTCGTACTCAGTTCAGGAATCGAACTTCGAACCGTCTTATTGAAGAAATAAAACGTACAGTATTTCTATTTAATTATGCATTTTATTCATTTTAGATATCATATTTCATAGTAACATTTACTGCTTATGATCTACACAATCGATATCGAAATATAAAATAAGTTTTTTTTTCTTTAAAACTAGCGTGTTCGTTTCCCGAACCGAGTACAAGTTTTTTTTTTTAATCTATGAATGTATTTTTTCTTGTCACTAAAATCGACGCCATGGTTCCTAAGAACATATTTCCCTATCTGTTATAGTTTTTGATTTCTCCCTACTGACCCATTTGGATTGATCACCCGGTATATATGCTAGAAAGAATTAGTACAAGTTCCCAACGAACACTAATAAAACAAAACAGAGGCACAGGAAAACTCAAAGTAACTACTACTAGTAAAGTCGAAATAGTCGTTCTTGGGAAATTGTATAGAAGTCTACAATAAAATTCCTAAACACGATACGGAACATGCCGATTCTAAATTCAAATCTGTCTTAAAATAAAGACTAATTTTAAAAGAACACTATAAGGTAAACGATTACATAATGAAAAACGTTTGGCACGGATAATCACGAAATGATAGTGTGAAAAAAAAAACGCAAAACTGTAGCAATATACCCCGCCGAGTTTTTTTTCAAAAGCCAGTTCGTTGGGGGCTTTGGTTTATATTTCCGAATTGGTGGCAGTTTATTGACATTCTTAGGTGAATTTTAAGTA
This sequence comes from Notocelia uddmanniana, assembly GCA_905163555.1. Lineage (NCBI taxonomy): Eukaryota > Metazoa > Arthropoda > Insecta > Lepidoptera > Tortricidae > Notocelia > Notocelia uddmanniana. Next base: position 70,875,836 of record LR991052.1, read on the forward strand.
TAATATGCCTAAATTGAAGGATAAAGAACTTTGAATTTGTATTCCTGGGGGTGAGTAAGGTTGTAACAGTTCGAATGTTACATTTATACATGACTACAACGGCAATTGATAAATTTTAACTAAAAAACTACTTGATTATAAATTATTAAATATCCACGGTCATCGACACCAATTGTCACGATCCCCCCCCCCTCCTAACCTACCTAAACCCCCCTAAACTCCCTAGCTACCCTAGGCAGCCAATTGAGACTAAACAGATGTAGACTAACTAGACCTTAACTAAACCTAACTAATTTTCTAATAAGAATTTCTATAAATGTCTACCTTAATTCTCTATTGTTCTCTACACATAAATTTAAGTCAATATGTTAATAAGTTAATATCTTGAATTGGATCAGTAAATTGGCCAAATGATCGCTAGTGTGTATGTAGAACCAAAGTTGTGTCCAAAATAGTAAACCAAAGTCCTTTTCACATAGAGAGAGTTACCTACTTAGTCTTACTAGAATAAATACCTACTAATACCTAAACAATTATAAAAGTATATAAAAAATCAAATATAATTTTCCTATTGATGTTGAACTGTTGTTAAGTATAAGATCAATGTAAGTCAATAGATATATTTTAAATTACTAGTCAACTGAAGTCAATGTTAATTATATAATTAAGAATTATTATTTTTGTGGTTATAAATGTGGCCCACTCCCCGCCACATTCGTAGCTCTCGTTCCCAGACTGGACAAGCTTCCGCCACATAGTTCTGAAGGAACTTTATTCTTTTAAGTGACTTTAGTATTTTATTTATTTAGTCACTTTTGTCATTTATTTGACTTCAGTATTTACTGAGAGGACATTCAAAGGGACAGTTTACAGAATAGCAAAATTCTGGTAGGAGCAGCAGCAATAGATCTACTCTAGCTCTTTAGTATTCTGCAATGTAATTTGATTTGTCGGTGTATTTAAATTTGTAAACAATGAAATAATTTTATCCAGACTATTGATGTAGCATTTCGAATCCCCATTTGCGGTACATTCAAAATAACCACGGCCGTCTTTTGACCTAATCAAGATAAAAGATTCATCGTTAGTTTTGATGAAGTAGATTTCAAAAGGACTCTTTCCCTTTCGAAAGTAATTTGAAATGTGGAGTTCAATTTGATTACAGAATCCGAAGAAACCAGAATAAAATCAATCACATACTGCTGAGAGTGAATTTACTCAAATATTTTCTTTTATAATTTGTATTGAATTTACTTGTATTTTAATGTATTGTGGGATATTTAATTTAATTTGATCCCACAATATTTAAACTACCAGTATGAATAGGTACAAACGGAACAAAATTTATTTAACACAGTTCTATTTGTCAAGTAAGTTGGTCGGTGTCGTATATACATGTATATAATATACCTAGCCTAACAATAATCCCTATCCCCACTATCAGTCTAGCTCACTATAATAGAAAACCCGGATATCCCCAAATTTACCTACAACTAAGCACCAAAAATACCCCAATAGAGCCATATAAAATATCAACAGCAGATAAAACTTTCCTAGTTAATAAAATAAGAAAATAAATGGCTTTTTAATAACATAAGAATATAACCCAAAGTTAAATACATCAGAACCTAGTAATATGGCCTAGCCCTAACAGCTACACTAACCATCTATTCTACCGGTATATTTGCAAGCTAGGGACCCGGGTCCCACATTTAAGCTACGCACGTAAAGACATTTCGATGGTGCAATGAAACATCTTTATCTAGACTAAAGCTAATCTAAGTCGGGTGAGGATTGCCCTGCTAAACCTGACACCCTATTTCCTCGTGTGCTTCAGTGAGACTCGCAAATGGGATTGGGACAGCGAATCTTACTGAGAGTATAAAGTGTGAATATATAAATGTATAGATAAATAGGTCTGAGTAACTTGAGAACTTAAAATGTCTGGTATGATTCCAAATCATCAAGCCACCAGGGAGTTTGAACCGTCTCTTGAGTAAAATACGGTGTGCAAGTCGACAACTCCATATCGACAGTTACGTATTTAATAATTAAAGACACTTCTTAAAATGAATAGTCTATCGTTAACACCGCAAGGTGATCCAACTTTCCATCTTAAAAAAGCCAAGACAGACTCTTCTTGGTATTCAGACAATTCTCTAGACTTCTAACCCCATTAAAATAGTAAATAAAACTTCAGAAAATTCTAATAAGAAAACACTGAATTAAATAAACCAATTTTAACTAAAACAAATGCTTGAACACTCAAACTTTACGGTAAAATATTGATATTAAAATAAACACACAACTAGAACTTCACTCACTACAAAAAATTACAAACTCTACAATAATGAATTAAAATGTATCCACTAAATATTAAACAACTTAGAGAATTTACACACAAAGAACACTATCTAAAACCCCATTCAAGCTACGTTATATCATATCCGAACAAATATTAAACCAGTAAAACAATATACTAGCATAATCCAGGTCCAGACACAACATAGGTAACCTGAACTAAGACCTAATACCTCTCTAGAGAAACCGTCCGAACAGTCTAAAATCTCAAGCAAGAACGATCATGAACCAGGGTCCATGGCTCCTAGGACCCCAACACCTCTCCCCGCACTATTCCCCGCAACTAGCGTCTGAAGCTGTAAAACCAAGTTTTTGATTACATATAACTCTATTCCTTTTATAAAATAAGCCCTATGCTGACCCTAAACTATTTGGTGAATTTCGTCCCACGATACTTATATAAACACTTGACACTTCATACAACACGTGTACTGTCCTGAAACAGGTACAACTATTCGACCATATACGTATTGCTATAAAAATAAAGTTCAATTTGGTTTAACTTCTAATAGTCTACATTTAATTAGACTGCAAATTATTGTTTGTCCTTTTAATTGTTTCTTCTAACGATAGAAATATTTTTCTGTAACTTTACCTTTAGCAAGTTGATAATGCGATCCATATTCAAGTAGTCCAATTTTAAAATACTCTTATAGCTTTGTAATAAGTATCAATTTTGCATAAAATATCTTTTGTTTTCTAATGGTTCACTATTAAAATTAAGTTTGCAAAGTCATAAATTTTAGCCACGTCCAGTACTCAAGGCCTGTGTGAAATAATACACTCTTAAATTTCTAGGTATTTGATAACACGTAGGTACAGCCCACCCGATAATTAATGGCTACCGCAGCCTATGAACGTTTGCAACTCCATTGCATTTAAATTGAATTAAAAATATAAATATATAATATTTATGTTTACATATGCTTGAATCAATAAATAATAGGCAACGCGCTGACGACTCCTCTGCAGCCACAAGCCTCGTAGATTACGGTGTCTGCTTAACATCAAGCAGGCCATTTGCTTGTTTAGTACATTTTAAATGTTTGTCCACAATCCATATCTCTTGTATTCAGTGTAAAGTTTTCCTATAAAAGAAAGCTTCCTAGTTAATTTATAGGTTGCATTATGAACCTAGAAATCGAATATCATGTAAATTCTAAGCGACAGTTCGCTATTCCTCTTACAGCCTACGGTCGATACCCAAACTAATCAATCTTTTCCTTCCCCGAACAATAGTGATTCAAGCTGACCTACAGTTTCCATTTTCCTCCCAAGGGTATATACCATACCTACTAAGCCGAAAAGTACCCTAAACCCACATTAATAAAGATCAAAACGGTTAACGCATTACTTTATCTACCGCTCAGAACAAAAAAGTCGAATAATCCCGATAAGTTCATAATTCCTCAAACATTCTCCTTTTAGACAGTGTTTTGTCTTCTCGGGAAAAATCGACTGGCGACGGTAGACAAAAAACAATCAACCTCATTTGATAATAAAGCTGATTTTTGATCGGTCTCGATCTGATTTTTTCTCCCCTGTGTGTATTGGGATGAAAGGGATCAATGTCAAATAAAATAAAAATGTGTGCTCAAAGGAATAGAGTCTATATTTATTTGTGAACTGATTCGGTAAGCCAGTGTTTCGGGAGTGATGAGAAGTGAAAATCCACTTTATGAAAAGGGATAAAGGTTGTTATTCAAACGGGATTTGTTCAAATGTTTGAGTGACGTAGTAATATGTTTGGTAAAGGTATAAATGATGATAGAATAGGAAATTTTGCAGTACGTGACCTATTTCAATTGTTCTAGGAGCAGCCTAGGGAATACAACGTTAACGAACAGTATTATCATAATTTTTATTTTAAATGTTTAATGGTATACATATGTATACTATCAACCGAGTGAAAAGGAGATCTTCGTTCCAGCTTCGATAAAAATCCTCAATCATCGGTTGACCTCCTCTATACAGGTCGCATTTATTCCCAACCGATTAACAATGATATTTTGTGAGCAGGTTTGATAACATTATAGAATTTGTTTTTGGAAATTTTGAAATGTGAATTTTCTATGCTGAAACTGCGTCCGTTTTTCATTGACCGAGTGAGCGAAGTGATCGAAGCGTCTCCGTTTTAGCTTTAGACAAAAATTCTTTCGTACGTCTGTTGGGATTTTCTCCTTAACAGGTCGCATTTCTCAACCGATTCTCGTGAAACTTTGTGAGCAGGTTGGATTACAGCGCTCAGAGCCACTAGAGTTTAGTATTTAAAAATCTTTAAAATTGCATAAATAAGCTAAAGTTTGATTTTTCCTGAGTATTTTCCTATGACCTTTCCATTTAATCAGATTCTAACGAATAAAAATAATGATTTCTTTTGTGCCGTAGCACGGCCTTTGTTATACGGGGATTTTTTAACCGACTTCAATAGAAGGAAGGAGGTTCTCAGTTCGCCTGCAAGTTTTTTTATTTATGTATGTTCCCCGATAACTCTTGACCACGTCGGCCGATTTTGATAATTCTTGTTTTTTTAAAGGTACCCCTTAGTTGGTTCCATATAAATTTGGTAAAGGTCTGATGATGGGATCTACGAGGAATCGAGGAAACTCCTCGAGTTTGATAGGCACGCATATGCCGACTTCGGCATTTTCTGTAGGTAACCAAGCATTGGCTCACGGAAACCACAAATTGTGGCATAGCGAAGTACAAAATTGTAGTCGTTTTTTTTTGGTATAAATTATTGCTCCTATTCCAGACCACACCCATCATATTTTTTTGTTTTGTTGATTTTGTTTGTCTCGAGTTAAGGTCCAGCCACACCGCTGCTTAAAACGCACTGACGACGCACCGTAAACGCAGTGACGTGCCTTATGCGTGACGTCTTTAACTCATAAGTTTCTTCCTCTGGTTCACTGCAATTGCGTACCGTCACCGAATTTTGAGCACCGGGGTGGCCAGACTAAATGTCTGAATCATGAAAATTAATGTTCCAAAACATCACAGAACAAATACTGTGCAAAACATCATTGTCATATATGGCGAAGGACGTCCACTGCTGGCTATGTCAAGCAGTGCACAAATAGGTAAAAGATAATAATGATGCTTCTGTGATTATAAAACATAAAGAGGTACGAGTTTCAACTTATTTTCATCATATCCCTTCTTACCTGATTAACCTGCACTTCAGGACCGCTTTCGGGATTTCCCCCGGGGCTGTGAAATCCTGCCCTCCCCCAAAGTTTAACGTCAATATTATAAACTTATGATTGACGAGGATTTTTTAAAATAATATTATTCATTATTCAACTATACGAAAGTCGGTTTACGCTACAATATAATACTAGCTAGTGGCTCTGTAAGCTGAAGACTTCGCCATTTTTTTTTCTAATTTCAATATTTAAAAAAAAACTAGGTTAAAAAATTCTATATAATTATCGAACCTGCTCACAAAATTTCACGAGAATCGGTTGAGAAATGCGAATTGTGGAGGAGAACCTTCAGACAGACAGACATACGAAAGAATTTTTGCCAAAAGCTGAAACGGAGACGCTTTGCTCGACTGGTTAATTAATAAAAACCAATTAAATTTAATATTTTTTTCCCATGCACTTAAAAAAAAAATCTCATAGAAGATTATTTCAATGAGCCCATTGTTTAACCTAAACTAAAACAGGAGGCCGATTCTCCGGCCGTTCGAAATGATGTCTATTCGAGATGATCTCGATTGACGCAATGTCTCTCGAGAAATCTTACCAAAATGTCAAACACAGCAAAATTTCTAATTCTGGGGCACGATCGCGATTATGTATCGTCTATTGTAATACGCGTTCCGTTTTTTTCTCGATTGTGTTAGTTTACAATCTAATGTAAGTTATATAATTTAAGATTTAAATAAAAAAATATCGATAAATGCTGCTGTGTTGAGCTCCCTACCGAGGTTTTCCCGAGAGACTACAGTATGGGGTTCTTCAAGAAAGGAGAGTATAATTTTTTAAAGAGTTGCTGGCGTCCATAGGCTGCAGTGACAGCTTACTATCAGGCGGGCCGTACGCTTGTTTGCCACCGACGTGGTATAAAAATGGCACTACGAAGTTGTTGACAGTAAATGTGTTAAGGAAACCACCACATTCATATGAATCATGCCTCTGCATACGATATCCGCTACGGCTAAATGTACTACGGTGTAGCACATATGATCTAAAAGTTGAAGCGATTTGGCCGCAGCTAGGGTTGCCAGGCCAACTTCAAAAGCCGGATATAATAATAATATGGGTGATGCCCTTGCTCACATACTCCTTTGGCATATTAAGATGGACTCAGACTGAGCTCGATTTCCTGGATCGAGGAGTGGGTGTACTGCTCACTACGCACCGTATGCTACACCCACGCTCGTCTGTTATGAGACTGTACATCCCGCGGAAGCTTGGAGGTCGTGGCTTCTTAAATGCAAAAGACCTTCACAACCGCGAGGTGTGCAGTCTCAGAGATTATTTCTTAAACAGCGAGTGTGGGATGCATCGTGATGTGGTGGCAGTAGACACTCCTCACCCCTGGCTACGTTTTGGGGATCTTTTTGGGGAAACTGAAGGTTTTGTCTGTGCAATTGCGGACGAGGTTATCATGAAGAACAACTACCGGAAATATATCCTGAAGGACGGTACGGTCGACATTTGTCGGGCATGCCGCCGTCCCGGAGAGTCACTCAGGCATATTATTTCTGGTTGTAGTCATCTTGCTAACGGTACTCGCCGTACCTAGTACCTAGACTTGGCACATGAGGTAACCGCCATGTGGGATGTTGATTCAACGATTATTGTCCCGATAGTCGTCTCTGTGAACGGTCTAATAGCGAAGAGTCTCGACTAACATCTCAAGAGAGTTTCGTTAGATGGCTGGGTCAAGGGTCAGATACAGAAGGCGGTACTCCTGGACACAGCGTGAATAGTCAGGAGGTTCCTCTCTCTGTCGCCCTAACCACCGGTACCTTAGGCCCTGCCTCGCTGCCGGCGGCACCCTAGGTTAGGTTTTTATAATGATTTTATGTTTTGTAAATATTGTTCTATATTTTACTTTTTATAGAAATATTGTGAAAACCTAATCTAAGAGAAAAAATGAATAAAGAGATAATAATACTATAATATAATAATAATATTGGGGGACAATCTTACAAAAATCGACCTAGTCCCAAACTAAAGCTTGTCCTATGGGTAGTAGACGACGATATACATACTTATATTGATAAATACATACTTAAATACATAGAAAATATCCAAGACCCAAGAACAAACATCCGTGAAAAATGCACAAATAAATGCCCTGGCCGGGATTCGAACCCAGGACCTCTAACTTCGGAGGCAGAGTCACTACCAACTAGGCTAAACAGGCCGTATAAAAAAGACCCGATTTGACCAAAAAGCCGCACATACACTTACTTACTTTAACGGCGCAACGACCCAAAGAGGATCTTGGCCTCCGAAACGAGAGCACGCCACCTTTCCCGATCCTGCGCAGCCTCCTGCCAGTCTTCGACCTGAAGCTGCCGCAGATCCGCCTCCACAATGTCTTCCCAGCGATACCTGGGTCGAAAAACCGGGCGGCGCCCACTCAATCGCCCCAAGTATGCTTTCTTGACGGCTACATACAATACCGCTCATAATTATTTAGGCACCCATACAATTTTCCATACATCTGTATACAAAAATGACATTCAGAAATACACTGTCATGTTAGAGACATTTGACAGTTTTGCGTGCATTTTGCGCTTTTTATTTAGCTGACTTATTGAGCCTTAAATCGGTGCCAGAGACCCCCCTTCTAAAATGGTAGTTTTCTTTTTGCAATGACTTAAATAACTACTAATTGCTGGTTCATAGAAAAGTATAATGTGTTTGTATTAAGGTCATTTTCTCAAGTTTTTTTACCTATAAGTACCATTTTTGCCAGGCCCTAAACTTCAAAAACCGAACTTGACGTTATATTTGTTATTGTTTTGTTTTTCACTTGCCACCATCCTTGCTTGCCACCGTCCTTGTGTAAAAAAACGCAATCTTTATCACAAATTGAAGATAATACCCGGGGGAGGTCGAACACGTGCTACTTTGTAACGGAATCAGTGAAAATTACCATAAGGAAATTGTTAATGATATCAGATAACTAGTTAATAACGAAGGGCGCCAATGTCCCGCGGTGATTTCGTTTCACGAATGGTGCCCAAGAAAAATGATTGTTGAAAAGAAATGGTCGATTATCGGCGGTAATTTACTAAATACTGATTGATCAACCCGTTTTTCTGCTTGAACTAGGATAACAAATCTAATGTGTACGCATGCGGGCTTTTCTTTAAGTAGGGTTTGTAAACGTAGTTCCTAAACCTAACCACTGGTGGCTCTGTGAGTTGTAGACTACGCAATTTTTTACTAATTCATTTTATTTTGAAACATTTCCTAAAGTTGGCTAAACAAATCTATATAATTATCGAACCTATTTAGTAAATGTCACGAGAATCGGTTTGACAAATGCGACCTTAGTGAAGTACAACCAGAAATCCTGACAACCGGACATCTGGAGAACACATACGAAATTATTTTTATCGAAGGTGAAGCGGAGACCTTCGTATGAGTTTGGTTTTATATTAAAACTAAAAATTGAACCACCAATATTTTACTAACAAAATTTAAATTGCCAGCAATATCCAGTAAAGTATATTCACAAGACAGTACAAACAAGAGCCTTTAATGTTCTGTTTACTACGATGTAATTGTACTTGGTTAATATAAGCACCCGCCACTTTGTTAAACCAGTTGTCATTAGGGGTGAACTGAAAACCAGCTACTGCGATACAGACTAGCTGTGTGCAGCGCAGCTAGTCTGTATCGCAGCAAACGCTGAGTTCACTCCTATTGTCACATTAATGTGCGTGGTTTTATTTTGTGATGTAAATTAAGTATTTAAGTATGTTTACTTTTAACTATTTGTAAAGTGCATTATATGACAATAAATTTGTATTCTATTCTATTCTAATCTTCTACAGTACACCTAGTAGTATCGGCCAACGCGTTGGGTTCACACCTCTAGTATTATTTTCGAATGCACTTCACAGCGTTCTCTTGGTTCTCTATTAGAATTATCTACCAACAGAAACGGCCAGCCTGCAGACAGTTTTGTTGAGAAAGTGTGAACCAGTAGCGTTGGCCGATGGTATGTATATACATTGAAGATTTGGATTTATGAAATGGTTGTAAATATATACAAACAATTGATAATGACTGCTAAATTAATAATATCGGTTTTGAAAAAATGCCCGCATGCTGGTAACACTCTGTATTTTGTAGTTTGTAAGATTAAAAAATTGTCGTTAGAAAAAAAAACAAAACTGTGTATAATTTTATGATTTTACTCAGCCAAATCGAATAATAAAGCACATTATTAAACCACACAGTCATTTATAATCTTACACGAGGATATATGAATACTTTCCAAAGTTATTCATTCTGCTAGCTTTACATTCTCTCAGTTATCTAGAATGCAACATAATTATTAAAGCCGTGTGTTGTAAAAAATTATATGTGAATTTTAAACAAAAAGAAACCGACTATACTTTTCCACTCTTAGTCGGCCACTCCTACTATATAAATTGAGGATTTCCTTCGATTTTTCCAAGATCCCGTCATCAGATCCAGACTTGATGACAATGGGACCAACTAGAAAACACACCATAATAAACAAATTAAAGAATATTTGAAATCGGTCCAATAGTCTCCGAGTAATCGGTGAATATACATCATCATCATCCTAGCGTTATTCCCAGTACAGTCGCATCCTGAAGGATGCCCGGGGCCCACTACCTAAAAATAAAAAAAAGTAATTGCGAACCTCCTCCTTTTTTTCAAATGGGTTAAAAATAAGAAGTCGACGAGAATAAAATAAAAGTAGTTCATTCTTCAAATTAGGCATATTACATGCACCTATGAACGTCAATAAACTACCACCGGTTCGGAAAAATAAACCTCTGCCACGAGGAGAACCGGCGTAAGAAACTCGGCGAGGTGTCATTTTTTCAAAACAATATACATTGTATATATAAGTCTTTTTTTATTACCAAAGATTTTAGACTGAGTTCACACTGGTCCCCCGCCTACGTAATCGCAACAGAATAGTGATTTAGAATTCTTAAATCAGAAAAGGGCTCAGCTAATTTTACCTCTTAATTCAGTACCTGAAATTCCCGGAGGAATCATATTTCCATTATAAAACGTGTACTGGGCACGAGGGTTAAAGCCCGGGGCGTTTTACCTTTGTTCTCATAAATACATTGAAATACATGTACATACGTACTAATTGTGATATGATAAGAGCCAGCTACTGAAATAGGCACCGGAGATATCCTCTGTTCATTCACGTACGCGCACCACATAATTTATTACATAATTCGCTGTTTGAATGCTACTATTTATTTATAATCTTTGCTTATTAACCGACTTCAAAAAAAGGAGGAGGTTCTCAGTTCGTCGGAATATATATATATATATATATATCAAATATTTTTTTTAACAAAAAAACACCCGACTCTAAACTTTGCCAGACCCCATCCTCTTGGTTTATAATTTGAGGAGTGCCTTGGATTTTTCAAAGATCCCGTCATCTGATCCAGACATGGTGACAATGGGACCAAAAATATTTTTTGTTCGAATGTGTGTGTTTTCTATTTGGTATATATATATATATATATGAATGTATGTTCACCGATTACTCGGAGTACATAACCGATTTCAAAAATATTTTTTTGTTCAAATGTGTGTGTTTTCTATTTGGTCCCATTGTTACCAAGTCTGGATCAGATGACGGGATCTTTGAAAAATCCAAGGCACTCCTCAAATTATAAACCAAGAGGATGGGGTCTGGCAAAGTGTAGAGTCGGTGTTTTTTTGTTCAAAAAAAATATTTGATATAGAAAAAACTCCCGTGAGTTCGAGACATATTAAAATACAATGAATTAATCGGGACCACAAACCGGACTGAAACATGTTGAGCGATATTCGACCCTAAAGACGTGAGTGACCCGTTTAATTATATTTTAATATATTTATTTAAGATTTTTTTAAAGTATGTGAACAAAGCGCGAGTGTTTAAAGTGTCATAGTTATTACTACAAATCATCAAATTCTATGTATTTAAGTATGTATTTATCTATATAAGTATGTATATCGTCGTCTGGTACCCATAGTACAAGCTTTGCTTAGTTTGGGACTAGCTCGATGTGTGTAAGATTGTTCCCCAATAAAGAAAGTGACAGGAAGGTTTTTTTTTTTTCATTTTTACACAAGTGTAGCGTGTAGGTTTCCATATATTTTCTTGAGTTGTATTGGTCAAGACTGATATAATTTCTCTCTTGTCAACCTACCATATACAACATGAAAAATACCAAACAAGTCACCAGCGACTACCAACCGTCCATCTCTCGTTTTCTTGACACTAATCCCATTCTTAGAATACGGTCGCCATGTAACCCGAGCATAGAATACGGCTACCGGTCCCCCTGCCTGTCGTACAACGCGACTAAAAGGGGGTCCTTGGGGTCGAAGATGGGCACAATTGGGGGCTGCGTCCATGGAAGCAAATGGTGGGACCCACAGAGGTGAACCTCAGAACCAAAGCTTTCTGAAAATTATGACGAGGCAATTTTCGCTAAGGTTTTTGCATATTCTCCGTGGAACGAGATGTTTGTCATGAGACTCATAACAAAATACAAGTATTAGAAGACTAAAGTATACAAATTTATACTAATGTGATCTTAACAAGATCCGTGAGCCTACAAAAATCGGATTTCGTCCGAATTTTAATGATGTAAGTTTTTTTTTATTCAAATTGGGATTGCTCTTGGCCAGCATCTAGCCAGGGGGCAAAGATGAGGCCGATGATGAAGCGAGCTCACCCAGAAGATGCCTATTCACTCGTGCCTTAAAAAGGTCCAGGTTATATGAACTCGGAAATACAGACGCCGGCAGAGAATTCCAAACCTTAGAAGTGCGCATTATAAAAGAAGATGCAAAGCGCTTGGTTCGAAGTGGATGGGTTTTGCGTGGGAGGCTGTTGCTCATAGCCGGGAGGACGCAGAGAGTTCGGTGTGCCTATCAATGCTCAATTTGGACTTACAAGTGAGTTACAACCGTATTTTTAGGGTTCCGTAGCTAAAATGGCTAAAACGGAACCTTTATAGATTCGTCGTGTCTGTCCGTCCGTCCGTCCGTATGTCACAGCCGATTTACTCGGAGACTATGAGCACTACAATTATGAAATTTGGTAGGAAGGTGTATGCTAAGAACCGCTATAGAAATATGATGTGAAATTACGAAAAAAATATTAAACTGGGGGGGCACCCCATACATGTAACAGGGGGTCAATTTTTTTTTCAATGCACATAGGCGAGGTTTCTTGAAAACTTTTCCATTTAAGTCAACCGTTGGTGAGATATTAGATGTCAAAGTCGTAAAAAGTGTCCCCCCCCCTCTAATTTCCAAACAATGAGTTTAAAATTCTGAAAAAAATAAAGATGATGTACTATTTATAAATACTTTCAACGATTTGTGGTTTGAACAAGATAGGTTTAACGGTTTTTGAGTTATTGCTGAAAAACTGCCTTGCCCAAACAAAAGGACTTAAGTGTCGTGACTTCCCTATGAAGATACGATCTTTTTTTTAGTTACTGTATTGTATAGTGGTTTTAAATGTAGATTAGGAGGTGTTGGTACGTAAACCTTCTCTGTTCGTGACCCGACACGCACTTGGCCCGTTTTTTTTCTTTAAGTAGACTTACGCTTAAAGGCATTTTATTCAACTGCATGATAGAGTCGTCAGAAGATGATTTTTTACGTCTACATTTTGCACTCTTATTCATAAATCGAGTCGTCTTTACCTGTCACTTCAACCGTTTTTATATGGAAACTGTCAAGTGTCATAATATCTCAGGATTGTCACATACGCGTAACAACCCTTTAAAAATTATAAGCACACTCGTTTATGAAAAGCTGTCCCTCGGGAAAACTCATTTCACAGCCGGCATCATGTTAAACATGTCTTCAGGACGCAATCCATTGCATAATCGATAGTAAACACAAGGAGGCCAAGTCTCCATTTTCCATCATAAATTATAGTAATTTTTTTTAATACCACGTCGCTGGCAAACGTGCGTACGGCCTGCCTGATGGTAAGCGATCACCGCGGCCCATGGACGCCTGCAACTCCTAGGGGTGTCACATGCGCGTTACCGACCCTTTAAGAATTTATACACTCCATTCTTGAAGAACCCCATACTGTAGTCCGTCGGGAAAACCTCGGCAGGGAGCTCATTCCACAATCGCAGCGTCCGAGGGAGGAAATTCCTAGTATAGTATAGGTATATCGTAGATACATCCCAGTTTATCAAGTAAGCAGATTGTTTTAATTAGACTGCACGGGGTTGTATTAAAAAGTAATATCTTTTTATAGAGCTTTATTGCAAGAACTCCAACTAATCCCAAGGGCTTTTATTAAGCTTTTATCAGTTCCGTCTAGGCTCCGCTTAAGAGTAAACCCAAGTTAATTAATTCCTGCTTCTATGTGGTTAAAGAAAAACCAGACTGCTTGGGAATGTTGCGGGCGCGTTTATGAAACCAAAAGGCATGCTGTCGGAAAAATGTTAGAGTTAGTTGTTATTTTTCTTTCTGGAAATCAGTTAAATATAATATGACAATTATTTTTAGTATTTTCATAATAGGCAGGTTCCTCGAGTTACAATTTATAGCATAGTGTGGCGTGCTATATAGATAATAAACCGTCAAATTATCATATCAAAAAGGTTTATAGTCGCTCCTATACAGATATTTGATAATCTCTAAAACTATTCATCTATCCTATTAGCGATGGCACTAATGTATACATCTCGTAGTAGATTATATGATTATTGTATATTATTTAATTTTAATTTTAAGTACTCATAATATATATGAGCCTCATAAGAAGGCTCAAAGTCACCCAAAGAGCAATGGAGAGAGCTATGTTAGGAGTTTCTCTGCGTGATCGCATCAGGAATGAGGCCATCCGCAGCAGAACCAAAGTGACCGATATAGCCCTCCGAATTGCTAAGCTTAAGTGGCAGTGGGCGGGGCACATAGCACGTAGAACCGATGGCCGTTGGGGCGGAAAGGTTCTCGAGTGGCGACCACGTACCGGAAGGCGTAGCGTGGGCAGGCCCCCCACTCGGTGGACCGATGACCTGGTGAAGGTCGCGGGTGTCCGCTGGATGCGGGTGGCGCAGGACCGGTCATTGTGGAAGTCTTTGGGGGAGGCCTATGTCCAGCAGTGGACGTCTTTCGGCTGACATGATGATGATGATGATGACTCATAATAAGTAAATTGTAAATACTTAATGAGAATAAATGATTTTCAAACCTTAATCTATTATTTTTATTTTACTTTGACGCTTAGAGATCTTATACAATCTCTAACAAATCTGGATTGTTAATATTTTAACGGTTCCTTTTATTTTTTGACTTGTGCAACTTCTTTTCACTTTATATATTATATTATTTAGAAATGTTAAGAGTTTTGAATAAAGGTTTTGATTTAAGTATCTTATTTTATTCTGTATAGTGCGATTCAGGAATCAACGGGAACAGTACTTCGCCATCTAGGCAGTAATTCAGCCAACACACATTGACTCCAAGTAGAACAGTATCTGTTAATCATGTTACTCAAATCATTAGGTTTTTCTCGTAATCCGAATTCGTATTTCGTCGTCTGAATTCAGAGCAGTTTCAAATTTAATTTAATATTCCGATTTTTTTTTTTAAATGCATGCAAAATTATTTCATTTCCAATGCAAGTCAACCTCAATATTCGATATACGAATAAATCCGAATGCTTGAAATTAGATTGTTAGCTACACATTCGAAATAGAATAATGAACCTTAAACATAAGATAACAAAAGTGTATTATCGTTTAATAAAATTTACATTTTTGTGACCATTTACCGAACCATCGCTCATGACATGATCGAACTAGGTAACTCCTTAAATGAAGCATAGGTTTTTGAACCTAAAACGAAAGGAAATAAGGATGAATATTGCATCTTTCCTTATGAACTTGACATGGAAGCGATTTGGTGATTGTAACAAGGAGAATAATTCAGCATTTTACGGGAAATCGTCAAACTTGCGACGCATAAAGTCTAATGTATATGTTCAATGTATTATACTTACGATCTTTTGTAACTAATGTGTTCATGAAAGTAAGGTGGAATGCTTGGAAGCCGACTGTCGTGAATAAATGAACATATTTCAAAGACTGATTCAACTGATTGGATTCTTGCGATCGTGCGATAATCTACATAATTTACAGAATATCACGTTTTGGTTGATTTGAGACGATCCGCCAATAGGCTGAGTCAGTGGATAAATCTAATCAAAATCCGTCAATTCATGAGTATTCATGACTCATTAAACCGGGCGGTACCTGCGCGGCGCGGAGCGTAAAAAAACTTAAAAACGCTGTCGGGGAAATATTTGAACGAAAGTTAAGAAAACCGTTGTGTGGTAGAGATCGCTTTTTAGCGATAAGTCCGCCTGTTGTTACCCACGTACCTAAGTCCTATTCATGTTTTACCCCTGTAAAATTTTCCGTGTAGTGCACAATAAAGTATTTAATTATTATTATCTTTGTATTTAGTTTCGTAAGTATTATTCACCTTATTTATTTCTTTTTCTTAGGTTAGATTTTTTACAATAAATTTATCAAATGTAAAATATAAAAATACACGTACAAAGTATAAAAGCATTATAAAAAACCTAACCTAGAGTGCCGCCGGCAGCGAGGCGGGCCTAAGCTACCGGTGGTTAGGGCGACAGAGAGAGGAACCTCCGGACTATCCGCGCCGTGTCCAGGAGTACCGCCTTCTGTATTTGACCCTTGACCCAGCCATCTAACGAGTCTCTTGAGATGTTGGTCGAGACTCTTCGCTATTAGACCGTTCACAGAGACGACTATCGGGACAATAATCGTTGAATCAACATCCCACATGGCGGTTACCTCATGTGCCAAGTCTAGGTACTTGCTGACTTTGTGCTTCTCAGCTTTCACTAGGTTCTCGTCATGGGGGATGGTGATGTCAACGAGCAAGTATTATTATTATTATCGTTACTGGATAAATATTTTTACACCACAACCTTGCCAAAAAGCGCGTTTTCCGCACTTTTTGGCCAAGTGGTGACGTAAAATTGTGTACAAAACACGGGTCGTAAAACAGAAAGCCCTCTCTCGCATATTTCTGACCCTTGCCTGCGGCTCGGGCCTCAAACTTCTGCGATATCGGCCTTTCTTTGTTTTACAACCCTTGCATCGTAATGTACTATTATAGCATCAGGGATAATTTAAAATTTAAAGAACCGATGACATTGTATTAATTATCTTATTTGAGTATAGTGTTTGTGACATTATATTCACTCATTTTATTTCTGGTAGATTATTTTGAACTAAATATTTGTACGTTTGCTTGCATGCTGCATAAAAGGATTTATAATAATGTTCGAAGATCAAATTTAAGTGTATTCTGACAAATAAAGAATTATAATTATGATTATGGAGACGACAAAGAGTTGGGTAGAGCGTTATCTCAGTTCCCAGCCGGTGCGCAGATATTTCCAAAGGGTAGTAAGAGTATTTATTTATTTATTTATTAGATACAATGTCATTTACAGCCTACACCAAAGTAGTATGTACCATGGAATCCTGAAGGATGCCCAGTTCTCTACATAACCTCCAAGAATTGGTGAAGGCACTTGTTTTTACGGGAGCGACTGCCATCTAACCTTCCAACGCAAGAGGGAACCTGAACCATACTCGTATTAGGATTGTGCTTGTCAAGTGAGTCGGCAAATTGACCGTTACAAGTAACAAAGCCGCCCGAAGGCCTCTAACTCGTTTTAACAACTGCTGCCGTAAACAGCAGACGGGATCAAAGGCTTAACTTGCCTTCCAAAGCACGGGAGCGCTCGGTTAGAGACCACTCACAGCGGTCACCCATCCAAGAGTTGACCTTTTTTTTGTGGGGAAATGATTTTACGCATACCCGGCCTTGTAGAGGGAGGCCGGGTTATGTGGGACTCCCTGGGTGTAAAATATGCAGAATACCCACTAAAACCCCACTTGCGCCGCTCCGCCGCTAAAACGGCGGGGACACGGGGACGCTCGCGCACTCATCCGCGATCCAAGAGTTGACCTGGGCCGACGTTGCTTAACCTCGCATACCGCACGCGGTGCGTGGGCGCCGCTGGGTCATGAGCGCTCTCTTATGTCATAATGACAGTGGCGATCAAGTGTCATCTATTAGGGTATCTACCATTAGAACGTTTATCATACCTATAATACCTTTATAAAAATATGTTCTGTTAAATCCGAAACTGGTATAAAATATGGAGAACGCGACGCTTTCTATACAAAATCACTTTTCAGTACGGTGAGAATCTCATTAAAAATCCGACCTTAATCCGATACAAATTGGGTTGTAAATAATAATAGGGCTGTGTCAATAAAAGTCTATCATGCCCGAATTACACTTTTCCGTTTAACGGTCTGTGTAATATTAAAATAAAACAGGAAAAATGCGTAAAGGAGAGTAATAGAAATGAATAACTGTAAAAATGCCGTAAAAAGATAACAGGGCGCGGATTCGTAATTTCATAACGACTCTTTGGTAACTTACCTACTAAACAACGTGTAACTTCAATACAAGCAAAAAATTACCCAGTCAGTGTTTAATAGTGAATCATATGGCCTTTAATACGTTATAAATATCGATAAAGTTTATGTATAGTATGGGAGATACAACTGTAAATTATATTAAGGCTGGGTTGCACCAAACCGTCTGTAATCGTAAGCGGTGTTCGCTAAAATCTGAATGTATGGAAAGTTTGACAAGTTTCAATGGAATGACCGCTGCCGGCGCCATATTTAACGTTGATCGGTCTGTGATCGTAAGTCGGTGCAGCTCAGCCTAGGTGGATGCAACGTTGCATTAAAATTTATTTTCGTAACTAAATACCATAACCATTAATGTAAAATAAAACTCAAATACAGTACTACGAGTATTATGGTTTAGTACTTGGCCGATAATCTCGGATACCGTCACTTTTATTTCAGCGCCATCTACCGTGAGTAACGAAAAAAAGAAGAGGTGTGAAAGTATGTAGAGGTATCCATAATTCATCGTCACACCTCATAAAAAAAGTATATATAGATTGCAATTTTATGTTGATGTCTAACAACGAAATATACTGGGTGGAACAGAACGATGGACTTTCCTGTAAAAAGGGAATAGTTTAGCTTTGGTACTATACTTTTTCCAAATAAACTATAGTAATATTTGTAGCCGTTTTCGAGTTATAGCTATTTTAACATCAATTAAAAAAACAGCATGTATCAACCCTATCTTATAAGAAAGCTAGTGACATGTGGCACTTCAAAATATAAGTACTTGTTAAAACAATAGGGATGTTACTAATATTAAAAGGCATTAATACAATGATTATTTTTTTCTTTTTAACACAAGTTTCTAATGATTATAAGTCGATTGTACATCATTTGGACCCGGGGATGTCCTTAAACTACGACCAAGACCACCGGGGAATGGGCAGCAGCATTCCTAGAGTGCGGTGGAGATACTGCGATCGCCAACCCGCATGCCAAGCGTGGCGATTATGGCATTCACCCCCCCCCCCTGAAATTGGGGGAGGCCTGGTACATCATTTAAATGACAACATACTTTCACGAAAGTTCGTGGTATTGTTCCACTCTGTATAGTCCCTAGAGCCTTATATCAGGAAATTAAATCTCTTCGCTTCGTTGCACAAATAGCACCGTATTTCAAAGTGTTACGTATGTTTTTCGAATGTATGTGTGTACTTGTGTCATGTCTCATTCATTTAACATGGAGGTGGCGTTAACTTTCTCTTAGCCGCTGGTCCATACGCTAAGTGTTAGTAAAAACAGTTGTGTTTCTAATAAAGAATGCCTAAGAATCTAGAAAGTATTCCTTTAAGTATCGAACAGACGCTAAGGTTCCTTTTCCTTGAGAATGTGTGATCTATAATCATCAAGGAGGGTTCGGACAAGCTGTCCTTGTCAGCAGGAATATAACAAGTACAAGCGAATGTATGCCGTTTTCCGACTCTAAAAGAGACCTTAAACTTCTACAAGGTATCCCACAATATGAGTAAAATCCGTGGAAAGCTGATAGGGCTCCTAAACACCTTTCAGAATATGTAGCTAGTACTAGGTTTCAGATTTAATATCAATGCTTTAGATTTCTAGGTAAGTACTTGAATTTTTGTAACTATCGAAAATTACAGGTAAATTACCTTTTCTCTAACATGCAATGAAATTAATGTTATGTTCCTTATAATAGGCTGCGAAGTATGACGTTTCAGGTGCGGCTAGGACAAGAGGTAGTTAATGGAATTTCATACAAATCTTGCAGGCCTAGGCCGGCAAAGTCCTCTTTTTTAATTTCCATTCCACATGAATTGTGGCACAGGCACCATGACATTCTGCCACTAAAAAATAAAACATTGATTTTTTTTTGTTTATTTCATTGCATGTTTGAGAAAAGCACTATACATACCTCGGCGGGAAATATGGGGTTGCCAGCCTTAGACCTATCCGATCCGTCTATATGTCTTCGGCCGGCAGCCCCTTTCGTCCCGGCCTCTGTAGTAATGTACTATTGAGAAGTTTTTGAATTTGAAGTAGTATTTGTATATTTACAGGAACACACGTACACGTTGACATGTGTGTGTGTGTGAGGCTGGCTACAGGGGTCACAACAACAAATGCAAAAAGGTCTCGAAAGTAAATTACTTGTACTATCTGCGGTTAGAAAAATGCGAATGTGTCAAAATGTAAGGCATTTCTTTATACTAAATGTAAAGTAACATATTCTGAGAGGTCCGGGGTATCAGCTGTCTCCGGATAATTCTTGGCTGGCTTGCTGGCTCATATCTCCTGTATATTTCTCGTTTTTACGACACGTACATCATCCTCCTAGCGTTATTCCCAGTACAGTTGCATCCTGAAGAATGCCTGGGGTCCGCTACCTAATCCCAAGAATTGGCGTAGGCACTAGTTTTTACGGAAGCGACTGCCATCTGACCTTCCAACCCGAGGGGGAAACCGACCTTATTGGGAATAGGCTTGTCAAGTGAGTGGGCAACTTGACTGTTAGAAGTTCTCAAGCCGCCCGGAGGCCTCTAACTTGGCTTAACGACTGCTATCAAAGACAGCAACCGGGATCAACGGCTTAACGTGCCTTCCAAAGCACGTACGTTTTTACGACACGTACGTTTTTTTGTAAATAAAACCAATCTTTATTTTTAAATTTGAATATATCAATTCGACACGCACGAAGTGCGCACGTGATTATTCCCAGCATAAACATTGGATTTTGATTGTGACAGTATATGAATAGTTTTAAATCATGCCTTACCTTACCGCACATGCAAGTCAGCACGACACACTGATTATCAAATGGAACGAAAAATACGATTACAAAAAGAAGGCCCGCCTGTTTCACGAAAATTACACGGACCAAGTACCATTGACCCAAGTTTATTAGTAGTTTTAACCAATTTAAAGTTCAACTTAAAGAAGCTAAAAATTCTACGGACCGTCTGAATTGTCTGTTATGATAGCTGTATTTTTTCAGACGTAAAACACAAAATGGCGAAGGTAATATAAGGAAAACGCTGAAATATAAATTCGCGTGGTTATTTTTCCACCTTTCCTCTTTATGTCGTGTTTTTATCATCTGATGTAAGGGTGGGGTTGAGTGATAGCGTTCAGATACGTTATATTTATATACATTTATTAAGGGAAAGGCAAAAAGTGAGTATTTTTCATATTGGAATACAGGTAGCCATTTATCATATCATTTTAACCGCGGTGATTTCGGTGGTCTCATTATTGAAGACATCTATATACAGTAGGAGACGATTTCAGGCCGTAGTATAGCAAGCGGGAATGCTAACATTATTTTCAAAGTTGACCACAGAAACTTAAGGCATCGTCATTAATACGACCACCGAAATTATAGCGGTTGAAACACTCGAAGAAATGCCCAGGTACAATGACTGTTAAACTCTTTTCTCTTAACCATCTTCGTTTGAAATAAAAGCGAACATTACTGTCATCTGATTTAAATACCTAACCCTTCTGTTATTTAATTCCCCCTTTTATACCTATTTACATGAAAGTGTAGAAATTCCTATATTTTATGTCAAAGATGTCACGTTTTAGCTTGACACATAGCTTTAGCATCCTATGAGTAATTTGATCTCAGTTATCGTAAACTTACTGCCACACCAAATATTATTGTCGCACGTCGGTCGCACGAAATACAATGAACATATTTCTAAGTGGCATGCTATAGCGATGACGTTCCCTTCAGCCGTCGTTATCTTCAGGTAGTACAACGTAATACTTATCGATATATTTTTCTATTTGCGAGGGTGTTATTCACAAACCAACTCGTCCACACCTCTCACCTCACCCGATTTTATAAGGAAACTTTCAAAATTTGACAAATGACATTTGACATTTCCATATAAAAACGGGTGAGGTGAGAGGTGGCAGGTGAGGGCGAGTCGGGTGGAGAATAAAAAGGGTGACAGCCGCGAGCCATACGTGTGGATAACTACCCTTGAGACACAATCACGCACTGGTTGATGCCCGATTCCCGCCCTTGTCCATTCTATCTACGACACTGGGTACAGTAGTTAGCTTTTTATATAAATATAGTGATTGCATGCCCTTGTTATTCATGCTCAGAGCCTTAAAAATAGTAAGAGGATTTAAAACTCAAATAAACGCTTCGAGAATCTACAGGTGATCCGAGGGCAGGCAGCTTTCGCGCTTCGTCGCTATCCAGCGCGGGAATGCTGCTTGCGTTAAGGGGTCCCGATTTCTCGCAGCTTTTTTTGAATTAGGTTTTAGTTTAAGTTTTGTTTTTATTAAGTTTAAATAGATATTAGATTTGTTTGCACTTTGTATTTGTTTGTGTGTATACTTTTTTTTATTTTAGTTTAAATAAATAAATAATTTTCTTAAAAAAAAACGGTTTGAAAATTTCGATGCTTGAATTAAAGTTTTAGATAGTAATTGTATCATTTATTGCTTTTATTGTAGTAGTGCTAGTAAAATTAAAGCGATTAGTGATGTTAGAAACGATATTACTTTATGAAAAATTCTAAATATGAGGGCTCACGAAATAGCAATGTCAATTCATACAGAAATTAACCTTAACAGATAAGCGTTTTTTAACCGTTAAGGACCTTGAATAAATGACATCTCGCTATAATTCTATTCAGTCCCGAGTGGTGTACCTATTTGTTTTACGAAACATAAGTTTATAGCCATACAACACGAGAATCAAATCAGCGTGACGCAGAAATTCGCTACGAGGGATCAGCTACATCTAGCGTGATATTGGTACACTATCTATGTACTGTGCCATCAGAACCATGGTACGTATCCCACAGTGGCAGTCGTGTAGAGAACACTTTGTTAAGTTAAAAATTCTAACGGTGCCGTGTCTCTACATACTAGTCCAACTTACAAGCGTAGTCAAGCACCCAGAGAGATATGAGACCAAGGAAGAAAGGGTTTCTAGACATAAGACCCGGAGAAAGGAAATTGATTGCACCCAGACTTAAAATTGTTCAGCACTGTGTGCGAAAACAAGTTGTTAAATTATATAACTGTCTGCCTAATTAAGACTATAGATAATGTTTACATCTTCAAACGTCGACTAAGAGACTTCTTAATTAAGAAATGCTATTACCATGTGAACGGTTTCGTTTACAACCAATACATTATTATTTGGAGTATAATGTAATTGGACTGTCAATTTTGTGTTTCTTATTAGCTAACCGACATTCTTTATGTTTCTGTTTTCATTTTAGTTATTTTAAAATTGTGACTTGGAACATTGTGAATTATATTAATAGCATATTTCCAACATGATTGTAAAATTGTTATGGAATAAATTACTTACTTACTTACTTACTACATAACCACAAAGTTGCAGTGGCTATATTCGCTAGCACTGCGTGAATACCTACATATTTTTAATAATAATTGCCCCTAGCGGTCAATTACGACTAACGTTTTGTAGGTGATGCCAAAGAACACATCAACATACGTACACCATGGGACACAAATTTTACAGCCGCTATCGAAAAATTGTAGTTGCTTCGCTAGCGACTGCAGTGACGTCATATGAGTTTCCGATAGCAACTCATGGTAAGGGTACTGATTTGAAGTGTTCGCTTATAGCTTGGGCCATGTATAACATCTACACGCCCGAGGCGGTCAAATCTCTTCGCAAATAAGCGTTTGTACGCGTCCCAGCATCATGAAGAGGTACGTAAGAAGCCTTATTTATCTTATCTTTGTGATTAGCAAATGTACATGATACTACTTATCTTTTCATCTAGAAACATTACTAGCTTCATTTTAAAAAGGTTAGTAGAGTTTTTATTTCGTGCTAAACAAGCATGAGTGAGCTGTGTTGAGAATGAAAGACAAGCTGTCAACACGAGTTCGCAAGTCAATAAAGGGTTGATAACGCCCTAGTGATTCTTTTGGAGTCGCAACGCCCTCGAAATCTGACTTACAACACGGCAAAGGAATTGATGGGGCAGAATTTTAACACAACCACTAGACCACCAGAGCCCCCGAGCATACACCGTGTTGAAAGTGAGGGATCTGCTTATGTCTCCGGCTGACAACAGAACATTACTGTTGACTTAACATAACGAATCTGCAGGCGTCTATTGGCCACGTCTCTTTAAAGGAGCATTTGCTCGTTTGTTAGCGTTAAAAACGATGAAAAGACTACCAGGACAAATCAAGACGAGCATACCTTTCCCGTTTGTTGAGCAAACTTCTGCATCGCAAACTCGAGCGCGATTCTTAACGAATACGGGCATACTTAAGCATTGCTTGCGAATAGAATGCTCCTTACGAAGGAATGCGTTCGCTCGGAAAGAATATTCTCAAGTCGAATATCGGTTGCGTTCTTTCCTGTATTTTTTTCTACTTTACATACTCGTAGTCGACACCGATAGTAAGTCGGTCAAGACTCAATGCACTTTGGTCCAAAAAAAAACTCTGTTTAGCGTGCTTTTAAAATTTATCATAACTTCATAACTACAGTGTTTACCAGGATAAAAATCAGTATATTTTTAAAAGTAAGGCTTTTTCTGTTATAGTACATTGGTTATCGAGTGGTGTAAGCGAAAAATTGCGTAGGGGCAATTTTCTTACGCCCGAGTTAATCACAATGTCTTTAATTACTTTTGCGAGGAAACAACTCCAGCACCAATCCAACGTGACGAAATCGACAACTTCACCTCCAATATTAGTGCATGATCGCTGGGGCGCCCGCCCTTGCGAGAGGAGCACGCAGCTTCAATATTTTAACCAATATAGTGCTCTATTCTAACAACAACAGATTTTAAACTAATCTGATCACGCACAAAGATTATTTTTCTGCAGCGGTTTAAAAAATACGCCTTCATACCAAATTTCATAATCGTTGCGCTTAGTCTCCGAGTAAATCGGCTGTGACATACGGACAGATGAACAGACGTGAAGAAACTATAAGGGTTCCGTTTTCGCCATTTTGTCTACGGAACCCTAAAAAGAGACGATTTTGAATTCAAAATTATAACATCTAGTCTCAGTTTCAGTAGAAAACATGTTGAGCTGTTTAAACAACGTTTACTGTATTATCTACACCATTAATTTTAATTGTTTCAGATAATTCGACACTTAAACCGGCTAATATTAAGAAAGGATTTTAACAACTTGTTTTACAGCTACCGCGATGATCGTACTACAAGACTGTAAGAACATTATATTTTTAATATGTAAGTATACAGCCGACGTTCGAGATCAATATTAATACTATTAAAATGGCGTAGGGATGTGACGACTCCATCACCCACTGGTTTTCCAGTGCAATCAGTCAACGTAGGGCAGCTTGTGGCGAGCTGTTAGGGAGTAGCGACCCTACATACTTGAGTGCTCGCGCGGGTGTTCTGTGTTGGTGTTCGGGTGGGATGTTTTGGCCAAGGCTGTATGTATCCAGCTTCATAAGTCTCTTTTTCCAGGCTTTTACATCGCTCTGGCCGGATCGAAAAGGCAGTATCCAAGAATTCAAGACGTGATTTCTTTTTCCGAGACTCAAGGCGACAACTACTTCGCCCACATGGTTAAAAAAATTAAAACATTTATAAAAGCCGAGAAGCTTCAGATGAATGACTTGTTACGTAAACAGATCCGTGGTAGCTTGGAATGGAACATGTCTCTAGACGGAGCACCGGAAACAAGACGGCAAACAGTTTACAAAAAAAGTGATCGCGATTACTTTATCGCGACTGACCTTCAGTTCAGAACTAAAATAATGGATTGCATGCTACAACTCGTCTATATGGCACGACACTATTTAAAACTGTTTGAAAGAAACGAGTATATAAATAAAAATTCGGCGGAATATCGTATTGGGGTGCTTGCGCGCAATCTCAGGTACGCACAGACAACATCCGTCATATAGTTTAAACGTAATAAATGTCATAAAACCAAAAATCTTTTATGACTAGAGTGTACAGGTGTTTTGACACTTTTGCACGTGCATATATTTATGAATGACAGTTAATAATTTCTACCAATAAGTGAAACCTGGGAAAAGTTCATAACCCCGACATTTTTATTTAAAAGTACAATATCTCATAAACGGCTAAACCGATTTTAATATAAGCAGTAGTAAAAGTAGTCGATAGTAAAACATATAAATAATAAATAAATATTGGACCACCACCACCATATCAGCCAAAGTACGTCCACTGCTGGACATAGGCCTCCCCCAAAATCACGGGTGTGTATGCCATAACGGACATCCGGACGTACGGCTGGCTACTATCCTTACCTGGTCGAAATTCCTCAAATTCAAACCAAGCGCTTTGCTTCCTCTTTCATAATGCGCACTTCTAGGGTTTGGAATTCTCTGCCGTCGTCTGTATTCCCAAGTTCATATAACCTACACCTTTTTAAGGCACGAGTGAGTAGGCATCTTCTGGGTGAGCTCGCTTCATCGTCGGCCTCATCTTTGCCCCTCAAGAGCAATCCCATTTTTAATAAATAATAATAATAATCGCCACGCTTGGCATGCGGGTTGGCGATCGCAGTATCTCCACCGCACTCCAGGGATGCTGCTGCCCAGCAACCGGTGGTAAATATTGGACAATCTTACACAAATCTCACTTAAAATTTTACTCCATCCCCATACAAACTTTGCACCCCTATTTAACCCACTTAAGGGTGGGTTTCTCCAAAATTCTAAAATTACTTTTTTGGAATAAGTAATAAGGAGTCCATACACAAAGTTTCAAGTCTCTCACCTAAAATTTGCCTCCATCCCCTTACAAACTTTGCACCCCTATATATCCCGTTTCGGGGTGGATATTTTTAAAACCCTAAAATTCCTTTTTTTTATTGTCATAAGGAGTTCGTACATAAAGTGTCTCATCTGCAATTTTACTCCATCCCCATACAAACCTTCAACCCCCTTTTTACCCCCTTGAGGGTGGAATTTTCAAAAACCCCTTCTTTGTGGGTACTTTCGTTATATAATTTACCAATCGTGAAAAAAACAGCTTAGAAAGCAAGTTCAACGGTTTGGGCTGGGCATTGATTTAAGTGAGTCAGTCAGGACTGTGACGTCTAAATATATAAAAGAAGAAACTGACTGACTGACTGACTGACATATCAACGCACAGCCCAAACTGCTGGTTCGAGAGATTCCAAATTTGGCATGTAGGTTCCTTATAAGGTCTTCTTCTACTTCCTCGGTCCCTCGTTACTAAGGATCGCGACCACGTATGCTCTGTCTCCATAGAGTGTGGTCATAAGCCATGTGGATCGCACTTTGTATACTACTTATAAGGTCTAGAGATGCACTAAGAAAGGATTTTTCAAAATTCAACCCCTAAGAGGGTGAAGTGGGGTCCGAAGTTTGTATGGGGAAACAAGATTAGTTGGACTATTTCATTCGAAACTTCACAGGAGTATTTCTAACGATAAATGAGTAAACACGTGTTTCAGGTTTTTTGAGAAAACCACCCCTAAAAGGGGGAAATGTGGTGACAAATTCTGAAAATCGACATGGGTATCGTTTCTATGGTTTATCGGGTCGCTCATTACGAAAACAACAATGATTTTAAAATCTCACGTGGAGGGAGTGAAATACCATCCCCCCCTTGGGGTGCGAGGGGGTTGAAAGGCCATAGTCGGGTTTCCATAGTAAGCCGGCCCTTGAATCAATTTGACTCGGGGTTTTGTTGGTAAGTACCTCTTATGGTGAAGAATATTTATGCTGAGTATCAACATCCTACTAGTGACGGTTTTTGACTTATGATTTTATGAAGTTTTTTCTTTAATGTATCTTTTTTCGGGATGTATTAAAGCGATTTGTTTCAAATTTTGAAATGATGTTCTTTATTTAGATAGGTATGCATCGAGATGCAAAAAACGAATACTAGGTGTCATATATAAAAAAGAAAAAAAAGACAAAAAAAAATAAACTTTTTTTATGTGGCTGTGAAGTAGTAAAACCTCTAAAAAAATTTCTAGTAATAGACCATACATTGGCCTACTATTTAGATTAATATCAAAATTTTCCAGGAGGTACTTCCTACCAAAAATCAACAAAATGTGTGGTCGAGTTCTGTATTCAATCGGCGTTTCTCAATGTAGTATACACACTCTTCGATGACATTAAGTTGTCATTACGAGTAGCATTTTACTCTTAAATACGACACAATGCTAAAATCAAATCAAAATCAAAATCAAATATTTATTCTGCAAATAGGCCACAAGGGCACTTTTACAAGTCAAAGCGTGAATTTATACAATTTAAAAAAGAAAAAACTGACAATCTTACTTAATAATAATGATTAAAAAATATACTGATTAACAATTATATAAAAATAAATTTACAAATATTAAGGACGTATTGAATACGATCTGTCCGAATAAGCAAAAAGTACATAAAATTAATTTAATATCTCAGAGATGTATATGGTCTCTGAGCGTCCAAATACGATTAATAACAATTATTTAAAAGTCCTTAGAGATGTAAATGATCTCTAAGCGCTAAAATTAAAATAAGTAAACTTAATATTGTTAGAGATGTATAAGGTCTCTAAGCGTCAATAACAATAAAACTAATCCAGAACAGGATTATGTCTCTCGTCAATCTACATAAAATAAAATAACACTAGTATTAAGGTATTTACTTTGCCCTTGCAAGCATGAACAGACCGGACTCCACAAACAGCACCCGATCACGAGTATGACGCGTATCTCAGCCATCGCCTCCCTCGACCATCTGTTAGGGAAGGTGGGGACATCTACATAAAATAAAATAACACTAGTATTAAGGTATTTACTTTGCCCTTGCAAGCATGAACAGACCGGACTCCACAAACAGCACCCGATCACGAGTATGACGCGTATCTCAGCCATCGCCTCCCTCGACCATCTGTAAGGGAAGGTGGGGACCCGATCAACGACGCCGCCGTAAGCAAAGCCCTTTAAGCGAGCATGACATATTCAGGCTGCCGGACATTAATAATATCAAAGATTAAAATGACTCTTCGGCGAGAAACAGCATCATGTTTCATAAAATGCAACGACAGAGCTATTTGTACAAGGAAATATGCTAAGTGAAGCATATGTATACTAAAACTAACAGGATTTAACTATCACTGGCTTAAAAGCATTTTTGTCATTTAAGAAATCGTTGACAGTATAATAGGCCTGGCTTAACAAATAACGTTTAATATGAGACTTAAATTTACTGAATGGAAAATTAACTATATCGATGGGTATTTTATTATAAAATCGTATACAGTTCCCCACAAACGACGTGCTAACCTTCCGGAGACGACTGGCCTTCACTGTAATCTTGTGTTTACTTCTAGTGTTGTAGTCGTGGATATCACTGTTAAGTTTGAATTCTTGAATATTTTTTCGAACATACATAATATTTTCAAGAATGTATTGACATGCCACAGTAAGAATATTTGCCTCCTTAAATTTTTCTCTGAGAGATTCTCTGGCCTTAAGTTTGTAGATGGAGCGTACAGCTCGTTTCTGTAGCACGAAGACGGTCTGGATGTCAGCCGCTTTTCCCCACAACAGGATTCCATAGGACATAACACTATGAAAGTAACTGTAATATACCAGCCTGGCTGTCTCAACGTCAGTTAACTGTCTAATACGTCTTACTGCATAGGCCGCAGAACTAAGTTTGCCGGCCAGAGTGGCAATATGCGCATGCCATTGCAGTTTTGAATCTAAGGTGACACCTAAAAACACTGTTCTATCTACAAATTCCATTTCATCAGACTTTAATTTGATCTTAGAATTGTTTGCCTGCTTGACATTAGGCATAGTGAATTTGATACACTTTGTTTTCTTGGAATTTAAAAGCAAATTATTTGCTGTAAACCAGTTCACAACAGTACCTAGTGCCTCATTAATACCGTCAAAGTTTTTGTCTTTGCGGCCTACCTTGAAGATAAGCGACGTATCATCTGCGAATAGCACTATATCATGTTTATCTTTTACAAGGTTTGGTAAATCATTAATATAAACTAGAAACAGAAATGGGCCCAGAATTGATCCTTGAGGAACTCCAAGAGCAACCGTTGTCCCTGCAGATTGAGTCCCGTTGATGACTACCCGTTGAGTTGTCTCCGACAGATACGATGTAACAAGGTCAAGGGAACCGTTTCTTATCCCATAATGGCTTAACTTTCTAATTAAATTCTCGTGATTAACGCAATCGAATGCCTTTGATAGATCTCTAAGCTAAGAAAACTCAAACATAATCGAAGAGTTTGTATACTATTTTGAGAAACGCCGATTGAATACAGAACTTGACCACACATTTTGCTGATATTTGGTATGAAGTACCGCCTGGAAAATTTTGATATTAACGCAAGTAGTAGGCCAATGGATGGTCTATTACTAGAAAAAAAATTAGAGGTGTCACTATACTTCACAGCCACATAAAAAAAGTTTATTTTTTTTGTCCGTTTTCCCTGTTTTTCTATATGACAATTAGTATTAGTTTTTTTGGGTCTCGATGCATATCTAAATAAAGAACATCATTTCAAAATTTGAAACAAATCACTTTAATACATCCCGAAAAAAGATACATTGTAGAAAAAACTTCAAAAAATCATAAATCAAAAACCGTCACTAGTAGGATGTTGATACTCAGCATAAATATTCTTCACCATAAGAGGTACTCACAAAAAAACCCTGACTCAAATTGATCCAAGGGCAAACTTACTATGGAAACCCGACTATGGCCTTTCTAAATATTAATATGGGTGTCGTTTTTATGGTTTTTTGGGACGTTAATTACAAAAATGGCATCTATTCTAAAATTTAATATTGCGGACATGAAAACTTTTGAAAATTTGTGTCAAATTGCAGGAAGAAACTGACTGACTAAGTGGCATATCAACGCACAGCCCAAACTGCTGGTTCGAGAGATTCCAAATTTGGCATGTAGGTTCCTTATAAGGTCTTCTTCCTCGGTCCCTCATTACTAAGGATCGCGACCACGTATGCTCTGTCTCCGTAGAGTGTGGTCATAAGCCATGTGGATCGCACTTTGTATACTACTTATAAGATCTAGAGATGCATTAAGAAAGGATTTTTCAAAATTCATACCCTGAGGGGGTGAAATGGGGGTCCAAAGTTTGTACGGGAAAACAAGATTAGTTAGACTATTTTATTCGAAACTTCACAGGAGTATTTCTAATAATACATGAGTAAACACGAGTTTCAGGTTTTTTGAGATATCAACCTCTAAAAGGGAGAAATATTGTGACAAATTCTGAAAATCTACATGCGTATTATTTCTATGGTTGATTGGGTCGCTGATTACAAAAACAACAATCCAAATCCAACGTGGAAAACGTGAAATAACATCTCCCCATTGAGGTGCGAAGGGGTTGAAATGTCTAAATATCAATATGGGTGTCGTTTATACGGTTTTTTGGGTCATTAATTACAAAAATAGCATGGATTTTTAATTCAATATTGTGGACATGAAAATTCTTAATAGTTTGTGCCAAATTGAAATTCATCCGGTCCAGTAGTTTTAAAGTAAATCGGTTGTAACAGACGGACTAACAGATAGCCACACCTGATCCTATAAGGGTCTCTTTTTGCTTTTGAGGTACGGAACGAGCCCCGCGTATCCTTATAGATTTTTAGGTATGATGTGATAGCTTTAGAGGGGATAGTCAGAAATAACTAAGATTCATTTATAGATGAACAAAAGTCAGTATACGAGCAAATAGTAAGAAGTGCGAATGGAAGTGAGGCCAAATTTTCTTTTTGGAAGCTCCAATGGAAACTGCACAACTTGCCCTGCGATAGATATATTTACTTCATAAAAACAAACTTGGAAGCAAACGGAATACGTGGTACAAACACTGTGTGCATCTACATCATACTTAGATGTATCTGACTTGCAATGACAAATTCACAACAAAGTTTTTGATTTTAGGTAAATAGCAACATGACAAGCGTTTCCAAACGTGGAAAGTTTGTGTTATGGAAGACCAGGTGTGTTACGAGTATGTTCAAAGTGTTTAAGAATTCTACTGGATGGTTTACCTTCTACATCGTCAGTATTTACCAACGTATTTCTGTACTTCAAAGGACCAGAGTTTATCACCGTTGCTCGGTCGTTATCATCAGACTCTATTGGTGTTACTGTAGTTTACAGATACTTTTTTTTACATTTAAGACTTGCTTTTATTTCATTGGCCCTTTCCCCTTGGGCCTCTCGGAAAAGTACGATAGTAGTTTTCGATCCTCATTTTTGCCAAACCAAATAAAATTCAACAGTTTGCCGGTTCTCAGAATGTATACTGACTTTTCATCTGTTCATCTGTCAATGAATCACAATCACCAAACGTCGTATACCGCAACCATGCCGCAACCCCCAGAATGTAACGACTATTTTTTCGGAAACCGCATCTAAATCGATTTAGTCAAACGCGAGATAATCGTGGACAAACATACATAGCTACCTACATACGGGTCCAACAGAGAACCTCTCTTTTGTAGACGGTTAAATATTACGCTTAGTACGCGGGCGAAGCCGCGGGCAAACGCTGGTTTATATATATAGATCATCATCCTCCTAGCGTTATTCCCAGTACGTGACGTATATATATATAGATAATGCGAAAAATACAATCTATTATACACGTAAAAAACTTGAAGATCCGCAAGGAAAGATACTGTATTTTATTGAAAAATACAGGGGCCTTTGAAAGACACATGTATCTTTCATGTAATTTTCATCGCTATACGGAACCCCCGGTGTGCGAGTCGGTCTCGAACATGACCGGTTTTTTTAATTACACATTGTTATGTAATCCTAGGTACAACTTCCATAAGTCTACTAGAATCTTAGAGATACTTAACATCAGACAGAAGCAGGATAAGTGGGCGCAGTTCGCTACGTCAGCACCAGCTCTCGCCCTGCACCACAAAGTGGCTAAAATGCATGTGGACTTTGATTACTATTACGAGGTGCTGAAAAAACTTCATGCCAGGATAAGACAGCTCTCGCTACTGCCGATCGAAAAGCCGCCACGAAAGAAACATCCGCAGATTTGGGATTAAACTGTGTGACAAAACAATATTATTTTTTATTTCTAACTACCTATATATAGGTCTGATACTCGCAAAGTGTACGCTGGATTCATAGTTATCTGATGCGCACAATATTTGACATCACATGTTTTAACCAGACTATTTGTTTAAGATGTTCCCCGAGTATTTATTTATTTCATTTTATTTATTTATCGTACTTATGCGATATTACTTTAAATGTACTTTATAAAATGTATAATTTATAAGTAACATACATATTTATCTTGTATATTTTTATCACCAATAATTATTGTTCTGTCGCGTCGCACCGCATCGTATCATCCAAATATGATACTGGTTTTATTCTCCTAAAACGCAACCTAACATTATATTAGTTAACTTTGAATCATGTGTTGAAGTTTGAGTTAAAAATAATTAATTAAGTCCTTGACTCCTACCAAGTCGCCAACAAATGGACTCACATGGCGATTATGATCCCAAGATGCTGGCGTCGTATCCCCGCTGCACAGCAATACTGAGTTTAAATACTTAGAAAATATAAAAACATTATTATAAAAGTAACCTAGAGTGCCGTCGGCAGCGAGACGGGACCTAAGCAAACGGTTATGTTGGGCGACAGAAATAGGAACCTCCGGAATATCCGCGCCGTGCCCAAGACTAACGCCTTCTGTATCTGACCCTCGACCCAGCCATCTAGCGAGAGTCTCTTGAGGTGTTGGTCGAGATTCTTCGCTATTAGACCGTTCTTAGAGACGACTCCATAGTCTTATCAACACCCCACATGGCGGTTAACTCGCGTGCCAGGTCTACTACGGTATTTGAGGGCTTATATCTTTCTCGGCCTTTACGAGGTTCTCATTATGAAGGTTGGTGATGTCAACGAGCACTGCTTTGAGCGTCTCAGTTAGCACGATATCAGGCTTATTGGCTACAATAGTCCTGTCGTGATGACAGATCGGTCCCATTAGAGTGTGGCACAACCATTTTCGAGAAATGACGCAGGTGTGTATTTATAATTTGAAATCCACAAGATCGTATAAAAGAGCATGTTGCTGGTGAATAATCCTGGCTACCAAGTTCTGCCTGTGCAAGTACTCGCCGTAAACAAGGAACTACTGCCGGAAATGATATGCCGTGACGGTGGCGTGTTCGACAAATTAGTTGTAGTAGTTGTTCTTCATTATAACGCCGGCCACGATTGCACAGACCAATCCTTCGATTTCCCCCAAGAGATCCCCGAAACGTAGCCAGTTCACAGACGCGAGCAGGTCCACGTCGGGCCCTGTAAGGGACTTGTAGAACCGCCCGTGTAACTCCTTTCTCTTTCGTACCGCCTTGTGGTCCTCAGTGCATTCTAATTTGCTGGAGAGCGGAGTGAAGGATGCGTCTACTGCTACCAGGTCCCATACCAGTAAGCAGGCGGCGGCAAGCAGACAATGTAGTATATGGACGCTCCAGTAGAATTACAAGTGCGTTACTGACTGACCTTTGTTACTTGAGAATTCGTTGTGTTGAACGCTAGAGACATATGCAAATCCCTCACTCTCAAAACAAGCTCCTCACGGGTCAATAAAAAGTCGGAAGAGAGGTGTTGCAACACAGCGTATCCTCGGGGGCCTTGCCGACTTTTTTTGACCCGTGAGAGGTGTTTAATGTAGGATTTCTCCCGGAAGGACTTAGATGCTTGTGCTGGTATTAAAAAGGAAAAGAAGCCAGCTTACCGGTAAAGTACCAGTAAACCCGTGATTGTTAATAAACTCCGTTTAAGAATGTATAAGTGATTTGTTGGACTGTTAAGTTTACTGCTGAACATAAATTGATAGTTTAACTAACAGATTTTATTGATCGATTATAACAGTCTTAACCAACCCACATGAGTGCACTAAAGCATTTCAAAATAATATTATTATTAATATGTAAGTATATGTATATGAATCCATCTTAATATCATAAATGCGTAATGTGCGCAAAATAGACTCTTTCTGTTATCACTATCATTTCACGCTTAAACAGATGGGCGCAATTTGGCATGGCGATGGTTTTAGCTCCGGGCAAGGACATAGTATCCTTTTTATCTCGGAAATGAGAGGCATAAGTTTGCATGGAGGTTTGGAGGAAAGCAATCCTAGGAGTATATCAGAAACCTTCATATGTTTAATTCCCGGTGATTTTGTGGTCGTGGTCAGGAATGACAAAAAGTGAAAAAGAGAATTTTTTATGAGACCAAATATTTCACCGCAAAAACAACACTCTTGTAAACTAAATTAATTAATCCACAGTCTCTTGATCGTCTCTTATTTTTTGGATACCTCCCATGAGAACAATAATTGTTTAGTATGATGACTACCTTATTGACTTTCTGTTAATTCTGACCATGACTTGAAACTCACCTAGTAGTTTCATATTTTCTCTCATCACTGTCTTTCAGGCGTATCCCTGAGCATGATAGAACCACGAAAGAAATACCCGAGAATCCGAGATGTCGTCTCCTTCTTAGAAGACCCACATTATATTCCTCGCGCGGTCAAGAAGATAAAATCCGGGCTCGATGTAGCCCGTTTTCGGAACAACACGGCGCTATTACGGAAGCTTGTCAGAGATAACTTAGACCACCAGGCGCTGTCCGTGAAGCAACCAAGTCGACGAATTTACACAGACCTATACGGCTTAAAAGGCTCAAAACCGGAGGCTTATAACTTGCAATTCAGAACTAAAATAATAGATTGTATGCTACAACTGGTTTACATGGCGAGACACTACATGAAAACGTTTGAAAGGCAGGAGTACTTGGACAGAACATCGCTAGCCTACCGAATAGGGTATGTCTGCAAGAAACTTAGAATTTTGTTCCACAAGTCAAAGAAAATATTATTGATATTGAACAAAAAACAGATGAATGGGGAATGGGGCACTGTACCACTGGACGTCTCGACGCCTTTGACTCTTCACCACAAAGTGGCTAAAATGAATGTGGACTTCGAGTACTTTTATGTGGTTCTAAAGCGGCTTCACGCGCAAAAAGTTCCACTCGAGCCACCTCGGCTCCATCTGAAAGTTTACCAGTTGCCGACTTCGATGGACCAATTTAAATATGACACAGGATAGCCCTTATGTTTTATCAAATAAAACCTTATTGGGAGATACAATACTATGACATATGTTCTCTACTTATTTTTATTCCATATTTGACGATCATGAAGTAAAGTCCTATAAGTTTGACACAAAGTAAATCCATATTGCAATTTTTGTCAATTAATAAACAAATCTATACCTAATATTACCTAAACAATATTACATTCATACATATAATCACGCCTGTTTCCTAGAGGGGTAGGCAGAGCTAACGGATTTCCATTTGCTACGATTCTGACATACAACTTTCACTTCATAAACTCTCATAATATTCTTCATGCATGCGCGCCGATTTAAGTTACTCAAACCATGTATTTTCTACAGAATGTCCCCGAAAAAGATATTTACAGTACATATGGTGCTACTTTACCGCACGAGTGCGGTAATCAGCAGATTACGTGCATATGTCGAAACTTTAAAGAGCCATATGTACTGTAAAACGTTGTACGATACACGTGCGAACAGGTAATTCGCAACTCGTGTCGATTTAAAACACTCCACTCGGTCGTGTTTCAATTTATCACCACTCGTTGCGAATTCCCTGTTCTCTGCACTTGTATCGTAATGTAATGTACTATAAATTATAATTGCCATAATTACATAATTAAAAGTAATCACGCTATGGGCAAGTTATGCGGAGGGATGAAAGTCATGTGACAAGATAGGTATCAGGCATGAATATGGAGACAAGCAAGAGGAGGCGTAGGTCAAGGAAAATGTGGATGTATTGCGTAAGGGGTGAATTTCAACAAGCCTGATTTTTTTATCACTTTGGTGAGATTTTACAGGGTTCTGTAGTCAACTAGGAACCCTTAAAATTTCGCCATATCTGTCTGTCTGCCTGTTTGTCTGTCCGTCCGCGGCTAAGCTCCGAGACCGTTAGTAGAGTCAAGGGCAACTATATGTCTACAATTTTTCACCTTATTTTGTCATTTGCAATTTTTTTTATTTAAAATTGATGGGAATATTTTTATTATAAAACATGAAAGAGAAAACAAAAGCAATAACAAATTATACTAAATTAATAAGGCTTAATCTTATAAACTTAAATTAAAACTAAACTAAATCTAAAAATGGCCCCTACGGTATTGTGCCGAAGACGCTAGCAACAATGCCTCGCTGAATCTCTAAGCTTATTTTTTGTGCGAGGTAACTGCCAGCTCTTCGATTCGATTACGATTGTGAAAATATGCAAATAGAAATGGCCCTACAAGGAAAAAACGATTATTGAAATATTATCTAACAAATCAAATCAACTAAGAAAGTTAGGTACCGATAAATTGCTCTGCAAGTCGCAAATAATAAGTAATTGAAATGAAATGAAAAGTGTTCCATTTTAAAGAAGACGGGATAAGATGAAAAAGTTTTCCGTCAAAAATTTCATTCCAGTTAAAGCTTTAATTGCCGACGGTATCTTTTGTTAGAGTTCCGTAGTAAACAAGCGACCATAGTTTCGCTATCCGGTTAGCTCAATAACCTTTACTATTAGAAAGCCGTTATTTGGCATTAGAATACGAGTATATGCACAGCCATGCCGTAAAAATGATTAAATAGAATCTTGAATAATATTTCTCTACCGTAAGTATCATGGAATAATAGTACATTACGATACAAGGGTTGTAAAACAAAGAAAGGCCGATATCGCAGATATTTGAGGCCCGAGCCGCAGGCGAGGCGAGGAGGCTTTCTGTTTTACGACCCGTGTTTTGTACACAATTTTACGTCACCGCTTGGCCAAAAATTGGGTTTATCCGGACGCGCAGCGTGCGGATAAACGCGCTTTTTGGCAAGGTGTGGTGTAAAATTTTTATTATTATTACTCTTTATTAATTTTTTTTCTTAGATTAGGTTTTTACAATAATAAAAAGTAAAATATAATACAATATTTTCAAAACAGAAAATCATTATAAAAACCTAACCTAGGGTGCCGCCGGCAGCGAGGCAGGGCCTAAGCTACCGGTGGTTAGGGCGACAGAGAGAGGAACCTCCTGACTATTCGCGCCGTGTCCAGGAGTACCGCCTTCTGTATCTGACCCTTGACCCAGCCATCTAGCGAGAGTCTCTTAAGATGTTGGTCGAGACTCTTCGCAATTAGACCGTTCGCAGAGACGACTATCGGGACAATGATCGTCGAATCAACATCCCACATGGCGGTTACCTCATGTGCCAGGTCTAGGTACTTGCTAGCCTTATTCTTCTCGGCCTTCACGAGGTTCTCATCATGGGGGATGGTGATATCGATGAGCAATGCCTGGCGCTTCAATCGATCTGTCAGCACGATATCAGGTTTGTTGGCTATAATAGTCCTGTCCGTGATGACAGATCGATCCTAATAGAGCGTGGCACGACCATTTTCGAGAACTGGCGCAGGTGTGTACTTATAGTACGGCACTTGGAAGTATTATTATTATTGAGAGAGATTATTATGGCGGAGAATCGGAGTTAGTGTTACGATACAGGAGTATTGATATCGCTAGTCTATTGTGTTACGCATGATAGTTGTAACATTTGAAACGGAAGTGATAAGTAAATTTTGTAAAATTAACATCTTTTTCACAATGCCTGAGGGACCCGAGGATATGACTCCACGTTCATACGCCCACGATCCGAAATATAGTAATAATAAGGACATGAACACATTTTCATATGTAAAAAAGGAAAAAACGTTCTTTTCGGTATCCAAAAGAGATTAAAAACCTTTGACACTACAACAACCCTATTACAGCGTCTTAAACGTATTTATTTTAAAGTTTAAACATTGTAAAACACCACACTGAGGTAGCGCGAATGAACCAAGGACTTAAGGGAATGCTTCGATACGTGTACAGAATGCCTCCTTTTAAAAGATATGTTTTTCTTTATATCTGCCGCACAGGAGAAAATGAGCATAATTTTAAGTTGTTCGCATCTTTTGATAATATTTTGTTAGAGTAGTCTGATTAAAAATAGTTTTTTTTTTAATATGATGTATGCTTTTATTGCCGACTGTACATTGTTACTGCGCTATTTTTTCCAGTTATTAACTACTTGTTGAGACGGTTGCAATGAGCGCAAACGTGACAGGTTTAACTTGTAGAGTTGCTATGGCCACTATCCATCACCGGAACAGTCCACCGGTATTATAACATGACATTATCACCAAATACACATAAGTATGCCTAATTTACCTCACTTACACATACATACCAACTAACAACGCAAAGTTAAAAAAAAAAACTTGTCAACAATAAATCAGAGTTCCAAAGTTAGGATTTTTTAGAAATTCCACAAATTTTTTATATCATCATCATCATCATGTCAGCCGAAAGACGTCCACTGCTGGACATAGGCCTCCCCCAAAGACTTCCACAATGACCAGTCCTGTGCCACCCGCATCCAGCGGACACCCGCGACCTTCACCAGGTCATCGGTCTACCGTGTGGGGGGCCTGCCCACGCTACGCCTTCCGGTACGTGGTCGCCACTCGAGAAACTTTGCGCTCCAACGGCCATCGGTTCTACGTGCTATGTGCCCCGCCCACTGCCACTTAAGTTTAGCGATTTGGAGGGCTATATCGGTCACTTTGATGCGCACACATTTCTGATGCGATCACGCAGAGAAACTCCTAACATAGCTCTCTCCATTGCTCTTTTGGTGACTTTGAGCCTTCTTATGAGGCCCATAGTAAGCGACCACGTTTCAGTACTATAAGTCATCACTGGCAACACACACTGGTCAAAGACTTTCGTCTTGAGACACTGCGGAATATTGGACGAAAAGATGTGCCGTAACTTCCCGAACGCTGCCCAGCTGAGTCGGATTCGACGATTATCCTCTTTCTCGAAGTTGGACCTACCTAATTGGACAATCGGTCCTAAGTATATGTAAACATCTACAACTTCGAGCGTAAAGTGTCCGATTGTTACGGGAGTTGGTGCGACATAGGCATTTGATATGATCTTCGTCTTGTCCATGTTCATCTTTAAACCAACTCGCTCGGAGGCTTTACTAAGGTCATTGAGCATTGTACTTAAATCTTCCATGGTCTCAGCCTAGACTACTATATTGTCAGCAAACCGAAGGTGAGTGAGGTACTCGCCGTTTATGCTGATGTCTAGCCTTCTCCAGTCCAGAGTCTTGAAATTCTCCAGTGGAGCGGAGAACAGTTTAGGAGAAATAACATCTCCTTGCCTGACTCCCCGCTGCAACGGAATAGGCTTCGAGCTCTGGCCCTGGACTCGGACTGACATATTGGCGATCTCGTATAAACACTTCAGCAATTTCATATAGCGGTAGTCCACTTGGCAGCGCTGGAGAGATTGTAGTATAGCCCAGGTTTCAATCGAATCGAAGGCTTTCTCGTAGTCCACGAACGCTAAACAGAGGGGCAGGTTATACTCCTCAGTCTTCTGTATAACCTGACGGAGCGTATGAATGTGGTCTACGGTGCTAAAGCCTCTTCGGAAACCGGCTTGTTCGGGTGGCTGGAAGTCATCTAGCCTGCGTGCGAGACGGTTCGTAATGACTCTTGAAAACAGCTTATAGACATGGCTCAGAAGTGAGATGAGTCGGTAGTTCTTCAGTAAGGCGTTGTCACCCTTTTTGAAGAACAGCACCACCACACCTCTGTTCCATGCCTTTGGAGTTTTCCTTTCCAGTAAGACGGAATCGAACAACTTCTGAAGGGCCCTAAGGACCGGTTTTCCACCCGCCTTCAGGAGTTCCGCTGTAATTCCGTCTTCACCGGGTGCCTTGTTATTCTTAAGCTGTTTAAGAGCAATGGCTCGTACAGGCTGATGTCCGGGATATCTTCGGCCTTTACCAGGTAATAAAATATATAATAATAATTAAAGTAAGAACTCAGTTGGTATTTCTATTTCAGGCAGTATAGGCTTTTGAAGAAGAAGAAGAAAGACGTTTATTTAGCAATGAAAATAAAAACAAAAGTGAGACTTATACAATATACAGCGATAAATGCTAAAAAGGTCGTCACTCAGCTTGATGTCACCATGTAAACCGAGGTTCACATCGTGACGCTGATTTTCAGTGACGCCAGTGGTCACCGGGGTGGTCTTTAATGCTTAATAACATACTTGGTTAGTAAAACATGTTCCAAAAGAAATGAAAAAAAAAAATACAACAATACAATAACTTACAATATACAACTACATACAAGTTTTACAAAAAAAAAACAAAAAAAAATAGTTAAAGCTGACAATTACAAAATTACAATTATATTAAAATATAAAAAATGTGAATAAGTTAACAATTTATGTGGATAACAACAGAACTGTAATCTGAACGTGTGTGCGATGTGCGCGTGGTGGGTGTGTGTGCATGTGTATGTATGTGTGTGTGTGTGTGTGTGTGTGTGTGTGTGTGTGTGGGTGTGGGTGTTTGTGTGTGTGTCATGCCTATCTGTGTACTTATGACTGCTTGTGTTGGTACCTTTGCTTATTCATCAGGAATATCTTTAGACGGCTTTTAAAAGTTGCTTTGGTATTTGAATTTCTTATCGGTGGTGGTAAGTCGTTCCAACACCTCGTGGCAGCAAAGCGGAAGCTGCCACGAAAAGCAGCCGAGTGATGTGGGGGGCAAATTAATCGTGGTGCTTGTCTTATGTGGCGTTGGGAGAATACAAGCTTTTTATGTAAGTAAGCTGGTTTTTTACTTTTAATTACGCCAAACAATAGTGTCGCGAAGTGTAAATTTCGCCGAGCATCCATATTCATCATGTTGTGACTGTTTAGGAAAGTTGTAATATGGCTTCGCCGGGGAACAGGAAAACAAAATCGAGCACATGCATTCTGGATTCTTTGTATTAACCTCCTAGTCCTTGCCAGCAAACATCCATTAATAACTGTGTCTGCATAGTTTAATTTTGAGAGGATCAGGGCTTCACATAATTTCATGCGCATGTTCACGCTAAGACATTCGCGGATCCGGTACAAGACTTTGAGCCGGTAGAAGCAACTGCGCATAGTCTCAAGAACATGACCCTCAAACCTCAACGTTTCGTCCATGACCAGACCTAGGTTACGAGCTTTTAACCCTTTTCTAGGCCGCACCAATCTAGAAGGCTTTACAAAAAATAAAACTATATATAATTAGTAACGTTTAGGTGATTCATTTGAAGAATAATGTTTTTTACGAAAA
This sequence comes from Notocelia uddmanniana, assembly GCA_905163555.1. Taxonomy (NCBI): domain Eukaryota; kingdom Metazoa; phylum Arthropoda; class Insecta; order Lepidoptera; family Tortricidae; genus Notocelia; species Notocelia uddmanniana. The sequence goes on from LR991052.1 coordinate 70,918,263, forward strand.
TGCAATCTAATTTGAACTAAGATTGAAATACTATTGACACATAGGTATGTGATCGATAAATCGTACTATGCCTGGAAGAGGATAAAAAAACACGTCAAATTACCAATTCACGCCCTTAATATTTAAACCTTAAGGCTTTTAAGATCAGAAGCGAGCGTTTAAGAGTCTTGCTGTAGCGTATCTTACCAAAAGATCTGTCAAAGGCAACCGTTGTAAATCCTTGTAGTTTTATAATGTACTTGTCTGCAGGAAAATACGGTTGAAAAAGCGGCCAAGTACGTGTTGGACCACGCGCAATATAGGGTACCATAGCTGCTCACTCGTGACATTATGCGACATATTTAAAATGTCAAAAACTTATATTTACTCTGTATTTAACGTAACTAACAATAACAACATATCTAAGTAATCAATGGAAATTGTTGATTTTACAAACAGATTTCTTCATTTCTTTTTTAAAGTATTTTATCAGGGTATGTCTGGGAAGACACTTTTAGAAATTTCCATTCAAAGAGCAAATCTGTATAATTCTCCGTGAATGGTGAGATTTGAACCCACGATCACTGCATTCAGTGTATTGCTCTGAACCAACGAGGGCTCTCGTTTTTGTGCTCACCAGTCGGCGCCACTGTCTAGTGAGGTCCAACTATCAAAGTTTATTATTACGGGCGAGAAAACAAAGTTGAGAATTAAATTAAATTTAATAGCATAAAACCGTACCATTACAATTTGGAGCATGTAGTGTTGCGCAGTCGCGTTTTATTCGAATAAAAGAACACTGACATTTGACATTAGCTCGTAACTTATATTTGCCATAATTAATCTCAGCTGTCGCAAAATATCCGCACCATTATTTTAATTATAACTTAACTAAATCATTAATTAATTAATTTAGAAAAACCTACAGCAATTCAAAAAATTTCAAGGATAATAACAGCATCAACAAATTCTTCTAAATAATTAGCTTCAGATAATGTTTTAACTGACGACTAGAAAGTGCTTGTTTGAATTAAGAATAGAACTTGGACTTAAAATAAACCCGTTTAGTTTACCCACAAACAGTGACAATTGACATTTCGGAGACCTCACGCTACACTTGAGCCTCTAACGGCGAATTCATACGCGATAAACCATCATTGAGTCAACGTGGGGATCCATCGTGTTATCTTTAAAGCAGTTTACTTTTCTAGCTATGCCCTTATATTAGGAATGCTACTTTTGATTTTTTCCGAGAAATTATAATTTCTTTACCGGCTTCCGCTCGCTACAAAAATAAAACCATCATTCAACATTAAATATATTCGCAGACACTGCAACTTTACATGCACATACTTAAAAAAGTCATTTATATTCATAAAATCTCAAATCGCGACCGCGCTTTACAAAAACACCGTTTTAAATTCATATAAACGAACTTCAAGAGTCCTCCAAGTTGGCCGGAGCATTTCGTTGCCGACATTTCGAGACACCTGAAAAAAATATGTTATGCGCAGCACCTTTCATAAAAATTTATACCTTAAACTTAGGGAGGAAAGGTTCACTTTGCGTTGCTTGGCGCTACAACGGTAAGCAAATACAATTGTCAAGTCAAACAAAAAACATTTTTCATTAGATGGAAATTCTTAAGGTTGGGGTCGGAGGAAATGAAACTTAATTTCCAATTAGATATTGTTAACAAATGGACGGGCGAAAAGGTTTTGTATCGGATCGTATACCGCTGTAAAATTAATAATAAATAGTCTATTTTGCAAACGGCTTCTCTAAAAATTAGCATCACTTTGCAGAGGGCGAATATGTTTTGGAATTCGATACAAAGTTTACCCGTTTAATTTGCTTTTGAGTGTATCTATGAATAAAAGGGTTTTCGTCGATAACTAGAATTTGATTGGTCAACACGTTGTGCTAATTTGTAGGTGAATTATAATGAGAGAAACTATTATGTACGATTATTAACATGAGCGAAGACAATTTTAAGAGGGGTAGCCAGAGCAGCTTGCTTTTTTTATATAACCGCATACTCCCTGTGCTCCCTGCCGAGGTTTTCCCGAGGAACTAGAGTATGGGATTCTTCAAGAAAACAGTGTATAAATTTTTAAAGGGTCGGCAACGCGCATGTGACACCCCCGGAGTTGCAGGCGTCCATAGGCTGCGGTGACCGCTTACCATCAGGCGGGCCATACGCTTGTTTGCCAACGACGTGGTATTAAAATAAATACTCTATTAATAGTAGTTTTAGAAAAGACACTACTTCAATAACTCTTTAAATAATATAATTATTTCTCTTCTTTTTTTAGAAACTCATGTATAAGTATATTTTATTCGGTAAACGCATCAATCTGAATTCAGTATAGGCAATGTACCTAACAGATGTACCTGACATAAAATAATACTTTTTCCTTATAAGAGGGACTCGGATTTTTCAACGCATGGTAAGACTAAAAAAACTATGGAGTCGAAATTAACATTGAAACTTTACTCGTATTCATACTTAAAAAAATCAAAATCAAAGTCAAAAAAATTATTCTGCAAATAGGGCACAAGGGCACTTTTACAAGTCAACACATGAATTATACAATTAAATAAATTGACAATGATAATTATTATGTTTTCAAAACAGAATTGCAGAACTAAATAAAAGTAGACAATAATAATAATGATTTCAAAACTATAGTGATTAACAAACTCACAATATTCAATTAAAATAAACTTACAATACATTATACAAAAAAAAATTGTGACGTATATATACGGCCTCTGTCCGAATTCACAAAAGTATATACAATAAATTTAATATCTCAGAGATGTATATGGTCTCTGAGCGTCCATTATTCTTAAGTCCTTAGAGATGTACATGGTCTCTAAGCGTCTAAATTAAAATAAGTAGTAAATGAAAATAGCACTTAAGGTATCTAAGCGTCAATAACAATAAAATTAATCCAAAACAGGATGATGTCTCTCGTCAATCTCCAATAAAATAACACTAGTATTAAGGTATTAATAATGCCCTTGCAAGCATGAACAGACCAGACTCTACAAACAGCACCCGATCAGGAATATGACGCGTATCTCAGCCATCGCCTCTCTTTTTTCTAAGGGAAGGTGGCGACCCGATCAACGACGCCACCGTAAGCAAAGCCTTTTAAGCGAGCATGACATATTCAGGCTACCGGACATTAATAAATAATATCAAAGATTAAAACAACTGTTCGGTTAGAAACAGCATAATAGGCCTGGCTTAGCAAATAACGTTTAATATGAGACTTAAATTTACACAGTGGCAGATTAACTATTTCGGTGGGTATTTTATTATAAAATCGTATACAGTTCCCCACGAACGACGTGCCAACCTTCCGGAACCGACTGGCTTTCACTGCAATCTTGTGTTTACTTCTAGTGTTGTAGTCGTGGATATCACTGTTAAGTTTGAACTCATGAAGATTTTAAGGCACGAGTGAATAGGCATTTTCTGGGTGAGCTCGCTTCATCGTCGGCCTCATCTTTGCCCCCTGGCTAGATGCTGGCCAAGAGCAATACCATTTTTAATAAAAAAATAATAATATATTCCGAACATACATAATATTTTCACGAATATATTGAGATGCTACAGTAAGAATATTTGCCTCCTTAAATTTTTCTCTGAGGGATTCCCTGGCCTTTAGTTCGTATATGGAGCGTACAGCTCGTTTCTGTAGCACGGAGATGGTCTGGACTTATACTCACTCATTTTCTTAGTCCCACTCTTTTATACAGGGTGTGGCCTGTAATAGGAGCAATAAATTTAAAGGATGCTTCCTTAGAGCATCTGCAGTAACTTCTTTATTTTTTTTTAATTGGGAGAAATTTTGATCTAAAGTTATGACCTCCAAGTAATGGATCTTGGCACCCAGAAATTATAGCGCGGCAGTCAATGCTGCTGATTTTGAGGTTGCTTCAAGTTATGACTCATTATCGTTGTCGCATTTTTGGTTTAAAAGGATATTTTTGGGATTTTTTAATTTATTTTTATTAATTTTTAATGTTTTTTTGAGTAAATAGTTATTAATATTATTCCAGTAGAATAAAAAAGTAAATATAAGCTACTTTTGCGAAAAAAAAAAATCCAATAAAAACTTTTTCTTTTCAATTAAAACCATTAGGAAATAATTGCTGGAGAGCTCAATAGTGTACCGTTTAATTTTTTGCTCCTATTACAGGCCACACCCTGTATATATTAAGGCTTACTTGACTTGGCCATGTACATACAACGAACAGACTCCCACGCCAAGTCATGCTAAGTCAGATTGCGCACGCCAAGACACCGGTTGGACGTCCTCTTTTGAGGATTAAAGACTGCTGCAAAAGGGACGTTGGCTGCCTCAACATTCCACCCCATAGCTGGGAGACAGGCTGAAATGAGAACAGAGTGGCGTCGTGACCTCAGAAATGGTGTGAAAAAGCACGATAGCTAGTCCACATATAGGTTTAAATTTGTTAGATAGCTAGAACTATCATATTCCTAATAGCATGGGATGAGACTTAAAAAGCAAACCAAATTACACGAGAATCACTTGAGAAATACGACCTGTAGGAGTATGAGTATGATCATACCGAAATCCGCCGATAGAAACATTATGAAACCTATGAAAAGAAAATTGCTTTTTCACCTCAGCGGCTCGAAATTGACGGGTTCGCTGCTTGAAACCAGCGAGCAAAATGCAATTTTGCTGCGAGCGTGAAAAGGACTTTTCCTGTTTGAAACCAGTGAGCATAATGCAATTTTGCTGCGAGCGTGAAAAAAAAACTAACTTTTTTAATTTTTCATATCGTAGGTTACTTTAAGTAACTTCATTCTCTCTATCACTATTCCTTTGCGTTATATGTTCTCGCCACTGAGGTGAAAAGTTGTATGTATCACACAAGAGCAAAGACATTTGCATCTTGTGTCTTTGAGTCCCTTGCCACGCTCAAGATTCTAATTTTGAATCACTCGCTACGCTCGTGATTCAATTATAGAATCTTTCGCTTGTTCGGGACTCAATATCAAAACTCGCAGCAAAAATCTACTTTGCTCTCTTGTTGAACAAATAACTATTAAACAGTCTCGACAAAAAAATATATATAATTATCGTACCTGCTTACAAAGTTTCACGAGAATCGGTTAAGGGCGCTTTACTAAAACGTAACGGGTCCACTCATAAATAATTGTGATTATTTAAAAACGACAGATATTGAAAAAGGGAGGCCACTATGTAAAGTATTTTATTTTTGAACTCACAGTTCGACGAATCCAGCAACGTAAAAGCTAGTTTTATGTATTCAAAAGTTAGTGTTACTGAATAAATAAATAAATAAACTTAAATACGAAATATTCTACATAGTGGCCTCCTTTTTTCAATATCTATAGATAAAAAATAATCACAATTATTTACGAGTGGTGTTTTACCCGTTACATTTTAGTAAAGCGCTCTTAAGAAATGCGACCTGTAGAGGAGAACAACTGAAAATCTGGATATGTGTACATTCGGACGTAAATTTTATGTCGAGGCCTACGCAATGACCTGCGGCCTATGGTGGTTGCCATTTTATCACTTGTCGTGGATAAGACACCGGTCACTCACGCACTCGCATACTTGTCAGAACGTGACGAATATCTTGTCCACAACGATAACTGATAGTGATAAAATGGCAACCATAATACGACTCCTGCATTTCACTCGGTTATTTAAATATTTAGTACTATAATACCCGAATATAATTTGAAGTACGTTTAGGCAGTCACGGTTGCTACTGAATTAATACCGGAGAATTTACTGGTTTTGAATACATGAATGTTATATTAGTGTTTGATGTTGTTCAGTGAATATTTATTTAGTAATGCGAATGAAATAATAATTGCTGGCATGTAGTTGATGACCCGGGTATGTCCTTAAACTACGACCAAGACCACAGGGGAATGAGCAGCAGCATTCCTAGAGTGCGGTGGAGTTACTGCGATCGCCAACCCGCATGCCAAGCGTGGCGATTATGGCATTTACCCCCCATGAAATCGGGGGAGGCCTATGTCCAGCAGTGGACGTCCTAGGGCTGATATGGATGTAGTTGATAGTTTTAGAAACGCTGGCTCTCATACACCGCGGGCCCAAATAACCCGAAAGATTTTAACCACGTATTTTTGACGACACTAAGAGAAAATAATGTTATATCAACATGGGTCTAACTGTTTGTTTTAATTGAATAACTATTTCAGTACAAAATAATTCAAATTTAACTGACCGCTTCTTTGTGAACAAACCCTTACTTGACTTTCAAATGTGTTCAAGACAAGAATTGTTATGTCAAAAAAGTAGTAGGTGGCTACGTTACGTTGTTTTAAATAATTATTATCTCTTAAATTATGGGTTTTTGTACTATATGTAATAGCACATTATACGTGTATACTCTAATTAGGCTTTAGAATAGTTGGTTTAAATCTTTCGGGTATAAAGCCCACGGTGTATAATAAGACGGTCAACATTTGGTTCGGTTTTCATACAATATGCTACGATATAATTTCAAAAAAACAAAAAAAATTAAAAAGCAAACCAAGAAGAGGGTAGATTGTTATATAATAATAGAATGTAAGTAGATCACAACTGAAAATTGCAAAACGTCAGTTAATCCTTCAAAATGGTGCTTACAACAGCGTCGAAATGTCGGGAACTCACAAAAAGTAATATACATGCTAGGTACTATGTTTTAACAGTAAATCTATTATTTTAATTTTGTATTTAAGCAGTAACGCTGCTAAAGAAAATTCCCATTATCAAATTAAAGGGAAATAACGATATAATGATTCCAAAATGTGTTTCGAATACCCTTTGATGTATAATGAATAGCTTAAACGTTAGAATTTCTTGCCGAGAATTAAATGTAATGTCACAATAATTCTCGAATAAATCTGTTCAAGTAAACATTTGCTACAATGCATTACGGCTCTTTAAAAATAGTACATTACTACAGAGGCCGGGACGAAGGGGTTGCCGGCCGAAGACATATAGATAGATCTGAGGCGGGCAACCCCATATTTCCCGCCGAGGTATGTATAGTGGTTTTATCAAACATGCAACAAAATTTTTAATACGCATAGTGGCAGAATGTCATGATGCCTGTGCCACAAATTTATGTGAATGGAAATTAAAAAAGAGGATTTTGCCGGCCTAGGCCTGCAAGATTTGCATGAAATTCCATTAACGACCTCTTGTCCTAGCTGCACCTGATAAGGAACATAACATCAATATTTCATTGCATGTTTGAGAAAAAATATATTAATAATTCATTGTATACATAGTATGGAAAAAATAAAATAAATTCATTTTAGGTCAAATATCGTCGGATCTTAAGGAGCGTAAGGGACTCATTTAGTCGGGGCCGAAATTCCTTGCTACATACAGCCACTTCGTATCATGAGTCAATCACCACCCTACCTCAATTCAATACTAAATCTGTCGACTAAATCCAAGTGTCGACTGTTTTGTGTTCTATATTTTCTACTAAAATGTATAAAAAACCTTATAAGGTGACAATGTTAATTTTAATTTATATGTTGTTAATTTAATTTAATTTTGTTACAATTTCTATAACCTATAACTTTCATGTTTGGCAATATGCTGTAAATGTAAGTTGCTTGAAAATAAATAATACTAGTTACCCGCGCGGCTCCGCCGCGTCGACGTAATACGAAGAATGCAAGCGAAGCCGCGGCGCGGGATAGAATATAGCCTATCTATATTCTATCCCGTGGCTTCGCTCTCGATTACAAAGTTGATTTAAAAACATTTGTGTCACAGTCAATCATAAAAAAAACATATTTGCACCCCGATTCACCGCATAACTGGGCCTTGTACGTGGGCCATGATGGGCTAATGAGATATCAACCTACATGCATTTCTGTAGGGTTCAACTTTGTAGGGTTTGACATCCTCAGACAAACATTGAAAAAAAAATAGCAAATTAATCTTTTGAACGCCATACTTTATGAACCACAGTGACACTTACACGCCAACTCATTTTTCATAAGAGACGGATATATTCGTCGTTGTATTGAATCGATGGTGGGCATATACTTCAAATGCGTTGTTGGCGTCGTAAAGGTTAATTAGTGCAACATTGTTTTCTCGTTCGTTTGATCTAAATCCACCAATAAGTAACGTCTACTCCAATGAGAACTTCTTTGCTTATGATCTCTTGATCACCCTACTGGTATGGCAATAGGTGGAAGAGAGACACACTTAGACACAGCGAATCTCTTCTCTTTCAAAATGTTTTGCAGCTTATCTATGATTAACTCAGAAACAGTTCTGTAACTCACAACGTAAAGTTTAATTTGGTTTGTCATTGTTTTGGCAGGTATCAATATCAGTCAAGATATACGGAACGTATATTTGAAGCGTCATTGGTTTCTATACCAACTTCTTTGTTTAAACCATGACAATATAATATTGACATAATAGAGCACAATAAAAAAAAGTGACACAATACGTATGTCATTTATGTAAGCATTTCATTTATTTTCTGCTTTATTCGACAGAACTGAACAGGCCCTGTTCACATTATCCGATCCGGTATCGGCGTTGGAGCCGACACGGTTATGTATGTATGTATGTATGGCTTTATTGTACATAAAACACGGCAAAATGGCAAACAGACAAAAAGTGGAAGTAAAAAGGCTAGCTTATCCCTATATGTATAGAAAACTGCCACAGATATGGAATCCGCTCATTTAAGTTGAACAATTTCTGAACATCTGATCTCTTCTCTCTAATGCACAAATCAGTAAGTTTGAGAGAGACAGATAAGTGATATCTGACAGGTGTTTACCTGTCAGTGCATCTGCTTTCAAATATATTTGTTTATATGAAAATTGTACTGAACTGACGTTTGTGACGTTTTGGATTATATGGGATTTGAAATTATTGTGTGCTTTTAAGTGGAGACAATCGTTAGCAGCCGAAAATGATCGTTCTATCTGTCCCGGTCTAATTCAACTTGCTTAACCATAAGGATCCAAAGAGACAACTATAAGAAAAATCGTCTTGCTTTACACTGCGGATCTGTTAGTATTATTAATTACGAAAACTGGTCCCTGTTCACATTGCACGACACGATATCGGTCACATTTCCATACATTTGTCGGAGCCGAAACCTTCATCAAATCGGATAATGTGAACAGGGTCTTAAGTTGGGAAATGAATGGGGCCCTTTACACGATTAATATAATGACAAAACTGAGATGTCAATATTATCGCGTTTTTCCAAATAGTTCGTGTTTTGGTTCAATATGCATCAATATTCACGTAAATCGTATGGTGATATGAGTGTATCACGGGATAATAATCACCGTATAAAAGGCCCCATCAAATTAACGGATCACTAAAATTTGTATTTTCTTTATAGACCGCAATAATATTGACACCTCAGTATTGTAAAAATAAAAATCGTGTAAAGGGCCACAATAAAAAATAAGTTAAATGTTGACACAAAACGTCTGGCATTCATGTAAACTGTAAATACTTAGACCGAATACACCGAATATTATGTATTGTCTTGTAAACAAATTAGTAATTTTACTTTCGTTTATAGTTAATAATATTGAGTATTTCTCGACTCAAAAGATTTTATTTTGTAATGCTGTACCAGATATTTCTTACAGGAACATTTTAATTCATATTTGATTTTATGTCATCCGGAATCATACAATAGCCAGTTCCCTAGTCACATGTTAACCAAGCTAAATTTTGACACCTCGTACAATTCACCAAGGTAAGCTGACCCGTCGCTTGTATGCGGCGTCATCGAACACGATTTTGAGGCTTATATTTGTCGGGGCATCCAGGATTTTTCGTGAATATCAATTTAATAAATTTTCCAGGATAAAAATCAAAAAACTAAGACCTTATTGCAAATCTGCAGCATGAGACGAATCCTATGGTATATAATTTATCAAAATCGGTCCATAACTGTAGATCTGATGGGCGTTGTAAGGATCGGCTTCGTGTAATATATATATAGACTAGTTACCCGCGCGGCTCCGCCGCGTCGACGTACTACGAAGAATGCAAGAGAAGCCGCGGGAGAATGCAAGATAGCCTATCTATATCCTATCCCGTGGCTTCGCTCTCGATTACAAAGTTGATTTAAAAACATTTGTGTCACAGTCAATCATAAAAAAAACATATTTGCACCCCGATCCACCGCATAACTGGGCCTTGTACGTGGGCCATGATGGGCTAATGAGATATCAACCTACATGCATTTCTGTAGGGTTCAACTTTGTAGGGTTTGACATCCTCAGACAAACATTGAAAAAAAAAAATTAGCAAATTAACCTTTTGAACGCCATACTTTATGAACCACAGTGACACTTACACGCCAACTCATTTTTCATAAGAGATAGAATTTAAACCATAGTATCACAGAATAAGTAATAGTACATAGTATAAAGTACGAAGGTAATTTTCATATATCATAACACCTATGTTCTCGGCAATTAAAGGTTGTAATTATATTTTTAACCTTTTAAGCGCATTATCTATAGAAATGCATGTAGGTTAATATCGCATTGGATGCCGTCGCCATGACGGATATATTTGTCGTTGTATTGAATCGATGGTGCGCATATACTTCAAATGCGTTGTTAGCGTCGTAAAGGTTAATTAGTGCAACATTGTTTTCTCGTTCGTTTGATCTAAATCCACCAATAAGTAACGTCTACTCCAATGAGAACTTCTTTGCTTATGATCTCTTGATCACCCTACTGGTATGGCAATAGGTGGAAGATAAGTGTGTCTCCACTTAGATACAGCGAATCTCTTCTCTTTCAAAATGTTTTGCAGCTTATCTATGATTAACTCAGAAACAGTTCTGTAACTCACGACGTAAAGTTTAATTTGGTCTGTCATTGTTTTGGCAGGTATCAATATCAGTCAAGATATACGGAACGTATATTTGAAGCGTCATTGGTTTGTATACCAGCTTCTTTGTTTAAACCATGACAATATAATATTGACACAATAGAGCACAATAAAAAAAAGTGACACAATACGTATGTCATTTATGTAAACATTACATTTATTTTCTGATTTATTCGACAGAACTGAACAGGCCCTGTTCACATTATCCGATCCGATATCGGCGTTGGAGCCGACACGGTTATGTATGTATGTATGTATATATGGCTTTATTGTACATAAAACACGGCAAAATGACAAACAGACAAAAAGTGGAAGTAAAAAGGCTAGCTTATCCCTATATGTATAGAAAACTGCCACAGATATCGAATCCGCTCATTTAAGTTGAACAATTTCTGAACATCTGACCTCTTCTCTCTAATGCACAAATCAGTAAGTTTGAGAGAGACAGATAAGTGATATCTGACAGGTGTTTACCTGTCAGTGCATCTGCTTTCAAATATATTTGTTTATATGCAAATTGTACTGAACTGACGTTTGTGACGTTTTGGATTATATGGGATTTGAAATTATTGTGTGCTTTTAGGTGGAGACAATTCGTTAGCAGCCGAAAATGATCGTTCTATCTGTCTCGGTCTAATTCATCTTGCTTAACCATAAGGATCCAAAGAGACAACTATAAGAAAAATCGTCTTGCTTAACCCTGCGGATCTGTTTTTTTTACGAAATTAATTACGAAATTTCGATTAATTACGAATACTGGTCACTGTTCACATTGCACGACACGATATTGGTCACATTTCTATACATTTGTCGGAGCCGAAACCTTCATCAAATCGGATAATGTGAACAGGGTCTTAAGTTGTGAAATGAATGGGGCCCTTTACACGATTAATATAATGACAAAACTGAGATGTCAATATTATCGCGTTTTTCCAAATAGTTCGTGTTTTGGATCAATATGCATCAATATTCACGTAAATCGTATGGTGATATGAGTGTGTCACGGGATAATAATCACCGTGTAAAAGGCCCCATGAAATTAACGGATCACTAAAATTTGTATTGTCTTTATAGACCGCAATAATATTGACACCTCAGTATTGTGAAAATAAAAATCGTGTAAAGGGCCACAATAAAAAATAAGTTAAATGTTGACACAAAACGTCTGGCATTCATGTAAACTGTAAATACTTTGACCGAATACACCGAATATTATGTATTGTCTTGTAAACAAATTAGTAATTTTACTTTCGTTTATAGTTAATAATAATGAGTATTTCTCGACTCAAAAGATTTTATTTTGTAATGCTGTACCAGATATTTCTTACAGGAACATATTAATTCATATTTGATTTTATGTCATCCGGAATCATACAATAGCCAGTTCCCAAGTCACGTGTTAACCAAGCTAAATTTTGACACCTCGTACAATTCTACCAAGGTAAGCTGACCCGTCGCTTGTATGCGGCGTCATCGAACACGATTTTGAGGCTTATATTTGTCGGGGCATCCAGGATTTTTCGTAAATATCAATTTAATAAATTTTCCAGGATAAAAATCAAAAAACTAAGACCTTATTGCAAATCTGCAGCATGGGACGAATCCTATGGTATATAATTTATCAAAATCGGTCCATAACTGTAGATCTGATGGGCGTTGTAAGGATCGGCTTCGTGTAATATATATATAGATAGATAGATAATTATGTTTAAGGGCATGCCTCGATTCTGTAAGAGTCGTCCTCTGAGTAAGAGACACGCTTAAGTCTCCTACGCGCGTGAAAACGAGAAGCAACACTCTTCAGGAATGGCTTTTACGGACGAATTACGATAAACATCTGACTTGGTGAAGTTTTACTCATATTTCCTCTAGTGAGATTTGAGATGAGTTAAAAGAGGCATTTTGACTTTTGGTGGTGGCGTTTAATGACGTATTGTTTATGTAGGTAGAATAAGAAAATATATTAAGTCTCAAATTCAGATGTTTCTGATGTTGTCGCCATGAGGATTTGGACGACGATTCTGGCAACAATACGGGTGACATCACTCTGAGCTGGCTGCAAAATGGCGGGAAGGCTCTCTTGCCATCTAGCAGCGGTCACTAACGGACTGATTTGTATCGTGGATTAAGTATACTGAACGTCACTGTAATTGCTGTAATTAATTGATTTATATCCACTCCCTTATACTAATCGTATTGAGTATAATATGTCTAGCTCAATACGATCCGTTTTGCTCTCACTGTGTAATGCGTGAATAAATATAATAAATGTGTATTAATATTGTTGATGGTTTCTCTTACTATCGAGAAAGTTTTAAGCAATCTTGTTTTGGCTCTAATTAGGATAACAATTATATGTAAAGTGAATAGTCATATATCTGAAAATCAGTCCCTTGTTTTTCCATACTCGTTTCAAAATACGTGACACTTCTCATTGCACCCCCTTAAGTATGACGATTACATAAAGTACATTACTACAGAGGCCGGGACGTAAGGGGTTGCCGGCCGAAGACATATATAGACGGCCGAGCGAAGCGAGGTCGGATAGGTCTGAGGCGGGCAACCCCATATTTCCGGCCGAGGTATGTATAGTGCTTTTCTCAAACATGCAATGAAATAAACAACAAAAAAATCGTTTTATTTTTAGTGGCAGAATGTCAATCAATCAATCAAATAATTTATTTGCTAGAATACAGTTTAGCTTAGGTGGTAAAATACATTTTTGTTATACCGTGTATTCAGCCTACAATACAGGCGTGCAAATTTTCAAAATGTTATTGTAATATAATAATAAATAAATAATTAATAGCATTTTAGAATTAATGTAGTCAATATTTAATAAAATAGTCAAAATTCAATAATAAAACAATAAAAATAGATAAAAACATAATGTCATTAAATCCTATTGCTCTCGAGAAATTCATTAACACTATAATAGCACTTGTCCAGTAACCAGTTGGTCAATTTACGTTTAAGGATGTGGCCCCGCAGTAATCTCATCTCATCGGGTATGCGATTATATATTTGAATACACATGTTATAGACATTTTATTTGTAAATATATTTCTTACATAGTGGTTTAGATAATTTGTTCATCACCCTTACTCTTATTTCTCGTTGCATTATTTTAGCACGATTTTTAAAATATTCTGTATTGGAGTTCACAAATATACACACTTCTCTTAAGTATAGGCAAGGTAAGGGCAAAACATGTAATTTTCTAAAAAGTGGTATACAACTGTCATCGATCAACGCGTTACAGATAACCCTGACACACTTTTTCTGTATTACAAATACTCTATGAGCATCTACTGCGTTACCCCATAAAATTAGTCCGTAGAGAAGGACGGACGATACATATCCATGATATGCTGTAAGCGCAGCTTCGGCCGATATTGTATCTCGTAATCTTTTTAGAGCGAATACAAATCTGTTTAGGTTTTTACAAACTTGCTCAATGTGCTCCCTCCAATTCAGATGCCTGTCAATCGTTATCCCCAGAAATTTAAAGGTGTCGACTTTTTCAACTATCTCATTATTATTTATTAAACTAATAGGAATGTCACTTGAATTATATGAGGAAAATTGCATAAATTTAGTTTTATTTATATTTACTTGTAGGTCATTTGCTAACATCCAATTAATAATATCCATTGGTGCATCATGGTGCCTATGCCACAATTTATGTGGAATGGAAATTAAAAAAGAGGACTTTGCCGGCCTAGGCCTGCAAGATTTGTATGAAATTCCATTAACGACCTCTTGTCCTAGCCGCACCTGAAACGTCATACTTCGCAGCCTGTTATAAGGAACATAACATCAAAATTTCATTGCATGTTTGAGAAAAATCAGTAATCGAAGGAAAGATAGAAGGCAGGCAAATTTATAGTTCCGTAGCAAATGTAGAATAGAAGCCGTCCGAATGGCAGAAATATTCACTTATCGCCGCTACGCTCCGTTCGTAGCACACGTAGCGGGCGTAGACCCGTAGCAGAAGGCGCGCCACCGGCTGCAGCGTTTCTGTGCTACGCATTTGACAGCAAATAGTACAATATTTTTTTCTCAAACATGCAATGAAATATTGATGTTATGTTCCTTATAATAGTCTGCGAAGTCTAACCTTTCAGGTGCGGCTAGGACAAGAGTTCGTTAATGGAATTTCATACAAATCTTGCAGGCCTAGGCCGGCAAAGTACTCTTTTGTAATTTGCACTCCACATGAATTTGTGGCACAGGCATCATGACATTCTGCCACTATGCGTATTAAAAAAATAACATTGATTTTTTGTTGTTTATTTCATTGCATGTTTAAGATAAGCACTATACATACCTCGGCTGGAAATATGGGGTTGCCCGCCTCAGACCTACCCGGCCTCGCCATGCTCGGCCGTCTATATGTCTTCGGACGGCAACCCCTTTCGTCCCGGCCTCTGTAGTAATGTACTATTAAATCAAGTTAGTTAATAAAAAGGAATTTATAAGAGAAAATCGAATTTATAGGGAGTGATTTTGGGATTTGATCCGGAATGATTGTACACTCACAGACTTTAATTGTTGAGCCATTTAGAGCTCCCTTCAGATTGGGCATTATAGTTAGCTATAAAGTCATCATCATCCTCCTAGCGTTATTCCCAGTACAGTTGCATCCTGAAGAATGCCTGGGGTCCGCTACCTAATCCCAAGAATTGGCGTAGGCACTAGTTTTTACGGAAGCGACTGCCATCTGACCTTCCAACCCGAGGGGGAAACCGACCTTATTGGGAATAGGCTTGTCAAGTGAGTGGGCAACTTGACTGTTAGAAGTTCTCAAGCCGCCCGGAGGCCTCTAACTTGGCTTAACGACTGCTATCAAAGACAGCAACCGGGATCAACGTCTTAATGTGCCTTCCAAAGCACGGGAGCGCTCAGTTACTAACCACTCAAAGCGGTCACCCATCCAAGGACTGACCTCGCCCGACATTGCTTAACCTCGCATAGCGCACGCAGTACGCGGGTGCCACTAGGCCACGAGCCCTTTATAGTTAGCTATAAAGTGTCCAGTATTGTGAGCTCTAAATGGCTCAACAATAGTCCGTGATAGTACATGGTTCAAGAATGCAAAGAAAACAACATCATAGTTGGTATAAAGGTTTATAACAAACTAGCGGCTCGCCCCGGCTTCGGACGAGTATTTAAGAAAAAAAAAAAAAACTATACTAATATTATGAAGATTCGATGCAAACAAACAGTCAAATTTTTCCTCTTTATACTTAGTATTAGTATACATAATCCTCGTTTTTTTTCCAATTCTAATGGGGAAATGCAAATGCTAATACTATGTTTCTCAGGCCGGTTGATGAAATGGAGTGTTTCAGACTTACTATAGCACTGAAAAACAGTAGATCTTGTGGATGCGACGACATAACAACAAAAATATCAAAGCTTTGTGCATCAACCTTGTCTATCCCACTCACACATGTGATTAACTTATCTTTTGGTGAAGGAATTTTCCAACAGAGGCTAAAATCTAGTATTGTAAAGCCCTTGTTTAAAAAGGGCGATAGGCAAGATCCCAATAATTATAGGCCAATATCTCTTATTCCAATAATTTCAAAAGTATTCAAAAGAACAGTATATACACAAGACTTCACGACTTCTTGACCAAATTTGATATTCTTCGCCCCGAACAATATGGTTTAAGAAAAGGAAAGTCTACTGCACTTGCATGTTTCGATCTTATCAAATATGTCACAGCATAAATTATAAAAAAAAAACCCGGCCATGTCAATCTTTTTGGACGTGACTAAAACTTTTGATTTCGTCAATCATTCAAAACTCCTAAGCAAGCTTGAAATATATGGCGTGAGGGGTAGAGTGTTTGATTGGATCAAAAGTTATTTAGACGGCAGAAGGCAGTGTACAAAAATAAGTAAATTTTCAGAAACAAAAGGGTTAATAGTTAGGCAGTCCTACAGATCTGAATTCAGATTAGATTAGTTAATAAAGGTGTTCCGCAAGGTAGTATTCTCGGACCCTACTTTTCATTAACACTTTCATGGACACTATTCCAGACACAATAGAAATAACAATAGAATTATGCCTATATGCGTCTACTGTCCATCAATGCATTAATGACCTCCCAAACGCAACCTTGGCTAAGACCATCATGTTCACTGACAACAAGAAGCTGCTGTTAAAATGTAATAATAAGTTGACATATGAGCGGGACATAAGTCATTTACTGACATTATCAATTGGCTTAATATTAATGATTTACGTATAAATATCAATAAAACTAAATCAATGCAATTTATTTGAAAATATAATGAAAATGTGAACCAGTAGAACATTTTTAAAATTCTGGGCATCGTGGTTGATAAACATTTAAATTGGATGGCCTATATTAACCAAATTTGTAATAATTAAAAACGATTTGTTGTCGCTCTGAAACGATTAAGAGACACCGTTTTAGTAGAAGCTGCACTCACCGCCTATCACGGTTACGTGTCGTCAGTGCTTATGTACGGTCTAATACTCTGGGAAAATTCAGTGGAGGCAGGGGTGGTTTACTACCGTGACGTCATCGCGCCGCGCAAAGTACATGCGGCCGCCGGCTCACACGTCGTGTGACTATTCAAAGGTTGCGGCGCAGCGTAACGGATCGCACGCGCACGCGCTGCTGTAGCGCTGTACGATCATAAAATAATCCGTTTCGTGTTAAATAATAATGTCAAAACCACAGCATTATTGTATTGCAGCAGGTACATTTTCATTTTTAATGGATTTTAGAGAAAAAAAATGCGACCGTTCGCTTTTAGGCCATTTAAAGATACCTACACGAGTCCTACCTAGCTCCTGGACTAGCCGCTATGGACCTTAATAAATCGCCTTCGCGGTGCTGCAGTATGATGTATAGATATAGATATAAAATCAATAAAAAAATATCTTTATATAGTTACCCAATTACTGTGTCTTTACCTTGAAATTTAAAAAAAAAACTGACAGTTATCACTCAAAAAACTGAGAGTCATTGAAATTGGTATTCATGAACGGTTGACATAAAAGAAAACGAAAACGTTGGTTCTAACAAAACCTCTTTTTATTTTTTAAAGTGATGTCTTTAAAAATTATATAACACTTTGTATCCCCTGGTTACATGTATGGAGTGCCCCCCTCTCCCTACTTTAATATTTTTTCGTCATTTCACATCACTTCTACGAAGCGGCTCATACGAGTAGAACACAGCTTCCTGCTAAATGTTTAAATTGTATTTATAGTGCTTATAGTCTCCGAGTACATCGGCTGTCACATACAGACGAAAAGACGGACGGACGGGTTCCGTTTTCACCATTTTGGCTAGGGAACCTTAAAAGCACTATTCGTAATTGTATTGTAAACAACACTACTTACTAATAATAAAGTACGTATATTAAAATAGGTTCTCGCTGGTGGTAACCCTAGCGCTGAAGGCGGGGCCTCGAAAGAGCACGTTGCGTGCGATAGAAAGAGCCACGTTTAGACACGTTTGGCATACCTAAACGGGGGATTTGTTAACAGAGAACCTTCTGTACTTGTACTATTACTTATTCTGTGGTGGAGGTAGATATAGTTTTTAGAGTGCAGAATAAGTGTGTCAGAGCCATTTGCAATGCAAGGATTGATGAGAGTTGTATTCCACTATTTAAAAAACTTCCCATTCTCCCTTTGCCGTGTTTATACATAAGAGAAGTGTGTATTTCATGAATAATCATATTACTACTTCCAAATACGTGGAGAAACTGTGCAAAGACAAGAGAGTCAAAGGAAAGAAACCTTTTGTATAAGCCGCAAAGTAGTAAGGCCATGTATAAACGCAATGTCTTCAACATGTGTCTTAGGTGTATAATCGCTTGCCTGAAAGCTTGTCTTTAAGTCTACATTAAATAGCTGGCTCATGGAGAAGTGCTTCTATCGGATTAGTTATTTTCATGAACAATAGAGATTTAAATAATAGTATTAGATTATATTTTTATTATTAATTAGGTGTCATTTTTAGGGTTCCATAGTCAACTAGGAACCCTTATAGTTTCGCCATGTCTGCCCGTCCGTCTGTCCGTCCGTCTGTCTGTCCGTCCGCGGATAATCTCAGTGACCGTTAGCACTAGAAAGCTGAAATTTTGTACTAATATGTATATCAATTACGCCGACAAAGTGGTAAAATAAAAAGTGGAAAAAAATATTTTATTAGGGTACCTCCCCTATACGTAAAGTGGGGAGTGATTTTTTTTTTCATTTTAACCCTAACGTGTGATATATTATTAGATAGGTATTTAAAAATAAATAGGGGTTTACTAAAATCATTTTTTGATAATGTTAATATTTTCGGAAATAATCGCTCCAGAAGTAAAAAAAAATGTGTCCCCCCCCCTCTAACTTTTGAACCATAAGTTTTAAAAATATGAAAAAAATCTCAAAAGTAGAACTTTATAAAAACTTTGTAGGAAAATTATTTTGAACTTGATAGGTTGAATAGTTTTTGAAAAAATTACAAAAATAATTTCTGAACTAAGTTTGTAATTTAACCGTATAAACAGGTGTTTATTGTACCTGTCATTTCTACAAAATCACAATGAAATGACGTGCTTTTTAGGGTTTTGTGTTTCTGTACTTAATATGTCAACTTAATGTGACGGACGGAAAACTACGGAACCCTACACTGAGCGTGGCCCGACACGCTCTTGGCCGGTTTTTATTCAATTCTAGTATTATATTTTCAAATTCTAATGTTTAATTCTAATATTAATTTATATAATTTGTAAAATATTTGCACGCCTTACATGGCTGAATACATGAAACAAAAAGAATGTACTCGCAATATCCTATTAGACTGTATTCTCGCAAAATAAATTGATTGTTTGATTGAATTATAATTAGGTATACACTGTCGACTCCCTATACTATACGTCAAAGAGAGTAAGGTAACCATGTTTTTTATTAGTACTTTTATATATTTGTAAATGAAAATATATAAATGAAATACGTTCGTTTCGTGTCGCTAAAATTTTATTGAAATGGCTAACAAATACCAAGTCGGAAAACTGATTTTTGTCCAGGACCCCGAAATCAGCCTGTATATTGGTGTTTGTCTAGCGTTTCAACTACTTTGAAATGCTAACAAACATATATTGGTGCTTAGTGATATCTGTACTAATATTATAAAGCTGAAGAGTTTGTTTGTTTGAACGCGCTAATCTCAGGAACTACTGGTTCGAATTGAAAAAATATTTTTGTGTTAGATAGTCCATTTATCGAGGAAGGCTTTAGGCTATATAACATCACGCTGCGACGAATAGGAGCGAAGACGCGGACGAAGTCACGGGCAACAGCTAGTCTATAATAGTACAGCCTGAAATCGTCTCCTACTCTGTAGCTAGAGATGTCTTTAATAGGGTCACAACCGAAATCATAGCGGTTATAACACGCAGAGAAATGCCCTGAATTGTTAATAAATGATCATAACGAGTGTTTAAATCAGAACATTAATAGTACTGATTTTAGACAAATCAATTATCAATATCTTTTCGTAAGAACCGTAATAATAGACTGAAAAATTATTTTCTCAAACATGCAATGAAATATTGATGTTATGTTCCTTATAATAGGCTGCGAAGTATGACGTTTCAGGTGCGGCTAGGACAAGAGGTTGTTAATGCAATTTCATACTAATGTTGCAGGCCTAGGCCGGCAAAGTTTTCTTTTTTAATTTTCATTCCACATAAATTTGTGGCACAGGCATCATGACATTCTGCCACTATGCGTATTAAAAATAAAACTTTGATTTTTTCGTTGTTTATTTCATTGCATGTTTGAGAAAAGCACTATACATACCTCGGCGGGAAATATAGGGTTGCCCGCCTGAGACCTATCCGACCTCGCTTCGCTCGGCCGTCTATATGTCTTCGGCCGGCAACCCCTTTCGTCCCGGCCTCTGTAGTAATGTACTATTATCACAGCCTTATTTCAAAACTGTTTCCCTTATAGTATTTAACTAACCGACTCGACTTCAATAGAAGGAAGGAGGTACTCAGTCCATCTGCATGTTTGCTTGTTTTTTTTTAATGTATGTATGTTCCCCGATAACTCTTGACCGCGATGGCTTATTTTAATAATTCTTTTTTTGTTTCAAAGCAGGTATCCCAACATTGATCCCGTATAAATTTCGTGAAGGTCTAATGAAGGGAAGTAGGAATCGGGGGAACTCCTCGAGTTTGATAGGCACGCATATGCCGATTTAGGTATTTTCTGTAGGTACCCGAGCATTGTATATTTTACAATAAAATTCCAAAACACATTACTGAACTTAGCAATTCTAAATTCAAATCTGTAGTAAAACAAACACTTATTTCAATAGCATATTATAAGGTAAACGATTACACCATGGACAGGGATGTTTGGCAGTGATAGTTTCCTGCACGGCTAATCTATCGCGAAAATAGGTTTTCTACTGTGGCATTGTTATTTTTGTAGTAACTGAGACTGTAATTTTATATTTAACTATACTATGTATATTGTTTTGAAAAAATGACACCTCGCCGAGTTTCTTACGCCGGTTCTTCTCGTGGCAGAGGTTTATTTTTCCGAACCGGTTGTAGTTTATTGACGTTCATAGGTGCATGTAATATGCCTAATTTGAAGAATAAACTACTTTTACTTTTATTGGCTCACGGAATCACAAATTGTGGCATAGCAAGTGCAAAATTGTAGTAATTTTTTTTGTATAATTTATATTTACCAAGTAATCCCAACGTTCAAGTTATTCATTAGACAACAGACGATAAATATCATACTTTATTCAGAATTATTCACTGTTTTTTTTTGCGTTTCTATAATTGGTATTGTTAAGGTCCAGCCACATCGTAGCTTAAAACGCCCTGACGCACCGTAAACGCAGTGTCGTGTATCATACGTGACGTTTTAACTCATAAATACCTCCCTCTCGTTCAATGCGATTCCGTACCGTCAACGAATCTTGAGCACTCGTGTGGCCAGGCCCTTACTACGTTTGCTGACCGGATAATATCACCTTCAACTGAAGAAGTAATCTAGCCGGCATTATCCCGCATTTAAACTATAGTATTAATCTCAAGCCGGAATTGCCCCGTATCTAAGGCTACACAACACAAAGCGGAGTCTTAATTAAGCGCAACTTCGTTTCGCTCGAGTGAAGCCAATCGCTAAGTAAACGTTTTGGAACTACTACTATGGCGGTTCCTTCTGAAGATTTCTGATGAATGAATGGATTCGTTTGCTGAACATGGGTTTAAATATAGGTGTACAATAAAAAAGATTTCCAACAGCCATATCCTGCTAAGTTCAATTTACTGGTGATTTTGATTATACAATAGTACATTACGATACAAGTGCAGAGAACAAGAAATTCGCAACGAGTGGTGATAAATTGAAACACGACCGAAGGGAGTGTTTTAAATCGACTCGAGTTGCGAATTATCTGTTCGCACGTGCATAGTACAACGTTTTACAGTACATATGGCTCTTTAAAGTTTCGAAATATGCACGTAATCTGTTGATTACCGCACTCGTGCGGTAATCTAGCACCATGTGTACTGTAATAGTACATTACGATACAAGTGCAGAGAACAGGAAATTCGCAACGAGTGGTGATAAATTTAAACACGACCGAAGGGAGGATCATGGATAGGGATGTTTGGCAGTGAAAGCGTCCTGCACTAATTTATCGCGAAAATATGTTTTCTACTGTAGCATTGTTATTTAAGTAATTTTATAGTAGCTGACACTGTAATTTTATATTTAACTATACAATGTATATTGTTTTGAAAAAATGACACCTCGCCGAGTTTCTTACGCCGGTTCTTCTCGTGGTAGAGGTATATTTTTCCGAACCAGTGGTAGTTTATTGACGTTCATAGGTGCATGTAATATGCCTAATTTGAAGAATAAACTACTTTTACTTTTTTACTTTTACTTTAGTGTTTTAAATCGACACGAGTTGCGAATTACCAGTTCGCACGTGTATCGTACAACGTTTTACAGTACATATGGCTCTTTAAAGTTTCGACATAGCAATATGTACTGTAAAATATATTATTACATCATAAGCATTATACCCTTATTATTATATATCATTATTAAAACAAATCATAACTAAAAATATATGGTAAATTATTGTAAAATTAATCCTATCAAAAACATAAATGTGGATATGGAAGCCAACTTCAATATACGATGCGTGGTTGTCGTCTTCCCCGACAAAAGATCTAAATGGGTGCCAAGTTCCGAACATTATCCGAAAAAGTGCCAAGTTTTTCGGATAATGTGTTCATTATCCGAAAACCTGGCACAAGATTCTTTACAGTAAAACTAATTTATTGCGGCTTAATGCATTATGAGCTTTAACTTGGCACTTTTCTTAAATATCCAATTTGATAAAAATTTGAAGCAATTGACAACATTTCATATTTTCAAGGTGGCCATTTTATGATCTAGATCGATGGAAAACGAAATTTTAAGGTTTACGTGTTTTTTTATTTCTTCCGAAATTCTCATTTTCTTTCTAAAATATCTAATCTAAAAGTAGCGAATTCCAAAAGGTCGTAAGTAAATTATGACGTCATTACAGTGGCTCTAGGGCAGAATTACGATTGCCACTTATTTTTCTAAAAAACCTCCGAGCGTTTACATTTCCTTGACATGGCGTTCACTTCACGTCAGTCAGTGACAAGTAGTGTGTCATGCTATGACAACCTAAAACTAAGCAAAGATCCAGTTTTTTTTATTGAAAACAGTGCCATCTATTTTACAGAAGTCGCATTAAAATATAAATATTGTTACATTCAAATACTTTTGATGCTATAGGGAAATTGATACGTGTTATTTAAATGAATATGAGGAGATTTTGATTTTTTCAATAAGTAACACAATAATTTTGTCTCCATATCATCCGTTTGGAAAATTTTAAACTTCACAGCGAAATTTTGAATTAATATTTATTGATTAACGGTATTTAGTAGTGGTCATAGGGTCATGGTTAATATTATCACAATTCTGGTTTTCATTTATTTTGAGTCTTAGTTGTCACACCACACCGGCCACTTTACTTATAGTTTTTTTGCTAATAGGTTCATAAATTACCAAGTTATGTGGTGACAAACGTTGAAAATAATAATTAATAAAAGTAATCGAAATGGGATCCTCCTTTTATGAAGTTGCTGTATAATAGACCTTACTCATCAACTCCTGTAACGGGGTTTATAAAATGTCATCGGATTTTTCTATTAGCAACGTACCACGAAAACAATGTTATTATTACAATAAATATATTAAATAATTTATTTTCTTATATATATATATATATATATATACAGGGTAATTCAGGAGACGTGAGCAGGACCAGCACTACATACATAGTAAATGGCAATGAATCGTTCACCATTGTAATTAAGTGAAACACCCATACCTTTTTCCTGTATTTTAATTTTTGATAAGTTAAAGTTTAGTTCTCTACAATCATCGTCAACCTACAACAACTGGTTTATAAAGATTAAGGCTGGGTTGCACCAAACCGTCTGTAATCGTAAGCTGTGTTCGTTAAAATTTCAATGTATGGAAAGTTTGACAAGTTTCTATGGGATGACAGATGCCGGCGCCATTTTTAACGTTAATCAGTCTGTGATCGTAAGTCGGTGCAACCCAGCCTAAGGCTGGGTTGCACCAAACCGTCTGTAATCGTAAGCTGTGTTCGTTAAAATTTCAATGTATGGAAAGTTTGACAAGTTTCTCTGGGATGACAGCTGCCGGCGCCATATTTAACGTTGATCAGTCTGTGATCGTAGGTCGGTGCAACCCATAAACCTCTAACTGTTATGACAGCACTTTGATTACGAAGTAAACTGTCACATTGAGTGAGATACGATATTTCAAAAGTAATCAACTCAGATGACATTCAATTTGACACGTATCACTTGACTGAAGTATTCTGATTGTAGAGTGACCATGAATTTCGTAAATAATTTAAAACATTTTGTTTAAAACACCAAAGATAAATGAACGTTAATTTCACTAATAGTGGCACGAAGCAGTAACTTGTGATCTACTGAATCCGTAGTGTTGATCTTGCTCACGTCTCCCGAATCCCCCTGTATATATAACAGAAGTTGGTTATAAAGTTTCGCCTGCTCAAATATAGATGGCGCCTCTCAGTTAAATCTTAATGTACTCGACAGAAAACTATTTAGTTCAAAGAAACTAACTCTTTACTTAAATATAACTTCTGAAGATATTCCCGGCCAGTTCTGATCCTTAACGAGGAGAGTGCATTGGCAAAGGCAATGCAATATTGAAAAAATCAAACGAATACATTATAAAACGTTCTAAGTCCTATAACTAGTACAAACTAAGTTACGCTGGAGTATCGAATTTAAAACTTTATGCCTTAGTTTCCAACCAGTGCAATATAGCTTCCACGGTCGATTTTTTATGGACAATATTTCATTCCGGTTGGTAATTTAAAAAATAAATATTGGGGACAATCTTATACAAATTGACCTAGTCCCAAACTAAGCAAAGCTTGTACTATAGGTACTAGACGACGATAAACATACATAGATACAACACACTTAGACAGAACATACTTAGATAGAAACATACTTAAATACATAGAAAACATCCAAACCCAAGAACAAATATTCGTGCGAAACATACACAAATAATGCCCTGGCCGGGATTCAAACCCGGGACCTCCGGTTTCGTAGGCAGGGTCACTACCAACTAAGCCAAAGTGGTCGTCTAAATTATAATATCGCAAAGCGTCGAGCCTTTAAAATAAGGTCCGTAAAATGGTGACTTGACAGTGATGGTACCGTTACTTTATTTTACTTTTAAATAATGTTCAATGTCAATATTCAATCAGATAGTTAAGATGGGTTTCTATTGGTTTCAATCCTAGTAGGGGAGCCCACGATGGTAAATGTAAATTTGCTTGAGCGTCGCAGTAGGTTTTGAAGATTAGACGCTGGTTGAAATAAAAAGGGTATTGTGTACCCCCCGACGGCCGGTGGAGGGAGCGTCTACATATAAAAAACAATGTAACAATACTGATATTGTATTTACAGGAGACTTCAAATAGACCCGAAAGAAGGGCAAGGAAGACCACTTAAGCTAAAAACGCACAAAGCGGACACGGTTTTGCATTTTTGATATTTCCGAAACTGTCGACAGTCGATTACTGCTTCATATACACACGCCGCCTCCGTTCTACCGCGCTACCGAATACCGCGTGGTGTTTTGATGTGACGTGCCCCGGACCGCGTTTGCTTTACCGAATACCGCGTGGTGTTTTGATGTGACGTTCCCCGGACCGCGTTTGCTTTACCGAATACCGCGTGGTGTTTTGATGTGACGTGCCCCGGACCGCGTTTGCTTTACCGAATACCGCGTGGTGTTTTGATGTGACGTGCCCCGGACCGCGTTTGCTTTACCGAATACCGCGTGGTGTTTTGATGTGACGTGCCCCGGACCGCGTTTGCTTTACCGAATACCGCCTCCGCACCGCAACCGCGCTGCCCCGCGCTCTGTGCGTTTCAAGCTAAAGATGTATAATAGAAAAGTTCTATATTTTCTGGACGTGTTCAGTGAAGATGTGAGGCATTGATTGAACATAATAGACCATATACTGAATTGATCTAATTGTACACAATTGTTTGTTTCTCCGGTTTATGAGAATTGCTGGTAAGGAGTGAATAAGCCGGTGTTCATGTTTATTTTAAAACACAAAACCTAAGATTAAAGTTACAGCTTACGTATTTCGAATCAGTGTGAACAGACCCTTAACATCTCTCGTAAAATGGAAGCAGATTTTTACTATTTAGAATTATACTTTGTACCATTGTATGACATTCAAAAGCGGCCACTTGGAGAATAAATGATTTCATTTCATTTCATTTACAGACACATAATCATAGTAAAAAAAAACAAGAAATAGCAGATCATATTCTGTTCGTCCCCTAATTTTCATATTCTCATTGACTGCTGTTATTTCGCACGCAACTGTATACAAAATATTGTGAATTAATTTTAATAAATTGCCACTTTTAATCCTTGGGCGAAACTGCCGTGGCTCCCGCGCAGCATCCATCCGGACCGAGTTTCCCCGTCTCTGTCGCACCAGTACTCACGTGTAGGTTGTGGAAGCGGTGCGGCATACAGAGCGCGCCGACGGGCGGCGGCAGCGAGCGTAGGCACGCCGCGCAGCAACCGTCCGGCCCTTGCGACTGCGAGCCGGACGCGTAGATGTTAACAGTTGTGTCTGGAACAAACGTGGGGTGGTTAGTATTGTCGATGACTTCATCATCTTCAGCCGAAAGACGTCCACTGCTGGACATAGGCCTCCCCCAAAGAGTGTCACAATGACCGGTCCTGCGCCACCCTCAATCAACGGACTCTTGCGACCTTTACCAGGTCATTAGTCCACCTTGTGGGGGGCCTACCCTCGCTGGGCCTTCCGATACGTGGGCACCACTCGAGAACCTTCCCGCCCCAACGGCCATCGGTGACGGTCGTCGATGACTTAAAATAATAATATGAACTATATCGAAAAAAAAAATGGTACTAGATTTATGGGCACAGTCATCAACTATTTGTTGAGACAGTTCCAAAGAGACAAAACACGACGAGATTATCTTGTGTAGCTATGGCCACCTTCTGTCTCCATTAGCAGATCAGCTGGAGCTGGTAGTGGTACCATAATATTGCATTGTCACTGAACTTACTTAAGTATGCAAAGTTTCTGCTCAATCGGATGCCGGAGTCGCAGTGGTTAAAAAAAGGATTGGAAACACAACTTACACATTTACATACAAACTGTGCAAGTTTAATAAAAACTTGTAAAAAGAGGTAAACATTTTGATATAGCCTAGTAAGCCCCGGATTGATTCATGCGGTTTTGAATTTAGAACTTCCGTTAATTCAGTTAGAACTCGAAACTCGATTTGAATTTGTACTTTATAAAGTACAACGGCGATTCACGAGTTTTACTGTTAAATTAAGACGCGTTTCCACCATCCTCTGACGTCACGCCTGTTCGACAGCGCTCCGCGCAACCACCACCCGACTTTAGCGGTAGACCTTTAGCCACATCGAAAGCAAAATACACCACCTGAATCATACCGTATGTTATGTCAACTGAAACAGGTAAAGAACATTTTTACCAACCGCTTTATATCCGGGTATAAAGCGCCCCGGTGCCATGAGTGCAAATTTGTTCCAAATATGGGACGGTGCGTATAAAACCCACATTATCTCTGAGGATTAGGATAAAAGGGCGCAAACGTTCACATTACAGGCTCAAATCTGCGGAGTTTCAAAAATCATTGCACATGTATCGGAACACTTTTCCACAAGCCATGCGAAATTCAAATTTAAGTGAATGTTAGAAGGTTGTCGACTGGGGAACACTTTCACTTAATCTGTTAGATGTGAGTCAAAACGGTTAAGAGGGTATCAACGGATCCACTAGTGCCTCTCGTAAAAATAAGATTATTTAAATTTAACGATACATATTAAAAAAGGGGACTGCTCTGTACCGTATTTTGTATTTAGATACCTTTTCAATACATACACACACAGAGTGTGCACAGGAATTACATGACTTAGTTCCGCCTTCCCCGTTCTATCACCGGACTTCCAGACGTGGTGAGCGGTTGCATCCTTACGTTGTCAGTCTACCATTTATTCGTACGAAACGATTTGCTTCTTCTTTCCTAATGCGAACAGCTAAGGACTGGAATTTGCTGCCGCCGTCTGTATTTCCTGATACATACAATCTGGGTCTCTTCAAGACAAGAATGTTTTTTTTTTTTCAGTGGAGATGGGAGGACCATGGGGCTCAGAGGCCCGCCGCCTGTTTAAAGAGTTAGATCGACGGTTGCGGGAAAGGGGCAACGATCCCCGCTGTGGGTCGTATCTGGTGCAACAGGTCTCAATAGCAGTACAGCGAGGGAATGCGGCGGGCATTATGGGTACCTTTACACCAGGTACGAATCAGGGTGGGCTATTTTAGGCTGTTTTAATGAATTTTATATTTGTTTTGTTAATCAGTTTAGACCTTAGTTTAGTTATATTTATAATAAATTCAAATTGTATTTTCTTAAGTAAATTATAAAATAAAATTAAAGAGTGAATAGGCTATTACTGAACCAGCGAGCAATATTTTAGGCCTTGTCATCTTTCCATCAGATGAGACCAAGGCCAATCGCAGGTCAGTCTATCATAAAAAAAAAACATCAAACTAGCTATTACGTTGCGAGATTTGTCGATCTTTGAGTTCCAAAATAAAACGGCCGTTTTTCTCTCGACGCATAGATTGACGAATCTAGCAACGTAATAAGAATAACTGTTTCAATGTATTCAAAAGGTAGTAAAATACAATATACAGTACAAAGCAGTTTACTAAATATCTGTCGTTAAATTGAAATAAACAAAAAATTTCGAGTGGCGCTGGGTGGACTCGTTGATACCCTCTTAAACGTGGCTTTGACCTCGAGTAGCTTCGGGTATCCCCATACTATTAAACGAGCAACATTTGGACATTTATTTGTGTGTGTTGCAATTGAAATCTCGAAAAAGGCTCTAACGATTATAATGAATTTTACAATATGGGGATTTCCGGGAACGGAAAGAATATTCCCGTGTGTTATTTGAGTTGAAAGGCGCAAAAGTGGCTTGTAACGAGTGAATATCAATTAAATCTATAACTCGCAATTAGATTAGGTGTTGCAACCTGAATCAGGTAGCGTCAGGTTCGAATCCCGCTCAGGGCACTTATTTGTGTGATTTCTTGTGATCGTAACTTTTACAGCATTTTTGATGCAGCAGTTAAGTGGTGTTAACGGAATTGAGATAATTGACTGTTTTGAATTCTTATGATTCATTAGCGTTAATAACGTCAAAATTAACCCGAATTAACCGATTAAATTGTATTTGTCCATACCAACTCCGTTAACACCACTACGCTGCACCGAAAATGCTACAAAAGTTACGATCACTGGTCATTTCACATTCTAGCTTTGAAACCGTATTAGAATTATTTATGGGATAGATTTTTAATAACGTTGAAATTACTTTTTTTTATGTTATAAATAACTATTACCCACACATAAAGTTAAGCACATTTGAAGTCAGTCCCGTTAAAAAATAATGACACAACCATATTTTACATCTATTCAACATGAAATGAACCCTCTTAAGAAATTAAATCATTATAAATTTTATTGTACCTATAGGGTTTGTGACTTGTCATGTCGCTCACGACGATAGGCTTCGATGTCTGCTTACCATCAGCCAGGCCGTAAGCTTGTTTACAACCGTCGTTATATTAAAAAAATCTATTCTAATGTCTAAGCTACATTACTTAAGGGTGTTGTAAAACACGTTGAGTAGTTTCTGAGCTTAGGAAGAAGAGTGGAGGGAGTGTGCTCAGGTGCTCCATGAGCTCATACCGCCTTCCCGCTTCTTACATCGGACATCCAGACTTACAGCTGGCTACCATCCTTACCTAGTCGAAATTCCTCTAATTTGAACCAAGCGCTTTGCTTCATCTTTTATAATGCGCACTTCGAAGGTTTGGAATTCTCTGCCGGCGTCTGTATTTCCGAGTTCATATAACCTAGACCTTTTTAAGGCACGAGTGAATAGGCATCTTCTGGATGAGCTCGCTTTATCGTCGGCCTCATCTTTGCCCCCCGGCTAGATGCAGGACAAGAGCAATACCATTTTTAATAATAAAAAAAAACCAACATCGGCAGTTACGTTTATAGATAATATTAATTTGTTTAAATATCATACACTACAGTTTATACCCACATCAAGTAATAGTACTCCGGTCTCTATCGAAAATAGTACATTACTGTCGAGGCTCGGAAACAAAGGAATTGCGTAACGAGGTGGTATATATCTACATAAGCCTCGCCCCGAAAAAAAAAAACGAACTCTGGGCAATCCCTGTTTGCTCCAAATAGAGCTTTTCTGAAACAATGTAAGAAATTAACACAAAGATATTGCAATAATATCTTCGAGAAGTACTTAATAACGCGGTAATATTTTGACTTTGATTTAGCCAAAAACACTATTTCTATGACTTCATTCAAAGGTGGTATTAAGTTTTCACTTCTACACTCAAACTCGTTTTTAAAGTAATAAATAACTTTAATAACACATTCAGTTAATTCCATTTCCAAATCAATGAAATTGTAACTTTTTATATTTTATAATATAATTTTCTTAGAATGAAGAGCTACAAACATTTTTTAAAGATCCGCTTACACTAGTAAGCTCGTGAGTTGCAGTTTTCTTTGGCTAAATGCTATTTTTCCTAAATCGGTTCGATTCTATATGGAGTTGATAAAACTACCATCGTATAACGATTCGATATCCGTTGTCAGGATAGAGAAAATTATTATTTAATTATTTATTTGTTTATTAATTATAGGAGATTCAACAGCTATATAAACATGTTGACCTTTTAAATAGAGATATGGAGCCAATTACAGAAACTCACCAGTAGAACACTATGTTACAGTATCTTAAAATTAAAAATCAAAGGCATACAACAACAGATGCCCATCGCTCGCCAGACGCTCAGGAAATACACAAATACCACTTGCATATTTGTATACTCAGCAACTATGTATAAAGCTAATCAAATATATAAAGTTAGTCACACCCAGAAAGCATATCACCACCCGCAACCTAGATGGGTAAGAAACAACGTTTAGATAAAGTTCGCCTCACACGTGGAATAGAGCAATTGAAAACGTCAATATCAAGATCCTTCGACCAGCTATTTAACTTACGTGCTGCACGACATAGAAAACTATTTTGCCTTTAATTTGATGATATACAGTAAAGTGAAATGTTATTATAAGATTGCAAGCTGACATGGACATTAACATTAGAATTACTGATCAGAATGGGGTATTTACAATGTATTAGTACATTACTACAGAGGCCGGGACGAAAGGGGTTGCCGGCCGAAGATAGACGGCCAACCCCATATTTCCCGCCTAGGTATGTACCTATACAGTGCTTTTCTCAAACATGCAATGAAATGAACAACAAAAAAATGAAAGTGTCATTTTTAATACGCATAGTGGCAGAATGTACACGTAATGATGCATGTGCCACAAATTTATGTGGAATGGAAATTAAAAAAGAGGATTTGCCGCCCTAGGCCTGAAAGATATGTATGAATTTCCATTAACGACCTCTTGCCCTAGCCGCACCAAGAACTTCATTCTTTGCAGCCTATTATAAGGAAAATAACATCAATATTCATTGCAAGTTTGAGAAAATTATATTTATTGACTGAGTGCGGACGGTGGTAGTAGATGGGACACTGTGCGAAAAAGCGAACTATGAAGCACTCTTCTTGGTTCACTTTAGATCGCTATGGAGTGTGGGTAGATCACGAATTAAACAAAGTTAACTAAGCTATCATGAGTTGGCTATTATCCGAGGAACGATCATTCCTAAACTGATCGGTGTTATTTCAAAGAACGCATTGTTTTTCAAGCTATTGCTTTTAAAAAGACCCTTTAACCGCTAATAAAACCAAGGTGTAAACCTGTGAAGGTCCCCCGGACCCAGTGAGGTCCGCGGTTATTCACCACCCTGTATGGTATGGGATTATAGTTATAGTATACAGTGTGTGTCTCCTATACGAACATGTATATTACTAAACTTTTTTTAAATAAATAAAAATAAATTGTGCGGGACAATCTTACTCAAATCGACCTAGTCCCAAAGTAAACTTGTACTACGGGTAGTAGACGACGATCTACTTACATACTTACAGGATGTTTTCGGCACATGAACCGGGACCGAAAATATTTTGATGGCGCTGGTTTGATGGGTCATTTGCTACCTTTACACCCTGTCTATGACAGCAGTCGCTTAGCCAAGTTAGAGGCCTCCGGGTGGCTTGAGAACTTCTAACAGTCAAGTTGCCCACTCACTTGACAAGCCTAATCCCAATAAGGTCTAGTTTCCTCCTTGGGGTGGAAGGTCAGAGGTCGTCGCTTGCGTAAAAACTAGTGCCTACGCCAGTTAGGGATTAGGTAGCGGAACCCGGACATCGTTTAGGATGCAAATGCACTAGGATAACGCTAGAATGATGATGAACTGGGAAAGGGCCACGTATGTACTATCTATATTTTCACACTGTTTATAGCTGTACTGCGGCGCCGCCCTATGAAGTAATAAAACATAATAATCGTAATAACAATCGTAAACCATTGGTAGTCGATATGGCAAGCTTTATGACAATATCCGTTTTTATGTCACCCGGTTTCCAAGGCATTGCTATACGGAGTGGAATTATTACACGGTCATCCGTGTCTGAAGATCTGGTGGAGCCAGACGTCGCCGGAGAGACAAAATCTTGCAGATTCAGCTGAGAGAGAGAGAGAGAGAGAGAGAGAGATAGAGGGCGAGAGGGAGAGAGGACGAGAGAAAGAGAGATAGATGGCGAGAGAAAGAGAGATGGAGGGTGAGAGAAAGAGAGAGAGGTAGGGCGCAGCGGAACGTCATCTCGGTAATATTTCGAGCAGCATACCATGAATAGTAGATTATTATAGAGGCCGAGAAACGAAGGCTTGCAGGGCAAGTGGATAGGGATACGCGGCCTGCAGCCCAACGTTTCTCGCCGAGATTTGTATAGTGCTATGAAACGAAAAAATACACCACTCAAAAAATGAATATAGACGCCATGTTTGACAATAAAATTAAAAATAAATTACTTCCCGGCCTAGCCCTTCAATTTTGTATGAAATTCCTTAACAGTTCTCCCGAGTTGTTCTCTTTCTTTGAAGCCGGTTATAACGCAAGTAATGACGAAATTTCGTTGCAAGATTGAGAAAAATTGCTTTAACCTTCATCGCAGCCATAATAGCCGTAAAGGCCTATCACTATACGGATAGCCAGAATATCCTCACACCTTCGAACCTAAATGGTCGCGTACGGTACGGTTTCAGAGGAACTTCCTCCCTCGGACGCTCCGGTTGTGGAATGGGCTCCCTGCCGAGGTTTTCCCGAGGAACTACAGTATGGGGTATGTACTTCAAGAAAAGAGTGTATTAATTTTTAAAGGGTCGGTAACGCGCATGTGACACCCCTGGAGTTGCGGGCGTCCATAGGCTGCGGTGACCGCTTACCAACCAGGCGGGCCGTACGCTTGTTTGCCACGGACGTGGTTTAAAAAAAATGATGAGTTGGTTCCGTTGACACGACCGTTTTTGTTTGTCTTTCCTTCTGTTTATTATTTTGTGTCGTGTGTGTCTCGAATATACATTTTTAATTTGAAATTATTCTCCTATAGAAGTTGAAACCATTTTCAACTGGAATAGAATTGGGCATTTGCCTCATGTTGAGATTTATGTCCTTCATATTTGTAAATTTTTAATCAGTATATTTTTTATTTTCATTGAATTGTTAATCAGTATATTTCTAATCATTATTATTAAGTAAGATTGTCAGTTTTTTAAATTGTATAAATTCACGCTTTGACATGTAAAAGTGCCCTTGTGGCCTGTTTGCAGAATAAAAATTTGATTCTTGATTTTTGATTTTATTTTTATTTATCCATATAAGTAAGTATTTATATCGTCGTCTAGTACCCATAGTACGAGCTTTGCTTAGTTTGGGACTAGGTCGATTTGTGTAAGATTGTGTCCCCCAATATTTACATAAATTATATATAAATTAAAATCGTTTAGCGGCCAAAAGTAAAATAAGACGTGCCAGTACAATCTTTAAGTAATAATAAAGAAAAAAATGTATGACAACTTACGACCTTAACGTCTAAATCAGCAATATATTTAAAGTCCCATTCAATGGTTCGTCACCTTTTTGCATCCGTCAGCCGTCCATTACCCATCACACAACACCGGGATTCAAACCCAAAGCTCACCAGTTTTGTATGCGAGAAATAACTTGTGATTTATTTACTATAAATATTATCATCATCCTCCTAGCGTTATTCCCAGTAAAGTTGCATCCTGAAGTATGCCTGGGGTCCGCTACCTAATCCCAAGAAATGGCGTAGGCACTAGTTTTTACGGAAGCGACTGCCATCTGACCTTCCAACCCGAGGGGGAAATTAGACCTTATTGGGATTAGGCTTGTCAAGTGAGTGGGCAACTTGACTGTTAGAAGTTCTCAAGCCGCCCGGAGGCCTCTAACTTGGCTTAACGACTGCTATCATAGACAGCAACCGGGATCAACGGCTTAAAGTGCCTTCCAAAGCACGGGAGCGTTCAGTTAGTAACCACTCAAAGCGGTCACCCATCCAAGGACTGACCTCGCCCGACATTGCTTAACCTCACATACCGCACGCGGTACGCGGGCGCCGCTGGGCCACGAGCGCTCCTTACTATAAATATTATATTAGATAAAAATACATTATCATTATCAGGGGGCGTTCATTTCGTGCCGGGTGACGTTACGCCTCCATATAGGATCATTTTAATTAGTGTTATTGTAATCACTTAATCATCATTCATTATTCAATAATTGTGTATACATATTTTTTTTACAATTATGCCACTGTAACAAACGCAATTTGCCTGTCACATCACAACTTTTAAACAACAACACTGAGTATTACTGCAACTTTTTGTGACTGGTTCATGTGTAATACCAGTTATTACCAACAATTTAAGAAACCTCGTCGTCATAGAGAGTTTACGTCCATATTTAGATTCAACATTCCTATAACTTGTTATAAAACTTGAAAAACTATGAGTTCCTCACCTGATTATAAATTTAAATTCTAAATAAATAAAGAAATCCTTTCTAATCTTCCGATGCACTGCGAAATACGGCCTATTTTAAAATTTATAAATGCATGATTAAATGATTGTTTATTAATTACGATTGATAATTACCATTACAGCGATTGGAATCATCCTATATGCAATGAGACGTCAATTTTACGTCACCGGCACGAAATGTATGCCCCCTGGTCATTATCAATTTTAAAATGAACGCCTATATATTCTAATAGGTAGACATTGTTACGAGGTGTAAGTTACAATGCATTCCGCCTACATGCCTTATGGCCGATGTGAGCAGTGGACGGGCATTCAGTTTAATATTTTGTTTACTCTAGTAAACTCTCAATACAGCACAATCCGTCTTTGGCAATCACTGGCATCCGTAGACGTCCAAAAGGCTACGGAAATAAATCTTAAATGAAAACTCGTAAAAAGTGACCTATATACAAGTCGAGAAATTCTAATTTAATATCTGCGCCCAAATCTAAGGTAGCACGCAAAGTTTTCCTCTAGATCGCTTACAATCAGAAAAAGTCGTAAGTCTTTGTAAATTCTTACACAGATACTATCTTTCGTTAGTTAGTAGCCGTGGGCACAAGTGCGCTTAAGATTCCGACTTTATCTCGATGTGGCAAGGTGTAAATTTGTGTGTTTATAGCGGGGCGGTGATTTATTTTATTATTTAAGTACAAACGATGTGAGCGCATAAGTATTATCTGCAATCTGGGGCGGTAATGGCGCGACCCTCGTCAGGGCTGTAAAACGACTAGGGATGTCACGAGAGTCGAGTGATGAGGTAACTCGACTTAAATCTCGAGTCGGAAGTTCACTGGTCACGGTGGGGTTTGACTCGTCATCATATCAGCCGAAGGGCGTCCACTGCCGGACATATGCCATCCTTAAAGAGAGCCACAATAACTGGTCCTGCTCCGCCCGCATCCAGCGGACCTCGAGTTAAATCTTTAACTAGTAAGGAGTTATCTGGCTACAGTTAAGTTTGGGATTGACTCATTATCATATCATCATCGCATCAGCCGGAGGGCGTTCACTGCCAGACACATGCCGCCCCCGAAGAACTGGTCCTGATCCAACCGCATCCAGCGGACCTCGAGTTAAATCTTTAACTAGTAAGGAGTTATCTGGCTACAGTTAAGTTTGGGATTGACTCATTATCATATCATCATCGCATCTGCCGGAGGGCGCTCACTGCCAGACACATGCCACCCCCGAAGAACTGGTCCTGATCCAACCGCATCCAGCGGACCTCGAGTTAAATCTTTAACTAGTAAGGAGTTATCTGGCTACAGTTAAGTTTGGGATTGACTCATTATCATATCATCATCGCATCAGCCGGAGGGCGTTCACTGCCAGACACATGCCGCCCCCGAAGAACTGGTCCTGATCCAACCGCATCCAGCGGACCTCGAGTTAAATCTTTAACTAGTAAGGAGTTATCTGGCTACAGTTAAGTTTGGGATTGACTCATTATCATATCATCATCGCATCAGCCGGAGGGCATTCACTGCCAGACACATGCCGCCCCCGAAGAACTGGTCCTGATCCAACCGCATCCAGCGGACCTCGAGTTAAATCTTTAACTAGTAAGGAGTTATCTGGCTACAGTTAAGTTTGGGATTGACTCATTATCATATCATCATCGCATCAGCCGGAGGGCGTTCACTGCCAGACACATGCCGCCCCCGAAGAACTGGTCCTGATCCAACCGCATCCAGTGGATTCCCGAGTCCTGTACCGGGTCATCAGTCCACCTTGTCCTACTCACGCATGTTTGTCGCCACTCGAGAGACTTTCCGCTCTTTACGGCCAATTCATCAGTCATGTCACTTTTAAAAATAAACACCTTTTTTCATTTGAAATTTAAACAATGTAGTTTAGTACTCGGTGCCAAAAATGTAATAAACAGTAGAAGTTGTATTAGCTTTTAAATTAGATTCAGGTTCATTTATTTCAGGATATTAATTGCAATATAAGTTTGCATTCATCTTAAAAATTATGAAATATCTCCCAAAAGTCATTACCAGAGCTCTATTGCATTGCATTTTTATTCGTTTTCTAATTATTATCTTTCAATAATATTCCAGACTGAATAAGATAATATTATTTGCCAAGTTTTTGTCTCTTTCTGTTGAATTAACATTCGTGATTGTGAGATAGAGACAAAACACATAATTAACATGGGTTTATTAAGTTTCATGAAAACAACAAGTAAACTCGAGCGGAAGGCTTGCCACAAACTCGGGCATCCCTATTACTAGCGCCATTTCAACATCTAAACTTGAACTTAGATGAAACAAGGTTGTAAGTGGATGTGGGAATCAAGATTATTACACCCTTGTGTAAGTAAGCGGGAAGTGGTAGTAAATTTAAGTGCTGATTTGTCCCAGTTAGTTTTGTTAAACATTTATATTTAAATTCGCATCTATTTCAGAGGGATAAAACTAAACGCGCCTCCAGTGCGTCACGTAAAGTAATAAATAAATAAATATAACAAATATTATAGGGTCATTTTTTACACAAGGCACGCTCATAGCCCAGCGGCGCCCACGTCCCGCGTGCGTTACGTGAGGTTAAGCAATGTCGGGCGAGGTCAGTCCTTGGATGGGTGACCGCTTTGAGTGGTTACTAACTGAGCGCTCCCGTGCTTTGGAAGGCACGTTAAGCCGTTGATCCCGGTTGCTGTCTATGATAGCAGTCGTTAAGCCAAGTTAGAGGCCTCCGGGCGGCTTGAGAACTTCTAACAGTCAAGTTGCCCACTCACTTGACAAGCCTAATCCCAATACGGTCTAATTTCCCCCTCGGGTTGGAAGGTCAGATGGCAGTCGCTTCCGTTAAAACTAGTGCCTACGCCATTTCTTGGGATTAGGTAGTGGTCCCCAGGCATCCTTCAGGATGCAACTGTACCGGGAATAACGCTAGGAGGATGGTGATGATTTTTTACACAAATCGAACTACTCCCGTAAGCTAAATAAGGCTTGTGTTATGGGTACAATTTAGGCAATGTTTAATAGATATATAATTAAATACATAGAAAACAGTCAAGTCTCAGGAACAAATACTTTTGCCAACTATATAAACCAATGACCCCCTCTGGGAAACAGGCGTGATTATATGTATGTATGTAAAGCGGCAAAGTACCAAAGTATACGAATACTACTTGGGTAGAGTTCAGATTTTTGGACCATGATTTTAAAAAAACCGACCAAGTGCAAGTCGGTCTTACGTACCGAGGGTTCCGTCAACATATTTTTATTAAGTATATGATGTAACTAAAAATTTACGGTTTTCGCAAATTTTAATTTTTTTTTGTACCAAATTTCAAGATTCTGAGTTCACGGGAAGCAACCTGTAGGTTTTGATTCCCTTGCGAGTGTCGTAAATTTGCGGCATAAACGGCTGTATCTTTTGATTGCGTTGGCTTAGAAGTTTGATTTTTTCATAGCTCCAAGGGACAGTAGACCTGAGTATTTGATATAAATTCCAGCTTGATACCTCCACGCGTTCCTGAGAAAAAGGGTCTTGACAGACAGACAAACGGCCGGACGGCTAAAAAAGTGATCCTATAAGGGTTCCGTATTTTCCTTTCGAGGTACGGAACCTTGAAAAAATATAGATATTTTGAAAGCCTTTTAACTATGGCCCAAGTTGTTTTTTTTTATGACATAGGTGGCAAACGAGCTGACGAATCGCCTGATGGTAAGCGATTAGCGTCGCCCATGGACACACGCAACACCAGAGGGGTTGTAAGTGCGTTGCCGGCCTTTAAGATGGGAGTACGCTCTTGGTCCCCAGTCCTCATCTACTTATGTTACAAGTTAGATTCTACTTTAATCTTTGATGAGGGATGACAAACCATTTTTTCGTAAGATTTCCGCATGAGAATGAGCAAAACAAATATGCCTTTACCATTTCCCATGCCGATATGCCGCCGAGTTATGCTATATTTTTCTCTAACCTTTCGTCAGTGATTTTTCTTGCAATAATAAATCATTCCTACAATAATATGGCTGGAGGGTAACCGGCGGAATTGAGCAATGTTGTTATTACGTGAGTTCGAAGCATAAAGTAAATATTCCTTGAATATACAATACCTAGTAATAATTATTTGTTGTCACA
This sequence comes from Notocelia uddmanniana, assembly GCA_905163555.1. Lineage (NCBI taxonomy): Eukaryota > Metazoa > Arthropoda > Insecta > Lepidoptera > Tortricidae > Notocelia > Notocelia uddmanniana. Next base: position 70,958,146 of record LR991052.1, read on the forward strand.
CGCCATCTTTTTACTTCATCGTGTGCTGAAATCTAGAGACTCGCGTTTTACTTTAGCTGTAACGCAACGAATCTTCGTTAACAGGTCACGGTCAGCAACGTGCTTGGTCCTCTCTTTTGCGGGTTGGCTTTGTTTGGCGGGCTATTTTATCACTTATCGTCGTGTATAAGACGCCCGTCACTCTCGCACTCGCATACTTGTCAGAACGTGACGAATGTCTTATCCACGACGATAAGTGATAAAATGTCAGCCATCATAGGCCCGCGTGCTAAAGCCGAGCGTGGAAATCGTATCAAATTCTATAATAAAATTCCTAAATACATTACCGAACTTGGCAATTCTAAATTTCAATCTGTAAACACTTATTTCATAGGCATACTAAGGTAAACAATTAATTACATCATGGGTAGATATGTTTGGCAGTGATAACGTCCTGCACGGATAATCTATCGCGAATATAGGTATTCTCTTGTAGCATTGTAATTTTGTACCTTTTTGTAGTAGCTGACTCTGTAATTTTATTTTTAATATACATTCTTTTGATTCTATTTTATTTATTATTATTGCAATCCATGCTACATATAGACACAGGTGTTACATTAAGATTAGAACAGCATGAACCCTGAATAGGGCATAGCAAATAAGATATTAAGTACTACTTCAAACTATTTTACATTTAAATTATCTTACATTTAATTTATCATTCAGTTTCAATTTAACATAAAAAACCTAAACAATCATAACATCATTATAATTTAGATACATTTACATTATACAACTGAAAATCCACTTGTCTTCGTTGAGATAACCCAAATCAAAATATTATGTCAATAAATAATAATTAAATCAATAATAATGTTAATACAATCAATAAATTGTATTTTTAATTGGAGGACAGCGATTTACTATAATATTTTAAAGAAAATTCATCAGGTATATGTCTACAATATTAGTAGAAATTTGTCATCAATTCTTGATATGAATAAAATGATTTGTTAATAAGCCACGATTTAAATTTATTGCGAAAAATATTATAGGATTGCTCATTTTTTATACAATCAGGAATTTTATTATATATTTTTATAAACTGGTAATAAGGTCTATTTTTATAGAAATTCAATTTGGGTTCTGGAAGAAGTAATTTATTACTTAATAAGTAATTTATTAATTGATAAAATGACGCCTCGCCCAGTTTCTTATGCCGAATCTTATCGTGGATTATTTTTCCGAATCGGGGGTAGTTATTGACATTCATAGGTGCATTTAACATGCCTAAATTGAAGAAAAAATAACTTTTACCTTTTTTTTACTCATGCAGTGTTGCCAGAGTGCGGTGTCCCTGCGATAGTGTGCGTGCATATACAATCATACACTGTACCAGGTATAGTATAATACTCCGGGGAATTTCTGAAGTGTGGGTGGTTGGCAGTAGTAAGTGTGAGTTTCTGTGTTGCCCGTGTTATAATACGGTATGCGACCCATAGTAAAAAAAATGATTTTCTATGAAATAAAAATTATGGGTAACATATTATATTCTATAAAACTTCTGTTTGAGAAACAATGAACAACCGTCTTTCACGATATGGGGGTCGGGGAGTGTAGGTGAAAATCTTAAGAAACTGACCTGTTGTATGTAGTTGTGACGTGTTCGAATAGGCGTTAGTTTTGTTTGTGTATAATATATGTCTATTCGAACACACTACAACTACACACAACAGGTCATCTTTTTAAGTTTTTTACGGTTTTACCTAGTTTTGCAGATAGAAGTTTCATAGAATATTGTTTCCCATAATTTTTATTTCATAGAAAACATTTTTTTTACAAAGGATCGCAGTTATAAGCTAACCTACTTTTCCAGTAGACCAAAACAAGTTCTACACAATGACCTAAAAAGCCGAGAAAGAGAAAAACTTGTCTATGAAATGAAAATTCTACGAATCAAAACATTCTATGAAACATTTATCAGAGAAAGAAAGTGCCACGAGTGAAATATATCACACAGACGGCGGGCCATAACTATGAATATAGACCTATGAGTATACGTAGACCCCGCCATACTCCCGACCCGACCCACTTCCAACCCGTGCCACTCCTCTGTGTGTGTCGCGCTTTAGCCCTCTTATTCACTAGCCCACTCGTCCTCATTTGTCACCGTTTTATATGAAAACTGTCAAATGATTTGTCAAAATTTAACAGTTTTCATATAAAAAAAACGTGTGAGGTGTGAGGTGAGAGGTGAGGGCGAATCGGTTTGTAAATAAGACCAGCTGGGGGGTTCCGTCTCACCACGAAGCATTTTACTCCTATTATGTAACTTTGTATGACTAGAATATAGGGTAGAATAGGAAATATCGACTGTCACGTGTCAATCGCGAATAAACGACATGAAATGAAACGAAATGAAATAATTTATTCTCCAAATGGGCCCTTTTGAATGTCATACAATGCTATACAATATAAATATAAAGGTATCATTCTATACTACACCGTATCATACCATGGCAGTAATAGGAACGTGTCAGGCAAAAATATATTATTTGTATTGTAAAGTATGAGACTATGCCCACAAGCACGTTTCATCACCGACCAGCACCGTGGCGTGCCGTGCACGGAGCGTCAGCCGGCGCAGACACGCTCCGTGCACGGCACGTGACGTTGCCAAACCGGTGCCTGCAGGCGGCGAAACGGTGACCATGCGTGTTATAACCGCGTAAAATGACCGTTATAAACCCGTTATAACCGCGTTGCCAGTCTTCGACCTTTTGTCTTCTCTGTTGCTTGCTTTTCTCTTACTAGTGGTGACAACTTAGGGGTTGAACAAAAACGCGGATGCTACGAGGATGAAACGCGGATGCTACGGGGGTGAAACGCGGATGCTACGGGTATGATACACGGATGCTACGGTCACTAATCCCGTTATGCACGGGTATGAAACTCTGGTCAAACGTTCTAGTGGGCGTAGTAGTCCGTGTCGTGTAATTCCATGCCTGATACGTTCCTATTACGGTCGTGGTATGATACGGTGTAGTGGGTAGAAACCTTTAACAGTTACAATCTGCTATATTAATAATAATGAAACAAACTCAGAACTAAATATAAATAAATAAAATTAAAACTAAACTTGTGTAGTTACGTATACAAAAACATGTCCGCATATCCATTAAATCTGTTTCCATTTTACGAAAATAAAAGGGTCGCCACGTATCACAAAAGTAATAATAATATACAATTTAGTTCAGCTATTTTGTCTCACAGACATGCAAATGTCAATGGATATTATTATAATTAGATATTATGTCACATTAAAAATAAATTCACAATTATCATCGAAAATACGTAAGGGAAAAGATACAAAATAGAACATAATTGAAAGTAAAGATGCAAAATACGCAAAGGCTCAATAATCCGGTATGTGTACAATACTATAATAGTACATTACTACAGAGGCCGGGACGAAAGGGATTGCCGGCCGAAGACATATAAAAGGATAGGTGAGGCGGGCAACCCCATATTTCCCGCAGAGGTATGAATAGTGATTTTCTCAAATATGCAATGAAATAAACAACAAAAAAATCAAAGTTTTATTTTTAATACGCATAGTGCCAGAATGTCATGATGTGCCACAAATTTACGCGGAATGGAAATTAAAAAAGAGAACTTTGCCGGCCTAGGCCTTTAAGATTTGTATGAAATTCCATTAAAGGCCTCTAGTCCTAGCCGCACCTGTAACGTCATACTTCGCAGCCTATTATAAGGAACATAACATCAATATTACTTTGCATGTTTGAGAAAAGAATATATTAAGTAACCTAAAAACGGTCTTTTTTTGGTGCTGCTTATGGTGCGTCCCAAGACGTGATGCTGTAACCAATTGCTTAATTTGCTCATGCGCTAATCCAGCACTGGTTAAATAGAGTAGTACATTCAAACCGCAATTTCATATAAAATCCATTATCAAAAGTTCGTCATTCTAAAAGAGAGTGGCAAGTAATGAGATAGGTGAATATACACGTGTTTATGAATGCTGAATGTACCTACCTCACATATAAAACCTTTATTTTCCACAACGAACCCATTTCTCTTCAATTGACAGTCATTGACAGCCAATTGTTACGTACGTGTCGTTAGGAGCGTCTATTGTCTGCTACAATATACAAAAGCCTTTTTCTTGCGTAGTACATATTATAATATTCCTTTTCTTTGATACTGATACCTGGCAGGTAACCGCTCGAAGTGTTAAAACCCTTTAAAAATCAATGTTTGTAGCTTAAATTGTTTAAAAAAGTCGCGGGTGACTAAAAATCTACAAACTAGCCAATTCAAAAGAAAGATGTTTAAATGGGTACTTAGAAAATGCTTTTATTCTTAAGTAAAGGTTACTTTAAATTATGTATACCGTAAAATGGGGTGATTTGGGTGAAATTTGACTTTCAAACCTCGTTAAAAATTTATTTTTACATGTGAAAACTGAATAGTAAGTGGTTCGGACGTTTGTATTTTAGTTTGTATTATTTTTGGGTAGTTCCATTTCATAACTTTGACGATAAAGAGGAAAACCCGCCTCACCCCGTAGTGCCTCGTATTTGGGGTGAGAGGGTTTTTCATACAAAGGTGATTTTGGAAGATTGTTGGATCGTTTTTTTTATATGCGTATTACTATAGCCCCATTTTAAATACATTATTTTATTAGCAGGAGCCTTAAAATCCCTTCTCACCCCCCTCTCAAACCTTCTCTCCCCATTCATAACCCAACTCTTCCCGCGAAACCTACTCACCCCGTTTTACGGTATTGATAATATTTTTAATTACTTAATAGTAGATTGTACAGCAAGTCGGCCGGTCGGTTTTGTCGGCCTGTTTAGCCTAGTTGGTAGTGCCATTGCCTCCGAAGCTAGAGGTCCCGGGTTCGATTCCTGGTAAGGGCATTTGTTTCTGTGGTGAGCAGAGACATTTGTTCCTGAGACTTGGATGTTTTCTATGTATATATCTATTAAATATATCGTCGTCTAGTACCCATAACACAAGCCTTGTTGAGCTTACTGTGGGACTAGTTCGATTTGTGTAAAAATGTCCCCTAATATTTATTTATTTATTCATTTATTTAAGTGCATAAATAAGGCAAGCCATTTTACCCGACTCGCCTGCGGCTCGGATCGATATAAAGGATAAGTAGAGGATAAACTGGGTTTTATACACGAGTTATACACTCTGATTTTCATTTCGATTGCGACTAAATTAAACAAATAATGAATATAATTTAAGTTATGTCATCAAATTTAATACTTAGTGCTCTGGCGGCGCACCGCAATGTCGACGGCGGGTTTTATTTTATGCTCTAGAGCATAAAATAGTAGATTATTGTCGAGGCATGAAAGGAGGCAATTGCAGGCTGAGTATTTGTTTTAAACAGACGACGAATACGAAGCCGGTAATTGACATGCCAGCTTAGGCTAATATAGTGATATTCTCGAAAATTGGGAAACAAGGAAAACAAATTTTTGGAATTAAGTTTTGATAAACATAACCTTAAAATGTAAAAATGTTTATGCTCTCCCGCCGTAATTTTTTTGTAAACAGAATCGGAAGCGTATTTTCACACGGAAAACCGCAAGTTTATTCAAACATGACGACTTGAATTCACTGCGTATCTTTGGTATTAATGACTGTTCTTTTTGAAAAGTTTGAATCTCGCCAAATCTTATATATGTAACATTGTAGTCGCGCGTGGTGAGCCTGCAATGTTTGAATTTTTATTAATTTATGACGGACCATTTTCAATATGTAGCGAGAAAACATCCACTTCTTGATTATGCCCTGAAACTTGGAAAGTAGAACCTTTGTGGTCTTAAATAGTTATATACAGGGAGCCATTGCGAGCATATACGATTCTTAATTGCTCACTTACACGAAATTAAATAAAAACAGGTTTAAATTAAACATGTAAAATAATACACAGTAGGGGAAAGCTACCAAAAATATCTTAATACAGAAATATCTGATCATTACCAATGAATGGACTATGGCTCAAAATAATGATAATTAATGATAACGACTTATCTGAAGATTTATTACACCTTAATTTGTTTTCTAATATAGAAGAATAGAATGGAAATACATTGATTTCGGCGTGTATAATTAAAAAAAAAGCACTTTCGCTTTGTCAGCCTGTTTAGCCTTATCGGTAGTGCCACTGCTTCCGAAGCTGGAGGTCCCGGGTTGGAATCCCGGTAATGGCATTTGTTCTGTTCTGTGGAAAGCAGAAACATTTGGTCCTGAGACTTGAATGTTTTCTATGAATTTAAGATTATATAAATTAAATATATTGTCCTCTAGTAACCATAACACAAGCCTTATTGAGATTACTATGGGACTGGTTCACTTTGTACGAAGAATTATCCCCTAATCTTTATTTATTAACTGAAAAAACATAAAATACAACAAAAATATCCCTAAATAACTCAGCGTGTAGACCCCGTATTTTTAGATTAGAATTTTAACGGCCGGTTTGGCCCACGTTTCTTCGTTATTCCCTGGGATATCAGAGGATAATATTGTACTAATTTCACTTATTTCAGTAACTTATTACGTTTCAAAGATAACACACCACATATGTTCCCGTTACAAGATTGTTTTCCTTGAAATCGCATCGCGCAGATAACGCACGATTTTTCTAATCTTAAGAAAACGGGGTATACGAATAGTAACCAGCGCCGGTATTCCTTGAGATTACGTAAGACCACGGCAGCACTCGCATAAAACACTAAATAAAAGAAAAAAAAAGAAAAACAAACTAGGGCCCTGCTAATGAAAGTTGAGACCGAAATTAGAGAAATGTCTAGCCAAACTACCCACCAGCTACGAAACTAAAATAGACATTCCTATTTCCACAAACAGGATACGAAGTTAATTAATATCTAAATTGGAATCCAACTACTTTTGCGTATTCATCCAATGAAATTGACATTTTAATAGCAAAGTCCAGAAATGCCACGAAGTTCCAAGCCACAAACGCCTTTGGTTATTTAGCTATTAATGTTATTATTTACTATCTCTTGTAGTTGGCGAGGAAGTCAGAGAGATATTTGAATTTAATTAAAAGCAAGTATTTGTGAGACGAGCACTAATACATTTTGTTCCCCAATGTAGGATATTTTCTATTTATATGAAATCGTGGAATTCTTTGGGGGAGGCCTATGTCCAGCAGTGGACGTCTTTCGGCTGACATGATGATATGAAATTGCTCCCGTATTGACCTTACAAGCAGCTTACGCAGGCACCGCTATTTAAAATAGTAATTGTTTTATCTTGTCTTACCACCACCACCACCATATCAGCCTAAGGACGTCCACTGCTGGACATAAGCCTCCCCCAATTTCACAGGGGGTAATTGCCATAATTGCCAGACTTGGCATGCGGGTTGGCGATCGCAGTGTATCCACCGCATTCCAAGGATGCTGCTGCCCATCCCCCGGTGGTCTTGGTCGTAGTTTTAGGACATACCCGGGTCCATAAAGGTAATCTTGTCTTGGTGGTGCTTGATTAATACTTTCGCAAATACAATGAAGCGTTTTGAATTTTGGAAGGGCGGGCCATGTTATGGCAGTTGATCTTCTATAATCATAGTACAAGAAGAAAGTCGTGGAAATTATGCGCAAACCAATAAATCCGCCGAACAAAACTTGATCTGACATTCGGTCTATAGGATGTTTATAAAACTCGGCCGAACAAAGCAACATAAACCGTTCTGAATTGTAACAGAATAGTTGGAGCGAAGTTTTGTTTAGTTTCAAGCGAACTTTGGGGTCTTTCGATTGGTATTGTTGAGACGGTATTAACTTGCCTCTGTTAATCGATTTCTATTGAATATATTGTGTAGTCTCCTTACAGGAAGCATGAGGGATGAGATCATGAACAATAGAGTATTAAGTACGCCAGGGAAAAGATACGCTACGCCCACCCCGTGTACAGTTCAATAAGAAAAATCCTCGGGTGTTCCGGGTTTCCATGGGCGGCGCTAATTGCTAACCATCAGCCATTTTGTCTGCTCGTTAGCCTCCTATTTCATAAAAAAATGATAAAGTTATTTTCAGTTTTGTACATAATTTGTCTCGTGTATGTAAATATTGCTTGTTTAATAGTTTAGATATTAACGAGAAATATTTGTATATTTATTTGTAATTGAGTTCTCGAAAACTGAACAATTTTAATGAAATTTACCATTGGGACGAACGACCGATCTAGTTCATTCCCGGAAAAACTCCTCTTTTGAGGAAAAATACGAAATACGCAGTCCTGCTAAAATGACGATTTGTGCTAAATACACTTTCTGTTGCATCTTCATACAAAGTCAACCTTTTTGCTGTTGAAAATACAAATGATTTAGAAGCATATTATAAAGCAGCGAAATGAGAAAATTGAAAATAGTTCACTTTGCTACTTTACGGGCGAATACAATTGTAATTTGTGTCTTTATCTGTAATCTTGTGTCGAATATAGTTTGCTACTTGCTTTAACGTTATTGAAAATAATTAAAGTTCTTGTATATTTTTAAGCTAAACACAACGCTTCTCTGAAGAAAGGTCCAAGTTTCGTTTCGTAAAGAAAACACAAAGAATATTATCTCGCGTAAGACCAATATCAGTAGAAAACTCTTAAAAGAATTCGAGTGAACCCTCTTTATGAGCAGCATTCGCATTTTTCAACCAATAGTCTCGAAACTTGTTAAGATAACAACGTGAAACGAAAGTTTAACTTCAGAGGTTTCGTGTATGTTTAGGTTTAGTACTAAGATTTCCCCATTAATGGCGCTGCATGATGAAATGGCATTCTTGAACCGCACTGCGCAGCGAGTACTGTGTTTTTTGTGTTGTCATTTGTTTTATTAACGACTCTTGTATGGAATAAATTTACTCTTCTTCTCACCACGCTAGCTTAAAAACTCATTTAACTGATCTTAATTAAATAAACCTACCGTTTGAAGAAAAGTCTAACATATTCACTGAACAAGGTTCTACTAGAGTTTATATGCGACATGTTCAAATCTAACGATTGATGATCTAAATTCTAAAATAACTAGTTCCCTAGGTACGTCAATTTTCTTTTTTTTTTTTCAAGAATACTTTGGGTTTGTTCTAGAAAAATGACATGTAATTTAATATTTTTTTACGTACCTAATGTTACGAGCGTGGGGCACGGGATACAGTTAAAATACGTCTATAGGTAGGGCGATAGGTTTATTCAGCGACTTCGATGCACTGCTAGAGTTTACTGAATTCCCGCGTACTAATAAAAACTCAACTGACACTAACAAGTCGACCGAGTCCGCGCCTGTTAGTAGTGTAGTTAGAACGTGTCACAGCTAATAACTTCACCGATACTGTGCACTATAACACTCCTCATAACTCCTCTGTTACTCCGCTTTAACTCTACTTTAACAACTTACTTCCAGCGATTCGAGAATTCAGCCACCCGCACCCATCGCGAGGACTGGATTTAATCTTACAATAATAAATTAAAATAAACGTTTGACATCAAAATTATTGGTAATCACGAACTAAAGAATTACTATTCTAAATCTAAAGAAAACTAGCTATCATTTTACATCAACATTTGAGTCCAGATTTCAATATAAAGATATAAATATATAAATAAAATATTGGGGGACAATCTTACACAAATCGACCTAGTCCCAAACTAAGTAAAGCTTGTACTAGACGACGATATACATACTTATACAGATAAATACATACTTAAATACATATAAAACATCAAAGGCCCAGGAACAAAATATCCGTGCTAAATGCACAAATAATGCCCTGGCCGGGATTCGAACCAGGGAACTCTAGCTTCGGAGGCATTGTTACTGTCAAGTGTCAACTAGGTTAAACAGGCCGTCAATATAATTAGGACACTTATGAAAAGTTAACAGGTTTAACACCCTGTAGGGAAAAGTTAACAGGAAATTCAAACTATACCGTATACTAAAGGTCTGTGTTATGGAACTAGTTATTCAGAAATCAGATCAGAAAATTTTATTGGTCATAATACAGTTATAAAAGATTGTACAGTATAAAATGTCCTTGTATTCAACATGCAAGCATGTGTACAAATTCTTTATAAATGACGCTAGAATTCAATACTGATAGATGTCACTGAATTAAAAATAAATTAAATTAAATTACTGAGTCCGCAGTAAGCTCGGTTCTCCATACAAACGTAGTTTCGCTCTCATTTTAAAAGGTCTTGCTAAAATAACATGAATCCCACCAAAAACATTTCATGTTAAATGTTGCCAAGACGACCACATAAGGTTTGCCCTGTGAAAAAGATATCAGATCTCATGTAGAGCCAAGCTTCTGAATCTACACGGCCTAACTCTACCGACCCTAACTTCAACAAATTCTACATATCAGTAAATATGTATGGCTTCGCCGTTTCGCTATCGTCGTGGGGGTGATGCGAATATTTAGTTTCTGATTTGAAGTAAGTAACGAAACAGCCATTGGTGAAAGTCTCATATAAACTTCCACACCCCGCCCCCCCCCCATTTTAGGGGTTGGGGGGCGAAAGTTATAAGTATATGTTTTTTTTTGTTGGTTGTATACTAAACTTAGATTACATACCAAATTTCACCTTTCTAGCACTTCAGGAAGTTGCCAAACATTTTGATGATCACACGACATATAGAATTTGTTGAAGTTAGGGTCGATAGAGTTAGGCCGTGTAGATTCAGAAGCTTGGCTCTACATGAGATCTGATATCTTTTTCACAGTGCAAACCTTATGTGGTCGTCTTGGCAACATTTTACATGAAATGTTTTTGGTGGGATTCATGTTTTTTCAGCAAGGCGTTTTAAAATGAGTACGAAACTACGTTTGTATGGAGAATTGAGTCCAGCCGAGCGTACTGGGGACTCTTAATCATGTGTTCTAAACCATGCGTAAATACCAGCTATCTTATACCCCGCCCTCCGCCCGCACATACACATTTTCACATTTTATGGTTATGTTTATCAAAACTTAATTCCAATTTAGTCATTTCTCACCTACTTTTGAGAAAAGCTTTATATTAACCTCAGCTGGAAAGCCTGCAGGCTTCATATTAATCAAAAGGAGTCCCAAGGTCGTCTGTTTAAAAAGAATGTTCCGCTTGCAATAACCTCCTTGCCTGCCATGCCTCGACAACAGGCCTTTAAAACGTTATGAAAATAAGCGATATTATAACAATATATTTCGTTAGTGTTTAAAATATCGTTATAATCATAATCGATATTCCTCATAACGATTTTTAATATCATAACAAAATGGATATTATAACCTTATATGATAATGTTATAATATCGTTTAAGATGGTGGCGGTGGCGACAATGACGTGTTCGAGTTTGACGTACATGTCACAGCGCACGTTGGAGCTATAACGTTATTATCACATACATCAGAGAAAAGCAGACTCGCAGTATTAAGCCAGATGATTTTCCATATAGTTGTCTCTTTAAGCCTTATGGTGCACCAAAATGAGTTAGAATGCGACAGATGAAACAGTCATTTTCGGCTGTTAACAAGTTGTCTCGATTTGCGAGCACACCAGGATGTTAAATCCCATATAAACACACACCATAACGTCAGTTCAGTACAATTTTCAGTTATGAAGACGGAGACACTGACAGGTGAAGACGTGTCAGATGTCACTTGTCTGTCTCTCTCAAACTTTCTGATTCGTACATTAGTGAGAATAGATCAGACGTACAAAAATCGTTCAACTTAAATGAGCGGATCTGCTTTACTCTGATAATTGTGGTTATTATAGCGCTTTGCAAAATATTGCTATTGCTTTTTGTTTATAACGATATAATGGATACCGCTATGAATGCGCGCCTAATATAGTTTTTAGTAAAGCGTTTTATTGACAAAGTAGCGTTATGAATCATAACGATATGCGAAAATAGCGCTATTTCAAGACCTGCTCGACAATACTATACTATTTCAATTTCACTAGTCAGTCGCTAATATGGTACTCCCATAGCGATGACGGGAGGAAATTGCCTGGGAATGCACTCACGCGGCCGTGCCGGCAGGCAACGCCGGCTGCTACGCTAGTGAACGGAATACCCAACGACATTTCCTCACATTTCCTTTTTAGGATTCCGTACCTCAAAAGGAAAAAACGGAACCCATATAGGATCACTTTGTTGTCCGTCTGTCCGTCTGTCGAGACGCATCTTAGGAACGCGTAGAGGTATCGAGTTGAAATTGAAACCATATAAGGTCCACGGTCCCTTGAAGTTGTGAAAAAATAAAAATTCTATGTAAACGTAAAAAAAGATAGGGCCGTTTTCACGCAAAAATAGTACATTAAGATACAAGTGCAGAGAACAGGAAATTCGCACGTGTATCGTACAACGTTTTACAGTACATATGGCTCTTTAAAGTTTTGACATATGCACGTAATCTGCTGATTACCGCACTAGCACCATATGTACTGTAATAGTACATTACGATACATGTTTTGCACACTATTTTACGTCACCACTTGGCCAAATAGTATCTGCGCGTCCGGAAAAACGCACTTTTTGGCAAGGTGTGGTGTAAATGTATATTGCGACACTCTCAAGGGAATAAATATTTTTATGCCACACCTGGCCAAAAAGTAGCATTTACCGCATTCTACGCGTACGGGAAAAGCCGCTTTCTAGCCAAGTGCAGTAATAAAATGATGAACACAATACGGGAGGTAATAAATAAAGCCCTCGATCGCATATACTCGTATATACGTCCCTCGCGTACAGCTTGGGCCGCAAAATCTGCGATCTCAGCCTTCCTTTGCTTCACCACCCTGGTTGTGTAATGTACTAATAGGGTACTTTCCGTTGACCTACTATATCATCCTACACTACAAAAAGTCTGAAAACTCTACATGTGTATTTAAAGCGTAAATAATATAGTCTCAATTTAAAATACGTAATCCTTTCTTTGTACGAAACTCTCGGTGGCAGGGTTCGACTCGCACTAGTCCGGTTTTTTTTATACGTTGGCAAACAAGCTTGCGGTCTGCCTGATGGAAAGCAGATACCGTAGCATACGGACACTTACAATTCTAGAATAAACATAAAATTGACGACCAGTTTAGCCTAGTTGGTAGTGACTCTGCCTCCGAAGGTTCGAATCCCGGCCAGGGCATTTATTTGTGCATTTTTCACGGATATTTGTTCTTGGGTCTTGGATGTTTTCTATGTATTTAAGTATGTATTTATCTATAAGTATATAAGTATGTATATCGTCGTCTAGTACCCATAGTACAAGCTTTGCTTAGTTTGGGACTAGGTCGATTTGTGTAAGATTGTCCCCCAATATTATTATTATTATTATTATTATTAAATGCGATACCGCACCCTTATTGACTTGCATCCACCACCACCACCATATCAGCCCTAGGACGTCCACTGCTGGACATAGGCCTCCCCCAATTTCATGGGGGGTAAATGCCTATTGACTTGCATGCATGTCCCTAACTCCCAACACAGCGCATCCTCGGAAGCTCTGGCGACCTTGCTCACCATCAGAAACACAACCCCGCAGGTAGTGATATTTTTTATGGCTGCGGTCTTCTGTACGGTGGCGGTACTTCTCCAGTTGGACTACTCCAAATACGAGCTCCAACGCTGGTCCAAGACCATAGTGGGACGGGCAGCAATATCCCTGGAGTGCGTTGGAGATACTACGACCACCAACCCGCATGCCATACTTGGCGATTATGGCATTTACCCCCATGAAATTGGGGAAAGCCTATGTCCAGCAGTGGACGTCCTTGGGCTAATATGATGGTGGTGGAAATACGAGCTCAGCAGGCTTGTATGTATAGTGTTCGTGGTGGTGAGTAAGGTCGCCAGAGCTTCCGAAAATGAGCTTTAGGTTGATTAGGAAGAAAGGGCAGCGTTGTGTGCATCAGACAGGCCGTATATTTGTTTACAACCGCCGTGGTGCAAAAACAGACGCAAATGCCGATTTGTAGACATAAACAAATTCCCTCAAGGACTTGAAACATAAAAACGCGCGTAAAGTTGTCTGGAAGTAATCCTTTTTAGCGGTAAGACCATCCGCCTAGCTAGCTTTGCCCCTATTGCTGCAGGACCCCCCGTCCCCCACCCCCCCATCCGCCTGAGTCAAAAGTTATACTCCACCATATCAGCCCAACCTGCTGGACCCGGGTATGTCCTAAAACTACGACCAAGACCACCGTGGGATGGGCACTTGGGCAGCAGCATCCCTGGAGTGCGGTGGAGATACTGCGATCGCCAGCCCGCATGCCAATTAATAATAATACGCTCCACGGCCGATTTCGGCCACGGCAACTGCTTTCAACTCCGTTGTTGTCGCTGGTGCGCTCGCAAGTGGCTGACGTAGCCAATCCTGTTGATGAACGTGCGTGAACATTGCAGGCATGCGAGCACACCATTGACATAATTGCAATTGCGTGGCGATTATGACATTTACATTTACCCAGCATGAAATTGGGGGAGGCCTATGTGTAGCAGTGGCCGTCCTAATCGCCACGCTTGACATGCGTGTTGGGCATGGCAGTATCTCCATCCCACGGTGGTCTTAGTAATACTCATTAAAAATCAAAGTCAAAGTCAAAATATTCTTTATTCAAATAGGTCTAGCAACAAGCACTTTCGGATCGTCAGTTATTACATGTATTAATATATATATTAATTAATTATATAGAGAAATTTATTGATGCTATTATTAGTCTTTAAAATAAATATTTGTATTATTGTAGACATGTCAAAGTAAGAAATTATTGTGTAGTAAAATTCACAATAGGATCGTCAAAACATAAATATTATAATATTAAAAAAATATAAAAAATAGAAATCTAGACAGTTTCTAAAATAAAACCAAAATGTCAAAAGAAAATAATAAGATAATATTAATATCTAATATTAATAATAATAATAAAAGTAGTAGTAGTATTTAATAGTGTGTTTATTAGTAGTGTTAGTTTTTAAGTTATATTTATGTATGTTAGTTATAAGGTATTTATTTAACTATGGGCCTTTGTTGCCTGAACTTAAATTATTTTAGTATTATTTACTATTATTATTAAATATAAAATAAATGTTTGGTTAAAAATAACCTACTTTGTTCCTGACTATTAAGAGTTCCCCTTTCGCTCGACCGAACTCGATTCTCCATACAAACGTAGTTTCGCTGTCATTTTAAAACGTCATGCTGAAATAACATGAAACTTTGTATACACAATGAGGTCCGCCATATCTAGGTCGGAAATTAGTTTCCGTCGCTAGAAATTGCAATGGAAAAAAAATACAGCGAGTTTTTCAATTTTTAGGTCCTGTATGAAAACCTTAATTATCGCTGTGTTGTTTGTCCATTATAATTTCAAGCAACAGAAACTAATTTCCGACCTAGATATACCGGATCGCCTTGTGTATATTACGAAGTTTCAAATGATTCCAGTCTGCCATTTTAAAATGAGAGCGAAGCTACGTTTGTATGGAGAACCGAACTTACTGCGGACTCGTAAAGACAAACTCCTGTAAATTGAGTTAGCTTTTTATACCCGTATCATCTATATGTACAGTCAGCTGCAGAGAAACGTGACCCCTTCTGCATACAAAGTTCTATGGAACGGGGGTCACGTTTCTCTGCAGCAACAAAATCGTGTTATGTACACCATTTATAACTCAAGAATGGCTGGGTCGATTTTTATAATCTTTGATTTTTTGAATTTGTGTTCGCTCCGCTGAATAACTTTTGAAATATCGGTAGAATATGCAAAAATAACTTTTGTACGGAACGAGTTGGGGGCGGAACGAAGTTCACGGGGACATCTAGTACTCAAATAATTCAGTAACTTCAAATTGGAAGCGATGCTTTGGAGCAACGTTGCCCCATACAACGCTATCCGGTTTATTTTCGATTCTGTCTGACATGTTGATTCCGTTTAAAAATCAGACTCATGCGATTCAAAGCTCCATTTGGCTGCTCGCAAATAGACAGACTTTCAGTTCCTGGTCTATATATAAGGGCGTTTTGTAATGACTTAGGCTGGGTTGCACCAAACCGTCTGTAATCGTGAGCGGTGTTCGTTAAAATTTGAATGTATGGAAAGTTTGACAAGTTTCTATGGGATGACAGCTGCCGGCGCTGCTATATATATAGGGTGTTGTTATTGAATTCCGTTAATTGCGAGGGCACATTCCTGAGATTAAATAAAGTAATCTTCTCTAAGACGTTAGTATCCCAATTCGTACCATTTCGTAGATATTCAAGAATACATTTTCGTCAATTAAAACCCCTAGTATATTATAAAAGATCTTCAAACAATTAAACAATGCTGACACGCCTGTCATTCGTATTCAGAATATTGTCATACTTGACATTAACTTTTGCTTAACTCCACGTTAACTCTTAAGGCCGTTTTGCATTCACTCGCGGTGATATAATGAATTATTTTGTTTGAAAACGAAAAAAAAAAAATTTCCTAAATTTTTAAAAACTAAATATGCTATGTCGTTTCTATGGCCATACACAGCTATGTTTGAAGGAACGGAAATCAATAAAAACACCCTGTATATGCAACACTCTTTGGGAATAAGCCGAAACGAGAGCGCGTCACGCCACGGTCAGCTCAATATTTACAATATATTTTGTTCAAGCAAAGGCATTGTTTCTAGTTTTCATTGCTAAAATGCCTTTTGGAGATAGCCTTTATAAAATGCTTTTTAATAAATACAGTTCGCTATAGTGGACGATTCACACCAAACGGGTGGAGTCGGCGCGTATCCCACTAGAGTCAAAGGAATTCGAACCCTCTATACAGAAGTTAGATTTCATATTTGAGTAGGTTACGGGCATACAGTCAGCTGCCTCCGGCTCTGCCGCTGCCGTTTGGATAAGTCAAGCTTCTTTGCAGAGTGTTCGAATACCTTTGACTCTGGTGCCGTGCGCGCCGACTCTAGCCGTTTGGTGTGAATCGTTCACAAGAGAAGATTACCCACGTGACAAATAAGTATCAAGGCACTATGAGAAGTGCTAAGCACATATGCCATGTCAGACTGCCATAAAAAAATGTATTAGAGCCATGTGTGTCTTGAAAGAGACAGACAGTTGTGCTTCCTATTTCAAAAAACTAAAAATTCTGACAGTGCCGTGCTTATATATTTTCGAAGTCGCCATATTTGTTTCAACTAATATTTGTTTCAACTAATTCTGCGCTATTCGTAAAAGTATCAGAATGTATTTAAGCGTAGCACCTACCGCAGTCATAACCTTTATCTGTATTTTCACGTACCGCACTGATGCGAAAGAGTGTTTTTTGCATGGCAAATATAATTTTTAATAAAATTCCGTTAGCTATAAGAATGTTACCTTTACAGGAATTTAAAAATAAGTTATGATAATTACTTATTAATAAGTGTTATCATTCAATATCGGATTTTATAATAGACGACATTTAACTTAAGTTTATTTAGACATATAAATTGGTTTGTATTTTAAATAGATTGAATTTATTAATGTGTTTGTATGGTGTGAAAGCGCACATGTGCAAAAAGTGGACACGAGGCTGAACGACGCTATGAGATGCGTATCTGGCACGATCAAATCAACACCATCTCACTGGCTGCCTGTGCTTAGTCATATTGCCCCACCACACTTACGAAGAAAGCAAGCACTTGTAAGGGAAGCCGGAAAGATAATATCTCGCCCTGATTTGCCGGCTCATGGGGAGTTCACCGAACCACCAACGCAAAGGCTTAAGTCACGGCGACCGACTAGTACGGCTGCGAAAAAACTTATACAGGTTGGCTTTACAACGACGGAAACGTGGAGGAAAGAGTGGCTGGAAGCGGCTATGGAATACCCATCTGCTTCACTGGACCCAACGCAGAAACCAACAGGCTTCTCCCTGCCAAGGAAACACTGGTGCCGTCTGAACAGAATCCGCACTGGGCACGCCAGGTGCAATTACCTAATGCACAAATGGGGATGGACAGATAGCCCATTGTGTGACTGCGGCATTGAAGATCAAACCATAGACCATATCGTGAAGCGATATCCTAAAAGATGTTATCGGGGCGACCCGGGTGTCCTCTATAATTTAACACCAGGGGCTTTGGATTGGTTGTGCAACCTGGATGTGGATATATAATTTATATATTCTGTATAAATAATGAATATTCCTACTTCACGAAACGCCATACGATTAAATAAATTAATGTATTCCTTTACTTATTTGACATTTCATACTAATTATTCAATTGACCATGTTTTCTTTTTTATCTCTCTTTTTGTTTTTTGTAATATTGTTATGTTATAGCGCATTAAAAAAAAGTATAGTATTAATCATGCTACTGATTTTGTACGATTAAAGGCAAAACATAGTGTTACACAACCCACTATTGAACCACCATGTACCGCACCTATGTTTACAAATAAATCACTATGACTATGACTATTAATTAGGTATAGTTAGCATACTATAAGCATCACAGTGACTGTCCATTTATGATCAAGAGCGCGCAACGAGATTCGATTGAGAAATACAACCCGTAGAGGAGAACAAACAAAATTACCCCCGCAGAAATATGCAAAATTACTAAAAAAAATGGCATTGAATATTTCCAACTGACTCTGCAAAAAATGTATATAAATATCGCACCTGCTCACAACATTTCACGAGAATTGATTGCCGAATGCGACATGTAGACTACAGAAGAACAACCGGAAATCCGAACATACGAAATACCGCACCTATGTTTACAAATAAATCACTATGACTATGACTATTAATTAGGTATAGTTAGCATACTATAAGCATCACAGTGACTGTCCATTTGTGATCAAGAGCGCGCCACCCTTCCCGATCCTGCGCCGGCTCCTGCCAGTTGCCGACCTGGTCGGGTGGTGAAGGTCCTCCACACTGTCCTTCCGGCGACCATTCGGTCGGCCCGAATATGGCCTCTTGACGGCTCAATCCTCCCCTCAAGCCTCTTTGATTTTGTCTCGCCAGTGATGTTACGTTCGGCCACCAACTTCTCGATCTACGTTACCCTGAAATCGTACCCATAATTTTGCTCCTAAGTGTATTTTATGAGAATCTAAATTGTTTAAAGAATACCTCATTTCGCCCTTAATCCACTGTAATACGTACTAATCGAGCTACAAAGGAGTTAATCCTCTTCAAGTCATGTCACGTAACGTACGCTAGATAAAGTCTTAACAACAAACTCTCACGAAGGCACGTTGTTCCTTTTCTATAATACAAGGGTGTTTAAAACGACGTAAAGCACACAGGTGTGTAAAAAGGCGTAAAGTGAATGGCGGTAGAAGGCGGTTACGACCTTTATAGTTTTGATGGTAGATGTGTAATCCGAGAGGTATCGTGTTGGTACGACCGATTAAATTTAAATTAATGTTTTAAGTGTGTACTTACAAGGTGAATGTAAATGACAGGGAAAGT
The DNA here is from genome assembly GCA_905163555.1 of Notocelia uddmanniana. Lineage (NCBI taxonomy): Eukaryota > Metazoa > Arthropoda > Insecta > Lepidoptera > Tortricidae > Notocelia > Notocelia uddmanniana. The sequence goes on from LR991052.1 coordinate 70,977,628, forward strand.
AGAGTATTTATCGTGCTTTTGAAACACAACTACGATTTATTTTTTCTTTTTTGGCAACATGCATGAAGTAGCTGCCTTACCAAAAAAATCAAATGTTTATTCAGTAAGTTTGCTTCAAGGGCTCTTTTACATGTCATACAGCAACTAATACAATATGGCATTTTGACAAGACAACAGTGGTAATAAAATAAACAACAGACTAATACCCGGGCACACGTAACGGGAGATAATAGGAGCAATAAATTTAAAGGACGCTTCCTTCAGCAACTGCAGTAACCTCTAGTGTCAAAAAAACTTTTTTAAATTGGGAGAAATTTTGATCATAAGTTATGACCTCCAAGTAATAGGTCTTGGCGCCCAGAGATTAATAGCGCGGCAGTCAATGCTGATTTTGAGGTAGCTTCAAGGTATGACTCATAATCGTTGTCGAATTTTAGGTTTAAAATGATATTTTTGGGATTTTTATTTTTATTTTTTTTAGTGTTTTTTAAACAAATAGTTATTAATATAGCTCTAGTAGAGTAAAAAAGTACACAGAAGCTATATTTGCAAATAAAATAATTAAAAAAAAAAATTTTTTTTCATTTAACACCATTTGGAAATAATTGCTGGAGAGCTCAATAGTGTACCGTTTAATTTTTTGCTCCTATTACAGGCCACACCCTGTATAGTGTCTCCGAACCCAATAATATAGAGATGTAAAGAGACTATAACGTCTAACCATTAAAAAAAAATAGGAACGTTTTGAATTTAAATTCCGTTACCATCGCTAGACGGTGTCGGCGGTGATTAATGACTAATTGATTATCAACCAAATACTTTGTGCTTCGGTTTATTTTACTTTAATGGCTATTCTATTAAGAGAAGAAACTAGATAGGTAGGCAACGTAAAATAAACTATACAGTGTGTAAGTCTAATACGGGCGAATCTCTTAACGGTGGTTAGTATAGGACAAAGTAAAGGTAATTAGATAACATTTACTTAAAGTTGCAACAATAATTTTGTCCATACAAAATAATTCAGCCCGCAATGTAATGCAAACACACTCACGTTGTTGTATTGCTAATGAACATTTGACATTTCGGTACCGCAACCATGTTTACAGTACATTGCTGCTGAGAAATTTAAAAAATAATAATGATGGGGTCGTAATGAACTGTAATTTAAAAAAAAACTTTTAAATTCATGATTACACTAATGAATACTATGTTCGATTTAATTTATCGCCCGTATTAGACTTACACACTGTATATGTAATTATCGAACCCGCTCACAAAACTTCAAGAGAATCGGTTGAGAAATGCGACCTTTAAAGGAAAACTAACCATTTTTTTTCCAGATACTGACTTAACACAAGATATCTGTATAATTATTTTCTCTGTAAATTTCACGAGATTCGGTTGAGAAATGCAACCTGTAGAGGAGAACAAACAAAATTACCCTTGCAGAAATATGCAGAATTACTGAAAAAAATGGTATTGAATATTTCCAACTGACTCTGCAAAAAATGTATATAAATATCGCACCTGCTCACAACATTTCACGAGAATTGGTTGCCGAATGCGACATGTAGACTACAAAAGACCAACCAGAAATCCGAACATACGAAATCATTTTTGATAAATCGGAGACGAAGACCTTCGTTTCACACGGTCAATTTGTAAGGTACGGATAGTATGGATTGCTTTAATCTAATCTAACCCAATTCTGTTGCCGACTTTACCACGCTGACTCATATGTTCGACCAAGTAAAGTCAAGTGAACAGGTTTTGAGGTAAGCGAAGGGCGTTGCCAGGAACCGATCGCCATGGCAACGGGATTGATCGCGCCTGGGGCGTCAGTTCGATTCCCGGCTGACATATTATGAAGCCAATTATGAGACCTTTACTTAACCCATTCGAAGGGAAGCAACGCTACGTGTGCTGGCCTGTATAGCGGTGTTTTGCTTGGGCTTGTGGGTGTTTGAATGGGTTAAGTAAAGTCTATATAGGGCTTAATAGCACAGTAAATATATAAGGTGCTTCCAAATTAGAAGCCAATAATTTAGGAGATGTTTAATTACATTTATTTAATTTAATCGTATGTCATATATTTACGAACCGTGAGATCTTCGAGAAGACAAGTACGTTTGCCAGTTTTTGTTGCACTTTTAGCACCACCCCGGGGTCACGTGAAGGGTCACGGTGGGTACTCTCCACGGACGTGGTGCAACTTCGACCCCCCTTTGATTACATCAAAATTATTTACGTTAAATTTTAGTTTTCCTATTCAGAACGAAACAATAAATTATAATTTTGCATCATTAATATCACTATCAATCAAATACTCGTAAGCGTAAGCTACACATTGTATGCTTGTTGAAGTGGCCAGTAAAGTGACAGTAAAGAGGTTACATACGAAAGTCAAAGAAGTCTTAATCATTGAATGTCTCATTAACAGAAACCTAACTGATTGTCTCATTAACAGGGCACATACGTGGCACAATTGTTTTCTTTTTTTTCTCCAAAAACGAACATGAACTTTAAATTAGTTTTATACTTAAGTCTACTTCTAAAGACGAGTACTATATAATCTCTGAAAGTATTCTAAAAATAATTTTCATGTGCTCTGCCTACCCCTTTTAAGAATATAGGTGGGATTTTATGTTTGTATGTATGTATAGAAACTTTTATAATCCTGTACTTTTTCTCCATTATAATTCAAGTCACAATAATTTCCGATCTAGATATGAATCCCATTGTCTATAGAATTTTTGCATGCTATTTCAGCATGGCGTTATAAAATGAGAACCAAACTACTTTTGTATGAAGCATCAGCAGCAGATATTGGAGCAGTTTTAATGGCCGCCAGGGGCGAGCTACGTTTTGTCCAATTGTTTAGCTTTTGTTCCTTTTCATCCTCACTAAATACTGCTTCGAATGGCACCATAAAAACTGAAAAGTAGGCAATTTTATTCTATATGTATCCATATTTTAGACGTCGTCTGTGCGATGGAGTCTGCTCAAAGTTCTCCCGATTCATGTTTTGAGTAAAGACAGTCTCCGTAATGTATGCACAGGCATGTGTCCGTGTTGACGAAGCAGAAACAGTTTTTAAAACGACCCTTTTAGCGGTTCTTCCTACCCAGATCGGTTGCACGAGTTTTAGAACTGAGTAAACCTGGCAAGGCCCAAAGCGGGTCTATAATATAGCGTACCAACAGTTATGGTTTTGTACGCATAATTGTTTTGAAAATACACCTCACCGAGTTTCTTAAGCCGGTTCATCTCGTGGCGGAGCTTTTTATTCCGAAACAGAGGTAAAAAGAAACTGTTTATTTCACTCAATGATACAGTACATAATGTCCGTTATTGACCGAGCGAGCGAAGCGAGCGAAGCGTCTTAGTTTCAGCTTCGACGAAATTTTTTTCGTATGTCTGTCCGGAATCCGGATGTTCTCCTCTACAGGTCGCATTTCTCAACCGATTCTCGTGAGATTTTGTGAGCAGTTTTTATGATTAGATAAAATTTTTTGGTCGGAGCCAGTTTTTGGAATTTTAGTAATTTGAAAAAAAAAAATTTTTTTTTTCGTCTTTCTGTTCGGATGTTTTCCTCTACAGGTCGCATTTCTCATCAGAAATGTTATATAAAATTCTTATGTCGAGTCAATTTTTGAAAATTTTGAGGTTTGAAAAAAAAAACAACAATATTTCGTATGTATGTACGGATGTTCTCCTCTACAGGTCGCATTTCTCAACCGATTGTCGTGAAATTTTGTAAGCAGGTTTGATGATTAGATAAAATTTTTTGGTCGGAGCCAGTTTTTAAAGTTTTTGAAATTTGAAAAAAAAAAGTTTTTTTTTTTCTTATTTATATCGAGATGTTTTCCTCTCCAGGTCATATTTCTTATCAGAAATGTTATATACAATTCTTTTGTTGAGTCAATTCGATCGATAATATACTTACCTAACACACTCGTATTTTCAAATCAAGTAATTACCTCAATATACCTAATTTTGCGAGGTCTACAGCTCACAGAGCCACTAGTTATTAGTAGTTGACCGAGCGAGCGAAGCGAGCGAAGCGTCTTAGTTTCAACTTCGACGAAATTTTTTTCGTATGTCTGTCCGGAATCCGGATGTTCTCCTCTACAGGTCGCATTTCTCAACCGATTCTCGTGAGATTTTGTGAGCAGTTTTTATGATTAAATAAAATTTTTTTGCCGGAGCCAGTTTTTGGAATTTTAGAAATTTGAAAAAAAAAATTTTTTTTTCGTACTTTTGTCCGGATGTTTTCCTCTACAGGTCGCATTTCTCATCAGAAATGTTATATAAAATTCTTATGTCGAGTCAATTTTTGAAAATTTTGAGGTTTGAAAAAAAAAACAACAATATTTCGTATGTATGTCCGGATGTTCTCCTCTACAGGTCGCATTTCTAAACCGATTCTCGTGAAATTTTGTGGGCAGGTTTAATGATTAGATAAAATTTTTTGGTCGGAGCCCGTTTTTAGAATTTTAGAAATTTGAAAAAAAAAATTTTTTTTTTCGTACTTCTGTCCGAATGTTTTCCTCTACAGGTCGCATTTCTCATCAGAAATGTTATATAAAATTCTTATGTCGAGTCAATTTTTGAAAATTTTGAAGTTTGAAAAAAAAAACAACAATATTTCGTATGTATGTACGGATGTTCTCCTCTACAGGTCGCATTTCTCAACCGATTGTCGTGAAATTTTGTAAGCAGGTTTGATGATTAGATAAAAATTTTTGGTCGGAGCCAGTTTTTAAAGTTTTTGAAATTTGAAAAAAAAAGTTTTTTTTTTTCTTATTTATATCGAGATGTTTTCCTCTCCAGGTCATATTTCTTATCAGAAATGTTATATACAATTCTTTTGTTGCGTCAATTCGATCGATAATATACTTACCTAACACACTCGTATTTTCAAATCAAGTAATTACCTCAATATACCTAATTTTGCGAGGTCTACAGCTCACAGAGCCACTAGTTTATTGACATTCATAGGTGCATATTATTATCATCATCAGGGGGCGTACTTTTCGTGCCGGTGACGTAAAATTGACGTCACAATGCATATACGATGATTCCAATTGGTGTTATGGTAATTATTAATATTTAATCATCAATCAAGCATTTATAATGGTATTTTTTTCTTATACGACATATTGCATCCGAAGATTATTACGGTTTTTTTTTCATATTTAGAATTTTAATTTGTAAGCAGGTGGGGATCTCATAGTCTTTCAAGTTTTATAACAGGTTATAGAAATGTTGAATCTAAATATGAACATAAACTCTCTATGATGACGACGTTTGTTTAATTATTGGTAATAACTGGTATTACACATGAACCAGTCACAAAAACTTGCAGTATTACCTAATATTGTACTTTATAAGTTGTGATGTGACAGGCAAATTGCGTTTGTAATAGGGACATAAGTGTAAAATAAAAAGTGTGTGTATACATGATTATTGATTAATGAATGATGATTGATCGATTACAATGAGACTAATTAAAATCATCCTGTATGGAGCGTGACGTCACCGGCACAAAAAGTACGACCCCTGATCATCATAATATCAACTGATGGACGTCCACAGCTGGCCACATGCCTCCCCTAAAGAGTGCCAAAATGACCATTTCATATAAGGCCTAAATTGAAGAATAAATAGCTTTTCGTTTTTTACTTATATTAGATATATTTTTGCTTACTTAAAAAAGATACGGAATAAAAATATATTCGGCTAATCACATATTGCTACCAAACAGGGCAATAATATCCTGTTTTTGTACCTTAATTTATACTTTTTAGGGTTCCGTACCCGAAGGGTCCAAACGGAGCCATATTGCTGTCACTCGCGTGTCCGTCTCTCATCCGACACACAAAGATTTTTTTTTATGAACTTGAATCACCCATCCAACAGTTGACCTGCACCGACGTTGCTTAACCTCGTTTACCGCACACGATACGCGGGCGCCACTGGGCCACGAGCGATGTATCGAGCCATTTATAATTTGCATACGATATGCAATATGGTGAGGTTATTTTTGTTCCAATTATTCCATATGGAATCAAATGAAGCTTTATTATTATAATTATTTTTCAATCTGGCACGCGGTCGCGAACTGGTCGCAAAACTATTGTTTTTTTTTTTACGCAATGGGCATTTTCATTTAGCTTGTAGTTACTGACAGTAACAAATCTGAAACACAAAGTCAAATTCGTTCGTTGTGTGTGTGTTTCATTATTACGTCCACAACGAACGAACCATGAATTGGATGCGCATCTAACGTCGGTTCATTATGTCGCTGAGATGGTCGTACGAACTTGAGAGACTGCCGGACTCAAGAGCCACGAAAATCATGACTATCATGATAAGATGGAAGCCGCAGCGAAAAACAGCGAAAGGCGTAAGAAACGTAGTTGCAATTGTGTGGGCCAAGATCTGAGTAAGAGCGAGTAATATCGGAAAGTTTACGAACTGGGCGAAGGTTGCCAAGCACCGCGACAACACGACAGCAAAATTCATGTAAACAAATCACCTAAGTATGAGTACTTTAAAAAGACAACTTCAAGTCAATGGAAGAAAGGAATATAACTTCAAGTATATCATATAACTGAGCTGTTTAGAACATCAAACCTCAGCGTGCGAAAACTAAATTAAAATTACACAAGTCCCTGCATTGTAAATTTGCAAAGCGGAAATATGCTGTACAAGCCGCCATCTTTTTAATGTGATTGATGCTATACTGCCGATATATCTCTTTCAGACATTTCAATATAAAATAGAGTTGTCCTTAGACTGACTACATAAATAGTGTGAACTATCAGGAGACAGCATTAGTATCTAAGGCCAAGTAACTGTAACCTTCATAGAGTACACACACACACATACAAATTTCCTTAACTTGCTGCTGGAAGAGCGGGGCCTCCTGACACAAGTATTATCCATACTAAAAGCCGAGACAGTGCCGAGTGCAAGTCACGCGCACGTGCACGCCACGCAAGCGGTGTGTCATCTACATACTATGACATTTCATACGATACAACGCATATGTCACGCACAATGTGCTCTAATACGCTGGGCTAATCTTGTGCAATTGAAGGGATGTTTACAAAAACAAGATAACTGACTACACTGGTCGACTCCTGAGCCCATTATAAATGTTCCTCCACAAGTGACAACCGGTCTAAGCAGATATGTTGTTTTTGTAAACATCCCTTCAATTTAGAAGCTGCAATAAACGCCACCTTCTGTCTTCATCGTCAGATCAGCTCAAGGTCAATATTTAATTAAAAAATTGGTTGTTTGTAAAGTAGGTTTACGATCGAGATGTTTACGTGATAACGTCTTACTTCACTTGCACTTCACTTATACCTGCGATCGCGCTCGTGAGGTTTTGGTGTGACACAAGTTTCTGAACATGTCACCCGACTAAAACGATTTTAAAGACGTTATCACGTCAAAAAAAATTGGTTGTTTGTAAAGTAGGTTTACGATCGAGATGTTTACGTGATAACGTCTTACTTCACTTGCACTTCACTTATACCTGCGATCGCGCTCGTGAGGTTTTGGTATGACACAAGTTTCTGAACATGTCACCCGACTAAAACGATTTTAAAGACGTTATCACGTCAAAAAAAATTGGTTGTTTGTAAAGTAGGTTTACGATCGAGATGTTTACGTGATAACGTCTTACTTCACTTGCACTTCACTTATACCTGCGATCGCGCTCGTGAGGTTTTGGTGTGACACAAGTTTCTGAACATGTCACCCGACTAAAACGATTTTAAAGACGTTATCACGTCAAAACATTCTTAAATGAAATAAATTAAATTTATTCTGTGAGTAGGCCGCAATGGTACTTTAACAATTCAACATATAGGTATACTAGCCTGGCCTTTTTGAAAAAAAAAGACCACTGCCGTGAAGAAACGCCGACACCAACTAGACAGTCTTAATATATTAAAACCGATTTAAAAATAGCAATTTGCGTTACAAGGGTTGTAACACAAAGAAAGGCCGATACCGCAGATGTCTGAGGCCCGAGCCGCAGGCGAGGGTCATAAATATGCGAGAGAGGGCTTCCTGTTTTACGACCCGTGTTTTGTACACAATTTCACGTCGCCACTTGGCCAAAAAGTGATAAACGCGCTTTTTGGCAAGGTGTGGTGTAAATTTTTTTAGCATTCTATTGTGTCCACACTTATTGGGCACCTGGTACGCAACTGGTACAAAATGAATCTATCAAACCTTTATCGCACTGCCGTATCAAATTCCATTTTTACCGCCCGCCTTAACGTTTATGCAGTTTTTATAGCATTAAAATAAATCCGGTATCCTACGGTTTCAAGTGCCGTAACGACGATCCGTTCCGAATTACCGTCGGATTTATCGCCGGACTTATCGCGACGCTTATCGGCATTACTGCCCAATTTACTGCCCAATTTCAATGACGAGATCGTTTACGATATGACAGATTGGATGGGAGCTTGAGTTTATTAAATGAGGAGCCAAGAAAGAGTAGATTCCCGTTTCGTTTGTTTTTTTTTACAACGGTGGCAAACTAGCATACGGCCTTTCTTATACCACGTCAGTGGCAAACAAGCGTACGGCACGCCTGTATGTAACCGGTTACCTCAGCCTGTGAACGCCGGCAACTTCAGAGGTGTCATATGCGCGTTACCAACTCTTTTAAAAAATATACTCTCCTTTCTTGAAGAACCCCATACTGTAGTCCCTCGGGAAAACTTGATTTTAAATCAATCACATGTTTGACAGCTAGCACTTTCACCGGCAACAAATTCGTAGAGTAAAAGTAGATGATCATTTTAGTACTTTATCGCACTAACATAACAATACCGCGACAGTTGGGATGCGTCAAAGTAGGGAAAGTGACAAGGTACTAAAATGATCATCTACGTTTGCTTTTGACTGTACGTTCGTAGCCGACAAAATGCGAAAGTGGCTACGTAGAGCGGGTTCCCGCCACTGAATACGCTGGAGACAAATGCGGGTGGCCAACAATCAACATACTGCAGGGCCGCAACACTGCACAGCTACAAACTATGTACAGGTATTATTACGGCGGCGGTCTTTTCTAAGGAGGTCTTCCAAATATCACATTCTGCTCTACCTTAACAAAAAAAACGCATGAACATATTTAATGGAAATTGAGTTTGTAAGTACTCAGCAATACTTTATGAACCTACATAATATACCTATTTATACAGGGTGTTTTTATTGAATTCCGTGAATTGCGAGGGCACATTCCTGAGATGAAATAAAGTAATATTTTCTAAAACACTAGCATCACAATTAGTACCATTTCGAAGATATTCAAGAATTCATTTTCGTTAGTAAGTACCCCTAGTATAGTATAAAAAATCCTTAACAATTAAACAGTGTTGACGTTTATGTCATTCTAATTCCGAATATTGTCATACTTGGCTTTTGCTTAACTCCACGTGAACGTTTAAAGTTGTATTGCATCACCCGTGGTGATATAATTAAATATGTTAGTATGCAAAAAAAAATGATTTTTTTTCTTGAAATTTGTATAACTAAATATGCTACGTCGTCTTTATGGCTATAAATGTAAAAAAAAAGTAAATGTAAAAGTAGTTTATTCTTCAAATTAGGCATATTACATGCACCTATAAACGTCAATAAACTACTACCGGTTCGGAAAAATATACATCTGCCACGAGAAGAACCGGCGTAAGAAACTCGGCGAGGTGTCATTTTTACAAAACAATATACATAGTATAGTTAAATATAAAAGTACAGTGTCAGCTACTACAAAATAACTGAAATAACAATGCTACAGTAGAAAATATATTTTCGCGCTAGATTACCCGTACCATGGCTACTTAAAGGATCGGAAATCAACAAAAACACCCTGTATAAGAACTATCTTCTTACTTGTTCATTATGAATATGCCTTAGTAGGAACTGGGGACATTTGTTATTGATTATTTTTATTAGACGACACTCTTGTCAATACAGTAAATTAAATACATGCAAATACAAAAAATTTGGCTTTTTTATGACATTTTATTTTCTAAACGTAGTAATACTTTCGTGGAATAATTTCTGACGAGACAACTCGTATACAGGATGTATACGTATTATGGATATAAAAGGGATATTGAGGAAAAATCTGTAACAATAAAAGATACCGGCAACTGTATTTAAGTGTCTTGAGGCCGATTTAAGAATTAAATAGAAGGCTGAAACGTGGCTGGGAACCTAGTTCACTTAAATCTGTCAATAATCTGGATTTATTTAATTATAATAATAATAATATCCTGCAATCCCTGTTCCGGCCGAGGATTGTATAGTACTTTTCTCAAACATGTTAGAAAATAATACAATAAAAAAACTACAATATAAAAAAAACTAAAAAATACAAAACTTCCAAAAATAGCAAAGCATCACGACAAATAACAGGCGATAACATCAGGCGATTCGTCTGCTCGTTTGCCACCTATGTCATAAAAAAAAAATAACGCAGTTCTGATGATGGGATTTATGAGGAATTGAGGGAACTCCTCAAATCTTAAAGGCAAACATATAGTTATTTTTATGTTTTTATCAACAATTCGAGCATGTCCATCCAAAAATGTGACATTTGATGAAGTGGAACTGCTGATGATGATCAGAACAGAACTCTTCAACGACGAAAAGTTCACGTATGGCGATTTGTCCTTCTAGCTGTGTTTGTTAAGCAAGTTTTATTTTCACGATTATTTTTTGTCATGCTCAAGTTCTGATGATGGGATCCATTAGGAATCGAGGGAACTCCTCAAATGTGAAAGGCACGCAAATAGTGATTTTAGTATTTTCATGAACTAATCAAGCATTTTCATTAAAAAAGTGACATTTGATGAAGCGGAACTGCTGATGATGATCAGAACGGAACTCTTCAACGACGCGTAGTTCATGTTTGGCGATTTGTTCTCTTCGTTTTGTTTGTCAAGCAAGCTAGGTTTTCAGGACACATTTTCATCAAGCTTGAGTTCTGATGGAGGATTCCATGAGGAATTGAGGGTACTTAGTCTTCTACCATTATAAAGATTATAGCCATTTTTATTTTATTGTATGGAATCTAAGAGTGTGTGTAATAATCTTTCACCGGACTGCCCCATTGAAGTCGGTTTTTTCTTAAAAATTATAATGTATTGTTTTAATATAACGGAATAATTGTATCAAATTTTAATATTTTCATTCAATTTTTAACTGGTAAATTTACCATAAATAATGTATATCTGAATTACTTTAAGTAATAGTACTTTCCGTCTCGCACGCAGGCTAGATGACTTCCAGACTCCCGAACAAGCCGGTTTCCGAAGAAGCTTTAGTACCGTAGACCACATCGATACGCTTCGTCAGGTTATACAGAGGACCGAGGAGTATAACCTGGTCTCTGTTTTGCGTTCGTGGACTATCAGAAGGTCGAAAAGGCCTTCGATTCGATCGAAACCTGGGCTGAACTACAATCTCTTCAGCGGTGCCAAGTGAACTACCGGTAGATCGAAGTACTGAAGTGTTTGTATGAGAACGCAACTATGTCAGTCCGATTCCAGGACTAAAACTCAAAGCCTATTCAGTAACAGTGGGGAGTCAGGCAAGGAGATACCATTTCTCCTAAACTGTTCTCCACTGCACTGGAGGATGTTTTCAAGACTCTGGACTGGAGAAGGCTAGGCATCAACATAAACAGCGAGTACATCACTCAATTTCGGTTTGCTTACGTTTAAGCAAGTTGCAGATGTTTACATATACCTAGGACAGATTGTCCAATTAGGTAGGTCCAACTTCGAGAAAGAGGATAATAGTCGAATCCGACTCAGCTGGGCAGCGTTCGGGAAGTTACGGCACATATTTTCGTCCAATATTCCGCAGTGTCTTAAGACGAGAGTCTTTGACCAGTGTGTGTTGCCAGTGATGACCTATGGAACTGAAACGTGGCCGCTTACTATGGGCCTGATAAGAATGCTCAAAGTCACACAATGAGCAATGGAGAGGGCTATGCTGGAAATCTATTAATGACCAAACAGGAAGCAAACCCTAAAAACTAAAAAAAAAGAAAAAAAAGATTTAAAATTAAAATAAACTCATATAAAGATTCCGACTGAAAGACAATATTAAGAACCTCTTCCTTTATTAAAAATCAATTAAAACTGAAAGGAAGATAAAACACTTACAAGTCCACAATTTATAATCCACTTGCAATAAAATTCAGTGATACACCCACAAGAACACCAACCGTCCGCACTGTCACGACACCTATCTTCAACTGAGGGAAAAACATTTTTTTTCCACTGTGGCCGTGGGTGTTCAAATTATCACTTACTTCATTGGCTACACATTTCAATGGGTGAAAACGAGATCAATACAGTTATTATTAGAAATTAAATGCATATGGTGCTCTCCCTATGACACCCACTGAAGACGGGGAGAAAACGTGACGCCCGAAAAGGGACACTCGCATGGCAGACAAAGGGATACGGACCGACCGACACCTGTAAGGCGTAAATAACAACAAATAACAATCTATAACTATATGTATACCTATTGTCGGTTTACCCACGTAATCGTTTCACTTATTTATTTTCGACACGTGAGTGAGTCGTTGATTTTTACGTAACAATATTGTTGACTTGGTTTTACTCTCTATTTTAGGAATAAACGTAGTCATAAAGTAAAAGAGTGATAATACTACAGCAGAAATAATCTTTCTTTAAGAAATTCATCATCATAATATCATATCAAATCAGCCGAAAGGCATTCACTGCTGGACATATGATCCCCACCAAAACGTATCAAAATTTACCTACACTTAACAATCTTAATACAGCCTGTATATTAAGTTCTATGATAAATAGAAGAAAGAAAAGGAAAGGATTGCCTGTTATACGCACGATTGATCTACAAGTCGGTCATATTACATTACCAAGTTGAAAAGGTAGTAACTAAAAGGAAAATCCTAGTTACTATGGATGTTTTTGACACGGTCAGACTCTCGTATATAGAAACTTGAGGAGGAACAAGAGTCTATTGAACATATTTATGTATACAGTCGAGCTATACAAGGCAAATCACAATATAAACAACATAAATTTACGCTTGTATTCATTCATACGTAGCGTAGGCAGAGCACATTTTATATTCACTTTACTAGGTAGATGTATGCAGCAAGTTGGTGTATTATTACCTTTCTTATTACTCAAAGAGTACATCTGAACGACTGTCAACTTAATACATCTGAACGACTGTCAACTTACAGCAAGTTGGTACGATTCAACATGCACTATTGTACTTTGTCGCTTCCATTGATTGGAAATTGATAACAATTCAATTTTGTATGTGAGCTTTTTTCCGATGTAATCAAATAAAGATAAAAAATTAAGTAAACCACATTTTTAAATTCTCGTAAATATTTCAATTTCAAATAAATCAATTTCAAAAGTGCCTTAATCTAAAAGATGGTAAGTGACAAGTAAATCTGTTCTTTAGTAAATCTGTCACTAAGACAGATTTACTAAAGAAAGTGAACTGCTGTTCTTTTTGTGCACTGTGACTGTCACAATTTCATAGTAGTGACGTCATTACGACGATGGTAGGCTTTTTTCACATTTCCATGAATATTTACAAAACTAATAGCTATAAAAATAAAATGTTTTGGGGTTTTCGTTAACAAATTAACGAAATGAGCAAAATTTCATACTATTCTTAAAAAATTGAAATGTTGTGTATTAAGTATGAAATAATTCTAACATGATGTTTAAACGACAAGATACAAAGGTGTCAAGCCGATTTTGAGTCCCCGCTTATGTGGGGAACAAGTCTTTTTTAAAGTGTTAGACTTGAAACTTCGTGTACCTATGGGCTCTACGTATGTCACACAACCAAACATATATCAAAGTATTCGATATGAATTCTCTAAAGGGTTTAATTAATATTTAATAATATGGAAAGATTTACAGGTCACTGCCAGCTGCCAAACCATATGACAGTTTTTTACAGAAAACATGTATCTGATAAAAATGTACAGACACTACCCAAGTTTATCCTTTGCCGATCTGCATTCCTTTCCCGGACCTTTTGGCCAATTTCGAGAATGGCATTTGGATATCCATGCCGCCGATGCGATATAACTCGTCGGGGATAGTTGGGCGGTTAGAGTCTTTTGAGGACGTTTTTCCAGCCCAGTGGGCTGATGTGCATTGAAAAGATTGAAGTTGGTCAGTCTGGCGCTGAATTAGGCCCTTATGAGATTGGAAGATACACGGAGCCGTTTTTAGACCGAATGGCAACCTAGTATGGTACTAAGGGATATGAGTAGTGTAATATCGATCTTAAACTGAACAGCCTTGCAGTGTGGTACCTTCTGCCATAAGAAAAATAGGCACAAAATACAGAAACTCACACACTGACATTTCGCCTTGGAAAGAGGCGGTAATTATAATAATAAAACTGATTTTCCTCCAAAATGGAAACGCGGAAAATATGGTAAAAAAAAATACTTGAATTATAATCATAATAATTGTACAAAGGGAAAGGCAAAAAATCCTACATCAAATCTTATCGCCATATATCCTTGGTCCCAGGTCCTAGCAAGTGTTTTGAAATGGGTATAAACAAAAGGCTACTCAGATACTGGTTACCGAGGAACGTACTGTCCAAAAGCCAGTACGCCTATCGTCAGGGCCGATCCACCACCGATTTGGTGCGGGAAGTGGTGCGCTGTGTGGTAGGGGCCCGGAAATCCAGACGCCACGTTGCGGTCATCTTTTGCGATGTTTCCCGCGCCTTTGACACAGCGGACTATGCACTCGTCGCCAACGAACTCGCCCACTACGGCATAAGAGGCCCGGCGACAGAGTCAATACTCTCATTTATGTCAGACAGATCCCAAATCGTAGTCGGCGACAGGGGAAACTTCGCGTCCTCAAAAGTGCAAAACCTGATGGGCGTCCCACAGGAATGATGCCTCCCGAACACTCTGTTCAGAATTCTGCTGAACGACTTGCCATATGCGGTAAAAGGCGCTGAGATATCGTTAGCGCAACTGCTGAGCTGGAGATTGAAGACGCTCTAAATCAGGTTATTGATCAACTGCACGTATGGTTCCGGACAAACGGCCTGGCGCTAAATAAGAAAAAACATGCGACATGAAATTTCAACTAAGCGGCCACGCAAGCCCGGCCCTGAGGGTGTGTGCGGGTGTTACCTCTATACAGCACGCGACCAGCACACGCCTCCTGGGTTTCCAGCATGATAACGCACTGATGTGGCAGGAGCACATTGACGAGCTGTGCGGGAAGTTGGGGCGTGCGTGTTTCGCGCTGAGGCGACTCACGCGCACCGCCGGCAGAGCTAAGGTGCGCGAGTGCTACTTCGCAACGGTGCACTCCCTCCTGACCTACTGCAGGAAGTTATGCGCCCGAGCCTCTGACTGGAAACGTGCTTTTTACCAAAAAAAGCGTGCCGTGCGCACGATGGCCGGTAAGGCTGAGGAGGCCCCGGCACGTGAGCTTTTCCGGGATCTCTGGATCCTGCCCCTGCCTTGTTTATTTATACATCAAGTGGCATTGTTCACTAAATAAAATATAGATATATTCAAGTTCAAGGGCCTAAATACACATAACCATCTCCGGAGCAATAACACCAAAACAGGCTGATCAGCGAAGCCCACAAACCTGCTAAGTCAGAGCGGTCGGTATATTATTTGGGGCCCTCATTTACAACCGCCTGCCTGACACTATACGTAATGCAACTACTACCGACTCTTTCAGTAAGGAATTGAGAACTTCGTTGTGGAGCTATTTTATAGCTAGGAAGATTTTTTCAAGCAACTACTGCTGCTGTAATAAGTTTTAATTTTTATAATGTGTATACATACACATAATTACCTTTTATACCTACTTATATTTTATATTGTTAATTGTCACGCTACGCGTACGGAACAAGCCGCTTTCTGGCCAAGTTTAGTAATAAAATGATGTACACAACACGCGAGGTAGTAAATAAAGCCCTGGATCGCATATGTAAATATACATCCCTCGCCTACAGCTCGGACCGCAGAATCTGCGATCTCAGCCTTTCTTTGCTTACCACCCTAGTTTTGTAATGATTAGTATGGTTCCGTATGAAAGACGACTTAGTCGTTGAACGGTTTTTTATGATTGATCGTGGATAAAGAAGAAGTTTAAATTTGATTTACTGTCTTTCTGCGGCACCTCTACAAAATTGACAACATTTCAAATTTTCAAGTAGTATAACATATATTAACTCATTTCGTTAACGTGTAAACTAGAAAGCTTAATTTTTTTATATATTAATAGCTATTCGTTTTTGAGATATTCACGAAAATGTGAAGAAAGCCTGCTGTCGTCTACATGACGTCACAAGGCTGAATTGTGACAGTCACAACGCACAAAGAGAACAGCAGGACACTTTCTTTAGTAAATCCACCTTATTAACAGTGCTTCTGTATGATTTTTTACGCTTTGACGCCTTACTTGTCACTTACTCTCTTTTAGAATGAGAAACATTTGAAATTGATTTTTTACCCTGTATTTGATTTAATCGGAAAAAAATTCACCATAAATTTGTATCATCTGAACGATGTCCACTGCTGGACATAGGAATCCCAAAGAGCGCCACAATGAGCGAATATAATTTTATAAAACTTACTAAAACACTTGGAAATTATCACGCTTCACTTTGGCAGTTTGAAAGATTTTCGATGTGTCATGTAAAGTTGCTGTTTTGATGATCAGTTAACAAACCAAATACAAAAAGCTTTCTGGGCAAAGATGGATCACCCTAATATATCGTAATTGGAAGATAATATTTTATTTCCAAAAATTTCAAACAAGTAGCTGAAGTACATAAAGTAGTGTAATATATTTTACACCACACTTTGCCAAAAAGCGCGTTTTTCCGCACGCCTTTTTGGCCAAGTGGTGACGTAAAATTGTGTACAAAACACGGGTCGTAAAACAGAAAGCCCTCTCTCGCATATTTATGACCCTCGCCTGCGGCTCGGGCGTCAAACATCTGCGATATCGGTCTTTCTTTGTTTTACAATTCTTGTATCGTAAATAGCTATTACAGTACATACATACATATGGTATTACTTTATCGCACGAGTGCGGTAATCAGCAGATTAAGTGCATATGTCGAAACTTTAAAGAGCCATATGTACTGTAAAACGTTGTATTTACGATACACGTGCGAACATGTAATCCGCAACTCGTGTCGAATTAAAACACTCCCTTCGGTCGTGTTTTAATTTATCACCACTCGTTGCTAATTTCCTATTATCTGCACTTGTATTACTATTGTGTTAGCACATGAAGCCCTTCTATTTGACACACCACAGCATAGGTTTCAGAGATTTATTTGCAACATTCCACTCGAATAATACACCAGAAGTCAAGTTGGCCCTCATTTTTAGAATATTCTAAGGGTCCATGGTTCCGTGTAACGAGCGTTTTGTGTCCGGTATGGAGTTGTGAAATGTTAACCCCTTCATGCCTCATTGTTGCTATTGGCTAGTGCGAAGTAGGTGGTGGGGGTAAGCTAGGCGATCGCAGCGCACACCACCGCAGAAATGTGTACTTACCGGGGACATCTGTCAAATTTACTTTCACGTTTCCTATTGGTTTCTTAACGGTTTCCTACGATTCGTTTCGTTTGTATTTATTTATTTATTTCAGTAAAATCTCCAGTAAGGGGGGTCTTTCTCGTTTACTAAAATAAATTAAATATTCATGTGTCATTATTTGACACCTCTGATAATTAGACATTTAATAATTATAATTAGAGTTTGAAGTTTCTGACGTGCACATAGCCAATTGGGGAGTCATATATCATGTTTGTGTTTCTTGCTCTTTGTCCTTGTAATTGTATAGCCACAATATTTGAATTTAAACTTTCGTGAGTCATTTCAAAATTATATTACTCAAACGGTTAGAACTCACGTATAAATTGTCACTCCGGGCGACATGTTTCGAACTCTTCGGGAGTTCTTCCTCAGGACGAGTGCACCTGCGACGAGCGCGCCTCGCACACTCCTGAGGAAGAACTCCCGAAGAGTTCGAAACATGTCGCCCGGAGTGACAATTTATACGTGAGTTCTAACCGTTTGAGTAATATAGCCACAATATTGTGCGTAGGAATCTAAAAAATGTTTAAGTTTTAATATATATTTCGATGTGACGCGGGACTACTTAAAAAATTTTAAATTTTGTTTTTTATATTTACTTACCATTATTGTATTTTCCATAAATATAAAGCGCGAACATCACAACCTTTTTTATTTCTGCATATTGTATTGTTTTAATGTGTTTATCATTTACTCTGTGTTTTTTTTGTATATACGTTCTTTGTCATTGCATAATTGTAGTTGTACCTAGTTTATTTGTAGTGATTGTAGTGTGCACCGCACATTGGACGCGCCATTGACAGTGACAGTTGACATTTTATTAGTTTGCGCTCGCTGTCACAGTCATGAGCGCTGTCAGATGTTAAGGTCATGTTCAAATTTAATTGGAGCGTACTACAAGCATCGTCACATTTTATTATTGATTTTTTCTTTTACTTCTTTCTCGCCGGAAAAGTCAGCGCCAGGCCCCTGAGTCGGCATTATGCTGAGGCGGCGAGACCTCGTGTTGATATATATTTTAATTCTATATATTTCCTTCACTACTATTTTTTTTTTCAGTAGTACGGTCAGCTGTAAAGTAACGTGACCCCTCCTGCATAGAAGTTTATATGACTATACAATACTTGTCACGAATAAATGTTTTATTCTTACATGCTAAAGTTTTACCCACAATCGTCACAGATGTAGTTTTCAAAACTGTTTTCCAGCTCCACGACACAGAATAAGTAATAGTACTGTCCACGATACAAACGATACGACATAGATTAAAATTGACGGATGAAGACTAATTTCGATAGCGTCCCTATTTGCGCGGCACAAAGAGCTTTACCCTCACCAACACAATGACTTTGAAAATCAAATATAGTGTATCGATTCCGAAAATTCACGGTACCAAGTTTTCTCCACATTCGATTTCTTCCTATCCTAAAATATTCAAGCAATCATATTTTGGCTCTAAGCAGACGACAATCCTGTTCCTCAATCCTCATCTGCTCAGAAAGCCGTTTCAAAGAAGACGATACTTTTTATTGAATGCCCCTAAGCCAGTTAGTTCCTGAGCGGCGCGCGGAGTGAGATAAAATCTAAGGCTAGCGGTAAAGAGGGGCGACATCAAAGGGAAGCAAGTATCTGTCTTCTCTGTTGAACGGTCGTCGTATAACTTACCCTTGATTTTATTTTCAATGTAATTTTAACGACCGAGAATTCGAATTAATCAAGTACCTAAGCGATAAAGTTAAAATTAATTAATTGAAAATCATCCGGAAGGAGGGTGTTGAGGGCTAATCTTAAATTAAAAAATCCGGTTTCAAACTTTTAGAACCTCGTTGAAGGTGATATTATTCGGGTGGAGTTCTAATTTTTTGATTCCAGTTGGCTTTTGATTAGTCTATAATTTGATTGAATTTGAATCCATTGTCACACGGCTAATTGTCGTACACACGACCCTGTTTAGTAGACGAGTTTGTAGTGATCCTGCCTACGAAGTTGGCGGTCCTAGTTCCAAATACCGGTAATTTATTTGTGTGATAAATACGAATAATTATTTGTGTGATAATAATAATCTATACTAATATTAATGTTATCTATACTAATTTTATAAAGCTGAAGAGTTTGTTTGTTTGAACGCGCTAATCTCAGGAGCTCATCATCCTCCTAGCGTTATTCCCAGTACAGTTGCATCCTGCAGAATGCCTGGGGTCCGCTACCTAATCCCAAGAATTGGCGTAGGCACTAGTTTTTACGGAAGCGACTGCCATCTGACCTTGCAACCCGAGGGGGAAACCGAACTTATTGGGAATAGGCATGTCAAGTGAGTGGGCAACTTGACTGATAGAAGTTCTCAAGCCGCCCGGAGGCCTCTAACTTGGCTTAACGACTGCTATCAAAGACAGCAACCGGGATCAACGGCTTAACGTGCCTTCCAAAGCACAGGAGCGCTCAGTTAGTAACCACTCAAAGCGGTCACCCATCCAAGGACTGACCTCGCCCGACATTGCTTAACCTCGCATACCGCACGCAGTACGCGGGTGCCACTGGGCCACGAGCGCGCGCTAATCTCAGGAACTACCGGTTCGAATTGAAAAAATATTTTTGTGTTGGATAGTCCATTTATCAAGGAAGGCGTTAGGCTATATAATATCACGCTGCGACCAATAGGAGCGAAGACGCGGACAAAGTCGCGGGCAACAGCTAGTTAGATATGAATGTGGATATATGGAAGAGGCAAGGTAGGATTAACAAAAGGTGGATGGATTGTGTAAGAGCCGATATATGAATAGGAACTAAGTGATAACAAGATGACGCGTGGCAGATGTATGGAAAAAAGTCATTATGCGCCGACCCCAAATAGATTGGCAAATGAAGCAAACGATAAGCACAAATAGCTATTCTTGAGTCTTGGATGTTTTCCTTGTATGTATATCGCTGCCTAGTACCCATACCCATAGTACAAGTTTTATTTAGTTTGGGACTAGGGCGAATTGTGTAAGATTGTCCATAGATATAAAAAATCGACCAAGAGCATGTCGGGCCATGTTCCGTGTAGGGTACCGTAGTTGCCCAATGAACTTACTTAATAAAAAATCGATAAGTAGCAAAAGGGAAATACCTTTGCAGCGTTTCATAAGTCTTTTATTAAGAAAAGATGACTTATTACGATAACTCAAAAACGGCTTAACTGATCATGTCTGGTATAGTTTTCTGTCATAATTTTTTGGGCCCATGGTTAAAAGTTTTGAGGGGGGGGGGAATATTTTTTTTGGAGTGAATATTTCCGAAAATATTCAATGTGAATATTTTCGGAAATACTCTCTCATATCTCTTTGTTGTCACGTCAGTAATAACTGATAACAAACTTAGGCAGCTAGCCCTTGGGCGACAGTGGCGCCATGTGTTGAGCACTAAAACGGTAGCGCTCAGTAAATCATCTTTATTCTCTCTTGAGGATGCGATCTGTACGGATATTTATGAGCTCCTACTTGTTCACAACAAATTGGAATACGTGAATTACATATATTTATGTGTCACTGCCTGTTTACAAATATTTGAAAATAACCCTTGTGTCAATAGTTATGTCTATGTGCTTCCACTTGTTTAAATAATTTTGTAAAAATCATAGGCCAGATATTTATTATTTTTCAGGTGCTTAAATATTATTGAGAGGCTTGCTCAGATGAATATGACGAATGACACGTGTATATATTTTCGAATGATAGATCTGTTCAGATGTATTTGTACGCTCCTAAGTACATTTATCTTTGAAGGCTTGGATTTGCTCATATATTTATGAACTCGACTGTACTAGACGACGATATATTTAATAATATAATAATATAATATATTGGGGGACATTCTTACACAAATCGACCTAGTCCCAAACTAAGCAAAGCTTGTACTATGGGTACTAGACGACGATATACATACTTATATAGATAAATACATACTTAAATACATAGAAAACATCCAAGACCCAAGAACAAATATCCGTGAAAAATGCACAAATAAATGCCCTGGCCGGGGTTCGAACCCGGGACCTCTAGCTTCGGAGGCAGAGTCACTACCAACTAGGCTAAATAGATACATACTTAAATACATAGAAAATATCCAAGTCTCAGGAACAAATGTTTCTGCTCACCACAGTACAGAAACAAATGCCCTTACGGGGATTCAAACTCGGGACCTCTAGCTTCGGAAGCAGTGTCACTACCAACTAGGCTAAACAGGTCGACTGTGCCTCGAATATTAATTAATTTATTTTAATGACTAAGATAAATAGGAGTCTAATATTTGAGATTGACTCTTACCATGCGAGCTCGCATCTAAAACCGTATAGTAACAATTATACTCAATCCCATAATGATTACGCACTTACATGCTAAACGACACGAAACCGACTCAAATACACACGCAACATAACAAACTTACAACGTTTCAATTCCATGAAACTGTATGATTTAATTTGGAACCAATACGTCTTAAGTCACTGATTGTTGTAATGCCTTATGCCGTTTAGTTTAATGTTATTTCAGTACGAAAACCGCAACGTTAAGTGGGATAGGCGCGAGGGATATACCGACGTTAAACTCGAAAAAGTAATATGTTCATACAAATATTCATGGACTTGTGCCCTTTTTCAATTAGTGTAGTCAATGTGTTACACTCACTTGAGGAAAATCGTGTAATGTGTGTATAGTTGTATATATTTGTCGTCTTTTCTAAATAGACGATGGTAAGTGATGCGGTGAACGGTTATTACTTACTATGCAAGATTGAAATTATGTGAATGTTAATTATTTATATACAGAGTGTTTTTATTGATTTCCGTTCCTCCAAACCTATAGCCATAGAAACGACGTAGCATGTTTAGTTTTTCCAGATACTATAAAAATAAAATCATACGAAATAATTAATTATAATCGACTTTAAGTGTTAACGTGGAGTGGAGTTTTTGAAATGGTACGAATTGTGCTACCAGTGTCTTAGAGAAGATTACTTTATATCAACTCAGGAAGAACGGAATTGAATAAAAACATTCTGTACACTAAATCTACAAGGTGAAATCTTATTAGTGTAATAAAATAGAAAAATTTGAATCTGACCATGATTTAGAACAACTTTCTTATTTGAGAACGACGGTTAAAAACTTTTGTTGTAGAAGAGCTGCGTTGCAAGACTTCCACCTTTTACATGTAATGTTTCTGATGGGATAAATGTCGTAGGTACATACATAAAACGAGCGAAATTTAGGTATAAAGGAAGTTAAATGAACGATCGAATTTCTGTCCCATCTCGTTAAATACCAACATTATCGAAAGTCCACCGAGCCCTCCGGTTTCAGACCCTTGACATAAATTAGAGGTCAGGAGGTTTATTCATTCCCTTAGCACGAGAACACCGTAGATACGAGTATATACTCGTAGCTAAAACATTTATAGTGGCAAATTTTTGAAGTGGATACTTCTTCGGTGGCAGCTTATGTATAATTTAATACTCAATACTCAATAGTTTATTGCACATAATTGATATAAAGGTGTTACAATGCGGAGTGTCGTAAACATTATGTACCCTGAGAGGGCGCTGCAGTTATGGGAACGGAGCACTTACCTATACATGCTAATACAAAAAATCTTAGTCTACTATTATGGCTACTTATCTATTATTTCAATAATAATATGTAATGACGATGGATATGTAGTTCATTCTAACTTATCATCAAAATATTCATTTATGGTATAATAAGACTTCTCTATAAGCAATTGTTTTAGCTTATTTATGAAAACTGTGTATTTTATTTCTTGTTTTATTTTTACGGGTAATTTATAAGTATTATAAATTTTAATTGACATTGGTAAAGGGCCTGATGTGCATAATTTAAGTCGTGAGAATGGTAACATTAGTTTATTTCTAGAGCGTAATGTACAGGAGTTAACAATTTTTTTTCGGTTTGTGTAGGTTTAGCTACCTTAGGGTGCCTTTCCATCAGAGATGTGATCATATTCATTGGTCCACATAGCATAGCACGGGTTTACGTAGCGTAGCTTTCACATCCTCGCAGCATAGCTGAATAGCACAGCTCTGG
Organism: Notocelia uddmanniana; assembly: GCA_905163555.1. Lineage (NCBI taxonomy): Eukaryota > Metazoa > Arthropoda > Insecta > Lepidoptera > Tortricidae > Notocelia > Notocelia uddmanniana. Next base: position 71,001,387 of record LR991052.1, read on the forward strand.
TGGTAAGGCACCCTTTCCCTTATGTTTTAGCAATTTTAGTTCCGTTAAGTACTAGCGATTTAATTGATGGTCTAGTGGAAGTAATATCCATTATTTTCCAACTTTATTTCATTTTCAGTACTGGTTTCGATATGTTTTCTTGTTTGACTACACTTAATGTTTTTCAATTTTTTTCTTAGCACCTTTTATAAATCTCTAATTAGTCCAATGGTCGGCTGCTAGAGAATGCCATTTGGCAGGGTGACACCATAGCACAGCTTTGTTGGTAAGGCACCCTTTCACTTATGTTTTAGCAATTTTAGTTCCGTTAAGTACGAACGATTTAATTGATGGTCTAGTGGAAGTAATGTCCATTATTTTCCAACTTTATTTAATTTTCAGTACTGGTTTCGATATGTTTTCTTGTTTGACTACACTTAATGTTTTTCATTTTTTTTCTTTGCACCTTTCATAAATCTCTGTTTAGCCCAATGGTTGACTGCTAGAGAATGCCATTTGGCATTAAACCCGCCATTTGTACAATCAATTAGCTGTTTACCCGGTCGCATCCTTAACTTGGCTACCGGCTTAGCCTAGTGATTAGTAGACCTGCCTTTGAAGCTGACGATCCTGGGTTCGAATATTTATCTAACGAAATACTACCTAGTGCCCTCGTTTTCAAACTTTAGTCCGGTTCACTGCTAAAGATTATAAACTGGGACAAATAATCGTCAAATGACATGTATTTTTACAATAACCTTCATTTGTGTAACTGCGTCGTAATGGTTCATTATGAAACGTTTTATAACGACCTGAACGCCTCCGCAGTACTGTAATAAACCTTTATACATCCTCGTTATAGATGGAACCATAAAAGTCGTGCAACAATTAGAAGCCTTGGTCACAAAGAGTACGGTCGCATACGGTACCTATACATTAATTTTTGCTGAGCATTATAATTCAATTCTGAAACAGAAGCGATAACGCTTTTTGTAATTGCATTTGTCGCACAACGCACAAAGTGTGCTGTATGTAAAAGCGTTTTTACAAACGACACGGCTTTGGCGCGAGCCGTGCAGAAAAGACGTGCGTTTGAATATTATACAGCGCTCCACAATGTAATAAAAAAAAGGAAAATTAAAACTGTTAACGTATTCTATTAGTATTTCGTATAAGAATAAAATGAAACCTCACGACTGTGTGTCACACGGCAATTTAACTGTAATAATTATAAAAGTTCAAAGGTTTTAGGGAAAAATACTTCCCGATTACAACAAGAAAAATATTGTATTTTATTAAATTTCACTCTTCGTACGGCAGTACTCTTACAAAAAATTCACTATATACGAGTAGATTTCTGAGAATTTTGTGCTTAGTAATGTTATGTATGACGAACAGGGTATGTTGGTATACAAGGTGGGCCGTGTAACTGGAGCAAATATTTAAAAGGACGCTTCCTTATAGCATTTGCAGTAACACCTGGTGTACAATTTTTGTTCAAAATTTTGATCTAAAGTTATGACCACCGAGGAATGGATCTTGACACCACGCGATTATAGCACATCAGTCAATGCATTGTTTGAGGTAGTATCAAGTTATGAATCATAATTGTTTTTGCATTTTTCGGTTTCAAGGATACTTTTGGTATTTCTTTTTTTTTTCGATTTTATTGACTTTTTAAAATAAATTGACATTGATGTCACTTCTGAAAAGTAATAAAATACAAGTAAACTATATCTGAAGAAAAAAAAATCCAAAAAAAAAACATTTTTTTTATTGAGACTACTTGGAATTAATTGCTGGCCCACTAAATAGTCCACCGTTTAATTTTTTGCTCCTGTTACAGGGCATTTCGTTAAAAAAATATAGAGAAGGAGTAATAATGATGAATAATAATGTGTAATGCGTAAGAATTCACAACAGGTAACAAGAACTTATTACTTTTTTATACATCCACAGTAGCAAACAAGCATGTTGCCTAAGTGTGAGCTAAAGCTGTAGCCTATTGATAATACATGAGATCCGAGAAAAGTCACAATTGCACTTACATTAATATTCGTTACAAAATTGACACTTTATACCTTCATTAATTTTTTCTTCTTTTATTTGACGGCCTTTTTAGCCTAGTTGGTCAGACACTGCCTCCGAAGCTAGAGGTCCCGGGTTCGAATCCCGGCCAGGGCATTATTTGTGCATTTAGCACGGATTTTGTTCTTGGGTCTTGGATGTTCTCCATGTTTTTAAGTTTGTATTTATCTAAATAAGTATGTATATTGTTATAGTACCCATAGTACAAGCTTTGCTTAGTTTGGGACTAGGTCAATTTGTGTAAGATTCTCCCCCAATATTTATTTATTTTTTATTTATACCCTTCAAACACAACCTTTACCAGTAAAACTAAAACTAAAAGCCAAAGGTCGCTTTACAGCACTAGTAACTTAATCCCGGCCGAGTGTTCGCCTGTAATTATCACTTTTTGCAACACCCGACCCTGGACATCGGACGAGGGTGTTAGATCGAATTATCCCGGCTGTGCGCAAATAGATTACTGGACGGGGAACAAAGTGAGTGTTAATTGTTACAATACTGTCAACACTCGGATGCTCGGTTCAAATGTTACATAAGCTGTCACGTTACGTCGCCTTCCAAGTGAATTGAAAGGCGAGGTAAGCAGACTTTTTTTAAAAGAAGTTGAAAGTAAAAAAAGTAAAAAAAGGTAAAAGAAAATGCTCAAGGTCGGGGTAAGCTTTTATTTGGACAATTATTGTTATTAAGGCACTCACAGATTTTAGATATATAAAAAAAATTACTATGGAAGATTAAAAGGTCAAGCACTGTAAATCTTAAGTAGGTAGCTCAAAAATTTGGAGCATACAAACAGAAGACTCGGCGCCTCGAGTAGAATGGTACGGCGACTCGAGTAGGTTGGCGCGTCGGCTTGAGTAAGTTGGCGCGTCGGCTTGAGTGAGTTGAAACGACGGCTCGGGTTAGTTGGCACGACGGCTCGAGTTAGTTGGCACGACGGCTCGAGTTTGTTGGCACGACGGCTCGAGTAAGTAGGCACGACGGCTCGAGTAAGTAGGCACGGAGACTCGAGTAAGTAGGTACGGAGACTCGAGTAAGTAGGTACGGAGACTCGAGCACGGTGGCTCGGGAAGAATGGCTCGGCGTGTCGAGAAAGATGTCACGTTGTCTTTAGTAGGAGAAAAAGGGTTTACGTCGAAGTAAATACGTGAGCACGAGGTCTTCTTGAAGTGCAGGGCCTGGCTTGGCCCTGCACTGACCAATTGCGACTTGACTGATGAGAAGTCGGCGAGAAACTGCATTGTCCTAGGCAATGTTTGGCTTTTATACTATTTCTTGCCGTTGTTCGAGAATCCATAGTTCTAAATTTACTATTTCTAAATTTACAGGATACCAGTATACAATTTAGACGTAAAATGATTACAACCTTAGCTATAAATGAGTTTTGACAATGTCCGTTGCTATGACGGTCGATAAGAAAACATGTCAAAAGTATTAAATTCTAGGATAATTATATTTGTTTTCGTATGAAAACAACAAAATAATTGAAAATATAAAGCTATATCAGACAAGGTAAGTTTCCGGCGTGTTTAGTGTGTCCCATAACATAGGCAGTGCCGGAAACATTGAAATTTTCGAAAGTAATCAAAGAAACAATATTTTCCTGCCGTTACAGTGATTCAAGTGAAATGTTTAGCGAAAGAACAAGGTAACGATCGAGAAAAAGCGCATTGCCGCAACCTGCAAGCGAGGGTGAGCAGATGCTCTTAAGAACACAAGGTATGCTACAAAGCTCGTCTTTACTGGCTCCCGATTAGAAAGTGTCCTAGCGTTAATGATTATTCTTAATTTGCTCTGCATACTAGTTTTCGAATTCTGTACTGTTGAAGCCATGAATGTTTCTGTATGTCAAAATGTTTAAAAGCTTATAGGTAACATACAATTTCCCAAGATACTATCAGACAAATAAGGAAACGAAAGAGCGCCGTTGAAAATGTGGGGCGAAATATTAAACATTCCATTGTGACATTGCAGTGAAAACTATTTTCGTTTTACATTATTAATAATATTAACACACTGGTACAGTTGAGTTCATAAATATGTGTACGTTCCCAAAACTTTAAAAATTATCTGAGCAACATTAACAATAAAATCGTGTGTACATTTTTATTAAAACATCTTATTATCGAACTCGAGTTGTACGAGATGACTTCCAGATTTAAATTCGAGTGGCTTACCTTTCGGCCGTTGTATTTGCTAAAATATCTCAAATAACCAGAAAACATTTATAATATTATTGTAATTGGAAGGTAAACTAAACGCAGTCCCTTCAGGGCTTATCAGTCACAATTAGGGTTGTCAGGTTTTTTTGACAAATACATAGTGGTTTAAAGATCTCATAAATAAAGTACAGTTAGAAAAAATAATTATTTGTTTATTCTTCTTGAGTTCTTGAAAATAAAAATAAACACAAACTTTTTTGTCATTATAATAACTACTTTATTTAGTAACATATTTTTGATTCGATTTTACAAGCCCTGTTAAAGTTTTGTCGTTTATAAATATATTTTACTTACGTTTACTTTATCTACCACAAGACCACAACTTTAACCGCCAAATCAAATGTCATGAAACAGACATTTCAAAAGTGCTAATAAGGGGTTTACAGACAAAATATAATTGTATCAAATGTCAGTGTCACTGTCATGTTTTCTTGTTATGTTGCGTTCGGAAACTATTTTGTAATTTTCGTAAACCATAAGTATTTTAGTTGTTATTTGTTAATTTGTAATGTATGATAAAAATATAGTATTCTAGCGTACTTTATGTGCTTTGTATATTATAAAGTACGCGGAGCCAAAATACAGTACAATACTATATAATATAGTACGTCTGGCAACCCTATTCACAATAGGCATTCACGGGACGCTTTCACGACACACTTATACTTACGTACGCCCATTGTGCGACCCCTCATAGGCCCGGAATTCGCCGGGAATTGTGTTTTATCACCGTACGGTGTCGGTATGCGGACTTGTCGCTTTATTACCCGGAGGTTTATTTACGGAGTTACAGCGAGAAAATGGAATTTTAAAGAACGTTACACGGTGCTAGTTACTGTGGGGCAGGTCTCAAATTTCTGGACAATAGTTAATGGTATCTAAACTATATTTTCTCAAACATGCAATGAAATATTGATGTTATTTTCCTTATAACAGGCTGCGAAGTATGACGTTTCAGGTGCGGCTAGGACAAGAGGTCGTTAATGCAATTTCATACAAATGTTGCAGGCCTAGGCCGGCAAAGTCCTCTTTTTTAATTTCCATTCCACATAAATTTGTGGCACAGGCATCATGACATTCTGCCACTATGCGTATTAAAAATAAAACTTTGATTTTTTTGTTGTTTATTTCATTGCATGTTTGAGAAAAGCACTATACATACCTCGGCGGGAAATATGGGGTTGCCCGCCTGAGACCTATCCGACCCCGCTTCGCTCGGCCGTCTATATGTCATCGGCCGGCAACCCCTTTCGTCCCGGCCTCTGTAGTAATGTACTATTTTTTTATTAAGTAGCTACCCGGCCGTACGAAATTATAGCGAGTAAATATAAAGAACGTTACACGGTGCTAACTAGTTACTGTTGGTGGAGCTCAAATATCTACCCTCTTTTTCATAAACCGACACGTCCTCACCTGTCACTTCACACCTCACCTTTTTTTACGGAAACTGTCAAATGTCGTTTGCCAAATGGTTCTGAAAAAGTAGAATTTTAACGAAATACGCGAATCGTGACAATGTTAAATATTTAAATGAAAAGTGTAACTCAGTTTTAAAACAATTTTTAAAACTCAGCTTGTTGTTGTTGTTGTGTTGTCCGTGTTTGTTTGTCGGCCTGTTTAGCCTAGTTGGTAGTGTTGTTTAGCCTAGTTGTTGTTCGAAGCTAGAGGTCCCGGGTTCGATTCCCGGTAAGGGCATTTGTTTCTGTGGTGAGCAGAGACATTTGTTCCTGAGACTTGGACGTTTTCTATGTATTTAAGTATATATATGTATTTATTAAATATATCGTCGTCTAGTACCCATAACACAAGCCTTATTGAGCTTACTGTGGGGCTAGTTCGATTTGTGTAAAAAATGTCCCCTAATATTTATTTATTCATTTATTTATTTATTTAAAACCTCAGGAATATTTTTTTTCTAGTGAATTAAAGCTTGACATCATTTTATTACGTAAATTGATGGAGAAAGTTGTAATGATATAATATTTATACTAGCCAGTACCTATGAGATAATTATTACGCCATATAATTTTTTTGTATTAAATAAATGAATTTTATTCACATATTATACTCGTAGTCAAATAGGCCGCAATGGCACTTTTACAAGTCAAAGTCTACTAGCGTGTCTGCAAAGAAAGACCACTGTCGAGAAGAAACGCCGAAACAAAATCGACAGTCAGTCATTTTCTCCCATTAAATAGGCCGCAATGGCACTTTTACAAGTCAAAGTCTACTAGCGTGTCTGCAAAGAAAGACCACTGTCGAGAAGAAACGCCGAAACAAACTCGACAGTCAGTCATTTTCTCCCATTAATATGCTTATTACAATGATAATACTTGGCCTACGTAATATAAGAAAATCTGGGTATGGACAAAAAGAGGCCAAATATTTACAATGCATAGTTCAACAAGACAACATGGCGTAACTTAAGGGGGCGCAGTGCGATCGGTGTGGATCGGTTCTCCATACAAACGTATTTACGCTCTCATTTTAAAACGCCATGCTAGAATAACATGAAACTTTGTATACACAGTGGGATCCGGCATATCTAGGTCGGAAATTAGTTACTGTTGCTAGAAATTGAAAAAGAAAAAAAATACAGCGGTTTTTTGAGTTTTTTACGGCTTGTATGAAAACCTTAAAATCTCGTTTAGGTACTTTAAGCAAATTTCCGACCTAGATATGACGGCTCCCATTGTGTATACAAAGTTTAATGTTATTTCAGCAAGGCGTTTTAAAATGAGAACGAAACTACGTTTGTATGGAGAATCGAATTCAGCCGAGCGTACTGGGGACTCTTAACAAGCGTCTGATTGGTTCACCTTTAAACTCCAAGATATTCCAATACCGCATTGTAAAGATACAGCGACAATGCTCTTAGGTACAAAAGAGACCAGCTATTTCTAAGCCCTCAAAGACCGACCGGATTTTATAAATGGAATTGTTCGAAAGTTTGAAATAAGCCCAGCCCCGCGCTTTCGGTTGGTTTTAGCTTTCGTTAAGCCCTGTTCGACGTGTTGACTATTCTCTTTGAGATTTTAACACCATTTTAGGCACCTTATAAGTAACTTGTAAATTAACTAATGATAAATTTGTCATGATTTACTGCAATTCTTTGAGCATATACTGGCATTACCCTAATTTTTCATTGATGGTGGTTGATGTGATTCACCCCTGGGCGGTGCTAAAAGTGCAACAAAAACTGGCAACCGTAATTGTCTTCTCGAAGATGTCACGGTTCGAAAACAAATGCTATACGATTATTATTATTATTGCTGATCATATTGTAACTTCGCGTCTAAACCTGTCTACTATTTTTTGTATACTACGGCAAGCATACACTTAAGACGATGGACACTATCGACTCCAGAATAATCCGAAGAGCATTTGTCTTGGTTGATTTGAGGAGCCAATGTATTGACAGGGTAACAAACGCAGGTCCCTGACTCTCGACACAGCGCATCCTTGGGAGCTTTGGTGACCTTACTCACCACTGGAAACACCACACCAATACCTACCTTTAAAGTTGTGTTATGAAATACTTCCCCAGTTTGACTGCTCAAAAAATCAGCGGGCTATACGGCGGTGCCTTCCTCAAAACTGATTTTTATAGAGTATTGTGATTTATAAAAATGTGTGGTACTGTCGAAGTCATATCCAGCTTGTATAGGGTGGAAATTAGTTTCTGTTGCTTGAAATTATAATGGCGAAAAAATACAGCGATTATTAAGGTTTTCATACAAGCCGTAAAAAACTCAAAAAACCGCTGTATTTTTTTTATTTTTCAATTTCTAGCAACAGAAACTTATTTTCGACCTAGGTATGCCGGATCCCATTGTGTACACAAAGTTTCATGTTATTCTAGCATGGCGTTTTAAAATGAGAGCCTAAATACGTTTGTATGGAGAACCAATCCACACCGATCGTATTGCGCCGTGAGTGCCTTAACTGTTTATAAAAGCCAAGACACACCGAATGCGTGCGCAGCACGTGCGCGTGCAAGTGTGCGTGCACGTGCTGCGCACGCATTCGGTGTGGCTCGGCCTTAAGGCCTCTATCGATATGATCGCACGTCTAGGGATTTAAATCAAATCGCAAGCTCGCGTCACGCCCGTATCGTCATAGAGTTATCGGGGAATATACAAAAACATGCATACCAAAATGAGAACCTCCTTCCTTCTATTGAAGTCGGTAGAAAAATGGTGTACCTATACTTGTATTATAAGGTGCTCCCAAATTCGATGCCAATACTTTCAGAGCTGATAGCACTCGTCCTTAAAAGTAGAAATAAGTATATGACTAATTTAACGACCTCGGAGAATGTATATATTAGTTAGTTTATATTTAGTTTTAGCTTTTAGAATTAAAAAAGATTTATGTTACCATTTACAGTTTATGTTACTTTTTGGAGAAAATTAGGTAAGCAACTGTGCCACGCAATAACACCCTGTTAATGAGATAATCACTATTCAGTGCTTAAGACTTCTTTTATTGTCGTGTGAATCCTCTTTACCGTCACTTAAGAGGGTGCAGTACGCTCGGTTCTCCATATAAACGTATTTATGCTCTCATTTTAAAACGCCATGCTAGAATAACATCAAACTTTGTATACACAACGCGATCCTGCATATCTAGGTCGGAAATTAGTTTCTGCTGCTAGAAAATGTAAATGAAAAAAAATATAGCGGTTTTTTGAATTTTTTACGGCTTGTATGAAAACCTTATTAATCGTTGTAATTTTTCTATATTATAATTTCAAGCAACAGAAACCAATTTCCGACCTAGATATGCCGGATCCCATTGTGTGTACAAAGTTTCATGTTATTCTAGCATGGCGTTTTAAAATGAGAGCGTAAATACGTTTGTATGGAGAATTCAATGTACTGCGCACTCTTAACTGGCTATTTGAAGTGATACCCATCATGTCAGGTAAATGTACAGAATGATTATGTTTGCGCAAAATTTAAATTAATTTTTTTGGTACAGAAAATAAAAGCTAAAAGTTAATATTCTTTTTTATTAATTTTTATTCAAAGTAAATTAATTTGATGTAATTAAACGTCTCTTAAAGTATTGGCATATAATTTAGAAACACCTTATAATATCTACTGTGCTATTACGCCGTGTTTTTGTGTCCTGATCTTTTGGAACTATTGCAAGCGCCATTTTCATTCGTTAACCTGATCTAGTAACGCGTGATATACAGTGCGTTACCGGCAAGCGGGCTTTTTTTCATAACGAACAATAGTATGTTTCATTAGCAACTGCTGGTGTGTATTACCGAATCATAATTATTCGAATTAACTATACAATTGAACTTCTAAAATCTGCACCTTCAATGTACTAGGTGCACTTGCTTAAGATGACGTCGTAGTAAACAGAACATTAAGGCGCAGGGTAGGGCAAGCCATTCTCCATACAAAGGTTGTGCTCGTAGTAAACAGAACATTAAGGCGCAGGGTAGGGCAAGCCATTCTCCATACAAAGGTTGTGCAAGTTTTTTGCGTTAGTTTTGGCAGTTCAGCATTTAATTTTATTTTTTATTGGTACATATTGGATATACGCAGAACATGATGTTGAAATTTTGCATTATTTAAAAAATAATAAAAAAAAATAACAAAACAAAATTAATAATATTAAAAAAGAAAAACATCAGGACATAGCTAACAAAAAAATAAGCATATGGACCAATAATAGTAACTGGTGTGCAAACACAAACGAAGAAAAACTTGCACAAAGTTTGTATGGAAAGAGCTTGCCCACCCCTTCGCCTTAAGAGCTGTCATTTGTACTGTCTTGGCAATTGACAACATTTCATTTTTTAAAGCAGGCTTTTTTCCGATGATATCAAATAGAGGATAAAAAGTTAAGTAAAACCACATTTTTAAATTCTCGAAAATATTACAATTTCATACTAATAAATCAATTTCAAAAGTTCCTCATTCTAAAAGAGAGTAAGCGACTAGTAAGGCGTCACAGCGTAAAAAATCATACAGAAGCATTGTTACTAAGACAGATTTACTGAAGAAAGTGAACTGTGTGTTCATTTTGTGCGTGATTTCTTCGTATTTTCTTCGTTGCAGGCGTCCATAGGCTGCGGTGACCGCTTACCACACTTGTTTGCCATTGACGTGGTATTTAAAAAAAGTAGTATTTCTATTTACATCAAATCATGTCGTTCTATAAATATGACCATTATACAGGATGCGGCGTGTAATATGAGCAAAAAAATTAAAGGACGCTTGGAGAAATCTGCAGTTACCTTTTGTGTTCAAAAAATGTTTCTCTTTTCATTTCGGAGACATTATGATCTAAAGTTATGACCTCCAAGATAATCGAGCTTGATACCAAGAGATTATAGCGCGGCAGTCAATGCCGATTTTAAACTAGCATCAAGTTAACTGAGCTTGATTGGTTCCAATAGCTCAATAGCTAGAGCGATTGGCCGTGTATGCCAGATGTCACGGGTTCGAATCCTGCTGGGAGCGTTAAAAATTTTCAATTTTTATTTTTTATTTGAAATTTAGCATCAAGTCATGATATGAATCATAATAGTTATTGCATATTTGGCTTTAAAGAATATTTTTGTTATTTAACAACTTTTAGTATTTATTAAATAAAGATTTACTAATATCACACCGATAAAATAAAAAAGTACACGCTATATAGACATGTTTAAAAAAAAATATTGTAACTATTTGGATATTTCTGGAAAGCTCAATAGCGTACCGTTTAATTTGCTCTTACTAAAGGCTGTAGTACCCTGTATACAAGTCGCACGGTAAAAAAACAAACATTGTAACCGGCTTCGTAGAACACAGTTACATGATTTCCTAATGATTAATAATAATAATAATGATTATACATCACTCATCTTTTTTTAGGGTTCCGTACCCAAAGGGTAAAACGGTACCCTATTACTGAGACACCGCTGTCCGTCCGTCCGTCCGTCTGTCTGTCAGTCACCTGGCTGTATCTCATGAACCGTGATAGTTAGACGGTTGAAATTTTCACTGGTGATGTATTTCTGTTGCCGCTATAACAAAAAATACTAAAAAAACAAAATAAAATAAATATTTAAGGGACACCCGTACAAAAAAAACTTTTAAAAAGTTGCTCGTTTCGTTCAGCAGGCGCTGGGTTTCAAAATGAAAGGTAAAAACTTGACCACAATTCTACTCGAAATTATTTAACGTTCATATTACTGATATTTTTTTAAATATTATTATTTAAAATAAATCCAAAAAAGGTTATAATAAAGTGTCTAATGTTGTATAGATAATACGAAACCCTTCGTACGCGAGTCTGACTTGCACTTGGCCGGTTTTTTGTAGAAAAGGAGGCAAACGAGCAGACGAATCGCCTGATGGTAAGCGATTAGCGCCGCCCATGGACATCCGGAACACCAGAAGGGTTGTAATTGCGTTGCCCGTACGTAGTAGGGTGTCATGTCCTACCCTACAATGTTTCCGGACCCAGAGACTCTAGATACCGGCATTGGGAACCCAAAAACTCGTGTCTTTGTCGACGATATGGGTTTTTGGCTAAAGTTGGGGTGGATTGTAGACAAACTACAAAGTTGTGGTAATCAAAAAAAAACGTAATCAAATATTTATTCTGCATATAGGCCACAAGGGCACTTTTACATGTCGAAGCGTCAATTTATACAATAAAAAAACAGTCAATCTTACTTAATAATAATGATTAAAAAATATACTGATTGACAATTAAATGAAAATAAATTACAAATATTAAGGACGTATTGAATACGATGTGTCCGAATAAACATAAAGTATATACAATTAATTTAATATCTCAGAGATGTATCCAAATACGATTAATAAAAATTATTTCAATGTCCTTAGAGATGTAAATGATCTCTAAGCGCTAAAATTAAAATAAGTAAACTTAATATTGTTAGAGATGTATAAGGTCTCTTAGCGTTAATAACAATAAAACTAATCCAGAACAGGATTATGTCTCTCGTCAATCTACATACAATAAAATAACACAAGTATTAAGGTATTTACTATGCCCATGGAAGCATGAACAGACCGGACTCCACAAACAGCACCCGATCACGAGTATGACCCAACATTTAACTATATCTGCTGATACGAGTATCCGGTGATTTTTGCTCGTCAATGCGGATTTCCTCGCGATTCCAGAAGAGTAAAGGAAATATGAAACGTTAACATAAGTACCCAAAATACAATTTACATCACACTAAAATTGTGTACAAAACACGGGCCGTAAAACAGAAAGCACTCTCTCGCATATTTATGACCCTCGCCTGCGGCTCGGGCCTCAAACATCTTCGATATCGGCCTTTCTTTGTTTTACAACCCTTGTATCGTAAATAGCTATTACGTATACTGTATCTTGGAGCCTCGTCTGAAGTCTGCCAACAAACCGCTATGCGGTTTGGCAGAAAAAAATGTATATTTAGTCATAAATAAAGTTTCTTGAAAAAAAAAACGGTCGTTGATTCGAGCCAGGAATTGATTCCACGACCGCCGTTTGACAGCCGCATGCTTGAACCAGTCGGTTACCGTATCTTTCAAAATACCTACAGGCAACAGCCCGTATGGTAAAAAAAAATAGGGGACAATCTTACACAAATCGACCTGGTCCCAAACTAAACAAAACTTGTAGTATGGGTACTAGACGATACTGATACGAAAACTCATACAGATAATCTACATCTAATACAAAATCTTTTATAGACCGTTACTACCGGTTTTTATTGCTCGGAAAGTATATATTTGACCACTGTATAACTTGTATAAGGAAAAAGTTAAGACTGCCATGTTACTTATTTGCCATCTCAGCGCCGTCTCGTAATTTGTAGGAAAACACATTAAAGCCCCTAAAAGTCCATTTTTCACCCGAGTGTCGCTCTTTGGCCAATTAGCAAGTCAAATATTTCTTTATTTCCCTTTCCAAACCTGAGATCGACACTCTGGGTTTTCGGCAAACTTTTCATCAATACCCGAAAATCAACCTCATTATTTCCATCGTACAGTTCAAATTCCAATGACGGTGCTTGGAGAGTTCCTGGAAATTCAAATAAGGCTTCTCCGCTACGCGATTATGAGTCTTATTGTAAAGAAATAAGTTTAATTTAAGATTGTATGGATACTTTGTTAAATGTATGTTTTAAAATGGGATCCTTTTGTATGCGAATGGAATTTTAATGTGTGTAATTACAATAAATGATAGCATTTTTTTTAATCCAAAGGTGCTCTCGACTCTAGTCTGGGCCTTTAATTTTAATCTGGAAAAATGACGCTTTTGAAGTTCGTTATTAATTAAAGACGCTCATCTATTTGGGCTGTTTTCTGATTGAATAGAAACGTATCTTTAAATTTTCTCTTCGTTACTATTTAGTACAGGAATACTGCAAACTAACAGCATAGATATTATACGTATTTATTGGATGTATTATTAAGAAATTTCGCTTGAGACATCAATACAAATTAAATTTCATCCTAAAAATTACTTTATCCATGTAAATTCTTCTACACGAAAGAAAAGGGTAAAAAAGAAAACCCGGCCAAGTGCGCGTCGGACCACGCACAAAGAAGGGTTCCGTACCGACACCTCCTAATCTACATTTAAAAGCACTATTCAATACATTTAATCAAAAAAGGTCGTATCTTCACAGGAAACTTACGTCACTTACACCCCTTTGTTTTGGCAATAAAGTTTTTCAGCAATAACTCAAAAACCGTTGAACCTATCTTGTTCAAACTAAAAACCGTTGAAAGTATTTATTAATGTACATCATCTTGATTTTTTTCAGAATTTTAAACTTCGTAGTTTGGAAACTAGAGGGGGGGCACACTTTTTACGACTTTGACGGCTAATATCTCACCAACAGTTGACTTCAATAGAAAAGTATTTTAAAAACCTCTATGTCATTTTCGAACACGCCTATGTGCATTAAAAAAAATGTTGACCCCCTGTTACATGTATGGGGTGCCCCCCAATTTAATATTTTTTCGTAATTTCACATCATATTTCTATAGTGGTTCATAATATACACCTTCACACCAAATTTCATAATTGTAGTGGTCATAGTCTCCGAGTAAATCGGCTGTGACATACGGACGGACAGACAGACAGACATGACGAATCCTAAAAAGGCTCCGTTACTATGTAAAATATGATAGAACATCATTACAAAAAAAATGAATTCTTAAGGAAATTTTTATTTTTTAACAGGATCCACTTATTTTCAGTAGTGCTTTACTTGTGTTTCTATATTTTACAACTTAATTATTATTTAAGATGTTATAAGCGGCCGCTATTTAAGTTGTAATTGTTAGATAAGAAAAAATATTCGCCGGTAGGCACGACCTCTCGATCGCTGTAAACCAACTGGGTTACCGTGGGTATCTCTCGTGATTAATCAGACTAACTAAAATTTTTGGAAAGCAGAAGCGACCAATAAGGAAATTATAATGTTTGATCAAGGCAAAATATTCGTGGCCAAGCGGCGCCCGCGTACCGCGAGCGGTATGTAACTTTGACCACTTTATGTGGTAACTAAGTCATTTATTTGCATAAATAGTGTGGCAACAAGATGGTCAACATATACAATTTGATCAACTATTTTGTCTCACAGACATGCAAATGTCAACGGATATTATCATTAGATATTATGTCACATTAAAAACATTACAATTCAAAACATCTTTAAAAAATCACTATTAAAAATATTACTATTTAAAAATAAACAACACAATTATTATCACAAAATACATAAGGAAAAAGATACAAAATGGAAAATAATTTAAAGTAAATATGCAAAAACATGTCAAGGCTTAATAATTCGGTATGTCAAGAATTCTTTAATGCTATAAAATTTTCTTTGCCAGTTTTGCAGGGCAGGTATACAAGCTTTATAAGGCAAGCATGTTATGTCGTTTGGGACACAATTATAGTATATTACGATATAGCTATCCATGCCGTGATCGGCAACGGCGACCCTAGCTAGCTACGAGCGTGAGCACGAATGTCGCTTGCCAAGCCGAACTTGCTTTTAAAAATTCTATCGCAGGTGGGGCAGTAAAGCTGACCAGACATATTATAGGTGTAATTATAGGAGGGTTTCGGCCGGAATTTATGTATCTGACGTTTCGCATCAAGATCAGTGAGACGAGCGTCTTCAAAGTTCTTTACGCTCGTTTTGACACGAGAACGCCATTCTGGACGCAAACCAGCATACTCCTCCCATTTGTCAGGTGGTATACCGCAGGCAGTTAGGTGGCGCTTAAGGACGTCCGTGTAACGTAGGTGCTGCCCACCTTGGTTCCGTTTACCAGCTGATAGCTGGGAATAGAAGACGGCTTTCGGTAGTCTGCAATCACTTACTGAGGAAAGCCCTGACCGTTTGTGTACTCGATTGTTTAATTGTATCAAAACGGAATTTGATGTCTGTTTTAATTTGAAGAAGATTCAAAGCAAGGTCAAAGCTAAATTTAGCGACTGGGCTACGCCAGACATTCACGAGAAGAGACGCCGACTCTATGACTTGTATGATTCGCGAACTACTGATAAAAGGCCGGAATTTCTAGAGTACGTCAAAAACTATTCAAAATCTTTTAAGATAATGTGTGTCGCTGCTAAAGCCAATTACTTGTCAAAAAAGATCCAGAACTCCAGTGACAAGATTAAAACTGTATGGCAAGTAATCAACAACGAAACTGGGAAACGTAAGATAAAAGATCCGCACTTCAGCCTACGAGTCGATGATACTCTAGTAAGTTCTGACCACGAAGTAGCAAATCATTTTGAGCGGTTCTTTTCTAACGTACCCATCGAGACCACGAAGTCTTTGAAGTCATCACCAAATGTCGCTGAATCCTTATTGAAAGAAAATGTTACGGAATGTACAGAAATCTTTAGCTTCACTTACGTAACCCCCCATATTCTAATTAAAGCATTTAGATCATTAAACTTAAAGAAGACTGAAGATCTCTGGGGCCTTTCAGTGAAAGTATTACATTCCGTTGTAGAATCAATCGCACCTTTCTTAGCTGATATTTTCAATAAATGTATTGATACTGGAGTTTTCCCTAACCTAATGAAGCACAGTAAAATTATCCCGTTGTTTAAATCAGGAACCAAAACTGACCCTACCAACTTCAGACCAATCTCAATACTACCGGCATTAAGCAAAGTTTTTGAGAAACTTATTCTTAATCAGCTTGTGTCCCACTTTAATCGCAATAACCTGCTCAATAGCAATCAGTTCGGATTCACTAGAGGTCGTTCTACCACTGATGCCGGTGTGGTACTAATTAAACATATTTTTGATGCCTGGGAAGAGGCTCAAGATGCTATTGGGGTGTTTTGTGATCTGTCAAAGGCATTTGATTGCGTTAATCACGAGAATTTAATTAGAAAGTTAAGTCACTATGGGATCAAAAATGGTGCTCTTGACCTTGTTACATCGTATCTGTCGGAGAGAACACAACGGGTAGTGATCAACGGGACTCAATCAGCAGGGACAACGGTTGCTCTTGGAGTTCCTCAAGGATCTATTCTGGGACCATTTCTGTTTCTTGTTTATATCAATGATTTACCAAACCTTGTGAAAGATAAACATGATATAGTGCTATTCGCAGATGATACGTCGCTTATCTTCAAAGTAGGCCGCAAAGAGAAAAACTTTGACGGTATTAATGAGACACTAAGTACTGTTGTGAACTGGTTTACAGCAAATAATCTACTCTTAAATTCCAAGAAAACAAAGTGCATCAAATTCACTCTGCCTAATGTCAAGGAGGCAAACAATTCCAAGATCAAATTGAAGTCTGATGAACTGGAATTTGAAGAGAGAACAGTGTTTTTAGGAGTCACCTTAGATTCAAAACTGCAATGGCACGCGCATATTGCCACTCTGGCTGGCAAACTTAGTTCTGCGGCCTATGCAGTAAGACGTATTAGACAGTTGACTAACGTTGAGACGGCCAGGCTGGTGTATTATAGTTACTTTCATAGTGTTATGTCCTATGGAATCCTTTTGTGGGGAAAAGCGGCAGACATCCAGACCATCTTCGTGCTACAGAAACGAGCTGTACGCTCCATTTACGAACTAAAGGCCAGGGAATCCCTCAGAGAAAAATGTAAGGAGGCAAATATTCTTACTGTAGCATCTCAATATATTCTTGAAAATATTATGTATGTTCGGAAAAATCTTCATGAGTTCAAACTTAACAGTGATATCCACGACTACAACACTAGAAGTAAACACAAGATTGCAGTGAAAGCCAGTCGTCTCCGGAAGGTTAGCACGTCGTTCGTGGGGAACTGTATACGATTTTATAATAAAATACCCACCGAAATAGTTAATCTGCCACTGAGTAAATTTAAGTCTCATATTAAACGTTATTTGCTAAGCCAGGCCTATTATGCTGTCAACGATTTCTTAAATGATAAAAATGCTTTTAAGCCAGTGATAGTATAATTTTGTTAGTTAAAATATATATATATATATACCTATGCTTTACTTAGCCTATTTCCTTGTACAGCTCTTTCGTTGCGTTTTATGAAACATGATGCTGTTTCTTGCCGAACAGTTGTTTTAATCTTTTATATTATTTATTAATGTCCGGCAGCCTGAATATGTCATGCTCGCTTAAAAGGCTTTGCTTACGGTGGCGTCGTTGATCGGGTCGCCACCTTCCCTAACAAATGGTCGAGGGAGGCGATGGCTGAGATACGCGTCATACTCGTGATCGGGTGCTGTTTGTGGAGTCCGGTCTGTTCATGCTTGCAAGGGCATGATTAATACCTTAATACTAGTGTTATTTTATTGGAGATTGACGAGAGACATCATCCTGTTTTGGATTAATTTTATTGTTATTGACGCTTAGAGACCTTATACATCTCTGAGAATATTAAATTACTTAAGTGCTATTTTCATTTACTACTTATTTTAATTTAGACGCTTAGAGACCATGTACATCTCTAAGGACTTAGGAATAATGGACGCTCAGAGACCATATACATCTCTGAGATATTAAATTTATTGTATATACTTTTGTGTATTCGGACAGAGACCGTATATATAGGTCACTAAAATTTTTTTTTTTATATAATGTCTTATAAGTTAATTTTAATTGAATATTGTGAGTTTGTTTATCACTATAGTTTTAAAATCATTATTATTATTGTCTACTTTTTTTTAGTTCTGCAATTCTGTTTTGAAAACATTATAATTATCATTGTCAATTTATTTAATTGTATAATTCATGTGTTGACTTGTAAAAGTGCCCTTGTGGCCTATTTGCAGAATAAAAATTTTTGATTTTTTTTTTTTGACTCATACGCCAGACATGCCCACACCACCTTAGCTGACCCTTCATCAAGAGCGACTCCATGCCAGGCATCTTACAACGACGAAGTACTTCAGTGTTGGGGACGCGATCTTGCCATGTTATACGCAGAATGGAACGTAAACAGCGTAAGTGGAACGTGTCTAGCAAGTGAATGTCGCCTTTGTACAAACACCATGTTTCCGAAGCATATAAAAGAATCGGAAGAACCATGGCTCTGTACACCGACAACTTCGTCTGTAGCTTTAGATCATGCGATCCCCAGACACGATGCGTCAGCCGACCGAAAGTGGACACAGCCCTAGCAATCCTAGATGGGATCTCGGAGGCTAGCCTGTTATCCTTTCTGATCTGGCTACCAAGATACTTGAAAGAGGACACTTCAGTTAGGGTTTCCCTTCTATAGTTAGATTGGACGTGTCCGCTTCGCAATTACGGGCTGGTTGTTTTAGCACTTGAGTCTTGGATATGCTTATTATTAAGCCAAATCTAAGGCACGACATTTGCAGAGCATCCATCTAGGATTGAAGTGCCTCCATGCTATCGGCCATCAAGCAAACGTCATCGGCATAGAGAATCTCGAGAACGGAGAGCTTCTTGACTTTAGTTTTAGACTTGAAACGAGTTAAATCGAATACACTTTTGTCAGAACGAACGCTTAGTTGTACTTGTCCAGAGCATCCAAGGAGCGAGTCTTCAAGCACTGTGGAGAAATATAACGCAAAAAGAGTTGGAGCCATCACACAACCCTCTTTGACTCCACTGGTGACTGGAAATAGTTCCGAAAACTCGTTTTCATGCCGAACTGTAGCTATCATATTTTCATGAAACTGTCTGACTAAGTTAACGAATTTTTCGGGACACCCAGTTTTTTGCAAGATAAGCCAGAGAGCTTCGCGCGGTACGCGGTCGAAAGCCTTTTCAAGGTCTACAAAGCACATATGTAGGGGACGATTTTCTTCTAAGCTTTTCTCTTGGATTTGTTTCAGAACAAATATAGCATCAACAGTGCCCCTATAAGGTCGAAAACCGCACTGGCTCTCCGGCAAGAGCTGTTCT
Source organism: Notocelia uddmanniana (assembly GCA_905163555.1). Lineage (NCBI taxonomy): Eukaryota > Metazoa > Arthropoda > Insecta > Lepidoptera > Tortricidae > Notocelia > Notocelia uddmanniana. The sequence goes on from LR991052.1 coordinate 71,021,077, forward strand.
GCTAAGATTTTGCTGGCAGTGGATAGAAGGGAAATGCCTCTATAGGAACCGCAGTCGGAGATCTGACCCTTACCCTTGTACAGTTTACAAATAGAAGCATCTCTCCAATCTTGAGGAACAGTTTCTGAATCCCAAATCCTGAGTATTAGTTCAAACAACCTGTTGTTAACGTTTGGTCCGCTGTACTTATAGATCTCTGCGGGAAGGTTGTCTGATCCTGGTGTTTTGTTATTTTTGAGTTTTCTCACTGCCACAATATATTCGTTGTAGTCTGGAGGTAAAGCAAGGTTTTCCAATAAAGGCTATGGTTCTTCAAGGTCCGTATGTAGGCTAAATCAACACTTTGAGTGACAGGGTTTAAGACTTCTTTTAAGTATTCTGCCCAACGAGCTAGCACCTCATGCTTGTCTGTGAGACGTCTTTCCTTGTCACGCGAGTAAAAAGGTGCTATTTTCCTACATTTCGGGCCGAAAACTGCTTGAATACCCTGAAAGAACCTGCCCATTTGGTTTGTATCAGCAAGGTTTTGCAATTCAGTAGCTTGCTCATTCCACCATCTATCTTTTTGTTCGCGCACTTTTGCCTTTAAAAGTTGTTGAGCAGCCCTTACAGCCTGTGTATTGTTTGCTGTATTTGATGTAGTTTTGAGCGCAAGTCTATACTCTTCCACAAGATGCATGATTTCGGGGTCAGAGTTGTCGAACCAGTCTTTATAATTTTTGGACGGTACAAGAAAAGTACAAGACCTCGTGGATGCATCCAAGATCGAAGCACTGGCATCTCTTGGACTATGTCATAGTGCGCAAAAGGGACATCAAAGATATTCTTATTACGAGTGCTATGAGAGGCGCCCAGGGCTGGACCGACCACCGCCTGATTCGGTCAAAACTAAAAATTACTATAAAAGCACCACGTAGAGCATGCCTTAAGACTCCTACTAGACTCGACACCAACAAACTTGTTCGTGACAGGCAACTGGGAAAGGACATTGATGCAGCCTTTGGCAGTCAGCCCTCGTCATCTGACCCCGAGTCTGTAGACGTACAGTGGCGTGCTTTTGCCACAATGCTGTACGAAATCTCCTTCAAGACCGTCCGTAAACCGTCCAAAAATTATATTACGATACAAGGGTTGTAAAAGAAAGAAAAGCCGATATCGCAGATGTTTGAGGCCCGAGCCGCAGGCGAGGGTTTTAAATATGCGAGAGAGGGCTTTCTGTTTTACGACCCGTGTTTTGTACACAATTTTACGTCACCACTTGGCCCAAAAAGGGGGTTTTTCCGGACGCGCAGCGAGCGGAAAAACGCGCTTTTTGGCAAGGTGTGGTGTAAGATATTTTAACTGCCATGCAATAACAATTATTGATACAGAGCTTAGAGTATGTTTTGGGTTTCACCAATCTTGAGGTACCTCGTGCTAAATTTATATGAGCGCGCTAACTAAGCGCGCTTGTGCTTTGGAAGGTACGCTGAGCCGTTGATCCCAGCTGCTCTTTAGCCAAGTTAGAGGCCTTCGGGCGGCTTAAGAACTTCTAACAGTCAAGCTGCCCACTCTCTTGGCAAGCCTAATCCCAATAAGGTTTACGTTCTCCCTCGGGTTGGAAGGTTATATGGCCGTCGCTTCCGTAAAATCGAGTGCAAACGCCATTTGCGACGAGGTTTTTTTTTATTAAAAATGGGAGTGCTCTTGGCCAGCATCTAGCCAGGGGGCAAAGATGAGGCCGACGATGAAGCGAGCTCGCCCAGAAGATACCTATTCACTCTTGCCTTAAAAAGTCCAGGTTATAAGAACTCGAAAATACAGACGCCGGCAGAGAATTCCAAACCTTCGAAGTGCGCATTATGAAGGATGATGCAAGGCGCTTGGTTCGAATTAGAGGAATTTCGACCACGTAAGGATGGTAGCTAGCCGTATGTCTGGATGTCATGTCCAATGGAAGAAGGGGGAATGCGGTATGAGCTCATGGAGCTCCTGAGCACACTCACCGAAGTACAATCTGTAGAAGACGCACAGAAATGCTACTTTGCGTCTATGTGCTAGGCTCTGAAGCTTATTTCCCACTACCGTACTGCCACCAATGATCGGACATGCAAGATCGGACTTGGGTTTTGTATAAAGAGAGAAGCTGCCCAGGCGTGAAATAGCGCTTCACCTTATTTAGGATGCCCAGCTTTTTAGCCACTGTTCTGGCTTTGGACTCGATGGTAGTGCCGAAGTTAAGGTTTGAGCTTAACTTCATGCCAAGCAGCTCGAGATCGTTGGCTACAGGCACGGTTGTACCTCGGAAAAAAGGAGCCAGATCGAGTGAGCTCCTTTTTGCGGTAAACAGACACGCTTGCGTTTTGGTGGCGTTGAAACTAACCAAATTATTGTCATCCCATTGGGAGACAATACTTAAGGTTGAGTTAATTCGCTCCACCATCGTCTCTCTATCTTATAAGGTTAAGGCATAAAACATGTGTAATAACCAACGTTGGAAAACATGCTTTCAAATAAAAAAAAACTCTATTCGAATCGGTTTACTCGTTTAAGAGCTAGAACGGCACAGGCATACACACATGTAAAACGCATAACACTCTTTTTTTACGTCCCGCGTCGGGGGTTACAAACAAGAAAACTTCACTAATTGTTAAAGTTGGAACCATTGTTACCAATTCTACACGTGATAGTACATATGATTGTGTAGTGAGATCTGGAAGTACCAGAGGCTCCCCAAGGATTCGGTGGAAAAGCACCTGTTGTTCATAGTTGTGGCTGAAATATTACAGAGTAAGACAGCGGAGTCACTTGTTATAGGTTTTTAGGGTTCCATTTTAAACAATCCTTGTCCGTCTGTCCGTCCGTCCGTGTGTTCGCGGCTTAGCCCAGTAACCGTTACTACCATAAAGGTATTATTTGGCGTAGATATACAATATCATATCAATCACGCCAACAAAATGCTAGAATCAAATCTTGAATATTTTTTTAAGGTACCTCACCTGCATGTGTAGTGGGGATGTGATTTTTTTTCTTGCAGAACCCATCGTGTGGGTTATCGTTGGACGGCTTGTTTATAAGTAATGTGGGTTTTATTTCCGATTTTTGATTAAGGAATCCGTTTGCGTGATATTCAACTTTTTTGTTGAAGTCATGTGACCCCCTTCTCCCTTTGACAGCTAACGGTTGCTATTGGGTAAGTAATAGTACATAACGATACAAGTGCAAAGAACAGGAAATTCGCAACGAGTGGTGATAAATTGACACACGACCGAAGGGAGAGTTTTAAATCGACACGAGTTGCGAATTACCTGTTCGCACGTGTATCGTACAACGTTTTACAGTACATATGGCTCTTTAAAGTTTCGACATATGCACGCAACCTGCTGATTACCGCACTCGTGTGATAAAGAAGCACCATATGTACTGTAAAAAAGTTTATTGTATTTGTTATGTCATGAATTTAAAAGGAAAACTATCACAACTTCATTTATTACTTACACTTGACTCCAACAAAAATTAGAACTATAAAAATAAAAATAAATCGCAAACAAATACTAATTCAAAAATTATGTAAGTAAGCTGATATTCTATTTCAACGAGCTATCTAACAATACCCGACTCAATTGGTTTTGCAGGAAAAAAAATACATGTCCACTTTACATGTAAAAAAGTAAAAGTAAAAGTAGTTTATTCTTCAAATTAGGCATATTACATGCACCTATGAACGTCAATAAACTACCACCGGTTCGGAAAAATAATGTAGGGGAGGTGCCCCTAAAATATATATTTATTTATTTATTTATTTAATCTTGAGGTGTGCAATAAAGCATATTGTATTGTATTGTAATCTTTATTGCACTAAAGAAACCTTATCGTACAGAAGGCGGACTTAATGCCATATGGCATTCTCTACCAGTCAACTGTCGCCTGCGGTATTTCCGGACCGATTCGACCTTCAAACCTTCAAGAAAAGAGCGTACTCCCATCTTACAAGGCCGGCAACGCACTTACAACCCCTCTGGTGTTGCGAGTGTCCATGGGCGGCGCTAATCGCTTACCATCAGGCAATTCGTCTGGTCGTTTGCCTCCTATGTCATAAAAAAAAATCAAAGCAGAAAAATTGTAGGCGGTATCTAACAGGTACATATATATATATACTAGGTGGCCCATTCAAATCGGTCAGTATGGGAAAGTCTGAAACTATAAGACATACGAAGATTTGTTCTTAGGAACCATGTCACCGATTTTGATAAAAAGAAAAACTGCATTCATACATTTGAAAAAAACACTGTACCCAGCTAGGGAATCGAACCCGGTTGTTTTGAAAAAATAAACTTACACTATTTCTATTCAGATATCGTTTGTGTAGGTCTTAAGCAGTAAATGTCTCTAAGAAACATAATGTCTAAAATGAATAAAATGCATTTTTTTCACATACTTTAATTTATCATAGTAGGTGTTCAAAGTGACCACCGTTACAATATTCAACAAGTTCAGGCATGTAAAATTGTCTCTATGGTTGTTTGTACCTCTCTACTTGTAAAATCGGTGACATGGTTCCTAAGAACAAATCTTCGTATGTCTTATAGTTTCAGACTTTCCCATACTGACCGATTTGAATGGGCCACCCTGTATATATATATATATATATATATATATAGAGTTATTATAACGTTTTGTCGGTGTGATGTGTGATTTACATGTATATTGTATACACATATCATGTTGTAGATTTCTAGTAGTGAAGGCCGCGGAGAGACGGACGGACGGACATGACGAAACTATAAAACTACGGAACCCTTGTAATGAGAGATGAGGTACAGTCGAGGGCAATTATGTATACATTTTTGTACCTTAAATATTTCAATGAGATTAGGTGACAAATGTATTAGGCACATGTTGATGCCCTTGACCGTACAAAAAAGCTGATATGATAAACATCGGGGACGCTCCATTACATGACAACTAAATGTGACGTCACAGTTGTGTTGCGCGCTAAGTACCGTTGTATGTAAAAACGAGTAATTTGCTGTTGGTCGTGAAATATTTCATTTAGCTACATAATTGTCACACAATGTACTCTTTATTAAAGCATACTAAATCTGATAGTAGTTTTAAATTTATTATAGGACATTAAAAAAGAATTAGAATCTTTCAAGTCTTATTATCATAACTTTTTAAGATTTTGATGTGTAACTTACTTGGTGTTGAGATCATTTGATAGTTAATTGCCCACACAGCAAAACTATGATATAATTAAATTGTAACACGGGAAAGCTACATATTGGCGATGTTGTTCTACTCTGCGATCGTCGGGAACTGATTTAACAAAGCAAACATCAAGTTAGATTGCCAGCACTAAACAACTCCGTTCTACTCAATTATTTACTCGCCGCAATTGCGCACCGCTCTGATTGTTTCTGTTTTAAGGTCCAGTCTCAGGAACTCTGAAAACGGCTTCTTACCGATTTCAATAGAAAGAAGGAGGTTCTCAGTTCGTGTATGGACTCATTGGAAGGCGCTCAGTAATGGCTAATACATCCCTGGCCAGTTTGGAAACATGCTTATATGTATGATGATAGAAACCGCTGGTTTTCGTACAAAAAGTATTTTGTATTGAAAATAAACAAATGTTATCTATCTGCTTACGAAAATTGCCGGTACAACAGTTTGTAAAAAGGCAATTAAAAAAGTTTACAATCTATCTGTCTAGTTTACAATCTGCTATTTAGTATTTTACAATTTTTTGGGATGTGTTAATAGATTGGGTGTATTTTTAATAATTGGTTACCAATACACAATAATAACAACTGGAATTCTTCAATAAATAAAATGTTTCCATACTTTCGGCCTGGCCCTGGGGTTATCCAAATATTTTTTTTTTCTAAAATCCTGTTGTACGATCAACATCAGAAAGCACTCACCATCTCCGAGAAGCGGTGTGGCATCGGCGTCAGGCCGGCCCGCAGGACACAGCGGGAGAGCCGGCGAGGCGCCGTTTTCTGATTCCACCTGTGGACAATACAGATATATGATTAGTTTCTCCCTCAGAGAAGTATGGAAGGCGTGAAGTATCAGAAAGTCGTCTACGCTGGTTCGATCAAGTCCCCTTCGGCCGCGTACGTAACCGCTTGTATAATGAGTTGTGCACTGAAGAACTGTTCGGCATGATGCCCACGGCCATTACCATCGCACTGTCGCCGCTCCGTCGGTTTGGTAGGGTATTATCCTCACACCTTAAAACCTAAATGGTCGCGTAAGATACGGTTCCAGAGCAATTTCCTGCCTCGGACGCTCCGGTTGTGGTATGAGCTCCCTGCCAAGGTATTTCCGAGGGACTAAAGTATGTGGTTCTTCAAGAAAGGAGCTTATACATTTTTAAGGGGTCGGCAACGCACATGTGATAGCGTAGGCTGCGGTAACCGCTTGCTACCAGGCGGACCATGCGCTTATTGCCACAGACGTGGTATAAAAAATAACATCCCGGTGGTATGTAAGAGCCGACGTGTTATGATACAACTGAAAGCTATTTATAACGATGAATACTATATGGTAACATCATTATCATCACATCAGTCTATGGACGTCCACTGCTGGACATAGGCCTCCACTAAAGAGTGCCACAATGACTGGTCCTGCGCCACCCGTATCCAGCGGACCCCGGCGACCTTTACCACGTCATCAGTCGACCTGGTAAAGGTCGCAGGATCTACTCGCGCTGCGCCTTCCAGTACGTTGGCGCCACTGGAGACCCTTTCCGTCCCCACGGCCATCGGTTCTACGTGCAAAGTGCCCCGCCCACTGCCACTTCAGGTTGTTTACCTATATGGTATACTAACTTTGAACTTGCTTCCGTAACATGTCCGTGTTGTGCGAGATAACTCATTCATTTTTACCACTATTTCTCATTCGCACACAGATCACACAATAAATTAAGTTTGTTAAAAAAAAATGAACAAATGACTAGAAACTTCACTACACTTCGTCTTTGTAATTTGATCCAAATGTTTTGAAACGACATTTTTTACAATTTTATATCCATACTTGGTTACTCTAGTTACCAAGTGCCAATTTTATTACAACGGAATAGCGTCCAACTGAAATCATCAGCCTATGTAATAACGGCCAACGCTATAGATCAACACACACTCACAGAATTCACTTCACAACGTTCTCTATTTAAATTATCTACTTAATAGAAACCAGCTAGTGTTGGTAAAGACGCAAGTTTTTGGAGTCTCGAATTCAAGAACTCTACTCATATTTACGGGACTCCAAGCTTAAAGACTTCCGAGTCTTTTGAGTCATGAGTCGAGTCCTTTTCCAAGTCTTATCGAGTCCTGTAGTCACAACTCGAGAATTAGAAAAGACTCGAACGATCGTATCTTTTATAATTTTTTTTTTTCTTTAGGCGTGCCTTAGAATACTTGAATCGAATAGCAAATACTCACTTTTGAAGTTTCTATACAAAGAACTGATTTCTACAGTACCTACTTCACTGAGTAGGCCGCGTAACCTTATGTGTTTCTACAAGTACAGTTGAGTTTTAATCATAATGATTAATGAGTTATAAAGCTTTTGTTTACACTTAGTAAACAAAACTCTCAAGTCTCTATAGAAGACTCGAGTCTTTCTAGAGGACTCGAGCCTGTGCAAAACACTCAAGCTTCGATTAGTCTAAAAAACTAAGTCGAGTCTTCGAAATGAAGACTCAAAAGACTCGAATCTTTACCAACACTGAAACCGGCCCAGTCTGCAGAAGATTTTGTTGAGAAAGTGTGTACCCGTAGCATTGGCCGATAATACAGTCGAGTTTATAAATATATGTACGTTCACAAAGGTTCAAAAATATCTATACAACCTTATGCCCTTACTAATAAAGTCGGGTTCACATATTTTTTGTCATTTTTCTGTGCACATATTTTAGAACTCGACTGTACGTCCCACTGCTGGGCACAGGCCGCCCCTCATTGATGAGGGAGGCGCTGAAGCGCTCCGTTCCCAGTCACAAACACAACCAACGTTATATAAGTACACCAAATTTTTGTACAAAAAATTATTCACAATAAGTATTATTGAATTTTTTTGTTAAGACTATGATAACTAAAATATACACTTCTGCTCTTTAAAGCAATGCCATTTATTGTATAAATTGATATAATCTAATGTTAAATATTTATTTGTTATAATATAAGTCTTTAAAATAGAAGCGATACACCGCCTACCGCGAACATGTCATTTTGACATTGATTCCTATGACATGTTGCAATCATAGACAGTGAACTTACTAATAATTTCTTCGTGGTTCCTAGACATGTCTTTGGCCATAGAGTTCGGAGTATTACGTATATTTATAGAGGGTCCTCTATAAAGCTCTGGCCGAAAATGAAAGACAAAAACTCACTTTGTCTTTCTAATTAGAATAATGTGGTGAATATTTTGCGGTACCTGAACTATGGCACATCATACGTAACTGTCAGTGCTTTAAATTTAAATTTATACGGTCAGTCAATACTGTCCGCAATCATATTTAGGATGGTGTCACACGCCGCACCAGCCATGCGCATTGCCGCTTTAAAACAGGTTACGCTACGCGAGCCTCTGCGAACATCTGCGAGGCACTGCAATAGCGTGGCAGCCACATCAACACCCGGAACGCATTGTTATATTGAACTTGTAGGGCCTTGTATGACTTTTTTGTAAATTTGCTCCACAGGCTGCATGTGTAAAAAGTGGATTTGAGACAATTATATGTCCCCTTTTTTGACCAGACTGCGATATCTTCGATATTGATAACGGTTTCACTTAAACTCGGCATTAATAACAAAATTTGACAGCTGGACCTTACTCTACATGGCGCCATCTGGTGAGCACCAAAACGGTTGCCCTCATATTGTATAGACTCTCAAGAGCACTAATATGTACACATTTCTTCACCTTATTCCATTGAAATAAGGTCAAAAATTGTTTACATCTTTTGCTCCCGACTGGGCAAAGTCATCAAAAGTATGTGAAGATGGCTTTAATGTTGAGAGCATAAGGAAGGTGGCTATACTTAAATACTGGCCCTTACACCTAAACTTGATATAATTTCAAAATTCATTCATGTTTTAGTTAAATCAAAATATATTTCTGCACTCGCGATAAATATGTATGTATGTATGTATTGCTTTATTGTACATAAAACACGGTAAAATGACAAACAAACAAAAATTGGAAGTACAAAGGCGAGCCTATCCCTTTAAGGGATCTCTTCCAGCTAACCTTTGAGCAAATGAGTTGAAAGAAAACAATGGAGGATGAAGATAAACAACCTGTGAATTATGCACTGAAACAGAAATTTAAAACAAAATAAAATACAAAATTAAATTGAATTTGTCATGACAGATTTTGATCAAGTGGACTACTTACTACTTGCACTGCCAGACTTAAATCTTACTTATTGGCTATGAGCGAAGTAGGTGGTGGGGGTAAGCTAGGCGATCGTAGCGCACACCATGGCAGAAATGTGCACTTACCGGGGACCACTGTCAAATTTACTTTCACGTTTTCTATTGGTTTCTTAACGGTTTCCTACGATTCGTTTCGTTTGTATGTATTTATTTATTCTCTTATTTATTTCAGTAAAATTTCCAATACGGGGTCTTTCTCGTTTACTAAAGTAAATAAAATATTCATGTGTCATTATTTGACATCTCTGAGTTGTGACATTGTCTCGGGACCTTTGACGTTTGACGTTTCAGACGTGCACATAGCCAATAGCGTTACCGGCAGCCCGCCTAGGGGGCGCTAGTGGACTATCGCGCATCCAGCATCTAAGAAAAGTTACGCAGCGCCCGCTAGGCGGGTTTCTGGCAGTGATTATGTTGAAAGATTAAAGTAAAGTAAAGTAAAAAGTATTTATTTTCTCCATCACAAAGTACACAGTTTATACAATAAAAGTTGTAGAATCCGTGCCGTTATAATCCAGTCTGAGGAACCATTCCATGACACTCTTTTTGGAGGATGTTTTGGTTTTGGAGTAAATGGATAGTTCGCTGTTAGCTTTATTATATAAGAAACTACCAAGGAAGTAGAAGAATCTATGTGCGAAACGTGTCTTCACTTTTTTAAGTGGACATACGCGAGTTTTACGTCGGTTATTTGTTAAATAGAGAGGATCATAAGTTAACATCGAGTGCTTTTTCTGTATGATTTCCAGGATGAATAATTACAATAATTGTTGTGTTGTCCGTTTGTTTTAAATTCACCATTATCTATAAATTAATCATTTTATTTCAATAAGAACTTCTTTGCTCATGCTTATACTGACAAGGCAATAAGGTGAAAGAGAGACACGCTAAGACAAAGTTATTCTCTTTCGAATTCATTTTTCAGCTAATCTATGAGCAATTTGAAAACAGTCTTGTGTCTTACCGAATAAAGTTTAATGTTAACTGTCAAGATTTCGGAATAAAGTACGCACGTACGTACTATTTAACGATTATTTATGATGTTTTGACATAATGTCACTATAATGTCGTGCGGTATTGAATGCAGAGAATGAAAATTCTTTGTCATTTACACAAAGTACAATATATTTACAAGAAATGTAATGTATAAAGAGTCGAGAATATCTGTGTTTGTTTGCATTGGACAAATAGCCGAGGGGAATTCGGATAGAATATATTTTTGTTAAATGGTTCAAGCTGTTATTTCGTATTTAATTAATAACTTCACCGACTCTGGCAAGTGTCTCCAGGGGCAAGGCCGCCATTCCACTTTTTTAATAAATAATAAATAGTCGCATATTTCGTGTTTTGTGATATTATTGTGAAATACTCTGCAATTCTCTCACGGAGTAAAACTCGAAGTTTTTCGCCAGGAAACCGAAGTGACCAGATCCAAGTAAGTGAACTACAAAAATTATAAGCTGGAGTGGTGCTGTCTCGTGCGAATGGCAGATATTTGATCTGTAAATATATGTACAGATCAAATATATGATGGGTGGTGTAAAGTAAATTCAATCCCATCAAAAACATAAATGTGAATATGGGAGCCACGTTCAATATTAAGAATATGCGATGTCTGGTTGTCGTCTTCACCGACAAAAGAATTGAGATCTAAATGGGTGCCAAGTTCCGTAGATTCTCTGAAAAGGTTCCAAGTCGCGCACTAAATTGTTTAAAGTAAAACTAATTTACTGCGGCTTAATGCATTTTGAGCTTAAACTTGGCAGTTTTCTTAAATATCCAAGAGCCTTTATAGTATTACATATCATACTGCATAGAAAACTGCCAAGTTAAGGCTCAAAATGCATTAAGCCAAGCCGCAGTAAATTAGTTTTACTGTAAACATACGCCTCCCTTTGAAGTCTCCAGCGCCGCGTGAAGCCACGTAACCACGGGCGAGTTGAACGGCAGGTATACATATAGTTCTAATAGCTGTGTGATAAATCTAATCAAAATCAAATGGGTTGCCTAAAATTTACTCGAATCGAGGTCCAGGTGTGCCCTTGTTAGAGGCCATGGTTGCGATATAAATCTAACCGAACGGACCGTAACTAAATCAATGGCGCCTTTTACCGTTGCCAAAGGAACAGCCATTTCAATACAGCAACACGGACATTACAGTCGTTATAGTGAACGTGCAAAAAAAAATCAAAGGTAAACGTAATTCTGTTTGAAACGAGGAACACACGAATAGTTATTAACTTATTATGCAGAATTCACTGGCATACATATTACTAATTTATTACTATTCAACAGTTTAAACTCTCGCGCTTTGTACGCATTCTTAATATTCGTACACACAAATTTATTTATTTTTCTCAAACATGCAATGAAATATTGATGTTATGTTCCTTATAATAGACTGCGAAGTATGACGTTTCAGGTGCGGCTAGGACAAGAGGTCGTTAATGGAATTTCATACAAATCTTGCAGGCCTAGGCCGGCAAAGTCCTCTTTTTTAATTCCATCCCACATAAATTTGTGGCACAGGCATCATGACATTCTGCCACTATGCGTATTAAAAATAAAATTTTGTTTTTTTTTGTTGTTTATTTCATTGCATGTTTGAGAAAAGCACTATACATACCTCGGCGGGAAATTTGGGGTTGCCCGCCTTAGACCTATATGTCTTCGGCCGGCAACCCCTTTCGTCCCGGCCTCTGTAGTAATGTACTATAATTACCGACGTTTCGACATAGGTTGCACCGGCCACGGTCGCGGCAGACTGACGTCTCAGCAAATTGTCGACGGAGATATGGATACACAACATTCAACTACCTCACAATTGTTTATAAAAATGTGAAGGGTAGATATGTAAAAAGTTTTCTACGCGCTCATTATGCTACTAATTGTCTAGGGCACGACACACAACACTCACAGTATCCACGCACAAATCACAAGATTTATCAAGAGATTTTAGATTCTGTATCACTGGTCCCCAAGTTGCCGATACTCGTAGATGAAAACCGTCCTCCCTATTGAAATTCTTCGGGTGTTTCCTGATTTCTATCGCTTCTCGCACCAACCGCGGATAATATTGGGGTTCGATGGAGAGAACTTTCGGTTTATGTAATTCAATCCAGTGATTAACCCTTTCTGTACGGGTGACAACCTTGTTTTATCAAACAAACTTAGACCTTATGTCTTGGTAATAACGATAATATTTAGTAGTAGCATTAGTATAGATACAAAGAAAAAAATGCCAGGACGTTTCGGTAGATGGCGTTGAAATAAATACTTATTTAAAAATCCCGCATTTTTCTGTCAAATGGGGTTGACACCCGTACTCCACAAGTGCAGAAAAAGTAACTCAATATGGTGGCAAATAGTGTTGTTTTATATTTCATCGAGTTTTAGTAGTGCCAGTTGCAAGTGTTATGGTCGTAAATTTCGTGATTTAAAGAATATTTATATTTATTATCATTTAAAGGCCTTGTTCTATTCAAAATATCATAAACTAATATTTACAAAACTAACACTACTTAAAAATCGCTTGTAGTCATTTAATTTTTTATTTTGTTTTAGTGTGAGATATTACGCGTGAAATATATAGTATTAGTGATTATAAGTGCAATAAGTGAGTAGTATAGTAGTAGTTATCAAACGTGCATAATGTTTTTAATGTGTGTATAAAATTTCAAGCACATAGCTGTTATATTTCAGAAAATACACGTAAGTGAAAATATGTCTAACCGCCCACTCTCGCAAAAACATGTCCGTACTCGTATTGAGGCGGTGCTAGGCGTTCAAGTCCCCGTACCACCACCACCATATCAGCCAAAGGACGTCCACTGCTGAACATAGGCCTCCCCCAAATTCACGGGGGGTATCCCCCTGTGAAGTCCCTGTACAGAAAGGGTTAAATCAAGCCGTTATGGAATAGCAAAGAAATATTGTTCAAGAAGCTTGTCATGGATTACAGCAAACTAACGCCTGATTCTATCAATTATAGCGGATATATTCATTTGGCGATTCTTGACTGCCGCTATGTGTTCCTTCACCCGTCGACGAAACATCGGTAATTAAATAAATAAATAAATATTGGGGGACAATCTTACACAAATCGACCTAGTCCCAAACTAAGCAAATATAAATATTGGGTTCATAGAATACACCTTCCTACCAAATTTCATAATTGTAGTGCTCATATAGTCTCTGAGTAAATCGGCTGTGAAATACGGACGGACGAACAGACATGACGAATCTATAAGGGTACCGTTTTCCCCATTTTGGCTACTGAACCCTAAAAATCAAACGTGTATTACCGCTCTTAATAAAATGAGTATAGATATAAAATAATAAAATTAATATTGGGGGATAATCTTACACAAATCGACCTAGTCCCAAACTAAGCAAAGCTTGTACTATGGGTGCTAGACGACGATATACATACTTATATAGATAAATACGAGTACATAGAAAACATGACCCAAGACCCAAGAACAAAATCCGCACTAAATGCACAAATAATGCCCTGGCCGGGATTCGAACCCGGGACCTCTAGCTTCGGAGGCAGTGTCACTACCAACTAGACTAAACAGGTCGTCAAAAAGGTAAATAAATAAATTTCGTGTTAGACCCGTGTACGAATATTTTAAGAATTATTACTATTTGCTTATTAAAAACTGGCCAAGTGCGTGTCGGACCGCGCACAAAGAAGGTTTCCGAACCGACACCTTCTAATTACATTTAAAGCCACTATACTATACTACTATATATATATATATACTATTTGAATAGTAATAAATTATTCATAGGAAACTTACGGCACTTACGCCCTTTTGTTTGGTAAGACAGTTTTTCAGCAATAACTATGAAACCGTTAAACCTATCTTGTTTAAACTAAAAATCGTTGAAAGGATTTATTATTGTACATCATCATGATTTTTTTCACAATTTTAAATCGTCATAGTTTGGAAATTAGAGGGGAGGAGGGAGGGGCACACTTTTTACGACTTTGACAGCTAATATCTCACCAACGGTTGACTTAAATGGAAAAGTTATCTAGAAATCTCCATGTCATTTTTGAAGACCTATCCATAGATACCCCACACACCTATATATGTAGAAAAAAAAGTTTGACCCCCCTGCTACAAGTATGGGGTGCCCCCCAGTTTAATATTATTTTCGTAATTTCACATCCTATTTCTATAGCGGTTCATAACATACACCTTCACACCACATAATTGTAGTGCTCATAGTTTCCGAGTAAATCGGCTGTGACATACGGACGGACGGACAGGCATGACGAATCTTTTCCGTTTTCGTTAATCCGTTCCGTTTTTGCCATTTTGGTTACGGAATCCTAAAAATCACGTAACTCCGGTTATAGGTCAGAATAAATCTATTGCTAATGGCTTGTCTCGAACTAAAAAACGATAATGGTTTGAGGCTTTAATCTGATGTCTAAACAAATCAGAAATCATATTTGATGATTTGTTTGTTTGCCACTTCTCCATTAACTTACTACAATTTACTTCTAGTTTTTGTTTGCTGATGCGTATATGAGAGCATATAAGATACAAGCGTGTCTCTTGCACGGGTGGCGTATTTTACAGAATCGAGGGATCCCCTTAAGCAGTAAACTAATTCTTAAATTAATAAAAAGTAACGCGTAGATATAACTTTCGTGTAAAAGCTAATACCGCATAAAGGTAAAGTAGATATAACGATATCTTTTAAAGGTTGAGTGGGTATATACCCACTTAATTTATTTAATCGTATGGCATTTATTTACGAACCGTGAGATCTTCGAGAATACAAGTACGGTTGCCAGTTTTTGTTGCAACTTTAGCACCACCCAGGGGTCACGTGTACGGTAACGGTGGGTACTCCCTACGGACGTGGTGCAACTTCGACCCCCCTTTGTCAAGTGAGTGGGCAACTTGACTGTTAGAAGTTCTCAAGCCGCCCGGAGGCCTCTAACTTGGCTTAACGACTGCTGTCATAGACAGCAGTCAGGATCAACGGCTTAGCGTGCCTTCCAAAGCACGAGAGCGCTCAGATAGTAGCCACTCAAAGCGGTCACCCATCCAAGAACTAACCTGCGCCCACATTGCTTAACCTCGCTTACCGCACGCGA
The DNA here is from genome assembly GCA_905163555.1 of Notocelia uddmanniana. Classification (NCBI taxonomy): domain Eukaryota; kingdom Metazoa; phylum Arthropoda; class Insecta; order Lepidoptera; family Tortricidae; genus Notocelia; species Notocelia uddmanniana. The sequence goes on from LR991052.1 coordinate 71,036,629, forward strand.
TACGTGGGCGCCGCTGGGCCACGAGCGCTCACTGAACTGGCATATATATATGACATTTAGGAGAGGACAGGCTGACCTGGTAGCGATACAAAATGGCCCGTCAATAAGATACGGCGGGGTCGCCTTTCACGCCTACCCTTCCGTAACTATCAATAGTGTCTCCATAACATAGTTAAAGCAGAAAACAGTATAAAGACTTTTTGAACTAAAGAAATTTCAACGTTCTGCCCACCATTATCATCAACAATAATCGGAGACAGGTAGCAAGTTTAGGACAAGTTTGTGATTTAATTTAAATTCCGTGTATAATTTGTACATTAAAATGGATTAATTTTTTTATCGAATGATAACGATTGCTTTACAATTTCGCACCGCACACGGTTGTCTGGAAGATATCGCTCATAAGCGATAAGACCGCCTGTTGTTGCATTGTACTAGTCTGAGGTTTTTGTTTATACTGTTCTCACTTTGTAGTGCGCAATAAAGTATATTTATTATTATTATTGTGTTGACGTGGAGAAGTCTCTTTAAGTGGATCGTCAGTGTTATGTAAATGAAATCCATTGATTGTCTCAATCATAGAAAAAATAACGGTAATTTGACTGCCAACTGACCTCCCAACCCAAGGGGGAAACTAGACCTTATTTGGATTAGGCTTGTCAAGTAAGTGGACACTTTGACTGTTGGAAATTCTCAACCTTCTCCCTTGCGTCTTTCTGAATACCAAGATCTGGCACCGGCACTAGTTTCAATGATCGTATATTGTTAAGCTGGTATTTACGGATGGTTTTTCAACACATAAAAGAGGATTTACTATATGGGTGTAGATAATAGTACATTACGATACAAGTGCAGAGAACAGGAAATTTTCAACGAGTGGTGATAAATTAAAACACCACACAAATTACCTGTTCGCACGTGTATCCTACAACATTTTACAGTACATATGGCTCTTTAAAGTTTCGACATATGCACGTAATCTGCTGATTACCGCACTCGTGCAGTAATATAGCACCATATGTACTGTAAAATATATTATAGGTTACTGTACTGTAATAATTAAACTGCGCTCACCGTTACCCTTCCGTCCATCGATAATGGCCCCGAGATTTAGAACGAGAAGCAAGATTAACTACGGGTCTCGGCCATATCTCTCTGATCCGCAACTTTATGTTAATGCTTTAACTTCTCATCCTTCAGTTGCGAATTGGGTACTGTAATGAACTTTAAACGTCAGACATCTGACGTTTAATAGGTGTGGGGTACAATAACGCCTACACTAACATGTCAGTGGGCGTTATGGCATTTCCATTTAGAACTGGCAAGTGTCTTAGTAATTTTAGAGGCTCTTGCCGCTTCTAATATTTAACAGGAGCTTATAATGCCTATACGAGACCACGGGCACAACATGCCCGACGGCCTGTTTGGCCTAGTTGGTAGTGACACTGCCTCTGAAGCTAGGGGTCCCGGGTTCGAATCCCGGCAAGGACATTATTTGTGCATTTAGCACGGTTATTTGTTCTTGGGTCGCGGATGTTTTCTATGTATCTATCTGTATAAGTATGTATATCGTCGTCTAGTACCCATAGTACAAACTTTGCTTAGTTTAGGACTAGGTCGATTTGTGTAAGATTGTCCCCCAATATTTATTTTACATACTTAATAGTATTTTAAATACATACTCTAATGAACATCACAGATGGCCATCGAAACATGGCCGATCTACCACTCAACACGCGCTTTGTTGACTAGTCATTTTCAAATTCCCAAATAATCAAAATAATTTTGCACTTGCTATGCCACAATTTGTCGTTTCCGTGAGCCAATGCTTGGTTACCTACAGAAAATACCGAAATCGGCATATGCGTGCCTATCAAATTCAAGGAGTTCCCTCGATTCCTCCTAGATCCCATCATCAAACCTTCACCAAACCTTCACCAAATTAATATGGGACCAATGTCGGGGTACCTGCGTTTGAAACAAAAAAAGAATTATCAAAATCGGCCAACGTGGTCAAGAGGTATTGGGGGGATATACATACATAAAAAAACAAACAAACATGCAGACGAACTGAGTACCTCCTTCCTTCTATTGAAGTCGGTAAATAACTGACTACATTTTGACTTTAAAAATTAGTATGCTTTATGGCAAGACATAGAGATACATAATACCTGACGAACCTATATTAAATACGTATGAAGAACATTTTGCAACGATTTAGTGATATTATTCTATTACTGTTATGTTGTAAGTTAAATGAAATGGGCAGCAGCATTCCTAGAGTGCGGTGGAGATACTGCGATCGCCAACCCGCATGCCAAGCGTGGCGATTATGGCATTTACCCCCCATGAAATTGGGGGAGGCCTATGGCCAGCAGTGGACGTCTTAGGGCTGATATGGTGGTGGTGGTGGTAAGTTAAATAAAAAAAAATGATTATAAGTTTTTGACCAGCCATATACCTATGTTCTACAAATAAATTATTTTGATTTCGAACTTGTAAAAGTTGAAAGACACCCAGTAATTATTGATATGAATGCAAACTTATATTGTAAATATTATCATGAAATAAATGGATCTAAATATATCTAAGAACCAATACAAAACATATCTAAGAGCCTTCGCTGGAAAACCTGTTTTTTATTATTATTATAAATCGCATTCTCATCGGTCCAACCTACAGACACACACATACACAGGTACACTTGTTAAACTTGACACGCCTCTTTTGCGTTCCACATCGGTGGTTATATATAATATGGCAAGTTTTTTTTTTCTCCGAATACAGCCTTTTGGCGCATTCGACTCGGAATCGGTTGTCGGCCTGTTTAGCCTAGTTGGTAGTGTCACTGCCTCCGAAGCTAGAGGTCCCGGGTGAGCAGAGACATTTGTTCCTGAGACTTGGATGTTTTCTATGTATTTAAGTATATATCTATTAAATATATCTTCGTCTAGTACCCAACAAGCCTTATTGAGCTTACTATGGGACTAGTTCGATTTGTGTAAAAAAATGACCCCCAAATATTTATTTATTTATTTAATCAATAACGCTATCGATTCCAGGAGATGAAAACTGCAACTCAGAAAAGTTGAAAATCCCCCGACATTTTCATTTCAAAGCTCAATATTTCGTCGTCGTATTGACGCATCATCTAAACCTCGTCATCGCTATGCTGATGCCGGAGCTGGTCGGTCTGTCGCAGCCAACCGGAAGAACGTGCCCTCAAGAGCGCGTGAAGCTCGAGTTCCTCCAAAGGAGAAGCCCCCTCGCACCGATGTAGATAAGGAGGGTTTTTCAACGGTGTTGAGGAAGCGCAAGCCGCGCAAGAGTCAGTGTGGTACTGCAGAACCGGTTGGTTCTGGTTTGCGAGTTGCCTCACCGAGCATGGCGCTCTATGTATCGCGCCTGCACTACACCGCCACGGCTGATGATGTGGTGGAGTACGTTCGCCAGAAGACCGACTTCCCGCTGAGGGTGTTCCAGCTGCGTTCGCGTCACTACGTGCACTTCAGCTCATTTGTGGTGCGTGTGCCGCGGCTGCTGCAGGAGACCATCGCATGTGCTGGCTTCTGGCTGGTGTCGTGTTTCGACGGTTCCGGGGCAACCTTCCGAATCCTACACCGGAGACGACGATGCAACGGGGCCACGCCGTTTCGTCGCCTAAATAGATATTTCTTATAAGCTTAAGTTTCATGGCGCATTGGGTTAACTGTAATGCCATGTAAACATTTGTAATAATAAATAATAATAATAATAAATGACTCTCAAAAACGGCTGGACCGTTTTTTCATGGAACATGGCTAGGAACACTCGGGATAAAATTATCTATGACCCAAAAAAAACTAAATGATAATCGGTTCATCCGTTTAGGAGCTACGATACCACTGACAGATCCACAGATATACAGATACACAGACAGACACGTTAAACTTATAACACCCCTCTTTATGGGTGGGGGGTTAAAAAGTGTCCCCCAGAACTGTTTGTTGTGTTACTTTGCATACCTTTTTTTTTGTTTAGAGGGAGAAATTGCATTACTCATACCACACGGGACCAGGGGGTTATCCGAGTGGTTAAATGAGACTCCCGTATAGGCTGATGAGACCCACGGTGTACCCACTAAACCCCCCCCCCCCCCCCATCTGCCGCCTCACCGCCTTGTGGTGAGGTCACGGGAACGCTTGCGCACTCATCCGTGACCCCGCCTGCGGCAGCCGCTCCCAAGCGGCTCCTTCGCGGACGCCCGGAGGCCCTCCACGATAGGCACGCTAGATGTTTTGGCGTGCCTTCCTCCTGGACCTCCAGTTTGTGCAGTAGCGGACCCCCCATACCTGGTCTAAGGAAACAATGTCTGCTACTCCGGATCGTGACACAAGCCTACGTCGCTGTACAGCCTGTAAACACACGAACTCACACTACGACCGCCAACTACCGATAGGCTCGATAGCAGTGATGAGGTAGGCTTGTGTCACTCGTACAACGATTTTTCCCCGGAGTGTCATATAGGTAAAAAAACTTAAGAAAATGCCCTATTGTATGTAGTTATGACGTGTTTGAATAGACAATTGTTTTGTTTGCGTTGTACATTTTACATACAGCCTTGGCCAGAAGTATTAAGCACTCCCGCGTTTTTCATATAAAAGTAAAACTTTGAATAAAGCATTTTATATCTTTCATTATAGAAAATTCTAATATTTTTCAATAACACTAGCTATTCATTGACGTTAAAAATAATTGCACTTAAAGAAAGGCATTTGGTCCTTTTATTGCGAACCTGATAATTTTTAGAGTTCAGTTTTCTAGGATAAACAGCTACTTCGAAATTATATCTGCTAAAGTTTTCTAGATGTTTATGTACATTATTATATATTTTACGTCAATGTGTAGTTTTGTAATTAAACTAAACATAGTTTATTTGTAAGTTACAAAGGAAAATAAGGGGTACTTAATACTTCTGGCCAAGGCTGTATGTCATGTCTATTCGAACACGTCACAACTACATTCAACAGGTCATTTTCATAAGTTTTTCACCTATACCTTGTATTATTGTAATATCTACAACGAAACCGACATCGGAATTTACACTTTTTTTCTAGAATCGATAGCGTTTGGAAAACAGCGAATATTTAAAACTCCATATTCTGAGAAAATATTGGACTGATCCTTATTAGGGTTCCGTAGTCAACTAGTTTCGATATCTGTCCGTCTGTCCATCCGAGGCTTTGCTCTAGAAAGCTGCAATTTGGTATGGATATATAAATCAATAAATCGGACGAAGCGGTAAACTAAAAATTAAAAAAAATACTTTATTAATAGGACCACCTCCCTACACATGAAGTGGGGATGAAGTTGTTTCGACTAAGTCTTTTAAAATGTATAGAGGTAAACGCCATAATCACACTTGGCACGGGCGTTGGTGATCGCAGTATATCCACCGCACTCCAGGGATGCTGCTGCCCATCCCCCGGTGGTCTTGGTCGTAGTTTTAGGACATACCCGGGTCCACCTTGATGATACAACCTACGTTAGTTCGGTGATATTTTAAACGATAAGAACATTCTAAGTGCTTTTTGGCCACTACTCCAGACAAAATTCATTATCCTCTAGAGCATACTAAAACTTTTATAAGCTTGCCCCAACTTATTACGCAAAGCTGAACTAGTTGACTGGAGTACATCGCACAGTAATGGAACAAAGGTCGGCTTTTACAATTTTAAGCCCCTTTCACTCATTTTATAGGACTAAGTAAATAATGTTAAATGCTACATCTTAATTTTAGTTCATTTTTTTTTAATTTGTTAGATTAATGACTAATATACTTGTATCTAGTAGTTTTATCATTTTATTATTAATAAATTAGATGACATATTGAATGAATATTCCAAATAAGTATGTACAATATAACCTTCGACGATGCAAAAGAGATTGTAAAATTCAACTTGAATAAATGTTTTTTTTTATCTTATCTTATCTTTGAAATGCAGTTTTTGATTTCTGGTGTACCGTGAATTTTTAATAATCAGGATTCTTAGGGATTTCGTGTGGAGGGGTCAACGCAGATTAAGGTGCTTCCACACTAGCTGCTTGCTATAAATGTAATGTAACACAGTGTAACAAGGATAAGGCTATGTAACACTATGATGTTGACGAAAGATATTTGCTGTTATACACTACGGGCCCTAATAATCCGAAAGATTTTAACCACGTATTTTTGATACTACGTAAATAGTGTTATATCAACATGGGTCCAATTATTTGTTTTAATTAAACTACGATTATACCACAAAATAAATGAATTTAATTGACCCCTTCTTTGTGAACAAATATTTACGTGACTTGCAGATGTGTTCAAGACAAGTAAGTGTCAAGTCAAAAAAGTGCCTAGTAGGTCGCTATGTCACGTCTTTAAGGTGTGTTACACTTGAGATTTTTCAACTTATGATTTGTTTTAAATTATTAATATCTTTTTAAATTACGGGTGTTAGGACTATATAAACTCTAGTTAGTCTCTAGAATCGTTAGTTTAAATCTTTCGGGTTATGAAGGCCCACAGTGTATAACATGTTAACAGCCAGTCTGGGAGCACCATTAATTATAGTTTATTAAATAAATAATTACAGTGGGTTAATCTTATACTAATATTACTAGACGACAATAAACATAATTATTTATATTGATTTATAGCACTTTCATAGCCGCCTAGTGCCTTGCCCCGTATGTAGCCAGTAGCAGCTAAGAACAGTGTAAGTACCCGACGCTGAATATGATAAATGCACTAGCTGAGCGTAACTTCGTACGCGAGTAAATCGCATATATCGTACTCCCATAAGTTCCGCTACACATGTGGTCATTTCATCCCCTTTAGTATGGGGTTTCATAAACTTTGTCTAGTTATGGAGCCGTTATCAAATTCCAAAGAACCCACGTACCCGTTCGAAAATCCTGAACAGGTACCAATTCAAACATGAATTTAAAAAAAAACGCAATGTCTATACAGCCAAGATAGTCACTAGTATTAATTAGTATGGATAAATGCACAGAAAGTATTTACGACGAAGGAATACAGTAATAATTTAATGTCATGAACATTAATGCCATGAAAAAGTGACGAAACACGTTTAGGTCCATGTACTCTACTTATTAAAAGTACAATGTCCCCCACTTATTTATTCACAAGGACGAGCCATAAGTCCATAACCAAGCTTTCACAACTAATTGCGCATGGGTCTTCGGCGGTCCCGCGTAATTACGACGCAGCGTGTCACCGACAGATACATTAGGATCCATTATGACTCGCCAAAATCACTAATACACGGTGAAATACTAGGTTAAAGTACCAGGTAAAATACTAGGTAAAATACTAGGTTAAAATACTTGTTACGGGTTAAATACATTGGATCGCAATTGTTTCTGTGGTAAATTGCATTGGAGGGTAATAACAACATATTTAATTTTACATTGTTCTTACGATTAAAGTGTGTGCTTAAGTCACATTTAATTTAATACTGAAGTCGTTATTATGTGAGGGTGTGTTCTGTAAGTATGTAGAGTAAACTGAACGGATCTCCAGTGAGTCCGCTCACGTGTAACGTAAGCAATAGGAAGGTTCAAATAAACTCACGCAAACACTGTTCTGTGTACTAGGTTCCTACATTCCGTTAACTCAGTTCGTGTCTGTCTTTATGTTTATATGAAAATAAAATAAATACAGAACAGGTGGAGAGGTTCATTACTTCAATATGCGAAATAAAAATAAATTGGTACATGGTAAATCCAGATTTGTTCACTTTAATAATAACTGCAACAATATAACTTTTTTTTTATATTAGATTTCTGTTAGTATTTATTTTGCTGTTGTGATATTTTATTAATAATATGTCTATTTAAGAGGGCGTAGTACGCTCGGTTCTCCATACAAACGTGTTTACGCTCTCATTTTAAAACGCCATGCCAGAATAACACGAAACTTTGTATACACAATGGGATCCGGCATATCGAAAATTAGTTTCTGTTGCTAGAAATTGTAAAAGAAAGAAAAAATACAGCGGTTTTATGAGATTTTTCTTTTGAGAGTCATATGACATAAAAACGCACAAAGTTTCAGGCTTGAAGTAGATAGTAGTAGTAAGTAGGAGAGGAGAGGAGGTAAGTAAATCTGCTATCTTAGTACTCGTAAGTGGTACTCACCACCATTCACCAATTTCGAGACATTAGGTACGGCACGAGTACGTAGGCACTAGCTATAGCTATGTAACAATGTTAACACAAAATTTTCAGGTTATTAATATATTCAATTCACCCTCTCGCGATAAATATTTTAACTAAATTTCCCCAATTACAGAGAGTAGGTTTCTGAAGAGTGCGCGGAGTCTTAAGTTTGAGCCCTTATAACTTTATGATGTTATATGGAAACCAAGTTCAATATCTATTTACATCCGTAATAGGATAACATGTACGGCCTCATTTACGTTATATTGTTCATGTAAGTTGGAAATCGTTCTTATTTATATAATACTAGCTTAAGCCCGCGACTCAGCCCGCGTGCAATTCTTAATATTATGGAAGACAATGCTATTAAATTTTTGTAGGCGCATGCTTTAATGTCGCTCGCCCATACAAACTTTTTTAGGAATGATTTTCAGAATAAAACTATCCTTTCCTGTCCCGGGACTCAAACTATGTCCAAATTTCATCTCAATCGGTTTAGCAGTTTGAGCGTGAAGAGGTAAGAGACAGACAGACACAGTTACTTAATATTAGCATGAATGGATGTTTAAAAAAAACCTTACTTAGAAAACAGGCATTTTCTAATTATTGTCAAATTATTAATAGTATGCATTGAAGTTCATATGTATAGCGACACAACTCAGTGAAAAAAAAAAACGGTCAAGTGCAAGTTCGACTCGCGCACCGAGGGATCAGTACAACGATCGTGCACCCGTCCCGACGCCATTAATTCAAGAGAAATTGAACGCCATTGCTAGAGCCCCATCTATAAAGCATTATTCTACAAACTTAATTTAGAAATAGTATTTAATGAAAAAAAAATATATAAGCGAATAACAGATATTAATTATATTTTTCATGTAATAATTATTTATATAATGTTATGTAATAATTGTTAATCCCTTTTTTTGGTAAACTTTTGAGATATGGGGGAAGGTTTTTTTTTACATTTTTATCCACCATAAAAGATGTGTGAGACTGTACAGTTCAAGGCTTTTCATATGATATTCATATGACCCTGTTGACAAAGTCAGTTTATTTTTTGCCTCCCCCTTGTATCAGTAAAAACTCATATAGGTATCTATCATACATTCGACGACCTGTTTAGCCTAGTTGGTAGTGACTGCATCCGTAGCTAGAGGTCTCGGGTTCGAATCCCGGCCAGGGCATTTATTTGTGCATTTTTCACGGATATTTGTTCTTGGGTCTTGGATGTTTTCTATGTATTTAAGTATGTTCATATTATTATTATATTTATATTAATTTACTCGTATCAATCATACATCGTCAGGTTACAGAATTATTTAAATACATTAAGTCAATAATGAATAATGAAACGAAGCGGTAATAAATACATAATGTCAATAATAATAATAATAACAATAATTCATAATTATAAGGCGTAGGGATGTGACGACCCCATCGCCCACTGGATTTCCAGTGCAGTCAGTCAACATAGGGCAGCTTGTGGCGAGCTGTTAGGGAGCAGCGACCCTATGTACCTGAGTGCTCCTGGGGGTGTCCTGTGGGTTGGTTGTATGAACAGGCCCCCCGCCTCTGGCTTGCCTTAACCGGCTGTCCAGAGTGGAGTCGCTAGAGCTGTTGCTCGGGGGTGGATGTGGTCACCTAAGTGGCGAGTTGGCTATATGTTTAAAGTCCAGTGCCACCTCTCTACCCCCAGCCCTCTGCACCGGTGTTGCCCTTAGGCCATTTTTTAATGTCGCTATTTATAGGGGCCCATCTAGCAGATGGCGAGTCACCGTCTGCCTGAGATAAAAATGTGAGACAGTTTTATTAGGCAGACGTCCGTTGTCTCACTCAATAGCCCAGCCATTAATCCATCATCTTCACCCAATAGTCCGGTTCCTTTAGATTCCATCAATCAGCAATAGTTCCTGTACACCCTGGCGGGTGCTGTCTCTGTGTGCGTCCCATGACACGGGCAGGGACAGCATCCGCTCGGTGTACCCCTTGCATTTCATTAAATTGTCAAAAGGGCCTCTACGTGTTGGCTATGTGGTACTCGGTTGGTACTCCGGCTCCGCGCACGCCTTCCAAAGGTCCGGGACACCATTGTCCCGTGAGCGGAAAAGACATTCATAATTAAACAATGCGGTAATAAATACAGAATAAAGATTACTTAATTAAAGCTGGTCAGCCAAGAATTCGGCTACCGAATAATAAGCCTTTCTCATTAGTAGGGATTTAAGTTTTAGCGTAAAACCAAGACACGTCTGACAGCTTTTAATGGCTGTCGGAATTTTATTGTATAACCGCGGACCCAAGACTCTCATGCTATTGGCAGTTTTTCTAAGTCGATGTCTCGGCACCTCCAGGTCATATATGTATTTATCTATATAAGTATGTATATCGTCGTCTAGTACCCATAGTACAAGCTTTCGTTAGTTTTGGACTAGGTCGATTTGTGTAAGATTGTCCCCCAATATTTAAATATATATATATATATACCCATTCCCATCGCCTATCAAAAATGGCCGAGCTTTTTTCTATAACTATTTTAAATTTAAAATCGTGAGCATAATCCTCAGTCATGAGGGAACGACAAAGAAGACGCATAAGTAGTTCTTGAGATATTTAGCAATGTGACAAGCATACGGACAGACAAATTCCTTTTTAGTACGGAACCTTAAAAACAAAAATTCTCGGAACTTTTCTCTATTTTATTAATCGGTAAAAAGGTGGACATTTTCGACAACGCCGAACAATTGAAAAACTTTATGAAATTACAGCGTTTCGCGAAAGTAGTCATTATACTCCTCGATCTTTGCACGTGTGTACAAAGCGTAGGTAAAGTTGTGTCAGAAACTGCCACGTTTGCTTTACATGAACCGAAGCCCAGAAATCAGTTAATATGTCAGCACAGATTAATGAATTACTAAATTATCTTCAAAGACACGGGGCAGACTAAACAACGGCTGTTTGTATGTTTGTTTGTAATGATTGGCTGGCGTTAGCTTTGTAACTATTACACAATACTGTCTGGGAAATGTCAAAGAGCTATGCAACACAATCATAGCAATATTATGGCAAATAAATAAATACATATTGGGGGACAATCTTTCACAAATCGACCTAGTTCCAAACTAAGCAAAGCTTGTACTATGGGTACTAGGTGACGATATACATACTTATATAGATAAATACGAGTACATAGAAAACATCCAAGACCCAAGGACAAATATCCGTGCTAATTGCACAAATAATTCCCCGGCCGGGATTCGAACCGGGGACCTCTAGCTTCGGAGGCAGTGTCAATACCAACTAGGCTAAGGCCGTCACTCAGGTCGTCATTTTTAGGGTTCCGTACCCAAAGGGTAGAAACGGGACCCTATTACTAAGACCTCGCTGTCCGTCCGTCCGTCCGTCTGTCACCAACTACTTATATACGTAGGTGCAAGCATTAACTCATATCTATACGTAGTGCATATACCCTTAATCCCCATTTGGGTCCCGTCCCAGTGGCTCACGTGTTTCGCCTCATGACGTCTCTACCTGACACTCCCTATATGTGACAGAGACAGATTGTCAATCTTACTAGTATTGTGTGAGGAAGACAGATTGTCAGGACAAATGGGGTGTCCAGTTTGGAAGCACAGTTTTAAATAGATTGATAGAAAAGGATGAACATCGTTCTGTAAGTCTAATCTAATTGTTTGTGAATAATATATTGTTTTAAATGCTGAAAATAAATGATATAAATTACAAATTATATATTGGCCTGTTTAACAACCCAAAAACTCTTTGTGCTTTAATTAACTTTATAAAAAATTCCGACTGCTTTCGTGTCTAAAGCTAGTCGGTATACAGCCATGCACACACGACACCTGCCATCACTGCCACTGTCGGCCTGTTTAGCCTAGTTGGTAATGTCACTGCCTCCGAAACTAGAGGTCCCGGGTTCAAATCCTGGTAAGGTCATTTCTTTCTGTGGTGAGCAAAGACGTTTGTTGCTGAGACTTGGGTGTTTTTTATGTATTTAAGTATATTATCTATTCAATATATCGTCGTCTAGTACCCATAACACAAGCCTTATTGAGCTTACTATGGGACTAGTTCGATTTGTGTGAAAAATTATGTCCTAATGTATATTTATTTATTTTATTGTTTTGGCTTGAACATCGGAACATACCAAGGTTTTACGATGTTTTGTGAATAACATTGTTTTCAATTGTTTTTAAATAAATTTATAAAAAAAAAACGGGTTCATCACACGCTGCATACAATTTGCAAGCGGGCAACTAAAATGTCGTATTAAAAGACTGAAATTATTTATAATATCCGACTACTCATAAAATTAACATTACATTTTGTATCTTCGTGCCCAGACAATAAGGTCGCCATTTTGTAAAGTGTAATTAAATACAACTCGGCCAAATCAAATAATTATAAGATAAGGATACACAGCCAACATCTCGCGTTTTGTTTGTTTTGTTGCAAGCTCATAACACTTGAGTTAGCTCCCATAGTTAGTGTTTACATCGTTAAAACTGCGCTCCAGTTATGCGGCTTTTTAATGCTGGCAGCATTTGCCCATGCATAAACAGGGTGGCAAGGGAACGTGAATTAAAGGTTACTAATGAATTCAATAATTTTATTTCACTTAAATGTAACTTGCCATAATCATCATTTGCCGTAAGTCGTTGTTGACTGTTTTCTTTTGTAGTATTATGATGCGTGACACACGGAACCTAAGTTATAGGGCTCTATACACATTTTATAAATTATCCTGAAAGTGTAACGGTTTAAGAGAAAATTACTGATCAATTTATGGCAAATGATAGTTGAACTAATAAAAATTAGGGGACATTTATTACACATATCGAACTAGTCCCATGGTAAGCTCAATAAGGCTTGTGTTATGGGTATTAAATGACAATATATGTAATAAATATAAGTGCATAGAAAATATCCAAGTCTCAAGATCAAACGTTTTTGTTCACCCCAGAAACAGATGCTCTCACCGGGATTAGAACCCGGGACCTCTAGCTTCGTAGGCAGTATCACTACCAACTAGGCTAAACAGGCCGACTAGGATTGTGGCAAACTAGTGTTAATCATCATCATCATGATCCTAGCGTTACACTACAGTTGTGTCCTGACCAGGCGTCGGAATTCTCGTAGCACTTTTGAGCTGTCATAGGGACTTCTCATTTATCGACTTTCGATATACAAATATATATCGATAAATACAGATCATTAAAAGTGTAAAGTAAACAACAGGCAGTCTTATCGCGAATGAGTGATCTCTTCGAGATAACCTTTGGATGCCAACATTTTGGAAATTTTAAATAGGAATTATTATAATCATATTGTATTGTTCATTATAAATAAATTGTGGATTTCTTATAACGAGGCATTAGTTTAGACATTTTTTCAAAACAAGAATTGCCATCGTAACCTAATGATATCATGTTATGTAGGTACTGGCCATCAATCTGATGACCTTTGATTAGTAGTTTTAAAGGTAAATGCAAACAAACAAACACAGACACTGAGCTGAACTTAAGTATTAACTAATAATAAATAAATAAATAAATATTGGGGGACAATCTTACACAAATCGACCTAGTCCCAAACTAAGCAAAGCTTGTACTATGGGTACTAGACGACGATATACATACTTATATAGATTAATACATACTTAAATACATAGAAAACATCCAAGACCCAAAAAAAAATATCCGTGATGAATGCACAAATAAATGCCCTGGCCGGGATTCGAACCCGGGACCTCTAGCTTCGGAGGCAAAGTCACTACCAACTAGGCTAAACAGGCCGACAACTTTTCATTGTTTTCATTGCATATCTCTATTTCACATTTTCAACTACTCAAGTTATCTGAAAGAGATCGCTCTTTAACGACAAAACCGACTATAGTTTACCTCTACTGTTAATCTTCATCAACATGTTGTGTTCTATAATGTATCGATATAATATGTAGATCGTAAGTTGATAAATGAGAAGTCCCTATGACAGCTCAAAAGTGCTACGAGAATTCCGTCCCCTGGTCCTGACTGTTGCCCGGGGTCCACTCCCTAATCCCGAAACATTGCAAACACTTGCATTATGGCAAATTAAATAATGAATATCGCGAGGCTCCGGTGAAATATTTCTAACGTGTATTTCAAGTAATACAATACAATTAATAATATTAGTAGTTCTATTCCAAGCAAACTATACTATAGCAACGTCGTTATATTAAAACAAAAAAAAGCTAACCGCTTCCTAAGAGTCCCCAGTACGCTCGGCTGAACTCGATTCTCAAATTCGAATAACATGAAACTTTGTATACACAATGGGAGCCGCCATATCTAGGCCGGAAATTAGTTTCTGTTGCTAGAAATTGGAATAGAAAAAAAATACAGCGAATTTTTGAGTTTTTTACGTCTTGTATGAAAACCTTAATAATCGCTGTATTTTTCTCCATTATTAATTTCAAGCATCAGAAACTAATTTCCGATATAGATATGCCGGATCCCATTGTGTTTTAAAATGAGAGTGTAACTACGTTTGTTTGGAGAATCGAGCTTACTGCGGACTCCTAAGGTTCCGTAGGCCAAAACAGAACGGAGTGGCAAAGTTAAATATTAGGTATAATGACGAAAACGGAACCCTTATGTCTCTCCAACCGCCCGTATGTCACAGCCAATTCCTTCGGAAACTGCAAAACCACTGCAATTATGAAAATTGGTAGGTAGGTGTATTGTATAAACCGCTACATTAAAATGAAGTAAAATTACGAAACATATGCACTCCATACATGTAAACGGGGGATGAACATATTTATGGATAGAGCTTTAAAAATATATAGAGGTTTTTAAAAAATCCATTTGAGTTAACTGTTGGCACGATATTAGCTGTCAAAGTCGTTAATAGTGTGGGGAACACACAATAAGGGCCTTATTATTGATCAAGTATTCTTTTAACTTGCGTATATAGAGCATTCAGATATTTCCGGCTTGCGCCACACGACGCGCAGGCACCGTTAAAGTAAAGCAGTACCTCAATAATTTGTACCATCATTAAAATAAACTGTACAACCTGTAGGTTATAAAACAGAATTTGAAACAACATTGGTGCTTGTTTGAAAATAAATTCACCTTCGATATTTTATCAACGTAGGGCCGCGGTATTTTTAGAAGGTATTTTTATAGCTTTTAGATATTTATAGATAAAAACGATATGCGCTATATCGAGGGCACGCCGACGAAGGGTATACTTTTAAAACTTATTTCTTAGTTATGAATTGCGAACATATGAAAGTTTTAATAGGATGTAGAGTTAGCAGTATGGAAATAACTCAAATAACTAACAGGGTCTTTTTTTTCTTTATTTATTTCTCTTAGATATCTCCAGTGTATATTTTTACTCTTCTGATATTGCGAACTATTAAAAAAACGGAAACAAAATGAACAAGTACATTTATAACAAAAAAACCAACTCCAAACCCCATCTGCCTTACCCCATCCTCTTGGTATATAATTTGAGGAGTTAGTTAGTTACATACGAGGGCTGTTCCGAAAGTTTTTAGCTGCTCTCACTCTATTCATGCGATATATTTTTTATTTACACCATTATATAGGTAATTTCAATAGTTATGAGCTGAGATAAAATCGTTAGTAAGCAGCAAGTATTTTATTCACAACATTTCTTTTACCAAGAGGCTTTATGTATGGGCTTTTAAAAATTTGCGAAAATAATACAATTTTTGATACCTAAAAATAGTTTTGGCAACGAAATCCCTAACAGCTGTAGTGGAAACTGCCCGGGATGACTTCCAAACTTAGTTTTGCTGATTTTAATGTAAAATCACTAAATGATTTTATTTAATTTAAGTTTTTTTTGTGATGATGACCAGTCCGTGGTATCGCGACCTAGACTAATATTCGACACACCTGCTCATTGTCGCTAATTTTCATGCAATCCGAACAGATTACGTGGGTAGAGACAGGGAAGATTCATAGTTTGAGGTGTATAAAATTTCGTTTAGTTGTGGTGACGTATTAATCAAAATTTCATCGCATATTAGATAGGGCTGTTGACACGTCGTAATTAAAACACAATAAAAAAAACCCAAGCGACTTTCATCAATAGTTTCACCCCAACACATATGTGTATCGAAATTACCCGCATAATGGTATCATTAAAACATATATGGCATGAATAGAGTGAGAGCAGTTAAAAACTTTCGGAACAGCCCTCGTACAACTACAGTAGTTGTGGCGTGTTTGAATAGACATTTGTTTTGTTTGTGTTACCCATTTTAAATATGTAATCTCTATTCGAACACGACAGAACTACATACAATAGTAGGTCATTTTATTAAGTTTATCACTTATAGGTACTACTGCTGCTGCTCGAAGGAAGCGTCCTTTTAAATCCTTTTTTTCAGCAACTTGCCAGCAGCCGATTGTAGGTACCGAGATTTGCCATACCTAATGTAAGTTCGGTTACAATGCAAGATTTAGGTATCTGATGATGGAGACAGAACGTGGCTATCGCAACTCCGAAACTATAACATAAACCCATTGTGATTGATTCATTGGAACTCTCTTTACGATTAGTTATGGAATATACAAAAAAAGTACAGTGGGCAATAAAAGCTTGCATGCCTTTCCTACATCACAATATTACGATCTTTTGAATTAAATGTAGCGGTTTATAGAAAACGAGTACAACTTCCTACCGAATATCATAACTGTAGTGCTTAGTCTCCGAGTAAATCGGCTGTGACATACGTGGACCCGGGTATGTCCTAAAACTACCACCAAGACCACCGGGGGATGGGAAGCGGCATCCCTGGAGTGCGGTGGAGATACTGCGATCGCCAACCCGCAAGCCAAGCGTGGCGATTATGGCATATACCCCCCGGGAATTTGGGGGAGGCCTATGTCCAGCAGTGGACGTCCTTTGGATGATATGGTGGTGGGATACGTGCGGTTGGACAGACATAAGGGTTCCGTTTTCGTTATCATAACTAATATTTAACTTTTCTACTCTTTCGGCCTGTTTAGCCTAGTTGGTAGTGTCACTGCCTACGAAGCTAGAGGTCCCGGGTTCGAATCCCGGTAAGGGCATTTGTTTCTGTGGTGAGCAGAGGCATTAGTTCCTGAGAATTAGATATTTTCTATGTATTTAAGTAATTATTTATTAAATAGTTCGTCGTCTAGTACCCATAACACCTTATTGAGCTTACTATGGGACTAGTTCGATCTGTGTAAGAATTGACCCTATCTATATTTATATTTATATATATTCACTCCGGCAATCTAACTCATAATTACAAAGAATGTAGTGGTGCTTTCGGGGAATTTAAAAATAATTGTGTGATCCTACTGAAAAAGGGTATAAGTGCCGTGCAATTGCATAGGACTTATACCCCTTTTCACTAGAGCCACAGAATTGGTGCGTTCCAATATAGTTGTTCCGACTAGTACTAATTCGACTTAAAAATAAATATTAACGCTATTGATTTTAGAAGAAGTCCCCAAATTTTTTATTTTTTTTTTATTAAATAGGCACACAAAACAAGTATCAATCATTAATACACCATACATAATTTTTCTTATATAAAACTAGACTGATGCTCTAAACTATGTGTACACAAATATATAGTAAATTTCGATATCCGGTTTGTTACCACTATACATTTTTATACACCACGTCAGTGGCAAACAAGCGTACGGCCCGCCTGACGGTAAGCGGTCACCGTGGATGGGTGACCGCTTTGAGTGTTTACTAACTGAGCGCTCCCGTGCTTTGGAAGGCGCGTTAAGCCAGTTTTTAATTCGAACCAGTAGTTCCTGAGATTAGCGCGCGCTCGTGGCCCAGTGGCACCCGCGTACTGCGTGCGGTATGCGAGGTTAAGCAATGTCGGGCAAGGTCAGTCCTTGGATGGGTGATCGCTTTGAGTGGTTACTAACTGAGCGCTCCCGTGCTTTGGAAGGCGCGTTAAGCCGTTGATCCCGGTTGCTGTCTATGATAGCAGTCGTTAAGCCAAGTTAGTGGCCTCCGGACGGCTTGAGAACTTCTAACAGTCAAGTTGCCCACTCACTTGACAAACCTAATCCCAATAAGGTCTAGTTTCCCCCTCGGGTTGAAAGGTCAGATGGCAGTCGCTTCCGTAAAAACTAGTGCCTACGCCAATTCTTGGGACTAGGTAGTGGACTCCGGGCATCCTTCAGGATGCAACTGTACTGTAATAACGCTAGGAGGATGATGATGACCGTTTTAATGTAAAGTTACAAAAATGTTCTGGGGATACATGACTTCTTCTTCTACCTAGAATCGATAGCATTATTATTTGTAAGTCGAATGAACCCCTTTGTGGTGCCGGGTTAGAAAAGCACCCCCCCGCCCCTTTCTTTCCATGGGTGTCGTAAGTCGACTATGGAATCCAGGTTGAAGTGTGTTGTGGGCGATGGGCTAGCAACCTGTCACTGCAATATCACATTTTCTCCATCTGCTTACCCATTTTGGGAATATAGGCGTAAGTTTATGTTATGTTATGTCGAATGAGCCTAAAAAGTCCATATACTGAAAAAAATATAGTTTTTTTTATTCCCTTATTAATGCCGCGGTTTTTTTTAAGGCCGAGGTACTTCGCCAGATTGTTGGCTTCAATATGAGCGCGGTGTCATATCGCTGTGCCCCGCTTATTTTATCAAAAGAAGCGAGGTTTATTGGAGAATTCAAAGTTTGAGTCGCTACTTATGGGCAATTTACCGCTGTTTTTGTTTAAGAAAGCTATAAATTTAAAATTAATACCAACATTATTGTATTTATAAACAGTATTTTATATAAAGGCAGACCCTTCAGAACGTGGTATTTTCCATATACATATATTACAACACACAGTATTCTAATATTAATGTTTTATACCATAAAAAAAACCGACTCCAATTGTCTACTTCGCTATGCCACAATTTGTGGTTTCCGTGAGCCAATGCTTGGTTGCCTATCAAGTTCGAGGAGTTCTCTCGATTCCTGCTAGACCCTATCATCAGACCTTCACCAAATTTATATGGAATCAACTTGGGGGTACCTGCCTTGAAACATAAAGGAATTATCAAAATCGGCCGACTTGGTCAAGAGCTATCGGGGAACACGGGGAACTGAGAATCTCCTTCCTTCTATTGAGGTCGGTTAAATAATACAATTTAAGGTCGATTACGAGTATCGCTTACTGTCAAGTGCTAAAAAAACCGCCGCCGCGAGAGGTATTCATGATTAAGGACCGCGAAACGACCTGAAACATGTCGAGCGATATTCGACCTTAAAAACATATCTCAAAGTCGCGGGCGTTTATGACCATGACAATGTTATCTTGATATCTTATAAAGGCAGGTCTGTTTCTCTTGTGGCTAAAATTTAACATTTTGACACTGCCGGACAGGGACAGCATCGTACAACTTGGTTGTGTAAACGCGGTACTAGGTAACGGCGTCGACGCGTAAACGTGACAACCGTAACTGGAAAACAGAGTTAGTGCTATGAGGTAGAGCGAGATAGCATGATTTGGTGTGTTAATGATTTCATGCCACACCTGGATAATAAGTGACTTTTACCGCACGCTACGCGTACGGAAAAAGCCGCTTTCTGGCCAAGTGTAGTAATAAAATGATGTACACAACACGGATTGAAATAAATAAAGCCCTCGATCGCATATATATACGTCCCTCGCTCACAGCTGGGGCTGCAAAATCTGCGATCTCAGTCTTTCTTTACTTTACTACCCTAGTTGTGTAATGTACTATTATTACCTAAACCTTCTGTACTTGAGTCATATTATTATTATATAGTGAAGATATATTATAGTAATGTCAATTGAGAAAGGTATGTTACGTATGTAAATAATACTTACAACTTAAAACCAACTCTCATCAGACTTCGATTCGTTTGTCATTTGTCGCCGATTTCTATTTATTTTATTTATTTATCCAGAACACAAACAGGTAAACTATATATAAATATATAATATAATATAATATAAATATTGGGGGACAATCTTACACAAATCGATCTAGTCCCAAACTAAGCAAAGCTTGTACTATCGGTACTAGATGACGATATACATACTTATATAGATAAATACATACTTAAATACATAGAAAACATCCAAGACCCAAGAACAAATATCCGTGAAAAATGCACAAATAAATGCCCTGGCCGGGATTCGAACCCGGGACCTCTAGCTTTGGAGGCAGAGTCACTACCAACTAGGCTAAACAGGTCGTCAGTAAAATATATATGTGTACATGTAGTGTACTGAACAATAATTAAAAAAAAAAGACCTGGAGGTTCATTTTTAAGCAAAATGTTAACAAAAATAATATAAATAGCAAGAGAAACGGAAACTTAACTGTACCGGTCCTCGACGCAGTACCAGTGCTTGACACAAGCACCCATCGCAGAAAAAACCCTAACCCTGGCCCTTCTATGTCTCCTATCTATTGTATATTTGTACGTACACTACTGCTCATAATTAATTCGGCACTCATACCTTTTTCCATACATTTGTAATCTCTATACAAAAATGACTTTCAGAAATACACTGCCAAGTCAGAGTCCCTTGACAGTTTTGCGTGAATTTTGCTTAGCTGACTTATTGAGCCCTTAATCGGTGCCAGAGACTCTTCTTTTAAAATGGTAATTTACTTTTGGTAATGACTTAAATATAAATAACTACTAATTGCTGGTTCATACAAACACACTACACTTTTCTATGAATCAGCAATTAGTAGTTATTTAAGTCATTGCAAAAAGAAAACTACCATTTTTAAGGGGGTTCTCTGTCACCGATTTAAGGCTCAATAAGTCAGCTTAATAAAAAATGTAAAATTCATCAAAACTGTCAAGAGACTCTGACTTGGCAGTGTGTTTCTGAAAGTCATTTTTGTATAGAGATTACAGATGTATGGAAAAAGGTATGAGTGCCTAAATAATTATGAGCGGTAGTGTATATGGTTACATAATTTGTATATACAAAATCGTCCTTTATACATCCAGCATTGTATGAACAATAATTATTCTACATCTATAATCTTCCGCGTTCCGACATAAGTATCAATTTCGGCATGAATCTATTTGGAAATCACGCAATCATAACCCATTACATCTATAATATGAGAAATTGCGCCGTGTTTGGTGTTATGTTACATAGCCAATTAGCATATCCTCTTAGTTATTACCCCCTTATTAAAGGATATACATATCAAGCATGTTTTGAGAGTGGCAGAGCGCGGTTATGTTAAAATCGTTATGGCGTGTAAGGTCATCAGAGCTCCCGAGGACGCGTCGTATTGATAATAAATGTATCTCTTTCAAAATACTTTGTAATTAGTTTGCTGTTCTTTAATCTACTGAACACGGAGGGAGTTTCTGTTAGGCAGCGACCCGTGGTATTAAAATAAAATTACGATTATTAATACAAGCTTACAGTTTCAAAGGAATGAAATGAATTACAAAAGTGAAGCCATTCGAGATAATACCGACCAAATTTATTTCTGAATAGAATGATTGAGATGTAATATTCATTGAGCGATACGGTTTTAAACGGAAGAAATAATTTAAAAATGTTTACATTCACGTTCGCAGTGTTTTGATAATTTTAACTGGCACTTTATACATTTCTACGTACTGTTTTTGTAATATCATTCATTCTTAATGACCCGTTTAATTTAGTTTTTTGTTTTAGTACGATGATACTACAAACACGGCATTAAAAAGACCGCAAGTCACAAAAGATGAGACTAGCTCGAGATCGGGGCGAGTTGCGTACTCCAAGAGAGGCCTATGCTCATCAGTGGGTGATTACGGGCTCAAAATGATGATGATGATGACGACATTGCAGTCATTTTCATTCTCATAGTAAGGAATTCAATAGAGATCCTATACGTGTTTCACCAAGGAGGACAGAAAAGCTTGATGAAAGCTTTGAGAACGTATAGTTGTGAAAGTAGTGTTAAAGTGGAGTAACAGTGGAGTTAAGAGAAGTGTTATAGTGCACAGTATCGGTGAAGTTATTAGCTGTGTCACGTAGTAATAGGTGCCGACTCGGTCGACTTGTGAGTGTTAATTGAGTCTTATTAGTGCGCGGAAACTCGGTAAACTCTACCAGTGTAACTAAATCGCTTAATAAACCTATCGTCGTGCTGCAGATCCCGTAGTCCCGTACCCCACGCTCGTAACATTATTTTAAGCGTCTGGCGGGTTACCATAAGCAGCCTCTTTAATTTGGGCGGGCAATCGTTTATTTGCGTCAAACGATTTGACATGACGTTTAGATGACATTGAGGCAAATAAAGAAAAGCGGAACTATGACAAGGACAACAAATGATATATTCCTCTCAGTCGCTTTTATTCAATTTAGTATATACCATCTCGCTGGGTAGCGGTATTATTATATGACGTCTACTCTGGTACTCTGAGTTTTCATTCGTTCATGAAACATGAATCTTTATAAATTCGCAAAAACATGTATCGCCTAACCAATTCATTGCCCCTTATCACATATGACAGCCACTCATTTTCAATATCTTCAAGCGTATTGACCTGTAATAGAGCTGATATTTAAACGGCACAGCGTAAACGAACGCTTCTAAAACGCCGTGCCATTAAAAATTTCAATCCTATAATAAGGTAGCATGATAGTAAACGCTTTGTTATGAGATATACGAACAATGAGTTGTCTGAAGAGCTCAAGCTGTCAGAGGGAACTTAAAAGGAGGTAAAACTACAGGGAAAATGAAAGAGTAAAAGGGATTCTTTGAATTCTTTTTCTTTGAGGTTCATAAGAAGGATGCTGAGGTATTACGAGTTTTTACTTTGCTACCTGGTAAAGACATACACCGTGGTGCGGGCCCAAGTAAGCCAACGACCTTAATACAGTTGTTTAGCATATGGATGGACATACGTTTCCAGGGGATAGTTGAGGTCGTCTGCTACGGGGTCAAACACAAAAAATGGACTTGGCCCCAAAAATTGTTTTGTAAGTTTTCTTCAAATACTGTAGTTAAGAATTAAACCTCAATTAATGAAAATAAAAATGTTGTCCGTTTTATATATATTTTAATAAAAAGAATATTAAAATAATTATTTGGTCCAAGTAAATTTACCTATTTGTGTTTGACCACGTATCAGATGTCCTATATGTGTAATATACGGTATGTCCATCCATCTGCCAAACATCTAGCAAAAAAAGTCGTTCTTGGGAAATTGTATTCTACAATAAAATTTCTACTCACATTACTATATTACTGAAATAACCGACGCACTGATAATCTATCACAAAGCAGGTTTTCCACTGTAGCATTATATACTCGTATACAGGGAGGAACAGTACCACGGACTTTCCTGAAAGTATTTTGTCATTTAAATCATTTACAATCGACTTGTAATCATTAGAAACTTGTGTTAGAAAGAAAAAAATAATCATTAATATAATGGCTTTTAATATTAGTAACAACCCTATTGTTTTAACAATTACCATTAAAGTATTTATATTTTGAAGCGCCACATGTCACTGGCTTTCTTATAAGATAGGGTTGAACACATGTTGTTTTTTAATTGATGTTTAAAAGCTATAACTCGAAAATGGTTACGAATATTAATGTAGTTTATTTGGCAAAAGTTTAGTACCAAGGCAAACCTATTCCCTGTTTACAGGAAAGTCCATCGTTCTGTTCCACCCAGTATATAATAATATAGTAGGTGGAACAGAACGATGGACTTTCCTCAAGTTTTTTTTAATATATTTTATTATTTGTTATTTTTTTGTATATTAAATTTGTGTTATGTGTTTCATAATATAATTATATTTTAATTAAATTATTGAAGTAGTTCAGTGGGGTCACAAGCACTTTGCCGTCTCTTGATTAGTATCCGGATTCGTTGTGTCTAATAGCTAGAGAAAGAAATATTGTAATTACAACATTGGTCAAGAAAACTTATTTTCAAACTCTGTCAGACTCGAAAGTACAACTGCTCCTCCAATCACATGAGAAACCCAAAATTAATTCTTCGAATGCCTGAAATAAAAATTCAATTCCAACTTTTCACCAATCCCGTACCCTCGAGTTGACACTCACTCGATCGTAAGACTTGTGCCATTCAAAAAGGGATTGTAAAGTTTTGTGTTTAGGTGTAATTTGGTTTGGCGATGGTAAATCGATAGGCGTAAATCTGCGAGGCGACGGTTGAGTCACGTGGGCCAACTTTCTGGCCTCACATTTATCAGAAGGGCTGCGAACACATCTCGATTTGTAAGGTATTCGGAAAATTTCGAGTTGTAAACTTGATGGAAAATTAAACCTATTTTGAACATTCGTTAATATGTTTACACCCACTTTTTGGCCAAGTGGTGACGTAAAATTGTGTACAAAACACGGGTCGTAAAACAGAAAGCCCTCTCTCGCATATTTATGACCTTCGCCTGCGGCTCGGGCCTCAAACATCTGCGATATCGGCCTTTCTTTGTTTTACAACCCTTATATCGTCAATAGCTATTTTTAACCGACTTCAAGATTTCAAAAGAGGAGGTTATCAATTCGGTAGTATGTTTTTTTTTTTTAATGTTTGTTACTCCATAACTCCGTCATTTCTTAACCGATTTGGAAAATTCTTTTTTTGATTGTAAGTATATATATCCAAGTTGGTCCCGTTTGTGTCAAAACGCAGTTCTGATGATGGGATCCATGAGGAATTGAGGGAACTCCTCAAATCTTTAAGGCAAACATATAGTGATTCTTGAGTTTTTATCAACAAATCAAGCATTTTCATCCAAAAATGTGACATTGGATGAAGTGGAACTGCTGATGATGATCAGAACAGAACTCTTCAACGACGAAAAGTTCACGTTTAGCGATTTGTCCTCCTAGCTGTGTTTGTCAAGCAATTTCTATTTTCACGATAAATTTTTGTCATGCTTGATTTCTGATGATGGGATCCATGAGGAATTGAGGGAACTCCTCAAATCTTAAAGGCAAACATATAGTGATTTTTGTATTTTTATCAATAAATCGAGCATTATCATACAAAAATGTGACATTTGATGAAGTGGAACTGCTGATGATGATCAGAACAGAACTCTTCAACGACCAAAAGTTCACGTTTGGCGATTTGTCCTCCTAGCTGTGTTTGTTAAGCAATTTCTATTTTCACGATTAATTTTTATCATCCTCGATTTTTGATGATGGGATCCATTAGGAATTGAGGGAACTTCTCAAATCTTAAAGGCAAACATATAGTGATTTTTGTGTTTTTATCAACAAATCGAGCATTATCATACAAAAATGTGACATTTGATGAAGTGAAACTGCTGATGATGATCAAAACGGAACTATTCAACGACGCGTAGTTCACGTTTGGCGATTGGTTCTCTTCGTTTTGTTTGTCAAGCAAACAAGGTTTTTGCATGATTCCATGAGGAATTGAGGGTACTTAGTCTTCTACCATTATAAACATATTTATAGCCATTTTTATTTTATTGTATGAAATCTAAGAGTGCACCATCTAAGTATAATAATCTTTCACCGGCCTCCCCCATTGAAGTCGGTTATTTTTTTCTTAAAAATTATTTACTCCAGCATTATAATCTGTCAGTTAAATAACTGACAGTGACAGTAGTATTAAAACAATAAACTCTCTATACATTTGCAAGCCTATACCATATACCATTATATGACTGTTTGTTGGGAGAATCTTAAGGCCTGAATCACACTGGCATGGCCTGTGGTCGTGGTCAGAAGTAAATTTGACTGCTAACAACAAGTTTACTATTGACCGCCGCGCCAGTCTGTGAGAGGCTTAATTGATTTTCATACATTATTATTGGCTATGTGCGAAGTAGGTGGTGGGGGTAAGCTAGGCGATCGTAGCGCACACCATGGCAGAAATGTGTACTTACCGGGGACCACTGTCAAATTTACTTTCACGTTTTGTATTGGTTTCTTAACGGTTTCCTATGATTCGTTTCGTTTGTATGTATTTATTTATTCTCTTATTTATTTCAGTAAAATTTCCAATACGGGGTCTTTCTCGTTTACTAAAGTAAATAAAATATTCATGTGTCATTATTTGACATCTCTAAATTTTGACATTGTCTCGGGACCTTTGACGTTTGACGTTTCAGACGTGCACATAGCCAATACAACTGTCTTTTTTTTTCATTTTTAAATGACGCACACTTCAATTCCCATATTCTGCCGATTATATCGATTTTTAATTAAAATCATATTACTTTGCCGTCGTAGCAGAAGTATTGTATGCAACGTTATAAAATTAGGTCTTATAATTTTCGAGTCTTTTATAACAAAACTCACTAAGTTTGTTTTGTTACAGTGACTCTCGACTTTTAAGAGTCCCCAGTACGCTCGACTGAACTCAATTCTCCATACAAACGTAGTTTCGTTCTCATTTTAAAACGCCTCGCTGAAATAACATGGAACTTTGTATACACAAAGGGAGCCGCCATATCTAGGTCGGAAATTAGTTTCTGTTGCTAGAAGTTGTAATAGAAAAAAAACAACGGCGCGTATAAAAACTTTAATAATCGCTGCATTTTTTCTCCATTATGATTTCAAGCAACAGAAACTAATTTCCGACCTAGATATGCCGGATCCCATTGTGTATACAAAGTTTCATGTTATTCTCGCATGGCATTTTAAAATGAGAGCGAGACCACTTTTGTATGGAGAACCGAGCTTCCTGCGGTCTCTTAAATCTAGCCCGTAGCGGCTACACACCTTTATATAAAAAAATAAGAATTAAAGCTTTAGATAAATAATAAAAAAAAATAACCTGGACCTTTTTAAGGCACGAGTGAATAGGCATCTTCTGGATGAGCTCGCTTCATCTTCGGCCTCATTTTTACCCCCTGGCTTGATGCTGGCCAAGAGCAATCTCATTTTTTAATAAAAAATATCCTGCAAGTTATAATCAATATAAAGTTATTTATTTAATTCCTAAGTCACTTTCCAACCCAATTTTTAGTCATCAATAATTGGCGAGCGGGACTTTTTTACATTCCGTTTATTATTACGCGGATTTCATTTAAGGTCACTGTCAGTAACAGGGGCTTTTGACAATACGCACAAAATTATTCCAGGCGATCGTTTCCATTTAAAATTGGCTCTTACTTCATTTAGTAAGATTATTATTTTGGTTCTTTCTCGGAATAATGTATATTTATTTAATCATCGTCATCATCAGCTTGTGCCAGTCGACTGCACAAAAGTCCTGATAGAAGATAAAATTCAAAAAACATTGATGAGCGATGAGCTATAATATAAACTGCCTTTTTAATTAAGTAGGTATAATAAAATAAGTGGTTTACGAAAACATAAGATTTGGCATGTGTCTAAACATACATTTATGCTAATAAAGTCGAAGATACAGGGTGACATCGGAGACGTGATCAGAAGCTAATTTTTCAGACTCTACACATGATCGCCTTTTCAATGCAATAGTTGTTACATCGAATAAATAAAGTTTATTTTTTTCAAATTTTCACTAGAATAATAATAACGTGTAACTAGAACTATGTTGTCAAAGCATATTCATATTCTTTATTGAATGCTAAAGAAGTATTAATATATTAATCATAAGTATTTTTTCAGTAATAAATAAAAATTATATAAACATTGGATAAAATAAAGTTATAAAATGTAAGCACAATTGGAACGCCACCCATAACACTAAAGTATACCTATTCATATTGATACATCAGCTCGTCAAGTATAATGAGTTTCAATAAGAACGTATCTAGTATTTAAAGCAAGCAAACTGCGATCGTATATGCAAGACGT
Organism: Notocelia uddmanniana; assembly: GCA_905163555.1. Taxonomy (NCBI): domain Eukaryota; kingdom Metazoa; phylum Arthropoda; class Insecta; order Lepidoptera; family Tortricidae; genus Notocelia; species Notocelia uddmanniana. Next base: position 71,064,681 of record LR991052.1, read on the forward strand.
AAGGTGTTGTCTTCGCTTGAGCGAAGCTTGTTATTTTGTTATTGCACCTGCCCGCGAGTACGATTTATTTCAATAAGAGCGTATGTATTGCATGAAACAAGTGATTTGCGACCATATTTGCTTGACGTAAGGTGTTGTATTGCTTGGATTGTAGGGTAATTAAGCTTGCGGACAATTCACTCAAAGGCTTCAATTTGGAAGGCTAACACAGATCAAGGTATAAATAGCGTGTGGGGATCGATTCGGGATGCTCATTCTTACTTTTGTTGTTGTGCGGATTGTCATTTGAAGCTGGCTCGTTTTAACGTAGTGATAATTCAAGGTACTATTTTATTAATTACCGTTATCATAGTTGAGTGGTTCATTATGGTGCAAATACTTTGATTATGGTGAGTTATTCAACTGTGAATTAAGATTTTATTTTATGATTTTTGTGTGTTTTGATTTGATATCGAGCCAGATCAATGTCTGAATAGCATGGTCTATTTAACAAGTTGGATCTCATCCTCGAGGAGAAAAAGAGATACAGCTTGGAATCCTATTAGTTTTGTTACCAAGTTTAAGAGGGCTTGGCATCATCTCTTTACCAACATAGATGATGATATACTCTTACGTGCTTTGGGGTCTAGCCACAGATTGATGCGAGAAGGTCGCAATTTCCAATAAGTCGACCGCTATGAACGGTGTTCACTCGTAGAGATCTTGTGTGTGCCTGAAGTTCGTTCTTTATTAAATATATTTATGTACTTACCTTATATACGTTAGGGCGCATCATTCACAGATCCCTTTAGTCTTCGGACAGTTGTGAATGGGAGCAAATACACAGGCTTTAGGTTGCCTATCTCGGTCTAGCCTACCGAACGATACAGCTTAGGTTATAGTAGGATTCACATTTCATAACACTAATAAATAATTATTGGGGTCTTGCTTACACTAGAGTAGGGACTAGTTGAGAGTAGAGTTAGGTTTAAAGTCATTTGTAATAGGTAATAGGGTGTTAGGGCTAAATAATTATTAGGGTTGGTTTTAGGGAACTAGGTTTCATTTAATAGGTTGTTAGTGATTGTAGGAAGTTTGGTAGACGTGAATAAGTAGGTAAAGGTCAATTGTGAATAATGGTTTCCAAGTGTGGATATGAAGTGTGGGGTTTCATGGGCTACATTTGAAATATGGTTTAAAGGTGTAACTACATTTAATTTACTTTGCTCATTGAAGTAAAATAATTCCAGTTATGATTAGAATATAGAATTGTTTCAGAAAGATGAAATAATTCTAGACATTGTAGCAGGCGGAGCAGTTTACGAGTCAATTTTATCTATTATCATGAGTGGAATAATGCTCGCATTTCTATCATGAGTAAATGAGTGCTCACTATTTCAGCTATCGATTAGGTTCAAATATTTCATATGAATTGCCCTGAATAGTCGATATTGAGTGTAGCACTTTATGGAAACTAGGTTTTTAGGGAGTTAGTGACGAGGTGATTTGTTTTCATTAGATTCAACTTTGTACCTCAACTTTTGTATATAAAAATGTTAGCGTCAGTACTAATAAATTGCTAAGATTTATTTATAAAGCTTAAATTAATAGATGATTCCTCTAATCATCGATATGACTATCTGGTGAGTTTCTTTGATGCTTCTTCTCATCAGCAAGTCTGTTACGAAGCATTGGTAGATTCATAGGTCATATAAAAATACCTATTAAAAATTCAATAAAATAAAATAGGTATTAAATACGTAGCTCGGAGGTCTGTCACCCATCCAGGTGTAAGCAGTAGCATTGTATGGTAGTGAAAGAGTCGCACCATACAATAATAATCAAAATTATTCTTAGCTAGCTAGGAAATCATGTATGAGTGTTTTATGATGAAATAATTTTGATTTAGGGAAAAATTATGGCTTTTAAGGAAAATTTGCCTTTCTTTAAAAACCAATGGCTACTGTGTTACGCTTAGCCCGGCCTCAGGTAGTCTGGTGGGGGATTATTAATAAAAAACAAATAATTATTTGTTTATATAAAGAAGCATACAGTAGGTAAAGCAAAGATTAGTACTTAACCTTTTCTATAATCAAAATTGTGATAGGTTTAGGAAAATGGGTAGTGCAATTCCTTAGGAATAGTGGGCTAGGGCTAGGCTAAAGGTAGGGCTATAGGTTAGGTAGTGAAGAGTTCAGATCTTGTTTGTTACACATTAAAGAATTTGGGTTACGCGGCACACAACGTAGGGATATTACTAGACGACCACTTGGCCAAATCAAATAAATAAATTAAATCAGTCGTTAATAAATCAAGCTGCAAAATATTATTCATTTTCTTAAATTACTGTCAAATATTTATTGTTGAATTTTTTTATTAGGGAATTTATTATTAATTATTTTATTTTGTAAGGTCGAAGGCACATTTTTGTTGCTGTGACCAAAGGATATGTATAAGCCTGTTGTTATAGCCTTTAAGTGACAAACGCCATACCTAAATCATGGTCACCCTATCACTTTTGACACACGTTGTATGAGGGATGACACGACGTCGTGTGGTGTAGGGTGACCAAGCAGTATTAAACATTATTTTTCTGTTAATAATTTGAGGAATAATAGTCAATATTACAAATAGTAACTGTGATATCATCTTTATTGAGTTTGTCTTTCAATATTTCATCGAGTCAAATAATTTCTGATCACGTCTCCGATGTCACCCTGTATATTCAAATTGATTATTTCAAGTGTTTTGTATAGGTCCCGGGTATGTCCTGAAACTACGACCAAGACCACCGGGGGATGGGCAGCAGCATCCCTGGAGTGCGGTGGAAATGCTGCAGTCGCCAACCCGCATGCCAAGCGTGGCGATTATGGCATGTACCCCCCGTGAATTTGGGGGAGGCCTATGTCCAGCAGTGGACGTCCTTTGGCTGATATGGTGGTGGTGGTGATATAGAGGTAGGTACGTATAGTTAAGTAGTATACATATAGCCATAATCATTATGTTTTACATTTTTTAAGCGAATTTATAGTCTTCAATGCTTTGTTTACTGTATTTTTGTTCGTATATGTATACAACAAATAATAATTACTCGTGACAATTCGGATTTAAAAAATATATCGAAGTTTTTACTTTATAAACACTTCGTAACCCGAGATGATTCATACTTCATTCTAAAAAAAAAAACATGTTTTACCGTTTGCGAACAGTGTTAAACCGTAACCGGACCGGAGGTCTTGGTCGTCGCCTTTTTACGTCATTACATCATTTTGTTTTAAAGGCTATAATATAATAATGTTACAGTGTCTCAAAATCCCGTTCATGACAAACATTACGAGTATGAAATGTCGCCTTTGCATACTTGGTTCGGTTTTTTTTTATATTTCATCATAATGTCTTATTGTCTAACGTAAAAAAATTGCGAATGAGGAATAAAGAAAACAAATGTTGTTTTTAGCAAAGATAAAACACAGTTTATACAAAAATTAAGCTTTGACGAACCAAAAAGTGGAGGTAGATCTATCCTCGAACGATGGAAACAGCGCACGAGCATTTTTGAGATTTTCATTTTTGTTTTATTCGTATAAATAATTAAACCATATTGTGATATTAATAAGATAAATTTGTATTTAATTTGTACATGTTCAGTTCTCGCCAGTTTGCCACTCAATTACTCAAAGGTTATCTGGGAGAAATCCCTTATAGTGATAAGCTCGCCTTTGGCAACTGTTCTTACAATTCTTGCTTTGTTGTTGTGTTCTACTCATGTACAATGAATATTTTCTCTCAAACCTGCTCGGAAATGTTCCTGTTACGGCAGTCGTTATAGGCCAGTAGGGACCCTATTCCGGGGCACACGCGCGAGGCGATTAAAGGGTTTTCATACAACATTTACATCACTAAGCCAATAAATAGATCTCGCAGCGACTGGGAACCCGCGAGCCGCGGCGTGGTTCGCGGGCAAGGTACGCCGCCCAGCGCGACATATCCAGGTACAATACACATATTACATGATGTCTCCGAAGCCTCTGAAGCTAGAGGTCCCGGGTTCGAATCCCGGTAAGGCCATTTGTTTCTGTGGTTAGCAGAAACGTTTGTTCCTGAGACTTGTATGTTTTCTTTGTATATCGTCGTCTAGTACCCATAACACAAGCCTTATTGAGCTTACTATGGGACTAGTTAGATTTGTGTTTAAAAAAAATGTCCCCTAATATTTATTTATTTATTTATTAACATGTATAATTGTATACATAACCCTAACGCTTAAGTGCGAATTCAGTTGTAAGAACTTTTATATCTTGGTGTTTTCTTTTTTATTCCCTACATTTTTTGAGAAAAGCGTGCTTCGACTGTAATTAGTTTCCCCGGCCTCGTATTATGGCCGTCTACTTACATACTCGGCCAGGAAAGCTTACTTTCTGGTCTCTGCAGTAATGTACTAACATAATGTACAACTCTAAAGTCGTTCTGCGTAAAATGGATTGTACGTACTCCTTTTGGCCCATTTAGTGGCCACTAAAGTGGAATTGGCTAATAGATAATGTATTTGCCGCTCACCGATCGATTACAAGGGGCCGGGCCGGTCTGGTGCCCGAAAACTGAAGGAAACAACCTTAAGGGAAGGAACGTAAGTATACCTATACGTAGGTGAAAAAGCGGCTTCGGCCGCCGACGAAACCATGCTACGTAACCGGTTACGTGAGAAGAATTGTTTTTCTTGCTACGAAACCAGTTACGTACAAAGAGGTTTTTTTCTTCCTACGAAACTAGTTCGAATTGAAATGAAACTCGATAGTGTAATGTGTGGCAAACAACCGAATACTTTTAACGCATAGCCAGCATGCGGTAGTATATAGGTTTTTTTTTTATAAAAAAGCGGATTAACTTGTTTTTAAAACTTTTGTAAACCTATATGACGAAAAAATATTATACTTTGAACTTTATGAAATTTAATTCAATTCGAACTAGTTTCGTAGGAAGAAAAAAACCTCTTTGTACGTAACTGGTTTCGTAGCAAGAAAAACAATTCTGCTCACGTAACCGGTTACGTAGCATGGTTTCGTCGGCGGCCGAAGGGGTTTCATCTTTTAAGTGACATTTTGAACGAATTTTACTTATTTTTAAGAAGCAACGGTAGCCAAAGGCCGCCGCAGCCGACGACTGCTTTTTTTATTAACCGACTGCGCCAGAAGGAGGGTTATGTTTTTCGAGAGTATGTATGAATGTATTATTGTTTGGCAAGCTCTGCGGCCTGAATGGCTCAATGGATTAGCTTGAGAGGTGTCGTTAGATTCGTATTTACTGTGAGAGTGACACTGGGTCATCATCATGTCACCCGATTGACGTCCACTGCTGGACATACGCCTCCCCCAAAGACTTCTACAATGACAGGTTCTGCGCCACCCGCATCCAGCAGACACCCGCGACCCTGGGTACATCATAATAACTAAAAAAACAAAATGGCGGATTTTTGGCGCCAAATTAAAATTTTGGGCACGCTCTGCAGCCCGAATGGCTCTATGGATTTTAGGTTCAAAGGTGTCGTTATTTCATTTCCAAATTAAAGAGAAACGCAGTCGGGTGTTTAAGTTTTTTTAATTATTTACTTGTTTTTATTACCTTTGTATGCTGGTTTTTAGCCTTTTTAAGACGGGCACATTAAAGCGATAGGAGTCCATGGTAGCTTGAGGAAAATCTAGGTGAAGTCTCCATAACGGCCACGCGGGCGGTCAAGCACTGGAATACTCTAAGGCTGGGTTGCACCGACTTACGATCACAGACTGATCAACGTTAAATATGGCGCCGGCAGCTGTCATCCTATAGAAACTTGTCAAACTTTCCATACATTCAGAGTTTAACGAACACCGCTTACGATTACAGGCGGTTTGTTGCAACCCAGCCTAAGTGTTTGCGCTTGAGTGAGATTTTTTGATGGCTTTAAACCGAATACCGTTACTTCCTCATGTTAAACTTTATAAAATATTATTCAAATTACAAAATAAAATCAGAATAATAATAAAATAAAGTTAATAAACAAAAAGTAGCCCTTTACCCCTTCTTTTAGTGTTTTTTTAAGGCACGTGTGAATAGGCATCTTCTGGGTGAGCTCGCTTCATCGTCGGCCTCATCTTTGCCCCCTAGCTAAACGCTGGCCAAGAGCAATTCCATTTTTGAAATCAGAAATCAGAAATCAGAAATTATCATTTAAAAGTTATTCCCTTTCTCCCGTATGGTGCCAGGTTGGAATAGCACTATCCTTTTCTTCCCTGGGGTTTCGTAAGTGTCGACTATGGGAACCAGATTTATGTGGGTTGTGGGCGATGGACCAGCCACCTGTTCTGCACTACAATATCACATTTTCTCCATCTATAAACCTGCAATAGCTAAAAGTGGCACTGAGAATTAATTTTCGTGTGCTCTACCTTCCGCTTTTGGGATTATATGCGTGAGTTTATATAAGTACTAGATGAAAGCCCGGCTTCGCTCGGGTGAAATAAATAAGAAAGAAATAAACAAAACATTTATTCGTGACAGTCATGCAAACGACGAAAGAAATAGTGTACAAAAATGTATAAAATAAAAACATTACAACAACGGATTATGATGAAACTTCGAATCGTATAGAAATATAGTCTGTAGTCTGGATTGGGAATAAAAGTATGGAATGGAATTATATGGAATTGGGAGTAAAAGATTACGCAAACGACGTCACGGGCAAAGGCTAGTATCTTTGCAAGTTAATCCTAAGCATTTTTATAAGGGTAGTATTTAAAGGCACATAAAAAATTTGACACCGTAATCAGTACTGATTTGTATAGCTAAAATACTAATCGTTCATTAAAATTCAATTCAGATGTGCATTGTTAAATATTGATGTGCCAGTCAGTATTTTTGGTGCGAAGTCAGAGCTGCTAACGCGAAAAACAAATGAAGTTCGTGCATCTCCCTCTCCGTCGCACTTGCAAATTCGAGCGACACAGAGGGAAACACACGATGTTCGTTCGTTTTCGTTTCGCGATAGCAGCTCTCTATTCTCCGCCAAATTCTATTCAGTGGGGCCCTTTACACTCAATATTATCGCGATTTTTAAAATTGTATGGGGTCTGTTAAACGCTTAATACTATCACAATACAGGTGTGTTAATATTATCGTGGTTTTCAAAATCGTATGGATTTTTCTTCAATATTCATTGCACGTGATACGGATCGTGATATGAGTATATCGCGTGATAATAATAACCATGTAACAGGCCCCTATGGATGTTGCTTCAATATTCAGTGTTTCACGTGATAATAATAACAGTTGGTAATATTTTCTCCAATTAATGGAAGCTATTTAACAACTTGTTCCGTTTTGCCAAAGGTATTTCACCTTCCGATACGCGCACCATCCAAGAATAGGAGCCGTCAGACCAGAGGGCCTACCACGATCTGAAAACGAAGTATTTCCCTCTCCGCGCTCGAATATGCAAGTGCGACAGAGAGGCATATATATTTAGTTTTCGGTTGGTAGCACCTTAGTCCGAGCGTGGCGGACGGTCGAAGAAAGTCAAAGAACATTCCGTGTGTTGTCTGTCACACATATAATTTTGTAGCTTCCCATCGACCTATGAACTTGAAATTAAGTGATAATGTTTATTATGAAGTATATTTTACCAAAAATATTAATATATTGATAAATCACATTTGTTTTTTAGTTGTACGGAACCCTCAGTGTGCGACTCCGACGCACTTGGCTGGTTTTTTATTACATTTTGAATTTTATTTCTCTTATAGTAAAATACCCTATTCGTTTTAAAGTTGACGCCTGAGGGCCTACCGCGAACCAAAAACGAACTATCTTCCTCTCTGTCGTTCGAATATACATGTGCGAGAGAGGCAGATAGTTCGTTTTCGGCTCGCAGCAGCGCCTCTAGCGTCCGAGCGCGGCGAACGGCATGAGCTGAGGGTCCACTCCGAAACTCAAAATCCCAACCCCGCACGGTGCCGTCCCTCTCACTCTCCTGTCATAGACTATATGAGTGAAAGGGACGGCACCACACGAAGCCCGGACTTCGAACTTCGGAGCAGTCCCCCAGTACCACTAAGTTATAAGATAGAGCGAGATAGGGATAGAATTTTGCTAGACGTTTAAAAACCATAAGTCACCTAGTAGTTTGTCACAAACAAAATAGAGACGCAGCTTTAAGATGGCGGACAGACTCAGCAAACATTCAAGTGGTGTCCTTTACACGATTAATATTATCATAATACTGGGGTGTCAATACTATCGCAGCTTTCAAATTTGTATGGATTCTGCTTTAATATTCACGTGATACTTATCGTGATATGAATACATGTAACAGGCCCCATACATTCGCTTTGAAGGCGGTTGTTGTGACAATCAGTCTAGCTAGCACGATAGATTACACCGTTACGTTTCATGTGACGTTTTAATACATTTCGCCCATATAACGTGACGGCATAAGTTATCGTGCTAGCTAGGCTGATAGGTGTATAGAACGCTTGAAAACTACAAAAACAAAACGCTGCAGACGCGGCTAGCCGAATCCACACAATGGGCGATGATCACCCAGAACGCAGCCCAGCAACCTGGCCAACATACCGGACGCAAAAATAGTTCACGATTTTCGAACGTAACTGACACTGTCTGTGGAAGTCTGGGACTATGTAGTGGACTGTAGTTTTAAATGATAACATTCACTGGTCTGTACTGAATATATTTGCAGCAAACACACAACACAATACTATTTTATCAGAGGTCACAATATTATACGTCCGTCCGCTGGATCGGATGAAAGCAGAGAGAGAGTATAGATAATAACAAATTATGTAAGTTTTATAATGGAAATAAATGTCAGGGATGCCAACCTAACGCTATCCCTGTTGTGATGTTGGCAGTGGTGTCAACACTGTCAACCAACAAATTTAAAATAGCAATATAGTCTGTGGGCAATATGGCCGACGTTTTGTCATCAAATTAACACTTTTAAATGCATAATACGCGACAATCCGAATTTTGCGGATACATATGTTCAACTCAAAAATCATTATTTTTATACGTTCTTCAATTTGAGACTGGTCTCGTTCGGGTCTACCGTACCCCTGCACGAAATTATTAATATAGATGTGATGTAAAAGTTAAAGGCTACCAATAGATGGTTCAAAAACAACAATGTACTAAAAGCAGTATTTCACGATTAAAATAAGTATTTTCTAGTTATTCGATACAATGCTACGAGTAATTATTGACATCTGCTTGATTTAAATTTGATTGAATATGATTGCGCAGTATTTTAATTGTAATGTGACATGTCCATATCTAAATTTTGTAAATTAGTTTATTTCTTGCCTTTTTAACTCAATATGAGTACGTCTGTAAAGATAGGGTTCGGTGAAACAATTATGCTAACAAAATCTGTTATATGTACCTACCTGAATTCCACACACAATTAAAATTTATGATTTATGATTTAATAAGGGGCACATGCGTTGTGACGTCATTGTTTTCTATTAATTGGCATGGAGCGTTTTTGGTGCCCGCAAACAATTTCCACCTTTGACCCGCATTTGCGGCTTTTGTTGTGTTTTAATCGTAGTTGGTCCCATACAAACATGGACCTCGCTACGTCGTCAGTTTCTGGGTTATATATTCAGGATTTAAGTCTGGCAGTGAAAGTGTAATACATATGTAGTTAAGGATGATTCACAGTAGGCCGTTCCGTGTCCGGGCCGGCCCGTTTTCTTCTAGAGAAATACGCCGGCCGTTGCGTTTGCTGTCATAGAAAACGGGCCGGCCCGGACACGGAACGGTCTACTGTGAATCATCCCTTACTTGTTCAACAAGAGAGCAGTAGATTTTTGCTGCTAGTGTTGATGTTGAGTATTGTTCGAGCATGCGAAAGATTCTATAATTCTAGAATCTTGAGCATACCGAGGGACTCGAGACACGTTATGCAGATATCTTTGCTCTCGTGTGACACATACAACTTTTCACATTAGCGGCTAGAACTTATAACGCAAAGGAATAGAGTGACAGACAGGCTCACTGGTTTCAAGCAGCAAAACCGCCATATTCATGCCGCTGAGGTGAAAAATATATCTAACTAATATCAATTATTTTTCTAATGCCAAAACGAGTTCTTGACGGATGAAGTTGCGAACAAAATATATTTGTTAAATAATATAAAGACGTGTCAAATAACTAGTGCAATGATATTTCAATATTCGCAACGCCTGCGGCCAAACTCTGATGCAAGGGTCTGAGCTCTGATTTCACACAGTCGTTACATATATCGGGGTCAAGTAATATTGGAAGATCGTCGTTCGAGTCAAGTGTGTTGCCAGCTTAGGACATAGCATCATTGGTTGACCGTATCTCGTTGCCTTAAGGTTGACAAATGGTCAAATAACTGTGATGCTTATAGTACGGTAACTATGCCTAATTGATGGCAGTCTGGCATAGGATTTGTGCTAAATACTTTTCATAGTGCCTTTATAATTATTGGTCACGTGTTTAATCCTTGCTTATAGCGAACTGTGTTGACTAAATATATCTTACGATTGCCCAGTACGAAAATTTGACGGAAATGCCCTAGATTTATACTCTCCTGATGCAGGCGTTATCCTATGGGTGAAGAATCTGGATATTGTTTTATAGATTAGCGGTTCTGTGAACTGTAGACCTCGCAAAAAAAAAATATACAAAACTTCCAAAAACTGACTCAACAAAAAAATCTATATAATTATCGAACCTGCTCACAAAATTTCACTAATGCGACCTGTAGAGGAGAACATCCGGATAGACATACGAAAGAATTCGCTCGCTCGGTCAATTAATCTGTGTAAAGCGACTTGTCAGCATGCCATTAAATAAATAAATCTTTCAAAGGCTATATTAAATAAATCTTTCAAAGGCTATATTAAAAACGCATTTTTGCAATTAAAACTTAGAAATCATAAATGGACTTAAATTATATTTTTTTGTTAAAAAACCTAATTACCTAAATATATCAGCAACGTGATTCCTAAACAAAAACACTGAAATTCTATTCAAACAAATAGGTACTTTATAGATAGCACATTGATACTTGAAAGGATATGTTTGACGAAGCAAATAGTAATCCCACGAGGCATCATTTCTCAATCCTTTAAGTATTCCGTCAGTCTATTCTTCTGACGTCTTGGCATGGATTATGCGGCATACATTAGATGATTATGTAACTAATACAGGGTGAAAAAAACTGGGGTTTAGCGGGCTACCTTAAATCTTTAAGATCGCTGATTTTCACTTGAAGGAAAACATATATATTTTTCAGAAATTGCATGGTTCTCTAATAGTTTCTTCTGTTTTTTCCTGTTTCAGGACGTAAAAGATTTTTTCGAAATCAATTATGACGTAATACAGCATTAGCTGGTAATGGTTCTGTAGTTGTTGCTTGCCTAGCCCTCTTATTTACACACCGACTCGTCCTCACCTGTCACCTCTCACCTCACCCGTTTTCATATGGAAACTGTCAAATGTCGTTTGTCAAATTTTGACAGTTTCAATATAAAAGAAGGATTTGGACCAGTCGGTTTGTGAATAACACCCCCGTTCGTATAATAAAATAATAATAAAATAAAATAAATATTAGGGGACATTTTTTTTTACATAAATCGAACTAGTCCCACAGTAAGCTCAATAAGGCTTGTGTTATGGGTACTAGACGACGATATATTTAATAGATATATACTTAAATACATAGAAAACATCCAAGTCTCAGGAACAAATGTCTCTGCTCACCACAGAAACAAAGGCCTTTACCGGGAATCGAACCCGGGACCTCTAGCTTCGGAGGCAATGACACTATCAACTAGGCTAAGCAGGCCGACTATATTATTGACTAAGAAGCTCACACAATTTCAAGCACACTCTTTCAACAACCGATGTACGAGTACGTAGTTTTGTTTTTCAATATTAGGTGCGGTAATAGATACCACTTCAAATTTACAAGTAGTACGAAATCTTGACCATTTCGTTCATTTTGTTAACCTTTTCACCGCCAGACGTCAAAGTAATTCGCCGTGCCCCTGACGCCACAACGGTAAAAAAATGATGTGTAAAGAAATAATGCCAATATAAAATTGGGCAGCTCCTCAGTAGTTTTTCACAAAAAAAAAATGTCTGCCAGTGCCGTCGTTAGCGTTGGGGTGACGATTTTACGTTGACGTCTATGGCCGACCGTGGCGTTCAAAAAGTTAATAAGAAACCCAAAAATATTTTTTTATGTTTTTATAGCTTTACTAGTTGTCAAGATATTCACGAAATTGTGAAGATAGCCTACCATCGTATATATGACGTCAGGAGGCTGAAATGTGACAGTCACAACGCACAAAAAGAACAGCAGTACACTTTATTGAGTAAATACGCCTTAGTAATAGTTCTTCTGTATGATTTTGTACGCTGTGACGCCTTGTACATATGTCACTCTCTTTTAGAATGAGAAACTTTTGAAATCGATTTTTGTATATGTAATTGAAATATTTTCGAAAATTAAAAAATGTGATAATAATTAATTTTTCATCCTCTATTAGACTTACCGGAAAAAAGCCCGCTTAAAAACATGAAATGTTGTCAATTTTGTTGGTAGAGCGCTCGTGGCCCAGCGGCGCCCGCGTACCGCGTGCTGTATGCGAGGTTAAGTAATGTCGGGCGAGGTCAGTCCTTGGATGGGTGACAGCTTTGAGTGGTTACTAACTGAGCGCTCCCGTGCTTTGGAAGGCACGTTAAGCCGTTGATCCCGGTTGCTGTCTATGATAGCAGTCGTTAAGCCAAGTTAGAGGCCTCCAGGCGGCTTGAGAACTTCTAACAGTCAAGTTGCCCACTCACTTGACAAGCCTAATCCCAATAAGGTCTGGTTTCCCCCTCGAGTTTGGAAGGTCAGATGGCAATCGCTCCCGTACAAACTAGTGTCTACGCCAATTCTTGCGATTAGGTAGCGGACCCCAGGCATCCTGCAGGATGCAAAAGTACTGGGAATAACGCTAAGAGGTTGAGGATGGTTTGTTAATTTTTTTGGTTTGCGAACAGCTAATTAAACGTGCCAGTTTCCGATGCGACGACCTGGGATGCAATGTGAACGGAAAGGGTGTTTTTTCGTTTTTTAATGGATTCATAAACTAGAGAATAAAATGCATACAAGTTAGTACTGTTTTTTAAGGTCCATAGAATTTTAATCTTTGAATGAAAAATTCAGAAAACTGACGCTGCTAGCTAAATACACATACAAATAGTCAACCATATTTTATAAAAAACACTAGTTCTGTTTAAAAATAACGAAAATGAGCTCCCCGCAAAGGTTTTCCCGGGGGACTACAGTATGGGGTTCTTTAAAAAAGGAGTGTATACATTTTTAAAGAGTCGGCAACGCGCATGTGTCTCCCGTGGTGTTGCAGATGTCCATAGGTTGCGGTGACCGCTTACTATCAGGCGGGCCGTACGCTTGTTTGCCACCAAAGTGGTATTAAAAAAAAGAAAGACAAAATCTGATAAATAACGTTCACGTGCGTTATAAATCCTCAATCCTTTGGTGCCAAATTCTATTGCTACACATATTGATGAACCGAATAGATTTTTTTTTATAGAAAATTATAATTTCTTAGCATCATAGTTATGCAAGCGACTATATAGACTATTGAGGCCTATAGTACCTATCAGGTGGGCCGTACGCTTGTTTGCCTCCAACTTTGTTTAAATAGTACCGTTACAGAAACCCTATCTGTTCCACCTCCTACCGTGTAAAAGCTCATTGATTAACTCGCAAAATAAAGCTCCCTGAAGCTTCCAAAGCTTATTTTTACCATCCGCTAATCCCACAACCCGCTAACTCTCGAATCATCCTGAATGGAAAAAGTTCTGAACTGATATTATAAGGACTCCAAGAAAAAGGTCCCAAGCGGCCAGTATTTCTTTGTAACTTGAGTTTTTTTATCTTAGACGTGTAATCTTGTTAGGACCATCTCGAAAACGATTTGCCAGTGTTCTTCACAACATTTCGCTCGTCCTTACACGTAACCAGTATTAATCTGGTCTCCGTTTACGTATAGTCCGTAGGAGTTCAGGGCTAAAGGTATATTGGTGTTAAGCTAACAGATTTTATGTTATGCCAATGGAGTTGGTATTTAATAAGCTTGGACAAATTGATTTTCGTCCTTTAGATACTAGGGCTTCATAGGGAATGGGTGATTTGGGAATGATCCTTTCAGGGCAAAGAGTTATTAGTAGTGAATTGAATAGTATTTTGTATGATAAATGATAAGTTACATATCTCTGTATATACAGGTTGTCCCATGGCTATGGCATTTTACTGGACGAAGACTTCATTTCATTAAAAAGAATATAACTGCTTTCACCGAAATTGAGTAATTGACTGCCTGTACCGCCAATAGAACCCGCTAAAATGTTTAAAAAATATAATTTATTATTCCCTAAATAACTTATCATATTTATGGAAAAACATGAAATTTATTATTTTACCCATTTTAGCCGGTTCCATCCCTGGTACAATCAGATCAATTTTTTAAACCTGTGAATGCAAAACATTTATTGGTATTTTTTATTTATTTTGTTATAATTTTTAATATTATTTAATAAAATGAAATAAATGAATGTTATTCTGCAAGTAAGTTTTTAAAAGTCAAAATCTACTAGCTTTTCTGAAAAAGAAGATCACTGCCGAGAAGAAAAGCCGAATCGAACTCGATAGTCAGTCATTTTCTCCAAAAATATGCTTCTTATTTTGTACTTAACATATTTAATCTCCTCGGTATTAAACGAAAATTTCAAAATTTAAAAATTTATAATACACAGACATTTTAGTAAGCATCCCTAATTTTTTTGGAAATATAATATAGCCAATGTCACCCGGGGCAAGTGTTGCTTTCCAATAGTGAAAGAATTTTTCAAATCGGTCCAGTAGTTTCGGAGCCTATTCAATGCAAACAAATTTTTTTAACACCTTGGGTTACATTATTGGTATTTTAGTCAGGATCCCTTATTTTTATGGAAATATTATATCTCTAATGTTAATGGCACCCGGAGATAGTATAGCTTCCCAAAAGTGAATGAATTTTGTAAATCTGTTCCGTAGTTTCGGAGCCTATTCAATGCAAACAAACAATTAAATATTTCCTTTTTATTATTAGTGTAGATTTATTGGAAATATAGCCTATGTCACCCGGAGATTTGTTCAAATCGTTTCAGTAGTTTCACAGCCCATTCAATGCTAACAATTTATTTTTACACCTTGGTTTACATTATTGGAATTTTAGTAAGAATTGCAATTTGAATTAAAGAAATTGAATACAAATATCGCATTGACGTTTGCAATAACAGGTTAATTGACTGATGGTGACAGGTCAAGTAATAAAAGATATTTCGCTAATGTTATAGCCAGCTTCATACTTTATAATATGGGGAAACAAGCTCTTTAATTTCTTTATAGAATCAACTAACCATAAAAGCTGTAAAGTAATCCTTACAATTTTGATAAATTCAAACTATAAATTTTTGTCGGAACAAAAAAGTGATAATTTTTGCGGCCTTACCCAAGTGTCTAAGTTTCATTTTTTTAAGCAGGCTTTTTTTCTGGTGTAATCATAATAGAGGATAAAAAGTTAAGTTAAACCATATTTTAAATTCTCAAATATATCCCAATTTCATATGAATAAATCAATTTCAAAAGTTCCTCAGTCTAAAAGAGAGTAAGTGACAAGTCAGGCGTCACAGCGTAACAAAGTATACAGAAGCACTGGTAATAAGACAAATTTACGAAAGAAAGGGAACTGCTGTTCTTTTTTTGCGCTGTGATTGTCATTTCACACTAGTTCTCTCCAGGAACTGGCGGACAACAGCCGTGCATTATTTTACACGATCCGTTTGGAGCCACTTTTGACCCCCCAATAACTCAAAATTTATCTAACATAAAAATATGAAATTCGGTACATGTATAAGTATTAAGATCTTTCAGAACAACTAGAACTTGGGAGGGTTGTAAATATAGGTTTAATAGTTATTAAGATATTAAATTCCAAAAAACGGCATTTTTACACTGACTAACTGACTGACTAGTAATCAAAAACCTAACCCACTTCCAGGTGACCTAGAAAGCTGAAATTGGGCATGCAGCTTGGTGTATACACCAGAAAAATCTGAAAACAGAGTTTTTTTTATTA
Organism: Notocelia uddmanniana; assembly: GCA_905163555.1. Taxonomy (NCBI): domain Eukaryota; kingdom Metazoa; phylum Arthropoda; class Insecta; order Lepidoptera; family Tortricidae; genus Notocelia; species Notocelia uddmanniana. The sequence continues at coordinate 71,080,874 of LR991052.1, forward strand.
GTTTTATTATTATTATTATTTATGCTAGTTACCTCAGAACTCCGTCATTTATTAACCGATATGGAAAATCCTTTTTTTGTTGAAACGGTATACTTCAGAGTTGGTCCCATAGTTATCAGGTAAGGATCTGATCATAGGATCCTGGAATAATCGAGGGAACTCTTCAAATATTTGAGGTGCACCTATAGCGATTTGGGTTGGATTCGCTCTTAAAAAGCATCATTTGGCGAAATTTAACAAAAAGTAATGATATCCTAATAAAAACTGAAATGTAAAAATAGGAGGCAAGTCAGCCAAGTTCAATAGGATTAAGAATATGCGACGCTTGGTTGTCGTCTTCACCGACAAAAACATTGAGATCGAAATGGGTGCCAAGTTCCGTAGATTCTCTGAAATGGTGCCAAGTCCGGTACTACATTGTTTACAGTAAAACTAATATACTGCGGCTTTATGCATTTTGAGCCTTAACTTGGCAGTTTTCTATGCAGTATGTTATAAATTATACCATAAAAACTGTTGGATATTTAAGAAAACTGCCAATACTACTTAAAAATTTTAAATGTTGTCAATTGCTGCTCTTTCATGATATTTAAAATCCTCGGCATTATCAAATTAAATATGACGCAGAGTTATCATTGACGACCTGTTTAGCCTAGTTGGTAGTGACTCTGCCTCCGAAGCTAGAGGTTCCGGGTTCGAATCCCGGCCAGGGCATTTATTTGTGCATTTTTCACGGATATTTGTTCTTGGGTCTTGGATGTTTTCTATGTATTTATCTATATAAGTATGTATATCGTCGTCCAGTACCCATAGTACAAGCTTTGCTTAGTTTGGGACTAGGTCGATTTGTGTAAGATTGTCCCCCCAATATTATTATTATATTATTATTTATTGATAGCAAAAAATACAAGAGAAAATATTGACATAGACAAACACTGTACTGTACACAATAGAATATATTTGACTAGAACTCATACGAAGTTATTTACTTGACAAGGTCATTAAAAATGTTTGATGTTGATATGAAACTAGATATAGGTCAGCGGTGTATATTATTTTCACTCTTGTTATCCTATCAAGACCGTATATTTTTTATGCATTTGTCTACACAGTACTTTGGCTTCAATGGGTACTAAGATTCTATGACTTAAAAAGGCATAGATTTATTGACTGACGAAGGTTTTTGTACCCCGACTGTACATGCATTTATGTTATCGCGATAAAAATCTCGGCCGAACTACATCGGCTCATTCTGGGCAACAAGATCCGTAAATCATTTACAACTCTCGGCGACGATAGACACGTGCAGAACACTCGAATGCAACGCAGAACTTGAAATGAAGTTTTGAAGAGCTACTCAATTGCACGAACTTTGTCGAGATAAAATGCGTTCGATGTGCGATAGAAAACGGACAGAAACACGAAACGCGAGTTCGCCCGAAGCATTCCCTTCTCAGTGGATCGGGGGCTATACAGGGTGTGGCCTGTAATAGGAGCAAAAAATTAAACGGTACACTATTGAGCTCTGCAGCAATTATTTCCAAATGGTTTTAATTGAAAAAAAAAGTTTTTTTTGGAAATTTTTTTTCGCAAAAGTTGCTTATATGTACTTTTTTACTCTACTGGAGTCATATTAATAACTATTTATTCAAAAAACACTAAAAATTTATAAACAAAAATAAAAAATCCCAGAAATATTCTTTTAAAACAAAAATGCGACAACGATAATGAGTCATGACTTGAAGCAACCTCAAAATCAGCATTGACTGCCGCGCTATAATCTCTGGGTGCCAAGATAACTTTAGATCAAAATTTCTCCCAATTGAAGAAAGATTTTATTTTTTTGACACAAGTGGTTACTGTAGATGCTCTAAGAAAGCGTCCTTTAAATTTATTGCTCCTATTACAGGCCACACCCCGTATGTCGCGACAGGTCGAACATTCGCAGTTTCTCGATAATGTGATCGCAGCATCTATATTAATATTATAAAGTTGAAGGGTTTATTTGTTTGTTTGAACGCGCTAATCTCAGGAACTACTGGTTCGAATTGAAAAAATCTTTTTGTGTTCGATAGCCCATTTATCGAGGAAGGCTTTAGGCTATATAACATCAAGCTGCGACCAATAGGAGCGAAGACGCGGACGAAGTCGCGGGCAACAGCTAGTTATAGATAACACCGCCACAAAAAGTGGGAGAATTCATGATCATGACAAACGCAGACTTACATGATTTTCTTTGCTTAAGACCAATTATGGATCGTAAAAATCTTTTTAGGGTTCCGTACCCGAAGGGTCTAAATAGAGCCCTATTGCTGTCACTCGCGTATCTGACTGTCTGTGTATACTAGGTAGAATAAGTTTAATATTAATAACTAAACTTGTTCATAGTTGAAATTAAATACCATACTGATTTTTTTGTCAACTTACAGACCTAAGCAAGGCCTAACGGATGTTTATTAAACCGAGATGTATGTCTTAATTTCTTAAATTTAAAGCCACCACTAAATGTTTTTCGTTTTTGCATCAAATAGGTAACATTGTAGCATTGATTGATCTCATAATAAGCATCGGAATACCCCTGTTCCCTATAAGGCAGGGTTTACCAAGTTTAGGGCAAAGGACACCGTTCTTAGGCTTATTTAAATACCTATAAGTGCACTCTTTGATATTAAGCTAGTATTATTATATTGGTACCTAATAAATATTTTTCATTTCATTTCATGTACGGAAAACCAAGCTTTTTGTGGACTCTTAATGAATAGTCGTAGTTATCCATCTGTATTTTTCACGCGCCAGCTCCTTTCAATTACGTCACGCCACAGGTCGTTAATGGGTGTTTTTGTCCCCAAGTTCTGTACAAAGTTCCCCCTTGTTGCCCCCGTTCGGTCCTAAGACAACATCGAGACGAAATTAAGAAACTGACTGACAAATACTGAGTAATTGGAGTTACGGGGCACAGAAAAGCGGTAAGGCAGAGGCTTAAATAGAAAAATAACCTGCCTCTTTTTGAGTTAACGGTGTGTATCTTCTATACGAACTGATTAAATTTTTAATTTACGATAATAGTGTTAAGAGCTATTTTTTATTAAAAATAATAATAATAATTAAATATAACAAATAATAGCTATTTACGATACAAGGGTTGTAAAATAAAGAAAGGCCGATATCGCAGATGTTTGAGGCCCGAGCCGCAGGCGAGGGTCATAAATATGCGAGGGAGGGCTTTCTGTTTTACGACCCGTGTTTTGTACACAATTTTACGTCACCACTTGGCCAAAAAGTGGGTTTTCCCGGACGCTTTTTGGCAAGGTGTGGTGTAAAGTAGATTTATCATAAAATGATAATAATTCACGCTGTTTAATTTGTAACTCAGTTTACCATTTTTCCATTGAATTTCTATATAGTTTGACAAGACTGACCGAGATTTATTTCAAACTTAGATAATTATCTGTGGTTTCAAACTTTTTTAATGTCAACTATATAAGTCAATTATTCACTGTCGTGTCGTGGAGACAAATATTGCTTGATCTTCTACAGGGAAAGCAAGTCACAATACATATTAGTATATTATTGCCCTTAAATGGTTACTTCCATATCAGACTTATTTTCCGGATGTCCTGATTTGTGATCGAGTAATGATTGATAACATTATGGCTCAACTAAGAACAAATGGACAATAGATCCATTATTGGGTTACTGTCGGATGGCCAAATTGTCCGAAGTCACTAAGAAAACTGAACATGAAATGTATGACAGAAACTTGTAGTAGTTTGTGATTAATTGACCATAGTTTTGGCATCATGAATATGAATGTTGTACTGGAATATACTGTAGTAGAAAAAATGTATTTTGTTGCCCAAGTATCATTATTGTCTTGCTGGCAAAATGGCAACAGTACTGTTTTCTCGAATTATAAATGCTATACGAATATTATTTTATTATTGTTTTATTATCACATAACACAATAATGTTTAAATACCTTGTTCTATTTTTTAATTTGCCTCTATTTTCTATATATATAATAAAATTTCGTGAGTAGAGGTACAATACATGTTTGTGACATTTATCCCAGCACTTTATCATACCTAAGCACTTTTCCGACCGGAGTTTCCTGGATCACTTTGTCTGTTGAGTCTCATTGCTGTATTATAAACTTCTGTGCAATACGCGTTTCTTCTTGTATGTTTTCTGTCACAATCTAATAACTTTGCGTATTGTTTGCGTCAGTTTTATGTAATATTAAACTAATTAATCTAGTCATATTTTCGACTGACACTCGTGACAGTTGTTTTCAATGTTAAAACTGATTGTTTAGAAGTTTAATTATGTTCCTAATTTGTGCCTGTTACATATAATAAAAAACATCGCATATTTTGGTAATTAATAAATATATTTTAATTTAAAAAGTTGCGAAGGATATTTTAGGGGTTCAATTCTTTGATATGTGTGATAAATATTTGTTCGATATTAACTCCAACGTGGATCGGAACACTGTGAAGCTAAGTAGGCGTAAACACAATAAACCGGTCACCTAAGCAATTTGTATATAACTACCTTCATTTTGGCCTATTTTAAGTTGCCGCAAAAATATCATAAATCTCGTGTCTGGGTCGCAAGTTGTTCATTATTTCGTTAAAAATATATAATTACGTGGAATTGCAACGTATGCCGGGTACAGCTAGTCCATAATAAAAGACCGGGCAAGTGCGAGTCTGGGTCTCGCACCGAGGGTTCCGTACAAAACTACGATAGCACAGGTTTTTGGTGATTAAATAAACTAACATAGGTTTATAATAGGTTGGCCTGTTTAGCCTAGTTCGCAGTGACACTGTCTCTGAAGCTAGAGGTCTCGGGTTCGAATCCCGGTAAGAGCATTTGTTTCTGTGGTGAGTAGAAACATTTGTTCCTGAAACTTGGATGTTTTCTATATATTTAAATAAATATATATACATATATATCTATTAAATATATTGTCGTCTAGTACCCGTAAAATAAGCCTTATCGAGCTTTCTAGGTATAGAACAAGTTCGATTTATTAATTTTTGATAATATTTTTCCTGTAAAATTTACGTAAAATTTAATCATATGTTATAATACGGTTTCCTCGCTCAACGTATCAGCATTGCGATACAGCGAGGAAATGCCGCCAGCATCCTAAAAACCCATAAAGGGGAGAGTGGACGGTTTTTTGTTACAACAATTTCCTTTGTAAATCAAAATTTTACTACCGTGTAAAAAAAATAAAACGGTTTTTGAATTTTCACCAAAAGTTGTGATATCCCATTTGGCCTAATAAATAATGATTCACAGTAGACCGTTCCGCGTCCGGGCCGGCCCGTTTTATATGACAGCAAACGCAACGGTCGGCGTATTTCTCTAGAAGAAAACGGGCCGGCCCGGACTCGGAACGGCCTACTGTGAATCATCCTTAACTTTGATGTTTTGCGCCCCCTCATATCCGTAATATTTCATAGAAAATATAAAGAAATGTTTACATTTTTAATTTCTATAGACGCGGATTAGCCTTGGTTACATCTAGTCCGAATTTCAAATTTATTTATTTACTAGATGAAAGCCCGGCTTCGCTCGGGTGAAATAAATAAAGTAAACATTTATTCGTGACAGTTACTCGTATGCAAACGACAAAAGAAATTGTGTACAAAAATGTATAAAATAAAAACATTACAACAACGAATTATGATGAAACTTCGTATAGAAATATAGTCTGTAGTCTGGATTAAAATATGGAATAGGGACTAAAAGATTACGCTGACGACGTCACGGGCAAAGGCTAGTATCTTTGCAAGTTAATCCTAAGCATTTTTATAAGGGTAGTATTTAAAGGCACATAAAAAATTTGACACCGTAATCAGTACTGATTTGTATAGCTAAAATACTAATTGTTAATTAAAATTCAGTTCAGATGTGCAATTGTTAATATTGATGTGCCAGTCAGTATTTTTGGTGCGAAGTTAGAGCTGCTAAGGCGAACGAAAACAAATGAAGTTCGTGTATCTCCCTCTCTGTCGAACTTGCAAAATCGAGCGACACAGAGGGAAATACACGATGTTCGTTCGTTTCGCGGTAGCAGCTCTCTATTCTCCGCCAAATTCTATTAAGTGGGGCCCTTTACACTCAATATTATGTGTCAATATTATCGCGATTTTTAAAATTGTATGGGGTCTGTTAAACGCTTCATATTATCACAATACTGGTGTGTCAATATTATCGTGGTTTTCAAAATCGTATGGATTTTTCTTCAATATTCATTGCACGTGATACGGATCGTGATATGAGTATATCGCGTGATAATAATAACCATGTAACAGGCCCCTATGGATGTTGCTTCAATATGCAGTGTTTCGCGTGATAATAATAACAGTTGGTAATATTTTCTCCAATTAATGGAAGCTATTTAACAACTTGTTCCGTTTTGTCAAAGGTATTTCACATACCGATACGCGCACCATCCAGGAATAGGAGCCGTCAGACCAGAGAGCCTACCGCGATCTGAAAACGAAGTATTTCCCTCTCCGCGCTCGAATATGCAAGTGCGACAGAGAGGCATATATATTTAGTTTTCGGTTGGTAGCACTTTAGTCCGAGCGCGGCGGACGGTCGAAGAAAGTCAAAGAACATTCCGTGTGTTGTCTGTCACACATATAATTTTTTAACTTCCCATCGACCATAACTTGAAATTAGGTGATAATGTTTATTATGAAGTATATTTTACCAAAAATATCAATATATTGATAAATCACATTTGTTTTTTAGTTGTACGGAACCCTCAGTGTGCGACTCCGACGCACTTGGCTGGTTTTTATTACATTTTGAATTTTATTTCTCTTATAGTAAAATACCCTATTCGTTTTAAAGTTGATGCCTGAGGGCCTACCGCGAACCAAAAACGAACTATCTTCCTCTCTATCGTTCGAATACACATGTGCAAGAGAGAGGCAGATACCTACTTCGTTTTCGGTTCGCGGTAGCGCCTCTAACGTCCGAGCGCGGCGAACGGCATGAGCTGGGGGTCTACTCCGAAATTCAAAATCTGAACTTCGTATGGTGCCGTCCCTTTCACTCTCCTGTCATAGACTATATGAGTGAAAGGAATGGCACCATACGAAGTTCGGATTTCGAATTTCGGAGTAGACCCCCAGTACCACTAAGTTATAAGATAGAGCGAGCTAGGGATAGAATTTTGCTAGACGTTTAAAAGCCATAAGTCATCTAGTAGTTTGTCACAACAAAATAGAGACGCAGCTTTACGATGGCGGACAGACTCAGCAAACATTCAAGTGGTGTCCTTTACACGATTAATATTAACACAATACTGGTGTGTCAATATTATCGCAGTTTTTAAATTTGTATGGATTCTGCATCAATATTCAAGTGATACTTATCGTGATATGAATGTATCACGTGATAATAATAACCATGTAACAGGCCCCATACATTCGCTTGAAGGCGGTTGTTGTGACAATCAGCCTAGCTAGCACGATAGATGATACCGTTACGTTTTATGTGACGTTTTAATACATTTCGCCCATATAACGTGACGGTATAAGTTATCGTGCTAGCTAGGCTGATAGGTGTATAGAACGCTTGAAAACTACAAAAACAAAACGCTGCAGACGCGGCTAGCCGAATCCACGCCCAGCAACCTGGCCAACACACCGGACGCAAACATAGTTTACAATTTCCGAACGTACCCAACCCGACGCTGTCAACAGTATCTTCTTAGTAGTCTGTGCTGTCAACCAACAAATTTAATATGGCGGACCTTTTGTCGTAAAATTAACACTTTTTAATGCAAAATACGCGACAATCCGAATTTTGCGGATACATATGTTCAACTCAAAAATCGTTATTTTTATACGTTCTTCAATTTGAGACAGGTCTCGTTCGGGTCTACCGTACCCCTGCACGAAATTATTAATATAGATTTTCAACCAACTTACATTCACAGCATATTGCCAAACATAGTCTTAGAAATTAAATTAACAATATTCAAATTAAAATTAACATTGTCATCACCATATAAGATTTTTTACACATTTTACAGAAATTTGACACTTACTTTTAGTCGACACAGTTAGATTTGTATTGAGGTAGGAGTGTTGATTGACTCCAGATACAGAGTGGCTGTTGCAAGGAATTTCGGCTCCGATTGCGAGAATATGTCCAAGGTACAGTCATAAAGGAGAATATTATTGATGTGGTTCAATGCCTTATACAAAGGACTGGTGCTCAGACTTACTGTAGTATTAGGAACCACAAATAATGGCCGCTGTCGTGGACGAAGTGTACCTCTTATATGTAGCGGTACTTTTAGAGTTACAAATTGTAGTAAGGAGAGATTACTTATATTGCCGCGTATCAGTCTAAAGATATATTTTACCACAGCTAGTTGTCTACGCACCTCGAGGCTCTGGCAAGAGACCATTCCCAACACGAACAGAGTACGGTACAAGTAAGGGTAATAGCCATGGACTTTAAAGTAAAGGGAACGCACGAATGATTTCTGCACTTGTTCAATTCAATTCAATTCAATTCAAATTATTTTATTCAGAAAAAGTCCATACATTAAATTATATTAGTTAAATACAATAGTCTTACTTCCTATGTTAGTTAATATATCTATTTTTGTTAAAATCCTACCTTAGTTAAAATATGCCATATATATTGTTTCCCCTGGACCCCATGTGAACGGAGTCCCAGTGTTTCCATATCGCACTGGCCGGGCACTCCACCAATAGATTCACGAGGCTATTGGGACTCTCACGCACGCGCTGCATCAGGGAGGCAGTTCTCTTACGTATTATGGCGATAAAGCTATCCACACGCGCCTCCGCGAACATGCCTGATGCGCTGCAATAGCGTGGTAGTCCCAACAGCAACCTGAACCCATTGTTATACTGGACACGCAGAGCATTGAACGCCTTCTTAGTGTAATTAGCCCATAGGGTGCACGTATAAAAGGTCTGACAAAATAACTTAAACAAAGTCATCTTGACACTCCCGTTACACCGTGCAAACCTACGAGCCAACATGTTGCAACGAACGGACAATGCTATGCGCTCCCTTTCCAGATCTAAATCATCGTGAAGATTTTCAGTGACCCAATGACCGAGGTACTTAAAGCGAGTAACTCTCCTAAGCGGAGCTCCGCATAGGAGCACAGCTGGTATTGACTCGAGAGCCTTATTGCCTGCTTTAAAAATTAAAAGCTCGCACTTGCTGGTATTGTACCTCAATCCGTGAGCCACTGCATACTTCTCACAGATCTTCAGCAGCTTTACAAGCGCACTGATCGATGGGCACAGCAGCACCATATCATCCGCATAACTTATATTATTGATCATAGTTCCACCAATTGAGTAACCAACACCAGTGCTGCTGAGCCCAGAAATCAGCTCATCCATGTACAGGTTAAATAACCTGGGCGAGCTGAGGCCCCCCTGCCGAACACCACACTTTAACCTGTACATGTCTGAGAGCGCCCCTGCCCATCTCACTTGATTAGTCTGATGACCGTACCAATACCGGAGCAAGTCGATCACATCCCTCGGCGTACTTGTACATTTCTCCATTTTGTCCCACAGAATATCATACGACACATTGTCGAATGCCTTCGACAAATCCAAAAAGCCGGCAAAAACAGGCGTTTTGCTATCCGTATAGTACTTGACGGTATTCTTAAAACACAGAATCGCACTTTCTGTGGACAGACCGGGCTTAAAGCCAAACTGAGCGTCCTGCGTCTCAATGTGCTTTGACAGTAGACTATCAAGTAGTCCGTCAAGTACTTTTGCCGTTACTGTTGCCAAGGATATCGGCCTATAATTGGACTTATCGGAGGCACTCCCGGTCTTATTTTTGGAGATGGGCACTACGACCGTTTTCATGAGGTCACCAGGGAGATAACAGTGGCCTATACATAAGTTAAAAAACATCTTTAACACACGGGGTAAGTGAACACCGGCATGCACCAGATGCTCTATACTTAGGCTATCGTGCCCCGGCGACTTCCCTCTCGATATAGACTTAATAACCCGTTCAACTTCTTTGTACGAGAAATTAACGCACCGGTCGGCCGTCCGGTCCCCAGCAGAGCGCACCTGTGACATCCCCTCAGAACAACGTACGTCGACCTGGAAATGCTCTCTGAACATATTCGCGATATGCACAGGCTCACACACTCCTTCCACACTGGCAGGGACACCAGTTTTCGGATTTATTTTATTGGTACACTTCCAAAACCCTTTAAAGTTCTTACCCTCGTGGTGAGTAGCTAAAATGTCCATTTTTATTTGTGTTTGATTGTCCTGACACCACTTGAGCTTATCAGTTCAACTAGGGTAATGTATTTTTGATGATTGGGGATTCCATATGATACTGTTACTTTCTAGCAGACTGTGGACATAGGCGTTATAGAGTAAGGAAATGACGTGGTGTTTATTGAGCAATTTGGACTGTCGTTACACGAAGCCCAGGGACTTGCGCGCTTTGTTACAGATTTGCAAAATGTTCTGAGTAAAGTTGAGTTGGTTATCAAAACATGTGCCGAGATCTCGTATGGTTGTGACATTTTGCAAGGCTTGCCCGTTCAACATGTATGTTCGGCTGGCCGGTAGAGTCGCCTTTGAGTATGACACGACTGCACATTTACCCGTGTTAAGATGCAAACTATTATTTAAACCCCAATGACAAATGGCATCTACCTACTCGTATATGTCTGTCTGGAGTTTGACGTAGTCAGATGTATTTTGGATGGATTTGGCTAGTTTAACATCATCAGCAAACATCAGTATGGCAGAATGTTGTATAAAATCGGGTAAGTCATTAATAAATAATTATTAGAAAGAAAAGAGGACCAAGACTGCTGCCTTGTCCTATGCCTGATGTTACTCTATAGGGAGCAGAATGGGCTTTCCGATAAATTACATACTGTGTTCTCCCATGGAAATAATCAGCAAAAAATTTTAATAGCATCAACGAGAAACCAGCGCCTGCCATTTTTTGCAATAGAACATCACAGTTTATCCGGTCAAATGCCTTTTGGAAATCTAGGTACACCACGTCGACTTGTTTCCTTTCATCCATATTGTGTGCTATAAATGTAACCAGATTGAGTAAATTGGAAGTTGTGGACTTCTTCGGTAAGAATCCATGCTGAGCATCTGTAAACCATCCCCGTAGCTGTTGATATTTTTTATTTTATATAAAACGGATTCAAAAACTTTCCCAAATACTGAGAGAACAGCTATTGGCCTATAATTTTTAACCGACTTCAAGATTTCAAAAGAGGAGGTTATCAATTCGGTTGTATGTTTTTTTTTTTGTTTTTTGTTTTTTTTTTTTTTTTAATGTTTGTTACTCCATAACTTCGTCATTTCTGAACCGATTTGAAAAATTCTTTTTTTGATTGTATGTATATATATCCAAGTTGGTCCCGTTTTTGTCAAAACGCAGTTCTGATGATGGGATCTATGAGGAATTGAAGGAACTCCTCAAATCTTTAAGGCAAACATATAGTGATTTTTGTGTTTTTATCAACAAGTCAAGCATTTGCATCCAAAAATGTGACATTGGATGAAGTGGAACTGCTGATGATGATCAGAACAGAACTCTTCAACGACGAAAAGTTCACGTTTGGCGATTTGTCCTCCTAGCTGTGTTTGTTAAGCAAGTTCTATTTTCACGATTAATTTTTATCATGCTCGAGTTCTGATGATGGGATCCATGAGGAATTGAGGGAACTCCTTAAATCTTAAAGGCAAACATATAGTGATTTTTGTGTTTTTATCAACAAATCGAGCATTATCATACAAAAATGTGACATTTGATGAAGTGGAACTGCTGATGATGATCAGAACAGAACTCTTCAACGACGAAAAGTTCACGTTTGGCGATTTGTCCTTCTAGCTGTGTTTGTTAAGCAAGTTCTATTTTCACGATTGATTTTTGTTATGCTCGAGTTCTGATGATGGGATCCATTAAGAATCGAGGAAACTCCTCAAATGTGAAAGGCACACAAATAGTGATTTTAGTATTTTCATGAACTAATCAAGCATTTTCATTCATAAAAGTGACATTTGATGAAGTGGAACTGTTGATGATGATCAGAACGGAACTCTTCAACGACGCGTAGTTCACGTTTGGCGATTTGTTCTCTTCGTTTTGTTTGTCAAGCAAGCAAGGTTTTTCCATGATTTCATGAGGAATTGAGGGTACTTAGTCTTCTACCATTATAAACATACTTATAGCCATTTTTGTATTTGTATGGAATCTAAGAGTGCACCATCTAAGATTAATAATCTTTCACCGGACTCCCCCATTGAAGTCGGTTTTTTTTTCTTAAAAATTATTGATATCAGTCTTCGGGCCACTCTTGTGAATTGGCAGCACTTTTGAAACTTTCCACAGCGCCGGATAGGTATTGGTTTTTATAGAGAGATTGAAAATGTGTGACAATGGCCTAATAAAAATTTCGCAACAATCGCGTACTATAAATTGAGGTATAGAGTCCGGTCCCTGTGTGCTCTTGGGAGATAATCGTTAAATAGCGCTACGTATGTCGTTATCAGAAATATATTCGATCGTTATGTGATGTGGTGAGTTGTTCCAGTGGCGCTGAGCTTTTAGTACATCTAGTGTTGGCCCTGTGGGTAGGAAGATATCACTGAAATATTTTGCAAACTCATCTGCTACCTGTGAGGGAGATAAATTGCCAAATGTAGATTGTTCATTATTTTGTCTACTATTTTTTACGTAGGACCAGAAAGATGTAACGTCGCGTTTAATATTTGATTGAATACGCTCGTTGTGCGCTTCGAAATCTCGATCCATATATTTATTTACCTGACGTCGATAGTAGTAAAATAAAGCGTAGTACAGCTGGTCATTACTTTGCTTATACCACTTATGATATAATAAATTGGTTGCATAAGTTGTTCCTGAGATATTTTTCTTCTTCTAGAGTGATCATAGGCAGCCATGACACATCTAAATCGTGATCTAGATCAAGGTCATGGATTCCAAAAAATCTAAACAATTGTGATCCATATCGCAATCTGTCAATCCAATACGTTACACGGTCAATCAGGATCAGGATCACTGATCACGATCACGGATCTCGATCTAGATTGACCGTGTAATGGCTGCCATAGGGGTGTTCGTTAAATTCTAAATTCTGATTGTGTGGCAAGGAAAGTTCGACGAGTTTCTACGGAGCTGCCGGCGCCATATGTATAATTTAACCTGAATCGATTGACGCCCGCTCTTGGCGACCGTAGTCGAATGATTACATAGACTTGACAACATTGCGGGAAGCTACGGCACATCTTTTCGTCCAATATTCCGCAGTGTCTCAAGACGAAAGTCTTTGACCAGTGTGTGTTGCCAGTGATGACATAATATGGCACTGAAACGTGGTCGCTAACTATGGGCCTCATAAGGAGGCTCAAAGTCACCCAAAGAGCAATGGAGAGGGCTATGCTGGGAGTTACTCTGCGTGATTGCATCAGGAATGAGGCCATCCGCGGCAGAATCAATGTGACCGATATAGCTCATCGAATCGCTAAACTTAATTGGTAATGGGCGGGGCACATAGCACGTAGAATCGATGGCCGTTAGGGTGGAAAGGTTCTCGAGTGGCGACCGCGTACCGGAAGGCGTAGCGTGGGCAGGCCCCCCACACGGTGGACTGATAACCCGGTAAGGGTCGCGGGTGTCCGCTGGATGCGGGTGGCGCAGGATCGGTCATTGTGGAAGTTTTTGGGGGAGGCCTATGTCCAGCAGTGGACGTCCTTCGGCTGACATGATGATGATGATGACAACATTGATTTAACGATCACTTTGGCTTAGTTGGTAGGGATCATGCTTATGAAGGGGTTATTATATGTGTAATTACCACGAATATTTGTTCCTGAGTCTTAGATGTTTTCTATGTACTATATAAGTTTGTAGTTATCTATATAAATAATTGATTATCGTACATTGTCGTCTAGTACCCATAGTACAAGCTTTGCTTACAATTAGTTTGGGTCTAGATCGATTTGTGTAAGATTATCTCCCAAAATTTATTTGTTATTATTGTGGATCGACAACCTAATCGCAAGTTTTATTTTTTTAGTAAACTAGTAAACACTAGTGTAGTATCAAAGACTGATTATACCAAAAAATATATTTTATAAAAATCGAACGTGCAAAATTTCACGGGAATCCGTTGAGAAATGCAACGTGTAGAGGAGAACAACCGGAAGTCCGGACATATCGACATTTGGACATACGAAATCATTTTGTCGAAGCTGAAGCGGACACATTCATTCCACTCAGTCGATTATGCAAAGTTTGTTATGTATATGTAAGATCTTTAAACCAGCAATTCTTGTATGAATATAATATTTATTTCGGGATCTGCGAAACGGTACTAACGATTTCGGGGTTTAAGAGGGCAAATAATTTATTTATTTAAACTTTATTGCACAAAATGTAATGCCGAATGTCATCCTTTACCAGCTCCTACTTTCCAAGGTACAACCGTGTCTGTAGCCAACGATCTCGAGCTGCTTGGCATGACGTTAAGCTCAAACCTTAACTTCGGCACTACCATCGAGTCCAAAGCCGGAACAGCGGCCAAAAAGCTGAGCATCCTAAATAAGGTCAAGCGATACTTCACCCCTGGGCAGCTTCTATCTTTATATAAAGCCCAAGTCCGGTCTTGCATGGAGTATTGTAGTCACCTTTGGGATGGCTCGGCTAAGTACCAACTTGCCGCACTCGACTCGGTGGACCGCAGAGCCAGGAGGCTCATTGGCGGCAGTACGGTAGTGGGAAATAAGCTGCAGAGCTTAGCACATCGACGCAAAGTAGCATGTCTGTGCGTCTTCTACAAACTGTACTTCGGTGAGTGTGCTCAGGAGCTCCATGAGCTCATACCGCCTTCCCCCTTCTTCCGTCGGACATCCAGACGTACGGCTGGCTATCATCCTTACCTGGTCGAAATTCCTCTGATTCGAACCAAGCGCTTTGCATCTTCTTTTATAATGCGCACTTCTAAGGTTTGGAATTCTCTGCCGGCGTCTGTATTTCCGAGTTCATATAACCTGGACCTTTTTAAGGCACGAATGAATAGGCATCTTCTGGGTGAGCTCGCTTCATCGTCGGCCTCATCTTTGCCCCCTGGCTAGATGCTGGCCAAGAGCAATCTCATTATTAATAAAAAAAAAAAAAGCCAACCATTGGGCTAAACAGAGATTTATGAAATGTGCAAAGAAAAAACTTTGATAATATCTACTAGGCAAATGCGAAGAAAAAATCAATATAAACACTGTAAATAAACAAACATAAATAAAAGATATTTATATAAGTTACATACATACAAGAATAAATATACTACTTCATATGCCTACGTAGCTTAGATTATATGCGCACATATGTTCTTCCTAGTGTAAACAATAACTTTGGGAGAAGAACCAATGCCTGTTTAATACCATATATGTATGTTTACTTAACAACATACCTAAACATGTGCTTAATGACTTGTTGGGTGTGATTGACAACCCGGGGAAATATAAGTCGTTGCTAAAAAAATATTACCTGGAATGTGAATCACAATCGAAATAAAATTGTAAGCTACATTGTTCATTGTTGTAAACTTAAGTAAAATAATAATGTAAGTAAACATATCAGTATTAATACGCTAAACTATTGTTAATGCGTATCGATCCGTGCGATTCCGCCAGCTATTACATAAACCTACCAAGGTTTCCGATAGTGGCTAAGTATATATAGTCTTTGTAATTAAAACATGTAATAATTTTTTTTTCAATACGTTCTATAAATAATCGTTCTAGCTGAGTATTAACGTCGGGACAACCCGTGTTCTCGGGGAAAACACGAAAGTGCCGAGCGAAGCTCGGTTGCTTGTATTATTTCGTGTAGAAGAACGCGAGGTTCCGGAAGACAGTGCAGTAAGTTGCCAAAATTTTTGTGCGATGATCGTAAGCGATTAGCGCCGCCCATGGACACTCGCAACACCAGAGGGGTTGTAAGTGTGTTGCCCGCCTTTAAGATGGGAGTACGCTCTTTTCTTGAAGGCCTTCAACTTTCAAAGGTCGTATCGGTTCGGAAATACCGCAAGCGATAGTTCATTTCACAGTTTAGCTGCGCGAGATCTGCGTGCCCCCGCCAAGACGAGCCAAGCGATACGCAAGGGCACTACCTACCTTTTCTCGAAGTGTTTCGTCGTTTTTTTGAACCCTCATAAAGTTGGTTTCCGATGTACCAGATAGTTCATATTCTCAGGATATGATTTCAATAATAGACTTATTAAACATACGAAGTTTCAATTGAATAGCTTTAATACTTTAGATTTTATTGATATCTAAAATACACCGATTTCGTCACTGACATACTCACTGACACACTGGTG
This sequence comes from Notocelia uddmanniana, assembly GCA_905163555.1. NCBI lineage: Eukaryota > Metazoa > Arthropoda > Insecta > Lepidoptera > Tortricidae > Notocelia > Notocelia uddmanniana. The sequence goes on from LR991052.1 coordinate 71,097,312, forward strand.
ATCATCTAAATGTTTGGCTACTTCCTAAAGTGCTAGGAAGCTGAAATTTGGTATGTAATCTAAGTTTAGTATACAACCAACAGAAAAATACATAAACTTATAACTTTCGCCACCCATCCCCTTACATTGGGGTGGAAGTTTATATGAGACTTTCACCAATTTTATGAATTAGGACATGAAAGTTTACACGGGACTGTAGACAGTAACTAAAAAAACCTATTAATAAGACTGCCTAGCAACTTACAAAACGAACTGAAATCCCACCAAAAATATTTCATGTAAAATGTTGCCAAGACGACGACCACATAAGGTTTGCCCTGTGAAAAAGATATCAGATCTCATGTAGAGACAAGCTTCTGAATCTATACGGTCTAACTCTACCGACACTAACTCCAACAAATTCTACATATTATAAGTAAATATGTATAGATTGGCTGTTTCGTTACTTACTTCAGATTAGAACTAAATATTCGCATCAACTCCACGACGGTAGCGAAACGGCGAAGCCATACATATTTACTGAAATGTAGAATTTATTGAAGTTAGGGTCGGTAGAGTTAGGCCGTGTAGATTCAGAAGCTTGGCTCTACATGAGATCTGATATCTTTTTCACAGGGCAAACATTATGTGGTCGTCTTGGAAACATTTTACATGAAATGTTTTTGGTGGTATTACTTATTCTCTGGTCCGAGGCAGGAAGTTTCGTATTTACTTGATCCGGACAAAATTTTATTTTTACTGTAACCGACTTGTTGTATGGTATAACGACGTTTCCACGTTTACCGCCCTCAGCCAAGCAGAAATTCAATGCAAAACCCTTTCCAACGCGAAACAGACGGACTTTAACATAATTCTGTCACGAAAACGGCAATTTTTCTCCTTTAAACTTTTACTATTACGCAAATATTATAGCAAGAACAAAGAAATTTGAGTCCTATCCCGAGCGTACAGAGTTCGTATTCACGGTAAAAGTTAGATGCAGTTACGACATTTGGAGTCACAAGCTGTGCAACTCTTTCAAGACGAAACGAATTACGTATATGCAGTTGTAAGGCACTTATTACTTTCTCAAACTGGGTCTTTAGGTAACCCTTATATGGCTCAAATTTAGTTGTCACCAGAGATTTAGTTACCGCCATTTTCGGGCGACTTTGTGGTTAGAAAAACACATTTTTCATACAAATCTTATTTGTTAAGGAGCATTTTGCTGTTTTGTTTTGGCACGTGGTTTATTTTTTACCGACTTCAAAAAAGAGGAGGTTCTATGTTCGTCTGTTTGTATTTTTTTTAACTAGAACTTGTTAATTTTTTTAAAGATGGAACTTGTTTCAATGCTTGTCTGTCTGTTACGTATCTTATCTGATTATAAGGAAAAATATTTCAACATTTACCCGCCTGCACCTTTAACCGCCGAACGTCTAAAACGTTACTGGCAATTTTCAACTTTGTCATAAATCAATAAGGTGTTATTTAAATTGTCACTTTGATTTATCAGTCGATGGTGGTAAAAGGGTTAGAGTATCTTGAATTATCGGTTACAGACTTTAGTAGACTAATCATTAAAGAACAAATAAGATAGTTTTTATTCGGGATTTCATCCCCTAAAGGGGTGAAATGGTAGTGAAAGTTTGTATAGGAAAGCTCTAATTAAGTCTATTTATGCCTAAAATAATTCAATAGCTGTTATTTCCCTAAGCCTTAGGGCCTAAAGCAATTACGAGTTGTACACGAAAAAAGTCGCGGGCGAAAGCTAGTTAACCTATATAATTATATGATTTATTCAATGTGACTTATTTAAACAGTTAGCTAAACGGCTGGTCGATGTAAACGGGGACAAAAGAGCTGGCAGCTTCCTCGCCCAACGCATAACTATTGCGATCCAGCGAGGAAATGCTGCCAGCATCCTCGGCACCATGCCACAGGGGCCAATTTTAGACTTAGGTTTTTAGATTTGTAAGGTTTTAATTTAGTTTATTTAACAATATACATGTTATAAGTTTATCTATCAGAGTTGAATGTCTACATGTGACTATATACATCTACAGATTAACAATAAAATACTCCAACGCTGTGATTACTTTTGATCGATTAGTACAAAAATTGCGCAGGTATCAAAAAACAGATTTTTAGGGTTCCGTAGTAAACAAAGAACCCTTCTAGTTTCGCCATGTCCGTCCGTCTGTCCGCGGCTCAGCTCAGTAGCCGTTACTACTAAAAAGCCGTTTTGGTATGGATATACATGTCATATCAATCACACCAACTTTTTAGAGTAACATGTAAAGTTGGGGTCTATTTATTTTTCCTTTCAAACCCCATCGTGTTCAGTATCGTTAGATAGCTTGTTAAAAAAGAATGTGATCTTCTTTACCATTTTTTTTTTATTTAGCTGCGTGATATTTTTAACCCTTTAAATGCCACGAGCCTATAAAGTGATCGTGTGTCATCGTGCCCACCACGCCAATACGTCGGAGTGAAGGTACTTTGGTAATGAAAAAAAACTATTATGATATGTTTTTTTGTTTTTATTGATTTATACGTTACATCAATTTTTGTTACCTTGGCGTCTGAGTGATCACTCCATTCTAATACGAATATGAAAGCGTTCAAAGGCTTTAATGCTATTTTTTGTTTGATTCCAATTTTTCCCTCCTCTACCAGCTAAACGGTTGCTACTGGGTTTGTGAAGAAAATCATGGTCGTAGTAAATATAATGAATTTAATAGGAAAACTATCACAGCTAAGAAGACATTACTAGTTAATTAATAATAGTCGATCTTAAAAAATGTACTTGAAAAATACAAACCTTATGCCAAATATAAAGTAGGTAGGTAAATATAAGTTTTCGATGTTTTAAATCTGCATAATGTCACGGGTGGACAGCTACGGAACCTTACATTGCGCCTGGCCTGATACGCACTTGGCCGCTTTTGACTTACTAACTTCGTGCAATCCTAGGTAATTTTTCCCTAGTATTTTACCTATTAAAACATCAAGTATTTTACCTAGTATTACCAAAATCCCAAGTATTTTACCTAGTATCCCATCAAGTATTTTACCCAAGTATTTTTCCAAGCATTTTACACGGTACCAAGCATTACCGATCGACACATCCGGCTACTAAGTGGGTGCAGTGGTCCGTGCCAGCGCCTCCGGTCTGCTACGTCCTGTCACCAATTCAGTTGAGCCCTGGCTTCGTAATAAACATTCCCAGTCAGGGGTCATAAACTGGTCGGTGTCGTTGTGAAGGCTACCGGGTATTTCACGATGTCATATAGCTACGTAGTCGTGTGGCCATTGATAAAGCTGTATTCGTGCGGAATAGACACTTGGTGAGGAGACGCTGTAATTCCCTTGCTCTTTTGTTGTATTATATCTCGTAATCGGTTATCCGTTTTGCTACAGAAATCGCAAGCCTTTTGATTTGTCCTCCTGGTTATTAAAAGTAAACTTGCTTCTGTTTGATACTGACTTCCTCTCAACTTACCTCATATTAATAGAGGCGAATAATAAGTATTAAGGTGTTTTAATACAAGTAAATTTTTAACAAAAAAACACCGACGCCTAACTTTGCCAGACCCCATCCTCCTGCTATATAATTTGAGGGGTTCCTTCGATGTAGCCTTACTTACCTCATCCTCTTGGTATGTAATTTAAGGAGTTCCCTCGATTTTTCCAAGATCCCGTCATCAGATCCAGACTTGGTGACAATGGGACCAACTAGAAAACACACCCTTTAAAACAAAAAAAGAATTTTTGAAATCGATCCACTAGTATCGGAGCAATCGGTGAACATACAAAAAAAAAAAAAAAAAATATTCCGACGTATTTAGAATCTCCTCCTTTTTTGAAGTCGGTTAAAAAGGGCTAGTTTCCAAAAACAAAATAACGATGCCATTCGACCAACTACGATTCAATCACAACAAAAGGCGCAAATGAGGGTCAAAGGTGGATATTGCTCCCGGACTCCAAAAACGCTCTATGCAAATTGACAGAAAATGATGACGTCACAATGCACGAGCCCCGTACTAACGTTGTGTGGAAAACAAAAAAATGATATTTTAACCGTAAAATACTGCGTTTAAGTACATAGTTGTTTTTTTTTAATCATGTAAATTCTAATCCTACAGGTATTTCACTTTAAGATGATAAAAAAATAGGAATTTCAAGTCCCACATTGTATTATTGATTTTATTTTGTAATTATCATATTATTGCGTTAATTTGATGGAGTACTATCCATACAACCGCAATATGTTCTAAAATGTAACATAAGGAAACTACCCTTTTAGGTAGTCTACCTTGGCGCTCACATTTTTGAAGCGCTACATTCGTAGCCGATACTGTTGTTCACGAAGAGGAAAGCGTCTACGAAGCTTCCGTCTAACAATGTCGTAGCACTACGTTCGTAGACGATAACACGCGTAAAACACTCCGATATAATAATACATAGAAAAGAGTTCTAAAGGTCGCTGCATACGCGACGTGATTTTTTCTCGTAAAGAACGAGGATGGGACGGAGACGGGACGTGGTTAATTATACTCTGACGTGAATTTTAAATGTGACGGGCAACTAACGTGCTAGTGTTGTACACAACACTATTACGTCTCCGGAGCGAACGAAGCGACTGTGACGCAATGGAACCATGGACGGGACGTGCTAAATATCGTCGCCGACGATATTCTTCCCGCCACGTTGGTACCACGTGCCAACCGTCCAGATACATTTTGTATGCGATATTTAAAAAAAGGCCGTCCCGTTCCGTCCGAGTGAAATCACGTCACGTGTGCAGCGACTTTAAGGCGTGTATTTGATAAGGTAAAATTGTCTGTGATACTAGAATACAAAGACATAATAGGGACGCTGGACAGATATAAGAGACCACCCAACCTGCTGAGCCTAACTTAATAAACCATATTAAGATTCCGATAAAAATCAACGTACACTACCGCTCATAAGTATTTAGGCACCCATACCTTTTTCCATACATCTGTATACAAAAATGCAAACAAAAATGCTGGTAAACGGAACCAAGGTGGGCAGCACCTACGTTACAAGGACGTCCTTAAGCGGCACCTAACTGCCAGCGGTATTGTAACAGAACGACATCCCTCAGCCTGTGAAAACCCATGAAAGCTTCTAAGCTTCGGGAAAATCGGGAAAGCTTATTTATTTTCTTGAATTTTCATTGTCGATGAAGGTTTTCATGGTAAAAGTTAATGGGCTTTAAATTAAGTTTTAATAGGTTCGATTATTTACTATTTCTTCATAAAATCTTCCAATTTTTAATGTATTTTTATTTTATTTCAGAATAGTATTATCAATATTATTATTAGAACAGCTTTAACAAAGTTTTGTTAATGTTTATTTAGGCCAGGCAGGGCCATCTAGCGACAAGTTGCTTAACTGACAAGAGATAATAATCCAACCGTGTCAAAAGTACGTCATTTGGTAGGTCAAGTAGCGATATCTGTAGCCATCTTAATTTATACGGGTAGTTGTGAGCACATAATTCACAGCGCTAAAGTTGAAGTAAAAATGACTCACCTTAGGCGAACCAGTGTAGGTCTGACCTCCGACTACGAGTTGTTAGTACGGATCTCGGTGTCAAGATATACTAGGCGTGAGCTGTGAGTCTCGTTGATGGAAGTTATTAATTGAATAGCAATGGCTGCCGAGCCGGCTTGAGCGGGTAGATTCGCGCCTGACTTTATGCTTACCCAGCTAAAATGAGAGTTATGATAAAGTAAGCAATTATTTCTGCATAGGTGACTTTTTATTTTAGTGAGGTTTTAAAAGGTATAGCGAGAGTGGAGGTGTCTGGTGTCGAGTAGGAGAACTTGCGAGTTTTGTCAACCAATAGTATTTCAGATTTAGGTTGAAAACCAATGAGAATCGTTCCCTGCAAATTTACGGAAAAACATAGTGATCGCGTGATATTGGTGGCGCTGATGATCAGATGAGGGGGGTATATAAGGAGATTCACAACGTTTTTAGGGGACTTTTGCCTTCACCAGAGCAACGAGAAACAGTAGTCTTGGTGCTTCAGGAGTATCATTGTGAGTCGTTTAAAGTGTAGTGTCTAGGCTAGGGATTCTTGTAGGGTTTCCATTATGTTAGGATATTTAGGATGTGTGTGAATAATCCTTTCTGTTCACAGGGATTTCTTTGTCAGCGAATGTCTTAAAACCTCGTATAGCAAATATTGGTGATATATTAGTGTTCCGTTATTTGACTAGATAAACACAAGTGTAAGTTCGTTTTCCTTTCTTAATTTTGTTTTACTGAAGTGAGACGTTATGAAGGTATTGCTTATCCAAGAATCGAACCATATTTCTCGTAACGGAGCGAAGTCCGGAGAGTAAAGTGGTTACCTATACATATTTATCTCGCTAGGGTACCCCCTAGATTTAGGTATGTATGGTGATTCGGGATTAGCATAGCCTCGTAATTTTAAATTGTTAATTTCTGACGTGCTTTATCAATAATCGAACCATATTTGTCGATACGGACGAGTCCGGAGACTATATGTGGTTAATTATATATATTTACCTGGCCAGATAACTCTCTGGTGGAAGATATGTATGAGGATTCGATAAAGCATATCACATTCCCGTAAACGGATGATAATAGAATTGAATTTTATCATTTTCTCCATTAGAGATGCATTTTATTCTATCGAGTATCGTATTGCCTTATTTAACAACTGCGTTATCTATATATTTGCTATATGAGAGGTACATCGGCGGCGTTTGATTACTACCTGATTTAATAAATAAATTGTCTTTTATTCGACCTATATTTATTGTGCATGCTAATAATTTACCAATTATGGTGGCGGATTTTTGTGTGCTATTTCCTTTATTGATATACGTAGGTGCTATTCATACAAGCTGGTTATTACCGAATTATGCCTTGATCATGGATCATAACTTCGTACTTTTTATACAATGACGGTAGCAAACGGGAGTACGTCTTGATGAGTGTGTAATGTTCATGTTGTAATCAACATGAACATTACACACTCATTAAGACACACTAATTAGACGTAGTTGTAGTATCGGATCAGTGTTATTTTAATGTTACGAGATTTATTAATTCTTTGATGTGTTTTCTTTGATTTACATTTCGTGATATACTTACAGTGGTTATGCGTTTCGTATTGAATTAATATCTCCTTTAAAATATTTGGGTGATTTAGGTGTCTAGTCGTATTTTATGTTTCTATAACCTTGCCTGAACTGTATTACAATTTATAAACTATACACGATAAATATAACTATTAATATCCAACGCATTCATTAAGAATTCTTGAATAGGTTTTGAGATATTTTCATAGGTTTTGCAGTTAACGTTGTAGTTGCATTTTTAGAGTAGGGTATTTACTGGGTGTGTTAATGTAGGTAGTTAAGTAGGGTTCAATTAGTTTAACATTCAATTGATTATTACATCTAGTAGATTTCTATGCCATAGTTCGGGCGTTTGGAAGGTTTTGCGAAATCAAACCTTTTTAAGAGAAGGATAGCGTGCCAGCCAGATCAGTGATACTCAGAAGATACCATGTGGATAATCGATGACCAGATCCAGGCCACCATCAATCTACTGCTGTGCCATGACAATGTGACATCCGCCAAGCATCCATCAAACGCTATATCCAACGACGTTCCTGCACACATTACCATATGTTACCAGAAGTTTCCAGCGCTGCGAACAACTGACTACCAATGAAGACCATCGCAAACTACACCTGTACCATGACGATCTGCCATACCTCCAATGCTCAACCTGTGAGGGAGTTCCTGAACACCATACCATTCTATCTCTGGGTTATCTCCTACAACCCTGAGTGGCAATCAACGGCTTTCCTTACCACTGCCAGAAGACGGTCACGAAGATGTGCTGCAACATCGAACTGGTTGGTCAAGGCTTCAACAACTGCAAATGGGAATTGTTCCGGCATGACGGCTTTGAAGAATACGGCTGTACACGCACAGATGAAGAGATCCTTGGATGGTTTTCTAAGTTTCGCAAAACTTTCTGACTGTGTGAGCTATGGTACTTATTTATATTCTCTTGCAATTTAAATGGCATAAATGATATTATCTTTATAGCAAGCCGAAATGCTACCGTTGCGTTGTGTGATCTAAGTCTATTATTTTCTTACAGACAATATCTTGTGTGATATTAGTTTATTTATCTTTTGATGGAACTTGGTTTCCAATTGCAGATCTGTCTACTACGTAATTAATATTACGTAAATATCTTCATCATTATTCTGATTTTATTACTCAATCTATGATACTTATTTGGGTTCTTTGGCGATTTAAATATCATAATTAATGTTGCCTTTACAACAGGCTTAAAATGCTATCGTTGGCTGTGTGATCTGATTTTGTCTTACAACCATATTTCACGTACGACAAATGTCTTGAGTGATGATCTTGACTTATTTATCTTGATGGAATTTGATTTCCAATTACAGCATAGTCTGTCACACGTAATTTATATTACGTTAATATTTTCATCTATACTTACTCGTGTTACGAGTAGATACTGTTTCAGTATTCTATACCTATCTACCAACTGACATATTTTACTACTAATTTATTGTAGTTGTTGGAACTGGTCGCAATGGACTTTATCCGTGGCTAATTCTAACAATGAGGTAACGTCACAGCCTGGACTGCCAATCGTTTGATACGATAAGTATGGTTTGTTCCAGCCTATGACAAAAGGTTTTGGTTGTATTGTAGTTGTTGGAACTGGTCGCAATGGACTTTATCCGTGGCTACTTCTAACAATGAGGTAACGTCACAGCCTGGACTGCCAATCGTTTGATACGATTAAGTATGGTTTGTTCCAGCCTATGACGAAAGGTTTTGGTTGTACATGTAGTACCCAAATATACCTAATAATAACTATTTTGCTAAAGAACGGTTTTCCTCCAGATCGATGAAATACGGTCATCAATGGGTGTTAGGGACAGTCTTTACAGATTCTTAACGACAGGCTTTCTTCTTTGGACTGAATCCACGGGACGGGCTTTGAAAAGGGCTGCTGACCCGGTTAGGTGCCGGATTCTATTACTGCTTGTCGGAATCTTTGATTCATACAAGACACTATAGATCCGTACGGACGAGAAATCTGTATTGCCGTTTGCTGAAACTGATCATTAAAGACCCCAATATATATGTACCCTTATATACTCTACTATATGGGCGAGATGGGATGTGAAAGTTCAATGGCGATACAGGTTATTGAAGACTCGAGCAAAACTCCTTGCTGTCGTGAGAACGCTGGTCAATGCTGAGGTCTTGCGGTTGCATAACTCAGTAGTGATACTTAGCTTATGGGATGACTGTATGATTAGATTTGGACGCTAAACCTGAATAGTAACAGCTTTGTTTTGTTTGCACAATATTTGGGTACGAGGTAATAGATTGATCATCATCATATGATCTGATTGACGTCCCCTGCTGGACGTAGGCCTCCTTCGTAGAGTGCCACTATAATATATTTATATTTCAGCTGATCTGTGGATCATAGTAGTATATACTACTTATGCTTTATGCATTTATTCCAACTGGCTTCTAATTTAGATCACAGTTGTTTACTTTGCCTATGCTTTTATGCATTATAAAATGGCTGGTCTCATAATATTATGGGCTACGCTCTTATTATTACCATGTACATGTTCATTCATTAGGCGCTATTGTCACATAACTCTCATAGTCTCGGTCATGTGCCTTGTGCCTGTACCACCTGCGAGGATACCCTGATTGCTCGTGTTAGGTGTTAGGTAGGGACATATCCAAGCGGCTAGCTTGAGGCTCAGGTTCCTTCGCGAGACTTCTGCCTCGACATAGTTGCCTCATCATGTCCAGAAATGGCTTGGTGGTTTATGACTTATGCATGGTACTTTTATGAGGAACTGTGGCTTTATGGTTGCGTGCAATCAGCTATTTTATATTTACAATGTTCTCATATCTTTTAGATTGAGATTTACGCCATATTTGGTAAGAAGCCAAACTTTACCTGTTATATCCTATTTTGTAGGAAACATTAATGCTATCTCGACTTAGTAAATTTAGTTTTAAGGTTTTTCTTATTATATGTTTCACAGAAATTTACCTACGTTTATCTGCTACCACGTTTAACTATATATGCTACAATAACTTATTTTGCTCCATTAACTATTTTCTACCATTCTTTCTAAACACTTAATCTTCTAGGTGAATGACTACTTCGGATCGTTTATACTTGCCTTCATTTAATTCCAAGCAATTTATTTAAGCCTTTACTGATCACACAGCCAACGACCGTATTTAAATAGTAGGCTAGATTCTAAACTTGATCTAATTCATATAGCATTGTGTTGATAATTTATAAATATTGTGTTCTAGTGTTTTATTACTTTTATTATTCTCATGAGAATAATGTTTTAATTTCTAGTATGTTTATGTTAAAGGTTTCGTAATATTGTGTTCATGGTTAGTAATTGTTTATTATAGGATATTGTTGTTATTCGTTTAGGCAAGCTTATCCTAATTTTAGGTTATGTTGTACTATTGTTTAAACATTGTCCAATTCTCAATTGTTTATACATTTCTCACACCTCAGTGAACTATGGTTACTACGTTTTATAACAAGGTCTTAAATATGTCACTAGATGATCATGCCATTAATCTTTCAATTATTTAGCTGTTGATTTACTTAAAACTGTAGTATGTTTAGTATTTCTTATGATATTGTAATTAACAAGTTATTTAAATTACTTATTGTATTAGCTTTATGGCAACAAGGGTTTTTGTGTGTCCGCTTGTTTTCCCTTGTCTACGTTGGCCTAGTAATCAAGCGGATGTCTAATGAAGTTCTCCCCGAACTTTATTAGATTCGAGTTTAGAGTAGATTCATTTTTATTAAATAAATGTTTTGTTTGTTTATTTCTCTCTCTCAACTTTTTGTTTGATTTATTTTCTTTCCCTATAGTAGGAACCCTATCATTTAGATCTGAGAACTTTAATAAAAGCTTTAGAACTTCAGTAGGTATTAGCAACTTGAGGAAAATCATGGTTTTCAGATTTTCTGGTAAAGTAAGTATAAAGCTTTAGGTATACTTTAGGAACTTTAGGGAAATTTTAGTTAGGCTTTCTTTGGATAGACTTTCCTTGATTTTCCATAAGTTTTCAATAAAGTTCTCCCCTTGGGGGTTGTTACAATATGTGTTACCGTGACCATGATCTTTATTAATGATATTTATCATAATTGTTAGCCTATTCAGGCACAATTTGATGTTCGTGCAAAGGTCTGAGGTTTTTCAAGTGAGAAGTGTTAAATATTTGTGATGGACATTGTTTAAACAAGTTTTGTTGAAGCTTACCATAAGGCTATTTAAGGTTGACTTTTTCAATTAGGTTATTTTACGATTTAATTTTATTTTATTATCTTTATATTATTTATTGTTTTGTTGGGTATTTTCCAGCTTGAATGAATAGCGCCTATAAAACATGTTTCCAGCTAGTATGAATAGCATTTCTAAAAGATAGAATTTTAATAAATTATTTGCATGTTAGTTATTTAAGATTGCTCTTTATATCATTTGTTTTCAGGATATTTTGAAATTTCATTGTGTATTCTGTCACTTTTGAGCTTTTTCTGATTTAGATATTAATATAGCTTAAAAGGTTTGATGACGTCACGTCGTCAGTCATCATCATGACGGCATAATGTAGGTTGTGATCAATCGTGTTGTGATAGCTTATTAGTCCATTTATCAGCTTATTATGCGGTAAGCATTGAAGTAGAACCACAATTTTTTGGAAAATAGTATTAATATATTTTGTTTTATTGACTTTATATTCCTACTTCAAAGTGGTTACTTTCAAAGTTCACGTTTTAATGACTCCAAGGTTTGGTTCAGAAATTCAGTGGGCGTATCTCACTGATAATTTGAAACTAAAATAATTCTTGGGTTTTAATAATCGAATATTTCACATTTTTATTTCACAATTATTTGAACTTAAAGTATTATTCAGTTCATATTTCAAGTTATCAATATTTTTGCATAACTATTTCCTGGATTGGTATTGGTAACAAGGAAACAGTATCGGTTAATTGCATTTATTGATTTATTATTTTATTGATATTTTTGTGATTTTTCTTACGTGTGCATGTGGATATTTCAGAGATACACGTTTCCAGGTAATGCATACCTTCATGATTTGATGATGTTAACATATTTTCTTATTATTGGTGTATACTGTGTTTTATTACAGGATTTTACATCATAAATTTAGACAGAAATACTTCCCCTTAGTATGCTTTTTTCAGTTATATTTCTGCTAGGCTACTCTCTTATTGTTAGTATAATTTCGTCTAGATCATATTTCGGATAGGGCTACCTTTCGTTAATATACTCTCTCCTAGGTTATAATTTGATAGGGTTACTTTCTCATTGTTTACTTGTAGATTATATTTGGAGTAGCGCTACTTTTTCGTTAGCTTACTTGCTCTTGGGTTATGGTTTTGATAGTAATACATTTTCACTATACTTATTTTCAGATTATGTTCCAGATATAGTTTCTTTCTCGTTACTATATTTGCTTCTAGGTTATATTTTGATAGATTACTCCTTCGTTTATTTACTTTCTACTAGGTTTTATTTCCGATAGGGTTACTTTTCCGTTTACAATACCTTTTGACAAGTGACGAGTATTCTTTTAGGTTATGTTTCTGATAGGGAAACTTTATCGCTGCTTTATTTTTTTTTATATTATAGATAGGGTCACCTTTTCATTATATATTTGCTATAGTTGTTTGTGATAGGTTACTCCTTCGGTTATCTACTTTTTATTAGGATTTATTTCTGATTACTAGGGTTACTTTTGCGTTAATATACATTCAGGATACATAAGTAAATGATGAGTATGCTTGTAGGTTGTAGTTCTAATTGGGATATATCATCGTTAGTATGGTTACATTTGATAATATTAGGTGTTGAACTGATTACAGAAAGTAATTATTTGTATTGAAACTTAGAATGCAATATGTTATGTGATTAAGTTTTACAGTGAATGAATTGATTTTTTCCACAAATGCGTAATTAATTACGTTTATCAAAATTATTTTAACAACTACTTGTGGGTTTTTTAATGGTAATGTTTTTATAACACGATAGCTTTCAATTCTTAATATGTTTTATTAGTTTCTATTACATCCCTTAATTTATTGGTTGCGGAAAACATACAAATAAGTAACTGTAGGTCATCACATTTTTAATGATCATTATAATTTACAAGTTTGGAAGTGTTTTGTTGGAGTCGTTTAGTAACTTATTTTATTAATTAAGATATTTCCCTTTTAACTTATACTTATTCATTCTTTAAATAGGCCGCCTTACATAACTCATCTGTTCTTATTATCCTTATTTTGAATGATTTGGGATAATTGGTTTAATTAGTTAAAGTTTTATTAAATTCTTTATTATAATATAATAAAAGGTTGTAGGTTTATTATGCATTTAGATTAATTAATCCTTATTAATTAATTTACGTTAATTTTGTCCATCCATTTAGAATTCTCGATTTTATTTTGGTTTAATAAGTTTAGGTTGATTTGTATCTAGATTATTTTTCTGCTTTCCCTTCACTTAGCTTTCGGTGTCTTCTGTTTAGGGTTAGTTATTTTACTCCGGTAAACTACGGAAAAATAACATAGGGCGATTGTAACAGAACGACATCCCTCAGCCTGTGAAAACCCATGAAAGCTTCTAAGCTTCGGGAAAATCGGGAAAGCTTATTTATTTTCTTGAATTTTCATTGTCGATGAAGGTTTTCATGGTAAAAGTTAATGGGCTTTAAATTAAGTTTTAATAGGTTCGATTATTTACTATTTCTTCATAAAATCTTCCAAGTTTTAATGTATTTTTATTTTATTTCAGAATAGTATTATCAATATTATTATTAGAACAGCTTTAACAAAGTTTTGTTAATGTTTATTTAGGCCAGGCAGGGCCATCTAGCGACAAGTTGCTTAACTGACAAGAGATAATAATCCAACCGTGTCAAAAGTACGTCATTTGGTAGGTCAAGTAGCGATATCTGTAGCCATCTTAATTTATACGGGTAGTTGTGAGCACATAATTCACAGCGCTAAAGTTGAAGTAAAAATGACTCACCTTAGGCGAACCAGTGTAGGTCTGACCTCCGACTACGAGTTGTTAGTACGGATCTCGGTGTCAAGATATACTAGGCGTGAGCTGTGAGTCTCGTTGATGGAAGTTATTAATTGAATAGCAATGGCTGCCGAGCCGGCTTGAGCGGGTAGATTCGCGCCTGACTTTATGCTTACCCAGCTAAAATGAGAGTTATGATAAAGTAAGCAATTATTTCTGCATAGGTGACTTTTTATTTTAGTGAGGTTTTAAAAGGTATAGCGAGAGTGGAGGTGTCTGGTGTCGAGTAGGAGAACTTGCGAGTTTTGTCAACCAATAGTATTTCAGATTTAGGTTGAAAACCAATGAGAATCGTTCCCTGCAAATTTACGGAAAAACATAGTGATCGCGTGATATTGGTGGCGCTGATGATCAGATGAGGGGGGTATATAAGGAGATTCACAACGTTTTTAGGGGACTTTTGCCTTCACCAGAGCAACGAGAAACAGTAGTCTTGGTGCTTCAGGAGTATCATTGTGAGTCGTTTAAAGTGTAGTGTCTAGGCTAGGGATTCTTGTAGGGTTTCCATTATGTTAGGATATTTAGGATGTGTGTGAATAATCCTTTCTGTTCACAGGGATTTCTTTGTCAGCGAATGTCTTAAAACCTCGTATAGCAAATATTGGTGATATATTAGTGTTCCGTTATTTGACTAGATAAACACAAGTGTAAGTTCGTTTTCCTTTCTTAATTTTGTTTTACTGAAGTGAGACGTTATGAAGGTATTGCTTATCCAAGAATCGAACCATATTTCTCGTAACGGAGCGAAGTCCGGAGAGTAAAGTGGTTACCTATACATATTTATCTCGCTAGGGTACCCCCTAGATTTAGGTATGTATGGTGATTCGGGATTAGCATAGCCTCGTAATTTTAAATTGTTAATTTCTGACGTGCTTTATCAATAATCGAACCATATTTGTCGATACGGACGAGTCCGGAGACTATATGCGGTTAATTATATATATTTACCTGGCCAGATAACTCTCTGGTGGAAGATATGTATGAGGATTCGATAAAGCATATCACATTCCCGTAAACGGATGATAATAGAATTGAATTTTATCATTTTCTCCATTAGAGATGCATTTTATTCTATCGAGTATCGTATTGCCTTATTTAACAACTGCGTTATCTATATATTTGCTATATGAGAGGTACATCGGCGGCGTTTGATTACTACCTGATTTAATAAATAAATTGTCTTTTATTCGACCTATATTTATTGTGCATGCTAATAATTTACCAATTATGGTGGCGGATTTTTGTGTGCTATTTCCTTTATTGATATACGTAGGTGCTATTCATACAAGCTGGTTATTACCGAATTATGCCTTGATCATGGATCATAACTTCGTACTTTTTATACAATGACGGTAGCAAACGGGAGTACGTCTTGATGAGTGTGTAATGTTCATGTTGTAATCAACATGAACATTACACACTCATTAAGACACACTAATTAGACGTAGTTGTAGTATCGGATCAGTGTTATTTTAATGTTACGAGATTTATTAATTCTTTGATGTGTTTTCTTTGATTTACATTTCGTGATATACTTACAGTGGTTATGCGTTTCGTATTGAATTAATATCTCCTTTAAAATATTTGGGTGATTTAGGTGTCTAGTCGTATTTTATGTTTCTATAACCTTGCCTGAACTGTATTACAATTTATAAACTATACACGATAAATATAACTATTAATATCCAACGCATTCATTAAGAATTCTTGAATAGGTTTTGAGATATTTTCATAGGTTTTGCAGTTAACGTTGTAGTTGCATTTTTAGAGTAGGGTATTTACTGGGTGTGTTAATGTAGGTAGTTAAGTAGGGTTCAATTAGTTTAACATTCAATTGATTATTACATCTAGTAGATTTCTATGCCATAGTTCGGGCGTTTGGAAGGTTTTGCGAAATCAAACCTTTTTAAGAGAAGGATAGCGTGCCAGCCAGATCAGTGATACTCAGAAGATACCATGTGGATAATCGATGACCAGATCCAGGCCACCATCAATCTACTGCTGTGCCATGACAATGTGACATCCGCCAAGCATCCATCAAACGCTATATCCAACGACGTTCCTGCACACATTACCATATGTTACCAGAAGTTTCCAGCGCTGCGAACAACTGACTACCAATGAAGACCATCGCAAACTACACCTGTACCATGACGATCTGCCATACCTCCAATGCTCAACCTGTGAGGGAGTTCCTGAACACCATACCATTCTATCTCTGGGTTATCTCCTACAACCCTGAGTGGCAATCAACGGCTTTCCTTACCACTGCCAGAAGACGGTCACGAAGATGTGCTGCAACATCGAACTGGTTGGTCAAGGCTTCAACAACTGCAAATGGGAATTGTTCCGGCATGACGGCTTTGAAGAATACGGCTGTACACGCACAGATGAAGAGATCCTTGGATGGTTTTCTAAGTTTCGCAAAACTTTCTGACTGTGTGAGCTATGGTACTTATTTATATTCTCTTGCAATTTAAATGGCATAAATGATATTATCTTTATAGCAAGCCGAAATGCTACCGTTGCGTTGTGTGATCTAAGTCTATTATTTTCTTACAGACAATATCTTGTGTGATATTAGTTTATTTATCTTTTGATGGAACTTGGTTTCCAATTGCAGATCTGTCTACTACGTAATTAATATTACGTAAATATCTTCATCATTATTCTGATTTTATTACTCAATCTATGATACTTATTTGGGTTCTTTGGCGATTTAAATATCATAATTAATGTTGCCTTTACAACAGGCTTAAAATGCTATCGTTGGCTGTGTGATCTGATTTTGTCTTACAACCATATTTCACGTACGACAAATGTCTTGAGTGATGATCTTGACTTATTTATCTTGATGGAATTTGATTTCCAATTACAGCATAGTCTGTCGCACGTAATTTATATTACGTTAATATTTTCATCTATACTTACTCGTGTTACGAGTAGATACTGTTTCAGTATTCTATACCTATCTACCAACTGACATATTTTACTACTAATTTATTGTAGTTGTTGGAACTGGTCGCAATGGACTTTATCCGTGGCTAATTCTAACAATGAGGTAACGTCACAGCCTGGACTGCCAATCGTTTGATACGATAAGTATGGTTTGTTCCAGCCTATGACAAAAGGTTTTGGTTGTATTGTAGTTGTTGGAACTGGTCGCAATGGACTTTATCCGTGGCTACTTCTAACAATGAGGTAACGTCACAGCCTGGACTGCCAATCGTTTGATACGATTAAGTATGGTTTGTTCCAGCCTATGACGAAAGGTTTTGGTTGTACATGTAGTACCCAAATATACCTAATAATAACTATTTTGCTAAAGAACGGTTTTCCTCCAGATCGATGAAATACGGTCATCAATGGGTGTTAGGGACAGTCTTTACAGATTCTTAACGACAGGCTTTCTTCTTTGGACTGAATCCACGGGACGGGCTTTGAAAAGGGCTGCTGACCCGGTTAGGTGCCGGATTCTATTACTGCTTGTCGGAATCTTTGATTCATACAAGACACTATAGATCCGTACGGACGAGAAATCTGTATTGCCGTTTGCTGAAACTGATCATTAAAGACCCCAATATATATGTACCCTTATATACTCTACTATATGGGCGAGATGGGATGTGAAAGTTCAATGGCGATACAGGTTATTGAAGACTCGAGCAAAACTCCTTGCTGTCGTGAGAACGCTGGTCAATGCTGAGGTCTTGCGGTTGCATAACTCAGTAGTGATACTTAGCTTATGGGATGACTGTATGATTAGATTTGGACGCTAAACCTGAATAGTAACAGCTTTGTTTTGTTTGCACAATATTTGGGTACGAGGTAATAGATTGATCATCATCATATGATCTGATTGACGTCCCCTGCTGGACGTAGGCCTCCTTCGTAGAGTGCCACTATAATATATTTATATTTCAGCTGATCTGTGGATCATAGTAGTATATACTACTTATGCTTTATGCATTTATTCCAACTGGCTTCTAATTTAGATCACAGTTGTTTACTTTGCCTATGCTTTTATGCATTATAAAATGGCTGGTCTCATAATATTATGGGCTACGCTCTTATTATTACCATGTACATGTTCATTCATTAGGCGCTATTGTCACATAACTCTCATAGTCTCGGTCATGTGCCTTGTGCCTGTACCACCTGCGAGGATACCCTGATTGCTCGTGTTAGGTGTTAGGTAGGGACATATCCAAGCGGCTAGCTTGAGGCTCAGGTTCCTTCGCGAGACTTCTGCCTCGACATAGTTGCCTCATCATGTCCAGAAATGGCTTGGTGGTTTATGACTTATGCATGGTACTTTTATGAGGAACTGTGGCTTTATGGTTGCGTGCAATCAGCTATTTTATATTTACAATGTTCTCATATCTTTTAGATTGAGATTTACGCCATATTTGGTAAGAAGCCAAACTTTACCTGTTATATCCTATTTTGTAGGAAACATTAATGCTATCTCGACTTAGTAAATTTAGTTTTAAGGTTTTTCTTATTATATGTTTCACAGAAATTTACCTACGTTTATCTGCTACCACGTTTAACTATATATGCTACAATAACTTATTTTGCTCCATTAACTATTTTCTACCATTCTTTCTAAACACTTAATCTTCTAGGTGAATGACTACTTCGGATCGTTTATACTTGCCTTCATTTAATTCCAAGCAATTTATTTAAGCCTTTACTGATCACACAGCCAACGACCGTATTTAAATAGTAGGCTAGATTCTAAACTTGATCTAATTCATATAGCATTGTGTTGATAATTTATAAATATTGTGTTCTAGTGTTTTATTACTTTTATTATTCTCATGAGAATAATGTTTTAATTTCTAGTATGTTTATGTTAAAGGTTTCGTAATATTGTGTTCATGGTTAGTAATTGTTTATTATAGGATATTGTTGTTATTCGTTTAGGCAAGCTTATCCTAATTTTAGGTTATGTTGTACTATTGTTTAAACATTGTCCAATTCTCAATTGTTTATACATTTCTCACACCTCAGTGAACTATGGTTACTACGTTTTATAACAAGGTCTTAAATATGTCACTAGATGATCATGCCATTAATCTTTCAATTATTTAGCTGTTGATTTACTTAAAACTGTAGTATGTTTAGTATTTCTTATGATATTGTAATTAACAAGTTATTTAAATTACTTATTGTATTAGCTTTATGGCAACAAGGGTTTTTGTGTGTCCGCTTGTTTTCCCTTGTCTACGTTGGCCTAGTAATCAAGCGGATGTCTAATGAAGTTCTCCCCGAACTTTATTAGATTCGAGTTTAGAGTAGATTCATTTTTATTAAATAAATGTTTTGTTTGTTTATTTCTCTCTCTCAACTTTTTGTTTGATTTATTTTCTTTCCCTATAGTAGGAACCCTATCATTTAGATCTGAGAACTTTAATAAAAGCTTTAGAACTTCAGTAGGTATTAGCAACTTGAGGAAAATCATGGTTTTCAGATTTTCTGGTAAAGTAAGTATAAAGCTTTAGGTATACTTTAGGAACTTTAGGGAAATTTTAGTTAGGCTTTCTTTGGATAGACTTTCCTTGATTTTCCATAAGTTTTCAATAAAGTTCTCCCCTTGGGGGTTGTTACAGTATACCACCTGGCAAATGGGAGGAGTATGCTGCTCTGCGGCCAGAATGGCGTTCTCGTGTCAAAACGAGCGTAAAGAACTTTGAAGACGCTCGTCTCACTGATCTTGATGCGAAACGTCAGATACTTAAATCCCGGCCGAAACCCTCCTATAATTACACCTGTAATATGTCTGGTCAGCTTTACTGCCCCACCTGAGATAGAATTTTTAAAAGTAAGTTCGGCTTTGCATGCCACAGTCGTGCTCACGCTTGCTAGGGTCGCCGTTGCCGATCACGGCATGGATAGCTATATATATACAACAATGACTTTCAGAAATACACTGCCAAGTCAGAGTTCATACAAACACACTACACTTTTCTGTGAACCAGCAATTAGTAGTTATATAAGTCATTGCAAAAAGAAAACTACCATTTTAAAAGGGGGGTCTCTGGCGACGATTTAAGGATCATAAGTCAACTAAATAAAAAATGCACGCAAAATTGTTAAGCGACTCTGACTTGGCAGTGTATTTCTGAAAGTCGTTTTTGTATATAGATGTATGGAAAAAGGTATCGGTGCTTAAATACTTATGAGCGGTAATGTATAGGGTAGAAGAGTATGCAGGACCTACTTACCTTATATACTGAACAGCCTCCCTAGACAAGTCATGGATAGCATAATAGAATTTAAAATACAGCTAAGCAAGCACTTATAAAATCAGAATAACTGTAAGCACCTACAAAAAATGACACATACTAGTATACAGGGTGTGGCCTGTAATAGGAGCAATAAATTTAAAGGACGCTACCTTAGAGCATCTGCAGTAACCTCTTGTGTCCTAATTTTTTTTATCTTTTTTCAATTGGGAGAAATTTTTATCTAAAGTTACGACTGCCAAGTAATGGATCTCGGCACCCAGAGATTATAGCGCGGCAGTCAATGCTGATTTTGAGGTTGCTTCAAGTTATGACTCATATTCGTTGTCGCATTTTTGGTTTGAAAGAATATTTTTGGGATTTTTTTAATTTTTTATTAAATTTTTAGTGTTTTTTAATAAATTGTTATTAACATCTCTCCAGTAGAGTAAAAAAATACACATAAGCTACATTTGCAAAAAAAAAAATTCCAAAAATAAACTTTTTTTTTTCAATTAAAATCATTTGGAAATAATTGCTGGAGAGCTCTATAGTGTACCGTTAAATTTTTTTGCTCCTATTACAGGCCACAGCCTGTATATATACACGGTGTTTTTATTGATTTCCGTTCCTTCTAGCCTATAGCCGTGTACATGCTGCGTGTTTTTTCTTGTTACATAGAAACGACGTAGCATATTTAGTTTATTATAAAAATTCAAGAATATAACCTTTTTTTTTCTTTTTCATACAAAATAATTTATTATATCACCAAGAGTGAATGAAAACCGGCCTTATGAGTTAACGTGGAGTTAAGCAAAGGTTAATGTCAAGTATGACAATTCGAAATTCAAATGACACGCAAGTCAACGCTGTTTAATTGTTAAGGATCTTTAATACTATACTAGGGATGTTAATTAACGAAAATCAATTCTTGCTTGAATGGTTGGCTAGTAGAGAATGCCATTTGGCATTAAGCCCGCCATTTGTGCAATTACATTTTGTGCAATAAAGTTTTAATAAATAAATATCATCCAAATGGTACGAGTTGGGATATTAGTGTTTTAGAGAACATTACTTTATTTCATCGCAGGATTGTGCCCTCGCAATTAACGGAATTCAATAAAAACATCCTGTATATGTAATGTTGGTCAATGAACAAATAAGTATAAATTGTAAACAGGGGGCTTCTCCCAATACTCCATAGTTGTATACAATCTTTAAATAGTAAAAAAAATCCTCAAATTTATTTTTGCACTAAATTTGTAATATTTATGCGAATATACAGTTTAAATATTAAATTTAAAACAAAATGCTTATATCGGTGGTAAAATCGTATATGACGCGCCTGGCTGAGAATTGGGTACTTACCACATTTATTTATTTATTTATTTATTTATTTATTTATTGAGGAGATAACACGGAAAACATACATTGTATAAACAAAACTTAAAGTAACATAAATGTCCTTAAATACAGATGCTTCCATATACGTATCTCACTGAGAACATAGAATACCACTAAATCCTTAACTAACAAGAGGGACACAACATTATCAATGTTAAGAGAGACTTGTTCACATGTTAGAAGGTATAATAGCATGGAGTTACTTTACGGATAGTAAACTATAAAACTATTGCAATGAATTGCAACTTATTAAAATTTATCATAATCATAAAAGATATGAGGTCAAAAATTCGATATTTTTTTACGTTTTTTTTTATCCGCCAACAGTAAATTAAAAGATACCAAATTAATACTTACGAAAAAAAACAGAAACATAATTGCACAGCACTATACGCATGTACTGTAGAGAGACTGAGCTACGGGGAGAATTAACACGTCGTTGTCGTATGTAGCTTCTATATTTACATGCACAATACCATAAATCGACCTCTCTTCGGGGCGGACTCGCCTAGTCTGACGCCTTCAACTATTATTCCACTAGACAGAGACAGTTGATATTCTAAATTTAATTTGAACTAACTGCCAGTCCCCGTCTCGGAAGATCTGTAAAGGTGGTTATACAACCTTTACAGTACCTAAACGCAGTATTTCACGACCATAACAGCAACTTATTTTCCCACACAACGTTGGGTATATTACAATGTGACGTCCCAATATAATATTCGTTTTTAAGAGCCGTTTGCAAAGCCGCTGGCGACGAACTAAGCTTGTTCCAAATTGTGGCCTTTGTCGTCCTCTAATTGTAGCTGTTCTAGTGTTGGTAAAGACTCAAGTTTTTGGAGTCTCGAATTCAAGAACTCGACTCATACTTACGGGGCTCCAAGCTTAAAAGACTTCCGAGTCTTTTGAGTCATGAGTTGAGTCTTATCGAATCCTGTAGTCACAACTCGAGCCTTAGAAAAGACTCGAACTATCGTATCTTTTGTAGTATTTTTTTATTTTTACTTTAGGCGTGCCTCAAAATACTTCAATCTAATAGCAAAGATTCACTTTTGAAGTTTTTATTCAAAGAACTGATTTCTACAGTACCTACTTTACTGAGTATGTCGCGTAACCTTACGTGTTTCTACAAGTACAGTTGAGTTCTAATCATAATGATTAATGAGTTATAAACCTTTTGTTTACACTTAGTAAACAATACTCTCAAGTCTCTATAGAAGACTCGAGTATTTTTAGAGGACTCGAGTCTCTACAAAACACTCAAGCTTCGATTAGTCTAAAAAACTAAGTCGAGTCTTCGGAATGAAGACTCCAAAGACTCAAGTCTTTATCAACACTAAGCTGTTCCCATACAGACTTTTTATCTTCTCTAAAAACTGGTTCGAATGGCATCATAAAAAACAATAAAATTATTGAGTAGCCAATTATTAGGCAAAAATAGGGTTTGCACTCCCGGTACCAATTTATATGAAAATTCCCGGGAATTCCTCGGCAAAAATATAGAATACCAGCACTTTTAGTTCAGCGGAGATTACAATATCGCAAATAGGTACTCATACACCTTCAAAATACGCCATTATCAAATATCAAAAACTGCAAATACCTGGGATCGATTATCATTATCACTTTGACGATACATTTGATAACATTTCAAATTTCCAATTAGTATGAAACCTTAACTAATTTCGTTAATTACTTAACAAGAAACCAAAAAATATGTTTGAATTGTTTTTTTGTTATTCTCTTTTAAGATATTCACGAAAATGTGAAGAAAGCCTGCCATACTCTATGTGACGTAAGGCTGAATTGTGACAGTCACAATCACAACGCACAAAAAAAACAAGTAGTACACTATTTTAAGTGCATCTGTATGTTTTTTTACACTGTGACGCCTAACTTGTCACTCACTTTTAGAAAGAGGAACTTTTGAAATTAATTTTTTTGCCGTGAAATTGGATTTTTTTTGGGATTTTAAAACTGGGTTATACTTAATTTTTCATCCTCCATTTGATGACATCGGAAAAAGCCAGCTTACTGAAATGAAATGTTGTCAATTGAAGCAGACGTCAATAATCGGATTAAAACTGGCTGGATGAAGTGGAGAGAGCTGTCAGGAATATTATGCACCGACGGATGCCAGTACACATTAAATTTACTTTTTCAAACTAGAAATGAAATATTGGTGTCATGTTTCTTATAAAAGGCTGCGAAGTATGACGTTTCAGGTGCGGCTAGGACAAGAGGTCGTTAATGGAATTTCATACAAATCTAGCAGGCCTAGGCCGGGAAAGACCTCTTCTTTAATTTCCATTCCACATAAATTTGTGGCACAGGCATCATGACATTCTGCTACTATGCGTATTAAAAATAAATCTTTGATTTTTTTGTTGTTTATTTCATTGCATGTTTGAGAAAAGCACTATACATACCTCGGCGGGAAATATGGGGTTGCCGGCCGAAGACATATAGACTGAGCGCAGCGAGGTCGGATAGGTCTGAGGCTTTCGTCCCGGCCTCTGTAGTAATAGACTATTTTAATTATTTTACTAATTTTATTTGGACCTTCAACAATAAGTACCCTAATACGTGGTAGTAAGTACATTTTCACTTAACAGTTAAGCGCCTTATCACTTAAAGACAAATAAGTAAGACAGACAGATTAAGTATATGTATTTTTTTTTTATTAAAAATGGGATTGCTCTTGGCCAGCATCTAGCCAGGGGGCAAAGATGAGGCCGACAATGAAGCGAGCTCACCCAGAAGATGCCTATTCACTCGTATATCGTTCGTATATCGGTCGGTCGGTTATGTATATGTCTTATGTACTACTAAAATCTTTAGTTTATCGACATTTCTTCTTGCGAAGCGTCTACACTCGCGACCGCGAGTACAACCCTCTTATTCAAAAACTAACTCGTCTTTTTACATGGAAACTGTCAAATGTCATGTGTCAAATTTTGACGCTTTCCATATAAAAACGGGTTAGGTATGAGGTGAGAGGTGAGGTGAGTCAGTTTGTGAATAATACCCCTGTTATCTAAGATTAGTGAGATAGATTCGTACATTAAATAGACTGGAAGGTCTGGGATTTCTAGACTGGATATGGATTTTTATTCGAGCAGATCAGGGCAAATAAAGTCACCCTGTGACTATCGTTTTCAGAAAAACCAGATCCAACATATGCCTTCTGTCAGATAGCAGATCAAACAGAGCACTTTGCATTTACTGGAATGAGTTGGGAAATAATTTCTCGTTATTTGATTAAGGGATAGTGAATTTCAAATGATTTAGATGTGCATGATACGATATCAGCTTCCTCGAATTATTATTACTAAAAGTCAAATGTGAGATGATTCTTTATTGTATCCTTTAACCCTTTGAACGCCAAGAGCCTATAAAGTGGTCGTGTGTCGTCGTGCCCACCACGCCAACTACCACTAAAAAGGTCGGAAAAGATATATTTGGGAATTATTTATATTGTCGTTTATAAGGATGATGAAAAGATAGGGGCCGAGGTGAGGTCCTTGAGGAATTGAGGATGTGGCCTTGTAAGCAATTAATATTTATCATAGATGAATACTTAAGTTCATAGGAACCATCCAAAACTCAGGAAAAATTATTCCTTTTCATAGCACAAATATATGTCTTGACTGGAACTCAAACCCGTAGACATGATCACTACCAACTAAGCAGAGGTAGTCACCTTAGTAAAGTACTTACATAATTTATGTAATCTGTATAAGTAGGTAATCTTTAAATGTGAATCACGAATTCGCTGGTGAAGTTCTAGTCTTGCGACCGAGTACCTATTTTATATTAGCGTGGTTTAGATAACCGATTAGGGATATCCACAGTGTATTCAATTAATATGTTAAGTCTTATATTAAGATACATATGTAACTATTATTGTTAATGTCTATGTATAGTTATTTTAATTATTAGGCGGCCTGTTAAACCTTTTTAATATATTTATCTATATAAGTATGTTTATCATCGTCAAGTACCCACAGTACAAGCTTTGCTTAGTTTGGGACTAGGTCGATTTGTGTAAGATTATCCCCCAATATATATTTATTATTTATTTATTTATTATGTAACTACCATTATTATGTGGCTGTCATATTCGTATCATTGTTAACGGTTACAAATACCAACCAATCCTATAACGCTAAGTTGTACGTTGACAATGTATTACATAACAATGTTTTACTTTTTATGTATCCCTTTAACGCTTTGTCGAGTTTTAAACCGTGTTTTTTCAAGTAACATTACGCCACCGTATTAAGCCTATCTGTTTTGACAAGCAAAAATAAACACAACGTACATACTGATAGAATATAAAATCGAACAAAAAAAAAACAAGCGTTGATGAGACATGTTATTTTATGTTTACATGAGAAACGAGTGCTTTTGTTTTCAACTTTATGATAAATGTGTTACGGTATTAATTTGAATGCGTATTATTATTAGAGGTCGGTCTGAAAAAGCAGCTTTAATTTGTTAGCGATTCTCTTTTACATGAATAACCATAGTGAAAAGTTGAAAGTAAGTGTTTCGTGAGTTTACAATAAAAAAAAATGATTTTGTACCATCTTGTTTGTTACGGTGAAGCAATTTGATTTCTAGGTCACTTCGGACTTAGTCACAGTGAATAATCAGTATAAAAGCTGCTTGAGATCTCACATTATTGTCACTGTACGGTAAGTGGCTTAGAAATCGAATTGTGTAACTTGACATTAAAGTCGTTTTTTGAGCGAACTACTTAGAAAAAAATCGGTAATTTTTAAGTATCATCATCATCATATGATCACCCGCGACCCCTTCCAGGTCAGTCCACCGTGTTGGGCTGCCCGCGCTGCACCTTCCTGTTCGTGGTCGCCACTCGAGAATCACCCCAACGGACAACGGTTCTACGTGCAAAGTGCCCCGCCCACGCTTACGCCGCCACTTAAGTTTAGGGAAATAATAATAGGTAGACGAGGAGGGAGAGGTTATTTTAAGTATACTATTAACTAATGGCTCTGTGAGCTGCAGACCTCGCATATTTTCAAATTTCAAAATTTCTTACGTTTTCGCAAAAAACGACGAACCTGCTCACAAAATCTCACGAGAATCGGTTGAGAAATGCGACCTGTAGATGAGAATATCATTCCGGACAGACAGACAGACATACGAAAGAATTTTTGCTAAAGCTGTAACGGAGACGCTTCGCTCGTTTGGTCAATTATTCTGTCGCAACCCTTGTGGAGTGACAACCCTTGTGTAAATGTGAATAATAAAGACCAAGTGCAGGTGGTTCGGAAAACTGGTGCGGCTAGAAGATGTTGATACCCGCTCAAACAAGTCAGCTCGTGACCACGAATGTTGTGATACATTCGAAACGTCGGGCACACCTCAGGTGAATAATATTTATACGCTATAAAGTCCCGTTTACCAAATAATAATGTGTAAAAATAGTGCAAGTTTCAATTAATACATTCTGTGGCTATGCGAAAAAATCGTTACGCTTTCAGATCCCAAGTAAAAGTGTATACGTGTTCTGTGGTTCCGCTCGAAAACCCTATTTCCCTCTCTACGCTGTGTCTAATTGAATTTGAGTCGCATAATTAATAAATTTCGGAGTGCACTGTACCGGCTCTGAGCTTTGGAAGATAATTCAATCATTACCGAACACATGTACGATGTCGCTCGGTTTCATGTTTGATTCATTTGATTACAATTTATCGCGATCATAAGCAATTACGTCGGGCGATGATTTAATTTTAAAAACGATGCCGTTTAGGCTGATATAAATAAAACCATCCAAGTGCGCGTCGGACCACGCACAAAGAAGTGTTCCGTACACTTAATCTACATTTTCTCAAACATGCAATGAAATATTGATGTTATGTTCCTTATAATAGGCTGCGAAGTATGACGTTTCAGGTGCGGCTAGGACAAGAGGCCGTTAATGGAATTTCATACAAATCTTGCAGGCCTAGGCCGGCAAAGTCCTCTTTTTTAATTCCATTCCACATAAATTTGTGGCACAGGCATCATGACATTCTGCCACTATGCGTATTAAAAATAAAATTTTGTTCTTTTTTGTTGTTTATTTCATTGCATGTTTGAGAAAAGCACTATACATACCTCGGCGGGAAATATGGGGTTGCCCGCCTTAGACCTATCCTTAAAAAAGGTCGTATCTTCATAGACAAACAGTGTTCTTCCTATTTTAGTAAACTTCTATGTGTTATCTGTGTTTGTCATAAATAAATGTTTTTTCTTCTTCATAGGAAACTTCGGCACTTATGCCCCTTTGTTTTGGCAAGACAGGTTTTTAGCAATAACTCAAAAACCGCTGAACCTTTTTTGTTCAAACCAAAAATCGTTGAAAGGATTTATTAATGTGCATCATCTTGATTTTATCCAGAATTTTAAATTTCATAGTTTGTAAACTAGAGGGGTGGACACAGTTTTTACGAGTTTGACGCCTAATATCACACCAACAGTTGACTTAAATGGAAAAGTTTTTAAAAAACTATATGTCATTTTTCAAAGGCCTATCCACCAGCCCACACCACACGCCTATGTGCATTGAAAAAAAAAACTTGAACCCCTTGTTACATGTATGGAGTGCCCCCCCCAATTTAATATATTTTTCGTAATTTCACATCATATTTCTGTAGCGATTCATAACATACACCTTCACACCAAATTTCATAATTGTAGTGGTCATATTCTCCGAGTATATCGGCTGTGATATACGGACGGACAGACAAACAGACATGATGAATCCATAAGGGTTCGGTTTTTTGCCATTTGGCTACGCAACCCTAGAAAAGTTACGTTCGTAATTTTACATCCCGTGAAAAGGAACGATTGGGTTGATGGGAGTTGGAGGATCCTTAAAAATGCCGCAAGAGATGGGCTGGTGGTAGAACCAAATATTAAAGGTGAGAGCTAAGCGGTATCGTCTTGGCTGGCTTGGCCACCTCGAGAGAATGGGAGATGATCGATAGGTGAAGACAGCACACTAGGACTGACCGACCGGACGGCGTCCTGTAGGTCGCCCCAAGTATCGCTGGAAACCGGCAGCCTTATGTTCCCCGGGGTATACCAGCCATTTTATTGGCCAGTTGGCCAATCAATTTTTTTTATACCTCGTCGGTAGCAAACAAGAGTACGGCCCGCCTGCAACTCCAGGTGTGTCACATGTGCGTTACCGACCATTTAAAAATTTATACACTCCTTGAAGAATCCCATACTGTAGTTCGTGGGGAAAATCTCGGCAGAGCTCATTGCACAACCGGAGTGTCCGAAGAGGCAGTTCCTCTGGAACCGTACCGTACGCGACCATTTAGGTTCTAAGGGTGTGAGGATGAACGCCCTGCCGACGGCGAGTAGTGCGATGATAGGCTTCGAGGTCCAAGCATATCAAAAAATGATTAACACTCATCATCATCCTCCTAGCGTTATTCCCAGTACAGTTGCATCCTGAAGGATGCCTGGGGTCCGCTACCTAATCCCAAGAATTGGCGTAGGCACTAGTTTTTACGGAAGCGACTGCCATCTGACCTTCCAACCCGAGGGGGAAACTAGACCTTATTGGGATTATGCTTGTCAAGGGAGTGGGCAACTCGACTGTTAGAAGTTCTCAAGCCGCCCGGAGGCCTCTAACTTGGCTTAACGACTGCTATCATAGACAGCAACCGGGATCAACGGATTAACGTGCCTTCCAAAGCACGGGAGCGCTAAGTTAGTATAAACGGGAGCGCTCAGTTAGTATAAAAAAAATGGTTAACACAGAAATGTTTATTATTTCAGAAAATGAATTGATAAAGTGGATGCATCCACCGTATTTTAAAATGAGTATATTGCAAACACAAGTTTCGCAATTAATAATTTTACTCGGTGAATACCTGCATAATTTCAGTACCACAAAATCAGTTTCTAACTTTTATTTTAAAGCCATATTAGTGAAATAAATTTAATTTTGCATAACATGCGAATGGTCAAAACGAGGCAAGTTGTATGTGCGTACGACACGTACCGTATATATGTACATAGTAGTGCGTAGGAACTGTGGGTACATAAAATAGAATAATTTGCTTAAAGATGTTGTTTTTTTTTTTAGTTGGATAATGAAGTTTTGCGTATTCTATACTACTTATTCATTCAAGGCATTTCAGGGTTGGAAATAATTCCCATACGATAAATAAATAACTAGTGGCTCCGTGAGCTATAGACCTCGCAATTTGTTTTTGTCAAACTTCAAAATTTGTGAAAACTGACTCGACAAAACAAAAAATTCTATATAATTATCGAACCTGCTAACAAAACTTCACGAGAATCGGTTAAGAAATACAACCTGTAGAGGAGAACATCCAGACAGAAATAGGTTTTTTTTTTTCAAATTTCAAAATTTCTAAAGTCTGACTACAAAAAATTCTATATAATTATCGAATAAGCTCACAAAATTTCACGAGAATCGGTTGAGAAATGCGACCTGTAGAAGAGAACATCCGGGCAGACAGACATACGAAAGAATTTTTGTCGAAACCTGAAACGGAGACGCTTCGCTCGCTCGGTCAAAAGTTCAAGGCATTTGTTTGTTCGATCGATCTTTACCTTGTTGTTAAATTTTATGCCACGTCGGTGGCAAACAAGCGTATGGTCCGCCTGATGTTAAGCGCTCACCGCAGCCCATGGACGCCTGTAACTCCAGGGGTGTCACATGCGCGTTGCCGACCCTTTAGTTTAGAGTGTGTTTATATTGATTATTGTCTTGTGGGGCGAATACACAATAACCCTCTCTCTCTCTCTCTCTCTCTCTCTCTCTGTTACCTCTTCACAGGTATAAATGAAATTTGGTATAGAAATTGTTAGATATTTTGCCAAAAAAGATGTGGTACTACCAGGAGGACGTCGGGCAAAGAATGGCCAGGAGAATATATAGGATAGTTTTTTATCCCGGAAATAACCGCTTAAAGGGGTGAAAATGGGGTGGAAGTTTATATGAAAGAGCAGTAATTAAGCCTCCACCTAAAATAATTTCATAACAATTAGTTCTCTAAGTTGATAACGAGTTCTACACCGAGGAATTCGCAAGCAAAAGCTAGTAGGTACTCCACATTACTTCTCCGATATTTATAAAAGTGAGTCACGGCTTCGTTTGATATCTTCCGATAGAGCTTCTATTTCTATTGACGTCTCTTGACAAATGAGGTGTCAGTGAGGTGAGAGTGGTACGCACAATACTTGATACTG
Source organism: Notocelia uddmanniana (assembly GCA_905163555.1). Classification (NCBI taxonomy): domain Eukaryota; kingdom Metazoa; phylum Arthropoda; class Insecta; order Lepidoptera; family Tortricidae; genus Notocelia; species Notocelia uddmanniana. Next base: position 71,128,425 of record LR991052.1, read on the forward strand.
CCGATAAAGTGTGACATGGTAAAAATGAATAATAATGCCATATGGTCATTAAAAAAATAGTTCAAAATATTAATTGAAGAATGGTTTATAATTATTTTTCCATTTCATATACTCGTAACTGTTTGCCATTTGTTTTATTCAGTACGTCTATGGTATTTAGCGCATCCTTAGTTTGCTATGCAGTTAAATTGTCAGGTCTGAAGTATTTGTACAAGTACGCTGGGACGAGGTTAAGAGCCTAGCTCGGAGTCGCCATTCTGTTATAATCTTTGCCAATGCTTTGAGTGAAAATTTAAACTTTAATGAAGCCTTATTCATAATTATCTGACGTTATTATTTATTTATCGCATGGCAATCATTTCGAACCGTGAGATCTTCGAGAAGACAATATAGTTGCCAGTTTGTTGCACTTTTAGCACCACCCAGGGGTCACGTGTAGGGAAACGGTGGGTGACGTGATGCTCTTTGTTGTGTCAGAGCCTGACACGGTATGGGCCGTCACATTAAGAGCGCATCGGATGGGAATTTATTCGTGTTAAATGTATAACACCCATAATCTTTTACGTCACGACACGTCGTGTCAGACGTTGTCAATTTGGCTTGGCAGATACAAATAAAAATATTTGTGGACAGTCATCAACAAAAATAAAAACCAGTCAAATGCGAGTCGGACTCGTCCACGAAGGGTTCCGTACCATTATCTATAAAAACCGCAAAAAAACACGTTCGTTGTATGGAGGCGCCTTAAATATTTATTGTATTCTGTTTTTTAAGTATTTGTTCATAATTTGTGAAAATTTCAACTGTCTAGCTATCGCGGTTCTTGAGATACAGCCTGTTGACAGACAGACAGCAAAGTCTCAGTAATATGGTGGGACCCTATTTTTACCCTTTGGATACGGAACCCTAAAACCAGAAGTACCCACAACCGAACACCATGTTTACGAGGAGATGTGTAGTATTCAGCATTATGTGGTATCTGTCTACACCAATAGTATATGGGCGTGAGTATATAAGTATGTATGAATGTAGTTTTCCACAAATCGGCTTAGTTTCAAATTAAGCAGGATATAACGAGTCACTCGGCGTATATTTGAGAAAAAAACATTCAGCCCCAAACTTCGTGGGTTTGGAGAAAGCTCATTATTTTTTTACGAAAACACTGCATGAAATGTATGGTATGGTGTTTTTGGAATCAATGGAGCCCTTTCATTTGATACGCCACTCGATAGGTTCCTGAACAAAAATAGTTTTCATCTCATACCTACATTCAAAAAATTGATGCCATCATGGCTGGAAAATGAACCAGCTAATAAACTATTTACTAAGACTCTAAACTCTATCCACCATATATCAGCCCTAGGACGTCCACTGCTGGACATAGGCCTCCCCCAATTTCATGGGGGGGTAAATGCCATAATCGCCACGCTTGGCATGCGGGTTGGCGATCGCAGTATCTCCACCGCACTCAAGGAATGCTGCTGCCCATTCCCCGGTGGTCTTGGTCGTAGTTTTAGGACATACCCGGGTCCAAACTCTATCCATCCTTAGAATAAATAACAAATAGTATGTATTGAATATGTAGTGGAATATCTATTCTTATATTTATATAACTTATTTATTAAGTGTATAATAGTACATTTCGATACAAGTGCAGAGAACAGGAAATTCGCAACGAGTGGTGATAAATTGAAACACGACCGAAGGGAGTGTTTTAAATCGACACGAGTTGCGAATTACCTGCTCGCACGTGTATCGTACAACGTTTTACAGTACATATGGCTCTTTAAAGTTTCGACATATGCACGTAATCTGCTGATTACCGCACTCGTGCGGTAATGTAGCACCATATGTACTGTAAATACATTTATATTTGTATTCGTATTTTCTAAATAGATATAATCATACTTTTTCTTTTATGTGCAATGAAGTCTAAATGAATAAATAAATGTATAAATTTCCCCGAAATAAAAACTCCATACGGGAATTTTTCTACAGCCAGGATTCAGGACTAAACTAAACGTCAAAAAAAATCTATATACTTTATCCTTTGCACAACTAAAGTAACTACAATTTATGTAAAGTCGAGAAATTTGATTGCTGGACCACTTCGTACCTTCTCACAGTGAAAATCACTCGACAAAGGGGGGTCGAAGTTGCACCACGTCCGTAGGGAGTACCCGCCGTTTCCCTACACGTGACCCCTGGGTAGTGCTAAAAGTGCAACAAAAACTGGCAACCGTACTTGTCTTCTCGAAGATCTCACGGTTCGTAAATAAATGCCATACGATTAAAAAAAACAGTGAAAATCAATTTGAAAGCTGCTAGAGACTTCATTCTCTTGTCACTGTGACAAGGTACAAAGTATCCCAGAAATCAAATTCGTCGACTGTACCTAAGTTTTATTTGAAATTTGTTTAAATGGTAGACAAGTTAAGCTGTTCAATACATATATTATGTATTTAAAATTTTATTCTTTAGTAAATTATTAATAGTACTTTTTATTCAAATATCACTTAAAATGCTTAGTTTAGTACAAGTAGTTAGTGGTAAGTATTCTATTGAAATGCCGCTTTTAATTAAAATTAACGAATCAACGGGCAGAATATATTTTTAAAATGGAGATTTCGTGAAACATCTAATAATGCCTTATTTTTCATATTGCTCGAGGTAATATTAAAATAAAATGGCCCTCAGATTGAAAAAGGTTATTGTCAGGTATTTTATATTATTTAATTTAACTTAGATTTTAATAAAACGGGCTTTCATTTTTGATGATAAAATTCAAGGGTCTTTTACTACTTAAATATTGACGGGTGTAATAATTGGCAGACTTATTCATCGGCAAGACAAGTCTGCGAGCCAGTCAAGTGTAAATAATAATGATTTACATATACCTATACCTATACAAAACCGACTCCAACTACAGAATATCAAATTTGAGGAGTTCCCTCGATTCCTCCTAGATCCCATCATCACCTTCTCCAAATTTAAATGGGCCCAAATTGGGGAATCTGCTTTGAAACAAAAAATAATTATTAAAATCGGCCAACACGGTCAATAGATATCGTGGAACCTACACACATAAACACAAACATGCAGACGAACTGAGAACCTCCTTCCTTCTATTGAAGTCGGTTAAAAAGAGTGTCTGTTGATTCTTTTTTTATATCACTTCATGATACAAAGATGTACGAGGGCTCTTACGAAAGTTTTTAGCTGCTCTCACTCTGTTCATGCGATATATTTTTTATTTACACCATTATGTGGGTAATTTCAAGAGTTATGAGCTGAGATAAAATCGTTAGTAAGCAGCAAGTATTTTTTTCACAACATTTCTTTTACCATAAAGCCTTTTGTATGAGCTTTTAATTTTTTTCGAAAATAGTACTATTTTTGATACCTAAAAATAGTTTTGGCATCGAAATCCTTAACTTAGTTTTGCTGATTTGAATGTAAAATTACTAAATGATTTCATTTAATCAAACTTTTTTTTTTCATGATGACCAGTCCCTATAGTCTCGCGACCTAGACTAATATTCGACACACCTGCTCATTGTCGCTGATTTTCATTTCAATCGAAACAGATAACGTGGGTAGAGACAGGGAAGATTCATAGTTTGAGGTGTATAAAATTCCATTTAGTTGTGGTGACGTATTAATTAATATTGGCCCGCAACACAAAATTGGTATTGTGACCCGTTCATCGCATATTCGATGGGGCTGTTGACACGTCGTACTTAAAACACAATAAAAAAGACCCAAGTGACTTTCATCAACAGTTTCACCCCAACACATATGCATCGAAATTACCCGCATAATGGTATCATTAAAACATATATCATGAATAGAGTGAGAGCAGCTAAAAACTTTCGGAACAGCCTTCTTGATCAGACAATTCGATGGACGTTAATCCCACAGGCTTTATATAAACTGCTGGAGACACATGTAGTTCCATCACTCTCAACACAGTACGTCCTCGGGAGTTCTAGTGACCTTAAGAGGGCGCAGTACGCTCGGTCTGGCTCGGTTCTCCATACAAACGTATTTACCCTCCCATTTTAAAACGCCATGCTAGAATAACATGAAAATTCGTATACACAATGGGATCCGGCATATCTAGGTCGGAAATTAGTTTCTGTTGCTAGAAATTGTAAAAGAAAAAATATACAGCGGATTTTTGAGTTTTTTACGGCTTGTATGAAAACCTCAATAATCGTTGTATTTTTTCTCCATTATAATTTCAAGCAACAGAAACTATGTTCCGGCCTAGATATGCCGGATCCCATTGTGTATACAAAGTTTCATGTTATTCTAGCATGGCGTTTTAAAATGAGAGCATAAATACGTTTGTATGGAGAAATGAGCGTACTGCGCACTCTTAAACACCACCAGGAACACGTACATTCAACAGCAAATATAAATGTTAGTACTTTGTCGCACCGTTCTTGTTTGTCGTATGGCAATTATTTCGAACCGTGAGATCTTTGAGAAGAATGTACGGTTGTAACTTTTTGCACCACCGGGTCACGAGACACGTGTAAGGTAACAGTGGGCAATATTAATTTTGGCTGATAGAATTTCTCAAGCCACCCGAAGGCCTCTAACTTGGCTGAACCCGGGCTCGGAACCGGTTAATCTCAAAATCTTGAAATAGCCAAATATTTTTAATTAGTTTATGCTCTTTATGTAGGACTCAATAATGTATTTGGGTTATTACTTCATATTGTTAGATTGCCTGATTAAACATGAAATAGTAGACGAAAGAACGATAAGAACTAAAAAAATACCGGTATTTTTGTATGGATAGAATACCGGTTTCCGAGCCCTGGGCTGAACGACTGCTGTCTTAGACAACAGCCGGGATCAATGGCTTGATGTGCCTTCTAAAGCACTGGAGCGCTAAGTTAGTAACCACTCAAAGCGCTCACCCATCCAAGAACTGACCACGGCCCACGTGGCTTAACCTCGCATACCGCACACGATATGCGGGAGCCGCTGGACCTTAAGCGCACTAACGTAACAAAACTGCGACAGTAGTGAAAGACAGTAGTGAAAGTGATAAGGTACTAAAATGATCATCTACTTTTGCTGTTGACTGTACAAGGCTACATACCTAAAGAGCAAATTGTTGTATTTTTACGGTGACTGAAACTATGACTCTCCTATTTTAAACCCTAAGACACTATAGCAAAAAAATCTGAGCAAAAAGCAATCAAAAGATAAAGTTATCTTTCTATGCACGTGAATGTACACTTCTTTGAATGGCGATAAATTAGAGAAAACCAATCCTTCACTTAAAAATGGATACACACAACAATAAAAATACAAGAATAATATAAAATAACATTGACAACATCTGTCATCTATTCCCGTCATACTCAGCCAGTGCGATCAGCGGCTAACGTCTACGGAGGTTTCATACCGCTGTCGCCACACACGTATATGTGTCGAAACCCAATATACGCCTTCATTAAGCACCAATTTTAATGTTCAAAGGCTGTACCGTACTAATTACTTGTATCGTGCGTAGGTAATATTTAATTTCACCTACTGCTAAATAATTCAACAGTTAATTTTATACGTGTGTTTCAGAGTATTTATAATTGGTAACAGATTAAGGTATAAGCGGGGCGTGGGTAAAAACGGGATGTAATGTTTTGTTTTACGGCTTTGGTGGACAAAAGCGGCATTTACACTACCGCTCATAAGTATTTAGGCAGCCACACCTTTATCCATACATCTGTATACAAAAATGACTTTCAGAAATACACTGTCAGAGTGCCTTGAATGTTTTGTGTGCGTTTTGCATTTTTAGGGTTCCGTAGTCAACTAGGAACCCTTATAGTTTCGCCATGTCTGTCCGTCCGTCTGTCCGTCCGTCCGCGGATAATCTCAGTGACCGTTAGCACTAGAAAGCTGAAATTTGGTACTAATATGTATATCAATTACGCCGACAAAGTGGTAAAATAAAAAGTGGAAAAAAATATTTTATTAGGGTACCTCCCCTATACGTAAAGTGGGGAGTGTTTTTTTTTTTTCATTTTAACCCTAACGTGTGATATATTGTTAGATAGGTATTTAAAAATAAATAGGGGTTTACTAAAATCATTTTTTGATAATGTTATTATTTTCGGAAATAATCGCTCCAGAAGTAAAAAAAAATGTGTCCCCCCCCCCTCTAACTTTTGAACCATAAGTTTTAAAAATATGAAAAAAATCTCAAAAGTGGAACTTTATAAAAATCTTGTAGGAAAATTATTTTGAACTTGATAGGTTGAATAGTTTTTGTAATTTTTTCAAAAAAAAAAAAATGTGTCGGACGGAAAACTACGGAACCCTACACTGAGCGTGGCCCGACACGCTCTTGGCCAGTTTTATTTTATTTAGCTGGCTTATTGAGCCTCAAATCGGTGTCAGAAACGCCCCTTTTAAAATGGTAGTTTTCTTTTTGCAGTGACTTAAATAACTACTAATTTCTGGTTCATAGGAACACACTACACTTTTAATGTCTGACTCGCCAGTATATTTCTGAAAGTCATTTTTGTATACAGTGTATGGGTGCCTAAATAATTATGACTATTATGAGCGGTAGTGTACATAGGCATAAATGTTACAATAAACGAGCGTTGTTGAAAAACAGTAGAAAGTTTTATTTTAGAGTACCGTATATCTAATATAATCTTGACATGTTATTTTGTAAACCGTACTAATACGTAAAAACGTACTATTAATCTAGCTTAGTAATTAATCTAATTCAATGTTATCTTAATTTCATATCATTTGATTTAATTATTTTTTTAGTGTTTAGACAAATATTGTAACACCTCTGCTAGAGGTAGCATGTCATCATCCTCCTAGCGTTATTCCCAGTACAGTTGCATCCTGAAGAATGCCTGGGGTCCGCTACCTAATCCCAAGAATTGGCGTAGGCACTAGTTTTTACGGAAGCGACTGCCATCTGACCTTCCAACCCGAGGGGGAAACCGACCTTATTGGGAATAGGCTTGTCAAGTGAATGGGCAACTTGACTGTTAGAAGTTCTCAAGCCGCCCGGAAGCCTGTAACTTGGCTTAACTACTGCTATCATAGACAGCAACCGAGATCAACGGCTTAACGGGCCTTCCAAAGCACGGGAGCGCTCAGTTAGTAACCAATCAAAGCGGTCACCCATCCAACGGCTGACATGGCCCGACATTGCTTAATCTCGCATACCGCACGCAGTACGCGGGTGCCACTGGGCCACGAGCGCTCAGCTCTGCTAGAGGTAGCATGTATGACACATTAGTTTCAGTACTTTGCAATACCATCTGCATTTATATTTATATACATGTAAGCAATAAATAATTAAATATATATTGTTTTTTTTTTTATATTCAGTATCGTTGTTACTATCGATCTTTTTATAGAAAATATATCTACTCAGAATTTACTATGTATTTTTTTTTGTTTCAGTGCGTCAGTGGGTCATGTCCATGTTAATAAAGAAATGTCACAGAAAAATGTGACAGTCTGGAATGGAACTTTTTTTTTTGTACGGGAACGTTAGTAATAATTATTTCGAGTAACTTAAACCTAAAATGAGAGTCTTAAAAAACCCATAACGGTTCTTTTGACAAACGTTGGAATAATAACAAACAGTTTTCTCCAGAAAATCATCGGTAAAAAACTAAAAAACTTAAATCTTCAACAACTTTAAAAATTCGTTGCTCCTAATGTTGGTTCAAATTTTAACAGTACCCTTTTGACATTACCTACCGACAAACGTCCCCAAAAAGCTTAGTTAATCGTGGCTATAGAATTCATCCATTTTTAAAATGGACTTTTCTAACCTTCGCAAAAAATTGTGTTTAAACCTCGTTTGCGACCGATAGAGCAACAAAAACCTAAAAATGTCTGCAAAAAATGGAAAATAGCGTCTCAAACTGTGTAGTGATATTATATTACGCAAACGGTTAGAACTCACGTATAAATTGTCACTCCGGGCGACATGTTTCGAACTCTTCGGGAGTTCTTCCTCAGGACGAGTGTACCTGCGACGAGCGCGCCTCGCACACTGAAGGAAGAACTCCCGAAGAGTTCGAAACATGTCGCCCGGAGTGACAATTTATACGTGAGTTCTAACCGTTTGCGTAATATAATTTTGAAATGACTCACGAAAGTTTAAATTCAAGTATGTGTAGTGATACTTTACATTCCAAAATAATTAGATATAAATTTGGCACGTATTGCACGGTACCTATTGGAATGAAAAAAAAACACAATTCAAAATTAAGGAAAAGGAGTGCATATGACATGTGTATACGTATATTTAATAAACTTCCGGCGTCACTCAAAACACTTTCAAATTCTGAATTTAAATAGAAATTGAAAAATATGTTATGCGAGGCCAACTTTTACAGTGTAGAAGAATTTTTTAGACATAAGTTTTGATTTAATTGTAATGATCCATATTATCCTATTCAGTTTGATATTTATTTATTAATTTGACGTATTTTAATAATTGCAACTCGAATGACATTCACTAATTAATTAGGAATACTTGTATAATCATATCTCGATTAAATTTATTATTAACTATATGTAATGAATAATGATGCTAATTTAGTAATAATCGTGACTTGACATTCTCTTAATCTAAATTTGTACTAAGAGCATGCTATTTCACAATGTAAATGAAATTTTGATGTTCTGTACTAAGACGAAAAGAAACTATGTGGCTTAAGCACTAACTTAAACCCAAAATAATTTTCTCATGCCTAACGGACCACATATCAAGGACCTAATTAATTATTGTTTATAAGATCTAATGTGTAATTACCATTATGTTCCTGTGAATAAACTTTCATTTCATTTCATTTCATGAATGAAATGTTTTTATCCAGACAATGTCCACAAACTGAGATTACATTTACATAGAAATAGAGGTTCAAGTAATTAGAAGCAAAAAATAAATTCAAATTAAATCCAAAACAAGTCCTGTCTAATATTTCGGGTATTGAATTGTCGTCTACATTTGGGTTTAGCGCGCTGAAGTCATGTTATTTGTATGGATTTATCGAGAAGCCGCGCGCCCTATCTAGAAGGTCGCTTAGTTCACCTATAGCCTCATTTATGCCAGATAGTCCGAGAGCCGAACGTAGAAATCATGCTTCTTAAAGTGTAAACAGTTTGTCGGTGCGGTAGCAATAGATACTCGTATATTGTCAGAGGCCAGTGATAACAGTCAGGCGAGCCATTTACATTTTTTACTGCGTCAATATGGCACTGCTAAATCTATACCGTAATCCCTCAGACCAATAAGAAAGATAGATGTTCCCACAAACTTGTGAAGCCGGTTTTAAAACTGTGCCCAATAACGTAAATACACTGATATTTTAACAAGCGGAATCATCCGCTTAGTGCTCGCATAATGGAGGATCTTAATCCATACCGCTACACCTCTACAGGTGGTGCAAGAAAACAACGAATTATTTCAATGTTTTTCTTCTTTGTTAAAAAGAAAACACCTTCCTTTGTTGGAGTCGTCTTGCACACTGACCCATACGAAAACTCATTCGATCGTCACTTATCATCTAGCAGCCAGCACCTTACACAACCATCAAAAAGTACAAATCTAGACATCAGTAATCAGGGGACAATTAGAGAACATTATTTTTTTCATTTTATCTCATGTGGCCAAGCTATGAAGTAGCCCTACCTGTTTTCATTCTAACTTTTTACATTGACTCATTAAGTTTCACATTTACAAACTTGAACTTCTCAATCATTTATTACGATAATAGAGAGCCACTTCGGGTCTAGTCGTATTCCGAATTAATTTGGGAAAGCATTATTCCCTGCAACATACCTAGTATACCTACCTTAGGGGGTCCGCTACTAAAACAGGTGTTAAATAAGGATTTTTACAGAGTGTTAATTTCCACCGCCAGCCCTCGCGCTACAAAGGCGGGCGCGGCCGGAATCCACCGAAATCGGTTTAGCGATTTACGAGTCCCATTTCGGTGTATTTTCGTCATAGTACAGCGTTAATACGGAGTCATTAAACTGGCGGAATTAGCTTTACTGCTCCTGATTGTTCGGGCGCATCAGGCGGGCCGTACACTTGATGTTATCAGAGTAGAAAAAAAAGATATCGGACGTTGAAAATTGCATAATTTGTGCTCAAATTAAACTTTTTTGACCTCTGAGCCTTTAATGTTTTAAAGTAACAGTCTGACCTTTAATTTAATACACGTGATGAAATTTTATTTTTATTAGATAGAGACTTAACTTTTGATCCATCGTTAAAGCATTTAATTGGACTGCAGTTAATTTGTTTCCATTGTGACACGAACATTCGCCATACAATTTATATACGTAACTTTCGCGTCGGAACGGGATCAATTAAATTGTAGACGAATTAAATATCTTAACGATGGTACAAAACATTGGTCCTCACCCAATTACCGACACAATAAATTAATTAATTAAGTAAAAAATTACATCTTAAAACCCATTTAATTACCTAAAATAATAAATCTACACTAAATTTCCATCACCATTTTAATTGACAGTGTTTCCCAAATTAATAATACCGTTACTGGCCTATTATATTAAACGCTTTTGAATGAAACTATTCTAATTGTAATCCCAAAAACATTACATCTAAAAAAGAAATTATAACTGTGATTTCGAATAAAATGACTTGCTACTAAAGTAGCAGATATTCTCGAACAGTGTCTCTCATTTTAAGTTTTATTATGTAACGATGCACTCAATATTTCAATTAAATCATTATTTATTCAAATAACAATATTAGATAACATAAATATTTGGATGTACTTAATTTTAATAAGTATTGCTACTACTATGTAATATATAACATTGGTATTACATAACATTGGTATTACATAACATTGGTATTACATAACATTGGTATTACATAACATTGGTATAAGGAGATTTCGTGGCCCAGCGGCGCCCGCGCACCGCGTGCGGTATGCGAGGTTAAGCAGTGTCGGGCGAGGTCAGTCCTTGGATGGGTGACCGCTTTGAGTGGTTACTAACTGAGCGCTCCCGTGCTTTGGAATTCAAATTAAAATTTAAAAAAAATATTTGTTAGAATACAGTATAAAAAGTAAATTTTTATTTGTAAAGGCACGTTAAGCCGTTGATCCCGGTTGCTGTCTATGATAGCAGTCGTTAAGCCAAGTTAGAGGCCTCCGGGTGGCTTGAGAACTTCTAACAGTCAAGTTGCCCACTCACTTGACAAGCCTAATCCCAATAAAGTCTAGTTTCCCCCTTGGGGTGGAAGGTCAGATGGCAGTCGCTTCCGTAAAAACTAGTGCCTACGCCAATTCTTGGGTTTAGGTAGCGGACCCAGGCATCCTTCAGGATGCAACTGTACTGGAAATAACGCTAGGAGGATGATGATGATGATGATGATGACATAACATTGGTATAAGAATAATATATAAATTTGATGATTTAGTATTTTTGGCATAACTGAAAATAAACAAAATAGCTGCAACTATTGCAAAAATAGCTTTGAGTTTTTTAATGACCCGAAAGTGGGAAAGGATTAGTATTGTTGTTGTGATGAAACTTATTTTTTAGATTCGAAAATTTGGTGTCTTAAAAAAATAGAAGAATTTTTAATTGTTCATTCATTATAGATTCTATACTCGTATATCTCGTTATCATAGGATTCGGAGCATCCTTTGGTAATTTGTTTCCCAGATTAGTCTGTTGCTCATTAATCTTATTAAAACAAAAAGTCACAAATATAATTAATTTATCGTAATGATTTCAATTTTTTTTGTCCAGCTGTGGACGACTTTCGGCTGACATGATGATGGTATCAATTAAAATGTAGGTACATGTAACTGGTTTGTAGGAATATAAGACGCCTAGAATTTTGCTCTTCTCATGTAAGCTGAAGTTTCATCAGTTAGGTTATTGAATTCATTTATATATGTGGCTTGAGTAATTCGTAAGAGGGCATTTTTAGACTGGTTCACGTGTCCACAGTCGCAACAGGGCGATCCGCTCCAACCCCATTTTATTCCGGTGTTGGGCGCCAAATAGCATGTTATACTTGTATAAATAAATTTTTTTCTTACTTATTAAATAACATGTAAGTGCCCTTTATGCTTCATACTGGATAATTACTTATTTTTGATTAAATAAAGCACATGCGTCGCTTTGTTGAACTGAAAAATATTTCATGAAAGTACAGAAACATTGTGATGGATCATGTACCCGATTTTTCAGTTATACCTAATTGATGGATCGCATAATGGAGAGACATTTTAAAATCACTGTATCGTCCTTAGTTCGAGTTCGTAAATATGTTTTATTTTACGATAAACTGACCAGCGACTGGTGTAGTCCACCTGACGCTGATAGGGCCTGAGACATTGCTTACTAGTTCAGTAAGCATATTCATTTATGCCTTGAAGATACCCGGATTGTATGTATCAGACAAAGTAAACAAAAATTTGTAATCACGACTCTGTGGTTAACCTATTTAGACGACAAAAACGCCTAAATTAAACAAAAAATTGTTCACGTGAAGTATTAAGTATGACCAGACGGAACGAGATGACGTATTGTTTATTTACTTAAAAAATAAATTTATAGGGTTACAGTAAGTACCAAAACGCCTACAATGTTAGGATTTACAACATTAGTGGTAACCGTACGAGTACAAAATTAATATACAAATTATCTAAGTACTAACAATTAATATTTAATTAAATAAACAATACAAAATAATCATCTTAAAATGGACCTAAAAATGAAAGAAAATATATCTAAAGTAAAATTAAACTAAACTAAAATATATCTAGAAAATTGGGCACCCGTGGCATGGTGCCGAGGATGCTGGCAGCGTTTCCTCGCTGTATTGCAATACTAATGCTTTGGGCGAGGAAGCTGCCAGCTCTTTGGTAACCAGTTGTATCGATTAATCTCTTGCTCACCTCTTTGGTAAGGAAGTGAGCACTAACAATACATATTGCACAATTCGCATGCGTATCATCATCACAAAGTAAGGGTTTCTCAGAGTATTGACATATTTTATAGAGTGAGTGAGCAGTTGTTTGTCACCCGGCGATTTGGAGCGAACGTTAAGCCGGTTAATCTCGTTGTATATGAGCCGCAAATTGGTTTCTTCAGCAGAAGATTCCTCTTCGTCGATGTCAAAAAAGACAATTTTAAATTGCTTCCACAAGTAAAATGGCGCTTTATTATCACCATAACAGTGGTCTTTTTGCTTGAGAATAATATTTAGCTGTGTTCGCCTTCTGAGCATTCTGACCGCTTAGTACTCAAGTTCGGCACTCATTTGACAAGTTTAACCCTGTTCAGTTCAAAGGCCTGTGAATTGTTACTAAAGTAAAGCCTTCAAGTGTCTTTTCGCTCACTCCATTGTCCACGCCAGCGCGAAGCGTCTTCGTTTCAGCTTCAAAATGGCTTTCGTATGTCCAGACGTGTCGAGAGTGACGGGCGTCTTATCCACGACGATAAGTGATACAATGGCACAGATATCAGAGTAAAGCAGATCCGCTCATTTAAGTTGAACGATTTTTGTACGTCTGATCTATTCTCACTAATGTACGAATCAGAAAGTTTGAGAGAGACAGACAAGTGACATCTGACACGTCTTCACCTGTCAGTGTCTCCGTCTTCATAACTGAAAATTGTACTGAACTGACGTTATGGTGTGTTAAGTTTATATGGGATTTAACATCCTGGTGTGCTCACAAATCGAGACAACTTGTTAACAGCCGAAAATGATTGTATTATCTGTCGCATTCTAACTCATTTTGGTGCACCATAAGGATTAAAGAGACAACTATATGGAAAATCATCTGGGTTAATACTGCGAGTCTGCTTTTCTCTGATGTCTGTGTACAATGGCAACCATCATACGCCCACTGTCGTTCAGCGATCGTCGCGTGTTTTGCCGCTACCAACCTAATGTAATTGCCGCTTTTTAAATATTTCACCAAGTGAAAAGGAGAATATTTTTGTACACACCTGTTTATTACCTGCGCCCCCACAGTTTTATTATTTATTGTGTGACAAAGGTGTGAGAAACACTCTAATGCGATTGGGATGAGAAGCGGCGGAAAAAAACAACCTCCAATGTTTGACAAACATTGTTCTCCGGCGGCAATTTCGTGTTTACCAGCAACGTTATGTTTGCCTCCTTGGTTAATGTGTGAATACGGTTTTCTGGGGCGGAAAGTGTTTATTTGAAACAGATGTTTTGTAAATCTCTTTCATTATTATCTATGTAAATGATTGGTTTGTTTAAGGATTATTTTGAGTATACTATTGGCTATGTGCGAAGTAGGTGGTGGGGGTAAGCTAGGCGATCGTAGCGCACACCATGGCAGAAATGTGTACTTACCGGGGACCACTGTTTTTTTATTTACTTTCACGTTTTCTATTGGTTTCTTAACGGTTTCCTACGATTCGTTTCGTTTGTATGTATTTATTTATTCCAGTAAAATTTCCAATATGGGGTCTTTCTCGTTTACTAAAATAAATATAATATTCATGTGTCATTATTTGATATCTCTGAGTTTTGACATTGTCTCGGGACCTTTGACGTTTGACGTTTCTGACGTGCACATAGCCAATACATCTATACTAATATTATAGAAATAGAACAGAATAGAATTGAAATAGTACATTACGATACAAGGGTTGTAAAACAAAGAAAGGCCGATATCGCAGATGTTTGAGGCCCGTGCCGTAGGCGAGGGTCATAAATATATGCGATAGAGAGGGCTTTCTGTTTTACGACCCGTGTTTCTACACAATTTTACGTCACCACTTGGCGAAAATGTGCGTTTTTCCGGACGCGCAGCGTGCGGAAAAACGCGCTTTTTGGCAAGGTTTGGCGTAAAATATTTATTATCACACAACAGATACAAAAAGGGCAGTTACATAAATTTGGTTTCTTCAGTAATGTGACAATTATAAAGCTGAAAAGTTTCTTTGTTTGTTTGTTTCTTTGAACGCGCTAATCTCAGGAACTACTGGTTCGAACTGAATAATTCTTTTTGTGTTGAATAGTCCATTTATCGAGGAAGGAATATAACATCACGCTGCGACCAACAGGAGCGAAACCGCGGACGAAGTCGCGGGCAACAGTGTATGATAAAATTATGTGGTCTTAGTCTTCTAGTGCTATTACAGATTTCATTCTACTATATTAAATGGTTATTACAGAATCATGCTATACCGTTCTGCCAACATAGCACGTGCTCTCTTGTCTTAGTAGTCTCGTTCCCGAAGTAGCAAGAAAAAGGCCTGCTATAAAAACTATTATACTCTATGTGGGGTCGGGGCGTAACGAAAACCACTTTGGATAATCAAAACACTTTATATTAGAAAAATAAATAAAAGAAATTACACCGATACTACACAACGTCTTTGTCTCCGCTTAAGTACAATCTCCATCCTTCCATATTTGAGAACCTAAAAACTGTTTCCTATTACACACTTCCGGTCATTCTATCGCTCTCTCTTTCCCTCTCGTGCACACTACTGATCATTCGTTCTCTATGTCTCTCTCATCAGTCACTCATTCCTTCATCTTGCATTCCTTCAGTCACGCTCCATTTCACTCATCCCACATCTATTATAGATCCATAGTCTAAAGTTAGACACTGACAAATAGTCAAGTACTGTAAAAGTTGCATGCTAAGCTTCTCGCTCTATAAATAGCGCTACAATCATTGCAAAAAAAATCACATTTTAGCTTTTAGGCGACTTTTTTAGGTTATCACGGGACGCTGTTGCGCTGATTCATGTCTGTTGTTAAAAATATTTTCCCAGAGGATCTCCTATTGCATCTACTCTCACTAAGTATTGTAATTACCTATTTACTGACTTATAATATCCCATTTAAGGCGAAGGGGTGGCCAAGCTCTTTCCATACAAACTTTGTGCAAGTTTTTCTTCGTTTGTGTTAGCACTCCAGTTACTATTTTTGGTCCATAATGCTTATTTTTTTGTTAGCTATGTCTTGATGTTTTTCTTTTTTAATTTTAATTTTGATATTGTTGTCTTTTTTTTTGAAATAATTCAAAATTTTCAACTTCAAGTTCTGCGTATATCCAATAATGTACCAACAAAAAATTAAATTAAATGCTGTAGTGCCAAAACTAACGCATAAAACTTGCACAACCTTTGTATGGAGAATGGCTTGCTCTACCTGCGCCTTAATAAGTATAATCATTTATCAACTTTTGTCTAAAAGGTATTGGAAATCATTTATTTATGTACAACGAAAATATATAGCTACAAGAATACTTAACCAAAATAATATAACTAAAATTAAAACTAACTTAAATCTAAAACGGGCCCTTGAGGCATTGTACCGTGGATGCTGGCGGCATTTCCTCGCTGTATCGCAATGCTGATATGTTGACCGAGGAAGCCGCCAGCTTCCGTCAAGGTTACGTCAACCAGACGCTTCGTAATTGCTGCAAATAACTTATGCGCGCTGGGACCCCATGTACCTAGAGTTACGACGCCAAAATGTACAAACATGTACTCTCTGCCGAGGCCCTTGTATTTATTACGCTTTAGAATTTCGGCGTTTTCCGCCGCTGCACCCGCTTTTACTGTAGTCCGTTGGAGGTGAGACGGTGCCAGTGTGTCTACTCAGTTAGCATCCCACACCAACATCCGTCCCACGCTCCAAGGAACGAAGGACACCCCATCAGGTCTCTTACCATCGTCCCTGACCATGCCAGTCGGCTCAAAAAGAGCAGGCACATTGACGGTGTCAAGAGACCGGCGGGTTATATCATTAAGAAAAACGGCCTGCACTTTTTTGACAACACCATCCATGGTGTCCCAGTTGGTCCACGTCTCTGCTACAAGAGCATATATATGGGGGTACATACCGCGACCCCGAGTCGCAGTCCAGTCGCCAATCCAACCAGTTTAATTATATATTCATATATTTTGTCAAAATATATAAATATATAATGAAACAGGTCACACATCTGTAAATGCTGTTCGGCAACAGTGGAGGCCGTTTTGTCAACATAATTATTCCCGAAGTTATAAAGAACGCTCCACATGGTGCTCCCGCCAGGCAACTCTTCAAAGACAATAATATCATGACACTAACATCACAATACTTGTTTTACACAATAAAATACGTGCGTAGTAACATGCAATTATTTCCAATGAAGAAATCAAAAAGTTCACGAATTGCACAAAAAAACATTAATACGTTGGCCAAAACATGTTGCCGACTTGCAAAATCAAACAAAATGGTGTCTATTGTCGGGCCAGGTTTCTATAATAAACTTCCCGACAAAATTAAGAATATTGAAAGTGACGTGACATTTCTCAATACATTAAAAAAATGGCTTACGGCAAATGCTTTTTATGACATTGACGAATATAATAATATGTATTTTAATTAATTTTTTTGTGCATGTTATTAGAATTGTATTTTAAACATTTTAATTTCACTAAGTTATAAAATAATTTGAATAATGTAATCCATTCGAGATAATAATATTTATTCAACCTAATTAATTCGTAATAACTATAATCTTCTGACATGTAATTTTATTATGAATATTAATATGGATATGAATATGCAACTCTCTCTCTCATCCGCAGAAATGACAGGTAAATGGGTCTCTTACAGACGTATATATGTGGTTTATAACAATCTAGGAAGTAACTCAATTGTCAATTTGCCAAGTTTGGCCTTCTAAATAATCTGATATGTAATTGTGGCGATTAGGGCATTAACCCCCCATGAAATTGGGGGAGGCTTATGTCCAGCAGTGGACGTATTGGGCTGATATGGTGGTGGCGGCTGCTAGGACGCATTACTTACCGGACCACATGATACATTCATGTAATGTGCTGGGTATGACACTCCGGGAAAAAATCAGTAGTGTTTGTGACACGAGGCTACGTCATCACTGCTATCGAGCCTATCGATGGTTGCCGGTCTTAGGCTGGGTTGCACCGACTTACAATCACAGACTGATCAACGTTGAATATAGCGCCGGCAGCTGTCATCCCATAGAAACTTGTCCATACATTCAAATTTTAACGAACACAGCTTACGATTATAAACGGTTTGGTGCAAGCCAGCCTTAGGCGGGTAAGCGGTGTTCATTAAAATCTGATTGTATGGAATGTTTGACAAGTTTCTATGGGGTGACAGCCGCCGGCGCCATATTTGACGTTGATCGGCCTGTATTCGTAGGTTAGTGCAACCGACCCTTAGGCTGGGTTGCACCAAACGGTCTGTAATCGTAAGCTGTGTTCGTTAATATTTTAATGTATGGAAAATTTGACAAGTTTCTATGGGATGACAGCTGCCGGCGCCATATTTAACGTTGATCAGTCTGTGATCGTAAGTCGGTGCAACCCAGCCTTAGGCTGAGTTGCACCAACTTACGATCACAGACCGATCAACGTTAAATATGGCGCCGACAGCTGTCATCCCATAGAAACTTGTCAAACCTTCCATACATTCAGATTTTAACGAACACAGCTTACGATTACAGGCGGTTTGGTGCAACCCAGCCTAAGGCTGGGTTGCACCGACTTACGATCACAGACTGATCAACGTTAAATATGGCGCCGGCAGCTGTCATCCCATAGAAACTTATCAAACTTTCCATACATTGAAATTTTAACGAACACAGCTTTAGTGTGAGTTCGTGTGTGTACATGTGTCACGAACCGGAGAGACCTTGTTTCTTTAGACCATGCTAAGTCATTACTAAGAATCCGTCGTCGGTTTGATTGTCTGGCCATCCGTACGTCCGTCACTCTTTCTCTCTGGCTTTTCTTCACAAACCAATGTTATTAGAACCAAGTATAGATACAAGATAGTACTCACCGCAGTGGGACTCTTCTTGGTTTTGGAGAAGTGTTCGATCACTTCCCAGTTGGACTTTTTAGGGGCGGGTGTACCCGCGGGGGAGGGGGACGCGCGGCGCGCGGGCGCGGGCGTCGAGCGACCGGAGTCGTCGCGCGGCGCTCCGCGCAGGGACGCGCAGCGGCGGCCGCGGAGAGCCTCCTGTTGAAGAAACATAGGTTATTCACAGAGCTCGGAGTTGGGTACTTGATCCATGTTAAAATTTATAGCATGCTTTTACTATACCATCAATATTATTAAAGTAAATCGGCCTGGGACTAGTTCGTATTGTGTAAAAAATATTTATATATAAAAAAAAAACAAAATTATAAAAAAAATATGTACTTTAAAATTCAATGACGTACGTTTTTTTATCGTATAATAGTAAATTAAAAGACACGATAGAATCCTTATGTAAAAGAAACATACAGTGTCTACTTGAACGCAGTATTTATAGTTTACTCGTACTATGGGACTATGTACTTCGATTGTATAAAAAAATGTCCCCTTATAATTATTTATTTATTTTTATTTCCCGACCAGAACGGTAATTTCCCATATAACGCTAGGTTCGAACATTATTTTGTGACGTCATTATATAATGTTGATATATAAGTGTGTGTGTGTGTGTGTGTGTGTATGTGGGAGCAGTTTCGGCTGCTAGCGGCGAGCTACATTTATCCCTAATTTTTGGCTTTCGTTGTGATCTTAGCATTAGATCTTAATATGATTGGACCCATTAAGACATTTTATCCTTTCTAAAAACTGGTTCGAATGGCACCAGACAAAAATAGTCAAATAGCCAATTTGCTAGCAGATCGAGGTGTCATTCGTGTATTCTCTTGCTTTCTCAAATACTTTCGACTTGCTTCGCTTACTTGCAGAAGAAAAACACAAGATTTAATGTTTCTTTATAAATTGGTAAACTCTATAAGGATTGGATTGTCATGAATTGCTTAGAAGAATAAAAATAACTGTCCCGGCAAGAACGCCTCGTTCCGGAGTTTACAAATTATTTAGTAATAGGACTGCCAAAACAAATCTAGCTCGTAACTCTGCTCTTTCGAGATTGACACGACTGTATAACCATCTCCCACACACCATCGGAGCCGTTATTTTTCATGATAGCCCAGGGAAGTTTAAAAGGAAAGTGTCAGTGTATTTTTCGACGACCTGTTTAGCCTAGTTGGTAGTGACTCTGCCTCCGAAGCTAGAGGTCCCGGGTTCGAATCCCGGCCAGGGCATTTATTTGTGCATTTTTCACGAATATTTGTTCTTGGGTCTTGGATGTTGTCTATGTATTCAAGTATGTATTTATCTATATAAGTATTTATATCGTCGTTTAGTACCCATAGTACAAGCTTTGCTTAGTTTGGAACTAGGTCGATTTGTGTAAGATTGTCCCCCAATATTTATTTATTTATTTTAAGTCCCTGGAGGCAGCGTGATAATCTTTAGTATGCCTGTCTCTACGCTATCCGATGATATGTAGTACTAGTGATAAGTCACATTTTCTTTTATTATTTCTTTGATTTAAAATAAAAATAATAATTAAATTTAAACTGCATGCCTTAGGCAGGAAGACACAGATGTTAGCAGTGGTTGCCTATTGGATAAGCATCTATCACTAACTGTGTAATTGATGTAAGAACATTGTACAATGTGTTATCTATTGGCGATCCTTAATAAACAAATAAATAAATAAATTCTCTTAGTTCTTGTTTTATATAAAAAGTAATATTTTATTAAGTTGACTATCTAAGAATTATAAGTAAGGGATGGTAGTGGACCGCAGACTCCTGTGCTGCCCTACCATTTTTCGTCATTCCGTGTCACTACCATCTGCTTCGTCTAGTAATACGATGTACGTGTGGTGTACGATTGAACCCTAGTGCATATCTGTTTGTTCATGCGTGCCATCGCCTAGGGGAATGTTATGCGATTAGAAACGAATTTATCTACCTGAATCAGTCATTACCATCCATAAGGTCATCCCATTTACCTGTCATTATTGCCTTCAATGAAATCTTAAAATGCATATAATAAACTAAATAATTGTTGATACGTGTTAAAACAAAACAGTCTCCCTCAAAAGTCATTACCATCCGTCTATTTTATCTGGTAATGACATTGATAATTAATCATGCAAATATCAGTATGTATTGCGCGTTCCATTGCATCGGAAAGTGTGCGGTTACGAAGGGAATCCATTCACCAGCCTATCCATATTTTATAGCATGATCGCATTTAAATTAACATATGTATATAATTCGTTTCTCTCGCACTTAGTACCTATACCTCGTGTGTTCATAAGTTTTGAGACTGCTAAATACTCGATTTTTTGTTTATTATTTTGTTTTGTTTTATATATATTCATATTCATATTCAATTTATTCATAAAACCAATTTACATGTCATAAAGTTAAATAATAATACTATTAAAGTAAATAAAAATAACACATTATGAATTACTAAACAAAATTGAATTACCTACCTACCTATAAATACTTTGTTAATTTTACTTGACAATAGTTTCATTAATAAACATACATATGTATTATTTAAACTACGTTCCAATATTTTATGTTAGATGCCATTTATTGCGTGGGCTACACCTAGATAATGACCCCGCAAAACACGAAAATTTTCATCAGGGATTCACTTGCTTCTCTTCCCGTCGCTCATTTGTGAGTAACTATTTTTGAGTAGTGTTTACGGCAGGCTTTTAGCTGTAAATTATGTGTTCATAAAAGGTAATTTTGTCCAAAAAGACTAATCAGGAGTATTTGGAGCAAGGCCAGGCTCTAAGAAAGTTATTTTATTATTTATTTTTTATTTATTTGTCCAAAAACCAATTACTTTGACGAATAAACGTGTCAAACAAACTTTAACAAGTGATTCCAATAGTCCATCTAGTAAATGGATAATTTTAAAGCATAATTCGAGCATCTAGTATTCAAAATTGAAGGAAAAGGCTACCTCGTACATAATAATCGGCCGTATCGTGAATTTGTGAACCTCGCAGGGTGATAAGGTTGCAGTACGTATTGGGCAGTAATTGGAACATCTATCGACATTTTGATGTACAATTTGTCGTTCCGCTGCTTTAACTTTCTTTCTACCATAGACATTAACTTGTCAGTGAAAAACGCGTGTTTCGTTTCGTGCCGACACCTAAGAGAGACCACCGCATTTAAAGGAACAATATTGAAAGCCAATTGAAATACACTCTATTTTCTCAAAACATGCAATGAAGTATTTATGTTATGTTCCTTATAATACGCTGCGAAGTATGAAGTTTCAGGTGCGGCTACGATAAGGGGTCGTTAATGGGATTTCATACCAATCTTGCAGACCTAGGCCGGCAAAGTCCTCTTTTTTAATTTCCATTCCACATAAATTTGTGGCCCAGGCATCATGACATTCTGCCACTATGCTTAATAAAAACAAAACTTTGATTTTTTTGTTGTTTATTTTATTGCATGTTTGAGAAAAGCACTATACATACATCGGCGGGAAATATTTTCTGTAATTGATTTATTAAAAACAATATTCTTCTCAAAACTTATGAACACATGAGGTATATAATTGGTAAAGGACCAAAACGAATTCCATTGTGATACGAAAATATAAAATACAATGGGTAACTTTCGTGTCACAACGGAATCAATAAAATTGTAGACGGATTAAAGCCAAGTCCTTAACGATGATCCAAACACTATTGCTAGTAAGGAATTAATACTAAATTTCCGAAATAAACGCAACCATTCTAGCTTGGCTGAGCGGATATAATTAGGCATTGATTACTAATTAACTAAAATTCATACGATAAACCATCTTGATTGATTACGCATAGATGCAATGCATCTCATTTCTATGATAACGATATACATGAACTCTTGTAGATCTTTTAAGATGTCACATTTAACATAAATTAACATACCTACGATTACTTATTGATCCGAAAAAGAATGGAGTCATGATACAGTTTTGTTGTTATTTAATTTTTTTATGTCCGAGTGCGCTATTGACGCCTTTAATAGATGACTAACATTGTTATTACAACCTGTATACCTTACCTACTCCATAAAAATGGGATCATATAATAAAGCGCCCAAGTAGACAAGGTTAAGAGTGCGCAGTACGTTCGGTTCTCCATACAAACGTATTTATGCTCTCATTTTAAAACGCCGGGCTAGAATAACATGACACTTTGTATACACAATGAGATCCGGCATATCTAGGTCGGACCATAGTTTCTGTTGCTTGAAATTATAATGGAGAAAAAATACAGCGATTATTAGGTTTTCATACAAGCCGTAAAAAACTCAAAAAGCCGCTGTATTTTTTTCTTTTACAATTTCTAGCAACAGAAACTATGGTCCGACCTAGATATGCCGGATCCCATTGTGTATACAAATTTTCATGTTATTCTAGCATGGCGTTTTAAAATGAGAGGGTAAATACGTTTGTATGGACAACCGAGCCAGACCGAGCGTACTGCGCCCTCTTAACTTAACTATGAAAGAGGTATAAAATTCTCCACGTGTTTACACGGATAAATGTAGTCTTATACATAATGAAAATGTATTTATACTTCTATCCAAGTTGTATTGGCGTGTCTCGGGAGTACCGTGCAATTTGAAGGTAAGAGCAAACGCACGTACATAATACATTATGTCCCCCTAGGCATTTTGATTTGTAATGTAGATTGATGTAAAATATACTTGTTATAAACTTTTGCGCGTTCCTGGAAAAGTAAAATAACGTTTCTTTTTATAATACGACAGAAACAAACAAGCATACGGTGCCTGCAGACACAAAAGCCTTTCACCCTTGGATGCTTGTGACCCTAGAAAGAACAAAGTCACTGCTGACCCTCTTTGTATTTGAGGATTCGTTGTATTGGCTGGAAGCAAATGCAAGTCCCTCACTCTCAACACAGCCCATCCCCGGGTACTTTGGCACCAATATTCAACACGCAACTAATCCATACCTATATCAATAAGTCGGCAACGCGTTGGCAGTGGGTATTTCCCATGTATGACCCGGGTATGTCCTAAAACTACGACCAAGACCACCGGGGGATGGGCAGCAGCATCCCGGGAGTGCGGTGGAGATAATGCGATCGCCAACCCGCAAGGAAAGCGTGGCGATTATGGTATTTACCCCCTATGAAATTGGGGGAGTTCTATGTCCAGCAGTCCTTCGGCTGATATGGTGGCGTTGGCAGCGTCAACAGGCGGTTTTTTCGATTAGAGAGGCTATATGCGAGTGTGCCACCATCATCGATACCAATATTATTAATAACGAAAGTAACTCTTACCTTTTCATGTTTAAACAGCTGAACAAATTTAGATAAAAGATCGCATTTAGATAGTTTGAGACTCTGGACAAAACAATAGATTCCTTTTATCCCAAAGTTCAACCTACGGAAGATCAGCGCCGACTGTAAAACCTTCATATGCTGAGTAGGTTCCCTTTCGTGATTTTTCGTTTGTTTGTTGTCTATGCTATGTCCATACATACATTGTACTTGTTACGAATAAATGTTAACACCTGGATCTGAAATTCAGCCTTCAAGCGGGTAAAAAGAGGGCTGGTCGTCGGCATGTTAGAACGAAAGAAGACTGAACCTAGAATAATTTCTTTAAGCAAATACAGCAAATAACAGTAATTATTTATTAAGACGTTCAGGACATACATGGATTTAGATTCTTTTATGTGAACATACCTATCTAAAATCTAGGTCGAGAAAGCTTTTACAAGTGCCTTGGCATAATTATGATAGGGAAAAATTAAAACAAGATTAAAGGGTGGGTTTTTGTTATGAAGAGTCAAAATACGTTGATATTAATTAATAATCATGTAAAATTAGTAAATAAATACTAGTTGACAACCTTATAGAAATCCAACTGTATATGTTAAGCAAATAAATATCTTTGTCTTTGAAACTAAACCCAAATTAAAAAGCTTGTACTTCGGATATAAGATGACGATATACATATTTATATGGATAACATCCAAGATTCAGTAACAAATATTCGTGCTAATTTAACCAATAATATTTATAATAACAAAAAATACCACACTATTAGCTGGCACAATAACTTCTAAAATTTACACTTTTACTTTGCTTAGGTACTTTCTCAAACCGTAGCCGGAATTGCGCATGTTAATTGTGACGTCAAGGATTACAAAATGGTCCGTTAATTAGTTTCAATCTTTTGTTTTCATCATCATCATAATCAGCCGAAATCAGGTCACCAGTCTTTTGATGTAGTGCAAATAAATTATTCATATAGTTTTGCAGAATTTGTTGTCAAGGACGCGTTAAACAATAATTATGGCTGTTTAAAATTAATTAAAATAAATAGACACGTATTTTCAAAGTTGCTTGACTGCTCATTTGTTAAAACAATGTGAGCGTGAAATGCAGTTTTTTAATGTTTGTGTGACGTCTCGACATGGCGGCTAGCGTTTTCGAGCGGAAATTGAAATGTTATTTTCAACTATTTATCGACTCCACAAACTAGAACAAAAAATCCACGTGGTTATTTAAAATAAGGGATTATTTTAAGCTACTTATGAAAATAGGGTAAAAGACCCTATAATTCACTACCTACAGTCAGCAGCAAAAGTAGCTAAGCAATCTAAGCATTATAACAAGTTAAGAACGATCTACGCAGTACTTTATTCTCTTGACATTAGAGTCCTAGTCCACTAGGTCCGCGTAGGTACTTCTGTCGCTGACTGTATACGACCCGAGTTTAATATTTGAGGCCCTTTACACGATTAATATTATGACAATACTGGTAGGTCGATATTATCGCGGTTTTCAAAATGTCTAGATTTCGCTTCAATATTCAAGTGATACGGATCGTGATATGAGTGTATCGCGTGATAATATTCACCGTGTAAGGCCCCTTAGATCCGGGTATGTCCTAAAACTACGACCAAGACCACCGGGAGATGGGCAGCATCCCTGAAGTGCGGTGGAAATACTGCGATCGCCAATCCGCATGCCAAGCGTGGCGATTATGGCATTTACCCCCCATGAAATTAGGGGAGGCCTATGCACAGCAGTGGACGTCCTACGGTCGACATGGTGGAAGGCCCCGTTGTATTAAAAAAAAACTAACAAGCACATATTTAACTATTGATGACATTAGACTATAGTTACTTCAACTGTGTCCATACATACATTTTACGATGTCCGTCAGTAATTTTAGAGCGAAGTTCATGTTCCTTTGACCGGTAATTCACTCACTTAGTAACAACATTATGGAATCGCCCCCACGCTCGTTGGTTAATCGTATTGGTACAGGGTTAATATCGTTTCCAGTTTCGACATCAATGTTATTTGACCGTTTACGGACCTTATTGCCCGAAAATAAGGTTTATAACTGGGTATCAAAATGTGTCTCCGGCTTACGGGTTTTTAGGTGGATGCAATGCATTTTGCATTTTGGTCAGGCCATTTTTTTCTATCGCTAGTCGCTTTGCTTACGTCACCAGGATCACTTTTTTCATACAACAAACTTCATACTAACGTTTCGTAAAAAGTTGCTGATTTGACTATCAGTCAAATACCGTATTATCGGTCCAATGCCACCCGCATCTAGCGGACTTCTGCGACCTTTACCAGGTCATCAGTACATCTTGTGGGGAGTCTGCCCACGCTGCACGTTTCGGTACGTAGTCGCCACTCGATAACGGCCATCGGTTCTACGTAAACTGTGCCCCGCCATTTGCCACTTAAGTTTAGTGACACTTAGCGTTCCCCTTGAATAGTTGAGGCTGTGTGATGTGAAAAAACATCGTGTCTTCCATCTTTAGTCTCGCGGTGTTTCGGTACCGTAGAATAAACAAAAATTTCTAGAAACCCCGCTTTTCCCTTCCATTTTATATTTTAATTAAGGAAACATCATTCCGTCCATTAACGAGTCCGTTATTTTGTACAAAACTCACTCGGAAATAAAAGGCGTAAGTGCTTATAGAGGCCTATGAAATTATGTTGTTCTTAAAATGAGCGACACAATTCTAGGCGCGAATTATTTGGATTTAATTAAGTATCTGACAAGAAATTGAGATCATTGCGAGATATTTACTTAGAATGTATTTTCATCTGTCAATTAATACGAATGTTATCTTTTTTTTGTAAATGATCTTTGTGAAGGCCACTAACTATGAGCTATTTTTACATGAGTCTGTCAAATAAAACTGTCAAATAATACGGTTTACACAAAAAAGTTTGAGCGTAGCTTACAACTTTGATAACGTCTAATGCATACATCTGACAATTTGTTATTTAAATTATGTTATCTTTATAGTCAAACTTGCTCTCAAATATGTAAATTCAATTATGGGAGTTGCACATTGCGTAGATATAATAGGATTAAAAATGGATAGCAAATATCTTCAAAATAAAGTGAATTACAATACCACTGTCTTTGAGAATATATCCACTTTCCTTAGGACACGGAATGTACCTAAGTATTCATTGGTAATTCATGTTCATTCAAAAAGAAAATGTGTAGCCAGAATAGGTACAATTGTATAACTTAACAATATAGCTCTAGAACAAATATACATATTTATAAAGCTGACTGTACCTTAACCAACATCATGTATAAGGCTCAAGAAAAAAAACAAAGTCCTACTCTTTTGTTTTGAATCTAAACAAACATCTCTGTATTACAATAAACATTTCGTAATTCGAACTCTCATTTCCAACCTTTTCTTTTCCCATATTCTGTTTCTATTTTCTTTCCTACACCCCATTAAGGATAAACCAAGGGCAAAATACCGTTAACAGCACCTTTATTGACACGCACATTAAGTTTAATTTCGCTTGGAGTAGATGTACGTTATCTATTCATTTTATTAAGAATAATGCCTCAGGTACCAAAATAACATAATAATTATCTATTCCTATATTGTTTTAATGAAAGAGTGTATATACATTGATATTTCCTGGTTCTTGTGATATTTTGTAGTTGAACAAGTAAAATAACCCGTGGACTTTCAAATATAAGCATTAATTGAGGTACAAAGGGTTAATTAGGGCTGTTGTGTGGGACTGAATGGAAACTCATATCCATTCAATGAAAAGTTAATGTACTTACGAATGTGTATGTAAGCATGAATTTAAGAATTGCTAAAATACACGAGATAGAAAGCTTTATGAAATGGATCGAATTTTGTGACATGTTTCAACCGAGCGACGTTTGTTTGTCATGTCATAGTCCGATCATCGTGGGATCAGGGTAACCGGATATACCGGGGATATAAGAAATATTCATCGATTTAATCGTGATAATTTCAAGCTTAGTTATTTAACAGCCGGAGATTTTTCAATTTTAATCAACAACAAAGTGGTCTGTTAGGCTAAAAATCTACATATTTTAAAATATCGATTATAATAGCAACAGTTTATTTTTGGTCATAATATGCAACTGTCAATTTAGTTCATATACTTATGGCGTTATGATTGATACGAGATTAATAGGCGCTAGTAAAGTTTCTTGTTTTTTTTTTTATATATATTTTTTCGATCTCGTGATCTGCCTATGACAAGCAAGCATTTGGCTAGAGGTATATGCTTAGGTAATGTCATGAATGGTATTTGTCCATTGACAAATCCATGAGTTTCATGTCTGTTGCGACTATATTAGGTCTTGCGGAGCTTTCCTTTTTAACCTCGTAAAGGGGCAGGTAGTTTTGTCCATTAAATTACAGGCCGGCTGGTTTGGGTGATTCTCGATTCTTTTTGCGTAAGATGTCAGCTAGTAAAGTTGGTAAAGGTATTGCATCTACTAAACGCAGAACAAAATTGATGTATCGTCCGATAATTTCGGTTGCCGCCGGTAACCATGCGCACCTGGTAATGATCGTCATTACCGGCTCGCATGTTTATAGACTGGTTTAAATGATGTTGGATTCACGATTGTTTAGCTCCGATGCAGTATTTAGCTGCTAAGCTAGACGGTAGTTGCTGTTACTAATAATTAAGTGCCTGGATATTGATCCGGGCATGTTCTGTTCCTATCTCTAGCCGATGTTATTGTTAATTACAAAAATAACTATATCTTCAGTAGATAAAAATCCTTAGCTATTTGGATCTTGTGTAAAATTCTGCATCACTTTGGTTAGGTTTTTTATAATATAATAATAATAATAAATATGCTTTATTGCACCACACAAGAGAAACAATGTTACATAAACAAAAACTTACATTATTAGTAATGGTAGCAACAGGCGGTCTTATCGCTTAAAGCGATCTCTTACAGACAACCTTTGGGTAGCAGGAAAAGTTATTAAAAAAAATATGAACAGGTAGTGCAAGAGTACAGGAGGAAGAGTCATACATACATCTCACAACAAATATTAAATAAATTATATATATATATATAGATTTATATATAAATATACATAAATACATACTTATATAAATTTATATAATAAAAGGCAACTTAAGGGAGCGACAAGTAATATTGTTTCAGCTGATTTTTAAACATAGGAATTTGGCACATCTTATATAAGACGGTAAAGCATTCCATAGCCATTCCATAGCCAACAGCCCGAAAGGTTTAATATTTATATGGAAGAAAAATAAAAATGTAATACTTAGATTACGACGTTATAAAAAACCTAACCTTATTTTCCCGGGGGAAAATCCATTATTGGTATCCACCACCGCACCGTGGGGACGGTGAGGTGGTTATGTCGGACTTGCACCGACTAAAACCCCCCGATTGTTCTCCTCAATTCATTTCGGGCGGCTCTGGGATCTCCTTCGGAAGTCACCAGTGCCGCCCTAGAGTCACACCTCTGTGGGTCCCACAATCTGTTTTCATAGATGATCATAGCCCTCAACTGTGACCGTCTTCGACCCCAAGGCCCCCTGTTTAGGGTGCCGTTGGCAGCAAGGCGAGGCCTAAGCTACTAGTTAGGACGATAGCGAGAGAAACTATGCTCGCCATGTCCAGGAGTACCGCGTAAGAAAAGGCTTCGAGATGCCATATTAAAAATTACGTTTGATGATACAGAGAAGCTATTGACTGTATTAAATTGATGTTATATAATTGTATTTTTACTGTATTATTAGTCTCTTTATTTTACATAGTTTTTTTTAATAAATTACTGTAATTGTACTAGTTACCTAGAAATAATTTATTTGTTATATTTAGATGACTATTAATAGACATATATAGGTACCTTTTTGCCTGAACCACAGGGAATCCCTAGCTCAGTCTCCTTTTTATACATAACTAACTGTAAATTTTAGTCTATAGTTATAACATTAGTAAAAAAAAATATTCAATAAATTTATTTGTATTTGTATTGGCTATGTGCACGTCTGAAACGTCAAACGTCAAAGGTCCCGAGACAATGTCAAAACTCAGAGATGTCAAATAATGACACATGAATATTTTATTTACTTTAGTAAACGAGAAAGACCCCGTATTGGAAATTTTACTGAAATAAATAAGAGAATAAATAAATACATACAAACGAAACCAATCGTAGGAAACCGTTAAGAAACCAATAGAAAACGTGAAAGTAAATTTGACAGTGGTCCCCGGTAAATACACATTTCTGCCGTGGTGTGCGCTACGATCGCCTAGCTTACCCCCACCACCTACTTCGCACATACCCAATATTGGGTCTGACCCTTGACCTAGCCAGTCGAGACTCTCCAATATTAGAATGTTCGCAGAGTTAAAGGATAATACCTACTTGTTTTTGTATATGACATTATGGGTCATCATCACATTTTATAAATTATGTTGTACTAATTACGATTTTACAATTTGTTTTTGTCGTTTCATATTTATTTTGCATTGTATTTGTTTATTTATTTAATTGCATACAATATTAACACTAACAGTCAAACCTAATGTTATTTATTAAAAGCTAACATGCATTATTTATCCCTTTGAACGCCAAGAGCCTTTAAAGTGGTCGTGTGTAGTCGTGCCCACTACGCCTACAACCACTAAAAGGTCGGAGTGAAGATGTACTTTGATCATGAAAAAAATAAATTATAATTTTTATTTTTTTGTTTTTATTGGTTTAACCGTTACATCAATTTTTGATACCTTGGCGTCTGAGTGATTACTTCATTCAAATATCTTGTCGTTCAAAGGGTTAAATTAGGCGCGGAGAAATTATTATTATAAGCACATTGAATTTAAATTTAGAATACATTACATTACAATTTTATAACATAAAAGATCGATTTGATCTTTTTTTGTATTTATTTTTATATATTTTTATATTAATATTTGATATCCGTATGTTTTTTTTTAATTATACCATGGCATTTATAAAATAGCATGTTACTTTTTCAGAACGAACTAAATAATTCCTCACACCTTACAACCGAAATGGTTGCAAACGGTGCGGTTTCAGAGGAGGGAGCTCATTCCTCCCTCGAACGCTCCGACTGTGGAATGAGCTCCCTTCCGAGGTTTCTCCGAGAGGCTACACAATATGGGGTTTTTTAAGAAACGAGTGTGTAAATTATAATAAAGGCTCGGCAACCAGCATGTGACACTCCTGGAGTTGCAGGCGTCCATAAGCTGCGGTGACCGCTTTACATCGGGCGGACCGTATGCTTGTTTGCCACCGACGTGGTATAAAAAGTACATACTACATCTAACTAGTCTAATTTATGAGACTGATTATTCTTTGTAATCACAAATAGTCGTTCTAAAAATAATTCAAACTTAAGTCCTTCTCAGTTTAAAACCACTCATCTCCATCCAATACTAAAAAGCTTAATAAAATGGTTTGAACTATATCAATACCGACATTTATTGAACGTCCCTCGTATGGCTAGTTTCTATATTATTAATTAAAACATATCTAGTTCTTCACTCATCGTCGTCATTGTCTAACAACCAGCAGTAGTTAGTTGTTCAACAAGAGAACAAAGTAGATTTTTGCGGCGTGTGTTAGTTTGAGTCCCGAGCAAGCGAAAGATTCTATAATTAGAATTTTGAGCGTAGCGAGGGATTCAAAGACACGAGATATAAATATCTTAGCTCTCGTGTGATACATACAACTTTTCACCACAGTGGCATATAACGATAATTAATATTGACAGACAGAATGAAGTTAAAATGTTCCAAGTTTGTATTACACCGCGCAGTATGAAAAGATGGATTGCGACTAACCTAGGTACGATATGAAAAAAGTTTCTTTCACGCTCGCAGCAAAATTGCATTTTGTTCCGCCATATTGGAGCCGTTGATGTGAAATACCTACAATATAATAATAACCTACGATATAATAATAGTTATTTGTTCAACCAGAGAGCAAAGAAGAATTTTGCTGCGAGTGTTGATGTTGAGTCCCGAGCAAGCGAAAGATTCAAAATAAGAATCTTTAGCGTAGCGAGGGACTCAAAGACACGAGATGCAAATATCTTTGCTCTCGTGTGGTACATACAACTTTTCACCTCAGAGGCGAGATCATATAACGCAAAGGAATAGTGATAGATACAATGAACAAACCTGCGATATTAAAAATTAAAATGCAAGCTTTTTTCACGCTCGCAGCAAAATTGCATTTTGCTCACTGGTTTCAAGCAGGAAAATTCGTTTTAATGCTCGCAGCAAAATTGCATTTTGCTCACTGGTTTCAAGCGGCAAAACCGCCATTTTCGAGCCGCTGAAGTGAAAAGTACACTACCTTCAAAAATATTCTCGCACTTTATACCAAGCAAATATAAAAAAGCCTCGTCATAAAGATTTAGTAGATTTAACATTGAAATCTCCGATAAAAGATTGTAAGTGAAAACGTTGACAACAATTTCGATAAGAAATATTGGATTGGATTTGGAATTTAAAAAGTAATTCTTTGCATAAATAAAGACAAGACGTCACGATTAAGTAGATTGTGACCGATTACGTACGACTAACATAATGCTAATCTGGTCTGATGTTTGGTTTCTATATATATTTTAAGGGTATTTCAATATAAACAAAATCATCGGTAAGTTAGCAACATAATTAGTATTTTTTAAATTATTATTTCTTATTTTGTCAAAATAATGATGTCTCTACAATGCAACTGACTATTATAAAGCTTTTAACACTATGCATCCTTTTTTGCCTTTAAAAATGGATTATGCATGCATACCCGGGGGTTACCCCCAATTTGGAGGTTATGTGACTATCTCCCCCCGCCGATTGATAGTTTCAGAAAGAGAATACCCACTATAAAAAACACCGGCATCACCCGCTCTGCCGGTCCAACTGCACCTATACCCGTGAAGAAGGAGTCGCCGTTAGTGCCAGTACCCCGACAAGGACAACTGGAGTTCCTAAAGGCACTCAAGGATCACGAATACTGAGCCAAGATGTCAAACAAAGACCGATCCATAGTTATGGGTCGCAACCCAAAGCCGCCATAGAGGGAAAATAAACCCTGTTATGGCCTCCCCCTCCCTCCGCGGGCGAGTGAGTGAGATGACAACGGGCGACGCTCTGCCGTTAAGGGGGTCGCAGTGTGATCGCGATCATTTCACCACGACCCCCTGCAAACACTATGCACCTTAGCAGCCGGCACTCATTTCCGTCTGCGTATTATGTCCACCAGAACCAAGCCTCGGCTTTCCTAAAATGAGTGCGTTTTAATGATTATCGTAAATATAGTTTTTTCATGCAGAGTTTGTGGAAAGGAGTTAAAAAATACACTTTTACGTTGTTAGAACCGTCAGTTAGAATAAGTACTCGTTATTGTCGGAATTCGGTCCGTTCAGATGTAGATGAAAGACTGAAGAACCAGTACCGTTTGTTCTATAAATATGTATATAAATTTTAACTCAATACTCGTCAAATAACCGATAAATTGCGCGTACAGCCCCTAAAGGTTGACGCCTTGACACAGGACTTTAACTCTTTTATCTTCGTTACGCACACACTTCACCATACAAGTCTATTTTAAACCCCACCGTGTACTATTCGGCTGCGTACCTTCCCCGGCTTGTACCACTGTACCTTTTTTAAAAGCCAGGATACGAACGTACAACTTTCACATTGAAAGTCACTCGCCTTTTCTGTTAGCTATAATGGCTACAACATTTACATTGGACCTAAACAAATAGCAATATAAGATTTAAACACGAGCAGACCAAGACAAATAAAAACATTTATTAAAGGATATGCCTTTCATGGGCACTCTGAACTTTAAGGTTACACTCTCAAACAGCGTAACCATCGACCGACGACGGTTTTAATATCTAGGAACCTTTTCCGGCCAGTTGCGTTTTAATGATAGTACAGATTGGACCTGGGTGTGTCCCAAAAATTACGACCAAGACCACCGGTGGATGCACAGCAGCATCCCTGGAGTGCGGTGGAGATACTGCGATCGCCAACCCGCATGCCAAGCGTGGTGATTATGGCATACACCCCCCGTGAATTTGGGGGAGGCCTATGTCCAGCAGTGGACGTCCTTTGGCTGATATGATGGATGGTACAGATGCAGTGATAATCCTTTCCTGACCCGAAGACGCCATCAATTACTTATTGTATTAAATTATTAACACTTTCAAATTTATTAGTCAATATTAAATTTCAGTATGAAAACTGTCACGATTCATTATAATAAATAGTAAATACATATACTTACATAAATATAATCACGCCTGATTCGCAGAGGGGTAAGCAGAGCAGATATCACGGATTACCACTTGCTACGATCCTGACATACAACTTTCGCTTCATGAACTTTCATTACATTATTCATGCATGCGCGCCGATTTAGGGTACTCTTGACCTGGCCTTTCTGCAGAATGTCTCCGTTTTGGAGAAATAGTATAGAATAATAATAGTAAATACAAAGGTATATTATTCTGATAACACATAAAATATAAATCTAACAATAAAAATAACACGAATGTTAAAACTAAACGTTATCACTAAAATTAAATTAAAACTAACCTAAATCAAATTAATAAATAAAGCTAAATCTAGGAAGGACCCTTGCGGTATTGTGCCCAAAATTTGATTGTTTGTTTGCATTGAATAAGCTCCGAAACTACTGAACCGATTTCGAAAATTCTTTCACTGTTGGGAAGCTACACTGTCCTCGGGTGACATAGGCTATATTGTACTTTAAAAAAAAATTAGGGATCCTTACTAAAACTCCAATAATGTAGCCCAAGGTGTAAAAAATTCGTAAAATATTATTTTTCTCAAACATGCAATGAAATATTGATCTTATGTTCCTTATAATAGGCTGCGAAGTATGACGTTTCAGGAGCGGCTAGGACAAGAGGTCGTTAATGGAATTTCATACAAATCATGCAGGCCCAGGCCGGCAAAGTCCTCTTTTTTAATTTCCATTCCACATAAATTTGTGGCACAGGCATCATGGCATTCTGCCACTATGCGTATTAAAATTAAAACTTTGTCTATATGTCTTCGGCTGGCAACCCCTTTCGTCCCGGCCTCTGTAGTAATGTACTATTAATCTCGTGCGCTGCTAAAACTATTGATGATAAAATAATTATTTGTAAATTATTTGTGTATATTATAATTTTTATTTTTTTGGTAAATACCCGAGCGAAGCGAAGGAACGTTCGTAACCCAGCGGCGCCCGCGTACCGCATGCGCTATGCGAGGTTAAGCAATGTCGGGCCAGGTCAGCCGTTGGATGGGTGACCGTTTTGATTGGTTACTAACTGAGCGCTCCCGTGCTTTGGAAGGCCCGTTAAGCCGTTGATCTCGGTTGCTGTCTATGATAGCAGTAGTTAAGCCAAGTTACAGGCTTCCGGGCGGCTTGAGAACTTCTAACAGTCAAGTTGCCCACTCACTTGACAAGCCTAATCCCAATAAGTTCTAGTTTCCCCCTCGGGTTGGTTGGAAGGTCAGATGGCAGTCGCTTCCGTAAAAATTAGTGCCTACGCCAACTCTTGGGATTAGGTAGCGGACCCCAGGCATCCTTCAGGATGCAACTGTACTGGGAATAACGCTAGGAGGACGATGACCCGAGCGAAGCCGGGGCGGGCCGCTTGTCATCTATAAGTAAATAAAACCGGCCAAGAGCGTGTCGGGCCACGCTCAGTGTAGGGTTCCGTAGTTTTCCGTCCGTCACATTAAGTTGACATATTAAGTACAGAAACACAAAACCTTTGAAAGCACGTCATTTCATTGTGATTTTGTAGAAATGACAGGTACAATAAACACCTGTTTATACGGTTAAATTACAAACTTAGTTCAGAAATTATTTATGTAATATTTTCAAAAACTATTCAACCTATCAAGTTCAAAATAATTTTCCTACAAAGTTTTTATAAAGTTCTACTTTTGAGATTTTTTTCATATTTTTAAAACTTATGGTTCAAAAGTTAGAGGGGGGGGACACATTTTTTTTTACTTCTGGAGCGATTATTTCCGAAAATATTAACATTATCAAAAAATGATTGTAGTAAACCCCTATTTATTTTTAAATACCTATCTAACAATATATCACACGTTAGGGTTAAAATGAAAAAAAAAATCACTCCCCACTTTACGTATAGGGGAGGTACCCTAATAAAATATTTTTTTCCACTCTTTATTTTACCACTTTGTCGGCGTAATTGATATACATATTAGTACCAAATTTCAGCTTTCTAGTGCTAACGGTCACTGAGATTATCCGCGGACGGACGGACGGACAGACGGACGGACAGACATGGCGAAACTATAAGGGTTCCTAGTTGACTACGGAACCCTAAAAAGCCTCCATCACTACTTTTGAAGACGGCCTGTTTCGCCTAGGTGGTAGTGACACTGCCTCCGTAACTAGACGTCCCGGGATTAAATCCCGGCCAGGGCATTATATGTGCATTTAGCACGGATATTTGTTTCTGGGTCTTGATTGTGTTCTATGTATTTAAGTATGCATTTATCTATATAATTATTATTAAGAATGTATTTATATAAGTTTGTATATCGTCGTCTATTACAAGCTTTTCTTAGTTTGGGACTAGGTCGATTTGTGTAAGATTGTCCTCTAATATTTATTATTATTATTTTTTTGACGTGATAACGTCTTTAAAATCGTTTTAGTCGGGTGACATGTTCAGAAACTTGTGTCACACCAAAACCTCACGAGCGCGATCGCAGGTATAAGTGAAGTGCAAGTGAAGTAAGACGTTATCACGTAAACATCTCGATCGTAAACCTACTTTACAAACAACCAATTTTTTTTTTACTCTTTTTCTTTACATTTCTCGGTATTTTGACAAATACCGGTGTAATGAGAAGCACGGGCCAAAGCCAAGTGCAGCACAAAGTTAGCTTTCAGTTAAGAAAGTGTCGTTCTTGGTTATGGTTTGATCCGGGACAGCCAAGAGGAACTTATGAATTATGTTTGAGTTTGTATGCTGTTGGCTAAATCTGTCTGTAGGAATTTTCTGACTATTCTGCAAGTATTTAAAATTACAGCTTTCTGCATTACAATACAATACAATTTGACGACCTGTTTAGCCTAGTTGGTAGTGACTCTGCCTCCGAAGCTAGAGGTCCCGGGTTCGAATCCCGGCCAGGGCATTTATTTGTGCATTTTTCACGGATATTTGTTCTTGGGTCTTGGATGTTTTCTATGTATTTAAGTATGTATTTATCTATATATAAGTATGTATATCGTCGTCTAGTACCCATAGTACAAGCTTTGCTTAGTTTGGGACTAGGTCGATTTGTGTAAGATTGCCCCCAATATTATATATTACTAGTTACCCGCGCGGCTCCGCCGCGTCGACGTACTACGAAGAATGCAAGAGGAGCCGCGGGATAGAATATAGCCTATCTATATTCTATCCCGTGGCTTCGCTCTCGATTACAAAGATGATTTAAAAACATTTGTGTCACAGTCAATCATAAACAAACATATTTGCACCCCGATCCACCGCATAACTGGGCCTTGTACGTGGGCCATGATGGGCTAATGAGATATCAACCTACATGCATTTCTGTAGGGTTCAACTTTGTAGGGTTTGACATCCTCAGACAAACATTGAAAAAAAAAATAGCAAATTAACCTTTTGAACGCCATACTTTATGAACCACAGTGACACTTACACGCCAACTCATTTTTCATAAGAGATAGAATATAAACCATAGTATCACAGAATAAGTAATAGTACATAGTATAAAGTACGAAGGTAATTTTCATATATCATAACACCTATGTTCTCGGCAATTAAAGGTTGTAATTATATTTTTAACCTTTTAAGCGCATTATCTATAGAAATGCATGTAGGTTAATATCGCAATGGATGCCGTCGCCATGACGGATATATTTGTCGTTGTATTGAATCGATAGTGCGCAAATACTTCAAATGCGTTGTTGACGTCGTAAAGGTTAATTAGTGCAACATTGTTTTCTCGTTCGTTTGATCTAAATCCACCAATAAGTAACGTCTACTCCAATGAGAACTTCTTTGCTTATGATCTCTTGATCACCCTACTGGTATGGCAATAGGTGGAAGAGAGACACACTTAGACACAGCGAATCTCTTCTCTTTCAAAATGTTTTGCAGCTTATCTATGATTAACTCAGAAACAGTTCTGTAACTCACAACGTAAACTTTAATTTGGTTTGTCATTGTTTTGGCAGGTATCAATATCAGTCAAGATATACGGAACGTATATTTGAAGCGTCATTGGTTTGTATACCAACTTCTTTGTTTAAACCATGACAATATAATATTGACATAATAGAGCACAATAAAAAAAATGACACAATACATTACGTATGTCATTTATGTAAACATTACATTTATTTTCTGCTTTATTCGACAGAACTGAACAGGCCCTGTTCACATTATCCGATCCGATATCGGCGTTGGAGCCGACACGGTTATGTATGTATGTATGTATGGCTTTATTGTAGATAAAACACGGCAAAATGACAAACAGACAAAACGTGGAAGTAAAAAGGCTAGCTTATCCCTATATGTATAGAAAACTGCCACAGATATCAAATCCGCTCATTTAAGTTGAACAATTTCTGAACATCTCATTCTCTTCTCTCTAATGCACAAATCAGTAAGTTTGAGAAAGACAGATAAGTGATATCTGACAGGTGTTCACCTGTCAGTGCATCTGCTTTCAAATATATTTGTTTATATGCAAATTGTACTGAACTGACGTTTGTGACGTTTGCATTATATGTGATTTGAAATTTTGGTGTGCTTTTAAGTGGAGACAATTCGTTAGCAGCCGAAAATGATCGTTCTATCTGTACCGGTCTAATTCATCTTGCTTAACCATAAGGATCCAAAGAGACAACTATAAGAAAAATCGTCTTGCTTAACACTGCGGATCTGTTAGTATTATTAATTACGAAAACTGGTCACTGTTCACATTGCACGACACGATATTGGTCACATTTCCATACATTTGTCGAAGCCGAAACCTTCATCAAATCGGATAATGTGAACAGGGTCTTAAGTTCAGAAATGAATGGTGCCCTTTACACGATTAATATAATGACAAAACTGAGATGTCAATATTATATCGCGTATTTCCAAATAGTTCGTGTTTTGGTTCAATATGCATCAATATTCACGTAAATCGTATGGTGATATGAGTGTGTCACGGGATAATAATCACCGTGTAAAATGCCCCATAAAATTAACGGATCACTAAATTTTGTATTGTCTTTATAGACCGCAATAATATTGACACCTCAGTATTGTGAAAATAAAAATCGTGTAAAAGGCCACAATAAAAAATAAGTTAAAATGTTGACACAAAACGTCTGGCATTCATGTAAACTGTAAATACTTAGACCGAATACACCGAATATTATGTATTGTCTTGTAAACAAATTAGTAATTTTACTTTCGTTTATAGTTAATAATATTGAGTATTTCTCGAGTCAAAAGATTTTATTTTGTAATGCTGTACCAGATATTTCTTACAGGAACATTTTAATTCATATTTGATTTTATGTCATCCGGAATCATACAATAGCCAGTTCCCAAGTCACGTGTTAACCAAGCTAAATTTTGACACCTCGTACAATTCTACCAAGGTAAGCTGACCCGTCGCTTGTATGCGGCGTCATCGAACACGATTTTGAGGCTTATATTTGTCGGGGCATCCAGGATTTTTCGTAAATATCAATTAAAAAAAAATCCAGGATAAAAATCAAAAAACTAAGACCTTATTGCAAATCTGCAGCATGGGACGAATCTTATGGTATATAATTTATCAAAATCGGTCCATAACTGTAGATCTGATGGGCGTTGTAAGGATCGGCTTCGCGTAATATATATATAGATAGATTATTATTATAAATATAAGACGACGGTGGTATTGACAGAGATTGATTGGAAGTATGCAACTGTTGAGGGATGACTCCTGTAGTGGACAACACGATTATTATTATTATATCTATTTTAAGTTTTAGTAAATTGTATGACATCTATGTACCTGAACGAAATATTTCACGGTCTAAAAAGCAAATAAATCGTTCTCCCATACAACTGTATTTCGACGCTAATCATATGTGGCGTCACTTTTAAGGCTGGGTTGCACCAAACGGCCTGTAATCGTAAGCGGTGTTCGTTAAAATCTGAATGTATGGAAAGTTTGACATGTTTCTATGGGATGACAGCTGCCGGCGCCATATTTAACGTTGATCGTTCTGTGATCGTAAGTTGGTGCAACTCAACCTAAGTGTCAGTTAGTATGTAGCGTTTAGCAGCAATTTTTTTTGATTCTCATTTGTAGGGTTCCGTACCCAAGGGGTAAAAACGGGACCCTATTACTAAGACTTCGCTGTCTGTTCTCCCGTCTGTCCGTCACCAAGCTGTATCTCAAGAATCGCGATAGTTAGAAAATTGAAATTTTCACAGATGATACATTTCTGTAGCAGCTATAACAACATATATTAAAAAACCGGCCAAGTGCGGACTCTTTGTCGTTTTTATAGATAATGGTACGAAACCCTTCGTGCGCGAGTCCGACTCGCACTTGGCCAGTTTTAGTCTTTTTTGTCGATCCCTTTACATCTATAATTATGATAGTCTAAGGTTGAGTTGCACCGCCTTACGATTACAGATCGACCATCGTTAAATATGGCACCGGCAGCTGTCCTCCCATGGAATCTTGTCAAACTTTCCATACAATAGGATTTTAACGAAGACCGCTTACGATTACAGACGGTTTGGTGCAACATAGCCTAAAAGTGGTACAATATCATAGTCATATATATATATCATAGCCTATTACTAAAATTACAAGAAGCTGTCAAAACAAAACCCCATCTGAATTAATTCCGCCAGCATTTCATTCAATAACGCTGATAAACTTATGTCATACCACGCTCAATAACAACAAAAAACTCACATTCTTTATTCACATTTCCCTGCTCCTTTTTTAAATTGCTACATACGTCACCCGTATGTATAATGAAATACCTTCGTAGAATGAGATAATGTAGCAGCTATTCTCATTCCATTACTTGTCGTCGATATTGACAGGCATTGTGCCAGAAATGTGAATTTTTGTACGCAGATGTGCCTATTTTTATTGGCGTGTGACAAGGGGAGGTTTTCAGTAGTGAATCAAGTTTAGACGGCCGGAAAGGTTCGATGCTCTTTTTAAAGTAGAAAGGAAAATGTATATTGTTATACTCTGTTTTAGTCAAAGAAAAAAAACTATTATTATTTGTGACTTTTTAACGTGCCCGCTGAATAGTTGAACGAACGAGAGCAGCGTTTCTTTCGCGTTAACTTTTCATTCTCATTTTAATTACAAGAAAAAAAAATGTAATTAAGACTATTATTTGTTTACTATCATACTAATGACACCATGAATGTTTTATAGCATTTTCGGTGCAGCGTAGTGGTGTTAACGGAATTGGGATAAATGATTTTCATTAACGTTAATAACATTAATATTAACCTTAATTAACCGGTAAAATTGTATTTGCCCATCCCAACTCCGTTAAAACCACTACGCTGCACCAAAAATGCTATAAAAGTTACGATCACTGCTTATAAACATCCTTGGTGTCATTAGTATGATAGTAAACAAATAATAGTCTTGATTTTTTTTCTCGTAATTAGTATGACAATGAACGAAGTTAACGCGACACAAACGCTGCGCTCGTTCGTTCAACTATTCAGCGATACGATCACTGTTTATAAGTGATTCGCTTTAAAGCATAAAAACTATTTTGAATAACTGGCCATTAACAACGGACTCAAAATTTAAAAAGAAAAAATAGACAGGTGAGTGTTGTCTTAGCATGCGATAATTTAAATTTACGAGTAAGTTACTTATAAAAGTTAATCAATATCTCAGGGTGTAATTACCTCGCACTGGTCGTGAAAAGCACTATTTATGTAGGTCTCGCCCGAAAATATAATAGGATGGACTCACATCTTCCACGTCTCGAGCTCGTAAATCTATTGCTTACTTTAAGGCATATTTTGTGATATTTTTAAAACGAGAAAATCGCGCGTTGATCATGGTAACTTCAAACAAAATAGTAGATTATACACTAAGGGGATAAAGCACTGTTTTATGTCACGGGAGCGAATTTAATCCCGAACGTAACGAAGGACTCATAATTTAACTCCTGAGCGTAGCGAGGGAGTTATAAGTTAATTCCTGAGCGAAGCGAGGGAATTAAGACTGAGTCCTGAGTGCAGTGAGGGGTTCAACCGCCCAAGACTAAAACAGTCTTATCCCCGAGGTGTATACTCTACTTTTCACACCTTATGCGAGACAAAAAAACAGGCTCAGTAGATAAATAGGCAGTAGGTTGTAGGCTTTTAGGTATTTTTCCTTTGACTTCTCTGGCAGCAGATTGTTGACAATGCCTATGGCATCTAATTTGATAAACTCAGGAGTCAAAACACTTTCATCACTCGACATTTTCAATATTATTTTTGAAATTAAATCTTCTATAGGCAC
Source organism: Notocelia uddmanniana (assembly GCA_905163555.1). NCBI lineage: Eukaryota > Metazoa > Arthropoda > Insecta > Lepidoptera > Tortricidae > Notocelia > Notocelia uddmanniana. The sequence continues at coordinate 71,171,268 of LR991052.1, forward strand.
CTACAAGAACTCGATTTGTTCGTCACGCGTGAACAAATAAAGGCGCGCGACGTTCCAAATTCGAAAGCACAAGCCGTGGTCCTAGATTCGAAATTCGAATTTCGAACACCGCGCTCCTCCGGACCGGGGTTCACACGGAGGCAAACTTCATTTATTTTGTCAAATCAAGTAGACCATGGCCTAGGACAAATTGTGTTTAGCAAAATTAAACTTTATGCATATAGTAATAAGAATTATGAAAAGTGAAATCATATTATTAACCAGCGGGTTATAATGAAATTCAGTACAACATTATAACCCGGCTAATACCAAGGGATTTAATGTCTTGCTTTCGGTAGGGTTTACATGACCTATAATTCGGCATTGTCGAGCATGTGGTTTGAAAAATATTTTACAGTACATATGGCGCTTAATTACCGCACGAGTGCGATAATCAGCAGATTACGTGCATATGTCGAAACTTTAAAGAGCCATATGTACTGTAAAACGTTGTACGATACACGTGCGAACAGGTAATTCGCAACTCGTGTCGATTTTAAACACTCCCTTCGGTCGTGTTTCAATTTATCACCACTCGTTGCAAATTTCCTGTTCTCTGCACTTGTATCGTAATGTACTATTATGCCACACCTGGCCAAAAAGTGGCTTTTACCGCACGCTACGCTTAGTAATAAAATGATGTACACAACACGTGAGGTAATCAATAAAGCCCTCGATCGCATGTATATACGTCCCTCGCCTACAACTCGGGCCGCAAAATGTGCAATCACAGCCTTTCTTTGTTTTAACACCCTAGTTGTGTAATGTACTATTATAACTAAATCATTTAATTCTAGAAAAGTACGTTTACTAGTCGTCTTAATTACCCACTTCTTTCGGGGATATTGTAAATTTAAATGAAGGCTAAAAATATACTTTTAAATAACAAAATCGAATTCAATTTTAATTAATTTAAATTAGGCAGGTTGTTAAGAAATGTGTTGTCCTCCCAAATTGTAACTAATTAACATTTAGTGATGAAATTTTTTAAAAATACTTAATGAGTCCGTTTGCTTTGACATGATGAAGTTTATGATTAATTAATTTATGAAAAGCTTATTAATGAGTTATAAAATAACAGGAAAGAAATGTATATGAATGATATTGTTGACGAATATTTTATACAAAAATTGTTATGATTCATTCTTTTATGAAATAACCGACTCCAATATAAGGAATGAGTTTCTCAGTTCTTCTGCAGGTTTGTTTGTTTTTGAGTATGTATGTTCGCCGATAACCCTTGAGCAAGCTGGCCCATTTTTATAATTCTTTTATCATTTAGTAGTTACCCACACACTCACACACATAGTGCAATTATTATATAAAAAAGTATTTTATTTTGTGACTATTATTATCAGGCATACAAGTGCAAATTCAACACCATTTATATCGTCCTTCTCAGAAATGAATGAAAAAAAAAAACAATTTATGTGGTAAAGTTCGTTAAGTATCAGATTCAATAGGTTTATGGGTAAAATCGGACGTAATCCTGTAATAATATAAAATGAAAAATACACAATACAATAGTACATTACGATACAAGTGCAGAGAACAGGAATTTCGCAACGAGTAGTGATAAATTGAAACACGACCGAAGGGAGTTTTTAAAATCGACACGAGTTGCGAATTACCTATTCGCACGTGTATCGTACAACGTTTTACAGTACATATGGCTCTTTAAAGTTTCGACATATGCACGTAATCCGCTGATTACCGCACTCGTGCGGTAAAGTGGCACTATATGTACTGTAAATGTCTCAATAGGCTCGAAATGCACAGAGCAGGCGCGGCGCGGTGCGAGGCGGAAGCGGTTTTGCATTTTTGATCTTTCCGAAACCGTCAACTGTCGATTACTGCTTTATATACTCGTATTATGTCACACACGCCGCCTCCACTTTATCGCGCTACCGAATACCGCGCTGATTTTTGATGTGATGTGCCCAACAGCGTTCTCTTAAGCAAAAAACCGCCTCCGCCCCGTAACGACGCTCCGCCGTGCTCTGTGCGCTTCACGGTTTACCGTTTTAGTTGCAATCCAATAACATTCTGTTTTAAATGTACCTCCGGACGAATTTCAAATTCTGATTCTATTTTATTTAGATTATGAAAAAAAGTAAAATTGCAAGTCATCAACCGAATATTAAGCATAATGCCATTAAGTTAAGGCTGATTTTACATTAAGTTAGCCCTTCTAGTGGCAGGTATCTGGCGTACGGTAAGTGGCGCGGTCATCTTCCGCGAATTACCTTCAAGTGGCTGCCCCAAGGGGGGACATTTTATAAATAAATACGACACTATGCTATCACCGGGTCCCCGGCGCATGCCACTTGACGGTTTTTGACAATCGCCGGGTGGCCGGCGATTGCCACTTGTTTTAGGACTGAATACGACACTATGCCATGCAACTTGACGGTTTTTAACAATCGCCGGGTGGCCGGCGATTGCCACTTGTTTTAGGACTGAATACGACACTATGCCATGCAACTTGACGGTTTTTAACAATCGCTGGGTGACTGGCGATTGCCACTTGACAGAAAATAGCAATTATGGAAGCTGCCACTTGAAGGGATAATAAGTGTACTCAACTTTTTGCGGTAAGTTTTAAAAGTTTAGTGTTTTAATAAGGAAGCAGAACAGCAGTATCATGTTCGCGTGTTGACGCCGTTACCTTAAGCATCTTTCTAAAACCCGAAAATGTGGTTGGAATTTATCATCAGGAAACATCCCTATTTGATATTCTGTGGCTAGTCATACATTGATTTACCTACTGTGGTGTGGCTACTGTCCATGTCTGTTACTGGCATATTGACTCGTTACCGCGGCTTGCGTTTATATGACAACAGTTATATAAACGCAAGCCGCAACAGCCCGAAACTTGAACGGTATAAACAAAAAAACGATATATACTTAGAGAAAAGGCAGCTTTTTGCTTGCTGCGCTTTAGAGGAATTTCCTTCCTTGCACGCTCTGGTTGTGGAATCATCTCTCTGCCAAGGTTTGTGCGAGGGACTACCGTATGGGGTTCTTAGAGAAGGGAGCGTACATTTTTAAAAGGGTCGTTTATGAGCATGTGACACCGCTGGAGTTGCCGCGTACCATTAGGAGGGCCGTACGCTTTTTTGCCACCGACGTCTTTATTTTCTTCCTTCTTTCTTATGTCATAGGTGGGTTTGGTTAGGGTCAACACTCATCCCTGAGAACTCAAATAGGTGCCGTCGGCCCGCTGTCGCTAAGCTGAAAATTTTCACCAATTTGACAGTTTTTTTTTTATCTGATTCAGACTGACCGGGCAAAGTGATGATTCATGCACTGTTAATAACATTTCACATTGCGAGCATTATGAATACTGACTGGTCATTATTAACTTGCACTATAAAATAGCTCAACTGGTTTAGCTACTTGAGAAATAGCCAAATTGTGCTTAGTAGTGACCAAAATTATGCCAATTTTCAATAACTGATTTTGATTACTAGTAAACTCTCAGTTTGGCAGTCCTCCGATTTAGTTACTAGCAGCTAACATTTGGGCTACTTCAGTGTGATAAAGTTACCCATAACATAAACATCCCACTTCACTATTGATGGGCTCAGGCCTCCACCAAACATCGGCACAAACTTTCACGTTTATAATATATGTTTGATGTAATAATTTGTTACCCAAATGTACATTTAAACGTTTTATACTCACTACCTCCCACACACGCATCCACCTAAGCATGTTTACCGACTGTTTCTACTAGCAAATGGTGTTTTACTCATAACAACAAGCCACGCACCCAGAAAGTCCTAAAATCGTTGTATAAACATCGCACTAACGCCCGCTCATTTTCTCATTGGTGAACCTACATCCCAAGAACCGAAGAGGGGTGTAATTGTAGTTCTATGAAGGGTCTTTAGCTCTTTCGGAGTTACTATGGTATAACGACTCCACAAATAGATGCAAGTGAACGCGACAACGTGGTAGGTATAAACATAGTCGAATTGCATTCGAATAGTTAATATCCTAGTTTCAGGTCTAAATCAATCTAAGCTAGGAATAAACTGCTGGTTATTTAGGAAAATGATTTAAGCTGTGGTGTAAAATTTGAAATTGGAATATATTACACGGTTCATAGGAATTTACCACTGAAAGTTAGTTATCGTCGCCTATGGACACTGAAGGCAAGCGAGGAGGGAGAGGATAAGTTACATAATATAATCGTTTATACAGTCACAAAATGGTTTACAGTCAGTTGATGGTACCTCTTTTTAAGTATATAATACCTGTGCTAAGTGGCACATTAAACAAATAAAAGAAAAATTAGCAGTCATGTCGTGTAAGAGAATCAGGGAGGTCTACACCGATAAGTGTCTGACTCTTAAGTTTGTGATGATAGATGATAGCTTATATAGTATTTTACTTACGTACAAAAGGTTTTCTATTGAACAAAACTGATTTCTGACAGCTAGTAAGCCCTGTATCATGCGCCCGCTCTGCCGAATAGCACGCGCTCTGTTGTCTAGTTAGGGTTGTCTCGTTTGCGCGTCAACGCCATCACCTAGTAATGTGTTTACACGACTAAGTTAAACGATGCTGACACTCTCCGGCGGTGTTTAGGCGAATCAACACACCGGGGGTGTGCAAGAGCTGAATTTAGCCGAAGTAGCAAGATCCTATCAATATCAACGCACAGGGTATACGCATGATACAAAAAATATAGGTAAAAAACTTAAAGAAAGGACCTGTTGTATGTAGTTATGCCGTGTTTGAACAGACATTTGTTTTGTTCGTGTTAAACATTATAAATATGAAATATGACATGTAATATCTATTGAAATACGTCACAACTACATACAACAGGTCATATTCCAATATTATATTCCATATTTCAATATGACCTGTGAGTGTACCTGACAGCTACGTCACTGTACAGCCTGTACACACACGAACTCACACTACGACCGCCTACCACCTATAGGCTCGATAGCAGATGACGTAGGCTTGTATCACTCGCACGAATAATTTCCAGAATATGACCTGTTGTATGTAGTTGTGACGTATTTCAATAGATATTACATGTCATATTCCATATTTATAATGTTTAACACGAACAAAACAAATGTCTGTTCAAACACGTCACAACTACATACCACAGGTCCTTTCTTTAAGTTTTTTACCTATATTTTTTGTATCATGCGTATACCCTGTGCGTTGATATTGATAGGATCTTGCTACTTCTAGCGTACCTGGTTTCCTTAGACCATGGGTGTATGCATTTGACATGTAAATGTGCCCTCGCCTATTTGCAGAGTGAATATGTGATATAACTTTCTAAAAAAAAACGTTTTTGCACAATTTGTTTTAAATATGGCAACTAATATTTATTTTATTATATAGAATCAGCGTTGTTACGTGAACATCTCTGTCTATACTAATATTATAAAGCTGAAGAGTTTGGTTGTTTGACCGCGTTAATCTCAGGAACTACTGGTTCGAATTGAAAAAATCTTTTTGTGTTGGATAGTCCATTTATCGAGGAAGACTTTAGGCTATCACGCAGGAGCGAAGACGCGGACAAAGTAGCGGGAAACAGCTATATCAAACATACGGATATATTTTTTTACGTCGTATCGTAAATTTGCAAATGTTTTACTCATAATGTATATCGTAATTTTGTTAGCATAACACAACCTTCAACTTTTACGGAAAGTTGGACAATCGAGTTTTATGCTGTAATAAATAAACAAAAAAGGGAATTGCGAAGTTCTTCTCCCGACATCTTATTCCTCCTAATTAACTTATTGAAACCATTTTCATACAAATATTAATAAAGTTAGACTGTGTCTCACTGTCTGTCTAAGGCTGCATTTTTAAAGGAGCGGAATGATTAATTTGATTGGTTAACTCTGCACGCTCCTCCTCAATGATAGCGTACCATTAAGCAAATACAGAGCGTAGATAATTTTGGATATTGTGCCGCTGAGCTTCATGAGCTTATCCCCCCTTCGATTTTTCTCATGCTCATACTCATTTATTCGTTAAGCCAAATTACATGTCAACATTTAGTTCAATTTGATTAATTATTAAGTAATAATATAAAAAAAAAACATTATTAAAGTAATTAATATAGGATGGGCAGCAGCATCCCTGGAGTGCGGTGGAGATACTGCGATCGCCAACCCGCATGCCAAGTGTGTCGATTATGGCATATACCCCCCGTGAATTTGGGGGAGGCATATGTCGAGCAGTGGACGTCCTATGGCTGATATGGTGGATGGTGGTGGTACCTGAAGAGTGCCAACGGAATCGTATTGCTAAGCCTCCCCTCTCCCTCCTTCCGTCCATCTGTCAGTAGGCTGTAATACTATACATTAATAAAAACAAAAAATAATAAAATAAGTAAAAGTCAGTGAAATATAATTAAAATACATTATCATAACACAACAGAATCATCATAATACTAATACAATTTCTAATACAGTGAAATATTACCGTTCCGTGTTATCAAAAATTCATTATACGTATAGAACGGCCGCTCAACAAGCCAGCGTTTCAGACGACACTTAAAACTGGATAGGCTCGGCGTCTCCGTGATAGACTGAGGTAGCATTGTAACACGGTAGGTCCCATCACATGACGATGGTAAGAGACCTGATGGGGTGTCTTTAGTTCCTTGGAGCGTGGGACGGATGTTGGTGTGGGATGCTACCTGTGTAGACACACTGGCACCGTCTCACCTCCAACGGACTACAGTAAAAGCGGGTGCAGCGGCGGAAAACGCCGAAATTCTAAAGCGTAATAAATACAAGGGCCTCGGCAGAGAGTACATGTTTGTACCTTTTGGCGTCGAAACTCTAGGTCCATGGGGTCCCAGCGCGCATAAGTTTTTTGCAGAAATTGCGAAGCGTCTGGTTGACGTAACTGGTGACCGAAGAGCTGGCGGTTTCCTCGCTCAACGTATCAGCATTGCGATACAGCGAGGAAATGCCGCCAGCATCCTCGGTACAATGCCTCAAGGGCCCGTTTTAGATTTAAGTTAGTTTTAATTTTCTTTATATTATTTTGGTTAAGTATTCTTGTATATATTTTCATTGTACATAAATAAATGATTATCTTCATCGTTCAGAATCATAATAAACAGGTGATCACATGTGTGAGTTTCGTTGACCTAGCCATCTTGCGGGTAATGCCAACAAGTTTGTCGGGGTTTTTAGGGTTAAAGTTCTGAACCATTCCTTTTGATTTGAAGGTGGTTAAGTTTTCTCTCGCGTAAAGGGCTACCTGCATTATTATTATTGCCGGCAGCGTGAGAATCCCTAACTTTTTAAATAAGGCCTTTGCCGGTGTTTCAAGCGGCACCCGAGCAATACTCCCTGCATGACGGCCCGCTTTTGAAGCCGAAAGACTCTCTATAGGAGTACTAGGCGCTGTATGGGATTCCAGCCGCATCTAGTCGAATTCCCTCCATGCCGCACCTCGCGGTTTAAGAAATCATTTCAGATTCGCACTGCTTTAATCTGGAACTCTCTTCCGGCGTCTGTATTTCCGAAAGCATATGTCCTCGATGTCTTCAAGGTAGGAGTGAATAGGAATTTTCTGGGTGAGCGTGTTCCCTCTTAGACCTTGTCTTAACTTCCCATCAGGTTAGACTAAGGTCAAACGCATTCCCATTTATAATAAAAAAATATACATTTTGATATTACCAAAGGCCAGTTAAGGCTGCATTTGCACCAGACACAAACCAATACAACTGTCATAGTGCCATATTAACCAATAGCGAAACACTTGAAATTACTAAGACAGTTTTCTTTTTTTTTAATTTGATGGATATTTGTAGGCAATGAGGCTAAATGTAATGTGCCTTTAGGTACGTACTGGGGTACTGGTTGCTTCAAAAGCTTAGTTTATGCTATTTATAAGTAGAATGCGAAATGAAACAATATATCGGAACTATTTTCGTTTAATTCTTAATTTCTTATTATATTTATTACAGGCGTTCTGTTGCAGGCTTCTGGCACTTTCTTGTTAAACGTCATATATCTGTGCCTTTCAAGATCCTGTTTATTACATCGCACCAAATAAACACTGAAAATTTTATCGTCTTCCAGAGTTCGCGGATACAAATTACGAAGCTGATCACTATTATATACACTGCACTTGTGGAGTCCTATCTCCGGAGAGGGGAACTGGTACGTTATACCGTCCTGTCGTTTTCCTGCACAGTTATCGACACAACACTTGTAGTACATTTTGGCTTTACTTAAAACATAGCCATGGAACCACAATCTATCTATGCTTACCATTGCAGTTTTACCTAAGAGGATAAGCTCGGATTGAAAATTAAGAATACTTCACTCGATCAAGTATAAGGCAGTAATGGCGACCTCAACTACATAATTGTCAAAACTAATTCAAAAACTGGTGGCATGGCAAATGACAGATTGATGACGGAAGGGAAGGGGTGAGGGGAGCGAGGTTATTACTTTGGTCATTAATAGCACACCACAGATAATAACGTCAGGATTTTTTCTTTGAAGATTATAGGCCGTGGCACCAGACATGTGCAAGGATGCGTAGCGAGGGTTGTGTTTGTTAAGAACCAATAGAAACACTTCGTTGACCTTCCCTCGCTTAGTGCAGCGCGCATGAAGTGATTCTGTTGGTTCCTAAAAACACATCCCTCGCTACGCATGCTCATGGCTGGTGGAGACGCAGCCTAAAGGTATCTAATAAGGTTTTTTTTTAGCACGTCGGTGGCAAACAAGCGTACGGCCCGCCTGATGGTAAGCGGTCACCGCAGCCTATGGACGGCTGCAACACCAGGGGTGTCACATGCGCGTTGCCGACCCTTTAAAAATGTATACACTCTTTTCTTGAGTACTTGTATTATGTACATAAAAGTAATTTGCGGTATGCCAAACGCAAAAAAATAGGGGATTATGCTTTCGACGAAATTATATTATACGAAATAAAAGAATCCCACGCAAAAATACAAAGAGTTTTAAATGTAAAATTCTCAACAATGTAAAAGTAAAACATGAAACTAATCAAAATTCTTTTTGTCCAATATTTTCACGAGAAAATTAATTATAATCTAGATGTTACCTGAAAGTTTTCTAGCCACAACATAGTCATGGAAAGCCAAATACTAGTGAAAAGTACTTTTTTAAACAAATTTTAATTAACTCTGTCAAAATAATTTATAACGGATGATTTTACATCCATTCATTAATATCGTGGTAGTGAAACTATTGTGTTGTTGTCCATACTAATACAATATATGCGAATGTAACTTTGGTTGTCTGGTACCTGATGGTTGCCATTTTATATTCGCACTCGTATACTTGTCAGACGAGCGTTCGTGGCCCAGCCGCGCCCGTTTACCGCGTGCGGTATGCGAGGTTAAGCAATGTCGGGCGAGGTCAGTCCTTGGATGGGTGACCGCTTTGAGTGGTTACTAACTGAGCGCTCCCGTGCTTTGTAAGGCACGTTAAGCCGTTGATCCTGGTTGCTGTCTATGAAAGCAGTCGTTAAGCCAAGTTACAGGCTTCCGGGCGGCTTGAGAACTTCTAACAGTCAAGTTGCCCACTCACTTGACAAGCCTAATCCCAATAAGGTCTAGTTTCCCCCTCGAGTTGGAAGGTCAGATGGCTGTCGCATTCGTAAAAACTAGTCCCTACTAGTAGCGGACCCCAGTCATCATTCATGATGCAACTGGGAATAACGCTAGGAGGATGATGACTCCCATACTTGTCAGAACGTGACGAATGTCTTATCCATGGTGATATATTTTTTAAGAAAAAAAAAAACGACTTCAATGTGGGAGGCCGGTGAAAGATTATTATACTTAGATGGTGCACTCTTAGATTCCATACAATAAAATAAAAATGACTATAAGTATGTTTATAATGGTAGAAGACTAAGTACCCTCAATTCCTCATTTAATCATGGAAACAAAAACCTTGCTTGCTTGACAAACAAAACGAAGAGAACAAATCGCCAAACGTGAACTACGCGTCGTTGAAGAGTTCCGTTCTGATCATCATCAGCAGTTCCACTTCATCAAATGTCACTTTCATGAATGAAAATGCTTGATTAGTTCATGAAAATACTAAAATCACTATTTGTGTGCCTTTCACATTTGAGGAGTTCCCTCGATTCTTAATGGATCCCATCATCAGAACTCGAGCATGATAAAAATCAATCGTGAAAATAGACCTTGCTTAACAAACACAGCTAGGAGGACAAATCACCAAACGTGAACTTTTCGTCGTTGAAGAGTTCTGTTCTGATCATCATCAGCAGTTCCACTTCATCCAATGTCACATTTTTGGATGCAAATGCTTGACTTGTTGATAAAAACACAAAAATCACTATATGTTTGCCTTAAAGATTTGAGGAGTTCCCTCAATTTCTCATGGATCCCATCACGAGAACTGCGTTTTGACAAAAACGGGACCAATTTGGATATATATATTATACTTACAATAAAAAAAAGAATTTTCCAAATCGGTTAAGAAATGACGGCGTTATAGAGAAACAAACTATGAAAAAAAAAAAAACATACAACCGAATTGATAACCTCCTCTTTTGAAATCTTAAAGTCAGTTAAAAATGTTAACCATCATAGGCCCAGGCTTTCAACCGCTCAACCGATTTAGATGAAATTGTATTCGGTATTTATTTATTTACTTAATACACACACATGTCCGACTTACAGTGGGTACCAAACGCCAGAACATGGAAAAAATACAAAGCAATAGAAAACCAATTAAGGCACAAAATAATACAAACTAAAAAAATGAGCTATGGGTTAACAAATACTGGTATGGTATAAGACAGTTTGAGACCCAGAGAAGGACATACCTACAATGGTTGAAAGTTTGTATGGAGGTTCATTATAAACGAGTTTAACGGGGACCGGGTCGCGGGCCAGTGATAAATACATAAATGCCAATAAACCGAAATATAAATATTTTTAGGATAAATATATTAAAATTAACATGAACTACACGTAAGTAATTCAATACTATTCTCGGGGGTAATACCGCTATCGATTTTTGAAGAAGAAAATAAGTGTCCCCAGAATGAATTTATTACTTTGTATACATACCTACAGCTGTAGCAAACCGACTTCGAAAATTATGTACAAGTAAATTTGCGGACACTTTTTTCTTCTTCTAGAATCAATAGTTTATGATCCTTAGTCAAGTGAGCCCAAAACTCGGAGAAAAACAAATGAAATGCGCCAATTCTTTTCTCAATTTCCCTAGCACTGAAAGTGTTAAAATGGTACTCACCACACTGTGCCCGCTGCGACTCCGGAGGCTCAGGCGCAGCTTCCAATCGCGCTTGGCCGTCCCCCCCTCCGAACTGAAGCTCCTCATCATAGGGAGCGACATGTTACCCCCCCGTCGCTCCCTCTCTCTCTCTCTCCCCTGCATCACTTGCGTCTCTATCGCATGTCACTCACTCGCACTGTCACTATCACATCACTGTTAGGGCAATGCCGGACGCGGGTGAACTGAAGTGCATTGTTGACTCGCGCATCCCCAGTCGTGGGGGTGTCTGGAACAAAATAAGATTATATTAATTATATTGGAAAGCTCTTTAAGCCGTTGATCGCTGCTGTCTATGATAGCAGTCGTTAAGCCAAGTTTGAGGCTTTCAGGCGGCTTGAGAACTTCTAACAGTCAAGTTGCCCACTCACTTGACAAGCCTAATCCCAATTAGATCTAATTTCCCCCTTGGGTTGGAAGGTCAGATCAGATGGCAGTGGCTTCCGCAAAAACTAGTGCCTACGCCACTTATTGGGATTAGGTAGTGAACCCCAGGCTTTCTTCAGAATGCAACTGTACTGGGAATAACTGAACCTGACATCTGAAGGCGAAGGGGTAGGCAAGCTCTTTCCATACAAATTTTGTGCAAGTTTTTCTTCGTTTATGTTTTGCGCTACATTTATTATTTTTGGTCAATATACTTATTTTTCTATTAGCTACGACTTGATGTTTTTTTATTATTTATATATATATATATATTTTAAATAAGCAAAATTTCAACATTAATAATAAATAACATTAAATTTATTCACACAAAAACCCTAAGCATTAAATTTATACATCTGCCAAACTGCAGAACAGTTATACAATTCTGCTTGTTAGGTTCTGCGTATATACAATACGTACAAGCAAAAAATAAAATTAAATGATTTAGTGCCAAAACTAACGAATAAAACTTGCACAACGTTTGTATGGAGAAGGCCGTGCCATACCCTTCGCCGGCAACGCATTTACAATCCCTCTGGTGTTGCGGGTGTCCATGGGCGGCGCTAATTGCTTATCATCAGTTGATTCGTCTGCTTCTTTGCCTCCTAAATATGAATATTCTAACAGACATTGTCAACGGCCGGGAATCAATGGACAGAACAGGGCCAAAACAGGCACAATTGGCATGATGGTCCTTCGTTCAGAAATGAAGATCCCGTGAAAATATTACTTTAGAACAATTACGAGCTTAGTGTGTAAATGTCACCATTCTATATTAACAGCATATACCTGATTTGTATCTGGGGAATAAGGCTATCCTATCTGACGAGTAAGTTCTATCTAACAGACAAATATATAGCCCAAACCAGAGACCTAAATGGCATTAGTCTAGGTTTAGTGCAAGTAAATAACACATTACTGCAGAGGCCGTCAAGTAAGGGATTGCTGGACGAGCTTGGGATAAACGGCCTGGTCGTAGACGAGGCCGGATGAAACGAGTCCTGCAATCCCTGTTCCGGCCGAGGATTGTATAGTACTTTCTCAAACATGTCGTTAGGAAAAAAAACATTAAAAAAACTACAATGTACAAATACAAAACGTCCAAAAATAGCAAAGCATCACGACAAATAACGAAAATTAAATTTAAACACAATACAAGCACCATTTAAAAAAAAACACGAAAGAACATAACAAATACCAAAAAACACGTAAAAACTAAAACAAATACCAAAAAACATGGAAAAACTAAAATAAATGTCGAAATGTACAAAAAATAAGAAAAAACTTTTAAAAAGTCCAAAAATATCAAAATACACAAAAAACGCTACAACATAACACGAAAAAACTAAAAAAGTACATAAATACTCGAAACATTCGAAAAAAAAATACAACAAAATACAAGAACGATAAAAAAAACGGAAAAACAAAAAGAAATACCGATTTATATAACCAATTAAAAATATATATACAAAATCGTGGCGGTTGGCTTTATGTAATATTTCCTTTATCAGTTGATTTTAGTAAGCAAATTTAAAAAGTTAGAGCAGCGGACAATAATGTTAGATTCATACATTCCCCAGACATTACTTCTTGGCCGGCGGCCAAGAAGTAATTTAGGGAGCCATAAACAGGTAACTTCATGTCCTCTTTTCGTGACATTAATGCATACATTTAGGCGCATGTTTGAGAAAAACACATTATTGTAACTCTATTCCCATTATTGCTTATTTCGAATGTCATTTAGAAATATTGTCTTGTTGACCTTTTTTTCCCCTTGTTTGTGTTCATACTCTGACTTACTTATTTACTAGTATCTGCTGATATTAAACATTCCCATCAATCCCAGTCCGTATTCCATTGGGCTAGGCAGAGACCAGATAATTCCAAATACCACGGTCCACCTATGGCGTATTACCAAGCTACTCCTTGACCTAGAGTTAAATTTATACCCGCTTAAGCACCAATATTGAAACGCGGTAACGCCGGTTCCAACCGATTTAACCCCAAAATACCGCGATGAAAGGAATAATGAACGTGTTCGATCGATCTAAGGAAACAATACGAGGCAAGAAGAAAGAACTTACTCGTTAAAATCATTTTAGTAGCTCGAAAATATATATAGGTACAAAGTGATGGAAATATGAGAGCGACTTTATTGTTCTTGTCGTAGGGTTGCTCTGATTTTTAGGTCGATTGGGAACACACGTAATATGTATATGAACTCAACTGTACAAAAAATTTACTAAGTAAATATGTAATGCTTACCATTGCATAATTACATACTAAATTTTTAGTGTATAAAAAAATTGAGAGACAATCTAACACAAATCGACCAGTCCCAAACTAAGCAAAGCTTGTACATGGGTACTAGACGACGATATAAATACTTATATAGATAAATACATACTTAAATACATAGAAAACATCCAAGACCCAGGAATAATATTCGCGAAAAATGCAAAAATAATGCCCTGAATTGGATTCGAACCCGGGACCTCCGGTTTCGCAGGCAGGGCACTACCAATTACGCCAAAGTGGTCGTATGAGAGGAAAATATTAATATTATTTCTTATTGTGGCTCTGTGACCTGTAGATCTCGCGATTGATATTACGTTTTCAACCCCATGGCGCCGCCATTTTGAAAATGCTCCAATAACTGAATCACAAAAATAATCCATAAATAATTATCGAATCTGCTCACCAAAATTTCACGAGAATCGGTCGACAAATGCGACCTGCAGAGGAAAAACGTCCGGAAATCCGCCGGATATCCGTTGACGTCGATTAAAAAAACATACGAGTACGTGTGTCCAATCACAGACAGTATTGAATCAGAATGTCGAAATTTTGGCTCTAGAGAGGTAGCTTACGAGCAACTAAGCAAGTGTTTGAACGAAGTCATGAGATACGCTGAAAAGTATGATACAAGTGTTTTATATTTTCGTATAAACACGTGATTTTATTTGCTTCAAAAAATATTGCGAGTTTTAGTACAGAACTTGAAACCATCCATCTTTATTATGCATTAATAATATGAAGAATACTGTTTCCTTGTGAGAAACAACATGGCAAAGTTTTTCAATAACGCGAAATATCGTAAACAAACTCAAAAGATTGAGAAAAATCCCGAACTCACTTACTCACGCGTGTGGTTAAAGTACTTCAATTGCCTTAAAAGACACATGCGTAAAAATTAGCTTACCCAAAAGCTATGTTTTATGATTAATTAGGTAAAGTGGACTTGTAAGATTGTATCTACGCTATCGATCATTATCTAGCCTTTATCGGCTCAATATCATGTAACATTCGGTGTAATATGTTTACGAGATAAGGCGAATCGACAATGTCGCGATTACGTGAAGACTACATTCACAGACGGATATAATACCATTATTCTCTGTTGGTACGTGGCGTTGTCATCCGGGCTGTGTGAGTAAATACCGGACGATTCACACCAAACTATTTTTTTTCAAAGATGAGTTTTGATATACGTAACCATAAAACGTCTAAATGTTTATTTTCTCCGCTATTTTTTATTAAACAGAATTGGAAGTTTTGTCCATCGAAAACCGCAAATTATTTCAGATACGTACAAAAACCAGTCGCGAACGTTTTTTTTTAGACTGGTTTATGTGTAATACCAGTTAATTGCCACCAATCAAACAAATCTCGTCTTCATAGACAGTTTACGTTCATATATTATTTAGAATCTATATTCCTATAATCTCCCTCGCCTGTTAGTAAAAAAAGCTTTATTTTATAATCTTTGGATAAATAGACTATATGTATTTGAAAAAAACCGGCCATCTTTGGGTCGGACTGGCGCACCGAGGGTTTCGTATAACTAAAAAACAAATGTTTCGTATAACTAAAAAACTTATCAATGTATTGGTATTTATGGGTAAACTATACTTACATAAACATTATCATCAAATTTCAAGATCATGAGTTAGAAAATCGTCGTAATAAAATTTGTGATGAACGGAACGACAGACGGACACGCGAGTGACAGCAATAGGGCTCCATTTGGACCCTTCTAGTACGGAACCCAAAAAGATCATTAAAAATGCATAAATCATTGACTGATATTTAAAGATTGGTAATTACCATAACCACTAAATGGAATTATATCACAAATGTCAATTTACTCACAAAATATCACTCGAGAGGAAATGACTGAAGATATTTGCTCCTGGCCCTAGGACTATTTGTTATCTTGCGATTTTCGTTTACGGTGGCCAGTGCCGATGTACTTAAATAAATTAACGTGAAAAAGATACTGACGCTATCTGTAACGATTAGCCGCCTACTACTGTTATCTGATAGTGATAGTAAAACATGCATTGCTGCTGTTAAAGGTACTCGAGTTATCATGGAGATCGAGAATTCATATTTTGGGTCATCGGAACTAAAAAATATATGTCACCTAGAAACAAGCTTGTTAGGGTTATTATTTACCAGAAAAGTGCGATGATGTGTTTCAAATTGGGATTGAATTTACAGGCCAGTTCGCTCTGTCTGTCAATTTTAGACCAGCTACTGATAAGTATATTTGTAAGCAGAAATGTATTATTAGAGGGAGCGTAGGGCGCTGGCTGTGCGAACAATAAGCTGGCCCGGCGATTTGCACGTTGCAGGTACCGATACAGTTAAAATAACCCTTTTTAGAATTACTACCAATCTTTTTACACGTGCAGCCTGTGGATCAGCGTTGCGCGTTCAGTATAATGACGTGTATAGGGCGCTGTTCGGGATGCCGAGGCACTGCAGTGCCTCCGTGATGTTTGCGGAACGGCGAACTGATCAGAAAGCTGGCCGGCTCGATGATGAGACGAGTGCGTGGCTCCACGAACACCATCCTACAAACGCTGACCGAGAGGTGGCATTCCCCGATACTGCAGCGATGCATGCAGCTCCACCATATTTTGAATACGTATACTTTGCTTACTAACATAGTAGTAATTGTGTTATTAATTTTTATCCGTCATCAAAATTCAAGAACTTGGTTGGTTCATGTCAGTAGAGCAGACAAAACAACACATACATATTATTAAAAATATGGTAATTTGTAATCACCGCTGTACTCCTGTCCCGCCACCAACGATAGCTGTCATCTTATTTCCACTATGAAAATATGTTATTTTGGAAGGGTTTGTAAATGAGATATTTATGTTTATGTAGACACAAAACCAACCAAAAATTTTATAAGCACAAAAAAATGGGCTACGTCGGGCTGGTGGTACAGTTAAATATGTTGTACCTACATATTATAGAAAGAGCGAGATAATCGCCAACAAAATGCTCCGCCGTTTTGCGAAATTATGTAGTTAAAGGTACATGTATTTTTGTATTTTCATGTTACTAATTTAAAAAAAGACGCCGGTTCTCACGGTCCTCGGCCAAGTTCTTTCAGTCCCCGTAAGACTCGACATTCACTTTTTTCTTTAACTGTTGAACAAAGCTTCCCCTTGGTCTAACTCTGCCTCTTGAACCTACAAAGTAAAGATAAAAAACCAAAGACATAGAACTGTTTAAAGAGGATTTTCAGACGTAAATTCACATTACTTTTCTGTCTAGCCGAATGTTTAAATGGTGTTTTAGAGACAGCAAACTTTTTGCGTTGCCAAATGAAGAAACGTTTGTAAAAATACTGTTAAAGGGGAGCCGATTTAAGCTTGAAATGCGCAGAGCGCGGTGCAGCGTCTGTACGGCGCAGGTGCGGTATTGCGGTTTTTTTTAAAGTGAACTCGGTCCGGGGGACGTCGCACCAAAAAACCGCACGGTATAGCGGAGCAGAGGCACCTTGTGTGACATATGAAGCAGTAATCGGCACTATCGATAATCGACAATTTCGGAAAGATCAAAAATACGAGCACAAACCCCCCACCGCCCGCACCGCGCCGCGCGCGCTCTGAGCATTAGGTTTAGAGATCAAAAATGTAAACAAGTGAGTTGCCACCATAAAAAAATTAACTTATGCAGTGGGTAATTGAAAATCATTAAAATACTTGAAAAAATTGACCGCGTTCAAAATTTAAGCGAAATAAATTTGAATGAATACGTAAAAGAACCACTCCGACTTAAATAGCGTTTTTAATAACGTATTGGTGTTGTTTTAATAAAATATGTGGAGATATGATTTATGCTACCGGTAATGACAGGAGGTTTTAAAAAAGGAAAGTCATGTCAGATTGACAGTATTTTGTTTACATTTTTGATCTCTAATTCCATCTCAGACTTTAGTCTACGTCTTAAAATGTATGACGTAGTAATGTTATTAGCATCTCATAGTCTGGTCATATGTACATATGTCCGCGGTAATCGCTGGTGGATGCACACCCTAAACAAAGGAGAGACAGTATCAAGTGGTAAAAGATTATGAATTTGATTTTTGGTACCAGCTTTTATTGCCGTCTGCTTTTATTTAGCCACTGTCACACGACGGGTTTATCTTTTGTAGTCCAGGAGGCCAATTCTCAAGCCGGTCGAGATGATGTCCATTCTAAATGATCTCGATTGACGCAATGTATATAGACAAATCTCACCAAAATGTCGAATATAGCGAAATTTCTTATTCTAGGGCACGATCGAGATTATGTCCAACGACGATCTCAACGTCTATTGTAAGACGCGTTCCGTTTTTTTCGATTGTGTTGGTGTACAATCGAGTGTATAACAATGAATGTATTTATTTATTTTTATCACTTAATAAAATATCTCTTATATCAAAAACAAATGCGTCACTAATTTACTATAATCTAATAGATAATTATGGTGATTTCACACCTCAAACATATTTACGACTATATGCTCGTTTATGTACCTATATTATGGAACCCAATGACTTGACAGTTTCGAGTCAAAGACAACTTGTGATATTTGAGTGCTGTCAATATTTTTCGTCAACTGCCATTCCACCACTGAACGTATCAAAAATATTTAAAAGTCTTTAGCCATTAAATAATTTAAATGAATCGAAATATGTTTCGCAAATATGTTCATTTCTTACTGCTGTAAACAGTCGATCAACTACTTAAGTTGTCAATATTTACCACCAAAGATAAAATTTAAAAAAAATTGTGATAAAACCGACCACTCGTTGCATCTCGAACGTTGGGAGTAGACATATCTCGAGTGTGAGATTTTGAGAATACGCAAATGGGTTTTCGATCGACATCCGCCATTTTTTATCGAGATATGTCTAATAGACATCATCTCTAACGGCCCGAGAATTTTTCAAATATTTCATATTCAAATATTTTAATTCAGATCTTGTGATCCATATATTGTTAGATACAATTTTACTTAAAATCTATGTTAGTACTTAAAATTAACTTATTCTACGAATTACTTAACACATATCATAGTAGTTCTGACCTCATGTACCCAGTGTCACAATATGGGACAGTCAAATTGGCCTCCTGGATTTGCCATGGTTATCTATTGCCCTAATTAATTACATGCCCTGGTATAACCTAAAAACTACGACCGAGACAACCGGGGGATGGGCAGCAGCTTCCCTGGAGTGCGGTGGAGATACTGCGATCGCAAACACGCATCCTCAGCGTGGCGATTGTGGCATTTACCCCCCACGAAATTGGGGGAAGCCTTATGTCCAGCCGCGGACGTCCTTCCGCTGATATGGTGGTGGTGGTGGATTATTATCTGATCTTTGACAATGCAATATTTTGCATTGTCAAAGATCAGAAGTATACCTTTCAGCTCAACCGTTACTAGTCCCAAATTCAGTTGCAAGATTTGGCCCATACATACTAAATAACAGCGCAAGACAAATAAAAGCTTGCAAAACAGTGTTATAGAATCGAAATAGCTACGAATTTAACCCGTACGAGTATGTATATTTTGGAAAATTCAATATCCGGTAGCAATTTTCAAACATTATTTGATTTCCGGCGGCATCCTACTGAAGGCAGATCTTAACATGTAAGTTCTATCCAAAGTTAGTATAATTAGATGTACACAATAATGCTACCTCTGCATGCATTGATAAATAAAGGTACTTAATGGAAAATGCCAAAGGTATAAAACATAATCATCACCATCATCATCATATCAGCCGAAAGACGTCTTGGCCGAAAGGCCTCCCCTAAAGACTGCCATAAAACATAATATTATATTAATATACACAGATAGAATTATAGAGAACGTCAAATGTGGAATATAAGATAATAAGTTTACAATAAAATCAGCCAAGAGCATGTCGGGCCATGCGCAGTGTAGGGTTCCGTAGTTGCTCAATGAACTTACTCTAAAAAATCAATAACAAGCAAAAGGGAATACTTTCGCATCGTTTCATACGTCTTTAACTAAGAAGGGAACTCTTTTTACGATAACTCAAAAAGAAGTCCACTGATCTATAGTTTTCGTTGAGTTTTTATTAAGCTTTACTTTCATGATTTTTTTCGTATGTTTTGGACCCATAATTCAAAAGGTAGAGGGGGTGGACACATTTTTTTTCTCTTTTGGTGTGAATATTTCAGAAAATAATAATGTGAAAATATTCACTTTATCAAAAAAAATTGACGAAGACCTTTAATTATTTTGAAAGACCTTATATCCAACAACACCCCACAGCATAGGGTTGAAGCAAAAAAAATCCCCACTTTACGTTTTTTTAGATTTTATTTTACGACTGTCAGTTTTATTGATTTATATATCCGTACCAAATTTCAGCTTTCTAGCAGTAATAATCACAGATCCAAGCCTCGGATAGATAGACGGACGGACATAGCGAAACTATAAGGGTTCCTAGTTAACTACGGAACCCTAAAAACTAGAGAGCGTCAAATAATATTATGCTCATATAGTAAAAACATAATATCCCCTCTTGTGCTTAGTTCTATTAGTTATTTATTGGTTTAGTTTAAGTTTTAATTTAATATGTAATAAATGTCTGTTCGAACATGCACAACTGTTTTTGTGTAGCCTTTTTATCCAATAATTTTTCAGCTTAAGTAATTATTAAATTTAAGATATAACTTAATTGGAACTATTTGAACCAAATATTCCCTAATTCACGACTACTGGGTGGGTCCCCTTAATGTTGGCCGCATTGCCTCGCCAAATGGCGATGCCGATTCGCTCTGCAAGGAACGAGCCCACCCGACGGTCATGGGGCTCGGCTAAGTAAGTGGCATAACTTTTTTTTAAGTTTTATTGAATCAATCATTAGGGACTGGCTGTTCATATTTGTTTACGGAATAAGAATTTTTTCAACACATTTGCAAATGGCTCTTATTAATTCGCTTTTTGGCCCGTAATCTTGGAAATTACGCGCACGGGCTTTATTTTATATCCCGATTGCTTTACTTTGTAGCTCTCGACAAGTTGTAATTATAAATAGATATGAATGAATACGAAATTTTCAAAATTAACCTGGTTGTACAGTTTATTTTCCGTTTTTGGAGCGAGCTAGATTTGACTTGGCACCTTTTTTCATGTGTCCTGTTTTAGTCAGCTTAACGGCTAGATATAGATTGATTTGGGGACCACTTCCCTCTCTGCGGTCCTATGGGCCGGCATAGGGGAACACTTGGCACTGTTTGGGGTTGATCGGTCCGTAATAAATATTATGTCGATTTTGAGATGTGGTCTTATCGTCTCATGCTTCGTATCAGTTCTCTGCGACATGATCGGTATTCTCTCCTACAGAGCATCATGGTGGGAAATGTATCCAGAAAACGCAAACTTGGAGAAAGTGGACTTGGATTAAGACCGTTGAGCAACTGTTCAGACTGGCACAGGACAAGGAGAATTTTAACAAGCTGACTGCTTTCAGTAATGTAATGGCTCATGAAGAAGAAGAAGATTATTATGTTGTTGTTGGCGCGACCCATCCTATTACACTCGAGCACAAAGTATACGGGTCGGTAAAATATCGTCATATATTCCTAAAATAGTACACTCAATGACTTTAATTGTTGAGCCATTTAGAGCCCACTTTATACTGGACATCATAGTTAGCTTTTTTTTTCAGATTACATAGATCCATAAATTGTTAGTTACAAAATACTTATAAAGACTATAAAGTGTTCAGTATAAGCTGAGCAAATGGCTCAAAAATTTAAGTCCGTGAACGTACAACGTTGTATATGGTGGGTGTGTGTGTATGGGTGACTGCCACTCCTTCATGTTCTGTTACTCTTCCTGCATGCACATAAACATCCTATTTTACGAAATTTGAAATTTTATGTAAGTTCCTAAGTAGAATACAATTTCTTACTTCTTATGTTAATAATCTACTATTAAGTATGGGTATATTCGACCAAACAGAAATGGAATAGACTCTGTTTAAATTATTATTCCTAATTGGTCGAATCTGGCCTAACCTAACTAAGCTATTAATTTTAAAAATGTTAACTCTTTGTTACACTCATATGTGAGCTGTGGTCACCTATAAGTGGCTAAGCATCTTTGCTAGATTTTTGTTTTTAAGACATAATATATGTTTTGTTTTAGATGTATTATCCTTTGGTGGTCCTTAAATAAATAAAATAAAAAATAAATTATATGTACTTAGGTGGTTTTTTAATTCTGTCATAACCATTATTTAACTTTACATTTAAACTGCAAAAATAACTTAAAAGAAAATAACGTTACCAGGTTTAAATCGGGCTCGTAAAAACCTATGAAAAAAAACAACGTTAACGAAGCGAGATATCGCAAAAACGAAATTTTTGAATATTGATATTTTTATGTTAAAATCCCAGAAATTAGAAAAAAGAAAGAAATAAACATTTATTATGTTTTTTCTTTTCATTCTTTCTTCTTTCTAATAATAACTTATATAGTTGGGTACAGTTGGGTTGGGCGATGGTTGGTAATAATATATTATGTTACTATAAAAAAAAACCTTATTGCGGTTATTAAATTCGGGATGACCCGAAATGATTAGTGCGAGTGTATGTTAAGTCGGATAGGTCTCCTGTTATTTTCTAAGTTGAATTTGCTCACCTGCTTATATTTTCATAATATATTATGTTACTATAAAAAAAAACCTTATTGCGGTTATTAAATTCGGGATGATCCGAAATGATTAGTGCGAGTGTATGTTAAGTCGGATAGGTCTCCTGTTATTTTCTAAGTTGAATTTACTCACCTGCTTACATTTTCATAATTCCCCTAGACGGAAAAAGAATGTCCCACGGGAAATCTGAACAGGAACGAAAGTAATGGTTTCTTGCGTTTCACTATCTTTTCAATGATTACAAGTTTCAATGAACGTGCGAGCTAAAGCTTTGTTTTCTTATCTATTTATCTATCTATACATATAAATGCCTTTGTCTTGACTGACTCATTCACCCACTCATCAACGCACAGCCGAAACTACCTGGGACTAGAGAGTTGACATTTTTACTGTAATTCAGGTTAATGGCGTAGACAACCAATAAGAAAGGGTTTTCAAAAATTTTCCTCCTAAAGGGGTGAAATGGGGGTTGAAAGTTTGTATAGGGATGAAGTAAAATTTTAGGTGAGAGAGTTGAAAATTTGTATATGGACACACCTTTTGACAATACAAAAAATGTAATTTCAGGGTTTTGGAAAAATCCACCCCTAAGCGGGTTAAATAAGGGTGTAAAGTTTGCATGGGGATGGAGTAAAATTTTAGGTGAGAGACTTGACACTTTGTGTATAGACTCCTTACTACAAAACAAGAAAAGTAATTTCAGGGTTTTGGAAAAACCCAACCATAAGCGGGTTAAATAGGGGCAGAAATTCCTGAATGACTAACTTAATCAACGCCCAGCCCTGTTTGACCTGGAAAGCTGTTTTTTTCACAGTAGGCTGTTTATATGACGTAAGTAACCACCACGAAGGGATTTTTAGAAATTCAACTCCTAAAGGAGTAAATTTGGGGTTGAATTTTTGTTTGGAAATCATGTGATTTTTAAATAAAAAGTGTAAGATTTTGTACAAAGACGCTTCCTCTAAAGATATGGAAAGTACTTTCGCGGTATTTTAAAATTCACCCTCATGAATGCGTGAAATTGTGGTTAAAAGTTTGCATGGAAAACATGTAAGTCTTTGAATAAGAAGTCACGTCAAATACGGATAAGAAATAATACATTACTACAGAGGCCGGGACGAAAGGGGTTGCCGGCCGAAGACATATAGACATATAGATCTCAGGTGGGCAACCCCATATTTCCCGCCGAGGTATGTATAGTGCTTTTCTCAAACATGCAATGAAATAAACAACAAAAAAATCAAAGTTTTATTTTTAATACGCATACTGGCAGAATGTCATGATGCCTGTGCCACAAATTTATGTGAAATGGAAATTAAAAAAGAGGACTTTGCCGGCCTAGGCCTGCAATATTTGTATGAAATTGCATTAACGACTTCTTGTCCTAGCCGCACCTGAAACGTCATACTTCGCAGCCTATTATAAGGAACATAACATCAATATTTTATTGCATGTTTGAGAAAAGTACTTTTAGTTTGTTAGTAAACGAGTCTATTATTGTGGTGATTAAAGGAGTGACGGTTAATATGTGCTCAAGATCATCACAGGTTTGTCAGTTCTTTTCGTTTTTATACATAACAGGTTATATTTATACTTAGGTCGCAGAATGTGTTTGAAAGTTTCTTATTTCCAATTCAGATATTTATAATAACTCTGCACAGACAAAAAATATATAAGAAGTACCCTCGACCACTTCTCCAAGACACTCAGACGGGAGACGATGGATATCCTCAATAAAGGAGGAGATGTCCAACTGACGGTGATCACACAATAAAGATTAATGAATCAGAGTTAGACAGACAATTCTGAGTAATGCCTTACAATCCTGTGCTGTCACGTACTTTTATTGCTCATATTAATGTAGGGTTATGCAACTCAGTTCAAGGTATCAAATACACCAAGTATGTGAACTAGGGTGATCGGGCGGCTTTGACACTTGAAAATGAGAATGATGAGATAAAAAATTACGAATGCGGCCAATACATAAGTAGCTCCGAAGCTGTTTGGAGAATCTTGAAGTTTCCCATTCATGAATTCAACTTGGAAATGGTCAGCGGGTATACTTTACCTCCAGTAAACATCTCAGAAAAGATAAACATTAAACAGTCCACCTTAGACTACGTTACTGGCTTTCTTTGAAATGCACCCGAAAGCATAATCGCTACTAAATTGTATAAAGAAGTGCTACAATAAAAAATAATTCTACTTATAGTTGTAAATTTCTACATAATAACTACGATTTATTTCGCATTACCAGAATAGATGTGTGTGTGTATGTAAGTTGTGTTTAGTTATAGTTAACTTGGTATGTCCTTTTAAACAACAACAACATAGGCTACAGTTTAATGTTCTGCGCGTGCAAAGCCGCGGGCAACAGCTAGTAACTTATAACCGCGACAAATGATTTTTCTCAAAATTTAACATAAAAATGGCTGTTACTCACTACTTATTTGAAGGCGAAGTATACAGTTTATGGTCAGTCATAAAAAACAATTCTGACTCTCCCCTCGCGACTACAATGTTATAAATTCCATCATTTGTAGTCCCAAGCGTTTACAAAGAAAAAGCAGACTTGCAAATGTTGGCACTAGACATAATTTTCTGTTAGTACCAGGATAAAATGATCCACTTCGATAATTGATGGATATTCAACCTTATTACAGCTGAATTCTGTAAGGTAGTTCCCTAGTTCGGCTGTTCCAAATACGAGCATGTGCTTCACTTAATTTAGTACATATTTGGAATTAGACTTTTTTTAACCGACTTCAAGATTTCAAAGGAGTTTTTAATGTTTGTTACTCCATAACTCCGTCATTTCTTAACCGATTTGGAAAATTATTTTTTTGATTGTAAGTATATATATCCAAATTGGTCCCGTTTTTGTCAAAACGCAGTTCTGATGATGGGATCCATGAGAAATTGAGGGAACTCCTCAAATCTTCAAGGCAAACATATAGTAATTTTTGTGTTTTTATCAACAAGTCAAGCATTTTCATCCAAAAATGTGACATTGGATGAAGTGGAACTGCTGATGATGATCAGAATGGAACTCTTAAACGACGCGTAGTTCATGTTTGGCGATTTGTTCTCTTCGTTTTGTTTGTCAAGCAAGCTAGGTTTTCAGGACACATTTTCCTCAAGCTTGAGTTCTGATGGAGTATTCCATGAGGAATTGATTGTAATTAGGCTGGGTTAAACCAAACCGTATGTAATCGTAAGCTGTGTTCGTTAAAAGTTGAATGTATTGAAAGTTTGACAAGTTTCTATGGGATGACAGCTGCCGGCGCCATATTTAACGTTGATCAGTGTGTGATCGTAAGTCGGTGCAACCCAGCCTTAGTCTTCTACCATTATAAACATACTGATAGCCATTTTTATTTTATTGTATGGAATCTAAGAGTGCACCATCTAAGTATAATAATCTTTCACCGGCCTCCCCCATTGAAGTCGGTTTTTTTTTTCTTAAAAATTATCTTGTACCCCGTCGGAGGTAAACGGCCATACGGCCTACCTGATGGTAAGTGATCACCGCCGCAGTTGTTTCCGTCCCTATAAAAATGTATACACCCCTCTATATTTGATCTCTTGATGCAAAAAAGCGGTACAATTTCAACCAACATTGAATCCCGTTTTAGATTCCACTACAGTTAACCCGTGTCTGTACCGTAGTGTCCATATGTTACGCAGACCTAACCCTCCGGCTACCGTAAATCAAGTGCTTATCAGTTTTGGCACGGCTTTAGGGGGGTTAGCGAAAATACGCTAGCTTGGGGGTGCGGCAAAGCGGCAGTGGGTATTGAGGTCAGACACAGACTGAAAAAGAAATCCCAAGTGGTTATAGGTGAGTCGCGCTTGCACACACTTGGGTATACGCTTTATTCATGCGATATATTTTTTATTTACACCATTATGTGGGTAATTTCAAGTTCGCGACCTAGACTAATATTCGACACACCTGCTCATTGTCGCTAATGTTCATGCAATCGAAACAGATTACGTGGGTAGAGACAGGGAAGATTCATAGTTTGCGGTGTATAAAATTTCGTTTAGTTGTGGTGACGTATTAATCAAAATTTGCCCGCAACACAAAATTGGTATTGTGACCCGTTCATCGCATATTAGATAGGGCTGGTGATACGTCGTACTTAAAATATAATTAAAAAAAATCAAGCGACTTTCATCAACAATTTCACCCCAACACATATATATCGAAATTACCCGCATAATGGTATCATTAAAACATATATGGCATGAATAGAGTGAGAGCAGCTAAAAACTTTCGGAACAGCCCTCGTATATGCAATATATTGCTATCACGAGCTGATCTGATGAAGGAGACAGAAGGGTGGCCATAGCAACTTCTAAACTACACAAGATAAACTCATCGTGTTTGATCTCATTGGAACCGTCTCAACGAGTTGTTGATGACTGTGGAAAGCAAGTACAGTCGGCAATAAAACTTCTATTAAAAATTATATTTCACGATACAAACTTATTTATATCCTTAGGTATGGAACCCTAAAAACATGCCTTTGATACAGAATCTTTTCAAGCAGTAGATTAAAACTGAACGCCCGTCCAATAAAGCAATAAATAATTCGATTTTATTCTATTGACCCTTTGAACGCCAAGAGCCTATAAAGTGGTCGTGTGTCGTCGTGCCCACCACGTCAACATCAACTAAAATGGTCGGAGTGAAGTACTTTGATCATGACAAAATCAATTATAAATAGTTTTTATTATTGGATTTTTGATATCTTGTTGTCTGAGTGATCACTTTATTTAAGTATGATGTCGTTCAAAGGGTTAGTACGGGAAGTTTTTCCGCACACATCTGCCGTAGAAATGTAGGCGCAATACACAGAAATAAATAAATAAATATTGGGATATTAGGGGACAATTTTTACACAAATCAACTAGTCACATAGTAAGCTCAATAAGGCTTGTATTATGGGTACCTACTAGACGACGATATATTTAATAGATATATACTTAAATACATAGAAAATAACAAATGTCTCTGCTCACCACAGAAACAAATGCCCTTACCGGGATTCGAACCCGGGACCTCTAGCTTCGGAGGCAGTGTAGTGTCACGACTAGGCCTAACAAGTAAACAAGCCGACAGGCCGACTAAATACAACTTTAAAGTGTGCTATGGTGGTGCTATGCCATCGTAATACATATTTCCTTTTTGGCCGTTTGGAGGCTTGCTACACCTAAAAACTTAGTGTTCAAATAGCGTCTTTACTGTTTAAGCAAAGAGGTTCAATTTCTAATGGCAGTTATATAAATATCGGATATTTTTAATATTTCTTAACAATACTCTAACACTTATTATTATTTGTTTTCATGTAATTATTAAAAATTGGATTATTTGAGTCTGATTTTTTTTTATTGTGTCTGACATTGGTGAATTTTTACACCTTGCTTTAATTTATTTTACAGTACATATGATGCTACTTTACCGCACGAGTGCGGTAATCAGGAGATTACGTGCATATGTCGAAACTTTAGGGAACCGTATGTACTGTAAAACGTTGTACGATACACGTGCCAATAGATAATCCGCAACTCGTGTAATTTAAAACACTCCCATTGGTCGTGTTTTAATTTACGTTGCGAATTACCTGTTATCTGCACTTGTATCGTAATGTACTATTGTCCAATATTATTCTGTCTTTACAGTACAGCTTTGTACTATTTGAATTTCATTTTTTTGTATTATTTTAAAGTTGAAAACTCTTAACATCTCTGTACCTATTTTTTATTATTTTTAATTGACATTTGAGAACAATTTTTATCTAGTTTATTCTGACAATCGAGACTCCTGTATTATCTTGTATTATTGGATTCGGACATCTAAAGTAAATTAATACATCTCGCGTTACGTACGTGCCCAAGTATTAGTTTGTTGTTTATTACCACTATTTATTTTCATGTCAAAAGAGCCCTTGAGACCTATAAATTTACAGAACAAACGTTTGATTTTGATAATGACAGGTCTAAATCATATTGTAACAGAGTGTATAGGTATATTCTAATGCAAATTGGGACTTACGTGGCCATTTCTTGGATAAGGAAAAATGCTGCGCACAACGGATTTTTGGTAAAACTGGCTGGGATTGAGGCCTGACGCAATGCGGACCGGACTCCGCATTCGTCGCTTAATCTATCGATTTCAATATTCTGGAACTTGTAAAAGGGCTGATTATGGTGTACCGGAATGTGTACTTTAATACGTGATTAATTTAATTTGTTGCCTTTTGTTTGAAAACGTACACGCGAAGACTCTGCGCCTAATGTACATCCACGTAAATTTTAAGAGTAATGACTCATTAGTATTAAGCTAAATAATTATACCTATACATATACGTACAGTGAGACGAAAATTCCGCACAAATAACGCGTTGTTCACGTGTGCACGTTTATACAGAGTGTTTTTATTGAATTCCGTTAATTGCGAGGGCACATTCCTTAGATGAAATAAAGTTATCTTCTCTAAAACACTAGTATCCCAATTCGTACCATTTCGAAGTTATTCAAAAATTCATTTTCGTTAATTGACAACCCTCTAGTATAGTATAAAACATCCTTAACAAATAAACAATGTTGACGTGCGTCACGTGCGGTGTAATTCGAATTCCGAATATTGTCATATTTGACATTACCTTTTGCTTAATTCCACGTCAACTCTTAAGGCCGTTTTGCATTCACCGTTGGTGATATAATTAATTTATTGGTATGAAAAGGAAAAAAAGAATCTTTAATTTCGAAAAACTAAATATGCTACGTCGTGTTAATGGCTATGCACGGCTATATGTTTGATGGAACGGCAATCAATAAAACATCCTGTATATTATCTGTTTTGTTTTCCATTAAGATAGGAAAAACAAAAAAGTTTCAAAAAGTGGTAATTTTATACAAATATCTGTAAGATTTGAATTAGAGGAGAGTATTTTTTAATGATCTGTCCCAAATAATTGATTATTTGGGAAAGTTCATAAACAGCTATCACGTTTCTAATGTTTTCTCAGAATTTGGGCTTATTCGACTGAAAATTATGATTTTAGAAGAAGTGTCCCCCAATTTCCATAGTAAATTTCGATGTCAATATTTTTTTTTTCTTTTTACATTAATGGCAATATAATAAAACTGTTCAAAGGACACTTATTTTCTTTTTATAGAATCGATAGCGTTATTAAAACTGAGTCGAATGAACCATAATAGTCGATATTCTGACCAAGAAAAATTTGCCAATTTTTTAAATGTCCTAAATAATGGATGGTCTAATTCAAATGTTACAGTAAACCCAGCAGTCAGCCTCTTTAGTTTTTTTTTTATGTGGCTGAGTATAGGGTAGGTTTCGAGATAGTAAATTAAAACACCAATAACCAGCCGCCAGGCTGGCTACTAATGTACACAGTGAATAATACTTTTCACCTCAGCGGCTCGAAAATGGCGGTTTTGTTGCGTGAAACTAGTGAGCAAAATGCAATTTTGCTGCGAGCGTGAAAACGACTTTTCCGGCTTGAAAGCAGTGAGCAAAATGCAATTTTGCTGCGAGCGTGAACACGACTTTTCCGGCTTGAAACCAGTGAGCAAAATGCAAGTTTGCTGCGAGTGTGAAAACAACTTTTCCGGCTTGAAACCAGTGAGCAAAATGCAATTTGGCTGCGAGCGTGAAAACGACTTTTCCGGCTTGAAACCAGTGAGCAAAATGCAATTTTGTGGCGAGCGTGAAAAAGACTTTTCCGGCTTGAAGCCAGTGAGCAAAATGCAATTTTGTGGCGAGCGTGAAAAAGACTTTTCCGGCTTGAAACCAGTGAGCAAAATGCAATTTTGCTGCGAGCGTGAAAACGACTTTTCCGGCTTGAAAGCAGTGAGCAAAATGCAATTTTGCTGCGAGCGTGAAAACGACTTTTCCGGCTTGAAAGCAGTGAGCAAAATGCAATTTTGCTGCGAGCGTGAAAAAAACTAACTTTTTAATTTTTCATTTCGTAGGTTAGTTTCAGTAACTTAAGTCTCGCTATCACAATTCCTTTGCGTTATATGTTCTCGCCGCTGAGGTGAAAAGTTGTATATAACACACGATTTGCATCTCGTGTCTTTTGAGTACCTCGCTACGCTCAAGATTCTATCTCAAGATTCTATTTCGCTTGCTCGGGGCTCAACATCAACACTCGCAGCAAAAATCTACTTTGCTCTCTTGTTGAACAAATAACTATTCCCGTCGGCTAAGCTCGGAATATAACTAGACCCGAAGAAGTTTCAATCGGTTACCGGTTACATTGTATTATTTAGCATCTGTCATCTCTAAAGGCAAAATACTGCCAATTGTCATTCTGACATTAGAAATAAAGTTTCAAATTATACCCGCCTAATTATATCATGTAGAAATGTAACATTTAGGTTATAATAATATGAAAATTATTCTTTTTAACCTTTATTTCCATAAATAGGCTTAACCGAATATATTTGGTGACGTACTGCAAAAGTTATATCGTTAGTCTGTATCGACTAAGGAATGGGTGGTTCGATAAACAGAGGTCGATAATTGAAGTGACTGTAATTAAATGCACTTTTTATTCAATTTTATTTTTTCAAGATTGTGTAAAAAAAAAAGAAAACGTTGAATTACATATATGGTCGTCATCATCAGCCGATTAACACTAATTCGGGATCTCTATAGAAATCCTTACTCTGAGTCGAGTTATTATGATAATACCTATACTCTACCTGATTATATATGTGTATTAGATACCATAAAATTAATGAACACGTCAACCGACTTGGGTGCATAAGAATAGTAACTTAAAAAAATAGAAGTATCGAGACTTGCACAACACTATCAGAAATGTTACTGTCAGTGTTATAGGATTCTCATGTCTGGCCGCGGCGGGTACAACAGACACGAACTTATCAATAATTTTATACGATAATCGATAGCCACTTCGTGTCTAGTGTATTCCAAGCTTAGCCGATGACAAAGCATTATTCACTGTATCTGTTGCGGTTGAATGGGTGCCAATACGCAAAAATTAGCATTGTAAAAACGGAAAAACTACCCTTTAAAAGTGCGACCCGACCGCAGCTTAAAAAACGGTCACGATACGGAATTGCAGTGACGCGTCGTATGCGTACCGTTTTTGACGCATGCTCCCCACACCGCCGCTTAAAATACGCTGACGCACCGTAAACTGATCTGCGTAAAAATCGCAAAAAAATATTACACGGAGATCTTATGGCAGACACCACACCGGTGACGTAAAAGACGCAACTGTTTTGTAAATGCAGCGTTTTTTACGCAAAGATTTGCGAATCGGGTTTTCTCGGTTATTGTCACACTTCGTTTTTCACATAGAGATCATCAGATTCTAGACATACCTTTTAAAAAAGGAAAACATTAAGCCGACCATTCAAGAAATACTGATTAGCACATCAAATAATCTGAACGCAAAAAAAGACAAAACGCTGTTTTGTTGTACTTAAATTTGAATGATTAGTTGTGCAAATCTGTATTCTTAGGTTTTTTTTAAATACTATCCTTTAAATATGTTTTTTTTTATTAATATAGGTATCTGAAGCATGATTTTGACGCAGTGTATTTTAAGCACCGGTTTGGAAAGTTGGCGTCAAAAAAGATTCGCGTGAAGCACGTCACTGCGATTCCGTACCGTCACCGTTTTTTAAGCAGCGATGTGGGGAGCATGCTTCAAAAACGGTACGCATACGACGCGTCACTGCGATTCCGTATCGTGACCGTTTTTTAAGCTGCGGTCTGGTCGCACCTTTACACGTTTCTTTGTAAAAGTAGTTCAAATAAGGTTTGTATGTAAAGCTACTCAAAACGTCTCAATATGAGCGTATTCCTATTTTATTTGTGAATACGACTTTCCCCGCAGATGAGTTTTTTCTCCGTAAACCCCTGTATCGAAAATTTCGTCGAAAGCATTAACGCCGTTTTCAAAAACCCCGAAGTAAATAAAATCGATAAAAGGTAGTATAAGTGTTTGTTATTATTGTGGCAATTTCATAAGAATGGACGTATTTGGACTTCTCCAAAAGGATCCTAGTCTGTTCATTCCATATAAATGCCTTTTCAGTCTGAAAATGGTTACATAGAAAAACTATGTTTTCCCATTATTCCCTAAGCCTAGTAATTACTACATCTATAATGACAGCCCATTTATAATGTTATTGACCATACAAATGCCTAATGGATTGAGACAAGCCGCCACTAACATTGGGTTCGTCGCCGACTGCTCAAAACTGAAACGTGTTAAATCACGCACAAGTCTTACACATATAAGTCATTCATCACATCAAGTTAGAAGCGGAATTAGAACTGACTGTACTTGGAATTTGAGTCTTGAGTCTTGGGTTTAAGGTTGACATTGCGTTAACATTCAGGTCAATTGGGAGGTGACGATTGACTCGGTAATAAGTTATAATGTCCCGTTTACACGATAGGCAATCCAGAAGCCCACTGCGGCCCATGATACGCATGAAAGGACGTAAATTGCACCTCCGAAGTGCAAACGAGCCGGCTTTAACGGAAGTGTCAAGACGCACAAGCTATCTGGTTGATTACGTAACTCTGCAGGTTACGTACGAATTGTACGATTGTAATTTTTGTTAAACGTATTTATGTTAAAAGAGATCATTATCTCAAAAACCGGCCAAGTGTGTGGCACTACTACTCCACATTTATCACCATCACAGAGTATAATAGTAATCCACCACTTTTCTGTACTTTGAATTGAAAAAAAGTCGTATTTTCATAGAAATCTCGCAGCACCTACGTCCTTTTGTTGGGGCAAGGCAGTTTATTACCGATAATTCAAAAGTTGGACTTATAGACTTCTAGACTTTCCTGTTATTTGTAGCTAAAGGACAACTTTCTGTATATTATTCAGAATTTTAGGCCCTTAGCTCCGAAGATAAAGGGGAGTGTTGTGTGCGGATGGTCAAGTTTCGCGTATTTTCTTATATAATTACGAACAATTTGTCTTAAAACTAAAAATATTTGAGAGTATTACAACGATGTGATTTGTTACACAATATATTTTGTAAAACTATAAATTTATATTAAATCCCCTAAAAGTGCCCCCCTGTTTTAAATTCATTTATTTACGTTGCATGTGGAGATCCTGATCCAATTTTGTAACGACATTGATCGCCGAGGAACTCTAACCCCCGAAAATCAGGTTTTTTACCTAGGCCTGGGGCTACAAGAATTGACCACGGCTCAAGACCCTGTTGTACAAAAATTGTATTACGTATGCCGTGTGACCTTATGTTAATGTACGGTTAACCAATTTGATTTCGTTGCCACTTCGTACTTTGTCACACTGAAAATCAATATGAAAGCTGCTAGAGATCCCATACCATTGTTATTGTGACAAGGTACAAAGTGGCCCAGAAATCAAATTGATTGACTGTAAGAATAAATTGTCAAAACTCAAATCAAATATCCTGGGTTGGGTCACCGATTTATTTGTACCAAATCTCAACTTAATCGATCGTGTAGCAAATTGGCAAAATACAATGTTTTTTTTTTGAAAGCGGCACGCGTCAATGCCTGTATTCTGCCGCCATTTCGAATTTGAATTAAATCAAAGTATTTTGCTGTCGTTAATAAATATTGTATGCAAAGTTACATAACTAGATCTTAATTTTCTAGAGTATCTAATTACAAAACTCGCTACGCTCCTTTTGTTACAGCCACTGTCGGAGTTCGCGAACCCATTATTGTTTAACTGTTGTATATAATACTATTGTAATAAAAATGGGTTTCGAGGATAACAACGTTTCGGAGCTCCATACTTTGCAGATTACTGTATGTATGTTGTTTTCAAATTTAAATTTTTTAATCAATGAGGCATAAAATGCGCACACAGTGCTAACTGCCGCCGCGATAGGTACTCATGATTAAGGACCGCGGACCGCTCTGAAACTTGTCGAGCGATATTCGACCTTAAAGACGTGAGTGACCCGTTTCATTATATTTAATACGCATAAAACGGTTTGAAAACTACTCATTCTTACAATAATTTACAAAGGAGGAGCCTTAATTAACGACCCAATTTCTTTATCCTTGACTCGATGGAGCATCGCCGTCTCATTAATATTACTGAAGTTTTCCACCGAGCGAACCGTATTGTGAATTGTTTTTTATGGAGAACGTGAAACATGTAGGCGTGACTTGAGAGCTTTGAAAGGAAATCGTATTTTCATGATCAAGTATTAGGCCATAAAAAAATGTTGACGCATTAAAACACGGATGTGGTTTTATGGAACCGGCCGTAGGCGAGTTCCATAATAAGATCACACGAGTGTTTTAAGGACTGACTATATACAGATGCATATAGAATAGTACATTACGATACAATTGCAGAAAACAGGAAATTCGCAACGAGTGGTGATAAATTAAAACACGACGGAAGGGAGTGTTTTAAATCGACACGAGTTGCGAATTACCTGTTCGCACGTGTAT
Source organism: Notocelia uddmanniana (assembly GCA_905163555.1). Lineage (NCBI taxonomy): Eukaryota > Metazoa > Arthropoda > Insecta > Lepidoptera > Tortricidae > Notocelia > Notocelia uddmanniana. The sequence continues at coordinate 71,206,537 of LR991052.1, forward strand.
CGTACAACGTTGTACAGTACATATGGCTCTTTAAAGTTTCGACATAATATGCACGTAATCTGATGATTACCGCACTGTAAATTTATTTACATCCATATTTAAAATCAACAGTAAAACATTTATTTATGTACAACGAAAATATATACAAGAATACTTAACCAAAATAATATAAAGAAAATTAAAACTAACTTAAATCTAAAACGGGCGTTCGAGGCATTGTACCGAGGATGCTGGCGCCATTTCCTCGCTGTATCGCAATACTGATACGTTGAGCGAGGAAACCGCCAGCTCTTCGGTCACCAGTTACGTCAACCAGACGCTTCGCAATTTCTGCAAATAACTTATGCGCGCTGGGACCCCATGGACCTAGAGTTTCGAAAAAAAAAAAAAATATTTCGTAGTCATAAAAAAAAAAAAATTATTCAATAACACAAACAAGTTACAAAATTGATTGAATTGATTGTTATGACGCGCGCGCGGGGAGAAGGCAGGGCCGAGAGCGGCTTACTCGTATGATTATTAAAAAAAACCGGCCAAGAGCGTGTCGGGCCACGGTCAGTGTAGGGTTCCGTAGTTTTCCGTCCGTCACATTTAGGCTGGGTTGCACCAAACCGTCTGTAATCGTAAGCTGTGTTCGTTAAAATTTCAATGTATGGAAAGTTTGACAAGTTTCTATGGGATGACAGCTGCCGGCGCCATATTTAACGTTGATCAGTCTGTGATCGTAAGTCGGTGCAACCCAGCCTAAGTTGACATATTAAGTACAGAAACACAAAACCCTAAAAACGGGCCCTAATGTATGGGCGCACCTGCTCAGACCCCATTAAATCAGGAAAAATCTTAACACCGCCATGTAGAAATGAGCGTTCCACGTACAGCGACATCTATCGGCAAATTAAGTAAACTATTGCGCGCGAGCTTAAAGTATGGAAGATGATTTTTATGGAATAATTCTTTATTGCGTGAACCGATTTTCACCGGTTTTACTTTATTTGAAAGCACGTCATTTCATTGTGATTTTGTAGAAATGACAGGTACAATAAACACCTGCTTATACGGTTAAATTACAAACTTAGTTCAGAAATTATTTTTGTAATTTTTTCAAAAAGTATTCAACCTATCAAGTTCAAAATAATTTTCCTACAAAGTTTTTATAAAGTTCTACTTTTGAATTTTTTTTCATATTTTTAAAACTTATGGTTCAAAAGTTAGAGGGGGGGGGAGACACATTTTTTTTTACTTCTGGAGCGATTATTTCCGAAAATATTAACATTATCAAAAAATGATTTTAGTAAACCCCTATTTATTTTTAAATACCTATCTAACAATATATCACACGTTAGGGTTAAAATGAAAAAAGAAATCACTCCCCACTTTACGTATAGGGGAGGTACCCTAATAAAATATTTTTTTCCACTTTTTATTTTACCACTTTGTCGGCGTAATTGATATACATATTAGTACCAAATTTCAGCTTTCTAGTGCTAACGGTCACTGAGATTATCCGCGGACGGACGGACGGACAGACGGACGGACAGACATGGCGAAACTATAAGGGTTCCTAGTTGACTACGGAACCCTAAAAACTTGTCTTTACTGATAACATTTAAAGAGGATTTACGAAATTGTTGTAGATAAACTCATGAAAGTTTTAGATAATAGTCTTTTTTTTGCTTTTGTTGTGTGTAGTAGAAAGAAACAGTTTTTCGTTTGAAATTTGTCGTGTTGGAGTGATGTCTGAAGCAATATTTCTTATTGAAACATCCAACGACATGCAGAATCTATGCATAATATAATAAAATAAAAAATAAAAAGCCGTTTATTTCAGTGCAGATTACAAAAGAAAATAATGTTTTAATCCTATGTTAGTATTTTACATTTGGTTATAATATAAGTTTAGTTTTGTAATTTAGTTATAATTTGTTTTGATGTTTATTTATCGTGAGTTAGATATATTCTATTTTTTAATTATTTATTTATCTGCAAGAACCCCTCTGCAGGTGAAGGCCTCCTCCAAAGATAGCCAGTCCTCTCTAGATTGGGCTACTTGAACCCAGTTGTGGCCAGCCGGTTTTTTAAGTTCGTCTTCCCAATTAGCTACAGGTCTACCTCTCCTTCTTTTGCCTTGTGGTGCCCATGTGGTCACCCTTTTGGTCCATCTCTGGTCTCGTAGGCGCGCTATATGTCCGGCCCACTTCCATTTTAGTGATTGAGCGTGAACCAATCCATCCCTAGTCTTGGTGATTAGGTATGCTTAATAGTTCTGTATTAATATTATGTACTATCTACAGAATCATAATTACTATCTAACAAAAAGACAACGTCAAGATACGTGTCAATTTTTGCAGAAAATGGCCTAAAAGCGTTTTAACTTATGAAGATCATTTAACGTAAACACGTTAAAAAAAGACACTGACCTCATTTAAAGACTTTTGTTTTTATTTACTCATGAAACGTTTTTATATGGTTTTAAGATAAATGCGTATTGGGAAATTATCGGACTGCAAGTTCTGTTCAAGACTCAACATTTAACCTGTACAGTCACAAAGTGGTCTACAGCTTTGAATTTTAATTTTAACAACAAATAATAAAGTCGAAAAGTGGTAGAACGATTGTATGGCCGTACTAAGAAAGCTACTGCCATCTGATCTTAGACCAGTTTTCACGATGGTTTCTTTTACTAGAAAGCTTCTGTTAAATATCAAACGATATTTCGTCAGTAAGTGCTTCTGGGAAACCCGGTGATACTTACAGGAGTTTGAACGCATAAAATCGATACTGACATTTGAATAAAAGTTCACGAGAAGACAATGTACAGCTGGTGAAAGGGGTCACAGCGAATTAAATTCTCATTAGAGTCTTCTATGTTTGATGATATTCAATCGCGCAATAAGGTCCTATTTACCCGACTGCAGCGAAGTCCGTAAAGAGGGTTGTATGTTTGACCTGTGTATTTATGTCCGCTCGTAACTATTCAACGGCTCAATCGATTATGATTTATGATAAAATTGATAAATTATACAATATAAGATTTGTCTTAATAGCGTGTGAGTCACTTTTTATATACTTTCGTGGCTTTCAAAATCTTCTTCTTTTTCAAACTTGAGCTACCCAATGCTGCGTAAAGGTCTCTTCCATGTTAGCCCATTCTGTGCAGTTCTGTGCTTTCCTCATCCAATCCTTCTCAGCCACTCGTACCAAATCGTCAGTCAATCTCGCGGGTTGCCTTCCCACATTTCTGCGCCCCGTCAGCGGTCTCCATTCCAGCAACTTTCTTCCCTATCTTCCATCATACCTACGGTATATATGGCCCACCCACTCCCACTTCCTAGTGGATATGGCTTTGCTATGTCGGTTAGTTTTGTTCTCCCAAGGTATTACGGACCTGATCGCGGAGAGAATGGCCTTTCAAAATAAAGGGCTTTAAAAAGTGAGTAGGATAATAAATTTCATAACAGTTTGGAGGTAGTTTATTGTCAACGAAACGTTAAATAGTTGTCAGCTCTCCGACGGCCTCAGACAGACCTCGGTCAGTCGGCCTTCTTAGCCTAGTTGGTAGTGACACTGCCTCCGAAGCTAAAGGTACCGGGTTCGAATCCCGGCCAAGGCATTATTTGTGCATTTAGCACGGATAATTGTTCTTGGGTCTTGGATGTTTTCTATGGCCGCTGCCGTGGCATGCTCGCTTCGCTCGCTCGGCTGGCGCGTTGTAGGTTGCCAGTTCTACTAACACTCTGTACCATTGAGGGAACTATTGGGAAAAAGTCTGACTAGCTCCGCCACGGAACTACTTCCTACCACTGGTCTACTCGTGCCGGGAATGAACTCACGCCTCGCTACTGGTGGCTTTTATAGGTTAGGTCTTTTATTATGCGTTTCTATTTTTATAGATATTTACCGTTACGCCGACGACCACTTTGGCTTAGTAACCCTGCCTACGAAGCCGGAGGTCCCGGGTTCGAATCCCGGCCAGGGCATTATTTGTGTATGTTTCGCACGAATATTTGTTCCTGGGACTTGGATATTATCTATGTATTTATCTATATAAGTATGTATATCGTCATCTAGTGCCCATAGTACAAGCTTTGCTTAGTTTGGGACTAGGTCGATTTGTGTATTGTCCCCCAATATTTATTTATTTAGCTTAAAGTTTAAAAAAAATCTTTTTAACAAAACGCGAGTGCCAGATAGGCCCCATTGAATCGCGCAGACAAGGTAAGCATCATTTAATTAGCAGAGTGTTAATTAGTACTAACGATGATTAAGCGACTCAGCTTTATCACTGGTTGGCAGTCGATGTTATAAATGGAGTTATGGTACAGTCGAAATCATCTCGCTCGTATTTAGAGCAGACCAACTGCGGAAGTACATCCATCTGACAGAAGATAAAACCATTTGATTGGCCCAAGAACTCTGTTATTTCGGCAACTTTTTTTTTTCCTGTCGCCAGTTGCCATGGTTACGTTTCCTGCGAAATATTTGACAACATTTCAAATTTGCAAGTTGTATAAAATATTATTTTTGTTCCCAATTCTAAAGATTTCCATTACAGATTCGCTTCTCTACAGATTCTCAATTCTACAGATTCTGAATTCTGCAGATTTCCAATTCTACAGATTCCGATTGACGGAGCCCCGCGCGCGGCTCCTATTTCTGCGCAGTATGGCCTTCGAGCATCTGAAGATACCTAACGAACCTAACCTGGGGCCGTTGTAGATCACCTATAGGAGAGCTTATTTAGATTAACAAATCTGTAGAGTTGGGAATCTGTAACCTTGAGAATCTGTAAAATTGGGAATATGTACACGTGAGAATCTGTAGAATTGCAAATCTGGAAACTTGAGAATCTGTAAAATTGGGAATATGTGAACATGGGAATCTGGTGAATTGGGAATCTGTAGACGTGCGCCGATACATAATATTAACTCATTTCGTTAACTTGTCAACAAGAAACCCAAAAATATATTATTTATATTTTTATAGCTATTAGTTTTCAAGATATTTACGTAAATGTGAAGAAAGCCTGTGATGCCTTAGTAAATTAATCAGTAACATGTTATTTCAGAATTAGGTGAAGCTAAATAACCTTTTTCCGATCTTTAACTCACGTTCGATTTGGTTGCAGACCTTGCCTAGTGCAGGAGCCAATGTTCAAGTTTATCTAAAATATAATCGAAAGTGTACTTCATTCCTGTATCTAACTACGAGTACATGCTTGCGGAAATAAACTTTTACTTACTACCGAGCGAGATCAAAATCAAAAATCAAAATCAAAAATTTTATTCTGCAAATAGGCCACAAGGGCACTTTTACAAGTCAACACATGAATTATACAATTAAATAAATTGACAATGATAATTATAATGTTTTCAAAACAGAATTGCAGAACTAAAAAAAGTAGACAATAATAATAATGATTTTAAAACTATAGTGATTAACAAACTCACAATATTCAATTAAAATTAACTTATAATACATTATATAAAAAAAAAACATATAAACACCCCTGGAGTTGCAGGCGTTCAGAGGCTGCGGTGAACGCTTACCATCAGGCGAGCCGTACGCAAGTTTGCCACCGACGTGGTATAAAATAAATTTTTACGATAGGTTTTTTTTCTTTCCATAAGCTACTGCCGTTTTTGATGGCGACCATGGCGACACTTTACCACAGATCCTGGTTGCATCTTAAGCTATTCGCTTCGAAACCCCAGCTTCCCTTCATTTTCCTAGCGTAACCATTTCAGAACAAGGCTACCGCGAATAAAGGGCAAACACGTCTCGCTTTTTGGACGGATTCCAGCATTTGTATATGAGATTTAACGTAAACGTTCACGATATTTTGGGCCGTAAGGTTTTACCAATTAGCTACATAATTGCGTGAAATGAAACGGACTTAAGGCAATTTGGATTTTGAGTACAAGTTGCGCAATGTGAATCCAGAGGGTAGAAGCTATGATAAAGTGCCGCTAACAAAAAAATCTACAACCGTGTGTCTTATTCATATAGCAACATATATTTTAATAATTGCAGGTACCTAGGATTCAAAGAACAATGTGAGAATGAATTAATGAAAATTATTAGTTGGATGTGTATGTGGACCAATTTCTTGTAAAGTTACCCATATAAATTGTATGACAAAATATTCATATTCAAATCATTTATTGTATACATGTGTTTAAATGATACAATAAATGATACTGCGATCGCCAACCCGCACGCCAAGCGTGGCGATTTTGGTATATACCCCCTGTGAATTTAGGGGAGGCCTATGTCCAGCAGTGGACACCCTTTGGCTGATATGGTGGTGATGGAGCGTTTACATTGGTGTCAAAAATACACTATGTTTCAAAATGTACCCTTTCGGGCATAGCAATCTTCTACAACATCGACAACTAACTATAATTACTTTATAATAAAGATGTGAGAATAATCAAACATTTACCATTAATTAAAAACGATTCATACATTATTCTTAAGAGGGCGCAGTACACTCGGTTCTCCATACAAACGTATTTATGCTCTCATTTTAAAACGCCATTCTTGAATGACATGAAACTTTGTATACACAATGGAATCCGGCATATCTAGGTCGGAAATTGGTTTCTGTTGCTAGATATTGTAAAAGAAAAAAAAATACAGCGGTTTTTTGAGTTTTTTACGGCTTGTATGAAAACCTTAATAATCTTTGTATATTTTTCCATTATAATTTCAAGCAACAGAAACTAATTTCCGACCTAGATATGCCGGATCCCGTTGTGTAGGTATACAAAGGTTCATGTTATTCTAGCATGGCGTTTTAAAATGAGAGCATAAATACGTTTGTATAGAGAACCAAACGTACTGAGCACTCTTAAGCGCATATTAAATTCCATCCATTAGTATTATAAATTTCAATTAATTTCTGTTTTTTTTTTTATGATAGACTGACCAGCGATTGGCCTTAGTCTCACCTGATGGAAAGCGATGACAAGGCCTAAGATATTGCTCACTGATTCAGTAATAGCCTATTCACTCTTGTCTTGTTTTATAGGCTTATTCTGTTATTTATAATATATTTCTTATCTACCTACATTATGAATAAATTTAAAAATAAATACCAAAATTAAAGTTAATTAATTTCTTTGAGATTGTCAGTCCAACGTTAATTTAAGGAATAATAACAATTAGTAAAAATAACTTTAGTTGCTATAATAGACATGTTATTAGCCCAGTGCTTTAAAACCATTATGTAGATTATTGTAATAAATAATTATATATCTTGATTGTGGCGTATAGCATTTTTATTTTGGCGGATGGAAGAAGAATCTGATATTTATTCCGGGTATTTTGGGGCTCTTTAAACAAGTGCTTGTTTTCCATACGTAAAGTGCCAACGTCAGAATACAGGGTGGCTCATTTAGATAAGTCAGTATGGGTAAGTCTGAATCTATAAGATATACGAAGATCTGTTCTTAGGAATCATGAATCGATTTTAATAACAAGAAAAACTGCATCCATACATTAAAAGAAAAACCTGTACTCAGCACGATAATCGAACCCGGTCGTTTTGAAAAAGAAACTAACACTCTTTCTATTTAGATATCGATTGTCTAGGTCTTAAGCAGTGTTTCTATGAAAAACGATGTCTAAAATGAATAAAATGCATTGTTTCCACATACTTTATTTAAGTAGGTGTTCGAAGTGACCACCGTTACAATATTCAACAAGTTCAGGCATGTAACATCAATAACGAATCAAAAGCTTTAACAGTGATCCAAAAATGTGGTCCTCGTCTAGTTGTTTACGTATACTTTGCACACACCCAAATCGATTGTGGCAGCTGTAAATACCAAGAGGAGTCTTGTAGGTTGTACAAGTCTATTGTCTCATTTGTGTCTCTCATTGAATTTCTATTCTTCGATTATTTATTAATCCCATAACAGGAAAGTAGAAACATATAAACCAATTTAACTTGTCTATTCAAGCATAAAGCAAAGAAAATTCTTATTAGGAATAAGTAGGTCTATTCAGTATAGAGCATAGGATTGGTAATGCTTTGGTATTTACTATAGCTGAGCGGTTAGGTGGACTGATACAGGTCTGGTAAAGATCGGGGGGGGGGGGGGGGGGATTCGGGGGGATTCACAGTCATTGTGGCACTCTTTAGGGGAAGCCTATGTCCAGCAGTGAAGGTCATTTTGCTGATAATATGATGATGAGTTGTAAGGCTCGCGACTTTCATTCTAGAGGGAGTTCGAAGTAAGACTCGGTCGGGTTGAGAAAAAACAGTCACTTTCCCAAAACTTGGGACAAAATACTTCTATAGGATACAACCGGGAAACGATAGGAGGATGATGTCTCTCCTTAAATTGCCTTCATTAACAATTCATAGTATTCATAAATAATGTCAAACAACATAATTTATTTATAGAATAACCCGGGCACTTGTATGTAAAACCGCCAAATAAAGAGAAATTTGCTCCGGCCCGTTTTCAAACAACCGCAACCAGAAAATGCGTCAATAAAATATGCTTTTAATATTCATCATATTCAGTTTTAAACGCGATCACCGATATAGAACGGTTTACCGCCGACCGACAAACATGTACAGGGTGTGGCCTGCAATAGGAGCAAAGAAATTAAAGGCTGCTTCCTCAGAGCATATACAGTAGCCTCTTGTGTCATTTTTTTTTTATCTTTTTTCACTTGGGAGAAATGTTGATCTAAAGTTATGAGCTCCAAGTAATGGATCTTGGCACCACGAGATTATAGCGCCGCAGTCACTGCTGATATTGAAGTAGCATCTAGTTGTGTCTATCCTATTAAGCAGAGTCATAACCTTTGTTGCATTTTAGGTTTAATAGGATATTTTTGGGTTTTTATAATTTTTTTTATTCATTTCTTTATAGTTTTTTTTCTTAAATAAATAGTTATTATTATAGCTCCAGTAGAGTAAAAACGCACTTATAAGCTATATTATTGCGAACAAGAGCTCAATAGTGTACCGTTAAATTTTTTGCTCCTATTACAGGCCACACCTTGTTTGTTTTCTTATAATTGATTATAATTGAAAACGTAATGCATCCATCATCATCTTCCAAAAGGGTTTGGCGCTAAAACCCAAAATTAACCGTAAGCACTATGTTTTCGAAAGTGACTGGTATCTGATCTTCCAACTTAGTGTTAAAGTCGATGTTTCCTTCATCTACCAATAGTACATTACTGCCGAGACCAGCTGACTCATACTCGTCCATGATGGCACTTACGGTCGAAGGATTTATAATATACGTATTTTCTCATAATATTTTATATTCTAAGGATTCAGTAATAAAAAATCGCGTTTCAGCCTTTCCCTTGCGCACGGGTGCGGTGGCAGCCATGTTGCAGCGTCCTGCGTGCAGCTCGGCCCTTAGCCGCCAACACTTGATGTGCAATGGGTTTTCCATGATGATGATAATGATTTATTCATTTATTGTAATGCGATGCATACATATTAAGCTGTTACGTATTAATTATAATTAATTTCACGATATCCTATTAGGGCACACAACAAGTTATTACAATTCAAGTGGAAACAAGTCACTGCACTATGTTATAATTATGAAATCAAAGGCTACCTACATTGCTAAACTGTCGTCATCGAGGAATGCGTCCGAGTAATAGCAGTTCTCTATTAATAGGTTTTTTAATTCAGTTATAAATATCTCATCATTAGGTTGAAATTTGATCTCATCCGGGACATGATTAAAGATTAGAATGCATTTATACTGCGGACTTTTTTGTACATGGCTAAATTGGATTATGGCAATGCGAATTTATTTCTGTATTGCTTTCTAGTTTTGAAAGTGTCAGGTTTTACTGGAAATAGTTCTGGGTGTTTGCGAACAAAGAGTGCAGCTTCCAGTATATATATACTTATAGATGGTAGTGTCAGGAGTTTATGTTTTATGAACTGGGGGCGGCAGCTGTTCGGAATGCGTATATTCGCTAGAATTCCAATGTGTCTTTTTACATGACGAAGAGTTGGTGGGCCTCTGCGCTGGCTCCCCATAGGACCGCGCCATATCGGAGGCTTGAATAGATTGTAAGCGAAGTATGCTGACAAGGCAGACTCAAAACTTCTTCGTTGGAAGCTTGTATGAGTTAGCTGCCGTACATTCAACGTTTTACATTTTAGTTCCGTTATTATAAGCTTTTCAATTGTGGTGTCTCGAATGAAGAAGTGATGCAATGAATATAAGAAAACAGACAAACACTGACGGTCATAAGACAACCGCTAAGATACGATCTTTTCCTTCAGAAATTTTTAGATGGGAGGATTTAAGGAAAGAGAGGAACGAGAAGACCAAGAAGAAACTACTTTGAACTAATAAAAGAGAAGGTTAGTAACGTGTATCATCAGAAGGTTGAGGAGTTAGCAGAGGACGGAAAGGGCCGATGATTGAGACGCTGACAAGAGTAGTCAACTTTGAATTAGATTAATACTAACGTGAAATGGCGCTTAAATTATGAACCAACGTTTTAAGGATGATTCACAATAGACCGTTCCGTGTCCGGGCCGGTTTTGGTTATGGTTCGGTTTATTTTGTGACGTTTACGTCAATTCTATTTAGTGGCGTTTATCACCGCGTTGCCTAGTGTAAACACATTTACCATTTATTTTTTAAGTGTAACTTTCGGCGCCAAGCACCTGTAGACATATACTGCTCAATTTGAAATAAAATTGATGTGTACAAGAGAGCCCGGGTTCCATTTTCCTTTTTTAAATTATGACTATAAGCAATTAAAAAATAATTAATATTGTTTTCTCTACAAACAGAAATTCGGATGACGTTAATGAAGTGACAAGTAAAACTGTGATGGCCACTACCAAGCCTATGCCACCATGTTCACAAAAATATTATAGAACTGGTAGTTCGTTATTGTGAATTTAAAATTAATTTACCTACGTGCAACATTTCGGCAATCGTCAAGTGTCATGTGTACTACTGAAGATATGTTTCATAATAATGGCAACACTGTGGCAGATTTGATAGAATCTAATACTCGTAATGACAAAAGGATTAGTTTATACATTTTGTATTAGTTTATGGACCGCTCAATGCGCATGCCAAGCGTGGCGATTATGGCATTTACCCCCCATGAAATTGGGGGAGGCCTATGTCCAGCGGTGGACGTCCTAAGGCTGATGTGGTGGTGGTGGATGGAGCGCTCGTGGCCCAGCGCAACAAAAAGAATATATTACATCAAAAGATCTTAAAGCTACCTCTGTTAATTTGAACAAAATCTCGCCTTCATCCGATATAGGAACAGACAGTATACTATTTGGGAATCCCGTGTTTAACTAATTCCTCTCGAACCAGGCAGCTCTCAAAGGCTCGGTCCGAACACACTCCATCTGTACATGTATTACGTCTTCAACAGATCCACACTCATTGCGACAGCAGACGTTAGGCCTAGTTAGACGCCTTCGGGCGGCTTGAGAACTTTTAACAGTCAAGTTGCCCACTCACTTGATAAAGGGGGGGTCGAAGTTGCACCACGTCCGTAGGGAGTACCCACAGTACTGTCTTCTCGAGGATCTCACGGTTCGAAATGATTGCCATACGATAAATATGTATTAGTTTATGCGCAAATACCAAACCAATTCCAATCCCATACGTTATATTGAAATAGACTTTCTTATTCGTATTTACTTAGAAAGTTGTTGCTTTCTGGTTCGATAGACACAATAAATTGGTTGATATGTTTATCTTACACAGTTATGGGGTTATTAAAAAAAACACAGGACAAGTGCAAGTTGGTCTCGCACACAGAGGGTTCCGTACATATTTTGTTTATACTGATACTTTCCGTTCCGCAGTAAACAATGAAGTTATAGTTTCGCCATGTCCCTCTATCCGTCTGTTTATCTGTCCGACTGCAAACCCAACTGGACCTGGCTCTATGCGATGTTTTTTTTTAAACACTAAAATGTACATTTTTAATCTTTAGAAAAATAATATTTATGCGAAATGAATAATGGTTCCACAATTTGAACAGTGCCCGACCAACTTACGATACTAAGATCTGTCTGTGGAAAGATATGTCAATCTAAAATGTATTGCAACTTCTACTACGAGTATACTTTTTTTAAATTGTAAATGGGATTACGTTTGACCTTAGTCTAACCTGATGGGAAGTTAAGACAAAGTCTAAGATGGAACACGCTCACCCAGAAGATGCCTATACCTATAAATAAGTTTTTGGTCAAAAATTTCATATTTGGTACAAAGCTGACTGTACTTTTTTCCACCATCATAAACTCCTTGTTGAGTCGATTCGAATCTAACACGATGGGTTTATCTTGTGTAGTTTAGGAATTGCTATGACCTCCTTCTGTCTCCATCATCAGATCAGCTCTATGCCATAATAATATTGCATTGTCATCCGATTTATACATGCATGCGAAATTTCAGCTCAATCGGAAACCGGGAAGTGGATCAAATTTAACTTACAAGATTTGATTACAGACAACGGGACAGGTGAAACTAAATAAAAGCTTGTAAAAATCTAGGTTCCAAATGCAAAGTTTGTTAGGCACGACATCACGGCCTGTCAAAGTCACTCAAGGGTTTAGGTACTATCGTTTTTAGTATTAAATGATATTTAGACCAACCTTTAAACGTTACGTAATATCAAACCAATTCAAACTCATACGTTCAATCGAATACAGCCCTGATAACGTTTCGATATTCGTAAAATAACATTTGCAAATATTGTTTTTATGAGGTGGATTCATTCGTGCAAATCTTGTTACTCATATTGTGAAATAATAACGGATTTGTGTTCAATTGTATATTTATTAAATTAAGGCTTATGTCTGATAAACTATATAAAACATTGTAAATAGGGATTCGAGACAAAAGCTCCGTTGGAAAGGCAACTTGACTTAGGGGTAAATTACTTTATGTTTAACGCTGACATATTCTCTTATTACATTGGATATTCTACTTTAACACTAACGTAATAGAGTTTCTACTACATAGAAACTGTCTTAAAATCATATGTTTGTAATAGGAACTCTACTACATAAGCGTTAAAGTACACTATCCAATGGGAAAAGAGCATATGTCAGTGTCAAACTCAAAGTAATCGTACTGGGGGCCAATTCTCGGGTTCGATCGAGATGATCTCTATTAGCGATTCCATACAAGTGACTGCCATTCTATAATATAATGTCACGATAGACATGCATCTCGATCGGACCGGGAATTGGCCCCCTGTAAGTGATCTCCAAAACCATGGTTGCAAGAAACAGATGATTTTGATTAAATATGAAGTCGGTTTATCGGTTTTAGTCGGTAGCAAAAACTTGTGTCGGAGGCCAAGACTCACTTTGAGTTGGTGAGCCATTGTAGTTAGTTAGTTATATGTCGGTTTATAGACGGGGAAAATGTGATATTGCCACCATAGAAACCATCGCACGAAACTAGCCTTGGAATGGCGAAAACTGCATCACGCTGCACCGACAAGAGCCCAGCTCTTAAGTGAATGATGATGATGATGAATAATAATAATGATCATTATGACTGTTATTTAAGTATTTCATAGGCATCCTTTTTAGATATTTTTAAATTGAAGTAAACATCAATTCTAAAATCTAAAATTTTATTATTAATATGTGTTTACATAAAAAACTTATTTTAATGCTATTCAATCGATTTCCGTACTAAGTAATTTAAATCCAAAAGTTCCTAGCAACAAAGGCCAATTTAGGTAAATCGTATGACATTGTGTAGCATAATAGTATACTCTAATATAAATCGTCTTTAAAATAAATAAAAATATAGGTAGTACAATTTATCGATAAATTCTTATCGTTGGGAAGTTTTTAGGACAATTTTATTTTAGCGACAATAACTTCTTTGTCTGGCTATGACTCACAATTATTTATGGTGTGAATTGGCACGTTAATAAAATCTTACGCAGCGCAAATATGATGGCACCACCTAACTCGTTAATTATGTATGTAGACGTGACTAGACATTTTCTCCTAGTTACTTTCTTGTACAAGATTATTGGGACCTAATATTATAGGGCGGAAAGTTTTTCGAGTGGCGACCACGTACTGGGAAGCGCAGCGTGGGTAGTCGTCCTACAAGGTGGAATGATGACTTGGTAAAGGTCACAGGAATCCGCTGGATGAGGAAGGCGTAGGACCGGGCATTGTAGCACTCTTTAGGGGTGGCTTATGTCCGGCAGAGGACTTTCATCAGCTGATATGATGATGATGATGATGGAAACTTACTCGTTATTATCGACTGCGGCAAGAAGAAAAGTGGTGCTTGCCACACTTTAATTAGCAGTACAAAAAATTATTCTATCCATACTGGTTTTTATGATAAGCGATATTAGATAATTCATTTTAAAGATACAACAAAATGATAAGCACTGTAATACGGCGATAATGAAAGATAAGATTATTGAGATAGGGAGAGGATTACCCGGACGTAACTGGTTAGGATTTGTGGGGCATTTTATAAATGGTCTTTTCAACGCTTCGCCCTGGTATCGGCTCATTTTAAAGAGTTCGCAGACATAGATTTTTAATGGAACTTTAGAGCGAGCTGGATAAGATTAGCTACATATCGTGTTCAGCTGTATGTTACGAGTAATGAGTACTTTGCGCGCCACACACAACACTTTACAGATCAAATAATAAAAGTGTTATTTCCTTGGATCTATAGCTAAGATCTTGCGTGCATATAAGTATAAAATATATATATCTCTTTACATTAGGAGCAAATATTTGAAAGGACGCTTCCTTAGCGCATCTGCAGTAATTTCCTGCGTACTTACAGTATTTTTCAATTCGAGAATTCATCTAAAGTCCTCCAAGTAATAGATCTTGACTCTGCGAGATTATAGTGCGCCTGTCAATGCAGTTTTAGAAGTTTTTTATTTTTATACGTATTAAAAAAAATTTTTTTCAAAGGGACCGCTTAAAAAAAATTGCTGGCTCGCTCAATAGTGGACGGTTTAATTTTTTTATACTTAGAAGACGCTTTTTAGAAGACGCCGTGTATGCGGCGTTTAACCAAAAAATAGGCTTTGTTTGCCTTATTAGTATGATTTGTAGGTATTAATGTCCTTAGGGAAGACGCGAATCACGTAACTCTTACTCTTGAAAACTCGTTATTCTTATAGTTTATTCACTGAGCCCTTTAGAAAATTTAAATCAATCGTCCTTATTTCGCGTGAAGGAGTTGAAAATTTGATTGATCAAATTTAAACGGAACATTTTTTGTTGGAACAAATGTTTCTTTTTTAAACAACACAACATTTGTAATTTTTAGGGTTCCGTACCCAAAGAGTAAAACGGGACCCTATTTAATAAGACTCCGCTGTCCGTCTGTCACCAGGCTGTATCTCATGAACCGTGATAGTAAGACAGTTGAAACTTTCACAGATGATTGATTTCTCTTGGCTCTATAACAACAAATACTAAAAACAAAACAAAATAAAAAATTTAAGGGAGCTCCCATACAAAAAAAAAACTTTTAAAAAGTTGCTCGTTGTGTTCATCAGGCGCTGGGTCTCAAAATGTAGGTATGGGAAACCTATAATCCGACTCGCACTTAACCAAAATTCTACTTGATATTATTTAACGTTCTAATAAATGATAAAAAATTAAAAAAAATATATTATTTAAATTAAATTAAAAAGGTTATAAATTATAATAACATGTCTACTGTTGTATAGATAATAGTACGGAACGCTTCGTGCGCAGTCCGATTCGCACTTGGCCGGTTTAATTTTTTTATTGTTAATTTAGGTCATTAAGTTCATCAATTTTCAAATATAAACTAGGCTGTTCCCAGCCGCTGTAGACTTGTATATTGTGTTCGCGCTTAATTTTTTCTTTGTTATGTTTTCCGTATCAAATTATTTACTTTACAAACTGGGATTATAAGGCCCGGTTTTACAAAGCTTAGACCAAATTAACGGTAGTAAATTAAGTCTTAACGAATGGTTGGCTATATTTCCGTAACATTTACCGGCCCACGGCAAGGAGCGTTCGTGGCCTAGCGGCGCCCGCGCACCGCGTGCGGTATGCGAGGTTAAGCACTGTCGGCCGGGGTCTGGGTGACCGCTTTTGAAGGCACGCTAAGCTGTTGATCCCAGATGATATGATAGCAGTCGTTAAGCCGAGTTAGAGTCTTGCGGGCGGCTTGAGAACTTCTATCAGTCGACTTGCCCACTCACTTGACAAACCTGATCCCAATAAGGTCTAGTTACCCCCTTGGGTTGGAAGGTCAGATGGCAGTCGATATCGTAAAAAACTAGTGCCTACGCCAATTATTGGTATTACGTAGTGGACCCCGTACACCTTCAGAATGCAACTGTACTTAGAATAACGCTAGGATGATGACTTACCGGCACACGTTTGATAATAGTACATTACGATACAAGTGCAGAGAACAGGAAATTCGCAACGAATGGTGATAAATTAGAAGACGACCAAAGGGAGTGTTTTAAATCGACACGAGTTGCGAATTACCTATTCGCACGTGTATCGTACAACGTTTTACAGTAGATATGGCTCTTGTTTCGACATATGCACGTAATCTAGCACCATATGTACTGTAAAATAATTTATGAGAGCGGTTATGAAATTATAGGACTGTCCCAAACGAGACTTGATACTTAATAAAAATACTAGGTACGATTTTAATGGTTTCAAATTAAGAAAAATAGGCTCTTAATAATTAAACATCGTATCACTTTCTGAACAGTCTTATTAATGTAGATATTTATTTTACAGTACATATGGTGCTATATTACCGCACAAGTGCGGTAAGCAGCAGATTACGTGCATATGTCGAAACTTTAAAGAGCCATAAGTACTGTAAAACGTTGTACGATACACGTGCCAACAGGTAATTCGCAACTCGTGTCGATTTAAAACACTCCCTTCGGTCGTATTTCAATTTATCACCACTCGTTGCGAATTTCCTGTTCTCTGCACTTGTATCGTAATGTACTATTTTAGCGTTGTGCGACGGATCATTGCAACAAACGAAGCAATAACAGCCAAATATCCTATTACCTAACAGATAAAGCCAAAAACTAAACTAAGTAAGTAAAGTTAAACCGTATACCTAACCTAACCTGTATTTTACCTTAGATACTTGCGAATCTTTATAAAACGCAAATCATGTTCGGTAAACCAACATTCCGTAATAATGATCCGAAAACAAACAAATGGACTATTATAAAAACAGGTTTAAATGTAATTAATATCCATTGTAAGTAAGTGTTAGTTACATATAAGAAAATTATGATTAAATTTAATGAAATGAACGGCAAATGTTTTGAATGACATCACAAGGCCAATGTTGCAATACTTAAATTATATTATAAGATAAACGATTACATCATGGATAGGGATGTTTGGCAGTGATAGCATCCTGCACGGCTAATCTATCGCGAAAATAGGTTTTCGGTTGTAGCATTGTTATTTTGTAGTAGCTGACACTTTAATGTTATATTTAACTATACAATGTATATTGTTTTGAAAAAATGACCCCACTCCGAGTTTCTTACGACGGTTCTTCTCGTGGCAGAGGTTTATTTTTCCGAACCGGTGGTAGTTTATTGAGGTTCATAGTTGCAAGTATTATGCCTAATTTGAAAAAATAAAATAAAAGTGTAACAGCCTTTTTGTCTGTGCTTCGATAATGCAAACACTGCCTTAGTGATGCCATTCAATCATTCGTTCTGTAAATGTCTTGTTATATTATGTATAGTATAAGTAGCAGGACCGTTTAACTGCTCTCTTTAGAATAAACACCTAGTCGTACTTCGAGTATTATTCAAATTTTTACCCCTAATATAACTTTAAATTCTCCTATCACACATTTTTGTGCGTTTTATAAGATAGAAGACCGAGAATAAGTAAAACGGCGGAATCGTTTATAATTTTTCAATTGTATTTGGCTATGACGAGAATAGCTTTGACCGTTCTGTTCGTCTCTTCATTAAATTTTACTATTAATTTAGCGTTGTTTTAGAAAAAAACTATCTATGTTTGGTGTTGAAATAATTTTTTAACTTCGGAAATGGCAATTTACCTTACAGGTAAATTGAGAAAAGTTTTCCCTTGTCAAAGTGTTAATGGAGGGTTTTTCAACGTGCCCAATTTTACTCTAGAACCTTTATCAAAAAAGGAAGTGGAAACCTGAATATCAGCGCTGCGGCAGAAATGTCAGAGCACTTGTTGAGTAAGTTGGTGCCTTAACAGGGCTATGTTGTGGCAATTAAATTAAATTAAATAGTACGAGTGCTAACATTAGTATTTAGTAATATTTCGTCTCTTATAGCACACTTTTTCAACTCTCAAGTGCTGCCATGTCTTAAAATCAAATATATATATTTTTCTATCAATCTGTTTATTACTTTTGTTTATTTTTTTCTGGTTATGCTTCAACATCCGCAGGCTTGGTAGTGATTTGAATAATCAGTTTTAAGTATTAAATCCTGGCTACGCTAACGTAATTTTGACTGAAACACCATTGTTTTTAAAGAGTCCTATAGTTTTCGAAAATCTTAATAAAGAATGTAGCAATTTTTACGGAATATTGTGAGGCGAAGAGAATATTTCAAATTAATTTTGTATGAATAATAACTAAAGGATAAGAGTTTTGATTAGCTTTTTTACTGCGTTATTTAAGTTTATTCCGAATATTTTTGCTTTATATTAAGTAATATTTTGTAAGACAATATCATAAAATAAATTAAAAAGTATTATAATAATATATTTTTTTAATTCGGCGCGTATGCTGCAAAAAAGCTATTCATAAATTCAAGTTGGTTTCAGTGTCTTAATTTATTGGATTACCTCAATCTATTAAAACATTATTGCTTCATTCATAATTGCGCAATAATTTAATTATTAATCTTAGACATTAAAAACGCTCAGAAAATGATTAAATTCGGGCTTGTTTAAGTGATCTATGTTCGCTTTAATATTATATAGATTTAAGTTTAAGGTATTTAACAAATATTTTCAGTACAAAGGATTCAAATTTAATTAAATTAGTTTTAAGGGGATATTAATAGCCGGTCCTAATGAATAGTTGATAAAACAATATTACGTAAATTATAAAATTGGTTAACGCTCGTTAGATTCTTGAAAGTTCCGGAAATCGTCCGTTCCGGGAGTAATTAAATCGTCAATTTTTCCAATTTGATATTAACTAATTCCGAAAATAGATTTTTCTTCAAATTTTTAAAGTATTTTTCTGATTCAACTATCGAAAATACCGTTCGGAGGAAACTGTATAAATTAAAAACGCTTTATTAAAATAAACAAATCCTTACAAAATTTTCACAATCGCAACAGCCATAATAAAAATATATCAATATTCACATAGTTTTACAAAAAAAAATCTAAGTGCCAACTTAAAAAAAAAAAAATTTTTTTTTTCAATTAGACTTAGAGCCGCGACTTACCTGCGATCCCGGGCGTGGCGAACGCACGGGCGGCGCGGTGGACGCGCGCGGCGCGAGTGGCGGTCTCACCTACATCGCGCCATCCTGTTGCTGCGCGCATGCGCAATACAGGTACAGTCGCCGATCGCGAGAACGGGGGAAAAGGTCAGGAAAATTAGGGGCGCGGGAGCTTTAATTTAGGAAAAAGTTAATCATGATCGTCTCTGGCTTAGGCCTAGTTGGTAACCCTGCCTACGAAGACGGTGTGGTGTGAGCTTGAACAATTATTACAGTCTTGGATACTGTGCTCTATGTATTTATTAAGAATTCGCATATTGCTCCGTTAGTATGAAGTTTGTAAGGAAATATGCCTATTGACGTCATAATTTTCTATGGTTAAACTGCGTCCTTTTTAGGGTTCCGTACCCAAAGGGCAAAAATGGGACCCTATTACTAAGACTTCGCTGTCCGCCCGTCCGTCCGTCCGTCTGTCACCAGGCTGTATCTCAGGAACCGTAATAGCTATACAGTTGAAATTTTCACAGATTGTGTATTTCTGTTGCCGCTATTAAAACAAATACTAAAAACAAAATAATAATAATAATTAAGGGGGCTCCCATACAAAAAACGTGATATTTTAGCCCTTTTTCATGGCTACCACTCGCCGAGCTAGATCTCAAGAACCGTAATAGCAGACAGTTGAAATTTGCACAGAATATGTATTTTTATTGCCGCTATAACAAAAAATATTAAAAACCTGCCAAGTGCGAGTCGGACTCTTTTTATAGATCATGCTGTACGGAACACTTCGTGCGCGAGTCCGACTCGCACTTGGCCGGTTTTTCATGTTTATGTATTCAAGAATCGCATTAATAAGCTGAAGTATGATTCTACGAGTATTTTATTTTTATAATTTATTGGTAACGTAAATAAAAAAAGTTATTCTATTGTCAGCTTCCATCTTAAAGTCCGTAGATATACAAGGTGGGCCCTCTAAAGGGGCGCTTCCTTAGAGCATCTGCAATAACACCTGGAGTATACTTTTTTTCAAAACTTCTTGATTCGGAGAAATTTTGATCTTATGTTATGATATGACCTCCGAGTAATGGATCTGGGCACCACGAGATTATAGCGCATCATCAGTCAATGCAGTGTTTGAGGTAGTCAAGTTATGAGTCATAATTGTTTTTGCATTTTTTGTTTTCAAGGATACCTTATTCTTGTATACTGTTTTCGATTTTATTAAATTTTTAAAATAAATTGATCCATCCAGCCATCTTTGACGAAATACTTTTTTTTTTCAACTGAGCCCGCTTGAAAATAATTGCTGGGCCGCTTAATAGTCCACCGTTTAATTTTTTGCTCCTGTTACAAAGCCCACCCTGTATAGTTGCAAAAAATAATAACACCTTTAATGAAATGTGTGCCAACTGACTGGAACTCAAAGTATGACGAAAATATTGACAATCCGGCGTTGATTTTAATAATAATACTAGAACGGTGGCAAACAAGCCCACGGCCTGCCTGATGATAAGCAGCTCACCGCAGCCTATGTACACCTGCGACTCCAGGGGAATTACATGCGCGTTGCCGACCCTTTAATGACTTGACGATATTGATACTTTTATTAAAGTTTTATTTAAATAATAACGGAGTTAATTTTGCTTTAATTGCGTGTTGTAGTACATTTTAAGCCGAAAACCCGATTTTAGCTTGGAATTTGTCACATTGGAGTGATGTATAGAATGGTATTTTCTTATGAAAAAAATGATGCTTCTAAAATATTAAGTTGCGTTCCAATTCCTACAAAAAACAGCCTAAATAAATAAATAATAAACACAACATTTTGTTTTGGACAATTTTTAACACAAATCGAACTAATAAGGCTTTGGGTAATAGACGATATTTAATATACATAAATACATAGAAAACATCCAAGACTCAGGAACAATAAATGTTTCTGCTCACAACAGAAAAAAAATGCCTTTACCGGGATTCGAACCCGGGAGCTAGCTTCGGAGGCAGTGTCACTACCAACTAGGCTAAACAGGCCGACTAAATAAATTAACATATTTAACTAAAAAGAACCCTTAAAAAAATTGCAAAGAAACTTTAATATAACTGCGGAGGTTTCCACCAAAGCGTTTTTTGTACCACATCGGTGGCAAACAAGCGTACGGCCCGCTATAGAAAAGCTTCATCGTAGTCTGTAGACGCTTGCAAGTCCAGTTGTGTCACACGCGCGTAGCCAATGCTACGGCTTCGGCTACGCCACCACAGCGTAGCACAATATGTCATATCCACCACCACCACCATATCAGCCCTAGGACGTCCACTGCTGGACATAGGCCTCCCCCAATTTCATGGGGGGTAAATGCTATAATCGCCACGCTTGGCATGCGGCTATGTCATATCATAGCCTCTTTATTTCCTTGATAAAGTATAAATCAACAATAAAAATAACAATGTTAACTTAACATAATTTTACAAATCATAATTATTCGCAATTTATTTCATAAAAAAGTAGGAAAAGCATGCGTTATGTATGTACTACAAGATAATATAAACTTTTTTTCAGCAATAGAATTAGTTTTTAGCTTAAATAGAAATTTATAATGCATAGTTGTAAATTTTAAATTTGTATAGAATATCAAGAGTATAGTAATAATTAAAATCGTTTTAAAATATTAAGTTATTGTACTTGAAGATATCACAGTATTATTGTGTACTTTTCATTCAATTTAGGTTTAAAAATAAAAGCATAACACGATGGTCGTAGCATATTACTAGTAAACGCCGAGTTGTTTTTTAAAAAATCTAATGTACTATTTATTTAATTACAATATACAGGATGTTCGGGATATGGACCGTCAACATTTTTCGGGGTGCTGGTTATTTGCTACCTTTCCTGCCTTGGACCCTGGGTCCTAAAAGTCACGTTCATGGAGTTACGATTTTGCCTTTTTGACCCGAAGCGGCTTCAGTGATGTAGGCACGTGAGCAAAGATAAGTACGACTTCCTTCACCCTTCTGTTTAAAACCTTATCTGGACTACTTTTTTAATTTATTGACTAAGTAGCATCCCGTTAGAAATATCATAAACCACAAAAACTTGTTAAAACAATAATGAAGCTCTTAAAATCTATTAC
Source organism: Notocelia uddmanniana (assembly GCA_905163555.1). Lineage (NCBI taxonomy): Eukaryota > Metazoa > Arthropoda > Insecta > Lepidoptera > Tortricidae > Notocelia > Notocelia uddmanniana. The sequence continues at coordinate 71,229,141 of LR991052.1, forward strand.
TTTTTAGGGTTCCGTAGCCAAAATGGCAAAAACGGAACCCTTATAGATTTCATTCAATTTAGGTTTAAAAAACCAACTATATAAGCTGGGCTCGTACTTTTCATGCCGAGTGACGTAACGCTCCATATAGGTGATTTTAATTGGTCTTATTGTTTTTTTTTTTTTTTTTTTTATACCACGTCGGTGGCAAACAAGCGTACGGCCCGCCTGATGGTAAGCGGTCACCGCAGCCTATGGACGCCTGCAACTCCAGGGGTGTCACATGCGCGTTGCCGACCCTTTAAAAATTTATACACTCTTTTCTTGAAGTATCCCATACTGTAGTTCCTCGGGAAAACCTCGGCAGGGAGCCCATTCCACAACCGGAGCGTTCGAGGGAGGAAGTTCCTCTGAAACCGTACCGTACGCGACCATTTAATCACCAATTGTAATCAATTAATCATCATTCAGTAACCAATAATCATGTATACGTACACTTTTTTACAATTATGCCCCTATTAGAACCGCAATTTGCCTGTCACATCACAACTTATAAAGTACAGTACAGCATTAGGTATTACTGCAAGTTTTTGAGACTGGTTCGTGTGTAAATAGCAGTTATTATGAGTTCCTCACCTGCTTATCGATTAAAATTCTAAATAGAAAAAGACATCCTTTATAATCTTCGGATGCAATAGGCCGTATTTGAAAAAAGATCATTATAAATGCATTATTAAACGATTGATGATTAAAGATTGATAACTACCATAACACCAATTGGAATCATCCTATAGGTATATGCAGTGTAAAGTAAATTTTACGTCACTGGCATGAAAAGTATGACCCCTGTATATAACTAATTTCCGGGATCCAATCATAAAAATATCAATCCCCAAAAATTACGTTTTTTGCGATATCTCGCTCCGTAAACGTTAATTTTTTCATAGGTTTTCACGAGCCCGACTTAAACCTGATAACTTTTTTTTTCTGTTATTCATGCAGTTTAAATGTAAAATTAAATAAATATTTTGTCAGATTTAAAAAACCTGTACAACTTGGTAGTATTTTAGGAATATATGGAGGTATTTTACCGACCCGTGTTTTTTCTTCGCGAGCGTATCTCCTCTACGTATGCATGCGTTTTCGTTACTTTGTGTCATCATCATCATCATCATTTCAGCCAAATGACGTCCACTGCTGGACATAGGCCTCCCCCGAAGACTTGCACAATGACCGGTCCTGCGCCACCCGCATCCAGCGCACACCCACGACCCTTACCAGGTCATCAGTCCACCCCTATTTTACTATACATATGTAATGCATGAGTTCCCGTGATTGTCTCTATTTCTCTAATCAAGCTGCAATATTTGTAAATACAGCTGTTCCCCTTGATAATTCACCATATTTGTTGGAGAGATTTGATCCGTTTGATCTCTATCGATCGATGCCATTAAAGCATATAGTATTTTCGAATATTAGCTGATTTGGGCAAAAGTATTTATTTAAAATATAGCGTTATTCCTAGTACAGTTGCATCCTGAAGGATGCCTGGGGTCCGCTAGTTTATCCCAAGAATTGGCGCAGGCACTAGTTCTTACGGAAGCGACTGCTACCTGACCTTCCAACCCGAGCGGGAAACTAGACATTGGGATTAGGCTTGTCAAGTGAGTGGGCAACTTGACTGTTAGAATTCTCAAGCCGCCCGGAGGCCTTTGACTTAGCTTGACGACTGCTATCATAGACAGCCACCGGGATCAACGGCTTAACGTGCCTTCCAAAGCACGGGAGCGCTCAGTTAGTAACCACTCAAAGCGGTCACCCATCCAAGGACTGATCCCGCTGACATTGCTTAACCTCGCATACCGCACGCGGTATCCGGGCGCCGCTAGGCCACGAACAAGAGCGTTCGTTTAAAAAAATATATACAGGGTGTGGCCTGTAAAAGGAGCAATATATTAAACGGTACACTATTGAGCTATCCAGCAATTACTTCCAAATGATTTTAAATGGAAAAAAGTTTTTTTTTTTTATATTTAGTTTATTTTTAATTTGTTTGAAGTTTATAGAATTACCTCTTTGGCAACTTATTTTAGTTAGCAGAGGTTTGTTAAGTTTTATGAATAAGGGGTGGGGCTCTATATTAGTATAATTTGTTTTTTTTCTTCGCATTTTGTTTAAGCCCTTTATTTGATATATCACATGATATAGTTTGGAAACTTGTTAATTTATTCCTAATTGACCATAAGTGGCCCCTATGTTAAAAATTCATATCCATACGTTACACCTCCGTCTTTGAGTCACCGACTCACATATATGTACCAAATTTCAACCCAATCGGTCGCGTGGTTTCGGTAAAATAGACAGACACACGAGTGATCTTACAAGGGTTCTTTTACCTTTTGAGGTACGGAATCCTAGGAAAGTCTAGTTTTACTTTTTCATTGGGAGTTCAGTTGGCAGTCGCTTGCGTCAAACTAGTGCGTAGGCAACAAAATTTACAACCAGGAAAAAGCTAGGACGGTGATAAAATGTACCCAATCATTACTTACAAGCTTATATACAGGATGGGCTCTGTAACAGGAGCAAAAAATTAAACGGTGGACTATTTAGCAATTATTTCCAAGTGGTATCAGTTGAAGAATAATTTTTTTTTCTTTCTAAAATGACTTATGAGTGTTTTTATTACTTTTCCGAAGTGACATAAAAGTCAATTTATTTTAAAAAGTCAATAATACTGAAAAAAAGGCCAAAAATATCCTTGAAAACAAAAAATGCTAATTATGACTCATAACTTAATACTATCTCAAACACTGCATTGACTGATGTGCTATAATCTCGTGGTGCCAAGATCCATTACTAGGAGGTCATAACTTTAGATAAAAAATTCTCCAAAACGAAAATTTTACAACGTAATTTTTTTTATGACATAGGAGGCAAATGAGCAGACGAATCGCCTGATGGTAAGCGATTAGCGCCGCCCAATGACACTCACAACACCACAGGGGTTGTAAGTGCGTTTCCGGCCTTTAAGATGAGAGTACGCTCTTTTCTTGAAGGTCGAATCGGTCCGGAAATACCGCAGGCGACAGTTCATTCCACAGTTTAGCTGTGCGAGGCAAGAAATTTCTATAGAAACGTACAGTTGAGGGCTGTATACATATATAAATTTTACCTACACCAGGTGTTACTGCAGATGCCCTAAGGAAGCTTCCTTTAAAATATTTGCTCCAGTTACAGAGCCCACATTGTATAACACTCGTGTTGGGGATACTCCTAAAAATTAATAATTAAAACCGTCTAATTCAGCACTTCTAAAAATATAATCAATTATTCTTCCTTTCTCCTTGAACTGCCTAAAACATGAAAGTCTGTTTGACACGACTTATGGATAAGAAATTGGTGTGACATTTGTTTTGAAAAATCATCTGCCAAACAAAGTAATATTTAATATCTCCGATATTTTCAAGTACTAGCAACTGGGTGACTGAATTTTGCTCGGCATGTACCACGGTTGCCAGAAAAAACAAATTTTCCCGGAGATATTACCAATCTAGATCGGTTTTAAGCCGTTAAAGCCGATTCCGGAATCTATACGCCGGAATAAGCATTTATTTATCAATAAGTCGTTCAGAGCCCGTAAGTCGTTTTTAAATGGTTTAACTACTATACGATTCTTTGTCATCATTGTAATATATAGAACAGATAAGTAAGAAAAATATCATAGCAATGTAATATCGAAACGTGGAGTATAACATACCTCATGTTGAAATGCTTAATAAAACCCCCCTATGTGTGGGGTAATTAGGCCAGGGGGGAGGGCTGTTACGTTTACTGCTTGCTTTAATGACTTATTTTTGTTAATTATACACTCATCTTCATTAAGTATGAGCGGCGAAATCTTTGGCAAATAACGCAAAGAATATGTATGCACATTGCCTTATTACTAATTGATGAGACGCAAAATTGTAAGCATTATTTTTGATGACCAAAATATTTCGGAGCGATTACTTGAATTTACGCGTGTGTGGTTGGAATTTGGGGTAATCGAAATACGCTTTGTGTTTAGATAAATACGTAATGAGGTGTATAGCGCGGTCGGGACTAGCCTAAAATAAATAAATAAATAAAAGTTAATTATTATCGAGACTAGGAATGTAAGAGATTGCCTGACGAGCTGGTTGTCAGTCCGAGACTTCATTATGTTTATGAGCCTACTACTGACTAGTACTTTAATTAAAGTAATATTTATATTAAAACTTTTTTTAACTTATTTGCGACATTGACAGCAAATCCACCCTAGTGGCTTTGAACAGCTTATTATGTTGTTCCCTACAAAATCTCGGGAGGACCCTTAAGGAACCAAAATTTGTGGGATCGTTATTTTCCTATTATACTGTAATAGTTACTACATAACATTGTCCGATGAAGCCTTAGTACTAGACTGAAAGTTCTTTTGTTAAGATCTTAACTATTGTCCTATGATTATAAAAATATCCTTCCTCGAGCGAGGTGCGAAGTCAAATCAACGAGGTAACTCTATTACTGAGCACGCTTCCATGAAAGACCTGTTGCTTTTTAGACCAGCAGATATTTAGACCAAATGCGACATAGACGAGTTGCCCCATAGACGAGTTGCTAATTAGACCCCGTGATCCTATCCCTTACAGAGCACGTCCCCATGAAAGATTGAGACACATTCGGGTCTTCCCCACATAAAAGAAATAAATGCAACGGTTTACGGGAATCAGTTTTTTGTTTTAGCATAATTGTCTTTATGAATTGAATAGTCTAACAATGAAAATCTCGACCGAACTTCAGAAATTCTCGCTAAATCAGAGGGGTCAAGGGTCAGATGCAGAAGGTGGTACTTCTGGACACGGTGTGGGTAGTTAGGAGGTATCTCTCCCTGTCGCCTTATGGGTTCTTACTTGTATCAGATAAAATGCTCATTTATTTAGTCTATTTTGTGTGTAAGTCAACACACGAGTATCATGTCATGCATGACAATGCCAACAGTGCCGTATCGGGAACACACAAAAACACACAAAACATACATGGTAAATAATGTAAATATCTCGTTTTTACCGACTTGGATAGAAAGAAGGAGGTTTTCAGTTCGTCTGCATATTTGCTTGTTTTTTATGTATGTATGTTCCCCGATAACTCTTGACCACGTCCGATTTTATTAATTCTTTTTTTGTTTCATTCCCCATATAAATTTGGTGCAGGTCTGATGATGGGATCTAGGCGGAATCGAGGGAACTCCTCGAATTAGATAGGCACGCATATGCCGATTTCAGTACTTTCTGTAGGTAACCAAGCATTGGCTCACGGAAACCCGAAATTGTGTCATAGCAAGTACAAAATTGGAGTCGTTTTTTTATATAAATTATTAATAGTAAATTGAATGTTAAGGACCATGTTACCTTTATTTGGCAATGTACGTCAGGATATACAAACTATTTGACCATCTTTTTGTTTTTTTTGTTCTGACTGAAATTGTTTAGCCTCACTGAGGCTTGAATTAGGGGAAATTAAATTGTTGGTCAAATAAAGGGTTAAATTGTATACTTTTCGTTAATATCTTGTGGCAAACTATTGCGGCCTGATAGCAGAGATTTTAAATGTATATGTTGTTCTTTTGTTCGCTGTTATAACCTAATTGGTTAAATTTTAAGCTAATGGAGGTTCCGGGTTCAAATCCCGGTAAGAGCAAATATGTGTATGATTAGCACGAACACAAGCTTTTCTTAGCCTTTTTATACATACCTAGTCGTAGTAGTAGTAGTAGTTCATGAGTCTTGGTTGTTATCTATGCATTAAAAAATGTATATCGTCGCCTAGCTATACTACAAGCTCTGAGACTTGCTCGATTGATGTTAGAATGTCTACAAATATTTTTTATTTAATTGCCTAGTATTTTAACGAGCCCTAGTTGACTGGTGTAGCAACACGACACCGGTGTTTAGCGCTGCGTCTTCCATTGTCCTGGAAGATAGCGGACAAGACAAGCCATACAAAGGCTGGACCTTTATAGATGACAGTTTCAGATTAAGGTTGCATTATGACTGTTATAATAATAATCATATGAAGGACAAAGTTAGCAAATTCCTTTAACTGGCTGGAGGTAACCACTCACAAAAGACGTCAGTGCGAAAATTTTGTCGCGACCAACAAACAGATCAAGAGACTCTCGCTAGATGGCGGGGTCAAGAGTCAGGTACAGCTATACTCCTAGGCGATTCTAGACACAATGATTTATGTAATTCAAAAACAAATTTTTGATTAAAAAAAACTGATCTAATTTCCTTTCAATTTTGAGCAGCTCGAATAGGACTTCATACAAGACACATATGCATATAAATAAGATAGAGAAAACACGCGCATGTATAAGTTAAAATAATTATAAACTTTATCTCCATATGAATATGACATATAATTGCTCCGAATATAATTATCCCCTGCAATATTTTATTCCACCTTGCAATTGAAATTAGAAGAGATTCGTTTGAGCACTTCAGTTTAAAATCGAATGTTCGTTTTTTACAGTGTTATTCATAAGCTAATTAAAGTTTTTCGAAACAGTGGTAACCAGTTTATAATTCAAAACTGGTAATAAAAAGTTTCCGATTTTATAATGAAATAAAATTTATATGTAATATTTTAGCTGCGCAACCTGAATGTGGACTTATACTGGTGTTTTATTTTAAATGGCTGTAATCCTTTACTTTGATATGCCATACGATTAAATAGTAAATATATTCATAGTTTTACTGTTTTCAGACTCTAGCTGACACAGTCACAGTTGAAAAAATAAAAGTAGTCTCTCGCGCGGCCAATAGTTGACGTCTTAAAGTCAGTTATACTTTTATTTTACTACACACATAGCTGTATTGAAACGGAAATGTCAAAATTAGACTTTTTAATATTTATACTACATAGAAATTTGTATTTGAAGCGAGTGTATGGAAGTAACGCCAGTTTGGCGCTTGCCTCCCAGCCTACGTATTTCTACTGAACGGCGCCCTATCATATGAACTTAGATGTCCTATTAGTTTCGTGTGCATTTAATTAATACTTCTGTATGCCGCTAACTACAGCATGGAGTCTATTTTGATCAACGTACTGGATTGACGACATTTCATACTTGTAACACAAACTAAAATTTTGGTAAACTGTTGGTACCAATACATCAGTAGTTCGACTGGGCAGAAATTACAGTCATATAATATTCTAGTTATTATTAAATCGTGGGTGAGTTTGTCTATTTTACTTAACATGTCGAAAGTACGTCATTTAAGTATTAATGCTGGCCAGACTGGATTTAATCTCAATACGAAAGCTAGAGCACTGAATGCAGGAATATCCTGTGAAGCAGTGAGTACTGGCGCATCTCCAGTCACTGAAAAGCAGTCAATATCGCTACTAGTTATTATCAGACTTTGACAGATATTGGGCAGCGTGTTATGCCATAGAAACTAACTCAGCACAGAAGATAGACGAGTGATTAGAAATGCTCCCAGTTTTTGGAATACTTTTTAAATCTTTTTTTTATTTTACTTGTAATGCTTTTGTATAGGACTCGGGTATGTCCTAAAACTACGACCAAGACCACTGTGGGATGGGCAACAGCATCCCTGGAGCTAAAAGTTTTGTTTTACTTATAATCATTACTCCAAGAGTACATCTAAATGTCAAATTAAAGCAATTTAATAAAACTGGCTTCCCACCAAGCGGGATGGCTCAATTTCCGCTCTCACACGGCGTAAGTTTTTTTTTCTTTTATTGGGGCATAAGTCGTACTACACAGTAGAAAAATAAATAGAAATAGAAAAGCTTTATTCATGGCAAACAGACAAAATGTTCAGAAGATTTACAATTTTTTTAAGTTTACCTTGAAATGGTCCCGCCTTAACATGGTGCTGACTCAGGAGTCAGCGCTGGTCTTCCGGCAGGACCATTGATGGGTCACGATCTATGCGCCACAGCCAAGTTCACACATATGTACACATTTCATGAACAATAAATAATAATAATAAGGCAGAAATGCGTGTACGTGTAAGTGAACCCGACTGTACCACACGGCCTTATACAAAAATTGAACGCATCCAGGCGTCTAGCTCGAAGCTAGTCTGTGGCTTAAAGTACGATTTTTGCAAAGGATGCTAGTTTAACTTGTTTGTATCAGATGTCACTGGGTGCTATTTCTGTCGCACTTACATATTGGAGTGACATAGATGCAGCGGTCGTGCGGTTAGTTCTTACTATATACCACAGTAGCAGACACAGAAACAATGTCCAATAGGCTAAGGAAATCTATTTTAATCTTACCTATCTCAGCGTCCTAACCTAACCAGCTCAGAGCACCAGAGAAGACGTTTAATAATAAGGCCATTACTGCGCGAGATGTTTACATACAAAATTAAGCAAGTGCGCCAGCGAGAAATACATCATTTGTTGTTCTTGTCATAGTAGTTCCACTATTTTTTATTTACTATAGTCGTCATGTCCACGTCCAAATAAAAAAAAAAGTTGTTTTTTAGCCGCCAGGTGTTTAAGAATTGTTCTCAATTTAGCAGAAGTGGTATTCTTGTAAAAGTATTGGCTTGTGGCGTAAAGACGTACGTCTCCATCTGTAGTTATCACCTCAACTCTCGCCCCACCTTAAACGCTCGCTCCACCTGTCATATGTCAGCCAGTACAGTCTAACTCCTATATACGTAACATGGTTTTAATTTGATAAAATGTAGGCTTTGCACTTGATATTTCATACACAAATTTTGTAAAAATCAATTTCCATTTCGTTCGTAGAGTTTTTTTAATCAATAAGCGGTTTATATTACTTCAATCAAGATAGTTTTAACGCATAAACCCAATCGATTAGTACATCGATAACTAGAACATCACTAGAGGTGAGATGGTTTGACAGTTACACGTATTCACAAAGTATTTTTGAAAAGGTGGGGGCGTACGCCACGACACGTTAATGTCATAAATGTTGTCCCCACCTTACACCCCTAGCAATGTAGGTGTACATAGCCGCCACGGGTGTAGTTGCTATGGTAGTTGCTAAGGCAGTTGACATTTGGTGTCAGCAGTATATTTCATGTGCTAAGATGTTTAAAATAGAAATGTACAATGTAAGTGCAAATGTAACAAGAAATCAGTATTTCGACTGAAAAAATAATTTCCTTTTGTTGGGGATCATTATATAACCATGCCTTTGGTTGTCTACATTGATGTCTTCTATTGTAAATTCCAGTGATGTGACGGACAGGTAACCTATTATGTAAATTTGTTTTGCCGAGTGTTTATGAAAATTAACATGTAAATTGGAAAGAAAATCTGCCTAACACTGATGAATCTAGTATCCACCTTCCTAAATGTTTATTTCATGTCAGTTGGGAGAGATTTGTCGATGATTTAAGTACCAAGTAGGTACTAGTTGACCAAAGCATGTTAAGTGTTTTTTATTGCAGGATTTGGGAGAAATTCTACTTGGTGATCATGCAATGTAAGCTGCAAAATGCAACAAATACAGCTGTAAGCAGTAGAAGGAAAAATATTTCAACCATTCATAATAATAAATATATTCCGGCTTAGTAAATTAGTAAAATGAAGAACCAGAAGTTAATGACAGTATAAGGACTCTTTCAATGCTAATTCATTATTTACTCTTTCTTCATAGCATAGCATTTGTTACAAATAAATGTTATTATTGGTATTATATTTTAGAACAAAATGAAGAATATTTTATTATATTTTTCATTCATACATTATAAAAACACCAACACAAAAAAGAGAGCCTAGTCAATCAAGCTCCCCCCCGAGTTGTACTGGGCGAAAAGGCCAGCCAACTTACCAAGCTGGATCAGTTGGATGGCGATGGACAACCTTTGCACCAGACAAGAATCAGAGCATCAAACCCTCTCCTAGTTTCGTCGCCCTCCATTTATGAAGGCTAAAGCCTCAAGACTCCCAGCACCCTGTCGTCTCGAACGCAAGTGGTACAAAGTAGTAATTATTCAGAAGGGCTGAATATTTGTCTCGCTTTTAGATTTTTTGAATAAAAACAGGCTTGTATGTTATTTCTTGTTCTTTTTGTTCCCATTATATAATTGTTATATAAACAATTTTAGACATACGCACTTATATACACATATATCATCCCCTGATCGTGATGGCTCCAACACTTGTGGCCCTTGTGTGGGCCCTGGGTACTAGATCTCCTTTAGCTTATAAGTAAGAGAATAAATGTAAATAAAATACAAGTAATTATGTAACCTCTTTAATTATGGTACAGGTGGCCAATTTCTCTAAAATATAATGAACAAGTATGACAATGCAGCATAACGATAATTTTTATATTTGTTATTTTGCGTTATGCGTTCTCGATCAGTCATATACGACATCTTATCATGCTGCCAGTTGTTTTAATTTTTCATTCAGTTCTCGGTTTCTCGGTGATCGGAAGCCGTTACTCCATCATGACAGCTGCAGCATAACAGCCATAACAGTACCTGGACCTATGCTTCGTATCTTCATTTGCAGGTCGTGTTTGTTGGTGCGTATGCTGTGCACTTGTGGCTGTATATGATTACCATAATATCATGTACAAAATTAGAATTAAAATTATATAACATTACACAAACATAACCGGCCTTTTCATCGCTTGTGATTTCGTTATATTGTACTTTTGTGGTTGCTATGCAACCGAGCGCTGTGTAAGCCGAGAAGGTATTCTCATCAAAGATATTCTATAGAACTATACTAGACCGCTAGCTTTAAAGCAGTTAAAATTAAACTTTATGTCTAAAGTCACAAGACTGTTTTTTAATTATTCACAGATGTAGTGCTAGTGGTTGAAGTTATCAATGCTGCTGCTGTCAAGTAGCGGTCGTGGGTTCGAAATCTGCCTCGTATTAATTATTTTTTTGGAACTTATGTACGGAGTTTAATTTCATATTTACCATCGGGTGAAGAAAAACATCGAGAGAAAACCTGCATGGATCTTGAAACTGACTTGATTTCTGTTTTGAGAGTTGTGTGTTTAAATTTTTGATCACTAATTCTCTCACCGAGGTCAACGGGTCATTCACATATTTAAGGTCAACTATCGCTCGACATGTTTCAGACCGGTTTGCAGTCCCTAATCATGAGTACTTATCGAGCCGGCGTTTCTTTTAGCATTAAAAGGTGCTAAAAGAACTGCCGCTGCGATAAGTACTCATGAATGCGCGGGAATAAGGGGAGTGGCTCTGGACTGGTTTACTAGTTACCTCACTAATCGCACACAAATGGTAAAAATAGGTGAACTGGTGAGTGATCAGCTTCCGATAAGCTTCGGGGTCCCTCAAGGAAGCATACTGGGCCCTTCACTGTTCACACTGTATATTAATGATATTTTTGACATTATTATCCCGAATTCAAATCTTGTGTGCTATGCGGACGATACAGTCATACTTGTGAACGGAAAATCATGGGATGAAGCATATTGTTTAGCGGAGGACGCACTTGCAAAGGTGGCAGCTTGGTTAAACAGTAATCTCCTGACTCTAAACGTCGATAAAACTAACTTTTTAGCCTTCTCAAAAACCTCAGCCAATACACCTCCACCAGAAAGGACTATAAAATTCCATACATGTGCACATAACGGAGTTGCTGGATGGCCGACTCCTGTTTGCTCCTGTCAGGTGATTAAGAGGCAAACCGCCGTTAAGTATTTAGGGATACTGTTCGACCAACACCTGACTTTCGCACAGCACATCTCCACCCTTGCCTCAAGAGTTAGGAAACTTATATACGTTATGAAAAGACTCAGGGGCTGTGCTACCCCAGATATACTCCGAGTGGTTTACTACGCTTTAGGCCAATCGATACTACAATATGGAATAGCTGTCTGGGGTGGCGCCGCTAAAAGCCACCTGCTCCTTGTGGAACGAGCACAGAGAGCTATAATAAAGGTTATGATGAAAAAGCCTTTTCGGTATCCCACAAATTTGCTTTATCATGAAACGAAGTGTCTGAGAGTGAGACAGCTATTTGTTATTAAAGTGGTCACTAAAATTCACAGCGACATTGTAGGCTCGGTTAGCCACGACCAAATGATAAGGAAGCGTCTTTACAAGATGCCACTTCCTCGTTACATATCAGCTCTCGCCAGGAGATCGCCCGCTTACGCACATGCTTGTATATATAATTACATCTGTAAAAAACTTGACATTAAACGGCTATCAGTTACACAAGCTAACACCACAGTAAAACACTGGCTATTTACATTGACCTATGAGGAAACTGAAGGTATCATTAAAGATACCAAGACAAAATAAACCCAATCACACGTTACCTATAAGTGAGGCCCAGGAACGAACACACAAACACACGTACCTACACACGCAAATATACACACCCACACATACCCACACACACACATTCACACACACTTAAACAGAGACTAAGTAGCTATAAAGAATAAAAATTGTAGTAGTGTTAGTTTAATACGTAATATATTTTAATATTGTAAATATCTTCCCTTATGTACCTAACTTTCATAATGTCATCTACTATTGTTAACCGCACTCGCAGAAGGCCAAGTTACAGGCTCAGCCTAGTTTGGTCTCTGATAGAATCTCTTGTAATGTATTTATCGATTTTTGAACAATAAACCATTTGTATTTGTATTTGTATTTGAATCTCATGATTAAGGTCTGCGAACCGGTCTGAAACATATCGAGCGTGGGTGACCTTAACGACGTAAATGGCCCGTTTCACCATATTTTACTATGTCTGAAACTCACAGGAGCTATCCATATAAAATTTTAATAATATTTCACATTTCGGGCGCAGTTTGACCATAGAAAATTGTGACGTCATTAGGTATATTTCCTTATAAACAATACTAAGCGAGCGTTTTAGACGCTTCGTAATAAGTTGCTGATTTGACTATCAGTAAAATACAGTATTATTTATTAGCGTTACTAGGGTACGTACACTTACGTAAAACTTGTCGAGTGATATTTTACCTTAAACACGTAATCTACATTGCTCGTGGTCACTAACCCTAAAATAATATTGTGATTTAATACATAATCCAATTTTATTTGTAATATATCTGTCAAGTTATATACGTAAATTTGGATAAAATAGAAAATAAATTTCAGTGGGGCCACTACTACAGAAGTCTCTCCTTTTTTTTAGTATTTTCTACATCTATGGTACCGGTTTAGGCATTTGCTGTCAAAATTGACAATCGGTGAGTTGATTTTCTTGTAAAGAGGTTTAGTAAGTAGCAAGTCGAGTCAGAAAAAGCAGCAGATTGTATCGGAGAGCCAACCGTGAATTATGTAAGAGTAAATATTACTCAAGTTAGGTCTTAATTTTCAGTTCTAATCAACCTTTCCTCCTAGCGTTATGCCCAGTACAGTGGCATCCTGAAGGATGCCCGGGATCCGCTACCTGATCCCAAGAATTGGCGTAGGCACTAATCATTCCGTATCCATTGCAGAAAATTTAATAACATATACACGTCTGATTTTTGGGGTTCCGTAGCCAAAATGGAGAAAACGGAACCCTTATAGATCCGTCATGTCTGTCCGTCCGTCTGTATGTCACAGTCGATTTACTCAGAGACTATATTATGTGCACTACAATTAAGTATGAAATTTGGTAGGAAGGTGTAATCTATAAACCGCTATAGAAATGTGATGTGAAACTACGAAAAAAATATTAAACTTGTCGGGGTGGGCACCCCCATACATTTAACAGGAGGGTTAAATTTTTTTTTTCAATACACATAGGCGTGTTTGTTATACTTTACGTATAGATAGGCCTTCAAAAATTACAGAGGATTCTAAAAAACTCCATTTATGTCAACCGTTGTTTGGTGAGATATTAGCTGTCAAAGCCGTAAGAAGTGTACCCCCCCCCCCCCCCCCCACCCCCTTCTCTAATTTCCAAACTATTTTAATAGTTTAAAATGAAACAAATCAAGATGAATAATAAATACTTTCAACTATTTTGCGTCTGAACAAGATAGATCTAACGGTTTTTGAGTTATTGCTGAAAACCTGTCTTACCCAAGAATTTCCTATGAAAATACAACCTTTTTTGATTCAATATATTGTATTGTGCTTTTAAATGTAGATTAGGAGGTGTCTGCACGGAACCCTTCTTTGTGTATAGTCGAAATTGACTGTGATCATTTTCATTCATTTAAGTTTGTGGAATTGTTTATAAATAAATAACAAGGGAAATCAAGGGCGTCATTTGAGTATACTTACTCATAGCACAATACAAACGATGCAATTTGTCATGACAGTCTGAAATGGCTGAAATGAATTGCTGTCTCATTTTAACTAAACCTGCAACTCTATCGGTTTTTGTGACAAATTGCAAGATGTGTAATATGTAATGGCCTTATAATGACGATCATAAACGACCATGAATAACTAGTCATATCTTCAGAACGATTGGAATACATAATAAACTATGAAGCCATAAAAGAACCATGAAGCGCACATATTTTTGAACTGCTTTTTCATACATGTTTACAATCAAAGAAGTATCCAGCTGCAAAATGCGACTAATTTGAAAAATCTCAAGCTGTTAACCCCGAATTACATAGCAATATGCGCAACATTCTTCAAGCTTTAAAATAGACCGAGACAATACTTTTTTCTTTACTGCTATCTCAGTGTATATTATAGGATGACTGAGAACGCTACATACGTGACGTGGCCTGTCTAGCTAGCATGATAGCACAATGGCAGATTTTATGGTCACGCTTTATCGTCAAAGTCGGGTTAAAATTGACTCCGACAAACTGTGAAGCTAATGTATGCCGCGGACCTTACGCATGTACTACCTAAAACATGATATGATATACCAAGACAATATTATCGATAAAATAATACCAATTCGGATTAGTCAATCCCTACCACGCCTATGTCTCGGTCGTTCGTCGCTTCTTGCACCCGTCGCAGACTGTCAGTGTCAGAAGTTTGTGAATTAGGTGCAATGTCAAATAGACGGACGTCTGGTGATGACTCGAGCGGACCAATGCGTTAAACCTCCGATTACGTGTTGTTATTATGAGCCCCGGCGTCAATATATATTAGGGGTGGGCTGTGACATCATCGGTCTTGGACGTTCACCCCACCTCTGGCTGGCTTTGTGAATAACATAGCTGCATAAGAGATTTTCGGTCCCTCTTGGTGGAACGCGTATAAGATCTGTATAAAAATTTCCTAACGTAACCTAAAATTCCCTCCATTCTTCAACAGGTCGCATTTCTAAACCGATTCTCGTGAAATTTTTTAGCAGCTTAAATATTTAAATGGATTTTTTCGTCTAATCAGTTTCCGGAAATTTTGATATTCGCATAAAAGTACATTTTTGCGTGTTTTACAGCTCACAGAGCCACTAGCATATAGATCTAGGTATATCATAGACGAAATTCTGCGCTACGACCATTTCTGTGCCTCGCTGTCTCTCACGCTACGTTAGCTTCATTCAGCCAAGTTAATTCCTCATCGGAATTTCTGACTGTCGCTGTCGTATCGACAAACGTCAGGATATTCGTCTTTTGACATGTTTCGTCGTCGTCATTTGAGAACTGTACGTGTTGATGCCCACGGCAGCTTTCTACCATCGCACCACTCGCCGTCGGCAGGGCATTCATCCTCACACCATAGAACATAAATGGTCGCGTACGGTACGGTTTCCGAGGAATTTCCTCCCTCAGACGCTCCGATTGTGGAATGAGCGTGCCGAGGTTTTCCCGGGGGTGTACAGTTTTAGATCAGTTTTCTACGGAACCCGGAACCTTCATGTGCGAGTCCGTCTCTCTCTTGGCCGGTTTTTATACACTCCAGAGCAAAACGGGTAGACTTGGTATGGAAATTCTGTACAAAATAAAATAAATAAATAAATAAGATGAGTGTAGACCGTCGACCGGAGCCTCGTTTAGCATCCCCTCAAAACGACGCTCTCAACATACTTATGTACACACATATAGGATGTATTGTTCATATAGTCACAAACTTTAACCAGATTTTAGTGCTCTGAACCGATTATAAAACAAATTGTTAATTTAGTGTTATCTTCCAGAGCGTGCTTAATTTGTGAAATTTTGTCGAGCAGCAATGTATTGCGTTTACTTTTTGACAAATGAAAGAAGTATGTTTAGTATCGTTGTTTACTTATGGGGGACCCGGGTATGTCCTAAAACTGCGACCAAGACCACTGGGGGATGGGCAGCATCATCCCTGGAGTGCGGTGGAGATACTGCGATCGCCAACCCGCATGCCAAGCGTGGCCGTTACAGCAATTACCCTCCATGAAATTGGGGGAGGCCTATGTCCAGCGGTGGACGTCCTTCGGCTGATAAGGTGGTGCCGGTGGTGGTTTAGTTATTAATTGTTAAATTCTTGATCAATGTGATCAATATGACTACTCAACAGCAGATTATAGTAAAAATGTACTGTAATATTTAAAATATTCTTTCATTGGATAAATAACAATGTGATAGATTTTACCAGAAAAAAAATCCGTACATTTTTAATACTACCACCACCATATCAGCCAAAGGACATCCACAGTCCGACATAGGCCTCCCCCGCATTGACGGGGGGTATATGCCATAATCGCCACGCTTGGCATGTGGGTTGGCGATCGCAGTATCTCCACCTCCACCGCACTCCAGGGATGCCTGTTGTCCATTCCCCGGTGGACATTTTTAATAATTTAAAGATAAACATATTCATTAGGGCCTACACCTAAGAACTTGTACTTCGAGGTTGTATCAAAAATACACGCTGTATTCAGACTGAAAAGTTAAATCCACTAACTCTATGCTACATATTTATATTCCCTTTGACATTAAGGAGCTCACTTCGAAACTGTTTGATATTTGTCTAGTGCATGCTGTCGGTTTGTTTGAAGTACGCAGCCACTTAATGGATGCATTCAATTTATTTTATCAGTACTGTAGGGAAGACTGAGCTCTGGGATAGAATTAACATGTCTTCTTAGTGAGGAATCTTATATAATTACAATTAAATAAATCGACCTCGCTTCAGGGCGGACCAGCTTAGTCTGACGCCTTCAACTATTATTGCACTGGACAGAGACAGTTGATATTCTAAATTTAATTTGAACTAACTGCCAGTCCGTCTCGGTAGGTACATAGTTGTTATACATACATACAGTCGGTTTCCCCCTCGGGTTGGAAGGTCAGATGGCAGTCGCTCCCGTAAAAACTAGTGCCTACGCCATTTCTTGGGATCAGGTAGTGGACCCCAGGCATTCTTCAGGATGCAACTGTACTGGGAATAACGCTAGGAGGATGATGAGTTGTTATACATACTTACGTAAACTCACGCCTACATTCCCAAAAGGGGTAGGCAGAGCACACGAACATTAATTTCAGTGCCAATTTTAGCAGTTGTAGGTTTATACTAGATCGAGAAAAATGTTACATTGCAGTGGCAGGTGTTCAGGTGACATAGTTGTTTTACAATTTATTTTTGACGACTAGGTTTATAGACTGGTGGTCATTGGCTCTGCCTACGAAGCTGACGGTCCTAAGTTCGAATCCCGGTCAGGGTACTCAGGACAAGTATTTGTGTGTTGCGCATTAAATATTAATGTTTCTGAGTATTGGATGTTTTCTGCGTTTAAGTATAAATATTATTAAAAATATCATCGCTTAGTGCCCATAACAACACGAGCCTTATTGAGTTTACTAATGGGGCTGGTTCGATTTATATAAAATAGTCCTCATATGTTTATTGGTATTTTGTTTATGTTTATTTTTATTTCAACATAAGGACCCTTCGCTTGGTAAGATTGTTGTACGATAAAAAACATGCATTTCTTCTAATCTTTGTAATCTTTATATAATTATCAACGAAAATATATACAAGAATACTTAACCAAAAAAATATAAAGAAAATTAAAACTAACTTAAATCTAAAACGGGCCCTTGAGGCATTGTACCGAGGATGCTGGCGGCATTTCCTCGCTGTATCGCAATGCTGATACGTTGAGCGAGGAAACCGCCAGCTCTTCGGTCACCAGTTAAATAATTATTAATTAGCAATTTACTGTGATACGGATTACTGTCCATGTAGTGATACTTATACGTTGTAAAATGTTAAAATTACCTAATTCCGGGCATATTTAATTTAACTACTCATCCATCCATTATGTTACCAGCATAATAGAGACGTATTGGATTGAATAATTGATAGGTTCAGAGGTTGCGGAAATCCATGATAAACTTCTAGAACAATATTCCTTGGCTATTTCGCGAATCTATACTAATATTATAAAGCTGAAGAGTTTTTTTGTTTGTTTGTTTGAACGCGCTAATCTCAGGAACTACTGGTTCGAATCGTAAAATTATTTTTGTATTGGATAGTCCATTTATCGAGGAAGGCTTTAGGCTATATAACATCACGCTGCGACCAATAGGAGCGAAGACGCGGACGAAGTCGCGGGGAAAACCTAGTATTTAATAATAATAAATATTTTGCCTACCCCTTGGGATATGGAATCAGAATCGGAATCAGAATATGGCGTGAGTTTATGTATGTATTTCGTGAATCCGAACATTAAAAATAATACCTTCCTACCTTCTTCTTTAGTTTGGTTTTCTGTAGTTACCTGAAAAGTGAAATTACTAATTAAAATAAAAACAATACTTAGCACATTACTTAACTGCTACATATTTGCTAAAAAATCCTCCTACCGATCCTGGTAATATCCTAAGGATACCGCGCTCCACTTTTAATAATAATAACAATCATCATCATTTATTTCAGGCATCTGAGGCCCATATTAGAAATACCTTAAAAACTAACATACCTACATATTTTCCAATCGTCATTTATTTTTGCATCTATTTCCAAGATTTGGTGCAGTCCCTAGGTTTATCAAAGCTATGTAAGCTGAAACTAATTTATGTTGTTGAGTTAATAAATGGTACATACTTTTAGTAATTGAGCAGTACGTACATCATAATACTGCCTACAAAATATACATAACTACTACAAAATACAGGGTGATTTCGGGGTCGTGGATCAAGAACAAGTTTTAAGACATGGTATCTGTTAGCCATTACAAAAAAAAAATGTTGTGACACGAAACAAACGTATTTCATTTTTAATTTATTTTGATGACCTAAATTTAAAACCTCAAAAAATCATGGTTACCCTTCTCTCTTTGACGGATTGTATGGAGAGTTGAGTGGGTTAGGGTGACAAAGTTGTATGGAAAAGTATTATTTTCCATTAGAATTTGAAGACAAAGAGAATTATTTGAATTATAAACCGTCATACCAACTGTGATGTTGTCTACTTTGAATTCTTGACCATGTACAATCATTCCGGATCACGACCCCAAAATCACCCTGTATACTATAACGCTTGATGAACATCTAGATTGGAAAGCACACGTACGAGTGTGTTCAATATTAGACCAGATATGTGTTTGCTTTGCGACGTATAAGATCTGTGGCATCAATGGAGGCTGCTCTGTCTGCTTACCATGGGTGGGTGGATTCGCCTATTTTTTTTTTTTTTACTTTTTTAAAAATTGTTAGGAATTTTATTTTATTTTATTTTATTAAAGGTTTACCAACAGTTAGTACATTCATACTTATAAATGCGTGCAAAGTGGCCAAAATTTAAAAATATAATAAAGAGGAAGAAAAATCTGCAGGAGGCACCATTATACGCTAATTAACTTAGAAGTTCTTGACGTCAAAAGTTACGACATGAAACGGTAATGACGGTAGGCATATGGAATGACGTTTTTAGATATGGTAATGATATCAAGTAGATGGTAATGACGAATATATTAAAAAATACCGTGGTAGTGAATGAAACTGCACTTTATGTATAATATTTTGCTCTTCCAGCTTTTCAATTACTTTCAGAAGGTACTTTCTTCTCTTCAGTTCTCGGTATCTTGTTTTTCTTGCTTCCAAATCTGCACAGACGGGAGACTTTGTAATAGACCTGCTACTTCATTTTTAGATTCATATTTATCGGTTGCATCAATAAGAATTATCTCAGGAGCTACTTCAAAATTTTCATTTGACTTTTCTTTCTTTTTGTCTCTTTTTTTGGACACTTCGCGCCTTTTTCCTTTTTTCCCGTTAGTCACGAGGGGACTTCTCGTATACACTTTTGAACTGTTTTTTTTCTTTCCTCTCTTTATATCTTTGTTTCCCTTTTTCTAAGCCTTGTTTAATTTCCGCATATTCCTTTTGTCTTGCTATGTTCGAATTTTATTTCTTCTTTGCTTACGCTTCTTTCAAATCAGACAGCCAATGGTGGAGCTGGTAGAAAAAATTACAAAAAATAATTAAAAACTGCCCATTGCTACTCCATCAACCTGAAGATAAAACTGACCTTGGAAAAAGAAATAATTCCCTTCCAAACAATGTTCCAGTTGAGTAACGTAATTTTCGGATATCCTATTTTCTTTTAATTTCGTCTTTACATGTCCAAACACTCCGCTAATGAAACATGGGTGATTAACGATTCCATATCGAAGCTCACCACAATCTCGCCTACACGCCACACGTATTTTTCGAACAATGTCAATGAAATGACGCGAGTCTTTCTCGTATGACGAAGTATTTCCCACCATTGTTTGCAACACACTTGCCACATGTTTGCCAGATCATATGATGGCAAGCCATTCTGACTCACAATACTTTAGCCAGTCCATATAATTTAGGTGGTTGGACGGTTTTCGGTCTGTATAGGCCATTGAAATTGTCCTCCATAAATAGACCCTCCTGGTCTTTGATGAGGTCTTTCAGACGGCGGTTACCCTGGCGGTAGGATTATAGTTAACAGGCTTATATATAGTGGTTTCCGCTAAATCTTCCTTGAATCACCCGGTTTATCACTTTTAGGCTACATGCAAAGCCGAATGCCTTGCATGTAGCCTAAAAGTTTCAATGTTCGCCTAGTCCCCTGCACATCGAAGAAGCTAATAACATAATAGATGGGTTGATTCCAAGGTGGACACGTGATCGCGTCTCCCCGTAACTCCACCCGTTTTACCGCTATTGGTTAAGGAAGTCAGTGACCTTGTCAGGCGTTTTCTTTGGCTTCGGGTGCAAGTGGTATATCTAATCGTATCCTGAGAATTTTCCCCGAAACTCACCTCATTTTGCTCGTATCTTAAATGCCGCGCTGACCAATACCAATGCTCATTTTCCAGCCGCGTTGAAAGGTACATCGGTCATAGGGATAGCAAAGCTCGGTACACCCCGGACTTCGCCTTTATAAGCTGATCGGCTACAGGCAACTATCAACTTATAAAGCTCCATTGGAAAGCTATAAGAGTGGATCCTTCTCACTAGAGTTCTCAGATTTTCGGCTGAGAACAACATAATCATCGACGAGCAGTTCAGTTTCGGATCCGGGCACTCGTACGTTCAACATGTGCACCGTGTCACGAAGCACGTACTGGACGGTTTATCTCGATTCCAGGGGCTCAAGAACAGTGCGATCTTTCTCAACGTGGCGAAAGCCTTTGACATGGTCTGGCATAACGAATTGATATACAAGTTATATCTGATCGGCCTGCCGGACAAACTCGTACTCAATATACCAGTTTTTTCTTAGGGACCGAAACTGTTTTTACAGATTAGAGGGAACGCACTCAGACCCAAACCACATCTATGCCGTAGCGCAAGGCTCCGTGCTTTCTCCCACTCTAT
Organism: Notocelia uddmanniana; assembly: GCA_905163555.1. Taxonomy (NCBI): domain Eukaryota; kingdom Metazoa; phylum Arthropoda; class Insecta; order Lepidoptera; family Tortricidae; genus Notocelia; species Notocelia uddmanniana. The sequence continues at coordinate 71,250,862 of LR991052.1, forward strand.
ATTTGTTATTCACGAACAACATCACAGAGGCGGGACTGTAAATCAACACCCGGAAAACCGAGAAAATGAGGTGCGGGGCGACAAGCTCATTGCCGTTACTCATTTTTTTTTTTTATAAATAAATATTGGGGGACAATCTTACACAAATCGACCTAGTCCCAAACTAAGCAAAGCTTGTACTATGGGTACTAGACGACGATATAAATACTTATATAGATAAATACATACTTATATACATAGAAAACATCCAAGACCCAAGAACAAATATCGTGAAAAATGCACAAATAAATGCCCTGGCTGGGATTCGAACCCGGGACCTCTAGCTTCGGAGGCAGCGTCACTACCAACTAGGCTAAACAGGTCGTCATTGGCACAGAGGCTGTGAAAAGGATCCACAAATTGACTTACCTCGGAAGTGTAGTGTCGGAAACTGGAGGGACCGAAGGAGACATCGCTTCGAGAGTCACCAAAGTAAAAGCAACCTTCGCACAGCTCCGTCCTGTGTGGCAATCGCGGAAACTGACTAGGAGAGTTAAGCTCAAGATATTCCGCTCCAACGTAAAAACCGTGTTGCTGTACCGATGTGAGACGTGGAAGGTTATTAAAGACATCTTGTGCCGGCTTCAAGTCGTCATCAATCGTTGTCTTCGCCGTATTCTCCGAGTTTACTGGCCCAACATAGAACTGTGGGAACGTTGCGGTGAGACTTGAGCAGATTAAACGCCGCAAGTGGAACTGGATCGGCCACACGCTACGAAGGGTCCCTGATCACATACCGAGGCAAGCCCTAGACTGGAATCCCCAAGGAAAGCGTAGGCGTGGCCGCACTTAGCAAACCTGGCGGCGGACGTTCATCGCAGAGGCGAAGAACATAGGGAAGACTTGGAGCGAATTGAAGCGCGAAGCTCAAGACCGAACGGGATGGCGGCGCACTGTGTAAGCCCTTTGCCCCATCTAGGGGACACAGGAAAATAAGTCAAATATGACTAACGACATTCCCACGCACCCTTAAGTGCATCTAGGGTTGTTGGCGGACAATACCGCGCTTTTTACGCCTCATTGTAAGTACGCTTTAATCTGGCGATACCGAGTTTTTTAAGTATAGTATTTTATAAGATGTTTATTCAAATTGAAATTTATCATTACACAAATTCGTAGAGGACCTTACCTTTGGTTTTATCTTAAAACTTCGAAAAGAAAATACCAGTTCGTCATTACCAGTCATACAAAAACATTACCATATACACAAAAAATGGTAATGATGTCTACGGCGATGACGAAAACAGATAAATACCGACAAAACTCTAAATTATAGGTTGAAACCAAATAACTTGCCTTCCATTTTAATAACTTGCATAATAGACCTATCACGCATCGTAGTTCAATCAATGTAATATTTTTATCTTACCTAGTTTAGTGTGCTAATGGCGATGACGCTAAAATGTGCAAACAATTTTTTATATTAAACTTAAGCCAAAAAAATGTCATCCACATGCAGGAAATTTGCGTGCGCACTGTTCCTCTTCGTGATGGCAATTGAGGAACAGGGAGGCGTTGGCGTCTCGGGTATCCAGCCACTTGTCATAATAATAAAAATACTTTGACGCAGCTGCAATGGCAATGATGAAATTCTATTATTTTTTATTCTTAGAAATTATTCATGAAACGCTTTGAGATTTCTTTATAAATATTAACATTATATGCATTTACGACATTCAATAAAAAAACACGGATTCCGTGCGGTGGATTTTCGAGAAATATAGTACGTAGTTGTAAACCTCAAATTTTTCATCTGATTGTAATGACGTTTAGTGCGTGTTAATTAGATTTTTAAATTACCTAAAACAAATGAACAAACTTGAATTGCGGCGACTTGTGGCTAAACACGTCCTGTATAGTTCTACAAATGAATAAATAACGATAAAGTCACTATTTATTTTAAAAACACCGGAACACATTTTTGGTTGATTTACGCGAATTGACCCGGGTACGAGTATGTTTCCTCTATATTACGTTATGGCCTTATAATTTGGGGTAATAGCTTTGACATCCAAAGAGCGATTATAACCCAAAAAATGTATCAGAGCTGTACATGGAAGTGAATATCTAGCCAATTGTAAACCAATATTCCAGGAACTTAACATCCTTCCATTGCCGTGTCTGTATATTTTGGAGACCACTAAATTTGTACATAAGAACTCACAACACTTCCCATTGCTTGACGAAGTCATCAATAAGAGTAGGCCTAGTAGGAATCCACTTAAATCCTGCACAAAAGTTTAAAGTTTGTAGATCAAACGTATTTTCTATATCCATAAAATTATATAACCTGGTCCCTGATGAATTTAAAAACCTTCAAACTTGTCAATTTGAGAGAAACATGTTTAAATGGTTACTAGATAAGTGTTTTTATTGTACCGCCGATTTTTTTTTATATGTATAAATAATTGTGATTTGTGACTTTAATATTAAGTACCTAATGTAACCGGGGACAAAAGAGCTGGCAGCTTCCTCGCCCAACGCATAAGTATTGCGATCCAGCGAGGAAATGCTGCCAGCATCCTCGGCACCATGCCACAGGGGCCAATTTTAGACTTAGGTTTTTAGATTTGTAAGGTTTTAATTTAGTTTATTTAATAATATACATGTTATAAGTTTATTTATTTAGTTCTTGAATAAAATTTAAGTACCTAATTATTTCTACGCCGTAGTTGCCGGCAGAATATGCAGAACTCACTAATACCCTACTAACCAAAATTGTACCATATTCTTGGAAATAAACCATTGATTGGTTGATACATAATGCGTCTATCCCTGTTTCTTAGTCACATTTATTTATTTATTTAAGCTTTATTGTACAGATACAAAAAAAGTACAATTAGCAGACTTAATGCCTTAAGGCATTCTCTACCAGTCAAGCATTGGGCTAAACACAAACTTTATAGGTACAGGATCATGAACGCCGACGCGAATGAAGTCACATTTACTATAGAACCAAACTACTCGTAGTTCGCGCGAAAAAATACTTTGTTTCGTAATAAAAGGTCTTCAGTGCCTTCATTAGACTAACCGAATTGAATGAAAAAGCTCTTTTTTGGCACGGGCAAACTTGGTCCCATAGTATAAATTGTCTGGAATTATGGGTAGAACCTTTTTTTTATGTATCATAAATTAATGTGTCACCCAGTATAACCTCGATCAAAACAAAGATAGTTAAGCTCCACTGTCCAGACTATTGTAAACCGTACCACGGTGGGTCAGGTCAGGATTTACTGTCCATGAACTGTTATTTTAACACTTATTTGAACCAGTAAAGCAGTAACATAACACTTCTAAAAAACACTTGGACTTATGTATACATTTATGCAACAAAATGCTAAATGATACTCGTAATCTCATTTAGGCTGGGTTACACCAAACCGTCTGAAATCGTAAGCTGTGTTCGTTAAAATTGTAATGTATGGAAAGTTTGACAAGTTTCTATGGGATGACAGCTGCCGGCGCCATACTTAACGTTGATCGGTCTGTGATCGTAAGTCGGTGCAACCCACCCTTAGACTTGATTAACAATACCACCAGATCCGCTATGTTAAGCAAGATGATTTTTCATATAGTTGTCTCTTTGAATCTTTATGGTTAACCAAGATGAGTTAGAACGGGACAGATATCAAGATCATTTTCGGCTGTTAACGAATCGTCCCCATTTAAAAGTACACCAGAATGTCAAAATCCATATAAACACAAACGTCACAAACTTCAGTTCAGTACAATTTGCAGTCAGATATCAGAACCTGTCAGATATCACATATCTGTCTCTCTCAAACTTACTGATTAGTGCATTATAAAGAGTACAACAGATGTACAGAAATCGTTCAACTTAAATGAGCGGATCTGCTTTATTAGGGTTCCGTACCCAAAGGGTAAAAACGGGACCCTATTACTAAGACTTCGCTGTCCGTCCGTCCGTCCGTCCGTCTGTCACCAGGCTGTATCTGAAGAACCGTAATAGCTAGACAGCTGAAATTTTCACAGATTGTGTATTTCTGTTGCCGGTATAAAAACAAATACAAAAACAAAATTATAATAATAATTAAGGGGGGCTCCCATACAAAAAACGTGATATTTTAGCCCTTTCTCATGGCTACCACTCGCCGAGCAAGATCTCAAGAACCCTAATAGTTGACATTGGCAAAGATTATGTATTTTTATTGTGGCTACAACAACAAATACTAAAATCAAAATAAAAATAATAATTAAGGGGGGCTCCCATACAACAGAGTAGTGGCCGATAAAACAACAAATACAAAAAAAAACTCAATAAAACAAGTGTTTAATGGCACCAGCTTTTAGCCTTTTTTCTGGTACGGAACCATTCGTGCGCGAGTCCGACTCGCACTTGGCCGGTTTTTCTAATATCTGTGGATTTAGATTTATTTGAATATGTATAGCGTAATTAACTTGGTTCTCTGTAGGTACCAACAGTCAAGTAATGTCATGTTTAAATTGTCATACTTAATGTCTAATGGGTGATGGCGACAAAGTCCCAAAGTGTCCAGCTACTTATGAGGCTGACGTACCGGGAAAAACGATACGTTCCCCTCAAACACTTTCTAAAACTGCTGCAGCGTAAATTGGAAACGCTGAAGTGCACCGAACACAATTTTCATGGGAAAAATGATTTTTCAACAGTTACTAAACTAGTTTTATAACATTTCCTTTCAAACAGTTTTCTAGAGTTTCTGTGCTACAAGTAGCATATGTGGTTTCATTTTATTTTAACTGAGTTTCGGATTTTGCTTGATTTTCTATATCACGACTGCTTATTACTTTTCCTTAGAATGTAGTTCAATATAAGCAGCGGGGTACTTTATAAATAATAACGCAAGTTTTCAAACATGCCACTGAATGTTATTGGCCATACTGAAAATGACAATTAGATCGAACTAACGTTCTTTCGAAAAGTAACGTAATTATATAATAAATAAATATTGTGGGACAACCTAACACTTAATCGACCTTGTCCTGAACTAAGCAAAGCTTGTACTATGGGAAGTAGAAGACGATATTTATTTAGATAAATACATACTTAAATACATCCAAGACTCGAAAAACAAATATCCGTGCTAAATATATAACAAATAATGGCCTGGCCGGGATTCGAACCCGGGACCTGTAGCTTCGGAGGCAGTGTCACCAACTAGGCTAAACAGGCCGTCAAATTGCACTGCAATGCTTTTCAATACTCAATCATTTATTGCATTCCACGATGTTAGTTTACAGGATATTAGGTAAACTTACTTACATTAATAAAATTAGTTACATTATAGAAGGAGTCTTGAATATAATGGAATTAAAATTTACAATTTCTTAAATGATGATATTAATAAATTTACAAATATCAATGAATTTTCCAAAAACCTAAAATTATTTTTGCCTTCTAGACCATATAATAATTTAAATGAATATTTTGATAACCTGACATTTTGATATTTTAAGTTAGCATACGATTTTACATGCTATATTGTGGCAGATCATATAGGTCGATTCACGAGAGCTGGCGCGGAAAATGTACTTATATGTATGTATGGTACTGTCGAAAATGTATAGACATTCCGCGCCGGCTCTTGTGAATCGACCTATACATTCATGACAAATATTTTACCTCACTGACATGTAATCTTAGCACCTGTGTATGTTGTTGCAAAATAAATCATTTCAAACTTAAGTTTTAATGGTTAAATAATAGTAAAACTTAATAAGGGAGCAGACGACTTACATAGGTACATACATTGATTTTATTTAAAAGATTAATTACTTAAAATTTGTAGAACAGTGCAAATCATAAGGAACCGCACTCAATATTATTTATATTGTAGAAAATTTTCTATCAACTGCATTAAACAAACAATACTCACGAGCGATATTGAGCCGTTGAGTTTAAGGAGAAATTTCGCCTGCTTGCGCGTGTTCTATCGTATATATATTGCGTTGTGCTCCGAAGAACTGTTCGACATGATGCCTACGGCCGCTTTCTAGCATCGCCGTTGGCAGGGCATTCATCCTCACACCTTAGAACCTAAATGGTCGCGTACGGTACGGTTTCAGAGGAATTTCCTCCCTCGGACGCTCCGATTGTGGAATGAGCTCCCTGCCGAGGTTTTCCCGTCGGACTACAGTATGGGGTTCTTCAAGAAAGGAGTGTATAAATTCTTAAAGGGTCGGCAACTCGCATGTGACACCCCTTGGAGTTGCAAGCGTCCATAGGCTGCGGTGACCGCTTACCATCAGGCGGGCCGTACGCTTGTTTGCCACCGACCGTAGTATAAAAAAAAAACATTAAGAAAAAAAGACTTCCAAATATTATCTTAGTGTATAATAATTTTTATAAATAAGGAATTCTTTTAACAATATTATGAATGTGTAGTATTGATTCTTGCATTTTATTATATCTGGCAGATTAGTCTTTCTCTATGTCTGAGCTGATGAGAGGTAGTTAAGTCTTAGCGTTTCTTGTAAATCTAAGTGTCTGTTTAAGGGTTCCGTAGTCAACTAGGAACCCTTATATTTTCGCCAGGTCCGTCTGTCTATCTGTCTGTTTGTCCGTCTGTCCGAGCCTTTGTAAATCAATAACACGGTGAAAGTCGTCAAATAAAATCTTTGTCCCCCCCCCCCCCCCTTCTCTAACTTCTGAAGTATGTTCCCATCAAATATGAAAATAATCATGAAAGTAAAGCTTAAGGCCCTCTAGTTCTGCGAGAGTAGGTATTTAGCGCTGTCCTGGCGGTGCGTGAACAAGCCCGCGCGGACGAAGCGACTGTGAACTCGGATGACCCCGCTAGCTTCATACTGGTCACAGTATAGAAATATAACTGTATTTTGACTTAAGAAATGCATTGATTATGATTAAACTTTAGTATGTAATTGATATATTTTTTTAACAAGGTAGTAAATAAATAATTGAAAGTCGAACTTACGGTAAGATCCATTATAATGAAAAAAAAAATAACAGAATTCGTAGTACATACCTACAACCCTGAAATTCGTTATTTTAATCTATGAAACCTAAGAACCTAAGAAATATGTCTTATACCCTTTTACTCGATTTGTTTAATAGGTTATTCAATTTTTTATCTAATTGTGTTACATTATACAGGCTGTTATATTTATTTGTCGTGTGCGTGTTATCATCATCATGTCACTTTATTGCACAAAAAATAATAACAATCGAAACAAAATAACAAAATGTAAAAGTACAAAGGCGAACTTATCCCTATAAGGGATCTCTTCCAGCTAACCTTCGAGAAAATGAGAAAAATAAATATAGTACACAAGGCAACAAACTAATTTTGCACAAACACGGATATTTAAGAAAGCAATGACAGATTATGAATACACGTAAAACTAATAAGCTTGTATACACTATAACAACTATTCATGTATATATATCATCATCATCATCATATCAGCTGATGGACGTCCACTGCTGGACATAAGCCTCCCCTAAAGAGTGCCACAATGACCGGTCCTGCGCCACCCGCATCCAGCGGACTCTCGCGACCTTTAGCCGGTCATCAGTTCACTTTGTGGGGGCCTATCTACGCTGCACCTTCCTGTACGTGGTCACCACTCGAGAACCTTTGTCTTCGCCCCAATGGCCATCGGTTTTACGTGCAATGTGCCCCGCCCACTGCCATTTAAGCGATTCGGAGGGCTATATCGGTTACTTTGGTTTTTCTGCGGATGGCCTCATTTCTGATACGATCGCGCAGATATACTTCCAGCGTAGCCCTCTCCATTGCTCTTTCCTCTTGGTTACATATACATTGGTTACTGGTGTATAGTAGAGAAACACAGATAATTTAATAGGTTTCTATTGTGATGCCCTAAATAAACATATTTTATTGCGCTTACATTGCAAACGCTGGCTGAACCCTACGAGATAAATCAAAATAATGTACTACAGTATTGTACAACTTAAAAAGGTCTACAAAAAAGTCGATTATGGTATATGTCTATCTCTTAGGGATAACCCACAATAACCATTTTTTATCCTTTACTTTTTACGAAAAATAATGGCTTATTTACGAAGCGATTTTAAGCAATACAGCATTAACCTTCTCCAATAAAATACCTTAAATACATTTTGCATTTTATATAGATCAATATGGCACTTGACAGCATGTAATTTAAATAAATATTTTTGAAGATATTACTGATTTAAAATGAAGGAACATAGCGGTTGCGGCGGTATCGGCCGGGTTGTATATAAATACATTCTGTAGTATATAATTATAATTAGAATCAGCATTGCACCCGTACGAAGCCGGGGCGGGTCGTTAGTATACCATAATCAACTTCAAGTTCGAGTATAAAGTGTCCGATAGTAACGACAGTTGGTGCTACATGGGCATTTGACATGACCTTCATCTTGTACATATTCAGCTTAAGACCAACTCTCACGGAGGTTTTACCAAGGTCATTGAGCATGGTACATAAATCCTGTATGGTCTCAGCCAAGACTACTGTATCGTCAGCAAACCAAAGGTGAGTGATGTACTCGCCGTTTAAGTTGATGCCTATTGCCTAGGTTTCTCCAGTCCAAAGTCTTGAACACATCCTCCAGTGCAGCGGAGAACAGTTTGGGAGAAATAGCATCTCTCTGCCTGACTCGCGGCTACAACGGAAGAGGTATCGAGTTCTGGTCCTGGAGTCGGACTCACATAGTGGCGTTTTCATACAAACACTTCAGTACTTCGATAATAGCGGTAGTCTACTTGGCACCGCTGGAGAGATTGTAGTACAGCCCAGGTTTCAACCGAATCGAAGGCCTTCTCGTAGTCCACAAACGGCAAACAGAGAGCACAGGCAACAGGGTATACTCCTCAGTTATTTATTTATTTATTTATTCGGGAAACAAACAGGCATTAAACAATTCATTTAGTTAATATTAATAAACATGCATAAGCCAAACAGTTTCCACTACTGGTTAAATAACAATTCTGTTGCTCAGACCAAGATAACAAAACTCTAAATGGAGTACATTAACACTAAATCATGCTAAGAATTTAGAACTAATTACATTGCAAATGTGATTAGTTCTAAATGACTGTAAAACCGGACGAAGCGTATGGATATAAGTTGATAATGTTCGACTCTTCATATACACATACACAGGCCCAGTAGTAGTGAACCACGACTGTCATAAAATTATACTAACATAGTTTTTTGACTGAGAGAGCGAAGCGTCTCCGTTTCAGCTCTCGACAAAAATTCTTTCATATGTCTGTCTGTTCGAATGTTCTCCTCTACAGGTCGCATTTCTCAACCGATTCTCGTGACATTTTGTGAGCAGGTTCGATAATTATATAGGTTTAATTATATTTATGTCGAGACGGTTTTTCAAATTTTGAAATTTGAAAAAATTTTTTTTTTTGCGTGGTCTACAGCTCACAGAGCCACTAGTTTTAAGCTTTATTGTAACAGCTAACACTTTAGGAGCCACGAGCTTGGAAAAAACGTTAATTTAATTTAATAAAATACAGATATTTTTTGGTGGATTAATTTATTCGTCAAAAGTTATTAGCTCTCAAAGCATTAAAAACATTGCGAAGTTTTTACTGTTTTACTATTTACGCGAAAGATTACTGTATTCTTTTAAAATAAATACCAGAAATGATTTTTACATAAAGATGATAAAAGAATCAATATGGTATATGAAATGATACCAAACTTGCCAAAAGAAGATTAGCTAGAAAGATAGATAGTGTATAAATTTTAAAAGGATCAGCAACGCGAATTTGACACCTCTGGAGTTGCAGGCGTCCATAGGCTGCGGTGACCGCTATCCATCAGGCGGGCCGTTAGTTTGCCACTGACATGGTATTAAAAAAAAGACGGTCAGAATTAATGTGGTGAAGCTCATAGCTTAATTAAAATATTCATGTGCAAAGCAGTAGATCTCTTACTATATCTATAATTTCTGGTAATAAAAATTTCATTTATAATTTTACCATCTTTGGTTCCATTTCTGCAGGGGTTCAGTTTAGTTGTTATACTGTCATTTCTATACTGTGGCACTATGACCATAATTTATTTGTTAATAAATACGACGTTTTTCGTTTGGGTTTTTATTGCCCTTCTTAAATAACTTGCAACAATTATATAAATTCGTCAAAAACTGCTTGTTTGGTGCACGAAACTGTCGCGGATAAAACTGACACAGGTCCGTTGTCCGTAAGCGCCAGCGCGCGACTGATCGGACCTGCCGAGCCTCCGCGCTCGGCATTTTGTAGGTATTTAAACATATTAATTAATACAATCATTTTATCTTTTTAAATTCTGCAAAAATGTCTAGAAATACTGAATGGCTTTAGTTTAGTTCAAAAACTTTATTTAAAACATCAATAGTTTAGTCGTCAGATTGTAAATGCTTTACAAAAAGGAGTAACTTTGGGGTCTCTTTCTATCGAGCGAAGTTCATTAGATCGTGTAACTGAGTGCAACTTTGACTAGACTAGATCCTTAAGTAAAACATATATTTTTTTCAAATTTTTAAAACCCTTATTCTACGTTTCAGTTTGTTTTTAGAAAACTCGAAAACGCTAACTCGCTTGACGACCTAGCCTTAATAAAGACTTTCAACTAAAATTACAGCGGGCATGATCAGTAAAACCGTTTTTTGAGTTATCGTAAAAAGTCTTCCCTTTTTAGTAAAACACGTACTATGAAACGCTGCGAATGTTATTGATTTTTTTAAAGTAATTTCATTGCGCAACCACGGAGCCCTACACTGAGCACGGCCCGACATGCTTTTGGCCGATTTTTAATATAGAAAATGACATTTAAATCTACCTTACGCACACTTGAGCACGTTGCGTAATTGCACCCAATGTGTTTATGGTTGCAAAATAATAAAGAATTCTGCTAACATTCAATTTTTGATAATTTCAGAAAATCGGTTTGTATGTCAGAATAATATTTATTGTATATGATCAGCGTCAAAAAGGCTTAAATAATATGAAACCAACCTAATAAAAAACAATAATCATAAAATTCAAAAAAGGTCCCCTAAATTAGAACCCCGTGGAAGAGTTTTTTTTTAATACCACGTTGGTGGCAAACAAGCGTACGGCCCGCCTGATGGTAAGCAGTCACCGCAGCCTATGGACGCCTGCAACTCCAGGGGTGTCACAAGCGCGTTACGACCCTTTAAAAATTTATACACTCTTTTCTTGAAGAATCCCATACTGTAGTTCCTCGGGAAAACCTCGGCAGGGAGCTCATTTCACAACCGGAGCGTCCGAGGGAGGAAGTTCCTCTGAACCGTACCGTACGCGACCATTTATTTAGCTCCCATCAGACTGGCTGCATTTCCCCTTCGGATGGCTATGCTGATCCGCTGCGCAAGAAACGAGCCAGCCCTATAGCACCCTATAGTCTCCCGACACTTAAGTCAACTTTTTGGCCAATTGGCCAAACTATTTGTGAGCACCTGGGCTCCAGGGTCTTAGAGTTTCGACAGCAAATGCCACAAAAACATACCGGTCCGTTTAACTAATGTATTTGCGGCATTTTGCTGTCTTCGCGGCTGCAGCTGCCCCACCTGTTCCCAACGATATTGCGCCAAGGTGGGACGGCGCCAGGGTATCCACACAAGTGGCGTTCCAGAGAAGGAACATTACTTAACAGCCATGCAATGTTTTTAGATGTCATATGATGTAAGCATGAAGATTAGTTGCTCTAACATCCATGTCTGTGAAAATATACTCACAGCGATTTCATAAGCATTTTCTATTCGTTCAATACGAATTCGAAACCAAACAATCAAAGAAACATTGCATGTAGTACATTTAATAGTTATTTGTTATACAAGGGTGCAAAGTTGTATTTTACCCGCGAGTGTAGAATTGAAACACGAGCCAGCGAAAGAATTCTATAGTTGAACCACGAGCGAAGCAAGTGGTTCTAAAATAGAATCCTGAGCGTAGCGAGTGTTTCAACACACGAGAAGTAAAATACAGCTTTGCACCCGTGTGTAACACAAAACTTTTCTCCTCACTATAGCCAGGAAAGTGCAACGTGCAAAAAAACAAAGTTCCACAGGCATGATTTTCATCACTGGAATCACTGATTTTTTTACGATATTATAACAGAAAACTCTGGAAGTTGTGTATAATATTTACGTGAATCGGAGTCGGTGACAAGTTGTGTATATTTTAGTTGACATTGACAACAATGACATTTCTGACGATGCGTTTTGAAATTGCATCGACTTAACTTGTGCGTTTACAATTATACTCAATATCATTATAAAAAAAAAATTACTTATAGAATTTTAAGGTTTACGACTTAAATCATTAAATAAAGCTAAATTTGGTATCTTTTATTATATTCTCAAACCATTTATTTAATGATAATTGATATAAAACGTTTTGTTATCTGTCAAAAGCTACTCAAACACGCTCCAAGGTCAAATTACTTTCCCCACTTGTGGATAAAATGCGTTTTTACCCGCTTGTTTCAAAGGATAAAAGACGGCTTTCCGAGCTAGTGAGGGGAAAATCATATTTCTAGTTCAATTTCGCTTTAGCACACTCAAATATGAACTTTATTTTAATTTATTCACGACAGATTCTGCCTTGTCACGTTCCAGAGGAAATGAGATTACATCGCCATTTGAAATTGGAAGTCAGCGTGAGGATTATAAGATTTAATTTTGCTTGTCGGCAAAGCAGTATGATATTTTGCATTCTTCAATTGAATCAGGAAGAATGTTCTTTTTACAAAGGATGAAAACTGATGCTTGAGATGTTATAACAATAGTATTGTGGACCAAGAGCGAGAGAAAGAAATATCACGAAATAGATAAAGAAAATCCTATATATTATGTGTCCCACACACTCCTACTCATTAAGTACTAAATCGCAGAATAATCGACCGAGCGAGCGGAGTAGTTACAGTTAACAATTAACTGTTACTTACTTAGTTTGTCACCGACGTGGCATAAAAAAATTGAAGTCTCGTAAAACGCTCCAAAGATTTTAATGAATAATTTCAATATAGGGGGTTTCAGAAACAAAAAAGAATCTAGTCCTAGGACTTCTAGCTAGGTCTTCGGGAAAACTGACATTCCCGGGAAAACACGAGCGTAGGACGGTCGCCCCGGTACTTTATTTATATTAACTGCGTTCGTGGGAATTGCACCTTGAAGGTATGTGACACCAGTGATTAGCCGACAATGTTTTCGAAAGCGTGCAAAGAGCGTTCGTGGCCCAGGCGTAAGCGCAATCAGGTCTAGTTTTCCCCCTTGGAAGGTCAGATGGCAGTCGCTTCCGTATAATCTTGTGGCTACGACAATTCTTGGGATTAGGTAGCGGACTCCGGGCCTGAACTTGGTACTTAGCCTTAACCTTAGCCCGTACGGAGGATGCAACTGTACTAAGATAACCCTGGGATGAAGATGCCTAAATTTCAAAAGCGGCTGCCATCTGACCTGGCAATCCCGAGGGAGAACTAGAACTGGTTGAGATAAGACCGGTTTCCTCGGGACGTTTTCCTTTACTGAACATATCAAATGATTTGCATACCTACTTGCATTTCTAAGCCAGGATCTGATTTAAACCGTGAAAGTCGAAAGCAGCTCCTGGCTTGCCGGGCAGAAACATTTGCGGGAATAATTGAAAACGAAGCAAATAACGTTGCTCTCTGTCACGACGGGCTTCAACGTGGACAATTTCAGTCAGAGGGTACTCGTAACTTGAGAAACTCATTACGGTTTAGAATTTGATTTCACTTTTGCAAACGCAGGGCTTACAGACCCATGCCCATGGCAGGCGTGGATCAAAGATTAAGATCAAAAAATTCCCCCTTCTGCGGTCTTGGTTTGCTTGGTTCTCAAGCGGGGGCTGACTTTTTTTTACAGTCGTACAAACGTGGTAAGGTCTGCCTGATGGTAGACGGGCACCGTCCAATCACAGGTAGGTATGTGGTGTTGGGTTCCTGATGGTAAGGTTGTCGCAACGCCCTCTACATATGGTGCCACTACACGCCCCGATCATGAGTTACAAACATCGCGACTATTATATTAAATAATAATAAGGTTGCCAGGGCTCCCAAGGTTTGCTGTGTTGAGAGTGAGGGTTCTGCATATTTTTATACTAAAGTACATAGAAAACATCAAAATCTCAGAAACATATGTTTTTGCTTCTGCAAATTAACTAGGCTAAACAGGCCGACAAATGCCTTTCATAATTTTGTTATTGAAATAGTGACTAGAATTTAAATATAAGGTTCTAGGAGGAAGGTAAGTGTCAGGACGGCAGCGGGACAAGCCACATTTATTTATTTATATACATACGGGCGTAAAGTTCATGTCATTGATTTAAGTAAGGACGCCAGTCTGAATATTTTGATTTGACGGCCGGTGTCTGCGCGTGTCTTACTAGTCCCAAAGGAATTTGAACCTTCTACACAGTAATTACATTCCACATTTAAATGACATCGCCGTGCCGCGCCGCGCGATTGCAGTTGCTCGCGAGCATTTAAATATGAAATCTAATTGCTGTATAAGAAGGTTAAAAAGCGGTTGGTCACGACGATCTGAAGACAGATGTTATAAAAAAATGCATATGTAATTGCACAGCCACTTGTACTTATACTAAATTTGTCGCTGACTCAGGGCAGTTTTTTTTTCGAAATAGGTACCAAAGGAGTCCGTAGTTAAACCCGTTTACAAAAAAGGGGCTAAGTCTGACATAGGGAACTTATAGACCTGTAACACTTACATCCATATTTTCCAAAATCTTTGAAAAAGTAATGTATAATAGGTTAACACATTTTTTAGAAAATATTAATGTAATAAATGAGCAACAACACGGATATAGAAAATCTAGATATACTTCTTTAGCGACGGCGTGTAAGTTAATCAAAAGGGTTGAGTATTAAAACTATTGAGAATCGTATTCCAGCGACTGTTTTATTCCTGGATATGAGTGAAGCATTTGAGTTTGTGAGTCACAAGCGTTTACTAACGAAATTATATAGGTATGGAATACGAGGTCCAGCTCATGACCGGATAAGGGCTTACCTCACCGGTCGAAGTCAATGTGTAGAGACACTAAAGTATTGTCCGAAATCTAGAAATTTAGTCTCTTACCGATCAACTTATGTTAGTAATAACTATGGCGTACCGCAAGGTAGCATACTAGGCCCTTTATTATTTTTATTGTATATAAATGATTTACCAAATTATATATATCATGAGTGTATTTTATTCGCGGACGGACTGTACATCAATTGTAATAAAATGTAACGATTTATCGACATATAATGACGAAATTAATATGGCATTCTCGCGTACAATTCAATGGCTAAGTAATAATAATTTAAAACTGAATTTAGATAAGACTAATTTTATTCACTTCCATACTGACCGAAGTGATTCACAAAATTTAAATATAAGTTATGTTAATGTTCTCATTGAAGAGGTCCATCACACAAAGTTCCTAGGTATGGTCATCGATTCTCACTGCAAATGGAGGGACCATGTGGAAAGTGTCTGCAGCAGAGTAAATAGTTTTATATATGCTCTAAGAAGAATTGCAAAAACAGTTTCTATACAATCAGCGCTAGTAGCATATCACTTATGTTAATACTATTTTTAGATATGGAATAGTTTTGTGGGGTAATTGTTCAGATTCAGATTCTAATATTTATTCACAACAAGCACTGTAACAAAAGTAAACAAAAACATACACAACCTATACAATCAGCGCTAGTAGCATATCACTTATGTTAATACTATTTTTAGATATGGAATAGTTTTGTGGGGTAATTGTTCAGATTCAGATTCAGATTCAAATATTTATTCACAACAAGCACTGTAACAAAAGTAAACAAAAACATACACAACAAAGGCTAAGTTGCGAAAAGGAACCCACTCAGCATATGCAGGCTTTACAGCCGGCGCTGATGATGATGGGTTCTGATAAAGACCAATTACTATTAGCACATAAACGCTGCATGAGAGCAGGCTATGGAATTGGTTGAAGGGAATCATGAAGGCCGATTTTTATTGATAATGGCATACTCGCCGTCCCATGTTTGTATATTTTGGAAGTAGCCGTTTTTGTTCATAAATACAAAACGCAATTTATCGAAGTACAGCAGCTACGTACCCGTAATGTTCGAGCACAATATAAGTATACACATAAGTTACGTAAACCAGCTGCCAAATTAGGACTTACCTCAAAAACCTGTTACATCATGTGTATCACAATTTACAATAAGATATCCGATAGTTTTAAGTGTCAAAAATTAGACTTATTTAAAAATTTTGTTAAGAATTTACTCATATATAAATGTTATTATAATATTAATGACTTTTTGAATGATTCATTTTAATGTAAAATAGTAATCTCTTATCTGATTATATTTCTGTTTTATTTTTGTAATCTTTTTCCTTACAATTTTAATTGTAATCTCTTTCATAACATTTATTTTATAAAATATATAAGTAGAATTAGACATATAAGTATGTACACCTGAAAAGGTAGACCACCAGACGTACTGCAACTAGAACTGCAAATTTTCACCCATTTCCAACATACATGAATAAATCATTTCATTTCATAATTCTGCCCCCCTAATCGCGCCTGTCCTTCGTCAGCTTCGTCTAGAAGTCAAAAATTCATGTTTTGCTTGCAATCAGCATAACTGCAAACTTTTGTCACTTTTCAAATCGATGTTACTTGACTGTGCATATGGCTTACCATACTTAGAACAATATATACTCGATTTTGCAACCTATTGCTTACTCAATACGGCCTGAAACGGCTTGAATATACCGACACATCAGAGAGTATATTGCGCCACTGTTATACACCTTATTTTGTATGACCTTAAGCCTAGAACAGCGTGAACATGCGCTTTTGATCTGTATGGATTTATGGTCTTATTCTTGCGTCTGCGACCTTTTGTTGTTATGGTAATGATATGTGCATTGTGCAGGGTTTCCGGGTGTGACATTGTAAACAGCCGTTTGTTGTGCATTTTTGTTCTATTTTTAAAATAAGACTTACATTAGAAAATAGAACAGTTATGATTACGTAACGCTTTTGAGCATGCGTCATCATCCTCCTAGCGTTATTCCCAGTGCAGTTGTATCCTGAAGGATGCCTGGGGTCCGCTATTACCTAATCCCAAGAATTGGCGTAGGCACTAGTTTTAATGGAAGCGACTGCTATCTGACCTTCCAAACCGATGGGGAAACTAGACCATATTGGGATTAGGCTTGTCAAGTGAGTGGGCAACTTGACTGTTAGAGGTTCTCAAGCCGCCCGGAGGCCTCTAACTTGGCTTAACGACTGCTATCATAGACAGCAACCCGGATAAACGGCTCAGTTAGTAACCACTTAAAGCGGTCACCCATCCAAGGACTGACCTCGCCCGACATTGCTTAACCTCGCATACCGCACGCGGTACGCGAGGGCCATGAACGCTCCTATTTGGCTGTTAACGAAATAAGTTAACGAACGCTTTTGAGCATGCGTAAGGTTACTAAATGTGTTAGGCGGCAGCGTGTCCAGCCAAGTTCAAAGACAAAGGTTTTGGCAGCGCAGCAGCCGTGTGTAATATTCTTATTTTACACCACAGATATCAGAGTAAAGCAGATCCGCTCGTTTAAGTAGAACGATTTCTGTACATCTGATCTATTCTCACTAATGCACAAATTAGTAAGTTTGAGAGAGACGGATAAGCGTTACCTGACAGGTGTCTGTCTATCAGTGTCTCCGTTTCCATAACTGCAAATTGTACTGAATTGACGTTTTGGTTTATATGGCATTTGACATTTAGGTGTGCTTTTAAATGGAGACAATTCGTTAACAGCCAAATATGATCGTTCTATCTGTCCCGTTCTAACAATATGACAACAATATGAAAAATCATCTTGCTTAATACTATACGGATCTGTTGGTAATAATAATCAAAGAATTTCTTAAATGGAGCTCAAACAGTTACCCAACAGCTTTCATGGTGATATAACATACCTACTGCATAGGAAACTGGCAAGTTAAGGCTCAAAATGAATTAAACCGCAATAAATAATAGGTTTTTCCTGTAAGCAATCGAGTTCCAGACTTGGCTCCTGTCCTATACCACTCCTTTTGGTGGAACATGCGAAGTTGACTTATTTTTAACCGACTTCAATAGAAGGAAGGAGGTTCTCAGTTCGTCTGCATGTTTGCTTGTTTTTTTTATGTATGTACCTAATTATGTATGTTCCCCGATAACTCTTGACCACGTTGGCAGATGTTGATAATTCTATTTTTGATTCAAAGCAGGTTCATGCCGGCAGATAAATTTGGTGAAGGTCTGGTGATGGGAGCTAGGAGGAATCGAGGGAACTCCTCGAATTTTATAGGCGAAATTTATATGCCGATTTCGGTATTTTCTGTAGGTAACCAAGCATTGGCTCACGGAAACCACAAATTGTGGCATAGCAAATTACAAAATTAGAGTCGGTTTTTTTGCCATTAATCATTAACATACACGTTTTGGTGGGATTTCTCATTCCAAGACAACTTTCTGATTGGTCGGTACAATATGAGAAAACTGTCAGCTGTCAGAGTCAACTTTCAGTCGAGTCTGTACCGCTCTTGACTGCGCACCTACATTTTTAATGAGTGTCAGGCTTCTGCGCATTTTTTTTTTAATTTATTTATATAATCAAAATTACAACTTACATACTATGCATTTGATTTCTCGCCAAGCTGTTATGTTTGATGGCGAGACGCGCTACATTTTTAAACAACTAACCTATTAAACTCATCATAGAAGCTCATGATAGAAGCTACGGCACATATTTTCGTCCAATATTCCACAGTGTCTCAAGACTAAACTCTTTGACCAGTGTGTGTTGCCAGTGATGATATATGACACTACAACGTGGTCGCTTACTATGGGCCTCTTAATAAGAAGGCTCAAAGTCACCCAAAGAGCAATGGAGAGGGCTATGCTGGTTGTATCTGTGCGTGATCGCACCATTTATGGTACTTTGGTTCTACTGCGGATGGCCTTGTTTATAAATGAGGCCATCAAAAGATATAGCCCAACGAATCGCTAAACTAAAGTGGCAGTGGGCGGGGCACATTGCACTTAGAACCGATGGCCTTTGCGGCGGAAAGGTTCTTGAATGGCTACCACGCATTGAAAGGTGCAGCTTGGGTAGCCCCCCCCCCCCCCCCCCCCCCCCCACAAGGTGGACTGATGACCTGGTAAAAGTCGCGGTAGAGCGCTGGATGCGGGTGACGCAGGACCGGTCATTGTGGCACTCTTTAGGGGAGGCCTATGTCCAGCAGTGGACGTTCATCGGCTGATGATGATAATGAATTAATTAATCAATTAATTACGTCGTTGATTATATTTTGTAACTAGGAAGTTACCTAGTAATTTATTATTGCAACAGAAAAGAAGGTAATTTCCTCAACTGTCTTGTTCAGTGTCACAAGTGTTGTCATACAATTGCCATTGCATCGCAAGGTAATACTTTTGCCCATCTATCCATAAAGCTTAACAAATCAATGGTAATAAACAGGGTGTGGCCTGTAATAGGAGCAATAAATTTAAACGACGCTTCCTTAGAGCATCTAGAGTAACCTCTTGTGTCCAAAAAAAAATATCTTTTGTCAGTTGGGAGAAATTTTGATCTAAAGTTATGACCTCCAAGTAATTGTCTTGGCACCCACAGATTATAGCGCGGCAGTCAATGCTGATTTTGAGGTTGCTTCAAGTTATGACTCATAATCGTTGTCGCATTTTTGGTTTAAAAGGATATTTTTGAGTTTTTTTTTAATTTATTTTTTGTGTGTTTTTTAAATAAATAGTTATTAATATAGCTCCAGTAGAGTAAACAATGCGAATACGCTACTTTTGCAAAAAAAAAACAAAAAAATTTTTTTTTTCATTAAAAACCATTTGGTAATAATTGCTTGAGAGCTCAATAGTGTACCGTTCGATTTTTTGCTCCGATTACTATACGACTACACCCGAGTATTATTTAACATCTGTCATGTCAAATGGACAAATACTACAATTCTGACATATGATATTGACTAACAAAGTTTTACATTAACAGAAACTTAGATTAATAATGGGTGGAATGCAAATTGTACATAGTTAAGGCCTCAATTTAATTTACGCTTTAATTTTCGTAACGACAATTACCATACATTTTATTTATTATCCTTATTTATTTCTTCTTCTTGGGTTAGATTTTTTACAATAAATTTATCAAATGTAAAATATAAAAATACACGTACAAAGTATAAAAGCATTATAAAAAACCTAACCTAGAGTGCCGCCGGCAGCGAGGCGGGCCTAAGCTACCGGTGGTTAGGGCGACAGAGAGAGGAACCTTTATTTATTTATTATTATTATTATTTATTTATTGGGGACAATAAAAAAAAAATGGGTATTTTTAGTTATGGAAGTTATAAAATTAAAGCGTAGATTAAATTCAGGCCTTAACTATGTATTTTTTTTTTGCAATTAACCCTATATACAGGTATGCTAATAGTGGCACTGATATTAATTTACGTGTGCTCTGCCTACCCGTTAGTTTATGTATGTATGTATTATTAAAAACGCGTCGAATTAAGATTCGCTTATGACCTGAACTAGACATTTTCTTTGAATTTCGCACTTATAACCTGTTACTGAACACAATAACCCCATTGTTCTAACATTACGATCGCAGACGTTGCAGTAATGACATGACAGCGATCCAATCAAGGTCACTGTCATTGTTAGCCATTACCCTATCATTTCCACACTATTATTAGATTTACAGGAAACGATGTCGTGTGTTAGGTAAACGTGAAGAAATTATATTCTGTCAAGATTTATTTCTTACTTGTTTTATTCCAAGAACTGTGTGCCAGTTATTCGAAGTGGTATGCACTTCGGAATATTGCATTTAAGAGGCATTGGACGTATAAACTATCCGAAGACTATACAATGTTTACTATAAGACATGTCATATTTCATATAATAAAGTTTATGGCTCCATAAAATCATCTGAATGGGCGTCTTGAATGGCAGACACTTAATGTCGGACATATAGTTCGTATTAATACGAGGCTTGCACTGAAAGTGGCGGGAATCGAATACTTATTAATTTATTTTTAACATGTATTATACCTTTTTATAATCTCTGAAGTTTCCTTATCTCAACACACTGGCCACTTAGAAAAAAAAAAGTATGGTTCGGTTTCAATTGTTTATTGAAGTCGTCGAGTCACTGCTTAAAATGGAATTGTGCCGTGAAAATTTCAGAGCTATGATTTATTATGACTTTAAAAGTGGACTAACACAAAAACAATGTGAAGAGCGGATGGTTGCTGCTTTTAATATTGAAGCTCCTTCAAAGACTACAATATACAGGTGGTATTCAGAATTTCAACGTGGCCGTGTATCCCTCACCGACGAAGTGCGTGAAGGTCGACCAAAATCGGCAGTCACGCAAGAAAACGTCGATGTTGTGCGTCGTCTGATAAATGAAGACCGACATGTGACATATCGGGAAATTCAAGAGCACCTGGGTATTGGAATGAGTCAAATACAAATTATTTTAAAAGAAGAATTAGGCGTGAAAAAGTTATTTTCCCGTTGGATACCTCACCTATTGTCTGACGAGCAGAAAATAGTCCGTGTCAATTGGTGCCGCAAAACTTTGAAAAGATTTAACAAGGGACACTCAAATGCTGTTTTTAGCATAGTATCAGGTGACGAGTCGTGGATATACGCTTATGAGCCTGAAACTAAAAACCAATCCCGAGTATGGGTCTTCGAAGACGAGCTCAAACCCACAAAAGTTGTTCGTTCTCGCAGTACGGCTAAGAAGATGGTGGCTACGTTTATCTCTAAATCTGGTCACGTAGCTACTGTGGCTCTTGAGGATCGTAGAACAGTCAATGCTGATTGGTACACCACTATTTGTTTGCCGAACGTCTTTGCTGAACTCCGAAAAACAAACCCTAGTCGTCGCATCATCCTTCACCACGACAACGCCAGCCCACACACCGCTCGGACAACAACTGAGTACCTGGACGGTGAAAAAGTCGAAATATTGGACCACCCTCCATATAGCCCTGACTTAAGTCCCAACGACTTTTTTACATTCCCCAGAATCAAGGACAAACTGCGTGGTCAGCGGTTTCAGACGCCAGAAGAAGCAGTGGAGGCCTATAAAATAGCCATTTTGTCGACCCCTACTTCAGAGTTCAAAAAGTGCTTTATGGACTGGTTTGAACGCATGCATAAGTGCATGAAATACAAAGGAGAATATTTTGAAAAACAATAAAAATAAATAAACTCACTTATACTGCATATTTTCTTCTATTCCCGAAACTTTCAGTTTTACCCTCGTATAAGATAACATAACCAAAATATACTTTGAAATGGTGGTATGGTATAACTACAATACCGGTCAATAATGTAACATTACCACTTATAAGTATTTAGGCACCCATACCTTTTTCCATACATCCGTATGCAAAAATGACTTTCAGAAATACACTGCCAAGTCAGAGTCCCTTAACAGTATTGCGTGCATTTTGCATTTTTTATTTAGCTGTCTTATTGAGCCTTAAATCGGTGCCAGAGACCACCCTTTTATAATGTTAGTTTTCTTTTTGCAATGACTTTAATAACTACTAATTGCTGGTTCATAGAATAGTGTAGTGTGTTTGTATGAACGAGCAATTAGCAGTTATTTAAGTAATTGCAAAAAGAAAACTAACATTATAAAAGGGGGGTCTCTGGCACCGATTTAGGGGTCATTAAGTCAGCTAAATAAAAAATGCAAAATGCACGCAAAACTGTCACGGGACTTTGACTTGGCAGTGTATTTCTGAAAGTCATTTTCTTATATAGATGTATGTAAAAAGGTATGGGTGCCTAAATACTTATGAGCGGTAGTGTATATGACATCAACACTTTTTAGTATATACATATATATATATATATATATATATATATATATATATATATATATATATATATTGTAAAGGGAAACAAACAGCTTAAAAATTATACATAATATAAACTCAATGAACTAATACACGAGCCAAAACAGTTTCCACTAATGGGATTACAACAAAAAATGGAAATGAGGAAAAACAAACATAAAAGTAAAATGAAGAAAAATAAAATAAAAATACTGAAGTTAAACAACAAAATAACGACAAAAGAAAGATGTACATACAATATCAGTTCAGACTACCGCGAAACACCATAAATGAACCTAAAAACTATTATTTTTTACTGGATATTCAATGACGAGACGAATTTACCAAATTTCGTATTGAATAAATCTAGGTCTAAATATTTAGCATTATATGTCGACAATGCTCTCACTAGGTATGAGTTTTTGACATATTTAGTTCTGCAAAATGGTATAGCAAATAAAGCATTTGATCTAGTTCTAAAAGTAGGGCATCTATATAAAATATTACTAATGAGATATTGCGACTCAATTAAATGATTAAGTAATTTAAACAAAAATATCAGATCTTTTTGTTCTCTACGCAGCTGAAGACTATAGAAGACGCAGCATAATCGTATCATATTACTGCAACAACTACCAACGATACTTAGTTTTAATTAAAGGACTGCACTTTCTTAATTCCCATGGTATGTGGTATATTTTTCTTCTGAAATCTAATAACATATTGGGTATATAAAATATAATTCACAGTACGAGTAGAATTCATAAATTTAATAATAATAAAAAAAATTGAGGGACAATCTTACACAAATCGACCTAGTCCCAAACTAAGCAAAGGTACCTATGCTAGCTATGGGTACTAGACGACGATATACATACTTATATAGATAAATACATACTTAAATACATCCAAGATCCAAGAACAAAATCCGTGCTAAATGCACAAATAATGCCCTGTCCGGGATTCGAACCCGGCACCTCTAGCTACACCTAATAATAAACATTTATTGTCAAATAACCAAAGATCCATCCATAGTTTATTAGTAAAATAACATTTAGAATTTATTAGTCAACGTTCATTTGGAATTTGTTAGTTAAGTATACACCTAACGTTCTTTTTTATTTAGGTTTTAGGAGTAGAATAGTTCTAGAGTAGGATGAATAACTCTGATTTCAATAAACGAAATCTTCAATATCTATGTGCATTTTTTAAAGGGCCAATATTTTAAGGAGGAAAGGTTCGGACAATTTGTCCTTTTGTATGAAAGGGATGTCCAATTTATCCTCTTAAGTGCTTAGATAAGGTCGTATAGAACATTATGTCGGGTCCAGCATACGCACCTGATATCAGGAGTCACGTCATAAATCGTATAAAAAGGGCCATGGCTACTTTTCTATTGCTGATGTTTAAGCCACGCATTTTGAAAGGTTCCGTAGTAAACAAATGGATGTAGTTTGTCGGCCTGTTTAGCCTAGTTGGTACTGACACTGCCTGCGAAGCTGGAGGCCCCTGGTTCGAATCCCGATAAGGGCATCTTTGTGTGGTGGGCAAGAACTCTTGTTTCTGAGACTTGGATGTTTTATAATTTATAATTGACAACATTTCATTTTTTTAAGCAGGCTTTTTTCCGATGAAATCCAGTAGAGGATATAAAGTTAAGTAAAACCACATTTTTAAATTCTCGAAAATGTCCCCATTTCATATTGATTAATCAATTTCAAAAGTTCCTCATTCTAAAAGAGAGTAAGTGACAAGTAAGGCGTCACAGCGTAACAAATCATACAGAAGCACTGTTACTAAGACAAATTTACTTAAGAAAGTGAGCGGCTGTTCTTTTTGTCCGCTGTGACTGTCATAATTTCATAGTAGTGACGTCATTAGGACGATGGTAGGTTTTCTTCACATTTTCGTGAATATTTAGAAAACTAATAGCTATAAAAAATTCAAAACAAATTTATTTTGGGGTTTCTTATGAACAAATTAACGAAATGAGTTAAGATTTCATACTACTTAAAAAATTGAAATGTTGTCTGACACCTAGTTTCATTTTTTTTTTTCATTTATATCGGTTTAGTGGTTTAAGCGTGAAGAGGTAACAGACAGACATAGTTACTTTCTCATTTAAACTATCTACATATCAAATTTCATATAAATCGGATTAGCGGTTTAAGCGTTAAGACTGCGCAGTACGTTCGGTTCTCCATACAAACGTATTTATGCTCTCATTTTAAAACGCCAGGCTAGAATAACATGAAACTTTGTATACACAATGGGATCCGGCATATCTAGGTCGAATCATAGTTTCTGTTGCTTGAAATTATAATGGAGAAAAATTACAGCGATTATGAAGGTTTTCATACAAGCCGTAAAAAACTCAAAAAGCCGCTGTATTTTTTTTCTTTTACCATTTTTAGCAACAGAAACTATGATTCGACCTAGATATGCCGGATCCCATTCTGTATACAAATTTTCATGTTATTCTAGCATGGCGTTTTAAAATGAGAGCATAAATACGTTTGTATGGAGAACCGATCCACACCGATCGTACTGCGCCCTCTTAAGAGGTAACAGACAGACAGAGTTACTTTCTCATTTATGATATAAGGATTAGTATGGATTTATAAATAATAAATATTATAAATAATAAATATTAAATATTAGGGGACATTTTTACACAAATCGAACTAGTCCCACAGTAAACTCAACAAGGCTTGTGTTATGGGTACTAGACGTCGATATATTTAATAAATATATACTTTAATTCATAGAAAACATCCAAGTCTCGGGTACAAATGTCTCTGTTCACCACAGAAACAAATGCCCTTACCGGGAATCGAACCCGGGACCTCTAGCTTCGGAGGCAATGGCACTACCAACTAGGCTAAACAGGCCGACAATTTAAAGTTGCTTATATTATTTCCACATATTAGTCGCCTTTATTCAGAGCCACGGGCCCTTTAAAATATCCCTTTACCACATCGCGTGGAGACACTTAAGCCGTGTGGACGGCCACACGCTGCACAGCCATATTTAAACGCCCATCACCTCGTGTCAAAGCGTGTGTATTCTCCTAAATTGCAGCGCCTGTGTCTGACACGTAGTTTTCGGAGACTCTGACTAGAATAGTGATTGTCAGAGTTGAATGAGTAGAAAAACTTCTATAACTCTGACAATTATTATTAGTCATCATAATCTAGCATTAATAATTACTACACAAATTTATAATTACAATGTTTTAAATGTAAGCTGAAAAGTTGGCTTCTCGAGCACACATTCTATAGCTACGACGAATTTTGAAACCTGTAGAATAGTTAAGTAGTACTTTATAGTTAATATGATATATAATTTAATATTACAGAATTTATTTTATAGAATTTAATATATAAGTATATTGTAAATTCTTTGACATGTAATATTAATATTATGAATATATAAATTGAAAATATGCATTCCTAGAGTACGGTGGAGATACTGCAATCGCCAACCCGCATGCCAAGCGTGGCGATTATGGCATTTACCCCCCATGAAATTGGGGGAGGCCTATGTCCAGCAGTGGACGTCCTAGGGCTGATATGGTGGTGGTGGTGGAAATATATTTACTTTTTTTGGCACAATTAACAACATTATTTAAGTAATCAATGGAAATTTAACGAAGTTTTGCTTACCCAAGAACATTTCTTAATTTAGGCTATTACTCGTTAATTTGTACGTTTACAGTTTTCCTTTGAAATCCATTAGCAACCGTTTAGCTGCCAAGTTGGACACATGACCATAACAAAAATTAGCAATTTAAAGCTAATATCATGCAAATGGGTTCCTGAATCCAGATATGGTTAAAAAAACTCCAATGAAGTACTTTTGAATGGATGGAACCCAAATGATAACCAGAATAGGCGGTAAGCTTGTTTGTCACCGTCGTTGTATAAATGAAATAAAATAAATTTATTTATTGTCTGACCACAGGTAAAATATAAAAGATGTTATGAGGTAATACATGCTTCTTCTACGCGGTCTAACAATATAGGTAAAATAATATATAGTGCTTTCAATGTTATTTACGTGACAAACTTTTCAAAACCCAGTAAGAAAAAAATAAATTATTTAAATGTTTTCAATACAGAGAAATTTAAATATTTTTTTTTGATTAATTTAATGACAATATAATGAATACTATACCATATAATTCTTCTATTTCACAATAATTTAATTACAAGAATTACTTCATCGCATTTTACAATTTGCCTTTATTATTCAAAAATTCAAGTGGGGAGTAAATCATTTAATTTAATTGCCTTTTCATAAATATAAAAAGCTGCTGGTTGTATCGAATATACAATTATATTAAGTGGATACTCTCTTACGTTACCTATCTATTTATTTACGTCACTCAATAGAATAATCATCAATCTAACATAAACCAAAACATAATACGAGTATAATCACCGATACCATCACTTTTATTTTAGCGTTATCTATCGTTGAACTTAAGTTAAAAATGTTGAGTAAAAACATATAAGCTGCTAAAAAAGAAACATCCACTTCAAAAATGTTGGAACACGGTTACTTTCAATTGCTAAAGCCTTTACTTACATTTTCTGAGGTAGTTACACTACTTCTTTTTACTAAACATTGACCGTGTTCGGTTGCGGACAGGTGCAAATTAGACAATCATTCATTTAAACGGTGAATAAACATGCTTTTCTTCTGATTTTTTTAAGCTTCTCCACATATTGATACAAAGAAGATAAAAAGATTGAGCGGCGGATTTGTGGTTTAGGACCGCCGGGGCTTGACTTGGCGCAACTTGTGGGGGGAAGGGGGGGCACACTTTCGTATGGACCTGGATGCTTTCGGGGGGGGGGGGGGGGCTTTCTTAGCTTGGCCTAACAACAGACAGCTGCCGGGATCAACGACTTAACGTGTCTTCGTTGTGCACGGGGGCGCTCACTTACGAGTTGTTAAGTAACGACTGAAAGCGGTCATCTTGTTTTTGTTTAGGGGGAATGCATTACGCATACGCAGGGTGCAGAGGGTAACCCGAGTTATGTGGGACTCCCGTATAGGCTGATAAGACACACGGTGTACCCACTAAAAACTCCCCCATCTGCCGCCCCACCGCCTTGTGGCGAGGTCACGGGAACGCTTGCGCACACATCCGCGATCCGCCAGCTGCAGCCGCTCCCAAGCGGCTCCTTCGCGGATGTCCCTGAGTCCGCTACAAGGAGGTCGTCGGTGCCAAAAAACTTCTTGCACCCAGTGGCGGAGCAGGCCGGTGGTTCCAACACGTGTCTCCCCCTGTGATCCCGCCGCGGCCACAGAAGATAGGGAGAACGGCGCAACGAAATACCGGCACTCCTCTTCTGCGGTCCCACCTCAACGCATCCTCAGCGGGCTAGCTAAGCTCGCTGGGAGCGCCCTCCTCGGGCCAGCCGGCAGCCCAAACAGGCCGGCCCTGTGTGACCCTTAACTTTACCGTGGATGACCCTGTTCACGGTTACTAAGCCCCCCGCCCCGGCGACGTTGCTTACCCTCGCATACCGCATGCAGCTGGGCAGAAAATTGATGAATATACATAGAAGCAAAAAAGATTTTTAATTCGCGAAAATATTGACGTCCCAGTATTGTGATATTAATCGGCTTGTAAAATGTTCCTAAGACATTTAAACTGTTTCACCTAAACGGCGGAAAAAACCAAAGGATTAAAAGATAGCTAAAGAATATAATCCCAAACGGGCTGACGAAAAACCATATATGAACAGTAATTTAATAGCTTTATACCGTTTTAGACCACGGACCTTCGAGGCACCTTCAAATTGTTATACACAATGTTGGTAAACAACCGCATAGCCTGCCTTTAATACAGACCTGGCTCTTGTAGCTACAGAGAATTCATAATCATAAAGTCACCTCAACTTCTCGTTTTTAGGGTTCCGTATACCCAAAGGGTAAAAACGGAACCTTATTCCTAAGACTCCGCTGTCCGTCCGTCTGTCTGTCTGTCTGTCCGTCTGTCACCAGGCTGTATCACATGAACCGTGATAATTAGACAGGTGACATTTTCACAGATGATGTATTTCTGTTGCCGCTATCACAACAAATACTAAAAACAAAATAAAATAAATGTTAAAGAGAGCTCCCATAAAAAAAAATAGTTGCTCGTTGTGTTCATCACGCGCTGAGTTTCAGAATGTATGGGAAAACTGAATCGCACTTGACCAAAATTCTACTTGATATTATTTAACGTTCTTAATACTGAAAAAAATATTTAAATTATATTCAAAAAGGTTATAATAAAGTGTCTAACTCTTCATGCGCCAGTCCGACTCGCACTTAGCCGGTTTTTGAATGTTGGTGTTTCCGACGCAATTTTATAGAAACCTTTATCAAAGGCTGTATGTAAGGTTTACACGGTTTTTTTGTAAATCAATGTATATAATTTTTGTAGGGAAGGGTTTTTTTGTTTTTAGAATATAAATGTTTTGTTTATATATTTACATTTAAGAAGATTCTGGTATTTTACGAGTAGATGCTTGCTGGAGCTCAAATCGTCATCTTGATAAAAACTCCAAAATAAATAGAGTTTTAAAAAAAAGGTGATATTAAATCGATCTTTTTTTTTGTTTTTATTTTAATGGGATTACGTTTGACCTTAGTCTAACCTGATGGAAAGTTAAGACAAAGTCTAAGATGGAACACGCTCACCCAGAAGATGCCTATTCACTCTTACCTTGAACACATCGAGGTCATATGCTTCTGGAAATACAGACGCCGGAAGAGAATTCCAGACTGAAGCAGTGCGAATCAGAAATGATTTGTTAAACCGCGAGGTGCGGCATGGAGGGAATTCGACTACATGTGGGTGAAATCCCATACGGCGCCTAGTACTCCGATAAAGAAAAGTCATCTCGCTCATATTCCTCAGCCCAACTGGGGAAGTACCTCCACCTTACAGAAGACCACAACCATAATAACACCACTACATGCTCTTAATGTATGTGGTGTTGCGTTCCTGGTGGTGAGTAAGGTCGCCAGAACTCCCGAGGATGCACTGTATTGAAAGTTACCTAGTTATGTCTCATCAACATCACCATGTCAGCCGAAAGACGTCCACTGCTGGACATAGGCCTCCCCCCTAAACTTCCACAATGACTGGTCCTGCGCCACCCTCATCCAGCGGACACCCGCCACCTTCACCAGGTCATCGGTCCACCGTGTGGGGGGCCTGCCCCCGCTACGCCTTCCGGTACGTGGTCGCCACTCGAGAACCTTTCCGCCCCAACGGCCATCGGTTCTACGAGCTATGTGCCCCGCCCACTGCCACTTAAGTTTAGCGATTCGGTAGGCTATATCGGTCACTTTGGTTCTGCTGTGGATGGCCTTATTCCTGATTCTATTCGATCACGCAGACAAACTCCCAACATAGGTCTCTCCATTGCTCTTTGTGTGACTTTGAGCCTGCTTATGAGGCCCATAGTAAGCGACTACGTTTAAGTGTCATATGTCATCACTGGCAACACACACCTGGTCAAAGACTTTCGTCTTGAGACACTGCGGAATATTGGACGAAAAGATGTGCCGTAGCTTATGTCTACGGTAAGTTATATCTAGGTGTCAACAAAACGGATCCTCAGATCAATGAAGGGTCGGCCACGCGAGTATGATTTTTCTATAGTCGCAAGCGTCAATAGGGTACGGTGTCTGCTTAGACGTGAAACAGCCTCCGTAAGATCATGCAAGTTTAAGCGAGATAACATCACCATTTCAGTCGCTCGTTACATTGGCGGTTACTTTAGTATTACGTAACTTCTTACTTATTATGTACATATAAACGAATGTCACGATTCTAGACGCGGCACTGCGCATGCGCATGACAACTCAATGATCACTTTGGTTACATCACTTAGTTCTTATAATATCTAGAGTCATAGCACTGAACTAAGTCTGATTAAAAGAATAGCTCCTCATAATGTTTTTTTATTATTTTATATAGCCCTTAAAACTTAATTGTATCTAATACAAATAAATTTCCGATAGACTGAGGACAGTTTGTTGGCTGATAAAGCGCTCTTTACATTATTTTGTTTTACCCACTTATATTTTATTTAAATACTAGTTTTATTCGAGTAGAAGCGAAATATTAAATAATCAAACTAAGTTTCTGTTAAAAATATTTTTGTTATAGCTTTTATTGCTGACAGTACATTTGTTTCCACGGTCATCCATCAACTACTCGTTGAGACGGTTCCAATGAGTCCAAATACGACGTGTTTATCTTGTATTGCCACCTTCAGTATCCATCATCAGATCAGCTCGGTGGTACCACAATATTGCACTGTCACCGTACTTACGAGTACATAAGTAAGTATGTCAAATTTCAGCCAATCGCATATCGGCAAATGGCTGAAAAATGGATTGCAAATTTTAATTTCAACTTACTTACATACATACATATTTACATACGAACAGTGTAGTTAAATAAAAGCTTGTAATCGGCCAAGATCATATCGGCAAGTGGCTGAAAAATGGATTGCAAATTTTGATTTCAACTTACTTACATACATACATATTTACATACGAACAGTGTAGTTAAATAAAAGCTTGTAATCGGCCAAGATCATATCGGCAAGTGGCTGAAAAATGGATTGCAAATTTTGATTTCAACTTACTTACATACATACATATTTACATACGAACAGTGTAGTTAAATAAAAGCTTGTAATCGGCCAAGATCATATCGGCAAGTGGCTGAAAAATGGATTGCAAATTTTGATTTCAACTTACTTACATACATACATATTTACATACGAACAGTGTAGTTAAATAAAAGCTTGTAATCGGCCAAGATCATATCGGCAAGTGGCTGAAAAATGGATTGCAAATTTTGATTTCAACTTACTTACATACATACATATTTACATACGAACAGTGTAGTTAAATAAAAGCTTGTAATCGGCCAAGATCATATCGGCAAGTGGCTGAAAAATGGATTGCAAATTTTGATTTCTACTTACTTACATACATACATATTTACATACGAACAGTGTAGTTAAATAAAAGCTTGTAATCGGCCAAGAGCATATCGGCAAGTGGCTGAAAAATGGATTGCAAATTTTGATTTCTACTTACATAAATACATATTTACATACGAACAGTGTAGTTAAATAAAAGCTTGTAATCGGCCAAGATCATATCGGCAAGTGGCTGAAAAATGGATTGCAAATTTTGATTTCAACTTACTTACATACATACATATTTACATACGAACAGTGTAGTTAAATAAAAGCTTGTAATCGGCCAAGATCATATCGGCAAGTGGCTGAAAAATGGATTGCAAATTTTGATTTCTACTTACTTACATACATACATATTTACATACGAACAGTGTAGTTAAATAAAAGCTTGTAATCGGCCAAGAGCATATCGGCAAGTGGCTGAAAAATGGATTGCAAATTTTGATTTCTACTTACTTACATACATACATATTTACATACGAACAGTGTAGTTAAATAAAAGCTTGTAATCGGCCAAGAGCATATCGGGCCACTAAAGAACTCTAAAAACCGGTCAAATGCGAGTTCGTTCGCGCACCGTGGATTCCGTACAGCGATCGTGATATTTATATTGATACCAACATTGTGTAATAAATTCATATTTTTACAAGCTTTTATTTAGTTTCACCTGTCCCATTGTCTGTAATCCAATCCTGTAAGTTAAATTTGATTCACTTACCGGTTTCTGATTGAGCTGAAATTTTGCATGCATGTATAAATCGGATGACAATGCAATATTATTATGACGTAGAGCTGATCTGATGATGGAGACAGAAGGTGGTCATAGCAATTCCTAAACTACACAAGATAAACCCATCGTGTTTGGGCTCATTCGGAGCGACTCAACAAGTAGTTTATGATTATGGAAAAAAAGTACAGTCGTATAAAATATGAAATCTTGTACTTACCTAAAAATTAAATTTTTGACCTAAAACTTATTAGTGGTCATTTTCGGAG
This sequence comes from Notocelia uddmanniana, assembly GCA_905163555.1. Classification (NCBI taxonomy): domain Eukaryota; kingdom Metazoa; phylum Arthropoda; class Insecta; order Lepidoptera; family Tortricidae; genus Notocelia; species Notocelia uddmanniana. The sequence continues at coordinate 71,283,875 of LR991052.1, forward strand.
GTAAGGGCGGGAGTGGTATTTTTTTATTCATATTTTTCTTAAATGGCCCAGCGGCGCCCGCGTAGCGCGTGCGGTATGCGAGGTTAAGCAATGTCGGGCGAGGTCAGTCCTTGGATGGGTGACCGCTTTGAGTGGTTACTAACTGAGCGCTCCCGTGCTTTGGAAGGCACGTTACGCCGTTGATCCCGGTTGCTGTCTATGATAGCAGTCGTTAAGCCAAGTTAGAGGCCTCCGGGCGGCTTGATAACTTCTAACAGTCAAGTTGCCCACTCACTTGACAAGCCTAATCCCAATAAGGTCTAGTTTACCCCTCGGGTTGGAAGGTCAGATGGCAGTCGCTTCCGTAAAAACTAGTGCCTACGCCAATTCTTGGGATTAGGTAGCGGACCCCAGGCATCCTGCAGGATGCAACTGTACTGGGAGTAACGCTAGGAGGATGATGATTATCGCGTTTTACAACCGCAAGAAAAAATGTTAGAATGAGCATATAGAAAGAGCGATTTCAGGCCTTCCATTTCCAATGACACCCCACTTGACATACTTACCAAAAAAACTAGACTTTGAATGTGTGACCCCCTTTGTATTTGTATCAGTAATTTTTTACAGAAATTAAAAAATATTTATATAATATCAAGTTCAGTTCAATTCCAGATGTTCAAAATTTCGAATCGATAGTAGTCCTTGAGATATTTAACAATGTGACAGACAAACAGACAAAGCGGCTCTATTTATAAGGTTTCCCATTTTACCTTTTCGGTACGGAACCCTAAAAATAAAGCATATGCATACTAACTTTTTCTAAGCCACGAAAAAGCTTAAATTAGTAAAATGTGTACGATTATCTTCATTAGCGAAAACATTACCCAATGACATCTACGCTATAGTAGCATAACAATACGAAGTGCTTAAATACTAGTGCCTCAGTAAACAGTAGACACCAAACGCATTTTTTTTTTTCAAAAATCAAATTTTTTATTTACTGACTCTAGAAATTTTTAGGGTTCCGTACCCAAAGGGTGATAACGGGACCCTATTACTAAGACTTCGCTGTCCGTCCGTCACCAGGCTGTATCTTAAGAACCGTAATAGCTAGACAGTTAAAATTTTCACAGATTGTGTATTTCTGTTGTCGCTATGACAACAAATACTAAAAACAAAATAATAATAATAATTAAGGGGGGCTCCCATACAAAATACGTGATATTTTAGCCCTTTTTCATGGCTACCACTCGCCGAGCTAGATCTCAAGAACCGTAATCTAGCTATTACAGTTGAAATTTGCACGGATCATGTATTTTTATTGTGGCTACAACAACAAATACTAATATCAAAATAATAATAATTATTATTTTTTTGCTGGTACGGAACCCTTCGTGAGCGAGTCCGACTCGCACTTGGCCGGTTTTTTTTATATAATAATGAACCTGCTCACGAAGTTTTACGAGAATTGGTTGAGAAATGCGACCTATATAGAACATCTGGACAGACAGACAGACTTCGCTCGCTCGGCCAACAATAATATTCACAACTGTCTATAGGTAGACTCAAACCTTCTTTACCATGAATGCTTACTATGTCTTGACCTCGAGACCTGTAATAACTACCATATGTGAATAATCTATGGTCAGGCGGATACTGGTTCAGCTAAGACGAATTTTCGCCTATGGATATTGTGAATTTCAGCGACGTGTTCTGAAGTTTCGGTTCCACTCGGTGATCCCCGTCAAAAGCGTGGCCTTGAGTGTTTCCGGTTTTACAGGGACATTTTAAGAACGTAATTGTGGTTCTTATGTACAGGATTATTTTTTTCATATGTCAAATAGGTAAGGATTTTATCACTGTCACACCTGCTGGTAAATGATGATGCGGTCGAGGGTGTTACATGCGTACCTATTCATTCTTGTCTTGAAAATATCCAAGTTATAAGTTTGTGGGAAAAATTATCCGGAAGATAATTCCATTCCTTAGGCCGTGGTCGTTCTGACCTGCCGCCTGCGGCTTGCAGCGGCCCATCGGCCGCGGCGTTCCGTATGGTGTGTTCGCGAATGTTCGGGAGCGGTCGTTCTCGCCCGCCGCGTGCGACGTCTATCTGAGAACGACCGCTCCCGAACATTCACTAACACATCATACGGAACGCCGCGGCCGACGGGCCGCTGCAAGCCGCGGGCGGCGGGTCAGAACGACCACGGCCTTAGGTTGTCCTCGCAAGAAAACTAGAAGCAAAGCGGTTCGTGCGCAAGAAAACTAGAAGCAAAGCGGTTCGTGCGCAAGAAAACTAGAAGCAAAGCGGTTCGTGCGCAAGAAAACTAGAAGCAAAGCGGTTCGTGCGCAAGAAAACTAGAAGCAAAGCGGTTCGTGCGCAAGAAAACTAGAAGCAAAGCGGTTCGTGCGCAAGAAAACTAGAAGCAAAGCGGTTCGTGCGCAAGAAAACTAGAAGCAAAGCGGTTCGTGCGAATCAGTATTTTTATTGATTTCCTTTCTTTCAGGCATATAGCATTGTATATCCATAGTAACGACCTAGCATGTTGAGTCATTCAAAATTCAAGAAAAACATAATATTTTGCGTTTTTATTCAAAATGATTAATTATATTACCACGAGAGTGAATGCAAAAGGGCTTTTAGAGTTAACATGGACACAGTATACATTATAGCCTATATACACAGTATATATATAGATCTATTCTCACTAATGTACAAATCAGAAAGTTTAAGTGAGACAGACAAGTGACATCTGACACGTCTTCACCTGTCAGTGTCTCCGTCTTCATAACTGAAAATTGTACTGAACTGACGTTATGGTGTGTTAAGTTTATATGGGATTTAACATCCTGGTGTGCTCGCAAATCGAGACAACTTGTTAACAGCCGAAAATGATTGTATTATCTGTCGCATTCTAACTCATTTTGGTGCACCATAAGGATTAAAGAGACAACTATATGGAAAATCATCTGGCTTAATACTGCGAGTCTGCTTTTCTGTGATGTCTGTGTGTTAAGTAAAAGTTAATGTCTAGTATGACAATATTCGCAATTGGAATGACACGCACACGTCATTAAAACCACACACACATACATAGGCGGCTATGACAGGTATATAAAGTCAAAGTCAAAATATTCTTTATTTAAATAGACCTAGAAACCGCGGACCAAAAACGAAATATAGGAAACTAGCGTATTCGGTCGACAGAGAGGGAGATACTTAGTTTTCGCAGATTAGTCACCTTGATGTACTTAGGTTTTGAACAATATGTCAAGCACACGTGTTAAAAACCTTTTCACACCTGCTATTCAGAAATGAGTCATTATTGCCCTCGAATGAGGGATCAAATTCGTACTTTTATGTATGTATGTAAGCACTTTATTGTACACAATAACAGTTTAAAACATATACATGTCACACAGGATCAGAGTACAAAGGCGAACTTATTCCTATGAGGGATCTCTTCCAGCTAACCTTTGAGGGATTGAGAGGAGATTTAAAAAAAAATGAGATAGACAAACTTACGCCGTGTACAACAACGTTACATAGAGTGAATATAATTTGTAGCTAAAGCATAACTAAATAAATACCCATAAATACATATGTAATAAATAAATATACATGTATAATGAATAAAAAAATACATATACCTATAATAAATACATAAATACAGAATAATTATATTCAAAATTACAATACTTAATAATAAATATTGGGGGACAATCTTACACAAACCGACCTAGTCCCAAACTAAGCAAAGCTTGTACTATGGGTACTAGACGACGATATATACATACTTATATAGATAAATACATACTTAAATACATAGAAAACATCCAAGACCCAAGAACAAATATCCCTGATAAATGCACAAATAAATGCCCTGGCCGGGATTCGAACCCGGGACCTCTAGCTTCGGAGGCAGAGTCACTACCAACTAGGCTAAACAGGTCGTCAATCGGTCGTGAATACCTGTCATAGCCGCCTTTTTCACCGACTTCAATAGAACGAAGGAGCTTCTCAGTTCGTCTTCCTGCATATTTGCTTGTTTTTTTATGTATGTAAGATCCCGGATAACTCTTGACCACGTCGGCCGATTTTGATAATTCTTTTTTTGTTTCAAATTAGGTACCCCGATGTTGGTCCCATACAAATTTGGTGAAGGTCCCATATAAATTTGGTGATGGGATCTAGGAGGAATAGATGGAACTCCTGGAATTTGATAGGCGATTTGATATGCCGATTTCGGTATTTTCTGTAGGTAAGTAAGCATTGGCTCATGGAAACCAAAAGTTGTGGCATACCGAAGTACAACATTGGAGTCGGTCTTTTTTGGTATAAATTATTATTTACTAACGAGCCTCATAGGCGATGTGAAAGCAGTATGTGTCACACGGTAGCAATATTATTTCCGTCTTGGGCGTAAACACTTGAATCCCTCGCTACGCTCAGGATTGTATTATAGGATCTTTCGCTTCACTCAGGATTCAATATACCACCCTCGCCGTAAATATATCATTTTACTCCCTTAAGACACAATTACCCTCAGACCAAGTAAAAAATATAGACAAAGCGACACGAACAATCTAGTGAAGCCATCAAAACCAAGCCCACTAAGTAAATACGCGTTCACTCCCACATATACAAACCAAAACCAAGCCCAGAACTCTAAACGTCAAAAACCATCACAAAAAATATGGTCTCCTGCTATATTTAAAGGACGCAAAAATAACATTAGGACTACCAATAAATCAAATAATATAACTTTTCATTTGTAACTGTTCAACTAATATCTTAAAACTCAAATAGAAAATGAATTTTGCTTTGCTTGGAACACAAAACCTCGACATTCAGTTGACGTTGATTGACGTAACGTAACATAAAGCACGTATGATACCAGAGTATAATTTTTAGTTACCCCAATCGGAGGGAGCCGTTTGAACATGAAGACCGTGGACCTTAATTTTATTAATCTCAAAAAAGAAGTGTGCCATTAAATTCGCACGTAGTATAGTCACAGACTTTAATTAGTGACCCGCTTAAGGCGAAGGGGTGGGCAAGCTCTTTCCATACAAACTTTGTGCAAGTTTTTCATCGTTTGTGTTTGAACTCCAGTTACAATTTTTGGTCCATATGCTTATTTTTTTGTTAGCTATGTCTTGATGTTTTTCTTTTTTAATTTTATTATAGGTCATTTTTTGTAATTTTTTTTTTTTTTTTTGGAAATTATGCAAAATTTTAACATTAAGTTCTGCGTATATCCAATATGTACTAACAAAAATTTAAATTAAATCCTGTAGTGCCAAAACTAACGCAAAAAACTTGCACAACCTTTGTATGGAGAATGGCTTGCCCTACCCTGCGCCTTAAGGTTGACAGTCCTGTCATAATGAATAGAAATTAAAAGTTTTTTTTTTTTTTGCGAATTGGGTCTCATATTTAAGGGCGCGGCGGTACAACATGCAGTTTCAATAGTTCAATTTTGATACCTAAACTGAATGTTTTATTTTTCAATTTTTTGAGGTTCTTTCAAAATAATTAGGGGTTTAAAATACGATACCGAGCGTCCCATTATGTGTAGTGACTAATTCATCATCATCATTATTAGCCTGCCCTGATTTTATTGTGCCCTCTACATATGAAATAGAGAACTTAAACAAATTACCCCATATACAGGGACTTTTTCCTTCCAGTAGCACACATCTTTAAAAAGTGGCTTCACTAGGTTGTTCGTGACGCTCCGTTTATATTTTTTACTTGGTTTGAGAATCTACCTTGTTCATATAGCTGGTCACTGTGTGCACGTCGGCCCAGCTTAACTCTTGGATGGGAGATCGCGTTGAGTGGTTACTAACTGAGCGCTCCCGTGTTTTAAAGGCACGTTAAGCCGTTGATCCCGGCTTCTATGACAGCAGCCGTTATGCCAAGGTCTTTTGGTGGCTTAAGAACTTCTAACCCACGGAACTTCCTCACTCGACGGTCCCATCGGAAGACCAGCGCTGGCAGTAATGCCCGCATTATGAGATGGGACCGTTTTGTGACAAAACAATGTTTGTGTACTATGATGTTATGTTGTTGTGTTTGTTGGTCACGACTAAACGGTTATTATTCTTATTCTTAACAGCCAAGTTACCCATAATGTCCACTCACTTGACAAGCCTAATCTCAATAAGGTCTAGTTAGGAGGTCAAGTGGCTGTCGCTTCCATAAAAACTAGTGCCTACGCTAAGTCTTGGGATTACGTAGCGGACCCTGGGCATTCAGCAGGATGCACCGTACTGGAATAACGCAAGGATAATGATGTTGTTGTCATCAATAAACACGCCGCGAAAATTTTAACTCGCCTTTAAATTTTAAATTCGTGTTACAATTTCGCCTCAAAATGTTAAAACATTTCGACTGTCCCTTTGCGTGATTTTAGAAATACACCTGAATAGCGTTGCGTGTTACGTAAAATGGCATAAATCATGAACACCTTTTGTCTATGGACAACCTGTATTTTATGGTTGGAAATAAACGGGCAGAAGACTATAAGTAGATTGGTGGAAGTTGCTTTTTAACATAATATAATATTATTTATTATAGCATTGGTTGAGCAATATTTTTTTATTTGGGAACTATCTCGTTCCGCTACGTTCCACCCAATCGCTTAAAGGTTGGCTGGAAAATGATCAAATTATATTTTTTAAGTGTGCCGCGTGAATTTAGGTATTAATAAAAATTTGAGAATAATCTTTGTGGTGTCTGAAGTAGTACTAAATCACGTCATGGGTCTGATGAAGGGATCAAGGAGGAATCGAGGGAGCTCCTCGAGTTTGATAGGCATGCATATGCAGATTTCAAGTGAGTGGGCAACTTGACTCTTAGAAGTTCTCAAGCCGCCCTGAGGCCTCTAACTTGGCTTAACGATTGCTATCATAGACAGCAACCGAAATCAACGGCTTAACGTGTCTTCCAAAGCACGGGAGCGCTCAGTTAGTAACCGCTCAAAGCGGTCATCCATCCCAGGACTGACCTCGCCCGACATTGCTTAACCTCGCATACCGCACGCAGTAAGCGGGTGCCACTAGGCCACGAGCGCTATATAACGAAACCACCACAGCATATATACCTTTTTTAATCCTTGTCACTACGTCGTCTTAATTCTACATCTCTCACTTATAACACTATCTAAATTACATATTATTATTTCAACAAATTACGGAAGTTGTATTTCACACTATTTGAATTAAAAACCAGCCAAGTGCGAGTCGGACTCGCCCACGAAGGGTTCCTTACCATTATATGTAAAAACGGCAAAAAAAACACGTTCGTTGTATCGGAGCCCCCTTAAATAATTATTGTATTCTTTTTTTTAGTATTTGTTGTTATAGCGGCAACAGAAATACATAATTTGTGAAAATTTCAACTGTTTAGCTATCGCGGTTCTTGGGATACAGCCTAGTGACAGACAGACGGACGGACAGACAGCGAAGTCTTAGGCTGGGTTGCACCGACTTACGATCACAGACTGATCAATGTTAAATATGGCGCCGGCAGCTGTCATCCCATAGAAACTTGTCAAACTTTCCATACATTCAAATTTTAACGAACACAGCTTACGATTACAGACGGTTTGGTGCAACCCAGCCTTAGTAATAGGGTCCCGTTTTGACCCTTTGGGTACGGAACCCTAAAAACGATAGCATTAGTTCCTAAAATACGAAATTTGTGAGACACGTATGGCCAGTGTCGTACCGTAACTCCTTATTTACACACGTACGTCAACGGCAAATATACAGGGTGTGGCCTGTAATAGGAGCAATAAATTTAAAGGACGCTTCCTTGGAGCATCTGCAGTAACCTCTTGTGTCAAAAAAAAAATATCTTTTTTCAATTGGGAGAAATTTTTATCTAAAGTTATGACGTCCAAGTAATGGATCTTGCCACCCAGAGATTATAGCGTGGCAGTCAATGCTGATTTTGAGGTTACTTCAAGTCATGACTCATAATCGCTGCCGCATTTTTGGTTTAAAATAATATTTTTGGGATTTTTTTTATTATTTTTATAATTTTTTAGTGTTTTTTGAAAAAAATGTTATTAATATCACTCCAGTAGAGTTTTAAAGTACATATAAGCTACATTTGCGAAAAAAAAAATTCAAAAAAAACTTTTTTTTTCAATTAAAATCATTTCGAAATAATTGCTGGAGAGCTCAATAGTGTACCGTTTAATTTTTTGCTCCTATTACAGGCCACACCCTGTAGATTAATCGTTTTAGTACTTTGTCGCACTAACGTAACAATACTGCACGGCTAGCACAACTTGGCGCGCGAGATAGACAATCCGTCTCTTTCTGTGTGAGGCGGATAGTCTATCTCGCGCGTGAGATAGCTCGCGCGCCAAGTTATGCTAGCCGCCCTGCGACAGTTGGGGTGGCTCAAAGTAGTGAAAGTGACTTTTGCTGTTGACTATGTGAGACTCGTATGGGTGTTTCTACATTGCGGGGTTTGACTGAGCGATTGCACTCATTTTACCACGGCAACGCGCAATGTAATGAAACTCGCATCGATTCTTGTATGTGTGTACAGAGGTCCTAAGGAAGATAAAAGATTTCCTTCATCATCATTGTCAGCCGATCCACGTCCACTGCTGGACATAGGCCTCCCCCAGAGACCGCCACAACGACCGGTCATGGGCCGCTCGCGTCCAGCGGACTCCCGTGACGTTAACCAGGTCATCAGCCCACCTCGTGGGGAGCCTACCATCGCTGCGTCGTCCGGTACGTAGTCGCCACTCGAGAACTCGCTGGCCCCACCGGCCATCGGTTCGCCGGGTAATGTGGCCCGCCCACTGCCACTTGAGGTTGGCAATTCTTCGGGCTATGTCGGTTACCTTGGTTCTTCTGCGGCTTTCGACATTTCTGATTCGATCTCGCAGACTAACTCCGAGCATAGCCCTCTCCATCGCTATTTGAGTGACTTTGAGCCTCCTTATGAGGCCCATAGTTATTTAATCTAATTTAATCGTATGGCATTTATTTACGAACCGTGAGATAATCGAGAAGACAAGTACGGTTGCCAGTTTTTGTTTCACTTTTAGCACTACCCAGGGGTCACGTGTAGGGTAACGGTGGGTACTCCCTACGGACGTGGTGCAACTTCGACCCCCCTTTGTCAAGTGAGTGGGCAACTTGACTGTTAGAAGTTCTCAAACCGCCCGAAGGCCTCTAACTTGGCTGAACGACTGCTGTCGTAGACAGCAGCCGGGATCAATGGCTTAACGTGCCTTCCAAAGCACGAGAGCGCTCAGTTAGTAACCACTCAAAGCGGTCACTCACCCATCCAATAACTGACCTGTGCCCACATTGCTTAACCTCGCATACCTCACGTGGTAGGCGGGTGCCGCTGGGCCACGAGCGCTCTAGAGGCCCATAGTGAGCGACCACGTTTCAGAGCCGTAGGTCATCAATCAAAGACTTTCGTCTTGAGACACTGCGGGATAATGGACGAGAAGATATTGCGTAGTCTCCCAAATGCCGCCCAGCCAAGACGTATACGATTGATCTCCTTCTCGAAGTTGGACCTGCCCAATTGGACCGTTTGTCCCAGGTACACATATTCGTCAACTTCGAGCGTAGAATCTCTGATCTTAATTGGAGTTGGTACCACATAGACGTTTCACATTGACATGATCCTCGTTTTGTCCATGTTCATCTTAAGACCAACTTCTTCAGAGGCCCTATTATACTTAGATCACTGAGAGATTTCCTTATTTAGACCTTATTAGTAATAAAAACTGAACCATAATGAAATTAACCAGCGTTTTAAACAGATGTGAGATAAGGGCCCTCGACATGCGTATCGATGAACCTTATATCGTTGCAATAAGGCTCATATTTCGATGATTTTAGATACATGTCGGTTGACATGAGTATCGCATTGAAGTATAAATAGACCAATCAATAGGTAATTCGAGATCTTCAACTGTTATTTGTTATTGCATAGTCAAATACGTTCATACGTATAAGACAAGCCACTCACGTGTTTAGCTGTTTTTAATCCCCCAAATTCACGGGGGGTATATGCTGTAATCGCCACGCTTGGCATATGGGTTGGCGATCGCAGTATCTCCACCGCACTTCAGGGATGCTGCTGCCTGTCTCCCGGTGGTCTTGGTCGTAGTTTTAGGACATACCCGGCTCCTGACACGCCGTATAATTCAGGTATCATTCGATATTTACCGGTTTCTTTTTGGATAAAATCGTGAGGTCTAATCCCAGTCTAAAGTCTTGTTTACACACTGAACAGGTAGTTCAAATGCGAGTATCTTTCTTAAAACTACTGCCGACACCAAATCTTACTTACATTAAGAAGAAAGAAAGAAAGAAATAAATTTATTCATGGCAATACAGAACAAAACACAAAAACATAATAACACATAAAACAGCCACGAAATGGCCTCAAATCAGCATGTGCTAGCCACAGGCTAGCGCTGGTCTTCCTCTGGAGCCAAGTGACAGCACGATAGACAAAACACAAAAAATAGATATACATAATCGGTAATACAAATAATATTTTTAAGCTATTATACATACTTATACGAGAAAATTAAAAAAGAATCTAAATAAAACGTACAAATAAAAATTCACGAGAATCGTGAACGCGACCATAAAATTACTTACACATTACTTACACCGGCCAATAATACTATATCACATTCATCACTTTACCAACAACAACATCTATCAACAATACTTTGTTTCAATTGAATATGTAGCCATCCTTTCTAAATGTATGCTTAAATCCTATTCCTTCTTATAAAGCTTATTAGCATTGAATCCTGTAAATTGAAATCATCTGTCAAATAAAAATCAAGAAAAAACTTTACATGTTTTATTTTTTTGTGGATTTTTTGATAATGAAATTAATCATTTACAACTATTTTGTAAATCATTTTAGATATTTTATAACCGTTTATTAATTTATAACATTTTACTTTCTCTATTGATGTACTTAGGTACTTTAAAGTTTAAAATTTTAAAGGTGAAGTAATGTCATATATTATTGGACGTTACGTTACCTACTGCTTGCTTACTCCTCATGGGTCTGCCCTAAACTCTAAAGCAGACGCTAATTACTGCAGACTTATAATATTTATAGACAATTAAATGTATTTTTAGTCTCGAAGAGTTGTAAACATTTGAGATAATTGAGAATACTGCTAAGCGGTCCGTGGCCTTACATGAAGAGTCAAGTCAGCTGTGACTAAATTCAAACAATGTGACAGATTCGGCAGAATTCACTTCAGGGCCTCGCTTTCAACAGTCCGACACGCCAATTCCAACCTTATCACGAAACATTACGTACACAACAAACGCATTTGACAAATTGTCTTTCAAGATCACATTGCACGCTTTCCGCGTTAAAAATGGTAGTAAAAGTACAGTCCGCTACAGCTTAGATAAATAGAAAACGCTAGAAGATGCCGCATTAATAAACTAGATAAAAACATGAATTACAAAAGGTTACAATGATTTCATAATGCATCAGTTAACATTCTAGTGCCACTGCGGCGGTCAAGCGTACCTGTTTCCGTGATAAGATGAACAAATTTGTTTTACAACTTAAACACAACGCGCGTGCGACCGCGCTCGCGAACGAACCATTACTGATAAGGATGATAACTGCCTCAACAACCTAGATCACCGTCTCGTTTTTACTCATCTCCTTTCATCTGTGTTGAAAAGGGATGGCTTCGAGGCGCCGGCGCCGTCGTGACGTCACGCTACGTAACTGTATCGTAGATAATGTTTTAGCACAGTAAGGTCGTAAGTGCTTTGAAGTTAGTTGTTGTTATGACGTTTTTGGTATGGGTAGATATCTGTTTGACCGATGGTTTGGACGAGTGGTTTCGGCTATGGTTTCAGGTTTCATCGGGTACTGTCGTTAGATTGTACGTTTAGATTATATTTGTTTTACGCAGTACGAGAATTAATTATCCACAGAGTTAAGTGGGGAAGGTTGTTCGCCGGAAATCCCTGCCTACATGTTATAAATTAATAGGTTAGGTTCAATACTAAAATGGTGCGGCTTTTTCTGTCCATCAGTCAAGGTATTCTCAAGAAATACAAATGGTATCGGTTTGAAATTTGGAATTATAATTGTTGTAAACAAGGTCTATAAGTGTATTGAAAATGAAAATGTAACTGTAATGTAATATTTTATTTTTTCATGGAAAATGTCCGATTGAGAGCGGCAATAATTTTAAGTGTAATTAATACCTATGTTACGTATAACGCGGTATCATTATGAAAAAGCTTTAGTTGCACATTTTGAGACAATTTTCCACTTCTTTTAATTATGATTTAATACTGATTTATGAATGAAAATACCATTGTCGCGCCCGTTATCGCGGAAGTTTACCACGCGAAAATATATAGATTTTTACTATACTACATCTCGTGTGTTCATATGTTTTGAGATGAATATTCTTTTGAATAAATCAAATACAGAAAATATTTCTGTCAAGGTTATTATTTTCATTGAATCACTGTAGCTAATAAAAGTAAATAGAGTTTATTTAAATTGGCTTTCAATATTTTTGATTTAAGCCTTTAAATGCGGTGGTCTCTCTTCACTTCACTTCACTCTATTGTTTGTGGCTACCGTGCAACTTAGCACAATTCTGCCAGTATCAAGTGTCGAGCTTTGCACGGTACGAGTATGAGTTGGGGCAGACGAAGGATTTGTGAGGAACGCAAACTCGGGTGATTCCTGAAAACAAACACGAAACACACACATATGACAATAACCATACCCAGTTTAAATTAGAACATAAGATTACTATATTAATGTATATGCAGGATGAATACAAAGACACGAACTACTATAATTTTATGTTATTTTTTGTTAAAAATTTGCCCAAAGCACAGACTATCTTTTGTTATCCAATAAACATAAAAGCGAAGCAACATTTATAGGTAAAGGGACACAGAGTTTAGAAATCTGAGTATATAAGTCTGGAGACTTATTGTTAAGACGGCAATTAAAGAAAATATGGTCAATGGTTCCCACTTCCTCACCGCACTCACACATAGGGGAGTCATTGATTTTAAATTTATGAAGCTGCTCCGGCGAGCAGACCTGGCCTAAGCGGAGTCTTATTATTACGCTAGTATGTCGTTTAGAAAGGGATCTGTTTTTAAAAAACCACGGGCGAGGAGGGATTATTGGCTGAAGTTGGGAGAAAAAACATTTCTTGGACCGTGACCAGCGAGACATCCATTTTTTATAAAGTACTTTGTAAGGAATGTTGGAACGACAAATTGCACACCAAAATGTCGATAGATGTTCCAACTAGTGCACATTTAGTGCACTGCAACCTTATCACCCTACGATGTTCATGATACGGTCGATTATTACGTATGAGGTAGCCTTTTCTTTCAATTTTGAATACTAGATGCTCAAACTATGCCTTAAAATTATCCATTTACCAGATGGACTATTGGAATCACTTGCTAAAGTTTATTTGACACGTTTATTCATCAAAATAATCGGTGTTTTGGCAAAGTTTTAGAGAACACCGTAACAAAATTAAATTTTCAAACGAAAACTGTTAAAAGAGAAGTGTATGTCTTTTTTCAGTCAATAGAAGTAACTTTCTTCGAGCCTGGCTCTAAATACTCCTGATTAGTCTTTTTGGACAAAATTACCTTTAATGTACACAGAAGTTAGAGCTCAAAACCTGCCGTAAATACTACTCAAAAATAGTTACTCACAAATGAGCCTTTGGAAGAGAAGCAAGAGAATCCCTAATGAATACTTTCGTGTCTCGCGGGGTCAAGGTAAGTTTATTTTATTTACATATTTATTTGATGAATAGCCAAATGAATAGAATGTAGAATTTGTTGGTGTAAAGTATGTTAGGTAAAATAATGAAAATTATGTGATTGAAATTTATTTATTTACATATTTATTTAACACTTTATCATTAGGATTTGTTTTGTGTGGTGTGGGTTATATTTTCTAACGAGATATTGAGTACATATTGGCATGCAGCATACCTATATTTTTATATTTATGGTACGTCTTTCTGTCCAGTGTTACGGTGGTGGTGCAGGGTCCTAGTTTTAATAGGATACTATTAATATATTTAGTAAGAGTACCTAAGGCAGTAAAAAGATAATTCCTAAGAACTAGGTTACACTTGACTTCAATACTAGAAGCTATTATTGAAGCTACCGAAGCTACCTACTACATTTTTGCAATGAATATCGCGTAATAATTCGCCCCCAGAGGCGCTAGTTAAGCGTGAGGTCTCCGAAATGTCAAATGTCACTGTTTGTGGGTGGGCTACGCGGAGTTATTCCTAATTAGAATAATTTAGTGAATATTATGCGATACCTGAGATTAATTATGGCAAATATGAGTTACTGATCAATGAGAATGTCAGTGCTTTGAGATAGTTTTAACTTACGGAAACTCGTTTCCTCTTTTTTCCAACAAAGCGGGAATGCGGAATACTGCGAAAGGCTATATATTTAAAACAAATGAAAAAAACCGGCCAAGTGGGAGACGGACTCGCGCACCGAGGGCTCCGTAAAAAATAATTGTATTATATTAATGAGGTATAGCCTGACCAGTGCCTATTTGAACCTGAGATAATGTCGCTGCAAACAGCATGTTATATGGCAATAATATACAAATGTCATGTATAGTCCGGACAGTGTGTAATGGCTTCTTAGTCATCATTTTTTTTTAAATTTTGTATTGGTTCTGTTTTTTTCATTGCCGGCAACGACGGAAACTGAGATCAAGAATTAATTTCTGCAAAACCCATTTCATAAAATTGTTCCTGTTCATGATAATCGGCTTTTTTTTTCAAGTCATGATATTCGGCATGAACAATAATATATCGTTTGCCTATTGAAACGGATGTCGACACACCTGGTTCATTTTCGCTTTGCCAACATTTTGTTTGGTTTAGGGAAGGATGGATGTAAGTCTCATCTAAATGAACAAGAGGAATTTTTTGTCCCTTGCTTCTTTTATTTAGTCTGAATAACTTTCCCGCCAAATAGCAATATCCGACCGCTCCTTAAATATGGACCGTTAGTTTCTGCACTTTTTATATTTGAACCCCATACTGTGCAATAGCAATAGCAATGTACTCCCTACTACCGGTAAAACCAATATTTTTTTACAATTCGGTCAGCACAGATTTGAGAGTTGGTACTTTGCTTTCACACAACATTCAATTCATGAATTTTGTGCCTTACGGCACATTTGCCGTAGTCGTCTATTTGTAGTCTTTTTTTTATCGGTGGCAATGGCGGTAAACTTGGGCAATAAATAAAGAAATAATAGAGAAAATCCAGAAATTTCAAAGAGCTATCGAGAGAAGTCAATTAAATATAAAACTTAAGGATAAAGTAAAGAGCACAGAAATTCGTAAAACCACAAACATACTGGATGCAGCGGAAATGGTTTGCCGTCTGAAATGGCGATGGGCCGGTCACACGGCCAGGACAAAAGATAACAGATGGAGCGAAAGAGTGCTACACTGGTACCCGCGGGGCGCGGCCCGTTCCCGGGGGCGACCGCGCCGCCGTTGGCGAGACGACATCGCAGAACAAGCAGGAGTGACCTGGACTAGACTGGCTGCCGGCAGAGAACTGTGGTGCCAAATGGAGGAGGCCTACGTCCAAAAATGGACAAACCCAATAAAAAACGCTAAAAGCGACTGTATATACTTAAGTGATTTTAAAATTGTATTTTCTAATTTTTTAATATTCTTCTTTTTTTGTTAATTATTTATTTATTTGTTTTGGGAAATAAAAGGCTATATTATTATTATTATTATATTAATGGCGGTAACGGCGCCTTGAATGAGAAAAAAAATATAAATTTAGTAATTAATATACATCTTTAGTACCAAGCTAACTAGTTCATTACAACCGCACTATGAATATCAGTACCCGTCATGTGAACAACTAATTTCAAAACATTGTTGTAGAACCAAAGTGGCTTATATCAATTTACCTTATCATTTAACATCTGTCATGTCAAATGGTATAAAAAAAAGATTTATTGTCGCAATAAAATAAAAACGAAAATACAAATACACCCTTCCGGACGCCATGGCAACTAAGTTTCGCAACCAGTTGCGATGCAGGACTTTTTATTCTTTGTCCGCAACTAGTTACCATACAAGACTCTTCTTTCTTTCTACGCAACTAGTTGCGTACAAAAAATTACTATAAACGATTAATTGCGACAGAAAAATGATTAAAGGGAAAAAAAATTAAACAGAACCGGTGCGACAATAGGCTCAACGTTTGCTGCGAGGTTGCTCGGCTGTACGAGCGCTGAATTCCAGTCCGCACCTACATCACAGCTCAAAAAAAAAAGTGAATAGCTGGCTGGAACGGGACCATTCGCTTGACTACTCGACCAATCAGGAACTTTATACAGGTAAATTACTTTCGAGTTTTTGCATTTGTAGTTGTGACTTCTGTAGCCAGCTTGTAGCCAGCCTCACACACACGTTGACGGGTGTCTGTATACGTCAACGCGTACGTGTGTCCCTGTAAATATGCAAATACTACTACAGATTCAAAAACGTCTCGAAAGTTTATTTTCGATTGGTAATTATAAATCCGCTAAGTGGACGATTCCGCTTGTAAGAATATTTGTAGTTAGAATGGTGTACCACATTGTTACCAATGATTCTCAATGTAACTTGAGACATTGGTGCTGTCTCAAAAAGTTGTAGTAACTTTGACGGTAGATGTCGCTACTAGTCTCCCTAAGGCTTAATTAAAAGGAGTGAACTGATTGAAAGATTCGTCGCCTCGGGACAACCCGCGGTAGCTCAGTTGGAAAGAGCGATGGACGGATTCCAGAGGGCGCGGGTTCAAATCCCGCCCAGGGTGATACATTTTTCAATTTCTATATTTTCGATTGGAAATGGAAATTATAATTCTGCTAAGTGGACGTTTCCGCTTGTAAAAATATTTACATTTAAGTCTTCGCTGTCTGTCCATCAGTCTGTCCGTCCATCTGTCTGTTGCCAGGCTGTATCTCAAGAACGGCTATAGTTAGACAGTTGAAATTTTCGCAGATGAACAAATATTAAAAAAACCGGCCAAGTGCGACTCTCTTTGCCGTTTTTATAGATAATGGTATGGGACCCGGGTATGTCATAAAACTACGACCAAGGCCACCCGGGGGTTGGGCAGCAGCATCCTTGGAATGCGGTGGAGATACTGCGATGGCCAACCCGCATGCCAAGCGTGGCGATTATGGCATTTACCCCCCATGAAAGTGGGGGAGGCCTATGTCCTGCAGTGGACGTCTATGGGCTGATATGGTGGGGTGGGACCCTTGGTGCACGAGTCCCACTCGCACTTTGGCAGTTTTTTATAACTCTGGTAATCCACCACCACCACATCAGCCCTAGGACGTCTACTGCTGGACATAGGCCTCCCCCAATTTCATGGGGGGTAAATGCCATAATCGCCACGCTTGGCATGCGGGTTGGCGATCGCAGTATCTCCACCGCATTCTAGGAATGCTGCTGCCCATACTCTGGTAATCGATGTAGTTCAATTTGTTAAATAAAAGTATAGATGTGACCCCCAGTCAAATCTTTATAGATTCGGAGAAAAAAAAAATAGTTGGCCATTTGCGGTATGTACTAAAATGAAAACATTGCTATTTCTTATCATTAAAGAATTCGGTTAGACTATACTATAGAAACATATGTCAATAAGGTATTTTATGAATTGTGTATTTTATACAATGTTTTTAATAGTGTTCGGTATGTGATTATACATTTTGATTATCATGAAATGGGGGCTTGATGTTACTATTTTTAATTTGGAGAATGGTAATTTAGGTTTGTATAAGTACCGATCATTTCTTTTATATCCGGTCATAGGCGTAAATAGATGTTTATGTTTCCTGGCAAATGTACACGATTCCACGATGTATAAGGAGGTAAGGTTGAGTATTTGGAGTTTGATGAAACATACATGTGATAATGCATATATTTGCGCGTTTTTTTTAATTATTAAACGTGTATTATTAGTAGTTATAGTGAAAGAAATTGCCGAAAAACCAGTTCTCAATTTTATTTTTTATTGGTAAGGTGGCGGCATTCAATTAATATTGCGAATAATCATTACTATTTATGTCTATTACCATTGATAATTACAGTTCTGAATCTCATGGATGCTCTGAAAAAGCGCCTAAACGTTCCTATATAGCAAAACTATCGACAGCACTATTTCATATTTTGTAGGCACTTATTTAAAACGAAGAATATGTAAAAAAACTTAAGATAAGTACCTGTTGTAGATAGTTGTGACGTGTTCGAATTGTCATTTCATATTTGAAATGTATAACACAAACAAAACGTTTTCTACATAACGGCTTATTTAGAGATTTAAAATAATAAAATTATGGATATCCTTTAATTTATTCTTGTTCGTCATCAATATTATCATCTAAAATCTAGACATGCGGCAGAGTGTCCAGCCAAGTTCACCTCAGGAACTAGCGGACAGCAGCCGTGTGTTATTTTGCACGAACCGTTTAGAGCCACTTTCGACCCCTCAATAACTCCAAATCTATTAAGCATAAAAAATGAAATTGGTACATGTATTAAGAACCCCAAATTTCATAAATATAGGGGAAATTAAAGTTAAAAAAACGGCATTTTTACCACTGACTGACTGACGACTGACTGACTAGTAATCAAAAAGCTTACCCATTTCCAGATGACCTACAAAGGTGAAATTTAGCATCCAGTTTTGTAATTGCGTGTGTACACTAAAAAAATCTGGAGTCAGTGATTTTTCAGTTTTATGATTATTATTCTTTATGCTTGTTACCTCAGAATGCCGTCATTTATTAACCGATTTGGTAAATTCTTTTTTTTTTGTTTGTAACGGTATACTTAAGGGGTGGTCCCATAGTTATCAGGTCAGAATCTGATCGTAGGGTCCTGGAGAAATTGAGGGAACTCTTCAAATAATTTAGGTGCACCTATAGCGATTTGGATATTTTGTATAGTAACTCACGTATTCGCTCTTGAAAGGCATCATTTGGTGAAGTTTGACAAAAAGTAATGATATCCCATCAAAAACATAAATGTGAAAATGGCAGCCAAGTTCTAAGAACCGGGCAGTTTTCTATGCAGTAAATATCTTACAATACCATGAAAGCTGTCTAATATTTAACAAAACTGCCAAGTTAAAGCACAAAATGCATTAAGCCGCAATAAATTAGTTTTATTGTAAACAATCTAGTGCCAGACTTGGCACCTTTTTAGATAATCTACGGAACTTGGCACCCATTTAGATATCGATTATTTGTCGGCGAAGACGACAAAACCACGCATCGCATATTGAACTTAGCTGCCATTTTCAAATTTCAACGAAATCGGGACGTACATAAAGGAAATCAATATGGACGTCACTTTTTCCTAATTTTACCTCGGATTCCTTCTAAGAGACCTCTCGGGATAAGAGATATCGATTTTGAAAGAAATCAGTACGTAAATAAAGAAAATCAATATAGCCGCCACTTTTTTCCAAACTTTACCTTGGAATTGTTTTAAAAGGCCTCTCGGACGCTCAGATATCGACTTTGAACGAAATCCGGACGTAAATAAATAAAATCAATATGGCCGCCACATTTTCCAAATTTTACCTCGAATGCGTATTAGCACAGATGAAATACAAGTTGTACTCGTATTAGGGGACCACTCGGATGCTCAGATATCGATTTTAAACGAAATCAGAACGTAATAAAAGACAATCAATATACTCGTAGCTGCCACTTTTTTCAAATTAGGACCATTTTCGGCGTAGTGACCGGAACTGGAACCCTTACCTTCCGTGTCAAATTTAACAATACGAATAACAGCATATCAAGAAAACTTCCCTTCAAACCCAAAGCATCCCACTACATCTTCCTTCTATACGCCATTACACGCCTAATTCAAAGACGATTAACGTTTAAAATAGCATGTATATTGCTTTGGATTTACGGCGCTCTGCTTCTAAAGCTCGCATTGCGCGAACGTGATTTAAAAGTACGTAAATTTGATATCAGTGCAACAAATTATGTGTCTTATGCTGACTTTCTAGGGTTCAATTTCGCACGACGTTATCTTCCAAGTAGGAATCAAGTTGTGTTATGGATTGAAAAGTGAACCTTTTCGGTTTTCGCTCGCGAGCTGACGTGCTATGGGATTAGAGGTGATTTAAGGAAGAAAAGGCTTATTTTTTATTCGTTTCATATAAACATGAGCCTTTTTGGTCTTAGGAGGTCAAGGCGATAAGGGGCCGGATACACAAGCAGACAGCTTCAGTGGCGCGAGTGAAATGGCCTTACGTTATGACGTCACAATGTAAAATGGCGGTTACTTTCTTTTCTTGGGTGTCGGAATGGTAAAAATCAGGGTTATTTGAGGGTGCAATGACAAGGCGTGAAGAAGTAAGTTTTGGAAGGTAGTATCAATGTTTCTAGCTTCTATTTCATTTTGTAATGCAAAAAGAGTAAAGCAGAAACACTGGGAAACTGAAAATAACCTTCTATAGACTAGTAAAGGCGAAAAAGTCGTTCTTGGGAAATTGTATTAAATTATACAATAAAATTCCAAAACACGTTACTGAACTTAGCAATTCTAAATTCAAATCTGTAGTAAAACAAACACTTATTTCAAAAGCATATTATAAGGTAAACGATTACATCATGGACAGGGATGTTTGGCAGTGAGTGTCCTGCACGGCTAATCTATCGCGAAAATAGGTTTTCTACTGTAGCTTGTTATTTTTGTAGTAACTGAGACTGTAATTGTATATTTAACTATACAATGTATATTGTTTTGAAAAAAAGACACCTCGCCGAGTTTCTTACGCCGGTTCTTCTCGTGGCAGAGGTTTATTTTTCCGAACCGGTGGTAGTTTATTGACGTTCATAGGTGCATGTAATATGCCTAATTTGAAGAATAAACTACTTTTACTTTTACTTTACTTTTAGTTTGTCTAAATTTTTTATTTTAGGTACAAGTTTTTATTGCGGGCTGTACTTTTTTCCACAATCATCAATTCATCAACTACACGTTGGGACGATTATAATGAGCCTAAAACACGACGGGTTTACCATGTGTATAGTTTAGGAGTAGCTATGGCTACCTTCTGTCATGCCACGCTATAATCTAGCGGTGTCAAGATCCATTACTTAAAGGTATTGGCTATGTGCGAAGTAGGTGGTGGGGGTAAGCTAGGCGATCGTAGCGCACACCATGGCAGAAATGTGCACTTACCGGGGACAACTGTCAAATTTACTTTCACGTTTTCTATTGGTTTCTTAACGATTTCCTACGATTCGTTTCGTTTGTATTTATTTATTTATTCTCTTATTTATTTCAGTAAGATTTCCAATACGGGGTCTTTCTCGTTTACTAAAGTAAATAAAATACTCATGTGTCATTATTTGACATCTCTGAGTTTTGACATTGACTCGGGACCTTTGACGTTTGACGTTTAAGACGTGCACATAGCCAATAACTTTAGATCAAAATTTCTCCAAATTTTAAAAGATAATTATATAATTTTAAAGAAAAAAAAACCGACTTCAATGGGGGAGTCCGGTGAAAGATTATTAATCTTAGATGGTGCACTTTTAGATTCCATACAATAAAATACAAAAATGGCTATAAGTATGTTTATAATGGTAGAAGACTAAGTACCCGCAATTCCTCATGAAATCATGGAAAAACCTTGCTTGCTTGACAAACAAAACGAAGAGAACAAATCGCCAAACGTAAACTACGCGTCGTTGAAGAGTTCCGTTTTGATCATCATCAGCAGTTCCACTTCATCAAATGTCACTTTTATGAATGAAAATGCTTGATTAGTTCATGAAAATACTAAAATCAGTATTTGTGTGCCTTTCACATTTGAGGAGTTTCCTCGATTCCTAATGGATCCCATCATCAGAACTCGAGCATGACAAAAATCAATCGTGAAAATAGAACTTGCTTAACAAACACAGCTAAAAGGACAAATCGCCAAACGTGAACTTTTCGTCGTTGAAGAGTTCCGTTCTGATCATCATCAGCAGTTCCACTTCATCAAATGTCACATTTTTGTATGATAATGCTCGATTTGTTGATAAAAACACAAAAATGACTATATGTTTGCCTTTAAGATTTGAGGAGTTCCCTCAATTCCTCATGGATCCCATCATCAGAACTCGAGCATGACAAAAATTAATCGTGAAAATAGAACTTGCTTAACAAACACAGCTAGGAGGACAAATCGCCAAACGTGAACTTTTCGTCGTTGAAGAGTTCTGTTCTGATCATCATCAGCAGTTCCACTTCATCCAATGTCACATTTTTGGATGGAAATGCTTGACTTGTTGATAAAAACACAAAAATCACTATATGTTTGCCTTAAAGATTTGAGGAGTTCCCTCAATTCCTCATGGATCATATCATCAGAACTGCCTTTTGACAAAAATGGGACCAACTTGGATATATATACATACAATCAAAAAAAGAATTTTTCAAATCGGTTAAGAAATGACGGAGTTATGGAGTAACAAACATTAAAAAAAAAAAAAAAAAAAAAAAACATACAACCGAATTGATAACCTCCTCTTTTGAAATCTTGAAGTCGGTTAAAAAATTGGACAAAAGTGTTTACTACAGATCACTAAGAAAGCGTTCGTTTCATTTTTTGCTCGTGGTAAGGTGCAGAGGGACAATTTCGACTGGTAACTTGCAAAGTACAACTTTCAGTACTGATAAATGACATCTACAGTACTTTTACTGACAACTGATTGCATTCATACTGTACATTAGTGATTTAGGTATTATTTTTTAGGATTGGCATCCTAAAATATTGACTCTATATACTTTAAAATGTGTTGTTTATATAAAAAGGCAAAAATAGTCATATTTCCCCTGCCAAGGGGCAAATGCAACTATCGATAATAATTTCCGTTACAGTGAACTTAAACTGCTAAAACTGAGCTCCTGAGCTAGTCATGGGGTCAGGAATTGAAATATTGAACCCTACTATATATGTAGCTAGGTTCAGTTATGCAAAAAAAGGCTTATACGATTTTAGCGGAGTTATTTCGACTGCACTCCATAGTAAATAGTGATGGGACTCATGATATTAATAAGTCGATATTTTTATTTTTCACATATTGCATAGCTTGCTGCAGTTCCGCCATTGTGTAAGACTTTTCGGTTCTTTTTTGATAATGGCGAACTATCTGCGATAATAAATAAAAACAAAACATAACTTAAATTACTATTATGAAGTAGAAATACAAGAAAAATATTTTCCTTTAGGGTCAGTATTTTTAAATTGGTATTTACATCGAAAAAAAACTTGAATTTTGCACATCACTAGTGTTTGTTCATTTTCATATAAAATATGGAGGGGTAATTTAAACTAGCAAAAAGTCGAAATTTACCGACATCTCAAGTTTAGTGGGGTTATTCTAACTATCGCCAAAATACTATTAAAACATAAACTAGATCATAAATGAGCAACAGAGAAACATGAATTAGACTGTATATATGCCACTCACATTTGAAAAATTTGTAAATCCTCATTAAAAACCACTGTTTTTATTTAAAATTTGCAGAGCCAACTCTCACGAGCACACAAGAAATTTAGTCGAAAACAAAATCTCCGTGTAAATCAGAGAGCATTCGGTCTATCGACGCCATCTATAGTCAAATTATGAAAGCGCTTTTCCGCTATCCAGACATAGATGGCACTCTAGTAAATGATTTAAAACACAGAAGATATTTGGATTAGTTGAAATTTCCCGCAGTTAAAGGATGATTCACAGTAGAACGTTCCGTGTCCGGGCCGGTCCGTTTTCTATGACAGCAAACGCAACGGCCGGCGTATTTCTCTAGAAGAAAACGGGCCGGCCCGGACACGGAACGGCCTACTGTGAATCATCCTTAAGATTGCCCCGCTGCACCTTACAGGCAACAGCCTGTACCTATTGGCTATGTGCGAAGTAGGTGGTGGGGGTAAGCTAGGCGATCGTAGCGCACACCATGGCAGAAATGTGTACTTACCGGGGACCACTGTCAAATTTACTTTCACGTTTTCTATTGGTTTCTTAACGGTTTCCTACGATTCGTTTCATTTGTATGTATTTATTTATTCTCTTATTTATTTCGGTAAAATTTCCAATACGGGGTCTTTCTCGTT
The DNA here is from genome assembly GCA_905163555.1 of Notocelia uddmanniana. Lineage (NCBI taxonomy): Eukaryota > Metazoa > Arthropoda > Insecta > Lepidoptera > Tortricidae > Notocelia > Notocelia uddmanniana. The sequence goes on from LR991052.1 coordinate 71,308,100, forward strand.
TACTAAAGTAAATAAAATATTCATGTGTCATTATTTGACATCTCTGAGTTTTTACATTGTTTATTTATTTATTTATTTATTTATTCATAGGAGAACCAACAGCAATAAAACTAAGTAACAACATTATTAGTTACAACATAGCCAATTACAGGATCTCACATATAGCGTTTGAGTAATGTACTTAAACAAAGTACTAAAAACAAAATGCGTACTCGGAACACAGTTACACATCCAACATCCAATTGTCTCGTTACTTTTGACGATTGACGTTTCAGACGTGCACATAGCCAATATACGTACATGTATTGGCTATGTGCGAAGTAGGTGGTGGGGGTAAGCTAGGCGATCGTAGCGCACACCATGGCAGAAATGTGTACTTACCGGGGACCACTGTCAAATTTACTTTCACGTTTTCTATTGGTTTCCTACGATTCGTTTCGTTTGTATGTATTTATTTATTCTCTTATTTATTTCAGTAAAATTTCCAATACGGGGTCTTTCTCGTTTACTTAAGTAAATAAAATATTCATGTGTCATTATTTGACATCTCTAAATTTTGACATTGTCTCGGGACCTTTGACGTTTGACGTTTCAGACGTGCACATAGCCAATAGTTCAATTGTATCGCCTTTAAATAATCTTCGTCCACTTTAGGTATTCGTAACACAGTACTTGCAAGAAAGAATATCAAACGATTTAATTTATTCTCCATTTCCATTATTGTCTATCTCGAATTTGGTAATACAGTTTTGACATGTTGTCTTGTAGTAAATATTTATCCTCTCGTTTTTTTAAGATTAGAATTTTAACGGCCAGTTTCACGCACGTTTCTTCGTTTCCCTGGGATATCAGAGGCTATTATTATACTAATTTCACTTATTTCAGTAACTTTTTATGTTTCAAAGATAACACACCGCAAATGTTTCCGTTTTATGATTGTTTTCCTTGAAAACGCATGACGGATAACGCACGATTTTTCTAAACTAAAAAAAAAACAAGTTATATTTTTTTGTATTTATACTCAGTTTTACCAATTTTAAGAAGGTTAATAATTATCATTGTAACTAAGAGTCCGCTGTAAGCTCGGTTCTCCATACAAACGTAGTTTCGCTCTCATTTTTAAATGGCATGCTGGAATCGTTTGAAACTTTGTATACACAAGGGCATCCGGTGTATCTAGGTCGGCAATTAGTTTCTGTTGCTTGAAATTATAATGGAGAAAAAATACAGCGATTATTATGGTTTTCATACGAGACCTAAAAAATTCAAAACTCGCTGTATTTTGTACTGTTATTTCAGCAGGGCATTTTAAAATGAGAACGAAACTACGTTTATATGGAGAATGGAGTTCGGTCGAGCGTGCGGGGGACTAAGTAACGTTTGGAAGAGAATGACTGTCGAGTTGGTTTCGGCGTTTCATCTCGGCAGTGGTCTTCTTTTTCATCTCGGCAGTGGTCTTCTTTTTCATCTCGGCAGTGGTCTTCTTTTTCAGAAACGCTCGTAGATGTTGACTTGTAAAAGCGCAATTGCGGCCAACTTGCAGAATACTAGTACATTACTACAGAGGCCGGGACGTAAGGGGTTGCCGGCCGAAGACATATATAGACGGCCGAGCGAACCGAGGTCGGATAGGTCTGAGGCGGGCAACCCCATATTTCCCGCCGAGGTATGTATAGTGCTTTTCTCAAACATGCAATGAAATAAACAACAAAAAAATCAAAGTTTTATTTTTAGTGGCAGAATGTCATGGTGCCTGTGCCACAATTTATGTGGAATGGAAATTAAAAAAGAGGACTTTGCCGGCCTAGGCCTGCAAGATTTGTATGAAATTCCATTAACGACCTCTTGTCCTAGCCGCACCTGAAACGTCGTACTTCGCAGCCTGTTATAAGGAACATAACATCAATATTTCATTGCATGTTTGAGAAAAAATCATTTTCAGATTTGCTCGTACACGGTGCCCTTATAAGCAGGCAAATAGCCTATAATCGCCCAAGGGCATACATCCCTTTCCTGCGCATTTATTTTAATCATACTGTCCCATTCATTCAGTTAAACTGAGAGAGAGAAGAGTTCGTTTGACGTTACGATTTAAGGATGATTTACAGTACGCCGTTCCGTGTCCGGGCCGGCCCGTTTTCTTCTAGCATTCTTCTTCTTTTATAGCATTGAAGTAAAGTTGCCGAAGTCAAAATGACGCCATTACTTATGTACTATTTTATGCTTTACTGCCCTCTTATTAACACACCCACTCATCCTCACTGTAACCTCACACCAGGGGCCTTTCAGCTCGAAGAACGAGCTTTTCCAAGGAGATGTAAGTTTTTACTTTAGCCAGCAGATGACACTGTGTGTACTGTTTCACCTGCCTCTCTATCGCACTTGCACATTGAGTGACAAAGAGGCACATCTTTCGCGGTTGTACTTCTGTCATGTATACTTTACCTAAAATTCAGATGATGTGTTTACTACCTAAATTTATGGTTCAATATTTTTTTCATGTTTACATTTTGAGCGTTCCAACATACGCAAAATAATTACATAATTAGGTAATGTACACAAAATTGTGACAACAACATTGTACTAATTTAGCCTCGTCAATTATTCGTGCAAATGGATAGTAGATTCGAGTGCTTATAAAATGCTCCATAGGAAGAGAAGAATGTATGTTTTCAACTTCTGCTACCTTACAAATTTTGAGTGAAATTTTATCGATGTGGTGTGTATATAAGCTTATAAAGCTTAAATATTTTACGTAAAACTAAACGTTTGCACGGTACGTTGACATCGCTGTCAATTTAAAAATTCAAATGTCTAATGGCTTTTTTAGGTTAATTGTATATTTATATAATTATGTGCAGTTAATAACTATATATTACGATTTGCTGTTAAAAGTAATAGTCTCAGTAAATAATTTCGACCCTACAACGTGACGGTAAAAGCCATCGTGCGGCTAAGCAGAGTGTAATGGATTCATTGAAAACTGAATATCTTCGAATGACAAAGCCGCTCCCTACAAAATATAATATGCCACTTTTTACGTGTTAATTTTGTGTTATTGTTTATAATACTGATAAATTTGGGTGCGATTGCTAATATCGAATGTTTGTAAGTAAAATTGTGTAATAAACGATATTTACTAAGTTACCTATTTCGTTTTATTGTCAGAAGAATGTCATGCCCATATTTATTAAAAATGGTCTGAAATTCATGCAAAGATTGCCAAATAGGTAATGTAACTATTATTTCATTACTTATTTCCTTATTTTTGCATTAGTTTCAGAAAGGAACTTGAAATATATTTTAGTATTTAGTACCTGCCGCCGAGCGGTCGTGCGGTTAGTTTTGTACTCATACCACTGTGGCGCTACAATCTACGTAGAGTATTTCACTGATATCTCTATCTCAGTCTATATATTGTACTTTGTGCCTCACACCTCACCCGTTTTTATACGGAATCTGTCAAATGTCATTTGACAAATTTTGACAGCTTCAACAAACAAACGGGTGGGGTGTGAGGTAAGAGGTGATTATGGGTCGGTTTGTGAATAACACTCCTTTTTATTTCGTCCAAGTGTGATGAAAAACATTGTGTGTATCAGCGCGGTAGGAATAGTTTTACGAACTCGAGTTATTAAATACTAATAGATTACCCTAGACATTTTTAAGGCAAGAGTGAAAGGCATCTTCTGGGTGAGCTCGCTTCATCATCGGCCTCGTTTTTGCTCCCTGGCTAGACGCTAGCCAAGAGCAATTCTCGTTTGTCATACCTCTTTTTCCGCCCTTAATGCACATTAAACTATTATTTATTTAGAATAGATTAACCCTATTCTTGGTAGTGTACCTTAAAAAATATATATTTTTGGATGCCCATTAGAAGTTTTTTTCAAGACAATTTTTTTTCTCTACGAGGCACAGATGAGGCTTGAACTCACATTATTTTTTAATTTGCCAGGGAAAGGGTTAACGTTACGCACGCTCGAACACATTATGTAATCACCTCATTACGTCTCCTCAAACATCCTGTATATTATACAGGACGGAAAATTGAGAAGGGTTTGAGATGGTTTGGTATTTATCGAGGCCAGAAAATTGCATGTCTTCATATCGCGTCTGTGGCAAACAAGCGTACGGCCTGCCTGATGGGAAGCAGACACCGTAGCCCATGGATGCTTGAGCATTTAGAGGGGCAACAATCACGATTTGAGGGTCCATTTATTTGAAAACTGGGGTCAAATGTTCGTCCACCGATTACTGGGTACCTGGTTCACAGGGTTCCATAGGCTACTATGGTATCTAGCCATGAAGCTAGCCGAATTGTCGTTTGCCAAAGGCATAGCCACCAAAAAAAAATTAATAGTTAAGTGGTATTAACAATTAAAAAAAAACTTCAATCGCTTCAAAATCTAAAAAACCGGCCAAGTGCGAGTGGTGCACCGAGGGTTCCGTAATAAATATTTTTATTATATGATGTAGGTTATGATTCTCTTGCGAGTGTCGAAAATTTGAAGAAATTTGCGGCATAAAAGGGTATAATATATCTTTTGATTGCGTTGTCTTAGAAGTTTGATTTTTTCACAGCTCCAAGGGACAGTAGACCTGAGTATTTGATATAAGTTCCAGCTTGATACCCCCACGCGTTCCTGAGAAAAATTGTCTTAACAGACAGACAGACGGACGGACTACAAAGTGATCGTATAAGGGTTCCGTTTTTTCCTTTCGTGGTACGGAACCCTAAAAATACATCATATCATATCCCGCCTCGCTAAGTCAGGAAGTCACCAAAAGTAGATCTAAATGTCATTAAGCATACCTATAGTAAAATTGACAAGATTTACTTGCCGTCGATCCGAAAATTTACATGATTGCTCAGCAGAGCGCACGATACGACTATGTAGGTCACATCCATAATTTGTTAACGATTAAGGGGACTAAATACACATATTCCAGTTCATGACATTACAACTCATAGTTTCCTATTAGTTGGAGAGCCCAGAATGCTAAATATGGAAATGCTCGAGCGTCGTTGGGTTTTAAAGATTGGATCGTAGAAAGAAAGAAAGGTTCTATGGGTACACCTCCGCCTGCTCTTTAAAAAACAGCTAAACTGTGGAATGAACTGTCGCCTGCGGTATTTCCGGACCGATTCGACCTTCAAACCTTCAAGAAAAGAGCGTACTCCCATCTTAAAGGCCGGCAACGCACTTACAACCCCTCTGGTGTTGCGAGTGTCCATGGGCGGCGCTAATCGCTTACCATTAGGCGATTCGTCTAAAAAAAAAACAATTTAAAAAATAGGAAAAGAAAAAGAAAAGAAAAGAAATCGTTTATTCGTGACAAAAAAAAATAGGCACTCTAGCGCGTCAGATATTAAAAGTGTATACTCGTACACCCCCCTTGTCTCTGGACGTATATAAAGCGCCTCGCGTCGACGTCCCATCGCGATGTATAATTTAATATATAATTTAATTTTAAGATATTAAATAATATGTATGTAGGTATCTGTAATGTGGGCCTCAGATGCCTAAAATAAATGATAATTATTATATGTCTTTTCCACTCACGAGACAATGGTGTCCCGGACTTTTGGAAGGCGTGCGTGGAGTCGAAGTACCGAGGTACCAAAGTACCAACCGAGTACCGCATAGCCAACAGGTAGAGGCCCTTTTGACAATTTAATGAAATGCAAGGGGTACAACGAGCGGATGCTGTCCCTGCCCGTGTCATGGGACGCACACAGAGACAGCACCCGCCAGGGTGTACAGGGACTATTGCTGGTTGATGGAATCTAAATGAACCGGATTATTGGGTGAATATGATGGACTAGTGGCTGGGCTATTGAGTGAGACAACGGACGTCTGCCTAATAAAACTGTCTCACATTTTTATCTCAGGCAGACGGTGACTCACCCTCTGCTAGACGGGCCCCTATAAATAACGACATTAAAAAATGTTCTAAGGGCAGGACACCGGTGCGGAGGGCTGGGGGTATAGTGAGGTGGCACTGGACTTTCAACATATAGCCAACTCGCCACTTAGGTGACCACATCCACCCCCGAGCAACAGCTCCAGCTACTCCACTCTGGACAGCCGGTTAAGGCAAGCCAGAGGCGGGGAGCCTGTTCATACAACCAACCCACAGAACACCCCCAGGAGCACTCAGGTACATAGGGTCGCTGCTCCCTAGTAAAGTAAAAGTAAAAGTAAAAGTAGTTTATTCGTCAAATTAGGCATATTACATGCACCTATGAACGTCAATAAACTACCACCGGTTCGGAAAAATAAACCTCTGCCACGAGAAGAACCGGCGTAAGAAACTCGGCGAGGTGTCATTTTTTCAAAACAATATACATTGTATAGTTAAATATAAATTACAGTGTCAGCTACTACAAAATAACTGAAATAACAATGCTACAGTAACAGCTCGCCACAAGCTGCCCTATGTTAACTGAGTGCAATGGAGATCCAGTGGGCGATGGGGTCGTCACATCCCTACGCCTTTATTATTATTATTTATTACATGTAAATCTGCCAGTTTGAGACTGTGGGGGTAGCCATACGGTAGGGCACAAATTGGTGGTGTCGAACGGAGAAAATCAAACGCATCAAATATTTTTGAGTTTAGCCTAGTTGGTAGTAGCACTGCCTCCGAAGCTAGAGGTCCCGGGTTTGGTTCCCGGCCAGGGCATTATTTGTGCATTTAGCACGGATATTTGTTCCTGGGTCTTGGATGTTTTCTATGTATTTAAGTATGTATTTATATATAAGTATGTATATCGTCGTCTAGTACCCATAGTAAAAGCTTTGCTTAGTTTGGGACTAGGTCGATTTGTGTAAGATTGTCCCCCAATATTATTATTTTTCACAGGGGACTCAAGTAGACCCAAAAGAAGCTGGCGTTTAATAATCTGCCGATTAAGGCATGACACAAGCTCGTGGCGATATTATTTAAATGCCCTATACTTATATATAGACGGCTCATAATTGGTGGAGGTACTCAACATAGTGCAAGGTATCCCCCCTTAATCGGACGCGCTCGAGTAAATCCCGAAATTCCCTCCTCGGCTCCCCTACAATATGTCAAAGTCCTCTAGCGGGCTTCAATTAACGAGGGGACTAATTGGTCACCCAGGGGACTCTGATGACATGCCAGTCAGCAATCACTGACCCAAACCAGAGACTAGTCAATTATATAGACTGCAAATTGGCAGCATTTTGGCGTAATTTGGATATTATAAACCTGCTGTGGCTAATTTCACTATGCAGAGATCTCTGTACCATACATTACATATGCCACTGACATAACTGCTTTCGTAGCTCAAAAGGATAAAGTGATTTTTGTTTTATCCTGACTGCCTTCTAAAGTCCTTGATTTAAATATCCCGATTTGAGGGTCTTGAAAAACAATAGTAGATTGTATTACAAGGGAGCAAAATGCAATATCTCATCGAGGGTTAGCGCGTTGAACCCCGAACGAAACTAAGGATTCCAGAATAACGTGGAATCCTGAGCGTAATTTTTTATTTATTTATTTATTTATTTATTTATTCTAAGCCACATTACAACTATCATTACAGGTAACCAATGCGATAGTGTAGCACAATATAATATACATATTAGGTTATACAATAATTGAGAATTTCCCTTAAAAACTAAATAGGTAATGGAAGTATTTCAATTAAGTTCCCGTGCAATAACATAATTCGAACATAGTAATTTTTGTGAATTCATTAAAAGAGCAACAGAAGATATCAATTTTACAATGTACTCGGTTAAGCGTGCGCAGGGCCCTTGTCCATGGCGCCTCACGCAGCAGGCCGGTGCGCGCGCGCGGCGCGGCCAGCAGCGGCGGCCGGCGCCGGCGCCACACGTACCGCTCCGGCACGCACAGGCCCAGCGTCGCCAGAAGCGCCGGGTTACTGGCTTTACCGCGCAGCAATTTAAATATATATGATGCGAGGGCCGATTCCCTCCTGATCTCCAACTTATTGTAGCCCACCATTCCCAATACAAATAACGTTGGGTACATTAAGGGGTAAAACGGGTACACGCCGTACAATTTTAAATATAAAAGTCTTACAAATTTATTTTGGATTTGTTCCATCATGAACTTGTACTTCGCTTCGTGTGGACTCCATACACCTGAGTTACCTTCCAAGTGGCTTTTAACGAGAGCTTCGTACAGTGCACGTATAGCGCTTATATTCATAAATTTTTCCGACGATTAATGAGGGAATCAACGCGGAACACCCGAGATTGAAATAATTTTGCTGCCGTGTAATACACACTTCGTTTTACTTCTCCTAGAGAAAAAAGATATTCAATTAAGAAGTAAATAGGTCACATTGCCAAATTAAAATATATATACACGATATGTAGACATGTATGTATAGGTACATATGGTGTGTAATACCTCTTTCTATATAGATATAGGTAATACACATATTACAAGGGTGTGAAGTTGTCTTTGTAGAATGTGTGTGTTTCTTTTGTGGTGTTGTGTTCCTCTTGGCGAGTAAGGTCGCCAGAACTCCCGAGGATACGTTGTGTTGACAGTAAGGGAGCATCTCTAGCTGTCAACACAACCAGTCCTAAAGTCAATAATGTATCGGCTTCGCACTTGTGATTTTTCTGGAGAGTCTCCGTAGGCTACGATATCAGGTAGGCCATAAGCTTTTGTGCCATCATCGTAGTATAAATAAAAAAAGAAATTGTCTTTTCTAGTCCGTTGAGAGGGAGCAAAACACGTCTTTGCTCCCAAGGGAGCAAAATATTTTGCTCGCCGTTGCCAGGGAAGAAATGAAAACAAGAAAATCCACCCGCTAGGATAGTTAACTAATACTAGCCTTTGATATGTGAGTTAAATTAATTTTAAAAGCAAGCATGAAGAAAAGAAGGCTTTTCAAAATATGGGTAGTAAATAAACATTAAAACATTAAAACATAGGTAAGTAAAATTGATTTGCGACACAATCAGGCAGAAAATAACATGACATTAACAATCAAGTATTTGATTTATCGACGTGAAGTGGCCAGTTACAGTTAAGTGGTACGTAAAAGAGGTACTAGAATCTGTTCAATGAGTTCTCATTTAATAATCACATTAACAGGGTGTTTGACGTAACAAATTTGTTTTTCAGTTTTCTCCAAAAACATCGTAAAAGAAATATACTCCAGGGACCGAGTACTATCAGCTGTAAAAATATGTGCAACTAATAAATTAACACCTTGTATAGTTTACTTGTCTCTGACCAAACATTCGGATACTGTCATAACAATTGCAGCATGCGCTGAAATTGCAGTTTGTGACGCACATTTCATTTCGTACACTCAAATGAGCTTTCTGGTTATACAACAAGTTATTACGGTTCTTGAGATCTAGCTCGGCGAGTGGTAGCCATGAAAAAGGGCTTCAAGTATCACGATTTTTGGATGGGATACCCCCTTAATTATTATTATTATATTGTTTTTAGTATTTGTTGTTATAGATAGCGGCAACAGAAATACACAATCAGTGAAAATTTCAACTGTCTAGCTATTACGGTTCTTGAGATACAGCCTGGTGACAGACGGACGGACGGACGGGCAGCGAAGTCTTAGTAATAGGGTTCCGTTTTTACCCTTTGGGTACGGAACCCTAAAAAGGAGGCCACTATGTAATGTGCAAGTGCCATAGACAGGCAGATGAAACAGTACACACCGTGTCATCTGTTACCAGCAAGTTAATAGTTATGTGTTATACAAGGGTGCAAAGTTGTATTTTACCCGCGAGTGTGAAATTGAAACACGAGCAAGCGAAAGGATTCTATAGTTGAACCTCTAGAAAAGAAGTTCTCTGAAGTTCTAAAAAATAATCCTGAGGAATAAGGAAATAATAAGTATCTTCTGTTGGCACAGACAGTTATTCAAGAAAGAGTGTATACTTTATTTGCCATCAAACTGCTCTGCAGTTTGGCGAAATTTTGTAATAGTTATAAGTCTTTTAATGTATGAGCAAATAAATAAAAAAAAAACACGAGAAGTAAAATGCAACTTTGCACCCGTGTGTAACACAAAACTTTTCACCTCACTATAGCGAGGAAAGTGCAACATGAAATAAAACACAGTTCCTCAGGCATGATCTTCATCATTGGAATCACAGATTTTTTTATGATATTACAACAGAAAACTCTGGAAGTTGTGTATTTTTACGTGAGTCGGCTCGGAGTCGGTGAGAAGTTTTAAATAAGGAGTATATTGAATATTAGGAAATAGAGTCGTCAGTCAAGGTTTACGATTGGCCGCGACATCTATAGAAAATAACGTATAACACTACAATATCGATGGCGGGCTTTTAAATGTGCTCTCTTATATGGGTCAGGACCAAATTCTTAACCATGGTTAAGGCTTTTAATTCGTCTACAATTTATTTGTTACCTTTTTTGTATGAAGAATTTTCGTGTCACAACGGAATCAATTATTTTAAAAATTTGGTCCATAAATTTAGTCATCACCCTTATTCGTCACGTGCAAACTACGTTTTAAAAACTATAAATAATGATCAGAAAGTATGTGAACAATGAAAGGTACCCCCAATTGTCTGATTATGTTTGACAACATGAAAAATAATGAGCACCAGTTTTATGAAATAAAAATCAACCTTCATAAATAAAACACACACACAGTTTTAAGTAGCGATATATTGTTGTTGTATTGGTTGTCCTGATCTTAAACATCACCATCAACCGCATACATCCATGAACGAAACCTGTCAGGCTCATTGACTGGGTCACGAAATTTGTGAACGTCCACATTATCTTGACCTGAAAAAAAAAACATGGAATGTATATATTGACACCACTTGGGTATAGTTTTGGACCAAATAAAATCATGCAATATATTTTATCGTTTATAACTACAAATCGTTATTACATGACTTAGTTCCGCCGTCCCCATTCCATCACCGGACGTCCAGACGCGGTGAGCGGTTGAATCCTTACGTTGTCAGCCTACCATTTATTCGCACGAAGCGATTTGCTTCTTCTTTCTTAATGCGAACAGCTAAGGACTGGAATTTACTGCCGCCGTCTGTATTTCCTGATACATACAATCTGGGTCTCTTCAAAACAAGAGTGAATAGGCTATTACTGAATCAGTGAGCAATATCTTAGCCTTGTCATCGCTTTCCATCAGATGAGACTAAGGCCAATCGCAGGTCAGTCTATCATAAAAAAAAACAGTCTCTGTTCCTGAACATCATTGTAAAAAAGGATTCTTTCTTACACATACATCGTGAACATTGAAAAAAATACGCCCAATTTCTAGTGAGTTCTTCTATCTATTTTGAAAATGATATGTGAGGAAAAAATAAACATTTTAAATAGTTGTCTAACCTACTTCGCATTTCTAAATACCACACAGTGCTACAATCATCATCATATTAGCTGATACACGTCCTTTGTTGGACAAAACCCCCCTAAGGATCTGCACAATATTCGATTATATAGTACTAGCTTTTGCCCGCGACTTCGTCTGCGTAGAACTCATTCTCACTTTAGAATTATTTGTTTTCCCATACATCTTTCACCCTTCTTTACACCCCCTTAAGAAATGATTACATTCAGTATGAAATTCTCTTTACCGCGCACGGCAAATTTGAATAGGGATCCTTTTTCAATTTGTGGCGAGTTCCACGTATGCACATGCTGGTGGCACGTATGATGGCAACGCTTATTCGACTTCTGAGCTATCCCAGTCGGTACTCAAGGATTGATTCCAACGGTCTGCTATGGCTTCTCCCGTGTGTTTGATGAAAGATGACATTTGGGGTGCAAAGACGCCATCCACTGACGTTACTAACGGGGTGAAGGTAGCGCGTCGAATTTCACAGGCATTTGCATATTTTCTGTGCTTTTCATCTTCGGCATCTTCTTTTAACTTCATGTGCTAACGTAGTTATGGGGACCCCATTTGGTCCATAATCTCCACATAAATGATCTGAAACATATTTCGGTTCAACATTTATCTTTACGTTTGACTCGGCTGAGCACTAATATTTCAATTTCCTTCGATAAAACTAGGTACAAAATGAACGAATGTAAATAATTTGCATCAGTCAACTTTTTAAATTGGCAACATTTAGGTACGTAAAATTTGAGTATGAAGATAAATATACGTTGCAATATTAGTATGTTAGCTAATTGAGATAAAATCTCCGCCGCACATATAATTATGACTGTGTTTTATGTCGGAGCATATAGTTTGTCGGGATTACCGTGCTTGTCGGACAGGAGCCTTTCAGCTGGAAGTACGTGATTTTCTAAGGAGATGTATGTATATGTATGTATGTTAGTTTTCCCCTCACTAGCTCGGAAAGCCGTCTTTTATCCTTTGAAACAACAACGAATATGAACCCAGTATTTGTAATCATGATAAATTTCAAGTCAATAAATAATATTCTTGTTTTGGTTAGCGGCGACAATGGTTAGAAGTAGTGAGAAATGTAGTGTACTAAATTGTGGTAGAACGCGTGAGTATTCATACACATGATATATTTAGTTATAATGGTAATACGTATAAAAACAGCTTATATTTTAGTTAAATATAAGAACTTGGCTGTCATCGTCTTTTTACCGACACGTTTTTCATTACCTAATATAACAGACTAGTGTAGCACTATCCCACTAATATTATAAATGCGAAAGTTTAGATGTTTGGATGTTTGGATGTTTGTTACTCAATCACGCAAAAACGGCTGAACAAATCAAGATGATTTTTTGTATACTAACAGTATGTAATCTGGATTCACTTATAGTGTACTTTTTGTCCCGATAATCACCCTCAATGGGATGAAATCGGAAGTGCAAATATGGTCTTTGAAACAGGGTGATTTAAATCCTCATACGCCATTCTAAGCTTTAAGTTCCAGCCAATTGGGAGTATAACGGCGTGTCAATAAATTTAACGTAAGCCATAGGATAATTTGACGTATTGTAAACAAGCTGACGTTTCGATATGTCAAAGCCGAAATATCATAATTCCTTCTGATTGAGGACGCTATTTTTGAGCATAACCTTTTAGCAATTAGGTCTATTATTGCGTGTAAATCAAAATAAATTTGCAATACTTTGGAATTGTTTGTCTTCATATGCTTAAATACAAAAACAGCTGCTTCAATGCAGTCTTTGTATCGTCGGTGTACAATTTAATTTTGTCGTGTATTATTGTTTACGTAATTGGTGACCCTTCACACTTTAATAACTGTTTGATATAAGAGATCACTTGGGCTGGGCAGCCCAATTGTCAACATTGACGGTTGAAGCACCTTAGATCTATGCACAAATTACAATATAAATACTGAGATAGAGATACCATTGAAATACTCTACATAGATCGTAGCACCGTTGTGTATTTAGTAAAAACTAACCGCACGACCGCTGTATCCCTGTCACTTCAATATGCAAGTGCGATAGAGATAGCACCCAGTGACATCTGGTACAAACAAGTTAAACTAACCTCCTAAGACCCTGCGTCCAATTTTTTGCACAAATTCCGAAATTGATTTGAACTTAAAATGGGTAACAAAAGAATTCCTAATTCAAAAACACAATATTTTTTCTGGGCCTCAGGAGGCTAACTAACATTTCCATAGAAAAATTCGTACTTCGAGCTGAAAGGCCCCTGGATCTATGCTTATCCGTATACATACTATAATACAGCTGTAGAGGGTCAAAAATCTGTACATTGAAGATATTATAAATCAATGGAGCGATTGAAGGGCCCTTGGCATCGAAACAGAACACATTTCAACAGTTTTAAGAATTCGTGTCTGTTTGTCTATCGGTTTATATGTCTAGGCATTGTGACTCTCAACTTCAGCCTCACGTGCATTGTCGCTCTGCTTCGGGCCTTCGGCCCTCAGCCTTACACTTCACTCGGTGTGAATGATCGGCATGAGGAGATCGGCTGTGTGAATGATCTTCCTTTGGACTCGCATGCCTTGCCCCTCTGCATCAGGTCTTCGGCCCTACATATGGACCCCGCTCTGTTGGGACACTCGGCCTTCGGCCTCGCGTGAATTGCCACTCTGCTTCAGGCCTTCGGCCCTACACAAGGAACCCGCTCTGTTGGGACGCTCGGCCTTTGGCCTCGCGTGACTCGCCTCCCTGCTTCAGGCCTTCGGCCCTCAACCTTACATAAGAATCCCGCTCTGTGTGAATACTCGGCCTTCCGCCTTGCGTGTTTTCCCACTCTGCTTACGGCCTTCGGCCATCATACTTACATGAAGAACCCGCTCTGTTGGGACGTTTTACGGAAGAACTGCGTAGCGAGACTTTTAGCATTGTACATGCAATATTTTGTGCCCCGCCCACTGCCACTTAAGTTTAGCGATTTGGAGGGCTATATCGGTTAGTTTGGTTCTGCTGCGGATTGCCTCATTCCTGATGCGATCACGCAGAGAAACTCCCAACATAGCTCTCTCCATTGCTCTTTGGGTGACTTTGAGCCTTCTTATGAGGCCCATAGTAAGCGACCACGTTTCAGTGCCATATGTCATCACTGGCAACACACAATGGTCAAAGACTTTCGTTTTGAGACACTGCTGGATATTGGACGAAAAGATGTGCCGTAGATTCCCGAACGCTGCCCAGCCAAGGCGGATTCGACGATTAACCTCTTTCTTGAAGTTTGACCTACCTAACTGGACAGTCTGTCCTAGGTAATCGTCTACAACTTCGAGCGTAAAGTGTCCGGTTGTTACGGGACGGGGCACATAGCATGTAGAACCGATGGCTGTTGGGGCGGAAAGGTTCTCGAGTGGCGACCGCGTACTGGAAAGCGTAGCCTGGGCAGGCCCCCCACACGATGGACTGATGATCTGTTGAAGGTCGCGGGTATCCGCTGGATGCGGGTGGCGCAGGACCGGTCATTGTAGAAGTCTTTGGGGGAGGCCTATGTCCAGCAGTGGACGTCTTTCTGCTGACATGATGATGCAATATTTTACGGGCTTCATTCGTCTAGAATCGGTACATTTGATATTCTGAAATAAGCTTAATCATTCGTTTTGAAAGCACGAGCACGTAGCACCAACTCCTGTTACAATCGGATACTTTTACTTGAAGTTGTAGATGATTATATATACCTAGGGCAGACTGTCCAGTTAGGTAGGTCCAACTTCGAGAAAGCGGTTAGTCGTCGAATCCCACTCGGCTGGGCAGCGTTCGGGAAGCTACGTCACATCTTTTCGTCCAATATTCTGCAGTGTCTCAAGACGAGGCTCTTTGACCAGTGTGTGTTGCCAGTGATGACATATGGCACTGAAACGTGGTCGCTTACTATGGGCCTCATAAGAAGGCTCAAAATCACCCAAAGAGCAATGGAGAGGGCTATGCTGGGAGTATCTCTGCGTGATGGCATCAGAAGTGAGGCCATCCGCAGTAGAACCAAAGTAACCGAAATAGCCTTCCGAACCGCTAAACTTAAGTGGCAGTGGGCGGGGTATATTGCAAGTATAAGGTTTTCGAGTGGCGACTACGTACCAGAAGGCGCAGCGTGGGTAGGCCCCCCACAAGGTGGACTGATGACCTGGTAAAGGTCGCAGGTGGCCGCTGGATGCGCATGGCAAAGGAACGGTCATTGTGGTACTCTTTGGGGGAGGCTTATGTCCAGCAGTGGGCGTCATTCGTCTGATATGATGATGATGATGATTCGTTTTGAAAAAAGGATCCCTATTCAAATTTGCCGTGCGCGGTAAAGAGAATTTCATACTGAATGAAATCATTTCTTAAGGGGGTGTAAAGAAGGGTGAAAGATGTATGGGAAAACAAATAATTCTAAAGCGAGAATGAGTTCTACGCAGACGAATTCGCGGGCAAAAGCTAGTATAATAATATAAATGAAATATTCTATGTTTTTTTACTTTTTCTGGTGTACACACACAATTACCAAGCGGGATGCCAAATTTCACTTTTCTAGGTAACCTAAAAGTGGGTTAGGTTTTTGATTACTAGTCAGTCAGTCAGTCGGTCAGTGGTAAAAAGACCATTCTTTGGACTTAATATCTCAATAACTATTTCACCTAGTATCAAAATATTAATAATATAACGGCATTATTCATTAGTAGAATAATATAAATATAACAACTAGATAATAAAACTAAATTAAAACTAAAAAAATAAAACAAAATAAAATAAATCTAAATTACTTTATTTATATCTCTAATATATTTATGAAATTTGGGGTTTTAGTTGTTCTAAGGGATCGTAATACATTTACCAATTTTTTTTTTTTTATATTAAATAGATTGTAGTTAAATGTAGTTAAATTGTAGGCAAAAGTGGCTTCAAACGGTTTGTGTAAAATAACACACGGCTGCTGCTGTCCGCCAGTTCCTGGGGTGAACTTGGCTGGACACGCTGCGGCGCGTCTAGATTTAATAATTAATAATTCTATTTGTTTATGTATAATATATTAATTATATAATATCTTTATAGCATTTAATGTTCATTTTATTTGTCAATTCAATTACCTACCTACCTTTGAACCAATATATATTATTATGGAGTCTGTCCGAAATAAATAAAACTTATTCCTTCTTTAAAATTCATTCTTAATTTTTTACCTTTGGGCGAGAAATACTGTATCTGCAACACATAATTTTTAAGAAAAAAAAACCGACTTCAATGGGGGAGGCCGAAAAAAGATTATTATACTTAGATGGTGCACTCTTAGATAGATATACAATAAAATAAAAATGGCTATAATGTATGTTTATAATGGTAGAAGACTAAGTACCCTCAATTCCTCATGGAATCATGAAAAAACCTTGCTTGCTTGACAAACAAAACGAAGAGAACAAATCGCTAAACGTGAACTACGCGTCGTTGAAGAGTTCCGTTCTGATCATCATCAGCAGTTCCACTTCATCAAATGTCACTTTTATGAATGAAAATGCTTGATTAGTTCATGAAAATACTAAAATCACTATTTGTGTGCCTTTCACATTTGAGGAGTTCTTTCGATTTCTAATGGATCCCATCATCAGAACTCGAGCATGATAAAAATCAATCGTGAAAATAGAACTTGCTTAACAAACGCAGCTAGGAGGACAAATCGCCAAACGTGAACTTTTCGTCGTTGAAGAGTTCTGTTCTGATCATCATCAGCAGTTCCACTTTATCAAATGTCACATTTTTGTATTATAATGCTCGATTTGTTGATAAAAACACAAAAATCACTATGTGTTTGCCTTTAAGATTTGAGGAGTTCCCTCAATTCCTCATGGATCCCATCATCAAAAATCGAGCATGACAAAAATTAATCGTGAAAATAGAACTTCCTTAACAAACGCAGCTAGGAGGACAAATCGCCAAACGTGAACTTTTCGTCGTTGAAGAGTTCTGTTCTGATCATCATCAGCAGTTCCACTTCATCAAATGTCACATTTTTGTATGATAATGCTCGATTTGTTGATAAAAACACAAAAATCACTATATGTTTGCCTTTAAGATTTGAGGAGTTCCCTCAATTCCTCATGGATCCCATCATCAGAACTCAAGCATGACAAAAATTAATCGTGAAAATAGAACTTGCTTAACAAACACAGCTAGGAGGACAAATCGCCAAACGTGAACTTTTCGTCGTTGAAGAGTTCTGTTCTGATCATCATCAGCAGTTCCACTTCATCCAATGTCACATTTTTGGATGCAAATGCTTAACTTGTTGATAGAAACACAAAAATCACTATATGTTTGCCTTAAAGATTTGAGAAGTTCCTTCAATTCCTCATGGATCCCATCATCAGAACTGCCTTTTGACAAAAACGGGACCAACTTGGATATATATACATACAATCAAAAAAAGAATTTTTCATATCGGTTAAGAAATGACAGAGTTATGGAGTAACAAACATAAAAAAAAAAAAAAAAACAAAAAAAAAAACATACAACCGAATTGATAACCTCCTCTTTTGAAATCTTGAAGTCGGTTAAAAAAGGTGGCAACACTAGACGAGTGAATGTATTCTCTTTGCCTCTGACTCAGAGTAAGGATTTCTATAGAGATCCTATACGAGTTTCACCAAGGGAGACAGAAAAGATCTTATGCAGCTAAATTGAGAACTTGTCTTAAACGTCTGGCGGCTTACCATGAACAACCTCTTTAATTTGGGCGGGTAGTAGTTTGTTTTCCTCAAACTATTTGACATGACGTTTAGATGACATTGAGGCAAATAAAGAAAAACGGAACTATGACAAGGACAACAAATGACATATCCTTCTCTGTCGCTCTTATTCAATTTAGTATATGACCATCTCGCTCGGTAGCGGTATTAATATTTGACGTCTACTCTGGGGTACTCTGAGGCTTCTGCCCTCCTTTGCCATTGGCGCCATGTCATTCTGGATTCGCCATGAGTGACGAGAGGTCTTCTTATCAGGAAATTCAGGAGACGGTCGACATGTGAGTAGTAGATCTTGATTTATTTAATCAATATTGTCTTTTTTTGTTTGGAGAAGTACCTAAAACTAATTTTAAATATGTGTTTTATTATAATAGCTTCTTATTCTAGGTTAAAAGCATAAATTTTAAGTTTTTTTCGGTTTTCACCCAAAATTCAAACTTTAACTGCAAACGAGCTACTTATTAGGTGGATTTATGTAAATATATTTTTATTGTTTGCACTTAAACCAAGCGAATGCAATCATAAAGAGTATTAAAAACATCGCAATCAAACATAATTATGATGATTTACAATAAGAAAATGAAATGGTAAACACACTATTTCAAAGAATGTTGTCTAGGTAAAAAAGTACATCCAACTTGCCTAATAGATCTAATCAGCTATCCTAAAAGGTAATTTTAATGCAAAGACATGTAGTTCATAACAAACTTTCAATGGCGTCAAAGTAAGTCAGGCTAAATAAAAGAAACAACATGGTGAATTTAGGTAGTTTTAGATAATTTGCTGAATTCATCAATTTTCACAAAATCATTTCCATGTCTTGCTTAAATGAGCCTTCTCGATCGCTATGCGAATACTAGCTCTATTCATCATTCACAGTTTTTTACATTTAGATACATTTATTGTCGACTTAGACATCAAAATATTTAATGTTGCATTTTACGAATTAGAAATGGGGGGTAGATTTCTCTCGGTTCGCGTCGCAGCGCAGCGCAAGAAAACTGATATGTGAGTAGCAATTCGTTTATTAAATACAGTCACCGTTTTTGAGTGTACCAATAATTATTTGTTCTCATTAAATTTAGTTCGAAGAAACTGATAGTTAATGTGCGTAGTGGTTATAGAGAAATATATTTCACTTTTCGGCGCCTAACGAATAGTGAGATATAAAAAAATGTTTACGTCGGCTATTAATTTTTGTGTTATTCGACTGCGGCGAAGACCAAAAGAACGGTTATGTGATTGAACTATCTGTGTTTAAGTATGTGTGTATGTATTGTATGAGCAATCCTATTTTCCCTCGTAAAGGATGATTCACAGTAGACCGTTCCGTGTCCGGGCCGGCCCGTTTTCTATGACAGCAAACGCAACGGCCGGCGTATTTCTCAAGAAGAAAACGGGCCGGCCCGGACACGGAACGGCCTACTGTGAATCATCCTTAACTCGTAACTACTTAACGGCTCCACCGATTTCGATAAATGATGTCATAAATTTCTTTAAAAAATGTAAATGGCTATCTTATGCGTTTGTGTGGGTTTCAAATATTTATCCTTTCAAGAAGTGAAGTATCAAAATAACATACTTATTTTAAAGGAGAGTACGAACTTTAGGTACATGTAACGATGCGGAGAGTTTTTTAAAACCTGACGTGTTACCTCTATAAGTTTAATACGTGTCTGTGTATGCGTGTGTCTGTCTGTGGCACCGTAGGCCTTTAACGCTCTTTCTTTATGAACAGATTTCAGTGCGTTATTTATTTGAAAGTGTTTGCTAGCTATGGTTCTTGGACATATTTTATAGAAATCGGTTAAGCCGTTGTTGATACACTGAATTTTTATGAAATGAAAATGTCAGGGTCATCCAATTTTCTAAGTTGATTAGGTATCCAAACTTAATTATCTCTGCAGACAAGCATAATGGCATTAATGATGACAGTGTATTTGCTTGTTTACCTACAAGTATTTATATGGCCGTGATTTATATATATTTATTAGTACCATATTCTGAAAACTGTCTATAGTCTAAATATTGACGAAGCCTGTGTTGCGGTTAAGCAACTTATCATTATTATTAACTTATTGTATTATTAGGAAGCGTTCGTGGCCCATGCGGTATGCGAGGTTATTATTATTAATCATTAATCATTTATTCGATGCGCTCCCGTGTTTTGGAAGGCACGTTAAGCCGTATAGTTGATCCCGGCTGCTGTCTATGATAGCAGTCGTTAAGCCAAGTTATAGAGGCCTCCGGGCGGCTTGAAAACTTCTAACAGTCAAGTTGCCCACTCACTTGACAAGCCTAATCCTAATAAGGTCTAGTTTCCCCCTTGGGTTGGAAGGTCAGATGGTAGTCGCTTTCGTAAAAACTATTGCCTACTCCAATTCTTGGGATTAACTAGCGGACCCCGGGCATCCTTCAGGATGCAACTGTAATGGGAATAACGCTGGGCTGATGATGTTAATGATGATGATGCATGATGATGTAGATGAAACACTGTCTTCAAATTCAAATAACAATATAGTCAAAATGTAATCATAAATTATAACATAGTGCGGAGAATTTCGCGAGCTGTCGATCTATTTATTTTATACCACGTCGGTGGCAAACAAGCGTACAGCCCGCCTGATCGTAAGCGGTCACCGCAGCCTATGGACGCCTGCAACTCCAGGGGTGTCACATGCGCGTTGCCGACCCTAAAGTTTTATGTCAACGGTACGATAAAACAAAATAAGTAATATTTTGTTTTCGTTGATATTTCAACACCTACCCACCGGCTATCTTACTTTAGTTATGGATATAAATAAATCCATTACTATACTTGGGTTATTCCACGAGAAGTTCTGTTTTATCGTGGACATAGGTAACACGTATGGCTGCTAGGGGTATGTAAATTTCCCGGGAATTCCCGGGATTTCCCGGGAAATTTCATACAAATCGGGACCGGGACTGCAAACCCTTTTACATGTGAAGATCAAAACAATCTCGTCAAAACGAACTGCAAACAATCTTCGCCAAATGGTGCTTTTAGCTAGCCTAGCTTTAAAAATTACAGAATTATGTATTTTATGCCGTTGAATATAAAGCTAAGTTATGCAACGTTATCATACCAAATAAAAGCTTCTTAGCTTTATCGGAAGTGTAAAAAAATTGCGTCCCGCATTCGACACTTTTACGGAATGCCCACTCAATCCTTTTACATTACTTTTCTTAAGTTCGCCAAACACTATCAGTAATAATTACAAAATTTTGTGTGTCTTATTACTCTCATTTCGTTTAATAGAAAGGGATGAGTAGCAAAACACTGTCATTTCATTATTACTGATAGTGTCCGCCGAGCTCCAAATATGGAATGAAATATTGACATTATGAACGTTATAGAAGCAGGGCTCGGAACCGGTATTCTGTCCATAGAAAAATACCGGGTATTTTTTTTAGTTCTTATCGTTCTTTCGTCTACTATTTCATGTTTAATCAGGCAATCTAACAATATGAAGTAATAACCCAAATACATTATTGAGTCCTACATAAAAAGCATAAACTAATTAAAAATATTTGGCTATTTCAGGATTTTGAGATTAACCGGTTCCGAGCCCTGTATAGAAGTCCGCGATATACCGCGACTTTTTGCCATAATCTAAAAAATAGAATAGAAGTAGATTCCTTTTGGAGATTTCTTTTGGAGTAAATATTTCCGAAAATGTTCACTTTATCAAAAATTGTTTGATGAAGTTTTGATAAAGACCTCTTTTCATTTTGAATTAAATAAAAGAGCTATCCAACAACACCGCACAATATAGGGTTGAAGCAAAAAAAATGCATACCCACATTACGTGTAGGATGATGATCATTTTATTTTACAACTTTCTCAGTCCATACCAAATTGCAGCTTTCTAGCACTAACAATCACAAAGCAAAGCCTAGGACAGACAGACAGACAGACAGACGGACTGACATGGCGAAACTAAAAATACCACCATAAATCAAAACACAAAACCAGTAGTGTGTGCCAAGTATGTGTGTGTGTTTGTGTGTGCGTGTTTGTGCGTGTGTGCGTTTGTGCGTTTGCGTGTTTGAGTGTTTGTGTGTGTGTGTGGTGAGAGAGAAAGAGGGTGGTTGTTTGGAGAGCTTAAAACTTGCCCTGCATGTCTAACAGATGTCTCTGGACTAACCGCTTGTACTTTACAAACTTTACAATGCACTTGGCATTGGTTCCCGCAGGGGCGAGCGAAGATCGATGCAGACCTTTCTCGTTGCCTATTTGAAGCTGCCTCCTCGGAAGAAACGACCGCTTTGGTGAGTACTAGTGCTGGGGTGTGATGCATCGTCTTAGCGACTTGAGGGCCTACTTTGAACATTGAAAATCGAACTTCGTGTCGTACCGTCCCTTTCACTCTCGTGTAATACACTATATGACGGAAAGGGACGGCACGATACGAAGTTCGCAGGTCAGGTGCAGTTTCCTCTTATTTGTCATACGTTAAGTTTGACCTTATCGTTAAGAGGCTGACAAGTGCCAATGAACTTGGTTATGTCTGTCTGCGTCTAACTGCGCCGGAGTGGAAGAGAAACTATTTACCTGCTATACAAGCAGATAATCAGAAATTTAATAATAAAATTAAATATATTCACCACATGTGTAATATAAATCGTCTATGCTTTAAGTTTGAGTATGTTGGTACTGGTGTTTTGAATTATACATGTATTAGTTAAAAAAAAATGATATTATGTTTAATTTAAGATGATTTTAAGACGTAGCTTTGCGATTTTTTCGTTCGAGCCGATTTTCTTAAATCGTGTTTTGGAATCGTACACACTTTTTGAAATATAATGAATATTAACGTGTATTTTTTTTACCAAAATAGATGTTTTTTTTTAAATCGCCATTTAAAAATGGAAGTTTAGCTCTATTCAGCGTTTCAATTTCGTAGCAAAAACGAACACACGCATTTTGAACGCGCTGTATGTATGTATAAGTATACTATGTATTTTGTTGTTTCCGCCATAGCCTGGGCCCATACACTATACTCGTTAGACAAACCCCTATATCGCGGTCTCTGCTGCGGTGATGTACTAATCTACCTATCATAAATGACGTTACTAGTAAATACCACTAATAAACAACCCTTTTTTTAACTTTTATTTAACACTTCACTGTTCGAGTGTTTGTAGGTGCCTTAAGTTAGGTACCTATTAAGTTGTCGTCAACATTGCGATCCCTTTTCAACCACTTGCCGTAGCTCTCCAGCCGTGACATAATGAGAATTTAAAAGTCGTAATAGTACGATACAATACAAGTGCAGAGAACAGGAAATTCGCAACGAGTGGTGATAAATTGAAACACGACCGAAGGGAGTGTTTTAAATCGACACGAGTTGCGAATTACCTGTTCGCACGTGTATCGTACAATGTTTTACAGTACATATGGCTCTTTAAAGTTTCGACATATGCACGTAATTTGCTGATTACCCCACTCGTGCGGTAATCTAGCACCATATGTGCTGTAAAACTCTTTATGTGATAAACAACAGGACATCTAAGTAATCAGTGGAAGTTGTACGAAATTATGCTTTCCCAAGTACATCTTGAGTTCGGCTATTACTCGCCAACTAGTTGACCGAGCGAGCTAAGCGTCTCCGTTTCAGCTTTCGACAAAAATTCTTTCGTATGTCTGTCTGGATGTTCTACTCTACAGGTCGTGTTTCTCAACCGGTTCTTGTGAAATTTTGTGAGCGGGTTCGATAATTATATAGAATTTATTGTCAAGCCAATTTTCGTCAATTTTGAAATTTGAAAAAGAAATTGCGATGTCTAAAGCTCACTGAGCCACTAGTAATGTCTACTTAGCTGTGATGCCATGATTTCTTCGCATACCTAGTAGCAAACCTTAAGCTGGTAGAGAGGTGGACAGTTGGCTCCAACAAAAACACGTGTAGGGGAGGCAGACTTAAACTTTTTTTTAATTCAGAAATTTTGCTATTGTTTATACGAAATATTACAAATTTTCAGCTTACCAATAGTAACGGTTACCAAGCTATATAAGCTGCGGACTGACGGACGGACAAGGAGAAACTATAAGGGTTGCTTGTTTACCATGGAACTCTAAAACCTTCTTTCCGAGCCGGGAGCCCCAAAAGGCGGAGAAAAGGATCCTTACGCCGAGCCAGCGCCCGGGATGCCTCCGGGACTGCTGATGCCGCCCATGAATTTCCCGGAGTACCCGCTGCCCGTGATCAACGTGCCAGGTTAGTGGTAAGGGGGAGGTGCCCCCAAAAGTGGGAAGACTCTAAGGGAAACCAATTAATATAATCACAATCAAACGCCTAATAAATAAGAATAAATCCTTAATAAATCACGACATTTTTGACAGTCCGTTTGCTTGTAAACAACAGACATCAGAGAAAATATATATATATCGAGGGTTGAGTGATCAAACCTGACAAGTCGCGTAAAGGGTATTTTTTAGCCGACTTCAAGATTTCAAAAGAGGAGGTTATCAATTCGGTTGTATGTTTTATTTTGTTTTTTTTTTTTTTAATGTTTGTTACTCCATAACTCCGTCATTTCTTAACCGAATTGGAAAAATCTTTTTTTGATTGTAAGTATATATATTCAACTTGGTCCCGTTTTGGTCAAAACGCAGTTCTGATGATGATATCCATGAGGAATTGAGGGAACTCCTCAAATCTTTAAGGCAAACATATAGTGATTATTGTGTTTTTATCAACAAGTCAAGCATTTGCATCCAAAAATGTGACATTGAATGAAGTGGAACTGCTGATGATGATCAGAACAGAACTCTTCAACGACGAAAAGTTTACGTTTGGTGATTTGTCCTCCTAGCTGTGTTTGTTAAGCAAGTTCTATTTTCACGGTTGATTTTTGTCATGCTCGAGTTCTGATGATGGGATCCATTAGGAATCGAGGGAACTCCTCAAATGTGAAAGGCACACAAATAGTGATTTTAGTATTTTCATGAACTAATCAAGCATTTTCATTAATAAAAGTGACATTTGATGAAGTGGAACTGCTGATGATGATCAGAACGGAACTCTTCAACGACGCGTAGTTCACGTTTGGCGATTTGTTCTCTTCGTTTTGTTTGTCAAGCAAGCAAGGTTTTTCCATGATTCCATGAGGAATTGAGGGTACTTAGTCTTCTACCATAATAAACATACTTATAGCCATTTTTATT
Source organism: Notocelia uddmanniana (assembly GCA_905163555.1). NCBI lineage: Eukaryota > Metazoa > Arthropoda > Insecta > Lepidoptera > Tortricidae > Notocelia > Notocelia uddmanniana. The sequence continues at coordinate 71,333,450 of LR991052.1, forward strand.
TTATTGTATGGAATCTAAGAGTGCACCATCTAAGTATAAAAATCTTTCACCGGCCTCCCCCATTGAACCCAGTTTTTTTTCTTAAAAAATATTATTAAAATAGAACTATGCGGAATGAACGTTGAGTTCTTAAATGTTCTTATTTCAAAAAGCAATTATTTATATTACTTTGATATGTGTGCTTGTAAGTAAATGATAAATACAAAAAAGTTGCATTCTTTTTTTGCCAATCTGTCTATTGGCTATGTGCACGTCTGAAACGTCAAACGTTAAAGGTCCCGAGACAATGTCAAAACTCAGAGATGTCAAATAATGACACATGAATATTTTATTTACTTTAGTAAACGAGAAAGACCCCGTATTGGAAATTTTACTGAAATAAATAAGAGAATAAATAAATACATACAAACGAAACGAATCGTAGGAAACCGTTAAGAAACCAATAGAAAACGTGAAAGTAAATTTGACAGTGGTCCCCGGTAAGTACACATTTCTGCCATGGTGTGCGCTACGATCGCCTAGCTTACCCCCACCACCTACTTCGCACATAGCCAATAGGCGAGCCCACAATGTCTTTATTTTTTTTAAATTTGTCTGACCATAAATTGTAGTCGGTACACTTCGCCACCATCAGGCGGGCCGGACGCTTGTTGGCCACCGACATGGTATAAAACTTCGTCTTCCAACATATAGCGAGTAATGTCCACTTTTACGGACATGTTTGTGAAAACATGATTGTCCCAAATAGCAATGGAGAGGGCTATGCTGGGGCTTTCTCTGCGCGATCGCATCATCGAATGAGGCCATCCGCAGTATAGCCCTCCGAATCGCTATCACTTAAGAGTCCCCGGTACACTCGGCTGAACTCGATTCTCCATACAAACGTAGTTACGCTCTCATTTTAAGTATATAAGTTAAGTATGTAAGTTAAGTATGTAAGTTAAGTATGTAAGTTAAGTATGTAAGTTAAGTATGTAAGTTAAGTATGTTGGTTAAGTATGTAAGTTAAGTATGTAAGTTTGAGTAATCAATCAGTCACATCACTACTTAAGACTGCGACTAGACAAAGAAGGAATTACAAAAATATTAAGCGAAAGAAAGAGTCAGACGTTGAAAAACATCAACGGGTCGCCAGGTTTACAACCCGTTTAACGTATTTTAATAAAAACAAATCTCTATTCATTCTATGTTCTTGCTGCGCTTTTTGTTTTGATAACTACACGCGCCGCACGAGCATGGCGAACGAGTGTATCTAGCGGGTGGCGGGTTGGCGCGGGTGATGGGCGGAGGAAGCGTGGGAATTATTTTAGGTTGCCTCGTCTTATTGACTTTTTACCGACTTCAATAGAAGGAAGGAGGTACTCAGTTCGTCTGCATGTTTGCTTGTTCTTTTTGTTATGTATGTATGTATGTTCCTCGATAATTCTTGACCACGTTGGCCGATTTAGATAATTCTTTTTTTTTGTTTCAAAGCAGGCACCATATAAATTTAGTGAAGGTCTGATGATGGGATCTAGGAGGAATCGAGGGAACTCCTCGAATTTGTTTGGCACGCATATGTAGATTTCGGTATTTTCGGTAGGTAACCAAGCATTGGCTCACGGAAACCACAAATTGTGGCATAGCGAAGTACAAAATTATTAATTATTAAATAAATTATTAATTATTATTGGTTTACCTTAGTGAAAAAGTAAAAAAATAGCTTAACTGTTGAATGAAATCCCATTCATTTGAAGACTAGATACAATTTGACCATACAAAAAGGCATTATTTTGATCGCTTTATAAGTCAACTAATAAGTCGAATATTGCACGTCACTTCGTCAACGATCGTCCGCATACTATTTTACATTACTACAGAGGCCGGGACGAAAGGGGTTACCGGCCGAAGACATACGGGTAGGTCTGAGACGGGCAACCCCATATTTCCCGCCGAGGTAAGCAATGGATTTATGATGTTGTAAGGGTCTGCCTGAAAACCAGCGTTATAGAAGTTGCTGCAACATGATTTTTAACATCACAAACATAACAACATGTTCATTTTAAATTGATATGTTAAGTCTAACCTTAAGATATACATTGTTAAGACTATTGTTAAGACATGCCTTGTGATGTTGAATAAAATATTTCTATGTCTATGTATGTATAGTGCTTTTCTCAAACATGCAATGAAATAAACAACAAAAAAAAATTACCATTAACAATCTCTTGTCCTATAAGGAACACAACATCAATATTTCATTGCATGTTTTAGAAAATATAATATTTGGGGGCGTGGTGGCCACTTGCTGATTTTTGAGCGTAAGCTTGGCTTTTATGGGTAGTGATAGGATATTTTTGTTAAGATGTTATCGACTTTTGCCAAGTAAATTGACAGCGTATTAAAATAATAATAATATTGGGGGACAATCTTCATAAATCGACATAGTTCCAAACTAAACAAAGCTCGTACTATGGGTACTAGACGATGATAGACATACTTATATAGATATATACATACTTAAATACATAGAAAACGTCTAAGACCAAGGAACAATATTCGTGATAAATGCACAAATAATGCCCTGACCAGGATTCGAACCCTGTTTCAATTGTCGTTGATTATCGCTAAAAAACGCTGCACAAATAACACAGTATTTATTCTTTACAGGTAAAATTCCGCGATAAACATTGCCGAGGCTTCCTCCATGGCGGGTTCACTCCGTGACGTCATCGCACCGCTATAAGTACTTCTATAACAATAATTTCGTGCAGGGGTACGGTAGACCCGAACGAGACCTGTCTCAAATTGAAGAACGTATAAAAATAACGATTTCGAGTTGAACATATGTATCTGCAAAATTCGGATTGTCGCGTAATTTGCATTAAAAAGTGTTAATTTTATGACAAAAGGTTGGCCATATTAAATTCGTTGGTTGACAGCGTCGGGTTGGGTACGTTCGGAAATTGTAAACTATGTTTGCGTCCGGTGTGTTGGCCAGGTTGCTGGGCTGCGTTCTGGGTGATGGCCCATCATCGCCCATTGTGTGGATTCGGCTAGCCGCGTCTGCAGCCTTTTGTTTTTGTAGTTTTCATGCGTTCTATACACCTATCAGCCTAGCTAGCACGATAACTTATACCGTCACGTTATATGGGCGAAATGTATTAAAACGTAACGGTATAATCTATCGTGCTAGCTAGGCTGATTGTCACAACAACCGCCTTCAAAGCGAATGTATGGGGCCTGTTACATGGTTATTATTATCACGTGATACATTCATATCACGATAAGTATCACGTGAATATTGAAGCAGAATACATACAAATTTGAAAACTGCGATAATATTGACACCCCAGTATTGTGATAATATTAATCGTGTAAAGGACACCACTTGAATGTTTGCTGAGTCTGTCCGCCATCTTAAAGCTGCGTCTCTATTTTGTTGTGACAAACTACTAGGTGACTTATGGCTTTTAAACGTCTTGCAAAATTCTATCCCTATCTCGCTCTATCTTATAACTTAGTGGTACTGGGGGTCTACTCCGAAATTCGAAATCCGAACTTCGTATGGTGCCGTCCCTTTCACTCATATAGTCTATGACAGGAGAGTGAAAGGGACGGCACCATACGAAGTTAGGATTTTGAATTTCGGAGTAGACGCCCAGCTCATGCCGTTCGCCGGGCTCGGACGTTAGAGGCGCTACCGCGAACCGAAAACGAAGTATCTGCCTCTCTCTCTCGCACACGTATATTCGAACGACAGAGAGGAAGATAGTTCGTTTTTGGTTCGCGGTAGGCCCTCAGGCGTCAACTTTAAAACGAATAGGGTATTTTACTATAAGAGAAATAAGATTTAAAATGTAATAAAAACCAGCCAAGTGCGTCGGAGTCGCACACTGAGGGTTCCGTACAACTAAAAAACAAATGTGATTTATCAATATATCCTACCACCAAATTTCAAGTTCATAAATCGATGGGAAGTTACAAAATTATATGTGTGACAGACAACACACGGAATGTTCTTTAACTTTCTTCGACCGTCCGCCGCGCTCGAACTAAAGTGCTACCAACCGAAAACTAAATATGTATGCCTCTCTGTCGCACTTGCATATTCGAGCGCGGAGAGGGAAATACTTCGTTTTCAGATCGCGGTAGGCCCTCTGGTCTGACGGCTCCTATTCCTGGATGGTGCGCGTATCGGAATGTGAAATACCTTTGGCAAAACGGAACAAGTTGTTAAATAGCTTCCATTAATTGGAAAAAATATTACCAACTGTTACTATTATCACACGAAACACTGAATATTGAAGCAACATCCATAGAGGCCTGTTACATGGTTATTATTATCACGCGATATACTCATATCACGATCCGTATCACGTGCAATGAATATTGAAGAAAAATCCATACGATTTTAAAAACCACGATAATATTGACACACCATTATTGTGATAATATAACAGACCCCATACAATATTAAAAATCGCGATAATATTGACACATAATATTGAGTGTAAAGGGCCCCACTTAATAGAATTTGGCGGAGAATAGAGAGCTGCTACCGCGAAACGAAAACGAACGAACATCGTGTATTTCCCTCTGTGTCGCTCGATTTTGCAAGTTCGACAGAGAGGGAGATACACGAACTTCATTTGTTTTCGTTCGCGTTAGCAGCTCTGACTTCGCACCAAAAATACTGACTGACATATTTAATAATTGCAAATCTGAACTGTATTTTAATGAACGATTAGTATTTTAGCTATACAAATCAGTACTGATTACGGAGTCAAATTTTTTATGTGCCTTCAAATACTACCCTTATAAAAATGCTTAGGATTAACTTGCAAAGATACTAGCCTTTGCCCGTGACGTCGTCAGCGTAATCTTTTACTCCATATTCCATATGTTAATCCAGACTACAGACTAACCCCCTTATTCATAAAACTTAACAAACCTCTGTTGACTAAAATTTGTTTTGTCCCTTTCTCACAAACATAAATGTCAAAGTGACAGATAAGGACAAACCAACTTTAGCGGCTTGTTAACTAATAGAGGCTTGATGGGCGTTTATGAATAAGGGGGTATATTTCTATACGAAGTTTCATCATAATCCATTGTGGTAATGTTTTTATTTTATACATTTTTGTACACAATTTCTTTCGTCGTTTGCATAACTGTCACGAATAAATGTTTACTTTATTTCTTTCTTATTTATTTCATCCGAGCGAAGCCGGGCTTTCATCTAGTTTTTTATATATTTTGTTGTCACTAGGGTTGTACAAGCCACCCTCATAGTAATTTTGTTACACTTATATCTTATTAATATAAAAATCTTGTTAATTAATACTTAGTAACCTGTGTATTAACACAGATTTAGTTTTTAAATTAAATAACCTATCCGCCAGTTCCTAAGTCAGCTAGGCCTAAATGTTATACCGTATCATAATTATTTACGAGTATATCAAGCAGGCGTCGTATTGTAATATGGTACGTCAGCATCAAAAATATCTACGCATATGAAGGTGTCAAAAGCTCTTATTCCCTTGTAATAAAGACTTATGAACTCTTCAAATACGTAGCTACTTTAGATGCTGACTGCACATCTACCACAATAGTTAATTATGACAAGAACACAAAGTTATGTAATGTTTTGATGAATGAAACCTTTTCATCTGCTGTACTGAGTACGAAATAATCGCGAATCAAAAAATATTGGTGACGACTTAATATGAAGTGTGAAAGCATATTTCCACATAGTTTTACCTATTAGTTTTCACGCACAATTTTATTTTGTCAAGATACTCAGCCTACCGCCTTCTGGCGCCGGACGCTCAAGGTGAGGTTAGCTGGCAACATGAAAAAACTGACTCCACAAAAAAATCTTTATAAATTATCGACACTCCTTACAAAAAATTTCTAGAATCGGTTGAAAAATGCGACCTGTAGAGGAGAACATCCGGGCAGACAGAATTTTGTCGAAAGCTGAAACGGAGACGCTTCGCTCGCTCGGTCAATAAACATTATCTGAGAAATAGTAGCAATTCAATATATTGGCAAAAACTGCTTATAAAATAACACGTTTAATCATTAACGAATTAGTGGTACTAATGACTAAAAAACTATAATATAAAGACTGTTTTGCTGATACTTTATCACTATATGATTGTTTTTCTGACTTAAGCAGATATACCTATGATTGCTTAAAATTTTCTTGAGAGAAAAATGCAAAATTGAGTATTTATTTCCACCTTCCACCTTGTCGTGTCCATAGGACACGGTGTCTGGTTACAATAAGGCAAGCAGAAAAGTTGTTTGCCACCGTAGTCGTATAAAAGAAAATCATTTTTTCAGCCTACTCAAACGGTACAAAAAAAAATTTAGCCTTAAAATGTTTAATTCTTTTTATTTTAACTATAACTAACAATACTTTAAATCATAGAAAAATAAAATAACAGTTATCGAATTATGTCCAGGTTTTGCTAATTTTATGCGCCTATTAAAAAGCAGATCGATGATAATCGTATATGTGTAATGAACTTTAAATTCGTTTTATACTTTACTTGTTAGGGCGAGTACTACCAGCTCTGCAAGTATTGGTATCTAATTTGGAAGCATCTTATTTATCCTTCTCAGAACGAAAATGGTCTTGTGAATAAATTATTTTGGGAAATCTTTTTTGAAGCCAATATCGACCTCAGTGTTCTATAATATATTTGAAAAAATGTTTACCAAACACATACGCATATACACATATTTAGTGAACCACAATATTAACACAAAAATCTTAGTAGCTTTGCATCATTAGAATTACGCATGGTTTGACATCGCGTTATGTTATCATCATACTAGTGCAAAACATATTACAAGGCGTGAGACGTTTGGTCGCATACCGTGGTCCTAGAATCCATGAATTCACCATATTTTAAAATATAATTTTCTACCTACCTATAACATGTATAATAGAATTAGAGATCAAAAATGTAATCAAACAACTGTCAATCTGACATGACTTTCCTTTTTAAAACCTCTTGTCATTACCAGTAGCATGATTTATGCTACTGATATGATTTATATCTCCACATATTTTATTAAAACAACCCTAATACGTTATATATACGACCGAGCTGAACTGTGATCATTATTATTATTGTTAATTTAATGATAAAATTAACTTCGCTCTATTGAAATGGGTTTCATGAATACGTAACTATGTATTACATAAATCATGATATGTACGAGTAATATAACGTCATATTTTGACTTTGACTTCGAAAGCTATAATTTAACATATATGGCGACGATTTCTAGAACCATGGTGTGCTACCAAAATTCCCACGCCTAACTATTACTTATTTAGTGCAAAGACTAAGGATGGGTTGCACCAAACCGTCTGTAATCGTAAGCTTCGTTAAAATGTCAATGTATGGATAGTTTGACAAGTTTCTATGGGATGACAGCTGCCGGCGCCATATTAAACGTTGATCGGTCTGTGGTCGTAATTTGGTGCAACCCAGCCTAAGTCGTCTCGCGCGCGTGGCAAGCGTGAGAAGTGTGTTAAGAAGGGACCGCCACCTCCCAGCTCTCGCAGCATATTTTTTCTTGTACTCCCCTATACCTATGTTGCCAGCTTCCCTCGCTTTGAGCGTCCCGGCGCCGGACGGCGGTATTACAAGGCAAACTAATCCCGGTTCATTTACGATCGGAATAGCTGTCATTTCATATACACTTTGACGTAAGGAAATGGAAAAACTGTCACTTCTATTCGTATCATTAAGTTATAGCGATTGTTTTGTTGGTAAATTAAGGTCGTGGAACAAAGGTTACATCGACGCACTGTAAGGTAATTTAAACCTTTTTCTCACTATGTCCATAAATAGGAACGTTTCATAATAAATGAATTTAAAAAATAAAATAAATGACCTTTGACTGAGTTACGCGATATGGACGGTTCTTACCGAACGGCGGGAGTCGGCGCGCACCGTACTACAGTCAAAGGAATTCGGACCCGCCATACAGAAGTTAGATTTCATACTTTGAATGTGTCGGATCCGGTCGGCTGCCGCCGCCTCTGCCGGTGCCGTTTGGATATGAAGTCTAGCTTCGCTTATGGAAGGTTCGAATTCCTTTGACTCTAGTGGCATGCACGCCGACTCGGGCCGTTTGGTGTAAATCGTCCATTAGGCCTATAGAGGTCAAGACACTCACATTTCACGGACTGGTACCGTCAAATGTTACAACATTATCTGCATTTGCCTATTTTTAAAAATACAGTCAACGGTTGACTGGTAGAAAATGCCTTATGGCATTAAGTCCACCGATGTAATTTTGTGCAAAATAGTTGTACGTTTTAGTTTTAAAGTAGGCCAAGGTAGACTCAGTAGGCAATGATTAGGAATTTGACGGCAGTGGAAAGGTTTCTGAGAAATAAACAGGAACTGTTATCGATTGGTACCGATTCGATTCGACTTTTGTCAAGATATCTGTTGTATTCAGTAATTTAGATTGATCTCCTCTTAGTTTAAGTTTACGATCTCATGCCTAACGGGATGTAGATATAAGCTGACAAATATTTTTTTGCTAATTAACTCATCAACATCTAATATGTTGTTTTTAAGGTCTAGCCACACCGCTGCTTAAAACGCAGTGACACGCACCGTTAACGCTGTGATACGCACTGTTTCCGCAGTGACTTACCTCATGCATGGCGTTCTCCTTCTCGTTCACTGCGATTCCGTACCGTCACCGTATTTGTGTGTGGCCGAACCCTTGTTCTTCAAGAATAAAAGTTATTATTGTAGCCATTGCTTTTTATTTTACACCCTCCCTAGCTTTTTAGTTTTTATTAGCTACTAGCTTTTGTCCGCGGCTTCGCTTGCGCAGAACAATAAACTGTGGCCTATGTGATGTTATTCTCGTTTAAAAGGACATACTAAGTTAACAACTCACATACACACATAAATCCATTCTGGCAGTTTACACCTTTACGGGGCGAATTTCAAAATCCCGTGAAAGTAACTTGCATATCTTTAGATGAAGCGTTGTTGTAATAAAACCCCATTTTTATGTTTAAAAATCTCACGTTAAATAGGGGTTGAAATTTTGTATGGAGGTCGATACAAAATTTCAACCCCTATTTAACCCCTCAGAGGATGAATTTCCAAAAACGCTGAAAACAGTTTTCTAGCTTCTTCATGAGGAATGGGTATAATGAATATTAGACTTCTTGTTCAAAGAATGACATGTTTTCCATGCAAATTTTCAACCACCATTTTACGGATTGAGTAGGGGGATTTCGTAATACCATGATAGTACTTTTCTTATCTTTAGATAAAGCGTCTTTACTATAAAAATCACACGATATACAAACAAAATTTGAACCCCAAATTTACCCCCTCAGAAGTTAAAGGTTACTTACGTCATATAAACAGCCCACTGCAATAAATCAGCTTTGTAGGTCAAGCCATTAGGGCTGAGAAATATTCACCCCTATTTAACCCGCTTATGGGTGTTTTTTTCTAAAACCCTAAAATAACTATTCTTGTATTGTAATAAGGAGTCTATACACAAGTTTAAAGTCTATCACTTAAAATTTTACTCTATCCCCATACAAACTTCGCACCCCTATTAAACCCGCTTAGGGGTGGTTTTTTCAAAAAGCCCTGAAATTACTTTTCTTGTATTGTTATAAGGAGTGTACACAAAGTTTCAAGTCTCTCACCTAAAATTTTACTCCATCCCCATACAAACGTTGCACCCCTATTTAACCCGCTTAGGGGTGGGTTTTGACAAAATCTTGAATTGATTTTTCTTGTATTGGAATAAGGAGACTATACACAAAGTTTAAAGTCTCTCACCTAAAATTTTACTCCATCCTCATACAAATTTTGCACCCCAATTTAACCCGCGAAGGGGTGGGTTTTTCTAAAACCCTGAAATTAATTTTCTGTATTGTAATAAGAAGTCTATACACAAAGTTTCAAGTCTCTCACCTAAAATTTCACTCCATCCCCATACAAACTTCGCACCCCTATTTAACCCACATAGGGGTGAGTTTCTCCATAATCCTAAAATAACTTTTTTGTAGTATAATACGGAGTCTATACACAAAGCCTCAATTTTCTCACTTGAATTTTTACTCCATCCGCATACAAACTTTGCACCCCTATTTTTCCCATTTAAGGGTAGATTTTTTTTAAACCATAAAATTACTTTTCTAGTATTGTAATAAGGAGTCCGTACACAAAGTCTCTCACCTACAATTTTACCCATCCCCATACAAACCTTCAACCCCCTTTTTACCCCCTTGAGGGTGGAATTTTCAAAAAATCCCTTCTTAGTGGGTACTTTTGTCATATAATCTACCAATCGTGAAAAAATCAGCCTTCTAGGTTCAACGGTTTGGGCTGGGCGTTAATTTAAGTGAGTCAGTCAGGACTTTGACGTTTATATATATAGATTACAATGATTAGGTATTTGTTTGTACAGTCGAGGTCAAAAATATTGGCGCAGACAAATTGGTCAAAAACAATTGAACATCAATTATTATGTATTGCGTTCTATATACCATACAACAAGATACATTTGAAGAAGAAATAAGAAAGACAGACATATTCTTTAAATCACGCCATCGCTATGCCGTAGCTGGTGGCTCGTCGCAGCCAACCGGAGACGCGTCGATGCTGCCGAAGCCCCTATGCACCGATGTGGACAAGGAGGGTTTTAAATTCGTACTTCGAGCTGAAAGGCCCCTGGTATGGCCCCTGGTGGCTCTTATGTTGTAAGTATATGTTTTTACAGCTGTCACAGATTTTTCTGTCATTTAAATAAATAAATAAATATTAGGGGACATTTTTTTTTACACAAATCGAACTAGACCCACAGTAAGCTCAATAAGGCTTGTGTTATGGGTACTAGACGACGATATATTTAAATACATAGAAAACATCCAAGTCTCAGGAACAAATGTCTCTGCTCACCACAGAAACAAATGCCCTTACCGGGAATCGAACCCGGGACCTCTAGCTTCCGAGGCAATGACACTACCAACTAGGCTTAACAGGCCGACACAACAAAAGACTAACAACAGTTTATTTAACCCTGAGATAGTGTCGCTGCAAACATCTTACGTATGGCAATCATGTGCGTACGTCATGTATAGTCGGGGTAGTGGGCATTGGCTTCATGCTGAATAATGTCAAAACATTGCCCACAGAGATTTCGGTTCTTTCAATTTACCTATTCGTCAAAATCTGATTCTAAATATTCAATATTTATATATTCTTTATTTTCAGACTCTGGCGAAGTCTGATTTTAATCAGATGTTGTGTCGCTTTCAGGACCACCAACCTCGATTATAAGACGTTCAGTCTCAAATTCGAGTATAGGACCTTTATTCCTATAATCGTCTTCAATTTTTTAACATAGTTACAGCAATTGCTCCAATTTTCTTGAGTTGCTTCCTATACGATAATAATTTATTATAGATTTATAGTACACTAGCTTTTGCCTGCGGCTTCGCACGTGCAGAACAATAAACTGTAGCCTATGTTGTTCTTGTTTAAAAGGACATACCAAGTTAACAATAACTAAACAGAACTCACATACACGCACAAATCCGTAATTTACCCATTTAGGAGGATGAATTTCAAAATCTCGTGAAAGTAATTTGCATATATTTAGATGAAGCGTTGTTGTACGAAACCCGATTTTTTTGTTTAAAAATCTCACGACCTCTATACAAAATTGCAACCCCTATTTAACCCCTCAGAGGATGAATTGCCAAAACCGCTGAAAAAAGTTTTCTAGCCTCTTCTCTTATTTAAAGAATTACATGTTTTCCATGCAAATTTTCAACCCCAATTTTACGGATTTAGGGAGGGAATTTCGAAATACCATGAAAGTACTTATCTTTTCTTTATATAAAGCGTCTTTGTACAAAATCTTACATTTTACTTTAAAAATCACACGATCTACATACAAAATTTGAACCCGAAATTTACCCCCTCCGGAGTGGAATTTCTAAAATTCCCCGCTTAAAGGTTACTTACGTCATATAAACAGCCCACTGTAAAAAATCAGCTTTCTAGGTCAAACTATTAGGGCTGAGTAATATTCACCCCTATTTAACCCGCTTATGGGTGCTTTTTTCCAAAACCCTAAAATAACTTTTCTTATATTGTAATAAGGAGTCTATACAAAAAGTTTAAAGTCTCTCACTTAAAATTGTACTCCATCCCCATAAAACTTCGCACCTCTATTAAACCCGCTTAGAGGTGGGTTTTTCCAAAACCCTGAAATTATTTTTCTTATATTGTGATAAGGAGTGTATACACAAAGTTTCAAGTCTCTCACCTAAAATTTTACTCGATCCCCATACAAACTTTGCACTCCTATTTAACCCGCTTAGGGGTGGGTTTATCCGAAACCCTAAAATTATTTTTCTTGTTTTGTAATAAGGAGATTATAAACAAAGTTTTAAATCTCTCACCTAAAATGTGACTCCATCCCCATACAAACTTTGCACCCCAATTTAATCCGCGAAGGGTTTGGTTTTTCTAAAACCCTGATATCACTTATCTTGTATTGTAATAAAGAGTCTATACACAAAGTTTCAATCCTCTCACTTATGTTATCCTTCATCCCCTTACAAACTTTGCCCCTCTATTTATCCCGTTTAGGGGTGGACTTTGTAAAATCATAAAATTACTTTTCTTGTATTTTAATAAGGAGTCCGTACACAAAGTCTCTCCCCTACAATTTTACTCCATCCCCATACAAAACTTCAACCCCCTTTATACACCCTTGAGGGTGGAATTTTCAAAAATCCCTTCTTAGTGGATACTTTTATTATATGATCTACTAATAGTGAAAAAATCAGCCTTCTAGGTTCAGCGGTTTGGGCGGGGCGTTGATTTAAGTGAGTCAGTCAGGACTTTGACGTTTATATTATATAAATTACGATACAAGTGCAGAGGACAGGAAATTCGCAACGAGTGGTGATAAATTAAAACACGACCGAAGGGAGTGTTTTAAATCAACACAAGTTGCGAATTACCTATTCGCACGTGTATCGTACAACGTTTTACAGTACCTATGGCTCTTTAAAGTTTCGACATATGCACGTAATCTGCTGATTACCGCACTCGTGCGGTAAAGTAGCACCATATGTACTGTAATAGTACATTACGATACAAGGGTTGTAAAACAAAGAAAGGCCGATATCGCAGAATTTTGAGGCCCGAGCCGCAGGCGAGGGTCATAAATATGCGTGAGAGGGCTTTACTTTTACGACCCGTGTTTTGTACACAATTTTACGTCACCACTTGGCCAAAAAGTGGGAAAAACGCGCTTTTTGGCAAGGTGTGGTGTAAAATCATTAATGATATAGACTGAATTTAAAATAATTTACATAACTCAACTAAATTCTAAACATTAAAATAAGTTTTATACCTGAAAAGTATCTTCAACAAGCTTTAGAAAAGCCTTATTATCGATAGACACATTTTTAGTTGCCACTTTAGCTTTTGCAATGCCCCAAATCATCTCAATAGGGTTCTAATTACAGTGATATGGCGGTAATCTTATCACTTTTATGTCCGTATGTGGAGAGAATCGTGTCTATTTCATATATTGGTTCAGGTTTGTGACGTCTCAAAATATCCACCAATCTAGCTTTTCCTTAGGATGCTTTTTGTGGAAATAAAATTTTATTCGAACGCAACCACTCTGTAATGACATGCTTTCTGTCACCAGCAGGGCTAGTATGATCGCTTATATGTCGGACATATAGCATTCGTCCCGTACTGTCAAGTATGTAAGTGCGAGAGGGACGAATGCTATATGTCCGACATATAAGCGATCATACTAGCCCCACAGATGTTGGTCAGACCGTCTCATTATTTTTAGAAATATTTTTTAACGTCGATCTACATAAACCTTAAATGAAATATTAAAGGAAATATCAAAGTTTAAACCAAACAACTAACCAGTTCAATACAAGCGCACTATAAAATGTCAATACCGGTCATGTCAACAACCAACTTCAAAACATTGTTTATTGGAATGCTATGTAATCCTTCGTCTTTTTTAAGCTGTAAGTATTTGATTGCATTCACTACAATTGTTTTCGAATATATTATATATTTGAATATATTCGTAGATATTTTCTGTTTGTTTACATCGGTGACATTCGATTACATCCAACGATCGTTGTCAAATTGTACGAGTACTTGTTGCCAGTAGAAGAAATTAGTACCATTGAAAATCCGCAAAATGGCGAGGGTCAAATAAACTGTTGTCAGGCTTTATGTCAATAAAATTGCGCATATTTTCCAACTTTACTGAGTTTTACTATAAATAAATAAATATTAGGGGACATTTTTACACATACCGAACTAGTCCCACAGTAAGCTCAACAAGGCTTGTGTTATGGGTACTAGACGACGATATATTTAATAGATATAAACTTAAATACATAGAAAACATCCAAGTCTCAGGAACAAATGTCTCTGCTCACCACAGAAACAAATGCCCTTACCGGGAATCGAACCCGGGACCTCTAGCTTTGGAGGCAATGGCACTACCAACTAGGCTAAACAGGCCGACAAAAATTTACTAATATTTAGGTGTACAGCGTCAATAGATTTTTTTGGGTATAAATTTATCGTTACAAATATATGCGTAGCGGTGGCGTAGCGTACCTACCTATTCGATTTCTATCAATGTACGGAAATATCATTAAAATCGAAACGACAGACTTCGTCACAACACTGGTTTAAAAAAAATCGCCATAACACGTAACTGTCTGGGTGGTGAAATATGATCGTAAAATACTCAACAACAATGATCTCAAAGATTGTAACATACATAACTTAAATTACAGTACGTAACAGATTACAAGGCAGTCAATGTGTGTATAATATAGAAAGCAGCTATACTGTTTTTCACGTAAGAAGAGTCCGGTGACCATTTTGACGTATAATGACATAATTTGTACTGGGTTGACAGCTGTCACCGGACTCTTCTTACGTGAAAAACAGTATACGATAGCGCATCAGCCTGCCAAAGGAAGACCTGCCTAAAATGGAAGGAGAGGTGCCGGTTAAAGGAGATTTGAACACTGACGCCGATATTTTGTACAGACGCGACTATAATCTCTATTTGACACGGTTGTGTGTGGATTCTCCACTTACGATTCGGACCGTGGCTAAATTTATTACATCATTGGTTTTAAAACTATTTTTAACCGTTCAACTCTACCCTAAACAATATTTATTTTTATATGTATCATAATATTCATAATCATAAATGAATGCACATAAAAAACTCGGTTAAGTAAAAAAATATACATGTCCTACTAGCGACATCTACGGGGGCAACGTAGAAACTATTGACAGTTCTAAAACTGCCCGCTTCCAGTTTAATTTTAGCAACAGTGGGGAACCGGCTGCTTACCCGACGAACACAGGTACATACTACAGCGTAATAACTAACTGTGACACGTTATTTTCTGGATTTTTTACCTAGTAATCTGTTCTTGTTATTGTCATAATTAGGCATAGATATTTATTTTTCGTTTTTATTACTCGTAGTTATGGATTTTGAGTAATCGAATACATTAATCCGTGCTCAAACTACGTTACTGCTGCAAATCGGTTACATCTTAAAGGATCTAGGCTTCAGTATATCTTCAGGAACTGAATTAACTTTTTTTGCTTTTTTGTACTGCCTACTGGCAATATTTATATGTTGTTTATGGATAGGCACATAAAAATGCTACCGCATTTTTTGTATTGACTAGCTATAAAGCCGCGATAAGAATGGAAATTACACGTTAAAGTTTTGCCATACAGACAAAAAAAGTCAAAGTGACTTTTAGGTTATAAAATCTATGGAAATGGCAGGTGTCAGGTTTGACTTCTTAACCGCCGACCACTATAACGGATAAAGAGATGAACTGAAAGAATATTTATTTTTTAATTTGACGACCTGTTTAGCCTAGTTGTAAGTGACACTGCCTCCGAAGCTAGAGGTCCCGGGTTCGAATCCCGGCCAGGGCATTATTTGTGCATTTAGCTCGGATTTTGTTCTTGGGTCTTGGATGTTCTCTATGTTTTTAAGTATTTATCTATATAAGTATGTATATTATCGTCGTCTAGTACCCATAGTACAAGCTTTGCTTAGTTTGGGACTAGGCCGATTTATGTAAGATTGTCCCCCAATATGTATTTATTTAATTATTCCATAACCAACAATGGTGTTTTTTAAGAGCCTGCAGAATGATACTTAATATCTTTAAAAAAGAAAAAAAGGGGTCGTAAGTGAATACTTCTTCCGTTACCTACGTATTTATTTTTCTGCTAAATAAAATAACCATCAATGTTAAATAAACACAAACATAATAGTAATATTTTAGTATTTGGTTGATAATCACCGTAACTATCACTTTTATATTACCGCCATCTGGCGCTAGTAACGGAACTAAAACTGAAAAACGTTGAGTGTAGGCGAGCCAACTCATACAGCTTGCTAACAATAAAGTATCCACTTCAATAACTTCGTTTTTCATATGGTCGCAAATCGTCGCTGGTAGCATTAGCTATACTTAAAATCATTTGAATTGACCGACATGTATCAAATCAGAACATTAAAAAGCTACCTTACGGCTCAGGTAAGAAGATACAAAATGTAATGGCAAATTTATGAAATGTCGGTTATTTTAAACAATTTCAACTACACCTACTTTAAAGTGTATAAGATATTATTATGTCTTTTCCGCTCACGGGACATTTGTCCCGAAGGCGTGTGCCGAAGTAGCAAACGAGTACTACAAGGCCAACTCTAGCCTTTTGTTTTTTTTTTTTTTTTTTTTCCTCCCTAGCTTTTTAAGTTGGTCCCCGACTCTAGCCTTTTGTCAATTTAATGAAATCCAAGGGGTACACTGAGTGGATGCTGTCCTTGTTTTTTTTTTATGACAGGCGGCAAACGAGCCGACGAATCGCCTGATGGTAAGCGATTAGCGCCGCCCATGGACACTCGCAACACCAGAGGGGTTGTAAGTGCGATGCCGGCCTTTAAGATGGGAGTACGCTCTTTTCTTGAAGGTTTGAAGGTCGAATCGGTCCGGAAATACCGCGACAGTTCATTCCACAGTTTAGCTGTGCGAGGCAGGAAATTTCTGGAGAAACGCACAGTTGAGGACTGCCAACCATCTAAGTGGTGAGGATGGAAATTTTGTCGCGTTGGGCGATGGCTGAGGGAAACGGCAGGGATTAATCCGAACAAGTCCTCGGAGCACTTCCCGTAATACATCGTGTCATGGGACGCAGACAGAGACAGCGCCTGCCAGGTTATACAGGGACTATTATTGAGCTGAGCGAAGCGAAGCCCATTCTTAGGCGACATATGGATTTCGTTTGAGTTCGTACTCCTCCTTGACGCTTCAACCGATCACGCTCACATTTTGCATGTCGATAGGTGCCATCATGACGATGGTTAAGATTTAAAAAAAAAGATAATCGAACATACCACGAAGGAATAATCACCGAAAAACTAAACTTCCGTATGCTAAGCACCCAATCTGAAGAAAACTAGGCATAGCCTAGTTTTACGAAAGCGCCTGCCACCTGAGGGCCTACCACGAACCAACAACGAAGTTTTCCCTTCCTGTCGCACTTACGTACGAATTTACAAATGCGACAAAGACGGAAAATTTCATTTGTGGTTCGCGGTAGGCCCTCTAACATGGACCACTTATCCATAGTGATAGAGTTAACTGGTATGTGCCCTCTGACCTTTCAACCTGACGGGAAAACTATACCCCGTTGGATTACACAATGTTCTCCTTCACCGAATAGCTATAACTTAATTTCTTACACAAACTTTCATGAAAAACTCTCTGGCAGCTAAGATTCAAACCTACGCCCTCAAGATTGGAAGTCGCATGCCTTTCCGCCCGGCTGTTTTTCCAAATGCGAAATGTCAGGCGTACGAGTACCTATATTTGCTCGTGCGCAGTCATTGTCAGTGTGATGTACGTGTATTGCTGGCTGGATATACGGAAGGGGTATAAATAAACTTGCGCACGCGTGTTCGACGTATCAAACTACATCTTTGGACAAACGGATTGATGCTTCGATGTTAAATGAGAAAAATGAGCAATATTTGTAAATTTATGTACTATTTGTTTGTTCGTAAATGGGTTATACCTACACATTTTTAGACCTTACAAAGGTTTAATTCGTTTACATTTTAATTTTGTCATGAAAATTTGTGTAATTTTTTTATCATTTATTGTATTCATTTGTGTTGTTTTAAACATACCGCAAAAGTTAAAGAGATCTATTTTGTCATTTCATTGTCTCAATGTCAATTAAGCCTTAATTTAATCGCATAACGGTTGATATTCAGTTCATGACCATAGTTTGTGTCATTCACGAAGACGCGCGCCAGTCTTCCTTCTAATCGCTTAGAGTACAAGTGTGGTATACGTGTGCAACCTTTAGGCACTTTAGTTTTTTTTTAATTTCTTTTAAATTACAGTAAGCATACACTTTTTTTCGCCAAACTGTATTATACAGTTTGTTGGCGACTATTACGCTCTCTCACACATTCGATACTCAGGTATACCTACTTAAACTAACTCATGCACTACTATAAACAAAAGTAATCCACCACCACCACCATATCAGCCCTAGGACGTCCACTGCTGGACATAGGCCTCCCCCAATTTCATGGGGGGTAAATGCCATAATCGCCACGCTTGGCATGCGGGTTGGCGATCGCAGTATCTCCACCGCACTCTAGGAATGCTGCTGCCCATAACAACAAAACAAACAAAACAATAAAAGTAATAAAGTAAAGTAATTCCGTAGTCAGCTAAGAACCCTTATAGTTTCGCCATGTCTGTCTGTATTTCCATCCACGGCTAAGCTCAGAGACCGTTGGTACTAGAAAGCTGTAATTTGGCATGAATATAATATTAATCACGCCGACAAAGTGGTAACCAAATTTTGCCCATAAATGGCGCTGTACCCCGAACGTTGAAATTCTACTTCCCGCTGTTATGATCTTTAGTTTGGACCATTTGGGATGATGAATTCAGAAATAGTACTCGTAAATGGCGATGTGACATTCTGTTTTTAAATTACCTCCGAACGAATTTCAAATTCTGATTCTATTTTATGATGACAAAAAGTCAAATCGCAATATCATCAACCGAATATTAAGCATATTGCCATTAAATAAACACGCGGGAGCGGGACTTGACTCCCTTCGACAAAAAATCCTCCTTGGTAAAGGCCGATAGATGTTCTGTTGAAACTCTCACTACAAAGGAATTAAAATTGAGACCCCAACCTCACGAACCTCAGGATGAATCCGGTCTTCACGCGCACGTACTCCACGACTTCCTTTTCCTTCGTAGTGTAGTGTAGATGGGACACGTACACCTGCGTGGATGGTGTAGCAGCACGCAGCAGGTGATTCGGACCAGCCGGTGCGGTAACGCACAGATCCCAACAAGTAAACTTCTTATTCCCCTCCACCTTGTCAAGTCGTATTAAGCTGTAGGCTGCGTGGTACGAAAGGCTTGTCAGATTGGCTGAGCCAAGTCATATATTTTTATTTTACATTTAGTTAAACGCCTATCCAATCCAAACAGAGTTATGTTCGATTCACTCCAAACGCCTGGAGTCGGCGTGCATGCCACCAAAGGAATTCAAACCCTCCATACAGAAGCTAGACTTTGTATCCAAATGGCAGCGACAGCCGACCGGCTGCCCGCAACCGATTTAAATATGCAAGCTAACTTATGTATGGAGGGTTCAAATTCCTTTGACTTTAGCGGGGTGCGCGCTGACTCCAGCCGTTCGGTGTGTTAATCGGCCATTATAGTGCCATATTATTCTGTTTCAGAATGTCCCGCTGCCCCCAACCAGACGCCGCGTACGCCGCGGCATGTTCCGCGCAGACGCTGTGCAGTGCTCAGCGCGGGTTCCTACGAGCCTTGCTACCGGACCTAGCGGCTGTACCGACGCCTGCGTGGATGCGAGCCTTAGAGCCACTGTCTGATGCGCAGAGGCTGCAGGAATGCAGAGATCATGCTGAAGTACGTGAATTCTCGTTAATAAACACCAAAAAGATGGGCACCGTTACTTTGTCAACCAAAAATGTATTACAACAGAAGAAGCTGTTGACGTATTCCCAGCAGACACTCTTTATATTCCACGCCCAGTATGGAACTACTATTTCTGGAGCTGGTGGCTGTACTGGCTGAGACCACTTAAACCGCTGTCTATAATGCGCAGATGCTGCAGAAATGCAGAAATTATACTCAAGACAGTAAATTCTCTTAAAGTAACAGATTAAAGACTTTGGACCTGAAGGCCGCTGCTACGTTTGGAGCCCAAAAATTTGGAGTATATGAAGTCACCGTAAGCCATGGCTGTTTCTCGCAGAGGCTGTGCAGCGCTTATCTTATGATCATGACGGTGGTATACATACTAGTCGTATCCTACAGAAGCTGACGGCTCCAGTCTCGTCAAAAATACCTTCTTTCTCGACACAGCCCGTTGTCGAGAGTTCTGGCAGGCCTGTTCCTCTTCTCGTTTCAGATAAACTTTGATCTTGTACACCTCCAAGGTGCAATTTACTCGGACGCGGTTGATAGTGACAACCGTTGCCAGCGTTGTCCAACAACGATGACACGCAAACAGCATAACCCTAACTAGACGAAAGAATACGTGCTATGGGATGCCGGTGTTTCAGTTTTTCTAGCTATCATACATCGGTTTCGTTTGACAGAGAATTTTCTGAATGTAATAACTATTATTTATTCTATGGCTCTGGCTACCTGACTTATTCACAGCGAGGAAATATTCCACGTTTTATCCAGCAGAAGTAACCTCAAGACTGTAAGATTCTCAAAACATCCCACATTTAGCGCATCACACTGACTAATTGTTGCAGTTGATGGAGGCCCTACGGGAAGTGGTGTCCCGCGTCGCTCCAGTATACCGCGGGAAAGATGCGCGGGCGTCGCGGGAGCGGCGGCGGGCGGCGGAGTTAGAGCTCACAGGGGCAGAGGAAAAGGGAGAGGAGGCGGTTGAGAGGGCCCTGGCTTTTGCTAGTGAGGCGGTTCTCAAAGCTCCAGTGTCGGGTAAGCAGTCTAATCAACTAAATAATGTAAATAGAGGTAGGGCACAGTGGACCATCATCTCGCTCACATTTGGAGCAGCGCAACTGGGGAAGAACCTCCCCCTTAGAGAGATATCAGCCCAAGGATGTCCACTGCTGGATATAGACCTCCCCCAATTTAATGAGGGATAAATGCCACAATCGCCACGCTTAGCATGCGGGTTGCCGATCACAGTATCTCCACCGCACTCCAAGGATGCTGCTGCCCATCCAGCGGTGGTCTTGGTCGTAGTTTTAGGACATACCCTGGCCTTAAAGAGAACCACAGCCATAATAACGCAAGTACTTGCTCTTTAGGTATGTGGTGTTGTGCTCCTAATCTTGAGGAAGGTCATCAGAGCTCCCGAGGCTGTGTTGTGTTGAGAGGGATGGACCTGCACATGGAGTCTGTAGCTGTCAACACAACGAATTCACAAGTCTTCTTGAGTCATCAGCTCGTTTACCACCATCGTTTAATATTTAAAAAAAAACTAGTAACTTGAGAACTTACTAACACCGCTTTCATGAATCAGTTTTTCCTGACTGCAGTCGCTGTGGCCTGTGGCCAGGGTTAAGGATGGTGGCTAAGGCAGTTTATAAGAGTGGCAGTAGAAATTAAATATTTCTATCATGGTATCATACTAAAGGAACACTGGTAGGTAGTGCTATTAGTACACTAGCTTTTGCGAAAAAGCTGCCGTCTGATCTTCCTTGCCGACTTAGCCGCAAAAGAGAAAGACTACTGTTTTAAAAATAATATAAACTCGTATTCTTCGTTCTGCTACAACCTACTACTTCCCCCTTTGGATGTAAGATCGGATAGCAGTTTTGTCGTAGAAAAACGAAGGTCGTTTGCCCTTCATGAGACGACAGCTGATCGCCATATTTAACGATTACCGATCAGTAAACTGTATTCTATGCAAGTCTGTAACGTTTCCAGATGACGACGAAGAGGCAACATTAGCACTGGCCCTGTGGACGCGTAGCGCCGTCCTGCTCGCTCGGCGTGGGGCGGGTGCGCGGGCGGCGCTAGCCGACCTGAGACTGGCACTGCGCTCGCATTTGCCGGCGAAGATGCGCGCGCACTATTATTGGAGGACCGGACACTGCTATAGAGGTACAAAAGGATCAAGGTCAAGAGGAATCGTACATAAGAATTTCTGTTAAAAATGGGACCACCCCGGGTACCATGTATATTAGTTTTTATGAGTTCCAGATACTTCAGCACTGCTGAAATCCCAAGAAGACGGTTAAAGTGATATGATGTGTGGGTACGCTACAACTAAAACCCTCAGCACGTTAGCTTATCCTTGAAAATGGTGCTTTCAACTGTATCGAAATATCGAGAACTAACGAGAGAAATAACGAGAGTAAATAATCCCTTTTTAACAGTAGTTTAGCTTGAAATCGTAGGTTTTATACACCTGGCTCAGGATCCCTAGAAGGTGGATATACACCATGAAGCAAGAAGCTTTCGTGATGCATCTCAAAGGCCGGCAACGCAACCCCTCTGATGTTGCGAGTGTCCATGGGTGGCGCTAATCGCTTACCATCAGGCGATCCGTCTGCTCGTTTGCCTCCTATGTCATAAAAAATGGAGCATCACATGATCCTTGATCACGTCATAAAGAAAGATATTGGTTGACACGGTCCTCAGTCATCAGCAAAAGACGAAGAAGAATATTTTTATAATAATTAAAACACTTATTTTTAAGCAGACGTACTCATAATCTTGATAAGTTACGAGTATTCTATTTGAATCTAGAACTGTACTAAGGTGAAGTAAGTCAAATTAGTCAAGCACCTAAGTCAATTTCTCCATTTACTTCCAGATTGTGGAGAAGCTACCCGCGCCAAGGTCTCTTACGAGCTGGCATTACGATTGCTGCGAGCTGATGATGTCACTTCGAAAGAGCGGCTTCAGAAGGACCTGGATGCACTAGATCTGACCCAGCCTGTGCCTGAGCCTGTCGCAGAACCCAAAGGTTAGTACTGTCGTTTAAAGCTAACGAGATCTTTTGCATAAAACCTTTGTGGTGATCTGGACGTTCTGTTACATCCTTACAACCTTCTGTTACAACCTTTACAAAGGAAGTGGTTTGCGCGAAGGAAGTTAAGTTGCAGTATTTTCGAGGTGAGGGCGGCCTGACCCGGAACCTTTAGTACCGCAAGGTATCCGGATAGGCCTTTTTTGCATAAAAATTAACGTTGGCGTGGTGGGTGTGGTTTTATTCAATATTAATAGTCAGTCGGCATCCAAAGCAACTACGAAACAAAAAGTCTTCATATACTTCTGATTTCTATTCTCTCTTCTATATCGTTTTCCCTTGTTTCGCTTTTCTATTTTGGCCTAGTCTTGGCCCTTTAGAACTAAGGACAAAAAAATTTTCTGTATTATCAGAAGATTCATCCATCATTAATTAATTTTGGCTGTTTTCCAGAGATCACTCTCGCGGGAGGCTGTAAGCCTAACATGCCAGCGCTGTCAAAACATGTCAAAATAGTGGAGGAAGAAGGAAAAGTATACATTTTAATGATCCTAACAATTTAATGCTTGTATTTATTAAGCCTCCTTAGATTAGATTTTGTTTATGATGTTTACGTCTAAGTGATTTTTTAAATATAATGAAATGGTTCACTCGTGTCCCTAAGGTCGAATATTACTCAACATGTTAACACAAGTAACATGGTATACGTACTAGTAAAGAAAGTGTTATTTGTACCGCGCGGGAGTACTACAGGTCTAACGCTTTACCGTCTGTTCCTGAGGTATGGGAGAGGTACGGGAGAGGTGACAAGACTGACGCCCGACTGAAGTTACACGTCATTTGACGTTCCGTAAACACCCCCCGTACGGCTCCCATACCTCAGGAACAGACTCAGTTATGCGTAAGGCCCCACTTAAAGGCCTGGAGGCTATCGAAATAACTCATCATCCGAATTTGAATTGTGATTGTGGACGTCTGTATCGAGCAGCAAAACAGTTTCAAAACGCCTGTGTCGAGTGTGGACAAGAATTTAGCATTAATGTTGTGAGAGCTGTGTGTAACCCGACATTGAAGAATAGTGAAGAACTTGAGGGTAGAGTGCTCGGGTCGAGCAGCCGAGCAGACAGGGCACTGGTATAATAACCATTTCAACACCACCATCCGTCCATCATATCAAGCAAAAGACGTCCACTTCTGGACGTAGGCCTCCACCGATTTTATGGTGGGTAAATGCCATAATCGCCACGCTTGGCATGCGGGTAGGCGATCGCAGTATTTCCACCACAATTCAGGGATTTAGCTGCCCATCCCTCGGTACCTCGGAAGTCTTGGTCGTAGTTTTAGAACAAACTTGAGTCACGGTCAACATTTCAACAATCTATATTAATCGTATATTCTTAATGAATTCCCCGATAGTCGAAAAGAATAATCTGCTTAATTTTGGTGAAATTGTGCACTTTAACAAAAAATATATACCTATCACACTAAAATGACATTGAATGCTTCTTGTATACCTGTAACATATTGTAATACTGACCTGTATTTATTTCCCAATGGAAAGTTAGTAGGATGGCGGTAAGAACGTTATATTTGGATTCTTGACCATGCATCCTAAAATTGCGTTTTATTAAAATTAAATTAAGAAAACACACCATTCCTAGCAACCAGAGTTGGTGAAAGCAAGTGAACGATTAGAATACGATATTTTACAACAAACAAGACTTACAGTTTAGTTACGCAATTTAAAGATTTCTTTGACGAATAATTTTAAAGAAAAAAAAACCGACTTCTATGGGGGAGGCCGGTGAAAGATTATTATATTTATTATACTTAGATGGTGCACTCTTAGATTCCATACAATAAAATAAAAATGGCTATAAGTATCACAATCTTGCTTGTTTGACAAACAAAACGAAGAGAACAAATCGCCAAACGTGAACTACGCGTCGTTGAAGAGTTCCGTTCTGATCATCATCAGCAGTTCCACTTCATCAAATGTCACTTATATGAATGAAAATGCTTGATTAGTTCATGAAAATACTAAAATCACTATTTGTGTGCCTTTCACATTTGAGGAGTTTCCTCGATTCCTAATGGATCCCATCATCAGAACTCGAGCATGACAAAAATCAATCGTGAAAATAGAACTTCACACAGCTAGGAGGACAAATCACCAAACGTAAACTTTTCGTCGTTGAAGAGTTCTGTTCTGATCATCATCAGCAGTTCCACTTCATCCAATGTCACATTTTTGGATGCAAATGCTTGACTTGTTGATAAAAACACAAAAATCACTGTATGTTTGCCTTAAAGATTTGAGGAGTTCCCTCAATTCCTCATGGATCCTATCATCAGAACTGCGTATTGACAAAAACGAGACCAACTTGGATATATATACTTACAATCAAAAAAAGATTTTAGAAATGACGGACTTATGGAGTAACAAACATTTAAAAAAAAAGAAAAAAAAAATACCGAATTGATAACCTCCTCTGTTGAAATCTTGAAGTTGGTTAAAAAGAGGAATAGTGACGTCATAAGGCATAATTATTCAAACGTCATTAAACACTAACCGAGCGTTTTTGACATATCGTAGAAAGTTGCTGATTTGAATATCAGTATAATATCTGTTTTTTTTTTCTTTCTTTTTAAAACACAATTCCACTGGAATATTTCCTCAGGGACGTTTCGCAGCAGCTCGAGCAGAACTTCGGGCAGGGGACGTGGTGTTGGCTGAGAGTCCGTACGCAGCTTGCCTACTGCCAGATCACCTTGGGACACACTGCCTACACTGCTTCACTAGGTCAGTAACATTATTCTGTTAACCTGTAGTAGTATAAAGTAAAACATTATACAGGCTGTGGCCTCTTTTACAAGGGCTCTTTTACAAGTCATACGGCAATTAATATAATAATGGAAACTTTTGACATTAATCCACGGGCCTTTAGGCGGCTTGAGAACTTCTTACAGGCAAAATGCCCAGTCATTTGACGAGCCTAACCCCAATAAGTTCTAGTTTCCCCCTTGGGTTGGAAAATAGATGGCGGACGCTTCCGTAAAAACTGCCTTCGTCAATTCTTTGGGTTACGTATCGGAGCCATGCATCTGTCATAATCAAAATCAAATATTTATTCTGCAAGGGCACTTTTACATGTCAAAGCGTGAATTTATACAATTTAAAGAAACTGACAATCTTACTTAATAATAATGATTAAAAAGTATACTGAGTAACAATTCAATGAAAATAAATTTACAAATATTAAGGATGTATTGAATACGATCTGTGTCCGAATAAACAAAAAAACCGGCCAAGAGCGTGTCGGGCCACGCTCAGTGGGGTTCCGTAGTTTTCCGTCCGTCACATTAAGTTGACATATTAAGTACAGAAACACAAAACCCTAAAAAGCACGTCATTTCATTGTGATTTTGTAGAAATGACAGGTACAATAAACACCTGTTTATACGGTTAAATTACAAACTTAGTTCAGAAATTATTTTTGTAATTTTTTCAAAAACTATTCAACCTATCAAGTTCAAAATAATTTTCCTACAAAGTTTTTATAAAGTTCTACTTTTGAGATTTTTTTCATATTTTTAAAACTTATGGTTCAAAAGTTAGAGGGGCGGACACATTTTTTTTTACTTCTGGAGCGATTATTTCCGAAAATATTAACATTATCAAAAAATGATTTTAGTAAACCCCTATTTATTTTTAAATACCTATCTAACAATATATCACACGTTAGGGTTAAAATGAAAAAAAAAATCACTCCCCACTTTACGTATAGGGGAGGTACCCTAATAAAATATTTTTTTCCACTTTTTATTTTACCACTTTGTCGGCGTAATTGATATACATATTAGTACCAAATTTCAGCTTTCTAGTGCTAACGGTCACTGAGATTATCCGCGGACGGACGGACGGACAGACGGACGGACAGACATGGCGACACTATAAGGGTTCCTAGTTGACTACGGAACCCTAAAAAGTATATAAAATTAATTTAACATCTCAGATATCTCTAAGCGTCCAAATACGATTAATAACAATTATTTCAAAGTCCTTAGAGATGTAGATGATCTCTAAGCGCTAAAATTAAAATAAGTAAACTTAATATTGTTAGAGATGTATAAGGTTTCTAAGCGTCAATAACAATAAAACTAATCCAGAACAGGATTATGTTTCTCGTCAATCTACATACAATTAAATAACACTAGTATTAAGGTATTTACTATGCCCTTGCAAGCATGAACAGACCGGACACCACAAACAGCACCCGATACAGACTACTACAGACTGGCTGAGATACTCACGAGTATGACGCGTATCTCAGCCAGTCTGTAGTGGGATAACGCTAGGATGAAGATGGAATTTTGACATGACAACAGTGGTAATGGTGATGAACAACAGACTAAGGCTGGGTTGCACCGATTGCATCACAGACTGATCAACGTTAAATATGGCGCCGGCAGCTGTCATGCCATAGAAGCATGTCAAACTTTCCATACATTGAAATTTTAACCAACGCAGCTTACGATTACAGACGGTTTGGTGCAACCCAGCCTAATACCCGAGTACACGTAACGGAAGATGTACAGTGTCTCCGAACCCAATAATAGATACGTATGTTGGTCTCCAAAGTCGGATAAATACAGATAATAAGTAATTACAGAAACAAAAATAACCCCCTTACTCCTAAACGTATATCATTATCATAAATTTAAGAGGCAAGGCTCTTGTCGGTGGAGTAACCGTCATTCCGTTCTTGCCAAAATACGTTTGTTTTATCTGTCACTTTGATATTTATGTTTGTGTGAAAGTGACAAAACAAATTTTAGCTAACAGAAGTTTGTTAAGTTTTGTGAACAAGGGTGTGAGACTGTGGCATGTGTCTTTGCAGGTTATCACTGTGTGTGGAGGAGGCAGCAGTCTGGTGCCCTCGTTGCGCAGGCGTCGCTTTCTGCTCGCTCCGCTGTCGCGATAAGGGGATGGTGTATCACCAGCATGAGTGCACTTTCCAGGACCTCTTCATAGGTACCTAAGTTTTTATGCATGGCAAATAGTATCATCGAATTTTTTTACAAAAAAAAAAGACAACATAATGCAAATTTAAGACTGATATGGTTTTCTCATGGATGACATTATCAGAACTGGACCAAATTGATATGGGACCACACTGGAAGCACGAGTTCTCAAATAAAAAAGAATCCTCGAAATCGGTTCACCAAATCGAAAGTACTGAGGTAACAAACAAAAACATACAGTCGAGTTGAGAACCTCCTCCTTGTTTGAAGTCGGTTAAAATGATCTGGTTAGCTTTATAGTGTTACTTTTGCCTAGTGCTTCGGAACCTACTAGTGCTTAAATATATAACTAAATAAGTTTTTTATTTCTCGTTTAAGTGATTTGTAATATTTGAGAAATAAATAAATATGAACTGAATTGAATAAGGCTTGACCACGACAAGCAACTTTGACGGTGGCAGCGGCAGCGGTACGCCATATGTAGAAGTGAGAGACCGAGCTTCGATCTCTCGCTCCCACTTATAGCGCAATGCTGATGGTCACGCCTCTATGTGAACCGTAAAACACAGGAGTCTAAATATATTATGAGATTATTTGATAGTTAAATAAAGATAAGTTGAAAGTAATGACAACAGGTGTAATGGTGACATAGGTTAACATGTTGAGACGTATTGAGTATTACTGTTTTTCAGGTTCAGGCATGTCCATTCTCAGTCACATCGCTCTCCGCATGGTCACCCAACTCGGTATCACCGCAACCCTCGACGTCTATACACGTCACGTGTCTGGCGACGTCGCTTCTCTCACCCATGATGATATTGAAGGCGGGAGAAAGGCTAAGATGAAGTCTAGGAAAGAGAGGCTTAATCGGAGCAAAAAGGGGCTGAAGATGGCTGAGAAGGAGGAGGAGAAAGAGGAAAGAATTAAGCTTGAGGAGAATGGAGAGTTAAAGACAGCACAGGTTACCACTTCTTGTTTTATCAGGTCTCTTTAGTTCAGGATGAGCAACCTACTTCCATCAGCCATCTATGTATGTTCTGCGCCGAATTATAAAGTAGGTATTACATCATGACATCGACATTGCTTTTTAAGTGTAGACCCAACGAGCGAGTCTTTGGTCTGTTTCTTTGGGGCAAAAACTTTGGTTCAATATTACCAACGCAACATCAATTGACGGCGGTATGTGACAGTTTACAGTTGTTTCAAAGTAGTAGTGTATTTTCTAGTGTAAATGTCGATCAAAATGTTCAGATGTCCTATCCTTGCTTTGGAGATCATCGCATGGGAACTAATTTTCAAGTCTTATTCACCTGAAAGTCATAACTCGTATTCGCCTAAGGTAGGACGAACCTTACTCTTTCCCTTATATATAGGCCCCTTCCTATAGGCCCCTTCAGCAAAAAACTTATGTTCTGGCGCAGATACACGGACAGCACTAGGCAACCATAAAAAAGTGCTCCTAACCCTCGCTTGGCAGTGGCCTACCTATTGATATGGCTCCGTCTGAACCAAATATCTGAGCCTCTGAGCCAATTTTTCAGAGGAGGTAACAAATATCCGAGTCTGAAGCTATCAAGTAATTTCCCCCGTAGCATCTTAAGCTCATCCAGTTTCATGCTTATCTAACATGATGTTATCTGAGGAGCTCTGATACCTGACACAGTACCTATGGGCCGTCAAGTCAGAACACATCAGATGAATGTGAATTTGAGCATACTATATTTTTCTGGCACCATATTCTTATATTCTTCTGGAAAGTCTTTTTCCAAACTCTGGACTGGAGAAGGGATCACGATGAACGGCGACCACTCACTCAGTTTTCTAATGATACAGTACTCTTTGCGGAGACCATGAAGGATTTCAGTATGATGCTTAATAACCTCAGTGAAGCGTCCGAGCGAATTGGTCTAAGGATGAACCTAATAAGAATGCCCATGTAGCACCGCCTCCCATTACAGTAACAATCGGACTCTTTACACCCGAAGTTGTAAACGATTAGGGTATTCCTCCGGACGTATTATGCCACCTGACTTCCATGGCCGCATTATTGACGATGTGGCAAGGTATTTTTCTTTAATTTTGACATAAACGGTAACAATCCCTAGTCACTAGAAAATATCCTTAAATGATCTCCAAAATTGTAAGGACTTTGTCAATAATGTGGCCACGAAAGTCGATGGGCTAAAACGCTCAGAGAATAACCCATTTTCAATACCATTATTTTGTGTTTATACCTAAGACAGACTGCCCAGGCAGGTAGGTGCAACTTCGAGGAAGAGGTTCATCGTCGAATCCGAAGTACTTCGTCAATAAAAAGCCGCGCGTTTTTGTTAATCTGCACTGTTTGGTTTCCACGGGACAGGCCCAGCCTAGTGTCAGGGTACACCTGCTAGTGTGGAACCGTAGCCACTATGTTTTGAAGTACTTTTTCGTAAATAAATATATTTCATATTTCAATAATGGCCGCGAAAGTCAGGTGGACCAAAACGCGCCACATACACACACATACAAAACCCATTTTATCATTGTTCTGTGTATAGACCTAAGACAGACTGTCCATGGGCAGCATTCGGGAAACTACGGCGCATATTTTAATTTTAACATTCTCAAGACGAGAGTTTTTGAACAGTGTGTGTTGCTTACTTGCCAGTGGCATCGTATCGCGATGGACAAAGATGAATAAAGTTCGGTACTTCTTTTTTCGCAGATATACACTCTCTGCACCCACTCAGAACAACGCACAGGAGAGGACTACGTGAAAAGACTAGTCGTTGCGTACTTCCTGACAGAATGTCTAGTGAAGAGTGGTTTCTTTAACTCCGTGTCTCCAGAGGAGTTGGAGAATGGTGAGTCGCTGATCTTTACAGTTTTTAATTGAATGTTTAAGGAGCTCTTAATCCACCAGAGGTTTCTAATAAGACGACAAAAACATTTTACATTTTATCATTTTACAAAAAAACTACTCAAAAGCATTTTTAACCCTTTTAACGCCATTCTTCATGAAAGGCAGTGACACTTACACGCCAACTCATTTTCCGTTAGAGATAGAATATGAACCACCTTAGTGTAAAGGATGAATGTGATATTGATATAATACAACGTACGTAATTTATTTATTTAAAAATGTTCCAAATCTGCCATGAACCTTAATAATTTACAATTTAGGTATAAATTATTATACAAAATATGACGAACTAAACACTAATTTACAATTACACTGCTGTGAGCCCATTTAGCACCCATCCCTTCACAGTTTCAGGCATTCACTTCTCACATCCGCCCTTCGCCACGCAAACGGGTTGCACTCAGGTGCTGATGCCAAGAGAAAGTACAGAGGCACGCAGCAGCAGAGAGTGCATGCGCTGCGCGATACGCGCCGCCGGTCCCCTTACTATTCAAGCCACAAACACATATCATAAGAGAACTACTTCTGCCCTACGGCATAACGGAATATTATCACGCACATATTTGGAGTAGCCCGAATGGGGCAGTACATCCACCAAGAAATCGGCAACCATTATAATATCGCTACTTGCTCATTAGGTGTGTGGTGTTGTGTTCCTGGTGTTGAGTAAGGCAGCCAGAGCTCCCGAGGATGCGCTGTGTTAAGAGTGGGGGACCTGGTTTTGTCCCTAGCTGTCGACACAACGAAACTTCATATCAAAAATGGCTCCGCTGCCGACCCATTTCTGATTTCATTGTGCTTGTTCTGCAGTCATACCCAGGGTACGTTGAAGCCTACGGTTGCGTACCATCAGGCAGTTGGCTACCGAATATAAAATGTCTCATTTGTCCACAGCGCGCTGGTCAGTGGTAGCCGTGGTTGTGCGCAATCTCCAGCTCCTACAGTTTAACGCGCACGAAGTGTTTGAGACCCTGCGCAGCGGCAACGGGGCGGGGGAGGGGCACATGTTTAGAGGCGCGCGCGCACAGCATATTGCTGTAGCTATATATCCGACTGGAGCGCTGTTCAACCATGACTGCTTCCCGGCCGTTGCCAGGTATCATTTTTGTATTTGGATACTTTGCCATCCTTTATTAGTATTCTGGACCAAAATTGGTCAAACGGAACACTTGTGCGATCATTCAGTGTCTGTCCGTCTACAGGCAGCATTTTCTTCTTTTCATCTACCTCTCATCTTTCTTCGTTTCTTCCTCCCAATCTCATTTCTTTGTCCTTTACTGGTCTAGAAAGCAACAAACTTTAATTATCCTTCCGGTAGTATTTCTTTTCTCTTTAATCTTGTCTTCTCTAAATCATCTATCAATCTCATTTCTACCTTCAGCACTTCCTTCCTTCTATCTTCTCTCCTTATATTATTCGGCTTTTCCTTCCATTTTTGCCCCCACCTTCCTCTTTATTACCGAATCATTCTACCTTTTCTGATCTAATTACGGTAGCGCCCTTTCATTATTGGTTGATTTTGCAAAAAAAACTTTGACTCTTTAATAGTTTTACAGGACTGTCAACTTGGGGTCCCAAATCAAAGTCTTTGACTTTTTGTGTTTCTTTCTTCATGCCTAGCTAACTTTCAACCTTCTTCCCTTGCCAGTAGTAAAAAGTATCAGCAGGGAGCGAAACTTTGGTACCGGTGACATCATTATGACGCAAATTCACATATAGGCTGATTTTATATAAACAACATTGCGAGACTCCAATGATTATTAATAATGCAATAATGGCAATGTAAATTTTATTTTTTGTTGATTAAAAATGAGTATTTATATTGAAAATAATGTACATATTAAAATAAATACAATAACAACAAATCAAAATTTTTTTTTACTAAGTAATTGTAAAAAAGTACCTTCGGATAAATGAAAAAAAACAGCAAATAAAATTTCGTGGGTTGTCGAAAAATAAGCAGAACGCTTAGAATTCAAACACAACATCGCATCTTCTAATTTAAATACATAACTGCATACATATACTGTACATAATGCCTGTAATCGCAACTAGAACAAAATTATTGTTGTAAGTTAACCTTTCATCATCAAAATCGATTCCTTCATTAATCCAGATAAAAACACTCTGTATATAGCTTGACGTCATACGTCTGTCATCGGCACCCAAGTTTCGCTCCTTGAGTATCAGTTGTACTCTGTTTTTTTTTTGCTATAAATTACACATACTGCATATAGCCAGTACAATTAACAAACAGAGTACAGGTCATTAAAATATTCCAGATACTTCATCGGCCGCCGCCTAATCCTGGCCACGACGCGGCCCCTCCCCCCCGGCGCGGCGGTGTCCGAGTGCTACGGGCCGGCGTGCGCGCTGCGTGACGTCACGGCGCGCCGGCGCGCTCTCGCGGCGCGCTACTGGTTCACGTGCGCTTGCGACGCCTGCGAGCGCCCGAGTCTATGGCCGACTATGCAGGAGTGCGGGGAAAATCCACCGCCTCTCAAGTAAAGGAACAGCACGCATCGCATCGGAACGGATTTTACAATCTTTAAACGATATTAAATCGTGTACTTACACAGTATTTAAAGTCTATATTAGCAAGCCATGCACAGCAGCTTACCCGTGGAAGTCTTTCGCGACACGTGATCGTACTCGTAGCCGAACGTATAGTTTCGATCCGATGCGATGCGAGCCGTTTGGTGAAAATTATCTTGAAGCCAAACCTCTGTTCACTTCGGTTAAACGTGGCGGTCACCCGCCGAACTGTGGCACCGATTGAATGCGCTAACGGGACTATCCTAACTAGGCGACAGAGCACGTGCTATGAGTTAGAGCGGGATAGCATGATGTTTTTTTTTCGATAGTCCTGCTGCACCTACTATTTATTATTCTGTGATTCCTGCGGGCGTATGTTTGACGTTTTATCACTTATCGTCGTGGATAAGAGTGCCGTCGCACGCGCATATTTGTCAGAACGTAACGAGTATCTTATCCATGACGATAATCGATACAAGTAAATTTTTAACAAAAAAACACCGACTCCAAACTTTGCCAGACCCGATCCTTCTGCTATATAATTTGAGGAGTTCCTTCGATGTAGCCTTACTTACCCCATCCTCCTGCTATATAATTTGAGGAGTTCCCTCGATTTTGCCAAGATCCCGTCATCAGATCCAGACTTGGTGACAATGGGACTAACTATAAAACACTCCCTTTCAAACAAAAAAAAATTTTTTTGAAATCGGTCCACTAGGTATACATACAAAAAAATCACCTATTAGGATTACATACAAAAAAAAAATAAAAAAATCCGATGAATTGAGAACCTCCTCCTTTTTTTGAAGTCGGTTAAAAATGGCAACAATCATGCAGGCAGACTATAAGCCTTGCAATCTGTCTTTGTATGAATGTACTTATGTATCAGAAGAATTTAAATGCATTTTTAATCATTGTTTTAAGAGTCTGCACGAAGCTCGGTTCTCCATACAAACGTAGTTTTGCTCTCATTTAAAACGGCATGCTGAAATAACATAAAACTTTGTATACACAATAGAATTCGGAATATGTAGGCCGGAAATTAGTTCTGTTGCGTGAAATTATAATGGAGAAAAAATACAGTGATTATTAAGGCAGACCTAACATGTCAAAAAATCGCTGTATTTTTTTATATTACAATATTATAGCAACATACACTAATTTTCGACCTAAATATAGCGGATCCCATTGTCTATACCTTGATATTTACCTTGATCAATTTTGATGGATTATAATTAACTCCTAGATAACTACGACGGAAGCAAATTTCAATTCCAATTCGGCGGTTAATAGTACATACATTACTAAAGAGGACGGGAAACGAATGGTTGAAGGCCAAGTACATATATAGGTAGGATAGGAATTCGAGGCCTGCAGCCATTGACATAAGATATAGAAATAGTACATCAATGCCTGCAGCCCAAAGTTTGTCGCCGTCGTCGTTGAGATTTGTATAGTGCTCTTCTCAAACATATGCAAGGAAATAAAAAAATACACCACTCAAGAAACAAATTTAACAGACGCCATATTTGACACTCTAAGTTACTTCCCGGCCTAGGCCTTCAATTTTGTATGAGATTCCTTTACAGTTCTCCCGAGTTGCTCCGCCTGCAACGTGATATTTTGAAACCTGTTATAAATAATACACGTAATTACGAAATTTCATTGCATATTTGAGAAAAATCGTTTATCATTTCAGATGTACAACGCCAGAGTGTTCTGGTGTGCTGCCGGGGTCACGCCAGACGGCCAAACAGGGTGCGCGATGCTCGACGTGTGGCGTTATGTTCGATGGGCCGGCTCTAGAGAAAAGAATTGACATTATTAACGATTGCCATAAGGTCTTTCAAGTTAGTATCTCATGATCATCTTTTTTATGAACGTCCCGCTCCTCATTCATATATGGCAGGGAGGGCAGTGGTCCCCATGCTGGAAATTGCGCAAAGACCTTCGATGACAACAGTGGAAAACAAACAAGACCTGTCTGACGGTAAGCATACACCGATGCCTATGAACAACTGTAAATTTAGAAATAGCTTGTGTACGCACTACGAAATTTGAGGATTATTTATGTCAAGCGCTTGCAAACAAACATCACGAGCGCTATCAAGACAATTGCAGCTCTGGCTCTTACTGCCCAATAAGGTCAACACAGACACCACCACATACCTACCTACAGAGCAATTAGTAAGTGTACGACTGCAGTCATCGTAAGGTCGAAGTACTTCTCTGTAGGGCTGCTCCAAATATGATCAACATGGTATTCTGCTGTGCCCTCCCTATTCCACTAAGCCGTACCTTTCTGAACCCTAAACTGTTTATTCTCACTTTGCAGGAGGGAGCTCGACTAATGGACAACCAGCAAGTAGACGAGGCTAAAACGGTGATATGCAGCGCTCTAGAGCGCTTCCACGGGGTGGCAGCCGCTCCCCGTCGAGCTGCCTATCTCGCCCATGAGGCTCTTCGAGCAATTCTGACCTCTGCTGGCAACTCCCATATCGTTAAAGTTAACAATAGTGACGAGAAATAAGCGTTGTTCCCGGCACCAAAATACAATATGGCCTCACCACCATATCAGCCAAAGGACGTCCACTGCTGGATATAGGCCTCCCCCAAATTCACGGGGGTATAAAAAAAAGTAAAAGTAGTTTATTCTTCAAATTAGGCATATTACGTACATGCACCTATGAACGTCAATAAACTACCACCGGTTCGGAAAAATAAACCTCTGCCACGAGAAGAACCAGCGTAAGAAACTCGGCAAGGTGTCATTTTTTCAAAACAATATAATTGTATCACCATCATCATCATCATGTCAGCCGAAAGACGTCCATGCTGGACATAGGCCTCCCCCAAAGACTTCCACAATGATCGGTCCTGCGCCACCCGCATCCAGCGGACACCCGCCACCTTCACCAGGTCATCAGTCCACCGTGTGGGGGGCCTGCCCACGCTACGCCTTTTGGTACGTAGTCGCCACTCGAGAACCTTTCCGCCCCAACGGCCATCGGTTCTACGTGCTATGTGCCCCGCCCACTGCCACTTAAGTTTAGCGATTCGGAGGGCTATATCGGTCACTTTGGTTATGCTGCGGATGGCCTTATTCCTGATTCGATCACGCAGAGAAACTCCCAACATAGCTCTCTCCATTGCTCTTTGGGTGACTTTGAGCATTCTTATGAGGCCCATAGTAAGCGACCACTTTTCAGTGCCATATGTCATCACTGGCAACCCACACTGGTCAAAAACTTTCGTCTTGAGACACTGCGGAATATTGGACGAAAAGATGTGCCGTAGCTTCTATAATTGTATATTTAAATTAAAAAGTACAGTCTCAATTACTACAAATTAACAATGCTACAGTAGAAACCTATTTTCGCGATAGATTAGCTGTGCAGGACACTATCACTGCCAAACATGTATATGCCATAATCGCCACGCTTGGCATGCGGGTTCGCGATCGCAGTATCTCCACCGCACTCCAGGGATACTGCTGCCCATCCCCCGTAGGTCTTGGTCGTAGTTTTAGGACATACCCGGGTCGGTAATATGGCGTCAAGAGGTCTTTTTACCCACGACGGAACGGAGAAGGTATTTGCGTTTAGGGTGAGAGGTTGTTTGTTTGTGTGTGCACCTCAATATCTCCAAAACGGCTTGACCGATTTGAATACGGTTTTCTGCAATGGGTTCATCGTTTATTCGGGACGAACCCCCAAAAAAATATACAACCATAACTCGCCAGGGGGCGCTGTAGTTAACATTTTCCTCTTGAAAGTACGTTTGAACGAATTTTCTCCGGAACTTTGCTTGACCAGCATAGAAGATTTCGATAGCGCTTGGTGAGGAGTACATGTAATTGAAGTCTGAGGATCATGACGGAGCAGAAAAACATGGTAGGGAACTGTTAAGTGGTTAGATACTTTGATGTCTGTTTTTGGGCGCTTTTGTTTATGTTTGCTCAGCAGCCGTTGTAATTCATATCGTCAATACATCGAATCGGTGGACGGTTTTACCTGTAAATGGTCACCAATCTGTTAACGTTCTGGGCCACCTGCCATCACTCTGCCTGTCAACATGTCCTGCCCAACTCCACTAGAGTTTCTGAGAGTTGAGGTCAGTTCAAGTAGTATACAAAATATATATACATATTTGTGACGACCTGTTTAGCCTAGTTGGTAGTGACTCTGCCTCCGAAGCTAGAGGTCCCGGGTTCGAATCCCGGCCAGGGCATTTATTTGTGCATTTTTCACGGATATTTGTTCTTGGGTCTTGGATGTTTTCTATGTATTTAAGTATGTATTTATCTATATAATTATGTATATCGTCGTCTAGTACCCATAGTACAAGCTTTGCTTAGTTTGGGACTAGGTCGATTTGTGTAAGATTGTCCCCCAATATTATTATTATTATATTAAGGAAGATTCACAGTAGGCCGTTCCGTGTCCGGGCCGGCCCGTTTTCTTCTAGAGAAATACGCCGACCGTTGCGATTGCTGTCATAGAAAACGGGCCGCCCCGGACACGGAACGGTCTACTGTGAATCATCCCTTAATGCCCTCGATTGTACGCATGCTCAAATAGCATGAGGCCTTGCGCCACTTCGCTGCTATGGATAATCATCATCATCTCAGATTTCTCCTGCACTTAAAGCATTTAGACAGTTGATGTCATAATTTTATAATAATTATTGATCTGTAACCGTGAGTTGGGGGCTACCGGCTCTAAGCACTGCGTTGACTCTAGTTGCCCCGAATTTCCTTTTTAATCCACCTCAAATCGGATAGGTGTTTAAACTATAATAAAATTTGAAATAATGATGTAAAGACGTGCTATGAGCGAATTTATCCTTGCAATTGTCCTTAATATTCATAAAATATTACTGTTACAAAGTTATACTTGTTATACCACACCTGTTATATTTGTATTATTTACTAGATGTTGATTTTTACATTTGTTCGAGGTATAATAAATAATTTTGTGTTATAAATTGAGTTTTATTTCCGAACATTTTATGGAAAAGAGTACACAACAAATATTTACACTACGCCATATTATACGTAATTATTTCTGTAACAGTCTGTTATAGTAGATTGTTAGCCAAGGGATGAAAGGCAACCATTTGTGATGATATATTTTGATATCCGAAAGAAGAGAGAGCGCCATTAGTTCAAGGTTGAAATGGGTGGTTACACCCGAGTTAAACATTGCTTTCGAATATGAGAAAACTTAGAATAACAACAAGCCATTTCTTGTTCAAGAAATAGAGCAGAAATGTACCACTTACAGCATGATCCGCTTTCAGAGTATGTGGATGAGAAATACTTTTTCTGCTCTAAAGTGTCAGTCTACCGTTTATTCACACGAAGCGATTTGCTTCTTCTTTCCTAAATGCGAACAGCTAAGTTGTCCCGTCTTGAGCGTTTTGACCTCCTAATAGTCCCTAATTAGGGGAAGGTTTAAAATGAGGAGTCAGAAATTAGGTCATTAAAATATAATATAAATTTAGTAGCTCAATCGGTTCACGATGAAAAATAATGTAAAAAACATAGAATTCGGGCGAATTTACTTAGGATTGGAATCCGTTAGTTTCTTGTGTAGCTGAAGTACTCCCCTGAAGGCGCCGTGTAGGTTGGCGGCGAAATTCCTCATCCGCGCTAAATTCAGCGCCATCCAGAAAAACTGCTCAGCTGTCTCAAATGACCGGATGCGGAGCGCAAGCAGGCGGCAAGCAGTCAGCCAATATAATGGTCACTCTGGGCCTCGAACCCTGGAACGCGCCATCGAAAAAAGGCGTTAGAAACGGCCCGTCAGTTTCGGTGAACGCCAACGGCATACATGGGAAAGCGCTTCAGTAGTTGTGATGCCGTGGAGGTTCACAATTCAGGGGATTACAATGAGTTTAAGTTTCTTTAGCGTATAATGAAACTAAATGATTTTATATTTTTAATTTTAGTATGAGGGTGGGTGGCTTTGAAAATGACCACGATATTTAATAAGTTTTAGCAAGTGCTAATTATGAGCAAATCAATGTATGTACAATGATTGAATCTGAAGTTAAAATGGGAGTGAAATAGTAATGAGATTTGCAAGTTAAAATTCTTCTAAGCTATGTGCAAACAAATAAAACTACTTACTCAATTTGGGGTACACTAAAAACACTTACCTATAAAATACCACAGAGTTTTTATACCGGTTGAAGAACACGTAGGTTATATCGATGCCGCGACAAATTCAGAACTAACAGCTTGTTGATGAATTATATTGATCTCCAGCAATGATTTCTTATTGGTTCCAATTGAAAAATAAATAACTTTTTGAAATTACGAGTATATAGCGTGCTATGCTAATATAACTTACGTGTACTTTTTTACTCCACAGAAGCGATATTAATAAATATTTATTTAAAAATAAACCTTAAAAATAAAGTCCCGAAAACATCCTATTTAACCAAAAATACAACAACGACTAGATGCTACCTCAAAATCAGCTGTGACTGCCGCGCTATAATCTCGTGGTGCCAATTAGATAATTCGCATACAATTTTTACCTAAGCTCTCATTTTGCTGTTATATTGCCGGGCTCATCAAATAGTCAATGTGGACGAAATTAATCAGAAAGCCATCATCATTATCATCATCTTCAGCACTGATTGTCGCATGGCGCGTAGGAGGGTGTCACACTGGAACGCAATCATGACTTGTATTACGAGGGTTGTTTGATAAGTACCCGATTTGACCAGTATGTGCCTAAAATATATAAAAAGTAAAATAAAATAAATAAATAAATAAACGTTTATTCACTATATCTTGCTTACTTCTACATATATTCTTCTGCCAAACCACAGGATGGTTTATTGGCAGACGAGGCTCCTTTACGCTTATGTAAGCTAGGCAGGTAGTTGAAATGTAACTTAAACTAATGTTAAACTTAAATCTACTTAACTCTTTACCGCACATGGCAGTTATAGTTTGCAACTCCATTGAAGGCTATTAAAGTTCATTTCTAAACGAATACTTATTTATAATTCGGGTTAACTAATAATCTAGGGGTAATCTGAGCATACAGTGCAGAAATGTAATGTACTATAGAGGTTGTATTTGACATGTTATTTTATTCAATAGAAAAGATCTCGTTATAGATCATAGGGATTAAATATTTTCTACATCTCAGGCCAAAATAATTCGTAAACCTAGGTTCCAGTAATTTATTACTATCTCTGTTTCTTATTAACATTTTTTTTAAATTTATTTATCCGAACAACAAAACCATTTCGAATTTCCAAAGTTTCGCCAAACTGCGGGGCAGTTTGTTGGCGAATAGATTACACCCTTTATCAACTTAACCTATTATACAGTGGACAATACTTAAAGACAAAACAATTAAATAAAACTAAAACTAAAGGTAAAATATTTATCTTAACAGTAATCGTGTATAAGATACTATAGTATAGAGTGATGTTAGTGTATGTATGTAAGTATATAAAGTTAATAAGTATTTATACTTTATTTGGTTATAAATTTCGCCGTTTACATTAAAGTTTATTTAGTAAAAATTCCTTTAGTTTTTTTCTTAAATACACTTTTTGATACTGTAACTTCTTCTAAGGGCAAGACGTTAAAAATGCGCGGTACTAGGTAATGTCTAGTTCTTTGACCATAATAATTACATGCTCGCGGCTCAACATATTTCGTACGTGTTGATAATCTTAAGCTACGTTTATATAATTGTTCAGTTTTGAATTTGGGAAAAAAGTATTCGTCTATAGCTAATAAGTATTTTAGTTTCTCGTGAACCGGTAATATGTTACGTTTTTGAAAAAGTTGATGGTAGTGTTTGTTACACTTCTCTTTGGCCTGCTTATCTACAGTACCTTTATTAGTCTAAGTAAGTCTTTGATTGACTATGGGTATTTTAAACTCATCATTACACATTTGTTCCAAAGCTAAGATTAGCGTGACTTTTTCATGGACTGTTAAAATATTGCATTCTAAAAAGAGTCGATCATTGGTTGGTACTACTTTTACATTTAATTTTGGTTTTTTTGTCAAACCATTAATTTCATGAATCTAAGTATGCCATGTATATGTAAGTATGCCATGTCATTTATTGACTATCTACCGCTAATTTAAATGGATAATATATGACTATGTACATTATATAATTTTACGTGAAACTGATTTTTAGTAATACTCTTTATCATTGACGTGAAAACGGTGGAAATTTCATATCATACTGCCACGAAACGCTAAGTATT
Source organism: Notocelia uddmanniana (assembly GCA_905163555.1). Taxonomy (NCBI): domain Eukaryota; kingdom Metazoa; phylum Arthropoda; class Insecta; order Lepidoptera; family Tortricidae; genus Notocelia; species Notocelia uddmanniana. Next base: position 71,375,309 of record LR991052.1, read on the forward strand.
TGATAGGAAACCTGCAAAGCTGAAACCCACTTGGATATTATTTTGGTGGACTTTTGTTTTGCAATAAAGAATGGTTTCACTTGGGTAATATTTCATATGTATAACAGATATTTTTTACGTTAAGGGCACCCCTATCAAAGAGTATATATAAAAAATTACGTTTTATTAGAACCGGTAAAAAATTTAAATAAATATATTAGCATCATTAATAAACACATTCAAAATATAATATAAGAAAATATTTTGTATTTTGGTTGTCGCATTTTCATACAACTGAGTAAAGAATCGAAGAGTAAATTAATAAGCAGCGTGTTTGAATGATTTAAAGCTAAAACTTGGAAATAATTTAGTTTAAATTCATTATATTAGTGACTCTTTAATCGATCAGTATACGCAGGAATACAAAAGTGGTTTATAAAGCAAAGATGAAATGAGTAAATAATGCCCATGAAGGAAGAAAATATGTAGTTTTTGGTACATACTCGTAAGGTGTCCACTGCTATACTATGATATTATCGCAAAATTCGATATTCCTTGGTGTCGACATTTCCAGCGACGTCCAATTTCGAGGCCACTTAGAAGGCAAGGTCAAGCTGGCATCCAAAAAGCTAGGTGTGCTCAATAGAGCGAAGCGGTACTTTACCCCGGGACAAAGACTTATATAAGTCGCAGGTTCGTCCCCACATGGAGTATTGCTGTCACCTCTGGGCGGGAGCACCTGGATACCAGCTTGGGCCTTTTGACTCGCTTCAGAGACGTGCTGTGCGAATCGTGGACGATCCCAAACTCACGAGCGATATTGAACCGTTAAGTTTAAGGAGAAACTTTGTGCTTGTTCTATCGCTTGTATAATGGGTTGTGCTCCGAAGAACTGTACGATACTGTAGGACGGGTGGGTGGGTGTGCAACGCGTAACATCACTTTGAAGTTGCTGTGCAAATTAAAATTAATTAGAAAGTGAAGAACTTAAGTTACGGCGATAATATTGTGATTGGACGCTCAAGTGAACATTTTTGTATCTATTTCAAACATAATATCGAGTGTTGAACAGTGCCTAATAGTAAAATTAAGCTAATTTTTGAAACTGTGTGCTGAATCGGTTAAGTTTTAACTCGACTGTCGGTAAAGCTAAGTGTCTGTGAATCGAACGCGTATAATGTATGAAGTTCTGCGGCGCTTACGACCTTTTCGCCAACGCGTACGGTTACCGCGCTCTTAGTGCCCTAGGACCTTAATAACCTGTCCGTATACTGTTTTAAGGTCGAGTTTCGTGTGCTGAGGGAGATTTGGAACGTTTTAACATCTACCACCATTTATTTATCTTTGTTTTGTATTAGTTTCAATTTAAATAAACTCTAAAATAAACAGTAACAATGAAGTGCTTAGCGTGTCCATTTACTATTAGTGACATAGAACTACTTGTATGCGTACTCTGCAAAGGCAATTATCATCATAATTGCGTAAATATGACAAGTGCTGAATATAGGGCCCATTTTGATGGGCTAAAACGGGACTGGCGGTGCCCATCTTGTAACAATGTTACGTCTCGCAGAAAGGGTGCAGAAAACACCCCAGTGCGGGGCCTTAACCAGTTTGGTCCCCGAGGCCACAACAACGAGCGATCCGGCGCCTCCGGCGCGTCCGGCGCGTCCGGCGCGGCCGCGGCCGGCGACGAGCAGCTGTCGGATACCCGGCAGACTGACATGTCCTGCGACGCGTCCTTACTGGACCTTGATAATGACTCTTTTGCCTTGGGAAACAGACCACAAGTCCAGCGACAGGGTCATAATGATGAAAATTATATTTCATACAACGCATTTGCAGCACTCATAGAAAAACAGTTCACCCAGTTTAGATCTGAGCTAAACAGTCATTTTACTAGGCAATTAAATAGTTTCAGATTAGAGGTAAATTCCTCAACAAATTCTTTAATAGCCGAAATTAAGGGATTAAAACAAAAAGTCGATTCGGTCACAGAGAAAATAAATGCCCTTGAGGTGGAGAACGCTGCTTTAAAGTCCGAACTTGCCGAATGTAAATCCAGTAAGAGCCCCGCTAATGATACACAAGCACTTCACGAAACGGTCGCCCGGCTTGAATTACAGCTAAACGAAAGAGATCAGGCAACACTGGTGAACGACCTCGAGATTTCAGGGGTTCCCGAATTTAAGGAAGAGTCGACCGTCCACATCGTCATGGCTTTGGCGACAAAGATTGGAGTGAGATTAGAGGAGGGCGATATAGTGAGCGCTGACAGGGTCGGGCCCGTGCGCGAGGCGGTGGCGGCGCAGTCGGAGGGGTCGCAGTCCGCGCGCCCGCGCCCGCTCGTGGTGCGGCTCGCGCGCCGCGCGCTCCGGGACGCGCTGCTGAAGGGCGCGAGAGTCCGCCGCGGTGCCACCACTGAGGGAATCGGCCTCCCTGACCACATCGCGTCTAAGTTTCACATTCACGACCGGCTCACCAAGAACAACCGGGTCCTATTCGGTAAGGCTCGCGAAAGGGGCCGATCCGAGCAGTGGAGGTTCATATGGAGCAAAGAAGGACGGATCTATGCCAGGAAATCAGAATCGTCAAAAGTACATCGTATTCGAACGGAGAGCGATTTGGATCGATTTTTTACTGTTGCAGCTACTGTTAACCCTATTACATAATATTTATAACCAATTTAAACCCAGTATAATAACGAATTTTAACGTATTATTAATGTATTTTTGCATGTGTACCGTGAGTTCACTTAATGGTTTGTTGTATGGAATAATGATTAAATTATATTTTTATTTGCGCATATAGCTAATGAAATACTTAGATTTTATCAATATAAATGTTTGTATTCTTGATACGTCAATATTTTTTTATAAAATGTCCATTAAGGAATTGCTTAATGAGTTGTGTACTGTAGCTAATTTTAAATACAATGAGTATACATATGGGTCACATGTATGTGAACATATTATTAATTACACACACAAACCTGCCACTGCTAAAATGGCGAAAATCGTACTTACCTATTTACTTATCTTTTATAATAAACGATGAAATACAAGTATTTTAAATTTGGGCTTTTGAACGCAGGTTCATTATGTAATAAGCACAAACATGATGAGTTTTCGGTGGCAATGGTGCAACACAAGCCAGACATTATGTCTATTAATGAGACATGGCTGCAAACTGGCCAAGAGGGTCGTGCGCCGGTGGTGCCGGGGTACAGACTGCGGCATGCTCCTCGTACGCTCGGCACGCGGAAGCGCGGTGGTGGAGTAGGTTTTTATATTAGAAACGGCCTAAACGCGCGAACTTGTCAGTATCCTTCTCACCCGGACGTGGAACAGATGTGGCTAAAACTAAAAATTAATACTACTAGTTTAATAATAGTTTCCGCGTACCGACCCCATGGCTCAATTTAGATATATTTTTGGATGCATTGAGTGAAAGTATAGTATCTTTTCCTCGTTATGACCGTATTATTTTGAGTGGCGATTTCAATATTAATATGTTGGACGTGAATGATAGTAAAACTAAGCAACTGCAACAATTTTTGGTTTGTAACAATTTACAAAATTATATCTCGGACCCAACTCATTTTACAGAACATAGCTCTACTCTGATTGATTTAATTTGTTCGGACGCCCCGATTCTCCACTCAGAAGTTGACCATAATAAGGAATTGGGTGGGCACGCTATGGTTTTCGTTAGTGTAAATGTTAAAACATGTAAAGTCCCACCAACTGTTTACTTTAATAGGTCATTAAATAAAATCAATATGTTACACTTTAACAGTTCGTTAAATCAGTTTGATTGGAATAGTATCACACTTCTAGGGTCCATAGAGGAGAAACTGGCTTTGTTTAACAATACTATCTTAGAAATTTTTGATTTATATGCTCCTGTTCAAAAGAAATTCATAAGAGAGACCATTAAACCATGGCTTACTGAGAATGTCCGTCTGATGATTTATCTCCGTAACGAGGCACACAAAAAATACAAGACAAGTAAAAGTGATTCAGATAAACTTAATTATAAATCATTAAAACATTTAGTAAATACTAGTTTATATTTTGAACAAAAAGCCTACTTCGAACAACATATTAACGTAAATTTGAACAATCCCAAAAATCTTTGGAAAAATCTAAAACGAGACGTAATTCCCACTTTTAAGAATAACTGTACTCTGCCAGATATATTTAACGACCCGTCAGCAATTAATAATGGCTTCTTAAACGTTCCAGGTAGCAATACCGCGGATATAGACACACTAGCGTACTTTGATAACCATCGATATGGCTCCTCTACCTTTACTTTAAGCACTGTAGAGGAAACTGTAGTAGCGAAACTGTTGCTTAGTACAAAATCCAATGCTATGGGGTATGATGGCATAACTTTTGACATGATTCTGATGACGGTTCCACTGACTTTGGCAACTATCACAGATTTAATTAACACCTCTATTTTGACAGCCGAGGTACCTCTAGTCTGGAAAACAGCCATTGTGCGTCCATTCCCAAAAATAAATGAACCAAAAATCCTTAAAGATTTGCGCCCAATTAGTGTTTTACCCTACCTATCAAAAATACTAGAAAAAGTCGTTTACAATCAGGTTTCACAATATTTAGAAGTAAATAAAATTTTGCCGGAAAACCAATCGGGCTTTAGGAAAAAAAGGGGTACTTCAACAGCTCTCCTCGATGTAATAGATGAGGTCTTGACAGCTCAGGACTCAGGACAGGGCACAATCTTGGTACTACTGGATTTTTCGAGGGCGTTTGATTGTATTAACGTTCAGCTGTTACTCTCTAAGTTGCGCTATTATGGTTTTGACGAACATTCAGTGCGCTGGTTCCATAGCTATTTTGAGAACCGTAAACAAATTGTTAATTTATCAAAAAAGGACGGTTCCTGTTCAATGTCTGATCCATGTGTGGTGAATAGAGGCGTGCCACAGGGATCTATTTTGGGTCCTCTTTTGTTTATCCTGTACAGTAGCGACATTATAAGCTGTATAAAGTTTTGCAAATATCAGCTTTATGCCGACGACTTACAAATTTTCATGTCATTTTATCCAAAAGATGTCGCTTCGGCAGTCGAAAAGATAAATGAGGATCTCAAACGATTGTCGGAATGGTCCGCCATGAACTGTCTGGTACTCAATCCTTTAAAAACGAAGTACATGGTACTTGGGTCTTTAAAGCAGTCAAACACTATCGTTGGTAAATGTCCTACCATCGTTGTCAACGACGTAAGTGTCGATCGAGTTGATGAGACACGAAACCTGGGACTATTGTTTGATACCAATCTGCGATTTGAAAATCATGTGGTGGAAACTGTTCGTGTCTGTCTCTATCGATTAAAGGTATTGTACAATTTTCGAAATTTTATCAGTGTTGGTCTTCGAATGAGGCTCTGTGAAGCGTTAGTGCTGTCTAAACTTAATTATTGTCTTCCAGCTTATGGCCCATGTCTTCTTGCACGCTCACAGCGCCTCATTCAAAGAGTACAAAATGCTTGCGCTAGATACTGCTTTAATATTCCACCTCGAACTCACGTTACACCATTCTTAAATAAGGCGGGAATGTTAAAGATGACTGCTCGTCAGGAACTGATGTTTGCTTGCCTGCTTTTCGATACTATCCAAACCAAAACACCTTCCTATTTATTTCAAAAACTTACATGGCACTCAAATAATCACCACCGACCCAGGTCGTCAAGAGCGGTTATCTTACAGGTCCCGCTACATCGGTCAGCCGCTTTCAGAGGGAGTTTTCGCTACTGTGCAACAAAATGTTGGAACAACATCCCTCCGCCTATACGTAAACTAAAAAACAAATTCAATTTCAAAATTAAATACAAATTACATCTTTTGAACCAACAAACCAACAAAACTTAGCGGAAATTCCCTCCTGTTTTCGAGAACTCGAAGCTCAAGCCAATGTTTCATTTATATTTATGGAAATGTACACACACAAAAAGTAATACACATACACACACACACATAGTTACAATAATTAGAGATTACTACCTCACTTTAACACGTATACTTAGAATAAACGTACACACACAACGCGGTCATTTTATAGCCTGTGTAAATAAAAATGCGTTGCACAAAATTCAAGGTCCTGGCAGAATACCAGCGATGTGGCTAGCCACATCATTATGCTGAGCCAGCGCCTATTCTGTACCACGACACATGGTTTTGTATTTAATTTGTTTGAACGTTAGTTCTAAGCTGCATGCCTCTTTTTGATATTTTAACTTTATTTTTTTTCTTGTGTTTCAATTTTTACCATGTATGTTGTGGAAAAGAATTAAAGAATTTATCTATCTATCTATCTATCTATATGATGCCCATGGCCGCTTTCTATCATCGCACTTCTCGCCGTCGGCAGGGCATTCATCCTCACACCTTAGAACCTAAGTTCTAAGGTGTGTTAATATTAATTGTCAGTATGGGATTCTTCCAGAAAAGAGTGTATAGTGTATACCTACATTTTTAAAGGGTCGGCAATGCGCTTGTGACACCCCTGGAGTTGCAGGCGTCCATAGGCTGCGGTGACCGCTTACCATCAGGCGGGCCGTACGCGGGCCACCGACGTGGTATAATTTTTTTTAAAATATTTTTGGCGTATATGGAAAATAATAAATTTCAAATATTATACATGAATATGACGTGTACAGAACCTCTTACTAATGGTATAATCACCTATTATAATGGAACAAAGTATTTTCTTAAATCAGACGATATCATCTGTCCGTACGGTAAAAGTAAAAGATGACTTATTTTTTAAATAACAGCTGTATTACCAACTCAGTAGCCTTAATCGCTTGCGTTAACCTTAAAAGACAATAATTATGCCCAAAATTAAAATAGACATTTATGTGGTCAGTAATGGCAAGCCTTAACTATAGGTAGACTAATAAAGTTCGTAATAGAGTATTTTCATGAGTTTTACAAATGAGCCCTATTTTTTTTCCTAATCCTATTAATAAATATTAGACTCGTTATATCCAGCTAAAATGAAAATGTCTAACATAATAATTATGTTTTACATAGATTTGTTACCATTTTCCGCGATACTTCGGATACTTATCAAACAGCCCTCGTATATTTTTCTACATCTCAGTATGACTACAGTCTACCGTGCAAAGCAAAAACTACTATGAATATACAGAATGTAACATTTAGATCGGTCAGTATGATGATATGACATACGAAGATCGGTTCTTAAGCACCATGTCATCGATTTAAGTAACAATGAAAACTGCATTTATACATTTAATAAAAACTTGTACTCAGCTTGTGAATCGATCCCCGATGTTTTGAAAAATAAAACTAACACTATTTCTATTTAGATATTGACTGTGTAGCAGTAAATCTTACTTCTTAGTAAATCTTTAATATCCTTTAATTTATTTTAGTAGGTGTTGGAAATGAGTAGGTACCAACTTCGTTGCCTCGTTACTTCGGCTTCGGCACGCCTTCCAAAGGTCCGGGACACCATTGTCCCGTGAGCGGAAAACACATACAATAATAATCGTATGGCATTAATTTTTCGAACCGTGAGATCTTCCAGAAGACAGTACGGTTGCGAGTTTTGTTTGCACGTCAGTCCGAAACAAATAATGGTCAAGGAAGAGTTTATCGGATCTATGTTAGCAGGCCAGGCTGTACAAGTATGTGCGCTTAGCTTAGCTTAGATATAATGGAACACTGGATTGTACCTATTATTTCATTTCAAACTTGTACTGCTCCTATCTATCGGTTGATTAAAGAAACTGCACACAAGTTTTCTAGAATGTTTTCGCCATAAAAAAAGAAACAAATATTATTTATATTAAGTTATTAAAATACTAGAAGTTAAGTTTTATGTTCATTATTGTGTTCTTTGATGATAATGTTTTACGGTGGCAGTTCCAAAAACTCGCACGAAGCGTTTCGCTTCCTCTTTTATTGTGAGAACAGCCAAGCTGTGGAACTCCTTGCCGGAATCCTTGTTCCCTGAAAACTACAACCTTACGGTCTTCAAGATGAGAGTGAACCGGTTTTCACTAGGTAAGCGCGCTCCATCCTAGACCACAATATCGCTTACCATCAGGTGATTTGTGGTCAAGCGCAAACCTAACAGGAGTAAAAAAAAATCTAGGTAATAAATATTCTAGACAGCAACTAAATATTAAAAAATACACAGAGTTTTTGTGTATAAGTTAGAAGCTGATGTCTTGATATATAAACTGAATAAAAGCTAACAATATAAATAGTATAAATACGTCATCTAGCATCGACAAAATAAAAATCAAATTATGTAATTATGTATTAATATTTATTTTGATTGATTAAATAATGAAATAAAAGCTAACAATAAAAAATCAGAGTCAAAATTAGCTACGCATATGAACAACTAAACTCTCATCCCCTTACAATACAACTTATATGATGTTTTCATGTACGTAGCTACTTTAAACATAATTAACACACAACACACACATACACATGAAACATAAATATTACTTTTAAAAGTTTCATTATTAATTATTATTATTTATTTAATTATAAGTTAAATACGTACATGTACCTAAATAAAAAGTAAATTTCCTAATCATAGTATTAATATTAATTTGTGATTTAATCTTATAAGTCTTGCTCTAGTGCTTGCACCTTCCTCATTATCATTACATTAATTATAAACATTTCATTCTAAGTAGTATCAGGCTGGCAATAACAATGTGCAAAAAGAACAGCAGTACGACTTTCTTTAGTAAATCTGCCTTATTGATAGTACTACTTTATGTTTTTCTTACGTTGTGACTCCTTACTTGGCTTACTTGTCAATTACTCTCTTTTAGAATAAGGAACTTTAGAACATTTTTTTTATATATAATTGGGGTATAATTGATAGTTTAAAAATGTTATAATTTAAAAATGAAACAGCCCGCATAAATAAAATAAATGACAATTAACACACACACATTACAGCTTTGACCAAAAATATTGAGAACACCATATATTCCTTGTTACTTATAAGTGACCTATTATTAATTTATTACAAAAATAGGCGTGCATGTAAAGTATGAGAATAAATATAAATGTAAAAACCCTAAAAAGAACTTTGGCACATCATATTACATGAAAAACACGGGTGTGATCAATACTTTTGGCCATAGCTGTTATTATTTACACAATACACACACAAATAAACATTCCAATTTTAAATTATGTGATATAATAGAAGCAAAACAGCTCTTGGAACCAAAACATATTGGTGCCAAGATTTTTAAAAGAGTTATTTATTTTATTAATATGACTTCAGTAGAGTAAAAATGTACAAAGCTATATTGGAATAAAAAAAAACACTTGGGAACAATTGCTAGAGAGCTCAATAGTGTACCGTATGATTTTTTGCTCCTATTACAGGCCACCCACACTGTATACAGATTGATTTTGGGATCGTGATCCGAAATAATTGTACATTGTCTAAATTTCAAAGTAGACATCATCACAGTCGGTATGAAGGTTTAGAACTCAAATAGTTTTCTTTTTTTTTACAAATTTTAATGGGAAATACTACTTTTTCATACAACTTGGTTACCCTACCCCACTGTCAACTCCATCAACCATCCGTCAAAGAGAGTAGGGTAACCATGTTTTTTTTGAGATTTTGTATTTTTTTCATCAAAATAAATTAAAAATGAAATGCGTTTGTTTCGTGTCACCATATTTTTTTTGAAATGGCTAACAGATACCAAGTCTAAAAACTGGTCCTTGATCCACGACCCCGAAATCACCCTGTATTAATTATTAACAAATTTGCGTTTGAGTAGGCTTCGGTGTCGGATCAACCGCAGAGGCCAACAAAACAAAAATAAATAAAAAGGTGATGAACGTGACAAACTCAATAATGAAATCCCGGTAAGTGCATTTGACGACCACTTTGGCTTAGTTGGTAGTGATCCTGCCTACGAAGCCGGAGATCTCGGGTATTATTTGTGCGAATATATCGACGCGAGGGTGACCTCAGTGGCGTCTCCCTTGCAAGACGCGCTTTGGCAGTCGCGATGCGATGCGGCGGTCGCGCGCAGTAGCGGTGGAAGTGCGTACGGAAGTGGAGGTTTCTGTGGAAGCGGCAGCGCGGGGTGCGGTGCCAGCGGGGCCGGAGGCGGCAGCGCGGGCGGCAGCGCGGGCGGCAGCGCGGGCGGCGGCGGCAGCGCCGATGACGGCGGCAACGCGGGCGGAGGCGGCAGCGCGGGTGGAGGCGGCAATGGGGGCGGAGGAGTCAGCGTGGGTGGAGGCGCCAGTGCGGGCAGCGGCGGCAGCGCGGACGGCGGCGGCAGCGCGGGCGGAGGCACCAGCGCTGGTGGAGGCGGTAATGGGGGCGGAGGCGGCAGTGCGGGCGGTGCTGGAAGTGGAGGCAGAGCCGGCAGCGGGGGAGGAGACGACAGCGGGGGAGGTGACGACAGCGGGGGAGGAGGCTGTGGAGGTAGAGGTGATGGCTGTACCAGGCGCTAACAATCGTAATCTTTTGACGACCCGCGCTTTGTCGTCTGCCAGTTTCCTGTCAAACAGATTATTGGTAAGTATGGTTTCAGTAGCTGGCACTAAACATTGTTATATTAGGACCTAGAGTACAATAATGTAGTGTATATAAGGATGATAAAAATAATCCGAGTTAATAATCTACATAGCATCAGCATCAAGCTTTGGGACAAGAAACTGCACAGCTGTTGACAGAGCGGGCAAAGTGCAAACTACGTTTTGTTTAAATTGACAAAATACATCTAAGACAACACACACATATGTGTAAATCTGTATAAATAGCTTGTAGAGAAGGTCATATATACAAATGTGTACAATTATTTTGAAACAAAAGGACTTTTCGTCTCTGAACAAAAAGGGTTTCGTAAAAATCGGTCTATTAACGCAGCTATTTATCACTTGGTGTCAAAAGTAATAATTAGCATGGAAAAAAAATAGGTCTTAAATATAAAAAGTCTGAATATTTGTGTCTCTCTATACAGGATGGGCCCTTCAACAGGAGTAAAAAATTAAACTGTGGACTATTTAGCGGGTCAGAAATTATTTCCTAGTGATCTCTGTTGAAAAAAAAAAAGTATTAATTTGATTATTTGTTCTTCTAATATAGTTTGTGTGTATTTTATTACTCTTCTGGAGTTATATTAATGTCATTAAAAAAAAACTGCGTACAACTGAAAAAAAAATACCAGTAATATCCACTAAAACCAAAATGCCAAAACAATTTTCACTCAAAACTAAATACTACCTCAAAAACCGCATCAAGCGCTACTAATCTTAAGGTGTCAAGATCCATTACTCGTAGGTCTTACCTCTAGATTACTCCGAATCGAAAAATATTGAAAGTTTTTTAGACACAAGGAGTTACTGCAGATGCTCTGAGGAGGCGTCCATTTAAATATTTGCTACAGCTACAGGGCCCACCCTGTATACCATCGCCAACACAGTACACTGACTATTCGTGCACTTTATTGAGAGAGACACGAATGAGCAGTTGGTTAACTGCGCTGGCGTTACAAAACACTGACAAGTTATACAGGGTGGAAAGAAAATACGGGCCCCGGAGGGAAAGTACCTTAAAACGTTGAGATAACTCAATTTACTGAAAGAAAACATTGTTTTATTTCTCCTAAGCAATTTAACTGTATTCACAGATTTTTGTAAAAGATACCTTTTTTTAATAAAATGTCTTTATTCCTTTATTGGGCTTTTTTCCTAGACTAGTTCTGTCTCTAATAAGTTTTTGTTCCTTGACAAAAATAGGATCTATTGGTATCAATTGGCATCGAAAATGCTATTTTTTGCTATCTGTAATTTTTTTTAAATCTGTGAATGCAGTTTTAATGCTTAGGAGAAATAAAATAATGTTTCCGTTCAGCAAATTGAGCTATCTCAACGTTTTAAGGTACTTTCCCTCCAGGGCCCGACTTATCTTTCCACACTGTATTTAATGAGAAAAGGCACATATTTTTCAGGTATCAGGGTCACTTTTACGTGTTAATCACTTAAATACAAACTGGACAGCATACAAATGTGTATAACAAATCGGTCATACATTCTCGTTGCTCAGAATAAGGCTTTAAAAACACTTCCCACCCTAGTAATAATTATACAACGACTGCAATCACTGCCATTGTATTAGCCCTATAATGGACAGATTCTTTACAATCTTACCCGCTTAAAAATAATGTTCAGAATCGTTTGGTTGTAAAAATTACCTCCCGCGGGCCAATTTTGTAGTCTTCCCGAATTTAATATTAACCATAACAGTCACATGAGTCTGTGTGATTGGCAGTGAGAATATCCCACTTTACCCTTTCCGCCTGTTGCCGTCTCTTGGTGCAGACATCCCGCACTTATTATATATATGTATATTTTAACCTGTGGTTAGGGCTACGCATTGTAGGGCTTTAGGGTTGTCTAGGGTTGTTAGGACGATAGGACAGTTAGGTTGGTAGGCTACAGCTCTTCCCATAGTTTGTTGGTAAAATCCCCACCATATCAGCCCTAGGACGTCCACTGCTGGACATAGGCCTCCCCCAATTTCATGGGGGGTAAATGCCATAATCGCCACGCTTGGCATGCGGGTTGGCGATCGCAGTATCTCCACCGCACTCTAGGAATGCTGCTGCCCATTCCCCGGTGGTCTTGGTCGTAGTTTAAGGGCATACCCGGGTCCAATCACGGGTTGGTAAAATCACCTACTTGATTTTACACTGTGACTGTTTCTGGAGAAATGTTCATTATGATGCCCACGGCCGCTTTAATAGTACCGCACCGCTCGCCGTCGGCAGGGCATTAATCCTCACACCTTAGAACCTAAATGGTCGCGTACGGTGTTGTTTTATAGGAATTTCCTCCCTCGGAAGCAGTCACCCATCCAAGGACTGACCTCGCCCGACATTGCTTAACCTCGCATACCGCACGCGATACGCGGGCGCCGCTGGGCCACGAACGCTCCTAAAACATCCTGTATATAATGGAAAATAAACGTCAAAGAATACATCGCGAGCAAACCGATCTAATTCCAGTCTAGTTTTCCATCTGGGTTAGCTGGCATTCGCTTCTGTAATTAGCCAAAACGGATGCTGGCAGTTGGCTACTAGACAATTTTTTATGGTGCCATTTGAACCAGTTTTTAGACAGGATAAAAAGTCTATATGGGACCAGGGTACAGTTAGAGCACAACAAAGGCCACAAAGTTGGAACAAAAACGGCTCCTACAAATCAATATTATATTGTGACATCACATTGTAAAAAAAGAACCCACCGTTGCATGGGAATAGTAGAGGGCTGTTCCGAAAGTTTTTAGCTGCTCTCACTCTATTCATGCGATATATGTTTTAATGATACCATTATGCGGGTAATTTCGATATATATGTGTTGGGGTGAAACTGTTGATGAAAGTCGCTTGGGTTTTTTTTGAATTGTGTTTTAAATACGACGTGTCGTCAGCCGTATCGAATATGCGATGAACGGGTCACAATACCAATTTTGTGTTGCGGGCCAATATTAATTATTACGAGTACGTCACCACACTTAACGGAATTTTATACACCGCAAACTATGAATCTTCCCTGTCTATACCAACGTAATCTGTTTCGATTGCATGAAAATCAGCGACAATGAGCAGGTGTGTAGAATATTAGGTCGCGAGGCTAGGGACTGGTCATCATCACAAAAAAAACTTAAATTAAATAAAATCATTTAGTGATTTTAAATTAAAATCAGCAAAACTAAGTAAGGCAGTCATCCCGGGCATTTTCCACCACAGTTGTTAGGGATTTCAAATTTTTAAAAGCCCATACAAAAGGCCTTTTGGTAAAAAAAATGTTGTGAAAAAAATACTTGCTGCTTACAAACGATTTTATCCCAGCTCATAACTATTAAAATTACCCACATAATGGTATAAATAAAAAATATATCGCATGAATAGAGCGAGAACAGCTAAAAACTTTCGGAACATCCCTCGTACATTACTACAGAGGCCGGGACGAAAGGGGTTGCCGGCCGAAGACATATAGACGGCCGAGTACACCGAGGCTGGATAGGTCTGAGGCGGGCAACCCCATATTTCCCGCCGAGGTATGTATCGTGCTTTTCTCAAACATGCAATGAAATAAATAACAAAAAAATCAAAGTTTTATTTTTAATACGCATAGTGGCAGAATGTCATGATGCCTGTGCCACAAATTTATGTGGAATGGAAATTAAAAAAGAGGACTTTGCCGGCCTAGGCCTGCAAGATTTGTGTGAAATTCCATTAACGACCTCTTGTCCAAGCCGCACCTGAAACGTCACACTTTGCTGCCTATTATAAGGAACATGACATCAATATTTCATTGCATGTTTGAGAAAAATAAGTAAATTGCTGTTATGGCCGCGAACTGCTGCGTTTAGGTACATACATTCAACTAATTTAATTTCTGGGCTACTTTGCACCTTGTCTCAGTAACAATAATATAAGATCTCCAGCAGCTTTCATATTGATTTTCATTATGACAAGGTACGAAGTGGCTCACAAATCGAATTGGTTGACCATAAATAGTGTCATGCAATAATTTTTTGTTCTTTCATAGGGATTATTTTAGTACCACTTAGGGCCGGTTGCACCACCTACGATCACAGACTGGTCAACGTTAAATATGGCGCCGGCAGCTGTCATCCCATAGTAACTTGTCAAACTTTCCATACATTTAAATTTTAACGAACACAGCTTACGATTACAGACGATTTGGTGCAACCCAGCCTTAATATACTATTGGCGGATAACAAAATTGAATTATTGGGCCAGTTGGGCTGCTCAAATTTGAGCGAGATGACGTTTCGCTGTGCACTACCTATTCTAAATATCTATCTCTAATATATACCTATCTCTTATTTTATCTTAGAAGCGCTCGTGGCCCAGCGGTGCCCGCGAACCGGTAGAAAGAAAGGTGCGGTATGCGAGGTTAAGCAATGTGGGCGCAGGTCAGTTCTTGGATGGCTGACTTCTTTGAGTGGTTACTAATCAATCAATCAATCAATATTTATTTGCAATAAATAATAATAGATGTCATAATTACAATTTTAGTGTCATGTATTTTGCTTGCAAGCAAGCGTGCAAATATTCAAGAGAGGTCTAGTATGTCATAATTTAATTCATTAGTATTTAAAAATTTAAAATGTCTAAAGTTGCTCAGTAATTATAACAACAATAGTTAAATTACATATCATTACATTTCTTCATTCGTTTACATTAAATTCTATATATTTTTAAAGCTGTAAAAGCACTTATCAAGAAGCCATCTCGTTAAACTGCACCTGAGCTCATTTCCTTCTTGTATTTGCAAGTTCGAAGGCAAATGATTATAAATTTTAATACACATGTTGTAAACGTTTTTGTCGTAAATTACTTTTTTACTAACCAGTTTAGGCATTCGGGACATAGTTCTTTCTCTTGTTTGCCTTTGAGTCATTTCGTTACGTGTTATGAAATAATAAGGATAGGATTTTACAAAAATAAAGTTTTTTTTTTAAATATATAGACAATATATAGTGGGAGTATTTTCATTCTTTTGAACAGTGGAGTGCAGCTGTGATCATAACGCGCTTTGCAAATAGCCCTTACACATTTTTTTTTGGATCTTGAAGATTCGTTCTACGTCAACAGAGTTACCCCAAAGTATCAATCCATAACTCAACATAGAAGATACGTAACCATGATAAGCTACTAGTGCTGCTTCTGCTGAAACTTTCTCTCTCAGTCTTTTTAGAGCAAAAATATATCTATTTAATTTATCACAAGTCTGTTTAACATGTTCCTTCCAGTTAAGATGCTTATCAATGGTGATGCCAAGAAATATAACTGAGTCGACTTTTTGAACCTGAGACGACTTTTCTAACTGAGCGCTCCCGTGCTTTGGAAAGCACGTTAAGCCGTTGATCCCGGCTGCTGTCTATGACAGCAGTCGTTAAGCCAAGTTAAAGGCCTTCGGGCAGCTTGAGAACTTCTAACAGTCAAGTTGCCCACTCACTTGACAAAGGGGGGTTCGAAGCTGCACCACGTCCGTAAGGAGTACCCACCGTTACCCTACACGTGACCCCTGGGTGGTGCTAAAAGTGTGAAAAAACTGGCAACCGTACTTGTCTTCTCGAAGATCTCACGGTTCAAAAATTAAATGCCATACGATTTTTATTATTTATACCTATCTCTTCTATATACAGGATGATTCGGGAGACGTGAGCAAGATCAACACTACAGATTCAGTAGATCATAAGCTACTGCTTCGTGCCACTATTAGTGAAATTAACGTTCATTTATCTTTAGTGCTGGAAACAAAATGTTTTAAATTATTTACGAAATTCATGATCAGAATACTTCAGTCAAGTGATACGTGTCAAATTGAATGTCATCTGAGGCCGATTACTTTTGAAATTTCGTTTCTTACTGAATGTGACAATTTACTTTATTCGTAATCAAACATTCAAAAATCGAATTCAAAAATCAAAAAATTTAATCTTTATAAACCTGTGGTTGTAGGGTGACCATGATTGTAGAGAATTAAACTTTAACTTAACAAAAAATAAAATACAGAAAAAAGGTATGGGGGTTTCACTTACTCGTACATACAATGGTGAACGATTCATTGCCATTTAATATGTATGTAGTGTTGGTCCTGCTCACGTCTCCTGAATCACCCTGTATATTGACGACCTGTTTAGCCTAGTTGGTAGTGACTCTGCCTCCGAAGCTAGAGGTCCCGGGTTCGAATCCCGGCCAGGGCATTTATTTGTGCATTTTTCACGGATATTTGTTCTTGGGTCTTGGATGTTTTCTATGTATTTAAGTATGTATTTATCTATATAAGTATGTATATCGTCGTCTAGTACCCATAGTACAAGCTTTGCTTAGTTTGGGACTAGGTCGCTTTGTGTAAGATTGTCCCCCAATATTTATTATTTATTTATTTATTTATATTGTGATATGCAATAACGTGATGTATAAAAGAACCAACCGACACTTTGCCTCCGATGCGTCTAAGGCAGCTAACAATTCCGGCAACTTCCGCTTCGCTCTTTGGTTATTTTCATTGTTGACACGCTCCCTTGCCGCCGCTTCATTAAGCTCTCTGAAAAACAACACATTCAATCAACACCCGCCAGCGGAAGAATCCTTAAAAATAAGAAATTTCAAGTTTTATTCTCACATATTCCTTAGTTACACACTGTACATTATTCGTATGCGAGTTTTAATACATTGCACGGTTTGACAGATCCATTGCACTTATTTTAACACGGTAACCAGCAATGAAATGAAACTCGCGTGCGACACACACACGGTAATTATTATCACGTTTGAAGTAAAACTTGCAACGCACAGAGCGCGGCGCGACGCGCCGGCTCGGCGAAGTTAATCTACCCTCCAAGTCTTTTCTCAAGCCCGAAGCACCGCGCAAGTTAGTAGTATGTCAACAAAACATACGCGCGCTTGACAACAAGACACAGCATTTAGAAATATTACTCTACGGAACTAGCTGCAATGCGACGTACTCGCTATTACCGAACACTGGTTAAATTTTGCTAAATTAAAATGTGTTTCTTTAGACGACTACACGTTAAATTCGAAGACTACCGCTCATAAGTATTTAGGCACCCATACCTTTTTCCATACATGTGTATACAAATGTGACTTTCAGAAATACACTGCCAAGTCAGAGTCCCTTGACAGTTTTGCGTGCATTTTGCATTTTTTATTTAGCTGACTTATTGAGCCTTAAATCGGTGCCAGGACTCCGCTTTAAAATGGTAGTTTTCTTTTTGAAATTACTAAAATAACTACTAATTACTGGTTCATAGAAATGTGTACTGTGTTTTTTGCATGAACCAGCAATTAGTGGCGCCGCTTGCAGTCATGGCCGAGCCGTTAGCATTACTTATTGAGCGTGTGGTAGCCCAGGAGCGTGTGGTAGTGCATTGCCGTTGGCTCGCTTGCTGGGCCACCCGTATTTAACGGGGACTCACCTGGCAGGGCTTGACCTAGCCGACGGACAAAGCATGAATGAAGTCGTCCTTCATAACCGATTCTGACGCGCAAACGCTCACCCTAGCCACCCGTCCTTAGTTCCGAACGGCGTCGGATTCCGCTAAGAGTGGCACAGCCACGTAAGGCTTCCCCAGATCCCTCACAGGTCTGAAAGACGAGTCGAACGTACCTCTTGAGCGCCTCTTTCTCAGCCTGAAGGACCTCCAAATCCTTCGCCTGCGAATTATTGTACTCCATCTGTATCCTAAGTGCCGACAGTGTACTCTCCCGTGTGCTGTTGACTTTATTCACTATCTCCCTGAGTATAACAGAACATAACTATAAAAGCCGGGAAGGCATGGCGCGCCGCTTGTGTTAAGAGTCCGCAGTAAGCTCGGTTCTCCATACAAATGTAGTATCGCTCTCATTTTAAAACGTCATGCTAGAATAACATGAAGCTTCGTATATACGTAGAATGGGATCCGGTATATCTAGGTCGGAAATTAGTTTCTGTTGCCTGAAATTATAATGGAGAAAAAATACAAAACAACTCAAAAAATCGCTGTATTTGTTTTTTCTATTACAATTTCTAGCAACAGATAATTTCCGACCTAGATATGGCGGCTCCCATTGTGTATACAAAGTTTCATGTTATTTCAGCAAGGTGTTTTAAAATTAGAACGAAACTACGTTTGTATGGAGAATCGAGTTCAGCCGAGCATACTGGGGACTTTTAAGCGTAACACGTAGACTCGTATTGCGCGGTTTGAAAGATCTATTATAATGAAACTCGCATGCGAGACTCGTTTGTGTGTATAGAGGCCTTAATGAACGGGCGAGTGCAAGCGAGATTGCTCCGCTATGCGACTCATTCGCTTCTGAGCCGGCAAAATAAATATTTTGGGACATTTTTATACACAAATCGAACTAGTCCAATAGTAAGCTCAATAAAGCTTGTGTTAGGGGTACGAGTACTAGACGACGATACATTTAATAGATATATTCTTAAATACATAGAAAACATCCAAGTCTCAGGAACAAATGTTTCTGCTCACCACAGAAACAAATGCCCTTACCGGGATTCGAACCCGAAACCTCTAGCTCCGAAGGCAGTGTCACTAGCGACTAGGCTAAACAGGCCGACATTAAGGGACGAATGTAAAACAATAGTGAAGGAATCGATGTTGTATGAATTTTGTAACGCTATGGTAAGCGACTAGCCGTGAGTTAAAAATGTACGTAATTGAAACAAACAAATGTAAAAAAACTAACCAAGTGCGAGTGGGACTCGCGCACGAAGGGTTCCGTACCATTATCTATAAAAACTGCAAAGAGTCTCGCACTTGGCCGGTTTTTAATATTTTTTGTTATAGCGGCAACAGAAATACACCATCTGCGAAGATTTCAAATGTCTAACTATCGCGGTTCTTGAGGTACAGCCTGGTGACAGACAGACGGACATACAGTGAAGTCTTAGTAATAGGGTCCCGTTTTTACCCTTTGGGTACGGGAACCTAAAAATACGAGGAAATATGAAAATTACACGAAAAACTCAAATGCACAAAGGCACGGCGCGAGTTGAGCGGCTAGCGGAATTAGCCACTGACCGCAATCAAAAATATGTGTGAGTGAAACCACAGTCTTGATATGCACTGTGATATGGATCCAGTGCGTATAAAAACTGCGCTGTCATAGTATAAGGAGCAAAAAATTCGAAAGACGCTTCCTTTTTGTAGTAATCTCTTGTGTCTCAAAAATTATATATTTTTTCGTTATGGAGATTTTTTTATATAAAGTTATGACCTCCAGGCTCCAAGTAATGGATCTTGGCACCAAGCGATTATAGTGCGGCAGTCATTGCTTTTTTTGAGGTAGCATCAAAGTATTTGTAGGTACTTGGTAGTTGTTCCAAATTATGGGGTTTATTTACATCGGAGGACGATCATCATCGGAGACGTAATCAAAAGTTAATTTTTCAGACTCTACACATCATCGCCTTTTCAATGTAATAGTTGTTACATCGAATAAAACAAGTTTAACTTTTCAACTTTTTACTAAAAAAATAATAACGCCATACTTAAATCATGGTCACCCTATCACTTTTGACACACGTTGTATGAGGGATGACAAGACGTCGTGGGGTGTAGGGTGACCAAGTTGTATGAAACATTATTTTTTCTGTTAGTAATTTGAGAATTTATAGTCAATATTGTAAGTAGTAACTGTGATATCATTTTTATTGAGTTTGTCTTTCAATACTTCATCGAGTCAAATAATTGTTGATCACGTCTCCGACGTCATCCTGTATATTGCATAATAATTAAAAAAAATTTTTTAATTAAAACCATTTGGAAATCATTTCAGGAGAGCTGAACAGTCGTTTAATTTTTCGCTCCTATTAGAGGTAGTCAGGTCTACAGTTCACAGAGCCACTAGTATACAGAAGTACAAACGATACAATGGTCGCGTACGGTACGGTTTCAGAGGAACTTCCTCCCTCGGACGCTCCGGTTGTGGAATGAGTTCTCTGCCGAGGCTTTCCCGACGGACTACAGTATGGGGTTCTTCTAGAAAGGAGTGTATAAATTCTTAAAGGGTCGGCAACGCGCATGTGACACCCCTAGGAGTTGTAGGCGTCCATAGGCTGCGGTGACCGCTTACCATCAGGCGGGCCGTACGCTTGCTTGCCACCGACGTGGTATTAAAAAAAAACAACTACAACAAATAAACAAGAAAGAAAGGTTGTTGTTACCGCATGGCGTAAGCCAATTCAGTCACGGTGGCTAAGTTATCCATTAGCGCGGTATGTGCTGACTTGAGCGTTTGCAGCTCTAGCGTTGCATTGTTTAGATCCGACTGCAATAACGCGACTGCCTGTTCGTCTCGGTTCTCATCTGATATTGCTGGGTACATTTGTACAATGGTGTTGTCCGCCACCTCATTCCGACACTGCGGGCAGGATTTAGACCTAAAAAATAACAATACAAATATAAATATTTAACCCTTAAGGGCACCCTTGACTGAACTCGATTTTCCATACAAACGTAGTCGCGTTCTCATTTTAAAACACCGAGCTGAAATTACATGACACTTTGTATACACAATGGGACCCGCCATATCTAGACCGGAAATAAGTTCCTGTTGCTATAAATTGTAGTAGAAAAAAAAATACAGCGAGTTTTTGAGTTTTTTTGGTCTTGTGTGAAAACCTTAATAATCGCTGTATTTTTTTCTCCATTATAATTTCAAGCAACAGAAATTAATCTCCGACCTAGATATGCCAGGTTGTACCTAACCTACTACAAAATAAAATAATTAATAATAAATTCCCTAATAAATAATACAACAATAAATGTTTGACAATAATTTAATAAAATGAATAATATTTTACAGCTTGATTTATTAACGCCCGATTTAATGTTATTTGATTTATTTAAGTTTCGTTTAATTAATTTGGCCAAGTGATCGTCTAGTAACATACCTACGTTGTGTGCCGCGTAACCCAAATTCTTTAATGTGAAACAAACAAGATCTGAACTCTTCACTACCTAACCTATAGCCCTACCTTTAGCCTAGCCCTAGTCCACTATTCCTAAGGAATTGCACTACCCATTTTCCTAAACCTATCACAATTTTGATTATAGAAAAGGTTAAGTACTAATCTTTGCTTTACCTACTGTATGCTTCTTTATATAAACAAATAATTATTTGTTTTTTATTAATTATCCCCCACCAGACTACCTGAGGCCGGGCTAAGCGTAACACAGTAGCCATTGGTTTTTAAAGAAAGGCAAATTTTCCTTAAAAGCCATAATTTTTCCCTAAATCAAAATTATTTCATCATAAAACACTGATACTTGATTTCCTAGCTAGCTAAGAATAATTTTGATTATTATTGTATGGTGCGACTCTTTCACTACCATACAATGCTACTGCTTACGCCTGGATGGGTGACAGACCTCCTAGCTACGTATTTATACCTATTTTATTTTATTGAATTTTTAATAGGTATTTTTATATGACCTATGAATCTACCAATGCTTCGTAACCTAGACTTGCTGATGAGAAGAAGCATCAAAGAAACTCACCAGATAGTCATATCGATGATTAGAGGAATCATCTATTAATTTAAGCTTGATAAATAAATTCTAGTAATTTATTAGTACTGACGCTAACATTCTTATATACAAGAGTTGAGGTACAAAGTTGTATCTAATGAAAATAAACCACCTCGTCACTAACTCCCTAAAAACCTAGTTTCCATAAAGTGGTACACTCAATATCGACTATTCAGGGCAATTCATATGAAATATTTGAACCTAATCGATACCTGAAATAGTGAGCACTCATTTACTCATGATAGAAATGCGAGCATTATTCCACTCATGATAATAGATAAAATTGACTCGTAGACTGCTCCGCCTGCTACAATGTCTAGAATTATTTCATCTTTCTGAAGCAATTCTATATTCTAATCATAACTGGAATTATTTTACCTCAATGATCAAAGTAAATTAAATGTAGTTACACCTTTAAACCATATTTCAAATGTAGCCCATGAAACCCCATAGTTCATAACCACATTTGGAAACCATTATTCACAATTTACCTTTACCTACTTATTCACGTCTACCAAACTTCCTACAATCACTAACAACCTATTAAATGAAACCTAGTTCCCTAAAACCAACCCTAATAATTATTTAGCCCTAACACCCTATTACCTATTACAAATGACTTTAAACCTAACTCTACTCTCAACTAGTCCCTACTCTAGTGTAAGCAAAACCCAATTATTTAATAGTGTCATGAAATGTGAATCCTACTATAACCTAAGCTGTAACGTTCGGTAGGCTAGATCGAGATAGGCAACCTAAAGCCTGTGTATTTGCTCCATTCACAACCGTCCGGAGACTAAAGGGATCTGTGAATGTTGCGCCCTAACGTATATAAGGTAAGTACATAAATATATTTAATAAAGAATGAACTTCAGGCGCACACAAGATCTCTACGAGTGAACACCGTTCATAGCGGTCGACTTATTGGAAATTGCGACCTTCTCGCATCAATCTGTGGCTAGACCCCAAAGCACGTAAGAGTATATCATCATCTATGTTGGTAAAGAGATGATGCCAAACCCTCTTAAAATTGGTAACAAAACTAATAGGATTCCAAGCTGTATCTCTTTTTCACCTCGATGGTGAGATCCAACTTGTTAAATAGACCATGCTATTCAGACATTGATCTGGCTCGATATCAATCAAAACACACAAAAATCATAAAATAAAATCTAAATTCACAGTTGAATAACTCACCATAATTCAAAGTATTTGCACCATAATGAACCACTCAACTATGATAACGGTAATTAATAAAATAGTACCTTGAATTATCACTACGTTAAAACGAGCCAGCTTCAAATGACAATCCGCACAACAACACAAGTAAGAATAAGCACCCCGAATCGAACCCCACACGCTATTTATACCTTGATCTGTGTTAGCCATCAAAATTGAAGCCTTTGAGTGAATTGTCCGCAAGCTTAATTACCCTACAGTCCAAGCAATACAACACCTTACGTCAAGCAAATGTGGTCGCAAATCACTTGTTTCATGCAATACATACGCTCTTATTGAAATGAATTGTACTCGCGGGCAGGTGCAATAACAAAATAACAAGCTTCGCTCAAGCGAAACAACACCTTACGTCTTGCATATACGATCGCAATTTGCTTGCTTTAAATACTAGATACGTTCTTATTGAAACTCATTATACTTGACGAGCTGGTGTATCAATATGAATAGGTATATTTTAGTATTGTGGGTGGCGTTCCAATTGTGCTTACATTTTATTACTTCATTTTATTTAACGTTATATTTTTATTTATTACTGATGAAATACTTATGATTAATATATTAATATTTCTTTAGCACTCATTAAAGAATAAGAATGTACTTTGACAACATAGTTCTAGTTACAAGGTCCCATGTGCACACAAAGTTTCATGTTAATCCAGCAGGGCGTTTTGAAATGAGAAGTTTCGCTCTCGTCGAGACGTTTATGAGAACCGACCTGACTGCGGACTCTTAAGACGGTTTTAAGGTATTGAATATTATTTAAATGTAAACTTTATTTTCACGCCCGTAATAATTAATAACAAGCTTCGACAGCAGCAGAGGGCCTGCTCCGAACTTCGAAAATCGAACTTCGTGTCGTGTCGTCCCTTTCTGGCATATAGTGTATAACACGAGAGTGAAAGGAACAGCGCGATACGAAATTAGATTTTCGAACCGAGTTATTTTTCAGGTCTAAATTCGAACTTCGTATGGTGCCGCCCCTTTCACTCATATACTCACCTACTGTATGACAGAAGAGTAAAGTGGAAAGCACCATACGAAGTTTGGACCAGAGGTCGGCGGGGTGAGCTATTTTTACGTCATTAATGACATGTTGCTGTGTCTTGTAGATATTAATATGGATAAGGTGTAAGATCCATAAAGAAATATTAAAAGAAATAAAAACTGGTACCTATGATTAAACTAAAGTGAAAACGCATTACAAAAAGCTTTTTTATTTATTGTAAATTTTCTGTATCTTGTAATAAATAATTATAAGTTTTTCTATATTTTCAAGTTTTAATAAGTTTCGTTCGACTTGAGTTTAGCAATGCACCGAGGAGAAGTTTCATAAGTTGCGAAACTTCTATGGAGAATATTCTCTGGAACTTAAATATAATAAACAATCTTATCGTGTCAGGACCGACGTAGACACACGCCATTTTAAATATTATGCCTGCCTGGTTTACTAATATGTGGCGTGTAATATTATATATTACACAAAATAAGTTGCTTTCATGTAATTTCTCGGAAATTTCCGAGAACATTTCTGCAATTTGTACATTGATACTTGAGTTCAGAATCCAATTATAGATACGAAAAAAAAAAACTTTCTACATCCACTGAAGTGATTGGAGTGAAATTGCACATTAAATTGTACAATACAGTCTTCTAATTTCTGAATGACAGAAGCCAATGACGACCAGTTTATAACAGCTCTCACTTGATCTAAGGTTAAAAATGCATCTACAATAGATATTCTTGAAATTTATTTAGGGCATATTCAATTATATGAAAATTCTCAACAGTATATTTTAGTTTAATTCGTAATTTTTTGGATTATATAATTCTTTTCGCCACTATTATCGACTTTGCTTCTAGTTAAAACTGTTGCCCCACTAAGCGGGAAGCGGTGCAAAATAGATTAATCACATTCCGTAGGTTCTAATAGAATTCATTCAAGCTTTACTTTACTTACTTACTTACTTACAAGCTCGTAGCAGAAAGGCAGCCTAAATAAAATCATTTCATTAGTTCATAATTATACTGTTTTTCACGTAAGAAGAGTCCAGTGACAGCTGTCAACCCAGTACAAATTATGTCATTATACGTCAAAAATGACATAATTAGTACTGGGTTGACAGCTGTCACCGGACTCTTCTTACGTGAAAAACAGTATACACATGGGGCATTTACCATTGAATAACAAGGTATGTCCATGTTATACAAAATCTGAAGACAGCTCACCCCCGCCGACCTCTGGTTCGGACACATGAGTAAAGAAACGAACAGAGACAAATCTTCATACAACCGCTCTGCGATAGGTACACTACTACAAGCGCAACGCGCGTGTAGGCGTGAGCACCAATTCTTCGTCACGCACGCAGAGAAACCGGTTTGAACTGGCTCACTTTGTGCTCAAACGCAGGGTGTACGAGTCGCGCGTCCCGCATCGCGGTTTATTTCGTCTTTACGTTTTGAGTGGTATGCAAATACAAGTGGAAAGATAGTGTAAATATGGTTTACTGTACTGTGTGTATGAACAACAATAGAAAAAACAAAGACATATCTTATTTTAATTATCCCAAAGACTCCATTAGGTAAGTAAAATGTTTATTAAGTACCTACTTATGTCTAATACATATCTTTAATGTATTAGATATTTTATAAAACTAGGTGGTTCAAAAACGTATTGACCGTTGTTAGGTATCGATTTTGGCTGTTTTTTGTAAGTAGTAAATTGCACAGAATGAATATTGAATAAGTAAGTATAGGTATGCCTAACTCATAAATGGTGTATTATATTATGGTAATAGCTAAAATAGGTACATAACGACAGTTGTGCGAGAATATTTTTGAAATTTAAGTGTCAATTCGGCCATTAAAATACATTTATTAAAAAACAAATACTATGAAAACAAAATCTTTAGAGTAAGTAATTTGTAATCAATAAATATTAAAAAACTAATCATTATTGTGTTTGTTTTGTCCGCCAGCGCCAACCCTATTACATTAAGTGCGTGCTCTTTAAAACCTTAAGGCCTCTGTACACACATCAAGAGAGTCGCACGCGAGTTTCATTAACGACCTATTTAGCCTAGTTGGTAGTGCCTCTGCCTCCGAAGCTAGAGGTCCCGGGTTCGAATCCCGGCCAGGGCATTTATTTGTGCATTTTTCACGGATATTTGTTCTTGGGTCTTGGATGTTTTCTATGTATTTAAGTATGTATTTATCTATATAAGTATGTCGTATCGTCGTCTAGTACCCATAGTACAAGCTTTGCTTAGTTTGGGACTAGGTCGATTTGTGTAAGATTGTCCCCCCAATATTATTATTATTATTATTACATTGCGGGTTACCGTGGTATAAAGAGTTCAATAGATCTATCAAACCGCGCAATGTAGTGAAACTCACATACGACTCTCGTGTGTAAATAAGGCTTTAGTCTCTCCGTTTCTTTACTCATCTGGTTCGGTTTTCGAATTTCGGAGTAGACCCCCAGGACCTTGGTCGAGAGTGGCGCCAACTGGCGAACACAAAACCGGTACCCCTCATTGTACCCTGATCATATATACTCGTAACCAGGGCTCGGAAAACGGTATTCTGTCCATACAAAAATACCGGTATTTTTTTAGTTCTTATCGTTCTTTCGTCTACTATTTCATGTTTAATCAGGCAATCTAACAATATGAAGTAATAACCCAAATACATTATTGAGTCCTACATAAAGAGCATAAACTAATTAAAAATATTTGGCTATTTCAGGATTTTGAGATTAACCGGTTCCGAGCCCTGCTTGTAACTGCAAATAAATTATTTGACTTTCACTTTAGTCTTTCTGTAAGCTGGGATCACACTGAACATTTCAAACCATTCCGAATGGTTAGACAAAGGCCAGACTACTGAAAGTAAGCTTACAAAATGCATACGCAACATTGTTTTCTCAAAAATGCGATGAAGTTTGTCATTACGTGTTTTATAAACAGGCTTATAACGTTGCAGGCGCAACAATCCGGAGAACTGTAAAGGAATTTCATACAAAATTTAAGGCCTAGGCCGGGGAGTAATTTTTATTTAATTTTAATGTCACAGATGGCGTCTGTTGTAGTACATTACTACAGAGGCCGGGACGAAAGGGGTTGCCGGTCGGAGACGGCTGAGCGCAGCGAGGCCGGATAGGTCTAAGGCGGGCAACCCCAAATTTCCCGCCGAGGTATGTATAGTGCTTTTCTCAAACATGCAATGAAATACGTAAACAACAAAAAAATAACAAAATTTTATTTTTCATACGCATAGTGGCAGAATGTCATGATGCCTGTGCCACAAATTTATGTGGAATGGAATTATTACAGAAGGACTTTGCCGGCCTAGGCCTGCAAGATTTGTATGAAATTCCATTAACGACGTCTTGTCCTAGCCGCACCTGAAACGTCATACTTCGCAGCCTATTATAAGGAAAATAACATCAATATTTCATTGCATGTTTGAGAAAAAATTGTTTATTGAGGGGTGTATTTTTTATTTCATTGCATATGTTTGAGAAAAGCACTATACAAATCTCAGCGAGAAACGTTGGGCTGCAGGCAAAGTTTGGCAGATATTTTAAAATTTAAAAGATGATAACGTTTTGTTAAATTAAATTTAAAAAAACCGGCCAAGAGCGTGTCGGGCCACGCTCAGTGTAGGGTTCCGTAGTTTTCCGTCCGTCACATTAAGTTGACATATTAAGTACAGAAACACAAAACCTTTGAAAGCACGTCATTTCATTGTGATTTTGTAGAAATGACAGGTACAATAAACACCTGTGTATACGGTTAAATTACAAACTTAGTTCAGAAATTATTTATGTAATTTTTTCAAAAACTATTCAACCTATCAAGTTCAAAATAATTTTCCTACAAAGTTTTTATAAAGTTCTACTTTTGAGATTTTTTTCATATTTTTAAAACTTATGGTTCAAAAGTTAGAGGGGGGGGGACACATTTTTTTTTATTTCTGGAGCGATTATTTCCGAAAATATTAACATTATCAAAAAATGATTTTAGTAAACCCCTATTTATTTTTAAATACCTATCTAACAATATATCACACGTTAGGGTTAAAATGAAAAAAAAAAATCACTCCCCACTTTACGTATAGGGGAGGTACCCTAATAAAATATTTTTTTCCACTTTTTATTTTACCACTGTCGGCGTAATTGATATACATATTAGTACCAAATTTCAGCTTTCTAGTGCTAACGGTCACTGAGATTATCCGCGGACGGACGGACGGACAGACGGACGGACAGACATGGCGAAACTATAAGGGTTCCTAGTTGACTACGGAACCCTAAAAAGGAACCGTCACGACCGCATTAAAATCAGGAAAAGTCTTAACAGTGTGAGATAGAAATTAAACGCCATGTGTACGTTTTACCAAAAAAATATTAGCAAATTATCGTTTGACAACAAACGCTTCATTAAATAATAATAATAATACTTGGCAAACGTGTTATTGCGCAAAAGTTTCATTTTACAAACGTTTACAAGACAAACACTCAATTAGAAATAAGTACCGTAAAACGGGGTGAGTAGGTTTCGCGGGGAGAGGTGGGTTATGAATGGGGAGAGAAGGTTTGAGAGAGGGGTGAGAAGGGATTTTAAGGCTACTGTTACAAAAATAATGTATTCCAATTTAAAATGGAGCTATATTAATACGCATAATAAAAAAACGAACCAACAATCTTCCAAAATCACCTTTGTATGAAAACCAAAATACGAGGCACTACGGGGTGAGGTGGGTTTTCCTCTTTATCGTCAAAGTTATAAAATGGAACTAAGCAAAATAAAATAAAAACTAAAATACAAACGTCCGGAACACTTATTATATACACCATTCAGTTTTCATATGTAAATATAAAATTTTATCGAGGTCTGAATTTCAGTTTTGACCCTACTCACCCCATTTTACGGCACATAACGTCAAATGTATTCAATAACTCATGCTACTTGAAAATTTGAAATGTTATCAATCAAAAAACTTAACTTCACCTGAACACAAACAGCTCTAAATTTAAACTTCGTGTTCTCATAAGTTTATTTTTGATTATTGTATTGTTACCTTTCAAGCCATCGTGTTAAACATGGCCTATGAAACAGGTGGCCGCACATAACAACGGCAAGAGTCTCTTCAGGACGAACAATTTCACTGCAAATGGTACATAATATTTGCATCTGCAACAAACAGTTTACAATACAATACAATACAAAAACTCTTTATTGCGCACCTCAATGAATTACATTGCTTATTATAACAGCGTATAAAACTTTTAACTAGAGGTAAACAGCAGGCGGTCTTATTGCTAAAGAGCAATCTCTTCCAGACAACCTAGCGGAAAAATAGCAACAAACGTATTATAAGTGGGTGGCAAACAAAAGAATTACATAATACAAACTTATATACAATCACGTAAATATTAAAGCACACATTCATAAATCATACTAATTAACATAAATAAATATATTCCTACATATATAAATAAATATGAATATATATATAACTACATACATACATATATATACATAGTAACTACAATATCAGCCATAGAGTCGAAAAAAGCAGATAGTAGGATGAAAGAATCATGGAAGGGACAGATAGTGTTCTTTTAGCTGTGATTTAAATGCAGCAATAGATTTAGCACGCCTCAATTCCACGGGGAGAGAGTTCCAAAGTAAAGTAGCTTGAAAAGTGAAAGAACAATTATAAAATTTTGAAGAGGAGGACGGGACAGTGAGAAGCAAATTTTGGGAAGATCTAACCGATTTCAGAAAAGTAAATCGTTCTTTGAGGTAGCGAGGAGTTGCGGGGTTTACGTTCGTAGGTTACGTTCAACAAACGTACAGTTCAGGAAATCACCACCACCATATCAGCCAACGGACGTCCACTGCTGGACACACGCCTCCCCCAAATTCACGGGGGGTATATGCCATAATCGCCACGCTTGGCATGCAGGTTAGCGATCGCAGTACCTCCACCGCACTCCAGGGATGCTGCTGCCCATCCCCCGGTGGTTCAGAAAATAAATGGACAAACAAATAATTACACAGAAAAAAATATTCTCAAATCAAGAAATTGAATATTGTTACGATTTTTTACCAAACATATGTCCTTGGACTAAGAATATGATATTATACTTCAATGAACACTATCAGATTAGTTCTTGAACCATGTAAATTTACATTACGAGAATTGTATTATGAATGAAGAGATATTGCTCGATTAGAAACACCACATATGTACTATAAAAATTAAATTCAGAATCAGAATATTACTATTTAATTTGTGTATGTATTGTTACTTACATTATTTTAAGAAGTTTGAGCATTTCTTATAAATACTATCTCTTACCTTGATGAAAGGTTTGAACAAGTTGACGATCTTATCGACGAGTGGCGAAACGCTGATATGTAATCAAGCAGCGGACTCAACAAATCAACTCGGCTCAACTTTACTCGGTAGGCTTCCTGTAATGTACAAATTGTATTACAAATAGCAAAATTAGAAAAAAAAACAGCAACAACAAACTACATCAAGTTATACTAGACATAAACTAAAACTAAACTAAAGTAAAAAAAATCTGTCAAGAGCATGCTCTGTGTAGGGTTCCGTAGTTTCCTAAAAAACAATTTACTTAAAAAAGAAACAATAACAACCAAAAGGAAATATTTTCGCAGCGTTTCATACGTCTTTTACTAAGAAGGGAAAACTTTTTACGATAACTCAAAAACAGCTTAACTGGCCATGTCCTCTATAGTTTTCGCTGAAAGTCTTTATTAAGCTTTTGTTTACATTTTTTTCATATTTATTGGACACATAGTTCACAAGTTAGAGGGGGGAACACGATTTTTTTTCTTTAGAGTGAATTCCTTACGCTTCCTTAGAGCCTCTTGTGTCCAACAAAATTTCATCCTTTTTTACTTTGGAGAAGTGACCTCAAAATTTCATCCTTTTTTACTTTGGAGAAGTGACCTCAAAATTTCATCCTTTTTTACTTTGGAGAAGTGACCTCAAAATAATGGATCTTGGCACCACGATATGGTAACGCGACAGTCAATGCTGATTTCGAGGTAGCATCGACTTATGACCCATAATAGTTGTTGCATTTTTTGGTTTTAATAAAGGATATTTTTAGGTTACTTATTTTTTGTACCAATTTTAGTATTTTCAAAATAAAGAGCTATTAAATATCTCCATTAGAGTACAAAAGTATACGTTAGCTATATTTGTATAACATACAAAAATTTTTTTTTTTTTAATTATAACCACTTGTTAATAATTGCTAGAGAGCTCAATAATATATCATTTAATTTTTTGCTCCTATTTTTTTATTCAAATTAGGCATGTTACATGCACCTATAAACGTCAAAAAAAATTATCTTTTTTCACTTGGGAGAAATTTTGATCTAAAGTTATGACCTCCAAGTAATGGATCTTGGCACCCAGAGATTATAGCACGGCAGTCAATGCTGATTTTGAGGTTGCAAGTTATGACTCATAATCGTTGTCGAATTTTAGGTTTTAAAGAATATTTTTGGGTATTTTTTATAAATTTTTAGTGTTTTTTGAATAAATTGTTATGAATACTCCATTAGAGTAAAAAAGTACATAAATGCTACATATGTAAAAAAAAAATTTTTTTTAAATAAAATCATTTGGAAATATTTCCTGGAGAGCTCAATAGTACCGTTTAATTTTTTGCTCCTATTACAGGCCACACCCTTTATAGAAGACAATACTGGCTCGAGTCATCGTTATTATGTTTTTTTATCCGTGATAAATACAAATTCCGGTTGAAGAATTTTATTTCTCAAAAGAAGATTTAACAACTTCACTTATATGAGTAATTATTTTTACAAATAAAATGCATGCTTTGTTGTACATATTAATTAAAAACCGGCCAAGTGCGTATCAGGTCACGCACAGAGAAGGTTTCCGTACCGACACCTCCTAATCTACATTTGAAAACACTATACAATACAGTAAATCAAAAAAGATCATATCTTCATAGGGAAGTCACGACACTTAAGCCCTTTTGTTTGGGCAAGACAGTTTTTCAGCAATAACTCAAAAACCGTTAGACCTATCTTGTTCAAACTAAAAATCGTTGAAAGTATTTATAATTGTACATAATCTTGATTTTTTTCAGAATTTTTAAACTTCATATTTTGTAACTTTATACGAAGGACACACTTTATACGACTTTAACAGATAATATCTCACTAAAGGTTGACTTAAATGGAAAATTTTTTTAGCAACCTCTGTCATTTTTGAAGGCCTATCCATTGATATCTCAGACGTCTATGTGCATTGAAAAAAATTTTTTACCCCCCATGTTACATGTATGAGGTGCCCCCCCAGTTTAATATTTTTTTTCAAATTTTCACATCAAATTTCTATAGCGGTTCATAGCATACACCTTCCTACCAAATTTCATAATTGTAGTGCTCATAGGCTCAGAGTAAATCGGCTGTGACATACGGACGGACGGACGGACAGACAGTACGAATCTATAAGGGTTCCGTTTTGCCATTTTGGCTACGGTACCCTAAAAAGAACTTAAGTAAAGGTAAGTACATGTTTTCATTAACATCGGTTGAGAGTGCAGCAAGCAAATACTAATAAGACTAAGTAGCTTATGATTTCTAAGGCGGGTAGATCCCGTTTGCGTATACTCGTATTGTTATAAGGGTGGAATGCAGAAAAATTTTACATAGTTAAGGCCTTAATTTAATCTACGCTTTAATTTTCTCATTTTCGTAAAGACAATTAGTCATATGTTTTATATGGGTAAATTTCTGAGAAAATTAAAGCGTAGACTAAATTAAGGCCTTAACTATGTACATTTTTTTTGCATTTCACCCATAATATAAATTAAAATAAAGTTTTAAATGTCGAACTTACCTTTATGATTTTCAAACACAATAACACTTCACTTGCCGCCAATATATCTAACGTAACTGTTGACTAATTAACTGCATTTAAATTTTAAACCACAAAGTTGCACAGACTACAAAATATATATTGAGATTAATGTGAGTATATTCAGTGAAATAGTCCACGTAGATCGTAGCGCCACGTGTGGTAGGATTATGAACTAACCGCACAGTTAAACTAATAATATATTGCGCAGTATAACGCTGCTAACAAAAATTATAAATATATAAAAAAATATATTTAAAATTTAGAACCGCACAGCTGGTCAGCGGCAGGCACTATACCTATAGTCTCCAGCCGGGACGACGTCAATCCTGACCCACGTTTCATGTTTTGTGCCACGAAAACGAAATATCTTCCTCTATGGCACACTTGCATATTTGAGTACAGAGAGAGAACACTTCGTTTAAGGTTTGTGGTAGGCCCTCAGTTCGCTGCACTGAGATGAGACTTGTTTAAAACTCTAGGTCCATGGGGTCCTAGCGCGCACAAGTTATTTGCAGAAATTGCGAAGCGTCTGGTTGACTTAACTGAGAAGCTGAAGAGCTGGCGGCTTCCTCGCTCAACGTATCAGCATTGCAATATTGTTTTGTTTAAGTATTCTTGTATATATTTTCTTTGTTTATTTAAAACTACCTATATAATGTATATGTCAAATGAGTCAAGCGTCACTCAACTGGCGAGTCGATGAAGACAAAATATTGCTGTATAATTTACTGGTAAAAAAGGGGTAGGTATAGCAAGACGCATCACAGTACATTGTTCTTCTTAAATTGCTACTACCATATCATACACAGAATATTTAAATAATATCATGCGTCTTCCGTTAGGTAGTATTATCGCGCAGAATGAAATGAACCGAATAATGTAAATTGTAATCCAAATATCACGAAAAAACATATAGAAAAAGTTTATCCATAACGTTTTAAAACAAAGACTAATAAACTAGTGACTCTGTGAGCTGTACACCTCGCAATATTTTTTTCAAACTTCAAAGTCTCTAAAAACTGACAGAAATATCTATATAATTATCCAACCTGCTCACAAAATTTCACGAGAATCGGTTGAGAAATGCGACCTGTATAGGAGAACATCCGGCCAGACATACGAAATTTTTTTTTGTCGAAAGCTGAAACGGAGACGCTTCGCTCAGTCAATAAGGAAAGTAACAAATATTGAAGTATTTTTTATTTAAGTAGGTAGGTATTTAAAATCGGTTATCGGGCATAGTATAAGAGCGGCTTCTAAAAGCCACCAATAGCAACGCTTTATCCCTATGATTATAAATCCTCTACAAGACCACCGTGAGATGGGCAGCAGCATCCCTGGAGAACGGGGGAGATACTGCGATCGCCAACCCGCATGCCAAGCGTGGCGATTATGGCATTAACCCCTAATTAAATTGGGGGAGGCCTATGTCCAGCAGTGGACGTTCTTAGGCTGATAGGGTGGTGGTGGTGGTAACTTATTAAAGTGTAGAATCTTGCTAGTCATTACCATCTTTTCTATTCGTACCTTTTCCGCTCTTGTCACAATGACGATAAAATACTGTTTACATTTCCTATACTGTTCCTGTGTACCACGGTTTTTTTTTTAATAAAAACTTTTTGTATATACTCGAGATATACATACTTTCCATTCACTATTCTGTTATGTATCACGCAAAAAAGGAAATACGTATTGTAATAATTAAGAAAGAAGAAAGAAAGAAGAAGAAAGAAAGAATCCTTATTAGTTGTATAAAATAGTAGTAGTGGTGTAAACATCCCTGGAGTGCGGTGGAGATACTGCGATCGCCAACCCGCATGCCAAGCGTGGCGATTATGGCATTTACCCCCCATGAAATTGAGGGAGGCCTATGTCCAGCAGTGGACGTCCTCCGGCTGATATGGTGGTGTAAACAAATTATTGTGAAGTTAGTTTAACACCAGCTTCTAAAGGCCACCAATAGCAACGGTTTATTTAAATGGTAGTGCCAGGGGCCTTTCAGGTCGAAGTACAATTTTTTCTATGGAAATGTTAGTTTAACTTGTTTGTACCAGATGTCACTGAGAGATGCAACGGTCGTGCGGTTAGTTCTTACTAAACACACAACGGCGCTACGATCTGTGTGGAGTATTTCACTGGTATCTCTGTCTCAGTATATATATATTGTACTTTGTGGGTAGTGCATTTGATTATAAGTTAACCGTCAAATTTTGCAATCTTCGTAACCGTCTTTTTTTTGTTCAAGTTGGACCAAGTTATTGCCACCACTTTTGCATATCTCTATCGCCAAACTATTTTTGCTAACCAGAACCTTCTGGAAATTACAACAGTCAACTTTTCATAGAAGTTATATTTAAGTCGTCGAGTTCCATTATCGCTGGTATCGGCGGCTGCATAGGTTCCTTCGCATCCTTCAAGACAAGAGTAGACTTGACCGACATCAGTGTCTTCGTAGAAGTGGACTTCATACGTCGTCGCGAGGTTCAGTTTCTTTGGCATAGAAAGAACACTCGGCTGACGTGCAATCAAGGCGGTCACCGGCATAAGGAAGACGTTTGTCGTACTGCCATCATCACAACATCACATTGCCCGAACAAGTAAGTGGCACTTGACTGAGGGTTCCAATTCCTTTCTACATAATTCCCATCTTCCTTGGAATTACGAATATCGCTATACGTGTCAGGCATCATCATCGTCTCAAAATCATCCTTACAGTACATATATAATCATTATTACATCGTTGAATTATATAAAACTCATTTAAAAACTAAACCCTTAATATTATAAAATTATTGCTAAATCTGCACAAACTCGCACAGCTGCGCTTATCTATTACGATTCTTTTGTATTGCCTCAGTCACTCGCTAGCTCGTTAGCATCACACGTATTTTGCGCATCAGTTAACTGCAAAGTTAATTTGATATACCTACAACATAAACATGTCTGACGTACAGTTAAAACGTAACATTTCTAAGTCGATGTTAACGCAGTTCAGAACATGAATGTGGCTTAAAACATGTGGGAGATTAAGTGAGTTGCAGAAAATGGAGATGCGGTGTCGTTTGTGTCGTTTAGATAAAATCGAGTTGCTTTATCCAGAGTTTGACGTGTTTGTTGCAGTTGGACGTCGCAGCGTTATTTCGAATCCCGACGACGCATATGAGAAGTGGGAGATGATTACGACTGCTCAGCTTTTGCTGAGTTAGGACTCAGCAAAAGCTGAGCAGAGCAGCGGCAGGCGGGCCGGGTCGAGCCAGCGTGCCTGCTGACATGAATCCACCCATCGTCCGAAGATTGATTCTTCCTCACTTCTACGGAAACTATCAGCACGGCTGGTATTGGAGATACGTATATTTCACTTATTCTTAAACACATCGCCATTTAGGTCAAAAATCAATTACATCATCTTCGTGCATCATTAAAAGGTATTCAGAGCTCGATTTTACTAGTGATCTTTATCGAAGAGCGTGGCAGTTGCTGTCGGAGGGTTATGACCAGTGATCTTAACTTTTGTAGCATTTTCGGTGCAGCGTAGTGGTGTTAACGGTATTGGGATAAATGATTTAAATTCTCATGATACATTAGCGTTAATAACGTTAATATTAAACTTAAACTGTTTAAATTGTATTTGTCCATACCAACTCCGTTAACTTCACTACGCTGCACCGAAAATGCTACAAAAGTTACGATCACTGGTTGTCGCCACAAACGTTTCTTAGTTAACAACACAAAAAATACAAACACAATTATACACAAAAATTTAATAATGACTAACACTAATACAAGCATATCATACCGCAAACCCATGGTTTGCCCATTATGTAAATAATTTCTTATTTACGTGCTAATCTTTTTGTAAAATAGATGTTGTTGCGAGAACAAGTAAAGTGAATAATAATTCCGTGTGCACATATTATTTTTTTTTTAAATAAATATAAGGGGACATTTTTTTTACACAAATCGAACTAGTCCCACAGTAAGCTCAATAAGGCTTGTGTTATGGGTACCAGACGACGATATATTTAATAGATATATACATAAATATATAGAAAACATCCAAGTCTCAGGAACAAATGTCTCTGCTCACCACAGAAACAAATGCCGTTACCCGATTCCTGGGAGGACCCGGGACCTCTAGCTTCGGAGGCAGTGACACTACCAACTAGGCTAATCAGGTCCACACTGCATGGGAATCCGATATAATATACCTACGGCGTTTGGTGGTCAAGCGATGCCCTTTTGCAGGATTATTCCTTACGACCCAAGTAAAGATTTAAGAAGTGGATGCATTTCGATATTTGGGCATTCTCTTCTCT
The DNA here is from genome assembly GCA_905163555.1 of Notocelia uddmanniana. Lineage (NCBI taxonomy): Eukaryota > Metazoa > Arthropoda > Insecta > Lepidoptera > Tortricidae > Notocelia > Notocelia uddmanniana. The sequence goes on from LR991052.1 coordinate 71,412,947, forward strand.
TTCTCCTGTTATGTTTTAGTGCGATACGAAACGCATTAGGTACGAAATGTTTCGATATAATAATAATAATAATAATAATAATAAATTTATTTATTTATTTTAAACCATATTGCTTGTGTTAACAATGTGCTTGCGTAGATATATTACGAGTATACTCGTTCTACCTGATGAAAGCGGGGCCACCAAAATATTTAAAAAAATTAAGTATATATTCATACTTTCGAAATTGTTTCGACGGCGTTAGATATGATTATCAAGTATTTGGCGCAGATATAATAATTTTCTATCTACCTACATAGGTACAAGCCCAGCCCAAACTTGGTATATTTGAAAATGTTATTAGGCTTTTTTCACAATAAATAGGTGCGTGTAAAAATGTAGTAGTTCTATATTTGGAATTGGCTCATCAAACCAAGATTTATATCCAACACGTCAGGTAAACGAAAACAAACTTTGAAACACCATACAAACAGTTGGTTACCGTCTCGATTTTTGATCTATGTGTGCCAAATGTTTCTCGAGCATGCTTAGATGCTGCACGTGCGTCATTTACAATTTTAATTGTTTGGCACAGATTTTAAAAAGCTGACTATAGTAAGAAATTGTATAAAAATAAAATAAATATTGGAGGACAATCTTACACAAATAGACCTAGACCCAAACTAAGCAAAGCTTGTACTGTCTATGGGTACTAGACGAAGATATACATACTTATATTGATAAATACATATTTATATACATAAAAAACATTTAAGACTCAGAAACAAATATTCGTGTTAATTACACAAATGATGCCCTGATCGGGATTCGAACCACCTCCGGCTTCGAAGGCAGGGTCATCAACTAAGCCAAAGTGATCGTGGTGGTGGTGTATATTTATTAAGTAGCTTATTATTAAAAAGGTATTTCGTCTTTACTGTATTAGTCTTTTATTAATAATAATAATATAATAATAAATAAATAATGGGGGACAATCTTACACAAATCGACCTAGTCCCAAACTAAGCAAATCTTGTACTATGGGTACTAGACGACGATATACATACTTATATAGATAAATACATACTTAAATACAAAGAAAACATCCAAGACCCAAGAACAAATATCCGTGATAAATGCACAAATAAATGCCCTGGCCGGGATTCGAACCCGGGACATCTAGCTTCGGAGGCAGAGTCACTACCAACTAGGCTAAACAGGTCGTCAGTTAAGGATTGAAGTATCTTTAATACATTTCATGTAATGAAATAGGTGTGGTAGATACAAATTTCATCTCATGTCCCTTTGAACGCCAAGAGCCTATAAAGTGGTCGTGTGTCGTCGTGCCCACCACGCCAACAACCACTAAAAAAGGTCGGAGTGAAGGTGTACTTTGATCATGAAAAAAATCTATTATGTTTTTTTTTGTTTTTATTGGTTTAAACATTACATCAATTTTTAATACCTTGGCGTCTGTGTGATCACTTCATTCAAATATGAAGGCATTCAAAGGGTTAAGACTCTGTCTCAGGACTTGAAAGGTTCCAAAGAGTTGATAAACTCAAACATATTTCAAGATATGTTCCGTTCTTCTAACTAGTATGTTACTCTCCTCCAGCAGAAGACGAAGTGGCCACATACCTCATCGGAAAAGTTGCAGACCGGCTGACTGCTCCTGGTCAAGGATCGTGGACTGCCTCCTCTCCTGTGGACGTTAGTGGACGAAGGTCTACCCGGGCACGGCCAATGTCACCAGAGTCACCGATATAAGACGAAAAAGGGCATTATATTTATAGCTTTTAGCAACTTGTGTCCTCTTCTTATTTTTAATTAACTTTAAACTGTTAACTAGTTGTCTCATTCGTGAGATAAATTCTTTTTTCAAACCACATGCTCGACAATGCCGAATTATAGGTCATGTAAACCCTACCGAAAGCAAGACATTAAATCCCTTGGTATTAGCCGGGTTATAATGTTGTACTGAATTTCATTATAACCCGCTGGTTAATAATATGATTTCACTTTTCATAATTCTTATTACTATATGCATAAAGTTTAATTTTGCTAAACACAATTTGTCCTAGGCCATGGCCTACTTGATTTGACAAAATAAATGAAGTTTGCCTCCGTGTGAACCCCGGTCCGGAGGAGCGCGGTGTTCGAAATTCGAATTTAGAATCTAGGACCACGGCTTGTGCTTTCGAATTTGGAACGTCGCGCGCCTTCATTTGTTCACGCGTGACGAACAAATCGAGTTCTTGTAGGTGCCTATAGAAGATTTAATTTCAAAAATAATATTGAAAATGTCGAGTGATGAAAGTGTTTTGACTCCTGAGTTTATCAAATTAGATGCCATAGGCATTGTCAACAATCTGCTGCCAGAGAAGTCAAAGGAAAAATACCTAAAAGCCTACAACCTACTGCCTATTTATCTACTGAGCCTGTTTTTTTGTCTCGCATAAGGTGTGAAAAGTAGAGTATACACCTCGGGGATAAGATTGTTTTAGTCTTGGGCGGTTGAACCCCTCACTGCACTCAGGACTCAGTCTTAATTCCCTCGCTTCGCTCAGGAATTAACTTATAACTCCCTCGCTACGCTCAGGAGTTAAATTATGAGTCCTTCGTTACGTTCGGGATTCAATTCGCTCCCGTGACATAAAACAGTGCTTTATCCCCTTAGTGTATAATCTACTATTTTTTCTATTGGGTCGAGCCTCTCTACAAAGGGCAGCAAGTTTCAAACGCAACCCTTATTAAGTGTCAATTAATAATTGACAACGTTTAATTTTTTTAATCAGGCTTTTTTCCGATGAAATCAAATAGAAAATAAAAAGTTAAGTAAAACCACATTTTGTAACTCTCGAAAATTTCCCAATTTCATATAAATAATTCAATTTCAAAAGTTCCTCAATCTAAAAGGGAGTAAGTGACAAGTAAATCGTCACAGCGTAACACAGAACCACTGTTACTAAGACAAATTTACTAAAGAAAATTAACTACTGTTCTTTTTGTGCGCTGTGACTGTCACAATTTCATAGTAGTGACGTCATTACGACGATGGTAGGCTTTCTTCACATTTTCGTGAATATCTAGAAAACTATAATAGCTATAAAAATATAAGAAATGTATTTTGGGGTTTCTTGTTAAAAAAATGAAAGAAATGAGTTAAGATTGCATACTACTTCAAAATTTGAAATGTTGTCAATTCTGTAGCACAGCAGTAGTGGTCTCGAGAAAAAATATTATTCAGTAGCAAAACGCGCCCATAAGGGTGCAGTTGGTATAAGAGCATTCAGCTTCTAAAAACCACCAATAGCAACGCTTTGTCCCTACCATTAGAACAAGTTAACCATCAAATTGTAAAATGCCAACATAGAAATGTTCGTAAATCACTTTGGCATATCTCTTTCGCCAATGTATTTTTGTTAAGCAGGACCTATTGGATTAATATCTAATAAAACCACCAACACCAGTCAAGTTTTCATTGAATTGAAGTTTTATTTAAGTCGTCGAGTTCTAAAGACCAACTTAGAAATACCCGCAACTAACGAGCATGTATCCACCACCACCACCACCATACCAGCCAAAGGACGTCCACTGCTGGACATAGGCCTCCCCCAAATTCACGGGGGGTATATGCCATAATCGCCACGCTTGGCATGCGGGTTGGCGATCGCAGTATCTCCACCGCACTCTAGGGATGCTGCTGCCCGTCCCCCGGTGGTCTTGGTCGTAGTTTTAGCACATACCCGGGTCCAAAGAGGGCATACCCGGGTCCAAGCATGCATGTTATTAACATGCATGCTTGTATGCATGAGCATGTATGTTATTAACTTATTACCAGTGTTCGTTGACTGAATTGTGAATATTTTAGTGATTTTTTTAAATATTTATTTATAAATAAATAAATAACTAGCGGCCAGGCGGCTTCACTCGGGTAATCAACAAAAAAAATAATTAACATATAATTATTCTATCAGCAATATTTTTCGCAAAGCACGCGTTTAAAGATTATTTCTGGTATTTATTTTATACCTTGGGTTACATTATTGGAGTTTTAGTAAGGATCCTAATTTTACTATTTATTTAGTTATTTCACCCGGACATAAGGTTATGTACGGCCTCCTGATAGACCTCGGGTTCCTGATAGGTATCAGGAAATCCGCCGGCCGGACTTACGAAAAGCTACAAAGCTTTTTTGCCGAACATGAAACAAAGGCCTTTGTAAAAAAATTGTTGTAATAAAAACAAAAAAAATCTCTACAATACCATAAATGGAACTAGCGATACATAAGTGAGTCACTAGTTACATTGATGGTACAATATAATGGTAACTAGAGCAATTAAAGGGGAAATATTTTCACCGTTCCTCGTGAAAAGCCATATCTACTCGGTTTAAGGGTCCCTCGCACGTTCGACTGAACTCGATTTTCCATACAAACGTAGTTTCGTTCTCACTTTAAAACGCCGAGCTGAAATAACATGAAACTTTGTTTACACAATGAGACCCACCATATCTAGGCCGGAAATTAGTTTATTGCTAGAAATTGTAATAGAAAAAAAAAACAGTTTTGGAGTTTTTTAGGCCTTGTATGAAAAGCTTAATTATCGCTGTATTTTTTCTCCATTATAATTTCAAGCAACAGAAACTGATTTCCGGCCTAGATACGCTGGGTCCCGTTATGTATACAAAGTTTCATGTTATTCCAGCATGACGTTTTTAAATGAGAGCGAAACTACGTTTGTTTTAATATAAGCTATCAAGCTAACATGGTCACTGACACTAGAATTACTGCTCAAAGCGTGATATTTACTATATTGTTGAAAATGGTGCTTGCAACAGCGCCGAAATATCGGAAACTCAACAATATTAACAAACATGGTAAATATCCTGTTCTGAACAGTAATTCTAGTACGTTTGTTTGGAGAACCAACCTTCCTGAGGACTCTTAATACCGAAGCAAAACCAGGGAAATAAAGAACTCTTAAATCATAACCATCAATACTCACAATTTCTTTATTTAACAAGTTAATGCAGAACTACCTATAACGGTAACAAGTAGCAAAAACGAATTATCAAAAGATTTTTAATTACTCATATACTTATGTGACCCAGACACTATCAATAATAATAAAATTATGGAACAGAACGGGGTCCGTGGCGGTATCAACCGTTATTTTTTACAGAAATACAGCACGTAATGGTTTTAGTGATACGCTGATTCCACTAAAAATCACACCAGAGAATAGACCAATCTAACAATCACGATGATCGTTAGTGGCCAATATCGGTCAGGACATTATCATCATCGTTAGCGCGGGCCGACGCGTACACTCGCCAACGTTGAGATGTCGTGTTCACTTCAACCCTTTACTTCGCAAGTAAAATAACATTCTATCATTTTATTTTTGGTACGGCTTGCATAAAAAGTACGTCTACATTTCGGACTTTGTCTGTGTGTGGAATAGGTCTCAAAATTATATACATATTTTTGATGCTGACTGTACTAGCTTATATTGTAATCTGTAATTTTTTTACACGGTAATCAAGTGCAATGAGAGGATTCCAATGACCTTTTACCCGTGGTACCACGGCTTTTGTACCACAGGGGGACCACGGGTATTTTTTTTACCCGTTGTCCCACCGTTCTAAACAGTGTTCGCCAGTGGGTCTACGGGTAATTTACTTTTTCCCATGGTCCCACGATGCGATGTGTTTAAAAATGTTCGGTTCTGGCGCTTCGCCGGCCGCTGCCGCGGCACGCTCGCTTCGCTCGCTCGGCTCGCGCACTTTAGGATCGCAGTTCTACTAACACTCCTCCTCGCTCCGCTCGTTGTCGTACCTAACTATTCTGTACAATAAATTTAGTGAAAACAAACATTTCAGTAATAATTACGAACATAGACGAACCATGGGGAAAAATAAATTACCCGTAGACCCACTGGCGAACACTGTCTAGAACGGTGGGACAACGGGTAAAAAAAATTACCCGTGGTCCCCCTGTGGTACAAAAGAAGTGGTACCACGGGTAATACACTATTCCAATGACCTCAAACACCGGGCTTGTCTTGTGTAGTTTAGTGGATGCTATGGCCACCTTCTGTCACCATCATCAGGTCGCATCGGTGGTACCATAATATTACATTGTCGCCGAACTTACATAGGCAAGTATACCAAATTTCGGCTCAAGCAGTTGCTTTAAAACTTAGTTGCAAAATTGGGCCCAAACCGACATTCATACAAACATTATAAATTTAACAAAAGGTCTGGAAAAAAATGTAAACTCAACTGGCTGGCGACTTTTGGAGCTTGAATTTCTGATAAAAAAAGGAAAAAACGTGCCGTCAATTGTGTAGTTTATACTTAAGAGGGCGCAGTACGCTCGGTTCTCCATACAAACGTATTTACGCTCTCATTTTAAAACGCCATGCTAGAATAACATGAAACTTTGTATACACAATGGGATCCGGCATATCTAGGTCGAAAATTAGTTTCTGCTGCTAGAAATTATAAAAGAAAAAAAATATAGCGGTTATTTGAGTTTTTTACGGCTTGTATGAAAACCTTAATAATCGCTGTATTTTTTCTCCATTATAATTTCTAGCAACAGAAACTAATTTCCGACCTATATATGCCAAATCCCATTGTGTATACAAAGTTTCACATTATTTTAGCATGGCGTTTAAAAATGAGAGCGTAAATACGTTTCTATGGAGAACCGAACGTACTGCGCACTCTTAACATTGCGAATCAATGTGTTAAAACGTTTACAGACTATTCAAGCGGTGGTTAGCGTAACACTTAAACTGGTCCTCCCGGCTAGTCATATTCAGCGGGGTACTGATTCTAAGTGGTGGTGAAGACAGAAAGCTGTCACCGGAGAGAGTTCCACGTTCCATCTATTCCATTGGACTAGATGGAACCCAAACGCAGATCTCCGGTAACCGCTCTGACTCCAAGCCTGCTGTGTTCCGCTTTAAGCTTTTTCTGGCGCAAGCGTCTCCATGTAGTCCTTGCAGACGCACGGCTGCCGCGAGTCGGGCGCTGTGTCGACTTCTGGCACGATCTTGCGCAGCATGGCCACCTGTGCGGCCAAGCCGCGCACGCGCCGGTGCGCCATCTCGCAGTTGTCTTGAAGGCGGGTCACTTGGTTCTCCATGTTTAGACGTAACTGAAACAAGGCGAATATCGCCATATGTAGGACAGCAGATCGTGAGTTTAAAATATTTTTGGAGATTTAACAGTATGTAGCCTTGTTTGGCTTATCACTATTATCTTGCAAAGTGTTCCAGACGCACTAAGCATAATAAATACTGGCTTCGTCAATTCTGGAGTTTGATTCCTGTAGGTACTCTGATGACATATGGATGAAGCAGGAGACGATAGCGAAATTGGGATTTCCAATCGAATAAATCACTATAAAGACTTAAAAATACTTGCTAAAAATGGTGTAGAAATGAATCACAATATCCATACACAATGCGACATGAACAAAACTATACTTTGATGCTTAAAATAAATAAATATTAGGGGATAATTTTTACATCAATCGAACTAGACCCATCCCATAGTAAACTCGATAAGGCTTGTGTTATAGGTACTAGACGACGATATATTTAATACATATTAATACATTTGTACATAGGAACCATTAAAAACTCATCCACAACCAGATAACTACCCACTTGAGTGCTTTGAATTTTTTATTAAACTCTACTCGTCATGACATAAAGGTGACGCCTCGCAACTACAGTTGCGGAAAGCATGTGACTGGCTGCCAGTTAAGATGTCTATTCGTCCATCATTCGTCCATTTTAAGATGTCTTTTCGTCAAGATTGTTTTATACGGATCCTCCCAAGCCTTATCTTAGCTATATAGGTAGTAGCTGCTCATATCATACCTCATCCCGTTCCTTATCTGCAAGTGCCACCTTCGCTCTGCTCGCGGCCAGTTGCCTCTCCAACTCCGCGATATTATCTTGCATGCACCTGCAGTTATAATGACATTAATGTTTGAGCTAGTGATAGACAACAACTGTTGATTTACAAACTCGATTTAGTAAGTTTGGGATTTACACACTTGCTGCTCAACCTCCAATAACTGGTGACTGCAAAAATATATAAAAAATAGAGCATTTGATGCTATTTGATAAATTAAATTAAAAATAACTGGATGCGGAGCTGACTGCTAAAGCAACTTCATATATTTTGTTAAAAGTTTCGGTTTCTGGGTCATCAAGTAAAAATGGACGCTGGACAACATCGATACTTATTGCCGCTTGCTTATTGACGGATAATCTTACATCAAATTATCATTCTCAGGTCAGTCGTATATTGCTGAGTCTACCAGTATAGATACGAGAGTACGCGCTTGGTAATTTGATCGGGTCATAACAAAATTATCATAATCATCAATCGTCAACATGATTAGATAGGCGCCTGATTGGAGCACCCGTTGCTGCTGAAAACTCTTCGGAATTTAGTCTCACTTTCGAATGGTCTCAGTGCGTTGGTTGGCGCGGTGGATCGCTCGTTCCGCCTCCTTCTTTATGGTCTCCTGTTCTGCAGCCAGCCTCATGTTCTCGTCGATCTTCTCTTGGAACCGGTCACCGGACGCCGTCAACGACTCTTCTAGACGAATCACGCTGTTCCTGTTAGTAAAACAACATTTTAGGTGAATCAAGTAACGCGGCGGTGTGTTGAGCCGAGTTCAGGTAAAGGAATTGGCGACGCAGCAGCCGTTTGTTATTTACATGCACCATATGGAGCCACATTTGTCCCCTCAATAACTCAAAATTTATTTAAGCAATTACCTAGCAGTGATTAGAATTGAAGGTTCACAAAGTCGCAAAAGGAGAAGCACAACTGGGGAATAACCCCCTTATAGAAGGCCCCAGCACTAAGATTATTTAATTTAACATTAATTGATATTTATGCACGGTCAGCTGCAGAGAACCTGACTTCAGACCTTTAAAACGTTATGAAATCAAGCGATATTATAACGATATATTTCGTAAAGAGTTTAAAATTTCGTTATAATCATAATCCATATTCCTCATAACGTTTTTTCATATCATATCAAAATAAAAATCATAACTTAACCTTATATGATATAATATATCATCATCATTTATATTCATCATTTCTATTATATTGAACAGTATTGAATTATGGAAACATCCTTCTCATTTTTTTTTAATATTATTAATAGATAACCTAATGTGTATACGAAAATGTAAAACTTTGACGTGTAATGTATGCCCATTGCAAATAAATGAGTATGAGTATGAGTATGATAATGTTATAATAACGTTATAATATCGTTTAAGATGGTGGTGGTGGCGACAATGACGTGCTCGAGTTTGACGTACAAGTCACAGCGCGCACGTAAAAGCGAGACTGTGTGCGAGATAGAGATAGCCTATAACGTTATTATAGCGCTTCACAAAATATCGCTATACAGGATGTCCCAAGAAGTAGTGATATACTGAAGCTGGGAGGTAGAGGATCTAGAGGGCTATCTGAATCACCCCCATGTATGTTCCGCGATTTTTAGTATTTTCGGAGTTATGATTTTTTTTTTCACCTATCGCTGCGTACGATGAGATTTTTATTTATGGTGACGTGAATTATTGCGGTAGATGCTTGATTTTTTTGTGTGCTAAGCTGATAGATAGGCCAATTCAGTATGGTAACATTTACTATCGTTAGATCTTTGAATGGCATAAAAAAAAATTTAATGCCAAGAAAGATAAAATTACCCAGTATGTTCACAACTTCAAGGGCCCTTAAAAAAATAAAATCACATAAAAAATAATTACCGATTGGCTTTTAAAAACTTGCTCTATCTATCAGGTAGCTACCCTGAAAATTTCATTTTATTATTAATAAGGCTTCAATCAAAAAAATTAAATCTAACTGTGGTAAGTGCAAAATTTTTATTTACATAATGATTAATGCGAGCAAAGTAAAACCAATTACAAGGTGTTTAGTTACAATAAATTTTCAAAATGGCCCACCTGTTGCTCAATGCAAGTGCGACATCGCCGGAAAAAGTTGTCTTTTAAACGTCTGAATGCACTTCTATTATTTTTAATGGTTTCTCAATTTCCGGGTTAACTCGTCCCAATTGCGGCATTCTCTCGAGTAGACGAGGTCTTTGTAATATCCCCATAGAAAAAAATCTATGGGGCTTAGGTCGGGGGAACGTGGAGGCCAGGCTATAAGGCAGGCGTCACCCCGGCCGCAACGACCAATCCATCTTTCAGGGTATCTTTGATTTAAATAGTTTCTCACGTCCAAGGCAAAATGGCATGGTGCACCATCACACTGCAGTACTATGTTTCTGCGTGTCTCCAAATCCACATCTTCTAACAGCAGGGGCAGATCGACGCGTAGAAAATTTAAAAAGTGATTGCCGCCCAAGCGGTCTGGCAGCTGAAAGGGCCCGATTAACTTACCGTTAAGTATGCCAGACCAAAGGTTAACACTAAAGTGTTCTTGGAATGTCGATTCCCTTTTTAAATTCGGATTTTCAATTGCCCATGAGTGAGAATTGTGCATATTAAAAATCCCATTGCGTCTAAAGTGGGATTCATCCGTCCACAAAATTTGGTTAAAAAAATTCGTTTTCAGCTTGTCTCCTCAGCATTTCCTGACAGAATTCAATTCGCCGATTGTAATCTTCCGGTTTCAACTGTTGCATTTTTCTAATGTGAAACGGATGATATCCTACGCTCTGTAGTGTACGGTGTACCTGAGATTTAGAAAGTCCGGTACGACGTTCCATAACTCTCACACTAGTCGACGGGTCTCTTTCTACTTCTTCAACAACTGCATCTACTACATCAGGATCCGGCATAGTGGCCATACGGCCTGATTTCGTACCCGGTATGTGACCTTCCAAATACGCATTATGTACTCTTAAGATCATGCGATAGTCAGGAAACGTTTCAGGTTGAGGCCCGCCTCTTCGTTCCACATGTTCCCGGTACAGCCTTGAACCTTCCGCCGCATTCCCCCTAGCATAACCGTAATAGTAATGCGTAATCACATGAAGTAAACATGATCACTTACACGCAAACTCAAGTCCAGTTAAATGATGCCAACTCGTCGATTCCAGGTAATAACACTAATCCAAATCGTAATGCAAGTCAAAGTCCATATGAATAGCCAAAATGATTAGGGAAACGAACAATTAGCAGTATTAAAACACAATTTTTAAATTATTGAAATATAACAACGATGACCAAACAACGTGAAAATTTTCTCACGCGTCAACCGTCTTTTGTTTTTTGTTCTTTTTCTATTGATGGCCAGTGCGTGATTTAGAACGAAATTTATTTAGAAAGGTTTTGCTTTGCTTGCATTAATCATTATGTAAATTAAAATTGTGCACTTACCACATTTAGATTTCAATTTTTTGATTGAAGCCTTATTAATAATAAAATGAAATTTTCAGGGTAGCTACCTGATAGATAGAGCAAGTTTTAAAAAGCCAATTGGTAATTATTTTTATGTGTTTTTATTTTTTAAGGGCCCTTGAAGTTGTGAACATACTGGGTAATTTTATCTTTCTTGGCATTTAATTTTTTTTATGCCATTTAAAGATCTAACGATAGTAAATGTTACCATACTGAATTGGCCTATCTATCAGCTTAGCACACAAAAAACATCAAGCATCTACCGCAATAATTCACGTCACCATAAATAAAAATCTCATCGAAGGCGGCGATAGGTGAAAAATTAAAAAAAAATCATAACTCCGAAAATACTAAAAATCGCGGAACATACATGGGGGTGATTCAGATAGCCCTCTAGGTCCTCTACCTCCCAGCTTCAGTATATCACTACTTCTTGGGACACCCTGTATATTTATTGCTTTTTATTTATAACGATATGATGGATACCGCTATATTTGGGCGCCAAAAATATCGTTTTTAGTAAGGCGTTTTATTGACAAATCAGCGGTATGAATCATAACGATATGCGAAAATAGCGCTATTTCAAGGCCTGCCTGACTTCCTCTGTATACAAACTTCTATGAACTAGCTGACTATATATGAGGTGTTGGGTTACTGGTGGTGATCACAGCACCCGAGCTCACGAGGATGAAATCAACACAACGAATCCTCAAATCCGTAACTGGCCTACAACATGCTTATGACTCCTTTAACGACGCATGCTTCCATAGGATACGGTATCACCTTGCCACCAGCCAGACCGCAATCATGTTTGTCATAGTCATGGTAAAAGATGGTGTTCATTTAAATATTTTTATACTGACTTAAGCCGGTTGATTTCTTCCTTGAACTTGTTGTTTTCGTCGGTCAGCTGCGAGACTCTCTGTTGCGTTGCAGCCAGCAGCTTTCCTTCGGCCACACGGTCGACGCCGGCCGGTTTCTCGACCGGCTTGTTCAGTTGATACTCCAATAATGCAATCTTAGAATAAAACACAACAACATGTTGAAAGGGTGAATAGACGAGGTTCAAACATGCGAAGTCTATCTTGACTTCTTGAGGTCGCGAGTAAAATCCTGGCTCGTACCGATGAGTTTTTCGGTACTTAATTCGGAGCTAGGGAGTGCAAAACCTCAAAAATAGGGGACTAAGGAATCATCAGTCCCGTTTGCTAAAGCCTGCCATATATTGTCATCACATCACACAGCTGACAATGTATCGTTTAAAGCCCACCTTGTTTCTGGCCAAAAAAACCCCCAAACAAGTTGGTGCGCATATTGTTTTTGACAAAAAAAATCTTTATTCCAGAGACTAGCTCTCTAGAATTAGGACTTGCATCGCATGGGTGATTTTGAAGCTAGCAGCAATTGCAACACAGCTGCAATAGCTTACCATGTCACTCTTATCTTATAGCTAGGATACTAGATGTATCTATTCCGTTTTACTGGAGCCTATATTAGCTTCCAGGTAGTAAAGGAGGTAGTTAAAAGAAAGAAAGATGAACAGAATGATGAGATGGATCAGAGGTTGTCTCAGGATTTCCGGGCAAACATAAAGTTTTTCTGGAAAGCCATTCGACTAGCCAGAGGTAAAACTCAGACCTCAGAGCTAACCTCGATTAGAGACCAGCATGGAAGTTTATTGAATGATGAGGAATGCATATTAGGGAGATGGAAGGAATATTTTGAAGGTTTGTTTGAGAGAGAAGAGGAAAATACGTCAGGAGTGAATGATAATGCACTGCCACATGAGGAGTGTAGTATTAGTATGGATGAAATTGTAAAAGCTTTGAAAGGAATGAAACCAGGAAAGGCAGCGGGGTATGATAGAATTTCAGTCGAGATGCTGAAGGCTGGGCAAGGCGTCGTAGCAAGTCAGTTGTATCGCCTTTTCAACTTATGTTTTAATACCGGCATAGTTCCAAAAGATTGGTGCAAGGCGGTCATCGTGCCACTGTACAAGGGAAAGGGCTCACAACTTGACTGCAAGAACTACAGGGGCATTAGCTTACTCAGCATCGTTGGCAAATTATATGCGAAAGTGTTGATTGAAAGGGTAATGCAAGAAACCGATGAGAAAATATGGGATGTACAAGCGGGATTTAGGAAAGGTATGGGATGTACGGATCAGGTCTTCTCGTTACGATGCATAGCCGAAAAATATTTGGCCCAAGGTCAAAAGGTCTATTGCGCGTTCGTGGATTTGGAGAAGGCCTATGACAGAGTGGTGAGGAATGAACTTTGGTCGGTACTGTCCGGATATGGAGTGAGCGACCATCTCATTCAAGCTCTGAAATCTCTCTACGAGGATTCCTCTGCTTGCGTGAGAGTAAACGGGTCCTACACTGAATGGTTTAGCATCGAAAAGGGTGTTAGACAGGGATGTGTAGCGTCACCGTGGCTGTTTAATCTATTTCTGGACAGTTGTTTGCAAGATTTGAAAGACGATGAATGTGGGTTGGAAATGAATGGGTTGCTTATCAAATGTCTACTCTACGCCGATGACCAGGTTTTATTAGCGTCATCGGCTGAGAAGCTACAGAAGATGGTAACTAGCATGCACAGATTATTTGCGAGAAAAGGAATGAAAATGAATGTAAGCAAGACGAAAGTGATGGTATTTGAAAGAGATGAGTGTATGACAGTTTGTGAAATTGCTGTAGATGGAGAGAGGTTGGAGCAAGTGGATGGGTTTGTGTATTTGGGGACTTTGTTCACGAGAGACGGTAAGCATGAAGGAGATATTGAAAGGAGAGTGATAGCTGGGAATCGAGTGAATGGGGCACTTCACGCCTTTATGAGTAGCCAGAAAGTGTCAGAAAAGGCGCGGCTGGCCGTGCATAGAGGAGTGTTGGTGCCGACACTAATGTATGGTAGTGAAAGTTGGGTGTGGCAGAAGAAACATCAGAGTCGAGTGAATGCAGTGGAAATGAGAGCGCTGAGAAGTATGTGTAGCGTTACTTTGAGAGATAGAGTGAGAAACACCGTTATAAGACGGAGGTGTGGAGTGAATGAAGATATAGTGACGAAAATTGAGAAAGGTATGCTAAGATGGTTTGGACATGTAGAGAGGATGGATGAAAGAAGATTGACAAAACGAGTGTATGAAGGAAGAGTGGATGGAAAAGTTGGAAGGGGAAGACCTCGGCGAACGTACTCCGACCAAATCGGAGACATTCTGCAGAAAGGCCAGGTCAGGAGTACCCTAAATCGGCGCGCATGCATGAAGAATGTTATGAAAGTTCATGAAGCGAAAGTTGTATGTCAGGATCGTAGCAAGTGGAAATCCGTGATCTCTGCCTACCCCTATGGGAAACAGGCGTGATTATATGTATGTATGTATGTATGTAGATGAAACTGACTGCTCAAGAGGTAGTGCTTTTAGAAGGAGGCGTCTAACAGTGGACTAGAATGACAGATATATTAAATGAATTTAGAGCAAAATACCAGGAGCACACGACTTCGCAGGAGCAAAAGCTTACCTTATCTCTAGCACAGATGAGCTCTCTAGCAAGTTGCTCAGTCCGATGCTCAGCTAACGCCTGCTGTTGCTGAGCATCGCGCAACTGGCTGTGTGTTGCTTTCAGGAGTTTGGGCAATGGCATAAGCTCCTGTAGCTTCTCTTGGAACTTGATCTGTAATAAAACCAAATCTCTGAATAGATAATTCTTCCATGTGATGTGTTGCTTGGAGAATTACCGTAATCTACAGCAGTCTGTCAAGTCAGTAAAAAAATACTATTACTATTTGTGAAGAGAAAAAGGAAAGTTTGGAAAGGTCATTTGCTTGAGACATTAGACAAGTATTGATATTAATTATATATTTATATATTGGGGGACAACCTTCCTATCCCCAAACGAAGCAAAGATTGTACTATGGGTACTAGACGACGATATACATACTTACTTATACGATTATATAGATAAATACATAGAAAACATCCAAGACCCACGAACAAATATCTCTAGCTTCGGAGGCAGTGTCACTACCAACTAGGCTAAACAAACCGACTTATAAAAGCGTAATTCGTAGCTTGTGGAAACCGGCCCCAGCATTACTATGTAGCAGAGTCGAAAGTAGTATAAGGAAGTAATGTAACTCACTTATCAAAATAAAACTTCACGTTAATCATTCAATAACCTAACATTATTTAACTTAGAACTTAATTTAGGATGAATATATTCTCAAAAACACATCTCACCTTAAGGGTGTATTTCTACCAGATATGTGCTATGCAGCTATGCTTCGAGGATGTGAAAGCTACGAAAACCTTTTCCACCAGTGCTTTGTTATATGAACCAATGAATATAATTGGTGGATTCAAACGCATCCATAGCAACGTAGCAAAGCACATCTCCGGTGGGAAGGCACCCTAACGCACTGTATCTCATAGTTGATCGACATCGAGATCCAGATGTTCTCGGCGTCGCCGCGTTAACAGTGGCAAGAGTGAGGCGGATATAACAATAACATTATTTGACCTAGAATTTGACGTAATGCGATCCACAGCACACAACTCTCATAGTTGATGGGCACCGAGATCCGGACGTCCTCAGCGTCACAGCAGTGCGGCGTAAAGGGTGAACACTATTAAATTGTCGCTTACATTTTTACTTTGCTAGGGTGTTGCATCGTACCTTTTTTAATATTCTTTTAAAATTTAAAATTTAGAAGGCTCGTGAAATATTAGACGATCATAAAACGTACTTTTGTTTTTTATCTATGAAAATGGCGTTACTAGAAAAAAATGTTTGTGAATTAATTAAGCAATAATTTAGTAAAAATCCACATTTATCAACTTTAGACCTGGTAAAATCTTGTCAAACTACACAGAGGACGGTTCAACGTGAGGGTCAACCCACAGAAAATGTAATGTTAAGTTACAATCAAAGGTATGCAAGCTATTTGATAAGAATCCAAGTATCTCTTCCCGGAATGTGGCGAAAAAAGTAGGAACAAGTCATGCAAATGTCCAAAAAATTAAAAAAGAATGGGGCATTACAACATATAAGAAGCAAAAAGCTCCGAAGAGAACTGTGGATCAATATAATCGTGCTGTTAGATGTTCCAGGTTATTGTATACCTTGTTAATTGAGAAAAAATGTTGCCTTATTATTGACGATGATACCTACGTCAAGGCAGACTTCAAGTCTTTACTCGTATCAGGTAATCAGTACTATTCCTCTCGTGATATTTCGTTTCTCGACGAATCGGAAAAGGTTATCCCAGTAGAAACATTTGCTAAGAAATACCTTGTTTGGCAAGCTACATGCCAGTGCGGCATGAGAAGCCGACCATTTATCACTACCGGGACAATTAACACCGATATTTATATATCAGAATGCTTGAAAAAGAGACTGTTACCATTCATGAATAAACACACTTCCTCAACATTGTTTTGGCCAGATTTAGCAAGTTGCCAGTATTCGTCTCGAACTTTGGAATGGTATAAGTCGAGGTAGTGCCTAAGGAGGGTAACCCACCAAACTGTCCCGAACTTCACCCCATCGAAAAATATTGGGCTAATATAAAAACTAAACTGCGACAAACTTGCGAACCTGCGACTTCATTGCCAGATTTTCAACGAAAATGGGTTTTAACCCAACTAAATAATTTTGAACATTTATGCACAAAATTATTAACCGATGATTCCGTGCAAAGTTCGATGAATCACATCAAAAGTAAAGTCCGGGAATTTTCTCGTCGTTCGTTAAAATAGCCATAATAGTTTTTTTTATTGATATAACGTTATGTAAAATTAGTCATATAAATAGTTTTAAGCACGTTGGATTTTTATTTTCCCTTCTGTAGCATGTTTGACCTGCGACAATTCAATAGTGTTCACCTTTTATTAAGTATACGAATATCATTTATCAATAACCAATAACATTATTGGACCTAGAACTTGATTTAATACGGTTCTCAGCACACATCTCACCTTGACGCGCTGTATCAAGATCTGGACGTTCTCGGGGTCACTGCAGTGTTGATAGTAACAAGAGAGCGGTGGCTAGTATCATTTATTAATAGCATTATTTCTAGCTTGACAGCTGGAGACATCTGTGGGTCCCTCACTCTCAACACAGCGCATCCCCAAGTCAATAAAGGGTCGGCAACGCACTTGTGATTCTACTGGAGTCGCAAGTGTCCGTAGGTTACGGTGTCTGCTTACCATCAGGCAGGCCGTAAGCTTGTTTGCCACCGTCGTAGTATTAAAAAAAATTTGACCTATAACTTGGTTTAGTATACGGTTCTCAGCACACATCTCACCTCAACGCGATGTATATGTATCTCATAGTTGATCAGCTGCAAGATCTGGACGTTCTCGGGGTCACTGCAGTGTCGATAGTATAGTCCTCCTCGCCGTATCCGACGACAGCGACTCCTTCAACTGTCCCTACTTGGGAATATGGAACGCCCTGATGTGGCTCGCAAATCCAAACTTCGTCTTGAAGATGCGTTTACACGGTACACAATGCAGCTGGCCAGCTAAGTTGTAGGTATAAGTATACGAGGGCTTCGGCCGAGCCTTGCGGATACGGCGCTTAGCATCCAGGTCTTCTAAGCGCCGCTGTTCATACTCGTCTACACCCTTCCGAACAGTGGAACGCCATTCCGGCCGACGCATCGCGATTTTCTCCCAAGAGTCACATGGTACACCACAAGTAGTTAGGTGGCGCTTCAGAACAAGAGAGCGGCGGCTAGTATCATTTATTAATAGCAATATTTGACCAAGAACTTGGTTTAGCACGGTTCTCAGCACGCGTCTCACCTTAACGCGCTGTATCTCATAGTTGATCTGCTCCGATATCCGGACGTTCTCGGCGTCTAATGCCGCTATCTGCCGAGACTGCTCTTCCGACAGTTGTTGCGCTTGGAGGTACTGAGAACATAACAAACAAGTTTAAGTGAACTGTTATACATATATAAAGTTGGAGGCATGAAGAGAACATCAAGTTAACAGTCGCAATACAAAATATTCAAATTTTCAAGCAAATTATTTCAATTATCATACGGCCTGTAAGTATGTGACCCATATGTTGGGTACGGATATGCGGAGCTCGTTCACCATGTCACGTTATGGTCTCCCCAAACCTATCGACGTGGAATAGGCTAAAGCCGATAGAAAAAAGCTTTATGCCTATGTACACAATAAGAGCGTAAACGACGTCGACGCGTCAACCGGCGTGCCGATCTGAGCCGAACCATGCCTTTGATCATCTAAAACTCACTAGATCTACCTTGGATCTATCAATTGGATGTATAGGAAGTGATCCTTTATAAGTTGAGGCTTCGTCACATACGACATCGCTTTTCGATTTTTTAAAGTTAGGTATGTATCAATTTCAATGGCGCATATCATATCAAAGCAAAGTGATTCTTCCCAGGGTAGAAAATACCGTACCTTGATACGATAATCCTGTAGCTGTTTCTCCATTTCAGACAGCAGCTTAAGTTGATCGTCGATTTCAGTATTTGCCTCGCGAAGCATCTGCCTCAGATTTTGAACGTTCACTTCCTGTAAACAAAGACAAGAACAAGTTTGAAGTACGACAAAAACTGCAACAATAGAAATATAAATCGTTTATTGGAAAGCTGGGTACAAGAACGCGTGCCATAATAAAAATAACTATAAATTAAAAAGCAGCCAAGTGCGTCTCGGGCCACGCAAATTGTAGGCTTCATGGTGACGACGGATCAGAAAACCTTAGGTTACGTTACTTTTAAACTAACTACGTAACCAAAGATAGCCCACAGGGTAGGTTTTGCTAGAACAAAATTATTCAACACTTAACGTGTAAGTAAAAAAAAAACAAGATTTTATTAGAGCGTTATGTTGGCGTTTACCTAGGAGCGCTCGTGGCCCTGCGGCGCCCGCGTACCGCGTGCGGTTTGCGCGGGCGAGGTCAGTCCTTGGATGGGTGACCGCTTTGAGTGGTTACTAACAGAGCGCTCCCGTGCTTTCGAAGGCACGTTAAGCTGTTGATCCCGGTTGCTGTCTATGATAGCAGTCGTTAAGGCAAGTTAGAGGCCTCCGGGCGGCTTGAGAATTTATAACAGTCAAGTTGCCCACTCACTTGACAAGCCTAATCCCAATAAGAACTGAGAATAACGCTAAGAGGATAAGGATGATGAATGATATGTATAGGTACTTATGCCAAATTACAGTTTTATAGTAGTATCGGTTACTGAGCTAAGCCGTGCACAGAGGGACGAACGGACGGACAGACGGACGGATATGGCGCAACTATAAGCGTTCCTTGTTTACTTCAGAATCCTAAAAATGAAAATCACTACAAACAAGACTTTCGATTAAAAAAGCCGTTACCAAATATGCATATCCTTTTGGGAGCGACGCTGCCACAGACAGACACGCACGTAATACATTTAGTCAACACATTTGAAATCTGGGTCACTTCGTACCTTGTCACAGTGACAAAATAATATTAGATTTTAGCTGCTTTCATATTGATGTTCATTGTGACATGTTACGAAGTAGCCCAGAAATCAAATTGATTAACCGTACCTACTTATAATTATAACATTTATAACACGCCTCGTTTGCGTCCAGGGCACATAATAAGCAATAGCACGTAATAGTACTTACGTGCAGAAGGCCCGCCGTTAACAAATCCCCCGTTTAGGTACGCCAAACGTGCCTAAGCGTGGTCATCTCTTTCTATCGCACGCGAGTGCATGCTTCCGTCCGTGGCAGTACGAGGACGAGCCAACTACTACCAAATAAGCCTGACACGGCGCGATGACGTCACGCAGTGACCCGCGCCTGTCCGGTGTTAAAAATTAAAAACATAGGCCCATGTTTGAGCTGGAGATCGTGTAAAGCAAACTTACTGCCTCAAAAGCTTTCTCTGGAGGCCCCGCCATGTTGGTTTTCGGCGTGAGACCCTCGAACCTCATTTCAAGGTTTCGGAGTCTCGCCCTCGTCTCGCGCGCCACGCATCGTTCGTTCTCCGCCTCCTCTTTGTACTGAAGCACCTCCGAGCGGAGCAGCGCGCACTGAAGCAAAACAATACAATGCAATACAAATACAATACAAAACAATACAATGCGATACAAATACAATACAAAACAATACGAATACTCTTTATTGCACACTGCACACAAATGAAACGTTACCACCACCATCCACCATATCAGCCCTAGGACGTCCACTGCTGGACATAGGCCTCCCTCAATTTCATGGGGGGTAAATGCCATATTCGCCACGCTTGGCATGCGAGTTGGCGATCGCAGTATCTCCACCGTACTCTAGGAATGCTACTGCCCATTCCCCGGTGGTCTTGGTCGTAGTTTAAGGACATACCCGGGTCCATGGTCCATGAAACGTTACAAACAGAAACAAAACAGTAATATGTAGATAGACGTAGACAACAGGCGGTCTTATCGCTAAAGATAGATCTCTTCCAGACAACCTTCTGCTAGCGGAAAAAGAACACAATATAATATATGCAGTGTTTATAAACAACATGTGACAACCAACATGAAATCATTGTATATAGTCGACAAAGTTGACTTTATTCCTTGCCGCCCCGCTGTCTGCCGGCGTCAGCAGCCTTAGAGCGTCACAGATATGTATAGGGACGTGTTATTATACAGGATGTTTTTATTGAATTCCGTTAATTGCAAGGATACAATCCTGAGATGAAATAAAGTAATCTTCTCTAAGACACTAGTACCCCAATTCGTACCATTTCGAAGATATTCGGGTGAAATGCAAAAAAAATGTACATAGTTAAGGCCTTAATTTAATCTACGCTTTAATTTTCTCCGTTTCGTAACGAAAGTTACCCATATAAAACATATGACTAATTGTCGTTACGAAAATGAGAAAATTAAAGCGTAGATTAAATTAAGGCCTTAACTATGTACAATTTTTCTGCATTCCACCCTTTCAAGAATTCATTTTCGTTAATTAACACCCCTAGTATAGTTTATAAGATCCTTAACAGTTAAAAGATGTTGACGTGCGTGTCATTCGAGTTTCGAATTGTCATATTTGACATTAACTTATGCTTAACTCCACGTTAACTCACAAGGCCGGTTTTCATTCACCCTTGGTAACATTGATGTACTATTATAGAACTAGATTCACAATCAGCCCACAAAAATGGCCCCCGTGAAAGTACCGCCCGCACCACTCGGGCGGTACTTTCCTGTTTAGTCGTGTTTGGACCGCAGCCAGTGACAGTTGTCCAACAATGACGAAATCTGCTGTGAAAAACTGCTTTAATAGCTACAAAAAACAAGGAAAAAGACGGAATATACATCTTTAGGTTAGTTATTTTGATAACGTTACAAAATGTATGTAAAGTCCTGGTAATTTCATGGTTTTGAGTAAATAATTTTGTTAGTTCAAATGAAAGGTTATCAAGAAACAAAATGTAAGGAGTCGCTATTAGGACAATATTTTTTTAAATTAAATTTATACGAAATATTCATTTGCGTTTTTTATGTTTTAATTCAAGATTTCCACAACATCGTCAGCGACGTTCAGGATGGACCGCTATTTTAGCGCAAAATAAACGTGACGCACTCTATAAACCAAGCCACACGAGTGTTGTGTGTACGGCCTATTTCCCTACTTCCGACATATACAGGACCAATAAATACTTAAATCGACTAACTGCAACTGCTAAACCTGTCTTGAACGTAAGTCCGTTCGTTCCTGACTCAAACTACATTATTCAAATTCTGTTTTAACATATAATTTTAGCGTGAAAAGTCATGCAGAGGAAAACATTTTCATATAGTTATATGAATGATGTAATAAAAACCAATTTAACGTTAATATATTTAAATAATTTATCTTTCATGTTCATAGTCTATATCTTTGTTTTATAGATGTCAGAGATAGATGACGATGACTTGCAAAGAAAAAGTTGTAAAACTACAAATGCTGCTCCAATGGCAGAAGTCAGTACTTTTGAAATAACTACCTACAGTCTTGCTCAAGAGTTTCATGAAGGTAAACCTCTTAATCTATAACACAGAAAAATGACAATCACAGAATGTGTGTGAATGTTGTAATGGAATGTTTTATTCATTTTTTTTTTGTTTAAAAATATTATTAATATAAAAATAATTTTAAATAACCAAAGCGACTCCATTAGGTACTTTCACTGTTCACTTTTGAAATTTATAAAGTAATCATTGGTGGGCAGTATACGACAGTGGCATTTTACTAAAAAGTTTTCACCTTGTTGGTTCTTATGTTTGCAAATTTGAAACTTGACGCTAATGTCTATAAGTTCTTTTTTGTATGAAGTTTTTATCTTGACTCGGACTATTAAGAAGCGTTATTATTATTATCGGCTATTGGAATGTAACTGTCAGTGTCATCTTGCGCCACATTTTTAGTTATTTATGTTAGGCATTGTGTGTCTATTTCTATATCTTATGTCAATGCTTGGTAATATAATTAATTATTTTGTGTGAAAATGAAAAAAATGCTTTTTTCTTGAATTTTGAAAAACTAAATATGCTACGTCGTTTATATGGCTATACACGGCTTAATGCTACAAGGAACGGAAATCAATAAAAACACCCTGTATAACACGATAACGAAACAGAGGGCCTACTCTAAACTTCGAAAATCGAACTTCGTATCGTGCCGTCCCTTTCCGTCATATAATGTAGGACACGAGAGTGAAAGAGACGGCACGACACGAAGTTCGATTTTCGAAGTTCGGAGTAGGCCCTCAGAGCAGTGATCCGTTCCCATCATGGAAACTCGGAATCTTTGAATCCTTATAAGGTGAGGTAATATCCCATCAAAAAAATAAATGTAAAAATGGCAGCCAAGTTCACCGACAAAAGAATTGAGATCTAAAAGGGCGCCAAGTACCGTAGATTATCTGAAAAGTTGTCAAGTTTGGCACTAGATTGTTTACAGTAAAAATAATTTTCTGCGGCTTAATGCATTTTGAGCCTTAACTTGGCAGCTTTCTATGCAGTATGTTATAATAACATAAAAGCTGTTCGATATTTAAGAAAACTGCCAAGTTAAAGCTTAAAATGCATTAAGGCGCATTAAATTAGTTTTACCGTAAACAATCTAGCCACTCAAGTGCTCGCGTTAAAAAAAAAGGTGGTCTAAAGTGCTCAAGATTCACCGAGCATTAGCAGCGCATTGTCTTGTGTTGTTAATAAATCGGTTGCCCGGCTTCGTCTAAACTTTATGCTATGATTCTTTTTATGTTATAAAGCTAAAGGAACAGGCAATTTGTTTATATAATTAATTACATATGTCACCATAGTAAAATATTTTTTTTAAAAGTCACAAACTTTACATACCGTTTCGAATGAGATCTTTTGCAATAAATATATTTTTATTTTAAAATCTAAATCGATAACATATGTAAATGTTATGTTTATTTAAAACTGTAATAGTTTACGCTTCGATTGATACCAAATAAAGTATATGATCCCGGGGAAATATTTTGCATAAAACCTTTTTCATTTGCAATGTTTACATTGTCAGTTTTTCAATTCGCCGCAAAACAGTGTAGTTTGTTTGTGATTTTTGTATGAATAATTTAGGCAAACGAGTACAAAAATATTGTCAGACGTAGATAGAGAAGACTGCGCAGACCTTTTCAAGCGCGCACGCTTTAGGCTTTTGCACCTACGAGTATGTGTGCGTCATCACGCACACTACTGCCGGCTCGCTCGGTCGGTACGGTCAACAACAAACTTATGACATAATATTATATTAATCACATATTATTTTCTTTTGACATTTTGATTTTATTCTAGAAACTGTCTAGCTTTCTATTTTTACCCGACTGCGCCAAAAGGAGGGTTATGTTTTTCGAGAGTATGTATGTATGTATAATTGTTTGGCACGATGGATTTTAGCTTGTGAGATGTTGTTAGATTCGTATTTACTGTGAGAGTGACACTATGTATATCAAAAAAAATATGGCGGATTTATGGCGCCAAATTCCAAATTACACCGACATCACGCAGTCGGGTATTTTAGTATTTTAATTAATTAATCTTGTTATACATTTTTTACGTTTTGACGATCCTATTGTGGATTTAACTACATAGTTTCTTAGTTTTGACATATCTACAGCAATTCAATATTTATTTTAAAATACGGGCTTGTAGGTTTTGACAATAAGGTCTAGTTTTCCCCTTTGGATTAGAAGGACACATGTCAGTTGGTTCCGTAAAAAGTGCATTCCTTCTTGGGATTAGGTAGCGGACCTTGGACATCCTTAAGAATGCAACTGTACTGGGATGGGATAACCCTACACCTGTGAATATAAATAAAATACAAATCATGTCTCTTTGTATATGTATTTGGTATTTTTTTTATTTTTCTTTGGTATGAGTGAAAAAATTGGACGCTGCTCGATGCAAGAGTAATGGCTGCATTCAGTTTATTTAGAGCCGGCATGTGGCGGTCATATTGATTTTCTTCATTTCCAACCCGATTTCATTCAAAATCGATATCTGAGCGTCCAAGAGGTCCCCTAATACGAATCCGAGGTAAAATTTGGAAAAATTGGCGGTCATATTGATTTTCCTCATGTCCCGATTTCGTTCAAAATCGATATCTGAGAGTCTGATAGTGTAGGTCTCCCTATACGAAGCCGATGTAAAATTTAGAAATTAAAGTAGCGGCCATATTTATTTTCTTCATTTCTGTCCCGATGTTGTTCAAACTTGATATTTGAGTGTCCGAGAGGTCTCTTGATATGAATCCGAGGTAAAATTAGGCACTCCATACATGCCAGGGGTTTAAAGAAAAAGTTTAATGTTACTATATAGGCGTGTGGGATATCTATGGATTGGCTTTTAAAAACGACAAAGAGGTTTCTATATTTTTTCCATTTAAATCAACCTTTATAATAGTATTACATACTAGCAGCCCGGCCCATACAAATAATTACCAAATAGTTATTTATCATCAATAGTTTTCGCAGCGCACGCGATTTAAAGAATATTATTGGTATTTTTTTTTACACCTTGGGTTATATTATTGGAATTTTAGCAAGAATCCTTAGTTTTTTGAAAATATAATATAGCCCATGTCAATGTCACCCGAGAATAGTGTAGCTTCCCAACAGTGAAAGAATTTTTCAAATCAGTTCTGTAGTTTCGGAGCCTATTTAATGCAAACAAACAATAAAATCTTTCCTCTTTATATTAGTACATATTATAGTCGTAAAAATGTAGTCCCCTCACAGTAATTTCCAAATTATGAAGTTTAAAATTTCTAAATAAATTTAGATGGTGCATAAATACTTTCATCAACTTTTGGTTTTAACAAGATAGGTTTACCATTTTTTTAGATAGATAGATAGATAGATAGATTTATTTATTTCTCTTAGAAAATAAAATTATTATTTTACATCAAAAATAAAATGGATTCACTAAAAGATCGTCTATAGGTATAATAATTTGAGAATTTGAAAACAATATAATAGAAAAATAAGAAATGTCACATGTGAATGAAATAAAATAAAAAAATGTCTTAAAAGTAGGTATACATATATCTATCGTTGAAAAACAGTCTTGCCCAAACAAAAGGACTTAAGTGCCGTGAGTTTCCTATAGTGGTTTTGAATATGGACTAGTAGGTGTCCGTACGGAACCCTTCTTTGTGCTTAATCCGACACTTGGCCAATTTTAATTTAATATTATGGACATGAAAATTCTTGATAGTTTGTGCCAAATCGCAATTCAATCGATCCAGTAGTTTTAAAGCAAATCGGTTGTAACAGACGGACTGACAGACAGCCACATGAGCATTAGGAATAAAGGTCTCTTTTGCTTTTGAGGTACGGAATGAGCCCCGCGTATCCTAACATATTTTTGGGTTTGATGTGATAGCTTTAGAGAGGTTAGTCTGGATTAACTATGATTCATTAACAGATGAACAAAAGTCAGTATACGAGCAAATAAAGTAAAGAGTGCGAAAGGAAGTGAGGCCAAATTTTCTCTTTGGATGCTCCAATGGGAACTGGCAAACCCTACCTATACAATTTAATTTTAGGAAAAATAAGGGTTAAACGTGATACTGAATTAGCCGTATTTCTGTACTTCAAAGGACCAGAGTTTATAACCGCTGCTTGGCCGTTACTTCTATTGGTGTTACTGTAGTACACAGATACTTTTACTAAGGGCCATTTAAGACATGTTTTAATTTCATCAGCTCTTTCCCCTTCGGCCTCTTGGAAATGTATGATAATAGTTTTCGATCCTTATTTTTGTAAAAATCAAATGAAGTTCAATAGTTTGCCGGTTCTTAGAATGTTACTGATTTTTCATCTGTTCATCTGTTAATGAATCACAATCACCAAACTTCGTATTCCGAAACCCCCAGAAAGTAACAACTACTTTTCTGGAAACCGCATCTAAATCGGTTCAGCCAATCGCGAGATAATCTTGGACAAACATACATACATACCTACATACGTACATACATACATACGGGTCAAACAGAGAACCTCTTTTTTGTAGACGGTTAAAAATTATGCTTAGAGTACGCGGGCGAAGCCGCGGGCAAACGCTAGTAAAACAATAAGAAGGTAGTACGAGGGGGGCGGGATGAGAATTCACTAGCCTTAGCTATTTAAAAAGTTTTAATTTAAAAATAAACTAGTGTAATTTAATATTCGTGTCTCTGGCTATCTGTGTTCCAAATTTGAAATTGCTGGCTTAAATATTTTATTGATTTTCTGTCATTTGAAAATATGTCGTGACGATTGTTTTCAAAATGGATAAAATTGAGCAAAGAGCCGTGATAAAGTTTCTTTACATGAAGGGTATAGCTATTTATGAAGAATTAAAAAATGTTTTAGGCGAATATGCTCTGTCATAAGCCGCAGTAAAAAACTGGGTAGCTGAATTTAAATGAGGCCGTACAAGCCGAAGATCCAAGCATACAAGATGAAGCCCGCTCTGGACGTCCAAAAACCTACCTTAGCGCCTTTCATCATAGAGTTCCACCAGCCATTTTCCGGCTCCATCATGAGACCCTCGCCATCATGTTTAGCGATAAGTACTGAAGATAACAAAACAAACGAGCCCAAACTCGACTACCTTAGCGCCTTTCATCATAGAGTTCCACCAGCCATCTTCCTGCTCCATCATGAGACCCTCGCCATCATGTTTAATGGTAAATACTGAAGATAACAAAACAAACGAGCCCAAACTCGACTACCTTAGCGCCTTTCATCATAGAGTTCCACCAGCCATCTTCCCGCTCCATCATGAGACCCTCACCATCATGTTTAATGGTAAATACTGAAGATAACAAAACAAACGAGCCCAAACTCGACTACCTTAGCGCCTTTCATCATAGAGTTCCACTAGCCATCTTCCGGCTCCATCATGAGACCCTCGCCATCATGTTTAATGGTAAGTACTGAAGATAACAAAACAAACGAGCCCAAACTCGACTACCTTAGCGCCTTTCATCATAGAGTTCCACCAGCCATCTTCCGGCTCCATCATGAGACCCTCGCCATCATGTTTAGTGATAAGTACTGAAGATAACAAAACAAACGAGCCCAAACTCGACTACCTTAGCGCCTTTCATCATAGAGTTCCACCAGCCATCTTCCGGCTCCATCATGAGACCCTCGCCATCATGTTTAATGGTAAGTACTGAAGATAACAA
This sequence comes from Notocelia uddmanniana, assembly GCA_905163555.1. Lineage (NCBI taxonomy): Eukaryota > Metazoa > Arthropoda > Insecta > Lepidoptera > Tortricidae > Notocelia > Notocelia uddmanniana. The sequence goes on from LR991052.1 coordinate 71,441,043, forward strand.
AACAAACGAGCCCAAACTCGACTACCTTAGCGCCTTTCATCATAGAGTTCCACTAGCCATCTTCCGGCTCCATCATGAGACCCTCGCCATCATGTTTAATGGTAAGTACTGAAGATAACAAAACAAACGAGCCCAAACTCGACTACCTAAGCGCCTTTCATCATAGAGTTACACCAGCCATCTTCCGGCTCCATCATGAGACCCTCGCCATCATGTTTAGTGATAAGTACTGAAGATAACAAAACAAACGAGCCCAAACTCGACTACCTTAGCGCCTTTCATCATAGAGTTCCACTAGCCATCTTCCGGCTCCATCATGAGACCCTCGCCATCATGTTTAATGGTAAGTACTGAAGATAACAAAACAAACGAGCCCAAACTCGACTACCTTAGCGCCTTTCATCATAGAGTTCCACCAGCCATCTTCCGGCTCCATCATGAGACCCTCGCCATCATGTTTAGTGATAAGTACTGAAGATAACAAAACAAACGAGCCCAAACTCGACTACCTTAGCGCCTTTCATCATAGAGTTCCACTAGCCATCTTCCGGCTCCATCATGAGACCCTCGACATCATGTTTAGTGATAAGTACTGAAGATAACAAAACAAACGAGCCCAAACTTGACTACCTTAGCGCCTTTCATCATAGAGTTCTACTAGCCATGTTCCGGCTCCATCATGAGACCCTCGCCATCATGTTTAGTGATAAGTACTGAAGATAACAAAACAAACGAGCCCAAACTCGACTACCTTAGCGCCTTTCATCATAGAGTTCCACTAGCCATCTTCCGGCTCCATCATGAGACCCTCGCCATCATGTTTAATGGTAAGTACTGAAGATAACAAAACAAACGAGCCCAAACTCGACTACCTTAGCGCCTTTCATCATAGAGTTCCACTAGCCATCTTCCGGCTCCATCATGAGACCCTCGCCATCATGTTTAATGGTAAGTACTGAAGATAACAAAACAAACGAGCCCAAACTCGACTACCTAAGCGCCTTTCATCATAGAGTTACACCAGCCATCTTCCGGCTCCATCATGAGACCCTCGCCATCATGTTTAGTGATAAGTACTGAAGATAACAAAACAAACGAGCCCAAACTCGACTACCTTAGCGCCTTTCATCATAGAGTTCCACTAGCCATCTTCCGGCTCCATCATGAGACCCTCGCCATCATGTTTAATGGTAAGTACTGAAGATAACAAAACAAACGAGCCCAAACTCGACTACCTTAGCGCCTTTCATCATATAGTTCCACCAGCCATCTTCCGGCTCCATCATGAGACCCTCGCCATCATGTTTAGTGATAAGTACTGAAGATAACAAAACAAACGAGCCCAAACTCGACTACCTTAGCGCCTTTCATCATAGAGTTCCACTAGCCATCTTCCGGCTCCATCATGAGACCCTCGACATCATGTTTAGTGATAAGTACTGAAGATAACAAAACAAACGAGCCCAAACTTGACTACCTTAGCGCCTTTCATCATAGAGTTCTACTAGCCATGTTCCGGCTCCATCATCAGACCCTCGCCATCATGTTTAGTGATAAGTACTGAAGATAACAAAACAAACGAGCCCAAACTCGACTACCTTAGCGCCTTTCATCATAGAGTTCTACTAGCCATGTTCCGGCTCCATCATGAGACATGAGCCATAAGTAGTGAATATATTTAGTACATTACAAATATTGTAGTAACCTTCAAGTAAATCACAGGCTCTTCATTCTCTCATTGCTCTTGTATGTAAAATATTTATAATAACAAAACTTACCCTGTTTTGCTGCCTGTACCTGCTGTGTAAAGATAGATTATGGACATCGAAGTATTTGACAGTGACGTCGCTCCGCATCGAGACGTGCTCCCTCCTTGAACTCTAGTGGGTGACTGAATTTATCGTGCGAAGCTCAGGTATTATATTTCGACGTCTTGGCTCCATAGTAATTTTGTATGGCGGATTTAGAGGGCGTTTTTAAAAAATCGTCACTAAATAACCAAAGCACATTACTACATGAAAGGACTCAAGAATTGTAGTTAATACGTTTGAGATTTATTTGAGTAGGGTTTTGAAACCAAAATATTGATGGTTAATTAAAATTTACATAAACGCCGACCCTCGTTTTTATCATTTTAAGTGCAACTTTACGGGCTTGTATTTGTTAAAGTAGAACTTATTATAAATTATCAATAGTCATCTTTTGTAAATACACTCATTGATATAATTATAACATATATTTTACATATTTTTGTAAAGAATTGTGAACTCCACCGATTCAATGCTGACTGCTGTTTTTCCTGATTATGGTCGGCGCAGTCTTAAATAACAAGTGCCAATTTTGTCAAAATCGCAACAATTTCTGTCACAAATTATCAATAACAAAAAATAGCCTTACATACCTAACGTAATGAGTGCCGCTTTTGACGCCCGATTAAAAATAATTCCATACACTTCAAACCACATAAAACTCTTAACACATATACTACACATGTTACACTTCACAACTTAATAGATATTCGACCGATTACAACTCGATTTATATTTTTGTTCTCATTTCAAAAGTATACAAAAACCCACGCGAAGGTCCCAACTCAAACTAACGGACATACTCCGGCGGACCTGCGCTGTCAAAATTTAATCATGGCGGCGATATAGGACGGGATACACTGGTGCGCAACGAAACCACAGTTCACGCAGTGATCGTCAATATTGAAATTACGAAATTTACATTTCTTATTAAATCAATTACGAATAGTTACAGATCCTTAACTTATGACTTATACAATGCTAATACGAAATTAACAGCGGTACACTCATGGTGACTTTAATTATATATTCTTGAAGTAATAATAACGTTTGGCATTTTATTTTAAATATCATTGGCTGTCGTGATATAGAATAACTGACAAAGTAGAAAAGTTGGAAAACGGCCGATATTTTCATTTCAAAGTTATATATCTCAACAAAGGCTGAACCGATTTTGATAAAACATGTTTTACTAATATTATCGTTTCCCGAGAGAAAAGTTATGTTATTAACTTATTATAAATTCGAGGAGTTAAAAATGTAGTATTTTTTATATACACACCATAATAGTTGCAACTTTTTGGCTCGACATATCAGATCTCAATGACCTCGTGTTTACGTGTCTAGGCATTTATAGTTGCTTCAGTCATATTGATCCACGGCTATAAGATACTACTAAATTTCTCTTGGAAATCCTGCTCTGAAAAAAAGACAACCAAATAGTTCACCAGTTTAAATAAAAGCTACGATGCCATAGACAGATATACACATTAAACTTATAACCCCCCTCTTTTGCGTTGCGTAGTATAGTAGTAGTAGGTACGGTACCAGAACTGACTATATTGTAATTTCATCATGTCAGCCGAAGGACGTCCACTGCTGGACATAGGACATATATTTATTTGGCACCCCAACAAGTTTTTTTTAACTCTAACAGGTTCTCATTGCTGAGGTGATAAGTTTTATGTGATGTGGTATGTGTGTGGTACACGAGAGCAAAGTTACCTATATGCATATCGTGTATTCGAATCCCTTGATACGCTATAAAATCTATCATAGAATCACTTGCCACGCTCCCTAGTGATTCGACTAAGGCATCCTTCGCTACCTCGGGATTCGAAATTATTACTCGTCGTAAAAAAACGACTGCTCTCTTATTGCACAAATAATTATTGAATCCTTGTCTGACACATCCCATAACCACTAACGAGTAAAATTACAATGAAAATTTAAGAAATTAAATTAAATTAATATTTGAAAAAAAATACATCACAAGTAACAACAAAATTCATACACTTATTTTGTGAGGTAAGTATTTTTTATTGGTACGTGGTTTTCACTGCAAATTTTTGGGTGTTAAGTTAAAACGACTATACAATAGTTTATATGCGAGCTACAAATAACTGAGATAACGGTCAATACGAGACAAAATCAGAACTGGTTTTTAGAAAAAAGAAAACCATACATTCTTATTTGAACCATTACATGGAATATGTGAATTTTATAAATTTATATGATCAGTTGAACAAGTAAAAGTGAACCCTACCTCTACTTCATACATTCATAAATAAAAGGTAAGCAGTTACATTGGTAATGGGCCGCCACTTAGTATGCGTAAAAGAACCTATCAAAAATGAATAAACTAAATTAAACCATTCTGCGACAATAGCCCAGTGTGCACCACGCCTTATGACATAATACGTGGATCCGACGCGAATCGGCGGAAGTGCCTTGTGCAACCACAGTTGCGTACAATAGTATTTATAGACGTCACAAGTTCATTCACCTAATCCTGCATAGAACATACCTAATTGTTCATTAAAAGTGGATTTATGTTGATTTGAATAGACGCATTTATTGATTTTAATAGCCTAGTACAGAAATATAGCATAATCACATAATAATGTACGATTTAAAATTAACCTCTCAAAATTTTCATCACTCAACGTACTTTGTTGGAAGAATTTATTACATTCCATTTTAATTAGTATCGAAATATATGCTTCGTCTTATGAAGCAGTAAACCAGCATTAATTTGGTATATAATACCAATTAAAAAATGCACAATTGATTGCTCACAGCATTTTTTAATCGCGAGCTCTCTCGCTGACGTACCGAACTTCGATGGTCATGAAAACAACTTTTATATTTTATAAAAATTGTTCCTTAGACTGCGGTTTCAATTTTTTTTAATGTTGCCACATTCATACTCTACCTATATAACTCAATTAAAAAGCGTTCTTTGCATGTTCCGCATAGCAACAATTTAAAAACCGTTGGAACTCCAACTCGCAACTAGTGTTGCGAGAGCACTGTACGTTTTCCCAAGTCGCAACCCTAGTTGCGGAGAGCACGTGAGTGGCTAGTGCCTAACTTGGCAACTTTTCAGATAATCTACGGAACTTGGCGCCCTTTTAGATCTCAATTCTTTTGTCGGTGAACTTGGCTGCCATTTTCACATTTACGTTTTTGATGGGATATCATTACTTTTTGTCAAACTTCATCCAATGGTGCTTTCCCTGTACGAATGCACGAGTTACTATACAAAATACCCAAACCGCTATAGGTGCACCTAAATTATTTGAAGAGTTCCCTCGATTTTTCCAGGACCCTATGATCAGATTCTGACCCGATGACAAGCAGAGAGCTTACCTTCCGTTTGGTTATAACGCAGAACGGTTCTACGCCGATCAGCCCGGCTAGTATGATAGCTTATACCGTCACGTTATATGGCCAAAATGTACTGAAACGTCACATAAAACATGACGGTATAAGCTATCATACTAGCCGGGCAGGGGCTGTTAACCATTTGTCTCCATTTAAAAGCACACCAAAATGTCAAATCCCATACAAAACCAAAACGTCACAAGTCAGTTCGGTACAATTATCAGCTATAAAAGCGGAGACAAACTTCCTTCAAACTTCATAGATCAGGTGTACAGAGGGCCTATTCCTAACTTCGAAAATCGAACTTCGTGTCGCGCCGTTCCTTTCACTCTCGCGTTATACACTATAAGACGGAAAGGGACGGCACGATCGAAGTTCGGTTTTCGAAGAAATCGTTCAACTTAAACGAGCGGATCTGCTTTTCTCTGATATCTGTGTAGCTGTCATAGCAGAGCTAGCAGTGACATAGCTGTCATCTCAGAAAAACCGATTACGATTACATACAGTACGATTGTACGTCAGTAATTTACCTGTATGGTTTTTCGCAGCCGGCTCTTAGAAACAGATGATCAAAATATACAGAGGTGTTATTCACAAACTGGCTCGCCCTCACCTCTCACCTCACCTCTCACCTCTCACCTCACCACACCCATTTTTATATGGAAACTGCCAAATGTCATTTGTCAATTTTTGACAGCTTCTGTTTGCGGTGTTGTAAAAAGAGTATGATGATTATACCTCTGCAATGTACTTCTTACACTCTTCTTCAGATTTTTCAAGTTTCTCTTTGAGTTGGATCACTTCTTTCTCCGCCGGTGTCTGTACACACAATACACGCTTAGAAAAAAACAGTACAGAATGAGTGTAAGATAGGTCGGGATTCAAAAATTAAAAAAATTCAAAATTCCTTATTACATAATATACATTGTCTTTATGATCTTAGATGATGGCACCACCCGGTAAGCAAAAAATAGGCCTGTGTTGGGTGGCGCCGCTCTTCCTAAAGGTTACAGGTTTTTATGTTACGCTTTTAATTTAATCTAATAAAATAATACTAAAAATCTAGATCAGGCTAAAGCTTAAAATTCTAAATATTTTGTTACAGTTAACTAAGATTACAACATTTTTTTTGACGTGGTAACGTCTTTAAAATCGTTTTAGTCGGGTGACATGTTCAGAAACTTGTGTCACACCAAAACCTCACGAGCGCGATCGCAGGTATAAGTGAAGTGCAAGTGAAGTAAGACGTTAACATCGTAAACATCTCGATCGTAAACCTACTTTACAAACAACCAATTTTTTTTTTTATGTTTTATTTAAATTATATATATACATGAGCGAAAACAACATCAAGATGAGTGGGCGCGGTGTGTGTGTGTGTGTGTGTGTGTGTGTGTGTGTGTGCGTGCGTGTGCGTATCCGTGTGTGTGTGTGTATTTCAATAACATCACTGTAGTAAATTCTCTGTTTCATAATAATCTATGTTCTTGAGCCAATCAGTGATTACTATATCTTGCAGTCATGGTAAAGTTTCGGGTGAATGTCAAGTTGTTTGTTTAATTTATTAGAAACGTGTGACGATTTATAGGAAAATTGTCTGCGAGCAAATGAGGTTCTTGTTTTATCACACTCTGCTACAACGGCTTTCCTTCTTTTGTTCTTATTATTTGTATTATACGGTAATATTTTATGTTTTTTTAATGTTATTTGCAAGATATATTATTTCCTGACTGATAGGAGATCACTGATTACATAGAGAGATTAAAGTATAGACTTCTCATTTTCTATAGAGAAAAACGCATGTTGTAAAGAATCAAGTTAGGAAAGTAGAAAAACCCCGGATATTTTCTTACCAAAGTTCAATATGTCAAAAACGGCTAACCCGATTTGATAAAACATTTCTACGAACCATCGCACTCAAATCAGCTCATCTGTTACCTAAAGAGCTACGGTGCCACAGACAGACACACATATACGCAGATACATATGTTAAACTTATAATAAATAAATAAATAAATAAATATTGGGGGACAATCTTACACAAATCGACCTAGTCCCAAACTAAGCAAAGCTTGTACTATGGGTACCCGACGACGATATACATACTTATATAGATAAATACATACTTAAATACACAGAAAACATCCAAGACCCAAGAACAAATATCCGTGCTAAATGCACAATTAATGCCCTGGCCGGGATTCGAACCCGGGACCTCTAGCTTCGGAAACAGTGTCACTACCAATTAGGCTAAACAGGCCGCCGATATAAATAATACTCTTTTGCGAAGCGTCGGAGTTAAAAATACGTAATTTGGTTTGGAAATATAGGGTATACCAAATAGAAGAAACAGTCAAGTGAGAATCCGACTCGCGCACCGTGGGTTCCGTACAACGGGAACGCCATGGGTACAGCGCCATCTATAGAACCATTACACAAACGTAGTATCGAAATGTTTATTGATGATAAAAATATTTAACCAAGATAAATATAGATATAATTATTTTTTTCCTGTAATATTTATATTGATATCACCGTTGTCTAATACTATCATATTTCATCATCATCATCATCATCATGTCAGCCGAAAGACGGCCACTGCTGGACATAGGCCTTCCCCAAAGACTTCCACAATGACCGGTCCTGCGCCACCCGCATCCAGCAGACACCCGCGACCTTCACCAGGTCATCAGTCCACCGTGTGGGGGGCCTGCCATATTTATTCTTGGTAAAATCCGTAAATAAGAGGGAAAGAAAGGTATTTTCTTACATTATACCTATAGAGCCATCTATAGAATCATTACACAAACGTAGTATCGAAATGTTTATTGATGATAAAAATATTTAATCAAGATATAGATATAATTATAATTATCCTGTAATATTTATATTGTTATCACCGTTGTCTAATACTATCATATTTATTCTTGGTAAAATCCGTAAATAAGAGGGAAAGAAAGGTATTTTCTTACATTTTCTCTTAGGGTGGTATTCCACTCGTCCAATATATTTGTCCAATTTCTTTGATCAAAGTTTTTTTAAGTAGGCCCATTCCACTCATCCAATATCTTTGTCCAAGTTTTTTTTTCATACGTAGCCATATTGATTTAACTGTCATCGGAATCTTTGATCAAATGTCGGGGTCCCATCCAAGTTTGATGAAATCATCCAATTTCTTTAATCAAAGATATTGGACAAAGATATTGGATGAGTTTAATACGGGGTGGTATGCTACTCATCCAAAATCTTTGTCCAATTTCTTTGTCAAATCTTTGATCAAAGTTCTGTGACGGAGGCCCATTCCACTCATCCAATATCTTTATCCAAGTTTTATTCTTTTTGATGCGTAGCCATATTGATTTAACTGTCATCGGAATCTTTGATCAAATGTCGGGGTCCCATCCTAGTTGGATGAAATCATCCAATTTCTTTGTTCAAATGTATATTGGACAAATATATTGGATGAGTGGAATACCTCCCGTACAAATATAAATTACTCCACCGTAAAAAAAAAAAGCTGTTTAAGAATGTACTATTCAAGCCCTTTCAAATGACAACCCACTTCAAATAATGGGGGTCGAAGTTGCACCACGTCCGCAGGGAGCACCCACACTTTACCCTACACGTGACCCCTGGGTGGTGCTAAAAGTGCAACAAAAACTGGCAACCAAACTTGTCTTCTCGAAGATCTCACGGTTCTTAAATAAATGCCATACGATTAAAAAAAAAACTTCACATAATAACTAGACTTTCATCTTTTGCCCCTTAATTGAACCAGTATTATTATCACAGAAAATAAATATATATATTGCAAAATCATGTTGAATGAATCTGAGTTGGCCTTCTTTATATCTCTTATCTCAAATTTCAAATTGATATCATTAGTAGTTCTTGAAATAATTAACAAAAGCGGCAGCATTAGAGTTCCTTACGGAACCCTAATAATAATAGAAATTACTTGCGGGATAACACTATTATTTTTAATACCACAATAGCACGAGATTAAAGGGGAAACGGGTGAAACGTCATATTAGGCGTGCCCTACAGAGAGAAATATTCATGTTATTGAGATGGCTTACCAGTGGCGCGTTGGGATTGCATGACGCGGGGCAAGGCGGACACTTGTGGCACTGTGGACAAAAATAACTATTGGCTAGGATATGCGAAGTAGTCTATGTGCGAAGTAGGTGGTGGGGGTTAGTTAGGCGATCGTAGCGCACACCATGGCAGAAATGTGTACTTACCGGGGACCACTGTCAAATTTACTTTCACGTTTTCTATTGGTTACTTAACGGTTTCCTACGATTCGTTTCGTTTGTATGTATTTATTTATTCTCTTATTTATTTCAGTAAAATTTCCAATACGGGGTCTTCATTCATGTGTCATTATTTGACATCTCCGAGTTTTGACATTGCCTCGGGACCTTTGACGTTTGACGTTTCAGACGTGCACATAGCCAATATGTTCACCATGTTGGCAGTATTTAGAATGTAGAGGTTGATACGATATGTTTCCTGCCATGTGTAATTAATTAATTTAATTTAATTTAATTTCCAAAAGTAATAGATACTCGTACATTGTGTTGAACATTATAGTACACAGCGTTAATTGGCGAGTAATCTACCTTAAATAGTACGCCAAACACAGCGTTTATTGGCGAGTAATCTACCTTAAATAGTACGCCAAACACAGCGTTTATTGGCGAGTAATCTACCTCAAATAGTACGCCAAACACAGCGTTTATTGGCGAGTAATCTACCTTAAATAGTATGCCAAACACAGCGTTTATTGGCGAGTAATCTACCTTAAAAATGACAAATTAAATAGGTAAGTGTTAATAGGGTTTAAGGGGTAGGGATTAGAATCATAACGTATATAAGTCTACATTTAAAATATTTTGATTATAGGTATTTCAGAATGCATTTCAAAGACATTGCTGAGGAAACAGTTGCTTTCCATGATGATTCTGCAAGGTCTCGGTTGGACACACGTATTATACCTACGTCACACGTATTATGTACAGTTAGTAGCATAAGTGAGTCAATATTCGTATGTTAGTAGGATTCGATTTAATAGATGTCAAACTATATAAAATTATAAATGTTTTAAATACAATATTACTCCTAGAAATGAGCAACAAAATTGCTGTACAAATGTATTACTTACGAGTATACGATTTATAGTTTTTTACCTACTGATACCTAAAAACTGGAATTTTTAGCCTAATTTGTTTTCCTAATATATATTTTTTAAGTCAACCCAATAAACTGAAACAACCTAAAATAGACAATTTCAGTCTCTTAAGAGTGATTCGGAAAGTGTGTTGATGAGATATATTTTAGGGGGTAATTATTGGCTACAAAGAGTTAGGTGCGAAAGTGAATCAATATAAATAAGTAATTAAGAGTGCGCAGTGCGTTCGAATCTCCATACAAACGTATTTATGCTCTCATTTTAAAACGCCAGGCTAGAATAACATGACACTTTGTATACACAATGGGATCCGGCATATCTAGGTCGGACCATAGTTTATGTTGCTTGAAATTATAATGGAGAAAAAATACAGCGGTTATTAAGGTTTTCATACAAGCCGTAAAAAACTCAAAAAGCCGCTGTATTTTTTTTCTTTTACAATTTCTAGCAACAGATACTATGGTCCGACCTAGATATGCCGGATCCCATTGTGTATACAAATTTTCATGTTATTCTAGCATTGGGGTTTTAAAATGAGAGGGTAAATACGTTTGTATGGAGAACCGAGCCAGACCGAGCGTACTGCGCCCTCCTAAGTATGGAAACTAATTGGTGGACACCTTATCCAACTGAGTCTAACCCTTACGAGTACAATAACTACAAAAGTACGTGTCTGATTCAGGCACTTGCGTGCTCATTTTAAGGAAGCTAGAATTAACTGTTATAGACAATTAAAATTTTTTTCGTTAAACAAAAACATATAATTTACACGTTTCTTGAGGACTAAACTTTTTTTCTCTTCTTGTGTCGTTGTTCAAAGGTGTCACAGTTTTGTTATTGATTCTCGCTGAACACAGCTGACTAAATTAATGTTAATTTCTTGGCAATTTCCTAAGGTCTTTTCGCTTCATCGTCGGCCTCATCTTTGCCTCCTGGCTAGATGCTGGCCAAGAGCAATCCCATTTTTAATAAAAAAATAAAAAAAAAGATACACAGCCGATAGATCAGACAAACTTTCATAGAAAATGGTCGGTGCATATTTGATTGATCTGAAATTACATAACGGCGGATTATCCCTAAAATGCATGCTAACGAATAATGTTTCAATAGCAACACACCTCTTCAGCCTTTTTGTTTTAATTGACGATACTTATCAAAGTAGTGGACATTGGTTCAGTTGTGCTACTATCTGCAAGGCCTATTGTATTTGTATTTAAAAAAGGGGGGTCGAAGTAGCACCACGTCCGTAGGGAGTAGGTACTCACCGTTACCCTACACGTGAACCCTGGGTGGTGCTAAAAGTGCAACAAAACTGGCAACCGTACTTGTCTTCTCGAAGATCTCACGGTTCGAAAATGAATGCAATACGATTATTAATTATTATTTAATAAAAAGATATCTTTTCATTGTTTTACACGTGCAGTCTCTGGGTAAGTTTTACACAAAGGGCGTATCATACAATTCGTGTCCAGTACAATAATATTCTGAGGATGATATTGAGGTTGCCAAAGCATTGTAGCGCATCGGGTATGTTCGCTGGGGCGCGAACAGACGACTTCTACGGTATAAGGAGGAAAAGAATAGCCTCCTTATGAACCAGGAACAGCCTCCTTAGAGAGTTGGCAGAGCGACTCGACTGTCCATTCGCCAAGTACTGGATGGAGGTCACAATAGGGAGAGCAATATAATTTATTAGTGTCGATAGACTTATATTGCTGTCCCTAACAATGAATCTATAATCTATAATATAAATTAACATAGTATATAAGGTAATATTGTTACTAACCAACTATGGATCAACCACTAGGTCTGAAATAAACGTTTTTTATTTATTTATTTACGCGATTTATTAACTGCCAGGGTTGGTTGAAATACATAAAACCGTCTATCTACTATCTTTTGAAATAAGCACTGTAAAAAAAAACTTATTTCTATATAGAAAACTCCCGTGAATTTGAGACATATTACCTAAATATAATGAAACGGGTCACTCGCGTCTTTAAGGTCAAATATCGCTCGATATGTTTCAGATCGGTGCTAAGAAAACCGCCGCCGCGATAGGTGCTCAGATGATTAAAGACCGCGAACCGGTCTGAAATATGTCGAGCGATATTCAACCTTAAAGACGTGAGTGACCCGTTTCATTATATTCAAACTTATTTCTACTTACATCACGTTGCGTAGGTGGCATCGGTGGCACTCCCGGCTGCAAGCAAAAATAAATCTTAAGAATTTCCTTTTTAAGCATACATTCGCTTAACTCACTATGATTACAATGAAAAAGCTCCAATATATGGTGCTTGTGAGCTGAGCAGAGGTCTAAGTTTCAAAATGTATGATTACATAGATATTTCAATGTAATGGTACATTTTATTGTTTAGTAAGACCAACACCGCTACTGAATAAATAAATAAATAAATAATATGGGACCATTTTTACACAAATCGAACTAGTCCCATAGTAAGCTCAATAAGGCTTGTGTTATGGGTACTAGACGACGATATATTTAATAGATATATACTTAAATACATAGAAAACATCCAAGTCTCAGGAACAAATGTCTCTGCTCAACACAGAAACAAATGCCCTTACCGGGATTCGAACCCGGGACCTCTAGCTTCGGAGGCAGTGGCACTACCAACTAGGCTAAACAGGCCGACAAATGACAACACCAAACAGACCGAAATGACAGATGCTCAATAAGAGTGACAGAGATAAATATATCATTTTTGTGCCGTCCTTGTGCCATGCGTAATTGATATATCGAAAATGTGCCATCTAGACTTTCTTAGACAACGTCTTTTACGTTGTCTAAGGCTTAGACTTTCAATGCCCTATACAGAGTGGAAACAAAATATGGACCCTGGAGGGACATCACCTTAAAACGTTGAGATAGCTCAATTTGTTGCAAAGAAACATTATTTTATCCCTCCTAAGCACTTAAGCTGCATTCAAGATTAAAAATAAAAATGTACAGTCAGCAAATAAAAGTGAGTTTTTGTCATTTTTATCAGATTTTTTTTGATGCCAATTGATGCCAATCGATCCTATTTCTATCAAGAAACAAAAACATATTATAGACCGACCTAGTCTAGAATACAAGAAATCCCACAAACAAAAAAAAAATTGTACAATTAGTAGTTTTTTCAAAAATCTGTGATTCCAGTTGAATTGCTTAGGAGAAATATAATGTTTCTTTTTAGCAAATTGAGTTATCTCAACGTTTTAAGGTAGTTTCCCTCCAGGGCCCATTTTTTTTTCACCCTGTACCTATATGAAGGTACTGTTATATAAAACACTCGCCTGCTGCTCGAAGCACTCATTAGGCCCCCCGCCGCTGGGGCACGGCTGCCCGCCGCACGGGCCTTCGGCATGCCTCGTCGTCGCCATCTCTCTCACCACTCGGACCTCGTCCTCTAACTCGCTCAGCTGCTTCACCTAAGAACGATATCTTGTTTTTATAAGCCAATTCCGCAAGGGACGATGCACCCCACCAGAGTCAAAGGAATTCCAACCCTCTATAGTGAAGTTACATTTCATAGTTGAATGGGTCGTGAGTAGCGGGTCGCGCCGCGTACATACGAAGTCTAGCTTCTGGCCGTGTTATTCATAAACCAATTCACCCTCACCTGTTACCTGACACCTCACCCGTTTTACCTTCGATGTGAATCGTCCCTAACTCTTTAATTCTTATATCGAGGCATATAAATGTAAGGAGCGCCTGGTTGTAAGCTGACGCTGTATCCTATGAACCCTTGCAATTCTATGCTTAATAAATGTCACCGTCAAGACATAATGGTCAATCAACGATAAGATCGTTAGTATTTTGTCCGGTAACCAGAGACAAAAAAAATGTTAATGATTTTTTTTAATACATCATCGGTGGCAAACAAGAATACGGCCCAGCTAATGGTAAGCGATCACCGCAACAAATGTACACGCTTGCAAGTTCTAGAGTGTCCCATGCGCGTCGCGAACCCACGCAAGAAATATTACAGTTGTGCCTGGGCAGGGAGACGCGCACAACTGGAGCGTTCGAGGTAGGAAATTCTTAAAACCGTACAGTACTGACCATTGAAAACTTGCATATTATACGCCATTGACCAAAAATTTCAATTGGTAGCCCCTGCCTATTCCTCGGTGAAACTGTTGTGATTGTATGATTACATGCAAGTACCTAATGTATGTACTTTATATACAGGGTGATTAGGGAGACGTGAGCAAGGCCAACACTACAGAATCAGTAGATCATAAGCTACTGCTTCGTGCCACTATTAGTGAAATTAACGTTCAATTATCTTTGATGTTGGAAACAAAATGTTATAAATTATTTACGAAATTCATGGTCACTCCACAGTCAGATACTTCGGTCAAGTGATACGTGTCAAATTGAATGTCATCCGAGTCCGATTACTTTTGAAATATCGTATCTCACTCAATGTGACAATTTACTTTCTTCGTAATCAAAGTGCTGTCATAACAGTTAGAGGTTTATTATAAACCAGTTGTTGTAGGGTGACCGTGATTGTAGAGAATTAAATTTTAACTTAACAAAAATTTATATACAGGAAAAAGGTATGGGTGTTTCACTTAAATACAATGGTGAACGATTCATTGCCATTTACTATGTATGTAGTGTTGGTCCTGCTCACGTCTCCTGAATCAAGTATATACAGGATATACTTACTAGGTCGGCGTAAATCTCTCCCGGTTCGTTTGCCGAGGTGTCTCTTTCCGGTTGCTCGGGATCCTGAAACACGATTAAATGAAGATCATCATCATACCACCAGTGACAGAAAAAGAGGTAGACGAATTAAAAGGTGGATGGATGACATCAATTCTATAGGGGGCGCCACCTGGACCAGGAAAGCCATTAATAGAGAGGAATGGAAACAGCTGGGAGAGGCCTATGTGTCAGAAGACACGCTGAATACTAATCCAGACACTCCGATGTGTTAGTTTTTAAGTAAATTGTTTATAAAATTAAGAGGGCGCAGTACGCTCGGTCTGGCTTGGTTCTCCATACAAACGTATTTACCCTCTCATTTTAAAACGCCATGCTAGAATAACATGAAAATTTGTATACACAATGGGATCCGGCATATCTAGGTCTGAAATTAGTTTGTGTTGCTAGAAATTGTAAAAGAAAAAATATACAGTGGTTTTTTGAGTTTTTTACGGCTTGTATGAAAACCTTAATAATCACTGTATTTTTTCTCCATTATAATTTCAAGCAACAGAAACATTGTACCGACCTAGATATGCCGGATCCCATTGTGTATATAAAGTTTCATGTTATTCTAGCATGGCGTTTTAAAATGAGAGCATAAATACGATTGTATGGAGAACTGAGCGTACTGCGCACTCTTAAATGTAATACTGTTTAGTTTTGGCAATAAAGGCTATTATTGATATGATTATAATCATCATCAACAAAATAAAATCACCCAAAATTAATTTTCTCTGAAGTATGACCAAGTGAGTTACGTATTAATTTTTTTATGCACCTTTTTCTAATATCATACGTAAATTTGATTGTGTGTAGAATAATTGGATTTCGGAATATTAATATTGCAGTCGGGGGACCCGGGTGTGTCCTAAAACTACGACCAAGACCACCGGGAGATGGGGAGCAGCATCCCTGCAGTGCGGTGGAGATACTGCGATCGCCAACCCGCATGCCAAGCGCGGCGATTATGGCATTTACCCCCCATGAAATTGGGGGCCTAATGTCCAACAGCGTACGTCCTTCGGCTGATATGGTGGTGGTGGTGGTGGAATATTAATATTAATCTCCCTATTTTTCATAATCAACAGTAAAAGAGATCTTAGTTTAATATAGTGTTTGAAATTGAATAAACATATTATCATTTCAATCTAATCATTTCTTTTGCTTTCTACGCCATGATTCAAAAATTCTATTACACCTATATGATCTATCGTATGTAAACTTTTATATTTTACTTCTGATAAAAATATAGTAAAATTCTAACATAAATCCCTAAGTCAGGTGACGCATTATAAAAACATGATTAGCTACGTAATATTACCTTAACAGTATCCGAAGTAGGTTGTGCAGTATCAGAGGTAGGTTGAGCACTCACAGCAGCCTGTAAAAGGTTTCAAATAAAGTCAATACAATCAGAAAGCGAGGAGCTCCACACGCGTATTAAGAGTACAAACAACACAGGAGCAACCGCGAGATAAAATATAGCCTATGTCCATCAAGTCAGAGAAAATAAGTAAGAATAGAGAGTTAACTCCATAAGTCCATACATCATTTTTTACTTATTATTTCGTAGTCGACATCTAGCGGCAAATAGCGGAATTATCAGTACTGCTATAAAGATACTAGATGTCACGAATGTCGCTACTGACGAAAAGTGTATTTCTCAACAATTTACTACTAATATATAAGCAGAATGAGTTCAAAATAGAGTTCCGGTTATAATATTAGCTAAAAATGGTTGAGCATTCGATTGATCGTTCGTCACGGCGTCTATTGTCGAGTAGCAGTACTGATAATTCCGCTATTTGACGCTAGATGTCGACTACGAAATAATAAGTAAAAAATGATGTATGAAGTCGTATGGAGTTAGGTCTCTATTCTTACTTATTTTCTCTATGATCAAGTCTAAGATCCATTGTACATATATAGGTGAACTTTATTTACGACCAGAAACACAACACCGGTTTGTACGCACAAGTTTCCAACCGCAGCATGTCCCTTTTAAAATGTCCCTTTCGCAAAACGACCCTTTTGCACAAATGTCCCCTTCCCAAAACGTCCCTTGCTTGCTTTGGGTGCACAAGGACCTACTCCCAGATTGTCCCTTTTGCAAAATGACACTTCTGCAAAATGTCCCTTTCTTAAAACTACGCTTCACTGGTCCCATTCGCAGATTGTCCCTTTGATCTTTTTGCTGAAGATCCCTTCTATAAATGTCTCTTTCGTATAAAGGCCCCTCTGCTAAATGTCCCCTTCTCAATACGTCCCGTCACATAATTACGCAATATTTCCCTAGCCACCACTACAACACCGTCATATCTACACAGTGGGGGGTTACGAGGACATGAGTTAATGCAGTATGAGCTGCATTAACTCATGTCCTCGTCAGGGAACGAGTATTTGGGGGGGTGTACTTGTGTCCCAATTCTGGCCGTCATGATGTGCCGTAATGTCCGGGTTTATCCCGTGAATAATGCTGCCCAGGCTTTGCCAATGGTTTGAAATGGAGTTTCCCGCTGAGCGCGTGGATTATGATTATGATTGACTATACCTACAGTGAAATTACCTAGTTATTATTACATTGTAAGTAATCCTATGGTATTTTGTAACAGTTCACTTGAAAACTAATTTTAACAAAAATTCACCGCTCAGGAAAAACTAGTACACTACAATCCGATATGCTCCACCTCTCTCTAACTGCCACTTTTTACTAAATCCTGGCTATGTAGAATTGAATAGAATTAAATATAATATGATAAAATGTATTTTGGAACAACAACAACGAAGTATATTACGTACGGCTTAAATCTAAAGAAGGATTCTAGTGTTGTCTTGAAAAAGGAATACACTCAGCACGGGGTGCAATGAAGCTGATTTTCTGTAGCCAAAACTAAGGAGGCGTCTGAGTGATCACTTCATTCAAATATAAGCTTGTAAAAACGGTCAAAGGGTTAAGCCTTTGTCTGGTCTTTACCACATACCTGCAATCTAGCATTATCTCTGGCTAGCAACTTCAACTCCGCTTGCAGCCTGGCGGCTTGCGCCCTCGCAGTCTCCAAACGCTGTTCTTTCACCATCAACTCCTTATACAATATGTATCTAAAACACTCACCTATGTTATGATTTTTCGCTTTTTTTGGGTTGCCTTAGTGACTACTTAAGACGGGAATTTTAACAATTCTTTTTAAATTTTATAAGCTTTAATGCCTTGAAAAAGCGTAAAATTGGTGTTTATTCATAATTTTGGGTTACTCTTAACCTAAACATGCCATGTTGTGTCAAATGGACATAGCGTTTTTTGTCAGTGAAGTAATCGAGTAGCCATGGCGTTTGCAGTTTTTTTTTGCGTTTGACTTTTGCTTGCGAAAAGGTTGAGGTGTAAAGGATGAAAAATAAAAATAAAGGTTTTATATGTGTGTATATACACTAGTGGCTCTGTGAGCTGTCGAGCTCGCAAATTTTCATTTTCAAATTCCAATTTCCTAAAACTGATTAGACAAAAAAATCTATATAATTATCGAACCTGCTCACAAAGTTTCACGAGAATCGGTTGAGAAATGCGACCTGTAGAGGAGAACATCCGGACAGACAGACAGACAGACATACGAAATAATTTATGGAAACGGAGACGCTTCGCTCGCTCGGTCAAATATGTAGCTTCGAATAGCAGAATAGCTATTAAAATATCGGTAAAATATACAGAAACAAAATCACATTCTCATACATTTCGTACGGGATGGGTCGTACGGGGAACTTATTTTCGTACGGGGTACGAAAAGAAGTTCGCCAGGACAGTCAGTTTCAGATACCTACAATCAGGTTTATGTGTCATAGTCGTCGTGATAAAGTGAAAGAAATAACCGAAGCACAGTACACATTTATTTTGTTATATAACGGATTTTTTTAGACTATTCGCATTTGGTATTTAAAAATCCTGTGCGGTTTAAATAGATCACAAAGTACGAGTACAATATATATACTGAGATTGAGATATCAGTGAAATACTCCACATAGATCGTAGCGCCGTTGTGTATTTAGTAAGAACTAACCGCACGACCGCTGCATCTCTGTCACTTCAATATGCAAGTGCGATAGAGATAGCACCCAGTGACATCTGGTACAAACAAGTTAAACTAACATTTTCATAGAAAAATTCGTACTTCGAGCTGAAAGGCCCCTGAAATAGATTAAGACCCGCTTGATGCTGTGACACATCCGGAGCGTCAGGGAAACCTCACAAAGGTGAATATTTTTAAACAACTTCCAAAACAGGGGAGGGTTCTCAATTCGTCGGAATATTTTTCTATGTATGTTCACCGATTACTCTGAGACTTTTAGTACAATTACGTGAATTATTTTTTTGTTTAAATGGGTATGCTTTCTAATTAGTCCCATTGCCAGTCAGGATCTGATGGCGGGATCCTGGAGAAATCGAATGAACTCCTCAAAGTTAATAGTTATACCTGTAGCGTTCAAAAACGCTTAACTATTGTTTATTTAAATATTTATTTATTTATCAACTTGCCCTTACAGTTAAATCAACCATGCAACTTATAAGTAAAAAAAAAAACTTTTTAGCAACACTGTGCTATATTCAACAGTAGTGGGAGTGGAATTCGACACAAGAATAGCGTGCCGCCTGTAGGCAGGAAACTCAGTTCTATCTGCGAGGGTCCAAATAAATAGCAGAAGTTTGTACTCAGTTTTATAGGGTTCCGTACCCGAAGGGTCCAAACGGCTACTATTGCTGACACTCGAGTGTCTGTCTGTTACACCGGTTTTACAGTCAAACGGTTGGACCTATTGTCCTCAAATTTACACTCTATAAGCATCTTGTTACAAAGTCATACAAATTATCAAAAAATATTTAAAAATGTTTTTAAGGAGGGCGCTCATACAGCTAAAGAGGGACGCATTTTTTAAATCTACCTCATCGAGTAGGGTACCATTGTTTAGAACTTGTTATGTAGATGAATATCTTCTTTTATGTTTTAAAAAATTCTGGAAAACAATGGAATGAGAAACCACCAAAATCAGCTATTCTCTTTTTAATAATTCCGAAGAATTTCTTAACTTCCCATTGACCTATGAACTTGAAATTTGATGATAATGTTTGTAATGACTAAACGGTATAGCGTCGGGAGTGGGGCGCGCTGGAGGGGGTGTGGCACTTGGCAACTGTCAACTCCGCGGGGCGGTTGTGCTATTCGTGCTCCCGGTGGCTAC
This sequence comes from Notocelia uddmanniana, assembly GCA_905163555.1. Taxonomy (NCBI): domain Eukaryota; kingdom Metazoa; phylum Arthropoda; class Insecta; order Lepidoptera; family Tortricidae; genus Notocelia; species Notocelia uddmanniana. The sequence continues at coordinate 71,461,387 of LR991052.1, forward strand.
TCCAAAAACAGTGTTTTAATTACCACGTCAAGTTATACCACGTAACTGTAGACGTCATAATGTTTAATATTACGTATATTTTCCAACGAATACCAATATATTTATTGATAGATCATATTTGTTTTTTGGTTGTACGATGCGCGGGTCTGACTCACACTTGGCCGATTTTTTGTTCTTGTTACCCTTGTAATTATAATGGATGACTGACCTCTTAACATCAAGGTCAGCGTTATCGGCTGCCAGTCGCTCCTGCATGTCAAGACTCTCGCTGAGACGACGCGATAGCTCCAACTCCTGCGCACACATGGGGTCAACCATGAAAATTACCTATCAGATTTCGACTTTATTACATATGCGTTAAGGTTCACAAGTGGTCCACTTCTTGGTTGTCTATACCCGGAAATGAAATAGTACCAAAATATACTGTACTACCAGAATTTTCACCAGCCAAACAATTTAATATACGTATTTTTTACAATTTATTTAGTAAAGGTTAATATTTAATTATTAGAGTTACATATAACTCTAATATTTATCTTTCGACTCACTAGTCGATGTACGTGCTACTGCCTAAATGTTATATATAGTAAGAATAGCAATAATACATGTATTTTTTAACTATAAATGTTTGGTGGACTTTCCTATTTTTATTAGTTGTCACATTATGCAACAAAAAAATCTGGTAACCGTAAAAAAATCTTGATTCTGTTACCAGATTGCTTTTTCGTGTACAAAACAAATCGCACCTAATTAAAATACTTACCACTTTCGTCAAATATTATATATATGTCACCGAGAGGACACGGATTCTAATGACCAGTCACACATTAATCCGTACAGTAATTTAAAATGCAGCTAGTGCCAAGAAAACTGACATACAAAAAGAATACTCACTTCTGAAGGGTAAGTCAAAAACATAGTTAAGTTTTATGTGATAGTATGTCCACAGGTAAACTGCTTCGACGTAACAGCAGATTCGTAACCAGTTCCGATCAAATACAATTATCTGCTGTAGGCTATAAGGACTGTTCGGTAGCTTCAGATGCCTAAAAGGCAAACTTCCTAGAAGCAAGTCTGAGATTTAGTGATCCACCAGGATTTGAACCTTCGACATCTGGCTTACGCGCCTAATCGCCCAGTAAGCTATCGGAGCAATCAAGCAACGTACAGACTTGCTTCTCAAAGCGCCGGGCCCGCCGGACGGCGGCCGCAGCATCGTCGGTGCCAGCAGTGAGCTCGGGGGCAGCATTCGCAACTCGTGGACCAGTGGCGGCTCTGAATCATACCAGTACATGAATTAGTCACAGTTTCATCAGTCACAACAGTAACAGTGAGTTAAGTCAGTTGTGTACATTATGGCTGAGATACGCGTCATACTCGTGATCGGGTGCTGTTTGTGGAGTCCGGTCTGTTCATGCTTGCAAGGGCATAGTAAATACCTTAATACTAGTGTTATTTTATTGTATGTAGATTGACGAGAGACATGATCCTGTTCTGGATTAGTTTTATTATTATTGACGCTTAGAGACCTTATACAGCTCTAACAATATTAAGTTTACTTATTTTAATTTTAGCGCTTAGAGATCATTTACATCTCTAAGCACTTTGAAATCATTGTTATTAATCATATTTGGACGCTCAGAGACCATATACATCTCTGAGATATTAAATTAATTTTATATTCCTTTTGTTTATTCGGACACAGATCGTATTCAATACGTCCTTAATATTTGTAAATTTATTTTCATTGAATTGTCAATCAGTATATTTTTTGTATCATTATTATTAAGTAAGATTGTCAGTTTTTTAAATTGTATAAATTCATGCTTTGACATGTAAAAGTGCCCTTGTGGCCTATTTGCAGAATAAATATTTGATTTTGATTTTACAAAACAAATTCTCCTTGGCTAGACCTGAGGCTCTCTTCGGGAGAATTCATCTTGGCTCGGTTTTTACTGGCATAGTGAAGGTCGTATTTGCTAGAGTTCTTCTAAACCGCCTAAAGGGTTTATCTGAAAAGATCCTGCCTGAAACCCAGTTTGGCTTCCGACCGGACCGAGGCACATGCGAAGCGATCTTCTCTGTGCGTCAACTGCAAGAAAAGAGTAGAGAACAGGGTCGTCAGCTGTACCTCTGCTTTGTTGACCTAGAGAAGGCTTTCGACAGCGTGCCTCGTGAAGCCCTATGGTTGGTGTTGGGAAAGCTAGGATGCACGGAGAAGTTTGTGAGACTTCTTAGACTCCTGCATGACGACATGCAATGCTGCGTCGCCGTAGACGGTGAACAGACGGACTTCTTCCCCGTTTCCTGTGGGGTGAAGCAAGGATGCGTCTTAGCACCTACTCTGTTTGCTTTATACTTTGCGGTGGTAGTTAAAGAGGTCTTACAAACTGTTTCCCAAGGAGTACGCATCCGCTTCCGCACGGATGGCAGCCTTTTTAACCTGGCTCGACTTAAGGCTCGAACCAAGGTTTCGTATGCACTGATTACTGAGATCATGTATGCTGATGACTTGTGCTTCGTAGCGGAATCCCCTGACGGCCTGCAACAGCTAATGTCCGTTTTTCACCAAGCCTGCCGTAAGTTCGGCCTGAAAATCAGCATCAATAAGACGGAGGTGATGTCTCTGGACACACAAAAACGCGAGTCACTGACCGTAAGGCTTGATGAGGATGTGCTGAAGCAGGTGGATAAATTTCGATATTTGGGGAGCACTGTAACATCCAAGTGTGACCTTGATGCCGAGATCAATAGCAGAGTCGGTGCTGCAGCTGCGGCATTCGGCAAGCTGTGTTCCAAGGTCTTCTGCTCACATGACCTTAAGTTGGCCACTAAAATTTCTGTATACATGGCAATTGTGCTGCCAAACCTCCTATACTCCTCTGAGACGTGGTGTATGTACCGCCACCACATACGCACTCTGGATCGTTTCCACCTCAAATGCCTGCGATCCATCATGAAGATCAGATGGTCCGACAGAGTGCGAAACACCGAAGTCCTGCGACGAGCCCATGTTGGTGGCATTGAGGCCTATCTAATGCGTCGGCAGCTTCGGTGGTGCGGGCACGTGTGTCGTATGGCGGAGTTGAGAGTGGCGAAACGCATCTTCTACTCTGAAATGGAGGAGGGCAAGCGAAAGCAAGGCGGACAACTCCTCCGTTACAAGGATGTCCAAAAGCGACATATGAAGAGATGCAAGATTGAGCCCTCTCAATGGGAGTGTTTGGCATCGCAGCGGTCAGAATGGCGCAGGATGGTAAACATCCAAGTTCGCGAGTTCGAGGATCAGCGCAAAGTTGACCTTGACGGTAAACGCGACGATTTAAAGGCCCGCCCACCTGCTGCCATAGTATATAATTACCGGAACGGCGTACTTTCGTGTCCGCAATGTGCACGGAATTTCGCCGCAAGGATAGGCTACATAAGCCACCTTCGAGCGCATGAGCGCCAAAACGCTGGATAGGAGTCGGAGTGGTCGCCATGGCCGAAAACGGTCGGATTGATCATAACATATTAGGTGATTTCTACACGCGATACTTTCAACAATGCTGATGGAATGCACGGAGCAGCCCAAGAATGTACACATTATAATCGTCAAGTGGAACTAGTATCACAGAGGATTTCCGACATCGATCTTTGTAGGGAAATCCTATCATCATCCCTTCCCCCCATAGGTTCCCTTTCGTGACTACGCCTTTGTTTGTTTGTTGTCTATGCTTTTGTTCAATATTATTACGAATAAATGTTTTAATCTTGAATCATATATGTCCCACTGCTGGACGCAGTTGTGAGCGAAAAGTCAGTAGTCCCCACGATGGCCCAGTGTAGGTTGGGGTCTGTACATACCCTTAAAAGTTTTTCTCGCGTTGATTTCCTTCACCAAACACCTTTACCAAAAAGCTAGCGATTTACCATTAGCCCTTCGGTACATCGAATGCTATTTCGTATAAACCTTCGAAAAACTCATTGGTTCGATGATTCGAACCCGCGACCGCCGCTTGACATCCTCATGCTTGATAGTCGTTCAACTACCCTAGCTTCAAATCGGATGAAAGAACCATAATATTTTGTTGTGTTGTCGCAAGACACTCCTAGAGTGACACAAACCATAAGCGTCTCCGGGCTGGTACCCAGGCGGGCACTCTTTCCCAGGTTCTCGCTCAGGACTTCTGTGAGCTTGTTCACGTTCAGTACACGGTTGGAGCTCAGCAGCCCTCTGCTGAAGGCGTTCAGCTTCTCGCAGAAGCTGAGCCGCGCGCGCTGTTGCTGCTCGCAGTTCCTCCGGTCCCCAGCTGCCTGCTATAGCCTTCTGGGGAAGTATCACTTAAAATCAAAGAGTCGTTTGTCTGACTCCATTATTTGGAATTTCGTGATTTCCAAGGTCAAGTCAAGAGTAATCTAAATCGACGAGGATGAAGCAAGAAAGATTTGTCAAGATGGATGGTTTGGAAATGGGTACAATATAGTACACTTTATAATTTCGAAGAGTCGTTTGTCTGAATCCATTATTCGGAATTTCGTAATTTCAAAGGTCAAGTCAAGAGTAATCTAAATCGACGAGAATGAAGCAAGAAAGATTTGTCAAGATGGATGGTTTGGAAATGGGTACAATTTACACTTTATAATTTCGAAGCCGAAGGAACTTTGTATTATCCAGGATATAATACTCACGTAACCTAACTTGTAACAGTTGTAACTGTTAATAAATCATCTGCGTCCAAATTTTCATTCATCGGAAAATGGCAGATTGGTTATTCATGAATATGTTGTCTGAATTTTGTATATATGTCTTACCCGAAACAAAATACTGGATCCACGCCTGTATGTAAGTCAAGAAAGTGTAATTTCTCAGCTTAGAGTGCTATCAAGTATCAAGGCCTGTTATTTTACTGAAGAGGCCTAGCTATTTCTTAACCGTTGACATGAACAATTTGACAGTAACAAGAATGATGGTAAACCTGGTGCAAATCGGCTAGATGGTTGCGTACATCCCTCAGAGCATGCGCGCCTCGTCTCATTTCCGTGCGCCATGCTGAATTCAGTTCCGCGTCTCCGGAAGATTCTGAAAACCATTTTACTATGGTAGCACGCTCAAATAAATCACCCAAAAAAATCCAAATCGTCCAAATGATTTTTAATAATTTAACCATCATTTACTGCATCAATGGTCTTTACATATAGCTGTTATATTAGTAGTCTTGGTTTCACATGGACCCTGATACTGTACAGCAATAGGTAGTAATTTAACAAATAGATTATACATTCGAGTATTTGTTACGACGGTCAGGCAGCGTCCCATCGGTCGACCAAGGTATCGTTGGATAGACGAAGTCCAAAAAAATCTCTGCCAGCTTCAAACAGCCGACTGATTGGCCACAAGCTGCCAAGGACAGAGCACAGCGGCGTATCTTAGTTTCGGACGCCAAGATCCACTTTGGGTCGCTGAGCCAGTAAGTGACACGCTAAAACGTTGAAGATTGTGTTACTGTGTACTCGTAATCACGGTTAGCAGGAAGAGATCGTTTTCACTAAAGAAGCGGAGCAGAGATGTATACAACTTAACAAATCTTATTAAATCGAAGCGAAGCGGTAAGGCACAGCGGAACGTCATCTCGCTCATATTTTGAGCAGTCTAACTGGGTATGTACCTTACAGAAGATCACAGCTATAATACAACACTACTTGCTCTTTAGGTATGTGGTGTAGTGTTCTTTATGGTGAGTAATGTAGCCAGGGCTCCCGTGGATGCGCTGTGTTGGCAGTGAGGAACCCACATTTGTCTGTAGCTGTTCACTCAAAGAAGCCACAAATCAATAAAAGGAAAGCGCTTGTAATTCTTCTGGATTTTCGTCACAAGCAACCATAAGCTATCATGTCTGCTTACCATCAGGCATATAAAAAATGGGCGGACCCGGGTATGTCCTAAAACTACGACCAAGACCACTGGGGAATGGGCAGCAGCATTCCTAGAGTGCGGTGGAGATACTGCGATCGCCAACCCGCATGCCAAGCGTGGCGATTATGGCATTTACCCCCCATGAAATTGGGGGAGGCCTATGTCCAGCAGTGGACGTCCTAGGGTCTGGGGGAAGGGGAAGGGTTCTGGCCGGTGCGCCCTGGAGGCAACGGTAAGTAATTCATCTTCGTAGGGATCACTTACCGGTGCTACCAATAACCCGGATATGAATCCGGGGTTTTTCACTCTCTCCTGGCGTGGAGGTCCTTTGGTCAGAAAGTGTGTGGTGTCGCCGTGCACGCTTGCCGTCGGGTGGGGGGCGCAAGCATCTTCCGAGAGGGGACAGCTTCGGCTGTCGCAGCAGGCGGTGTTCGCGGTTGTGTGCCTTGGCGATCCCGTGTCACTGCCACTTATGCTGTGTGATGGGCATACTCTGGTGGTTTTAGACGGTAGTCCGGGCGGTTCCCGGGAGTCCGTCATACCTGTCCTAGTTCCCCGGCTAGGCGGGATGCGTAAATGCATTTCCCCAGGTAAAAAAAATAGGTCAATCCTTCGATGGGTGACCGCTTTGAGTGATTACTAACTGAGCGCTCCCGTGCTTTGGAAGGCACGTTAAGCCGTTTATCCCGGTCGCTGTCTATGATACAAGTAGCAGTCGTTAAGCCAAGTTAGAGGCCTTCGGGCGGCTTAAAAACTTCTAACAGTCAAGTTGCCCACTCACTTGACAAGCCTAATCACAATAAGTTCTAGTTCCCCCTTGGGTTGTTGGTCAGATGGCAGTCACTTCCGTAAAAACTAGTGCCTACGCCAATTCTTGGGATAAGGTAGCGGACCCTAGGCATCCCTCAGGATGCAACTGTACTGGGAATAACGCTGGGATGATGATGATGAGGTTTTTGATGGTAAATTTAATGATCTACAACGATTTGTAGCCTTGAATAGTGAAAGAATACTCACGAGGCGATTGGGTCTGAAACAAAAAACAACTAGTTATGCTTCGTTTAATCTATTATTGCTCGTAGGCACACAATTATATAAAACCTACATACCCACATAGTCGTAGGTTTGCAACGCCGTGGTAAGATTAGGCTAAAAGTATACTTATACCTAACTTGAGTTCGATCTTAGAACCTAAATGGTCGCGTACGGCACGGTTTCAGAGGAATTTCCTCCCTCGGACGCTCCGATTGTGGTATGAGCTCTCTAGACTGCGCTCAAAGGACGAGAATACTGTGCTGTTTACTTCGAGACGCTCAATTCAAGTAGGTAAAGAGTAACCCAAAGCCCAGTGCTGATATACAAAAAGTCACCCATCTAAACTTTTACTCTAGTAATAAATCGCCGTTCAGAACTTGGTAAAGTGGGGTAGGTAAGTGAATACAGTGAGCTGTCATAAAGTCATAATAGTACATTTAAATTACGATACAAGTGCAGAGAACAGGAAATTAGCAACGAGTGGTGATAAATTAAAACATGACCGAAGGGAATATTTTAAATCGACACGAGTTGCGAATTACCTATTCGCACGTGTATCGTACAACGTTTTACAGTAAATATGGCTCTTTCAAGTTTCGACATATGCTCGTAATCTGCTGATTACCGCACTCGTGCGGTAATGTAGCACCATCATCATCATCATCATCATGTCAGCCGAAAGACGTCCACTGGTGGACATAGGCATCCCCCAAAGACTTCCACAATGACCGGTCCTGCGCGACCCGCATCCAGCGGACACCGGCGACCCTTGCCAGGTCATCGGTCAATCATTAGGGGGTAATTGCCATAATCGCCACGCTAGGCATGCGGGTTGGCGATCGCAGTGTCTCCACCCTACTCCAGAGATGCTGCTGCGCATCCGCCGGTGGTCTTGGTCGTAGTTTTAGGACGTACCCGGGTCCATATCTACTGTGAAATATTTTACAGTACATATGGTGCTACATTACCGCACGAGTGCGGTAATCAGCAGATTACGTGCATAAGTCGAAACTTTAAAGAGCCATATGTACTGTAAAACGTTGTACGATACACGTGCGAACAGGTAATTCGCAACTCGTGTCGATTTAAAACACTCCCTTCGGTCGTGTTTTAATTTATCGCCACTCGTTGCGAATTTCCTGTTCTCTGCACTTGTATCGTAATGTACTATTACACCACACCTTGCCAAAAAGCGCGTTTTTCCGCACGCTGCGCGTCCGAAAAAACCCACTTTTTGGCCAAGAGGTGACGTAAATTTGTGTACAAAACACGGGTCGTAAAACAGAAAATCCTCTCTCGCATATTTATGACCCTCGCCTGCGGCTCGGGCCTCAAACATCTGCGATATCGGCCTTTCATTGTTTTACAACCCTTGTATCGTAATGTACTATATTTGCGGAATTACGGTAGGTACAAAATAAAAGTGCAGTAGTTTAGTTACCTTATATCCTTTGCGTGTGCGTGATTCACTACCACCGGCCCCCGCTCCCCTCGTCACTCCTGTTCCACGTTTGACGTGCGCACTCGCCGACCGTGGCTGTAAAGTGCCAAACTCAATTGTTTATACTATAAGTAATACAATGGTAAAGTGAATGAAAAAAAACGATCATAAATACTAGCACCCTTAAGAGGCTCTTAGTTCCCGATGACCTTCGATCTGTAGCTCTCCGTTTTCTCGTGTTTTATGGCTTATGGTATTAAGAGGCTGACAAGCGCCAATGACCTTGGCTATGTCTGTCTGCGTCTAGTTGCGCCGGAGTGAAAGAGAAACTGTATACCTGCTATACAAGCAGATAATAAGAAATTTAATCATAAAATTAAATATATTCATCACATGTGTAATATAAATCGTCTAAGCTTTAAGTTTGAGTATGTTGTAACTGTGTTTTTAATTATACATGTTTCAGTTATAAAAAACCGGCCAAGAGCGTGTCGGGCCACGCTCAGTGTAGGGTTCCGTAGTTTTCCGTCCGTCACATTAAGTTGACATATTAAGTACAGAAACACAAAACCCTAAAAAGCACGTCATTTCATTGTGATTTTGTAGAAATGACAGGTACAATAAACACCTGTTTATACGGTTAAATTACAAACTTAGTTCAGAAAATATTTTTGTAATTTTTTCAAAAACTATTCAACTTATCAAGTTCAAAATAATTTTCCTACAAAGTTTTTATAAAGTTCTACTTTTGAGATTTTTTTCATATTTTTAAAACTTATGGTTCAAAAGTTAGAGGGGGGGGACACATTTTTTTTTACTTCTGGAGCGATTATTACCGAAAATATTAACATTATCAAAAAATGATTTTTGTAAACCCCTATTTATTTTTAAATACCTATCTAACAATATATCACACGTTAGGGTTAAAATGAAAAAAAAAAATCACTCCCCACTTTACGTATAGAGGAGGTACCCTAATAAAATATTTTTTTCCACTTTTTATTTTACCACTTTGTCGGCGTAATTGATATACATATTAGTACCAAATTTCAGCTTTCTAGTGCTAACGGTCACTGAGATTATCCGCGGACGGACGGACAGACGGACGGACAGACATGGCGAAACTATAAGGGTTCCTAGTTGACTACGGAACCCTAAAAAAGACGTTATGATTATTTTATGACGTAGCTATATTTTATGACGTTTCGTAAATCTTGTTTTGGAATCGTCCACACCCTTTGAAATATAATGAATATAAACGTGTATTTTTATTTTGTTACCAAAAACAAATGGTTTTTGATTAATCACCGTTTAAAAATGGCAATTTAGGTCTATTCACCGTCTTTATAACGACGAGGTTTACCAAAATAATATCCCATATATCGCTTCGGTTAGTCATAAAGTGCGAATGTATACTTACGAGTTTAGTCTCAGAGGCGGTGCGATCTACGCGATTGCGGGGTGACGCGACAGGGGTGCGGGGCGAAGGGACGGAGGGGTCGCTCAAACTGATGCACGCTTTCTGTGAATATTGTCCTTAGATGGATAAACTGGTCACTATCCAATAGGATATACCAGGACGATAACTCTCGGCTGCCCTACTATATCAAAACCTAGTAAGAGACTAATTTTACGATTTTTGTTTTTTAACTTATTTGTAACAACCTAGTAAGCCCCCACCTGGTTACAGAGACACCAGCTCAAAAATCGTTATAATTACCAGAATTGTCAATGCCTCGAAACCTAGTGTAGCATGTCTAGCAACTGTTTACCGTTGTAAAACCTAGTAAGTCACATATTACATATCAAAACATAGTAAGAGTTTGAGACATACTAGGTTTTGGCGTGGTTTTTTTGAGGCTGACACAATTTATGTTTTTACGCTCTCCTGTAAAATTTGGTCAGATGGAGATACTAGGTTTTGATGTAGGGCAGCCGCTCTGGCAAACAAAGACCGGTTCCTTCCTCGCTAGCGGCAGCCGCTCTATGTAGTTTACAGTACCTACTGGCCAATAATATATCACATCAACACTTTTTATTATATCACTGCAACAACTGCCAACGATACTTAGTTACAATTAAATGTCCACACTTTCTTAATAGGCAAAAGGCCATAGTCGGGTTTCCATAGTCGGCCCTTAAATCAGTTTGACTCGGGGTTTTTTTTGTGAGTACCTCTTATGGTGAAGAATATTTACGCTGAGTATCAAGATCCTTCTAGTGACGGTTTTTGACTTGTGATTTATTGAAGTTTTTTCTTTAATGTAACTTTTTTCGGGATGTATAATTCTGCTATTTGTTTCAAATTTTGAAATGATGTTCTTTATTTAGATATGCATCGAGACCCTGCCATATAAAAAAAAGAAAATTTTAATGGGTATATGCGACCAAAGTAAAAAAGCAGTTTTACTTTTATCTCATAAATCAACGAAATTAGCAACGTAATAAGTAATAACTAGTTTGATGTATGGGTGTGAACCAAATTGTTGGACCATCGTTAAGGCATTTAATTCGCCTACAATTTAATTGTTTTCGTTGTGATACGAAAATTTGTCATACAATTTATATGAGTAACTTTCGTGTCACAATGGAATCAATTAAAGTTTAGGCAAATTAAATGTCTTAACGATGGTCCACAAATTTGGTCTTCACCCATATTCAAAAATTACTTAAATACGAAATACAGTACCGACATACCAGCACCCTTTTTCTAATATCTGTCGTTAAATTTTAATATGTAATAACAATTATTTACGAGGGGTGCTAGTGGACACGTTAAAGCCCTCTTAAACAGATAATCTTTTTCGGCGTAGGTCATGGGGGCTTTCCAACACTGCATCAGGTACGTGGTCGCCCCTCGATGGCCCCCCCGGCCATAGGTTCTCCTGACAACGTGGCCCGCCCACTGCCACTTGGGTTCTTCAATTTCGCTTGTGTACATAAGCCATGTATACGTATATACTAGGTAGAATAAAATGATTTAAGGGTCGTGATCGTGAGTAATTGTGATACTGAACAACTTTTCCCATGGTACCAATATGAAAATCGACAAAAAATCCCTGTCGCTTCCAGTTTTAGGCTGTTGAACTCTCGTGGGTTTACTATGTGATTGCTGATTTTTTTTGCTGTTACTTGGTTGCTCCTATGGGAAAAGTTGTTCAGTATGACCATCTTTATTACAATTTCTCATTCGGGATCACCCAGTATTAGTATACCTAGTGGTAGAATAAAAGGAATCTAAACTCAGTAAATTTTAAATAACTGAGTAAATTTCCTCTAAAATCTGACGTAAGCTTAAAGTTCACTAGCTGCAGCCCGCGACTTCGCCCGCATGGGTCTCGTTTATATCGTACCTCCATACAAACTTCCACCCCTCATTTCACCCTATCATGGGATGATTTGCGAGATAACTATCCTATTTCCTTCCTCGGGGCTCAAGCTATCGCCACACCAAATTTCACCCAAATTACTTCAACGGTTTAAGCGTGAAGAGGTAGCAGACACAAGTTCTTTCGCATTTTGAATATTAGTGTGTTTGTATACATGTACTGTAGTTACCTTCATCCCTTTGCAGCTCTGTTCGTACACTAGATGAAATCACAAAACCACGTAAATAAACTGTTATCAAAAACTCAACGTCGAATGACAATGTCTGTCAATTACAGGTGTTTTTTTCATTGTAATTTGACACGTAGATATTGAGGTTGTTATCAGTTATCATCAATAAATAGATTGATTTTTATTAAAAAGGAACTTACTTATCCGGAACCGCCATCTGTTAATATTATAAGGAACTAAGCGTCTGAACTAGCTAGGGTGAAAATGAGGGGTTTGTTGTTTGCAAAGCAGGAATAAATCGGTAGATGCCGCTGGTTGTCAACTACTAGTTCTAGTTATTTATTTTATCGTTATCTCTTGATAGTAATCAAAGAATATAATACTCACTAATGAGTTCTATAATAGTACATCAATGTTTAAAAGTAATGTACTTAAAGCTTATTTTTAAATTGCTTTAATAATGTGTTAACAATTATAATATCTTTAGTAAAAATGAAAATAAAACAAAGCTGTGGGTGGGTTTGGTTTATTTCTATTGATTTGGTAAAGGAGGCAGATACATCTGGCTAATATACAGGGTGATTTCGGGGTCGTGGATCAAGAATAAGTTTTACGACTTGGTATCTGTTAGCCATTTCAAAAAAATTGTAGTGACACGAAACAAACGTATTTCTTTTTTAATTTATTTTGATGACATATTTCAATACATAATTTTAATAAGGTAACTTTATTTAGACACTATTGTAAATATGTCAGGAAAAGTTAGAAGGTCAGTGTCAAATAAACACAAATAATTTATTAAAAAAGGATGGTTTTGTACAAAAAAAAACTTAATTTATAGATCTCAAATTAAAGTACCTATACAACAAACTGACCTTAACCTTTTAACCGTCCCTGTTTTTGCATGAAACACCATATCCATGATTTAATAGGGATTCAAAATGAATAAAATGTAGTAAGAATTACATCAACGGGCAGATTTGTTAAGAATACCTATTGTTATATAGAGAATGGAAGATGAATATTGTGATACAGATGATGTGATTATATTTGATACTATTCGTAATCAAAAATGGAATTTTAACAAACAAAAGAATTAATTACTTAATGCATCAACAATCCAGTCGATATATCCATACGATGCATGAGTAGCTGAAAAGTATTACAAATTTAATAGAACTTTGACAGGTTATTCGAGGATACACTAGTATTTGATGGGCGAAAAATACCTGACTTATTCGGGTTGTTCACTTATATTATATCTCTGAAACGAAGAACATTTGTGTTCCACATTATACGACAAAGTGAAGGAGCATTTCATAAAAGTACGTTGGTAAACCAGATTATTAAACCCAATATTAAAGGAGATGCAACCCAGCAAAGTTAAAGTCTAAAAGCAAATTAACAAAAAGTCGTCTCCACCATGTTTTCGTAGACCCCGTGGTTACCAGAATATAAAAAGCGGCCGATCGTCGTAGATTTTAGTTTATTAATATTGACATAGACATAGACATATTTTATTGGTAATAACTAATAACTAATAAGGTATTACAAGTCAATGGTATTGTTTGACTAATTGAGATAAGTAATTGTTGTTGTTTTTTTAATGATTTTATTCTTTTACTCTTTGGCCAATTTGTAAAAAAAAAATTGTAATTTAATTTTTGTGTGATTATTTTTATGATAAATTGTAGAGTATGTTTTATTTAATTTTAAGATATTCAAACACAATGTAAATTGTTCATGAATTAAATAAACTGAAACTGATCTTGTTGAAACTCGTGTTATATTGCTTACGATTAACGGATTAAAAACTTTTAAGAAAAAGTGGCCGCCATTTTTAAATGACGTCACAGCTAGTTTTGACCCGAAACTATTTCTAAAACCGATAATTTCGTGTTCTGGAGACTGCGAGAAAGATATCCGTACCAGAATTAAGAGGGCGCAGTACGCTCGGTTCTCCATACAAACGTATTTACGCTCTCATATTAAAACGCTATGCTAAAATAACATGAAACTTTGTATACACAATGGTATCTGACATATCTAGGTCGAAAATTAGTTTCTGTTGCTAGAAGTTGTAAAAGAAAAAAAATACAGCGGTATTTTGAGTTTTTTTACGGCTTGTATGAAAACCTTAATAATCGCTGTATTTTTTCTACATTATAATTTAAAACAACAGAAACTAATTTCCGACCTAGATATGCCGAATCCCATTGTGTATAAAAAGTTTCACGTTATTCTAGAATGGCGTTTTAAAATGAGAGCGTAAATACGTTTGTATGGAGAACCGAACGTACTGCGCCCTCTTAAGTATATAGAAGGGATGTCTACGATAATCGTAAAGAAGAAGAGTTTTTGAAGTTTATACAGGGTGTGGCCTGTAATAGGAGCAATAAATTTAAAGGATGCTTCCTTAGAGCATCTGCAGTAACCTCTTGTGTCCAATTTTTTTTATCTTTTTTCAATTGGGAGAAATTTTGATCTAAAGTTACGACCTCCAAGTAATGGATCTTGGCACCCAGAGATTATAGCGCGGCAGTCAATGCTGATTTTGAGGTTGCTTCAAGTTATGACTCATAATCGTTGTCGCATTTTTGGTTTCAAAGAATATTTTTGGGATTTTTTTATTTTTTTTAATAAATTTTTAGTGTTTTTTGAATAAATTGTTATTAATATCACTCCAGTAGATTAAAAAGTACACATAAGCTACATTTGCGAAAAAAAAGTTCCAAAAAAAAAGTTTTTTTTTCCATTAAAATCATTTGGAAATAATTGCTGGAGAGCTCAATAGTGTGCCGTTTAATTTTTTGCTCCTATTTAAGGCCACACCCTGTAGACTAAAACTTTATCTTCATCGGCTGTAATTCTGTATATATTGTGTCTGGTTTGCCATCGAACTTTTAGGCAATTCAATGCTCTTTTACTTCGTGAATGTGATAGGTATTGTAGAGGTTGATACACGAGACTGGCCATGTGGAACTAGTACCATAATGTATACAATTCTACATATTTTGAATATGTTCTGGAATGCCTGTCAAGCAGCATTCCTGAGAAAACGGTTGGTTTTCTAGTAGATTCCTCATCTGGACTCGATTGGAGTCACACGTGTTATTTAACTGTTTTATTGTAATTGTATTTCAGAATTACGAAATACAATAGTGTGTTATAAAGTCGTAAAGTATTTCATTACAGCTACGACCCCTAAGATCCCATAATAGTACCTCAGCAGTACAAGCGAGGCTCTCACTAAAATGTCCTGGCTTCAGAGACAAAAGCGAAAACCTAAACGACCACTCTCCCACTAAAGGTCATAAATTTATTATGGTGTTCTTAGTTTAGGGATATAACTTGTTAAGTTTTATTATTTGGAATACCTTCCAGGTAAAAGGACATGACTGCTGGATTACAATTAATAATATGCCTTAACAAAAACACAAATGAATGAAAAACTGTTTTTAATAGGAATCAAAATCAATTGCGAAAGAAAATTAAGAAAAATGTGACAAATATTAAAGATGAAATCGAGCCTTTTAAGAATTTACCCTCTAACCGCTCGCCATTGAAGAAAAAATGGCTATGTTTTTTTGTTATAGAGATAGGATATAGAGTAGTTTGTACAAGTGGACTGTTAATAGGTCTTAAGGCGGCTAGAGGTCAACGGTAAAAAGGTTAAATTAATCCATGGGGCACGCGCCAATATGCGTGTCCCTAAACGCAGCTGACAGCGGTATTACAACCGCCTGCTCCCTAATCTGGATGTTCTTCATGCAGCCCGTGAAACCTCGCTTCGAGCGTACTCCGCGCACGCGCCCTACAGCCTTCTCGTGGCCGCCGATGTAGAGGGCCGAGCGAGTGTCAGTCGAAGGCCCGTTCCCGAGCCCAGCGTCGCCGAAGTGATTGTCGACGCCGACTGACACCACGTGACGGGCTTTCGCGACTGGAAAAGGTTAAAAGGTTAAATAGTTGGCAAGGGTGGAGCGGAAGCAAATTGTGCTTAGAATTCTGTAATGACATCAAAATCATACAGTTGTAAGATGTTTTAGACAAGGCTGGGTTGCACCAACCCGTCTATAATCGTAAGCTGAGTTCGTTAAAATTTGAATGTATGGAAAGTTTGACAAGTTTCTATCGGATGACAGCTGCCGGCGCCATATTTAACGTTGATCGGTCTGTAATCGTAAGTTGGTGCAACCCAGCCTAAACGAACACAGCTTACGATTACAGACTGTTTGGTGCAACCCAGCCTAAGACGTGTAGATTTTATTTCGGATGTCTACACAATCAAGTTAATAATGATATAGGTATAGGTAAATATACCACGAAAGAGACAAAATATGAAGTACTACGTTATAAACACAATATAAACTTAGCAACTGTTAGATAATTTCGCCATTTTTCCTGAGAGCAGAGTGGCGCAGTGGAAGCGTGCTGGGCCCATAACCCAGAGGTCCGTGGATCGAAACCACGCTCTGCTAATATCTTTTTGCATTTTTTATTTTGTGTTTTTTGCAAAAAAATATGACTGATGATGAATGTTCAAAGTAAATAATAATACATTTGGAACTACGTAAAAAAAAGTTTCTTTGTATGACGAAATCCTTGATTCCTTTAAATCTTTCTGCGATGCAATATTTTACATTGTTAAAATGTACAGAAATATGCATGATATAAAAACCTTTAAATAATTAATATTGAATTCCATATTAATTTAAAATACGTATTATATGTATAATTGTGAGTTTCCTAATCCATTACAAATTCTAATGTCCATTTAAAATGAACATTACAAATTGTAATGTTCATTTAAAATGCTGCTACACACTTTTACACCCTCTCTCCGTACTCACATAATGAGATTAGCAGGTGCTGCTGCTGAAAATGCTGCTAAAGCGAAGCACAGCAAATATGCCACTTTAAAACCAGCGTATAGGATTTTGTTATATGTACTTTATTACCCAACGTATTTATTTAGCCTACACATCAAACCTATCTTCACATATATCATACTATCATACAGTATAATTTTATATATAATACGTCCATGAACATAAACATATATATTCATACCTATATTATTTTCTACACAAACTATAATAGTCTTAGCCATACAGTTTCGGACAAGCAACAAGCAAATCTGTATTGTACGAAGGGTCGGCCTGAAAACCAGCGTTGTAGTCGATAAGCCTGCTGCAACACATGCTGAGGTTCGCTCCTTTTTAACATCATAATTGTTGATGTAAACATATAAATTTGTGCTTATTTATGTTTTATTTTAAGGCTTGCAATGTTCTGTAGCATTGTCTGCAATCTTTTTTCAATGTGGTGTTAAATAAAAAAATTCTATGTCTATGTCTATGTCTATGTTCCGGTCGCCGTCGAAACGGCTGGGCCTTCGGGTTCGGAGGCAAGGAACCTAATCAAAACTTGGGACGGCGCTTCAAGGACAGGGGCTGTGATCCACGTTCCGGCACTTACGTGGTCCAACAAATATCTGTCGCCATACAGCGTGGCAACGCTGCGAGCATTTTTGGCACCTTTGGCCCATGTCAGAGCCGGACATAATTCATGTGTGTTTAATGGTATAATAAAATAATGTATATTTAAAATGTGTGAAATAAATAATTCAATCCTTTTCTTGGCAGTGCATTTCATAATATTGCTCTACAAGGTTTTTTTTTTTATTAAAAATGGGATTGCTCTTGGCCAGCATCTAGCCAGGGGGCAAAGATGAGGCCGACGATGAAGCGAGCTCACCCAGAAGATGCCTATTCACTCGTGCCTTAAAAAGGTCCAGGTTATATGAACTCGGAAATACAGACGCCGGCAGAGAATTCCAAACCTTAGAAGTGTGAGGTAAGGTGTGATATTTTTGCTACATGAGGCTGTCTGGTATGTTTAACATGATAGTACTGGTTTTATTTTGATTTATTTATATATAAATGATTGTATAATTTCGTAAAGGCGGCAATTATTAATCGAACATGCCCATGTTCGATGAAAAATCCTCGGCGGTTAGTGTTAAGAGTCGCTAGTACGCTCGGCTGAACTCGATATACACAATGGGAGCTGCCATATCTAGGTCGGAAATTAGTTTATGTTGCTAGAAATTGTAATAGAATAAAAATACAGCGAGGTTTTAGTTTTTTACGTCTTGTATGAAAACCTTAATAAACGCTGCATTTTTTCTCCATTATAATTTCAAGCAACAGAAACTACTCCGACATAGATATACCGGATCCCATTGTGTATACAAATTATCATGTTATTCTAGCATGGCGTTTTAAAATGAGAGCGTAACTGCGTTTGTATGGAGAACCAAGCTCACTGCGGACTCTTAAACGTAAAACTTAACTTACCCTGGATCTTGTGCCATTTCCCGTCACACAATGAAGTTGCCTTGGCGAGTTTGTAGCTCGCATTGAACTCCCCCTTCCCGTTCTCCACGTTGACCACCACCTCTCCATCCAGCAGTTCCAGGACAAGGAAGTCCTTCTTGCCATGTACGGCGAGTAGCAGGCCCGTGGAGTTGCGCGGCTTGATCTCCATGGAGACGGAAAGCCTGTGGCCGACGCGGAAGTTGGTTTCATAGAGCTGGAGGAATGAAAAAAGTTCGTCAAAAATTACATTTCTAGCTTTTATTGCCAACTGTACTTTTATTCACAATCTGCGACAAAGTCGGTGGGCTTATCTTGTGTAGTTTAGGAGCCTTCTGTCTCCATCATCAGATCAGCTCGGTACCATAATATTGTATTGTCACAGAACTCACATAAGTATGCCAAATTTCAGCTCAATCGGATATCGGCAAGTGGCTGAAAAAAGGATTGTAAATATTGATGACAACTTACATATTTGTAATATTTTTAATAAATGACTATGACTATGACATGTATACTTACATAGGAAGAGAGCACGCTAAATAAAAGCTTGACAAGGTTATGACTGGTCCAAAAAGACTAATTTTCTCGCAGTAAATAATTTTAGACAACAGACAGCGAAGAATTTGTGTTATGATACTTAATTATGATTATCACTTCGCCCTTGGCTCGTGCTAGAAGCTGTAAGTAAAGTGTTTTTTTTTTTTGCTTGCTTAGTCTTAGTTAGTTTTTAACGGTCGACTTTATACGAGTGTAAATATTTTTTCATCACACTTGCTCGTAAAGGGTCTTATTATACGCAGGCGTATAGAGTAGTTATAGCAGATTTAGCTCCCGCGGGAGTTATGGATTTTCATAACTCCCTAGGGAGTTACGAGTTTATCTGTGATCTGATTGGTTTAAAAATCTAGCCGGCCGCGCTCCACAAGAATACTGCTTTGTGAATGGTTGAAATATTGAAGCTGACAAATCTAGTAGGCCGTGCGCCGCAAGAATACTGCTTTGTAATTGGTTGCAATATTGAAGCCAACTGTCAAATACCCAATAATCACTTAAGACCATGGAAAACCCACCTTCAAATAATTGCTGGTGGTGTTAGTCGAGGGTCCGAAGTACACGCCGTCCTCTATATTGTCCGTGCAGCGGAGGGCGTTGACCCTTTGTAGTACCTCGGTCACGTACTGACCGTTCATGATCAGGCCCTTCAGGCAGCCCTTGAACGGCTGGTAGAAGTCCTGGAAAGAGATTTAGGTTTACCTATCATGATATGGATACTGTATGTAGGTTCTAGGACGATGTGAAGCTGCAATATCATTACTTACTAGAACTTGCTTTCGAAGACGCACACAAGGAGCGTCCAATTTATTACAATATTTGTGTAAAGATCCCACGTCCTACATAAAACTTAGATTAACAAGTGCAAATCACATCAAGAGCGTGCGTGGGATGTGTCGAGTAAGGTATCTCTGGTGCGAAACACGGTCGGTAAGTCAGGCCTGCACTTTACTGTGTAGTAGCGAAGAGTGCCTTCAGAGGAGCCCTACGAGCTCCAGACCCGGATGCTTCAGGTATGTGAATTTGCACTTAAAACTGTCGTAGCTATCAAAATTAAAATTATTATCGGTTTCTCGTATTTTCGGATCCTAGTGATTTCGGCTCATTTTACAGTACGAAATTAATTTTCGCATTACATACATATAAAAACATTGGTAGCAGTAAAAAAGCAGGGTGTCATAAAAGGCGTTCCTTAGCCCGATGCGTAATACTGCGTACACGATTTATCCTGAACATCTTCTGAGCAAACTATAAGACAGAGAATGAAATCAAAAACCTGATAAGAGTAATAAATCAGTATTTACAAGTCATCCCGTGACCACTTGTGCGGCTGATGGTGATGCATGATGTTGCATTAGGTGCCACTGTAGAAGTCAGGGCAAAGGTATCTTGTAAACTATGCATAGTGTACAAGATACTCAGGATACAGGATACAGGATTTATTGGTAAAACATAAGCATTTTACAAGTCAGGTTAATTACAAAGAATATTCATTCAATCATGATGTTCCAAAAACGTTATACACTACACATATTTCATGGGTCAATGATCCTTTCGTATATGCGTAAACTCATCAATGGAGTAACAGGCTTTCTCAGTGAGCAACAATCTGAGCTTGTTTTTAAATATTGAGTCACTTTCCGAGTCCATTATTACAGCTGGTACTGAATTGTATACTCACTCCCAGATGCGCTTGAGCACTTCGTAATAGTATGGCACAGTTCGATCAGGTCACCTTACCGTGACCGCCACCGGCTGACACTTTGGTTCCGTAATAGGAGTCGGTGAGACCATGTCTATAATATAACCATTAAAAGCTAAAGTAAACTCACCCCAAGATGTGCCTTAGCACTGTCAGCATTCTTCAACCCTCCGTTATAGTACGGAACAGCCAACGCAACTGGTTTCGAGCAAGAATCGGTGAGACCATGTCTTTAATATAACCTGTAAAAAATGAAGTAAACTCACCCCAAGATGTGCCTTGGCACTGTCAGCACTCTTCAAACCTCCGTAATAGTACGGAGCAACCAACGCCACCGGATTAGAGCAGGTCACGCTACCATCGGCTACCATCGTGTTGTCGACGGTCATCTTCCCGTGACCGCCAGTGCGGCTGATGGTCACAGTGTGCCAGTCGGTGCCGCTGTACGTGTCAGGGGAGACGATGGTGGCGGTTTCGCCTCCGCAGTTGAAAGCGAAGTGTATCTGAAAGGGAGACACAGATTAATGAATAATGGATAATTTATGGATATTGGATTAAAATTTGTCGGCCTGTTGAGCCTAGTTGGTAGTGACACTGCCTCCGAAGCTAGAGGTCCCGGGTTCGAATCCCGGTAAGGGCATTTGTTTCTGTGGTGAGCAGAAACATTTTTTTTTATTAAAAAATGAGATTGCTCTTGGCCAACTTCTAGCCAGGGGCAAAGATGAGGCCGACGATGAAGCGAGCTCACCCAGAAGATGCCTAATATTCACTCGTGCCTTAAAAAGGTCTAGGTTGTTCCTGAGACTTGGATGTTCTCTATGTATTTATGTATATATCTATTAAAAATATCGTCGTATTTCAACTAGCATCCAATGAGTAGCTCACTTAACAGAAAGTGATAACCACCTTGTCAGGTAAATGCACAGGTGATTATATTGATTATGTTTGGGCAAAATTATCATTTACTAAGCGCTACTTACTAAGCGCCCGTTCTATAATTACGATGAGTACATAATGTACAAGGAATTGTAATTTATTTTTCTCAAACATGCAATGACATATTGATGTTATGTTCCTTATAATAGGCTGCGAAGTATGACGTTTCAGGCGCGGCTAGGACAAGAGGTCGTTAATGGAATTTCATACAAATCTTGCAGGCCTAGGCCGGCAAAGTCCTCTTTTTTAATTCCATTCCACATAAATTTGTGGCACAGGCATCATGACATTCTGCCACTATGCGTATTAAAAATAAAATTTTGATTTTTTTTGTTGTTTATTTCATTTCATGTTTGAGAAAAGCACTATACATACCTCGGCGGGAAATTTGGGGTTGCCAGCCTTAGACCTATATTATACATAATTTGGAATATTATAGTACATTACTACAGAGGCCGGGACGTACGGGGTTGCCGGCCGAAGACATATATAGACGGCCGAGCGAAGCGAGGTCGGATAGGTCTGAGGCGGGCAACCCCATATTTCCCGCCGAGGTATGTATAGTGCTTTTCTCAAACATGCAATGAAATAAAAAACAAAAAAAAATTTTTTTTTTAGTGGCAGAATGTCATGATGCCTGTGCCACAATTTAAGTGGAATGGAAATTAAAAAAGAGGACTTTGCCGGCCTAGGCCTGCAAGATTTGTATGAAATTCCATTAACGACCTCTTGTCCTAGCCGCACCTGAAACGTCATACTTCGCAGCCTGTTATAAGGAACATACCATCAATATTTCATTGCATGTTTGAGAAAATATTACTATAGTAGGCTTCTATGATGATGATTATTATTATTTGATACAGCTATGTATTTCATTTTTTTACTTTTCGGTTGGAAAATTTAATGAAATTGAAACGCGACTAATTATTTATTATTGTAGGTAATTGAAATAATTAATGTAATTATTTTGATGTATTTTGACATGTAAAGTGGTTTTATAATATATATGACAATGACTATGACTATGACTAATTATTTTGTTCGAAAAATGAAAATAAAAATTTCATATAAAAAGTTTTATTACTTCCTAATTAAAGTTGAGTCCAGAATTAGGCGAACTAACTTGACAGCAGAAAATGTTGCCAGACATAGGGAAAAATAAATACCTAGTGATAGGTTTAAGTCGACACAAATATGTCGATATAAACTTGTGCCTTCTACATATAAATCTGATTCTATTTATATTATATCAAGTAATTGTCGTATAAGTATTGTCGAAAGCTAAATGGCTTGCTTTGTTTGGCTAATGGTCCAACTTGTCAACAAAACAAAATGGCGGACAGAGTCTTAACGATGACCAAAATGATTTTTCGATGTATTTTTAATTCCAACCCATTTTTATTATTATTATTTTACTTAGTAAAATTATTAGTCTGATTCCAAACACAATAATAATATTAATAATGATTAACTAGACTTTTTAAACATCGATATTAACAGCACTAGCCAAACTGTGGCAACATTAGTGTACAATGAACTGTTAGGTTAGTACGCCTAATTCTGGACTTGACCTTAGAGTAAATTTCCTAATTAAAGTAAATTATTTTGATGTAATTAAACATCTCTCAAAGTATTAACATCTAATTTGGAAGCGCCTTATATTGGCTATGTGCACGTCTGAAACGTCAAACGTCA
The DNA here is from genome assembly GCA_905163555.1 of Notocelia uddmanniana. Lineage (NCBI taxonomy): Eukaryota > Metazoa > Arthropoda > Insecta > Lepidoptera > Tortricidae > Notocelia > Notocelia uddmanniana. The sequence goes on from LR991052.1 coordinate 71,484,582, forward strand.
AAGGTCCCGAGACAATGTCAAAACTCAGAGATGTCAAATAATGACACATGAATATTTTATTTACTTTAGTAAACGAGAAAGACCCCGTATTGGAAATTTTACTGAAATAAATAAGAGAATAAATAAATACATACAAACGACACGAATCGTAGGAAACCGTTAAGAAACCAATAGAAAACGTGAAAGTAAATTTGACAGTGGTCCCCGGTAAATACACATTTCTGCCATGGTGTGCGCTACGATCGCCTAGCTTACCCCCACCACCTACTTCGCACATAGCCAATAGTGAGTGAGTGGGTGTGGTCGAGTCTCTTAATTACACGAATTATGATCACGTGACATTTTTTTGTCTCTTTTAATTTTGTTTTTAATAAACATAGTCCGCTGCAGATATATCAAAATCACCCCATGCAGGCATACCAAACAGCTTTGCCGACCGTAAATCCCAGGAAACTGTTAATTCGTGAACCTTACTGCGACGATATTCTGGGCTACCAATTTTCAGTTTCCTCTGTTGCTGTCAGTCTACATACCTTAGCATCTTTCATGTAAATCGCCAAGAATTGCTCCGGCGCACGGTCCGCCGTCGCGTAGAATATGAGGCCGCCGTGAGCGTCAAATGTGCGCAGTGTCACAGTCAGGTCCAACTCGTCGGACTGACGGCCCGGCAATTTGGCGTACTCAATGCGACTGTCCTCGCGGGTGCCTGGCGGAAGAGTCACCATTTGTCATCGTGGAAAAAATAAATATTATATTATTTAATTTCCAGTCACGAACCCGTTTTGAAATTTCGAACAGCTCACGGGCCCATACCGAAAGTGTGTAATCCATTGTAACCCTTCTCCTTCGAATCGCTAAACTTAAGTGGCAGTGGGCGTGGCACATAGCACGTAGAACCGATGGCCGTTGAGGCGGATATGTTCTCGAGTGGCGACCACGTACCGGAAGACGTAGCGTGGGCAGGCCCCCCACACGGTGGACTAATGGCCTGGTAAGGGTCGCGGGTGTCCGCTGGATGCGGGTGGCGCAGGACCGGACACCGTGGAAGTTTTTTGGGGAGGCCTATGTCCAGTGGACGTCATCCGGCTGACATGATGATGATGATTTTAACCCTTTATAAGGCTAAGGGAATCCCTCTTTCCACATCAACCAATCTAAATGGTACTTAAATATGTTTGACTAAGACTGACATTCTATTGTCATTTTGAAAATCAGACCTGATAAAGGGTTAAAGGGGTAGGATTTGCATGGATCCCTAGTTTATAATACAAATTGGCTCATGGTCATGTTCGTTGCGTCCATAAGTTACTGTACGATCTACTTTTAAATTTCAAAATTTTCAGTTTTGTGTTCAGAATCATGTGTACTTACTTCGATTATGTTATGATATAAAATATCCCCGATTGCCCATATTTTTTTAAGTTTTCATCAATATCAATATCAAATACATATTTATAGTAATTTCAGTATGTGACGGTCCATACAAATGTATGAAAAAGACGTCAGGTAAAGGTATAAAACGGGGATTGTTATTTTTATCAGGATCGAGAGTGAAGAGAAAAGCATAAATTTCCGAATTTTGAAAAATATAGGTTGTAATTTGAGTGAATACGTCCTTAAAATATCCTTATTGCCATTAATTTCTAGTTTTCTACATTTTACTTACCAAACCTGTAACCCTCATAAGGATCGCCGATGGTATAGTGCTTGTCGTAAGCAAGCGCGCAGCCGGACTGCGGCTGTGGGATCGGGCGGGATGTAGTCGGACGCAGCGTGGCTGGCGTTGGGGCTTGCGTGACCGGCGGTGCATAGGCCGGCTTGGCATCTACTAAGGTAAAAAAAATTGCATTTTTTTATTTCTCAAATCGTGTTATTTGTTCATCTAGGCTGAAAGTGTTACATTACGCTCTAGAGCAGAAAAGTATTATTTATTCCTCATACTCGGGAAGTGGGTCAATGTCTATCTAAGTGGCGTGCTGAAAGCGGTACACATTTGCTCTAGAGCAGTTTTTTGCATATTTGGCCCTAGGGCCCAAAATGGCGAAAACGGAACCCATAATAGTGTCGTCATGTCTGACCGTCCGTCTGTATGTCACACTCGATTTACTAGGAGACTATATGCACTACAATATATCAATAGAAGCGATATAAATTCTTATAATTTTGTCATGTAACACATGACATGCATATCTATACTGTAATTATTTAATACTAGTAATAAATAATCTAATCTAATCGAATAATAATGACATTTGGTATTCTATGAACCACTACAAAAAAATGAAGTGATATCACGAAAGAATCCAACTGACAGACGTGAAGACAGCTCGATTAGTATATTTTAGTTACTTCCACAGTATTATGTCGTATGGTATTTTACTATAGGGCAGTGCTTCAGATATTAATACCATTTTTGTTCTGCAGAAGAGGGCTATTCGAGCAATATATAAAATGAACCATAGAGACTCACTTAGAGATAAGTTCAAGAACATTAATGTAATGACATTGCATTGTCAATACATCTATGATAATATTGTGTATGTATATAAAAACATTGTAAATTTCAGGAAGAACTGTGACATACATAATATTAATACTCGAAATAAACACAAACTCGCGGTGCCCACCACTCGCCTCCAGAAAATTAGAAAATCATTAATGGGTAATGGTGTGAAGTTTAATAATAAGCTTCCAAGAAACGTAACTGAATTATCTATTAATAAATTTAAAAATTATGTAAGGCGTCAACTCATATCGTAAGCATATTATAGCACACATGACTACATGAATGATAAAACACCGTGGGATTAATTGTGACTGAAATATTAATGAATTAATCATTATGGCATTAGATATTAATATGATCTTTTTTTTTTGATATTTTGATTTTATTCTAGAAACTGTCTAGATTTCTATTTTTTATATATTTATTATTATTATTATTTATGTTTTGACGATCCTATTGTGAATTTTACTACAAAATAATTTCTTACTTTGACATGTCTACAACAATACAATATTTATTTTAAAGAATAATAATAGCATCAATAAATTGCTCTAAATAATTAATTAATATATATGTTAATACATGTTATAACTGACGATTCGAAAGTGCTTGTTGCTAGGCCTATTTGAATAAAGAATATTTTGACTTTGACTTTGAATATAAAATTAGGGGGGCACCCCATACATGTAACCGGGGATGGATAAAAAATAAAAAGTGTAATATCAATACTAGTACTGGTAATATTAGTACAAGAAAAAATATAAATAGGAAAGTAACTCTGTCTGTATGCCCTTTCACGCTTAAACCACTTCAACGATTTAGTTGAAATTTGGTATAGAGATAGTTTGAGTTAGTCGTTGAAGAAAGGACATAGAATAGTTTGTATTCCAGAAATTTGTATGGGCGAGCGATATAGAAGCCTGCACATACAGCAACTTAATAGCAATTATTTCTATAACATAACGATTTGCACGCGGATGAAGTCTTTGAGGTGGTGAAAATTAATAAAAACTTTCAACGATTTTTGATTTGAACAAAACGGATTTTGAGTAATCGCTGATTAACTGTGTTGGCCAAACAAAACGACTTAAGTGCCGTAAGTTACCTATCTAGATACGACCTTTTTAGATTTAATATATTTTATAGTGGTTTTAAATGTGGACTAGAAGGTGTCGGTACGGAACCCTTCCTTGTGCGTGATCCGATGATGATGGACCGTTCGTTTGTTCATAACCGACGTGGTATCAAATTACCTAGTGGATTATATTCCTCTGGCTCCACATTACCGGGACTTTCCGGCGCCGGCGGCGGGACTGTTGGTAGCACACGTCCTGGTTCCGGCTTGGGATCCCAGGTTGGTGTGCCTGATTCTGTGAACCAATGCATGATGTTAGCCATCTTACACAATTCTAAGCTCAAGGCCCATGTTACTAGATAACGATACAGATTGCTTATGAAGACAAGGAATGTTTATGAAGAAAGACACTCGGCTAGTTTCGGCTTCGCAAAGCGTTGTCGCACACAACCCTATGTAACGTTGTCAGTAATTGTACAGGTGCCATAGAGTATGGTCACAACTGACCTAGTGTAAATCTGCCGATAGGGTCCCCATACCTTCCGAATGCGGCTCCACCCTTGCTGGCAGGTCCCAACAGGTTCAGCACCTGTCCGTTAATGGTAGCATTCGCTATGCAACCCCGATACTTCCTAGCCACAACCGACCTAGTGTAAATCCGCCGATAGTGTCACCACACCTTCCGGACATCACTCCCCGTTCGCTAGCAGGTTCCAACAAGTTCAGCACCTGTCCGTTAATGGTAGCGTGGTATGCAATCCCTATATTTCTTAGCCACAACTGACCTACTGTAAATCCGCCGATAGGGTCCTCACACCTTTCGGAAATCACTTCCCGTTGGCTGGCAGGTTCCAACAAGTTCAGCACCTGTCCGTTAATGGTAGCGTGGTATGCAATCCCTATACTTCCCAGCCACAACTGACCTGGCGTGAATCCGCTGATAGTGTCCCCACACCTTCCGAACGTGGCTCCACGCTTGCTGGCAGGTCCCAACAGGTTCAGCACCTGTCCATTGATGGTAGCGTCCGCAATGCAACCACGGAACGCTGTCTTAGTTGCCGCTTTATACACTGCTACGGAGCTGTGAGTGCCACCTAGGTAAAGCACGCCGTCTAATATGTTCAGTGGTTCAGGAACGGTGTCAGAACTGAAAGAGAAAGTGATATTTTATCTAAACAGATGAACAAATAAGCTGCTGATCTGATCCATGAATGCAATCAACTTTCATTTATTTTCCAGCATAGCCTATTAGCCGCATTTCCGTACTCGGCGGTCCAGGATGTGGTTCAGGGTGGAAGGAGTTCTTGTTTGAAAAAGAGCACCTAGCTAGGACCTTTTTCAGCGGAAGGGGCAAATCCTCCGTCTCCGCGTCTGTCCGCGCCTGTCACGGTATAAAACCAGTATTATGATGAGTATTGGGATACGTGATGCTTCCATTGTATATTCCGTTGTAAATCAATGAAGAGTCGGGCGACACGTTTGTCATTCTTCTGGAATCGCAAACTCCCATAGGCAGCAATGTCTGCTTATCATCAGTCCGCGTGCTCATTTGGTACCGTCGTAATAAAAAGGTACAGTCGTCAGCATCAATATCTGCCATAACAAAGCGCGCATAAATTTGATAAGACTCTAGTTCCAGGGTCGATAGGACGTGTCAAATATTTTTGCCGCCTTTGGTTTGCCAGATAAGAATGCTAGTGACTGTACCATATTGGTAGCACATTTACATAATTTCGCCATCCAACAGACAAGACCAGCTCACCTATAATGGTCGTAATCGTCGACCCTCATCTTGAAGGCAGTGCCATGGGTCACGGTAACCACGTGCCACTGAGAATCGTTGTATGTGTTTGCCGTGTCGATTGTGTCCCGCGGGCCCATCAAGACCAGTTTACCTGTGAAATAGATTCAGGTTAAAAAAAACTTTAGTCCACTTGTTGGCAGGAGTACTAAAACGAAAATATGTCTGTCTGTGTATGTCGATAAATATATGTCGATAAGTATAACTTTCTGCCAACAGACTCATCCAATTAATGTAACATTCATAAAAATGTTCTTGGGTAACGTTAGCCACTTCCAATCAAGTAGCCCATCAACTCGTTTGTATAAAAGGCAATAGTAACCAATAAATACTAATTTATACGGATTTATACACTATAACAATATGTCATTTTGTCATATTATCCATCATATCGATATGAACGGCACTGGCCAAACTGGAGCAACATTGGTGTAAATGAAAAAGAAGCTTTTGAAAATATGTTGTTGCCACGTACGAGTATGGAGCTGTTTTTATTTAAAGAGCGTCCATATTGCAATTTTTTCTATAATCTAATATGTAGAAAATATTCCTTACCATGCTGCATAGACAATGTCAGGCTGTCATGCATAGTAGGCGTCTGAGTCCTACTAATATACACAAAGATCAGTCCATCAGGCTGATCCGTCTTGAACTTCAGAGTCAGCTGCAGACTGTCAGCCGATATGTTGGTGTATCGGAGCGAGCTGTCAGTACCGGACAGGGATACCAATGACGCGAACTGAAAGGAAAATGCTTTGGTAAAACAGGATTTCTAAAAAGTTTCTGTTTAAAAGTTATTTTTGGTACATACAGCTATACAAGCTTCTATTGCCCACTGTATTTATTATTTCACAGACACCCACTAATCGTTGAGAGAGTTCCAATGCGCTTAAATACGACGGATTTATCATATTTAGTTTAGGAGTTGCCATCTTCTGGGTTTCAACAACACGACGGATATTTCTTGTATAGTTAAAAGAATTCCTATGACCCTCTTCTGTCTCCATCATCAGATCAACTCATCATATCATAAATTTCAACCCGTAATCGTTTCTGTGGCTTACTCAAAAAGTGGTTTTTGAATAAGCCATTCGTCCTGGTCGTGTAATTTGGGAGTTGCCACCTTGTCTTCAGCATCAGATCACCTCGGTGGTACCATTATTATATTGTCACCCAACTTACACTGTGGAGGGCGCAGGACCGGTCATTGTGGCACTCTTTAGGGGAGGCCTATGTCCAGCAGTGGATGTCGATCGGCTGATATGATGATGATGAACTTACACATATATTCTAAATTTTAGCTTAATCGGTTGAGATTAAGTTTTCTACAATTCAGTTGCAAAATTTGTCCCACACATACTGTACTAACTAACAGGGCAAGTTAAATAAAATCTCATAAAAAGGACTATAGTTTTCCGGCCAGACGAGACTATGTCAAAATTTAGTAATATAGTAGGCCCTTTCAGATTTAGTCGAACTAGACAGCGAGCGCATTGTTTCTGGCTCAACAGTCTGAGAGTTCCTACATCGCCTTGGTGGGCACGACAACATGCAACAACATTAGGCGTCCAACGATCCAGAATCTTCTGAAGAATTTCAAACTTTCCGCCCCCGTAACCCTGCAAGTATAGAAAAAAACTCTCTCTGAGCCCATCAGCCCCATCACACCCTTACCTTGCATCCGTCCCCAACGCCCACCGACTCCAGGCTGTTCTTGCTAAGGTCCAAGTTGACCCCGTTGACGGAGACCTGTCTCATGCAGCCATCAAAGCCCTGTTCTGCCACCTGGATGATGCCTTTGTTGTTTCCGCCGAAGTTCATGCTCTCAAGCGCGTGGATTTCACTCTGAAAATCAATAGGAGATGAGATGGGGAAACAGTTAGAGCACAGAATAACTAACAGCACTAGCGTACAAAAATTTACGTGTTATTTTATTGTCCTGCCGCGGTCACCGTGAGTTTTATGCATTTGATAGATAAAGTGATTGCCCGTGTAAAAGAACAAGAGATTATTGGTTATGGGATACAGTTTGGGATCTGTTAAATGTCCACTATAAGGACGACTACTTTGGCTTATTTGGCAGTGACCCTACCTACGAAGCTGGAGATCTTGGGTTCTAATTCCGGTGAGGGCATTTATTGGTGTGATGAGCATGAATAATTGTTTCCGAGTCTGCGGTATCTTCTATGTGGTTTCTGAATTTATTACAGGATTTTTTTAGATATAAAAAACGTACATATTGTTAAATGTCATTACAAAGTTTCTTAAAAATGTCGAACTTATTTATTCTGTACAGCTACTAACAAAGTGCTCACATATATTTGAACACGAATTGACAAGACGCATACACGTTCATACAATAATTTATGAAGACTTTTTTAACTTATATTCGCTAGGGACTGTATGTTGTCTGTTCGTCTGACCGTCCGTCCGCTTCTCTTACCTGGCTGGAAGCTGAAACCATATCATTGCTCTCGTTGTCAACACTGAGCGAGCAACTCTTAAGATAACGCTTCGCTGCCAGCTTGTGCCATTTTCCATCGTTGTACTCCTTCGCTGTTCCGATGATCACCAGCTCTTCTGGGTTGCCGAGAGACACCTTGAAAGAAGAATAAATTGAACATCATCATCACCATCCTTTTAGTCGGCCTGTTTAGCCTAGTTGGGGAGTGTCTTTTCGAAAGGGCTTATTTTTTCTGTAACTCTACTTCTAAATTGGACCTTAAGTTTTGTTGAGCAAGGTTCCCTTTAGAAGTACCGCTAAGACAAAAATAAGCCTTTTTGAAAAGACACTCCTCAGTTGGTAGTGACATTGCTTTCGAAGTTAGATGACCCTGGTTCAAATCCCGGTAAGGGCATTTGTTTCTGTGGTGAGCAGAAATATTTGTTCATGAGACTTGGATGTTTTGATCTAGTCGTGTGTGTATGAGAGGCTGGCTACAGCGGTCACAACTACAAATGCAAAAACGTCTTGAAAGTTATTTATCTGTACTTTGGTGGAATAACTGCATAGGCATCAGGATAACTAGGATAGGGATAGGATAACTAGGATAGGGATAGGATAACTAGGATAGGGATAGGATAACTAGGATAGGGATAGGATAACTAGGTATGCAATGCAGTTTGCTGGTTGCAAATGTTGAGCTGAGCGCGTCTACTTGGTCACAAACTCCCTGACTGTCTGCTTTGTATATAACAAGCCTTATTGAGCTTACTATTGGACTAGGCAGATTTGTGTAAAAATTGTCTAACAATATTAATTACTTATTTATCCTAGCGTTATCCTGGTACAGTTGCATGTTTGTATAATTAACTTGGCATCGTCTTGGCCTTGGCGTCTTGGGCTTGGTTGTAGAAAAAGTATTGTATACAATAATAGTTATATAATCAGCTCTTTGAGTCTCGAACCTGACTATGAAAGAAATAGAAACGAGGTACTCAACTAAAAAAGCATACATGATAATAAATTGCATAATTTATTATTTGGTATTCGTTGTCAGTCATTATTTGAGGCCTGCATTTAGGCAGCAGCGAACGGACTACGACTTGTAATGATGATGACAATTTTTCATATTTTTACCTTTAATGTATTAACATTTTCTTATGTCATTCAGTTTTTCTTACCTGCAAATACACCTTGCCATCTTGCATCTGGATGTTGAAGAAATTCTTGTCGTCTCCCACTAAGAAGATCAGTCCGTTCTTCGCATAAGTTCTGAAGAATATCAGGACACTGTTCTCCTGCGGGTTTTGGGACGACACCGCTGGCATTGTTACGTGGGCTCGCCCATTGAAACGGTGCTCTTGAGGGTCGGACTTTAGCTTTATCATTTTATTCCTGTGGAAGATAACAATAAGATACAAGAACAATGCTTGTATTTCCAATAATGTAGACAGAGAAGATGTCATTGAATTTTCAATGCCACTTTGGTATAACGATGGATAAAACGTGTTAGTAGTATTAGGTTGCCAACCTATGCATCCTTCATACAACGAAATACATTTTTCAAAGAAATCAAAAATTATTTTATTTTACCAGGTCATCAGTCAACCTTGTGGAGGTCTACCTTCGCTGCGCCTTCCACTACGTGTTCGCCACTCGAGAACCTTTCCGCCCCAACGGCCATCGGTTCTACGTGCGATGTACCCCGCCCACTGTCACTTAAGTTTAGCGATTCGGAGGGCTATAACGTTACTTTGGTTCTACTGCGGATGGCCTCACTTCTGATGCGATCACGCAGAAATGCGGGTGGTGCAGGACTGGTCATTGTGGCACTCTTTAGGGGAGGCCTGTGTCCAGCAGTGGAGTTTCTCGTAATTTTAGCAGCCCAGCTTGAGCCATATTAGATCGACAATTTATATCTACGTGACTTAACGCTTTTGGTGGTATAATTTTAAGTATAACTCACTAAGCTTTAAAGTCTTTATATATTAAACTATACTCCTTTATCATCTTCTTAACTTACCTCTGCCTGGCTCCTTTCAGTTTCTGCGCAGAGCCAAAGTTCCATAGACCGACGGGTGTGTCTCCCAGCATGAGTTCTTCAATTTGACCCTCGAAGGCTGGATAACTGATCCCTTGCAGCTCGGTGTTCGATGGGACGCCGCCGACGTAAAGTTTTGACTTTTCGCGATCTGAACATTGATTGAGCAACCATTAATGATATAATTAAAAGTGTACCATTTGAAATCATTTTTAGTCCATGAAACTTGGGAAAGGGGAGTCAATCACGTCTGCCTTAATCTTTTTAGGGTTCTTTACCAAACAGGTACAAAAGTAACACTTATGGTGCAACTCTATTCGTCTGTCTGTCATTGCTATATTACCTCGGAAATTACTTATGCTATCGATTTGAAATAAGGAACAGCTGTAAACAAAGCTAGTCCACGTCGATAATAACAATTGTTTTTTTTTGTCTATAAAAACATGACGAATTTGAGGGGGAGTAAATTTTTCAAGGTTCATTCCCACTGATTCATTAAACCCAGGTAGGTCGTATTATCTTGTTTTAATCTTTTAAAAGTTGGTTATGGTTTAAACCTGCATATCTATAGATTTTTCTATAGATGTTATATTTACCGAGATTAAAGATGGTGTGTTGGCCTGGCAGCACCGCCTCTTTGGCGTGACTTTGGACTGTATCGTCCTCGAGAGATTCACGAATTGTGAATTTCACGTTACGTCCGACCCTGGAAACAAACGAGAAATAAATAAATTAAGTATTCGTGGTTCCGTGACTTGAAGAGGAGCATTTATTTTTAATAATTTCAAAGTAAGCCGTAACTGAATCGTTATTTTTTTATAATATTATTCTTTAATCAGAGAACATGATCCATAATTCGTTAGTAGCTTTCTTAATATTATAAATATTAGTAAATCATCATCCTCCTAGCGTTATTCCCAGTACAGTTGCATCCTGAAGAATGCCTGGGGTCCGCTACCTAATCCCAAGAATTGGCGTAGGCACTAGTTTTTACGGAAGCGACTGCCATCTGACCTTCCAACCCGAGGGGAAAACCGACCTTATTGGGATTAGGCTTGTCAAGTGAGTGGGCAACTTGACTGTTAGAAGTTCTCAAGCCGCCCGGAGGCCTCTAACTTGGCTTAACGACTGCTATCAAAGACAGCAACCGGGATCAACGGCTTAACGTGCCTTCCAAAGCACGGGAGCGCTCAGTTAGTAACCACTCAAAGCGGTCACCCATCCAAGGACTGACCTCGCCCGACATTGCTTAACCTCGCATACCGCACGCAGTACGCGGGTGCCACTGGGCCACGAGCGCTCCTAAGCGCTAAATATTAGTAAATATATGTAGCTAAAGATAAAGTATTTTTAATTGAGTGTTGCATTATTAAGCACACATTTCTTACGGCTACAGTCCTCAGGAGGCTGTTGGGGCTGCCACGTATTCTAGTTAAGAGCGATACCATCTTTTTCCGCATCACAGCCTCACTATCCACTCGCACTTCAGCGATAATTGTGGATGCGCTACAGAATCGTGGCAAACCCACCAGCGCCCTGAAGGCGTTGTTGTACTGGACGCGACTTTATATTATACTAGCTTTTGCCCGCGACTTCGTCCACGTAGAACTCTTTCTCGCCTTAGAATTATTTGTTTTCCCATACAATTTTTCTCAAGCTGAAATGGTTGGACGGCGTCGAAAAGGACACCAGGACCTTAGGGGTGTATTGTCCCAAAAACCTATTGTCAAAACGAATGATTAAGTGCTTATTTCGGATAGCTTTTGCCCGCGACTTCGTCCGCGTATAGTTCGTTCTCGCCTTATAATGATTTGCTTTCCCATACAATCTTTCTCAAGCTCAGGTCGACACCAGGAACTTAGGGGTGACATGTAGGAGAAGGAAAGCCACGAATAGATCGGACTAGAGATATTTGCTTGACCAGGCTAGCCTAGGGCGCACCCGCGGCTATAACGCCTCAAACGATGATGATGATACATTCTTTCACCCTTTTTTATACCCCCTTAAGAAATGATTACAGTTAATATGACATTCCTTAGAAATCCTATTGTCAAAACGAATGATTAAGTGCTTATTTCGAAATATCAAATGTACCGATTTTTGACGAATGAATCTCGTCAAAAACATTACATGTACATTGTACAATGGTAAAAGTCTCGCTACGCAGTTCTGCCGTAAAACGTTATCCCAACAAAGCGAGTTCTTTATATAAGTATGATGACCGAAGGCCGGAAGCAGAGCGGCAAGGCAAGCGAGAATAATCACACAGAGCGGGCTTCTCATGTAAGGCTGAGAGCCGATGGCCTGAAGCAGAGAGGCGAGACACGCGAGGCTAATGGCTGAGCCTCCCAACAGAGTAGATTCTTCATGTAAGGTCGATGACTGAAAAGCCGAAGGAGAGTGGCAAGGCATGCGAGGCCGAAGGCCGAGCTATGTCGTCGCCGAAGATCCAGTTGCCATATTAATGAGGGTAAATTATACTCCATTCGATCGTTTTCACGTGATGCCTAGACATATAAACAGACAGACAAACAGACACAAATTCTTAAAACTGTTGAAACGATTTCTGTTTTCTATTCTAAGTATCCCTAGCTAACTTTTTTTCGAATATCTTCCATGTACAGACTTTAAACCCTCTTCTAAGTGTACATCTAAGATGCTCCAACTGTCTATGCTGACGATTGGGCTGCCCAGCTCAAGTCATCTCTTATATCAAACAGTTTTTATGGTGTGAAGGGTCAACAATTACGTAAAAAATAACGCACGACAAAATTAAATGGTACACCGTCGATACAAAGTGTGCATTGAAACAGCTGTTTTTGTATTTAAGCATATAAATAAAAACAATGCCAAAGTATCGCAAATGCATTTTGATGTACACGCAAAGTAGAACTAATTGTGAAAAGGTTGTGCTCAAAAATAGCGTCAACAATCAGAAGGAATTATGATACTTCGGTCTCGACATAATTAATCCTCAACTTGTTTACAATTCTGCTATGCTTTAAGTTAAATTTCTTGACACGCTGTTATACTCCCAATTGCCTGAAACTTAAATCGTAGAATGGCGTATGAGGATTAAACCACCCCGTTTCATAGACCTTACTTGCATCCCCGATTTAATATCCCTTTGATGGAATATCATCGGGACAAAAATTACACTTATAATATATATAAGTGAATCCAGATTATATACTATTAGCATACAAATCATCTTAATCTGTTCAGCCATTTTTGCCTGATTCAGTGACAAACATCCAAACATCTAAACTTTCGCATTTATAATATTAAGCAGTGGGATTATGTTATAAAGTGAGTGGACATGAAGTGAACGGCAAAAGGACTGAAATTTGGGTTTAGAGTCACAGTTACTTAATGGAATAAATCATAATAGTGTTAAAAATTTGAAAAGACCGTGGTGCGTGCGCACACTGGGCAGCACCGCGGCGCAGCGCTTGCGTTCACTTTTTTTCAGTTTCTATCTTAAGATTTCACAAATTTTGAATGAGGATGTTTTTCCTTTGTCTTCAAGTATATGCTTACCAATTTTCATACCTGTAACTCATGGATTATAGGAGTTCCCATACAAAATTCAACCCCTCTTTTTACCCCCCTTTTAACCCAAATCTGCACAATTTTTATAGCCTAAAACCTGACCGGGTATTTACTCGACAGATTAGTAAAGTTTTCATCAAAATCGGTTTAGCCGTTTTTTACTTGATGCGCGTTCATATAAGCAAAAAAACAGATAAACAGACAAACAGACAAAAATTCTAAAAACTGTTGGATGGTGTTCTGTTATCGATTTTTAGTATCCCTATCCAACTTTTTTTCGAATATCTTTCATGTAGAGACTTTCGACCCTCTTCAGCTTTATTATATGTATATAGATTATTATCAAAATTTTCACATGAATCTGTTGATAAATACGACCTGTACTGGAGAACAGCTGGAAATTCGGACGTACAAGCATTTTTTACCGAAGCATAAACGGAGACCTCCGTTTCACTCGGCCAATGAAAGAAATAACCATGAGCGAAACGTCATCTTCCCCTTGGAGCAGTCTAACTGGGCGTCCAACCTTACAAAAAGACCGCAGCCATAAACACCACTACTGGTTTTAAAGGTATGTGTTGTTGTTCCTGGTAAGTAAGGTGGCCAGAGTTCCCGAGGATGCGCTGTGTTTACAGTGAGGGACCTGCTTGTCTCGAGCTGTCACCATAAGGAATCGGTAGAAGTTAATAGAGGGTCGGCAACGCACTTTGTTTCTTCTAAAGCCCAAAGCCTCAGGCTATGATGTCTGGATACCATCAGGCAGGTCGTAAAGGATGATTGTCACTAGACCGTTCCGTTTCGTCAGACCTAGAGCAGATTGCTTCCGAGCCTCGGCCGCAGCTGGATCGGCCGTCAAACGTTTGTGTTCACAAAAAAACAGCCCGGCTGCGCAACGGTGGGGCCTTGCTGTCATAGAAAACGGGCCGGCCTGGACACGGAATGGCCTCTTGCTAATCATCCTTAAGCCTCTTTGCCACCGTGGTGGCATAAAAAATATGATTAATTGACTAAAGTCTCACCTGTCAACGATGACTTGATACCACTTGTTATCATCAACCCTCTTGTCGCTGTCGATGCGGGTCGGTTCTCTGCCCGATTCCGCGCTATCACCAATGTCGATGACCAGGAATGGATATCCGTTCTGTATGCTGACGGCCATGAAGTCGTCCTGAAGGAAATCAAATTTGAGTTTTCTATTCTACTGAAGGTTGTAAGAGAAGAAAGTGACATAAATTGATGTTGTTTTTACTACTGCATAATTATCATTGATACGCATTAAGGGCTGACTCAATTACTTGTAACTGTAGTAGCATTATGCCATCTTGAGGGTGTGTTTTTATTTTTTTGACCTGACTGTGGCTTTATAGGTCGAGCACATTAAAGCGATAGGAAGCGGTGGGAGAGTTGCCTGGGGAAAACCTCCGACACGACCGCGTTTAAACACTGGAATACTCTAAGAGTTTGGCGCTCCAATGAGATAGGTTGAACGGGTTCAACCGAATCTGGGGTGTGAGTGGAATCGAGCTACTGGGAGTTTTGTCGCTGGTTCACTAAACCTAGCCTAGCTGAGAAGAGTCCAGCAAGAAACTCAGCTAGGCCCGACCTGCGTCGGACTGACTCTACCCGGTATGCGGCGGTACCGGGACGAATAGGGACTATATGTGTCTGTGTTGTCGCGATCGCGCGGTGGACGTCCCCGCCGGCGGGAAAGTCTAAGTGTACGCGTCGTGTCTGAGTTGGACGCCGTAATCAAGCGTTCCACCTTTCGATGGACGTTGTGATTACGTCGTCCGGGTCCGTGAGTGGGTGGGCTTTGTTGCCTGCTTTAGTTTCTTGTTATTTGTTGCCTGCTTTAGTTTCTTGTTATCGGCACACCGAATCCTCAAAATTAAAAAGTCTCTGGAATGCGTAAGTGATTCTTTTAGAGTTTTAAGCAATTATACGGCTCTTTGTCGTTTGAATGGTTTTACCATAATTTTAGTCGTCGTAAAAGAAGTACAAAGGGCAGCGCGTATGTAATTATTCGGGAATAGCAGGCGTCCATAGGCTACCGCGCTGGCTAGCCATCAGAAAGGCCGTACGCTTGTTTGTCACCGACGCAGTATCGTAAAACTCTACCAATCCCTCAACTATGGCCAAGAAGAGAACTTATTAATTGTATCAGTGATATTATACGTTTTATTTAAATGTGTTTAATTAAATTGCTTATCTTAGACTTAAGTCGTAATAATTATCATTCAATTAACGAGTAATTTAGAAAAAAGTATGATAAGACAACCACAGCAGCAAAAATAAACTTACCGACTTGGTCCTCCTCAAATTAGTGCCTTCAGGGTTTCCAAGGTAGAAGATGAATCCCTGCGGCGATTTGGTCTTGAAGTAAGCGGAGACGTGTGTGGTGGTGGCCATCTCATCGATGGTGTCCGGGATTCTTGGCTGAAGTGTCGCGAACCGATCGAACTCGACGCCGAATTCAATGCGATTGGCCACAATTCTTGCCTAGAAGTAGACAATATTTTCTTTACATTTTCATAAATAACTCGAAATCTAGGCATAGTAAAAAAATGTTGTTCAATAAAGTACGATTACTTGAGTTTGACACTAACATAATATGATCTTATTCCATTGGATACTCTAATTTAACGCTTATGTAATAGAGATATTACAAACATACGATTTTGACAGTATCATGTCCAATAGATTATGAGCATAAATATCAGTGTCATTTTTAAAGTAATTCATCTTTTACATTGGTAAATACGAGTATTCATAGAAGAAGACTGAACATTAATATTAATCAATCTCTATACACGCGTATAAGCCTTGTTTATATCTATTCCAAATTTCAAAAAGCATAAGACAAGTAGTTCCCTAGATATTTAGTTATTTATTTTCTTTCTTTATTTTTTACCTGTTCAATTTGTTCCTTTATCTTGGTCAGTTTCTTTGTTGCATCCGCACGTCGCGTCTCGAAGTCCGATTGCTTCTGCTTGACGTCATCGTATTTCTGTGCCAGCTTCGGTTTTGTGTTTTCTATCATGTTGACTGCACAAAGAAAAAGATATACAAAATATTGCTCACCAAAGATAAATATATGACGATCCAACGAGTCATCCGGCGTATATTTAAGAAAATTCGTTTAGGATTTTTCTGTCGAATGGTTTACGAAACCACTAGCTGAAATGTGATGGTGTGGTATATTTTCGATACCAGTTCATGAAGACCTTTTTTCATTTGATATACTAGATAGGTTTCTAAGATAATTTCTTTTTTTAGACGATACTAAATATTGATGAATTCGTAGCTAGAATATGAATAAGACGTCGGACATCCACCCAAGTATAAAGTACTTACAAAGACTCCTACTCAACTTTCCAGGAAAAAAATGTATACGCGAACTTTCCTACAGGACTTTAGTCAGGTCCTGGCAGGACTATTAATTTTAATATCAATCGCTCAATTTTTGGTTTGGCTCGAAATTTTGCATTTTTGAAAAGTAGTATACATCAATTCTTTTTCACAGAATTCTAAAAATAATACTAGTAATAGTGGCTATCTGCCACTGAGACTGGGGGAGGAAAGAGCCGTCAATAGAGTACTTGGGTCCACCAACGGTTGCTGCTTAATCGGCTTGCCCAGTTACCGCTGGGAAGACAGTGTGAAAGCGGATCTGCGTCAGTTAGAGGTCGATCAGCAGGAAACGGTGCAGAATTGGGGAAGATGGCGGCCATATTGGAGGCCGAGATCCTCTTTGGATCAATGCATTGAAATACTTAAACAAAATAAATATAAAGTTCGATTTTTTTATACTCACCCACGGTAATCTCTAGGCTATCTTTCTTCTTCAAAGCCTCATCTGCTTGCTTCGGCAGCGTTTGAGCGATTTTCTTGCTAGCCGCCAGATCGTTTCCAAGGTCGGACATCATCTTCAACGTGTTCTTGACAGTCATATTCACTTTCTCGGCATTATCCATCTCGACTTGCAGTGATTTTTCCACAACAGTTGGTAATGCTCTGCGGGAAAAATGGGATTTTACAGAACATACTGACCAAAGGATACAAGTAAGACAAAACTGCGAGTTGTTTTTGACGCGGCGCAATAACTCGCTGATTAGAAGGTAAATGATCTATAGGCACTTCTTCTTGTAAAAGCTACTAACCTAATATAATAACAAATATTGGAATGCAAGGAATTTCGACAACCCGACTGCTCACTTAAATCTGATTTAACGAGGGATGGTTGTATCAATACTGATCGGATAAAAAGCTCTCAAATACATAAAGAACTAAAATATCATCATCATCTTCTTCATTTCAGCCGAATGACGTCCACTGCTGGACATAGGCCTCCTCCAAAGACTTCCACAATGACCGGTCCAGCGCCACCCGCATCCAGCGGACACCCGCGACCCGTACCAGGTCATCAGTCCACCGTGACCTGAAATATACTAGCCAATAATCAATAACACTTACAGATTAATGCCACTATTCTGATCATCGCACTCTCCCAGCGTTTTCTTAGCTTGCTTGAGTGCGTCCTCCGCTTTCGTCTGGTTCGGCGCTAGCGCACCGTTTACGGCGCTCAGCGCTGCGAGCGCCCTCTCTTGGAGTAAGCGTGAGCGATTCAGAGCTGAGCCCACATTATCGTTGAGGTTTGTGTTCTGCAAAATTAGTATTAGATACATTTCAATGCTTTGAAGGAAGTTATCTGCGCTAAATCGACGTGAGGTGGACCGTTCTCGTAAGAAAAATAATGTTTTAAGTTTGACTGCCATACAAAATCAAGTTATAGAAAAATTTTCTAATGGAATTTTGTTGCTGTGATATCTTTTACACATTGTTTTTAACTCTTTTTTATTTTATTATATTCAATAATTTTAGTTAATAAGCACTTGATAATGTTTTGATTGTAGATACGATTGTATGTATTTAAGATTGTGTGGATACTGCAACTGTTATTCTTTAAGTCTGTTTCCTGTCTGTATATTTTTTACTGCATGGATTATGTCCTTATTTGCAATAAAGTTACTGATTACTGATTACTGCCATGCGATTTCAAACCTTCTTGCGCGGATAACAAAGTCGCTTTTAAACATATTATCCTGTGCATTTACCTGACATGGTGGTTACACTTTCTTTCAAGTGAGCTACACATTGGATGCTAGTTAAGTGGCCAATTAAGTGACTTAAGAGGTTTCATACGATAATCAAAGAAGTCTTAATCATTGAATACTGCTTATCTCATTAACAGGGTGTTATTACGTGGCACAGTTGTTTTACTAATTTTCTCCAAAAACCAACATAAAGTATAAATTTGTTTTATACTTAAATCTTCTTCTAAGGACGAGTACTATCAGCTCTTAAAGTATTGGCATCTGATTTGGAAGAACCTTCTCCTTTTTCTGAAGTCGGTTTAAAATATGTGACTTCCTCAGAAAAGCCTTATGCTTGCTACCTAGTATTATGGTAATCATAATGGACTTACGATGTTAGTGGTTCTTGTATCAGCACCCGTTGCCGCGTCAGCTGCCTTCTTCGCGGCTTCGATCTCTTGCACAATGCTGGAATACGCCGAAGCAGCACTGTAGGCGTGCTGGCGACGGGTATCGTTCTCTCGCTCAGCCAACGCGTGGAGGTTCTTAGCCTGAGGGAGAAATATGTGTAACTTTATCTTACTTTGTGACTGAGATATAGAACCGGTGCGGTCCACGGATGTAAATCAGGGCAAGTTCACAGCTAATAAGAAAAAAATCTTTCTGCAAACGACAGACAGGAGTTAAAAAACCTTTCAAACTCAATTTGAAAATAAATCACGTAAAAAAACATCTTGGGTCCGTTTAGTATTTATCGCGTTTACTCTTCAGTTTTGGTCTCATAATTAATCGTTGCCGAACAATCGCCCTATTTCAATAGAGCTAGCGGATCCAGAAGGGTCAACGAACTAAAAACTAGATCCGCTACTGTCATTCGAGTATCTATTAAGCTTTAAACTTACCCGACTCTTCAAATCATCCGCATGCACCCTAGCATCCTCCGTAACTTTGTACAAATTCGGCAGGTCATCCGCTCGCTGCTTCAACGCCTGTTCCAACTTGTCGTTTTCTTCATTGAGGCTAGTCAGAGCTACAGAGGCGTTGGCGATTATGTTTGCAGCTCGGGTGTTCAGTTTGGACGAGTTGGCAATGTCGGCCCCAGCGTCGATCAGGTCTTTCAATGCTTCGGAGTTCAGATTGCCGACAGAGGCCACTTTGTCGCCGAATTTGGAGTGCCTGCGGAGGGAAATCATTTGTAAAATATGAAGATCTGCGCTTAAAGATCGGCAGCTCATTTACTTTGGTTTCAATAGACGACGCGACGTTGATTTGGCTAACCCTCGCATCATGAGCGTTGAGCGTGCGTTCTCCGCTCAACTTTTCGATTTTTTTTCTAGGAAAAAAAAGAAAACCATGTCGCCTTCGCAGCAATTGGACACGCTTAGTACACAAAAAGGATGCTCATCAAGCTTTCGCTTGACCGAGGTATCCACTATCGAGGAAGGTGATCCTTCTAAGGGACCTGTGTTCTTAATGAGCTACCATTATTTTGAGCTACCATTATTACATTATAAGAGGGTACCATTGTCATCATGGGCATACTGACTTGTTACTAGCTTTGAGTTTTTCCGCTTCCTCAACGCGCTGGTTTGCAACAGCAGTCTGCTCCATCATGTCATCCATCTTGCGGTGTAGTTTCTTCGCCTCACCCACAAGCTCTTCGAATTTCTGGAAAATAGCCATACAAATTTATATTCACATGCAAAATAGACTGGTATTCTAATTTAAAAAACTATGTAAGACCTGACATGTAAAAAGTCCTTAAGAGCACTTGTTAAATAGAATATTGAATTTAATTTTTTAATTTTGTTATTGATGAAATATTTTAAATATATTTTAGATACTTATTTTTAAATATACTTATGTAACTCATACGTTTATGTTTAAAGTACTTCACGTGATAATGCAACAAAATGGATGCCATTGCTACTGAGCTTGGCTCAGTAAATCATCATCACAATCATTACCGCAGCTTGATCATTCACGGGAGCCACGAAAAGGTTCATCCTTTCAAGTTGTTCGGAAGCATTAGTATGGGCAGAGAGGGATAATGTTCTCTTCGGTGCCAGGTCCTTTTCTGTAAAAGAACAAACAGATACAGATGACAAAATGATTTGGCATACAATAAAAATAACTTTTGGGGCGCCAGTTGACGCGTAAAAATAAACCATGAAAGCTGTAAAGCTGTGTGTTAAAAGACAATAATAGGTCCAGCAATGTCAGCATAGCTCATCCGCAGAGGATCTGGCGAACTAAGTCAGGTTCAGAACCGCAAATCAAGGGAACAATTTCAAAAGGTATGTAACTTTTTCCTCTTGTTTTGTTAGAAATACCTAGATTTCCGTATGTTTTACAAGTAAAATACTTCTGTGACCAATTTTAATACAACAATGGTCGCTTACAACCTTACGACCTGCCTAAAGGTAAGCAGCCACCGTAGGTTATGTACTATCGGCCAACGCTGCGGGTTCACACTTTCTCAACAAAATCATCTGCAGGCTGGCCGTTTCTGTTGGTAGATAATTCAAATAGAGAACGCTGTGAAGTGCATTCGAAAATAATCCTAGAGGTGTGGACCCGTAGCGTTGGCTGATAGTACGCTTGCGACTTTTGACAAATCACAAGTGCATTGCCGACCCTTTATTGATTCAAGAATTCGTTGGCAGCTAAAGAGATATGTAGGTCCTTTATTCTCTGCTCAGCTTATCCTCGGGATCTCTGGCGACATTACTCACCACCAGGAATACAACATCACATATCTAAGGAGCAAAAAGTTGTGTTATTATGGCTGCGGTCTTCTCTAAGGTGGAGGTTCTGCGCCATATATGAGCAACACGACGTTCCGCTGTTTCCTCTGCCTCTAAACCTAATTTACCTTTGATGTCATCCCTGATCTGCTGGGCCTCAGTTAACGCACTGTCAACCTTCGGCTGCTGGCTCAGCTCCAGTCCCGTTGCCAAGTCAGCAACGTGCTGTACCATCGCTTCAGCGGCGCGGGCCTTGTCTCGTAGTGACGATAACACCTTGTCAGCATCAGAAAACAGGATACCGGCGCGGGTGATCTGCTTCTCGCTGTCGGTTGCTGCAAATTCCGCCTAGAAAATAAGGTCAGTAAATTTTTTGATTAACCATCCTGCTTAATGTCGGTAACCTTTGGCGATGTAGTCGATCGGAAATTTGTGAACCCCTTCAGGGTTTGATCATCCACTACGTAAAATGATTTAGGTATAGTCTGACAATAAAGAGTAGAAATTAATTGAGGTCGCCACTGTGCTTTAACGGGCAACATTTATACTAGGAATCGATTGATATTGATACTTGATTATGATAATAAATAAATACAAAATAATATAGTACAATATATTCAATATTTTATAATAATATATTCGTTAGTCTTAAAAATAAACACGAGAATGAAAATAAAATATGATCTTTTATTGGTTTCGTCCAATTTATTGATTAAAAAGTCATATATCAAAGTCATTTTTTTTTTGAGGACGCCCTTTTCCGTGCTCTGTGGGCGTTTCAAATTTGCCGTTATTCTTACGTACTTTTTTTATTTACTATTTTCTTTACACTACTGTCATCCCTGAAACAATGTACATTTTAAAGTTTTATACATATTTATGATCATATCAATAAGTAGTACTCAAAGATATTTGGGTATCAGATTACAAGTGTATTAGTATCTACTATGTACAAGTGTAACTATTTAGTAGTTTAGGTCCTCATTATTTAGTACTATTTAATCTTAACAGGCTATATGTACTAAATCGTTTTACACTGATAAAGTTGCAACATGTACAAATAATATAAAGATTATTTTGTTCGTCTCATTTGCTTCCTTTATAAGATCGACTAGTAAAATATCAAGAAGTGGCTTTTACGCTATATGTCGTTTCAAGATCGAACATTATTTACCTAATCTCAAATTATTTACAATAGCGAAATTACATCCAAATAATGATTATTAAGTCATAGCTGTACATATTTGCCTCGATTCATAAATATGAAATAAAATTTTTAGTAGTACGTACCCGTCATATTAGCAGTTCGTTTGTAAACTTGTTCTAAATCTAGCAATAACATTCCAGCTTGAAATTCGGAAAATCATCTGAAAAGAACCTGTTATTTTACTTCCCGTGCTTCACTATAAAGTGTTTTATTCATTTTCACTTTATTTAGATTTTTTCTTCAAAAACTGGGTAAACAACGATAATACTTACCAGCAGCAATTCAATGTTTATTTACGGACCAATATTTGACAACTTTAACATGACACCTGGTGCTGCCATGTAACGTTCTATGTTAGTTCCATTTTATTTAATTCGTACTCTTTATTGTCAGACTATAGTCCTTGTCCTCAATAAGAGATAAGAGATTTTCTAAGAAATCTTATTTACAACACAAATAAGGAGGATGAAGATGGGTCATATAAAATGTTATTATTAATTACATTTAACACCCTCAAGCAACAAGATCATATAATGTCTGGTTATATGAATTGATCTTGTTACTGGTAAATTATTCTCACTCCATTCAGTTTTCAGAAACCACAAAACTGACTAATTGACATTCATTCGAAATTCAGAGTTGTTGGCATGGGTGAAAATGCAGAACCAATGATCAGTCATGAGCTGCTCGCATTCAGCAGACTCCCGCAACCTTAACCAGGTCATCAGCCCACCTGGTGGCCGGCCTTCCCACGTTGCTTGGTCCGTTTTTATCACTTACGGATCTAAGCAGTCCCCGTCCCGAATTCTCAATAGTGTTGACAGCTGTTGTAGCCGTGTTGACATCAACACTGCGCAACTCGGCGAGGCGCGGGCGCAGCAAAGAGGTCTGGTTCGATATATAGTTCAGTCGTTGTGTGGTAAAGAACGAGTCGGCTTTGTCCTGAAAAGGAACACATAATTAATTTACTTATTTCGACTATGCTTCGGGGATGTTTTAGCTAACCAAGCAAAACTCGAGCTTTGAAGCAGTTATTGCCAATGAAGTCTAGATGATCAAGCTTCATAACAAGCCAGTGTTATTAATATCGGCACGCGCTAACTCATCAATCATCATGCAAAGTGCTATTTGAAGTAATTCGGCTAACTACTCGATAAAAGCATTATAAATTAAGCACAGTAAGTAACGCTGACCCTAGTTACATACAGAGCAAATAGACTTCGATCGGAACTGCTTTAAAAAAGTAATCGATAGCAACCCTTTATGAAGCACCGGCTACATACGCGGCCGAAGGGGACCCACACCGGCAGGTTACCATAGATAACCGTCATTTCGCGCAAAAATTACAGTTAGATTATTTATATATTACAGTTAGATAATTACTGCCTAAGGTATATAGGTTGGCTTTATAAATATCTCTATTCTTCCATCATTAGTTACCTTGAACTCTTGAGTTTCGCTAGCCAGTCGGGCACTCATTTCTTCGACGGAAATGACGAGAGCATCGGTACAAGAGTCGCATTCGAGGCACCCTTCTTGGGGTAATAGCACCCACCTATGGAATAAACATAGACATCATTTATTGATAATGAATTGAATTGTTTACATAAATTATCTATAATACATTTTATAGTTAACATTTCATAATTCCTTAAAACTAGGTATAAAAACATTTTGCGATGAGCCACTTTTTAATTTTATTTTAAATATCGGAAAACTGTCAGCTTCTGTTATCTTTTACATTGAAATATTTATCCTAATACTAATATTTATTTAATACAGACAGGCAGACAGATGATCGTGACGAAACTGTAATAAATGTATTTATTCAACCATCCACGTTCATAGAAGTTTATTCCTTGGGATCCTGGTCTATTTACCTCTCCGGGCACCGATCACACTTCTCTCCAATGACGCCTGGCAGGCACTCGCATTGTCCCGTGGCGTTGCACATGAAGCCGAGCGAGTATCCAGTGTTGCAATTGCAATCTGCGAGTAGAAACGGTTAGGTTACTATGAGTAACATGCATAAATCTCGCACTTGCAAGGGCAAAGTACTGGCCCTTAGGCCACGTGGTCAGATCAGCTTATCGATCGATCGGACCACGGAGTTTTTTATTTCCTGCTAGTTCGATTGATCAGATAGTCAGGACTTTTCAAAGTCTTGTAGTCCTACTATCGGACTAACGGGATTTTATAAGTTGATCAAGTCCGATCGATAAGGCCACGAGACACAACTTTTGTTTTTCCTGATGGTCCGATCGATGCAATGTATATTGATCATAGAGAATTAGTGCGTTCATTATGTTCTACGTATTGAAAGTGATAAGGTCGTGAGCTGCTTTCGCGAATATTTTTTTATTTCATTGCAATAAAAACTTAAAGCTAGTTACATAGTATCGTTAAACCAAAGTTTTTAATTGCTTCACCTGACAAGAAACAAGAAATTGCAATAAAGAAGAAAGATAAGAAAATAGACAAGAGAAAACAACTTCGAAAATGATTAATATACATTTATCTCAGGCAAAACTTACGGTCACATCCATCTCTAGTGTAGTTCCAGTAACCAGCAGCGCATTGGTCGCAGTGCCTACCGGTGACGCCCCTGGCGCAACTGTTGAATGAGAAAATACAATGCACTGATAAATTAACTCACATTAATAAAAAAAATACAGTCAATATTCAATACACACTAATTAATGCCACCAAGCAGTCATAACTCAATACAGACTAACGAATACCACAAAGCAGTCATAAGTGACCACGTCGGAATGGTTCATTTTAATGTCGTGCTCTGAGGATGTAGTCAAACAACAGTCCGCAGTGGTCCACATAAGTCCACGCCACTGGGCAAGGCTCCTGATCTAGAGTTGCGGTTTTACAATCACCAGACGACTTTTGGGTCAAACGTTCATTTTCACGTCTCCTGATTATATCTTAAAATCTGTTCTATTATGGTGATAAACATGATCACAAAGATGATGTTACCTGCACTGCCCAGTCTCCAGGTCACACTGCGAGCTCTCCGAGGCCAGACCGCACTGGCACGGCATACAACCCAGTCCACTCGACAGTCCAAAGTGATCCGGGGCGCATGCGTCGCACCGCTCGCCGATCACTCCGGGCCGACACACGCACGTCCCAGTCGTATGATCGCAGTGATCCATACCGTATTCGTCACAGCTGCAGGCTGCAGAAAACGTTAAATTTTCGTATTTAGACCGAGCTTGTTGGCTGGAAGGTATGAGTATTTTTTTGATTTATTGTAAAATTTTGTAAAAATAACCCCCCGTGAATTTGGGGGAGGCCTATGTCCAGCAGTGGACGACCTTTGGCTGATATGGTGGTGGTGGTGGTGGTGTAAAAATAATTTAAGTGAAAATCATTAATACGCCTCGAAATACCATCCCTGTCTTTAACGTTTTACAAGTGTAGCTGAATACGCCGGCGTTTTCGTAGAACCCTGGAGGGCAGAGGTTGCGGTTTTATTGACGAACTTTACGATTAGAGTTCCTTATGTCCACCCACGCACTAGTATACATATCACCACGCATTAGTACTATTCTTGCTGAACACAGAATCTCTATCGAATCCTGGTAGTCAAAGGGTTCAGGCTGCGTCAACAATATTTTTCCGAGCTTGAAGCAGAGTCTGTCTCCCATTATTACTTACTAGTTCTTTTTTTCTTGAATACAGCATATACATACTATAACCCTCGTAGTCAAAGGGAGGTTCCGAGGCAGACTAAACAATGCTTTTTCTGAACATGAATCACATTCCTGTCTCTTATCACCACTTACCAGTACAGTTCTTGCTAGTAAACACAGCCTTGGTGGTCACAAGGTTCAGGTTGTCTCAATAATGTTTTTTTACTTGAGTCAGATCCTT
This sequence comes from Notocelia uddmanniana, assembly GCA_905163555.1. Taxonomy (NCBI): domain Eukaryota; kingdom Metazoa; phylum Arthropoda; class Insecta; order Lepidoptera; family Tortricidae; genus Notocelia; species Notocelia uddmanniana. The sequence continues at coordinate 71,510,935 of LR991052.1, forward strand.
ACTCTTCAAGAATTCTATCGTCACTTACCAGTACAGTCCTTGCTGACACAGCGTCTCCGAAGAACCCTGGCGCACAGTGGTTGCACGCCACATCAGCAGTGTTGTAGACAAACTTCAGAGTTCTCTGCCTTATATCATTACTTACCAGTGCAGTTCTTGCTGTATACGGCATCTCCGAAGAACCCTGGCGCGCAGAGATTGCAGGCCGCACCAGCGGTGTTGTTGACGCACTTGAGGCAGTTGCCGGAGATGCTGTCGCACGAAGACGGGTCCAGCGGGTTGATGTTGCCGGAGCAGTTGCAAGGCTTGCAATAGTCATCTGGTAATGTTTGACAAATTTTTTTTCTTTTTATTAAAAATGGGATTGCTCTTGGCCAGCATCTAGCCAGGGGGCAAAGATGAGGCCGACGATGAAGCGAGCTCACCCAGAAGATGCCTATTCACTCGTGCCTTAAAAAGGTCCAATGTCGAAATTGATTTACGTGCATTAAATTCATTTGCAAAATTACAATGTGAGTTGAAAATCGCTAGTCACCCGTACATATATAGCCCTTCGTTCGTTGTGGGTAACGTTTTACAGTTAAGTTTATCTGTCTCAATTCCGTTCAGTATACTTGCGTCCTCATTTGGATGCCTCTTGCATTTAGTTTAACTTTGTTCTGGTTGTAATGATCCCGGTATGTATTTTAATTATACCTACCTACCGAACTGCATACCAATTAGTTCATACCAGTGGAGTGGTAGTACCAGCGAAAGTACCAGATTGTATTATAACATAACATCACAAAAATGCATCCTTCTCTTCCAAAAACGTAGTTAACACGTTTGCAAACACGAATTCGAGTAACACTGTCACTTATTAGAATAGAGAGATTAGAAAAGGAATAGAATACATTTATTTGCGAGACACTAAATAACACGTATATCGCGCAGATTGTAGTAAACAAAATAATAATGTCACGAATCGGCCTCAATGATGATGATCTGCTCTGACGTGGTAACAAAGCTGGTTCTCCGTTGGAACCATCGGTGGAATAATACAGTCAGTGGACGTGTTAAATTGGAGGCCCAGTCCTGACTATTGTCCGGTCACAGTACTTACTAAGTACTTCAGGTTCCCCATAGTATCCCGCAGCGCAGAACTCGCATCGCGGTCCGCCGTAGCCCGGCTTGCATTGGCAAGAGATCAGCTGCTCATTGTCGCTAAGATCGCAGCTCAGGGCGAAACTGAAAGTTTATTCAGATTTAAATATATAAGTCACGAACAAGGTTAAAATAAAAAAAAAATAGAATCTAAGTAAGTTTCTGTCAAAAAAAATCATTTTTGGTACTAGCTTTTATATTGCTGACTGTACTGTTGTTTCCACAGTTATTAACTACTTGTTGAGATGGTGTGAATAAGACACACGACCATAATCAGATCAGCTCGATGGTATCATAATATTGAATTGTCACCGAACTTACCTTTGTATGCCAAATTTCAGCTCAATCGGTTGAAGAATTAGTCTGATTCAAAACTGAGTTGCATGATTCCACCGAAACAAACATAGTTACATACATACATACATTGCATGTTAAATAAAAGCTTGAAAAAGGCATGCATGAAATGGTTTCATCGCGGCCAATATTTTTATCTTGTGTGCAGTTCAGAATCACACTGCTGTCCATAAATTGCAAAATTATAAATGTATTTTCATAGTGATCGACACGATGGAAGCATTTTTAGGCCACATGACAAATTACACAATTAATTGTAATTTATTGTAAGTTATACATGCAGCTTTAAAGCTGAATGCCACACATTGAACATTAAGAGGGCGCAGTACGATCGGTGTGGATCGGTTCTCCATACAAACGTATTTATGCTCTCATTTTAAAACGCCATGCCAGAATAACATGAAACTTTGTATACACAATGGGATCCGGCATACCTAGGTCGAAAATTAGTTTCTGTTGCTAGAAATTGAAAAAGAAAAAAAATACAGCGGTTTTTCGAGTTTTTTACGGCTTGTTTGAAAACCTTAATAATCGCTGTATTTTTTCGCCATTATAATTTCAAGCAACATAAACTAATTTTCGACCTAGGTATGCCGGATCCCACTGTGTATACAAAGTTTCATGTTATTCTAGCATGGCGTTTTAAAATGAGAGCCTAAATTCGTTTGTATGGAGAACCAAACGTACTGCGCCCTCTTAAGGACTTACTGGCAGATGACCTGGTAAATGTCGCAGGAGTCCGCTGGATGCTGGTGGCGCAGGATCGGTCATTGTGGCACTCTATGGGGGAGGCCTATGTCCAGCAGGGCTCCTTCGGCTGATATGATGACGAAGTACTTACTTGTTGGTCGGATATGGCAGAGGGCAGGAGCATATCTGGCAAGCTTCGCGGGTGGCGTCTCCGTAATATCCAGGGATGCAGATCTCACAGTGGTCTCCCATTGTGTTACCAACACATTCCTAGAAGCCAAACCAAATGTAAAAATCGTATGAGCGCTTTCTATTGCAGGAACTCTCACTGAAGGTGGCGTATGTCCACTACTTGAAAGTAGAGTTTTGTTGGCATATTAACAATTTTCATGGGTCATCGATCATCTAAGCATGTCCGAAATCGAAATTATGATAAATTATGATATTTGACGACCTGTTTAGCCTAGTTGGTAGTGACTCTGCCTCCGAAGCTAGAGGTCCCGGGTTCAAATCCCGGCCAGGGCATTTATTTGTGCATTTTTCACGGATATTTGTTCTTGGGTCTTGGATGTTTTCTATGTATTTAAGTATGTATTTATATATATAAGTATGTATACGTCGTCTAGTACCCATAGTACAAGCTTTGCTTAGTTTGGGACTAGGTCGATTTGTGTAAGATTGTCCCGCAATATTATTATTATTATAAACTCAGTCTTATTTTCTCCTGGCGAACGTGAAAAATATAAAAAAATAGTTGAACCATGTGATCAGGGTTTCTAGCAAGAGAGAGAAAAGTAATATAGGTTGTAACAAAAAATAGTCTGTTACGAAAATTCGCTTCGCTTTCTGGCTATATAAAAGTACAATAATGTTTACCTTATATCTAGCCATTTTTGATACAGCCTGTATAAGTAGATACTTGTATTAGTCACTCACCAAACACACGCCAGTATTGACATCGCACTCCTGAGAATGGCCGTTGCACTCGCAAGGTACGCAGTACCCGGCGTGAGGGCCCGAGCTCAACCTATAGTGTCCCGCTGCGCACTGCTCACAAGAAGTGCCCTTGTACGCCGGCGGGCACTGGCACTGTTCCACGGAGAACGCTCGGTCATGAATGCCGCTGTACGGGTCCGCTGGGACAGCAACGTCAAGCGTCACGTTTATAAGCCTGTGAAGGATAAAGAGTAGAGGTAATATAGGAGATAGAAGACTAAAGATAACGCCTATAACCACGGCTGTTTATCTACGTAGAACGAAACGTGTATGATAGCGGCCATATTGTGTCAAAGAGATTTTGACGACATACTCAGCTCTCATTGGCTACTGCCTTGTCTGCCAATGGACGTCAAACGTCAAAATAAAGTGACAAATAAAAATAAAATGGCGTCTCCTCGGAATTTCGTCTAGTCGTCTCTGAACATTTTTTTTCATTTTTGCAAATGTTGTTATTTAATTTGTAGTATTGATAGATTACTATGCAATACACAAACGGAACAGTGTGTAGCTAATCGAAAATTCATCTGGAAACGCGTAATAACCATTGTTTGGACAACAAATGGAAGATAGTGAAGTGCGTCGTATGTGGCATGCCATGCAAGTTCTCATTTTGCAAAATGTACGAGTGTTGTGGTTGTAAAACGTAGAACTCTGTGAAAGGACGAAGATATATCGTTTTCCCGGATATGAAATGAGATACATTAAAAAATAAATCTGTTGATAAGTAAAGTGTTTGTTTAATTTCATATAATACGGCACAACATACTTCACGGTATTTCAATTGAACACCAGTTTCATTTTACATCGGACGTTGGTGTTCAATTGGAAATACCGTGAGCTTCTACACAAAGTTAAATTTAAATGAGCTATATATATATTTGGATGTTCACAGTAAGTTCCATTGTCCACAGTGTCATTAAATAATTTAAAAAAATAAACGTCAAAAATCTACCAGCGGGTACAGATTAAATATGGTTGCTTACGGTCTATATTTTTGGTTCGTGAGTTGGCGGTCTGAACCCTTACTAGTCTGTGCCTATAACCACGTTTTTAAGTACTGTCCTACACAGAGCCAGTGTTTAACTGTCTCAACTCTCGCTAAACAAAGAACTGTCAATGTTGAAATTACGTTCCCTTTAGAAACTTGCTATTACCATACTGAGAGAGCATTTAACACAGGAAACTCCAATAATTATATATCCCTCTGTAAAAAGTATACAGGTAAAAAATCTGCCACGTTATTAAAAACTACTTCTCTAAATTGATCCCGGCGTGTGATGAGCTTTGTTTGTATTTAATTTTATGCAAAATTAAAGTTTTAATTAGTTTCCCAAATCGAACATCAATTACAAAGTCGATTTAAAAACATTTGTGCTTGATCATAAGTGATCAGTTGATCACCACACCTGGCCACCATTTTGAATAAAAATGACAGTTGTATGTCAAGAAATAAGACTTACTGTCTAAGACGTTTTCTATAAAACATGCTCCTTAGCGACTTCGGTCAATTAGACCATCCGATAACGAACTTTTCGAACGTACGATAAGTAGGTACATAGTAATCATTTTTACTATGGATGATGCCGTTAGATCTACTTTACGCACACTCAAATTGTTGCGTAATTTCCCCGCTGTAAAGTAACGCGAGTATTCATGTGTTGACACCTATATATGGGTTAGATTATTTTTATTACAAATAATAATAATATATGACAAATAAAAATAATAATAAATCACGTCTCTGCAATGCACAGTCTGGTGAAGTTTAGTTAGGTAGTGATCGATTGGAATGGCTGCTCCGTCGTCAAACCCCAACAGTTTAACTGCAGGTTTGAATTTGTGGCGTGTGCCTCGTATGCACATACTGGTGGCTCGAATTATGGCAGTGCATATCCTTGTTCTAAGCCAACCCAGTATCGTACTCAGTGATTTATTCCAACGGTCTGAGAGGGCTTCGCCAATGTGTTTGACAAAGGAGGTCATCTGTGGTGCGAATACGCCATCGACGGAGGTCACGAGAGGGGTGAAGGTAGCTATATATAGGCCATAGTGCATCCTCGGAAGCTCTGGCGACCTTACTCACCACCAGAACACAACACTACATACATAAAGAGCATGTAGTGACGTTATTATGGCTACGGTGTTCTGTAAGGTTCTTATTACCCAGTGGTTCTGCTCCAAATATGAGCGAGATAACGTTTCGCTGTGCCCTGTCTCTCGTACGCTAAAAGCCCTAATTTTACGTTAATTTTTCTGTTTTCACTAACCTCGTAGTAACAGATTCGTCTTCAAACGTAGCTCTGATGTATATAGCAGTGACGTTGAGCAGAGTATTCATGAACTGGTCTCTTGTCACGGCGGTGTTATCGAGGTTGGTGAACTGGTCTTCCGTCATGGGAACGTGGTGGATCCAGCTGGTTTGCGGGGCCGGTGTTTCTGTGGGACAATTTTACAATATTACCATCAATGACGTAAATAGATTTTACTAAAAATAGGTCATTACGCGCTTCAATATAGACTCTATAATGAGATATGATTGAAGGGAACCGAGCCGAAGGCGAGCGAAGCTCCACAATCCCCCATTCGCGTAGGTACCTATGTATTTTGTTGAGTTTTTATTATCAAAAGCCTCAGTAGTATCTCACTGCTAGTCGAAGGCTCTTGATTTTCATCTCATTTCAATGTTGAATTCCCCGAAGCATAGAGAAAATAAGTAAGAATAGAGAGCTAACTCCATACATCATTTTTTACTTATTATTTTGTAGTCGACATCTAGCGTCAAATAGCGGAATTATCAGTACTGCTATAAAGATGCTAGATGTCACGTATGTCGCTACTGACAAAAAGTGTATTTCCCAACAATTTACTACTAATATTTAAAGCAGAATAAGTTCAAAACAGAGTCCCGGTTAATCCGGTTATAATATTAGCTAAAAATTTGACGCTAGATGTCGACTACCAAATAAAAAGTAAAAACTGATGTATGAAGTCATATGGAGTGAGCTCTCTATTCTTACTTATTTTCTCTATGCCTGAAGTGAGTTCAGATCTGCATATTGTTATCGGTGTAGTTAATGCTTTCCCATCGGCTATACTCGAAATACGATAAGAACCGAAGTGGCTATCAATTGTCGTATTAAATAATTAACCAGCTTATGTCTGTTAATGTGAAACTTTATTTGTCAATGTCAAATATCAGAATGTAAGACGGTAACTGATTGAAACTTCTTAGGAGAGCATTATCCACTATATCTGTAATGTATCGTGGTGTGGTAAATTCGTTGATAGATTTATCCGTGTATACAATGTATTAATAAATAAATAAATAAATATTAGGGGACAATTTTTACACAAATCGAACTAGTCACATAGTAAGCTCAATAAGGCTTGGAGCTAGACGACGATATATTTAATAGATATATACTTAAATACATAAAAACATCCAAGTCTCAAGAACAAATGTTGCTGCTCATCACAGAAACAAATGCCCTTACCGGTATTCGAACCCGGGACCTCTAGTTTCGGAGGCACGAGCACTACCTACTAGGCTAACAGGCCGACAAACCACACACATTGCCGCACATGTTCAAATCCGTTTATGACATAAATACAAAAAACGAATATCAGTAGGCTTTTGTAAGTTTTCGCTCTTGGGCCTCAGTAAAAAAAAATGCGATCGCCCACCCGCATGCCAAGCGTGGTGATTATAGCATTTACCCCCCATGAAATTGGGGGAGACCTATGTCTATCAGCGGACGTCCTTCGGCTGACATGGTGGTGGTGGTGGAAGTAATTAAATTAAGCCTCCTTCTCAACTGATCGCCTCCATAGAATGTGTAATTACATTTTATGGTTTTGACTGTACATAGTGTTCCTTCCAGAACCAAGCATACTAACAACTAACTGTGCGGGTCAAAGCTACTTGCCTGTATGACATAGACAAAGCAGCAAATTAAGGAAAAAAATCGGTAAATTTACAGAGAAATGATGTGCATGTTACAGAGGAACTTTAAACCGCGAATGTGCCGGCTGCGGAATGAACCCCCTGCCAAGGTTTTCCAAGAGATTACAGTATGTAGTTTTTCTTTAAGAAAAAGTGTAAAATTTAATTTTTTTATGATTCTATAACGCTTCAAACATTACACAAGACATTAGAAGACTTACCAATGCTGTTATGGTAAATGTACCCGTTGGGTCCTCCAATAATAACGTCAGCTGCTGCAATGGCGCGCCCATTATCGCGGGACACGTAGAAGATAGCGTATGAGAGGTTGCCACCGTATGACGCCAGACGTTTACCTGGGGAAAAAACAAGAATTGAGAAGACTGAACCCAATGCCCTCTTTATGTATGTGGTGTTGTGTTCCTAGTGGAAAGCAAAGTCGCTGGAGCTCCCGATGATACGCTGTGTTGAGTAGTCCTGTATGTGTTTGAAAGCTGTCAGCACAACGAATCCTCAAGTCAGTAAAGGGACAGCAAAGAGCTTGCTCTTCTTTGCGAGTCGCAAGTGTCCGTAGGCTACGGTATCTGTTTACTGAGCACAGCTCATACTGCTGTAAACGTATGCTTGAATGACACCGTCATTGCATAAAATAGTAACTATATCGCTCTTGACATGTAAATGTACCCTTGTGACCTATTGCAGTAAATAATTGATTTTAACTTTTTGATTCAATATTCCATATTGTGTTTACCTGCAGTGCCGACGCACAGAGCATCCGGAACATTAACGTGAAATCTCTATACACGCTACGACGGTGGCCCTCCCAGATGACATGATCACTGTTAGCGTTGAAGCCATTCAATGGCTGACCTCAATATTCATTTACTAGATGAAAGCCCGGCTTCGCTCGGGTGAAATAAATAAACATTTATTCGTGACTGTTATGCAAACGACGAAAGAAATAGTGTACAAAAATGTATAAAATAAAAACATTACAACAACGGATTATGATGAAACTTCGTATACAAATATAGTCTGTAGTCTGGATTAACATATGGAATAGGGAGTAAAAGATTACGCTGACGACGTCACGGGCAAAGGCTAGTATCTTTGCAAGTTAATCCTAAGCATTTTTGTAAGGGTAGTATTTAAAGGCACATAAAAAATTTGACACCGTAATCAGTACTGATTTGTATAGCTAAAATACTAATCGTTCATTAAAATTCAGTTCAGATGTGCAATTGTTAAATATTGATGAGCCAGTCAGTATTTTTGGTGCGAAGTCAGAGCTGCTAACGCGAACGAAAACAAATGAAGTTCGTGTATCTCCCTCTCTGTCGAACTTGCAAAATCGAGCGACACAGAGGGAAATACGTACACGATGTTCGTTCGTTTTTGTTTCGCGGTAGCAGCTCTCTATTCTCCGCCAAATTCTATTAAGTGGGGCCCTTTACACTGAATATTATGTGTCAATATTATCGCGATTTTAAAAATTGTATGGGGTCTGTTAAACGCTTAATATTATCACAATACTGGTGTGTCAATATTATCGTGGTTTTCAAAATCGTATGGATTTTTCTTCAATATTCATTGCACGTGATACGGATCGTGATATGAGTATATCGCGTGATAATAATAACCATGTAACAGGCCCCTATGGATGTTGCTTCAATATTCAGTGTTTCGCGTGATAATAATAACAGTTGGTAATATTTTCTCCAATTAATGGAAGCTATTTAACAACTTGTTCCGTTTTGTCAAAGGTATTTCACATTCCGATACGCGCACCATCCAGGAATAGGAGCCGTCAGACCAGAGAGCCTACCGCGATCTGAAAACGAAGTATTTCCCTCTCCGCGCTCGAATATGCAAGTGCGACAGAGAGGCATATATATTTAGTTTTCGGTTGGTAGCACTTTAGTCCAAGCGCGGCGGACGGTCGAAGAAAGTCAAAGAACATTCCGTGTGTTGTCTGTCACACATATAATTTTTTAACTTCCCATCGACCATAACTTGAAATTAGGTGATAATGTTTATTATGAAGTATATTTTACCAAAAATATCAATATATTGATAAATCACATTTGTTTTTTAGTTGTACGGAACCCTCAGTGTGCGACTCCGACGCACTTGGCTGGTTTTTATTACATTTTGAATTTTATTTCTCTTATAGTAAAATACCCTATTCGTTTTAAAGTTGATGCCTGAGGGCCTACCGCGAACCAAAAACGAACTATCTTCCTCTCTGTCGTTCGAATATACATGTGAGAGAGAGGCAGATACTTCGTTTTCGGTTCGCGGTAGCGCCTCTAACGTCCGAGCGCGGCGAACGGCATGAGCTGGGGGTCTACTCCGAAATTCAAAATCCTAACTTCGTATGGTGCCGTCCCTTTCACTCTCCTGTCATAGACTATATGAGTGAAAGGAATGGCACCATACGAAGTTCGGATTTCGAATTTCGGAGTAGACCCCCAGTACCACTAAGTTATAAGATAGAGCGAGATAGGGATAGAATTTTGCTAGACGTTTAAAAGCCATAAGTCACCTAGTAGTTTGTCACAACAAAATAGAGACGCAGCTTTAAGATGGCGGACAGACTCAGCAAACATTCAAGTGGTGTCCTTTACACGATTAATATTAACACAATACTGGTGTGTCAATATTATCGCAGTTTTCAAATTTGTATGGATTCTGCATCAATATTCACGTGATACTTATCGTGATATGAATGTATCACGTGATAATAATAACCATGTAACAGGCCCCATACATTCGCTTAAAGGCGGTTGTTGTGACAATCAGCCTAGCTAGCACGATAGATGATACCGTTACGTTTTATGTGACGTTTTAATACATTTCGCCCATATAACGTGACGGTATAAGTTATCGTGCTAGCTAGGCTGATAGGTGTATAGAACGCTTGAAAACTACAAAAACAAAACGCTGCAGACGCGGCTAGCCGAATCCACGCCCGGCAACCTGGCCAACACACCGGACGCAAACATAGTTTACAATTTCCGAACGTACCCAACCCGACGCTGTCAACAGTATCTTCTTAGTAGTCTGTGCTGTCAACCAACAAATTTAATATGGCGGACCTTTTGTCGTAAAATTAACACTTTTTAATGCAAAATACGCGACAATCCGAATTTTGCGGATACATATGTTCAACTCAAAAATCGTTATTTTTATACGTTCTTCAATTTGAGACAGGTCTCGTTCGGGTCTACCGTACCCCTGCACGAAATTATTAATATAGATAACGACCGTTGTACCGGTTTTGTGCCCGTATGCCATACGCTTACTTTTTTACTCGTACTGCTGTGGCGCAACGTCCCGAAGTGGATCTTGGCCTCTGACGTCAAAGAACGCCAAACTTCGCTGTCCGTGACTGTTTCCATCCAGTCGACGACGGCTTGGAGCTCCTTTAAGTACCTAAGCACTTTGTCGCCCCGTCGTTATCTGGGACGCCCAACAGGTATTCGATCAGTTGGACGGCCTGAATACGCTGTCCAGACTGCAAGATCGACACCCATTCGGATCGCATGCCCGAGCCATCGCAGTCTCGGACACTAGATCTTCGACTTGTTGATTTCTACGAAGTCTCCAAGTACCGTCGTCTCCTGGATCCACAAATTTTGCGGTAGATTTGCCATTCCGCGAATTACCATACCATTAAATCTATATTTTTTCAGACTTACCAATGAAGTGTTCCGGGGCGGCAAAGTACAACACTTTCTGGTTCTCCCTGTCGGAGGAAAGTTCAACCCCGATGATCGTGTCATTGACCTGGGTGGGCGGGGCCGAAAGCGGGTACACGGTGATCGTGCGGTTAGTCTCCACGTTCACCAGATGCCAGTCTGACATGCCCTCAAGCTGGTAAACAAACATTAGATATTACTAAAGTAAAAAAAGTACGATCAAGTTTCATAAAGAGCATTTGAAAAGGAGACTAAGTTTTCAGAGCGACGCTACGGTAGCCTGGAGGTTCAAGCGTGGGGACTGCTACCCTTTCCCTCTCATCTATGAGATGAGGCGTGTGCCCACCTGTGGGCGGTATATACGCTGATGAAATACATGAGGAAAAAAATCCACACAAGCCTTATAATATTAGACAATTTTTTTAATTAGAGGCTTGTATTACAAGTATAAGACTTTGTGAAATAAGGGTCCGGACACACCAGTGCTCAAAATATACTGTCGGTACGGAATCGCAGAGAACGAGAGGGAGAAACTTTAAAAACGTCACGCATGAGGCACGTCTCTGCGTTTACGGTGCGGCAGTGCGTTTTAAGTAGCGATGTGGCTGGATCTTTAGATATGCTACAGACAGACAGATATTAAACAAATTTTGAGGTTTCCTGACTGTGGCAAAGACAGCGAAGACGATGCGCTTTGGTTTGACTTATAATATTTGGTTCAGCCAGCAGCCTGAATGCCGACGACTATTTCGGCATTCAGGATTCCTTGAACTCCCATCGGCTGTTTTCACTGGTCCCAGGATTTTCTGGAACACCTTACGTTCTACCTCTGACTTTGGTCTTTGGTTAAGCCCCTTGGCGGATCTTACCTTGGCCCAAGTTAGGTATGAGCTGGTACACCTCGTGGTTCTTCCGAAGCAATAGCACCTGGTGCATCCATCGGGGTTGCTTGCTTGGAGGTTAAAGTACTCCTCTTGGCAAGTATCACAAGCCTGCAAGAAAGGAATTACTTAGTATTTGTGTATTGAAACTCTTTTGCACAAATGAAATTCTACCGCATGTATAATGGATCGAGATCCGAAGAACTGTCCGACATGATGCTCACGCCCGCTTTCTACCATCGCACAGCTCGCCGTCGGCTTGATATTTATCCTCACACGTTAGAACCTAAATGGTCGCATACGGTACGGTTTCAGAGGAATTTCCTACCTCGCGAACTCTGGTTATGGAATGAGCCCCCATGCCAAGACTTTCCCGAGAGATTACAGTATGGGGTTCTTCAAGAAAGGAGTGTGTAATTTTTTTAAAGGGTGGCAACGCGCATGTGACACCCCTGGAATTGCTTGCGTCCATAGGCTCCGGTGACCGATTACCATCAAGCGGGCCGTACCCTTGTTTCCCACTGACGTGGCGACAAAAAAAAACAATATGTAACTCTTCCCATCATCCTCCCATTCCAGGCTGATGATTGCCAGATATCGTACATTAATTAGTTAAAGGCAGGTATGGGTGATAGGGTTGAAGGAGCGCATTTGTCTCTAGCTGTCAATACAACAAATTCTCAAATCAATAAAGGGTCAACCACGTGTTCTATTTGTACACACAGTGCAACTCTGCACTGTGTGTACAAATAAACCCCAACATCTATTCCGCCTTTTCACTGTCCTGTCGTAAACGTCCATATTAGGCATACGGTGTCTTCTTACCATGGAGTGAGAGACGCCTAATTGCCCTTTGGGCATAATCACAGAATAAACAACACCAGTGGCGGTACGTTCAGTGTCACAGTCAACTGATATTGGGTGAATTACACCACGATTTTAGCAAATCAAGAGGAACAGGGCTGTCATAACTTACCTGCTCTCGCACGTAGCGTTTGCAATAGCACTGTGCGGTGTCCTGGTCGCACACATCGTCGGTTGTTCCATCCGTGTTGCATGAGCACTGCACGCAGTCTGGAAACGCGAAGTGGCCAGGCACGCAGCGGTCGCACACACGCCCTACTACGTTTTCTTTGCATCTGTGTCACAAAAATCTTAGATGTAGTGAAGTTGTAACAGTGTGCCTATTACTAAAATACATTCTGAAACTTCTTTCACCATGTTTAATAAATCCAATGAAACTACGGTGACCAGGGGCGAAACTTTGGTGCCGGTGACATCATTAGGACGCAAATTCACATATAGGCTGATTTTATATAAACAACATTGCGACACTCCAATGATTATTAATAATGCAATAATGGCAATGTACATTTTATTTTTTATTAATTAAAAATGAGTATTTATATTGAAAATAATGTAAATATTAAAATAATTACAAAAACAATAAATCAAAAAATTTTTTACTAAGTAATTGTATAAAAATATATTCGGATAAATGAAAAACAGCAAATTAAATTTGGTGCGTTGTCGAAAAATAAGCAGAACGCTTAGAATTCAAACACAACATCGCATTTTCTAATTTAAATACATAACTGCATACATATACTGTACATAATGCCTGTAATCGCAACTAGAACAAAATTATTGTTGTAAGTTAACCTTTCATCATCAAAATCGATTCCTTCAATAATCCAGATAAAAACACTCTGTATGTAGCCTGACGTCATACGTCTGTCATCGGCACCAAAGTTTCGCTCCTTGACGGTAACATAGCGGTTCCAGCATGTGAATCCCGGCTCCTAACAATGAGTTTTTCGAACTTATGTATTTACGGAATATCTTTCAGTATATTTACTGTTAGCTAGATTTGGTGGACGCGGGCCTGCGTGAGCTCGGAGCCGATATAAGCTGGCGAGAAATTGCGCAGGACCGAGCAAAGTGGTGTGCTGTTGTGTCGGTCAAGACTAATTTTGGGTCATCATGCCAGCCCAGTTAGTTTGTTTATTTACTGTTAGCTGTCCGGTAAAGGAAATATCTCAAGAAAACCTATATAGGTATATCTGCAAGGAAATTCAAAGGTGTATGTGAAGTCCCCAACTACACTGGCCGTGGTGGATTACTGCTCGTTTCCTATCGTGAGAGAAGGCCTGGCTTAACAAGAGTGGAACGTATAGACTGATGATGATGATGAATTCTTATTCGCACCCTAGATAGATAGGGGTTGTCCAGGTAGGGCCTGGGAATATGAATATCATGTAGGATGGAAATCAGGAGCCGTAGGGCGTCTCAAGTGGTGAAACTACGTCATCAGATCTGATTTGCGCGATCTTTAAGTCATAAACTGGTGGGAATTGGGGTAAGATCTGGGTAAGCAACGAAATATTGTGGCGGCTAGGTGAGCCTTCGAAATGTTTACCTACTGGCACTATCCGCTCCACTTATCGCTCTTCAGATTACCGTCAACCACGCCAAGCGGTACTCGTGGAATTTGAACCTGACCAGTCAATAGGGTGCTTGCAACAAGAGCTTGGGAATGCTGTTAGAGAAGTGTAAGGATAGCTCGTCTGAGTTTAAAAGCTTAGGTAGGACGTTTTAGAGAGAACATGTTACGAACGTAATGTAAACACACACACACATGTGTGAAACGTAAGTGCCTCTGCCTGCCCGTCTTCCCACGGGTAAAGGCGTACGTCGTCGAATCGAATCATTGCAATCTTATAACCATAGAATTAGTGAGAGATCCAAGATCTTACTTGAATATCCCGATATGACGCAAAAACTTATGTCGAAAGCTGTTTGATGAGTCACCGATCTCCTATTAAAAGTTTACTCACTGGCAGTTTCCGCTTTGCCGATCGCACTCCAGATTGCCGTCGACCACACCAAGCGGGTTGCAATTGCAGTCATCGCAGCCGCGGTACTCGTCAAAGTTGAACGTGAGCGGTTTGCACTCGTTACAGTTTTCCCCGATCACGTTGCGTGGGCAGATGCAGCGCCCTAAGAGTTATAGAAATAGATGGTTAAGTAGCTATACTCATACTAATTTTATTGATAAAATTAATTTATTTAAGTTGTTAGGTTTTGGTTTAGCTACCTCATAATCGTCCTTCATAATAAATAAACATACTTCGTAGACAAAGACTGCATGCATTGACAATTTACCGGATTATCAACTCTAGGACCTTTGCCAAAAGTATAAATTGCATTCTGCATTTTATGGCCGCAATTTACCTGAACACCTGAGAATGGTACAATTACAAAGGCATCTGGACCGCCATTTTTCTATTACTCGTAGAGGAATCGTAATCATTTCTTACGGAGATATAGTCGATAATCAATAGAACTCTTGTAACGACTCATTACAATATAGTCATTTCGGTATTTTGCGGTGTGAGTAAATAAAGCTATTGTTCCTTTAAGTGGATTGGACAAAACTAGAACCTAGATTCTACGAACAGCTTACGATCTTCGACAGTTTGGTGCAAACCACCTTAAAATTATTGCAGTTAACAAATATATACCTACTCGTTTTCGGCTCGTATTTACGAAGGTCGACACAAGAAAATCAATAAACTTAAAAATCTGTAAAATACTCGAAGGGTTAATCCTTTGGACGCTAAGAACACTTAAAAGCGTCACGGGGCTATTGTGCCTACGGCCCCAATAAGTTATGGCGTACGTTTTAAACTCACTTTCGTGCGTCTCACTACTTTACATGTAGAATGTCCCCCAAAACCCTATGAAAAATGCACTCTTTCCATTACAGCAGTCGAAAATAGGAATCGCTATAGTTATTTACAAACTCTAATAGCGCTAACCATAAAAGGAGGGTCGTTAACATGACCATTGTAATATATATACCTTCATCATCGCAAATAGCAGCTTGTGAGCAGTGGCATGGCCTGCAGTTGGGGAAGCCGTAATACCCTGTCCTGCAGGTTTCGCAGGTCCGGCCTGTGAACATGAAATGGACATAACTGAATACATGAAATTAGTATTAATAACTATGCAGGCGGAAGAAATAATACATTGACTTAAGATGGCAAGTAAATAATCGTGTGAGAATTGCTGCGTTGCCTCGGAAAGTTCGACTGAAATTTAATATCATGATAACACAATGTTCGGAGACTTTTTGCTGGAACATCATCATCCTCCTAGCGTTATTCCCAGTACAGTTGCATCCTGAAGGAATGCCTGGGGTCCGCTACCTAATCCCAAGAATTGGCGTAGGCACTAGTTTTTACGGAAGCGACTGCCATCTGACCTTCCCGAGACCCGAGTTCCAACCCGAGGGGGAAACTAGACCTTATTGGGATTAGGCTTGTCAAGTGAGTGGGCAACTTGACCCTTAATTTGTTATTATAATTATTATTGTTCAAGAAAGCTTAATTTACAATGTATCGAATTTGCGAAAGGTTTGCTCTTTTATCAGGTAATCCTATTTTCAACAAAATCTCGCTTCCTTGAAAGGTCACGCGGCAACCACTTCTGGAGAAACTAGCGCCTACATACCAGGGATTAAGACGAGGCATTCGAATTTTTGGTAGTGTTCTTTTCGATATTGTAAGCAAACCAGTTAATATACGCATATGAAATTTTGGTTTGTTAATTTTCATTATATAATCTAACAAACTGGGATCGGAAAACACGCAAAGCGAAAATTTTCTCGATAGTTTTTCGTTCCAAACTATGGTCCATTTTTTTATTCTTTTGCTAATTATTCCGGAACTATAAACATCCAACCTTTGAAATTTTCAGAAACGACGGTAATACTATCTATCTAGCAAACTGGGATATATCAGTTTATTTACTTGTGTAGTTTATTTTATATGAATTATTTTATAAATTCGGGAGTTATGCCGCATACGCCTTTGTGTTCATGAGCGCCATCACTGTCTTTTGTCTCTTTTTTTACGCGCGAAAGCAATTGACGCTATCTCATCAAGACTCCGCCTTCAGACGCCTGTGGCTTTTGCCGACGACGGATGTGTGCCGAAATTGCGCTGATTTCGTAAATGAAAGCGGACGGAGCACAGCAGAGCAAAACACCATATCAAAAGCATATTAAAGAAAACGCATCATGTCAATATACGTGTCTAATAATAGTAATGAATAGATATGGCGATTTTTACACATTATTACTGAACCGAATTAATCGCGTACAACTGAAATGCATTCGACTTTTTTGGGTCGGCTCGTGAACACGGATGTTGTAATACATTCGAAACGTCGGCCAAACCTCCAAAAAAGGTGAATACATTTCAGTTTACGCGATTAAGTCCCTTTTACCAATAATAAGGTACGGCGATGATTTTTTTCCATAGAATTGATTCTGAGGGCTTATTGTCCAATGCGCCTGAAATCGCCACGTGCTCGTTTTGTCAGGTTTTGTATGGGCTGACAATTAGTATCGAAAATAGTCACACTGCACAGTCATACACAAACCCTGCTGTTTTAGACAATATTTGTGGTGATGATTGAGGAATGACTTATATTATCATCATCGAAAAAAACATTGCAGGTGTCATTCATCATTGCAGCCGGAAAACGTCCACCTACTATTTATATATTTATTTCTAGAAAACTTTATTATGATTAAATACTTTATACTTTTTTTCAACTGAAAGTATGACATCTTATTAAAATACATTCATGTGTTCAATACATAGGTACCAATACAATCCTTTTCTTAAATATTAATTGTATCACAACTATGTATCTTAACGCAGAATTTCACGACTGACACAGCAATATCTAGACACGCGGCAGCGTGTCCAGCCAAGTTCACCTCGGGAACTGACGGACAGCATCCGTGTGTTATTTTACACGAACCGTTTGGAGCCACTTTCGACCGCTCAATAACTCCAAGTCTATTTAACATAAAAGAATGAAATTTGGTACATGTATTAGGATCCTTTAGAACAACTAGAACCTCAAATTTCATAAATATAGGTGAAATAATTATTGAGATATTAAAGTCCAAAAAACGGCATTTTTACCACTGACTGACTGACTAGTAATCAAAAACCTAACCCACTTTCAGGTGACCTAGAAAAGTGAAATTTGGCATCCAGCTTGGTAATTGTGTACATACACATAAAAAAATTAGAAAACTCTAATTTTTTCATTAGTTTTCTTATTATTATTAGTTGTTACCTCAGAACGCCATCATTTATTAACCGATTTGGAAAATTCTTTTTATGTTTGAATTGGTATACTTTCGGGGTGGTCCCATTGTCATCAGGTCAGAGTGTAAGATTTGAGATCTAAATGGGTGCCAAGTTCCGTAGATTCTCTGAAATGGTGGCAAGTCCGGCACTATATTGTTTACAGTAAAATTAATTTACTGCGGCTTAATGCATTTTGAGCGTTAACTTGGCAGTTTTCTGAAATATCCTACAGCTTTTATGGTATTATAACATACTGCATAGAAAACTGCCAAGTTAAGGCTCAAAATGCATTAAGCCGCAGTAAATTAATATTAATGTAAACAATGTAGTGCCGTACTTGCCGCCATTTCAGAGAATCTACGGAACTTGGCACCCGTTTAGATCTCAAATCTTTTGTCGGCGAAGAAGACATCCAAACATCGCATTTTCTTAATATTGAACTTGGCTTCCATTTTCACATTTATGTTTTTGATGGGGTATCATTACTTTTTGTCAATCTTCGCCAAATGGTGCTTTTTAAGAGCGAATGCACGAGTTACTTTACAAAATACCAAAATCGCTATAGGTACCTCAAATATTTGAAGAAATCCCTCGATTTCTCCTGGACCTCAGACAGTACATCAGATTCTTACCTGATATCTATGGGACTACCCCTGAACTATACCGTTTCAAACAAAAAAAGAATTTTCCAAATCGGTTAATAAATGACGGAGTTCTGAGGTAACTAGCATAAATAATAATAATAAAATAATTTTTAAGAAAAAATACCGACTTCAATGGGGGAGTCCGGTGAAAGATTATTAATCTTAGATGGTGCACTCTTAGATTCCATACAATAAAATACAAAAATGGCTATAAGTATGTTTATAATGGTAGAAGACTAAGTACCCTCAATTCCTCATGAAATCATGGAAAAACCTTGCTTGTTTGACAAACAAAACAAAGAGAACAAATCGCCAAACGTGAACTACGCGTCGTTGAAGAGTTCCGTTCTGATCATCATCAGCAGTTCCACTTCATCAAATGTCACTTTTATGAATGAAAATGCTTGATTAGTTCATGAAAATACTAAAATCACTATTTGTGTGCCTTTCACATTTGAGGAGTTTCCTCGATTTCTAATGGATCCCATCATCAGAACTCGAGCATGACAAAAATCAATCGTGAAAATAGAACTTGCTTAACAAACACCGCTAGAAGGACAAATCGCCAAACGTGAACTTTTCGTCGTTGAAGAGTTCTGTTCTGATCATCATCAGCAGTTCCACTTCATCAAATGTCACATTTTTGTATGATAATGCTCGATTTGTTGATAAAAACACAAAAATCACTATATGTTTGCCTTTAAGATTTGAGGAGTTCCCTCAACTCCTCATGGATCCCATCATCATAACTCGAGCATGACAAAAATTAATCGTGAAAATAGAACTTGCTTAACAAACACAGCTAGGAGGACAAATCGCCAAACGTGAACTTTTCGTCGTTGAAGAGTTCTGTTCTGATCATCATCAGCAGTTCCACTTCATCCAATCTCACATTTTTGGATGCAAATGCTTGACTTGTTGATAAAAACACAAAAATCACTATATGTTTGCCTTAAAGATTTGAGGAGTTCCCTCAATTCCTCATGGATTCCATCATCAGAACTGCCTTTTGACAAAAACGGGACCAACTTGGATATATATACATACAATCAAAAAAAAAAATTTCAAATCGGTTTATAAATGACGGAGTAACAAACATTAAAAAAAAAAAAAACATACAACCGAATTGATAACCTCCTCTTTTGAAATTTTGAAGTCGGTTAAAAACTAATAAAACAATCACTGTTTTCGGATTTTTTCTGGTGTACACACACAATTATCAAGCTGCATGTTAAATTTTAGCTTTCTAGGTCACCTAGAAGTGGGTTAGGTTTTCGATTACTAGTCAGTCAGTCAGTCAGTCAGTCAGTCAGTGGTAAAAATGCCGTTTTTTGGAATTTAATATCTCAATAACTATTAAACCTATATTTATGAAACTTGGGTTTCTTGTTTTTCTAAAGGATCTTAATACGTGTACCAAATTTATTTTATGTTAGATAGATTTGGAGTTATTGGGGGACAAAAGTGGCTCCAAACGGTTCGTGTAACATAACACACGACTGCTGTCTGCCAGTTCCTGGGGTGAACTTGGCTGGACACGCTGCCGCGTCTCTAGATCGTGACGAGAGCATTCGCTCGTGAAAAGTACCATTTGGTGAAGTTTGACATAAAGGAATGATATCCGATCAAAAAGATAAATGTGAAAATGAAAGCCAAGATCAATATTAAGAATATGCGACGCATGGTTGTCGTCTTCAACGACAAAAGAATTGAGATCAAAATGGGTGCCAAGTTTCATAGATTAACTAAAACGGTGCCAAGTCTGGCACTAGATTGTTTACAGTAAAACTAATTTATTGCGGCTTAATGCATTTTGAGCATAAACTTGGCAGTTTTCTTAAATACCCAACAGCTTTCATGGTATTATAACATACTGTCACGCGTAGCATATTCTTAATATTGAAATTGGCTCTCATTTTCACGTTTATGTTTTTGATGGGTACTTATTTTCCCATACAACTGTTGGTTTGATAAGTGGCACGTGACGTTATATTGTAGGAGCCTTTTCGGAGGCCACTAGCATCGAGCTAGGTTTGTCCTTTGTTTGTTGACCAACTACAATAATGACATTTGATTGTCATCAAAAACTGGTTCAAATGGCACCTTGAAAAAAAATAGTTAACGTATTTCAATAAAAAAAATCTCTATTCATTCTATGTTCTGGCTCCATTTTTTGTTTTGATAACTACACGCGCCGCACGAGCATGGCGAACGAGTGTATCTAGCGGGTGGCGGGTTGGCGCGGGTGATGGGCGGAGCAAGCGTGGGAATTATTTTAGGTTGCCTCGTCTTAAGTAACAGGAAGCATCCGGGCTCTAGCAACTAATCGAATAACGCTATTATAAGAACCTCCTCGTGTCCTTTATCGCCTTTTAACTCTTCCTGGATCCCTTTTTACACTTTAAAGGGTCAAAGTAACTTTTTTATCCTACCTGGTATTGATTGTTTTTTCTCCGCTACTCAAAAGTTATCTAAAAGTTTGCCTACTTCTACCTACACATCACTGTTTAGTCTTCTTTGTAAATGATTCTAGTGATGTGTACAATAAAGAGTAATATTGTTGAATTGTATACTTACCGATGACGTTCTCCCGGCACTTGCACTGCCCGCCGAACATGTTGCACTCGAAATCGGTGGAGCCTTCGACGTCGCAAGCGCAGCGCAGCGTGCCACTGTTGTACTCAGCCGTTATCGAGAATACGGCGTCGCGGCAAAAACCTGAACAAGATAGTTCGTCTTACCCACTAGCTAGGTACATTTCGCACACATTAGTAACACTTTCCAATTACTCACCAACAATACACTTAATGTTCACACCCCGGGACATTCATTACAACACACCTATACACCCGGAAACAAAGCGTATACCGATAGCGCTGCGTTTTCGGCAACATTTCACACTGCACCGGGTGGAGGTTTTAGTCCGTAGGCGACTGGGCCAATTCCCAGTTGAGTCGGGCATGCTCACGGAACCGGGCCGGGAGTATCCAATGAGGATTTCCTCCACCCACAGAAAAATAAGAACAAGATAAGGTTATTATTTTAAAGTGCTAAAAGGCAAGCATTGTCTAGGCATTTTCTGGTCAACAATGGGGTCAAACAGAAACATGCTTTGGCGGGCGAGGTATAGGCTGGCTTTAGTGATACTACATACTTAGGTTTCCCGCACTTAGTCCGCTTAAAATGATATTTTTAATCCTAGCATCTAGCAAAAAATACTGATGGATAGAATAGACCGTTTTATAGGGAGACAATTCGATACACGCTATAATGTGATCATCAGGGGCTTTTCGTATGTCCGAAAGTCGTTCGTATTGAAAGTTGATAAACGATGCTTTGTTATGCAACGCAGTGGGCTTTTTTAACCTTGTGGGGTTCAGAAAATCTGCTTACCAAGGTTAAACTAGGGCACGTATCTCTTTATTTAGGGTGCTCATTGACAGTCGCAAATATAAAAAAGAGACAGCGTATACCCTGTGATTTCAGCCTCGATATAGCAATGGTTGCGCGCGCCTTACCCATCTCTTTCTTTAAACTAGCTGCATCAACTGTGAGAAAGAGACGCATCGTGTCTTCAGGCGCGATCTAGTCTCTTCCTTTAAACTGTTTGAACTATTAAAAATAAACGCCGCTTATCTGTCACTTCAAGCTGGATGAAGTGATGGTTGCTGTCGCATCACCGATCTTTTTTTTAAATGGTTGATTCAGCTGTAAGAGGCACGCTACTAACCAGTAACTTCAGGTTCGATATAGTAATGGTTGCTGGCGCATCTCGTGATGAACTCCCTGGCGTAGTCGAGGAGGTTCTCTTCGTTGAGCACTGACTCCTTGAAGTAGCGCGGTTCGATGATAAGGACGCTTTGGAGGGTAGCTCCTTTGTTGTCGGCACCCTGTGGGCGAGATTATTGAAATAAATAAAAATAGATTACAAAATTGCCTAGAAATAAATTGTGAGTAAATTATTACCGCCACCTACGCGCGCTAAGCAGCTGAGCGGACAAAACACGTGCGCGTTGTGTTTGACGCGACGGCATCGCGAAAGCTCAAGATAATGAATAGCTTCAAAATATCAAACTATATTTAACGTCAAGGACGTTTTATGATATATTATTCCAAATCTAGCCGCCTATCATATAAGAAAAAAATACGGTAAAATTTTGATCTTTTCAAATAGGAAACTGAGAAGTTTGTTTTGTTCTGAAATCAAACGAAAGAAAACATGGAAATCTATCCAATTTTGAATGATATAAATTCCATTGAATGATAGCTTTTGATAGGCCTTTAGGCGGCTAAATGATACCAACCAAGTGAGACTCTGATTCACAATAACTAAGTTATAATTTAAAACAATAAAAATTTCACACCTGCTATTCAGAAAAAAGTAATTGTTGCCCAAGATATTTGAGAACGAGGGATCAAATTCGTACTTTTATTTCGTCATTTGAGGGCAACAACGACTCTTCTCCTCATAGAAGGTGTGAAATGCAGTATGTGCCACTCTGTAGAAAAATTACTTGTAAGACATTTCATGTTTACATTAGCGGGCCTCATATCACATGTTTTTTTCGATCTTGGGCATAAAAGCTTGAATACCTCGCTACGCTCAATATTCTACTCTAGAATCCCTGGCTACGCTTAGATTCTATTGTGGAATCTTTTATATAAAAATAAGTACCGTTTATTCGTGTCAAAACAAACTTACAAAAGGATAATATATCGGAAGTCGCATATCTTGTATTGCCACGAATCGGTCCCTTGATTTTGCTCCATTGAGACACAATCCTCGGCAAATGGCCGGTCTTTAAAGAAGTAAACACTGAAAAATCATTAGTTTAAACATCGTACCTCAAACACCAAAGTACAGTTGTTGTCGGTGACCTCAACTAGTTCGTTCGGCAGCCTCAGCAACTCCCGGCACCCTGACGATGAGCCGCAGAACGGGAGTGCGACCCGCCCCGCCCTCTTTTCGGTGCCGCAAGCGATGGTGACGTCGATTGTGCTCTCTGGGTGACAATATCACTCACACTCATACTTTATTGGTAACACAGATTTCATGTCAATATTATTATATAGGTATTTTAACACTATCATCCAATCAAGAACAATTTTAAAATTATGCACGTGTCACAAAGCTATATAGCGTTTACATGCAATACTAAAGTTGTATGTCAGGATTGTAGCAAATGGAATACCCCTCTGAGAAACAGGCGTAATTATATGTATAGGTAGGAAGGTGTATGCTATGAACCGCTATAGAAATATGATGTAAAATTACAAAAATAATATTAAACTGGGGCGGTACCCCATAATGTACCAGGGGGGTCAATTTTTATTTTTTCAATTCACATAGGCGTTTTGCGTATCTGTGGATAGGGCTTCAAAAATGACGTCAAGGTTTCTAAAAAACTTTTCCATTTAAGTCAACCGTTGGTGAGATATTAGCTGTCAAAGTCGTAAAGAGTATGTCCCCCCCTCCAACCCCTCTAATTTCCAAACTATGAAAATTTTAATTCTGAAAAAATCAAGATGATGTACAATTAGAAATATTTTCAAGAATTTTTGGTTTTAATAAGATAGATTCAACAGTTTTTGAGATATTGGTGAAAAACTATCTTGCCCAAATAAAAGAGCGTAAGTGCCGTTTTTTTTATTTACTGTATTGTACAGTAATTTTAAAAGTAGATTAGGAGGTGTCGGTATGGAACCTTTTTCTGTGCGTGACCCAACACGCACTTGGCCGGTTTTCTACATTGGCTTACAAATTATTTATTTAAACACTGGCAGTCTAGTATACTATTACTTTGGTTTCAAAAGGTGTTAAGAGTCTATGACCATAAAATAATGAATGAATTGACAAAGGTTTTCGTACCCTGACTGTACGTCCCACTGCTGGGTACAGACCTCCCCTCATGATTGTGAGAGAACGGACACTAAATTTAGATAGATACCTATTCAACAAAGAAAATTCACTTCAATGAGAAAGAAAAAACAAATTTTACTATTATATTTATTTTTAGAAGAAACTTCACCTCCATGTGCGTGTGCGTGTATAAATGGATTGTGGAAAATAGAATGGAATATAATAGAAGACATTTATTCACATGAAATACACAGATAAAAAAGGAACAAACGCACAATACTCCTACATTTAACGCATTAGTAGCGTGTGGCAGTGAATCGGTTGCTATCTCAGCACTATCCCGAGGTGTCCTGATTCCTGCAACGCCTGTGCTCGGAAAAACTGTTCGAGATGATAACCACGGCCGCTTTCCACTACCGCACTGCTCGCCGTCGGCGGCATTCATCCTCCCACCTTAGAACCTACTCACCCCCACTTGATCGCGTACGGCACTGTTTCAGAGGTATTCCCTCTCGGACGCACCGATTGTGGAATGAGGCTAGGTGCCTCGGCAGCCCCTAAAGGTACTATAGTGTATAGGAGTCTATAATTTTTTAAAACGGCAACGAGCTTGTGACGCCGCTGGGGTTGGATCGTCACCATCAGTCAAAACCGTACGCTTGATTGCCACCGACGTGGTAAAAAAAGGCTTACCAGGATGATCGGGCTGATGGTAGTGTAGAACAAACTCGTACTGGCCAGGCTTGGTCGTCACCTCGACCGTGACAGGTTTCGAACCAGCTTCCACGTAAGCGAGTTCTGTACGGTTGTCGGCGGGCTCGATCTTCACCTGAGAATAAGAATTATTTCATATTACCTCGACAAAATGGAAAATAGATTAACATATAAGCTTCTGTAAAAAAAACATGTCAAGCTGTTATCTGTTATTCCACAGTCATCAACTACTCGTTGAGACGGTTCAAATGAGCCCAAACACGAAGAGTTTATCTTGTGTAGTTTACGAGTTGCTATGACCGCCTCCTGTCTCCATCATCAGATCAGCTCGGTGCTACCATAGCTATTGCATTGTTACCAAACTCACATCGAACCATATCAGCCCAAGGATATCCAATGCTGGACATAGGCCTCTCCCAATTGCATGGGGAGTAAATGCCATAATCGTCACGCTTGGCATGCGAGTTGAAGATCTCAGTATGTCTAGCGTACTCCAGGGATGCTGCTGCCCATCCTATGGTAGTCTTGGTCGTAGCTTAGTGTTAGTTTAAGTTATGGCTATGGCCGCCTTCTGTCTCTATCATCAGATCAGCTAGGTGGTACCATATCGTTGCCTTATCACCGAACTTACATAAGTATAGATATGCTAAAATTTCAGCGATCCGTAATGAAGATAATTGCATTAAAATTCAGTTGTGCCCCGAATATCTAGACACGCGGCAGCGTGTCCAGCCAAGTTCACCCCAGGAACTGGCGGACAGCAGCCGTGTGTTATATTACACGAACCGTTTGGAGCCACTTTTGACCCCCCAAAAACATGAAATTTGGTACATATATTAAGATCCTTTAGAACAACTAGAACCCCAAATTTCATTAATATAAGTTTAATAGATATATTGAGATATTAAATTCCAAAAAACGGCATTTTTACCACTGACTGACTGACTGACTAGTAATCAAAAACCTAACCCACTTCCAGATGACCTAGAAAGCTTAAATTTGGCATGCAGCTTGGTAATTATGTGTATACACAAGAAAAAATCAGAAAACAATAATTTTATTATTATTCACCTTATTTATTTCTTCTTCTTGGGTTAGATTTATTACAATAAATTTATCAAATGTAAAATATAAAAATACACGTACAAAGTATAAAAGCATTATAAAAAACCTAACCTAGAGTGCCGCCGGCAGCGAGGCGGGCCTAAGCTACCGGTGGTTAGGGCGACAGAGAGAGGAACCTCCGGACTATCCGCCCCGTGTCCAGGAGTACCGCCTTCTGTATTTGACCCTTGACCCAGCCATCTAACGAGAGTCTCTTGAGATGTTGGTCGAGACTCTTCGCTATTAGACTGTTCACAGAGACGACTATCGGGACAATAATCGTTGAATCAGCATCCCACATGGCGGTTACCTCATGTGCCAAGTCTAGGTACTTGCTGACTTTGTCCTTCTCAGCTTTCACGAGGTTCTCGTCATGGGGGATGGTGATGTCAACGAGCACTGCCTGGCGCTTCAATCGATCTGTCAGCACGATATCAGGCTTGTTGGCTACAATAGTCCTGTCCGTGATGACAGTTCGATCCCAATAGAGCGTTGCACGACCATTTTCGAGAACTGGCGCAGGTGTGTACTTATAATACGGCACTTCGAAGTCCACAAGACCGTATAAAAGAGCAAGCTGCTGGTGAATCATTCTGGCCACCAAGTTATGTCTGTGCAAGTACTCGCCGTTAGCAAGATGACTACAACCAGAATTATTATTATTATTATTTTATTATAATTATTATTTATGCTAGTTACCTCAGAACTCCGTCATTTATTAACCAATTTGGAAAATTCTTTTTTTGTTTGAAACGGTATATTTCCAGGGTGGTCCCATTGTCATCGGGTCAGAATCTGATCATAGGGTCCTGGAGAAATCGAGGCAACTCTTCAAATATTTTTGGTGCACCTATAGCGGTCTGGGTATTTTGTATAGTAACTGGTGCATTCGCTCTGGGAAAGCACCATTTAATGAAGTTTGAAAAAAGTTATGATATCCCATCAAAAACATAAATGTGAAAATGGCAGCCCATTTCACCGACAAAATAATTGAGATCTAAATGGTCACCAAGTTACGTAGATTACCTATCTGAAAAGTTGCCAAGTTTGGCACTAGATTGTTTACTACTAATCATCATCATCATGTCAGCCGAAAGACGTCCACTGCTGGACATAGGCCTCCCCCAAAGACTTCCACAATGACCGGTCCTGCGCCACCCGCATCCAGCGGACACCCGCGACCTTCACCAGGTTATCAGTCCACCGTGTGGGGGGCCTGCCCACGCTACGCCTTCTGGTACGTGGTCGCCACTCGAGAACCTTTCCGCCCCAACGGCCATCGGTTCTACGTGCTATGTGCCCCGCCCACTGCCACTTAAGTTTAGCGATTCGGAGGGCTATATCGGTCACTTTGGTTCTGCTGCGGATGGCCTCATTCCTGATGCGATCACGCAGAGAAACTCCCAACATAGCTCTCTCCATTGCCCTTTGGGTGACTTTGAGCCTTCTTATGAGGCCCATAGTAAGCGACAACGTTTCAGTGCCATATGTCATCACTGGCAACACACACTGGTCAAAGACTTTTGTCTTGAGACACTGCGGAATATTGGACGAAAAGATGTGCCGTAGCTTCCCGAACGCTGCCCAGCCGAGTCGGATTCGACGATTAACATCTTTCTCGAAGTTGGACCTACCTAACTGGACAGTCTGTCTTAGGTATACGTAATCGTCTACAACTTCGAGCGTAAAGTGTCCGATTGTTAAGGGAGTTGGTGCGACATGGACATTTGACATGATCTTCGTCTTGTCCATGTTCATCCTTAGACCAACTCGCTCGGAGGCTTTACTGAGGTCATTGAGCATTGTACTTAAATCCTCCATGGTCTCAGCCAAGACTACTATATCGTCAGCAAACCGAAGGTGAGTGAGGTAGTCGCCGTTTATGTTGATGCCTAGCCTTCTCCAGTCCAGAGTCTTGAAAACATCCTCCAGTGCAGCGGAGAACAGTTTAGGAGAAATAACATCTCCTTGCCTGACTCCCCGCTGCAACGGAATAGGCTTTGAGTTCTGGTCCTGGAGTCGGACTGACATAGTGGCGTTCTTGTACAAACTTTTCAGCACTTCGATATACCGGTAGTCCACTTGGCACCGCTGGAGAGATAGTAGTACAGCCCAGGTTTCGATCGAATCGAAGGCTTTCTCGTAGTCCACGAACGCTAAACAGAGGGGCAGGTTATACTCCTCAGTCTTCTGTATAACCTGACGGAGTTTCTTTGAGTTCGTTGGGCCTTAAAGAACTTAGACCCAATGCTATGGACAGCTTCCACAAACCCGTCGTTGAAATCGTCCACATCGCCGCCTAGACAATCGAAACGGTTTTGGAGTTCCAGCTGAAAGCTCTCGGGGTTTTGGATTTGGACTGCTGCTGGACGGAGCGTGGACTTCATCAGTCGAGAGCGCTCTAGCTTGACGCATATATTCAATGTGCCTCTTACCAAACGATGATCACTTCCGGTTTTAACCGCATTGATCACAGAGACATCATTGAATATATGCCTCTTCGTCGACATGATGAAGTCAATCTCGTTTTTTGTTGCACCGTCGGGACTCATCCAGGTCCACTTCCTGTGCTCGCGTTTCTTGAAGAAGGAGTTCATCATGTAGAGTCCCTCCTTCTCCAAGAAACCAGCCAGTAGTTGGCCCCGGTGGTTCCGACTTCCAACTCCAAATTGCCCCACTCTCGGCTCTTCGCCGTCTCTCTTGCCCAGTTTTGCGTTGTAATCCCCCATAACAACGGTGAAGTAGGTTTTGGAACTATGCATGACCTTTGATATATCCTCATACATAGCCTCCACCTCGTCGTCGGAGTGTGCCGAGGTCGGCGCGTACACCTGTATGACCGTCAACGAGTACCTCTCGGATACTCTGAGTATAAGGTACGCCATCCTAGCCGACACACTCTCGATCTTCACCACGTTGTTCACGAGGGATTTGTGGACGATAAACCCGACACCTCCCTGGGACTGTTGGTCGCCCTCCCGGAAATAGAGCAAGTTGCCGGACTTCAGGGTTATCGTGTCCTCCCCCTCTCTTCGGACTTCAGATAACCCTACGATATCCCAACGCAACTTGCTCAATCCTTCCTCCAGTTCCGCTATCTTTTCGTCGGTCCGCAGTGTTCGTGTGTTGTATGTTGCCAGGGCCAGAAGTCGTTGGTGGTGGTAGCCGGATCTTAACCGGAGATTCTTCGCACCCCTGACCCCGCTAGTACCCTGGCCGCTACCAGAACCAGGGTACCGGGGGTCGCCGGAACCTCGGGGCCGTGGCCTGTTTGTGTATGTCATGAGGGGTAATTGCCATAATCGCCACGCTTGGCATGCGGGTTGGCGATCGCAGTATCTCCACCGCACTCCAGGGATGCTGCTGCCCATCCTCCGGTGGTCTTGGTCGTAGTTTTAGGACATACCCGGGTTACTACTAATACACTATACTAATTACTACACACCTACTAATTACTATACTAATTATTACTACACTACTTTCTATTGTTTACTATACTAATTTACTGCGGCTTAATGCATGTTGAGCTTTAACTTGGCAGTTTTCTTGAATATCAAACAGCTTTTATGGTATTATAACATACTGCATAGAAAACTGCCAAGTTAAGGCTCAAAATGCACTAATAGTAATATGACAGTCCAGATGTCTTTCTACTTGTACCGTTAATACATGCATGCGTATCTTTTATGACGGACAATCATCATCATCATCCTAGGGTTATTACGCGGACAGTTGCATCCTGAAGAATGCCTGGGGCCCACTACCTTATCCCAAGAATTGGCGTAAGCACTAGTTTTAACGGAAGCGAGTGCCATCTGACCTTACAACCCAAGGGGGAAACTAGACCTTATTGGGATTAGGCTTGTCAAGTGAGTGGGCAACTTTACTGTTAGAAGTTCTCAAGCCGCCCGAAGGCCTCTAACTTGGCTTAACGACTGCTATACCCCAACAGCCGGGATCAACGGCTTAACGTACATTCCAACGTGCGCTCAGTTAGTAACCACTCAAAGCGGTCACCTAACCAAGGACTGACCCCGCCCGACATTGCTGAACCTCGCATACCGCGAGGACAATGATGGGTAGCATAACCGCACAATAGGATAATGGATTGGACACGACCAAAACCCACCAACTATACACATCTCTTTGTAATCGAACGAGGAATGGCCCATACATATACTCGTAAAGGTTGCTAAGTCACCAAGAACGTTGCCAAGGGAGTTTGCGACCACTGGGCTGACAAGGCCAATTATGAAAAAGTTTTACACACCGCGAGTTTCTAATGTATCGTATTATTATGAAAAGAGTCGCTCAACGCTAAATGCTACGACGCGGCCAGTGTCTATTATTAAGGACCGCCGAGCCGATAAACCTCTCGAGCGATATTGTACCTTAAAGACATTAAAAACGTTTCATAAAGATAATATTTCTATACAACCGGTAGAAAAAAGAAACGGAACACGCACAATAAAAGGTTTCGTGCCTACTACTACAACTCCACATTTAAAACCCCTATTTGTACTTTGAAGTAAAAAAAATCATGAAGAGAAGAAATTCATGGCAGTTATAGACACCTGTCATTTCCGTATAGTTTACTTCCATACACCTAAAAGTCACTTTGAGGTTATAAAATATATGGGAATGACAGGTGTCTGGATTGACTTCTTAACCGCCGACTATACGTCCTTTTGTTTGGGCAAGGCAAATTTTCAGCAATAGCTAAAAATGGAATCATAGATTTCTTACAGGTTTTCCTATAATCTGTAGGTAAAAGACTACATTCCAAATTTTTGTTTCAAGCGAGGAAACATGTACACACAATTGACAACATTTCAAATTTTTAAGTAGTATGAAATCTTAACTCATTTCGTTAATTTGGTAACAAGAAACCCCAAAATATTTTTTTGTTATGTTTATTGCTATTAGTTGTCTAAATATTCACGAAAATGTGAGGAAAGCCCATATTGTAGTAATGACATCCCTACTATGAAATTGTGACAGTCACAGCGCACAAAAAGAACAGCAGTTCACTTTCTTTAGTAAATCTGTCATAGTAACAGTGCTTCTGTATGATTTGCTACGCTGTGACGCCTTACTTGTCACTTACTCTCTTTTAGAATGAGAAACTTTTGAAGTTGATTTATTTATATGAAAATGGGATATTTTCAAGAATTGAAAAATGTGGTTTTACTTAATTTTTTATCCTCTATTTGATTTCATCGGAAAAAAGGTTGCTTAAAAAAATGAAATGTTGTCAATTGTGGCGCCCGATCAGGGACGCCACAAGCCACAATTGACAACATTTAATTTTTTTAGAAGGCTCTTTTCCAATTAAATAGAGGTAAAAAAAAATAACATAGCCACATTTTTAATATCTCGAATATATAGCCATTTCATATAGAAAAATCAATTTCAAAATTTTCTCATTCTAAAAGAGAGTAATTGAGAAGCAAGGCGTCACAGAGTAAAAAATCATACGGAAGCACTATTAATAAGGCAGGTTTACTAAAGAAATTGTCCTTCTGTTCTCTTTGTGCGTTGTGGCTGTCACAGTTCAGTCTTGTGACGTCATATAGTCGATGATAGGCTTTCTTCACACTTTCATGAATATCTTGAAAGAGAATAGCTATAAAAATACAAAAAATATTTATGGGTTTCTTGTTGACCAGTTAACGAAATGAGTTAATATATTATACTACTTTAAAATTTGAAATGTTGTCAATTGTGTGTACAATTTTTATTTTACACTACACTTGTGTGGCACCAACGTACCTCAAGCAATGAATCGCGCGTTTGCGCGTGAATGGAGATCCCGAAACCGATCGCTTATTTTGGCCGTCTGCACACTACATCACATTAATACTACCCTACACTACTACTAATCGATACTATCATTTATCAACAGCTAAATTGATCACGAACATGAATGACCACTACGCCGATAGCCTGTTCCAAAAGCCACTTAAAATGTCAGCTGAATCGCTGGTAAAGTTTACACGTGTCCCGCCGGCAGTCCCAATGGCCTACTGATAATGATCCAAAACTAAGAAAGTAGAAGCTCTGGAACTTTCGTCGCATACTGCTGCATTAATTGACAGAGTGAAAGCAAAGTCTCTGTTTCAACTTCAGCAAAAACGTTTTCGTATATCCGGCCTGCGGATTTTCCGCTATGCCTCTCTACAGATCGCATTTCTGAACCATTTCTCTTGAAATTTTGTGACCAGGTTTAATAATCATACAGACTTTTTTTGGCTAGTCTGTCTTTAGAGATTTTCAAATTTTAAAAAGAAATTTGCGAGGTTTACAACTGACAGCTACTACAGTAGTTTAGTTTATTATAGAGCGCTGAGAGTATATTACAGGGATGTTGTAAGAATCCATAAGATTTTAATTCACAACAAGATAAAAACCCTTCAGTTCACGCATCATTTCACTGAATATTTATAACTTCCAGTGTTTACCACACCGAAAACACGTCACGAAATCTAACAAAATTATACGCACTTGATAAAAATAAATTTATTAAAAAGTAAATAATACATTATCATATCCATGGCGGTCACAGACCAGCCTCACTTGTGGTTGCACCCGACTAAAGTCGCTATCTAGACCTTTTCGCTACTTCCGAACAGTCTAAAAAAATGGATGAAATCGAAAATTATTTTTTCAACTTGACAATATTTAGGGCCAATTTACACGACTAATATTTATTATGTGTGTAGATATCATATTTTTTAACTCATTTTAAGTCGAAAACTTAGCTATGTGGTTAATATTATTAAGTTTAATAAAAATGTCTTTAAAATGAACAATGTTAAAACATTCCACTTCACTGTGAATGCGCCCTTACCCTGCCGTTGCACTGATCAGTTCTGTTGTTGACACATTATTTTTTAAACGCGAACATAATTATTTCTCCACAACCTGTCTCGCGCGCGTCATGATATATACTAACGCAATTCCTTCGCGAAACTGGCAACAACAACCTACCACAGTCCACGTGATACTGAACGAAGACTGGCAACGTTACGTTCTTCCGGATATTTTTTACTTACAGATGATATATTTTAATTACCTAGTTATAACTATAATTTCTTCGGTTATTTAAAATATGGAATATTCCTAAAGTATAATGATCCACATCTATAAAACGCGTTTAATTTTTAATGCGTTCGTAAGGAAGTATCAATCAAAGTTACTGTTATGTAGCAACTGCTTCGGCGCTTCGTGACGTCCAGCTATTAAAAGAAGAAATAAAGAAACATTTATTCACAGACACACATACATGACAAAAATTAGAACACAAAGAAGAAACGTAGGTACACACAAATCACATATAATGTGTGTCCCCGCGGCAGTGAAACGGACATTGGCTCAGCATTATGCTGAGGTGCCGGACACTTACAGCGCTAATTTTCAGCCAGTACCGTCGGTGACTCACGGATGCATCAGAAAGTGCAGGCACACATGCTCACCTTCACAGGTTCACTGTGCGACCAGGCTCAGCCACTGCGGTTTGCATGGTGCCAACACTTTGTTACAACGGGTGAACGCTGCTCTCCCTCCGCGCCAAAACCCCTAGAGGGTAGAATAGACAAGACTAAGTAGAAACGCGGTGCACTGATTCGGTTTTTGGTCCGAAGCGACCAGCATGCCGAAACTGCTCATGCTGCCTGAACTTCGTTACAGCGGGTGAATCTGCTTTCTCTCCGCGTCGGGTTTGCAATAACTTTCTTACTTGTATGCCTTTATATCTTATGTTTGCGATGATTATATTAGTAGGTATAAACAATAAAAATTATGCCCTCTAAAATTAGGACGAAAATTTGAAATTTAAAATTATGCGTTATACGATTTAACATTTATAGCAAATGAATAATATATCATAGCAAAAAATTAATTGAGACCCTTTATTCATAATTAGTGAATTTTGGACTCTATTTTAATACTGTTAAGGTCGAAAAGTCGCTTTTCATTCCTCAACTACGAGTATACATGTTTTTCTCGAACGAAAACATAACAGTATAAATGCGATAATTGCAGCTTTCATTATTTACTCTCAAAATAAGAGCAGTAATAAGAAGGGTGGGGAAGGGAAGTATAGTCCGAGAAATCTTATATGTCCTTCTTATACGGATGGTGTAGCGCGTCGAAAATAGACAATAGCTATTTACGATACAAGGGTTGTAAAACAAAGATAGACCGATATCGCAGATGTTTGCGGCCCGAGCCGCAGGCGTGGGTTTTAAATATGCGAGAGAGGGCTTTCTGTATTACGAGCCGTGTTTTGTATACAATTTTACGTCACCACTTAACCAAAAAGTGGGTTTTACCGGACGCGTAGCGTGCGGAAAAACGCGCTTTTTGGCAAGGTGTGGTGTAAAATAGGTATATTTTCATTTATCATGCTCTAAAAGTAAGTATTTGTTTATCTATGTGACTAGCTGAAAGTGGTACAATTCTGCTCTAGAGCAGAAAAGTATTTTTTATTCCCCATACTCTGAAAGTGAGTCATTGTTCATCAAAGTGGCGTGCTGAAAGTGGTACATTTCTGCTCTCGAACAGAAAGTATTGAAAAAAAAATGTTTTGCATATTTGTCATTTTTTAGTTTCCTCGTATTCGAAATGAAAAGAGAGAGAGCAGCACTCGGGTGAAACCACCCATTTCAGATTCGAACTATTGGCGCTCTCTCTTCTTTCGAGTACCAACATATCTCGTCAGAAATGCCCTTGAGCCCTCGGTTAACAATATACTATTGATTGACCGCTGGTGAATCTCTGAGAGGCGGCATGCTAGCTTTAAACCTAGCGAGTCATTTAGTGAAACGAGCATTCTAGAATTGTATGAGAAATTTAAATGAACCGAGAACCAAACATGTATATACAAAACGAATACAATAACATTACAATATTATGATAATAAAAGCCACAATAATATATAAATAATATTATGAATTAAATCCAAAATATAAATACACAAATATAAATAAGTAAAACATTGGACCGCTACACAAAATAACTAGCAACTTAGACAATTTGACAAACCCCCGACAATTTGTATGTCGAAGTTCATCATCTCATAGATGGCAAATCCGCTTATTATAAAACACAGGCTTTAAAAGAACCGCATTCAATTCGGTTCACCCATTTAAGAGTTACGATGCCACAGACAGACACACATATACATATGTTAAACACCCATCACTTGCGTTGCGCTTCGGGATTTAAAAGCAGAAAGACTCTTCTTAGATATTTCGTCAAAAAGCCGTTTCTGACGCGTTTCCCATACCAAAATAAATAAAAGACCCTATAAGAACATTATATAAATACCTCATTGACGTCAACAGACTGGAAGCCGTTAGCAAAAGGCTCGCCGTTGCGTCTCAACGTGAACGGCTTGGGGGTGATGTACGCCAGATGCCACTCCGACTGCGGTATCGCCGTGATCGACTTGATGCCAGCCAGATTATCTCCATTGCCCTGGATAAACACAAGTTACTGTCAAAAAAAAAACTTGGTACAGTCAATAGCAAATGTAAGATTAACATTGCTGTGCCCTGACAGGGTTCATGTCTTGGACTATAATGTACCTATATAAGACCTTATGTATACAACATGATGCAATGGATAAATGAATAAATGTATAATGATCATTTTAGTACTTTTTCGCACTAACGTAACAATACTGGGGCAGTTGGTATACGTCAAAATTGTGATAGTGATAGTCCGCAGCAAGCTCGATTCTCCATAAAAACGTAGTTACGCTCTCATTTTATAACGCCATGGTAGAATAACATGAAAATTTGTTTACACAATGGGATCCGGCATATCTAGGTCGAAAATTAGTTTCTGTTGCTTGAAATTATAATGGAGAAAAAATACAGCGATTAATAAGGTTTTCATACAAGACGTAAAAAAGTCGAAAGCTCGCTGTATTTTTTTTTCTATTACAATTTCTAGCAACAGAAACTAATTTCTGACCTAGATATGGCGGGTCCCGTTGTTTATACAAAGTTTCATGTTATTTTAGCATGGCTTTTTAATATGAGAACGAAACTACGTTTGTATGGGAAATCGAGTTCAGCCGAGCGTACTGGGGACTTTTAAAATGATCATCTGCTTTTGCTGTTGACTGTACAAGCCTGTACTTTTTTGCAAGCCTAATTAATACTGCCTGCAGAGAGGATTCAAATGAGCCCAAACATGACGAGTTTATCTAGTGTAGTTTAGTTGTAGCTATGATCTTCTGCGTCCTTTATCAGAGCTCGGTACCATAATATTGGATTCTCACCGAACTTACATGAGTATACCGAATTTCAGCTCAAACGGACACTGGGAAGTGGGTCAAATTTAACTCGCAAGATTTGATTACACATTGATTATAGACACCGGGAAGATGAAACGTTTTTTTTTACGTGGAGAAACCCTGCGTTCCAGGTACCCAGTCATCGGGGAATGACTGGGTTATGTGGTATTTCTATCCACTAAAAAACTCCACGGTGACCGCCATCTGCGCTCGAATGAGGACTCCAGGATCTCAGTACTGAACGCACTGCGCTTTACTCTTTTTTGGCTCGTCGTCACTTTCCCTGGGGTTGATAATCGGGTGCTGTGGTCCCCACCACGTGGTGTACTCGCAACCCCAGTGACCCCCCTTTAGTCGCTTTTTACGACAGGCGGGGGAGACGTAGACCTTCTCCGAGGAAGATGAAACGTGATACCTACTAAATGAAAGATTGTAAAAATAGTATTAATATAACGTCTAAATAACATATCTCGGTCAGCTCCAATTTACCCTACGATACAATACAATCGTTTATTGGTAAAAATAACATTTTATATCACCATCATTCCCAGTCTAGAATCCTGAAGGATGCCCGGGGTCCGCTACCTAATCCCAAGAATTGGTGGAGGCACAGGATTTTACGAAAGCGACTGCCATCTGACCAAACCTTAACCAAAACCAAAACCATACCTTATTGGGATTAGGCTTGTCAAGTGAGTGGGCAACTTGACTGTTAGACATTCTCAAGCCGCCTGAGAGCCTCTAAATTGGCTTAACTACTTTATTTTATTTAATCGTATGGCATTTATTTACGAACCGTGAGATCTTCGAGAAGACAAGTACGGTTGCCAGTTTTTGTTGCACTTTTAGCACCACCCAGGGGTCTCGTGTAGGGTAACGGTCGGTACTCCCTACGGACGTGGTGCAACTTCGACCCCCCATTGTCAAGTGAGTGGGCAACTTGACTGTTAGAAGTTCTCAAGTCGCCCGAAGGCCACTAACTCGGCTTAACGACTGCTGTCGTAGACAGCAGCCGGGATCAACGGCTTAACGTGCCTTCCAAAGCACGAGAGCACTCAGTTAGTAACCACTCAAAGCGGTCACCCATCCAAGAACTGACCTGCGCCCACATTGCTTAACCTCGCATACCGCACGCGGTAGGCGGGTGCCGCTGGGCCACGAGCGCTCTTATGTTTCTTGATGATAAAAAATATACATATAATCTAGATAGATGTATAACGAAAATCCTAAATATTTATTCATATTGATATAACCGTTTTGTAATAATAAACTTTAAAAAAAATGGAAAAAAATAAGGGGGGGCGACGAAATTCTTTTTACATGTTACTTCATAAATGAAATTTTCTCCAGCGTAACAAAAAAGGAAAAATCTATTTCAAACGAGCAATTCTAGCCCTAATTTATATGACACTATATATTGTACTTTGTGTTATATGACACCCCACTTGACAAAGTCACTAGTGTTTGAAATTGAGTCAATCTTGGTATCGGTAAATTTCCACAAAACAAAAAATATCAAACATGCAGACGAACTGAGAACCTCCTTTCCGTCTATTGGCTACATATAAAAAGAAACATTCTGAATTAATGAAATGAACTCACCTCCAAAGTGATCTCATTATTCTCATCAAACACTTCAGCCACGAACGCTCTAGCCTTATCATCGGTAACCACCTGCCTACACGGTCTCGTGAACAAGCATTCATTAAGGATCAATCTCCCCTGCGACTCCTGGCTTCCAGACTTGAAGTGTACGTTGATGACGCTGTTGACCTTCGCGGTATTTCCAACCATGCTGATGGAGTTGCGGTCGACTGGGGTAACGTATTCTACGACCAGGATGTATGGGCCTCTGGGTTTAATGATCCAGCTGTATGTGAGAGGTTGGGTGCCGAGGACCGGAACTGTGGATGGCGATACCCCGAGTTCTTTTAGTTGCTGGAAAAAATGTAACTTTCAGCGTGCTCAACTAGCTCGAATCAAGTAGGTCATTGTTTAACCGTCTCACCGAAAATTCTAAATTTCAAATTAAAGGGGAGCATTGAGAATTTTGGTGCTCCGAGCAGGATTCGAAACTGTGACATCCTGCCATACGCGGGCAACCGCTCTAGCCAACTGAGCTATCGGAACAATCATGGGCAGTTATCAAATCTATCAACAAGTTATCTTAAAACACCAAGTTTGAATTATTCAATGTTTCCTTTTAACATGAAATTTAGGACTAAATAAGTAAATAAATAAATTAAAGTTAGTTAGGAGTAAATAAGTACGCCACAATGACCACAAAAGAGGGGTAGAAGTTTGTATGTACGAGCGATATTTGAGCTTGCGCCTGCAAAAATTTTATAGCAATTTCTATATAATATAACGAGTTGCACGCGGACGGAGTCGCGGGCAAAATCTAGTAATGTTATTAAAACACTTACTACGGAATCCTCCAGGTAATCTCCAGCAGCCGACGTCAGGCCTCCAGCATCGACAGTCGGATATGAGCTGAGCTTCGGGTACCGGAACTCTCGGCACAGATCCTGGTCTCCGATGGTACAGGGCTTGTCCACCAGCTTCTTGAGAACGGAGGCTTCGTAGTACGGCTCCGGTATCAGGACGAAGTAATCCTGGTGAACAGAAAGAGAATTAGTCTACTACATTTCACTTTTATTACCTATTCGTATCTTAAGGTCCGAAATAGGTAGGTTACTTTCTTTCTGTACAGTGGCCATCCAGATATATTGGAGCTAGAAAGGTGCTCAAAAAACACCACTATTATAAAGAAAAAAGGATTCTTAGCCAACTTCTGTCTTTTAAGTCACCGTAAAATATAATCATTATCATCCTAGCGTTATCCCAGTCCAGTTCCATCCTGAAGGATGCCCTGGGTCCGCTACCTAATCGAAAGAAATTGACGTAGACACTACTTTTTAACGGAAATGACTGCTATCTGCCCTCCCAAAGCAAGGGGGAAACTAGGCCTTATTGGGATAAGGCTTGTCAAGTGACACGTAATGGGTAACGTGACTGGTAGAATATTCCAAGCCACTCGAAGACCTTTAGCTTGGCTTAACGACTGCTGTCATAGACAGCAGGTGGGATCAACATGCCCTACAAAGCACAGGCTCAGTCTTTCAAGTAACAAATTCATATGGCTTCGGTCGTTTGCAACTACGTCAATTTTATTGACAGAGCATGTCCGTTTCAGCCAGTACAAAAGTGATTTCGTATGTATCCTCTACAGGTCGCACTTTACAACCGATTCTCGTGAAATTTTGCGAGCAGGCTCAATAATTACATGACCTGTTTAGCCGA
Organism: Notocelia uddmanniana; assembly: GCA_905163555.1. Classification (NCBI taxonomy): domain Eukaryota; kingdom Metazoa; phylum Arthropoda; class Insecta; order Lepidoptera; family Tortricidae; genus Notocelia; species Notocelia uddmanniana. The sequence continues at coordinate 71,550,750 of LR991052.1, forward strand.
TTCATTTTCGGAAATTGTGAAGCTTACACAAGCACTAACATAGTCTATCCAAGCTACTCTTCAATCCCTCTCATCAATGAGAGGAGGCCTTTGCCCAGCAGTGGGAAGTATATAGGCTGATGGTGATAGTCTATCCCACAAACTTACAATCAGCACTTCCTTAGTAGTCTTGATAGTGACTGTCCAGTTCCCTTCGTCCATGATGAATGCTGACGGTGTGTTTCCTTTCTCACCGGCCACAGTCACCAGCTGCGGCAGCACCGTGGGTCTCAGCAGCACGCTAGTCCTGGAAAACAGTTGTGGAAACTTCTAGAAGGATCAATAATAAACTTTACCCGAAATACGGCCGAGAAATTATCTGTCAGGAAGGCTTCCTATCCTATCCTGCGATCATATTTAAAATGCGAAAGTATAGGTGTTTGGATATTTAGGTGTTTGGATGTTTAGATGTATGGATGTGACTTAATCACGCAAAACCGGCTGAACGGTTTATGACAGTATGAACGGGTTATGGGTTTTTATTGGTATACAAAGAGTCTACACTCTGGATTAATATATACATACATACATACATATAATCACGCCTGTTTCCCATAGGGGTAGGCAGAGATCACGGATTTCCACTTGCTACGATCCTGACATACAACTTTCGCTTCATGAACTTTCATAACATTCTTCATGCATGCGCGCCGATTTAGGGTACTCCTGACCTGGCCTTTCTGCAGAATGTCTCCGATTTGGTCGGAGTACGTTCGCCGAGGTCTTCCCCTTCCAACTTTTCCATCCACTCTTCCTTCATACACTCGTTTTGTCAATCTTCTTTCATCCATCCTCTCTACATGTCCAAACCATCTTAGCATACCTTTCTCAATTTTCGTCACTATATCTTCATTCACTCCACACCTCCGTCTTATAACGGTGTTTCTCACTCTATCTCTCAAAGTAACGCTACACATACTTCTCAGCGCTCTCATTTCCACTGCATTCACTCGACTCTGATGTTTCTTCTGCCACACCCAACTTTCACTACCATACATTAGTGTCGGCACCAACACTCCTCTATGCACGGCCAGCCGCGCCTTTTCTGACACTTTCTGGCTACTCATAAAGGCGTGAAGTGCCCCATTCACTCGATTCCCAGCTATCACTCTCCTTTCAATATCTCCTTCATGCTTACCGTCTCTCGTGAACAAAGTCCCCAAATACACAAACCCATCCACTTGCTCCAACCTCTCTCCATCTACAGCAATTTCACAAACTGTCATACACTCATCTCTTTCAAATACCATCACTTTTCATTCCTTTTCTCGCAAATAATCTGTGCATGCTAGTTACCATCTTCTGTAGCTTCTCAGCCGATGACGCTAATAAAACCTGGTCATCGGCGTAGAGTAGACATTTGATAAGCAACCCATTCATTTCCAACCCACATTCATCGTCTTTCAAATCTTGCAAACAACTGTCCAGAAATAGATTAAACAGCCACGGTGACGCTACACATCCCTGTCTAACACCCTTTTCGATGCTAAACCATTCAGTGTAGGACCCGTTTACTCTCACGCAAGCAGAGGAATCCTCGTAGAGAGATTTCAGAGCTTGAATGAGATGGTCGCTCACTCCATATCCGGACAGTACCGACCAAAGTTCATTCCTCACCACTCTGTCATAGGCCTTCTCCAAATCCACGAACGCGCAATAGACCTTTTGACCTTGGGCCAAATATTTTTCGGCTATGCATCGTAAAGAGAAGACCTGATCCGTACATCCCATACCTTTCCTAAATCCCGCTTGTACATCCCATATTTTCTCATCGGTTTCTTGCATTACCCTTTCAATCAACACTTTCGCATATAATTTGCCAACGATGCTGAGTAAGCTAATGCCCCTGTAGTTCTTGCAGTCAAGTTGTGAGCCCTTTCCCTTGTACAGTGGCACGATGACCGCCTTGCACCAATCTTTTGGAACTATGCCGGTATTAAAACATAAGTTGAAAAGGCGATACAACTGACTTGCTACGACGCCTTGCCCAGCCTTCAGCATCTCGACTGAAATTCTATCATACCCCGCTGCCTTTCCTGGTTTCATTCCTTTCAAAGCTTTTACAATTTCATCCATACTAATACTACACTCCTCATGTGGCAGTGCATTATCATTCACTCCTGACGTATTTTCCTCTTCTCTCTCAAACAAACCTTCAAAATATTCCTTCCATCTCCCTAATATGCATTCCTCATCATTCAATAAACTTCCATGCTGGTCTCTAATCGAGGTTAGCTCTGAGGTCTGAGTTTTACCTCTGGCTAGTCGAATGGCTTTCCAGAAAAACTTTATGTTTGCCCGGAAATCCTGAGACAACCTCTGATCCATCTCATCATTCTGTTCATCTTTCTTTCTTTTAACTACCTCCTTTACCAGAACATTCAACCTTTTATAGTTACTTTTCCTTTCACTCACGTCTTCAAGCGTGGCTTTTTGACTTCTTTGGTCAGCTCTTATCGCCAACCAATCTAGCCACGCTTTCTTCTTCTCACTTACTGCCTTTTGTACCTCTTTATCCCACCATAAATTCTTCTTCTTCTTCCCTTTGCTCCTTTCTTTCACACCACATACATCCCTGGCTGTACTTACAAGCTTATCTTTAAAACCATTCCATAGTTGATCAATCTCGCATATATCATCTATCTCTCTAAGATTTTCCTTTAGTTTATGAATATACTCATCAGCCACACTTTCCTCTTGCAAATTTTCTACTTTTATTCTCTCCAGAACACTAGTGAATATACGAGGTCGATGCCGCCATCCTTGAAACAGCCCTTTCATTCGGCTCATCACCAGGAAGTGGTCTGTATTTATTCCGGCCCCGCGATACACCCTAGTGTCCAGAACATTCTTCCTCAATCTTTCGTCCACTATCACAAAATCAATCATACTCTTTCTTACGTTCTCCGCCTCACGCGTGTACAAATGAATCCATTTGTGGGCAAACATTGTATTTGTCACAAAAAGATTTCTCTCGAGGCAAATATCTAACAAACTCTCACCATTCTCATTCACTCTCTCGTCACCGTGAGTACCCAGAACCTTTTCAAATCCATCTCGCTTTACCCCTACCCATGCATTAAAATCACCTAACATAATCAACCTTTCATTATCCTTACATCTACTTGTGACATCCCTTAATTCCTCCCAGAACTGTTTTCCCTCTTCCTGGGTCGACTGTGATGTTCTCGTACCCAGGTTTACAGGGGCATATACCCCAACAACAAAGATACGAGTCAGTCCTAATTTCATTCTGACCCATATTAATCTGGGACTCACGCATTCAAATTCATTCACACACTTGGCAATCCTAGCTGAAAGTATGACACCAACCCCCTGACATGCTCTGTCTGAAACGGTCACTCCAGACCAGTACGCTGTATAGGGTCCATGTTTCGTGGTGTCACACCCTTTCCGTTTTGTCTCATTTACACAAAGAACATCAATCCTCTTTTTATCCATCATCTGCCTTACTTCATTCATTTTTCCTTCCATTCCTCCTCCAACATTCAACGTAGCAAAACGGCACTCCGTGAGCCGCTTTTCGCCCCCACTGGAAACGTGACGTGACGGGTGGCGGACCGCGTCGCCGCCATGCGGATGATTTTTATTTTTAGTTTTTTTTAATCATCCTTCATAGGGATGTAATTGGAAGCAGAAGCTTACGCGGACGAAGTCGCGGGCAAAAGCTGGTCAAACTATAATTATAACCTGCCGGATCTCATTCGTAAAGAGACCACAATAGCAAACTTATCACCACCATAACGATGATAGAATGAAAAAGTTCAACAGTACATAGATCAGGTCATTTTACACCCACCATTTATTTCAGTCTCTAATCAAATCACTACAATCGATATTTGTGGACCCAGCCGCCCGTATCTTTCGTGGGGATTGAATTTTATTATTACACAGGATATAAAAAAACTTATTGAAAATATAAAAAGAATCACCGACGAGATCCAAGGAAACGCTGTACCTATAAGTAGGTCAAACCGGAAACCTCGATCAAAAAAATTATACTCGATACACGATAAATTTAAAACATCTATTTTTTCTTTGGCCATGAGCTCGCGTCTTCCGGTAGGGTTTTGTAGGTAGTGTAAATTTTCGTTATCTGCATTTTGCTCAAGCGTGTTATAATGTCCCGGAGGAATCCGTTTTCTGAAAATGAGACTTGGCTAGATCCATTGAAATCACCGTATCTCCTCGATAGCATTAGATTAGTCATTAGTCATTAGTCATTTATTCACGAACAATATGCATTGTGTTTGAAATACATACAAAAGTTAATTAAATACTAACATAACAAATTTCATATTGGGATTAATATTAACAAATAATTATTAAATGAAGTAACAAGTCAAATTAAATTAAAAAGGATAAACGATAAAAATGGAATCAAAACAAATTTCAAATAAATTAATATAACAATAATAATAATAAAACAATGTATACATTAAGAAACGCTTGGATTACAAAATTCCTCTATTGAGTAATAGCACTTCTCCAGCAAGAAAGCACTTAATTTCTTTTTAAAAATATAACTATTAGTTAGTGACTTTAATGGAATCGGCAACTTATTAAATAGCAGAACGGCCTGGTAACTCGCGCAGTGCTTAACCACGTTGAGCCTGGTAATAGAGCCGCTCTTTTAAGAATATTTAACGCCGATCAACGTTATCGATGACAAATCGTTCATGGTATACTCTGTGAAGTTATACATAGAATGCTTTGCCGTCTCCAATTAAGCAGTGCAGGTTTGGTACGATTTCTGTACATTTGATCTATTCTCACTAATGCACAAATCAATAAGTTTGAGAGAGACAGATACCTACCTATAAGTGATATCTGGCAGCTCTAGAACCTGTCAGGGTCTCCGTTTTCATAACTGCAAATTGTAATGAACTGACGTTTGTGACGACTTGCGCAAAGAGAATATAATCACGATTTCAGATTTGCGTCTATTTGACGTCACTCTGCGAGGTGCACAGACTGATATTATTACCGGGTAAAAAATACTCACGTTTGCTGTGACTCGCTAGGGTTCTCTGGAGTGACCAATATGGTGGCAACCACGGGGTCTTTAAGTGGGTTTGCGTACTTGACGACCATACGATAGAGGAATGACTTCGATATATGGACTACGTTGATGACTTCGTTCTGAAAAAAAAGGTATATTACATTTTTTTAAAAGCTCTTCGCATGCCTGTTATGAATAAAGAATAGCTTTTGTGTGAATATCCGACCGCTAGGTGCGAAATGTATCCTGAAATAACAGTCATTTGCATATATCTGGTGGAAGCTTACCCAAATATTCCTCACGCAAACCTAAAGCAAATATTCTTGCAAGTATGTATCGAAAGTGTATGAAGATAACTTATGTTAGCAAATCGATGAATATATCTGAGTGCCACAATTGCCTTCATGCTGAGATTTTTTAGATGGGTTCCCCAAACGCTTTTTTCACCGGCATGTTTTGATACCCATTCGCATTTTGCCACGATCGTGTTCTGTCAGCTGTCACATTTACTTTTTTATTGTTGTTTTATTATAATATACTCGAATTTTATAATCTCTTGTTTTTCCGCCGCAATAAGTCATATTAGCATGATGTACATTCTCACACAGCTAATATGCAATCCCCTACCACAATCTACTTACCATTGCTTGAATTGTCCATGTCAGAATCATACAGCAATCTGATACAGTCTATGTAAAGTTTGACGTTTCTTTCAATGCCAGAAGAGTTACGATAGGACACCAAACAAAACCTGGTTTAAAGTGACTTTACAGTCGATATTATAAGCGCATCTGAACACTGTGACTCGCTTGATAATCATCTGTATAATGTGTAAGTATATCAAAAACCTGACACAACGCTTTTAGGAGTATGATCATAGATAAGTTAGATCTTGATGAAGACCAATTTTTGCTAGGTATTCATAACTAACCTACATTCCGTTAGCAGTGAAACCATGACGATCCATATTTATTCGACTACGAGTATCAGGATAGACCGGTTAGATCATGATGAAAAGTCAAATTCGCTATCCAAAACTGACCTGGAGCAGCGAAAACATGACGTAACCCTTCCAAGAGTGCCCCGGGAAGGCCTCCTGCGAGTCCCTGTATCTGACGGCGCCGGAGGGCGTCTGGCCCTCTTCAAGCTCGTATCGGAACTGGTGCAGGGTAGGGAAGTAGTGCGCCCTGATCGGCGTGGAGCAGCGGAGTCCTTCCACGCGGGAGTGACAAGAGCATTGGCCTGTCGTCTTGTTGCAGTTGTTGTCGGTGGAGCCTCCGACGTCGCAGTCGCACTCTGGAGGAGGTAATTTTGTTTTAACGGGATATATTATAGGTTCTCGTAGAGTTTAACATCCGTGCTTTTATAAAAAGGTATCTAAAGTGACGAAGTGTTTATCTTATAATCTAGAAAAATCCAACGCTGGATTCTTAATCTATCTATTGGTAATACATATCGGAAATCACCTAAAGCTGTGAAAATATCTAAAGTACTACTACAGGTCCATTCGTAATTCAAGTGCAGACATTATTTGCCGTTATTTATTAGAAAGAAACTTACTCTTGCATTACAAGTTACTAACAAGCATTTATGAAATGCTTTAATACTATTGCTAATACGCTGGATGCGGGTGGCGCAGGACCGGTCATTGTGAAAGTCTTTGGGGGAGGCCTATGTCCAGCAGTGGACGTCATTCGGCTGAAATGATGATGATGATGATAATACTATTTATTAAAAGTGGCATAAGAGGCGTAAACAAACTCCAAATGTTGCTATAGGAGTGAATTTCTTGGATAGTGAAAAATCACAAATCAGACGACTGTTATATCCTTTGATAAAGTTATTTATCTCAGAGTTGATAGATAAAGCAAACCGCCAGCCAGACTTGCGTAATACGTAAGTCAGGATCAAAAACGTGCCAATAAGGCCGTTTTATTAAATTTATGTATAGAAGTGATCAATTGATCATTAATTCAAACAAAACAGGACCTACTATATCTGTAATTTCGTCACAAACTTCCTTACCTGAGCACCCGAATATGTTCCCGCCATCGAGATGATAGAAGCCCTCAGCACATTCAGAACACTGCCGGTCATCCACGTTGGGTTTGCACATGCACTGGCCAGTCTTCGTGTTGCAAGAGCCGAGCCCGCCGAGTGTGCCGCTTGTGTCGCACTTGCATTCTGGCGTGCGAATTTTTAAATTAGTAGGTACAGTCAAAATCAATGATATCGCCTCATTGTAACGTGATATTGGCCAAAAGGATAATTCACAGGTCTAAGCATAATAGTAGAATCTAGAATACAAATAATTGTAATATAATGGTGGAATGGTTTTTGTCCCTGAAAAATGTATAATAGATTAGCTTAAGAGCATTTCACCTTGGTTTTTAAAGATGTGAAAGCATTAGTTTAATGTCCAGAGACCTCAAGCCAAACTCACGATCAGACGTCCTGTTATATTTTTTTCTTCCATACCCGTCATCTCATTACTCATATCCTTATTGTTCATATCGTCTCTCACGAAATCCAACCACCATTTTCTTGATTTACCCCTTCTCTTACATTCCTCTGCCTCCACATTCATACCTAAATATCGCCATCCCTCCGCATAACATGTCCATAAAACCGTAGGCGATTTGTATGGCCTGGCAACATTTCAACTATATTATTTTGTTTACTCTTACTTGGTAAACCCACCCTTCTTATTGTTGACTTGTTGACGCAAAAGCAAGGGCCTACACCAATACCTGGGGATTACGTAGTACACCATAATTGAAAACTGGATAAAGCTAGAAAGAGAATGATTAATTAAGTAGTAGCACTTACCTTCGCATCCATAGGGATTGTAACTCTTCAGGTTCCAGTAGAGTGGCTTACAGTCATTGCAAATTCTGCCTTGTACTCGCTCTTTGCATTGGCAAAGCTCTCCTGCTGGCACTGATCCGCAACCTGATACGAGAATATAAATTAGTTTGATACCACATAATTATCTTAGAAAATTGACAATCAATCTATTAATTGTAAATGTATGTACGCCTGTAAAGGTAGGGTTTGGTGAGACTACTAGAGCTGCAAGTGTAACTGCAATTGTAACCCAATCTCCACATGCATTTTAATAAATCATTTCATTTCATTTCAAATCATTTCATAAATCATTTCATTTCATTTCTTTTCATTTCAATTAATTTAATTCAAAAATCAAAATCAAAATCAAAAATTTTATTCTGCAAATAGGCCACAAGGGCACTTTTACAAGTCAACACATGAATTATACAATTAAATAAATTGACAATGATAATTATAATGTTTTCAAAACAGAATTGCAGAACTAAAAAAAAGTAGACAATAATAATAATGATTTTAAAACTATAGTGATAAACAAACTCACAATGTTCAATTAAAATTAACTTATAAGACATTATATAAAAAAAAAAAATTTTAGTGACCTACATATAAGGTCTCTGTCCGAATACACAAAAGTATATACAATAAATTTAATATCTCAGAGATGTATATGGTCTCTGAGCGTCCATTATTCCTAAGTCCTTAGAGATGTACATGGTCTCTAAGCGTCTAAATTAAAATAAGTAGTAAATTATTCATGCAATCAGATTTCAAGGATCTCAGCTTACGATTACCAACGGTTTGAAATAGCATAATATTTCTTGAACGACATGCTGCAACACCTCCCGGATACCGACGTGTTCGCTGACGATATAGGGACCTTCATAATAGTGGCGGTGCGGTACCTTAACGAGTGCTCTACCTCTATACAGGGTGATTTCGGGGTCGTGGATCAAGAACCTGTTTTTAGACTTAGTATCTGTTAACCACTCACGTGCTCTCCGCAACTAGGGTTGCGACTTGGGAAAACGTACAGTGCTCTCGCAACACTAGTTGCGAGTTGGAGTTCCAACGGTTTTTAAATTGTTGCTATGCGGAACATGTAAAGAACGCTTTTTAATTGAGTTATATAGGTAGAGTATGAATGTGGCAACATTAAAAAAAATTAAAACCGCAGTCTACGGAACAATTTTTATAAAATATAAAAGTTGTTTTCATGACCATCGAAGTTCGGTACGTCAGCGAGAGAGCTCGCGATTAAAAAATGCTGTGAGCAATCAATTGTGCATTTTTTAATTGGTATTATATACCAAATTAATGCTGGTTTACTGCTTCATAAGACGAAGCATATATTTCGATACTAATTAAAATGGAATGTAATAAATTCTTCCAACAAAGTACGTTGAGTGATGAAAATTTTGAGAGGTTAATTTTAAATCGTACATTATTATGTGATTATGCCATATTTCTGTACTAGGCTATTAAAATCAATAAATGCGTCTATTCAAATCAACATAAATCCACTTTTAATGAACAATTAGGTATGTTCTATGCAGGATTAGGTGAATGAACTTGTGACGTCTATAAATACTATTGTACGCAACTGTGGTTGCACAAGGCACTTCCGCCGATTCGCGTCGGATCCACGTATTATGTCATAAGGCGTGGTGCACACTGGGCTATTGTCGCAGAATGGTTTAATTTAGTTTATTCATTTTTGATAGGTTCTTTTTACGCATACTAAGTGGCGGCCCATTACCAATGTAACTGCTTACCTTTTATTTATGAATGTATGAAGTAGAGGTAGGGTTCACTTTTACTTGTTCAACTGATCATATAAATTTATAAAATTCACATATTCCATGTAATGGTTCAAATAAGAATGTATGGTTTTCTTTTTTCAAAAAACCAGTTCTGATTTTGGCTCGTATTTACCGTTATGTCAGTTATTTGTAGCTCGCATATAAACTATTGTATAGTCGTTTTAACTTAACACCCAAAAATTTGCAGTGAAAACCACGTACCAATAAAAAATACTTACCTCACAAAATAAGTGTATGAATTTTGTTGTTACTTGTGATGTATTTTTTTCAAATATTAATTTAATTTAATTTCTTAAATTTTCATTGTAATTTTACTCGTTAGTGGTTATGGGATGTGTCAGACAAGGATTCAATAATTATTTGTGCAATAAGAGAGCAGTCGTTTTTTTACGACGAGTAATAATTTCGAATCCCAAGGTAGCGAAGGATGCCTTAGTCGAATCACTAGGGAGCGTGGCAAGTGATTCTATGATAGATTTTATAGCGTATCAAGGGATTTGAATACACGATATGCATATAGGTAACTTTGCTCTCGTGTACCACACACATACCACATCACATAAAACTTATCACCTCAGCAATGAGAACCTGTTAGAGTTAAAAAAAACTTGTTGGGGTGCCAAATAAATATATGTCCTATGTCCAGCAGTGGACGTCCTTCGGCTGACATATGAAATTACAATATAGTCAGTTCTGGTACCGTACCTACTACTACTATACTACGCAACGCAAAAGAGGGGGGTTATAAGTTTAATGTGTATATCTCTCTATGGCATCGTAGCTTTTATTTAAACTGGTGAACTATTTGGTTGTCTTTTTTTCAGAGCAGGATTTTCAAGAGAAATTTAGTAGTATCTTATAGCCGTGGATCAATATGACTGAAGCAACTATAAATGCGTAAACACGAGGTCATTGAGATCTGATATGTCGAGCCAAAAAGTTGCAACTATTATGGTGTGTATATAAAAAATACTGCATTTTTAACTCCTCGAATTTATAATAAGTTAATAACATAACTTTTCTCTCGGGAAACGATAATATTAGTAAAACATGTTTTATCAAAATCGGTTCAGCCTTTGTTGAGATATATAACTTTGAAATGAAAATATCGGCGGTTTTCCAACTTTTCTACTTTGTCAGTTATTCTATATCACGACAGCCAATGATATTTAAAATAAAATGCCAAACGTTATTATTACTTCAAGAATATATAAGTAATTAAAGTCACCATGAGTGTACCGCTGTTAATTTCGTATTAGCATTGTATAAGTCATAAGTTAAGGATCTGTAACTATTCGTAATTGATTTAATAAGAAATGTAAATTTCGTAATTTCAATATTGACGATCACTGCGTGAACTGTGGTTTCGTTGCGCACCAGTGTATCCCGTCCTATATCGCCGCCATGATTAAATTTTGACAGCGCAGGTCCGCCGGAGTATGTCCGTTAGTTTGAGTCCGGACCTTTGCGTGGGTTTTTGTATACTTTTGAAATGAGAACAAAAATATAAATCGAGTTGTAATCGGTCGAATATCTATTAAGTTGTGAAGTGTAACATGTGTAGTATATGTGTTAAGAGTTTTATGTGGTTTGAAGTGTATGGAATTATTTTTAATCGGGCGTCAAAAGCGGCACTCATTACGTTAGGTATGTAAGGCTATTTTTTGTTATTGATAATTTGTGACAGAAATTGTTGCGATTTTGACAAAATTGGCACTTGTTATTTAAAGATTTATAGTGTCTCTATTTACGTCTGACAATATTTTTGTACTCGTTTGCCTAAATTATTCATACAAAAATCACAAACAAACTACACTGTTTTGCGGCGAATTGAAAAACTGACAATGTAAACATTGCAAATGAAAAAGGTTTTATGCAAAATATTTCCCCGGGATCATATACTTTATTTGGTATCAATCGAAGCGTAAACTATTACAGTTTTAAATAAACATAACATTTACATATGTTATCGATTTAGATTTTAAAATAAAAATATATTTATTGCAAAAGATCTCATTCGAAACGGTATGTAAAGTTTGTGACTTTTTTAAAAAATATTTTACTATGGTGACATATTATGTAATTAATTATATAAACAAATTGCCTGTTCCTTTAGCTTTATAACATAAAAAGAATCATAGCATAAAGTTTAGACGAAGCCAGGCAACCGATTTATTAACAACACAAGACAATGCGCTGCTAATGCTCGGTGAATCTTGAGCACTTTAGACTACCTTTTTTTTTAACGCGAGCACTTGAGTGGTTAGCCATTTCAAAAAAATTGTAGTGACACGAAACAAACGCATTTCATTTTTAATTTATTTTGATGAAAAAAATACAAAATCACACAAAAAAAAATGGTTACCCTACTCTCTTTGACGGATGGTATGGAGAGTTGACAGTGGGGTAGGGTGACCAAGTTGTATGAAAAAGTATTATTTCCCATTAAAATTTGTAAAAACAGAAAACTATTTGAGTTATAAACCTTCATACCGACTGTGATGTTGTCTACTTTGAATTTTTGACCATGTACAATTATTTCGGATCGCGACACCAAAATCACCCTGTATAAAAATTTGTAAAATGGTCTAACATTTTTATTATATATTATATGACAATTAATCCCAAAGAACCAAAGTGACCGATATAGCCCTCCGAATCGCTAAACTTAAGTGGCAGTGGGCGGGGCACATAGCACGTAGAGCCGATGGCCGTTGGGGCGGAAAGGTTCTCGAGTGGCGACCACGTACCGGATAGCGTAGCGTGGGCAGGCCTCCCACACGGTGGACTGATTACCTGGTGAAGGTCGCGGGTGTCCGCTGGATGCGGGTGGCGCAGGACCGGTCATTGTGGAAGTCTTTGGGGGAGGCCTATGTCCAGCAGTGGACGTCTTTCGGCTGACATGATGATGATGAAGATGATAATTAATTAACTACAGAATAATTATTAGAACTTATGTACAGGTGTGTAGGTTGAATAATCCGTTCCCATCATGACAACTCGGAATACGACTAGACCCGAAAAAGTGTCAATCCATTACCGTATTATTTAACATCTGTCATATCAAATAGCAAAATACATAGCATAGTTGAATGCTGCTGTCTATGTCTAGCGCTGTCAGCCCTAGGTGTTAAACCACCGGGGGTGTGTGAGAGCCGATTTAAGCCAACCTGGCAAGAGGTACTGGCCCAAACTCACCAGCGAATGAAGCGATCACGCCCCTAGGATCACAGTTGCACTCCTCGCAGGCGGGGTAGTTGTAGAAGCTCTCTTTGCAGCTATCGCACTTGACGCCGTCGAAGTTGGGCTTGCAATGGCAGTTGCCGACGTCGTCGCACGTCGACCCAATCGATCCAGAGGCGTCGCAGTTACATGCTGGACACATTATACGATCATTTGACGGTAATTTACTTAGGTGGTTGAACTAAATAATGTGTATTCATGGAACTCAAAAAAAACGATTAATAATGAAATATGCAAAACACATAAATTAATATAGATTAGATTTAGATTTTAGTGTTATATATACAAAATATTTTTTTTTATATTATAGAAGATATTAATAATACATTTTTAGCTACACGGGTTAAAAGGCGGATGTCCGTTTCAAAAAGTCACTTTTAGAATAATGAATGAATGAATGAATGAAGCATTTATTCGAAACACAGACACAACAACATTAACATACACTACAAAATATGGAAACAAAGGTATGCTGCAAGTGTTTCGGAATAGGATAACACTCAGCATGTGTCGCAGCACAAAGTGTTACGACGCTGATGTTCAGTGTACCCATTGACACGAAAATACAAACACAAAACAATAAAAAACATAAATTACACTAAGCGAGATACAACGGAATGTACAGTGTGCGTTGAATCATTGCGAAAATCATGATTAAAAATATAGGTAGGTGATGAATAATAATATAAATACTTAATAAAGAAATGAATAAATAAGGTCTCCAGCATTGGGATAAACAGATAGAGATTGACACAGGCCATCTAGGTGGAAGTCGTTTGTTCCTTTAGCTGGTACAGTTTTAGTTTGTTTTTAAACATTGATAGCGAACTGGCATTTCTGATTGGCGGAGGAATATTGTTCCAGCAGATCGTGGCTGCGTACCGGAAGCTGCCGCGGAAACTAGCTGTCCTGTGTCGTGGACAGATAAGGCGAGGGGCTTGCCTTACATGTCTACGGGAAATCGTTAGTTTTTCGAAAAGGTAAGATGGTTCTTTGGTCTGCACGATCCCGAAAAGGAGTGTAGCAAAATGGAGTTTTCTCCTGGCCTCCATCTTGAGCAGTTTGCCACTGTTTAATAACGGTGTTACATGAGCTCTTGGTGGAATTGGAAAACAGAATCTGGCACAGGCATTGAAGCCTCTGTAGTTGTGATTTTGTACGAGATAACAAGCAATGTCCAATAACTGTATCTGCGTAGTTTAGTTTAGACAGTACCAAGGTGTCACAAAGTTTTATTCACATGTATATGCTTAAATAGCTTCGTATCTTGTACAAAACCGCAAGCCGATAAAAACAATTACGTATAGTATCAAGGACGTGATTTTCAAATTCTAGTTTTCCATCCATCAGTACTCCCAGAATTCTGGCCTCAGACACACGAGAAATACTTTTGTCCAGAATACGGGTCGTGGGCTGCGTAAAATTGTACTAGCCATTTGATGTTTTGTACCTAGCACTAAAAACTTTGACTTTAATGGATTCAAAACCAAACTGTTTTTCTTAGACCAGTATGCGACCTGATTTAGATCCTGATTTAATATTGCAACGGCTATATTTGTGTTTTCAGGCTTAAACGAGATATGCATTTGTAAATCATCTGCATATTAGTGACATTTACAATTGTTGATATTATTCATTATGTCAGCGGTATACAATATGAATAAGATAGGTCCCAAAATGGATCCCTGGGAGACACCTCTGGTAACTGTATATGTATGTAAACCTGTTCTAATCGTGGTTCTAAGAGTGAAGTGTACATGAAAATTTGTCAAATAAAAGGCATACCCGAAGAGTATTGCATCACGTGTTTTCGTGCGTGGAAGACATAAACGTGTCTCTTACGCGGCGAGCTTGGTTTATCAATTCCCCTTAAGTTCTACTTACGCAAGCATTCGGGGTACTTGTAGTATCCGGGCGAGCACTGATCGCACCGCTTCCCTCCGAAGTTGGTCAAGCAGTTGCATTTCCCGTCAGCGGAGCAACTGGTCGAAGTCGAACCAGTGGTCGAGCACTCGCACTGGATGCAGGCGCGCTCACGGCCAAGCACATGCATGTAGTAACTGGAAATTAAATTTATTTCCAGAAAAGGTGCTAAAGAGTACAAGAATTGCAGAAAAAAAAAACAAAAACATATTAGCCACCTTATGTTGCCGACTTGCGAAATCGTCAAAAACTATGTCAATTGTAGGGCCAGAAGTATACAATAAAGTACGCGATGACATTAAAAATGTTAATAGTGATCCATCCTTTTATAACAAATTGAAAATATGGCTTACCGCCCGGGCGTTTTATAATATGTCAGAATTTATAAGTCCAATGACAATTTAATGTAAAACATTCTATTTCTATGTTATTTATAATGATTTCGTAATGTAAGCTATGACCAGGGAGCGAAACTTTGGTGCCGGTGACATCATTAGGACGCAAATTCACATATAGGCTGATTTTATATAAACAACAATGCGACACTCCAATTATTATTAATAATGCAATAATGGCAATGTAAATTTTATTTTTTATTAATTAAAAATAATGTAAATATTAAAATAAATACAATAACAATAAATCAAAAAAAAAATTAGTAAGTATTTGTAAAAAAAATATTCGGATAAATGAAAAACAGCAAATTAAATTTCGTGGGTTGTCGAAAAATAAGCAGAACGCTTAGAATTCAAACACAACATCGCATCTTCTAATTTAAATACATAACTGCATACATATACTGTACATAATGCCTGTAATCGCAACTAGAACAAAATTATTGTTGTAAGTTAACCTTTCATCATCAAAATCGATTCCTTCAATAATCCAGATTAAAACACTCTGTATGTAGCTTGACGTCATACGTCTGTCATCGGCACCAAAGTTATGACAGACCTTGGCTATGACAGACTTTAATTATTTAATTTTGACATGTAAAATTTTACATGTTATCAATAAAATGAGTATGAGTATGAGTATAGGCGATTACAAGTGGCAGCGGGCAGGGCATTGTCCATGTATAACCGATGGCCGACGGGGCGGAAAGATTCTCAAGTGGCGACCACGAGAGGCGCAGCGTGGGCAGACCGTAGACTACCCAGATGGTGGATCACCGAAAAGGAGAACGTCCTACAAACGTAAGCTGCACTACTTTAACATGCACTCGTTAGAAAAACATAGACTGATCTTGGATGCCCTGTTTCTTAATAAACTCCTTCAGAACAAAATAGACTGCCCTCAATTATTGAGTCTTCTTTATTTTCGTGCTGCATCTAGAATCCCCCGAAATCCTATCACGCCTTTAAGCCATCCGGTTCGTAGAACGGTATCAGGCAGAAACTCCCCAATATGCAGGCTGTGTAAGGCTGGCAACAGTTACGGCGATGTTAAGGATATGCACTTCGACCCCCCGCGTAAAATTTTGTCCGCTCTCTATAGCGTTATTGTCCAGCCTTAAAGATCCCTCTGTATTAGTATTAAGTATTTTCTCTCGATGATTTTGGCATGTATCTCGTTATCTTTTGTGTTGTATAAGTTCGCTGCGATCGAGTTAAAATGACGTATAATAATATTTCCTAGTTTATTTTAATGTTTAATTTTTTTTTATAAAATTACTTCCCTTTAACCTTTTCGCCGCCAGACGTCAAAGTAATTCGCCGTGCCCCTGATGCCACAACGGTAAAAAAATGATGTGTAAAGAAATAATGCCAATATAAAATTGGGCAGCTTCTCAGTAGTTTATCATAAAAAAAAATTGTCGGCCTGTGTCGTCGTTGGCGTCGGGGTGACGATTTTACGTTGACGTCTATGGCCGACCGTGGCATTCAAAAGGTTAATAACGCATGAAGAGTTTACCTTTAAGTAGTTGTTACATTACTCCCAAGTTTGTTTTTTCGCGTGTGTATTTTATCAGATGTAAGGATGTAAACAACTGTTGGTGAACCTTAAATAAATAAATAAAAACAAATAAATAAATAAAAACAAATAAATAAATAAAAACAAATAAATAAATAAAAACAAATAAATAAATCACCGAGTCTGCTGGATGTGGTTGGCGAAGGACTGGTCGTCACTCTTTGGTGGAGGCCTTTCGGCTTTTTCTCTTCTATTTCTATTTCTATAGATAATCATATGACTTAGTGTTTAGGGGGCAAAAAAAATGTCTGAGAGCAGTCTGTGGTATCCGACATGCGGAGTCATGTAAACCATTGTTTATAAAACACCGAATATTGACATTCCCGTGCCTTTTTATACATGAAGTGACTTTATATGTAAAAACAAACCCTAATCAATTTACTAGTTTTAATAGTGTGCGTCAGCGAGGTAAAATAAACAACAGACCAATGAAAACCGCCTTACTCGGGAAAAGTGTATTTGGTATGGCGCCTAGAATATTCAACCGTTTGCCTAAGTCCATAGTACAGATAGATAATGTAATCGAATTTAAGAACGAAGTTTATAGGTTTTTATCAAAAATGCGTATTATTCGATAAAAGAGTATCTGGATGATGCAAAGCGTGATGACATATAAGCATGGAAATATTTTATACCTACCTATTAAGAATGACGTTGGATGAATATTATTTTATATTTATTATATTTTTTTGTGAACACAATTTGACATTTTATTTTATTATTATTTTTAAATTTAATTGTATAAGTTCGATCATTTATAGATGCTAATTAAAATTTTTAATGTAATAATAATGACATCTTATATTTTAAGAACTTTGTATGTCTTATGGCAAAACACAGTTGGGCCTTATAAATTTATAACATTAACACCTTTGTACCTGTGTTTGACAAATAAATTATTTTGATTTTGATTTGATTTTTGACTAGCTTAATGTGCAAGTCTGATGTTTGAAAACTGTTGACAGCACTACGTGGATAATGTCGTTGATTGTACATAGAGTAACAATTACTGTTATATCGATTGTAATATGCCCGAATGAATATTGGAATATATTTGGTTGGAATATGCCTGGGTGCCGGAATTTATAATAAAATACCAGAGTCAATAAGAACTCTGGAATCTGAACGGAGTTTTATGCACAGACTCAAAATGTATGGCGCTTCAAAAGCTTACTACTCGGTAAGGAATTTTCTTGAGGAATAAATAATAATAATAATAATAAAATAATATTGGGGGACAATCTTACACAGATCGACCTAGTCCCAAACTAAGCAAAGCTTGTACTATGGGTACTAGACGACGATATACATACTTATATAGATAAATACATACTTATATACATAGAAAACATCCAAGACCCAAGAACAAATATCCGTGAAAAATGCACAAATAAATGCCCTGGCCGGGATTCGAACCCGGGACCTCTAGCTTCGGAGGCAGAGTCACTACCAACTAGGCTAAACAGGTCGTCAAAATTAAAATATGTCAAAATTAATGTTAACTGTTTTATTTTTATTTTCAATGACATGCTAATTTTAATTAATGAATGTAATTGACAATGTATGATTAGTACAAATAAACACATATCATATCATATCATACGAGTATAATCTGTTTGTTATCGCTAAAATACGAGTAAATAAATAAATAAATAGCAACCCGACTATGCACGCAACATGGCCTGAATACGCGCTGGTAAACATGAGCGAAAGGCGCCATATTGTTTTTACATTTGGTGTCGATAATAGCAATCGGATAAACAAGCGGTCTCTCATGTTATGTAAATTACGTTTATGGGGACATATCTTACCCGGGGAGACACTGGTCACAACGGCCGCCCCCGAATCCTTCCTTGCATATGCACTTCCCGGTGATGTCATCGCAAATCCTCGACTGGGTTCCACTGGTATCGCAGTTACATTCTGATGGAAGAAATTATAAAGCGTTTAATTTTGATAACCATAATCGCATGATCTAAAGCCCTAATGAACATTATTTTCATATACTTATAAAAATTACGCCTTTTTTCCTAAAATAATACTAGATTCGTTCTGTCATGTATCAAATTAGTTTGCGAAATGGAAAAAGAAACAATTATTAATTATAGTTACCCTCTAGTAGTAAACTTATAATCTAAAATATCGCAACACAGCACTTAAATCTACGTCTTGGTTACGGCATAGAGAAAATAAGTAAGAATACATCAAGTTTTACTGTTTATTTCGTAGTCGACATCTAGCGTCAAATAGCGGAATTATCAGTACTGCTACTCAACAATAGAGGCCGTGACGAACGAACAATCGAATGCTCAACCATTTTTAGCTAATATTATAACGGGATTAAACGGAACTCTGTTTTGAACTCATTCTGCTTTAAATATTACTTCAAAGGAACTTCCTCCCTCGAATACTTCGACTGTGGAATGAGATTCGTGCCGACGTTTTTCCGAGGGACTACAGTATGGAGTTCTTCAAGAAATGAGTGTATACATTTTTAAAGGGTCGGCAACGCGTATGTGAGACCGCTGGATGTGCAGGCGTCCATAGGCTGCGGTGACCATTTACCATAAGGCGGGCGGTACGCTTGTTTGTCACCGATGTGGTATTAAAGTTAGGTTGCCAGACCTCCCGAGAGTGTGCTGTGTTTGAAGTTAGGGCCTTTTGTTTATGGTTCAAAACAGTGAATTCTAAAGTCAACAAAGGTTTTCGAAACTCCTAACAACTACTAACCTAACTACGGATTCCGCTTTCCACCAGGAAAACCGTATGCTTGTTTGCTTTCTGCTAACTATAAATATGAGCTTCATGACACCCCACTAATTCCCATCTTACCAAAAGTACTTATTGCTTCCATGTCCTCAAGGTTAAACTAGTTATAAAGGTCCAGTCAAAACGTCGATAAGAAAGTCGTAATCATGTAGACAAACAGCTACTTTCCGTTTAAATTTAAACAAAATATTTTGGGTGTACCCTTTTTGGGAATACAGTAGTTCCTTTTTCAGAAAATATAAAAGATCAACTCACGGCTACATGTAGGGTAGTTATAATATCCGGCTTCGCATTGATCGCAAGTTCGGCCGCTAAACTTGCTCTTGCACGTGCAGTTGCCACTGTCCTTGTCGCACACGGGTGACACCGAGCCGATGCTGTTGCACTCGCAGTCTGCGGGAAAGAGATGACATCAGTATCGCAGTCAGGACTCGATTATAATTTCCAACCGAAATTAACAATTTAGTACCCCGGGTGGGATTTGAACTTGCGATCTCTGGAATCCATCCATCGCTCTTTCCAACTGACCTACCGCGGGTTTTCCCGAGGCGACGAATCTTTCAATCAGTTCACTCTTTTTTTAATTAAGCCTTAGTGAGACTAGTAGCGACATCTACTGTCAAGTTGCTACAACTTCTGAAACGACACCAACATTCATCATTATTGGTTTTATATTTTGGTTGGAAATTATAATTCCGCTAAGTGGACGGTTCCGCTTGTAAAAATATTTACAGAATTCGATTAATATTACAGGTGCCTCTTAATCTTTTACCTTTGCATTCCGGTGAATAGTAGCCGTCAGCACATATTTCACAAGATTTGCCATCAAAGTTTGGCTTGCAGGGACACTGGAAGAGACGAAAAAATTAAATTATAATAACTAATTTACATCTAAACCCCATAGGGTACTACACAACAATATTTTATCTTATTACGTTAAAAATAAACAAATCTTAGTTGGAAATAATCAAGCTTCAGCTTGCTTATGCAATTTTGAAGATTTTTAAATATATAAACATAAACAAGTAAATTAAAAAAAAAAAGACTCCTACCTTTCCAGATCCCATCCTCCTGCTATATAATTTGAGGAGATCCCTCGATTATTTCAAGATCTCATCATCAGATCCAGACTTGGTGACAATGGGACCAATTAGAAAACATACCCTTTCAAACAAAAAAAGTTTTTTTTGAAATCGGTCCACTAGTCTCCGATAAACATACATAAAATATATATATATATATTCCGATGAATTGAGAACCTTCTCCTTTTTTGAAGTGAATAAGTGAAACCATAGAAAATTGTGACGCCATTGGACACATTTCTCTACAAACTCCATATTTATTATTCCAGTCCTTAGCTGCTGTTCGCATTAGGAAAGAAGAAGCAAATCGCTTCGTGCGAATAACTAGAGGACTACGTGCTACGTAGACAGACAACGTAGGGATGGAAGCGCTTACCACGCTTACCACGTCATAAATATCGAATAAATAGACGTCCAAATTCACCATAACACTGATTTTTAAATAAATCACACAGTTATACATGATAACATAGGAAAAGTATCAAGATTGTTTGAAGCACCGCCTGCCGCAGATGTTTCACAAAGAATTCAGCCGCCACGCCACTACTTAAACCTATTATAAATGCTAATGTCGATCTCAAGTGGAAAAACGCCATATAATACTGAATGCTATATACGTAGTGTGAAAGCTGGACCAGTCCTGTAAGGATGAATGGGCGGAGGTGACTACCGGCCAACGCAGCATCTTTCCGGACCCAACTCAAAAGCCAAGGGGCTTCCCTTTGCAGAGGCAACACTGGTGTCACCTCAACCGAATCCGAATCAGTGCAACTTCTTAAAGTAAAAGTGGGGATGGAACGAAAGCCCGTTATGCGACTGCAGCGTTGAAGACCAAACGGCGCAGCATATTGTGGAGCGCTGCCCCAAACGGCGCTACCAGGGCGACCCGGAGGACCTCTATATGAATGCGACACCTGACGCTGTTGACTGGCTGTGCAACCTGGATGTTGACTTATAATTTATAGATTTAATCTCCTAAATTTATATGCCATACGATTAAAATAAAAAATAAGTGTGAAAGGGAAATGCTATCCAACTTACGATGCCTCCGACAGGCGTGCAGTGTTCTCCTTCCGTCCCGTTCAGATTGCATGTGCAAGGTTTGCAGTTAGGGTAATCGAAGTAACTGTTAACAAAAAACGTTATGTAAGTTCTGAAATAGGTTAGTCAAAGCAAGTTTGTTAAAAGAAACGGGTTATTTTAATGTCATTTGTGATTAATTAAATTATTATTATTGTTTTACTTATTTTGTGCTTATAATTATTTTATTGAATGTGTGTGTGTGCATGATGACATTCCTTTTTATGTATATGTATTTCTGTTTGATTTCATTTAATTTCATTGTTTATTAATTGACTTGGATATTTTAAACTATACATTCTTTTGACTTTGTTCTCTGTACTTGTTCTCATATAAGCGATTTGGTGTACACTGTAAGTTTATATTGAAATAAATAAATGAAATGAATGAAATTAAAAGGCCTATTAACACCTTAGGAATTTCAAAATCCTATCAAAAACATAAATGTGAAAATGGCAGCCAAGTTCAATATGCGATGCGTGGTGGTCGACAAGCTCGATTCTATTGTCGTTGAAGACGACCACCATCTAAGTGGGTGCCAAGTTCCGTAGATTATCTGAAAAGATGCCGAATCTAGCACTATATTGTTTACATTAAAACTAATTTATTGCGGCTTAATGCATTTTGAGCTTTAACTTGACAGTTTTCTAAAATATCCAACAGCTTTCATGGTATTATAACATACTGCATAGAAAACTGCCAAGTTAAGGCTAAAAAAAAGACAGATCTAATGCACAAATCAGTAAGTTTGAGAGAGACAGATAAGTGATATCTGACAGGTCTTCACCTGCCAGTGTCTCCGCTTTCATAACTGCAAATTGTACTGAACTTACATTTGTGTCATTTTGGATTATATAGGATTTAACATTTTGTTATTCTTTTAAATGGAGATAATTCGTTAGCAGCCGAAATGATCGTACTATATGTCCCGTTCTAACTCATCTTGGTTAACCATAAGGATTCAAAGAGACAGCTATATGAAAAATCACTACGGATCTGTTAGCATTATTAATCGAAGGTTGCTATTTGTTAGTTGCATGAATGTAGGATGTCGTTTGTTTTGTAATATCTGTCGATTTGGATTTTCATTAAAAGGCGCACTAGTTGACTAACCCCATACTGCGTAGTAAACATAATGCCAATATTGGATGGTGTAATAATATAACGTAATGGTGACAAACACTTTATTTAATAGGATTGCATGTCCCTCCGGCGGCACAACAATGGCCCGGTCTCAGCTTGGTGTAAGTAAGACGACTACATATATGTTTTCAGTCATCCTTTCCCAAAAATAAACATTCGTGCAATTCCAAATATAGCGCATACTTAAACACACCACTAGATTTTGCAATTACACTTTTGTCATTTAACACATTCAACCTTTTTTCAGGAGTCCATGCCAAAGACTACTATATACATAGAGATAGACATGTCAGTCATAAAAATTGTGGCGAGCGCCATCCAGCGCACAACAACAACCCTGTAGGCGTTTTACATGCTTTCACTGTGGGGTCACATTCCTATTGGCTATGTGCGAAGTAGGTGGTGGGGGTAAGCTAGGCGATCGTAGCGCACACCATGGCAGAAATGTGCACTTACCGGGGACCACTGTCAAATTTACTTTCACGTTTCCAATTGGTTTCTTAACGGTTTCCTACGATTCGACGTCTTTTGTATGTATTTATTTATTCTCTTATTTATTTCAGTAAAATTTCCAATACGGGGTCTTTCTCGTTTACTAAAGTAAATAAAATACCCATTGTCATTATTTGACATCTCTGAGTTTTGACATTGCCTCGGGACCTTTGACGTTTGACGTTTCAGACGTGCACATAGCCAATACTGAATGCAAAGTTGGACTTGTGACATAATCAGATTCTTTTGTATAGGGACAGTGAACGTGTTAAGTAACTCTCAATGCTATAATTAATTACGACATTTACCTATATGACGTAGAACACTAGGCGGTTATTATAATTAGACGCCGTTAAGATTTTTATGTTGTATTTAAGTACAATAAGGTATTTCTCGGTTGGGAGAGTATGATAATTTCTTAATATGCATGTTAGAATAAGGATCAAATTCATGGAACATAGTTTTTTAATACGTCTCTACAATTTAATTGATTCCGTTGTGACACGATTTGTCATTCTATTTATATGGGTAACTTGCGTGTCACAACGGAGTCGATTAAATTGTAGACCAATCAAAAGCCGTATCGGTGGTCCAATGTGGTCTTTACTCGTCAGCTATAAATCAGAGCGTGAGGACATAAATCGACGGTGCCCACCTGTACTAACTCCTTACAAATTATATCATCCGCCACACTCTTAAGAGTGCGCAGTACCTTCGGTTCTCAATACAAATTTTTCAATTTCTAGCAACAGAACCTATTTTCCGACCTAGATATGCCGGAGCCCATTGTGTATACAAAGTTTCATGTTATTCTAGCATGGCGTTTTAAAATGAGAGCATAAATACGTTTGTATGGAGAACCGAGCGTACTGCCACGTACGAGTACTGCGCTCTTAAGAGTGAAAAACAAAAAACAATATTCCCGTCGTCGTTTTACTTCATCATCGATAATTACGTACCCGTATGCGCAGGAGTCGCAGTTCGGCGGGTTGTATTCCTTCCGACACTCGCACCGTCCCGAGCCCTCCTCACAGTTGCCAGTTGAATTGTGGAGATCGCAACGGCACGCTGAAATTAAGAAAACGTTATCTCTGGCACACAGGACTCGGACGTCAAAAGGATGTGAGAAGTCAGATATACATTTCGGTTATAAGTGTATATTACTCGGATATATTAGCCTCATCATCATCATGTCAGCCGAAAGACGTCCACCGCTGTAAAATAGGCCTCCCCCACCCATTGGCCTACGGAATCATAATTCAAACATTCGACGAGTAGTTAACTTATAGTACATTACGATACAAGTCCAGAAAACAGGAAATTCGCAACGAGTGGTGATAAATTAAAACACGACCGAAGGGAGTGTTTTAAATCGACACGAGTTGCGAATTACCTATTCGCACGTGTATCGTACAACGTTTTACAGTACATATGGCTCTTTAAAGTTTCGACATATGCACGTAATGTGCGGTAAAGTAGCACCATATGTACTGTAAAATAATTATAATTATAACCCACAGATATTAGAGAGAGCAGATCCACTCATTCAAGTTGAACGATTTCCATACATCTGAACTATTCTCACTAATGCACAAATCAGTAAGTTCGAGAGAGACAGATAACTGATAACTGACAGGTCTTGAAAAAGTCAGTGTCTCCGTTTTCATAACTGCAAATTGTACTGAACTGACGTTTGTGATGTTTGATTTATTTGGGATTTGACATTTGGTTAGCCTTTAAGCGGATACAGTTCGCAAAATATGAATTCCTTACATTTTATAGGCAGTGACTGTTTCGTTCCGTCAAAAAAAAAAATCGAAGCGAGCTTCCGTAAAAGCGACTATCTCAAACGAAATGGAAACAAAAGAACCTTATAATCCCCAGCACCTAAGGAGAAACAATACGAGTATAGCGGTATTCACGCAGTTTCAAACCACATCAAATTCATGCTAGAAAAAACCGGCCAAGAGCGTGTCGGGCCACGCTCAGTGTAGGGTTCCGTAGTTTTCCGTCCGTCACATTAAGTTGACATATTAAGTACAGAAACACAAAACCTTTGAAAGCACGTCATTTCATTGTGATTTTGTAGAAATGACAGGTACATAAACACCTGTTTATACGGTTAAATTACAAACTTAGTTCAGAAATTATTTTTGTAATTTTTCAAAAACTATTCAACCTATCAAGTTTAAAATAATTTTCCTACAAAGTTTTTATAAAGTTCTACTTTTGTGATTTTTTTTATATTTTTAAAACTTATGGTTCAAAAGTTAGAGGGGGGGGGACACATTTTTTTTTACTTCTGGAGCGATTATTTCCGAAAATATTAACATTATCAAAAAATGATTTTAGTAAACCCCTATTTATTTTTAAATACCTATCTAACAATATATCACACGTTAGGGTTAAAATGAAAAAAAAAAATCACTCCCCACTTTACGTATAGGGGAGGTACCCTAATAAAATATTTTTTTCCACTTTTTATTTTACCACTTTGTCGGCGTAATTGATATACATATTAGTACTAAATTTCAGCTTTCTAGTGCTAACGGTCACTGAGATTATCCGCGGACGGACGGACAGACGGACGGACAGACATGGCGAAACTATAAAGGTTCCTAGTTGACTACGGAACCCTAAAAACAAGTTTAAGCATTTTTACACTCAAATGCATGTGTAGTTTAGGAGTTACTATGGCAACCTTCTGACTCCATCTTTAGATCAGCTGGCTCCGTGGTACTATTGCATTGTCGATAAACTTACAAATGTATCCTATGTTTCATCGGTTGAGGATAATTGATCTAAAATTTAGTTAAAAGATTTATCCCAGAATCATTTAGTTTTGCAAATCCCGTTTGTGCTC
Source organism: Notocelia uddmanniana (assembly GCA_905163555.1). Taxonomy (NCBI): domain Eukaryota; kingdom Metazoa; phylum Arthropoda; class Insecta; order Lepidoptera; family Tortricidae; genus Notocelia; species Notocelia uddmanniana. The sequence continues at coordinate 71,577,051 of LR991052.1, forward strand.
GCGTAAAATCTCCGCACTTTAGATTTTTTTTAATATCGCCGTCGACGGACACGCCTGGGAAGACATCAGCATGATCCAATACCAACCAACAGGGCAAATTAAACAAAAGCTTGTAACAAACCACTTACGTCTGCAAACGTCGATCTGATCCCATCTCCTCCCATGAGGCCTGTAGTACGTCGGCTTGCACTTGTTGCAGTTGATGCCGTCGGTGTTGTGCTGGCAGTTCTGGCAGACGCCACCGCCCTCGTATCGCCCGCGAATGTCCAAGGACAGGCGCTTTTCATCGACGACTGGCTCGTAGATGCACTCTGTGCTGTGGTTGTTGCAGTTGCATGCTAGAAAAAGTTTTTTTTCTGTTTACGGTGGCTATGGTGAAGATGCTTTTAGGCTGCCTAATGGCACGCTAAACGCTTGTGATGCTAGAAAAATCACATGCGCGCTGCCGGCTTTTTATTGACTTGAGGATTCATTGTGTTGACTGCTAGAGATATAAGCAGGTTGCTCACTCAGCACGGCGCATGCTCGGGAGCTCTGGCAAGTAGTGCTCTAATTATGGCTGCGGTCTTCTGGAGGACAGAGGTACCTCCCCAGTTTTAAAAGGTCGGCAACGGCATGTGGCGTCCTTGCAGATGCAAGCTTCTAAAGGCTACGGTGACCGCTTACCATCAGGCTGGCCGTATGCTTAAAAAGAGCTACGTCATCGAATAGACGACCGTCATATTTATGTGCCACAATGGACATACGTTCGAATTTATTGTGTGCGGTTTTTTAAGTGGGATGATGTGAAAATGAATGCACAAAGGCGATAGATTAATAATTCCTAGGTCAGAGCGCGCCATATTTAGAAGTCAATGTCTTGAACATAGTGCTTCTTTAGGAATTCCGGCTATTTACTTGCTGGTAACGTAACATTAAATAAGGAGAAAGTAATGACGATCGCAGTATTCGCCCTCATAGATTGACAATTACGAAATTTATAATGTAATGCAAGTGTATGAAATAAATAAATATTAATATCATTGTTACATGTATCTGTTCTTCTGTTAAATGAAAATACATCACTCGCTGAGCAGCTTTAAATCTGTGCTGTTACACCAATTAATAATATTTCTTCTTTTATATCTCACATAATGTAACAGCACGTAGAAACAAAATAATTACAAATACACAGTAAATCATAGATAAAATAAAACAACATGCAGTCACTTCGGTACATCGGGTCAAGTCGGGTATTGTATTGGGTATGTAAGAGCAAACTTTAAAACTTGGCCGACTTACGTCGAACTTGAATCGGCCCCCAAATTGAGAGAATCTCCTCTTTTGTTCAACCCTTGAGGAGCATTATTAGCAAAATCATTGCCTAAGGAGTATGCAGTTGACATACGAGTACATTCGCAAGCAACTTTGTCCAGATGCTTCCCTCATTCTTCAAACGCTGGGCAGCATTTGTTGCCCTAAGTTCTGTTAGCTAATAGACTAGGTATAGTAGACTTACGTTCGCACTCAAATCTGTCCCAATTCTGCGAGATTCTCCACTTCTTCTGCTCAAACCCTGGGCAACACTGTTCACACTGGGACCCGCAGGTGTTGTGGCGGCACTGGCACACCAGGATGTTCTCACTCTCAGTTTTAGGATCACAAGTGTCAGCGTGGCCGTTGCACATACAGCGACCGCCGATACTAATGTCCTTTATACTGTAGAAGTACTGTGAACGAAGGTTGATGGTGATATTTCAATGGTCGGATTTGACTATTGGAATTCAGAAATCAATGCTAACACGGATCAACACGTTAATATAAAAAAGTTAGCTATTCTACTTACATATACAGAATTATAGAGATCCCAAAAACCAACGCCAAGCTTAAAAATGCCAATAGCAACTCATAAGCTACCAGGTTAGGGAAACTTGACTTCAGTCAAAATTGTTAGTTTTCGAGATATCCTATAAAATCCGTGGAGGAACACCTCTTAAGTATTTTACAATAAATGTCAAATGTGCTTAATCTGACACCTTACTCGTACTTACTAAATCAGTCATTTCGTCTTGGAGTAAGTTTTAGGGACACTCTGTAAAATTATTGTCTTCTAGACTGAATATATGCATAATAAGGTTAATTTGATGGCATAAGTACTTGTAAATTCCTATGAGTAGTTGTCGATAACAACATTAAAATCTGTGAATGCACTGATTCAATAGAAATACAAAGAGTGATCGAGAATAACTGAACAAAAGTGATCAGCATTGATGTAGTCAGTAATTAATTGTCCTCTTGAGTAACTATGTACACTCTGTATCTGATTGATAACTGCCCCACTCAGTATTTATTTGGTTAAGTGATATCTGGTTAAAAAGAAGCGTTTTATATCAGGAATTCAAGAGTAGATTATATTAAGTGGACACATCTTACGTTGCCTGCCTCCCATCACTTTTATATTAGCGCCATCTTAGTAATGGAACTAAAATTGAAAACGTTGAATGTAGAACAGCCAAATGTAAGCAAATGCAAATGTAAGCTGCCAAAAAAGAAGTATCCACTGCAAAATCTGTCGCTACTTTTTTAACCAGTTATTCAGTAGGGGCGCAGGTCTATTCAGGCATTCCTGAGTGATTATCTACTGCTCATCATCATCATATCAGCCGAAGAACGTCCACTGCTGGACATAGGCCACCCCAAAGAGTGTCACAATGACCGGGCAGGCGCCACCCACATCCAGTAGATAATTAATAATAATAATAAATATTATGGGACATTTTTCACACAAATCGAACTAGTCCCACGGTAAGCTCAATAAAGCTTGTGTTATGGGTACTAGACGACGATATATTTAATAGCTATATACTTAAATACAAAGAAAACATCCAAGTCTCAGGAACAAATGTCTCTGCTCACCACAGAAACAAATGCCCTTACCGGGAATCGAACCCAGGACCTCTAGCTTCGGAGGCAATGACACTACCAACTAGGCTAAACAGGCCGACATCACTGTAGGCCGTTCCGTGTCCGGGCTGGCCCGTTGCCTTTTAGCCGACGTTTCTGACGTTTGACAGCCGCTCTAGCTACGCAGCCGGTCTTGGCCTGGCTCGGAAATGGCACGGTCTAGTGGAAGTCATCCTTAAGTCCAGTTGTACTTACTCTCCTAGTGACGGTGGGGTCTTGTCGAGCCACGGACATGAGGTGACCGAGCAAATTCTTAGTTCTCAGCAGACGAAGTCTGACGGTGGTGGCTCTGGTCCAGTCTTGCAGCACCGAGGAGTTGAAGTAGTTGAAGGCCGACGGACGGTAGTTGAGCAGTGATATCGGGATCTGTGAAATTGTTTTTTTTTTTTTTTTTAATTAAAAATGGGATTGCTCTTGGCCAGCATCTAGCCAGGGGGCAAAGATGAGGCCGACGATGAAGCGAGCTCACCCAGAAGATATTTATTCATTGCCTAATTTATTGATGTCAAATACGTTCTCTCATCGGATAGACAGGACAGTATTGGTCGTGTACGGTAACTTTAATGGAATAAGTTAGATAGGCTCACTTTTTTTTTTAATTCTTTCATGCAACGAAGTTAACCTAATTAAACCTAATGTGTAAACTAATTTTGTATTAAGATTAAAATTCTAAATTTCAAATTAATGGGAAAACATGAAAAATTCTGTGCTCCAAGCAGGATTCGAACCAGCGACATTTGGCATACGCGGCCAATCGCTCTAGCCACTGAGCTATCGGAACAATCAAGCTTGGGCACGAAATTCCTCACTATAATTCCCCTTACAACGCCTTAGGGAGGTGTAAGTACAGCGACATCTACCTTGGAAGACTTAGGCTTCCTTTAAACGGCACCAACGTCTCAAATTTTATTGGATGACATTTTCCCTTTAATTTTTTAATTTGTAATCATTTGTATTTTGCTGTTTGGACTTACCTCACCACCCGAGAGCGGTACGATCTTGGAATACTCCGTACTGCAAATCACTGAGTCGTCTCTGGTAATAGGTTCCAAACTTTGAGCTCCGAAATATCTCTCGCAATCTCTGCAAAATATAATAATGGCAACTTAGAAGAGCAACAGGCAACCCCAAACATTTTTGGTTCTACGTTTCTATATCTCAAAAACGGCAATCGGATTTTCATAAAACATGTCCAAAAACCACTAGAAACATGCTTTTAAATAAAAACACAGCATTTAAAATATGGTACCTACATACCGCGTTTTTAACTGTAATTCTGAGATAAAAAAAGACAAAGTAAATCATCATGATCCTCCTAGCGTTATTCGCAGTACAGTTGCATCCTGGAGGATGCCTGGGGTCCGCAGAAGACAAAGACATAGTAAATACTCAATTCAGTTTAACCACTGATGCAAAACTACTTTAGTACTTGGTTTGCACCACAAAGGCTGATTTGCGTATGAACAACCTGATAAAAATATATAAAGACTGGGTGAGTTTGGGGCCACGACAAAAACATGAATGAGAAAAATTTAAGAAGATGGTTATACTGAACCACTTTTCCAATGGTATATAATCACGAAATGCTAGCTATGTGTAAATTAACGGTTAAAGTATGGAATAGTACCATATCAGCCGAAAGACGTCCACTGCTGGACATAGGCCTCCCCCAATTTCATGGGGGGTAAATGCCATAATCGCCACGCTTGGCATGCGGGTTGGCGATCGCAGTATCTCCACCGCACTTCAGGGATGCTGCTGCCCATCCCCCGGTGGTCTTGGCCGTAGTTTAAGGACATACCCGGGTCCAGAATAATACATAGATGTAATTTGCGAGTTATTAGATAATCTCATGGAAAAAAGTTGTTCAGTATAACTATCTTCTCCTCTTTTTGTCATTTTTGATCATGACCCCGAAATCACCCATATACATTTGATAAAGGAGCAGTAAGTCTGCATAGTATGAGCATATAATAAAGAGGGATGAATGTCATATTGATAAAATAATGTTAGGGTTGAATTTCGAAGGACGAAGAGCGATTAAAAGGCCCAAAAAACGCTGGATGGATTGTGTGATGTGTGAAAGAAAGGAGTAAGCGCTGAAGTGACAGGATAAGGGCAGGAAGATGATGACATTTGATTAACAAAATAATAAGTAACGTACTGTCTAGAATCAGAGAAGTACTGCCACGGTCTGAAGGTCTTGCCGTAGTCCGTCGACTTCTCCAACGCCCAAAGCCCGGGTCGCGGCGAGTTACCCATCTTAACAAACACATAGGCCACATGGAACTCCTGTAATAGAATAACACGTTTATATGTCAGTGGGGTATGGGTGTCACCCGTAGCTGAAATAAATAGAGGCGTACCTCTCTTTATTTCAGCGAGAGGTACGCCGTACCGGAATTCGCTCATATTTTGGAACATCCCAGCTGACAGAGGCGTCTTTACCTATGGTGCAGGGTGTGCGTTGCACACGGGTGCAGCAGTCCTAGGGGGCACCGAGCGCCGCTCGCTACGGGCGCTTCATGGGCTAGTGACGCCTCTGCCAGCTGTGGAAATACTAGATTACCGTTGGGTTCAAGCCAAACGAGCGTAATTTTACGACTTGTGAGCTGTGTAAATTCTGCAGTCGTCATACTTACTATCACCGAAATTTTTGGTACTTCTCATGGGTGTTTGGGGGTAAGCTGTATGCGGCCATTTTAGAACTATTTACAAAAGTATGGTATTACTCTTATTACTTTAAAAATATTATTTTATAAGGCTGCTTTTTTGTACTAGAAAACAAAAGATGCAAAGGTTTTAAAAAGTGCATATGTCCTAAATTATGTGACCATATTGTCCAACCAACATTATATCTGCAACGCAGCAACTATCGTAATTATATATTTACCATGGAATTTTTCGCCTGTGTACCCAAGCCCACGCTTTTATATCTACAAACCCAAAGTGACTCAAGTCCTCGTGGATGCTCAGACCATTCGATGTCGTAAGCTGATATAAATTAACTGCAAAATGGCGTAACAGGAAATGGGCTTAGGGCCGTTCTGGCGTTAAGGTTTTATTTATCGACCGGTGATATAAGCCGCCTAGAAATACTTTTTATTAGCCTTATTACGGTGTAATCAATGTATATGCGACTAAAGTAGCACCAGTGCGCGTCAGACTTCAAGAACGAGGTTTCGGTGTCAACACTTTTCAAGGTTTCAGCTTTAAATTTTTTTGTAGGTATCGTTTCCTATATACGGACCCGGGTATGTCCTAAAACTACGACCAAGACCACCGGGGGATGGGCAGCAGATTCCCTGGAGTGCGGGGGAGATCGAGAGTGGTGATTATGGCATTTACCCCCCATATAGGGCAGACCTATGTCCAGCAGTGGACGTCGTACGGCTGATATGGTGGTGGTTTCCTATATAATATACTGATTAAAACACTAGTGGCTATGAGAGCTGTACACCTAAAAATTTAAAAAAATTGACTCGACAAAAAAATCTATGCATGTAGTTATTGACTCTGCTCACAAAATTTCACGAGAAACAGTTGACAAATGCGACCTGCAGAGGAAAATAACCTAAAACCCAGACATTTGGACATCTGGACCTCCGAACATACGAACGTACGAAATCTTTTTGTTGAAGCTGAAGCGGATACCTTCTTTTGTCTTGAGAACTTCTAACAGTGAAGTTGACCACTCACTTGACAAGCCTAATCCCAATAAGATCTAGTTTCCCCCTTGTGTTGGAAGGTTAGATGGCAGTGGCTTCCGTAAAATTTAGTGCCTACGCCTTGTTAGGATAAGGTAACGGACCCCGTGTATCCTTCAGGGTGCAAGAGCTCTGGGATAGGGCTAGTATGATGATGGGGCAGAAATACACACTGTGGAAGCTTAGTAACAGGGACCCCACCTCTTTAAGCGATTCCTTTTTCTACCAAATCCAATTGGGCCAATTTTTCAAAATGGCTCTTCAAAATGACTGGCCCAACGTAGAAAATGTCAAGTTTGTATTGGCGTTCCTTCTCGGCAGTGGTCTTCTTATTCAGAAACGCTAGACTTTGACTTGTAAAAATGCCATTACGGCGTACTTGCATAATGAAGTTCATTTATCTCACTTATTTCAGAAAGGTGGTCCGTTTTATTAATACACCTTAGAATCTCTTTCAAGATGTACGGAGGTTCCCTCAAAGTATCTGGACATAATAGAGTTAATCGTATTCTGTCGATTAATGAAAGTACGGTACGGTTTCAGAGGAGTTTCCTCCCTCTGACGCTCCGATTGTGGAATGAGCTCCCTGCCGAGGTTTCCCCGTCGGACTACAGTATGGGGTTCTTCAAGAAAGGAGTGTATAATTTCTTAAAGGGCCGGCAACGCGCATGTGACACCCCTAGGAGTTTCAGGCGTCCATAGGCTGCGGTGACCGCTTACCATCAGGCGGGCCGTACGCTTCTTTGCCACCGACGTGGTATAAAAAAAAAGTAAATGACATTGACCGTACCCTCATGGTATATATAATAGAGGCATTGTATGTCATGTGACACCACTGTTTACGATAATATGAGCTTCCAAGTAACTATCAGACAACCCACGCTATCCGGTAGCTTGGCGACTGATGATGATTAAAACATTCAGCCATTTTTATTACGGTATTGGCGTACTGAGATAGCATATCACCCATATTTCTAGCGTTCTCCCAGTTTTATCTTAGAGGAGTCCGGTTTTACACCTAATCCTAAATTGGCATAGATACAGTCAACATTAAAAGTAGATGATCGTTTTAGTACTTTGTCACTTTCACTACTTTGACGCATCCCAACGTCGCAGTATTGTTACGTTAGTGCGACAAAGTAATAAAATGATCATTTAAATTTGCTGTTGACTGTACTAGTTTTACGAAAGGGACTGCCATCTGACCTTCCAAACTGGAGGCGTATGTTGACTTTTCTGTGGTTGGACCTTTTCATTATAAATACTATACACTCTTTATTGAGCACTTCATATAGTAAAACATCAAATACCTTCATAGAATAAACAAATTTATTTATCGTATGGAAATGAAATATGGTACATTACTACAGAGGCTGGGACGAAAGACATATAGGCCGAAGACGGATAGGTCTGAGGCGGGCAACCCCATATTTCCCGCCGAGGTATGTATAGTGCTTTACTCAAATATGCAATGAAATAGACAACAAAAAATTATATTTTTAATACGCATACACGTACTGTGTTAATAATTAAATTACTTTTATCTAAATCTCGGCTTACAAAGCAGTGACGCTAGCACACGTGGCCAAATATAGTCACGGCAGGTCGTCGACCCCGGTCACTTCACTCCCAGGACATAAACCTAAATTTAGACAAGGATAGCTGCGCTTGCGCACCGAAGCCATTGTACAGTCGCCATTAAATATGTATCAGTACTCTTAAAACGCTAAAAATATAAAACGTCAGAACATGTATTTCTAATGCCTTGATAATAGAGTCTTGTTCAGATATTTTTGATCAGTTTCATCGCTCCCATATAATTGATAGTGACTGTATTTAATAAAAGTGTCATGGGTATATGACCGAATTTATGAACCTTAATTAAGTCATTTAATTCGTCTATACAATTTCATTGTATCCATTGTGACAGTAATTTATTTACTTATCTATTTAACAAAGGTCCAAAAATTTATTTTTTACCCTCTTTTATCCTATCTTACCAATCTATTTCTATCACCCTTAACAGTTTCCATTTCGTCCTCTTTTCAGCACTTCATCGCTAACGCCTCATTTAAAAGATTCTAAATTATGGTCAAGAGCAATGAAATACACATTGCCATGAATTCCGTTTTAATTGCTCCAGCCCAACCGACTCGTCCTCACCTGCAACCGTCAAATTTTGACAGATTCCATATAAAAACGGGAGCAGAGCCACGATGCTCATTGGTGGCAGTACGGTAGTGGGAAATAAGCTGCAGAGCTTAGCACACAGACGCAAAGTAGCATGTCTGTGCGTCTTCTACAAACTGTACTTCGGTGAGTGTGCTCAGGAGCTCCATGAGCTCATACCGCCTTCCCCCTTCTTCCATCGGACATCCATACGCACGGCTGGCTACCATCCTTACCTGGTCGAAATTCCTCTAATTCGAACCAAGCGCTTTGCATCTTCTTTTATAATGCGCACTTCTAAGGCTTGGGATTCTCTGCCGGCGTCTGTATTTCTGAGTTCATATAACCTGGACCTTTTTAAGGCAGGAGTGAATAGGCATCTTCTGGGTCAGCTCGTTTCATCGTCGGCCTCATCTTTGTCCCCCGGCTAGATGCTGGCCAAGAGCAATCCCATTTTTAATTAAAAAAAAAAAACGGTTGAGGTGAGAGGTAAGGAAGTGTCGGTTTGTAAATAACACCCCAAGGCGTATTTGTTAAAAGTTTCTGCCAAAAATTTCATTTTTGTTACAAGCTTTTATTGCCGACTGCACTTTTCCACAATCATCAACCTCGTTGAGACGGTTTAAAGGAGCCCAAACACGATGGGTTTATCTTGTGTAGTTTAGGAATTGCTATGGCCACCTTCAGTCTTTCTCGTCAGATCAATTCCGTGGTACAATAATATTGTATTGATACTGAACTTACATAATTGAGTTGGGAGAAAGGCTAATTAGACTGTTTGTCCCTGACGTCCCTAGAATCACCCTGAGACCGCGCGCTCGGCCACTGTTAGCAGTGTCATCGGCGCGCACTGTAGCACACAGAAACTCCCCGCTAGTCCGTGCCCTGACCCTACTGAATGCGCTCCTGGTGTCAGCGCCTGAGTGTGACCTGCTTGCGTGGAGATGGTCGGCCGTATGCCAGGAGTGTCTGAAGGTTTGCGAGATGATGGATAAAAGGGTGTCTACTGTTACAATGTAAGCAATAATGTACCTATATGTGTGTTATGTATGTAATATGTTGTTATATTATTCTGTTAATTTGTCTGTTACCTATGTAAGTACACAGTGTATTGGTCTTATGTATCCTATTGAATAAAAAAAAAAAAAGTTTGTAAAATTTCAGCTCAAGCGGAAACCGGAAAATGGATCAAATTTAGCTAGCAAGATTTGATTACAGGCGGGAAGTGAAAGTAAATATAAGCATGTAAAAAATAAGATGTTTGTCAATAACTGACCTGTCCCAAATCGATGGTAAGGTTGACCTCATTGTATTTCATCCCTCTTGATAGCGGTGGACTCTGCCACCTGGTCTCCAACCCGTCGACAGCGAACTCGGGCGGATGCCGGATCTGGTCGTTGGCATCACGACAGTACTCGCAGACCTGGAACAAAAAAAATAACTCTTATATTCCGCAAATAGGCCACAAGGACGATGGGCTGGCAACCTGTCATTGCAAGATCACATTTTCTCCATCTATAAACCTACAATTGCTAAAAGTGGCACTTAAAATTAATTTTCGTGTGCTCTGCCTACCCCGTTTGGGAATATGGGGTAAGTTTATGTATGTATGTAGGCCACAAGGTCGCTTTAGCAACCCATAATCTATGTCATAAACCATAAATACGGTTTAAGAAAAAAAATTTTTTTTCTTAAAAGATTTACAAAATCACTTACTGAGAAGACATAGTTATTAACTAAAGTCTAAATAGGTAGAAAGGTTAGCATGTAAACACGGCAAAAGACTACATAAGCCTGGTATTCCATCGCAAACAACAAGTTAATTCATTCATTTATTTCATAAACAATAAAAATTGTGTTTGAAAATACATACATTAAAATTAAAGTAAATTAACAATGTCAAAGTAAAAAAATAATAATATCAAAGTTATGAATAAAAATAAAAAAACAGTTCAAACAGGATTATGTTACACTAAAATTGAAAATTACAATAATTAAAAAAATTACATATAAATGAAATAATAATGCAGTTACATTGTCCAAACCATTATACAACTGAACACCCGTCATAAACTCTTCCACAGAATATAAACACTGTTTCAGCAGTATATATAACAGTATTTTTTAAGATTAGTTCCAAAGTGGAACGTAAATCAGAATAAAAGAAAAAATACACGGTAAATTCATCATTATATCAGCCGAATGACGTCCACTGTTGCTGGACATAGGTGCTCCCCTACGAGTGCCACAACAGTTGTCCTGCGCCGTCCTGAATATACCTAAATACTGTCTGGTATTAATATTCCAACGAACTATCGCTTGCTTTGTTAAAAACAGGGTTCGAAACATTAAATTAACTAAAAAAACAACATACCAACCAAAAAACAAAAGCCCTTTCAATCCAAGCTATTCATTTTTGACAACACATAAACATTTGCTTGCCACATGGTGCAAAAATGGCCGTCACAAATCAACATTTGCAGATAACAACGACTTTATGAGCAACAAAATCTAGCGCAGCCCTTACGTTTTTTAATGATACCAACCGCATTAGTATTTTTGTTGTAGAATCGCTTCCGAAGATGGCCGAAAGATCATCTTGCAACTTTAAACTTGTGCCGTGGCATATTTCGCGTTTGTTATTTATATTATGCAGTGGCAGTGGGCTCATCAAAATACTTAGGTTGACATTTTTAATCGCGCTATAATAGCATTAGGTAGTTTAGTCAAAGCAATGGCGCTAATGGACGATTCACATCAAACGGCTGGAGTCGGCGCGCATCGGACAAGAGTCTTAGGAATTCAAACCCTCCAGACAGAAGTTAGATTTCACATTTGAATGGGTTGCGAGCATCCGGTCGGCTGCCGCCGGCCCTGCCGCTGCCGTTGGGATGAAATCTAGCCTCTGTATGGAGGGGTCGAATTCCTTTGACTCTGGTGGCGCACCGACTCCGGCCATTTGGTGTGTATCGTCCAGTTGTCCAGTCAACCTCACGATATTTGAGCTCCCGAAGTGTCGTGGAACCACCCCATGCAACACGAACTGACGCAACTTGAACTTCGCTTTTCATACTTGATCGTCAGTTATCGTATGAAAAAAAAGGGAAGTTCATTTTGCCTCAGTTCGGATTCATTGCACAGGGAGCTTCCTTAACACTTCGAGAGCTCAAATACTGAAAATACACGTCATTGCTATTTATTGCTAGTTATTCTCACTCACAGCTCACAGAACACTTCCATCCAGATGTTCTGTGTTCTATTGTTAAGCTAAGCAAATTGTCTATTGTTATATTCCTTAAAAAGGTTAGGTTTTCTTCATTTGTACCGTAAAACGGGGTGAGTATGTTTCGCGGGGAGAGGTGGGTTATGAATGGGGAGAGAAAGTTTGAGAGGGGGGTGAGAAGGGATTTTAAGGCTACTGCTACAAAAATAATGTATTCCAATTTCAAATGGAGCTATAGTAATACGCATAATAAAAAAATCGATCCAACAATCTTCCAAAATCACCTTTGTATGAAAACCCCTCTCACCCCAAATACGAGGCACTACGGGGTGAGGTGGGTTTTCCTCTTTATCGTCAAAGTTATGAAATGGAACTACCCAAAATAAAATAAAAACTAAAATCTAACGTCCGGAACACTTATTATATATACACCATTCAGTTTTCATATGTAAAAATAAAATGTTATCGAGGTTTGAATTTCAGTTTTGACCCAATTCACCCCATTTTACGTTATAGAATAAGTCGGGACAAGTGACAGACCTGTGTGACAGACATTCTCATCCCTCTGGGGACCAATTCTCGAGTTCGATCGAGATGATCTCTATTCGAGATTCCATACAAGTGTCTCTAACATTCCATACAATCTCACGATAGATATGCATCTCGCTCGGACCGAGAATTGGCCCCCTGGTTAGGTGTGCCTTTCATCAAAAATATCAAAATCGACTGATATTGCACAACAAATGACATCTTACATATAGCGATACCGTATTTCAGACTAACTAATTACGGGGTAAAATTGTTGTTATTAGTACACAGAACGATACAAGAAACAAAATAAAACAAATTAGTGCTTAGAATTGCAGAATAGTCAGAAGTCAGCAAAAATGAACCGTTTTATAAAGTGACTAATTTCGTGCTAATTTCCGAAGTCTAAAACGTAAAAGTGATTTAGGTACATTAAAATTGTACTGATATAATGACTATATTTTCTTGTACGGTGTACAACGTGGACTATTTTGGCAAGGGAAAGAAAGGATCGATGCATTCGAAATGTGGTGCTGGCGAAGAATGTTGCAAATACCGTGGACTGCCAAACGCACTGTGTCGATCCTCACACAACTCCATATAAAAGACTGCCTATCCGCTATATGCTTGCGCCGTATTTCATACTTTGGCCACGCTGCGAGGCGCGGAAACAACAGCCTCGGGAAACTGGTCATAGTTGGAAACGTGGAAGGTAAACGATCCCGTGGTAGATCTCCAATTCGATAGACCGACCAAGTTAGGGAGAAGAACGGCAAGTTCTACGATGTGGTGCGGATGGCCACTAACAGAAGCAGGCGGAAGCAAGTCGTACTGTTCGTCGATCTTCAGTCATGAAGGAACGACTACAGAGATAGGTATGCATGCAGTTTTCTGGTTGCAAATGTTGAGCTGAGCGCGTCTACCCGTTCTCAAACTCCCTGGCAGTTACTCGCTCAGCATTGAAATATACGGAAATTCAGTTTTTCGTTGATTATATATATTCCTCCGTGTTATAATCGATTTTCAACTTTTTATGTCACCTATCGTTTTTATGTCACCTATCGACAAGCAAGATGTGAACGTGATCGGTTGAAGCGACCAGGAGAAGTACAAACTTAAACGAAATACATCCGTCACCTAAGAAAGAGCTTCACTTCGCTCAGCTCAATGAGTTGGTGATGATGCGACATGTCTGAGACTTAATTTTCTATTTGGCATTACGATTGAGATTGTATGTTACTTGTATGTAGATATTTTCGACACAATTCAAATATTTAATAAATTACTAGGCTGATAAGAAGGTCATGCGTAGGTCACTGATAAAGTTTGAAGATATTCTTCATAGTTATTTGTTACGCTCTTCTAATATACTCGTATTAGTATAGTTTGTGTACGGACAAAGTAATCAAAACTTTGGAGACACTGCTTTATTGTCCGAGCGAGCGAAGCATCTCCGTTTCAGCGTGGACAATCATACTCTTGTATATTGGGATTGGTCCGGCAGGTCGCATTTCACAACTGATTCGCGGGAAATTTTGTGAGCAGGTCTTTTAGGTAATATGGAATATTATCCCCGTTTCAGCTAGGGCAGAAATGCTTCCGTAAGGGTGGTATTCCACTCGTCCAATATCTTTGTCCAATTTCTTTGTCAAATCTTTTATCAAAGTTCTTTGACGGAGGCCCATTCCACTCATCCAATCTTTGTCTAAGTATTTTTTTTTTCATGCATAGCCATATTGATTTAACTCTCATCAGAATCTTTGATCAAATGTCGGGGTCCCATCCAAGTTCGATGAAATCATCCAATTTCTTTGATCAAAGATATTAGACAAAGATATTGGATGAGTTTAATACGGGGTGGTATTCTACTCATCCAATAACTTTGTCAAATCTTTGATCAAAGTTCTTTGACGGAGGCCCATTCCACTCAACTAATATCTTTGTCCAAGTTTTTTTTTTTTTCATGCGTAGCCATATTGATTTAACTGTCGTCAGAATCTTAGATCAAATGTCGGAGTCCTATCCAAGTTGGATGAAATCATCCAATTTCTTTGATCAAATGTATATTGGACAAAGATATTGGATGAGTGGAATACCTCCCTAAGTCTGGATGTGCAGATGTCCGGCTGTTCTCATTACAGGGCGATTTCTTACCCGATTCTCGTAAAAAAAATTGAGCAGGTTGGATATATTTTTTAAAGAGTCACTTTTTGGAAATTATGAAATTTGAAAAAATAATTAGCGAGATCTACAACCTTACAGATGCACTAGTTGATAATGCCATATGGTTGCTCAGACATTATTCAAACTTTGGGGACGTAATACATTATATACAACTACCTATATACCTACTAGTGGCTCTGTAAGGTATAGACCCTGAAAAGACCGCGCGATTTATATGTTGTTCCGTTTCAATACCCAAGGCGCCGCCATTTTTAATTTTTTTATAAACCGAATTTTCTTAACGAACCTGGTCAGAATTCCCGAGAATGGGTTGAGAACTGCCACCTGTAGGCGTAAAAGTATTTCTGCCCAAGGTGACGCTCCGCTCGCTCGGTCAACAAACACCTTATGAAAAACGTAGCCTTGTGTGTCTCCAGTAGCGAGATTGGACATAAGCTATAGGTGGTTCAGACAACAGAAAGGGATATCCGGACTATACTATCCACGCCGTGTCCAGGAGCACCGCCTTTATCTGACCCATGACCCACCCATCTAGCGAGAATTTCTCGAGGTTTTTTCGAGACTCTTTGCAATTAGACTGTTCGTAGAAACTATAAAATTTATTAATCATCATCATCATTCAAGCGTTACCCCAGCACAGGATGCCCGGGGTCCACTACCTAACCCCAAGAATTAACGTATTAGGCACTAGATTTAACGAAAGCGTCTGCCATCTGACCGTCAAACCAAGGAGGAAAACTTAATCTAATATTGGGATAAGGCTTGTCAAATGAGTGGGCAACTTGACTGTTAGAAGTTATCAAGCCACCCAAAGGCCTTTAACTTGGCTTAACTACTGATGTCGCGCCCAGCAGCCGGGATCATAGGCTTAGCGTGCCTTTCAAAGCATGGTACCACTCATGTTAGTGTTATTAACCACTCAAAGCGGTCATCCAAGAGTTGACGGCTGACATTGCTTTACCTCGCATACCGCACGCAACGCTCCCACAAAAACTTAATTATGTCGAGATGTTCATAAAAGCGAGCATCGAACCCGTTATCACAAACGGCGGCAGGATGAGATACGTTATCGCCGGTTTATAGACCGGGACCTTATCTCAGTGGATGCTAACCGCTTAATGAACAACGACGCTTAATAGTGGTCCGGGGCGATTCGCGGTTGAACCCTCATACAGATATAGTGAGAAATGCTTTGCCATCGATCGGTTAAACTCGGTATACGCTAAGTCCCGAAGTGACTATCAATCATCGTATTAAATTATATATATAGCTATCCATGCCGTGATCGGCAACGGCGACCCTAGCTAGCTACGAGCGTGAGCACGAATGTGGCTTGCAAAGCCGAACTTACTTTTAAAAATTCTATCGCAGGTGGGGCAGTAAAGCTGGCCAGATATATTATAGGTGTAATTATAGGAGGGTCTCGGCCGGGATTTACGTATCTGATGTTTCGCATCAAGATCAGTGAGACGAGCGTCTTCAAGGTTCTTTATGCTCGTTTTGACACGAGAACGCCATTCTGGCCGCAGAGCAGCATACTCCTCCCATTTGTCAGGTGGTATACCGCAGGTAGTTAGGCGCCGCTTAAGGACGTCCTTGTAACGTAGGTGCTGCCCACCTTGGTTCCGTTTACCAGCTGATAGCTGGGAATAGAAGACGGCTTTCGGTAGTCTGCAATCACTTATACGCCAGACATGCCCACACCACCTTAGCTGACCCATCATCAAGAGCGACTCTATGCCAGGCATCTTACAACGACGAAGTACTTCAGTGTTGGGGACGCGATCTTGCCATGTTATACGCAGAATGGAACGTAGACAACGTAAGTGGAACGTGTCTAGCAAGCGAATGTCGCCTTTGTACAAACACCATGTTTCCGAAGCATATAAAAGAATCTGAAGAACCATCGTATTAAATTAAACAAGTTCGTGTCTGTTAAATTGTTAATGTGAAACTTTATTAGTCAATAACAAATGTCAGAATGAAATCTGTTATATTTAACCACTACGCGCAACGCAAAAGAGGGTAACATGTATATATGTGGGTATGTCTGTGGCATCGTAGCTCGTCTATAGTGGTCGGCGGTTAAGAAGTCAATCCTGACATCTGCCATTTCCATACCTACCCCACCTACCTACCCACCTACCTACCTATTTACCTAGTCCCAAGAATTGGCGTAGGCACTAGTTTTTACGGAAGCGACTGCCATCTGACCTTTCAACTCGAGGGGGAAACTAGACCTTATTGGGATTAGGCTTGTCAAGTGAGCGGGCAACTTGACTGTTAGAAGTTCTCAAGCCGCCCGGAGACCTCTAACTTGGCTTAACGACTGCTATCATAGACAGCAACCGGGATCAACGGCTTAACGTGTCTTCCAAAGCACGGGAGCGCTCAGTTAGTAACCACTCAAAGCGGTCACCCATCCATGGACTGACCTCGCCCGGCATTGCTTAACCTCGCATACCGCACGCGGCCTCGCATACCCACAACACACACTGGTCAAAGAGCCTCGTCTTGAGACACTGCGGAATATTGGACGAAAAGATGTGTCGTAGCTTTCCGAATGCTGCCCAGCCGAGTCGGATTCGACGATTAACCCCTTTCTCGAAGTTGGACCTACCTAACTGGACAGTCTGTCCTAAGTATATATAATGGTCTACAACTTGCAAGTAAAAGTGTCCGATTGTAACGGGAGTTGGTGCTACGTGCTCGTACTTTCAAAACGAATGATTAAGTTTATTTCAGAATATCAAATGTACCGATTCTAGACGAATGAAGCCCGTAAAATATTGCATGTACAATGATAAAAGTCTCGCTGCGCAGTTCTTCCGTAAAACGTCCCAACAGAGTGGGTTCTTCATGTAAGTATGATGATCGAAGGCCGTAAGCAGAGTGGCAAAACGTGCAAGGCGGAAGGCCGAATATTCAGACAGAGCGGGCTTCTTATGTGAGGCCTGAAGCAGGGACGCGAGACACGCGAGGCCGACGGCCGAGCTTCCCGACAGAGTGGATTCTTCATGTAAAGTTGATGACTAACGGGCCGAAACGGAGTGGCAAGGCATGCGAGGCCGAAGTCCGAGCATTCAAATAGCCGATCATCCACACAGAGTGAAGTGTAAGGCTGAGGGCCGAAGGCCCGAAGCAGAGCGGCCGGCAATGCACGTGCGGCTGAAGGCCGAGAGTCACAATGCTTAGACATATAAACCGATAGACAAACAGACACGCATTCTTAAAACTGTTGAAATGTGTTCTGTTTCGATGCCAAGTGCCATTTCAATGTACAGATTTTCAACCCTCTACAGCTGTATTATATGTATACGGATAAGCAACTCGAAGTACGATTTTTTCTATGGAAATGTTAGTTTAACTTGTTTGTACCAGATGTCACTGGGTGCTATCTCTATCGCACTTGCATATTGAAGTGACAGGGATGCAGCGGTCGTGCGGTTAGTTCTTACTAAATACACAACGGCGCTACGATCTTTGTGGAGTATTTCACTGGTATCTCTATCTCAGTATACATATTGTACTTTGTGCATAGATCTAAGGTGCTTCAACCGTCAATGTTGACGATTGGGCTGCCCAGCCCAAGTGATCTCTTATATCAAACAGTTATTATAGTGTGAAGGGTCACCAATTACGTAAAAAATAATACACGACAAAATTAAATTGTACACCGACGATACAAATACTGCATTGAAGCAGCTGTTTTTGTATTTAAGCATATGAAGACAAACAATTCCAAAGTATCGCAAATTTATTTTGATTTACACGCAATAATAGACCTAATTGCTAAAAGGTTATGCTCAAAAATAGCGTCATCAATCAGAAGGAATTATGATATTTCGGCTTTGACATATCGAAACGTCAGCTTGTTTACAATACGTCAAATTCTGCTATGGCTTACGTTAAATTTATTGACACGCCGTTATACTCGTACTCCCAATTGGCTGAGACTTAAAGTTTAGAATGGCGTATGAGGATTTGAATCACCCCGTTTCATAGACCATATTTCCACCCCCGATTTCATCCCTTTGAGGGTGATTATCGGGACAAAAAGTATACTATAAGTGAATCCAGAAAACATACTATTAGTATACAAAAAATCATCTTGATTTGTTCAGCCGTTTTTGCGTGATTGAGTAACAAACATCCAAACATCTAAACTTTCGCATTTATAATATTAGTGGGATAATGCCAGTCAACGTCAAACAAATGTTATACATATACGCTAACGCTGACTGTATTTTCATATTAACGGAAAAAAACTTTCAGCCAAAAATTTGTTTTTGATACAATTTGCTTTCTTCTACAGACAACTAATCCTTGAGAGGTGGGCAGCAGCATCCCTGGAGTGCGGTGTAGATACTGCGATCGCCAAGCGTGGCGATTATGCGCCACGCTTGCCATGTGGGGTTGGATTATACCCCCCGTGAAGTTGGCGGAGGCCTATGTCCAGCAGTGGACGCCCTTTGGCTGTGATGCTGGTATGGTGGATGGCCACCTTCTGACTCCATCATCAGATCAGCTCGTTGCATGGTACCATGATATTACATTGTCGTTGAATTAATCCAAATATGCCAAACTACAGCTGATGAGGATAACTAGTTTAAAATTCATTTGCAATTTTGACTCGAACATGCATAACAAAGATTGCAAGTAAAATAATAGCTTGCATTATGACAAGGTGACATCATATACATTTCGCAGAGCAAAAGTCGCAGAAAAAGTGCTATATAAATACAAATATTGCCCAGAGTTCAGTAGATATTACATAGCGAAAACAGCTACGCAGAATAAAAAAAGGTAATCGGCCAAGTGCGACTCGGACTCGCGTACCGAGGGTTCCGTACAACTAAAAACATATACTATTTATTAATTTGTTGGTAAAATATACGTCATAATAAAAAAAAAACACCTTTAATTAAAATTCAATAGTCAATGGGAAGTTAAAAAACTCTTCGCAACAAAATGTGGTGACCTAGTACAATAAAGTTCAATGGACAGAAAACAGACGGACACCCGCGTGTCAGCAATAGGGCTCCGTTCGGACCCTTCGGGTACGGCAGTCTAAATATGGCGTCCAGATAATTTTGAATACCACGTTTAGGGACCTATTGTCTTGACAATAGAGTATTTAATATGAATGCCATAATAACACCACTGCAGGTCACTCTCAACACAGCGCATCCTCAAGTCAATAAAGGGTCGGCAACGCACTTGTGATTCCTCTGGAGTCGCAAGTTTCCATAGGCTACGGTGTATTTTTTTTTCTATTGTAATTTCTTGCAACATAAACTAATTGCCGACCGAGATATGGCGGCTCCCATTGTGTATGCAAAGTTTCAATTCTAGCATGGCGTTTTAAAACGAGAGTGTAACTACGTTCGTATGGAGAATCGAGTTCAGCCGAGCGTACTGGGGACTCTTAACGGACATGAACGTGTCAACCATTTAATATGATATTTTTTTTATGTTTTTTTTTTATTTTTTTTATATGATAATTGATATAGCCACTTCGGGTCTAGTCGTAGGCATTCCGAGTTTAGCCATTGGGAATGCATTAATCACTGCATCTGTAACTAAGGGAGGTATTCTACTCATCCAATATCTTTGTCCAATATACATTTGATCAAAGAAATTGGATGATTTCATCCAACTTGGATGGGACCCCGACATTTGATCAAAGATTCTGATGACAGTTAAATCAGTATGGATACGCATGAAAAAAAATACTTGGACAAAGATATTGGATGAGTGGAATGGGCCTCTGTCAAAGAACTTTGATCAAAGATTTGACAAAGAAATTGGACAAAGATATTGGATGAGTAGAATACCACCCCGTAGGCCCGTATTAAACTCATCCAATATCTCTGTCCAATATTTTTGATCAAAGTAATTGAACTTTGATGGAACCCCAACATTTGATCAAAGATTCCGATGACAGTTAAATCAATATGATGAAAAAAAAAAGAACTTGGACAAAGATATTTGATGAGTGGAATGGGCCTCTTTCAAAGAAATTCGATCAAAGATTGGACAAAGATATTGGAGGAGTGGAATACGACCCTAAGCTTTATTGACAGTATTGACACTTCTTACCGATATATACTACCGCTCATAATTATTTAGGCACCCATACCTTTTTCCATACATCTGTATACAAAAATGACTTTCAGAAATACACTGCCAAGTCAGAGTCCCTTGACAGTTTTGCGTGCATTTTTCATTTTAAAATGGTAGATAGTTTTCTTTTTCCAATGACTTACTTAAATATTAATTGCTGGTTCATACAAACACAATACACTTTTCTAAAAAAAGTATGGATACTAAATAATTATGAGCGTTACTGTAAGCCATAGCGGGTCTATTTATAAAGCCTTAATTGCCGTTTATAACTATAATAATACAATCGATATGACATGTAGGTAAATTATACTTAAAATGATTTAAGTTGGCCGAGTGCTCTCAGAGTATGCAGTTAAAAAAGCGACTTAATAGCTCGGATTAGAAGATTCAAAGTTCAATAACAGTTTTATGAAAGGTTGGAGATTTAAAATAATTTAGCTATATAACCATTTTTAAAATACACGACCGTTTCCTATCCTAGTTGACCGAGCGAGCGAAGCGTCTCGTCTCCGTTTCTGCTTTCGACTAAAATTCTTTCGTATGTCTGTCTGTCCGGATGTTCTCCTCTACAGGTCGCATTCAACAGATTCTCGTGAAATTTTGTGAGTAGGTTCGATAATAATATAGATTTTATTTGTCGAGTCTGGTTTTGCAAGGCTGGCTCACAGAACCACTAAATATTTATTGTTTTAAAGTGTTAGTTTCTGTGTATCATCATTACGCTTCAGCCTAGCTAGCACGGTAGCTTATACCGTCACGTTATATGGCTGAAATGTACTAAAACGTCCAATAAAACGCGATGGAATAAGCTATCGTGCTAGCTAGGGAGATTTGAGCGATAAAGGTGCCTTCAATTTGATATACTCTTTATAAGTATACAAATACGAATGTCAAATACTTAAAATGAGGCACAAGGTATGGTACAAATATATAATAATAATCACGCACATTCCACCAGCAGCTGGCACGCAAAATATAAAATAAAGTAAAATTGTAACCGGAACCGATAACACCAACATAGTAATGTAATAAGTATAACAATGTCAACACCATTACGAGTATGTTAAATAATTAGAATGTAAACGGTGTAGAAAACAATCAAGGTTCAATGTTTCAAAATTACAATTACTTAAACTAGAATACAAGAAATAGAGTGAGACCTACATCCCGTGCATTATTTTTGGATGTGACTGTTTGGATGTGGTTGTGTACGTATTTGTGGCCTTAAAAAATATATGTTATAAGTGATAACATAGCCATAATTATCTGCATACTTATGAAAGTGTCAGTTTACAATTGATATGATCATTATTAGGGTTCCGTACCCAAAGGGTAAAAACGGGACCCTATTACTAAGACTTCGCTGTCCGTCCGTCCGTCCATCTGTCACCAGGCTGTATCTCAAGAACAGTAATAGCTAGACAGTTGAAATTTTCACAGATTGTGTATATCTGTTGCCGCTATAACATCAAATACTAAAAACAAAATAATGATAATAATTAAGGGGGGCTCCCATACAAAAAAAGTGATAACTTAGCCCTTTTTCATGGCTACCACTCGCCGAGCTAGATCTCAAGAACCGTAACAGCCGCTATAACAACAAATATTAAAAACCTGCCAAATGCGATTCGGACTCTTGTTATAGATCATGCGGTACGGAACCCGTCGTGCGCGAGTCCGACTCGCACTTGGCCGGTTTTTATTATAGATCCACTGATAAAAATGCTGATATTTATAACAACGAACCTTTCACAACTTAAACATGGTCGATGTTTATAAAAAAGCGCAACTTTAGTCTCAAAACTCATGTCTAAGACTGACAATCAACTTGAAATCTCCACATGAACACGCCCTTGTTGCTATAGAAATAAAGCTCAATTCACTAACCTGCCCTTGGATCACAGTTTCATCAGTTGAACCGGTAAGCTCGCAATACAGCTCCTGACCAATATCTCCACAGGTAGCGGTAGCCGTGATTTTCTTCCCTAGAGCCAGATTAAGGTAAGGGGGGGTGAGAATCTCCCCCGCAACTCCGTGTAGGAGTAAAACTAAGATGGCCGCCCGCATGTTGAGCGCGCGGCGGCTGGGCGCTGAATGACGGGATGCGGCGTTGCGGCGATTACTAAACTGCGCCCGCGCCGGTTTTTTTTTGTGTAGGGTTTGGTTTGGAGGGTCGTGGACAGGTTTTTTTGGAACGGTTTGGCGTTTAGGCATAAATGGCTGTTGAGTGCAGAAATTTTGTGTAGATTTCGGTAACACCTGAATTGATACCCTTTAAAACGGGATTTTTTTTTGTTTAATCCAACCTTTACTACCTATACACCATTTTTTTCGCCGTACAGTATGAACTAGGGTATCGATATATATGTACATTTATAGAACTTATACGATATATATGTACAGGTATAGGTATAGACAAGCGCAACAGTAAGTTAACACTTTTTCACATTGTCACAATGGAATACGTATAAGATGCAAAAGTATCCATATGGACATCCACCATATCAGCCCTAGGACGTCGACTGCTGGACATAGGCCTCCCCCAATTTCATGGGGGGTAAATGCCATAATCGCCACGCTTGGCATGCGGGTTGGCGATCGCAGTATCTCCACCGCACTCAAGGAATGCTGCTGCCCATTCCCCGGTGGTCTTGGTCGTAGTTTTAGGACATACCCGGGTCCCATATGGACATGTTCTGGATTAAATTAATTTCATTTCATTTCATTAACTTACTTTTGCTTTTGACTATACTAGTGGATCCTTGAACTGTAGACCTCGCGCCTCACTATTTTATTCTAAAATGATTTGTAAACAAGTACATCTAAAAAAAAAACACCGAATTCAGACTTTTCCAGATCCCATCCTACTGCTAGTTGCCTCGTTTTTTTCAAGATCCCGTCATTAGATCCAGACTTGGTGACAATGGGACCAGCTAGAAAATATTTTTTGATATCGGTCGACTAGTCTCCTAGTAATCGGTGAACATGCATAAAAAAATATTCCGACGAATTGATAAGCTCCTTCTTTTTTGAAGTCTGTTTAAGAGGACTCTATGCCGCTTCCCAGCTGGCTGCGTTTCCCCTGATGTAAACATCGCGGTGACTCGCTAGAAAGCCATATTTATACCTAATTATCGAGCCTGCGCACAAATTTTCAGGATAATCAAAAGATAAATCCGATCAGTAGAGGAGAACATTCGAATAGACTCAACTCGCCATTCATCGGGACTTAATGAAAGCATATTTGCCCAAGCTGAAACGGCTTCACTCGCACAGTCAAGTAACGGTGTGTGACGCTTAGATATCAATTGTTTTTAACCGGCTTCAAGATTTCAAAAGAGGAGGTTATCAATTCGGTTGCATGTTCTTTTTTTCTTTTTTTTTTAACGTTTGTTTATAATGAAATATTATTTTTAATGAAATAAACTATTTTGTATTTTGTATTTTTGTATTTTTTTGTTACTCCATAACTCCGTAATTTCTTAACCGATTTGGAAAATTCTTTTTTTGATTGTAAGTTCCAAGTTGGTCCCGTTTTTGTAAAAATGCAGTTCTGATGATGGGATCCATGAGGAATTGAGGGAACTCCTCAAATGATTTTTGTGTTTTCATCAACAAATCGAGCATTATCATACAAAAATGTGACATTTGATAAAGTGGAACTGCTGATGATTATCAGAACAGAACTCTTAAAAAAGTTCACGTCTGGCGATTTGTCCTTCTAGCTGTGTTTGTTAAGCAAGTTCTATTTTCACGATTGATTTTTGTCATGCTCGAGTTCTGATGGTAGGGTCCATTAGGAATCGAGGGAACTCCTCAAATGTGAAAAGCACACAAATAGTAATTTAAGTATTTTCATGAACTAATCAAGCATTTTCATTCATAAAAGTGACATTTGATGAAGTGAAACTGCTGATGATGATCAGAACGGAACTCTTCAACGACGCGTAGTTCAAGTTTGGCGATTTGTTCTCTTCGTTTTGTTTGTCAAGCAAGCAAGGAATTGAGGGTACTTAGTCTTCTACCATTATAAACATACTTGTAGACATTTTTATTTTATTGTATGGAATCTAAGAGTGCACTATCTAAGTATAATAATCTTTCACCGGCCTCCCCCATTGAACTCGGTTTTTTTTTCTTAACAATTATTTGCAAATGATATTGGTAGCCTCTTATAAGTTTTACGCCACACCTTGCCAAAAATCGGCAATCAAGGACTGGACGCAAAGAAAACACAAAACAGAATCACACTGAATGTTGTGGCGATAACTTAAGAGGCGGACTGACTCCAAATGAATAAGGACTGATGATTAGCCTGTACAATGAAGAAAAACATGTAGTCCAAACCAAATGATCTATATATTACGCGAGGCCGAATTTTGTTTCTACACTCAATCATAGCTACAGTTACGAGGATAGCCCGATTTTGATAAATTACGTCATTACATTAAAATCGCAGGAGAGTAGCATAAAGCTTGTTATTTTTTAATTATTTTTCATAGAAAAAAAGAACATACAACCGAATTGAGAACTTCTTCCTTTTTTTGAAGTCGGTTATAAAAGGACTGAGTAATGTATTTTAAAGAACTACTGTGCGCTAACCAAGTTTTGTCCGCGTGACGTCACGTGACGTAAGTCCCGTTTTGTATTGTAATGACCATTGACATAAGATATAGAAATAGACACACAATGCCGAACATAAATAACTAAAAATGTGGCGCAAGATAACACTGACAGTTACATTCCAATAGCTGATAATAACGCTTCTTTATAGTCCGAGTCAAGATAAAAACTTCATACAAAAAAGAATTTACAGACGTTAGTATCAAGTGTCAAATTTGCAAACATAAGAACCAACATGATAAAAACTTTTTAGTAAAGTGCCACTGTCGTATACTGGCTACCAATGTTTACTTTATAAATGTCAAAAGTGAACAGTGAAAGTACCTAATGGAGTCGCTTTGGTTATTTAAATTATTTCTATATTAATAATATTTTTGAACAAAAAAAAAATATGAATAAAACATTCCATTACAACATTCACACACATTCTGTGTTTGTTCTTTTTCTGTGTTAGAGATTAAGATGTTTACCTTCATGAAACTCTTGAGCAAGACTATAGGTAGTTATTTCAAAAGTACTGACTTCTGCCATTGGAGCAGGATTTATAGTTTGCAAGTCATCGTCATCTATAAAACAAAGATACCGACTATGAACTTGAAAGATAAATTATTTAAATATATTAACGTTAAATTGATTTTTATAACATCAATTCATATAACTACTCGTATATGAAAATGTTTTCCTCTTCCTGATTTTTCACGCTAAAATTATATGATAAAACAGAATTTGAATAATGTAGTTTGAGTCGGGAACGAACGGACTTTCGTTCAAGACAGTTTTAGCAGTTGCAGTTAGTCGATTTAAGCCTTTACTGATCCTGTATATGTCGGTAATAGGGAAATAGGCCGAACACACAACACTCGTGTGGCTTGGTTTATAGAGTGCGTCACGTTTATTTTGCGCTAAAATAGCGGTCCATTCTGAACGTCGTCGCTGAGGATGTTGTGGAAATCTTGAATTAAGGCCCTCTAGTCCTGCGAGAGTAGGTATTTAGCGCTGTCCTGGCGGTGCGTGAACAAGCCCGCGCGGACGAAGCGACTGTGAACTCGGATGACCCCGCTAGCTTCATACTGGTCACAGTATAGAAATATAACTGTATTTTGACTTAAGAAATGCATTAATTATGATTAAACTTTAGTATGTCATTGATATCATTTTTTAATAAATAGGTAGTAAATAAATAATTTAAAGTCGAACTTACGGTAGGATCCATTATAATGAAAAAAAAACAGAATTCATAGTACAACCCTGAAATTCGTTATTTAATCTATGAAACCTAAGAAATATGTCTTATACCTCTCTACTCGATTTGTTTAATAGGTCATGCAATTTTTTATCTATTTGTGTTATATTTATACAGGGTGTTACATTTATTTGTCGTGTGCGTGTCATCGTCATCATCATCATATCAGCTGATGGACGACCACTGCTGGACATAGGCCTCCCCTAAAGAGTGCCACATAAAATACAGACAGAATATTTTTTGGTGGTTTAATTTATTCATCAAAAGTTATTAGCTCTCAAAGCATAAAAAACATTGCGAAGTTTTTACTTTTTTTCTATTTATGCGAAAGGTTACCGTATTTTTTAAAAATAAATACCAGAAATGATTTTTACATAAAGATGACAAAAGAATCAATATGGTATATAAAATGATACCAAACTTGCCACGGTAGCTATAACCTGGAAATGGGTAGATCTTATAAAAGAAGATTAGCTAGAAAGATAGAAAGTGTATAAATTTTAAAAGGGTCGGCAACGCGCATGTGACACCTCTGGAGTTGCAGGCGTCCATAGGCTGCGGTGACCGCTTACCATCAGGCGGGCCGTACGCTTGTTTGCCACTGACGTGGTATTAAAAAAAAGACGGCCGGAATTAATGTGTTGAAGCTCACAGCTTAAAAAAATATTCAACTGCAAAGCAGTACTCGTAGATCTCTTACTATATCTACAATTTCTGGTAATAAACATTTCATTTATAATTTTACCAACTTTGATTACATTTCTGGAGGGGTTCAGTTCAGTTGTTATACTGTCATTTTTATACTGTGGCACTATGACCATAATTTATTTGTTAATAATTACGCCTTTTTTCATTCGGGTTTTTATTGCCCTTCTTAAATAATTTGCAACCATTATATAAATTCGTCAAAAACTGCTTGTTTGGTGCACGAAACTGTCGCGGATAAAACTGACACAGGTCCGTTGTCTGTAAGCGCCAGCGCGCGACTGATCGGGCCTGCCGAGCCTCCGTGCTCGCGCATTTCGTAGGTATTTAAACATATTAATTCATACAATCATTTTATCTTTTTAAATTCTGCAAAAATGTCTAGAAATACTGAATGGCTTTAGTTTAGTTCAAAAACTTTATTTAAAACATCAATAGTTTAGTCGTCAGATTGTAAATGCTTTACAAAAAGGAGTAACTTTGGGGTCTCTTTCTATCGAGCGAAGTTCATTAGATCGTGTATCTGAGTGCAACTTTGACTAGACTAGATCCTTAAGTAAAACATAGAATTTTTTCAAATTTTTAAAACCCTTTTTCTACGTTTCGGGTTGTTTTTAGAAAACTCGAAAACGCTAACTCGCTTGACGACCTCCCCTTAAAACATAAAAACACAAATTTATATTCCTTATCAATTTAATTTAAAAAAATATTGACCTAATAGCGACTCCTTACATTTTGTTTCTTGATAACCTTTCATTTGAACTAACAAAATTATTTACTCAAAACCATGAAATTACCAGGACTTTACATAAATTTTGTAACGTTATCAAAATAACTAACCTAAAGAAGTATATTCCGTCTTTTTCCTTGTTTTTTTGTACCTTATAAAGCAGTTTTTCACAGCAGATTTCGTCATTGTTGGACAACTGTCACTGTCTGCGGTCCAAACACGACTAAACAGGAAAGTATTACCGCCCGAGTCGTGCGGGCGGTACTTTCACGGGGGACATTTTTGTGGGCTGATTGTGAATTTAGTTCTATAATAGTAGGTACATTAATGGTAATGACGAAATAAAATTAAACTCAAACCTGTAGTTAGTTCTTCAGCATGAGAAAATATTAGCTTTGAGATGGCTACAATATTTCCGCAACACTAAGAAAACGAATAAACGAGCGCTCGTGGCCCAGCGGCGCCCGCGTACCGCGTGCGGTATTCGAGGTTAAGCAATGGGCGAGGTCAGTCCTTGGATGGGTGACCGCTTTGAGTGGTTTGGAAGGCACGTTAAGCCGTTGATCCCGGTTGCTGTCTATGATAGCAGTTGTTAAGCCAAGTTAGAGGCCTCCGGGCGGCTTGAGAACTTCTAACAGTCAAGTTGCCCACTCACTTGACATTTGACAAGCCTAATCCCAATAAGGTCTGGTTTCCCCCTCGGGTTGGAAGGTCAGATGGCAGTCGCTCAGTTCGCTAAAAACTAGTGCCTACGCCAATTCTTGGGATTAGGTAGCGGACTCCAGGCATCCTTCAGGATGCAACTGTACTGGGAATAACGCTAGGAGGATGATGATGATGATGACTAAGAAAACGAATAAACTACAAAATAAACGGTATAGGTATTTACAAATTACAATGTTTACTTTACATAAATGACAGACGTACTCTGTCAGCTTTGAATTTTTAAAAAACTAGGACTTATGTTTTTATTTAGGCTCATTTATGTCAATTGATATTAAATTGTCACCATTATGAACGTGATGTAACAACAAATTATTTACCAAAAATAAAACTAATAAATATCCTACTTGGAATGTCGAAAACTTAAAAAACGTTTGCCTTCTGAACTGACATTTTCCTTCTTCAAAACTTCCATACTTACAAAGAGTATATAACCAATTCTGCGTTTGTTACTATAATCAAAGAGAATATAACTACTATCTATATTAATAATTTCGTGCAGGGGTACGGTAGACCCGAACGAGACCTGTCTCAAATTGAAGAACGTATAAAAATAACGATTTTTGAGTTGAACATATGTATCCGCAAAATTCGGATTGTCGCGTATTTTGCATTTAAAAGTGTTAATTTGATGACAAAACGTCGGCCATATTGCCCACAGACTATATTGCTATATTAAATTTGTTGGTTGACAGTGTCGGCTACGTTCGAAAATCGTGAACAATTTTTGCGTCCGGTATGTTGGCCAGGTTGCTGAGCTGCGTTCTGGGTGATGGGCCATCATCGCCCATTGTGTGGATTCGGCTAGCCGCGTCTGCAGCGTTTTGTTTTTGTAGTTTTCAAGCGTTCTATACACCTATCAGCCTAGCTAGCACGATAACTTATACCGTCACGTTATATGGGCGAAATGTATTAAAACGTCACATAAAACGTAACGGTATAATCTATCGTGCTAGCTAGACTGATTGTCACAACAACCGCCTTCAAAGCGAATGTATGGGGCCTGTTAAATGGATTCATATCACGATAAGATAAGTATCACGTGAATATTAATGCAGAATCCATACAAATTTGAAAACTGCGATAATATTGACACCCCAGTATTGTGATAATATTAATCGTGTAAAGGACACCACTTGAATGTTTGCTGAGTCTGTCCGCCATCTTAAAGCTGCGTCTCTATTTTGTTTGTGACAAACTACTAGGTGACTTATGGCTTTTAAACGTCTAGCAAAATTCTATCCCTATCTCGCTCTATCTTATAACTTAGTGGTACTGGGGGACTACTCCGAAATTCGAAATCCGAACTTCGTATGGTGCCGTCCCTTTCACTCATATAGTCTATGACAGGAGAGTGAAAGGGACGGCACCATACGAAGTTAGGATTTTGAATTTCGGAGTAGACCCTCAGCTCATGCCGTTCGCCGCGCTCGGACGTTAGAGGCGCTACTGCGAACCGAAAACGAAGTATCTGCCTCTCTCGCACATGTATATTCGAACGACAGAGAGGAAGATAGTTCGTTTTTGGTTCGTGGTAGGCCCTCAGGCGTCAACTTTAAAACGAATAGGGTATTTTACTATAAGAGAAATAAAATTCAAAATGTAATAAAAACCAGCCAAGTACGTCGGAGTCGCACACTGAGGGTTCCGTACAACTAAAAAACAAATGTGATTTATCAATATATTGATATTTTTGGTAAAATATACTTCATAATAAACATTATCACTTAATTTCAAGTTCATAGGTCGATGGGAAGCTAAAAAATTATATGTGTGACAGACAACACACGGAATGTTCTTTGACTTTCTTCGACCGTCGGCCACGCTCGGACTAAGGTGCTACCAACCGAAAACTAAATATATATGCCTCTCTGTCGCACTTGCATATTCGAGCGCGGAGAGGGAAATACTTCGTTTTCAGATCGTGGTAGGCCCTCTGGTCTGACGGCTCCTATTCCTGGATGGTGCGCGTATCGGAATGTGAAATACCTTTGGCAAAACGGAACAAGTTGTTAAATAGCTTCCATTAATTGGAGAAAATATTACCAACTGTTATTATTATCACGTGAAACACTGAATATTGAAGCAACATCCATAGGGGCCTGTTACATGGTTATTATTATCACGCGATATACTCATATCACGATCCGTATCACGTGCAATGAATATTGAAGAAAAATCCATACGATTTTGAAAACCACGATAATATTGACACACCAGTATTGTGATAGTATTAAGCGTTTAACAGACCCCATACAATTTTAAAAATCGCGATAATATTGAGTGTAAAGGGCCCCACTAAATAGAATTTGGCGGAGAATAGAGAGCTGCTATCGCGAAACGAAAACGAACGAACATCGTGTATTTCCCTCTGTGTCGCTCGAATTTGCAAGTGCGACAGAGAGGGAGATACACGAACTTCATTTGTTTTTCGCGTTAGCAGCTCTGAATTCGCACCAAAAATATTGACTGGCACATCAATATTTAACAAGGCACATCTGAATTGAATTTTAATGAACGATTAGTATTTTAGCTATACAAATCAGTACTGATTACGGTGTCAAATTTTTTATGTGCCTTTAAATACTACCCTTATAAAAATGCTTAGGATTAACTTGCAAAGATACTAGCCTTTGCCCGTGACGTCGTTTGCGTAATCTTTTACTCCCAATTCCATATAATTCCATTCCATACTTTTATTCCCAATCCAGACTACAGACTATATTTCTATACGATTCGAAGTTTCATCATAATCCGTTGTTGTAATGTTTTTATTTTATACATTTTTGTACACTATTTCTTTCGTCGTTTGCATAACTGTCACGAATAAATGTTTTGTTTATTTCTTTCTTATTTATTTCACCCGAGCGAAGCCGGGCTGTCATCTAGTCTTCTATATTAATAATTTCGTGCAGGGGTACGGTAGACCCGAACGAGACCTGTCTCAAATTGAAGAACGTATAAAAATAACGATTTTTGAGTTGAACATATGTATCCGCAAAATTCGGATTGTCGCGTATTTTGCATTAAAAAGTGTTAATTTTACGACAAAAGGTCCGCCATATTAAATTTGTTGGTTGACAGCACAGACTACTAAGAAGATACTGTTGACAGCGTCGGGTTGGGTACGTTCGGAAATTGTAAACTATGTTTGCGTCCGGTGTGTTGGCCAGGTTGCTGGGCGTGGATTCGGCTAGCCGCGTCTGCAGCGTTTTGTTTTTGTAGTTTTCAAGCGTTCTATACACCTATCAGCCTAGCTAGCACGATAACTTATACCGTCACGTTATATGGGCGAAATGTATTAAAACGTCACATAAAACGTAACGGTATCATCTATCGTGGTAGCTAGGCTGATTGTCACAACAACCGCCTTCAAGCGAATGTATGGGGCCTGTTACATGGTTATTATTATCACGTGATACATTCATATCACGATAAGTATCACTTGAATATTGATGCAGAATCCATACAAATTTAAAAACTGCGATAGTATTGACACACCAGTATTGTGTTAATATTAATCGTGTAAAGGACACCACTTGAATGTTTGCTGAGTCTGTCCGCCATCTTAAAGCTGCGTCTCTATTTTGTTGTGACAAACTACTAGATGACTTATGGCTTTTAAACGTCTAGCAAAATTCTATCCCTATCTCGCTCTATCTTATAACTTAGTGGTACTGGGGGTCTACTCCGAAATTCGAAATCCGAACTTCGTATGGTGCCATTCCTTTCACTCATATAGTCTATGACAGGAGAGTGAAAGGGACGGCACGATACGAAGTTCAGATTTTGAATTTCGGAGTAGACCCCCAGCTCATGCCGTTCGCCGCGCTCGGACGTTAGAGGCGCTACCGCGAACCGAAAACGAAGTAGGTATCTGCCTCTCTCTTGCACATGTATATTCGAACGATAGAGAGGAAGATAGTTCGTTTTTGGTTCGCGGTAGGCCCTCAGGCATCAACTTTAAAACGAATAGGGTATTTTACTATAAGAGAAATAAAATTCAAAATGTAATAAAAACCAGCCAAGTGCGTCGGAGTCGCACACTGAGGTTTCCGTACAACTAAAAAACAAATGTGATTTATCAATATATTGATATTTTTGGTAAAATATACTTCATAATAAACATTATCACCTAATTTCAAGTTATGGTCGATGGGAAGTTAAAAAAATATATGTGTGACAGACAACACACGGAATGTTCTTTGACTTTCTTCGACCGTCCGCCGCGCTCGGACTAAAGTGCTACCAACCGAAAACTAAATATATATGCCTCTCTGTCGCACTTGCATATTCGAGCGCGGAGAGGGAAATACTTCGATTTCAGATCGCGGTAGGCTCTCTGGTCTGACGGCTCCTATTCCTGGATGGTGCGCGTATCGGTATGTGAAATACCTTTGACAAAACGGAACAAGTTGTTAAATAGCTTCCATTAATTGGAGAAAATATTACCAACTGTTATTATTATCACGCGAAACACTGCATATTGAAGCAACATCCATAGGGGCCCGTTACATAGTTATTATTATCACGCGATATACTCATATCACGATCCGTATCACGTGCAATGAATATTGAAGAAAAATCCATACGATTTTGAAAACCACGATAATATTGACACACCAGTATTGTGATAATATGAAGCGTTTAACAGACCCCATACAATTTTAAAAATCGCGATAATTTTGACACATAATATTGAGTGTAAAGGGCCCCACTTAATAGAATTTGGCGGAGAATAGAGAGCTGCTACCGCGAAACGAACGAACATCGTGTATTTCCCTCTGTGTCGCTCGATTTTGCAAGTTCGACAGAGAGGGAGATACACGAACTTCATTTGTTTTCGTTCGCCTTAGCAGCTCTAACTTCGCACCAAAAATACTGACTGGCACATCAATATTAACAATTGCACATCTGAACTGAATTTTAATGAACAATTAGTATTTTAGCTATACAAATCAGTACTGATTACGGTGTCAAATTTTTTATGTGCCTTTAAATACTACCCTTATAAAAATGCTTAGGATTAACTTGCAAAGATACTAGCCTTTGCCCGTGACGTCGTCAGCGTAATCTTTTAGTCCCTATTCCATATTTTAATCCAGACTACAGACTATATTTCTATACGAAGTTTCATCATAATCCGTTGTTGTAATGTTTTTATTTTATACATTTTTGTACACAATTTCTTTTGTCGTTTGCATAACTGTCACGAATAAATGTTTACTTTATTTATTTCACCCGAGCGAAGCCGGGCTTTCATCTAGTCTATATTAATAATTTCGTGCAGGGGTACGGTAGACCCGAACGAGACCTGTCTCAAATTGAAGAACGTATAAAAATAACGATTTTTGAGTTGAACATATGTATCCGCAAAATTCGGATTGTCGCGTATTTTGCATTAAAAAGTGTTAATTTTACGACAAAAGGTCCGCCATATTAAATTTGTTGGTTGACAGCACAGACTACTAAGAAGATACTGTTGACAGCGTGGGGTTGGGTACGTTCGGAAATTGTAAACTATGTTTGCGTCCGGTGTGTTGGCCAGGTTGCTGGGCGTGGATTCGGCTAGCCGCGTCTGCAGCGTTTTGTTTTTGTAGTTTTCAAGCGTTCTATACACCTATCAGCCTAGCTAGCACGATAACTTATACCGTCACGTTATATGGGCGAAATGTATTAAAACGTCACATAAAACGTAACGGTATCATACCGTGCTAGCTAGGCTGATTGTCACAACAACCGCCTTCAAGCGAATGTATGGGGCCTGTTACATGGTTATTAACTTATTAGTATCACGTGATACATTCATATCACGATAAGTATCACGTGAATATTGAAGTAGAATCCATACAAATTTGAAAACTGCTATAATATTGACACCCCAGTATTGTGATAATATTAATCGTGTAAAGGACACCACTTGAATGTTTGCTGAGTTTGTCCGCCATCTTAAAGCTGCGTCTCTATTTTGTTGTGACAAACTACTAGGTGGCTTATGGCTTTTAAACGTCTAGCAAAATTCTATCCATATCTCGCTCTATCTTATAACTTAGTGGTACTGGGGTCTACTCCGAAATTCAAAATCCGAACTTCGTATGGTGCCGTCCCTTTCACTCATATAGTCTATGACAGGAGAATGAAAGGGACGGCACCATACGAAGTTAGGATTTTGAATTTCGGAGTAGACCCCCAACTCATGCCGTTCGCCGCGCTCGGACGTTAGAGGCGCCACCGCGAACCGAAAACGAAGTATCTGCCTCTCTCTCGCACATGTATATTCGAACGACAGAGAGGAAGATAGTTCGTTTTTGGTTCGCGGTAGGCCCTCAGGCGTCAACTTTAAAACGAATAGGGTATTTTACTATAAGAGAAATAAAAAATGTAATAAAAACCAGCCAAGTGCGTCGGAGTCGCACACTGAGGGTTCCGTATAACTAAAAAACAAATGTGATTTATCAATATATTGATATTTTTGGTAAAATATACTTCATAATAAACATTATCTTATCACCTAATTTCAAGTTCATAGGTCGATGGGAAGTTAAAAAATTATATGTGTGACAGACAACACACGGAATGTTCTTTGACTTTCTTCGACCGTCCGCCGCGCTCGGACTAAAGTGCTACCAACCGAAAACTAAATATATATGCCTCTCTGTCGCACTTGCATATTCGAGCGCGGAGAAGGAAATACTTCGTTTTCAGATCGCGGTAGGCCCTCTGGTCTGACGGCTCCTATTCCTGGATGGTGCGCGTATCGGAATGTGAAATACCTTTGGCAAAACGGAACAAGTTGTTAAATAGCTTCCATTAATTGGAGAAAATATTACCAACTGTTATTATTATCACGCGAAACACTGAATATTGAAGCAACATCCATAGGGGCCTGTTACATGGTTATTATTATCACGCGATATACTCATATCACGATCCGTATCACGTGCAATGAATATTGAAGAAAAATCCATACGATTTTGAAAACCACGATAATATTGACACACCAGTATTGTGATAATATTAAGCGTTTAACAGACCCCATACAATTTTAAAAATCGCGATTATATTGACACATAATATTCAGTGTAAAGGACCTTACTTAATAGAATTTGGCGGAGAATAGAGAGCTGCTACCGCGAAACGAAAACGAACGAACATCGTGTATCCCTCTGTGTCGCTCGATTTTGCAAGTTCGACAGAGAGGGAGATACACGAACTTCATTTGTTTTCGTTCGTGTCAGCAGCTCTGACTTCTAACCAAAAATACTGACTGGCACATCAATATTTAACAACTGCACATCTGAACTGAATTTTAATGAACGATTAGTATTTTAGCTATACAAATCAGTACTGATTACGGTGTCAAATTTTTTATGTGCCTTTAAATACTACCCTTATAAAAATGCTTAGGATTAACTTGCAAAGATACTAGCCTTTGCCCGTGACGTCGTCAGCGTAATCTTTTACTCCCTATTCCATATGTTAATCCAGACTACAGACTATATTTCTATACGAAATTTCATCATAATCCGTTGTTGTAATGTTTTTATTTTATACATTTTTGTACACTATTTCTTTCTTCGTTTGCATAACTGTCACGAATAAATGTTTACTTTATTTCTTACTTATTTATTTCACCCGAGCGAAGCCGGGCTTTCATCTAGTTTCTATATAATAGTTGCGTGAGCCTGCCTGATCATATCAACATACTAAACATGTGTAAAAAAAATGTTAGCATAGACAATGAAGACACCTCAGACCAAGTAAAAGAAGAAGACACATGGGAACGACATACAATGCTAAGTCGTATACCTACTTAAAATTTTTGAATCCACCCGAATTGTATCAAATAAGTTCGTTCAAAAAGCAACTTTACCGTTCAAGCAAGTAAGTTCGAAATCTAATGGCAGTTTTTTTTAACTTAGACCTTTTACTTAATTTCAACTATACCTCTCATTCCTCATCGGGCATATCCATAAATTCAGGGTAAGGATTTTTATAAAGATCCTACACGAGGTCCACCAAGAGGCACAGAAATGCTCTTACGCAGCTAAATTATTGAGAACTGATTTTTAACGTCTGGCGGCTTACCATTAACAACCTCTTTAATTTGGACGGGTAATCGTTTATTTGCATTCTAACTATTTTACAACAGATTGTCTATGATTTAACGTCTTCTGCGGGGAAATAGTTATTTGTTCAACAATAGAACTAAGTAAATTTTTGCTGCGAGTGTTGATGTTGAGTCCCGAGCTAGCGAAAGCTACGCTCTCGATTCAAAATTAGAATCCTGAGCGTAGCGAGGGCCTCAAAGATATGAGATGCACATATCTTTGCTCTCGTGTAATACATACAACTTTTCACCTTAGCGGTGAGAACATATAACGCAAAATAATAGTGACAGAGAGAATGAAGTTTAAAATTTTAAGTGTTCCAAATTTGTATCACACATCGCGATATGAAAAGATGGCCTGCCTACGATACGAAAAAAGTGTTTTCACGCTCGCAGCAAAATTGCATTTTACTCACTGGTTTCATTCAAGCAGCAAAACCGCCATGTTCGAGCCGCCGAGGTGAAAAGTGTATTTATACTTACTTCATCCCGAACCTTTTTTATTTGGAATCCTCTGTGGTGCCTCTGTTTTTTTTTTAAGAAAAATATCTTTCACAGCTGTATTGTGTCGACTGTCATTATATTCTCTTTGTCATTAGGTATTCATATTGTTTTTGTATTTACATAACAAAATGTCAATAAAAATAATCGCATATTTAATTGCAATAATAATTCAACCGCACTGTGTTAGACTTGACAAAACTGGTGATGACATGTCATATGTGTCCAATGACAACGATGTGTATGACAGAAATGATCATTATAATCTCAATGATAATATTCATACTAAAGGTTATCAACTGACTACAATGATTGCGGACGAAGAAAGGACTGAAGGAAGAACGGTAAAATTGATCGACTTCTACTTAATCCTAGTTGGTAGCGACCCTGCCTACGAAGCTGGCGGTCCAGGGTTCGAATCTCGGTCAGGGCATTTATTTGTGTTATGAGGACAAATAAATGTTCCTGAGTTTTTGATGGTTGCTATGCATTTAAGTGTTTATTATTTTTATAATATACCTGGATTATCTATGTAAAAGTATGTATACACATAGTACAAGCTTTGCTTAGTTTGGGACTTGGTCGATTTGTGTGAGAGTATTCAAGTTTATTTAATTATTTATTGTTGCTGTAGCGTCAAATTAATCTTAAGCTGAAAGCCATTCGGAACAACTTTAGAAATATGCAACAACGAATTTACTATTCACATTTTTTTTATAAACTGTACTCATGCTCATGTGTAGAAGGTTTCCACAAAATTACATATTGCGCAGAAGTAAAAAAAATTGAAACTTTCTATACTGAAATCGGAAACTAATACCACGCCATGACAGTCAGATGATTTACGTCACTCAAGTTACTACATACCAAAAATCGAATCAGAGCACCCCACTATCCACATGGTCTTTATTTTTCATACCATGATGGGTATGATGGACTAACCGTCTAAAACCCCCAACGAGTGCCGGCTTCGCCTTGGCGCGAGATCGCTATTATCAGCATTCGACCGCGCGCGGTCTTGTCTGCCCTACCCCTGGAGTGTATATAAAAATTCGGAGTATATAGGAACCATGCGAGGTGGAGCGGCTGAGCCTGCTCGCCCAAGGCGACCACTGCGACCAGCAAGGCGTAGAAGCTGCAGCGCCGAGCATGGATGACCGTGTTTTGTTACGCGACGGCGGAAGGGCTGCTCATCCCGCAGCGCCGGAGCTAAGGCTGGTTCATAAGTCCGCCTAAAGCGACTACTGCGACCAGCAAGGCGTAGAAGCTGCAGAGCTGAGCATGGATGACCGTGTTTTGTTACGCGACGGCGGAAGGGCTGCTCATCCCGCAGCGCCGGAGCTAAGGCTTGTTCATAAGTCCGCCTTAAGCGACAACTGCGACCAGCAAGGCGTAGAAGTTTCGCGACGGCGGAAGGGCTGCTCATCCCGCAGCGCCGGAGCTAAGGCGGAGTCCGACTGTCATGGCGTAGTAATAATTGCCGATTTTACTACAGAAACTTTCGATTCTCCATTTTTTTTTTCTCTTAAACCATACGTCTCACCAACTTGAAATTTTGTGGAAAGCTTTCTAATAGTGAGTATGTGTGATGTGTGAGGATTGTTTCCCCATCATCCTCATAGTGTTTTCTCGGTTGCGGTCTAAAACAGCCAGGGGTCCGTTTTGGCATCTATTCCCGAGATTCGGCGTAGGCACTAGCTGTGCGAAAGTGTCTGCCATCTGACCTTCCAACCCAGAAGCTAGACCTTGTTGGGATGAGACTTCCTCACGATGGTTTCCTTCACCGAACATATCGAGTGATAAGAATTACGCACATACTCATACTCATTTATTTGCAATGGACATACATTACACGTCAAAGTTTTACATTTTCGTAAACACATTATGTTATTTATTTATTAAAAATTTTACAAGGATGTTTCCATAATCGAAGGATTCACAAGGATGTTTCTCTAATTTTAATTACAATTCATTCGATATAGAAACCTCCTATTTAAATGTTTAAATGTCACATAATTCCTTTACGTCATAAAAAGCATTTATAATGAGCCATTTTTTAATTCATGTACACACATACATTTCAAATTAAAGGGTAATATTGATAAATTTAGTGCTCTGAGCAGGATTAGAACTTACGACACCTAGCATACTCGGCCAATCGCTTTAGGCACTGGGCTATCAGAACAATCAAGCTCAGGCACGAAAGCCTTCACTAGTTCCCTCTTACAACGCCTTAGGAAATCGTACAGCGACATCTATCATGAAGACGCAGACGTCTTTTAACGGCACCGTCTCAAATTACATTGAGAAATCGTCAGTAACGATGCGCCATCCCTTACTAAACTAAATATGTAATTATTTAAAACAAAAATTAACTAAATTTAGTTTTATTGTGTCCATTTAATTTGAAGTTCAGAATTTTTGTTACCAGTGTCACTGCTATATATAACATTTGGATAAAGTACATAAGATGTTTTATAAAAACCCTTGAGTTCTAATCCAGAAGTTTGTCTCCTAATACATATTTCTTTCATTTCTTGGACTCAGGATCTCATTACATCCAAGAAATGGAGTATGTACTCCAGAAACTTCAGTATGGTTTACGATCCCGTGCCCGCCGTACGTACAGATGTGATTGCTCAGCTTCAAGAACAGAGATCGAAACATGTCGCCCGTAAATGTTTATCATCGGTAAGATTTATTTCTATATTAACCTCATCATAATCATTATCATCCTGAGGACCATCCAGAAGAAGAAACTGGTTAGCGAGAGGGTGGCTCGTGATCTCTCAGGTTACTGAAATAGCCTATCTTCACTGTGACTACGCGAGCATACTGGATCTCTATGTTGGTCTACAACAACCTCGTCAGGGTTTTCTTTACTTTCCGAGCCTCGGCAATAACATACCATTCCCTACTTGTCGCATAGCTTGCTTAACCTCAAATAGTTAACCCTGATTTTTTACCTTTCCGATACTCAAGCGAAAGTAATTGCTACTACAACAAGTCTTCGTATGAAACTATTGTTTCAGTACGACGTAAACTACCAGCTACCCGATGAAGCATGGCCTGCTATTACATTCAGTCTCCTGAAGTTAACCTCCTTCTCGTTTCCAACCCCACCCTCTGTTTCAACGCTTACTTTTAGAGACCACTTCCAATCAGTCAGGATGGACTTTCGGCCAAAATACAATGCTAATTTAGAGTTCCTATCCACCAAGAAAAGGAGCAAAGCAGTTTCATCTCCCAAAGATATTTCTGCAGTTAGTAACTTTTGGGAGCATAATTTCCTTAACGCTGCTGGACCAGCTTGGTACTCCTTTTACGGAATAATACCCACCACTACAAATGTCCGCGGACTTACGAACAATCCAGGAGTATTTACTAAGGGTTCAACATCAAACACTTCTTTACGCCAAACTATGAATCTTAGCTCTAAAACACATGGTGAAAAAGAATATTATCTACATAGTCCATATAAGGAAGATCTAAAGAGACATAACGAACGTCATGGCGATGTGAGCTTAGGCATGTTTCTGCCTTTCGATCCAGATATAGCAAGAGATCAACAAAATGCAAAAGTTACAGATAAACCAACAACAACAAGAAACACCCGAACTTACCCGCGACCAAAATGGATATGTTACGAATGTGGCAGGAATGAAACTAAATTCAGTTCTCCGTTCTGCCATGATGTGTTTGATAACCCAAACGGAATACAGAGTGGAAAAAAATCTGCATTGCGTTATAGATGCATCGGGAACTTGTCTATGGCACATCAATGCTTTAAAAGGTTTGTTGATGTTGGCTATTACAGTGAGAGAGGGTGTAGAGATTGGCCTCCGCGTACGTCCGGGAAGACTTATGCTTCTGAAAGGTTGAAGGCTTTGGAAAGAAAGTTAAATGACACGGTCGATGGGTGTGTGTTTACGCCTCGAGCTTACTTATTGTCATTCAGTCCCACAGTGCAGTTTTACGTCAGGTTCCATGCTTGCGTGTGTAAAGGAACTCTTTGCAATGGTGCATCGGCAAAACCTGCTGGGCGATGGCTAATTTTCATTATACGAGTACTGGTTTGTACTAAAAGTAAAATACTATGGGAAGGGCTCTAATCTTAATATGATTTTGTTTATAAGTAAAACGAATGCTACGTATGTCACTAATGTGGTTTTCAATTGAATTAAACAAATACGTTGTTCACCTCACCAGCTCGGAAAGTTTTACTTTGTCGTACAAAATCTGTGCCCGAAAGTCTACTTTCTCCCCTAGCGGATAAAATAATTTGAAATTCAAACGTGACTCACTATCATAATTTCGACTTTTTGTATAAGACGGAATGAGCGGTCATTACCATGTGTTTAAAAATATATGATGTAATGGTACCTCCAGTTTATTGTTTTTGGGAAATGTAAACTAATAATGGCTATTCTAGATTAAATGTATAATATAAGTTTAGAATTTAGATTCATATATAAAAAACAATACTAATAAATAAAGTAGTCAGATGGACAAGTGATTTAGAGCGCGAGCCGTAGGCGAGGCCTTCGATGAATCGAGTTCATGATGAAATATTGATGTTATGTTCCTTATAATAGGCTGCGAAGTATGACATTTCAGGTGCGGCTATAGGACAAGAGGTCGTTAATGGAATTTCATACAAATCTTGCAGGCCTAGGCCGGCAA
The DNA here is from genome assembly GCA_905163555.1 of Notocelia uddmanniana. Classification (NCBI taxonomy): domain Eukaryota; kingdom Metazoa; phylum Arthropoda; class Insecta; order Lepidoptera; family Tortricidae; genus Notocelia; species Notocelia uddmanniana. The sequence goes on from LR991052.1 coordinate 71,619,252, forward strand.
AGTCCTCTTTATTAATTTCCATTCCACATAAATTTGTGGCACAGGGATCATGACATTCTGCCACTATGCGTTTAAAAATAAAACTTGTTTTTTTTTGTTTATTTCCTTGCATGTTTGAGAAAAGCACTATACATACCTCGGCAGGAAATATGGGGTTTCCCGCCTCAGACCTATACGTCTTCGGCCGGCAATCCCTTTCGTCCCGGCCTCTGTAGTAATGTACTAATAATCACATCATTCCATGTTCTAAGGCGTTATTATATACACTTTAACGCCTGTATTACCGAACGGGGTAGGCACTAGGTGTTGGAATTCACAAAAACAAATCCTACGTCCTGCTCTATCTTGGAGTTTGTATAACTTTCTCTTTCAGTCTCGTGAATACTAATGCACACTTAAGTGTTATGTTTTTCTTCAGGGATTATTGTGAAGCTTTTTGTTCACGTTAGTTGCCTTGTTGCCTTGTATCGATCACATCGTTTAGTTAACGCGCACGACTCTCTTGGTAAACAATACTAATATACAGATTTTATAATTGAACTGTTCTTTTAATTAATCACCCTAACCAATACTAGGCACATAAACTGGTGGAAATCAAATTTACGGCGCAAAAATAATGTTTAGCTTTTATTTCGTCTACAATTTAATGATTTGCGTTGTCGAAAGTTACCCATATAGATGTTTTAGTATCACAACGACGTGGTCACAAAGGAATTAATAAAATTGACATCATTTTATTTTTTAAGCAGGCTTTTTTTCCGATGAAATCAAATAGAGGATAAAAAGTTGAGAAAAACCACATTTTTAAATTCTCGAAAATATCCCAATTTCATATAAATAAATCAATTTCAAAAGTTCCTCATTCTAAAAGAGAGTAAGTGACAAGTAAGGCGACACAGCGTAAAAAATCATACAGAAGCACTGTTACTGTGACACATTTACTAAAGAAAGTGAACAGCTGTTCTTTTTGTGCGCTGTGACTGTCACAATTTCATAGTAGTGACGTCATTACTACGATATGGGCTTTCTTCACATTTTCGTGAATATTTAGAAAATTAGAAAATAGCTATAAAAATAAAAGAATATATATTTTGGGGTTTCTTCTTACCAAATTAACGAAATGAGTTAACATTTCATACTACTTAAAAATATGAAATGTTGTCAATTGTACACTAATTAAAAGCTTTAGGGCCAAAAATGTGAACTGCACTCAAATAATATTATATTGTCATAGCTATCGTAGATTTAAAGATATTAATTTTTGGGAATAATACCACACCAATCGACCTAGTCCCAAACTAAGCAATGCTTGTATGTACTATAGGTACTGGGTAGATAGGAAGGCGATATGCCACCACCACCACCACCATATCAGCATAAGGACATCTACTGCTGGATATAGCCCTCCCCCGATTTCATGGGGGGTAAATGTCATAGTCACCACGCTTGGCATGCGGGTTGGCGATCGGAGTGTCTCCAGATGCTGCTGCCCAGCCCGCGATGGTCTTGGTCAAAGTTTTAGGACATACGCGGGTCCAATACTTATAAATTTATATAAATAGTAAAAGCAATTTCCAGCAAATAACGGATGTTCAAAAAAGGGCCTTATGCCATGTCTATTACAAAAACGCGCCTTTCGAGCGCATGCATTGTAATAGACATTTACTACGAGTATACAATAGGTAACACAATTTTACGTCACCACTTGGCCAAACAGTGGGTTTTTCCGGACACGCAGCGTGCGGAAAAACGCGCTTTTTGGCAAAGTGTGGTGTGAAAATATTATTATAACCAGATGATCTTACACTGGTTCAATGGGTGAAAGAGAGGAGTCTATTGTGGGATGCGATTTGTGTAAGCACTTTCGCAGCGTCGTGTCTAGCACAGACAACGCGGTCGGCTGGCGGTGCTGCAGAAAAACCCGTAAGACGCAAGCCACTGACCACTTAACCCTATAGACACCGCTTCATAGAACTTTGTCTTGAATTTCAAACTGCCAAATTGGCGGGGCGCGGGGGGCGACAAGTGCACTGTGATTGGCTAGTAGGTACAAGGTCAACGAGCAATCACGTGTACGGTGCGTGATGCGCGCCATTTTGTGTAGTGATGGGACACACTCGAAAAAGATACTACAGAATATAAGTGTAAATTTAAGTTTTAAATTGGAATCAATAAAAATACGAAAGGCAATTTAAATTGTTTTTAATTCAAAGATACTAACTAAATATAAATGCTTATTGTTTAATGTACAGTGGAGGAATTTGATTTCTGGGCCACTTCATACCTTGTCACAGTGTCAAGTCATGTGATATGAGATTTCTAGCAGCTTTCACATTGATTTTCACTGTGACAAAGTACGAAGTGGCCCAGAAATCAAATTTCTCGCCTGTACAGTCTGTAGAGTATACAGTAAGGTGACTTGAGACAGGTTAAGTGGTCTGTGACGCAAGCACACCAAATGTACCAACCTGAAACCAGTGTATTACTTCGTCGTTCTTGCTGTCCATACGGCGGGACCTCGGCGTTGTCGAGCCAAGGCCTCGGGAAGCGTTTGCGGGATAGGGGTTCCAATCCAAGATGTAGTGCGTAACTGATTCAACGTATCTCATTGGCGATCCAACGTGGAAACCCGGCGAGTATTCTTGGGGCGTTTGAGCCGGGCACTTATCCGGGTTTTTGTTTAATATATATTACGTTATATTATGCCTATTTTTTTATATTTGACGATACGTGTTGCGGATTATATGTTGTATAGTTGTTTTTGGCGAAACCTATCGCGGATGCTTATTTTGTGAACGGACGAAACCTGCGTTGTGGATCTTAATGGAGTGTAATACTATAGCTAAATTGAAGGGATGTTTACAAAAACAACATATCTGACTACACTGGTCGACTCCTGAGCCCATTATAAATGTTCCTCCAGAAGTGTCAACCGGTCTAAGCAGATATGTTGTTTTTGTAAACATCCCTTCAATTGAAACCAATCATTCACATTAGTTTTTGTATTTTACCATTTAACAATTATTTTGACATCGTACTTAAAATACTGTAATCCATTAACATTTTAATTCTGACTTAATTGATAATAATATTTATATTTTATTCAAATAGTTATTTTCCAAAAGCAACCTATGAGACGTACAATACGTACATACTGAACCGTATGTAAAATTTTATATTTTATCAATAAAATGAGTTTGATTCGAGTTCTATAAATGCGAAAATATCTCTGTCTGTACTCACTGAACCGATGGCATACTATGTTATATGTATTAAACTATTATGTGCCGATGGAGATGCAATTTAGGATGAACATAATTTAAGGCTCTTCAACGGACTAAGATACTTAAAATATAACACTTTAAACTTTCATGCTTTGTACACATAGTTAAAATATTTTTTACTCAAACATGCAATGAAATATTGATGTTATGTTCCTTATAATAGGCTGCGAAGTATGTCGTTTCAGGTGCGGCTAGGACAAGAGGTCGTTAATGGAATTTCATACAAATCTTGCAGGCCTAGGCCGGCAAAGTCTTCTTTTTTAATTTCCATTCCACGTGAATTGTGGCACAGGCACCATGACATTCTGTCACTAAAAAATAAAACTTTGATTTTTTTGTTGTTTATTTCATTGCATGTTTGAGAAAAGCACTATACATACCTCGGCGGGAAATATGGGGTTGCCCGCCTCAGACCTATCCGACCTCGCTTCGCTCGGCCGTCTATATATGTCTTCGGCTGACCCCTTTCGTCCCGGCCTCTGTAGTAATGTACTATTATACGGGGTCTACCGCGATATTTATTTATTTGACATAATTACCGACGTTTCCACTCGGGTTGCCCCGGTTGTTCGCGACAGAAACTGACACAGCATGTTGTCTACGGAGTGTTCGGTTCACAAACACCACATTTTGCCGTGCCTTAGACAATTAGTTGGGGAATTGATGGGTAGAAGACTTTTTCAGGTCTACCCTTCACATTTTTATAAGCTTTTGTGTGGATAAAATTGTAATGACACATAAATTAAATGTACGTAATAATTTTAGTCAACTTTGTCTGGAAGAGAACGCTTTAAAGGCAGCGGTCATCAACGGGCACCCCACAAGCCCCTGGCTGTTTTGTATGTATAGGTAACACAAATATCCTTATGTCTGATAGTCATCACTTGCTGCTGCCCGCTACAATTTCTTTAGCTACTAAATGGCCCTTGGCCGCTATGTTTGCTGACTTCTGCATTGAAGCGATAAGACCGCCTGCTGGAACCATTATGGAATGTCAAATTAGTGTAACTTTTGTCTTTCATGTGGCAATAAAGCATGATTATTGAAACAAAATTGTTATTATTTTTTATCGTTAATAATCCTCTGGCGTATGTAAAGGGTACGCTGAGGATCTCAAAAATTTTCATGAGTTTAGGCTTGTTTGCTAGTCGTCATGATTGAAGTATAGAGCCCGTATTGAAACGATTAATTAGTATTTTCTATGGCAAACTGCCGTTCCCCAGTTTACGCTAGTAACAGCGACATCTATTTGGTCAAGTGGTAAAGTGGAGAAATAATGGCGGTAAGCGTTTGCTAGGATGTTATTCACAAACCGATTCGTGTTCACCTTTCACGTCACAACTAACCCGTTTGTAAACCCAAGTGTCTCGTCAAAGTTGTCAAATATTGAACCGTAAATAAACTTTTAACCCTTTGAACGCCAAGAGCCTATAAAGTGGCCGTGTGTCGTCGTGCCCACCACGCCAACGACCACTAAAAAGGTCAGCTTGAAGGTGTGCTTTGATCATTTAAAAAAATCTATTATGAACTGTTTTTATTGGTTTAAACGTTACATCAATATTTGATACCTTGGCGTCTGAGTGATCACTTCATTCAAATATGATGGCGTTCAAATGGTTAAAGACACTGAATAAAGCTAAATTGCCAGTTTTAAATGGTGGTTCTAGAAAAACCAGTGTTTTAGTAAAAAAACAAAAACGTTAATATTCATTATATTTCAAAGGGTGTGGACGATTCCAAAACACGATTTAAGGAAATCGGCTAGATTGGAAAAAAAACGCAAAGCTACGTCTTATAATAATCTTATTGACTTTGACATCTATAATTGAAAACACAGTGCCAACATACTCAAACCTAAAGCATAGACGATTTATATTACACGTGTGGTGAATATATTTAATATTAAGAATTTTATGATTAGATTTCTGATTATCTGCTTGTATAGCAAGTATATAGTTTCTCCTTCACTCCGGCGCAACTAGACGCAGACAGACATAGCCTAGCATTGGCGCTTGTCAGCCTCTTAAGGCGAAGGGTACGGCAAGGCATTCTCCATACAAAGGTTGTGCAAGTTTTATTCGTTAGTTTTGGCATTACAGCATTTAATTTTAATTTTCGCTTGTAGATATGGGATATACTCAGAACCTTAAGTTGGCATTTTGCTTTATTTAAAAAAAAAAACAAAAATTAAAAAAAATACTAAAAAATATTAAAAATAAAAGAAATAGCTAACAGAAAAATAAGCATATTGACGAAAAATAATAACTGTAACGCGAATAAAAACGAAGAAAAACGTACACAAAGTTTGTATGGAAAGAGCTTGCCTACCCCTTCGCCTTAAAGGGTTAATTGCTGCTGCTAAGTATTACACATTTTAAGGCGTTGTAACGTTATCTATTTTTTTTACATATACATACACTTTCACGCCTGTATTACCTAAAGAGGTAGGCACATACATTCATGGCGTTCAATTTTTGTCCCAAAAATAATTTTTAGCTTTTACTTCGTCTAAAATTTAATTGATTGCCGTGTCTAAAGTTATATCCACATAAATTTAATAAATAAATAAATATTAGGGGACCATTTTTACACAAATCGAACTAGCACCATAGTAAGCTCAAAAAAGCTTGTGTTATAGGTACCACACGACGATATATTTAATAACAAATGCTTTTAGTTACCACTGAAACAGATGCCAAATGCAAATTGAATGCAAAATATTTTGTCTCACAACGGCCTTCTCTCTGGTATTTCAGCTGGTGATACGCCGAGGAAAAACTGTTAGTTAGGCGCATTTAAATAGGCGATATACGTTGCTGTCTGGTTCGTGCGTTACAATAATTAGTTGAGTTGTCATTATTGTCATTAATAATCCTCTTGCGTATGTAAAGGGTACGCTGAGGATATCAAAAAATTGTACTGAGGTTAATCGAGTGCCCCGTATTGATACGATTACTTAGTACTTTTTTCGGCAAACTGTCGTTACCCGGTTTACGCTAGTAACAGCGACATCTATTCGGCCAATTAGTAAAGTGGAGAGATAATGGCGATTATATTGAAAACAAGGTCTGCTACACCGGATCGTGACACAAGCCTACGTCACTGTACAGCCTGAACAGTGAACACACACGAACTTACACTACGACCGTCAACCACCCATAGGCTCGATAGCAGATGACGTAGGCTTGTGTCACTCACACAACAATTTGTCCCGGAGTGTCATAAGTACCTTGTATTATTGTATCATGTGGGTATTTATCCCTGTTTTTACTGTTACTGTGGGAGGGTATTCCTGTTATTGATTTTTTTAGAGAAATCTAGAAAATCAATTACAGGATAATAATTTGCTATTTTAATGCGAGGCGGCTGGTATAATAAAGAGTAGAAATTAAATAAAATGAAACTAACATAGAACCTTACATGGCAGCACCAGACACCTGGTGTTGCCATGTCAAAGTTGCAGAGTCAAAGTTGACAATTATTGATCCGTAAATAAGCTTTCAATTGCTGCAAGTATTACCGTGTTTACCCAGTTTTTGTTCGAAAAACTATCTAAATTACGTGATAATGAATAAAACAATTAATAGTGAAGCACGGGAAGTAAAATATTGGCCGGTCGGCCCAGTTATTGTTCGATTTAGAAGATGTTTACAAACAAACTGCTAATAGTATGACGGGTATGTATTACTACAAACTTAAATTTATATCTATGAACCGAGGCAAAGATGTTATTGACTTAATAATTGATATTTTGATGTAATTTCGCTATGGTAAATATTTTGAGATTAGTTAAATGATGTTCGATGTTGACAAGTCGTATAGCGTAAATGCCACTTTTTGATATTTTACTACTCGATCAAACTAAGGAAGCAAATGAGACGAAAAAAATAATCTGTACATTGCTTAGGTCTCAAAAATATCAGTGTGAGAGGATTAAGTACGCATGGCTTGTTTAGAATAACTATTACTGAAATAATTGATTATGGCATAAAATACTAACACTTGTACTACATAAATACATAACAACTCTTGTAATCGGCAACCCAATTAACTATGAATATTATTTATTGATATGATCAAAAATATGTATATAACTTTTAAAAATAAGGTACATTGTTTCAGGGACTGTAAAGCGAATAGTGAATGAAGGAAGTACGAAAACGGCAAATTTGGAATACCCGCAAAGCAAAGAAAAGGGCGTCCTCAAAAACAATAAGCTGACTTTAACTTTATAAATAAATAAATTTGACGAAACAACAATAGATTCTATATTTTCATTCTAAGGGTTCCGTAGTTAATAAGGAATCCTTATAGTTTCCGTATGTCCGTCTGTCCATCCGTCAGTCTGTCGGCGACTTACTTACTTTACATTACTGTTGTATAGCTGTAATTTGGTATGGTATTCATATCAATCACGCCAACAAATAGGTTTAATAAAAAAGTTAAAATGCTCTTTTAGGGTACCTCCACTACATTTAAAGTGGGGACTCGTATTTTTTCCCTTTTAAAACCCATTGTGAATGGTATCGTTAGATAGCTCGTTAAAAATAATGACCTTACTTTTACTATTTTTTTTTTCATTTGGCTATTGGTTTGTGTGATATTATTTGTTTTAAGTGCTAATTTTTGTTGGAATCCAGGATCCACTCCCCTACCCTGCCCCTCTACTAGCTAAACGGATGCTAATGGGAATGTGAAAAAAAAATGGTAGTACATAATAATTAATTTAAAAGGAAAACTATCACAGATAAGAAGACATTATTTGTTAACGATTAACAGCTGATCTTAAGATATGTACTTGGAAAATGCAAATCTAAGTGTTTACAATTTCCATCGATTATTTAGACATGTTTTTGTCATGCCAAATATAGAGTAAATATAAGTTTTCGATGTTTTCAATCCGCATAATGTCATGGGTGGACAGCTACAAAACCCTACATTGCGCGAGACCCGACACGCGTTTGGCCTTTATTGTATTTATTTTTATATGTAACTAGCATGGCATGTATATATCAGTTATATCACTATAAAAGATTAAAAGTATTGTGCTGTATTATTTTTTACGTTTAGTCCGTTTCCGCAATTGCCGTTTCACAATTGGCTGTGAAAGAAGAATTATGTTTCACTGTTTCGCAATCAATTACGAAACAGGAATTTATTTGCCATTTTAGAAGTCGAGTGTTTTTTCTTCTTTCGTAATCAATTATTAAATAATTTACTTTTTCCTTGTTCGTAATCAATTACTAAACAAGAATTTGTACTCGATGAAGTCGAGTTCTATTATATGCTTCTTGTTTAAATGAGACGGTGTGTCACTAAAAACGGCGCGCGTCGTGGTGGTGACTTCTTCTTCTTCTTCTTATCTAATCGATGGCTGTGCTATGCTAAATTGTGCTGACCCAAAAACCAGCAACGTCTAATGCCCTTTGGTTAGCTTTGATCCAGTCTTCTTGTGAGTAGGAGGATGGGCAAGCCGGGCAGTTGATAAGGTGCGCCGAAATTTGGGTGGGGACACCACACATGCAGCGGTTAGAGGATGCCCCAATGAAACCCCACTTGCACAGGCTGTCTTTACTGCGAACAACACAAGAAAGCAGTCTATTGAGGGACTTCCATATTACCCAGGGCAGGTCGTGCCCAGATGGTAGCCTTAGTGCAGGTTGTACAACGTTTTCAGGAGGGGGAGCTGTTTCTTTCCACAGGTTGAAGGGCTCAATAGTTCGGTTTACTGTGATTGGATCGGTGGAATGTAGGAAGCTGGATCGGCTCTTGAGGCGAGATAGGCTCACCAGCCAGAGTAGAGAGGATGGCGAGGGTCAGCATTTTGTGCAGATAGTTTTTCCACCGAGCAAGTGACTCTTCTGCGCACGTCGGGAGGTGCTACGTCGGTCAGTGAGTAAAGAGCATTTTAAGAGGGTTTGGCTTCAAGCAACCAGTGGTACTACGCACTTGTGATTTTTCTGGAGACGCTAGTTTCTATATGCTATGGTGTCTGCTAACCATCAGGTAGGCCGTAAGCTTATTTGTCACCATTTTTGTATTAATACAAAAAAAAAAGTCTTTTCTGGCCCGTTTAGAGGGACGTGTTTGCTCCCAATGGAAGCAAGCGCAATAACAGCAACAGTAACTAATTTCCGACCTAGATATGCCGGATCCCATTGTGTATACAAAGTTTCATGTTATTCTAGCATGGCGTTTTAAAATGAGAGCATAAATACGTTTGTATGGAGAACCGAGCGTACCGCGCCCTCTTAAGAGGATTTTATGCTGTTACAATTATATGTACTACTAGGTTGTTAATTTGTTATACCCGTTCTAAGGCTGTACTTAGCAAAATTCCTGATTCTCCGTCGGGGTAAGAACTTTGTAATTGGTTAATTTGGCGCCAAAAATCCGTCATTTTGTTTTTTTTTTCTTATATACCCACACCCAGTGCCACTTTCACAGTAAATACGAAACTATCAACACCTCTTAAGCTAAAATCCATCGATGCGGTCAGGCTGCAGAGCGTGCTAAACAATTATACATAAGGTGCAGAGGGGCAATTTCGACTGGTAACTTGTAAAGTACAACTTTCAGTACTGATAAATGCCATCTACAGTACTTTTACTGACAACTGAATGCATTCATACTGTACATTAGTGATTTAGGTATTATTTTTTAGGATTGGCATCCTAAAATATTGACTCTATATACTATAAAATGTGTTGTTTATATAAAAAGGAAAAAATAGTCATATTTCCCCCGCCGAGGGGCAAATGCAACTATCGATAATAATTTCCGTTACAGTGAACTTAAACTGCTAAAACTGAGCTCCTGAGCTAGTCATGGGGTCAGGAATTAAAATTGAACCCTATTATTTATGTAAGTAGGTTCAGTTATGCAAAAAAAGACTTATACTATTTTAGCGGGTTTATTTCGACTGCACTCCATAGTAAATAGTGATGGGACTTATGATATTAATAAGTCGATATTTTTATTTTTCACATCTTGCTGCAGTTCTGCCATTGTGTAAGACTTTTCTTTTTTTTTGATAATAGTGATCTATCTGCGATAATAAATAAAAACAAAACATGACTTAAATTACTATTATGAAGTAGAAATAAAAGAAAAATATAATCCTTTAGGGTCAGTATTTTTCAATTGGTATTTACATCGAAAAAAATCTCGAATGGTGCACATCACTAGTGTTTGTTCATTTTCATATAAAATATGGAGGGGTAATTTAAACCAGCAAAAAGTCGAAATTTGCCGACATCTCAATTTTAGTGGGGTTATTCTAACTATCGCCAAAATACTATTAAAACATAAACTAGATCATAAATGAGCAACATAGAAACATGAATTAGACTATATGTATGCAACTCGCATTTGAAAAATTTGTAAATCCTCATTAAAAACCACTGTTTTTATTTAAAATTTGCGGAGCCAACTCTCACGTGCACACAGGAAATTTAGTCGAAAACAAAATCGCCGCGTAAATCAGAGAGCATTAGGTCTATCGACGCCATCTATAGTCAAAATATGAAAGCGCTTTTCCGCTATACAGACGTAGATGGCACTCTAGTAAATGATTTAAAACACAGAAAGTATTTGGATTAGTTGAAATTTCCCGCAGTTAAGATTGCCCCGCTGCACCTTACCCTCGATAAACATAACCCTCCTTCTGGCGCAGTCGGGTAAATATTGAAACTGACAACTTAGCACACGAGCTAAACTCGTATGTTACCCCACAATCAGCATTCAGCATGCCGGCAGCTCGTGTTATCTTGTTTTGACCCTTAACAAAAACAAAGATAGCACAAATTGTCCGCATGGGGAATGCGGGTTCTGAACTATTGGTGAAAATTAGTTACAAGGCAAAAAATACATACTTTATTTCAGAAGTCTGCGAAATGAAACCATATATTTGTACTAAATATTATTCAATAATGAACATCATTAGAATCTTAAGAATAATTAATCAATAAAATGTGTAATATAATGCTAAAACACGTAATCTTGTATCCCTTGTTGACTGTTGTTATAGAGACAAGAGCGAAAAACTACGTGTTTAAGGCGAAGATACGAAGAGAATACGACAATTTAATATGATTTTTTGTCAAAATTACATAAGGTTCGATCTTCATCAACTTTTCATCTTGACTTGTCAACTCATTCTAACCGCCTACTGTTTTTTTTTATCGTCTATAAGTATGGCTGTACCTTCGTGTCAATATTTAATTCGATCGAATGAACCCAATGCAAACTTGACGACGTTTACTGTCTAGAGTGAATATTGGTATTTATGTCCATCTTCCGGCTTCTTCTTTTCAGTTTTCTGTTCATTAATGCTGTCAACACTACTCTGCCTCCGAAGCGACTTTATATCTTGCTGCTTTTTACTATATTTATCTGGGCGTTTCTTATCTTTACCACGTTGGAATTCCTCGTCACTCTCGGTCATACTAATAGTTATAACAGGTATGACTGAACCGCCTTCGGAGTATTTTCTTTGCTGTTGTGTTTCCGGATGTTTTTCGTTAGCTTCATCGACTTTACTAGTAATTAATCTTGATGTTGCTTCGTTGTTTCTTTTTTCAACTGCTGCCTTCTCTGTGCGGTCTTCTTTATCAACTTTGACTTTAAGATTATTTTCATCGCTGGCTTGGGTTTTGAATTCCACGTTTTTCTTGTCACCTTTGATTATGGTTATATCTTTAGCTTTAAGAACCTCTCTTGGTAGTGTTTCGTGGAAGTCTGTGTCTGTTTCATCGCCATTGATTGGGGAGACTGAATGATCATTATCAAGCTCACTGATATCTGATTTCTTATCTACTGCTTGCCCAACGATTTTGGCGAAAAAGTTACCTGAAGTGAAATAATCTATTGTAACAAATATTCTTATACAGTATTGACACAGAGTTGAATAAGTAGTAGATGCCGGTTTCATGGTCGAATAGTCATTCTTGTCAGGGATTAAACAGATACTGCTTATTACGCATTAACTTAGGTGATATTCCAAAGAAGTATGTGTAAATAATATTTTATGATTGTAACTATTATGACTTGAGCCCGCACTTAGAACCTTATACATTGACTCTTATGAAATCAGATGGCTGAGAAAAATATCGATGATGAAACTGAAGATATTTTTTCTTCACAGCGACAGTAGGACGATATATGTAAAAATATTTGAATTAAATCCTTAGTTTAGCAGCCTACCCATATGCTCCGATCTTTAAGAATTTCGTGGTTGAATCTTCTAATTATCAATTTCTTACCTTTTCGTTTCAACGGCTTAGCTGGTGCTTTTGCGTCGTCCTCGGTAACTGTTTTCCTGTCATCCGAATCAATTGACTTGCCCAGTGGGAATCCAGGCAGAGCTTTCTTCCACCTGGCGAATGGGGTGTTGTCCATAGCTGACTGCCCTCGTCGCCTCGTGTCGGCCAGCTGGAACATCTTGCGTCTCTCTTCTGTACGCTCTCGGCGTAGTTGAATCTGTTCAATGGAAATAAATTTATGTATGCATTCAATAGGCATAGTACAACATAGGGTTAGTACAACAGAAGACGTCGTGCTGATATGATGATGATGCATGTAATTTGCCTACTTTGAAAGATTTTACAATTACTTAAAAACTAAAACGAAGAAAAGATTTAACGGAGGAGAGCCAAGAGAAGAGCGAGATGCGTGTTTATAGTAGTGTTTAGTCGTATCTACATTTCAAAGCATTCGCAGAAAATCGGACAAATTGATGAATGAATTTTTATCTTAGTTTATTAAAATAAGCCGGTTGATTGGTCTAAATATCACGAAAAGCTAAATCGTTTACTATTCTGTGTTTAACATAACATATTATACGAATAATACGGTCGAATTTTTTTTATATCCAATGACCACATTCATATTCAATTAGTAAAATTACATGACTTTCTGATTCATCAAGATGAGAGAGATACATTTTCTGATCAGAACATTGTGTGATGTAAAATTTAAGCAATAAATCGACCAGAAAATAATTCGTTTCTTACCTTCAAATCATTATTTGCTTCTCTCAATGAATTCGTTAGCGATATTAAATAATAAATGATTAGTATCAGTAACACTAGTAGAGGAATGACTATGGCTGGCGAAGCTATATATTTAACTGCAAAGTTTAGTGAATCGGGCAGTAATTTGGACAGATTTAGAGTCACAATCTGGTATATTTTGTCGTACTCAGAAAATGGTCCACAATGCCATGATGGTTTTACCCAAACTATAGAATACCCTACTGGCAAAACACACAGAAACAGCATAGTCAGAAGGAGACCTAGATAGAAGTTGTTGCTCTTGGAAACTCTGAATACCACTTCGTGAGGTACATTGCACGTGATGACAGCCCAAGATCGTAAATACATCATGATGATTAATTTAAAGACGTTTAATACGACGAGACCAGGTGAGAAGAACATGCCCATCCAAACTTGGCCCTGGTTATTGATCAAATGGAGGATGTTTTCAGCTATCTTGAAGTCCCCGTATTCTGGGAAGCGTTTTTCGAGATCCCAACACCAACAGCGGTTCATGTAGCGGACGAATAGAGCTCGAAAGAAATCCATGAATAAAGTGCTGAGTAATAAGAAAACCTGTAACAATAAATTGAGAAACTGCTTTAGAATTGAACCTATTTATTCGGTTTCTAATATTACTTTACTTTTCAAGCAAAAGAACATTTGTCGATGTCAAAAAGATGATTAATTCTCTTATTGGCGCCGACAAAGAAATATCTTGAGATAAATGGATGGATAGCTTTAAATGAACCGTGTTATGTTCGAATACCAATTCAAATTATATCAGCTAACTACGTCTTCAAGAACCAGAGGAACAGCATTTGCAATACAGATGTTATATGCTATTATTTGGATTAACCACCACCACCGTATCAGCCCAAGGACGTCCACTGCTGGACATAGGCCTCCCCCAAATTCACGGCGGGTATATGCCATAATCGCCACGCTTGGCATGCGGGTTGGCGATCGCAGTATCTCCACCGCACTCTACATAAATACATTTGGATTAACATCATCAGTGAAATAATAATAGATGAAATTCAATTACCAAATCCATCATTGTCAGTTTGACCATCTCCTGACCCAGCATCGTCTCCCAACAAAGTTTGGTCAACTTAGACCGTGTTCTAGACGTCAAATTATACATTTTCATATTATATTTAATATAAACAATATCTATTTCGGAAGAATTTGTCACGTTTGATCTTAATGTTTCATTTTTATCGTAGTTTACAGGAACTCTTCTAGTCACGTAATATGTTTTGTTGGTTACTTGGCAATTGGATATGATTATAACTTGAGTAACATTTTTGTCTCCACAAGTCATTGTACAGTTGATTATGTAATATGGACAGTATTTTGTTGCATTCGTAGTTGTCTTGTGTTTTTTGGAGTGGGTTCTGGGGTTCGTTTTGTAGCGGAATGATTCTTGAGTAGTTGAAGTTGTTATATAATCAATGCTACTGGAATCGGCAGTAGTATCTAAACCTTTATCAATAGTATTATTGCATCCGCTTTGCTGCGTGGTGTAAGATCCATCTGAAGATGATTTCAGAGTATAATTTTCCGTAGTACCACTTTCTTCTGTAGAATATTCAGGCGTACTAATTTTTGTAGTGTCTGTTTCACTAACCGCAGTAGTTGTCTCATAACTGTAATTTATGGTTTCGCTTACATCTATTTCGTTAACTTTGACTGTAGTACTTTCATTTAGCCAATCAAAGGTGCTCTCAATCGTGTATAACACCGTATTTGAATCTGTAGTCATATCACTTTCAGAGTTGTAGGTGTAATCTGTTGCATCAGTAGTATTTATAATGGATGTTGCATCAAAATTGGTGGAAATCTTGGTAATCAGCGTGCTTTCGGACGAATCCACAATTGCATCCTCGTAATAATTGACTTCTTCACTACTTCCATCGTTACTCTCATCGCTTTCTGTTGTATCTGTATTTGTTAAATATAATTCTAATCTATCTATAAAACTTGTAGTGGTAGTATCACTAAGTTTCAGATTGGCTGATAGCATTAGAGGTGTCGTTTCATAGATATCATTATTATTAAAGTCAGTAGAACTTACACTCACTGATGTCGCGTCATCTGTAAAACTTCTCCTTAAATTTTGGGCTATTGTTGATACAGCTGCTGCTATACTCGCTGCAGCAGGTATAACACAATAATTTTCACACGACAAGCAAGCTTGTATGTCATTGCAATCGATCACCTCTGTTATTACCATTGTATCGTTTATGTCTAAAGTATTGTTGGAAGTGGTCAAGTTTGCATTAGTTGTCATGTTTGGTTTCATGCCCTCGAGGTCGCGAGACATGCCATCAATTTTGTAAAATAAACCGAATATAAGCGAAAATAAGTTAAGCAGATTTAGCAGCATAATCCTGAAAGCAAAATAAATCGGAGTTGTAGTCGACTAAAAGTACCTACAGATTTGTAAATATATCCATGTTTTAAAAAAAATCATTTGTAATAGCGAGATTCATGTTTATTTTATTTTACAAAGGTATTCTAAGAAATTTAATTCGAGAAGCCATCAAACTGCCTAGTATCTAAAAATAAATATATGATAATATGAATATCAAATAGAAATCCATTTTTATTTATTTGTGTAATCCAACTTCATTGTTATAAAACAAGTACAAGTATATACTTAAACTAGAATTTAAAAAAAATATTACCGTTTTTTTCATTGATGTTTAGTAAGATTTTGTCTTGAATTCTTTAATGTTATTATTAAATTGATGATTAAATATCCCTTAGACAGGCAAATAGCTATTATGAGATTTATGAGCATAACTTATTTTAAGATGTCCATATAAAATATTTCCATACGAGAAAATAAAATAACTCGATTATAACTTGAGAGACCTAAAATATTGAAACATAGTGCATACTGTCAAAAACTACGTTATAAAAAAATTACAGCTTTCAACAGTGTTCTTGAAGAGAATTTTTACAAATAAATAATTACAGTTGAAAAGAAAAAAGAAATCGTTTATACGTGACAAAAAAAATTAACACAATACAGAGACCGATATATAATTTTTCACGAAATGATCACAACTCAGCGAGATGCTGGCAGAGCCAGTGCTGATCTTCCATTGTGACCATTGGCATTTTTTGAAATGCTCGGCCTTTGGCAGGCGCATTATTAATGAAGTCCTTATAAATATGGAACCATATTTTGTAATAAACCTTAGTATATGCTTGATCTAAACACACCTGAACAGTTGCCAACGCAGCTGCGTCCTCGGGTGATACTTCTCCATCAAACCCAGAAACTCGAAAAACACCGGGAAAAGTATAGATATGATGGTGACCACTATAGTGGTCGAGTTGTCGTGCCACCAGCTCCCTGATTTCTTTGTGTCATTGGAGACTACCTTCAGAACAGCGAAGACTGAGACTGCTAGGAGTGCCATGACGGTGAGATTTACGAAGGCGCGCCTTGCAATTATGCGCCAGCTAAAAAACAAAGCAGTTTTTAAATAGATTGCAACTAATTTCTGGCCTAGATAAGCGGGATCCCATTGTGCAAACAAATACAAATAGTTTATTAGTTCAACGCGGGGAAAATTGTACATAGGCACAAATCTTAAGTGTTACTTTTAACAGCCATGTTTGTTTGTATTCATTAACTTGCTTGAACTGTCACCCTGGTTAATGTAATGTAATGTGTTTTGAATGACCACAAAAGTGTCGATCACTTGGATTTTATAAGCATTACTTACTTTCTGACATCCTTCTTCTTCTCAGCTTCTTCAAGCAGCGCCTCTTTAAAACCAAGAATGACGGACGCTGTTCTGTTCTGTGCTGTCTCCGTGTTCCCAATCATGAAGTCCCAGCCGGTGAAGAGTTTCCATGAGAATATGCATTCGTCTTCCTTCTCTGATAGCTTTGACATTCGGGAGTTTTCGGCCATTCTAAAATGAAACCGTTAAGTTAAACCATTTATTTTACAGCCTTTTTAGGATTCCGTAGTCAACTAGGAACCCTTATAGTTTCGCTATGTCCGTCTGTCTGTCTGTCCGAGGCTTTGCTCTGTGATTGTTAGTGCCAGAACTCTGCAATTTGACAAGGATTTGGTTATTTTTAAGGTACCCTTCTCTACATTAAAGTGGGGATGTTTGTTTTTTGCTTCAGCCCTATGGTGTGGGGTGTTGTTGGATAGGTCTTTCAAAATTAATAGAGGTCTTCATCAAACATTTTTGATAAAGTGAAATTTTCGGAAATAATCACTCCAAAAGATAAATAATGTGTTCCCCCCCTCTAACCTTTGAACTATGGGTCCAAAAAATATGAAAAAAAAACATGAAAATAAAGCTTAATAATGCTTCCCAAAGGAACCCTACACTGAGCATAGCTCGACATGCTCTTGGCCGAGTTTTTGAAGCAATAAAACACCGAAACATACTAGCTGGTAGTTTCGTTTGCGCGTCAACGTCGTCACCTAGTAACGTGCTACACAACCTAATTGAATGAGGGTTGACAGCCGCATTCTGGTGAATTAACACCCTGGGGGTGTACGAGAGCCAAGTTTAGCCGCAGAGGCAATAGCACTATATACTCACTTCCTCAGTATAGCAACGAAGGCATAGATGTACACAGCGAGGCCTGTCAGAAAGTATGCTAGAGGCATTCTGTACTGAGAACGTTCTATGCTGCTGTAATACCTGTAAATGAAATTATATTAGTAATATAACATTTGTTAGTAATAGTAGGTACTCATTTAATTAAAGCAAAATTTATATTATATCAAGATGCGCTTAAATCCCTAAAAATCAGTTTCATGACAACAAATGGACATAAGTAGAGTTAGTTGTTCCTGTGATTATTTTTTATTCAAAACTTGTGTTCTTTTATAAATAAAATTTCTGATCTGAATACTACCAAAATTTTCAATTCCTTGTCAATTTTATCATTTCCTTGCCTTTTTATCATTCCCCTGTTATTTTTCTCATTCCCCGGTAACTAAAGTTCAAAGTGGTATATTTATGTACCAAACAGTGTGATGAATGATACGTTCTGTACCTAATTATTATTATACTATAAGTACTATAAATGTAATTTTTGCTACTCATAAAAAAAGAAATTACCCGTAGAAAATTGGAGATACCCTCAAAAAACCTTCAAACTCCCACAGAGTGAGAAGGTTTGTAGCATTGATCTTCTCTTCTTCTGTTATCCTCTTCCTTTCGCCATCTTCACTTTTATTGCAAGTCAGATACTGAGGGCAAAATAATAGCGTTATACTAAATGTCACAATGTAATCTCCTAATAATACTCTTAACTTTGTGTGGATTACGATCATTTTTGTCACCATCGAGCAATAAATCATCCTTTGTCGATGTCAATAAAAACGATTTCTCTATACCTTGAAAATGGTAGATTTTAGGAATCTACACTAAGGAAATAATAAATAAAGAAAGAAAAGTATTTATTCGCAGCACAGCACAGAAATATGAACAACAGAGTAATATTGACAATGCACACAAAACACAAAAGAAACATTAAAGAAAACATAACAAAAAAGAAAGTGTCACTAAATAGTCTCATTTCATTTTATTTCATTTCATTTCATAGTCCTGGGCAGTAATAGCACGGTGCAAAACATACTAGTCAGCGCTAATGAACAGGTCTCATTGATTGAAAAACCGACCAAGAGCGTGTCGGGCCACGCTCAGTGTAGGGTTCCGTAGTTTTCCGTCCGTCACATTAAGTTGACATATTAAGTACAGAAACACAAAACCTTTGAAAGCACGTCATTTCATTGTGATTTTGTAGAAATGACAGGTACAATAAACACCTGTTTATACGGTTAAATTACAAACTTAGTTCAGAAATTATTTTTGTAATTTTTTCAAAAACTTTTCAACCTATCAAGTTCAAAATAATTTTCCTACAAAGTTTTTATAAAGTTCTACTTTTGAGATTTTTTTCATATTTTTAAAACTTATGGTTCAAAAGTTAGAGGGGGGGGACACATTTTTTTTTACTTCTGGAGCGATTATTTCCGAAAATATTAACATTATCAAAAAATGATTTTAGTAAACCCCTATTTATTTTTAAATACCTATCTAACAATATATCACACGTTAGGGTTAAAATGAAAAAAAAAAAACACTCCCCACTTTACGTATAGGGGAGGTACCCTAATAAAATATTTTTTTCCACTTTTTATTTTACTACTTTGTCGGCGTAATTGATATACATATTAGTACCAAATTTCAGCTTTCTAGTGCTAACGGTCACTGAGATTATCCGCGGACGGACGGACGGACAGACGGACGGACAGACATGGCGAAACTATAAGGGTTCCTAGTTGATTACGGAACCCTAAAAAACGGTAGCTGTTAGACCTTTACGCATCCACCTTTCTTTTGCCACTTGATGAACAGTAGTCGGCGAGAATCTAGTAATGGTAGTATCATCCAGTATATTTGGAAGACTCAGCAAAAACTAAACTGTCTTTTTCTTCTCCACGTCCATCATTCCATCATCCTTCCGTCTTACGACTATCACTCTTATCTGGTGCGTATAGTGAAGGTCTAATACCTTAACATTAGCAAAACCAGCAAGAGGTTGCACGTACTTTGGAATTATTCCTTACCCTGTCACTAGTAGTGCATTATTGCTGAGACAGGGTAAAAGCAATTCGTGGACTGGTGGCGATGTGAAATGGTGCTTCATTTCCGTTAATTGGAAGTCCTATAGTATCGTGTTTCCACCCCTGGTAGCCAGACATTCCATGAGATGAAGGTTCATCCAGTATTTACAGTCTAAAGAATGAAACTTGCGTACCTCTGGAACTATAACAAAGACGAGCAATATGAAACCAATGACCAAATTGACCCAGAACAGCCAGCGCAGAAACGTGAAGTAAGAGGCCACTACTGAACCAAAGTGGGACTCGATCTCCTTGATGCGGAGCTCCCAGGGTATGAGGAGGTTGGAGGTGTTGGCAGCTTCGCGCTTTAGTTGGTGCCATTTCTGAGAAACAAAATCGTATCGTTATAAAAAAAATGCGTTTATTATCAGACAACTTGGTGGTCCATAGTTACTAAGCAAAGGGCCTTGATCTATGTAAGTAAAAGTATTCTAGTTTTAACAAATTAACAAATCAGACAATCAATCCTCATCTGATTCAGCAAGGCGCACGCGTACTAGGGGCATGCAAATCGTTGAACCTGCCGAGCACGGCGCTATCTGGCCTTCCAGCCACGACCTGCAGGAGACTGTTGGGGCTTCCCCTCACTCGCTGTAATAAAGAGGCGATTTTATTACGCATAAGCGCATAAAAATCGTCTGTGTGCGCATATGCAAACATACCTCACGTACTGCAGTTTCGAGAAAGCCCCGCCATCGCCCGGAACAGGTTATTATACAATCTTCGCAGGGCATTGTACGCTTTTTGGGTATAACTGGTCCATAAACTGCTGGTGTAAAAAGTTTGGCAAAATGCCTTGAAAAGTGTGATCTTGACGTTAAGTGTGCAGCCGGCAAATCTACGAACCACCATGTTACCTCTTACAGACAATGCCCTGCGTTTCCTTTCTACATCGGAATAATCTTTCAAATTCTCATCAACAATGTGCTCAAGGTATTTAAATTGCGTGACTCTCTACAATGGTGAACTATTAAGGTAAACTGGAGGAACAGACGCTGGAGGCTTATTTTTGCCTTTAAATACCAGGAGCTCACTCTTTAGTGAGTTATAATGCATGATTGGTCAATTTATTCAAAATCATTATTTGTAGATACACAGACCGTTTCGTTCGTTACGTTAAAATTATATGAAATTGTTTCTTGCATTATGTAGTCACTAAGAAGTAAGTGTGTCTGTGCTGTTGACTGACCAGCTAGTCTCATAAATGTTACTAGATTATAAATATTATAATAAACACATTTCCCATTTAATATTCGCGAAAGTATATTGATTCTGATTATCTTTGAAAGTGTAAGAAAAAACAATGTACATACGTGTACTTTCCACATATGTAACAATGATCAGCCTAAGAAAAAACAACATACTAATGTAGGCTATATTTATGATAAATAGGTGATTAATTAAATCTTACCGCTGCTAGAAGGATGTTGAACCTCGCGTAAATGTCTCTAGTGCTCTTGGACTGAGCAAGGCGCTCCTGCAATTGTCCCTCATGACACTTTATGTAGCGTTTGGCCTGTAAATACCAAACAAATATTACTGTAACCGATAAGAGGCATCAATAACCACAATTGAGGCGTGCTTTTCAAAAGGGCTTATTTATGTCTGAGCGGTACTTCTAAAGAAAACCTTGCTTAAGAAAACTTACGGTCTAATTTAGAACTAGAGTTACAGAAAAAATAAACACTTGAAAAGACACTCCTCAATTATTCAGCTGACCATCCACCCACTTATAGTCAGCTACCGTTTATTGTTCAACATCATTGGGTTAGCCATCATTGAAAGGATATGACAAAAATACATACATTTACGAGTCTGGAAGGGTCGTAACGTACTGCTGATACCACCATCCGAGCCCCAGCTGACGTGCACGGGGCTTCATAATGCAACTCTCTTAAATGTCTTACATGTTATTGCCTGAGACTCCTGAGAGTAAATGACTCACGGTATTGATTTCTGTACCAGGGACTATAGTGCGTAGGTAGAATAAACCTTAGCGCATAGGCAGTCCAGCGGCCATTTTGAATCCAAGGCCAGCCGCCATTTTGTTTCGCGGAATAGCGTCGTATATTTTATTGATTTGAGCTGTACGACTATAAATAAATCTCGTTTCGTTGAAAGATTTAGGTGTTAGAGTTGATACATCAAGTTTGTGTACTGGTAGGGGTGGTTTACTACCGTGACGTCATCGCGCCGCGCAAAGTAAATGCGGCCGCCGGCTCACACGTCGTGTGACTATTCAATGGTTGCGGCGCAGCGTTACGGATCGCACGCGCTGCTGTATCGCTGTACGATATTAAAATAATCCGTTTTGTGTTAAATAATAATGTCAAAACCACAGCATTATTATATAAAAATATCTTTATATAGTTACCCAAATTCTGTGTCTTTCTTTATCTTAAAATGTTGAAAAAACTGACAGTTTTTATCTTAAAATGTTAAAAAACTGACAATTATCACTCAAAAAACTGACAGTCATTGAGTTTGGTATACACGAACGATTGACATAAAAGAAAACGAAAATGAAAACGTTGGTTGTAAGAAACTTATTTTCTAAATTATATAAAACTTTGTATCCACTGGTTACATATATGGAGTGCCCCCTACTTTAATATTATTTCGTGATTTCACATCACTTTTACGTAGCTGTTCATACGAGTAGAACACACCTTCCTGCTAAATGTTTTAATTGTATTTGTAGTGCTTATAGTCTCCGAGTAAGTACATCGGCTGTCACATATAGACGAAAAGACGGACGGACGGGTTCCGTTTTCACCATTTTGGCTACGGAACCTTAAAAGTACTATTCGTAATTGTATTGTAAACAACACTACTAATAATAAAGTACATATATTAAAATAGGTTCTCGCTGGTGGTAACCCTAGCGCTGAGGGCTCGAAAGAGCGCGTTGCGTGCAATAGAAAGAGATGGCCACGTTTAGGCACGTTTGGCATACATAAACGGGGGATTTGTTTACAGTGAAACTTCTGTACTTGTACTATTACTTATTCTGTGGTACTGGGGACTAGAGCGCGTGGGAAGCATACTCCTTAGCGCGCAGGCAGCACAGTGGCCATTTTGAATCCAAGGCCAGCCGCCATTTTGTTTCGAGTAGCAGGGTTGGGAATTGTATTGATTTTTATCTGTACGACTATAAATAAATCGCGTTTCTTTAAGAGATTGCCTATACTCGTAGGCACGTTGTTAGAATTGTTACATCATCTTTGTGTTAATCTTGTTTGTCTAGTACCTACCTAGATATGTAGACAATACAATAAGAGAAGTTTAAAAAGCCTTCTACAGTTCTGTCATTAATTTCAAACTGGCCTCAAATTTAATGGATCGTAATCCTAAGTCTCATTAAACAATGTGTTACGATAGTAAATAGAGCTGATGCAAAAATTAAGCAAGATCTCGTGGTCCAGAAGCGCCCGCGTACCGCATGCGGTATACGAGGCATGCCGAGTAAGAGGCCTTCGGGTGGCTTGAGAACTTCTAACAGTCAAGTTGCCCACTCGTTTCTCAAGCCTAATCTCAGTAAGGTCTAGTTACCCCCTTGGATTGGAAGGTCAAATTGCGGTCGCTTTTGTAAAAACTATTGCCCACACCAATTCTCTGAAGAAGCAAACCTGGACGTACCAGATGAACAAGCTTGAGTTTCCTTCGCAGACCCAGGGGCTGCTGCTTCACAGAGCTCAGCACCTCCTTGTGCATGCGGATGTTCTTGAAGATCTCCTCCTGTGTCACCGTCTCCTGGTCCATGGAGATCGCCGTCCTATACACGTAAGAACAAGTTCATCATATCAGCCGAGGGACATCCACTGCTAGACATAGGCCTTGCCCAAAGAGTGAAACAATGACCACAGTCTACAGCATGGGGTTCTTCAAGAAAGGAGTGTATAATTTTTTTAAGTCGGCAACGCGCATGTGTCACCCCTAGAGTTGCAGCCGTCCATAGGCTGAGGTGACCGTTTACCATCAGGCGGACCATACGCTTGTTTGCCACCGTCGTCGTATTAATAAAAAAACTTGTTTATTTAACGCACCTACACGGATTATACGTGTTTCATTGATAATATGATTCAGATATCAAAAAAGAATGGCCTACTGACATTTTATTCAACGATTTTAACACGTCTACAAAAGTTTCGGTTGCGGTTTCGGCCAAAACTAGAGCCAAAACCGTACCTGCGGTTTCGGTTTCGGTTTCGGCCAAAAAACATGTTTCGGTCGGACACTAAGGACACTAAGTATACTCGTATGGGTCGAACAAAAATAGTAAATACGAGTTTCTGCTCTAGACTGTTTTCTTTTCCAAGATACAACCTATTAAAACATTTTTACTGGCGCTCTGTTGTTTAGTTAGGCTAGGTAGTCACGTTTGAGCGTCATCATCGTAGCACAATGTCGGTGACGTGATGACGAGGACCACTGTTAAGTGGTAATCGGATGAATTGTTACCTCGGGGGTGCGCGAGGGCCGATTTTACCTGTAGCGGCATGTTGGAAAGGCCAGTGAGAAATTGCTTACTCTCCAGAGCTGCTTGTAAACACAGAAGACCGTCTACGCGCTTGGATCTCATCAGGCACGAACGATGAGGACGTATGACTGTGGCCCCTGTGCGACGGACGCAAGCTGTCATAACTTACAAAGACCCCACACTAGTGTCTTTTGAGCACCGGTGTCCTGACAGCACCCGCGCAGCGATGACACAAGGTTCGCACAGCGTCGACGCAACGTAGATATGATTGACCGATAAACGCCGCTGGCGTTGCGTTGCTGTTGCGTCGATGGTGCGAGAACGTTAGTGTTTAAATACTCACCAGAGCTAATGGGGAACACTGAAGACCGTCGTGTAACTCGTGTTGAACTAGTGTCATCAGGCAGGAACGATGAGAACGTGTGTCTGTGTACCCTTTGCGACTGACGCAAGCTGTATATAGTTACTTAGTGATAACTCTCCAGAGCTGGTAGTGAACACCGAAGACCGTCGTATCGAACGGGTCTCATTAGGCAAAAAAGATGAGGACGTGCATTTGTGGCCCCTTTGCGACCGATGCAAGCTATCTGTAGTGACTTACTTAGTGCTTACTCTCTAAAGCTGGCGGTGAACACCGAAAACCGTCGTCTCGAACGAATCTCATCAGGCAGAAATGGCGGAGTCGTGCGGCTGTGGCCGGTCCATGACCAACGCACACTGCAACGATGCTTTCTATGCCCTTAGTTGAAAGCTTACGCCAAACACCAACACGAGTGTGAGTGAGGAATGAGACGGGCTTAAGGCACTCAAAGCTCTTCATGGAAAGTGTAAACCCAAGTTTTAGAAATTCAGCAGAAATCAGCTCAAAATCATGCTACAATCGGGGGGTGTTTACAGGTCACTTCGGGGTCAAAGGACCCTCTTGGCCAAGATGGGACTGACAGAAAATATAGATTGTAGGATGCGTGGGGAGGATGACGAGACAATGGAACACTTTGCTGTGTGAATGTCACGCCCTTGCCAGACAAAGAATGAATGATTTTGGCAATGGTCACCCAGAACTAAGTAAATTCAGAGTACTCCCGCTGAGCTCCATCATCCGGTTTGTGAAAATGTTGAAAAGCAGCTTGAGTAGGTATAATGCAATTGCACAAAAGATCCCATTGAGTTGAAGTGCACCCGCAGGGGCCTTCAAGAAGACAAGATAAAATAAGATGCCCTTAGTGCTTACTCTCCAGAGCTGGTGGTGAACACTGAAGACCGTCGCCTCGAACGGGTCTCATCAGGCAGGAATGGTGAGGATGTGCGCCTGCGGCCCTTCCTGGACCGACGAACACTACAACGGCGCTGGCGCAGTACCGCGCTTATGCTCGAGTAGTCCTCGTCTTCGGATCCGTCTGCGGAGAAAAGTTTTAAAAGCTGTTTGTTTTGCATTGGCTATTCGCCACGCTTGGCATGCGGGATGGCCATCGCGGTATCTCCACCGCACTCCAGGGATGCTGCTGCCCATCCCACGGACCACCGTGGAATTACATAAAATACTTAGTCGTAGTTTTAGGACATACCCGGGTTCCCCGGGGATAAACCATCCACACGTCGTCAAATGTAGACGTATAAGCCGTATAACGAATAGCGCATAGCGAAGTGTGGCATGCCGGCTGGCATTACTAATTGTACTTTGTTTTTATTTAGCTTATGAAAGATTGAGGTACTTCTTCGGGGATTGAACATTAAATTGTCCTTTCCCCTATAATTCATGCTTGGGTGCAATATTTTTGTAACAGTACATTAATACTCAGCATTAAAGTAGACATTTACATAAATAGTTCGCTTAGCCATCGAGTGTCAGTACAAAATTAACAGCCTGACAGAAATCAGGTCACTTCAGACATTCGCTTTGGCGGACAAATCGACATCGGAAAAATAATTATACTAAAACACGCAATGGATACTTGGACAGGAACCAACTGGAGGGTTTAAATATGAAGTATGAGACAATTTCGTTCTTTTACTCATAGATATGGAATGGGTAGAGTAATTAAGTAAGTATTGTTGTCGCCACATTAAGTACTTGTTGCGCGTTTCTTAGTAGCGCACTTGAAACTCCTAGGCTCTTTAATGAAGGTAGAACATTCGGATACAACAAGAAGAAGTTTCCTTAGATACTCTTAGTCGACGATAATACGCTTTTGGAGCCTGCTCACTTCCTTACTTTTTGAATACATATATGTATGTAGATTGCTCAAATCACGAAGATGCACGCCACTCTATGTGTACCTTAAAAACCTCCAGCATGCGAGAATGATTTCACTATCCGATGTCTCAACATGGAAAAGATTGACTCCCGTAGCCATGCTAAGGTCAGCCCAGGCCACAGAGTCGGTCCATGGAGGACATAGACTTAGTGCCACCAGCAAGGCTTAATTCAAGGTTAGTTTCGTACAATTACTTGATGCAGAGAAAAAGTACACAGAAAAATGAATCTTGATCTCGTGCGTCTGAGACGGGAATTGAACTCGCGCCTCTGGTTTGCCGGAGCAGCGCCTTTACCAGTCGGCCAGCCAGACCGCTACGTCATCACAGCGAATCTTTGCCTTGCATTTTGAGTAGATACTACTAGCGACCCCTCTTTACTTTATTCCAAAGCTTACAGCCTTTGTATAAGGTGTGGTAAGCTATGCGTTTGATCACATTCAAACTGGATCACATTTGGTAGCCCCTGGTAGCCAGAGGTAGCGTTGTTTTTACACTACTTTTTTCACAGATCAAATTATTTTGTTCAATATTGTAGTATTTTGTGATGAACGCAGTAGTCAGGGTGGCCCAATGGTAAGGCCCTAAGACGCGACCCTAAGGCCCTAAACCCTGAGACGCGGTTTCGATTGCCATCTCCCTTCTTCTCTGTATCAAGTAATTGATGATTTCATCGTGGTAACTTCGGAAAATTTGTAGTCCGTACAATTTTGACGTTAAACCTTAAAGTTTGCATAGATGAGATTCTCAAGTTTGTAAAAATGGTTTACCTGCAGCAGGCGAGAACTTGACCTCATTGTTCACTGTCTCGGGGACATGGAAGAGGTTAACCCCCGAGGATGCCATACTGGGGTCAGCCCAGGTCACGGAAAGACGGTCCACGGATGGCTGAGGCGAAGATGGGACGCGCTCGTAGGAACCCTGAGGACAATGGTAAGCGTGAACAATTTTCACAATCTTAAGTCTACTAGAGTTGGCCAAAAATCATCACTCTCTATCCACATCTCTGGACATCTCTGGTAGACATTCACCATAATCATCGCCATGAACGTTATCATCAGCCTGTATACTTCTGGGCTCAAGCCACCGCTCATTGATGAGAGCGATGAGTCAGAACATTCACCTTCTTATTCACAAGTTCTGTTCAAGGCCGTCACTGATTTTGAGGAGAGTCGCTTGCAAGACCTCGATGCAAAACACCTGAACAGAAAGACCCGGCCAAAGCATTCCTACACCTACACACATAAAGCCAAAGGTGAGTGGATTTGTGCGCCCTGCAACGGAACCTTCAAACCCAAAATCGGTTTTGCAAGCCATATTCGTACACATGTGGCCGTCGCTGGTGAGACACGTGTCGTCTGTTTCACTCTCGTGTTATACACTATATGACGGCAAGCGACGGTGCGATACGAAGTTCGATTTTCGCAGTTCGGAGTAGGCCCTCAGGTTCGCTTTTGACGGATACATCAAGGAGGACGATATATTCTTATCGACCATTGACAATTTTTATCTTACAACGGTGGCAAATAAACATACTCATACATCCTTTATGATGGTAAACAAAAACCGTAGCCAATTCACGATTTTAACAGAGGAGTCACTAAGCTCGTCATCGTCGTTTGTTAAATCGACTATTCGTTGTTTCGGATACGCACAGCGCGTCGGCTCGAAAAAGAACGAAGTACGAATATCCTCTCCCTGTCGCTAGAATATGCAAGAGCGGCCGAGAGGAAGTTATTCGAACTTCTGTGTTATTGTTTCACGGTAGCAACTCTGGTGATCTTCACACCAGGAATACAATACGACGTACCTGCCGATCAAGTATTTAGTAGTGTGAGTTTTCTTTTTTTTATGGCATAGGAGGCAAACGAGCAGACGAATCGCCTGATGCTAAGCGATTAGCACCGCCCATGGACACCCACCAAAGGTGTTGTAAGTGCGTTGCCGGTATTTAAGATGGGAGTACGCTCTTTCCTTAAAAGTCGTAACGGTCCTGAAATACCGCAGGATTTACATTTACAGTGCACAGATTCTTGAAATTTTGAGGTACTCCACCTCACTATCAGATGACTCAATCAGTCATCGTCATAAAATATTATACAATTCTCAAACAAATTTCTGAGTAATAAAGCCCCAGAAACGTGTATATGATGCCGGTTTTATAACGCAGTGCGTGTGAACTTAACATTTTCATTATACTTCCATTTGCCAATTGCTCGCAGCTGTAATCATTTTCACTTAAACCATTATAAGGATTCTAATTATTTTTAGTGGTTTTTTCCCTAATAGAAAACTATTACTTTGCAAATGTAACTTGCGTGTAGTTTTCTAACTGAGACTTTTATTACTTACGACTATTGTTTACGGTTCGTTTTTACCATACTAATACTTGATAATACAGGTTGATTCGGGAGACGTGAGCAAGATCAACACTACGGATTCAGTAGATCATAAGCTACTTCTTCGTATCGCTATGAGTGAAATTAACGTTCATTTATCTTTGGTGTTAAAAACAAATAAAGAATATTTACGAAATTCATGGTCACGCTACAATCAGAATACTTCAGTCAAGTGATACGTTTAAAATTGAATGTCATCTGAGTCCGATTACTTTTGAAATAACGTATCTCACTCAATGTGACAATTTACTTTCTTCGTAATTAAAGTTCTGTCATAACAGTTAGAGGTTTAATCTTTATAAACCAGTTATTGTAGGGTGACCATGATTGTAGAGAATTATACTTTAACTTAATAAAAATTAAAATACAGGAAAAAGGTATGGGTGTTTCACTTAAATACAATGGTGAGCGATTCATTGCCATTTACTATGTATGTAGTGTTGGTCCTGCTCACGTCTCCTGAATACCCCTGTATACTTAATAACGAACTGCACTGTCAAAAGCGTCGTCAAGAGCACGTCTCTTAACAAAATGATGAAGATATATGTTTGAAAATTGAAGTCAAAATCAGCTCAGTGCCCAAATTCTTAGTACACTCGCGGCAAAAATTTCGGGTCATCCTGAATTTAATAACCGCAATAAGGTTTTTTATAGTTACATAATATACCTACTATTACCAACTACCAGCCAACCCAACTATATCCAACTTTATGAGTAATTTCCGGGATCCTATCATAAAAATATCAATATCCAAAAAATACGTTTTCTGCGATAATCTAGCTGCGTTAAAGTTGTTTTTTTCATGAGTTTTTACCAGCCTAATTTAAACCGATTAACGTTATTTTATTTAACTCTTATTTTTGCAGTTTAAATGTAGTATTAAATAAAGATTATGGCAGGATTAAAAAAACTGTACAACCTTGTACTATTCTAGGAATATATGACGGTATTTGACCGAACCGTATTCTTTCTCCGCAAGTGTACGAGGACTTGATGAATGATGACACTTTAAATGTTATTAGTTCTAGAACAAAAAAAACTAGGTACTTCAAATTAGTTATTCACCATGCTACATTGCCATTGCCTTTCTACATACATACATACAGGGTGTGGCCTGTAATAGGAGCAAAAAATTAAGCATACACTATTGTGCTCTCCAGCAATTATTTCCAAATGGTTTTAACTGAAAAGAAAAGTTTTTTTTTTGGATTTTTTTTTGCAAATATATCTTCTATGTACTGTTTTACTCTACTAGAGCTATAGTAATAACTATTTATTTAAAAACACTAAAAAGTTAATTAAAAAAATAAAAATAAAAATATCTTTTTAAACCAAAAATGCAACAACGATTATGAGTCATAACTAGGTGCTACCTCAATATCAGCAGTGACTGCCGCGCTATAATCTCGTGGTGCCAAGATCCATTACTTGGACGTCATAACTTTAGATCAAAATTTCTCCCAAGTGAAAAAAGATATTTTTATTTTGGACACAAGAGGTTACTGTAGATGCTCTAAGGAAGCATCCTTTAATTTTTTTGCTCCTATTACAGGCCACACCCTGTATAATAACGCCTGTTTCCCAGAGGGGTAGGCAGAGATCACGGATTTCCACTTGTTGCGATCCTGACATACAACTTGCGCTTCATGAACTCTCATAACATTCTTCATGCATGCGCGCCGATTTAGGGTACTCTTGACCTGGACTTTCTACAGAATGTCTCCGATTTGGTCGGAGTACGTTCGCCGAGGTCTTCCCCTTCCAACTTTTCCATCCACTCTTCCTTTCTACTTCACCACATAAGTTACTACCCCAGCAAAAGGGGCATTCCATGACAGGGAGCGAAACTTTGGTGCCGGTGACATCATTATGACGTAAATTCATATATAGAATGATTTTATTATAAACAACATTGCAATACCCCAATGATTATTAATAATGCAATAATGGTAATATAAATTAGATTCTTTATAAAAAAATATTTTTATTAATTTAAATTTTAAAATGATGTTAATATGAAAATAATTATAAAGACGATAAGAAAAAAATATTTTACTAATATACTTTTTACAATTACTTGTAAAAAGTATAATATTACCACGCATAAATGAAAAACAACAATTTAAGTTTCGTGACTTGTCGAAAAATTTGCACAACGCTTAAAATTCAAACATAACATCGCACCTTCTTATTTATTTTATATATACCTACATACATACACTGTGCATTCTAAACAATTGATATCATTCTCGCATCTTCCGCCAGTTATAAAAATTGTCGTTGTACTGATCATAATGCCTATACCACAACTAGAACAAAATATTGTCGTACCTTTCATCATCAAAATCGATTTCTTCAATAATCTAGATAAAAACACTCTGTATGTAGCTTGACGTCATACGTTTGTCATCGGCACCAAAGTTTCGCTCCCTACCCATGACAATGTCACTTACGTAAGGCATGTACATTATCGCAGCCACTTTAGAAAAATGAATAAAGCTCGAGATTACTGAGATCCAATCGGCGTAAGTTATTTATTATGAGGCTGAGTTGCAGCAACTTACGATCACAGACCGATCAGCGTTAAATATGGCGCCGGCAGCTGTCATGCCATAGAAACCTGTCAAACTTTCCATACGGACAGATTCTAACGAACACCGCTCACAATTACAGACGGTTTGGGGCAACCCAGCCTTAGCCTATGTTAGTATACTATACAATTGGAAATAGAGATTTGATCCTCTGACTGAGATTCCACATCAGAAGACAATCTAGTTTGTTTGCTGTCATATTTAAAATGCTGTTGTTACTGCCGCGTTGGAATAGGTACGATCACTACCAAAAATTGACTTTCTAGTTTTATCAGAAAAGCCTTATCCTAGGTTTAGGTACATGAGCGTTATCATCATCATAATATCAGTTGTGGCGGTCGCAGAGGGAGGCCTATGTCCAGCAGTGGACGTCGATCGGCTGACAATGATGGTGATTATCAAACAGGATCGCCTTTTAAACACTTGCAAATGCACTATTATGTACTAAGCACTAATACATTATGATTGATACGCATGTGAGAAGTAAAAGTGAGTAGAACTAAAGTCGAGTCCAGAATTAGGCGAACTAACTTGCCGGACATAGAGAAAAATAAATAGTGATAGGTTTAAGTCGACACAAATATGTCGATATAAACTTGTGCCTTCTATAAGTCTGATTCTATTTATATTATATCAAGTAATTGTCGTATAAGTATTGTCGAAAGCCGAATGGCTTGCTTTGTTTGGCTAATGGTCCAAACTGTCAACAAAACAAAATGGCGGAGAGATCCTTAACGATGTCCAAAATTATGTTCGATGTATTTTTAATTCCAACCCATTTTCATTATTATTATTTTGCTTAGTAAAATTATTAGTTTGATTTCAAACACAATAATAATGATTAACTAGACTTTTTAAACATCGATATGAACAGCACTAGCCAAACTGTGGCAACATTAGTGTACAATGAACTGTCAAGTTAGTTCGCCTTAATTCTGGACTCGAATTTTAAGCATTCGTAGTTGAGCTCGTGTAAACCCAGCACTACTAGGCGACATACTCATGGAGTGGCGCAAAATTTACTTAGTAGAACCCTATGGCCCTATGTACGCCAATTTTTTTTCATACAACAACCACTGGCATTACCTATCGGCAACCAAGGTTACGGCCGGCCTAGTTAATCAGACTTTGTAGCCTATGGACGCTTGGAAATCCATAAGAAACTCAAGCGCGGGACAAGGACCCGGGTATGTCCTAAAACTACGACTAAGACCACCGGGGGATGGGCAGCAGCATCCCTGGAGTGCGGTGGAGATACTGCGATCGCTAACCCGCACGCCAAGCGTGGCGATTATGGCATTTATCCCCCATGAAGTTTTGGGAGTTCTTCGGCAGATGTGGTGGTGATGGGCCTAACTTTTAGGGCCCAACTTGTGCTACTACGTTAAATCATTAAATGTGGTACCTCATCGGAATCTGATTGTAATTACCTATATCACTGAGGAGTTCCAAAAGTCCTCTGTGATCTTCATCATCAGTGCCACTTCTCCAAATTTGTGGTTCCCGAGACTAATATGCTGAGTAACTACAAAAATTACCAAAAACACTGAACGCGCGCTTAATATTATATGAGAAAATTCTTCAATTTCGTGAACACGATCATTCCTCTGGATTCAGTCAAACTGGGGTTTGATAACAACGGGACTAATCTGGCATATAGGTATATACAAATTTAAAAAAAATAAACCTTACATTCAAATTTATAATTACAACAACTGAAATAATATCTCAAATATGGCTGAACCGATTTTGATAAAACATATTTGTGATCCACCGCTGGGAAACCTGCTTTCAAATAAAAACAAACATTATTCACATCGGTTCACCCGTTCAAGAGCTACGATGCCGCAGACAGACATATACACAGACACATGTTAAACTTACAACACCCCTCTAAGTGCCGGAAGTGGCGGAAGTTAAAAACACAACCGAACTAAGAATCCTTATTGAGTTAGAAGTCGGTTAAAAAAAAACTCAGATTACCTCAAGTGAAAAGCAAATCTATTTGGCTTTACACATTTATTCTACATACTCGCGTATGAGCGATATTCCGCCTCTTTTATCTAGAATTGAAATATTAATGAGAAAAGTAATAACTCCTTCGATGGCAATTGACAACAATAGATGATTGATGGCAATTGATTGGCTTTTAAATATCTATAATATATTAAATCTAAAGAAACCTCTAATCCCGCTCACTATTATTTACATACTTCGTATGTAAAAAGTTCACTCCAACAATATTATATTTTCCGCACTAGTGACTTTACCGTTAAGCTGGGGAGACCAGTGAAGACTGAGTGGGGCCGACGCACATTGGCACATAAATTAGACTATTTACTGCCTCGCGCTGATCACGGTCTATTAGACACCTGCCGAGGATAATTAATGGGGCGGGAATGGTGCGTTTTGCGGACGCTAGATCATTCTGAAAGCAATGCTACGGTTTTCATTTCATATCATTCCCTTTATCGAAATATTACCTAAAGTAAGTAGATCAGGTTTTATTACAGTATTCGTATACTAAACTATGTTGGACAATTACAAAAAAAAAAAACTATTGTCTTTTAAATACTTATCGAACCTGCTCACAAAATTCCACTAAAAATCGGTTGAAAATTCGACCTGTAGAGGAGAATCCGGACGGACAGACAGACATACGAAAGAATTTTTGTCTGCGACAGAGCCGCTTCGCTCGCTTGGTCAATAAAGAATGATACAGGAATATACAAAATATTAAAATAAAAAAGCTTTGGGTCACCAACTTATAGTCTGACAACAAAGAGTAGAAATTAAATAAAATGGAACTAACATAGAACGTTACATGGCAGCACCAGTGTCCATGTCAAAGTTGTCAAATATTGGTTCTGCTTCATTCGTCTAGAGTCGGTAAATTTGATATAAATAAGCTTAATCATTCGTTTTGAAAGCACGAGCACGTAGCACCAACTCCCGTTACAATCGGACACTTTTACTTGAAGTTGTCAGACGATTATATATACCTAGGACAGACTGTCCAGTTAGGTTCAAGGTACCCAGTTAGTGAAGGGCCAACTTCGAGAAAGGGGTAAATCGTCGAATCCGACTCGGCTGGGCAGCGTTCGAGAAGCTACGGCACATCTTTTCGTCCAATATTCCGCAGTGTCTCAAGACAAGGCTCTTTGATCAGTGTGTGTTGCCAGTGACGACATATGGCACTGAAACGTGGTCGCTTACTATGGGCCTCATAAGAAGGTTCAAAGTCACCCAAAGAACAATGGAGAGGGCTATGCTGGGAGTATCTCTGCGTGATCGCATCAGAAGTGAGGCCATCCGCAGTAGTACCAAAGTAACCAACATAGCCCACCGAACCGCTAAACTTAAGTGGCAGTAGGCGGGGTATATAGCACATAGAACCGTTGGCAAGGTTGGAAAGGTTTTCGAGTGGCGACTAGGTACCAGAAGGCGCAGCGTGGGTAGGCCCCCCCACAAGGTAGACTAATGACCTGGTGAAGGTCGCAGGTGTCCGCTGGATGGGGATGGCAAAGGAACGGTCACTGTGTTACTCTTTGGGGGAGGCTTATGTCCAGCAGTGGACGTCTTTCGGCTAATATGATGATGATGATGATTCGTTTTGAAAAAAGGATTACTATTAAAATTTTCCGTGTGCGGTAAAGAGCATTTCATATTGAATGTAATCATATCTTAAGGGATGTAAAGAAGGGTGAAAGATGTATGGGAAAACAAATAATTCTAAAGCAAGAATGAGTTCTACGCAGACGAAGTCGCGGGCAAAAGCTAGTAAATAATAATATAATGTACAACCACTACTAAATAAATATTTATACATACACACATACACATACATATACATACATATATATGGATGAAACTTACATATCAGAAATATTATGATGTCTTGGTTCTGCCAGCAAAAAACAAGTAGAAGTTTCTTTTAAAAGCAAGCCTATTTGGAGATCGTCTAAATTAACGGGGAGACTGTTCCAGAAGCGGGCTACCTGAACGGAAAAGGAATTGGACATGAAACCAGTGCGGTGAGGCGGAATAGAGAGGGAAAGATTGCCAGAAGAGCGAAGTTGACGGGCTCGAGTAACACCATAAAAGTGAAAACGTTTTGTGTGTACATCACAATCAATCGACTTCTCTCCTGAACGGACTCACCTAGTCTGCCTTCGACTATTATTCCATTAGACAGAGACAGTTAACATTCTAAATTCAATTTGATCTAACTGCCAGTCCCCGTCTCGGGAGGAGATCCGTAAAGGTGGTTATACAACCTTTACAGTAACAACTCAATCGGTCCAGTGGTTTCGGAACAAATTGGCTGTGACAAACGGACGGACAGACAGACTAAGGGTTTCGTTTTTTTTCCTTTTGAGGTACGCAACCCTAAAAAGGCAATCTTGATACAGGAAACGCAATGCATTGGACCTGCCTAATTTACGGATAGACATAAAATGAGGTATCTCCGGATATTCTGTCTCAGTTACAATGTCCACCATATCAGCCCTAGGACGTCCACCGCTGGACATAGGCCTCCCCCAATTTCATGGGGGGTAAACGCGCTTGGCATGCGGGTTGGCGATCGCAGTATCTCCACCGCACTCTAGGAATGCTGCTGCCCATTCCCCTGTGGTCTTGGTCGTATAGTTTTAGGACATACCCGGGTCCAGTTACAATGTCACCCTGCGATAATTATTGTGTTTTGGTGTGAGTCGCTCCTATTGTTATCGGTAATGAATACAGAGCGTCACTATTCGAGGCGTGGTGAGAAATAACTGCGAATTGTGTACATTCGCGCCCGGACTGGAAAACAAACATTATTGCTCTAGTGAGAAAATAGTACATTAAGACGGATTAATATTTGTCAGACGTTAAGTAAGATCATGATTCATGATGATGAAGCCTTACGCATTCACTAAAAAAAAAGGATAGCTCAACTAGTTTGGCTACTTGAGAAATAGCCAAATTGTGCTCAGTAGTTACCAAAACTATGCTAATTTTCAACAACTAATTTGGTTACTAGTAAACTGTCAGTTTGCCAGTCCTCCGATTTAGTTACTAGCAGCTAACATTTGGGCTACTGATAACAAATCTTGTTTTTTCAGTGTTGTTAGCTATATTTGGCGTAGCTAAAACTGACTCCAACAAAAAGTTACAATTTAAAGATTAATATCACGCAAACGTATACCTGAATCAAAAATGGTTTAAAAAAAATCACATCTCTTTTTTTATATTGGGGACAATCTTACACAAATCGACCTAGTCCCAAACGAAGCAAACCTTACACTGTGGGTACTAGACGACGATATACATACTTATATAGATAAATACATACTTAAATACATAGAAAACATCCAAGACCCAAGAACAAATATCCGTGCTAAATGCACAAATAATGCCCTGGCCAGGATTCGTACCCGGGACGTCTAGCTTCGGAGGCAGTGTCACTACCAACTAGGCTAAACAGGTCGTTGTTTTTAAACGAGCTATCCAAAGATACACCACACTATAGGTTTTACCAGAAAAAATAATAAGGTATTTCAGTGATAGTCCAATAAGTAATTTTTTACGGAACATCAAAATCGGTTAGTTGTGTCAGTATGTAGAGAAATGTGCCTAATGACGTCACAAATTCCTGTAGTGAATCTGCGTCCATTTTGCCATGTTTATATATTTAAAAATCTTTATAAAATACATAAGCTGAAGTTTGATTACTATCGTATGATTTTCGACTTGTACATTACTACGGAGGCCGGGACAAAAGGGGTTGCCGGCCAAAGATATATAGACGGCTGAGCGAAGCGAGGCCGGATAGGTCTAAGGCCGGCAGCCCCATATTTCCCGCCGAGGTATGTATAGTGCTGCATGCAATGAAATAAACAACCAAAAATCAAAGTTTTATTTTTAATACGCATAGTGGCAGAATGTCATGATGCCTGTGCCACAAATTTATGTGGAATGGAAATTAAAAAAGAGAAATTTGCAGGCCTGAAAGATTTGTATGAAATTCCATTAACTACCTCTTGTCCTAGCCGCACCTGAAACGTCATACTTCGCAGCCTATTATAAGGAACATAACATCAATATTTCATTGCATGTTTGAGAAAAAAAATATTTTTTGAGTTGTAAAATACCCTATTTGCATCCCCACTTTAGGTGTATGGGAGGTACCCTAATTTATTTAAGCACCTTCCTCATTTGTCGATGAGGAGGCGGTACGATATGAAAAAACCGACCAAGAGCGTGTCGGGCCACGCTCAGTGTAGGGTTCCGTAGTTTTCCGTCCGTCACATTAAGTTGACATATTAAGTACAGAAACACAAAACCTTTGAAAGCACGTCATTTCATTGTGATTTTGTAGAAATGACAGGTACAATAAACACCTGTTTATACGGTTAAATTACAAACTTAGTTCAGAAATTATTTTTGTAATTTTTTCAAAAACTATTCAACCTATCAAGTTCAAAATAATTTTCCTACAAAGTTTTTATAAAGTTCTACTTTTGAGATTTTTTTTATATTTTTAAAACTTATGGTTCAAAAGTTAGAGGGGGAAGGACACATTTTTTTTTACTTCTGGAGCGATTATTTCCGAAAATATTAACATTATCAAAAAATGATTTTAGTAAACCCCTATTTATTTTTAAATACCTATCTAACAATATATCACACGTTAGGGTTAAAATGAAAAAAAAAATCACTCCCCACTTTACGTATAGGGGAGGTACCCTAATAAAATATTTTTTTCCACTTTTTATTTTACCACTTTGTCGGCGTAATTGATATACATATTAGTACCAAATTTCAGCTTTCTAGTGCTAACGGTCACTGAGATTATCCGCGGACGGACGGACGGACAGACGGACGGACAGACATGGCGAAACTATAAGGGTTCCTAGTTGACTACGGAACCCTAAAAACTGTCAGCTGTCAGTGTCAACCGATATCAATGCAGTACTGCCCCACTTCTGCGCAACGTATTAGTACTGCGCAAACGCAATACT
Organism: Notocelia uddmanniana; assembly: GCA_905163555.1. NCBI lineage: Eukaryota > Metazoa > Arthropoda > Insecta > Lepidoptera > Tortricidae > Notocelia > Notocelia uddmanniana. The sequence continues at coordinate 71,657,982 of LR991052.1, forward strand.
CACAGTAATTCGTCAAGTGAGGAAATTTCACGTCAGTAAGCTTACGTCAAACAACAAAATACTTATGACATATCGATCCCGCCCCGCCAAGTCAGGAAGTCACCTTACCAATCGAACTTCGAATAAATGATAGACGGACAACATAAGGAAGAAGGATGTAACCGCTCACGATGTCTGGACGTCCGGTGATGGAACGGGGAAGGCGGAACTAAGTCATGTAATTCCTGTGTACACTCTCCAAAATATATCCGAAAGAATACAGACAGACCAGCGATTTAATTACATAATGAATTTAACAGTACATATGGTGCTACATTACCGCGCGAGTGCGGTAATCAGCAGATTACGTGCATATGTTGAAACTTTAAAGAGCCATATGTACTGTAAAACGTTGTACGATACACATGCGAATACGAGTAGGTAATTCGCAACACGTGTCGATTGAAAACACTCCCTTCCGTCGTATTTTAATTTATCACCACTCGTTGCGAATTTCCTGTTCTCTGCACTTGTATCGTAATGTACTATTACACCACACCTTGCCAAAAAGCGCGTTTTTCCGCACGCTGCGCGTTCGGAAAAACCCACTTTTTGGCCATGTGGAGACGTAAAATTGTGTACAAAACACGGGTCGTAAAACAGAAAGCCCTCTCTCGCATATTTATGACCCTCGCCTGCGGCTCAGGCCTCTAACATATGCGATATCGGCCTTTCTTTGTTTTACAACCCTTGTATCGTAATGTACTATTACGAGCCTTTATTGATTTATCAACACAAAAAGTAAGCATTTTAGATGTTTTTGTAAAAATATAGCGTATATTTTTCGCCTAACGTTAAAACTTTAGCACTCGTCTGTCCACAATGATATAGTTGCCTCCATCACGCTAGTTCTGAGCTCCCTGTGGATACCAGAATGAGAACTTTACCGACTTCTTCTTGGGAGGTTGTTTTACGTTTTTAGGTTTCCGTAGCCAAAATGGCCAAAACGGAACCCTTATAGATTCGTCATCTGTCCGTCCGTCCGTATGCCACAGCCGATTAACTCGGAGACTTTAAGCACCGTAAAACGGGGTGAGTAGGTTTCGCGGGCAGAGGTGGGTTATGAATGGGGAGAGAAGGTTTGAGAGGAGGGTAAGAAGGGATTTTAAGGCTACTGCTACAAAAATAATGTATTCCAATTTAAAATAGAGCTATAGTAATACGCATAATTGAAAAAAATCAATCTAACAATCTTCCAAAATTACCTTTGTATGAAAACCCCTCTCACCCCAAAAACGAGGCACTACGGGGTGAGGTGGGTTTTCCTCTTTATCGTCAAAGTTATGAAATGGAACTACCAAAAATAAAATAAAAACTAAAATACAAACGTCCGGAACACTTATTAAATACACCATTCAGTTTTCATATGTAAAAATAAAATGTTATCGAGGTTTGAATTTCAGTTTTGACCCTACTCACCCCATTTTACGGCACTACAATTATGATTTTTTTTGGAGATAGGTGTGTTCGATGTATATCTATATTGATGTGTGCAAATTTCATGTTATTACAATCAAAGAGACTCGAGCCACTGCCGCACAAACATACATACAACATACCACCACCACCACCACCACATCAGCCCTAGGACGTCCACTGCTGGACATAGACCCCAATTTCATGGGGGTAAATGCCACGCTTGGCATGCGGGTTGGCGATCGCAGTATCTCCACCGCACTCTAGGAATGCTGCTGCCCATTCCCCGGTGGTCTACAACATACATTCATATATAAAAACTCCGCAATGTACCTGAAGACTCGAAGAACTTCATCTACTTGTAAAGCCGGTATCGTGTCAACGGGCGGTAATTCTCCGCCAATGAATGCCAATCGACGCCTTGATTAACCGCCGTCGTTAGGGTTGCCACCTTCACTTTATTTATTAGATTTTTTATCGTGATTATGCAAGCTAAATTTCCATTTGTGATTAAGCCAGCGAAACGAGTGGAGTTGTATCTTCTGGAGCAAACCGGCGTTTTTATGTAATTGAGTATCGTTGATTCGTTGATTGGTTGAGAGCGTTCGTGGCCCAGCGGAGCCCACATACCGCGTGCGGTATGCGAGGTTAAGCAATGTCGGGCGAGGATAGTCCTTGGTCACCCGACCGCTTTGATTGGTTACTAACTGAGCGCTTCCGTGCGTTGGAAGGCACGTTAAGCCGTTGATGCCGGTTGCTGTCTATGATAGCAGTCGTTAAGCCAAGTTAGAGGCCACCGGGCGGCTTGAGAACTTCTAATAGTCAAGTTGCCCACTCACTTGACAAGCCTAATCCCAATAAGGTCTAGTTTCTCCTCGGGTTGGAAGGTCAGATGGCAGTCGCTTTCGTGAAAACTAGTGCCTACGCCAATTCTTGGGATTAAGTAGCGGATTCCAGGCATCCATTAGGATGCAACTGCACTGGGAATAACGCTAGGAGGATGATGATGACGAGTATCGTTGATTGGAACGTCATGTATGATTGGCGAATTAGTATGACAACAAGTTTTTTATAAGCTTTTATTGCCGACTGTGATAGGTGAGCCTTTTCCATAGTCGTCAACTGATCGTTGATACGGTTCTAATTAACCAAAAAACGTCGGGTTTATCTTGTGTTATACCCGCCGCGGCCCGACATGAACCCTATGACACTGACAGTGATATTTCTGACAGTGTTGTGCAAGTTTCGATACTTCTATTTTTTAAGATTTCATTTCTTATGCAGCCATGGCGGTTGACTTGTTTAATTTTATTGTATCTAACACACATATAAATAAGGTAGAGTATAGGTATTATTATAATATCTCAACTCAGAGTAAGGATTTCTATAGAGATGTCTTAAACGGCTGATGATGACGACCATAGAATTCAACGTTGTCTTCTTTTTACACTATCTTTAAAGAATAAAATTGAATAAAAAACGCATTTAATTACAGTCACTTCAGTTATCGACCTCTGTTTATTGACACACCCATTCCTTAGTCGATACAAACTAACGATATAACTTTTGCAGTACGTCACCAAATATATTCGGTTAAGCCTATTTATGGAAATAAGGGTCAAAACATTTTTCTTTCATATATTAATATTAAATAAATGTTACAATTCTACATAAACTAATTAGCTACATTACCAAAAGATGCTTATTAACATTTTGATGTGACAGCGACGCCGTTTAAAGGGACTTTCACTGTCAGTGTCATAGGGTTCATGTCTGGCCGCGGCGGGTATATAAGTAGTTTAGGAGTGTTGAAAGAAAACATGTTGCGCCAGCCCTGCATAAGTGTGATAGGGGCAGGAAGTTGATGATGATGATGATGTTGAGTTTAGGAATGCTCTGAGTCCATCGTCAAATCACCTCGGTGATGATACCATAACAATGTATTGTCATCGAACTTACATTAGCATGGTAGAGGATCGCAACTTTGTATAGAGTCTGGTCCTAAAACCAACAAAGCTCAGAAAGTCATTAGATAGGTCTTTACTCGTAAATCTACTTCATTTCGTTCTATGGGCACTTGTACCATTACTTATTCTGTGCTATGGGCACCAAGGTGAAACCCATTGCAGAACCGAGATGTTCATATTTTAGTCTGGGTGATTACTACGAGTACATTAATAGACCTAATAGTACATTTAATAGACCTATTTAATTACCGTAAAATGGGGTGAGTAGGGACAAAACTGACATTCAAACCTCGATTACATTTTATTTTTACGTATGCAAACTGAATGATGTATATAATAAGTGTTCCGGACTTTTGTATTTTAGTTTTTATTTTATTTTGGGTGGTTCCATTTTATAACTTTGACCGTAGGCCCTCATAATTGAGGTGAGATGGGATTTCATACAAAGGCGATTTTGGAAGATTGATGGATCGTTTTTTTTATAATATGAGTATTACTATAGCTCCATTTTAAATTGGAATACATTACTTTTGTAGCAGTAGCCTTAAAATCCCTTCTCACCCTCCTTACATCCCTTTTCTCCCCATTCAAAACCCAACTCTCCCCGCGAACCCTACTCACCCCATTTTACGGTATCTAACTCTTTTATTGGACTTAGGACGGTTTTGATGCAATTCATATGTTATTCGGAGTGAATACGAGCTAATAGTATATTTAAATACCTATTTAACGACTTACACCCAGCTTTGTCGGTTTCAGGACCATTTTTATGCTGGGTCCTTTCAACTCAATCGGTGAGGATGGCCTAAAATTCAGTTGCATACCTACACACCCACACGTACAGACGTTTTTTTTACATACATAGATAAACTCTCGCCCATATTCCCAAAAGGGGTAAGCAGAGCACACGAAAATTAATTTCAGTGCCACTTTTAGCAATTGTAGATTTATAGATGGAGGAATTGTGATATTGCAGTGACAGGTTGCTAGCCCATCGCCCACAACACACTTCAACCTGGTTCCCATAGTCGACTCTTATGACACCCAAGGGAAGAAAAGGGGGTGGTGCTATTATGAAGTACTAGCTGTTGCCCGCGACTTCGCTCCTATTGGTCGCTGCGTGATGTTATATAGCTTAAAGCCTTCCTCGACAAATGGACTATCCAACACAAAAAGATTTTTTCGATTCGAACCAGTAGTTCCTAAGATTATCGCGTTCAAACAGACAAACAAACTCTTCAGCTCTATAATATTAGTATAGATTATTGCTTTAGTATTTGTTTGATAACTGTATAGCTTTATTTACCATCTATTTCGGCAAATAATCACCGACACTATTTTAGCGCCATCTTGCGTTAGTAACGGAACTAAAATTGAAAAAATTGAGTGTACGGCACCTAACTCATCTCATACAAACTACAGTTTGAGCAACAGAAATGTTATTTTATTCGTCAATAGTGGAAACTGTTTGGCTTGTGCACTTGCGTCTTGTTTTAACATTTATGTGCTATACACGGTGATTTTGGGGCCGTGATCCGGGATGATTGTACATGGTCAAGAATTCAAAGTAGACAATATCACAGTCGATATGACGGTTTATAACTCAAATGCCTAATCCACTTTTTTGTTCAAATTTTAATGGGAAATAATGTTTTCATACAATTTGGTCACCCTACTTCACTGTCAACTCTCCATACTATCCGTCAAAGAGAGTAGGGTAACCATGTTTTTTTGTGATTTGGTATTATTGCCATCAAAATAAATTAAAAATGAAATGCGTTTGTTTCCCGTCACAATTTTTTTTTTTAAACTGCCAACAGATACCAATTTTGAAAACTTATCCTTGATCCCGAAATCACCCTGTACATTTTGCCTGTTTGTTTCCCAAATGCTTAAATAGATAAATAAAAAATGAAAGAAGATCTAGTACCTAATCAATTGGCCTATAACTAGAACATAATGGAATTTGCCATTAGTAGACGACGTACGACGACGACCTAGTACTTTTATTATATTCAGCGGCAGCAAAAAAAATGGCCTAAAATCGTATCAAAATATATAAAAACCGAAGCAAATTTGGGCCATTGTTTATGCCGCTGCAGAGGTCTATAATATTTCATTATCCCAACAATGCTTGGCAAATATCACATTTCTGTATTTTTGATACAAACAAACTCCACCCACGTTCATTATATTTATTTATTTATTTAAACTTTATTGCACAAAATATAATCGTACAAATGGCGGGCTTAATACTAACTTTAATTATACTAACTTTTATAAAACAATTGTGAAACGTGACTTAGTAAATACCCTTCCTTGTTTACGTGTTTTCTTTATGGTTTCATATTTAAATAAAGAAACGCGTAATGTTACCATAATAGTACATTACTTTTTTTTTTTTTTTTTTTTTTTTTTTTTTTTTTTTTTTTTTTTTTTTTTTGACCTGACTGTGGCTTGACCTGACACGACCGCGTGGGCGGTTCGTACATTACTTTAGAGACCGGGAAACAAAGGGTTGCAGGCCAAGTAGATATAGATAGGGATACGCGGCCTGCAACGGCTGCAATCCAACGTTTCTCGCTGAGATTTGTATATTGCTTTTGTCAAACATATGCAATGTAATAAAAATACGAGTATATACCACTCAAAAAACAAATTTAACAGACGCCATGATTGACATTAAAACTTAAAAAAAATTACTTTCTGGCCTTGGCGTTCAATATTGTATGAAATTCCTTTTATTTACAGAGAGTCCGAGTTGTTCCGCCTGCAACGTGATACTAAGAAGTCTTTTATAAAGCACGTAATGACAAAATTTCATCACATGTTTGAAAAAAAATTAGTGTGTGCTTTAATTTTGGTTTTTTTTTTTTTGGTTTCCGGCTGTTGAATTATCGTAGCCTTAGATTCTAAGGGCAGGTTGCACTCAACCGTCAGTAATCGTAAGCAGTGTTTATTAAATGTAATTGTATGGAAAGTTTGCCAAGTTTGGAATAAATAAATGAAGTTTATTCTGCTAGTAGGCCGCAATGGCACCTTTACACGTCAAAATCTACTAACGTTTCTGAAAAAGAAGATCACTGTCGAGAAGAAACACGGAAACAAACTAACAGTCAGTCATTATCTCCCAAAAATATTTATTACAATATATCTCCCTTATTACAATATGCTTATCCTACTTAATATAAGTAAATCTGAGTATGCTACAAACGGTGGCTGCGCGCCTAGATGGACCCTTCCAGATGCATCGGGACAAAATGCATAGGGCCTCTAACTGTTTTTAAATGTTAGTTGTGTAAGTATTGTCTAAATGTAAGTATATGTGTTATTATTGTATAGTGTGTGTCTTTGTTATAGTGTTACATGTAATCTTTAATTTTAATTTTTAATCTGTTTTTTATTTTAATTTGTTTGGGTCTATGATCTGAAATAAAGTATTATTATTATTATAAAACGAGAAAAAATATTTACAATGCGTAGTTTAACAAAATAACATGTCCAAACTGTATTACCAAATTTCTATTTGATGATAGCTACCGGCGCCATATTTAACGTTGATCGGTGCGTTATCGTAAGTTGGTTTAAGCCACTCTAAGGCTGGGTTGCACCGATTTACGATCACAGACTGATCAATGTTAAATATGGCGCCGGCAGCTGTCATCCCATAGAAACTTTTCAAACTTTCCATATATTGAAATTTTAACGATCGCAGCTTACTATTACAGACGGTTTGGTGCAACCCAGCCTAAGGGTGCATACAGCATAAGGGTACAGTGTATTCCAAACGGAGAATAAGCCGTGGATATCTGATGGGGAGAGCTACTTTTTTTCGTTTACTTTTCAAAATAAATTTAAATACATTTCTTTAATAACAATGGTATATGGTACATCACTTTGGCAACATTTTAATTGAACACTAAGCTTAACCGCCTAACTTAAACGACCCCCGAAAACTACTGGGGACTTGAACTGCTTGACTGTGAAAAACGAGCGGATGCTACTCACAGTAATTCCTTAACTATAAACACAACCTTAACTATAAATTAAAGGTATAACTTTTTTTGTTGTATTTATTTTCATTTACCTATTACTATTAACCCGGGTAAAAACTGCGTATTGTTTTTCTTACATTCTTTTAAATTCGTAAAAATACTACAATGAAGTTCGTTTGGTATATTATTTGAGATATTTTAGAATAAACTCTCAAAATATCCAATTTTAGGTTTAATAAAATGTCCTTAGTTTTCGCTATAAGTAGGCACCAATATATTGTACTTTGTGGTAGGTACTCTGTATGTCAGTACCAGGAAGTATTTTTTCATACATTTTCAGATATCGAAAAAGTGACAACCCTACTGACTAATTCCATTAAATCCCTACCCAGTATTGCTATATTACTTATAATTAACTAACGATTCGGCATCTGTCCGACGATCGCTATTTAACGGCTACATAACTGACAAGCGTGCAATCAAACTATTAAAGACCTTGTTCTGACGGCTATTGAATCAGGATTTCAATGTAAGTGATTGGGCGTCACGATTAATTATAAATAGACTTTTTATATGGTGACGTCTGTTATGCATTTTATTTAGGTCATATCAAGTTATGCTTTATTTAATGAAGTAAAATAATATTCCTAAACTACGAATCTACAGGGTGAAATCGGAGACTTATCAGAAGCTAATTTTGCTACACATGATCGCATTTTCAATGTTACATCGAAGATAAAAAAAAAAAAACTAATTTTTACTGGAAAAATAATAACGTTATACTTAAGTCATGGTCACCCTATCACTTTTGACACATGTTGTATGAGGGCTGACAAAACTTCGTGTGGTGTAGGGTGACCAAGTTGTTACAACATTACTTTTAAACATTACTTTTTGTTATTAATTTGAATAATAGTCTAAATTGCAAGTAGTAACTGTGATTAAGTCTTTATTGAGTTTGTCTCTCAATCCTTCATCGAGTCAAATAATATGTGATCACGTCTCCGATGTCACCCTGTAAATTAGCATCCTAATAACATCATCATCGTCTCCCCTATATTTTATTTATTTTTTATTGCACAGATACAAAAATGTACAATTGACGGATTTAATGCATTCTCTACCAGTCAACCATAGGGCTTAACAGAAACGTGATAGACGCTGAGACGTGAAAGGAAACACAAATTATTTTATCTAATCGTTATAATATCAATTACATACACATTTAATGAATAAAATGCATATACATACATACACATACATACGAGAACATTATGGGCACCCATTCAATGATAACATGAGAATTATTAAACTTGAAGTTTTATGTATGTATGTATGTAAAATTCTTTATTGTACATGAGTAAAACATAACAATAAAACAGTAATTACAAGAACAGTTGACATATGTACAAAGGCGAGCTTATCCCTATAAGGGAGTTTTAAAGAGATATGCTTACGCAACTTGCGTTTGAAAGAGCCTGCTTTAGCTTGCCTAAGGGTGCCTTTCCAACAGGGATGTGCTACGTTACTATGGATGCGATCGAGTCCACCAATCATATTCATTGGAACACATAGCCAGGGGTCGGAATTCTCGTAGCACTTTTGAGCTGTCATAGGGACTTCTCATTTATCGACTTACAATCCACATATTATATCGATATATTATAGAACACAACATGGTGATGAAGATTAACAGTAGAGGTAAACAACAGGCGTTCTTATCGCTAAAGAGTCTTTCAGATAACTTGAGTAGTTGAAAATGTGAAACAGAGATATGCAATGAAAACAATGACAAATTAATAGTTAGCAATTTCACATTTATATAGTTCAGTTCAGTGTTTGTGTTTGTTTGTTTGCATATGTCTTTATAACTACTAATGAAAGGTCATCAGATTGATGGCCAGTATCTACTTAACATGATAATTATCATTAGGTACGATGGCAATTTTTGTTTTGAAAAACGTCTAAAATTAAAGCCTCGTAAAAAGAAATCCACAAATTATTTATAAGAGGAACAATAATATATTATAATACTATTTCAAATTGCCAAAAAGTTGGCATCCAAAGGTTATCTCGAAGAGATCGCTCATTCGCGATAATACTGCCTGTTGCTTTACACTTTTTATATTCTGTATTTATCGACATATATAAGTATTTATATATCGGAAGTCGATAAATGAGAAGCCCCTATGACAGCTCAAATGTGCTACAAGAATTCCGATCCCTGCACATAGCATAGCACTGGTGGATAAGGGTTTTTGTAGCGTAGCTTTCACAGCCTCATAGCATAGCTGCATAGCACAGCTCTGGTAGAAAGGCTTCCTAACGGTAAGAGGGAGATTATTCCAGAGACAAATTGCCTGAACAGCGAAAGAATTTGAGAGAAAACCAGTACCACCCACCATATCAGCCCTAGGACGTCCACTGCTGGACATAGGCCTCCCCCAATTTCATGGGGGGTAAATGCCATAATCGCCACGCTTGGCATGCGGGTTGGCGATCGCAGTATCTCCACCGCACTCAAGGAATGCTGCTGCCCATTCCCCGGTGGTCTTGGTCGTAGTACCAACCAAACCAGTACGGTGAAACCTTATAGATGACTGGGGGATATAGGGATCAGGCGAAGAAATTCATAGGTCTTTTTTTCTTGGCGTGAAAATCCATTATGCGATGCGATGGATACCACCGCACCGCGGGGACAGTGCGGAGGTTATGTCGGAGTTGCATCGACTAAAAACCCCCCGATCGTCCTCCTTGAATCATTTCGGACGGCTCTGGGATCTCCGTCGGAACTCACCCAATGCCGCCCTAGAGTCACACCTATGTGGGTCCCACCATCTGTTTTCATAGACGATCGCAGACCCCAACTGCGACCGTCTTCGACCCCAAGGACCCCCTTTTAGTCGCCTTTTACGACATGCAGAGGATACCGTAGCCGTATTCTATGCCCCGGCTACAGGGCGTCATAAGCGTACCTATGAGAAGTCCCAAATCCGTAATGAGCCAGCGAATAACTTAAGCGCCTGACTATACTCGTACTTATAGTTCAAAAGCATGTATTTAATTAATAATAATAATAATGGAGTACTCGTGGCCCAGCGGCGCCCGCGTACCGCGTGCGGTATGCGAGGTTAAGCAACATGGGCGCAGGTCACTTCTTGGATGGGTGACCGCTTTAAGTGGTTACTATCTGAGCGCTCCCGTGCTTTGGAAGGAACGCTAAGCCGTTGATCCCGGCTGTTGTCTGTGACAGCAGTCGTTAAGTCAAGTTAGAGGCCTTCGGGCGGCTTGAACCTCAAACAGTCAAGTTGTCCACTCACTTGACAAGGGGGGGTCGAAGTTGCACCACGTCCGTAGGGAGTACCCAACGTTACCCTACACGTGACTGTGTGGTGCTAAAAAGTGCATCAAAATTGGCAAACGTACTTGTCTGCTCAAAGATCTCAAGGTTCGAAATATAAATTACATACGATTATTTATTTAATTAAACCGGGGAAGTTCTGTAATAAAATTAATGCATGACGTGATTTGAACTTGGCCATGCTTCTTAATTAAAAACATTTAATTTCCTTAAATAGCGTTGTGGCTTCACTAGCCAATTACTAGCGGGCACTTTCCAGCCATTTTCCTAGTAGTTATATGTGTTGTGTTGTGTGTAGTAGTTATATGTGTTTGGCTGTGACTCAATGGTTATAATTACCTATAGCGGGGGTGGATGTATACTGGTAATCCGGAACGATTTTACATGGTCAAGAATTCAAACTATGCAACATCACAGTTGGTATGAGGGTTTATAACTCAAATAATTATCATTTTCTTCAAATTTGAATTTAAAATCACACTTTTTCCTACAACTTGGTCACCCTACCTCCACTGTCAACTTTCCTTATACCATCGGTCAAATAGAGTAGGGTAGCCATGTTTTTTTTTGAGATTTTGTCGTTTTGTCATAAAAATAAATTAAACATGAAATGCGTTTGTTTCGTATCACTACAATTCTTTTCAAATGACTAAGAGACACCATGTCGGAAAAACTGATCCATGATCACGACCCCGGAATCAACCTGTATAATAATATAATATACTGTATACTCGTAATATCAGGATTGTACATCAATGGCAGAGGCATAAATTTTGACTTTACACTTATGACGGTGACTGTACCGGGTAATTGGTTTCTGTTTTTGCCGAAGACGTACCTGAGGTGTTAGCTCGCTCCGCTCCCATGTTCTCGGCTCCAACTTCAAGATTCCTTTCTCTTTATTCTGTCAACAAAACAGCCAGAATTGTAATAACAGACAACTTACAAAAACCTCCGACATTCTAAGTTCAATATCTCAAAAATGGCTAAACCGATTATGGTAAAACTACTTAATTGGGTGAACCAATTTGATTGCGGTTTGTTTTTATTTGAAAGCAGAAGCAATGGTTCTTAGACATGTTTTATCAAAATCGGTTCAGCCGTTTTTGAGATAATGAACTTTGTAATAAAAATAAAAGCTTTTCTAAGTTGGTTCGTTATAGAATCCATTAATCTAAAGCCCTCAGAATAACCAGGTCAGAGGGTGTTAGATTTTGTATACTTTTATGTAAATTGTAGCAATAAAACTGGCTAAAGGGTTCTTAAATATCCCAGTGTTCGTCACTGATCAAATACATGGCACTTTCGATCTTGTCATAATGACAGAGGTGATCAATAGCTGTCATCTATTAAGCGTTAAGATGTCGATCATTGGCCAGTTTACCTTACCACCACCACCACCATATCAGCCCTAGGACGTCCACTGTTGGACATAGGCCTCCCCCAATTTCATGGGGGGTAAATGCCATAATCGCCACGCTTGGCATGCGGGTTGGCGATCGCAGTATCTCCACCGCACTCTAGGAATGCTGCTGGCCATTCCCCTCCCCGGTGGTCTTGGTCGTAGTTTAAGGACATACCCGGGTCCACGGGTCCCCGGTCCCCGGGTTTACCTTACATGTTACCCATTTTTACCCTAATAGTGAGGGGATACCATCGTAAGATACGTCATTGCCTTCGAAACTCATAACTCCGCCAATGGCGCCTATCGCCTGGCGTGAGGTCTCACTGATAGTTCCAACGGACGTCCATCGCTGGTGGTCATGCCAGCTACATGCTGAGTTGGTACCATTTCGGGATTTTTTTCTTTTCTTTTGTTGTAATTTTTTCTGTTACTTACCCAATTGTGTGTCGCGAATAAATGTTTTTCTATTTTATTTCTGTTTTTGCGTGGTTTTATTTTTATTCAACGGTGCTGCTTGGTGCCTCTTAATCCCGTCATTACTTCGCCTGTACTGCTTCGTATATTGAAAGGTGGCGCGATATTACTAATGGTGGTTCTAGGCAAAATGACGAGATCCAATGATACCCAATAGGTTGTTGAAATTAGATCTAGTTTCCCCTCTTGGGATTTAAGTTCAGATGGCAGTCGATTCTGTAGAAACTAGCGACTGCGCCAATTCCCATGATTAGGTAGCAGATCCCGGGCGTCCTTCAGGAGGCATCTGTACTGGGTTAATGTTAGAACGATGATGAGGCAAAATATTGTATTGTCGCAGAGCTTACATAATATGCCAAATTCCAGCTCAATCGGATACCGGCATGTGGTTTAACAAGGGATCGCAAATTTTGATGACAACTTACTCAAATACATCATCGGCCTGTTTAGCCTAGTTGGTAGTGCCATTGCCTCCGAAGCTAGAGGTCCCGGGTTCGATTCCCGGTAAGGGCATTTGTTTCTGTGGTGAGCAGAGACATTTGTTCCTGAGACTTGGATGTTTTCTATGTATTTAAGTATATATCTATTAAATATATCGTCGTCTAGTACCCATAACACAAGACTTGTTGAGCTTACTGTGGGACTAGTTCGATTTGTGTATTTGTGTAAAATGTCCCTAATATTTATCATCATGTCAGCCGAAGGACGTCCACTGCTGGACATAGGCCTCCCCGAAAGAGTGCCACAATGACCGATCCTGCGCCACCCGCGACCCATCACTACTTAAGTAATCACGTACTCGTACATTTTATATACTTACATACGTGTACGAACGGTACAATTTAAATAAAGCTTGTAATAACAACAACTTTTCTAAGTTGAAAAGCCCCCAAAATTTCAAAGCTCACTATCATTAAACATGGCTAAAAACACTCATTTAAATTATCAATGGCACAAAAAAAAAACTAAAAGAAAATCGGTTTATCCGTTTGGGAGCTAAGAAACTACAGACAGATACACAGATACACAGACAGACACGTTAAACTTATAAGTCTTATAACACCCCTTTTTCGCGTCGGGGGTTAAATGTGATATCCGCATCCACGGTAAACGTCCCAGTGGCCACTTCCCTAATAATTGACATTTTCAATTTTATCATAAAAATAGAAGTGAACATATTGAGATGCCTCACATAGCGACGTTCAGAGTCCGTTAAGAGACCTTGGCGCGCTTCAGACACATTGTGGTTAGAAGTGTCAAACATCGGAGCTTGTACCTTAAACACATATGACTTTAATTAGGTTTTATGACATTATTTATTTTTTGCTTTGACTTGATAATATTATTTGATTTGATTTAGTATATCAAAGTAATGAATTGGTTTTAATTTATATCATTTCATAATAATGTCAATTTTTATTTTTATGTGCACTTTGTTCATTTTGTATTATTTATTACGTTTTAAAGGACATTTTATTTATACTTGAATTATAATTTTGTTTTAGATAAGTACTTTCACATGCCATTGTCGGCTGAATATATTATGGGACTCATATGTACCAACATCTTATATAACCATATATTCTTTGTGAAATAAAGATTCATTCATTCATTCATTCATTCACAAGTTACTAATTGTTATCAACTGCACACGGTTGTATAAGCAATTACCTTGTCCATGACAGAACGCCAACGCTGGTCGCCAGCAACTGCGGTCGTGTGCCCACGTGGCAAAACACCTAACTCGCAAATTTGCATTACCGCGGCAGAACGTGTAACTCACGAAAACGACATTTTAAGGCAGGAATTGTATACCGGTATTTATTAAAACCGAAACGGAATGTGTTTTCGGTTTCGGTTAACGGTATTTAAAACTGTTTATCGTCCTCAGGTACTGCGTGCAAATTTTTTAACAATTCCAATAAATTTACTTTTAATGGTACCTGTAAAACAAACAGTTCTAAATTTAAAAACATAAAATTGTACTCTGGGTATCAGGGGGAATGGAAAAACCGTTGTTAGTGGATTTCGTTTCTGTTGAACGAAATTCAATGGTTTTACCAATGACTCATTGTTTATCTTATCACTTAGACTAAAAAAAACTTACCTCCTGGATATACCAAATATTAAAATTGGTAAGAAATTGCACCGACACTTGCGGTCAAAAATTTCGGTTCACCCTGAAATTAATAACCGCAATAAGGTTTTTTTATAGTTACATAATATACTATTACAGTACATATGGTGCTACTTTACCGCACGAGTGCGGTAATCAGCAGATTACGTGCATGTATCGAAACTTTAAAGAGCCATATGTACTGTAAAACGTTGTACGATACGCTTGCGAATAGGTAATTCGCAACTCTTGTCGATTTATCACCACTCGTTGCGTATTTCCTGTTCTCTGCACTTGTATCGAAATGTACTATTACCAACCACCACCCAACCCAACTATACCCAACTATACATAAGTAATTTCCAGGATCCTATCATAAAAATATCAATATCCAAAAATAACGTTTTTTGCGATATCTCGCTCCGTTAACGTTGTTTTTGTCATGGGTTTTTGCAAACAATAACGTTACCAGGTTGCAAAAATCGGAACGTGGAGATCCGGAATACATACCATACATAAACTCGCGCCTATTTCCCAAAAGGGGTAGGCAGAGGCAGAGCACACGAAAATTAAGGATAAGATCCGGAATGGCTATCAATTATCGTATTACATGATTTATAAGTTCACATCTGTTCATTTGAAACTTCATTAGTCAATGTCAAATGTCGGAATGAAAACTAGCAGTATTTTGCCATTTGACAGAGTCAATTTTCTATGTAAAAAAAAATCATTAAGTAACAAAATAATAAGACCGTATGGCATTTATTAAGAAATTTCATTTTTTATACTTACGCCCTTTCACACCCCGTCCGTGTAATTAGTGAGTGCTAACCAAAGCGCGCAGTTAAAAGGGGTGAGCTCGTTTTACGCCATCCATTTAGGGGTTGAAACGCCACCGACACCCATCGGCACAGTCACCCAGTATAACTTGGGACCATGGGCACTGAAAATTATATGCTTTTAACGTGTTAAATAACGATCTCGGGTAACAAAAGCGACAGTGGTAGATTTAGTTTTGGCAGCATTTCGACCGACTTCGAAAGTGAGGTGTTATGCTCGACCTACATATACCTGAGCCGAGGTTTTCCCCAAGGACTAAAAACAGTACGAGCTAAAAGGAGTGCTTATCCTCGTAAGTCCCCGTGTACTAGTACAAGTACAAAATAATGATAGTACTTCAGACCTGACATTTTAACTGCCTCGTATAAATAACTGCCTAATGTACTTCATCATCATGCCAGCCGAAAGGCGTCCACTGCTGGACATAGGCCCCCCCAAAGACTTCCACAATGACCGGTCCTGCGCCACCCGCATCTAGCGGACACCCGCGACCTTCACCAGGTCATCAGTCCACCGTGTGGGGGGCCTGCCCACGCTACGCCTTCCGGTGTGTAAATGTACTTTACCAAGTACAAATTAAGGATGCGCTAAAAACCATACACGTACTGAATAAAACAAAGGGCAAGAATTTAGACAAATTCGAAAAAGTCGCGTCTGGGACCGAATCACTACCATATGCCCACGACTCTTATCTAACACCGGTTAAAATTTCCAGGTGGACCAACCTATCAACTAGTCGAACTAGTCAACGTTGTAGGCTTTCATTTAACGTTTTACATTCGTCGTGCATCACAAGAGCTACATCGTGTATCTAAGAACGCAAGCATTTAAAAGCAGGCTTCGTGGCATTCCTTCTCTGCTCACGACTGACCTGCAGATTCTCGGCAGTAGCGGAAGGACGACTCCTCAGTCTACTGGAGCGCTTCAGACCTCAGCAGTAAACCGGCTATAGTAGCGAAGACCTCTGAGTGAGTTTGTTCCGAACAGATTTGGCCCTTAAGGCAAACCCACAAGTCGTGACCTATCACCATAGCGAACTTACATAAAGCGACTCTGAGAGGTGTGATGTTTCTTCATTGCCACTGCACTATTATGAGGGTCTAAACAACAAGTGTACCTTAAGTCTATGGCGCAGTGTTGAGGAAGAAATATAACCAACTTGCTAAATAACCTAGTAGTCTCATTTTCTTCACATTTACTTTTAGAAACCCTTTAATAGTGGAAGAGCTACACCACTTAAAAAAAAGCTTCACAACTTAGTTTGTACTTTTGGTAGTACACTGGGTAGTTACGACTACTACATTTAAAAAAACAAAGGATTTACGAGGATAGGTGAAAAACTTAAGAAAAATTACCTGTTGTATGTAGTTGTGACATGTTCGAGTAGGCGTTTGTTTTGTTTGTGTTACACATTTATAATATGTAATGTCAATTCGAACACGCTACAACTACATACAACTGGTCATGTTCTTAAGTTCTTCACCTATACACGGTTTTAACGAGCAACGCGTATGTGACACCCTTGGAGTTGCAAGCATCTACGGGCAAGTTGTATTTTTAATACGGATAGTGGCAGAATGTCATGGCGCCTGTGCCACAAATTTATGTGGAATGGAAGTTAAAAAAGAGGACTTTGCCTGCCTAGGCTTGCAAGATTTGTATGAGATTCCATTAACGACCTCTAGTCCTAGCCGCACCTGAAACGTCATACTTCGCAGCCTATTATAAGGAACAGGACATCAATATTACATTGCATGTTTGAGAAAAAAAAATAAACTTAAAAGTTCTGTCTTTGCTCTATTAGACTATGCTCTATTGGACTATGCAGTCTAATAGAGCAAAGACACTGAAGTATATTATGTCTCATCGGGCGTCTTTGCTATGCAATTAAAGTGAAGTGCAACAGCAAACATTCTAATTGTAGCATTATGTAAAACGACTTAAATAGTACAGGAACCTGTTGCACTTACGCCCTTTTAAAGTTTAGCTGAGCTTGCGTGTCAGTTTACAAGATATGTGGAGTTAAAAATACTTTAATACAGCGATATACATAGTTGAGTTCCGTATCTAAACAGCATAATGCGGTAGATGACACACCAATATAATATTAATAACTAACCAACTTAGAAAAGTCGAAAAACCATAATTACAGAATATTCTTTTTTTGTTATGCTGTCTGTAATTTTTTCAAAAATCTGTGAGTGCACTTTTGTTGCTTAGGAGAAATAAAATGATGTTTCCTTTTAGTAAATTGAGCTATCTCAATGTTCCCCTCCAGGGATAATAATATAAATAAAAAACCCACCCTGTATAGAATCTGTGATAAGATACGGACTGACAATGCGGGGAAATGGTGGTGATACGTGCCATTTGTGGGGTTAACACTTCAAAATCATGGTTATGTGATTCTGAAGTGTTAACCCCATAGTTCCTCAAATTGTGCTTATTACGTCTATTATATCGAAGAAGTGACTATTTATTCCAAAAAACACTTACTATTCTTAATGGCTGATTAAGGACTGTACATAAATAAATGTCTTCAAATCCACCTACCCTTTTTTATACAAAATAAAAAAATGGTTGACTGATACCCCCCTGGATTTATTGTTTTTTTCTTATAAGTTGCTGATTTGACTAGACTGGTACAAGCTTGATTTTGGTAAGATTGTCCCCTAATACTTATTTATATCGTGTGACAAAACATGAAAAAGCTCATTTTTTTTATAAATGTAAAAAATAATGAAGTTATTTACAAAAAATAGGCGACAAACCCAAAACTATAAAAAAATTTAGAAATAGATCTTTACCCATCGATTACAGAAAAACCAACGTTCCCATACGGAACCCTCTACACGCGACTTAAATTCGCACTTGTCCAGTTTTTTTTTTATACACCACGGGCCCGAATAACCTGAAAGATTTTAACTACGTATTATTGACGACGCTACGAGTATATAATGATATATCCACATGGGTCCAATTATTTGTATTAATTAAGCTTTCAGTACAAAATAAATCAAATTAATTGACCGCTTCTTAGTAAACAAATCTTTACAAATGTGTTCAAGACAAAAAATGACAAATCAAATAGTAGTAGGTGGCTACGTCACCCCTATAGGTTGTGTTAAATTTGAGATTTTTCAACTTGTGATTTGTTTTTAAATCATTAATATCTCTTAAATCATGGGATTTTGTACTATATGTCGGCCTCTTTAGCCTAGTTGGTAGTGTCATTGCCTCCAAAGCTAGAGGTCCCGGGTTCGATTCCCGGTAAGGGCATTTG
Source organism: Notocelia uddmanniana (assembly GCA_905163555.1). NCBI lineage: Eukaryota > Metazoa > Arthropoda > Insecta > Lepidoptera > Tortricidae > Notocelia > Notocelia uddmanniana. The sequence goes on from LR991052.1 coordinate 71,676,878, forward strand.
TTTCTGTGGTGAGCAGCGACATTTGTTCCTGAGACTTGGATGTTTTCTATGTATTTAAGTATATATCTATTAAATATATCGTCGTCTAGTACCCATAACACAAGCCTTATTGAGCTTACTGTGGGACTAGTTCGATTTGTGTTAAAAATGTCCCTAATATTAAAAAAAATATATTTTTTTAAAATGTTATATCACATTATATTATACTCTAATTAGGGTCTAGTATAATAAACTACAACTGAATGTACTACAATTATAATGTAATTTATATATTACTAGCTTTTGCCCGCGACTTCGTCTGCGTAAAACTCATTCTCGCTTTGGAATTATTTGTTTTCCCATACATCTTTCACCTTACTTTACACCCCCTTAAGAAATGATTACATTCAATATGAAATGCTCTTTACCGCGCTCGGCAAATTTAAATAGGAATCCTTTTTTCAAAACGAATCATCATCATCATCATATCAGCCGAAAGACGTCCACTGCTGGACATAAGCCTCCCCTAAAGAGTGACACAATGACCGTTCCTTTGCCGTCCGCATCCAGCGGACACCTGCGAACTTTACCAGATCATCAGTCCACCTTCTGGGGGGCCTACCCACGCTGTGCCTTCTGGTACGTAGTCGCCACTCAAAAACCTTTCTATGTCGGTTACTTTGGTTCTACTGCGGATAGCCTCACTTCTGATGCGATCACGCAGAGATACTCCCAGCATAGCCCTCTCCATTGCTCTTTGGGTGACTTGAGCCTTCTAATGAGGCCCATAGAAAGCGACCACGTTTCAGTGCCATATGTCATCACTGGCAACACACACTGGTCAAAGAGCCTCGTCTTGAGACACTGCGGAATATTGGACGAAAAGATGTGCCGTAGCTTTCCGAATGCTGCCCAGCCGAGTCGGATTCGACGATTAACCCCTTTCTCGAAGTTGGACCTACCTAACTGGACAGTCTGTCCTAAGTATATACTATAATCGTCTACAACTTGCAAGTAAAAGTGTCCGATTGTAACGGGAGTTGGTGCTACGTGCTCGTGCTTTCAAAACGAATGATTAAGTTTATTTCAGAATATCAAATGTACCGATTCTAGACGAATGAAGCCCGTAAAATATTGCATGTACAATGATAAGTCTCGCTGCGCAGTTCTTCCGTAAAACGTCCCAACAGAGTGGGTTCTTCATGTAAGTATGATGATCGAAGGCCGTAAGCAGAGTGGCAAAACATGCAAGGCGGAAGGCCGAATATTCAGACAGAGCGGGCTTCTTATGTAAGGTTGAGGGCCGAAGGCCTGAAGCAGGGAGGCGAGACACGCGAGGCCGTAGGCCGAGCTTCCCGACAGAGTGGATTCTTCATGTAAAGTTGATGACTAACGGGCCGAAACGGAGTGGCAAGGCATGCGAGGCCGAAGTCCGAGCATTCAAATAGCCGATCATCCACACAGAGTGAAGTGTAAGGCTGAGGGCCGAAGGCCCGAAGCAGAGCGGCCGGCAATGCACGTGCGGCTGAAGGCCGAGAGTCACAATGCTTAGACATATAAACCGATAGACAAACAGACACGAATTCTTAAAATTGTTGAAATGTGTTCTGTTTCGATGCCAAGTGCCATTTCAATGTACAGATTTTCAACCCTCTACAGCTGTATTATATGTATACGGATAAGCAACTCGAAGTACGATTTTTTCTATGGAAATGTTAGTTTAACTTGTTTGTACCAGATGTCACTGGGTGCTATCTCTATCGCACTTGCATATTGAAGTGACAGGGATGCAGCGGTCGTGCGGTTAGTTCTTACTAAATACACAACGGCGCTACGATCTTTGTGGAGTATTTCACTCGTATCTCTATCTCAGTATATATATTGTACTTTGTGCATAGATCTAAGGTGCTTCAACCGTCAATGTTGACGATTGGGCTGCCCAGCCCAAGTGATCTCTTATATCAAACAGTTATTATAGTGTGAAGGGTCACCAATTACGTAAAAAATAATACACGACAAAATTAAATTGTACACCGACGACACAAATACTGCATTGAAGCAGCTGTTTTTGTATTTAAGCATATGAAGACAAACAATTCCAAAGTATCGCAAATTTATTTTGATTTACACGCAATAATAGACCTAATTGCTAAAAGGTTATGCCCAAAAATAGCGTCATCAATCAGAAGGAATATGATATTTCGGCTTTGACATATCGAAAAGTCAGCGTGTTTACAATACGTCAAATTCTGCTAAAAATTATTGACACGCTGTTATACTCCCAATTGGCTAAGACTTAAAGCTTAGGATGGCGTATGAGGATTTGTGTCACCCCGTTTCATAGACCATATTTCCACCCCCGATTTCATCCCTTTGAGGGTGATTATTGGGACAAAAAGTATACTATAAGTGAATCCAGAAAACATACTATTAGTATACAAAAAATCATCTTGATTTGTTCAGCCGTTTTTGCGTGATTGAGTAACAAACATCCAAACATCTAAACTTTCGCATTTATAATATTAGTGAGATGTATGTCAAAATACTACTAATACATACAATACAAAACAAATACTTAGTTTGCACACCTCACATATTAGCCATAGCGGTCGTCCCCCCCGGTTACAACACATTAAACCATACATCTTAACTAAAGCTCAGCGTCGGAAGCCAAACTGATAACAAAGGTCAATGAACCTTGATAATGATAACATTGATAACATTGTCATCTTTTAAACGACAGTTGAGTCCCACATAATTTTTGGGACGATGAGCAGAACGAGGGCTACTGTTTATGTGCTCACCATTATACAGTGCCTTTCGAATCTGATTTCAGAGATGATATATCTAATTACATCGTATTATCTACAGTTAAGGTATTTTTCTAAATGACAGCTCATTTGTATTAGAACACGCGCAATTACTACAGAGTTTAGTCTCTCTAATAATTAACTGACGACCTGTTTAGCCTAGTTGGTAGTGACTCTGCCTCCGAAGCTAGAGGTCCCTCTCATTTTAAAACGCCAGGCTAGAATAACATGAAACTGTGTATACACAATGGGTTCCGGCATATCTAGGTCGGACCATAGTTTCTGTTGCTTGATATTATAATGGAGAAAAAATACAGCGATTATTAAGGTTTTCATACAAGCCGTAAAAAACTCAAAAATCCGCTGTATTTTTTTTCTTTTACAATTTCTAACAACAGAAACTATGGTCCGACCTAGATATGCCGGATCCCATTGTGTATACAAATTTTCATGTTATTCTAGCATGGCGTTTTAAACGAGCGGGTAAATACGTTTGTATGGAGAACCGAGCCAGACCGAGCGTACTGCGCCCTCTTAAAGTCTATAACTTCAGAATGCACCTCTAACAGTTCCACGGTTTTTCACATAGATGGCGCTGTCCGTCAAATGCAATTAAATGTCGGATGAAATGCGTTTAAAAATTTCTGATAACTTTGTTCCTATTTTAAGTCTTTTTGTCCATGTGATTTTACCAACTTGACATCAATCGAAGAAAAAGCCTTTTCTAACCAGTTTAGAGGAAGCAGAACTCGTTTCTGTTCCCTGTAACTTGTCAGGGAGCAAAATTGTATTTTTCTTTCTGTCAGCAGGGCAGGAAAAAAGAATTACAGAGATCAAAAACGAGTTTTGCTCCCTCTAAACGTGCTACGTAGAAAATACTTGTTTTCGAATAGGAGAAGTAAAAATAAATAAATATTGAAGAAGAATAGGAAAAATATTTATTCGTGACCAAAAATAAATAATATATACAATAAAAAATAAAATAAATAACCGGCCAAGTGCGAGTCGGACTCGCACACGAAGGGTTTCGTACCAGAAAAAAAACGGTAACAAATACTTTTGTTGTATGGAAGCCTCCTTAAATATTATTTTTATTTTATTTTTAGTATTTGTTATTATTGTAGCAATAAAAATACAACATCTGTGAAAATTATTATTATTATTTTGTTTTTAGTATTTGTTGTTTTAGCGGCAACAGAAATACATAATCTGTGAAAATTTCAACTGTCTAGCTATTACGGTTCTTGAGATACAGCCTGGTGACAGACGGACGGACGGATAGCGAAGTCTTAGTAATAGGGTCCCGTTTTTACCCTGTGGGTACGGAACCCTAAAAACGTATTTTGTCACGAAAAGGTCTTGTCTCAGCATAAATGCCGAGTCAGGGAGCCGGCGCTGATCTTCCGGCGAGACCTAAGTAAGAGCGTGTTCACATTATGTCGGTGTCGGATCCTACTCCGATATCGATCGGATAATGTGAACACGGTCTGAAAGTGACGGTGTTTCTAGTATGTATATTGGGGGACAAGCTTACACAAATCGCCCTACTCCCAAACTAAGCAAAGCTTGTTACTATGGGTACGAGTGCATAGGTACTCCAAGCCTCTGAAACAAGGCCTAGTGGTTCAAGCCTGCGCCTGTCAAGCGGCGCTCGTGACTTCGAATCCCGGCTCGTACCAATGAGTGTTTCGAACATTATGGAATATCATTTGATATTTATCGTTAGCTTTTCGGTGAAGGAAAACATCGTAAAGAAACCTGTATACATCTGCGAAGAGATTCAAAGGATATATTATGAGGAGTACCCAATCCACACTTGGCCAGGGGACCATGTCCGTTCCCTCCTATATATTAGTGGCTCTGTGAGCAGTAGACCAAGAAAAAAAAACTTTTTTTTTCAAATTTCAAAATTTCCATAGACTGTCTCGATAAAAAAATTCTATGCTCACAAATTTTCACGTGAATCGGTTGAGAAATGCGACACACAATTTTTGTCGAAAGCTGAAACGGAGACGATTCGCTCGCTTCGCTCGCTCGGTCAACAAGAGGAAGCCAGTGGGACATATATAGGGCGAAGATTCTCTTCGACCGAGTGATACGAAGGTCTCCGCTTCGGCTTCGACAAAAATATGATTTCATATATCCAGATGTCAGCATGTTCAGTTGTTCTCCTCTACAGATCATTTACTCATTTCTCATGAATTCTCGTGAAATTTCGTTAGCAGGTTTTCGATAATTATGTAAAAAAAAATTGTCGAGTCTGTTTTTGGAAATTTTAAAATATGAAACGAAGTTGACTTATGAAAAAAATAAATAGAAATTTCAAAAATAAAACTCTCAAGCTCACTGAGCCACTAGTTTAAAATTCTTCGAAATATATATTAACATAACTTAGAAGTCGAATGTAGTCGTATCAAAGACGGTCGATATTTTAGTTTGGACCGATAACCCCTAACCCCTAATCTATTCTAATGACCCCCTTATCAATGACACCAGAGTTTGAACATTTTTCTCAATGAATATTATCTGTTTGATTTGAAACTACTTACATACGGTCGAATTCTACAATACTCTCGCCATCCACTATACAAGAACGATAAGATCTAAGTCTCCTTATGTTACTTTTCTCAAACATGCAATGAAATATTGATGTTATGTTCCTTATAATAGGCTGCGAAGTATGACGTTTCTGGTACGGCTACAAATGTTGCAGGCCTAGGCCGGCAAAGTCCTCATTTTTAATTTCCATTCCACATAAATTTGTGGCACAGGCATCATGACATTCTGCCACTATGCGTATTAAAAATAAAACTTTGATTTTTTTGTTGTTTATTTCATTGCATGTTTGAGAAAAGCACTATACATATCTCGGCGGGAAATATGAGGTTGCCCGCCTGAGACCTATCCGACCTCGCTTCGCTCGGCCGTCTATATGTCTTCGGCCGGCAACCCCTTTCGTCCCGGCCTCTATAGTAATGTACTATTATAGCATATGGCCCTTATAATGAATAGTTTACCATCAAATTAACACAATAAAATGATAATTACAAAATAAAATAAAAATAATAATAAAATACGAAACATCATCCTCCTAGCGTTAACTCCCAGTACAGTCCGCTACCTAATCCCAAGAATTGGCGTAGGCACTAGTTTTTACGGAAGTGACTGCCATTTGACCTTTCAACCCGAGGGGGAAACTAGACCTTATTGGGATTAGGCTTGTCAAGTGAGTGGGCAACTTGACTGTTAGAGGTTTTCAAGCCGCCCGAAGGCCTCTAACTTGGCTTACCGACTGCTATCATAGACATCAACCGGGATCAACGGCTTAACGTGCCTTCCAAACCACGGCAGCGCTCAGTTAGTAACCACTCAAAGCGGTCACCCATCCAAGGACTGACCTCGCCCGACATTGCTTAACCTCGCATACCGCACGCGGTACGCGAGCGCCGCTGGGCCACAAGCGAAGTTGAAGATCACACGTAAAGAATTAGAAAAACCAACCACTGCTGAAGCTATGGCTGGGTCGCTATGCTTACACCTCGAAATCGAAACGCACAGAGCGGGTGCGGTGCGGTGCGGCGCGGAGGCGATTTTACATTTTTGGATGTTTTCGAAACAGTCGACTGTTGATTCGATGTTTTCGAACACGCTACCGAATACAGAGCGTTGTTTGGTGCGACGTGCCCCGGATCGCGTTCTCTTTACCGTAAACCACCTACGACACGCAACGACGCTGCGCCGCGCTCCGTGCGTTTCATACTTAGGGAGGTATTCCACTCATCCAATATCTTTCTCCAATATACATTTGGTCAAAGAAATTGGATGATTTCATCCAACTTGGATGGGACCCCGACATTTGATCAAAAATTCTGATGACAGTTAAATCAATATTGCTACGCATGAAAAAAAAACTTGGACAAAGATATTGGATGAGTGGAGTGGGCCTACGTCAAAGAACTTTGATCAAAGATTTGACAAATAAATTGGACAAAGATATTGGATGAGTAGAATACAACCCGTATTAAACTCATCCAATATCTTTGATTAAAGAAATTGGATGATTTCATCAAACCTGGATGGGACCCTGACATTTGATCAAAGATTCCGATGACAATTAAAGGATGATTCACAGTAGACCGTTCCGTGTCCGGGCCGGCCCGTTTTCTTCTAGAGAAATACGCCGGCCGTTACGTTTGCTGTCATAGAAAACGGGCCGGCCCGGACACGGAACGGTCTACTGTGAATCATCCTTAAATCAAAATGGCTACGCATGAAAAAAAAATTAAAACTTGGACAAAGGACAATAAATAAATAAAAACGTAAATACACACACAATAAAAATAATAATAATAATAAGATATAGGATGAGTGGAATGGGTCTCTGTCAAAGAAATTTGATCAAAGATTGGACAAAGATATTGGATGACTGGAATACCAATCTTACGTTAAATATGAGTTCCAACACACAGGAAATGCGTGATTTGATCGGCTTTACTTTATCTTGTGTGGTGCCGGGTTAGAATAGCACCACCCACTTTCTTCCCTTGGGTGTCGTAAGAGTCGACTATGGGCACCAGGTTGAAGTGTGTTGTGGGCGATGGGCTAGCAACCTGTCACTGCAATATCACGTTTTCTTCATCTAACACAATTGCTAAAAGTGGCAATGAAATTAATGTTAGAGTGCTCTGCCTACTCCTTTTGGGAATAAATGCGTGAGTTTATGTATGTTTGTATGTTACTATATCTTCCATTCAACGTGCCAACATAATTTTGCTAAAGCGGTTACTTTCAGGTTTATCCCATTTGTAGTTACAACAATGTTGCTCAGATGTCCTGCACATGTAGTGTGAGAACGCTGATTAAAACGGTTCTCTTTTGAACCTTAACGGTGTTGAAATAAAGTCGGAAATTGACCTTTTCATTCGTTGATTCATTAGTAATGCCTGAATTTAGTCGCAAGCGCATGCACGGATTTATGGCGCGTATGAAACATTTTACCAAGTCTCTTATACGAGGGTCATTGTCATCTAATCATCGGCCTTACTATTATATGGTCATTACCGGTCATTAGGTACTCATTATCATCTGAACAAACAATTTTTACTCACAAGTAACTCTATCGACAACAAGTAATCGTCTTCTGTCGACCTGTTTAGCCTAGTTGGTAGTGACTCTGCCTCGGAAGCTGGAGGTCCCGGGTTTGAATCCCGGCCAGGGAATTTATTTGTGCATTTTTCACGGATATTTGTTCTTGGGTCTTGGATGTTTTCTATGTATTTAAGTATGTATTTATCTATATAAGTATGTATATCGTCGCCTAGTACCCATATTACAAGCTTTGCTTAGTTTGGGACTAGGTCGATTTGTGTAAGATTGTCCCCCAATATTATTATTATTATTCTATATTATTATTATTATATACATATATATATGGACCCGGGTATGTCCTTAAACTACGACCAAGACCACCGGGGAATGGGCAGCAGCATTCCTAGAGTGGCGGTGGAGATACTGCGATCGCCAACCCGCATGCCAAGCGTGGCGATTATGGCATTTACCCCCCATGAAATTGGGGGAGGCCTATGTCCAGCAGTGGACGTCCTAGGGATGATATGGATATATATATATACATACAATTATTGTGTCTTGCGGAGCCATTATCTCTGAATTTCATATATTCACCTAATCAAATTTATTTTTTACAAGCCTTACATTCGTTTCTAAAGACTTATCGATGGACATGTCAACAATGTAGAACTTTTTTTTGACGTGCCAAATACGTAGAACTTTTTTTGACTTTCGGATATGTATGAAGTGCTCCCAGTAAGTATGTATATCAACCACCACCATATCAGCCGAGTGACGTCTACTGCTGGATATAGGCCTCCTCCTCCCATTTCATCAACAGGGCTAATGGGAACCGCATATCCCTGTGGTTCTGTAAACAGAACTCCTCATAGACAGAACTACTGGGAATAAAGGCAATTGACATTTCATTCTTTTAAGCTGTTATTTTTCCGATGAAATCAAATAGAGGATAACAATTAAAGTAAAACCACATTTCTAATTCTCGAAAATAACCCAATTTCATATAAATAAATCAATTTCAATAGTTCCTCGTTCTAAAAGAGAGTAAGTGACAAGTAAGGCGTCACAGTGTAACAAATCATACAGAAGCACTGTTACTAAGACAGAAGTGAACTGCTATTCTTTTTGTGCGCTGCGACTGTCACAATATCGTAGTAATGACGTCATTACGACGATGGTAGGTTTTCTTTACATTTTCGTGAATAGGTATTTAGAAAACTGATAGCTATAAACACCAAAAAAAATATTGTGGTGTTTCTTGTTAACAAATTAACGACATAAGTTAAGATTTCATACTACTTAAAAATTTGAAATGTTGTCAATTTAATGGGGTGTCGATGCCATAACATAATCGTCATCCTCCTAGCGTTATTCCCAGTACAGTTGCATCCTGAAGGATGCCTGGGGTCCGCTACCTAATCCAAAGGATTGGCGTAGGCACTAGTTTTTACGGAAGCGACTGCCATCTGACCTTCCAACCCGAGGGGGAAACTAGACCATATTGGGATTAGGCTTGTCAAGTGAGTGGGCAACTTGACTGTTAGAAGTTCTCAAGCCGCCCGGAGGCCTCGAACTTGGCTTAACGACTGCTATCATAGACAGCAACCAGGATCAACGGCTTAACGTGCCTTCCAAAGCACGGGAGCGCTCAGTTAGTAACCACTCAAAGCGGTCACCCATCCAAGGACTGACCTCGCCCGACATTGCTTAACCTCGCATACCGCACGGGGTACGCGGGCGCCGCTGGGCCACGAACGATGCCATAACATAATAATGCATGCGTAAAGTAAACATATATTTTTAGTAATTTGAATACACAACTATGTATAAAGGAAGATTCGCTGTGATGACGGCTGAAGGGACAAACTCGCGGTACAAACCTGAGAGGGGTGCTACCGCGAACATCGAAAATCGAACTTCGTGTAGTGCCGTCCCTTTCACTCTCATGTTATACTCTACAGGGTGATTTTGGGGTCGTGATCCGGAATGATTGCACATGGTCAAGAATTCAAAGTAGACAACGTCACAGTCCGTATGACGGTTTATAACTCAAATAATTCTCTTTTTTGTTCAAATTTTAATGGGAAATAATATGTTTTCATACAACTTTATATGACGGAAAGGGACGGTACGAGACGAAGTTCGATTTTCGAAGTTCGCGGTAGCACAGCTGCATCATCCCCTGCTGTGCTACCGCGAACTTCGAAAATCGAACTTCGTCTCGTACTGTCCCTTTCCGTCATATAGAGTATAATACGAGAGTGAAAGGGACGGCACTACACGAAGTTCGATTTTCGAAGTTCGCGGTAGCACAGCAGGGGATGATGCAGCTGTGCTACCGCGAACATCTAAAATCGAACTTCGTGTCGTGCCGTCCCTTTCACTCTCGTATTATACTCTATATGACGGAAAGGGACGGTACGATACGAAGTTCGATTTTCGAAGTTCGCGGTAGCACCCCAGGTAATCCGGTTAATGGGAGTATTATTATAATTGTTATATTTGTATTACGGCAGATCTTACGCGAATTATACTCGTTCGTGCATCCACAGGCTACGGGTACTCAAACATTTGTTTACTAACACCTCCAGAAAAGTGTTTTTCTCAAACATGCAATGAAATTTCGTCATTACCTGAGTAGATATTTATACAGGCTCCAAAGCATCACTTTGCAGGCGGAACAACTCGGGATAACTGTAAAGGAATTTCATACGACCTGTTTAGCCTAGTTGGTAGTGACACTGCCTCTGGTGCTAGAGGTCCCGGGTTCGAATCCCGGCCAGGGCATTATTTGTGCATTTAGCACGGATTTTGTTCTTGGGTCTTGGATGTTCTCTATGTGTTTAAGTATGTATTTATCTATATACCTAAGTATGTATATCGTCGCCTAGTACCCATAGTACAAGCTTTGCTTAGTTTGGGACTAGGTCGATTTGTGTAAGATTGTCCCCCAATATTTATCATTATTATTATTTACAAAAATACAAAAAAATATAAAGCATACAAAATTGAAGGCGTAAGTTTTTTGAGTGGTGTGTTTTTTTATTTCATTGCACATGTTTGAAAAACTCACTATAAAAATCTCGGCGAGAAACATTGGGCTGCACGCCTCTATAGTAAGTACTATAACAAAATGTCAGATGTCAATATTTTTTCCCGTTGGCTGCCAAACAATCTTCTGCCAATCAAAATTCCAGGAACATTAGGCATTGGCATTTCGCTGGCCGCACATGGCATTAACATAAACGGACAAAAGGCCCTTTCTGGGCCTTCACAAAAAGCGGTGAGCGCAGTCCCCGCTTAGATGTGCCGGCCTGTCTGGCAAGCCAAAGATTATGCAATATAAATACAGATGTTACAACACACTGATACAGTCGGCATCTTTAAGTTACTGGCAGTTAAAGTATCCAAATATACAGCGACAGCTATATATAATAGCGACAGCGACTTCGTCAGTTATTGATATTATAGAACGTTCTATTGTGGCTAAATACGAGTATACCCAAATTTTGTTTTAAATATTCCGTGTGTATTTAAATATTAATGCATATTTTATACTTTCGTTATATATTGCATTTTTAAAAACTTTAACTTACACTGAGTCGATTTGTACAAAATTGTCCCACAATAAGTATTGAGTATTCATAAACACGTAATTGAACTGTAATTATCTGATGCGCTTTAAAGTTGGCTAATATATAATGCTTTATGGCGTTAAGTTCACCTTTTGTAGGTACTATAAAGTTTTTTGTGCAATAAACATTAATTAAATTAATAAGATATCACAATACAAAACATGATCACAATAAATTGAGGACAAACAATAGGAAGGATTCATCATCATCATCATGTCAGCCGAAAGACGTCCACTGCTGGACATAGGCCTCCCCCAAAGACTTCCACAATGACCGGTCCTGCGCCACCCGCATCCAGCGGACACCCGCGACCTTCACCAGGTCATCAGTCCACCGAGTGGGGGAAGGAAGGATTAATTTTATTTATTTTCACTAATTCTTGGAATTATTTAGATGTTGGTCCCAGAATTAAGTCCGCCTAATATAATACTTACCTTTTGAAGGTTTTTGTGCAATAAAACCCTTTTCTTGGCAGTGTATCATATAATATACACATTATTAGATTCTCTCGTTTCATATTTTTCTAGTCAATATTTTTTTGTTCTACAAGGCGAAAATGAGACTAGAACACAAGATTTTTGTTATTTCTTTATAAAAGGGTTAAATATTAAGTAACATAATGCAGTACAGAACATCACAAAAAGTGGAGAATTTACTTTCACCAATTCTTGGGATTAAGTAATGCACCCCCAGCATCCTTCAGTATGCAACTGTACTGGCATAACGCTAGGAAGACGATTTTCTTAAATCCTTGTTTCCACCGAGCCCTCACAGAGGCACCGTCGCCGGCGCACCATCTCCCCCCGCAACTCTTTGCCCGCGGACCCCGCGCCAGTGCCCGCCAGACAGCCGGCGCGAGCACACGCCGCTATGCTGCGCGTTTTGACAGTCCTCGCCGTCCTCACTATAGCCTCCACACAGGACCTTTACCATGCGCAGCAGGACAAGCTAGCGTCATGCTACGACGCTGAGGGGAACCCACAGGTACATTTACCCTTTGTTTTATATAGTATAAGTATAGTGTACATTGTATAGTCACTATAGCTGAGTGTTCCACCAAACCGTATGTGATCGTAAGCGTTCGAAATCTGAGTGTATGTCAAGTTGGACAAGTTTGTATGGGATGACAGCAGCCGGCGCCATATTTAACTTATATTGTAGCTTTGTATTCGTAGGTGCAAGCTGCCCTTAGAAGTCAATAGCTGTGTATAGTACCTACTTTATTCTGGAATAGGGTATTTTACACGATTATGATTATCGCAATAGATTACTATTTTTGTTTTACAATCGTACACAAATCGACCTAGTCCCAAACTAAGCAAAGCGTTGTACTATGGGTACTAGACGACTTATATAGATTAATACATACTTAAATGTTTAGAAAATAGCCAATACTCAGGAACAAATATTCTTGCTAAATATACACAAACAATGCCATGAGCGGTATTCGAACCCGGGACCTCCAGCTTCGTAGGCAAGGTCACTACCAACTAAGCTCAAATGCTCGTCACTAATTAACACAATATTATCGCGGATTTAAATATTTAGGAAGTTGCTTTACATATTGTGATATCGGTGCAAAGCGTGATAATAGTCATCGTGTAACAGGCCCCAATAGCTTAGTATTATATTCGATGGAAGTTAGAACCGAGTAAGTATATAGTTGAGAAATACGTTTGTATAAGAGCGGAAGTTTTAAAGCTAGTATATGTACAGATACTTTCACCAAGACAGGGCTGTGTAAGAGAATGGGGCCCCATTTTGTTGCAAAGGGCACCGGTACCGTTAATCCCGTGCCCTGCTTAGCTATAACATTGATATAAGGATATAACATACATGACGATGTGACATAGCATATGCATGACGGACATAATTTATTATTTAAAGCCTAGTGGTTCGAGCATGCGGCAGTCGTGGACTCAAATCCCGCTTCATACCAATGGAGCCATTTACATGTTAATATTATCACAATACTGACAATATTATCGCGATTTTTAAAAATAGCTGCTTGCTAGACTGATAATGATAGCATTGGTCCTTCTCGCACTAAGGTACATAGATACTTGCTAGTGAGGGACGACTGTTATATCCCCGACATAAAACCGATCATGCTAGTTAGGCTCAGGGCTCGGAAACCGGTATTCTGTCCATACAAAAATACCGGTATTTTTTTAGTTCTTAATGTTCTTTCGTCTACTATTTCATGTTTAATCAGGCAATCTAACAATATGAAGTAATAACCCAAATACATTATTGAGTCCTACATAAAGAGCATAAACTAATTAAAAATATTCGGCTATTTCAGGATTTTGAAATTAACCGGTTCCGAGCCCTGGTTAGGCTGGATATATTTATTTCTTATTTATTTGAACTTCATTGCACAAAATGTAATTGTACAAATGGCGGGCTTAATGCCAAAGGGCATAATGAATATAGCATTATGTATATGTATGGGAAGGAATCCATTTCGATTCTCCCACCAATCACATTTCGTAATTTAATGACTTGTCTATGGTATAGACTCGCATTTGTATAAAAAAGGTTATTGTTTTAATAGTCAGTCATTTAATTAACGGATTATAATGCTGGAATTGCTGGAGTAGAAAAAAAAAACCATTACTATTCTCCAACCAGTCACATAATGAATTGTATATGGTATAGACTTGCATTGGTATATCAAGTTTATGAGTATGAGGTGGGCATGAGTAGTGCTTCAGACCCAGACGTTACGTTTTAGATTTTATATAACTTTTTTTGATTCAGTAGGTCTATGGTATTCCATCATCATCATATCAGCCGAAGGACGTCCACTGCTGGACATAGCCCCCCCCTAAAGTGTGCCACAATGACTGGTCCTGCGCCACCCTCATCCAGGGGACTCCTATAGTATTAATTTAGCGTAATTTAATTTGTACTTGGTGAAGTACATTCGGCAATTACTTTTGCTATGCTATTAAAATGTCAGGTCTGAAGTACTATTGCTAATTTGTGCTTGTAGATGTAGGCGAGGACTTAGGAGGTTAGATTATTTTTATTTTATTGTCAATTAGGACGATTATTGATTGCGCCGTTAAGTTAAAAGTGCTTTATATACTCCGTCAAAGATACTCTTTTGCTAATAAACCTCATAATTTTTTGAGGAATGGCTTTGCGATTTCATACACTGATGTAGTGTAATCATGCTTTCCCGTCGGCTAAACTCGGCTAATATCTGTAAAATCTCGGCTGAAATACTACTTGTCATTCTGTCATTTGACATTGGCTAATAAAGTTTCACTTTAACAGGCGTGAACTTTATCAGTCTTTTAATACGATAATTGATAGCGTCTTCGGGCCTATTTATATTCCAAGTTCAGCCGACGAGAAAGCATTATTTACTACATGATTATTTTCGTTCGTCTTTCTCGCTCAGACAATTTGCCATTATCGTGTGTGAGAAAGTGAAAACCTTTTCTACAGGAGTAAGAGCTTCGAGTAACGAGTTGTGTTTTGTTTTTGTTCTGCTATGCGAGTTAGCTGTAAAGCTGTCTCTTTGACACGGCCACGCGATGTAATGCCATGTTTTGTAATGAGAAAGCTCGGTGGAGCTTTAAGCACAGTCAAGAGCGAATGGAAGTTAAGAGAAGTGATATCGTTTCAACATCAGTCAAAATCGACGAATTTTAGGCTATGAACCGGAGTTTCCCTTTTAATTTCTGACATATAAAATACAATCAAATAAATGGCTACGTTACTATCTGCAACTTTACTTAAAGCGTATCCTTTAGTCTGTTCATTGGAATACCCATATAAATTGTATGAACAATTTTCGTGTCATAACGGAATCAATCGAATTGTAGACGAATTAAAAGCCGCCGAGGGCGCAGTACGATATGTGTGGATCGGTTCTCCATACAAACGTATTTATGCTCTCATTTTAAAACGCCATGCTAGAATAACATGAAAATTTGTATACACAATGGGATCCGGCATATCTAGGTCGGATCATAGTTTCTGTTGCTAGAAATTGTAAAATAAAAAAAATACAGCGGCTTTTTGAGTTTTTTACGGCTTGTATGAAAACCTTAATAATCGCTGTATTTTTTCTCCATTATAATTTCAAGCAACAGAAACTATGATCCGACCTAGATATGCCGGATCCCATTGTGTATACAAAGTTTCATGTTATTCTAGCCTGGCGTTTTAAAATGAGAGCATAAATACTTTTGTATGGAGAACCGAATGTACTGCGCAGTCTTAACTATGGTTCGTAAATTTGTTCCTTACCCATAAACAGATGAGCATTTTTAGTAAGTATCAGTTAATAAGGACCCTTATTAATAACCCATACTATTGCACTTTAACATATTGTAATTTGTGATGAAGTAAAAAAAATAACTTACTTTTTCTCTTGACTGTACCGAAGTGTTTGCGTACAGTAGTCACCAAATATATCGAATCGAACAAGTTGCTCGCAAATATCGGAATAGGACTCTATTGTCACTGCCTTAGAGCTCATGTTGAGATATTTTTGAGCACAAGAAGTGTAGAGATTAATTTGATGGCGCCTGTACAATATTTTTTGAATATTTTTGCGACTTTTGTTTATTGGTAATATGACACTAATTCATTTCTACTGTTTTTCTATTGTTAATTGTAAACGTGCCAAGAATTTACACTTATTGACGTCGACTATACTGGACCATTCATGCGACGACCGATAAGGAAGTAGATATTAACCAGAACGGGACATGTATATTACTGTCTATCGCTACCCCTTTTGTTAATGCGCGATGATTAATGTAGGTACCTAATGGTGACATCCACGTGACATACCAATTTTTATTTATATATTTTTTTAATTGTGATGATTATGTGCAATGTACTCGTATCTTTCTTCCTCGTGTATTTCTTTCTTGTAAGCACTAATAGTAGTTGTCCTTAAATATGAAATAGAATAGAATTGAGCACTTGTCAATTGTGAATGCCCTCTTAGTATTAGGAGACATTTTTACATAATTAAAATCATAGTTATTTACATAAAGTACTAGTTGTATCGGTCCTCAGCCTAGTCTCGGTCCTTGCTTCCATTTAGCACGAAATAGGGTCAAACGTGGGTCTAACGTTTCTGTAATTTATTTATTTAATTGACACAGAGGCTTAAATATATTAACATATAAATTATAAACACCTTATACAATAACATGCATCATCATCATAGCAGCCGAAGGACGAAGCCACTACGGGACATAGGTCTCCTCCAAAGAGTTCAACAATGATCGGTCCTGCGCTACCCGTATCTAGCGGACTTCCGCGACCTTTACCAGGTCATCAGTTCACCTTGAGCCTGCCCACGCTGTGCCTTCCGGAACGTGGTTGCCACTCGAGAACCTTACCGCCACGGTGGTACATGCTACGTGTAATTGAGTATGTGCCCCGCCCACTGTCACTTAATAAGGAAAGGCAATATCGGTTACTTCCATAGACTTTGGATCGCGCCTTACATCCTAATTACTATCCGCTGGCCTCCCTGGCTCCCTGGCTGGCTGGCTGGGTCCTATGGTTATTGTCTGCTGCTGATGGCCTCATGGACCCGGGTATGTCCTAAAACTACGACCAAGACCACCGGGGGATGGGCAGCAGCATCCCTGGAGTACGGTGGAGATACTGTGATCGCCAACCCGCATGCG
The DNA here is from genome assembly GCA_905163555.1 of Notocelia uddmanniana. Classification (NCBI taxonomy): domain Eukaryota; kingdom Metazoa; phylum Arthropoda; class Insecta; order Lepidoptera; family Tortricidae; genus Notocelia; species Notocelia uddmanniana. The sequence goes on from LR991052.1 coordinate 71,694,059, forward strand.
AGCGTGGCGATTATGGCATATACCCCCCATGAATTTGTGGGAGGCCTATGTCCAGCAGTGGACGTCCTTTGGCTGATATGGTGGTGGTGGTGGTGGATGGCCTCATTCTTGATGAAATCACGCAGTGAAACTCCCAGCATAGCCCTCTTCAACTCAATTGCTCTTTGGGTGTCTTTAAGCCTTCTTATTCGTATGAGGCCCATAGTAACATACATATCAATATAAAATATTCTTTAAACCTAAAACACAAATGCTGCATCATCAACTCCGTAGTTAATGCCACTATTAATAAAACATACGATGGAAAGCGCTGGCGCGCTCATGTGGCACTCTGGGGAAGGCCTATATTCAGCAGGCCTAAATTCTACAATAAAATTCCAAAACACATTACTGAACTTAGCAATTCTAAATTCAAATCTGTAGTAAAACAAACACTTATTTCAAAAGCATATTATAAGGTAAACGATTACATCATGGACAGGGATGTTTGGCAGTGATAGTGTCCTGCACGGCTAATCTGTGTGAGACTGTAATTTTATATTTAACTATACAATGTATATTGTTTTGAAAAAATGACACCTCGCCGAGTTTCTTACGCCGGTTCTACTCGTGGCAGAGGTTTATTTTTCCGAACCGGTGGTAGTTTATTGACGTTCATAGGTGCATGTAATATGTCTAATTTGAAGAATAAACTACTTTTACTTTTAGTGGACGTTCTTGAGCTGCTCAGAATACCTACCTCAGACCCTCAGATTAGACGTCGCACGCCGTTCAGGACAAGTTAATAATCAGCTGTAATCTAGCTGCATACATTTACACGTGGTACCACGGCTTTTGTACCACAGGGGGACCACGGGTATTTTTTTTTACCCGTTGTCCCACCGTTCTAAACAGTGTTCGCCAGTGGGTCTACGGGTAATTTACTTTTTCCCATGGTCCCACGATGCGATGTGTTTAAAAATGTTCGGTTCTGGCGCTTCGCCGGCCGCTGCCGCGGCACGCTCGCTTCGCTCGCTCGGCTCGCGCACTTTAGGATCGCAGTTCTACTAACACTCCTCCTCGCTCCGTTCGTCGTCGTACCTAACTATTCTGTAGAATAAATTTAGTGAAAACAAACATTTCAGTATTAATTACGAACATAGACGAACCATGGGGAAAAATAAATTACCCGTAGACCCACTGGCGAACACTGTGTAGAACGGTGGGACAACGGGTAAAAAAAATTACCCGTGGTCCCCCTGTGGTACAAAAGCAGTGGTGCCACGGGTAATACACTATTTTCCGTCCCTCTTGGTGGAACTAGATTTCTATATGGCTGATATGATGATGATGAAGATTAAAAGCGTCAGTCGATGGATCATTTTAAGCTCTAGTATATTTACCTTACACAAGATTTCGTGTAATTCACAGTATAACGAACAAATTTAAAACCGTTTTTAGACCATAAGGTTATCTAGTATGGCGGTCGTTACACTACTTATCGTCAGCGGAACAATTTATCGGTATCAGCATCCTGTTTTAACACAATGCTGAATTTGTTAGAATATATTCACGACGACACCAGAAGGGGTAGGCAGGGCACAGATTTACAGTACTAAAGTATTAACAGTACCTAGGAGCGCTCGTGGCCCTGCGGCGCCCGCGTAGGTACCGCGTGAAGTAGGCGAGGTTAACCTTTTGAACGCCACGGTCGGCCATAGACGTCAACGTAAAATCGTCACCCCGATGCCAACGACGGCACTGGCCGACATTTTTTTTATTATGAAAAACTACTGAGAAGCTGCCCAATTTTATATTGGCATTATTTCTTTACACATCATTTTTTTACCGTTGTGGCGTCAGGGGCACGGCGAATTACTGTGACGTCTGGCGGCGAAAAGGGCAACCTCGGCCGGGCTCAACGCTTGGATGGGTGACCGCTTCGAATGGTTTACTAATCTCCCGTGCTTTGCAAGGCGCGCTAAGCCGTTGATCCCGGCTGCTGTCTATGACGGCAGTCGTTAAGCCAAGTTAAAGCCGAGACACACCGACTGCGTGCGCAGCACGTGCGCGTGCGCGTGTGCGTGGCGTGCGCGTTGTATCGTATGAAATATGATAGTTGATGACACACCGCTTGCGTGGCGTGCACGCGTGCTGTGAACGCAAGCGGTGTGTCATCAACTATCATATTTCATACGATACAACGCGCACGCCACGCGCACGCGCACGTGCTGCGGACGCAGTCGGTGTGGCTCGGCCTTTAGAGGCCCTCGTGCGGATTGAGAACTTGTAACAGTCAAGTTGTGTTGTGTTGTGTTGTTGTAGTGACACTGCCTATGAAAGTGGAGTTGTCGTGTAACGGATTAATATGATCTTTGATTTTTTTATCTTCACCCCGTTTTTTATGAATTTTAATTGTTAAAATATTCGTATGCCGGAAAAAAATATTCTCATACATTCTGTACAGAAGAGGTCGGGTGCCGTATGAAAATCACCGGGACGGACAGGACAGACAATCTTACATAAATCGACCTAGTCCCAAACTAAGCAAAGCTTGTACTATGGTACTAGAAGACGTACATTCTTATATTAGATAAATAAATACTTAAATACATAGAAAACATCTATGACTCAGGAACAAATGTTCGTGCTCATCACACAAATAAATGCCCTAATCGGCATTCGAACCCGCGACCTCCGTAGGCACAACAATAACACTACCAACTAAGCCAAAGTATTCTTAAAATATTCGTACAAGGGTCTAGCACGAAATTTATTTATTTATATTAACCATCGGTCGAAACGTCGGAAATTAAGGTAAATAGAGTAATTTGTTCAACAAGAGAGCAAAGTAAATTTTTGCTGCGAGTGTTGATGTTGAGTCCCGAGCAAGCGAAAGATTCTATAATTAGAGTCTTGAGCGTAGCGAGGGACTCAAAGGCACGAGATGCAAATATCTTTGCTCTCGTCTGATACATACAACTTTTCACCTCAGCGGCGAGAACATATAACGCAAAGGAATAGTGATAGAGAGAATGAAGTTACTTAAACTAACCTACGATATGAAAAATTAAAATATTAGTTTTTATTCACGCTGCATTTTGCTCACTGGTTTCAAGCCGGAAAAGTCTTTCACGCTCGCAGCAAAATTGCATTTTTCTCACTGGTTTCACGCAACAAAATCGCCAATTTCGAGCCGGTGAGGTGAAAAATAAATTTCGTGTTAGGCCCGTGTACGAGTATTTTAAGAATGTGTACAAAGTGTCATGTAAGCCAAAGTAGTCGTCGAATCAAAAATTATCAATTAGTATAGTCAACTACTGAACTGATGTAGGTGCGGTCAGGTTTTTAATTGGTTGATTCGTATTCTGGGCCATTTCGTACCTTGTGACAGTTAAAATAAATACGGAAGCTGCTAGAGATCTCATAATGTTGTCACTGTGACAAGGTACGAAGTGGCCCAGAAATCCTTGACTGTACGAAACGAATTCTAACATGAATAATTATAGTACCCGCCGTGTAATTTGATACTAATAATAACATAAGTCGTAGCCAGCATAGCTGTGACATAATGCACAGATATCGCATTACCAAGGGGAATACCCTGTAGTTCCTAAGCATTTGTCTCGGTTCTCCATACAAACGCATTTATGCTCTCATTTTAAAACGCCATGCTAGAATAACATGAAACGTTGTATACACAATGGGATCCGGCATACCTAGGTCGGAAATTAGTTTCTGTTGTTAGAAATTGTAAAAGAAAAAAAATACAGCGGTTTTTTGAGTTTTTTACGGCTTGTATGAAAACGTTAATAATCGTTGTATTTTTTCACCATTATAATTTCAAGCAACAGAGACTAATTTCCGACCTAGATATGCCGATCTCATTGTGTATACCTGTATACACAGTTTTATGTTATTCTAGCATGGCGTTTTAAAATGAGAGCATAAATACGTTTGTATGGAGAACCGAACGTACTGCGCAGTCTTAATAAATACTCATACTAAAAACAGCAAACACGCATATATCAACCTAAAAAGGCAGTTATTAGATGGCGCCAATGTGCAATTGTGTTTTTTGTTACAAAACCAGCTTGTTGCCGACCGTGATTTCACTCGACGATCCCATCGGAAGACCAGCGCTGGCAGTAATGCCCGCATTATGCTGAGATGGGACCGTTTCTTTATGTCACGAACTAAGCTTGTTTATTTATGTCACGAATAAATGGTTCATCGGTTAATCAGAGGTTTAAATGTCATATGGAATTAATAGTGCAGAAACTTTTTAGGGTTCAGTACCAAAAGGTAGAAAAGGAACCCTTATGGTGCGACACTGTCTGTCTGTCACACTGTCATAACGTTAAATATATCAGGAACTACTTATGATATCAATTTGAAAATAGACGGATTTTATTATTAGTTACCTATCAACAGGTCTTTCATATGTGGATAACGCGTGTAGTAAAATGGTGTCCTTTAAATTTTATTACTGTTGTGTCATCATCATCATCATGTCAGCCGAAAGACGTCCACTGCTGGACATAGGCCTCCCCCAAAGACTTCCACAATGACCGGTCCTGCGCCACCCGCATCCAGCGGACACCCGCGACCTTCACCAGGTCATCGGTCCACCGTGTGGGGGGCCTGCCCCCACTACGCCTTCCGGTACGTGGTCGCCACTCGAGAACCTTTCCGCCCCAACGGCCATCGGTTCTACGTGCTATGTGCCCCGCCCACTGCCACAGTTTAGCGATTCGGATTACTGTTGTGTAGTCGGTGGTAATAGTTTTGTTTTATAGGTAATAGGTACATTAGTATGATTAGGTGTGGTATTCCACTCGTCCAATATCTTTGTCCAATTTCTTTCTCAAATCTTTGATCAAAGTTCTTTGACGTAGGCCCATTCCACTCATCCAATATCTTTGTCCAAGTTTTTATTTTTTCTTGCGTAGCGGCGTAGCCATATTGATTTAACTGTCATCGGAATCTTTGTTCAAATGTCGGGGTCCCATCCAAGTTGGATAAAATCATACAATTTCTTTGATCAAATGTATATTGGACAAAGATATTGGATGAGTGGAATACCTCCCTTATATGCGGTGTTATTCTACTCGTACAATATCTTTGTGCAATTTCTTTGTCAAATCTTTGATCAAAGTTCTTTGACGGAGGCCCATTCCACTCATCCAATATCCAAGAGTCCAAGAGTTATTCTTTTTCATGCGTAGCCATATTGATTTAAGGGTCATAAGAATCTTTGGTCAAATGTCGGGGTCCCATCCAAGTTTGATGAAATCATCCAATTTCTTGATCAAAGATATTGGACAATGATATTGGATGAGTTTAATACGGGGTGGTATTCTACTCATCCAATATCTTTCCAATTTCTTTGTCAAATCTTTGATCAAAGTTCTTTGACGGAGGCTCATTCCACTCAAAATACAAATACAAATAGTTTATTGTCTGAAAGTGAGTGGTAGTAAAGATAACAAAAGTTCAGTTGTTCGTCTCATCCAATATCTTTGTCCAAGTTATATATTTTTTCATGCGTAGCCATATTGATTTAACTGTCATCAGAATCTTTGATCAAATGTCGGGGTCCCATCCAAGTTGGATGAAATCATCCAATTTCTTTGATCAAATTTATATTGGACAAAGATATTGGATGAAAGGAAAACCTCCCTAACATTTCACATTTCTTTTGAGCCTCGGTATACCAATAATTTATACCGAAACAAAACCGACTCCAATGTCGTACTTGCTATGCCACAATTTGTGGTTTCCTTGTGCCAATGCTTGATTACCTACAGAAAATACCGACATCAGCATATGCGTGCCTATCAAATTTGAGGAGTTCCCTAGATTCCTCCCAGATCCAATCATCAGACCTTCATCAAATTTACATGGGACCAATGCCGGGGTACCTGCTTTGACACAAAAAAAAGAATTATCTAAATCGGCCAACGTGGTCAAGAGTTATCGGGGAACATACATACATAAAAAAAAGAACAATCAAACATGCAGACGAACTGAGTACCTCCTTCCTTCTATTGAAGTCTGTAAAAATACAAATCATGTACTGTACTGTCAACCTATTTGCGTTCTGGTCTACTTCGTACCTTGTTACAGTGAGAATAATATAAAATATCAAGCAGATTTCAAAATGGTTTTCAGTGTAAGATGAGCGCTCGTGGTCCAGCAGCGCCCGCGTACCGTGTGCGGTATGCGAGGTTAAGCAACGTGGGCGCAGGTCAGTTCTTGGATGGGTGACCGCTTTGAGTGGTTACTAACTGAGCGCTCTCGTGCTTTGGAAGGCACGTTGAGCCATTGATCCCGGCTGCTGTCTACGACAGCAGTCGTTAAGCCAAGTTAGAGGCCTTCGGGCGGCTTGAGAACTTCTAGCAGTCAAGTTGCCCACTCACTTGCCAACGGGGGGTCGAAGTTGCACTACGTCCGTAGGGAGTAGGTACCCACCGTTACCCTACATGTGACCCCTGGGTGGTGCTAAAAGTGCAACAAAAACTGGCAACCGTACTTGTCTTCTCGAAGATCTCACGGTTCGTAAACAAATGCCATACGATTAAATAAAACTGTAAGAAGGTGCAAAGTGACCCAGTACCATTTTTTTTATATCTAGTTCAGGAGGCTATTATTAAATGTTAAACATAAACCCACCTATTAAAATTCTGTTAATACGTAACTAATGTACCTAGTACCTATAAAACAAAACTATTACCACCGACTACGCAACAGTAATAAAATTTAAAGGAAACCATTTTACTACACGCTTTAAAATCAGAAATAGTAGCCCTAAAATAGAACACGCTTCTAGAGGCCATTCACATCTAACTGCAAACTTATAATGCACATTATTTACACCTGCTTTGGAAGCTCAAGCTTTAGCTTGATGCGTTTAAAGTTGAATTTTGAATGACGTGAACTTAAAATCCTCATTGTTTTTGTGGTAGCTTGAGCTCAAAGTGCAAACTTACAATGCACTTGATTGAAATCTGCTATAGAAGCACAAACTCTGCTGCTTTTCATTTAAAGTTAAATTTTGAATGATGAAGATTATGGAGCCGCATATGTTTATTGGTTGTTTGAGTTCCTAGATTGACTAGGGTTGGGGATGATATAATTTAAAAGTTAGTAAAATAGGTTGTTATTTCGATTACCTATTTTATTGTAAAAGTACATATTTAAGTATTTAGAAAATCGAATAATTTTATAGTACATAGTATACATACAGTCGAATTCGTAAAAATATATACATTGACAAGGTTCAATAATATCTGGCAAATCTTATAACAATAACAAAAAAGTCATATTGACATAATCTTGATCACTTCGTCCGTCCTATCATTTTAATATCACAATTTCTCAAAACAATACATTGAAGAATAAGACAGTCTTTTGGCGCTGAAAACATCTTACTTAGCTTTATGTCAAGGTACCTAGGTATAGTCAACAGCAAAAGTAGATGATCATTTTAGTACCTTGTCACTTTCACTACTTTGACGCATCCCGACTGTCGCAGTATTGTTACGTTAGTGCGATAAAGTACTAAAATGATCATCTACATTTGCTGTTGACTGTAAGCTGCGATTCGAACTCACGTACTCCTTTATACCTATAGTCGTGTGCCTTACTGCCTTACCGTTCGCTACAGTGACTTCTGTGTGTAATGGCAAGTGCGTGGGATGTATGACATCATGCAAATCATTTTAGCTGATTACTGAGAATTACGCGATGCACTTGAAAAATTACTCCCTGAATCTATCTACCGTTGTGTGGCGAGACAATTAAATTAAATGATCATCTACTTCTGCTGTTGACTATACCACTTGGTTTTTCATATTATTTTGACATTTGACCGTTTCTTTTTGGTTCCGACGACGTCTAGTTATCTCTCTGGGTTCAAAGATGACAGTCATTTTTGAAACTAGTGACTGCGCCAAATTTCGAGTTTATGTGCCAAATCTGACCCGGGCCTCTAGGCTACAACCAAGATAAACTAGGACGATATGACGTCATCCGTTCCCACTGTTCCGCCTGTGACGTATAATTTCTAATTACTTTATTGCAAAACAGTCTTAAGAACCGTTGAAACGATATGTCGTTAGTGCACTTTGTAATTGACAGTTTGTTGTTGGCATATTTTTATCGCTTTCGCCCTTTGCTCGTTAAATCTATGTTTATACAGTTTTGTGAACTATAAAAATTTTCATTGGTACCGTATTTTCGCGGCAATACTTATGATACCGGAACGTAATTACACGTGACGTGACAGGCAGGGAACTGCTTAACTTACTGTGTCAAGTCACGTCACGCATACTTCGGCTCAAGTCTACCGTGTACAAATTAGATGGAGAAGAGTACTTGGTCAGTATATACCCGCAGGCATCCAGTTCTGGGACTTCTTTGTATGAAAAGTTTGGAATATCTCGGGATTTACGGGACTTTTTATAAAAGCCTCTTCCTAGATTGCCAACCCTAATCTCAGGGGTCAACGTACCCAAACAATCTGATAAGCACCATTTCGTAAAATTTTACCAACATATTTCGGCCTATAGTTGTTTAATATAACCTCAAATTGTTTAAGATGAGGATGTGTCGTGATAATAAGAATCGTATGGCATTTATTTTTCGACGGGACCTTCGAGAAGACAGTACGGTTCCCAGTTTTATTGCACTTTTAGCACCACCCAGGGTTCAGGTTTAGAGTAACGGCCGGTACTCCCTACGGACGTGGTGCAACTTCGACCCACCTTGTCAAGTGAGTGGGCAACTTGACTGTTAGAAGTTCTTAAGCCGCCCGAAGGCCTCAAACTTGGCTTAACGACTGCTGTCATAGACAATAGCCGGGATCAATGGCTTAACGTGCCTTCCAAATCACGGGAGCGCTCAGTTAGTAACTATTCAAAGCGGTCAGCCATCCCAGAACTGATCTGACCCCACGTTGCTGCCCCACTGGGCCACGAGCGCTCCAGTAGTGAAGTGTTTGCTTGACCTCAGTCGAACAGCGAGCAAACCTATTACGGACCAACATGTTGGTTCTGACTGCCAGTGCCCTGCGTGCACGCATAAGCACTTATGAGAGTTTTTTGTTTATAGAAATGCATCCCTGGCTTCGTGAACGCAGCGTTCGAAGTTCCCATGGAAGCCACCAACACCTGTGGCGACCGGGGGGAAACTCAGTTCTGTACGCAGACGAATGCTGGGGCTTCAAGCAGGTATTTACTTATTAATAGTACGGTTGGCCTCACAAGAGGCCGAACATCTTTGAACCTTGTCGCTTTAACGTCATGTTTAAGCTGTCATACTAAATGTCTAACGTGTGATAGCGACAAAGTCCCAAAGTGTCCAGTTACTTGTGAGGTCGACTGTACGTTATTTTCGAGGCATGGAGGGGGCAGTTGCAGGCTGAGTATTAGTTTTAAACAGACGACCTTGGGATTCCTTTCAGTTAATACGAAGCCTGCAATTGACATTCCTGCCGAGGCCGATATAGTGCTTTTCTCCAATTGGGAGAGCAAAAAGACCAAATTGGAATTCAGTTTTGATAAACATAACCTTAAAACGTCTAAATGTTTCTGCTCTCCCGCTGTTTATTTTTTAAACAGAATCGGAAGCGTATGTTTCCACCGAAAACTGCAAATTATTTCAGACATGACTACTTGAATTGGCTGAATACGACCTGTGGCATCCTTTTGTATGGCTGTTTGTTCTTTTTAAAAAGTTTGGAACTCGACAAAGAAAGCATTTCATATGTAACATCATAAAGTACAATATATATACTGTAACATTGTAGTCGCACGGGGCGGGCTAGCAATGTTTGAATAATTTTAATTTACACTTCGCCTTTCAATATGTACCTAACAAGTAACGTGGACTTTTACGGCCATGCATTTGTGAGTCTTCTAGAATGTCAAGCGTAGGCTGTGGTCTCTACCCACAACCAGGCAGATTGTAAGCTTCACTAACACCGTCGTTATTCAAAAATGTATTAGCATTAGAAAAAGCCTAGCTATATCAATACGTTTTTAGTTTCAGGTCATGTGAAACGTGCAGACCCGGTCAATTCTCCAGTGCCTACCTGACTGACACGCATAATGACCACAACGACATCACCTGGTGGCAGTCGGAGACCATGAAAGAGGGAATACAGTACCCTAATCAAGTCAATTTGACGCTGCATTTAGGTGAGAAGAAGTGATATTCAAAGTTATACATTGCTGTCGAAAAACGCATAACTAGTTAAAAAACAGTGGTCAGGGATTTGGTTGCCACGCTGCGGGATATCAAGTACAAAGAAATGTTAGTATGGATACGCCACTAATCCCGCATAGCCGAGTTGACTTTTAAAAATAAGTGCTATTAGTGTAATATGTTTATAAAATATACTCAGTCTACCTAAGGCAATCAAATTCCCGACCACTGTTTTTAAGTTTAAGAGTCCGCAGTAAGCTCGGTTCTCCATACAAACGTTGTTACGTTCTCATTTTAAAACGCCATGCTAGAATAACATGAAACTTTGTTTACACAATGGGATCCGGCATGTCTATGTTGGACATTTTCCGTTGCTTGAAATTATAATGGAGAAAAAATACAGCGATTATTAAGGTTTTCACACAAGACGTAAAAAACTCCAAAACTCGCTGTATTTTATTTCTATTACAATTTCTAGCAACAAATCCTAATTTTCGACCTAGATATGGAGGCTCCTACTGTGCATACAAAGTTTCATGTTATTCTAGCATGGCATTTTAAAATGAGAGCGTAACTACGTTTGTATGGAGAATCGAGTTCAGCCGAGAGTACTGGGGACTCTTAAGTCCATAATATATTACAAATGGTTCTGTGAGCTAAAGACTTCGCGAGTCAGAGTCATATAATTATCGAACCTGCTCACAAAGTTTCACGAGAGTTGAGGAATGCGAGAAGTAGAGGAAAAGAGACGGAGAGAACAGGCCGGGGCCATAGGAAAGCATTTATGCCAAAGCTGAAGCTTCGCTCACTCGATCAATGATAGTAAGCAGAATAAATAATAATAATAATAATAAGCCCGCAGGGCAGCTTGTGGCGAGCTGTTGGGGAGTGACGACCCCACGGACCCGAGTGCTCCAGAGAGTCGGTCAGGGTCTCCGTCTCCGGCGTGTCTTCGTCGGTCGGAGTGGAACCCCAAGGGGACCCGCAGGACTCTCGGCTCTGGCTTGCCTTCATTGGCCGTCCAGAGAGGAGTCGTCAGAGCTATATGCTCGCAGGGTGGAAGTGAAACTTGCATAAGTCGCGAGTGGGCACGGTGGCTGTTAACAGCCACTGGGTAGAAAGCGGTGCACACCTCTCCACACCCTGAGCCGCTCACACCGATGTTGCTCCTGGCCGTCTTTACGACGGCAGTTTCAGGGGCCCATCTAGGCAGCGGCGAGTCACCACCTGCCTCGATAACGGTGTAAGCATTGTTATGGCAGGTGTCCGGAACCTAAGTAATAGCCCAATCTCTTGACCAGCCAAACTTCAACACCATAGCCCAGTAATCTTTTCATTTTATTTACAATAGTCCCAACGCCTGCTGGGACCGGTTCACGGGTATCTATTGATGTACCCGTGAATGGGTTGTAGCAGGTGTATTACATAGTAAAACTCTCCAAAGGGCCTCTACGTGTTGGATCTGTGTCCCCACGCAAGCCTATCAAAAGACCGGGATGTAATGGCCCGTGAATGTCGAAAAAGAAACAAATAATAATAATAATAAGTTGGCGTAGGGATGTGACGACCCCATCGCCCACTGGATTTCCAGTGCAGTCAGTCAACATAGGGCAGCTTGTGGCGAGCTGTTAGGGAGCAGCGACCCTATGTACCTGAGTGCTCCTGTGGGTTGGTTGTATGAACAGGCCTCTGGCTTGCCTTAACCGGCTGTCCGGAGTGGAGTCGCTAGAGCTGTTGCTCGGGGGTGGATGTGGTCACCTAAGTGGCGAGTTGGCTATATGTTTAAAGTCCAGTGCCACCTCTCTACCCCTAGCCCTCTGCACCGGTGTTGCCCTTAGGCCATTTTTAATGTCGCTATTTATAGGGGCCCATCTAGCAGAGGACGAGTCACCGTCTGCCTGAGATAAAAATGTGAGACAGTTTTATTAGGCAGACGTCAGTTGTCTCACTCAATAGCCCAACCATTAGTCCATCATATTCACCCAATAGTCCGGTTCATTTAGATTTCATCAACCAGCAATAGTTCCTGTACACCCTGGCGGGTGCTGTCTCTGTGTGCGTCCCATGACACGGGCAGGCTCGGTGTACCCCTTGCATTTCATTAAATTGTCAAAAGGGCCTCTACGTGTTGGCTATGTGGTACTCGGTTGGTACTTCGGTACCTCGGTACTTCGGCTCCGCGCACGCCTTCCAAAGGTCCGGGACACCATTGTCCCGTGAGCGGAAAAGACATACAATAATAATTCTTTATTAACTCAGACAACGGAGGTCCATCGAGTCGTTAGTAATTAGGTACTTATCTTATGTTAGTTTTATTAATTTATATAATAAATCAATTTAAAATTAATTAATTAATAATAAATCCGCTCGGACTCGGGGTTTATTAATCCCGTCAACCAGTGCCTTTGCAGAGCACTATCCGGGCGATCAGCTAACATAGTTAGTATGTCATTGGGACTGTAGGCCATTTTTTGCGCATTATGGCGGGAAATCCATCTGGGCGAGCGTCGGCAAACATGCCTGTTGCGCTGCAGAATCTAGGCAGACCCAAAAGCACCCTAAACATGTTATTGTAGAGGGCACGCAAGGCGCTGATTGCGCGCTGGGTGTAACTGACCCACATGCCACCTGTATAAAAAGGATTGACAGAAGGATTTGAACAATGTCCTTTTTACTTTTCCTCGAACTCGATCTGCCAGCGCATTGCAAAGGGAGAATAATAATGGGAATGGAGCTATTGACGTGAATTTTTGTACTGGTGTAGTTGAGATTTAGTGCATAATTCTTTTCCATCGGATAAACTAGGAAGACGACTAGAACCGAAGTTATTATTATTAGGTATTGTCAGTTTTTATAATTGACAACATTTCAAATTTTTAAGTAGTATGAAATCTTAACTCATTTGGTTAATTTGGCAACAAGAAACCCCCAAAATATTTTTTTTTATATTTTTATAGCTATTACTTTTCTAAATATTCACGAAAATGTAAAGAAGGCCCATAACGTCATTACTATGAAATTGTGACAGTCACAGCGCACAAGAAGAACAGCAGTTCACTTTCTTTAGTAAATTTGTCTTAGTAACAGTGCTTCTGTATGAATTGTTATGCTGTGACGCCTTACTTGTCACTTACTCTCTTTTGGAATGAGGAACTTTTGAAATTGATTTATTTATATGAAATTAGAATTTTTTCGGGAATTTAAAAATGTGGTTTTACTTAACTTTTTATGCTCTATTTGATTTCATCGGAAAAAAGCCTGCTTAAAAAAATGAAATGTTGTCAATTATCGTATTGAATGACTGACAAGTTCATGTCTGTTAACGTAAAACTTTAGTCAACCAACGTCAAATGTCAGAATGAAAACTATTTGCCGTTTGACATCGCAGATGTTAAGACGGTATCAATGGATCCACTAGCGCCACTCGTAAACAATGAGATTATTTAAATTTATCAATACATATTTAAAAAAACCCGGCCAAGTGCGAGTCGGACTCGCGCACGAAGGGTTCCTTACCAGAAAAAAAAACTCCAACAACTACTCTGTTGTATGGGAGCCCCCCTTAATTATTATTATTTTTTTTATTTAGTATTTGTTGTTGTAGCCACAATAAAATACATAATCTGTGCAAATTTCAACTGTCTAGCTATTACGGTTCTTGAGATCTAGCTCGGCGAGTGGTAGCCATGAAAAAGGGCTAAAATATCACGTTTTTTGTATGGGAGCCAAATACTAAAATTAAAATAATAATAATTATTAAGGGGGGCTCCCATACAACCGAGTAGTTGTTGGCGTTTTTTTCTGGTACGGAACCCTTCGTGCGCGAGTCTTACTCGCACTTGGCCGCTTTTTTTAAATATCAGTCGTTAAATTTAAATAATCACAATTTTAACAAGTGGCCCTAGTGGACTCGTTGATAACCTCTAAGGCTGGGTTGCACCAAACCGTCTGTGATGGTAAGCTGTGTTCGTTAAAATTTGAATGTATGGAAAGTTTGACAAGTTTCTATGGGATAACAGCTGCCGGCGCCATATTTTTTTTTAAATTAATGATCACCAACGGATAATACACGATTCATACTTAAATAACTTATTAATATTTTAAGTTGATGCTTATCCAATTAAAGGTAACCACATCTTATTCCAGTATTTTTGAACATTCTATTATATCGTAATGAACTATTGTCGATTAACTAACTTACCATATTTAAGTTTTGTTATGTAAATTGTATTAAATGTTAGGAATTTGTTTTGGGGCCCAATATAACAAAGCGAGCGTGGACCAATGTATTATTTATTTAAGTCAAAGTTAAAGGTACGCTACTGTACGAGTAGGTATCACAAATACGTATTGAGTGTGCATCGACTAGAATTATTAAGAAAGCAATTGCTACAAAACTGCTAGCATGTTGGCGACACAGATAATTGACCATTCGTGTACTTTATACGCATAGTAATAAGGGTCACGAATGTCGGGGAACTCTGTTGGCGTTCGTACATCATTCAAAAAATAAACAGACAATATCAACTAAAAATTCAGTAATTTCGGCATATAAATGAACCTTTTTTATTTAATCACTAGCGGCACGCCTCGGCTTTGCAAGGGTATTAAACAAAAAATTCAAAATTTAAAATTATAGTACACACACATTTTAGTAAGGATCCCTATTTTTTTGGAAATATAATATAACCTATGTCACTCGGGGATAGTGTAGCTTTCCAACAGTGAAAGAATTTTTCAAATCGGTTCAGTAGTTTCGGGGCCTATTCAATGCAAACAAACAAACAGTCAAATCTTTTCTCTTTATAATATTAGTATATTATTACATAAACTGCTTATTTGTTTTTTTTACCCGTGTATAAAATACCTATAAAAATAATCATTTCAAATTATTGTTACAGGTATTTTATTTACCAAATGTACAATTAATTGCGAGAGTTTGAGGAGTAGGGAGCGTTTTTTATTCAATCAATGAGGTTACCACCTTACGGAATTCATAAAAACTTAGTTATTCTTATTAGGTAACATTTTAGAAGTTGCATCTGGCAGCTAATGAGAAAAAAAACTATAGTCGTCGTCAAACACATATCGTTGTCGTAAATGTATATATTTTAAGCCGTAGATTTTTAAAAGGAAATCCGGTGCCCTAAGCGTGTATCTACTTTTGACGATGACGGCACACAAGCCCAGTTAAGCTTTCAGTTGCCATAACATAATACACCTTTCAATTTAAAACACATAACACCCATCTTATTAGGTATTGTTGCGTAATCTGACATTTGAGTATTCTTTCCTATTGACCACCTGTAATCATCTGTCAGCCAACGTTAAGTATAAACGATACGTTACTTAATTGGTCATCGCAAAGGATCCGGCTCACAGCGTTCGTTAGTTCGACGTTCGGTTGACGGGGGCTATACTAGGAGCGAGCCGAGAATCGAGGCATAGTTAAACATAAAATTAAGTTTCCAGAATTAGTGTTTTTAGTGTCTTAGTAGTTTACGTACGAGTATAGTGACCAAAATTGGTCCAACGGAACACTTACGCGATTACTCAGTATCTTTCACATGCAGTTTTTTGATTGCCACTTTGCCGGAAATGACCAGATATTTGCGTTACTTACTTTTATAGTGTGTTTCCGTTAGTTAGGAAATATTATTAAATCGGTTAACATTCTAAGTAATAGTAACACGACAAACGAGGTAAAATATGCACTCCTTACATCCTTACCTTTACGTTTATGGAAAAGAAGACAAAACTAGCCAGTAGTAAATTTATTTGGAAAATTAGGGTGACTTGGGCTACTAATTTCTATAATATATTTTTACCATAAAGAGAAAAAACAGTGTGTACATTTGGATAAAAAATATTAAAATTAAGAAAACTAAACTAATTCCGTGACTTATATAACAAAAGGAACAAGAAGTCAGAAAATATAAATTTATGAACTATGGTGCGAAATCCTGACAGCTGAAATGCTGCGCTCAAGGAGTTTGGGAGATGGTTACATGTGTGGAACATTCTCGAGAATGCAGAGTTGCGTCCCACGTTTGTTCTATTGAAGCGATCTCTGAACAGCTTGTAGACTCCCGGGCGCGGCAATCTCGCGGGTATGGTAATATTTATCCTAACTAGTAATTCACCGAGCAATCCACCCCTTTAAAATTAATTAGCTTGTAAAAAAACATTAAGTCTAGCATTTTTCTTCCACTATTTAGAGACGTGAACCGGAAAAACCTCATCCGCCTTTGGTGATGGATGGTGATCAGTCTGTGATCGTAAGTCGGCGCAACCCAGCCTTAAATAATACGGTAATTGATTGACAATTCTTCGGGTCTAGTCGAATTACGAGCTTAGCCAATGAGAAAGCATTATTCACTACATCTGTATATATATATATTTATGTGTATATAATTTATGGGTAGGCCTCCCACAAGGTGGACTAGGAATGATCGCGGGTGTCCGCTGGATGCGGGTGGCGCAGTACCCGGTCATTGTGGCACACTTTTAGGGAGGCCTATGTCCATCAGTGGACGTCTATCGGCTGATATGATGATGATCATGATCACGATCGCCACCTTGTATGTTTCCAGGCAAGTCGTACGACATCACGTATATCCGTATCGTCTTCTACTCGCCGCGGCCTCAAAGTTTTGCGATCTACCGTCGAGCCAGCGAGAATTCGGAGTGGGAACCGTACCAATACTTCAGGTAGTATTTCTTACTCTAAATTCCTGAAGCTCTAAATGCTATTTTTTCGCTAGAGCGAAGTTAAGAGGATGCTTATCTAGACACGCGACAGCGTGTCCAGCCAATTCACCTCAGGAACTGGCGGACAGCAGCCGTGTGTTATTTTACACGAACCGTTTGGAGCCACTTTTGTCCCCTCAATAACTCCAAATCTATTTAACGTATAGAAATTAAATATATTAAAATCCTTTAGAAAAACTAGAACCCCAAATTTCATAAATATAGGTGAAACGGTTATTGAGATATTAAAGTTCAAAAAACGGCATTTTTACCACTGACTGACTGACTAGTAATCAAAATCTAACCTACGTCCAGGTGACCTAGAAAAGTGAAATTTGGCATCCAGCTTGGTTATTGTGTGTGTACACAGGAAAAATTTAGAAAACAGTGATTTTTTAGTTTCTTTATTATGATTTATGCCTGTTTCCTCAGAACTCCGTCATTTATTAACCGACCTTTTCTATGCAGAATGTTATAATACCATGAAAACTGTTGGATAGTTAAGAAAACTGCCAAATTAAAGCTCAAAATGCATTACCGCAATAATAGTACATTACTACAGAGGCCGGGACGAAAGGGGTTGCCGGCCGAAGACATATAGACGGCCGAGCAAAGCGAGGCCGTATAGGTCTAAGGCGGGCAACCCCATATTTCCCGCCGAGGTATGTATAGTGCTTTTCTCAAACATGCAATGAAATGAACAACAAATTTTTGTATATCAAAGTTTTATTTTTAATACGCATAGTGGCAGAATGTCATGATGCCTGTGCCACAAATTTATGTGAAATGGAAATTAAAAAAGAGGACTTTGCCGGCCTAGGCCTGCAAGATTTGTATGAAATTCCATTAACGGCCACTTGTCCTAGCCGCACCTGAAACGTCATACTTCGCAGCCTATTATAAGGAACATAACATCAATATTTCATTGCATGTTTGAGAAAATTAGTTTTACTGTCAACAACCTAATGCCAGACTTAGCACCTTTTCAGATAATCTGCGGAAATTGGCACCCATTTAGATCTCTATTCTTTTGTCGGTGAAGACGACAACCACGCCTCGCATATTGAACTTGGCTGCCATTTTTACAGTTATGTTTTTGATGGGATTTAGTATTCTTGAATTAGATAATTATGATTCCAAAATTGGTCCTGCGACGGAACACTTTCTTTTCGGGTGTCTGTATAGCTGTCATAAGCAATCTGCTTAAAGACCACTTCACTTAGAAGGCTAAAATTTGGTACTGTGGTGGTGGTATATAATAGCAAACGGTGGCTTCGTTGTGTTAAAGAAGCCAAACAGGCGTACGTATCCTATTTTAGAATCTGTATTGGGGTTATAGTGGATCAAGATTTTAGCGCTCTAAGAATCGTGTGGGTTATCACTTGAATTTCAAGCCAAAATACAATGTAAGTAAGTAAGAAAATAATACAAATTTATCGTTTTGTTTTTCACACCGCATTTTCAACCTAACTCCTGGAATTAGGCAGCGGGTCCCGGCATGCTTCAGGATTCAAATGTACTGGGATAACGCTAGGATGATGAATGAATTTTTAATTTACAGCGCATCATGTCGCGACATGTACGGCGTGCAAGAGCAACGCGCGGCCGACCTGCAAGCCGAGACTCGTGCGCTCTGCACCAGC
Organism: Notocelia uddmanniana; assembly: GCA_905163555.1. Lineage (NCBI taxonomy): Eukaryota > Metazoa > Arthropoda > Insecta > Lepidoptera > Tortricidae > Notocelia > Notocelia uddmanniana. The sequence goes on from LR991052.1 coordinate 71,712,640, forward strand.
GAGTACTCTGACATCGCGCCGCTGTCCGGCGGGAATGTGCTGTTTTCCACGCTAGAGGGCAGGCCGTCGGCGTACACGTTCGACAGCAGCCCCGAGCTGCAGGTAAGAGAGGGGCATCAAAGCGTGTTTACGTGTTTAATTATTATTTTTACTCTTTATACACTATACAGCGGTCATGGTTATTTTGAGGGAGGTTTGGGGCCTGCTGATGAAAGAAAGGAGGAATGAATGGCTGAATGGAGAGATGAATAGGAAAATTAATGAATAACTGAATGAACGATTGTGTGGGTGAATGAATAAAAGCTTGTGGGCAAGAGCACCGCGGGGCCAACCTGCAAGCCTAGACGCACGCGCTTAGCACGAGCGAGTACTTCGACATCGCGCCGCTGTCCGGCGGGAATGTGCTGTTTTCCACGCTAGAGGGCAGGTCGTCGGCGTACACGTTCGACAGCAGCCCCGAGCTACAGGTGACACAGGGTCGTCAAAGCTAGTTAACGTGCTTGTTTAATTATTCTTCTGAATGAATATTGAATAAATAAATGCATGGATGAATTAATTGATGGATGAATGGGTGTATTATTCATTAACTAATGAAAGAAAGAATTAATTAATGAACGAATAAATTAATAAATAACGGAATGAATGAGTGAATGAATGAATGAAAGTGACATGTACGGCGTGCAAGAGCAACGCGCGGCCGACCTGCAAGCCGAGACTCGTGCGCTCTGCACCAGCGAGTACTCTGACATCGCGCCGCTGTCCGGCGGGAATGTGCTGTTTTCCACGCTAGAGGACAGGCCGTTGGCGTACTCATTCGACAGCAGCCCCGAGCTGCAGGTAAGAGAGGGGCATCAAGTAGAGTTTACGTGTTTAATTATTATTTTCACTCGTTATTCAGCGGTCGAGGTTATTATGAAGAAGGTTTGGGGCCTGCTGATGAAAGAAAGGAAGAATGAATGGCTGAATGGAGAGATGAATAGGAAAATTAGTGAATGACTGAATGAATGATTGTGTGGGTGAATGAATAAAAGCTATATGTACGGTGTGCAAGAGCACCGCGGGGCCAACCTGCAAGCCTAGACGCACGCGCTTAGCACGAGCGAGTACTTCGACATCGCGCCGCTGTCCGGCGGGAACGTACTGTTTTACGAACGTACGCTAGAGGGCAGGCCGTCGGCGTACATATTCGATTATCTTGTTGTATCGCTGTTCGGAAGCTAGACACTTTTTTTTTCAAATGCTTCTTTGGTTCTCTTCCAAAGACCATTTGACCTCTTTTCCTTTAAAAATCATAACACAATGAGAGAATCGTGGGAGCCCCTTTAATACAATACAAATTAATCCTAGAAACGATAGTAATTTGTTTACATTAATCGATACAGGACAGCTGTCACTTTGACCGGGGCGACTTGTAAAGGTCATTTTGATATTTAAGATCGACTATGTAACCTAAATAGTCTAACTAATGTATTTTGTTATTGAAAGTAAACAGATTTTTCTTTCTAACTGACTACCTCGAAGCCCAAAAGGAGGGTTTGGTATGTTATTGACCTGGATGTAAGTATGGATGTACGGATGTATGTCCGTTCCTATATCCACTCGAAACTACTCAACGGCTCAACCGATTTTGATTAATGGTACGTCATTAGATTCTCCTTGGTGACACGAGTGTTACTGGGTACATTTACTAAATATTCAAAATTGTATGCGCTTTATTGTCCAGAGATCGATATTTTCGTGGCAATACATAAAATTGTCGCAATTTACATTTATAAGGACGTTCATAATGGTGTCTCAAACGGCCGATTAATGTCATCTAGCAACACCTGCCACGAAATCATGTTTATTATAAAATTGACGGGGAGTCAGAGTTTTTCACGGCCTCCTCGCGACCATATTGCGATTGACAGATAAGGGCTGATTTTATTGTTGGTTTAGGAGTAAAACAAGATGATATATTTCCATTATCACTTTCAATATACCTATTGCATGATGTTGTCATGATTTGCCATCATTTACGTGTGTGTGCTAATACTGATTGAGCAATGTGAGTTTATCAATCATACCTTTATGTGCGTCAACAGGCTACATTAAACTCGGATTTAGGGTGGTATTCCACTCGTTCAATATCTTTTTCCAATTTCTTTGATCAAATTTCTTTGACGGCGGCCCATTCCACTTATCCAATATCTTTGTCCAATTTTTATTATAATTCATGCGTAGCCATATTGATTTTAATGTCATCAAAATCTTTGATCAAATGTTTGACGGAATCATCCAATTTCTTTAATCAAACTCGCACGAAGCGTTTCGCTTCCTCTTTTATTGTGAGAACAGCCAAGCTGTGGAACTCCTTGCCGGAATCCTTGTTCCCTGAAAACTACAACCTTACGGTCTTCAAGACGAGAGTGAACCGGTTTTTACTAGGTAAGCGCGCTCCATCCTAGACCGCAATATCGCTTACCGTCAGGTGATTTGTGCTCAAGCGAAAACCTATCCGGAGTTTTAAAAAAATATACATTGGACAAAGATATTGAATGAGTGGAATACCACCATTATTCGAATTGGAGTCCTTGGTTGTCGAGTGCTTAATAGTGTAAGAGGAATAGTGAGAGTGAGTTGTTAGGATCAGTGGTCTCAGTCTCAGAACTAGATCAGCAAGGGTGCACCCGTGGTATGCAACTGAAATAATAATAAGCGAGGTGAAGCAGCCAGCAAGCAGCGGACCCGGGTATGTCCTAAAACTACGACCAAGACCACCGGGGGATGGGCAGCAGCATCCCTGGAGTGCGGTGGAGATACTGGGATCGCCAACCCGCATGCCAAGCGTGGCGATTATGGCATATACTCCCCGTGAATTTGGTGGAGGCCTATGTCCAGCAGTGTACGTCCTTTCGCTGGTATGGTGGTGAGGTGAAGCAGTATCAGTTTTGTGGTAAGGGGAGGTTGGAGGACATTGTCGGGGACAAAAGTCCCCACAGACTGGGGCTGCTACGCACGCGGCTGCAGCCCATAATTCAGATGTGTTATAAGGAACTGTTAGGTTCATAACTATGAACCTAATTATCACACATGAACAACTGTTCATGTAAATATTGGGGGACAATCTTACACAAATCGACCTAGTCCCAGCCTAAGCAAAGCTACTATGGGTACTAGACGACGATGCGGCATGATCATGATCAATACCAACTAAGCCAAAGTGGTTGTCATGTGTGATAATTATGTATATACTCATCGGGCGTGCTAAAGATACGTACTCATTTACGGCAATGAGAATTACCCGAGGAGGCTTTGTGACATCGGTCATGCTAGAGATAAGTTTGGAGCGAATAAGGTCTGTCCTTTCCAATGCATTGGGCTTCTTCCTTTCTGTCTTTTCCCCTCAATAATCCCTGTACAACAACTCAAATCTTAATTTTGCGTTTATTAATTAAACGTATGTTTTACTTTAGAATTACTTTTATTTTCCACAATACAATCACATATCACAATACGTCTTCCAGTTTCGCATAAGCCACAGACAAGAGACCCTATATACCAACGTTGTCAACAGAGTATCTTATACTACAGAACAGAGTACACAACATTCGTCCCCTGTAAACTAAATTACAAACGTAGGAAATACTGTATCCAGATGAACTAAGATGTAACTTATGTACTATTTTTTATAAATCTAATCGTTCAGGGCATTTTCTTATTCTAGTGGATCTCCTTAGACCTGGTGAGGGAGACCTACCATTTGAATCCTCCAGTAGACCACTACCAGTTCCATTCCTATTACCAAGACACTCTTTCTTCCCTATCATTTAAATCTTCACTCAAGTTACTATTCTCTATGTTTGAACTGTCTAAACCTACAGTTATTGGAAACATTTCCTTGTCTACTGGTACGGATTCATCTCTCAAGGTTTCTTTCACCAGCTCAGATCCATTATGAAACTCAGTTTCATAATCCAGATTACACTTATTTATACAAGGTCTGAGGGAAGAAGCATGATAATGCTTATTTATTCCCTCCACCCTTACCATAAATCTGACCTCGCTTAACTTCTCAATAATTTTTCCCTTTATCCATCCTTTCCCACTACTAAGATTTTTACACCATACCAGGTCACCCTCATTAAACAATCTTATCTTTTCTCCCGTTCCTTTACTAATTCTTTTTGAGATTACATTATATGGTTTCATCAAATCCAATCTAGTTCGAGGTTTTTGTTTAAACAATATTTCATTAGGTGACATGCCCGTCGAGTTTGGTGAATTTCTGTAAGTAAAAAGAAAGTTTTGTAAAAGTACCTCTGGGCTCAATGTTGAATTCTCTTTTTTTAATCTACTTAGACAATTTTTAACAGTTTGCACTGTCCTCTCCGCCAATCCATTAGACTCAGGATGATAGGGTGGAGTTTTCACTGCTTCACACCCATTAACTTTCAGAAAATTAACGAACTCTGTGGAATTAAGTGGAGGGCCATTATCACTAGCCAAAGTAGCTGGAATACCAATGAATGCAAATGTTTTACATAATTTTTCAATGACTTGAGATGCAATAGTACTTTGCATAATATGGACATCTAACCATTTAGACCTTGCATCCACAATTAAAAAGTATGTAATAGATCCTATAATATGGAAAAAATCCACATGTACTCTTTCGAAATTATATTCACTATTATTCCATTTAATAAGTGGGCATGCCTTTGTAATATTCCTAGTAGCCTGACAAATATCACAAGCTTGTATAACTTTTTCTATATCCAATCCTAAATTTGGCCACCAACAATATTCCCTCATTAACATTTTAGACTGCACCATACCTTGATGAGATTCATGAAACATACTTAATACTTTTGACCTGAGCTTAACTGGTATAATTACTCGACTGCCCCACAATAAACATTTTTGCTCTATACATAACTCAGCCCGCTTTAAAAAATATGGTTTTATATCTTGACTCACATTATTTGGCCAACCAGAACTTACAAACTCATAAACTTTGCATAAAATTGGATCTGTTCGGGTATAGAAAGCAATATCTTTAAAGTCTAAAGGGGACCCCCTTCTGTTTTCTGTAAAACTAAGAAAATTTACAGTGTCTGTTACATCAGCTAACTCCGGCATTGGTAGCCGGGACAAAGCATCTGCATTACCTAATAAGGTGCCTTTTCGATAAACAATATCATATGTGTATCCAGATAGAAGGAGAGCCCACCTTTGTAATCTAGCATTTGCAGTTACAGGTATCCGTTTGAGAGGGTCTAGAATGAATTTTAAAGGCTGATGGTCTGTGACCACTATAAACTTACGACCATACAGGAATTTATGATATTTAAGAATTGCAAAAACTATAGCCAAAGCTTCTTTTTCAACTTGTGAATAGTTCTTTTGAGCCTTACTTAATGTTCCTGATGCAAAACTGATGGGTTCCCCGTCTATTTTATGACTAAGTACACATCCAACTCTATATTCACTAGCATCTGTGGTAAAATATAATTCTTTACTGCAATCATAATGAACTAATAACTGATTAATTGATTATTTATCAACAATTGTTTGCTACCTTCAAATGCCCTCTCACACTCCTTGGACCACATAAATGTGCTATTATTTTTTAATAATTTATGAAGTGGTGATAATAATTCTGACAATCTTGGTAAAAATTTACAATAATAATTCAGAAGTCCAAGATAAGCTTGTAACTGAGTAATTGTTTTAGGAGCTGGAGCTTTTATAATAGCTTCCACTTTTTCTGGTAGAGGTTTTATTCCATCTTTACAAATTGTATGACCTAGAAATTTAATTTCAGTACAAAAAAAAATACATTTATCTAAATTTACTCTTACATTATAATTTTTCAACCTGTCTAATACTTGTATCAAATGCTCGTAGCAGTCTAAAATATTACTTCCTTTTATTACTACATCATCTATGAAACATTTGACATTATTTAGTCCTTGTAAAATTTGATCCATGGCACACTGAAATACTGAAGGTCCACTAGATATACCAAATTGCAACCTATTTGGCCTGAACAATCCTAAATGGGTATTTATTGTCATATATTCTCGGCCTGACTCTTCCAATAACAATTGTTGATATGCTCCAGTTAAATCTAAAACACAAAAAACTGTACCCCCACTTAGCGCAGTGGAAATGTCCTCTGGTATTGTCAAAGGATAGTGTTCAGTGTCCAAAACTGGGTTAAGTGTGACCTTATAGTCAACACAGACCCGCAACTTCTTGTCACCTCTCTGAGCCAATACTATAGGACTGGCCCATTTACTATGTCTGACTTTTTCAATAATTCCTGCCTTTTCAAGATTTATCAGTTCTTTTTCTACTTCCTCCTTTTTTGAATATGGAATAGTGTAAGCTTTGTGAAAGACAGGTTCAGCTCCTGGTTTAAGTTTCAAACTAGCTTTCATATTGACAATATGAGATGACCGGTCTTTCTCAAAAACTTTTTTATAGTTTTCCTTTATTCATCTTCTTCTGATCTATCTTTAACATGCCTTATGTCAAAACACTTTTGCCACTTAGGTAATAACACTTTTAGCCAATTTCTGCCTATTAAGGGTTCAAAGCACTTTTCACAGTCAATCACTACCAAATACAACTCCTTTTTCTGATTACTCACCCATACCTTAATAGGTCCTACAACTTTAAAAATTTCACCAGACACTGATTTTAATTTATAATCACACTTTCTTAAATCACTTTTGGAAAAGTATTTTTTATAATCTCTTATATGCATAACGGATTTGCATGCTCCCGTGTCCACTTGCATTTTAAGAGATTTCCCATTTTGTAGTCACAAGGGCATCCAGGCAGCCGCGTCTCCTCCATCAGTTATTTGTTGAATACTGCCCAAGATAATTTCTTCTGAATCTTGTGGTTCTTCAGTATTCTCTTGTTCAGTTAGCTGCTTAAGCCGGAAATAGCATTTAGGCGCTAGATGACCCTGACGATTGCAATTATAGCATGTCCACCCCTTTTTAAAACACTTGTCTGAGGAATGGGTTCCTCCACATCTGGTGCACTCAATTTTACTTGCCGTGTTCTGTGAACGTGAACCACGAGCCTGTTCCTGCACTCGCAATGGAGGCCGTCTACCTGGCAGCTTCTGTACCATTTGCAATCCCATTTCTGGTTGGATTTTCCTCATTTCTTTCTCGGCACTTTCGTAAGCTGTGGCGACTTTTACAGCCTGATCAAAAGAGAGACTGTCGCCGATCGTCAATAATTTTTGAATTAATTGTTCCTTCATTAATCCGCAAACTAACCTATCTCTTAACGCTGAAAAAAGGTTCCGAAGTTACAGAAAGCTGCTTTTCTCTTAATCTGAACGACAAAATCGTTCACACTTTGTCCTTCCTTTTGTTTACACGCGTAGAACTCGTATCGGCCGGCCACTGCAGACTTCTTTACTACATAATGCTGCGTAAGCGCTTCAATTAACTGCTCATAAGTCATTGTTGAAGGTTTTGCAGGCGATACAAGGTTCTTTAAAACGTTATACGTATCTGGTCCAATTAAGGTTATAAGCATTGCCACTTTCATGTTAGCATCCACTTGATTGACAATCATGAACTGCTCCATGCGTTCACTATAGTCCTTAAACTCCTGTGTATCCGGGTCGAAATGCTCGATATTTCCAATTAACGCCATGATGCTTCGATCTCGTCGCCAGTTTTGTGTTTATTAATTAAACGTATGTTTTACTTTAGAATTACTTTTATTTTCCACAATACAATCACATATCACAATACGTCTTCCAGTTTCGCATAAGCCACAGACAAGAGACCCTATATACCAACGTTGTCAACAGAGTATCTTATACTACAGAACAGAGTAAGTACACAACATTTAATAGGAATGACTGTATATTAATTCAAAAGAAAATTCTTCTAGAATAGCTGGAGTATCAACCGGCATTTGTTTTCAAAGCGTTTAACGGCGTCGCACGTTGTCGTGCCCACGACGCCAATGACGCCTATACATATGTGTTATGGCGTACGATATCAAAGTCACCTTCGTGCTTTCAACTAAGGTTCTATATTCAATCGCTTACGGTAAAAGGCTGGCATGTAAGTGTCACTTTCGTACATGAAAAATGGCGTTCAAAGTGTTAACAAACGTCCAAACTTACAAGAATGGGTGACTGACCGACATCCCCATCTCCCATCGATTCCTCCTGACTATATATTTATTGATAAGAAAACTCCTCGAGAATACTTGAAGTATGTATCGGCATTTGTTTTCCAAGCATTCAACACCCGTTCAACCTTTACAGGAATGGGTGACAGCGACCATCCGCATCTACCCAACAATATTCCTCGAGAATAGCCGAAGTGTGAAACGTTTTCAAAGCGTCTAACAATCCGAACTTTACAGGAATGGGTGACGGCGACCGACATACGCATCTCCCTCGACCGTCTGAATACCTTCGGCGACGAGATATTCGGCGACAGTTCGGTACTGCAGTCATACTGGTACGCGATCGCCGATGTGGCGGTCGGCGCGCGATGCACGTGCAACGGACACGCGTCCGAATGCCGCCGTATCGACGGCGTTATGACCTGCATGTAAGTATCATTTCCTTACTTATATGTAGTTTTTAGTTGAGAGCGCTCCTGGCCCAGCGGCGCCCGCGTACCGCGTGTGGTATGTGTTAAGTGACGTCGGCTCACATCAACTTTTGGATGGGTGACCGCTTTGAGTGGTTACTAACTAAGCGCTCCCACGCTTTGAAAGCCGTTGATCCCGACAGCAGTCGTTTAGCCTTCGGGCGGTTTGAGAACTTGTAGCAGTCAAGTTGCCAGCTCACTTGACAAGCCTAACCCTAATAAGGTCTGGTTTCCCCTTTAGGTTGGAAGGTCAGATGGCAGTCGCTTCCGTAAAAACTAGTGCCTACGCCACTTCTTGGGATTAGGTAGTGGACTTAAGGTATCCTTCAGGATGCAACAGTACTAGGATAACGCTAGAATGATGATGATATTATGTAGTTTATAGTTTTGTCAGTCAATCTTCAAGGTGGAGTTACGCAAAATGAAGGGACGAGAATATAGTATCTATAGGTTCACCACTCGGTGATCCCTCGCACTGAAATTAAAAAAAAATTGAAATATTTTATTTCAGATCTTGTGATCCATATATTGTTAGTTACAATTTTGCTTAAAATCTATGTTAGTACTTAAAATTAACTTATTATAAGAACAACTTAACATATGTCGTAGTTGTTCTGACCTCATGTACCCAGTGCAGGACCAGGACGGAGCAGAACCCGGGTATGTCCTAAAACTACGACCAAGACCACCGGCGGATGGGCAGCAGCATCCCTGGGGTGCGGTGGAGATACTGCGATCGCCAACCCGCATGTCAAGCGTGGCGATTATGGCAAATACCCCCCGTGAATTAGGGGGAGGCCTATGTCCAGCAGTGGACGACCTTTGGCTGATATGGTGGTGGTGGTGGTACCCAGTGCCACATATGTGATGCGCATTACTAAAACGAGAGTGAAAAGTCATTTACAGGGCTCGAACTTTTCATGCCGATGACGTAAAATTGACGTCACACTGCATATAGGATATGATTCCAACTGGCGTTATAGTACAGTATTCTGGTCAGACAACCCAGCAGAAAATAACCTAAGACACTTATATTTACATCGCTTCTCTATGTATTTACTACTCTATGTCAATGATATTTTAAGTATAGATAGGTTATGCTCGAACATTACAAGCGCAAAAAGTGCTTCCAACATCGCGGCATCACACATTCGCATTTTGTTTTATTGTTTACAATACGCACACTTCATCGAAAGCGTAAAAGAGATAGCTTTATCTAAATAATACATAAGAAAGAGACAGCCTTCACCCGGAACACCAATCACCGCACGTTTGACACAGATTAAAGAAACTAACACTAGGCAGAAGGTGCAAACTGTTTCTACCTAATAATCGACGGATGATAGCGAGTGTAAGTAATGGTAATACCGCTATCGGGTTGTCGTTTGCGTAGCAGGCACGTCAAAGAATTACAAAATAATTGACTCGGACACGGATTTGAATGTATAAGTACAGACAGCGAAACTAATCTTGTCAAAAAATGTTTCATGCCTGTTGATGTCAATCGATTATATTTCTATCAAGCAACAAAAACTTTTTACAGACCGACCTCGTGTAGGATACAAGAAAGGACACTTCTTCACTTTTCGTCACTGGTACTAAGAGATATACTTTAAAAATTAACATTTAATAGTTACAGCATTATTTTCTTCTAAATAAACCCGAAGAAATAAATAGGGCAGTAAGTTGAAGTTGACTATGTAACCCATATAATCTAGAATTGAATGTGATTTAGTATGACGCATCTGTTACATTAATCTATGTTCGCAGTCTATTTGTCTTTATCACTCTCATTGCAAACGACACTAGGTAGTCTCTTTCTCTGAGACAGCGTCTTCATGGCGTCATATTTGGTAAATTGAAGGATAAAATGGAAAAAATAACATAATTTCAGCTTACTTACTTGTGGTATGTGATGCCTGTTGCCTTAGTACATTTGGATGTACAATTAGTGCACTTTCGCAACACGCATGACGGCATTTTTATGGTCACTTACGTTGGCGGGAACTCGTGTCAACATTCGCCTCTCTCGCTTTCCCGGGAGCGACTGAAGCCAATAGGCGATGTTTAGCGTCTTTATAGCGGCACACTTTAGGTACGCGGGTAACGTATCTATACTTAAAATATCATTGCTCTATGTGCATAAAAACGTTTCTGTCCAAAATTTAATTTTTGTTACAAACCTTTACAGCCGACTGTACTTTTCCACAATCATAAACTACTCGTTGAGACAGTTCGAATGAGCCCAAACACGATGGGTTTATCTTGTGTAGTTTAGGAGTTGCTATGGCTACCTTCTGTCTCCATCATCAGATCGACTCCGTGGTACCATAATTTTGTACCGAGCTTATGACGCTTTTCTCATCAGACTTCGTACGTTCAGAAGAGTAAAAGCCCTTGAGTCATACGTAGGCTGCCCTGAAAACTTCGGGAATAGAAAAAAATATGCATTTAAATGGAATAAAAATAATTGTAAATCGAACATTGTTTTTTTTTTCTAAGTGGCCAGTGTTTTCTATTATAAAAAGCTATAACACGTGACAAAAAGACGTCCTGAAAGTCGAGTCCAGAATTAGGCGAACTAACTTGACAGTTCATTGTACACTAGTGTTGCCACGGCTTGGCTAGTGCTGTTAATATCGATGTATAAAAAGTCTAGTTAGTCATTATTCTTGTGTTTGGAATCAAACTAATAATTTTATTGAGCAAAATAATAATAATAAAAATTTATTGGAATTAAAAATACATCGAACATCATTTTGGACATCGTAAAGGACGCTGTCCGCCATTTTGTTTTGTTGACAGTTCGGACCATTGGCCAAACAAAGCAGGCCATTCGGCTTTCGACAATACTTACATGACAATACTTATATGACAATTACTTGATAAAATATAAATAAAATCAGATTTATAGAAGACACAAGGTTATAACGACATATTTGTGTCGGCTTAAAAAAAAAAAAAAAAAAAAAAAAAAAAAAAAAAAAAAAAAAAAAAAAAAAAAATTTTCGTCTGTCAAGTTAGTTCGCCTAATTCTGGACTCGACTTTAAGTGTCGAATTCCCGAAATATTAAGGGCAGCCTACGTATTTATTCGTAGAATGTGTTAACTGTAACTTATCTTATCTTTTACTTGCAGGTGTGAACACAACACAGCCGGCCGCTCCTGCGAGCGTTGTAGAGACTCGTACAACGATGCACCATGGGGTAGAGCGTCTCCTAGCAACGCCTACGAATGCAAGGGTATGTGAGCACAATGTAGGGTTGTTACTTCCATGGCCACTTTGAAAATGATGCTCAGTTTGTGGTCACTTTTGTTTTAGTTGTTAGGATAATTTAAATACTGTATGCGGATGTATGGACAATAATAGTGTTTTTTTATTACACATAAGTAAAGCACAAGTAGAGGTAACGAAGTGAGAAATTAAACCCAATTTTAAAGTTTTATTACGTGATTTTTATGTTTAAAGAAAATCGTTTCGTTCTGTTTATTACCTCTATGTATTTCAAAAAGGATGGAATATTTTATCGCAGAAAATAAATAATAATAATAATAAATAAATATTGGGGGACAATCTTACACAAATCGACCTAGTCCCAAACTAAACAAAGCTTGTACTATGGGTACTAGAAGACGACATTCATACTTATATAGATAAATACATACTTAAATACATAGAAAACATCCAAGACCCAAGAACAAATATCCGTGAAAAATGCACAAATAAATGCCCTGGCCGGGATTCGAACCCGGGATCTCTAGCTTCGGAGGCAGAGTCACTACCAAATAGGCTAAACAGGCCGTCAAAATGATAGAAAAGTACAATTTATTATTAGTAAACGGGAATTCATCGCATGTACTGAAATTTATTCACCTTTTCTGAGGTTGGCCCGACATTTCGAAAATATCACAGCACCCGTAGCCAGCTCGTATCCACGGATGTTGTGATGCATTCGAAACGTCGGGCAAGCCTAAAAAAAGGTGAATAAATTTCAGTTGTACGCGATTAAGCCCCATTAACCAATAATAATGTGTAAAAGTCGTGCAAGTCAAAAGAGTTGTTAATATGGTTTAAGAGAAATTGAAAAGCTACTGCATGCCAAGCGAAAGTTTACATTGGATATTATTTTCAAAACGCAATCAAAGCAAGCTTAAATACTTATAACAATAAATGAATTCTGTTTTACTAGTAAAATATATATATACAGGGTGACATCGGAGACGTGATCAGAAGCTAATTTTTCAGAGTTTCAATGCAATAGTTGTTACATCGAATAAAACAAGTTATTTAATCAAATTTTTAGTAGAAAAATAATAACGCCATACTTAAATCATGGTCACCCTATCACTTTTGACACACGTTGTATGAAGGATGACAAGACGTCGTGTGGTGTAGGGTGACCAAGTTGTATGAAACATATTTTTTCTGTTAATAATTTGAGAAATAATAGTCAATATTGCAAGTAGTAACTGTGATATCATCTTCATTGAGTTTAACTTTTAAAACTTCATCGACTCAAATAATTTCTGATCACGTCTCCGATGTCATCCTGTATATATTGGAGGACAATCTTACACAAATCGACCTAGTCCCAAACTAAGCAAAGCTTGTACTATGGGTACTAGGCGACGATATACATACTTATATAGATAAATACATTTTTTTATTTTTTTATTTACCGTACCTATACGTAAATACTTAGAATACGTAAATATATAGAACATCCAAGACCCAAGAACAAAGTCCATGCTAAATGCACAAATAATGCCCTGGCCGGGATTCGAACCCGGGACCTCTAGCTTCGGAGGCAATGTCCACCAACTAGGCTAAACAGGTCGTCAAAATAGTAGAGATAATGGAGTAATAAATTACAAAGACGGGAGTCTCGACGCTAACTACAACTTCGTTGCATTTGGAGTCGAGACCCTTGGTCCGCGGGGCCCTGCAGCACAGTAACTCTTTCGAGAGTTGGCTAAACGGCTGGTCGACGTAACCGGGGATAAAAGAGCTGGTGGCTTCCTCGCTCAACGCCGTATTGCGATTCAGCGAGAAAATGCTGCCAGCATCCTTGGCACAGGGGCCAACTTAAGACTTAGATTTTTAGATTTATAATGGTTTCATTTAGTTTTTTTTTATAATGTAAGTACATGATGTTTAATATTTTATTGAGTACGATGTTGATCAAATAACCCAGTCCCGGGTATGTCCTAAAACAACGACCAAGACCACCGGGGGATGGGCAGCAGCATCCCTGAAGTGTCCCGCATGCCAAGCGTGGCGATTATGGCATATACCCTCGTGAAATTGGGGGAGGCCTATGTCCAGCAGTGGACGTCCTTCGGCTGATATGGTGGTGGTGGTGGTGATCAAATAAATAAATCCCTTACTTTTTATTATTGTTCATAGTGTCCATATATATTTTTTGTACCCACCTTTTCATTAATTTGTCCTCCATTTAATATAATTTAAATTCACTGTAAAAAAATATAAAAAAAAACCCTTCCTTCAAAAAAATATTCATCCGTAGAATTTCAAAGTGACATGGCAATATTCTATCTTAATTTAAGTAACGTACCTGCCTAGCGAACGTGTTATACTATTATCTACATAAGTATGTAATGGATGTCCGGGGTCCGCTACCTAATCCCAAGAACTGGAAGGTACACTAGTATTTACGCAAGCGACTGCCCTCAGACCTTCCAACCCCAGGGAGAAGCTAGAACTTACCGGGATCAGGCTTGTCAAGTGAGTGGGCAACTTGACTGTTAGAAGTTCTCAAGCCGCCCGAAGGCCTCTAACTTGGCTTAACGACTGCCATAGACAATGACGAATCACGCGCTGTTGCCGCTCTGTAAGCCTGGCCGCGGTTTGTTAGTCGCTGGCGATTGCGCGACGTTGCCATCCCGCTTTCACCCAACCCAAAGTGCGCGGTTTTGTTTAAAATTGTCACTCAGATCATTCTGGGTCAGAGAAGCTATAAATAATGATTTCTTGGTATCCCCAAAATTTCGTGGGGATTTCGGTAGTAAATTTTAATGATCTACAACTATTGTGTAAACCGTTTTAGATATTTTATAACCGTTAATGATTTTATATACATCTGTGATATTAAATTAATTTTTCAAACCACATGCTCGACAATGCCGAATTATAGGTCATGTAAACCCTACCGAAAGCAAGACATTAAATCCCTTGGTATTAGTGTTGTACTGAATTTCATTATAACCCGCTGGTTAATAATATGATTTCACTTTTCATAATTCTTATTACTATATGCATAAAGTTTAATTTTGCTAAACACAATTTGTCCTAGGCCATGGCCTACTTGATTTGACAAAATAAATGAAGTTTGCCTCCGTGTGAACCCCGGTCCGGAGGAGCGCGGTGTTCGAAATTCGAATTTCGAATCTAGGACCACGGCTTGTGCTTTCGAATTTGGAACGTCGCGCGCCTTCATTTGTTCACGCGTGACGAACAAATCGAGTACCAAATAAAAACATTACCTTATCTTTCCATAACTGGACTAACGTGTCTAATGTTACTTTGTACTTTTAATTTGCTAAATAAACATTATTTATCTACTGAGCCTGTTTTTTGTCTCGCATAAGGTGTGAAAAGTAGAGTATACACCTCGGGGATAAGACTGTTTTAGTCTTGGGCGGTTGAACCCCTCACTGCACTCAGGATTCAGTCTTAATTCCCTCGCTTCGCTCAGGAATTAACTTATAACTCCCTCGCTACGCTCAGGAGTAAAATTATGAGTCCTTTGTTACGTTCGGGATTCAATTCGCTCCCGTGACATAAAACAGTGCTTTATCCCCTTAGTGTATAATCTACTATTATATAAATTCTTTTGTTTATTTGTACACACATATTATACAATATACGTTACATAATATTACCTTGTAATTTTATTTTCACTGAATGCCATTAGTTTGTCAATCAGTACGGATTTGATATCATTATTAATATTATTATTAGGTATTGTCAGTTTTTATAATTGACAACATTTCAAATTTTTAAGTAGTATGAAATCTTAAATCATTTCGTTAATTTGGGAACAAGAAACCCCAAAATATTTTTTTTATATTTTTATAGCCATTAGTTTTTTCAATATTCACGAAAATGTGAAGAAAGCCCATATCGTAGTAATGACGTCATTACTATGAAATTGTGACAGTCACAGCGCACAAAAAGAACAGCAGTTCACTTTCTTTAGTAAATTTGTCTTAGTAACAGTGCTTCTGTATGATTTGTGACGCCTTACTTGTCACTTACTCTCTTTTAGAATGAGGAACTTTTGAAATCGATTTATTTATATGAAATGTGGATATTTTCGAGAATTTAAAAATGAGGTTTTACTTAATTTTTATCCTCTATTGGATATCATCGGAAAAAAGCCTGCTTAAAAAAAAGAAATGTTGTCAATTGTAGAATTCACGTCACGTCACTTCACGTTCACTAAAAAGTTCAATATCGTAGTGAAATAATCCATAACACCGCGTAAGATGATATATTATAGGCCGGTACTGTATGTGTCCTCCACTGTTAAAGTCCAAAAGAAGAAAAACTTTATCTTTTGCAATGCTGGTTCTTAAAGGATTCATAGTAACGCAACCGCCGCTGCCTGCGAACTTACCAACCAACCTAATCAAAGCTCTATGTATGTCTCGTTTTACTAAGAAATAATCTACATCAGTGTACACGTGACACCAACACAAATTACCAAACTACCAACCACATACAGCCCTGTAACTCCAACCTTTAACTTCCACAGTATGCAACTGCAACGGGTTCTCCAACAAGTGTTACTTCGACAAGGAGTTATACGAACACACTGGCCACGGTGGCCACTGCATCGACTGCGCTGAGAACAGAGACGGGCCGAACTGCGAGAGATGTAGAGAGAACTACTTTCAGTCTCCCGGGCAGGATATCTGCATGCCTTGTCATTGTGATGCTACAGGTGAGTAAACCTGGCCAGATTTTGGCCATTTGTAATAATGTAATATGTTTCTGGACCGATACGACCTTCAAACCTTCAAGAAAAGAGTATACCTACTCCCATCTTAAAAGCCGGCAACGCACTTACAACCCCTCTGGTGTTGCGAGTGTCCATGGGCGGCGCTAATCGCTTACCATCAGGCGATTCGTCTGCACATTTGCCAATGCCTACTATGTCAAAAAAAGCTGGTAAAATGGAACAAGTGCTCGTTTTGTTCGTAATGTCATTATTTGTATGTATTTTTTTATTAAAAGCGCGAGACAGTTGTCAGTAACCCTGCTTAAAGTGCCAGCGGGAAGTGGGTCTAGAAATTTCGCATATATTATGATAAATACTCGTATTTGACAGTGTTGGGTCAATCAACCAATCAACGGTAATGCAGCTCGATGACTCTCCCGTTTTTAGGTACGTGTAGTTTGCAGATCCGTGCTACGCGTCCACGTAGCAACAGCAGATAACGGTCACCAATATCTTGGGTGTACTGCTCTTTATAAGTTAAGACCAGGAACCGTAGGATCGTCAATTGAGAACTCCAGGATAGTACTCAATCTTCCTTTAATGTAGAAAACTAGTAAATACGTTTACATTCGTAAGTATAGATATATAAAAACGTGTGTTGCCGCTGTGGCTGTACAGTCTGAGGTGCTCGGAGCGGGGTCGTGACGCATCCGTGTCGTCACTATAGTACCGTTAGCCTCACGGTATTTATGTTGCGCCAACAGACAGTCTGTTTCTTTGGAACGTAGATAATCGGCTGAAATATTTCATATTGCAACTTTGTTGTGGTTATGTGAAGTAACTAAAAATTCCAGGTTGAAGTGTGTTGTCGGGGATGGGCTAGCAACCTGTCACTGCAATATCACATTTTCTCCATCTATAAACCTGCAATGGCTAAAAGTGTCACTGTAAATTAATTTTCATGTGCTGTGCCTTCCCCTTTTGGGAATCTAGGCGTGAGTTTATGTATGTATGCAACTAACAAAACAAGGAATATGCAAGTTCTCTATAACTAAATAACTACCAAAATGTCGTTCGATACTTAGAGTAGCTTGCACCAACTTAAATATGGCGCCGGCAGCTGTCATCCCAAACAAACTTGCAAATTTTCCACACAATTAGATTTAACACTTTGACTGTCCGTGCATTACATGTAATGCACCGTCAAACTAGCTCGTCACGTCTACGTGACGTCAGAAATGGATGGCTCTGTACATTTGTGCATTACCTGTAATGCACGGACGTACCAGCTCATGTCAGTGGTGAAAGCGAGGGACAGTTATAGTGTTAACTAGGCAATTGTCAAAGTAACCGTATATCAAATCAGCTTCACTCACATTTCACTGTCACCACAGGTTCCCGCAGCCTCCAATGCAACGCCCAAGGCAAATGCCAGTGCAAGCCCGGCGTAACAGGCGATAAATGCGACACTTGCGCACCCAACCACTACGACTTCACCAGCCAAGGTTGCAAGCCTTGCGAGTGCCACGAAGCGGGGAGCTTCGGTAACCTTCCGCAGTGCAACCCGGTTACCGGCGTGTGCCAGTGCAAGCAGAATGTCGAAGGCAGACGCTGTAGAGAGTAAGTAAACGTTGATAATTGGAGCGTTTTGTAGCAAACTCAGGCTCAAACAGCCACTATGAGTTCGCAAGCCATGGCTGCAAGCCTTGTTAGTTCCACAGAGAAGCTTAGGTAACTCTGGCTCAAACAACCACTATGAGTTCACAAGCCATGGCTGCAAGCCTTGTTAGAGTTGTTAGTGCCACAGAGAAGCTTAGGTAACTCTGGCGCAAACAATCACTATGACTTCGCAAGCCATGGCTGCAAGCCTTGTTAGTGCCACAGACAAGCTTAGGTAACTCTGGCTCAAACAACCACTATGAGTTCACAAGCCATGGCTGCAAGCCTTGTTAGAGTTGTTAGTGCCACAGACAAGCTTAGGTAACTCTGGCTCAAACAACCACTATGAGTTCGCAAGCCATGGCTGCAAGCCTTGTTAGTGCCACAGACAAGCTTAGGTAACTCTGGCTCAAACAACCACTATGAGTTCGCAAGCCATGGCTGCAAGCCTTGTTAGAGTTGTTAGTGCCACAGACAAGCTTAGGTAACTCTGGCTCAAACAACCACTATGAGTTCGCAAGCCATGGCTGCAAGCCTTGTTAGTGCCACAGACAAGCTTAGGTAACTCTGGCTCAAACAACCACTATGAGTTCGCAAGCCATGGCTGCAAGCTTTGTTAGAGTTGTTAGTGCCACAGAGAAGCTTAGGTAACTCTGGCGCAAACAATCACTATGAGTTCGCAAGCCATGGCTGCAAGCCTTGTTAGTGCCACAGAGAAGCTTAGGTAACTCTGGCTCAAACAACCACTATGAGTTCGCAAGCCATGGCTGCAAGCCTTGTTAGAGTTGTTAGTGCCACAGAGAAGCTTAGGTAACTCTGGCGCAAACAATCACTATGAGTTCGCAAGCCATGGCTGCAAGCCTTGTTAGTGCCACAGAGAAGCTTAGGTAACTCTGGCTCAAACAACCACTATGAGTTCACAAGCCATGGCTGCAAGCCTTGTTAGAGTTGTTAGTGCCACAGACAAGCTTAGGTAACTCTGGCGCAAACAATCACTATGAGTTCGCAAGCCATGGCTGCAAGCCTTGTTAGTGCCACAGAGAAGCTTAGGTAACTCTGGCGCAAACAATCACTATGAGTTCACAAGCCATGGCTGCAAGCCTTGTTAGAGTTGTTAGTTCCACAGACAAGCTTAGGTAACTCTGGCTCAAACAACCACTATGAGTTCACAAGCCATGGCTGCAAGCCTTGTTAGAGTTGTTAGTGCCACAGAGAAGCTTAGGTAACTCTGGCGCAAACAATTACTATGAGTTCGCAAGCCATGGCTGCAAGCCTTGTTAGTGCCACAGACAAGCTTAGGTAACTCTGGCGCAAACAATCACTATGAGTTCGCAAGCCATGGCTGCAAGCCTTGTCAGAGTTGTTAGTGCCACAGAGAAGCTTAGGTAACTCTGGCGCAAACAATCACTATGAGTTCGCAAGCCATGGCTGCAAGCCTTGTTAGAGTTGTTAGTGCCACAGAGAAGCTTAGGTAACTCTGGCGCAAACAATCACTATGAGTTCGCAAGCCATGGCTGCAAGCCTTGTTAGTGCCACAGACAAGCTTAGGTAACTCTGGCGCAAACAACCACTATGAGTTCGCAAGCCATGGCAGCAAGCCTTGACACTGAAGAGCTTAGGTAACATGCGGCAGTGCAACGCGGTTACCGGTCTGTGCCAGAAGAATGTGGAAGGCAGACGGTGTCGAGAGTAATTTCAAGTTGATAATGGGAGCGCTTTGTGTCAAGGAACCACTATGAATCCACCAGCCAAAAAATCACAATTGAAGGTTTGCGTGTTTACCGATGGCGGATAGCTTTGGCAAGTTGTCACAGTGCTCGCAGTGCAACCCGGTCATAGATAAAAAAAACTTAACTAAGGTACGTCTTTTAAGTACGTAGTTGTGACGTGTTCGAATAGACATTACATACTTAAAAGAACCATGCGTCAAAATGGTCCTAAAACCAACCAAACTGAGAGTTAAGTCATTAAATTACAACTTTACTCAAACTTAGGAAATATAATGCCATTACAGGATTTCATAAATCAACATTGTTTAATAGTTAAGGATTTTTTTATAAGAGAGATAATTAACTAAAATGAATTCATGAACACCTTCGAAATGGTACGAATGGATAAAGTGGATAGCCTTGAGTGCATAAATCTGAAATCATAAAAATCGGTCTGTCCACGGAGGGATAATCACTCATGAAAACTACATGGCATATTATATGGTATCCCGTTTTTAATAGTAATTATAATTCACTTTGATATCATCAATGTAACATTTCTAGGTGCAAACCAGGCTTTTTCAACATGGACATTGACAATGAGTTCGGCTGCACTCCCTGCTTCTGCTTCGGGCACTCATCTCAGTGCAGCTCTGCGCCGAAGTACCAGTCGTACGAACTAGGGGCTCACTTCATCCGAGACTCGGAGAAATGGAGCGCTGAGACTGACAGGCGCGAACCGGCTACGTTGCAGTTTAATGCTAATACGCAGAATATTGGTAAGTAGATTCAACTCAGCGCTTAAACAATAGTTTAACGGACAAGCGCTCACTTCATCCAATACTCGGGGTAATGGAGCGCTGAGATCGATAGGAGAGCGACGGCAACTTTGAAGTTCAATTCTAATACGCAGAAAATTGATACGTAGGTTAGGGATCTCAGTGCTTCAAGAACAGATTTACGGACTGAGCGCTCAGTTCATCAGAGACATGGAAAGGCGGGCACCGGCTACATTGCATTTTAACGCTAAATAACTACTTGAAAAGAGTCATTGCAACACAGCGCTCGAACTTGGTGATTACACCATAGGAGCAGCGACGTGGTAAAATGTTAGCAATCTATTATTTATGTAACCAAAACGGTTAGCACTCACGTCATCAGAGATTCGCAGAACAACAATGCTCAGACAGAATTAAAAGACTCTTAGAAATTCTACATACATCGTTAATAGGTCACATTGAGTCTAATATTGTTTAATAAGACTACGAATCTGAAAAAACTAGAATTTAAATAACTTCACCTCCATTATACATTTGTATAGCTAATATATTTATTGTGACAACGTATGCTAACGTATTAGCCATAATAAACGTAGACATAAACGATTGTATCAGTCTATAGGAATGTTTAGAAGTGATAGCGTCCTGCACGGGTAATCCATCGCAAAATAGCTTTTCTACTGTAGCATTGTAATTGTGAAGGACACATTGTAATTTGTTAGTATCGTAATTTGTAGTGTTGTATTACTGAAATGTCATAAAAAATGCATATCGTGTTCTAAAATACATATATACCTCGCAGAAATTGAACTCCGGTTTTTCTCGTGGCAGAGGTTTATTTTTCCGATGGTACTTGATTGACATTCAAAGGTGCATTTTATATGCCTGGCCTAAAAGAAACAATAGAAAGAGAAAAATAAATAACTTTTTTACTGTGATTAAACGTTCAATTAGACATCTTTCTTTTCCACAGAGGTCCGATCGTCAGGCCCAGAAACCGTCTACTTCGTGGCCTCCAACCAGTTCCTGGGCGACCAGCGACCATCCTACAACCACAAGTTGAAGTTCACCCTTCGACTAGGCGAGACTAGGGGGTATCCGTCTCCCCAGGACATCATTCTTGAAGGCGCTAAGTCTTCTGTAGCTATTAATATTTATGCGCAGGAAAACCCAGCGCCTTCTGATCAGGTGCGTTAGACCTAATAGTTCCATTTTTTTTATATGTTGCCACCTATCTATAAGGCTATATAAAAATATTATGTATAGGTCGATTCACAAGAGCTGGCGCGGAAAATGTACGAAACTGTCATTAATTTCATAGACATTCCGCGCCAGCTCTCGTGAATCGACCTTCGTAGTGAATAATCTTTTCCCATTGAGTAAAGTACACGGAAACACTAGACCCGGGTATGTCCTAAAACTACGACCAAGACCACCGGGGGATGGGCAGCAGCATCCCTGGAGTGCGGTGGAGATACTGCGATCGCCCACCCGCATGCCAAGCGTGGCGATTATGGCATCTACGCCCCATTAAATTGGGGGAGGCCGATGTCCAGCAGTGGACGTCCTTGGGCTGATATAGTGGTGGTGGAGACACGGAATGCGACTAGACCTGATAATGTGTCAATGAAGTACGATATTATATACATATGTCATGTTAAATGGCAAAATACTAGCAATTTCATTTTGACATTTGACACGGACTAATAAAGTTTCACATTAACAGATATGAATTAATTACGGTCATGCTATAGAAAATTGACAAACTTTCCATACATTCAAGTTTTAACGAACACAGCTTACGATTACAGACCCAACAGCCACGATTACAGGGGCTGCCTGTAATCCTAAGCGGTGTTGGTTAAAACCACCTTAACCAACCAACCTCAGGCTGGTTA
The DNA here is from genome assembly GCA_905163555.1 of Notocelia uddmanniana. Lineage (NCBI taxonomy): Eukaryota > Metazoa > Arthropoda > Insecta > Lepidoptera > Tortricidae > Notocelia > Notocelia uddmanniana. Next base: position 71,735,276 of record LR991052.1, read on the forward strand.
AAACCAACTCAGCCTTAGGCTGGGTTGCACCAACTTACGATCACATACCGATCAACTTTAAATATGGTGCCGGCAGCTGTCATGCCATAGAAACCTGTCAAACTTTCCATACATTGAAAATTTAACGAACACAGACGGTTTGGTGCATCCCAGCCTGTCTCAACTTACATTTAGAAATCGTCAGTCATTACTTTATGTATTATAATTTCAACTTCCTCTTTCTCCAGGCCCAAGAGTTCAGCTTCATTCTTCACGAGGACCCTCGTTACGGTTGGACGCCAACCATCTCCAACTTTGAGTTTATGTCCATCCTACAGAACCTCACTGCACTGAAGATCAGGGGGACATTCAACAGGAACGGCGTTGGGTATCTGATGAATGTGAAGCTTGAGACGGCGAAGGTAAGAACCTTAAATATTTGATGAACTTACAGCTTTCAAGGTAGGTAGATACTTCGTTTTGGTTTTATCTTGCAAGACCAATTTGGCCAACTTCGTGGAATCCAATCGTGTTGAAATTCGTAAACTCAGGGAAGTCAGACGTCAATGCAATAATTATTGCAGCGTCAAGCTGGTCTGATAATGGAGACACGTCAACTCTTAAACTAAACACGATAATCCCATCGTGTGTGTGCTTATTATAATACCTCTATAATTAGTTGATGTCTATCCAAACAAAGAGACGACCTAAAGAGAGTGGTGGGAAGCGATTGAATGCGGAGAGCTAAGGATCGGGTGTGGTGGACTGGTGATGCGAATTGGAGAAGGCCATTGTCCAGCCGTGGACGACTGCGGGCTGATAATGATGTCCAAATGTCTGGGCAGCCATTTGTGTCACTAGTATATACTTAGAAGATTGGGTCTTGTGTCTCTAGGAAGTAAAATTATATAATTGCGGTATATTCAATCCTAAGTAAAGCTAAAGCTACAATAGAATTCCGAGCGTAATGGGGGATTCAACTGTAAAGAGTAATTGTTGCCTCTTTCATCCTTCATGGCAACAATGATTACTTTCCGAATAGCCAGGAGTGAGAAAACTATTTTTCCCCCAGGTTGGCAGAGAGAAGGGCCTCGGGCCGGCAAACTGGGTGGAGAAATGCAGCTGTCCCGCGACATACGTGGGCGACTACTGCGAAGAGTGCGCGCCAGGCTACCGGCACGAGCCCGCCAACGGCGGCCCGTACTCCACCTGCATACTCTGCGACTGTCACGGACACGCGCATATATGCGACACCGCTACTGGTGCGTGCTCAACTCGAGTCTTCTAGGAACTACGGCGAAACGCTGGGCGGTTTTAATCAAACATATTAAAAAGTTCTAGAACATGGAGTTCTCCAAAGTTGATGCTCAAAAGGATGCACTGTGTAGGCTTGTTTTCATACTTAATAAAGGGTTTATAAATATTTAAAAAATCGGTAACTGACATGTAACTATGTTATGTATATAAAATAATATTTTACATATTGCAAGTGCACAGTGTTGCTACAAAGTAAAATGCAGTCGGTCCAACCACTTAGAAACTTCCGAATCGGCATAGTGGATCTTGGCGATACCACCAATTCATTTGAATTGACGGACCGAATAATAGCAGATTACGATGATAGATTTGAAATATTCCTTTATCAATCTAGTGTATATGTATTTTAGAGCGAGAAACCAGCCCATTTCAGTTATACTTGACCTTTTCTTACTTTACACTAGCTGTCCTTTAACCATTTCTTCATCCCCAGGCTTCTGTATCTGCAAGCACAACACAGCCGGCAGCAACTGCGAGAGATGCGCCAAAGGTTACTACGGCAACGCGATCGTTGGCACCCCTGACGACTGTAAGCCTTGCCCCTGCCCTAAAGACAGTGGCTGTGTTCAACTGCCTGATCAGAGCATTTGGTGTACTGACTGCCCTAATGGATATGCTGGTAAGACACAGTTGACTCTTAGGGTTTTTGTGCCAACGATTGATAGCTCTGTCGTTGTTAGAAGCAGAGTATATGGAGCATCAACTGCCCGAATGGATATGTAAGACATTCGTTCAAAAGTGATATTATGGCAACGCGATCGCTGGTACTACTGACGGCTGCAAGCCTACTGACTTTCCTGCTGGATATGCAAATTTGGAGCTTAACATTTACATAATAGAGTCGAAAAGTTTAGGTCCGTTTCTTCACTGACTGTACAAAGACGAATGTTAAGTGTCAGGTCAGGTTGGTGTTAGGTCCTCAAATGGATATTATGCTGCAAGACAGTACTAGTTTTTTTTTACATTTAACCTGCGCCTTTGTTATTAAGGTTTGTAATGACTATATGTACTGATAGCGTGGATGATCATAATGATGGAACGACGAAGATTGTTAACAATGATGATGGTAAAGGTGATGTTAATAACGTATAGTGATCATAATGACAGATTTGGGTATTATAAGAACATGACATGTATTATCCCCACAATCATTACTCAAAGAATACATCTGAATGTCTGTCAAATTAAACCAGCTTGACAGGACTGGCTTCCCACGGGAGGCTTGACCCCTGATGATAAGAATGACGGATGTTGACTATAATGACGTTGTACCTCTTTCACCTACATCTTTTTTATTTCCTAGGACCTCGTTGCGAAGTCTGCGCCGATGGCCATTTTGGTGACCCGACTGGGCAGTTCGGACCAGCCAAGGAGTGTGAAGAGTGTCAGTGCAATGGCAACGTCGATGCTAACGCCGTCGGCAACTGTAACAGGACCACTGGGGAGTGCCTGAAGTGTATTTACAATACTGCGGGAGAGCACTGTGACAAGTGTTTGAACGGTGAGTAAAATATTTACAAGCTTCTTAATTTTGCTAATTTGACGAAGATAGGCATCTGAGGTTTTAAGTAGTAACACGTTTTTAATATGTTATCTCTCTCGCGCTTGATAAACTGCCCTAGTATATTATAGAACAAAATATTCTTGTATGCGCTCGCGTTCTCATCAGAGCTCATTTAATAATGGCAGTGGTACGGTACAGTTTATTACTTGGTGCGAAAACTGTTAGGTTATCTAACAGATAGGTAGGGTCTCTGTTTCTTCAAATTCTGTAGTAAATTGAAACGAGTACCTTACGTTGTAATTGCTATTTTGTAACTATTATGCTCAAGACATGCCTTGTGATGTTGAACAAAGTATTTCTATGTCTATGTTTATGTCTGCAGGTACGTTATCGGTTTTATTTTGGGTAAAGACTGAAATAAAGGTATTTTTCAGGTTTCTTCGGCGATGCCCTGGACCCCACTAAGAAGGGCGACTGCAAGCCCTGTGAATGCGACGAGGCTGGTACGCAAGAGAGTGCGGACGGCGCCCCGCAATGCGATGGGCTGATTGGTTACTGCTCCTGTAGGCCGCACGTCATCGGCAGGCGCTGTGAGCGTTGCGAGGTAAAATGAGGCCGATGTTGATGATCATAAAGACGCTCTTTCATGATAACAATGACGCTTTTACTACATCGAAATAATAGTAGTGCGATGGGTTTACTGGCTACTGCTCCTGTAGGCGAGGTAGGACGAGGCCGATGTCGATGACCATAATGATGCTCTTTCATGTTAATAATGACGGTTTTACTGGATCGTAATGACGCTGTTTAGTTATCAAAATGACACGATTTCACGGTCATAATGACGCGTTTCGTGATCATAATAACGTTCTTTCATGATCATAGTGATGATTAGAATGACGAGTGTGGATGATAAGTATGACGGTTGCTTGCTTGATCGGATTCGGCGAGGTAGGAGCGCGTGGACGTAGGAGTTTACCGGCTACTGCTCCTACTGGCAAGGTGTGAATTGATGATCATAATGTCGCTGTTTTATATTCATAATGTCATTGTTCCATCATCAATTCATCACAGTCATGATCTTAATGATGATATGAATGACGGGTATGTGGGGCCTGCAAGAGAATGCACGCAGGAGAGCGCGGACGGTGTGCCGTACTATGACAGGTTCACTGGGTAATGCTCCTGTAGGCCGCACGCCGTCAGTAGACGCAGCGAGCTTATAATGATTATAGTTGCCTTTTCATGATAATAACGGACCCAGTTGATGAATAGAATAATGAGTCTAAATAATAGGAATGACAAAGGTACCGTGGCCCCTTGATGACAACTTTGATGATGGTTCAGGTGACGTTTATGACAAACACGCTCTTTCATCACCGTTATGGTGCTCTTTCGTGGTATCACAATAAAAACATGATCTTGATGACGCTCGTCTATTCTCATAATGATTCTGTTTTCTGATAATTATAATAAGAAACGTTTATTGATGATAAAAAAAAACTTAAAACAACATAATTAATTAAATTCAGTTAGTGATTTGTAAAATCAGTGTTGGACATATTGTGTTGCTACGAAACGGTCCCATCTCATCATAATGCGGTCAGCATAATGAGGTCCTTTATAATTTGATGACAACAATGACGACTTGTTCATTGAAATTACGGTACAGTTTTATTTGACTCTCAAATATAAGTAACTACGTATTTATTTTAAAAAAATGGGATGTTCACGGGATGTTACTTCCATAATACCACATAATTATGAAAACTCAAGTTCTAGGAATTTTAACAGATATTTTGTACAGGATGGCTACTACGATCTCAAATCAGGAGAAGGCTGCAAGTCCTGTGAATGCAACTTGGAAGGTTCATACAACTCCACTTGCGACCCTTACACTGGGCAGTGCTACTGCAAACCGGGTATCGACGGGTAAGTTTAGAAGCTTTGGGAGATCCAAAGTGCAAGTCAAGAAATACACTCGTATCATGTAATTTTAACGATAACAAAAATGATAGATTGACTTTTTTAATTGAGATAAAATTTGTCATACCTATGTATATTCGGTGACAATGCAATATGGCACCTCCGAACTGATCTGATGAAGGAGACAGTCGTGTTTGGATTCATTGGAACGCTCTTAGGTGACTTGGATTTTTTTATTTTCGTATCATCGTCATCATTCAGCCTGTATGTAAAGATTTGTTAGTAATAAGGATAGACCTCTTCACGTTTACGCCATTTTGCCGTATTCAGAGCGGGGAAGTCGTTTATCAAATCAAATCATTTATTCTGCTAAAACATACACAAAGTTGGTACAATTGACATGTCAGTGGTAATAGAATTACATGTATGTATGTTCCGCCACAATACGGCATCCAAAACTTACACTAAATTATAATATTAGCCTAAGCTTACAAATTACAATTTTAATATTTATTTATTAGCCTAAGTTTACCATTACGAACAAGAATATCAATTTATAACTAAAAAATGATAACAATTTGATACAATTAAAATGACCTATGTACATAAACATTAACCATAAATCTTCTCGATAAACTCCTTTAAAGAGTAATAGGGTCTGTCTAGTAAATAACATTTTAATTTCTTTGAGAACTCATTAATTTTTTTAATAAGTTTTATGTCATTATTTAATAAATTATAGATTTTTATTCCATTGTACTCAATGCTTCTTTTAAAATGTATATAATTATTTGATTTCGGTAAAACAATGTTCCTGTTATTCCTTAAAGCGTGTAATCTATTATATATATTGGTTTTATAATGATATTTAGATTTGTTTTTATAAATAAATATGCTAACTAAGAAGATATATAATGATATGACTGTCATTATCCTATACTTTACAAACAGTGGACGACAGTGTTCCCTGGGTTTAGCTTTATCGATACATCTTATGGCTTTCTTTTGCAATATTAATATAGTATTTATGAGAACGCTGTTTCCTGCATCCACGACTTAACTTACTTAGTCAAACGTTGGGCAGTGTCGTTGCACCAACGACACTGCCTACCTAGTACCTTCTGGTGGTCTGCATGTATGTATAAGTACAGTCAACTGCGAAAATATGGGTGCATACAACTTGCTCAAAAATATGTCCTACAGCTTAAGAGCTGAGAGACATAAGTGTCTGTGGATTAAGGTTGCCTTCATTTGTCAGGTTGCACTGTGACCGCTGCCGCGAATACCACTACGGGTTTTCATCAGAAGGCTGCCTCGACTGTGACTGCGATGAGTGGGGTTCAACTAACTACCAGTGCAACGCGGACGGACAGTGCGAATGTCAGGAGAACGTGGAGGGACGCCGGTGTGACAGGTACGGTTATGTGTGATGTTAATGATGTTTGATGGCTATAATGACGAGGCTGATGTGTATAATGACGGACTGATTATTAAAATGACCGTGTTAATAATTAAAACCATGTATGGTTCAGACGCCCTGAACTTCGAGGATTGACGGTATAACTTGTAAGGTAATTACGAGGTTGACGACAATGATGGGAAAAATCGATGGAGATGATTAAAATGATGAGTAACTTTAGTTAAAAGACGGCACTAGCGGACCAAAAGACGAAGAATGACACCTGATGTCTGAAGTATAATTTATTTCCAGATGTATGGAGAATAAGAAACGACGAGCCGATGGTCAAGGCTGCGAGAACTGTGCACCCTGTTACAATCTGGTGCAGGATGCTGTGACGCTGCACAGGAAGGAGCTTAAGGAACTTGACGAGGTGAGTGGAGTGGATTATTCACGTTTATAGGTAGATAATCATTTTACCCGCGGGGTTTTTCAAGAAATATTTCTATGTTTTGTTATCTAACAGTAGATTTCAGGTGACTTAGTGAGTAAACCTAATGGCAAGGGCGAATTTTCCCTCTGAGTTGAGTTTTAGATGGCTGTCACCTTTCGGGGCAGTGGTTCAACTGCTTTGTCCAATTAGTTGGACTATGGGCCATTACCAGGGGCCGTGGTCCAACTGCACAACTGGACCACGGCCCCTAGTAAAGGCCCGTAGTTCAACTAATTGGACAAAGGAGTTGGACCACTGCCACGAAAGGGGCTGTCAGTTTTTTAAAACTAGTGCCTACGACAACTCTTGGGACGAGGAGAAAATGGACCGCAGGTCCTTTAGGGCACAACCGGGAAAATAGCGTTTTTCCGGGTAAACATATTGAACAGAGCTAAAAATGTCAGCAGTAGCAAAAAAGTTTAGTTTTCAATGAGCCGTGGTGTTTCAAACTTCTATTTCATCATTTTCACGTATGAAGAGAAGAAGGATTCATACACAATCCTTATTCTCTTGACTAGAGTCATGAGTAATTTTGAGCACTTATTGTGATACTGTCTGTAACTGAATTTTGACTGCAATTGGTTTCCACGCTTAGCTTTCAGTTACAATTTTAATTTGTCTGCTTGAAGTACAAATTTGTAACTTGTCTTATCACCCACAGATCCTTTCGAAAATCTCCAAAGCGCCGACAGTCGTCGAAAACGCAGACTTTGACAAGGAACTGCAGCGTGTCAGAGAGGATATACAGCGACTAAGTGAGGAAGCTAAATCTCAGCTGGCAGGAGGGGATGCCAGCCTTACGGACACTCTGGCTGATCTGGCCGAGAGACTGCACGATGTTGAGTAAGTCTATATTCCACTGCTTTTGGCATAAATCTCTAAATGACCAACAGTCGTTAAGCTTTGCTAAGGTGCTACAAATAGTCCAAGATAACATACAGTGGTTGAGTCAGGAAACCAAATCTCAGCTGGCAGGAAGCGCTTATCTTACTGAGAGACTGCATGATGTGGAGTAAGTTATACCTCCCATCTGTTCACTAAATAAGTGGACAAATTTTGGATAATCTCCGAATAACCAACTGTTGTTAAACCTCCTTCAATGGACTGAATAAAGCCAGGGGATACATAGATCAGTTGGCTGGCTGAGAGGTGATTGAAGAGGCACTACTTACGGATAAGGTAGAAGACTTACATATTCCCCGGCTTTGGGCATAAATCAGTAGTCGAAACAATAAAAAACTCGGTCCAACCCCTCTATAGATGACTAACATCACACGGAACAGAGTTGTTCCGTGCACCTTTTTAACAGCAACAATCGTCAAGGCTTAGTCAAGCGGCTATTAGGCGGTTGAGTAGGGAAGCAAAACACAGGCAGGTGGAGACACCAGCTTTACGAATTAAGAACGAGGGAGTAAATCACCTAACATAGGATCCACTTTAGCCAATAAGTCTGTATGACCAACGTCATCTTGGAGTTTCAGCAGGCATGCGAGAGCGCTCGTGGCTCTGCGGCGCCCGCATACCACGTGTGGTATGCGAGGTTAAGCAATGTGGGCGCAGGTCAGTTCTTGGATGGGTGACCGCTTTGAATGGTTACTAACTGAGCGCTCTCGTGCTTTGGAAGGTACGTTGAGCCGTTGATCCCGGCTGCTGTCTACGACAGCAGTCGTTAAGCCAAGTTAGAGGCCTTCGGGCGGCTTGAGAACTTTTAACAGTCAAGTTGCCCACTCACTTGACAAAAGGGGGTCGAAGTTGCACCACGTCCGTACGGAGTACCCACCGTTACCCTACACGTGACCCCTGGGTGGTGCTAAAAGTGCAACAAAAACTGGCAACCGTACTTGTTTTCTCGAAGATCTCACGGTTCGTAAACAAATGCCATACGATTAAATAAATAAATAAATAAGCAGGCATATTGTATTTTTTAAATTTCCTAAATACCACCACGGTCCATTGGTCTCTCGTTGGTAGTTAGTCTGTTTGAGCCCCTTGACGGGTTCCTAACCATTTACCGAAAGACTAAAAATTTGCGAATCTCTAGAGCAATAAAAGGCATATTCATGGATCATGAAATTCCGCAAAGTAACGCGTGATCCCATCAATTACGAAATTTAAGCTCACGCGGGTAAGGATTGGAAGAGGGCACGTGTCCATAAGTAACTTTATGTGTGTTTTATTGAACGCGTTATTTTCAGGGATATGCTGGTGAAGATTGAGAGGCTCAGCGACGAGGGGAATGAGTCTGTGGACAGGAGCAAGGGCAACGTGTCCAAAGCGAAGGACACTATAGAAGCAGCGCAGAAGGAGATCAATGTAAGCATATTTTTACTAGCGACCTAATTTAGTGTGGCGATTTGATGATTTTGTAAACTGTATTTTAATGGTATTATCTAGTTTTTTTTTTTAGTTTAAAATTGCGTACAGCTCTCTCTTTACAGGATCTGTAAAATGTAGTTACTTAGCTTTAATAAAAATTACTTAGTTTTCCTACCCTAAATGACAACCTTAAACTGCTCAAAGCGGCCACACGCATACCGCACGCAATACGCAGGCGCCACTGGGCCACGAGCGCGTACTAAGTATGAGATTTTATTAAAAATAGATGTAAATTTGTTTCGCAGAGTGCCCTGGAGTACTTGGACGGTGAAGGAGCCTCAGCCCTTCTGAAGGCCCGCAACCGCTCCGACCAATTCGGCAAACAATCCGTCGATATGTCAGCTCTAGCCAAGGAGTCGCGCTTGCTGGCCGATAAGCTGGAGAACGAGGCACACAACATTAAAGATATAGCCGAGAAAGCGTACAACACGTCTATAGCGGCGACCAATCTGGCTAAGGACGGGATGACTAAGCAAATCAACATCAGGTGAGTGAGAAATTTGTGAGAAAGTTTTGCAAGGACACTGCAAACATGCTGCCAATTTCACTTCGGTAACAGAGTGCAAATTAAAAAGAGGAGGATAGGTTTTCTCGTCTTGGATCACGTCAAAAACCAAAACCCCAAAACCAAAATAGCTTTCCGAATTGCTAACCTTAAGTGGCAGTGGTCCGGGCCCATTGCACTAGGGACCGGTGGCCGTTGGGGCGGAGCGGCTCTTGAGTGACCACGTGCTACGCGGCGCAGCGTGGGCAGACCCCCGCGAGGTGCACTGATGAGCTGGTGTCGATCGTGGGGCTCCACTGGAAGCGGGTGGCGCATTACCGGTCATTGTGGCACTCTGGGGGAGGCCTATGTCTAGCAGTGGACGTCCTTCGGCTGATTTGATGATGATCGCGTCACAGCATCAGCCGTGCTAGTTCCGCTTGGAGTAGTTGATGATACGGCCCTCACCTAAAAACATGTAGTTTTTCCGTAGATTTAATGATGCTAATATAGAAATACGATTAGAGTACCCTAGAAAAAACGACAAATAATAATACAACTACCAAGCGCGATGGTCATATACTACATTGAATAAGAGCGACAGAGAGACATATGTCTTTTCTTTTCCTTGTCAGTTACACTTTTTTTATTTGTCTCTAACTGTTTGATATGATATTGAGGCAAATAAACGATTACCCGGCCAAATTAAAGATACTGTTTATGGTAAGCCGCCAGCCATTTGACACAAGCTCTCAATCAGTGGCGTGCACAGAGATTTGAGACAGGGTAGACAAAAAACAAATTCAAGCTTAAATCATCCATAATGTTTTGAATAATTCACTTTAAAACACTAATTCACCGGCACACGTTATCACATCGAAACAATGGCGGATGCATAAAAAATTAAAATGTAAACAAACCCAAACCTGCCCAACTAATATGAGATATGAGAGACAAAAAAAATTGCTTCGTATTTGCACTCATTACCATACGTAATGCTACTTTTTAAAGTGGTCGCGTAATCTTCGGAACCATTCGGGAACCTTCGGCCGTCGTCGTCTACGCGCGTAAGGATTTAGACAGTGGCTTATGCCTCTGTTTGTGTGCGTTACTTATATCAATGTGTGCATGTTTTTATAGGAAAACACACAACACTGTATAGGCGTAACTACAGCGCTCTAATGCACGCACACAATAACGCTTTAGAGCCGAATGTTTTCTGTCTTCGCCGTGAAAGGCACGTAGCAGCGCTAGTGCCGCATCATCGTTCGCACATCGCATCGTCGCCAGTGTACTCTGTCGTCGCGGTACGATAGTGACAACGATTTACCGATAGATGGAGCTATTTTGTTTATTTGAATAATTGATTTTGGTTAATGGATTATGTACCTATACTACTATCAAATATGAATTTAAAAGGATAGATATGGGAATTACAGCAGGGTAGGCAGTGTCTTTTTGTCTTTATGAAGTGCACGCCACTGCTCTCAATTTAGCTGCATGAGAGCTCTGAGAGAAATAGGTCAATTTTATTATTTATTTATTTATTTATTGTAGGAGTTTCAACAGCTTTATAAACATGTTGACATTTTAAATAGAAGCATGGAGCCAATTACAGAAACTCACCATTAGAAACAAGATATGAACTAAGGTTACACACTATGTTACTGTATCTTAAAATTAAAAATTAAAGGCTATCGCCAAACAGACTGTGGAGTACATCGTTGGCACTTCACATTAAGGAGCTGACTCCTGTTTGTGCAAAATGTTAAATTTAACGGTTATCCCAACGAGCGATCGACAGCCCGACTGTTTCCGGCGGGGCGTCCCATCCTCATCATGGTTAAATTAATCGTACAATAGTAATCTTAATTTCAATTATATTTTAGCAGAAAGTGTTCATAGTATTTTATTCCTTTTAAGCTTTTTTCCTTGGTAAAAAAAAGACTATCATGTTTCCGTCCTAACATAATCTAGTTTATTCTAAACAAAACTAACTCCACGTCCCATTTCACAGCAAAGAGGTCGAGATCCTAGACACCGAGCTGAAAGCGGCGTCTGGCAAGTTGAATAGCATGACAGAACACGCCGACGCCGCCCTGAAGCGAGCTAAGACCGTGTATGAGGAAGCGCTTGGTCTATACGCCATGGTCAACACAACATTGTTGCCGGACATTAAGCTGGCTAAACTTAAACAGGACGCCGCTAAAATGAATAAGTCGGTGAGTAACGGTCCCACATGCCGCTTCCCGCTGTCTGTCTGTCCCTATGTATGCTTAGATCTTTAAAACAAGCGACGGATTTTGATGCGGTTTCTTTTTAGTAGATAGAGTGATTTAAGAGGAAAGTTTATATGTATAATACATGCATAACATAGTAGATAAACACTGATAATTTTAGAGGTTTATAATGTGAAGTCGTAATTAACACATTTTTTTACGCATTGCAAACGCTGGCTGAACCCTACGGGATAGATCAAAAATAATGTACTTCCAGTATTGTACACCTTAAAAAAGGAAAACAGTCCGCGATGTCTATGTCTTATATAAAGACATTCTGTAGTGTATTTAGTATTAGTATTAGCAACACCGTGCGAAGCCGGGGCGGGTCGCTAGTGGTCAATAAACTTTAGTGCCGGAAATTATGCTGGCTAAACTTGAACAGGACGCCACTAATATGATTGGTAAGTGACGGTCCCTCGTAATCGATCCTTAATAATAGGAATAGTTGCTGTTTGACTGGAGTAGCAATCAGAGTGTGCTGAGGCCGTGTGCGGCAAAGCTTTTGATCTATACGCCATGGTCAACACAACATTCGACGAAACTCTAGGTAATTCAATATAAAACGATTTTTAAGAAAAAAAAACCGACTTCAATGGGGGAGTCCGGTGAAAGATTATTAATCTTAGATGGTGCACTCTTAGATTTCATACAATAAAATACAAAAATGGCTATAAGTATGTTTATAATGGTAGAAGACTAAGTACCCTCAATTCCTCATAAAATCATGGAAAAACCTTGCTTGCTTGACAAACAAAACGAAGAGAACAAATCGCCAAACGTGAACTACGCGTCGTTGAAGAGTTCCGTTCTGATCATCATCAGCAGTTCCACTTCATCAAATGTCACTTTTATGAATGAAAATGCTTGATTAGTTCATGAAAATACTAAAATCACTATTTGTGTGCCTTTCACATTTGAGGAGTTTCCTCGATTCCTAATGGATCCCATCATCAGAACTCGAGCATGACAAAAATCAATCGTGAAAATAGAACTTGCTTAACAAACACAGCTAGAAGGACAAATCGCCAAACGTGAACTTTTCGTCGTTGAAGAGTTCTGTTCTGATCATCATCAGCAGTTCCACTTCATCAAATGTCACATTTTTGTATGATAATGCTCGATTTGTTGATAAAAACACAAAAATCACTATATGTTTGCCTTTAAGATTTGAGGAGTTCCCTCAATTCCTCATGGATCCCATCATCAGAACTCGAGCATGACAAAAATTAATCGTGAAAATAGAACTTGCTTAACAAACACAGCTAGGAGGACAAATCGCCAAACGTGAACTTTTCGTCGTTGAAGAGTTCTGTTCTGATCATCATCAGCAGTTCCACTTCATCCAATGTCACATTTTTGGATGCAAATGCTTGACTTATTGATAAAAACACAAAAATCACTATATGTTTGGCTTAAAGATTTGAGGAGTTCCTTCAATTCCTCATGGATCCCATCATCAGAACTGCCTTTTGACAAAAACGGGACCAACTTGGATATATATAGTCAAACCTGGATAAGAGAGAGTTCAAGGGAGCACAATCTCATTCTCGCTTATAGAGGTTTCTCACTAACTCGAGTTTCTCGCTAATACAGGTACATGGGTAGCGTTTCTCTCTTATAGGGGTACGCAGCAATAACAAGTCACAGCAAGTACGCTATGTAATTTTATTTTATTTAGAACTTATTTACACTTAAAAAATTCCGTAAATTTCGTTTGGGTTTCTGTTTTTATATTTTGAATGTTTTTCTGTAACTCATAAATTTTGTCGAATATTGCTTGATCAACAACTTTATTTCTGTTTCCGGAATCTGTGCCTCGTCTTCACTGTCATTTCCAGCAATACAGGTGTTAACACAATTCTTAACGATAGGTATCGTCGTCGGTTTTGACATGATGCAGAACAGAACTTTCCTACGCAATTCATATCTATAAACTGAGTAAGTCCGACAAACAGGACGGTATACAGGCACACGTTTCCATTCGAAAAGAATGCGATAAAATAACATTATTTAGTTCCACGAAATAGAATAGGTACAATATTGACGAGAAAACAATGGTAGGAAGTTCCACGAAAGTTAAGAATGAGTCATGAAATAGCCGATGTTAAAGTAGAGTAGAGTGTTGTTTGTAAATAAAGCTCGACTGTCGCTTATAGAGGTATAGCTAAGTAGCAGTCTCACTTACAGAGGTCTATGAGGGAAAAACGACTCTCTCTTACAGAGGTTTCTGTTTCTCGCTAATAGAGGTTTTGGGAGCTTAAAATTACGGGTCCTGGCTATTACTCCCACTTATTGAGTTTTCTCTCTTATCCAGTTCTCACTTATCCAGGTTTGACTGTACATACAATGAAACAAAGAATTTTTCAAATCGGTTAAGAAATGACGGAGTTATGGAGTAACAAACATTAAAAAAAAAACATACAACCGAATTGATAAACTCCTCTTTTGAAATCTTGAAGTCGGTTAAAAATAGTCATTAACAATTTTGTCCCTAGCTTGTATGTTTTCCTGAAAATTGGGCAAGTCTCTAAAGCGGAACAGATAGATTTTTTAATTTCGATGGACTCACTCATAGGTAAAACACAGCAGCAATAAAACAAAATTATTAGTTTTGCCGTGTTTTCCATACATTGAAATGTGGAATAAATAAACTATCTGGCTTCAAAAATAACTTGCATTCTCAACCTGCCATATACCTGTTGCGTCCATCCCCGGTCAAAATGGCGCTCCATTCATTTGTTTTTGTTTATTGCCGGCCCTGGTAAATAGAGGAAGATAATTTCGAGAGGTCTGGCATACGACAGGTTATTTTATATTTTTATCACCAGATCGACCAAGCCTCCGCCGACCTCGAGAGCCTTAAATCCGCCAACCGCGACATGCTGCACAGCCTGGAGGACGCCATAAAACGCGGCAAAGACCTCCACTATCAAGGGCAGCAGCGGCAGGACGAGTTGAGCGAGCTACTCGCCCGTTTGGATGAACTTCAGGCTCAAGCGAAGAGCGACGTGAACCTGGCAAATGTCACGTTGAAGGAGGCGAATGAGATTTATAAGACGCTGAAACGTGAGTAAAACCATACGATAAATAATACTACTTACAGTCAAGGATTATAAATTCGTGAATTTATTAAACAAAACTGCTACAAACCTTATTCACAACCCAGGCTTTGTCTATTTCCCAAAACAGCAACATGCTTTGTCGAAATATGCATGCATTGCACACATTGCAGTGCATTTGTGACCCACTTTAGGTTGGCAGTCCTGCCATACTTTATAGTTTGCGAAATGGGTAACAAGTCCTTAAAATTTCCTTTTAATAAAGAATATGCCTTCATCACAGAATTCAGCGACCAAGTAAACGAGTCTCGCCAAAAAGCTCAACAGGCCGCACTCGACGTGCCAGCCATCCAGGTCAAGGTGGCTTCAGCTGAAGCCAGCATTAACAGTATAACTGAGGCTCTGGAAGTGGCCTCCAATAATGCTAAGGAGGCTAGAGACTTAGCGCAGCTGGCGCAAAAGGACTACGCCGAAAAAGCTAGTGAGGTAAGAAAATAGTGTTGTAGTAGATGTTGTTCTCGGGGCTTTCGACTATCCCAAGAGGAATTTGAAGAAATCAATATAGGCGTGGAAACTTTTTATAAGACAAGGTAACTATCTATGGTAGACGCCAACATCAACAGTATAACTGAGGTTCTGGACGAGGCGTCCAATAATGCCAAGGAGGAGACTTGGCGCAGATAGCGCAAAAGGACTACGCGGAAAAAGCCAGTGAGGTAAGAGAAAATTATTAAAGATGTTGTTTTCAAGGCTTTCGATACTCCAAGAGGAATTTCAAGAAAGCAATAACCTTTTATAAGACAAGGTGACTACGGTAGAAGAACAACAGTGATCAGCATCAACAGTGTAGCTGAGGCTCTGCACGAGGCCTCCAATAACGCCAAGGAGGCTAGAAACTTAGCGCAGCTCGAGCAAATAATCTTCGTGGAAAAAGCCAGTGAGGTAGGAAAAACGTGTTAAAGATGTTGTTTCCAAGCCTGTTTCCTATCGAGACTCCTTAGAGGAATTTAGGAGCAATATAGGCGTGGAACCTTTTATAAGACAAGGTCACTATGGTAGAAGCTAAAATCAAAAGTATAACTGAGGCTCTGGATCTCCAAGGTTTCCTCACGATGTTTTCCTGCCAAAAAGCTACAGGTAAAACATCAAACGTTATCTCGTACAAAAGTTTGAATAAGTCATCGGAATGATCTGTCATATCAATTGTATATATTAATTGATTATTTATACAACGCGCGCCCTAATAAAGCGAAGGATTATTTAAGTTTAGCTGGTGTTTAAGTACGTCGCCCAAAGTGTGCCTAACCAACTAACTAACTAACTAGGCTGGCACGACGACCCAAAATGAGTCTTAGCCTCCGAGACAAGAGCACGCCACTTAGAAGACCTGGTGGCCGAACCAAATATTATTGGGGAAACCAAAGCGCATCGTCTTCGCTGACTTGGCCACCTCGAGGGGGTGGGACAAGATCGACAGGTGAAGAGAGAATACTTGGGCCGACCGACCGGACGGGTGGGTCGCCCCAAGTATCGCTGGAAGGATTTGGTGGACGTGGACCTGCGTGAGCTTGGAGCCGGTGCTAGCTGGCGAGAAAATAGCGCAGGACCGAGAAAAGTGCTTAACCAGCGATCTCATATTTATAAATAGTGGAGGTTATAGTGAGTTTTTGACTAAGATTGTTTATTTGTTTATCAGGCCGCTCACGAAATCAAGAAGAAGGCATCTACTTCGAGAGCTGATGCGGGCAAACTCAGAGACGAAGCTGAGAAACTATCAAGTAAGTAATCCCACAATAATTATCAAATACGTATATAAAGTAAGTAAAACACACAGTATTGCTAACGTAAAAAGAGGATCCGTGGTTTCTACCAAACCATCCGAGAAACAAGATATAACATATTTAAAATTAGAATTTAAAAAGCCTTAGTTGTTTTACATAAAGTACCGCCTATACTCTGTTTGGTAACTACAATTTCCAGAATCGATTTGGGGGTGAACAAAGTTGGCAACTCAGGTTGCCGAAAGCAAGTAGTGGGCTTAATTTGAAAAAGCTGAAGTTGAAAATGCTGATTCCGACTGCTGTCATGTTACGACTACAGTCGGGGTATTTAAGCCAAGTCAAACTTCTAACAGTCAAGTAGCACACTCACTTGACAAGCCTAATCCCAATAAGGTCTAGTTTTCCCCTTGGGTTGGAATGTCAGATGCAGTAGCTTCCCTCAAAAATACTTCTCGGGATTAACTGGCGGACATCAGGCATCCTTCAGAATGCAACTGCACTGGGATAATAATGATGAGGATGAGTGACTAACGTAACTTTCTGTTCTCAGCTCGTGTCGAAGGCACCGCCAAACAGATTGCAGACCTTGAGAAGCAAGCGGCTGAAAATCTGCAGCTCACCAGAGACGCCAAGATGAAGGTAAATTTTAAATTTTAAACAGTCATTTAGTCGCGGGATGAAATGTTAACAAATCCTTATACGCATATAAGATAGAAGGAATATTTTTACCAGTCTTTTACGTTTTTTTTTTCAAGTCGAAAAGTGACGAACATTCCGTTCCGCGAACAATATGGGCAACCATTTGTGTCATTATAGAAAGGCGGCAAAAGAAAGCTATAAATACGAGTAAATAAGTAATTAGATTTTTTTTTAAACGCAACTCGAACTCTCATAGTGAGCTCTACAAGGCTCGTGTTATGCTTACTGAACGACAATGTTTATAATGCAAACAAATACTCAAGTACAGTCGAAGAATTTGAATGTGCGTCATTACAGTACATAAACGACATTCAAGACTCACAAACAAAAAAAACGACTTCAACCGAGCTATTCGGCTATTTGACGTGCACATACGTAATGCAAATTTAAGACTTATATGGTTTTCTCACGAATGCCATTGTCAGAACTGGATCAAATTGAAATGGAACCACACGGGAAGCAGCAGCTTTGAAATAAAAAAGGAATCATCAAAATCGGTTCACCCAATCGAAAGTTCTGAGTAGGGTTTGCAGTCCCGGTCCCGATTTGTATGAAATTACTCGGGCATTTTATTTGCATATTTACACGCCCTGGTTCTGAGGTTTCAAACATAAAATAATATAATAATATACAGTCGAATTGTAAACCTCCTTTTTTGAAGCCTGCTAAAATGCGCATAATTTAACTTTGATTTTTCGTCGAACAGGTCGGCCAAGCCAACACGGACGCGAGGGAAGCTGACAAGCAGGTCTCCAAAGGTCTGGAAGACCTGAAGGTCATCAAAGACGAGCTGCTCAACCTTCCTACCCTGGACGGTGACGCTTTGGACCGATTGGGTATGTATCACCAGCCTATAATCGCGGCGCCAGTGCTGGACAAACACCTTTCTTAACCTTTATACCGCCCCAATCATCTAGTCGTGACAGCCAATGGATGGAATGCCTCACACACCACGGTCATTACGTGACCATAATGTACTAGATTCTCAGTTCCGTGGCGTACAGAGCACGTGACTTCATTCGTAGTGTGGCGGTCATGAGGTTAACATTTACCCTGTCAGTGATTTCGTAGCTACATGTAGAGGTAAGCGCTTGCGTGACGAGCGCCCACCGAGGCCTCAGGAACCCGGCACTGAAAGCACTAATTGTTAAGGATCTTCGTCATTTAAAAACGCGTATCTATTTAGGCTATTGTCGGATTGATTTCACGCGTAGATATGTTGACATTTTCTCGTCGTTACTATCTTGTACATGATTATAGCGACGTACTCGTAATTGCATACATTTCACATGTGAACAAGTTTTTTTTTTTTAATAATAATCGATCAATTTGACGCTAGTAGAAAACAACACACAATAAATACAAATAACTGGCCATGTTAAATATCTATGTCTTAGCATTATAAATTTACTGGATCAGAAATCCAAGTATTTAGTAAAGCTATGCTCTTTTCCCTCCTGCACGAGGGCGCAGTACGATCGGTGTGGATCGGTTCTCCATACAAACGTATTTAGGCTCTCATTTTAAAACGCCATGCTAGAATACCATGAAACTTTGTATACACAATGGGATCCGGCATACCTAGGTCGGAAATTAGTTTCTGCTGCTAGAAATTGAAAAAGAAAGTTTTTTTGAGTCTTTTACGGCTTGTATGAAAACCTTAATAATCGCTGTATTTTTTCGCCATTATAATTTCAAGCAACAGAAACTAATTTCCGCCCTAGACAAGCTGGATCCCATTGTGTACACAAAGTTTCATGTTATTCTAGCATGGCGTTTTAAAATGAGAGCATAAATACGTTTATATGGAGAACCAAACGTACTGCGCTCTCTTAAATTAAAGTATCACACCTATGTTTATAATATGTCTTGTTAAACTCTAAGGAAGAAAGGTGTCCCTTGACACAGGCATCCCTAAACTAAATGGTATTTTTTTATAATAAATCTTTATTTGTTACAATAATAATGAACGGATCATACTCTTCAACCATATTATTGCAATTGCCAATACTTATCAGTGTACTCGTGTGTGGTTGATCAGAAACCATCATTTTTATCAAGAAAACGGCGCGCAGCTGCTCCGGGCTGGACATGTCAGGGCATATTGGGTCTGCAGGCCAGACGTGTGAGCGTTTTTTTGGATACTATAGTTTCCTTGGACGCCTGAGTTATGGGAGCTTTAAGTTTATGAACTGAACCTATACTGGCAACTCTGTACTCTGGTCAAATCGCCCCTTGCCTGATTGTACCTAAGCAACGAGTACCACATAGCCAACATGTAGTGACATATTTGACAATTTCATTAAATGCAAGTTACCTATTGTTACAGAGAATAGTTTGAACGCTGTCGAAGCTGAGCTGAAGGCGTTGGACCTCGACGGAAAAATTAAAACATTGAAGGAGGCCAAACAGAATCATATACGGTAAGAAACTAAGCAATTCCTCCCTGCGACGGTAGTAAAAGTTCGTTAATATTTTGAAGTTTCACATCGACCAGCTTTTGTATTGATTTGCCTACGAAACTAACGTTCCACGGTTCGAATCTGGGTAATAGCATAATATTTCTGTGATGAGAATGAATATTTGTTTCTGATTCTTGGATGTTTTTTTTTTATATATTTAGGCATTTTATTGTATAAAGTGCTGGCTGCTAGATGATGAATAAGGAACCAAAGAATAAATAGAAATAAGAAACGGTCGAACGTAGTTTGAATTGCTTTGGAATAGCGAACGAACTGACGGGTGACGCAGTGAGTTCAATGCGTGTAAGCATGTCTCTGTAATATTAACCCGATGTATAAATAAAGAAGATTAATTCTTTACTTCCACCTGGATCCTCCAGGGTCTACATACATACATTGTCGTCTAGTACACATAACATAAGCCTTATTAAGCTTAATATGTGGCTGCATTATTATTACTTGTCTTTTCCACTCACGGGACAATGGTGTCCCGGACCTTTGGAAGGCGTGCGCGGAGCCGAAGTACCGAGGTACCGAAGTACCCACCGAGTACCACATAGCCAACACGTAGAGGCCCTTTTGACAATTTAATGAAATGCAAGGGGTACACCGAGCGGATGCTGTCCCTGCCCGTGTCATGGGACGCACACAGAGACAGCACCCGCTAGGGACAGGGACTATTGCTGGGTGATGGAATCTAAATGAACCGGACTATTGGGTGAATATGATGGACTAATGGCTGGGCTATTGAGTGAGACAACGGACGTCTGCCTAATAAAACTGTCTCACATTTTTATCTCAGGCATTATTATTACTAATATTAGTAAAAGGGGCATAATCACGTACAATATCTTCATCCTTAGATTTTGACCTTGAGGTTGAAGTTTTTGAGATGGTTTGAGTTAAGGCGAAGGGGTGGGCAAGCTCTTTCCATACAAACTTTGCGCAAGTTTTTCTTCGTTTGTTTTTGCATTCCAGTTACTATTTTTGGTCCATATGCTTATTTTTTTGTTAGCTATGTCTTGATGTCTTTCTTTTTTAATTTTAATTATTATTAGTATTTTATTTTTTTAAATAATGCACAATTTCAACATCAAGTTCTGCGTATATCCAATATGTACCAACAAAAAATAAAATTAAATGTTGTAGTGCCAAAACTAACGCAAAAAACTTGTACAACCTTTGTATGGAGAATGGCTTGCCCTACCCTGCGCCATAAGTTTACTAATGAAAATTGTAAATGTATAAATCAATACTATGGAACTAGATTGATTTACAAATCGAAAATTGTCTCCTAAGAATGCTGTATATATTTTTTAATTGTGCGCTGCCCGCCGTGGTCTCACTGACGTCTCCAATAGAAGACCAGAGCTGGTGGTACGCCAGCTACAAGCTGAGTTGGGACCATTTCGTAACATTTTTCTTTTCTTTATTTGGTGTTTTTTCTACTACTTATCTAATTATTTTTGTCTCGAATAAATGTGTTTTTTTTCCTATATACTAAATTTAATTTATTTTATTCTTAGATGGATGGAGCAATACAAGGAGGAACACAGGGACCTCCACGATGAGGTTGAGAACGTGAAAGATATCCTCACACAATTGCCCGAAGGGTGCTTCAAGAGGATCGTTCTAGAACCTACGGAGAAACCTAAAAGGGCCTCTTTCCGCTAAACGTGGCTGAAGGAATATCTTGAGTGAATATGGTTCGTAAATAAACTGTTTTTGTAGATCAGTCTCGTAGTTAACAGTATCTTTGCTATGGCATTTAAAAAACCGAGGTTTATAATGTACTTTATCAATTATCACTTCATAGACCTTCGGGTAAGGGTCTCAAGTCAAACAGAGTCTTACACAAAAATACCTCCACAGCACCTTAATCTAAAATTCTGTTAATTGTTAATGGTATGTACCAGTTACTTTCCGCTCACAAATAAGCTACTAGAAAAGTTCATTTTAAAATTGGACTTAAGTGCTGTATTAATTAATAATTAAAAAGTAGATATCTAGTTAGCACTTACAACATTCTAGATATCCACACTATGTCTTCTAGCGCCATCTATTTCTTAAGACTAGAAACGAGATCAAAACTAACACAACAAAAGTTTTGATCTCGTGCTAGTAGTGCTTACGTAACTTTATAGATGGCGCTGAACGCAAAGAAATACCACCAAACAGAATAACACGTTCTGAATATACGTATCTATAACTATTTTCGTTACTCATATCAATAAACACAAATTTTCTATTGCTGTAATTTAATCAATTAAGTCATTACAAAGTCAATCACTTAATTTTTACAGAGGTGGTTCATGTTTCTGCCATTGCTCATTTATGTAATTACTTTTTAACCCCAGGGATGTCATGACCCAATTTCAAACCGCTTCTTAGGTCTAATATGAACTTCTTTCAGATTATGAGAAATGAAAGAGAGATAAGAGTTACATTTGTATCGTATCAGAAATAATGCAATCAAAGTGTTGTGGACTGAATGTCTGTTGATATTTGTGTGTGTCTAACACATTTGTGTTATTTGAAAATGTAGTGCTAAAGGTATATTGATAAACATAGACATAGTTAAAGTAAGATAGTAACATACGAGTAAATTATCAGTTCTCAAGTTACTACACTATGTGCCTTACTAATTTATAAAAATAACCTTTAGGTAGCTTTAACGTGTCAAAATAAAATATATCATAATAACATTTATAACACTCATTGGCAAAAAAACTTAGTGATAAGTACAATTTTGCAAAAAAAAAGATTTATTTTTGTCAATATCGCTGTTTGTAACTTAAAAGTTGTCAAATTTGACAAAATATCACTTTAATGAATTAAAATGTCTGATATTATTAAATTTTGTTTTGCGGTAATGATATGTTCCATTTATTCATATAATATAAAATATCTACATTTATAACAATCCGTGGACCAATCCAAAAGTATGTAAGAATTAAAAACAATGTTATGTTTTCTTCATTAAATTATTACTTCTTCTTTAAATCAAATCCATTTTAGCAGACTGTTATTAAAGTTCTTTGGTTTTTATCTGTCACTTTAACTTTTGTGTTTGTTTTTTAGTTAACAGAGGTTTAATAAGTTTTATGAATAAGAGGACTAATAAATAGGTGTTTTGATGTAAACTTTTTTATACAATTGGAGTACTTTGACGTTTTAAATTATCAGTGCCATATTTAAATAAAGCCAGTTGGTCTTATTTGTTTGTTTATTTACTTTGAATGCTGAACAAGTGTGTTATTAATTTAATACATTTGCTAAAATTATATTAAAACTTTGTACTTATTCGATGCATTTTACTGCATTTATCGTTATTTACCGACTTGTAGATTGCTTTGTGCCATAATATGTTTGGCAATCAATTGTAAATATTTGTTTTAACACATAATAGATAATAATTATTAATAAAGAGGATAATTTTAATAAAGCAGCGGAAACTTATGTTACGTTACATAAATACAACTGTAACATTTTTCAAGAATAATCGACATTTCTAATGAGTCAAGTTACAATTGGCAACGATTGTCAGAACAGTTGTCACCTATGTAACACTTCGCTTCTGATCCAGCTGCATAATGAAGATTTTTTAATTGAATCAGAAGATCGCCAAAGACAGAGATGTTTAGGATAAATAATAAGCAATTATGGTCGATTTTTGTTAGTTTATGTATTGTGGCTTATTTATTATATTAAACTATTAGAGTAATTATATGGTTATTTTACTCTACTTCTTTTCCTCCCACAGCGGTATATTTTACGCTACGAACAGAAAAACAACTCCTAAACTGAACGCACATCACATTTGACGTCAGTATATATTAGTGCGTAAACTTTAAATTAGTTAGTATGGGAAAGTCTGAAACTATAAGACATACGAAGATCTTTCTTAGGAACCATGTCATCGAATCTAGTAACAAATAAAACTGCATTCATACATTAAAAAAAACTTGTACACAGCTCGGGAATCGAACCCGGAAGTTTTAAAAAATAATACTAGATATCGATTGTGTAGGTCTTAAGCAGTAAATTTAACTATGCGACATGATGTCTGAAATTTAAAAATGCATTGTTTTAATATCGTTTAATTTATTTTAGTACGGATATATCTATTTTTAAATAGAAATAATGTTAGTTTTATTTTTAAAAACATCCGAGTTTGATTCCGAATTGAGTGCTACTTTCCCGTGTTACTAAAATCGATGACATTGTTTCTAAGAACAGACCTTGGTATGTCTTATAGTTTCAGACTTTCCCATACTGACCGATCTAAATGTTACACCCTGTATACAGGCAATACCATACACAGAAATTCACAAATTGAACAATGTCTACAGGTAGAGCGGCGATCATTTAAAAAACCGGCCAAGTGCATGATGGACAATGAAGGGTTCCATACCTCCTACTACTCCACATTTATAAGCACAATCCTGTACTTTGAATTAAGAAAGGTCGTATCTTCATATGAAACTCACGCTCCTCACATCCGATAACTCTAAAACTATCAACCTATAGAAATCTTAAAGGTTTCCCTGTAATCTTAAAGTAAATAACTGTATTATTCAAAAATGTGAAATAGGCCCTGTTGTTTCGGAGACAAGGGGGATGGTCAAATTTCGTCTATTTTCTTTAGTCACTTCAAAACTATGTATCTTAAATGTATAAAAAATATATATCTCACAGTAACCATTTCAATTAACATGTCACACTAAATCGTTAGCAAAACTTTTATTTTTATTTTTCTAATTTACAGTTAATGTTTTCTCCTAACGTTCCATCACCACTATCATAACAGCCGAAAGACGTCCACTGCTGGACGTAAGCCTCAATTCATATACACTGACGTATGTACGTGGCGAAAATGCCACCTTTATTACCATTCTAATTGCACTAGGTACTATCGATCAAAACATAATTGCTGCTGTGATTGCGTAACGTTTTCAAACGTACGTAAGGTTCATTTTATAGTACATTTGAGAGGCCGGGAAAAAGCAATTCGTAGACAAATTGATTTTGACGGACGACTCGAATTGCCATTCCCTCCGAGGTATAAGTAAAGGTAGTGCTTTCCTCAAAAAATGAAATGAAATTTCAATATAATAAGAAAATCCAAATTATTATTCTTTCTACCATCGCACCGCTCGCCGTCGGCAGGGCATTCATCCTCACACCTTAAAACCTAAATGGTCGCGTACGGTACGGTTTCAGAGGAATTTCCTCCCTCGGACGCTCCGATTGTTGAATGAGAGGTTTGCCTGCCGAGGTTTTCCCGACGGACTACAGTATGGGATTCTTCAAGAATGGAGTGTATAAATTCTTAAAGGGTCGGCAATGCGCATATGACACCCCTAGGAGTTGCAGGCGTCTATAGGCAGCGGTGACCGCTTACCATTAGGCGGGCCGTACGCTTGTAAAAAAAAAAACTAAGGACTCCGTGATAAAAACACGCTGCAGCACTCGGAGACAGCCGCGCGGCCGGAAACAAAAGACGGTCACTTTTGTCGACCTGCTCCTCCAATTTTGTATGAAATTCCACTATGAGCCGCTCGTTTCGCCGCAACCGAAACGTGATACTTCGCAGCGTGTTATAACGAACATATAATCAATATATCATTGCATGTTTGAGTAAATATTCTTTTCTATACTAATATTGACATTTAGATTAACATTAAGTAAGTTTTACTCGTTAAATAATGGAGTTTCTTACTTCATTTCTATTTGGTTGATTCTGGCTTGCCAAAGGATCCGGCATAATCCTTTGGCTTGGATAAAATCCAACGCCATTGGTAGATATTTTTGGCCCCCGAGTGTACATAGACAACAGAATGGCAGACATTTGTAGCTTGCAGTAAGTAGTCGATTCATTCCGCTCGCGCGGGAAATCAGCGCCGGCCGTGCGTGTGTAGGGTGACCACACTTACATTCAGCAGGGTCTAATTCAGGATAAAAAAAACAGTTGAATCCTCTTATTACGACTTAGCGTGTTAGCATATTAATCCAGTCGATATGTCAAGCGAAGGTTAGCTCAGTGTGGGTGGTTTACTTTTAGCAAATTTGATGTTCTTTTACTTTCTCATAGAACGTGGTAAACGTATGAATGTGAATGATGATGATGATGTGAATGTGGTACCTATGTGTCTATGTACCCATATATATGCGCAGAGAATTAAATAAATGTCAGCACAGGGCCTTAGAGGTCACAAACTTAGAATAGTACACCTAGTGTATCTGCATTAATTTCGGATTTTTTTCTAGGAAAATGTTACATAACTGCTGGACTATATAACATTTTACCGCTTTGAACAACCACTTGATAGGTTTTAGGGGTATTCCACGAGAATAAGAAATTGCACTTGCTTACTTAAGGTGGTAGTTTATTGACGTTGATAGGTGCATGTAATTATGTCTAGTTTGAAGAATAAATTACTTTTACTTTTTTTAAGTCATTGTTGGAAGATAGTTGTTACTAAAATGAATAAAGCACGAAAACACATTTCCAATATTTTGGTGTACACTTAGAATGTGATCAGACTAAAACTCGGCTTCCTAGCATCGTCAAAAGTATTAAAAGAAAAGCCTCATGTAAACGACATTCTTGTGAAACGCGTCTTTATAAAGAAAAAAAAAACACTTTCTGAGTATTTAATCATGCAGTCCACCACTCCCGAGGAAAACAAGTAAGAGTTTGAGTAGTTGTATGTACATTAGTCCGATCATACAAGTCTAAAGCTACAGACACATTAAAAGATATGTCCATATAAAGACTGAAACCAAACGCGTAAAAAAAGTTTTGACACAAAATCCAGTTTCACAATTTAGTCTTCAATCGGACACGAAATGTTCATGTTTTTATACAATGATGGTATCCAAAATAAGCAGATATAGAGGCCAATGGACGCTATCTCAACCGTTATTTTGACGCTGCGTGGCTTTTTGATTGCATTTCTGGTCATTCACTACTGTCATCGGTCAACATTATCCGGTCTGTTGTATCCTAAATATTGGCATAGCGTGGGCACCCTACGCGGCAGGGAGCAGTCCCGCGAGTAGCGCAATTTATGGTGCGCTTTCCACTATATCCTTTGTTTTTCGAAGAATTTCCCTCTCCATTTACATAATATGCAGCGTTATGGGGACGGCCTGCGATAAGCACATACTGCTGTGTGTTCTTACCCTTAGAAAAATAAATACATTTACATAGCCTCCCTCGCCCTAAGCATAATAATACCTTCTAGTTCTGTACCTTTGATACTACAATGCCTTCGGGTATTCGTTTTTCTCGATTACAACAAGAATTACAATATAGTTGTATTTGAAAAAAAAAGATTTATTTTTGATTGGGCGTTCCTTTTTTCTAATAGATATTTTACCTATATATGTCCTACCTTTTCTACTCTGTAAAAACAAGAAAATGTTAAAATGTAAAATGCGAATTTCATTGACAAATGCAATAGAAGTTATAATAATTCCCATAATTAAATGACGGCAAGAAGCTTTAATGAAAAACTCATTATAAACGCGTCCCCAACCACGGAGAAAAGAAAAAGTGTTAAACCGACCGACAAACACCTAATTATTAACCACACGAACAAATTTGTAACAACAAAATTGCCAAATAGCTCACTGTCCAGCCGAAATACGAAACTAAAACTATCCCACAACGAAAAACCTCTCCAAGCATCTCCACCATATAAAGTTGACCTCGCCGCTTAAGTAGGTAGCGGCCCAGCGTAGTCCATGCGAATTGGGTAAAGTGGAAAAACAGAGTGGTTAATCTAAAAGTTTGGCTAATTGAGGTAACGAAGTATCTCCCTCAACGTATTAAATCGTGAATTGGGTGAAATCCGCGTGATTATGTATGCTCAGGGGATTGCTGAAAAAGGTGTAAATTTGGCTGTTAAGCTTTGCACAGTTCAAGTGTTTATCGTGTTTTGTATTGTGTCAGTAATTCAAATACATTAATGGACACTACCTGGCTTTGTAATACCATAAACCTATAGTCTCTTGTGTACCCTTGAATGCAAAAGATATGCATCAATAATGGACTTCTACTTTTATTTTAACTATCACTAGTATCACATAAATAGTATAATTTATCAGTAGCCTTATTCGCAATACGTTTCCTTTTATTACATTTCAGAACGATTAGTGATGATAGTGGTATAAGCATAAAAAATATCGGAAAGGAGTATACAATAAAATTCAAATAAATATGTTTTTAGTTCATAAGTCATCCTAAGTGGTAGCAATGACCATATACTCGTATCAAAAATTTCTGACGATCCTAACGTTTAACACTGCAAATGAATAATAAATATCCTCATCTGTCATATAATAAGTTTCTATGTAACTCAGTACAGTAGGTAGGTATGTGGTGTTGAATGGTGATTAAGGTCGCCAGAGCTTCCGAGGACGCGTTGTGTTGAACGTTAGGATGGTATTCCACTCTTCCAATATCTTTGTCCAATTTCTTTGTCCAATCTTTGGTGAAATTTTTGATATATGGTCATTGCTACAATGACCATATATCAAAAATTTCACCAAACACCCCCCGGATTATTATCTCCATATTATAATATGTCATTTGTAATAATATATATAAAATACACAGATAATAATACATAGATTAGGTTCAGCAATTTACCTGAATTTTCTTCCACAGCTCAGATTATGTAACAGATAATACAGCAAATATATATATTACCTGACCAGTCAACGATCCAAATGAAAAAAAGGTTAAAATGTCTTATAAAATCAAATTCAATATGACGTCGATTGCGTTAAATAAATTACACGCCAGTGGGACTAATTAAAATAAAATAAGCCAACAAAAAAGAAAAATGATTAAAAAATGTTAGCCCAATCAAACTGCGCATAAATTGGTGAATTTGGTAAATTTTCGGCTGACTGAAGTTGCCCGGGGTTTTTTTAAACGTGAGTCAAGCGTGAGGCTGCTGTGCATTGCCGGGCCGCAACAAAAAACGAAAAGAAAAAAAGAATAGACATTCCCTCTGTTCGATTTCCAATGAGAAAACTTAACTCGTTTATTTTCAACGACGAATAAAGTCCCAATTCAAGCAAGTATTTTCTGTATTTCCACAGATAGTTTTTTTTTTTAATCTGACGATCCTAACGTTTAACACTGCAAATGAATAATAAATATCCTCATCTGTCATATAATAAGTTTCTATGTAACTCAGTACAGTAGGTAGGTATGTGGTGTTGAATGGTGATTAAGGTCGCCAGAGCTTCCGAGGACGCGTTGTGTTGAACGTTAGGGTGGTATTCCACTCTTCCAATATCTTTGTCCAATTTCTTTGTCCAATCTTTGATCAAATTTCTTTGACAGAGGCCCATTCCACTTAGC
The DNA here is from genome assembly GCA_905163555.1 of Notocelia uddmanniana. Classification (NCBI taxonomy): domain Eukaryota; kingdom Metazoa; phylum Arthropoda; class Insecta; order Lepidoptera; family Tortricidae; genus Notocelia; species Notocelia uddmanniana. The sequence continues at coordinate 71,764,419 of LR991052.1, forward strand.
CAATAACTTTGTTCAAGTTTTTTTTTTCTTTATGCGTAGCCATATTGATTTAACTATCATCGGAATCTTGATCAAATGTCGGGGTCCTATCCAAGTTGGATGAAATCATCCAATTTCTTTGATCAAATGTATATTGCACAAAGATATTGGATGAGTGGAATAGCTCCCTAAGGTACCTGTCTGTTTCTAGCTATTAATACAACGAATTCTCAAATCAAAAAAGTCAGTATTGCACTGAAGTCGCAAACGTCCATAAGCTACGGTGTCTGCCTGCCAGGCCGCAGCTTGTTAGCCGACTATCGTCGTATATGAAAGCTCGATATATTTATATAGCGTTTTACGTTTTGTCGGTAACGACCGTCGTCATCATCATTGACAACAAAAGCAAAGATAGATTTAAAAAAGGTACATTATTGCTGAGACCGGGAAAAAGAAATTGGCGGACAAGTTGATTTTAACGGACGACGCGAAGTGGAGTCTTTCAATACCAATAGGTACGCGTCCACGAATATAAATGGTGGTGCTAAAAGTGCAACAAAAACTGGCAACCGTACTTGTCTTCTCGAAGATCTCACGGCTCGTAAATAAATATACCATACGATAAAAAAAATGGTGTGGTTCTCAAAAAATGCAGTGCAATTTTAACTTATATGAAAACTCAAATAAAAAATTAAGAATTAAGGATTCAGTAATAAAAACACACGTTGCAACAGCCGTAGTCGCCGCGCTTATATCGTGATGATATATGTGATTATCAAACAACTTTAAGCTCAAAACGCACAGAGCGGGCGCGGCGCGGTGCTGGGCGGAGGCGGTTTACACTTGTGTTCTTCCGGAAACTGTCGACTGTCGATTGCTGCTTCATATGCCACACACGTGCCTCCGCTCCACCGCGCTACCGAGTACCGCGCGGTTTTCCGGTGTGACGCACCCCGGACCCAGCAACGACGCCATACCACACTCTGTGCGTTACAATCATAAAAGCCAAGAATCAATATAGTTTGGTAATCTAGTCAGATCGGCGTTACAAAGAACGCAATATGTTTCATTGCACGGCCTTAGGCAGGCGATAGGGGTTCATATTTTCTAAAGAAAGTACGGATCCCTAAAAAAATAATTAGACCGCTTCGCCCTAATGAAATTGTAACGGAGGGGCGAACTTCGGTATAAGTGTCGTAAAAAGGTAAAAAAAAATTAATCCCCTGTCATGCATATAATTGTTTGAGAGTTGGATGAAGCTGTAACTTCCGCTGTAAATTGTATTAATTAAATATAATATAACTACTGAATAAGCATGCGCAATGTGGGTACCGTTAGCAGCAGAACTCTTTAAGCAATATAACACGTTCTGAATTATAAAGCCATTTTGAGTTCTATGCCCTCGTAGATACTTCACTACACTACAGAAACAAAATGTCACTATATATAGATAAGAATAAGTTTATTGCCTTATAAAAAGTTATAAACAAAAAATACTAACAAAAAATAACTGTTAACAATTTAGAAAGCGGCAAAAGGAACACATTCAGCTACTGCTGGCGGCCCATATTTGTACCACCAGCGCTGGTTTTCAATGTGCCCCTAACTCGGTCTAGCCGATCATCAATTTATCATCATTAACCTAGCGTTATTACCAGTACAGTTGCATCCTGAAGGATGCCCGGGGTCAGCTACCTAATCCCAAGAATGGGTGTAGGCACTAGTTTTTACGACAGCGACTGCCATATGACTTTCAAACCCCAGAGGGAAACTAGAGCTTATTGGGATTAAAAAAACTAGGCCTTATTGGGATTAGGCTTGTCAAGTGAGTGGGCAACTTGACTGTTAGAAGTTCTCAAGCCGCCCGAAGGCTTCTAACTTGGCTTAACGACTGCTGTCATAGACAGCAGCCGGCTTAGCGTGCCTTCCAAAGCAAATAATAAATAAATATCATCAATTCATCACAGTATTCATTATTTTTAAGAAAAAAAACCGACTTCAGTGGGGGAGGCCGGTGAAAGATTATTATACTTAGATGGTGCACTCTTAGATTCCATACAATAAAATAAAAATGGCTTTAAGTATGTTTATAATGGTAGAAGACTAAGTACCCTCAATTACTCATGGAATCATGGAAAAACCTTGTTTGATTGACAAACAAAACGAAGAGAACAATTCGCCAAACGTGAACTACGCGTCGTTGAAGAGTTCCGTTCTGATCATCATCAGCAGTTCCACTTCATCAAATGTCACTTTTATGAATGAAAATGCTTGATTAGTTCATGAAAATACTAAAATCACTATTTGTGTGCATTCACATTTGAGTAGTTCCCTCGATTCCTAATGGGTCCCATCATCAGAACTCGAGCATGTCAAAAATCAATGGTGAAAATAGAACTTGCTTAACAAACACAGCTAGAAGGACAAATCGCCAGACGTGAACTTTTCGTCGTTGAAGAGTTCTGTTCTGATCATCATCAGCAGTTCCACTTCATCAAATGTCACATTTTTGTATGATAATGCTCAATTTGTTGATAAAAACACAAAAATCACTAAATGTTTGCCTTTAAGATTTGAGGAGATCCCTCAATTACTCATGGATCCCAACATCAGAAATCGAGCATGACAAAAATTAATTGTGAAGATGGAACTTGCTTAGCAAACACAGCTAGGAGGACAAATCGCCAAACGTGAACTTTTCGTCGTTGAAGAGTTCTGTTCTGATCATCATCAGCAGTTCCACTTCATCAAATATCACATTTTTGTATGATAATGCTCGATTTGTTGATAAAAACACAAAAATCACTATATGTTTGCCTTAAAGATTTGAGGAGTTCCCTCAATTCCTCATGGATCCCATCATCAGAACTGCGTTTTGACAAAAACGGGACCAATTTGGTTATATATACTTTCAATTAAAAAAAGAATTTTCCAAATCGGTTCAGAAATGACGGAGTTATGGAGTAACAAACAAAAAAAAAACCATACAACCGAATTGATAACCTCCTCTTTTGAAATCTTGAAGTCGGTTAAAAAGTACATCTGAAGTAAGGGATGTTTTCAGGGCTTAACAGTTATGTTTTTTGGCTCGCATTTTTGTCTTTTGTGATGCTGATGTGCTAATTGTAGTTAAGTTCCATACAAACATTTTGTCAAGCCTACAGTGAACCGAATACGAAATATCTCCTATGTTGCTTGAATAAGCCATAAGTATATCTAAACCTAATAATGCACTATCGTATAAATACCATTAAGAGGGCGCAGGACGCTCGGTTCTCCATAGAAACGTATTTATCCTCTCATTTTAAATCGCCATTCTAGAATAACATGAAACTTTGTAAACACAATGGGATCTGGCATATCTAGGTCGAAAATTAGTTTCTGTTGCTAGAAATTGTAAAAGAAAAAATAAATATACAGCGGTTTTTTGAGTTTTTTACGGCTTGTATGAAAACCTCAATAATCGCTGTTTTTTTTCTTTATTATAATTTCAAGCAACAGAAACTAATTTCCGACCTAGATATGCCGGATCCTATTGTGTATACAAAGTTTCATGTTATTCTAGCATGGCGTTTTAAAATGAGAGCCTTAATACGTTTGTATGGAGAACCGAGCGTACTGCGCACTCTTAAATGTACAATATCCAAGCTGAATCTAATTAATCCTATCAAAACCCTCTTGACATAACAGCTATAATCTCTACAAGTTTGTAAGTAACCGCCCGAAAGCCTGTATCCCAGTTCATTTTCCACAAGCGAATTTGAAACTAATTGTTCAATCCTTACATACTAGAATTACACGAACGTTCACAAGGTTTTATGTCGTTTTGTCAATAGGCTGATAAATTCTTAGGTAGTCCACTTTGGTCGGAAATGAATTTTGCCTGGTTTCATAAGCGGCTTATGTGTAGAATCCTGAAATCGAACCTAGATTTGCTAAGTACGGGCATTTGGGTAGGAATACTCAAATCTAGACTGTAATTTGGATTTGAAATAAAGTTAAACCAGTACTCCGCACTGACTCAATCATTAGCCATTACGCAAAAAGTTGAGGTTTTTGAGCTAGCAACGCCATCTAGTTCATGTAATCGTAACGAACGCGATACGAAGACACCACCAGATATGAGAGTAAAGTAGATCCCGTCAAAAACATAAATGTGAAAATGGTAGCCAAGTTCAATATGCGATGCGTGGTTGTCGTCTGCCTCGACAAAAGAATGGAGATCTAAATGGGTGCCAAGTTCCGTAGATTCTCTGAAAGGTGCCAAGCCTAGCACTAGATTGTTAATAGTAAAAAAAATACTGCGGCTTAATGCATTTTGAGCTTTAACTTGGCAGTTTTCTTAAATATCCAATAGCTTTCATGATATTATAACATACTGCATAGAAAGCTGCCAAGTTAAGGCTCAAAATGCATTAAGCCGCAATAAATTTGTTAATAAATGACGGACTTCTGAGGTAAAAAACGTAAATAATAATAATAAAACTGAAAATATCGCTGTTTTCTGATGTACACACACAAATACCAAGCTGAATGCCAGATTTCACCTTTCTAGGTCACCTGGAAGTTGGTTAGGTTTTTGCTTACTAGTCAGTCAGTCAGTCTAAAGGATCTTAATATATGTACAATTTTTTTTTTTGTTGTTAAATAGATTTGGAGGGGTCAAAAGTGGGTCCAAACGATTCGTGTAAAATAACACACGGCTGCTGTCCGCCAGTTCCTGGGGTAAGCTTGGCTGGACCCACTGCCGCGTGACGAGATCTGCTCATTTAAGTTGAACGTTTTCTGTATATCTGATCTATACTCTCTAATGCACAAATCAGTCAATTTGAGAGAGATAGATAAGTGATATCTGTCACTGTCTCCGTTTTCATAACTGCAAATTGTACTGAACTGACGTTTGTCACGTTTAGGTTTGTATGAGATTTGACATTTTGGTGTGCCTTTAAATGGAGACAGTTCGCAAAAGTTGAATAAAGGCAGTACTATCTATCTATACCAAATATAGCTTTCTAGAAGTAACGGCGGTAGCTCCGTAGCGACATATGGACGCATAGACGGATGGACGGACATGGCGAAACTATAAGGATTCCTTGTTTACTACGGAACCCTAAAAAGCTAGTCTATTTAGTTTTCCTTTTGCACGCCTCTGGTAGGCTCTCTGCATGGCATTATGCCAGCTAGGTGGATATATAGAGTTTTCTTTCACAATACCTAAAGTTTTGAAAGAAAAGAGCCAACATAGACAACTTCGAAGTTGCACTGAAAGAGCGTTAGTGATGGGCACTGTCGATAAGCTATATCGATAGTATGATATTTGTTTTTTTTTAAACGCGATTATTGTTAACAAGCTTACTACGTCTTATGGTAACCTAACACGCTTGGGACCAGCGCTTTGACCCGTTATCATTTGAAGGATTCGTTGTGCTGACAGCTAAATAACCCAGTCTCAACAGTGCGTCCTCGGAAGCTCTGGTGAACTTAAGGATGATTCCCACTAGACCGTTCCGCATCCGGGCCGGGCCGAGACAGGGCTGCTTCCGAGCCTCGGCCGTAGCTACGTCGGCCGTCAAACGTTTTCGTTGACCAAAGAGCGGCCGGGCTGCTTCCGAGCGTCACCGGGCCCGGACGAGACCCGGCCGTGCAACGGCCGGCGTCAGGCTGTCATAGAAAACAGGCCGGCCCGGACACGGAACGGCCTACTGTGAATCATCCTTTACTCACCACTAGAAAAACAAAGCGTAGGATAAGTATTATCATTGTAGTAAGTTCATGTTTGGGAAAAAGTGACTGACCGTCGAGTTTGTTACGGCGTTTCTTCTCTCGTCTTCTTTTTCAGAAACTCTAGTCGATATTGACTTGTAAAGGTGCCATTACGTCCTACTTCCAGAAGTTCTTTTATTTATTATTTCAATACCCAGAGATGTGAATAGTGCGGAAAGTTTATTTAATGTTTTATGTGCTCACTATTAGTTACTTAGCGCTTGCGTCATTCGCTAGGTTTCTCTCGTGGTCATCTTTTAGTGTTCCATACCAAAATAGGCCTCCTCGTAAGCCCCAGCGTACTTGTACTTACAAGTACGAATTGACGATAGTACTTCAGACCTGACATTTTATATGCATAGCATAAATAACTAGTTAACCAAATACAAATTGCGTTAAAAACCATAGACGTACTGACTAAAACAAATGGCAAGAATTTATACAAAATGGAAAAAATCGTGCCTGGGTCATGCACTACTATTTTTTTTTTGTACTTGGTATAGTACATTCGGCAGATATCACTACCACTATTATAAAAACACAGGGCTTACGAGATTAAGGATGATTCACAGTAGGCCGTTCCGTGTCCGGGACGGCCCGTTTTCTATGACAGCAAGACACGGCCGCATTTGGTTAAAACATACGTTTTTCTGCCGATCTAACAACCCGGCTCTGATGCAACCCAGTTTCGGCCTGGGCCGGAAACGGAACGGCCTAGTGGGAATTATCCCTTATGCGATCACTCCGTATCTTGTCCATCTTTCACATGCAGTTTTTAATAATATGACTTGAATGGGTACAAATAGTGAAGTAAAATTCAAATAATAACCACATACCTTAATGTCCGATTCCCGGGATTATTTATAAAAAATCCCGGAATCCTATTCACATTCGAAAAAATTCCGGGACTCGAAAATTTGTATGCGCGTATCGATATCCGACTGACCACTACATAGTCCCATCCTTGTTCATGAAACTTTGATCGCTGCGCCTCATTACCAGTTTTTTCGAGTGAATACTTCAGCAGGCATGCCAGTGATTTTCCCGACGCTTTGCGGACTCCGTACCAACAAACAAATGCACTTACACGACAAACCACACCACCTTAACACGACTACGTAAAGACTAGTTTACTTAAGCATTAACTTTAGTAACAGCAAACGTAAAAGAATGGGGGCACATCACGCGATTGTACTACTTCAACGCTACAAAGTTACATTTGCGGGTGCCCTAAGACTGCACTAATTTAGTCTAGTAGTTTCTTTGTTCTGTTAAGCGATCGAAGCGCCTTTATGAGCCGTAAATATGAGTTTGTACCATGAACGATCAAATTTAACATTTTTGTTTTGGTCTTTTTGATGATAATTGGTTTTTACTACATAATTTTTACGGCTATTACTAGGATATTAAGGTTATTAGTAATAATTGATTTAGATTTTTATTGCTGATTTTATTCCTCTAGTGGTAAAATATCCTAAAATTAATTGCTCAATGCCTCGCTGTAAAGGTACAAACGTTGGGCTTTGTCTTAAAGCTCCGGGATTTCTAGTGCAGGAAATAAAGAAAATCCGGGAATTTTCACATTAAAAATGGCTGTACCTAATTTTAAGACACGGTTGAGAATTTATATAAGGGCCTTGTCTGTAAGCCCCCACGCAAACCAATAGTGTATGTCTATCTGTGGCAGCGTATGGATGGTTCTTGATTAAGTTTGGTAGAAATAATAGCAGTCGTCTACAAGGATATATTCAGCTTTCATTATTGGTATTAATGACAGGATCTCAGCCAATATTGAAGCAAAATTTTATATTTAGTTAAAAAAAATATACTTTTCCCCCTAAATGGGGGTTATATTTAAATCAGCTTTTGTGTTGGATTTTTTGCTTCGTACTGGGTTAGAATAGTACCACCCCCTTTCTTTACTTAGATGTCGTAAGAGTCGACTATGGAAACCAGGTTATACTGTGTTGTGGGCGATGGGCTAGCAACCTGTCACTGCAATATCACATTTTCTCCATCTATAAACCTATAATTGCTAAATGTGATTGATTGATTATTTTTTGTGTGCTCTGCCTACCCCTTTCGTGAATATAGGCGTGAGTTTATGTATGTTTTTTTATTAACTATCATTTCAGTTTTGGTACGAAACTCTAAACTAACATAAAAGTATAATACATAAATTTAATTTAATATTTCTGTTGAGAATTTTACTTTAACTCCGAAACTATGCGGTTCAGCGTCCGATCTGTCTCAAGGCTCGTATAATCTTATATATCTGTCGTATGTACATACAAGTATCCTCAAAGCGATGTATTAATCAGCATGTATAGACACGCACAATACGTGGGCGGGCAACCCAGTGAGCAAACATTAGTGTTCCAATTAGACTGGTTCTATTAGATTAGCCAATATTGTTTGTTGGACAATAGAAGCCCAATCTGAATACGAATAGTAGGGAAAAGATGTGATTAACAGACGGGATACTCGATCGTAAATATTATTATACTAAACTCCTTGTCGGTACCATTGTTCCCTGTAAACTATAACCTTATGGACGATTCACACCAAACGGGCAAGTCGGCGCGCACGCCACCAGAGTCAAAGGAATTCGAACCCTCACAGAAGCTAGACTTCGTATCCAAACGGCAGCGGCAGAGCCGGCCAGCTGCCCGCAACCCATTCAAATACGAAATTCATCCTAGACCACAACATCGCTTGCCAACAGGTGATTTGTGATCACTGGTCAAGCGCATACCTATCCAAAGTAAAAAAAAAAACAGTTCACCTCAGCCGCACGAACATGTCGCTTTTGCTGCTTGAAACCAGTGAGCAAAATGCAATTTTGCTGCGAGCGTTTAAACAACTGGGGTGCTACCGTGAACTTCGAAAATCGAACTTCGTATCGTACCGTCCCTTTCTGTCATATAGTGTATAACACGAGAGTGAAAGAGACGGCACGACACGAAGTTCGATTTTCGAAGTTCTCGGTACGCCCTCTGTTTTCATATCGTAGGTTAATCGCAGGTCATCTTTTCAAACTGCGGGGTGTAATACAAACTTGGAACATTTAAACTTCATTCTCTCTGTCACTACTCCTTTGCGTTATATGTTCTCGCTGCTGAGGTGAAAAGTTGCATATATACTATATATGTATGCATGCTATGACATGAGGTGTCTTTGAGTCCCCTGCTACGCTCAAGATTCTAATTAAGAATCACTCGTATCGCTCGTGATTCAATTATAGAATCTTTCGCTTGCTCGGGACTCAACATCAACACTCGCAGCAAAAATCTACTTTGCTCTCGTGTTGAACAAATAACTATTTCTTGACAATGCAGCTTATAAGATACATTATATTATTTATTGATTGACGACCTGTTTAGCCTAGTTGGTAGTGACTCTGCCTCCGAAGCTAGAGGTCCCGGGTTCGAATCCCGGTCAGGGCATTTATTTGTGCATTTTTCACGGATATTTGTTCTTGCGTCTTGGATGTTTTCTATGTATTTAAGTATGTATTTATCTATATAAGTATGTATATCGTCGTCTAGTACCCATAGTACAAGCTTTGCTTAGTTTGGGACTAGGTCGATTTGTGTAAGATTGTCCCCCAATATTATTATTATTGTACGTCTTTTCCATATCTCGGGACCATGGGGTCCCGGACCTTTGGAAGGCGTGCGTGGGGCCGAAGCCAACAGCGCAGAGGCCCTTTAAGACAAACATAATCTAAAAGTTAGGGATAAACATACATTTATTATTATTATTCACCTTATTTATTTCTTTTTCTTAGGTTAGATTTTTTACAATAAATTTATCAAATGTAAAATATAAAAATACACGTACAAAGTATAAAAGCATTATAAAAAACCTAACCTAGAGTGCCGCCGGCAGCGAGGCGGGCCTAAGCTACCGGTGGTTAGGGCGACAGAGAGAGGAACCTCCGGACTATCCGCGCAGTGTCCAGGAGTACCGCCTTCTGTATTTGACCCTTGACCCAGCCATCTAACGAGAGTCTCTTGAGATGTTGGTCGAGACTCTTTCCTATTAGACCGTTCACAGAGACATTATTATTATTATTGATGGTAAATTTTGCATTTTTTTCTAGATATGTTTTTTGTTCTACATGAGGCTTGAACTCACTTTTTTTTAATTTGCCAAGAAAAGGGTTAATCGCGTCTGCGAATATCTAGTCTTTTATTGATACACCACAAGGGCGCCCCCGGCTGGCAAACATGGTCTGCGTTTGCCGCCCCCGTCACACACACGTACATAGGAGTCTAAAATATGTATACATTTTTAATCTTATGTCTTAGCAATAAGAATAAATTTATTTATTTAGAACCATACAAGTCTTATATGTACTTAACAAAAACATGGATACCCGGCAGGTATCTCGGGACTTAGCATTCCGCCTTACAAATGAGATAATTGTGATTATATATGCACAGGTAAACCAGTTTCGAGACGTTTTTGCATCTGTAGTAGTATTTGTATATTTACAAGGACACACGTACACGTTGACGTGCACAGACACAAGTATGTGTGTGTGTGAGGCTGGCTACAGAGGTTACAAGTACAAATGCAAAATGGTCTCGAAAGTAATTTACCTGAAATACATTTTAGGACTTTAATTAATAATAATAATATAATAATAATAATCATTTATTTTTGTACTTAACTTACAAACAATAAACATAAATAGCAAAAATTCATCTTGTTTGTACAACGACGCCTAAAAGTAGTGGTCGATAGTTCCGACCCCCGAACTAGGTGGGAGACCTGTATCTCAGGGGCTAGAGTTATCTCTTCTTCAGTGTCAGCTAACAGAAATACAGTTCGGACAATATTCATTATCATTGGAGATTAAATATTAGTATTAGTAATACTCTCCAACAAACTGTATATACAGTTTGGCGATCAAAATGTGTATGCCTACTGTAATTTTATATCCTGGGCCAATAAATAAATCAATAAAAACCTAAAAAAAAGTACTCAGAAATTCAATGAATACTAATCTAACAACAATATTAATTGTGTGTGCGTGTGTGTATGTGTGCGCGTGTGTGTGTGAATGCATGTGTTGGAGGAAGGAAGTATTCAATCCAGCAAATATGACTCTAATTTTTATAAATTAAATTATTATTTTTTTCGTTTTTATAATTTTTGAGTCACTGAACTTTGAAATGAAAATGTCCGGGTTTTTTTCATCTTATTATGTAGGGCATGCAATTTCCCGGGAAATCCCGGAAATTCCCGGGATTTTGAATAGGAATCGGTACCGAGACTGCAAACCCTATTTATGTAAGTGGTTTCATCTTATTAAAAATTAACTTAAAATAATTGACATATTTTATCTTTCACGATACGCCTTAGACACTTAATAATAGAGGTCAAATAAGAAGTGTATTGGGTACTAAGGTAAGGTGTCATGGATCGGGAAGATCAACTTATATTCAGCTTCTCAGATTCCTTGGAAGATCGAATCTTGACAAAACAGGGATAGATTGTAAACGGCTTTAGAATTGTGCCGAATACGGCCGATTTTGTAAAAATAAACTCAACAGGGAACTGAGACAATTCGTCTTCCGAACTCTACCATAAGAATAAACTGTAAACAAATCTTAAGAGGGCGCAGTACGTTTGGTTCTCCATACAAACGTATTTATGCTCTCATTTTAAAACGCCATGCTAGAATAACATGAAACTTTGTATACACAATGGGATCCAGCTTGTCTAGGGCGGAAAATAGTTTCTGTTGCTTGACATTATAATGGCGAAAACTACAACGATTATTAAGGTTTTCATACAAGCCGTAAAAAACTCAAAAAACCGCTGTTTTTTTTTTTTTTTCAATTTCTAGCAATAAAAACTTATTTCAGACCTAGGTATGCCGGATTCCATTGTGTATACAAAGTTTCATGTTATTCTAGCATGGCGTTTTAAAATGAGAGCCTAAATACGTTTGTATGGAGAACCGATCCACACCGATCGTACTGCGCCGTCGTAATACTTTCTTTATTAGCGCTGGTAGTAGATTAAGGCTGCGTTGCACCGACTTACGATCACAGACCGATCAACGTTAAATATGGCGCCGGCAGCTGTCATCCCATAGAAACTTGTCAAACTTTCCATACATTCAGATTTTAACGAACATTACAGCATTCGAGCTTACGATTACAGACGGATTGGTGCAACCCGGCCTAAGGCGTAAGACGTTGATCAGTCTGTGATCGTAAGTCGCAGACTGATCAAAAAGCAAGAGAGAGGGTGTTATAATTATAAGTTTAATATGTGTAACTGTGTATGTGTGTGGGTAAGGACCAAATTTTTGGACCACATTTAAGACTTTTAATTCACTTCTATTCTCTTCTATTCTTTAGACTTTTAATTGAAAACATTTTTCATAATATTTATACAGGTAACTTTCGTGTGAAAACGGAATCAATTAAATTAGACGAATGATAACCCTTAATGATTGTACAAATATTGCTAGCAAAGTACCAAACCCAACCCCCATGAACCCCCCCCCCCCCCCCCCCCTTACAAATCTTACAATGAATATCACGTATTTTCTTGACGGTAGAAAGAGCCCCAGCTACAGTCGCTTAGTTACTAGGTAATAACTCACACTCACTCACTACTCACTTGGGATCTAGTTCAATATATTACTTTTTATTAAGTACTTTTTATTACTTTTTATTAAATTATTTTTTAATAAGTAAAAAAAATCTATTACTACATAAATATAGATACAAATTAAACATTAAAATTATGAATAATAAAACAATAAAAATACTACTTACTATACTTATAAATAAACTACTTACATATTACATATAACACCCCACCCAGTCCACCCGCTTGAAGCATGGTCCCTAAGACGGCATTGCCTCTTTGCACCTCCAGATTAAGCCGCTGGGCAAAAGTGAGCACTTTTGCCACACATTTCCATGGCAACTAAAGTGCCAAATAAAACATGGACATAAAAGTTAAAGTAAATGAATTATTTTCTAGACGGTAGAAAGCGGAAGGGCCCAGCCATCGGCACCTAAGTGCCATACCTGGTTGCCAGCGCCGAATAAATCAACGGAGAACCCCTATATCTGGGGAACGCGACACTAAATCTCCCTTATACTACCCTGTTTGATTACCGGCTATGGATGTGGGGGTTATGATCTCAGGACTATCGGTGTTTCACATAAATAATAGTAATTAAATATAAGTTGCATTTGGGTAACTAGCTCTTTGGGTGACTTTGAGCCTTCTTATGTGGCCCATAGTGAGCGACCACGTTGGACTGATGACCTGGTAAGGGTCGCGGGTGTCCGCTGGTTGCGGGTGGCGCAGGACCGTGCATTGTGGAAGTCTTTGGGTGAGGCCTATGTCCACCAGTGGATGTCCTTGGGCTGATATGATGATGATGGGTAACAAGGTCCGATTTTCCCACTTTGTTATATTCATGTTTTCTGAAGTGAGGTCATCCACTTAAAACAACAAACAATAAACAATTCCATAGAGTGGGTAACCACAAATTAGGACACAAATACACCACCTGACACTCCACCACCACCACCACCATATCAGCCCTAGGACGTCCACTGCTGGACATAGGCCACAACAAGAACATTACCTGACACTCAACAAGAACATAATATTCTCAAGAAAACCACGGGATACCAACTCCACCTATTCAACAAGGAATAAGGTTTATCAATATACATACAATGATCTTCTTGCCTTTGTGACTGGTTAGCGTTTTCGAAAACAAAAGCACATTATAGGATTCTATTGATACACAATTAATAATTAACAAAAAAACACCGACTCCAAACTTTGCCAGACCCCATCCTCCTGCTATATAATTTGAAGAGTTCCTTCGATTTTACCCTGCTTACCCCATTCTCTTGGTATATAATATGGGAAGTTCCTTCGATTTAGCCTTACCCCATCCTCTTGCTATATAATTGACGAGTTCCCTCGATTTTTCCAAGATCCCGTCGTCAGATCCAGACTTGGTGACAATGGGACCAACTAGAAAACATACCCCTTCGAACAAAAAAATATTTTTTGAAATCGGTCCACTAGTCTCCGAGTAATCGGTGAACATATATAAAAAAAATATTCGGGCGAATTGAGAACCTCCTCCTTTTTATGAAGTCGGTCATAAAGGCGTGAAAAGGTTTCTCACTGGTCAGCAACGCGCGAGTGATGCCCCTAGTGTTGCAAGCGACCACAGACGACGGTGACTTACCATCAGGTGGGCTGGCAGATTGTTGGCCACTGACGCGGTAAAAAAAAAAATTGAGCGGGTAGGCGAGGGGCACGGCAGCGGTGAGAGAGTAGGACGCCAGCCCGCTACAAGAGCGTCACAATACAGTCAACAGCAAAAGTAGGTTATCATTTTAGTACCTTATCACTTTCACCACTTTGACGCATTCCAACTGTCGCAGTATTGGTACGTTAGTGCGACAAAGTACTAAAATGATCGTCTACATTTGCTGTTGACAGTACCATAGACCTGTTGTCGCGGGATCGGGGTAACGCGATGTGGAATCCAGGGCCAGATGTTTATTTATTTATTTATTTCTTTCTTTCTTTCTTTCGTACAAATGTTTACATGGCCTTACAGTTAACCCAATGCGCCATGAAACTTAAGCTTATAAAAATATCTATTTAGGCTACGAAACGGCGTGGCCCCGTTGCATCGTCGTCTCCGGTGTAGGGGGATGTTAACTCTGCTTTTGTTTATTTATTATTTCAATTTTATGGACTAGTGCTGGAATAAATTATTTTCATTCATTTCATTACAATGGAAGGTCGTGGATTCTCGGCTCGGATTTTAAATAACTTATATAAGTAGTTATTGAAATAACATTAGATATTTAACAGTGTGTGAAAACGGGAATACATCTGCGAAGAAAATTCAAATGTGTATACAAAGTGCGGGTTGGGGCCGCACTGGGCTAGCGTGGGAAATAATAATTGACCGAGCGAGCGCAGCGTCTCCGTTTCAGCTTTCGACAAAAATTTTCGTAAGTCTGTAGGTCTGTCTGTCCGGATGGTCTCCTCTACAGGTCACATTTCTCAACCGATTCTCGTGAAATTTTGTGAGAAGGTTCGATAATTATGTAGATTTTTTTTGTCGAGTCAGTTTTTGGAAATTTCGATTTTTTTTGCGAGGTCTACAGCACACTAGTGTGTAATAATGTTTGTTTCAGATATTCATCCATATATTGTTAGTACATTGGCAATTATATGTATACTACTTGAGGTAAGCCCTTTATTCATAAACGTTCATCAAGCCTCTATTAGTTAACAAGCCGCTAAAGTTGGTTTGCCTTTATCTGTCACTTTGACATTTATGTTTGTGAGAAAGGGACAAAACAACTTTTAGTTAACAGAGGTTTGTTAAGTTTTATGAATAAGGGGGTATATCTATGGTTCGTTAAGGCTCAGCCAGTGTCTCCGGACTGGACAGTCCGATCGGTTTGCGACTGTGTTCAGGAATGCGTACGTTACGACGTCCGTTTTGATCTACATATACAGGATGTGGCCTGTAATAGGAGCAAAAAATTTAAAGGCAGCTTCCTTAAAGCATCTACAGTAACCTCTTGTGTCCAAAAAAAATATCTTTTTTCACTTGGGATAAATTTTGATCTAAAGTTATGAGCTTCAAGTAATGGATCTTGGCACCACGAGATTATAGCGCGGCAGTCACTGCTGATATTCAGGTAGCATCTAGTTTTGACTCATAATCTTTGTTGCATTTTTGGTTTAAAAGGATATTTTAGGGACTTTACATTTTCTTTTGTGTTTTTTAAATAAATAGTTATTAATATAGTAAGTATAGTAAAAAAGCACTTATAAGCTATATTTGCGAAATATATATATATATTATTATTAAAACCATTTGGGAATAATTGCTGGAGAGCTCAATAGTGTACCGTTTAATTTTTTGCTCCTATTACAGGCCACACCCTGTATATGTTGTAATACGTAACGAAAGCTAACGCACTTATATACAGTCTAAATAGTATTCATTAACTAAAATAATGTGTAATAAATTACGTAAATTGGATTGACCAAGCAAACCCTCACGATAAATAATAATCCAAGGGGTATCCAGAGGTTATAGGGATGACTTACGGTTGCATAATTAAGTATACTGTGTGTATAAATAGTTGTGGAAAGTGCAACTTGCTAGCTTTTGCTCGCAACTTCGTCTGTGTTGAACTAGTTGTCGATTTAGAGAAATATTTGCTATTATATTATTTCAGGCGCAATCATAATTATTGCTGTCACATATAACTTCTGCCCTCCTTTTCACCCTCTTAAAATATGATTTTTGGATTTAAAAGCTTCCTATGTACTTTTTGAGGTTTTAAACTATCTTGATTCCAAATTTCATTTGGATCCGTTAAGTGGTTTAAGCATGAAGTGACAAACAGACAGAGTTACTTAAATTAAAAGAAAGATTATTCTCCTTTAATAAATATTTTCGCTTAGTATGTGTGAGTAGTGACTATATGGGAAAAGAGTGCGGTAATCAGCAGATTACGTGCATATGTCGAAACTTTAAAGAGCTATATGTACTGTAAAACGTTGTACGATACACGTGCGAATAGGTGATTCGCAACTCGTGTCGATTTAAAACACTCCCTTCGGTCGTGTTTTAATTTATCACCACTCCTTGCGAATTTCCTATTTTCTGCACTTGTATCGTAATGTACTATTAAAACTTTGGTAGTTAATCCTGCTGCTTCAATTTAGATAGCTTAGTATATAGTCCAATAATAAAATGTATCCTATTCAGTTTACGGGTGAATACAGCGGCAGTCAAACCTATACAGATTGGGCCACTGTGACGGTTATTTATTTTTGTATTTTTCTTTAACGGTAAATATAACATATTTAAAAAAAGTAAGATATTTTTTCACGTATATGAAGTACCAAATCAATATTTAGGGATAATCTTACCCAAAACGACTTAATCCCAAACTAAGCAAAGCTTGTATAATGTTAGAAACTTAAGAGGGCGCAGTACGCTCGGTTCCCCATACAAACGTATTTATGCTCTCATTTTAAAACGCCATGCTAGAATAACATGAAACTTTGTATACGCAATGTGATCCGGCATACCTAGGTCGGAAATTAGTTTCTGTTGCTAGAAATAGTTAAATAAAAATAATACAGCGGTTTTTTGAGTTTTACGGCTTGTATGAAAACCTTAATAATCGTTGTATTTTTTCTCCATTATAATTTCAAGCAACAGAAACTAATTTCCGACCTAGATATGCCGGATCCCGTTGTGTATACAAAGTTTCATGTTATTCTAGCATGGCGTTTTAAAATGAGAGCCTAAATACGTTTGTATGGAGAACCGATCCACACCGATCGTACTGCGCCGTCGTAATACTTTCTTTATTAGCGCTGGTAGTAGATTAAGGCTGCGTTGCACCGACTTACGATCACAGACCGATCAACGTTAAATATGGCGCCGGCAGCTGTCATCCCATAGAAACTTGTCAAACTTTCCATACATTCAGATTTTAACGAACATTACAGCATTCGAGCTTACGATTACAGACGGATTGGTGCAACCCGGCCTAAGGCGTAAGACGTTGATCAGTCTGTGATCGTAAGTCGCAGACTGATCAAAAAGCAAGAGAGAGGGTGTTATAATTATAAGTTTAATATGTGTAACTGTGTATGTGTGTGGGTAAGGACCAAATTTTTGGACCACATTTAAGACTTTTAATTCACTTCTATTCTCTTCTATTCTTTAGACTTTTAATTGAAAACATTTTTCATAATATTTATACAGGTAACTTTCGTGTGAAAACGGAATCAATTAAATTAGACGAATGATAACCCTTAATGATTGTACAAATATTGCTAGCAAAGTACCAAACCCAACCCCCCCGACCCCCCCCCCCCCCCCCCTTACAAATCTTACAATGAATATCACGTATTTTCTTGACGGTAGAAAGAGCCCCAGCTACAGTCGCTTAGTTACTAGGTAATAACTCACACTCACTCACTACTCACTTGGGATCTAGTTCAATATATTACTTTTTATTAAGTACTTTTTATTACTTTTTATTAAATTATTTTTTAATAAGTAAAAAAAATCTATTACTACATAAATATAGATACAAATTAAACATTAAAATTATGAATAATAAAATAATAAAAATACTACTTACTATACTTATAAATAAACTACTTACATATTACATATAACACCCCACCCAGTCCACCCGCTTGAAGCATGGTCCCTAAGACGGCATTGCCTCTTTGCACCTCCAGATTAAGCCGCTGGGCAAAAGTGAGCACTTTTGCCACACATTTCCATGGCAACTAAAGTGCCAAATAAAACATGGACATAAAAGTTAAAGTAAATGAATTATTTTCTAGACGGTAGAAAGCGGAAGGGCCCAGCCATCGGCACCTAAGTGCCATACCTGGTTGCCAGCGCCGAATAAATCAACGGAGAACCCCTATATCTGGGGAACGCGACACTAAATCTCCCTTATACTACCCTGTTTGATTACCGGCTATGGATGTGGGGGTTATGATCTCAGGACTATCGGTGTTTCACATAAATAATAGTAATTAAATATAAGTTGCATTTGGGTAACTAGCTCTTTGGGTGACTTTGAGCCTTCTTATGTGGCCCATAGTGAGCGACCACGTTGGACTGATGACCTGGTAAGGGTCGCGGGTGTCCGCTGGTTGCGGGTGGCGCAGGACCGTGCATTGTGGAAGTCTTTGGGTGAGGCCTATGTCCACCAGTGGATGTCCTTGGGCTGATATGATGATGATGGGTAACAAGGTCCGATTTTCCCACTTTGTTATATTCATGTTTTCTGAAGTGAGGTCATCCACTTAAAACAACAAACAATAAACAATTCCATAGAGTGGGTAACCACAAATTAGGACACAAATACACCACCTGACACTCCACCACCACCACCACCATATCAGCCCTAGGACGTCCACTGCTGGACATAGGCCACAACAAGAACATTACCTGACACTCAACAAGAACATAATATTCTCAAGAAAACCACGGGATACCAACTCCACCTATTCAACAAGGAATAAGGTTTATCAATATACATACAATGATCTTCTTGCCTTTGTGACTGGTTAGCGTTTTCGAAAACAAAAGCACATTATAGGATTCTATTGATACACAATTAATAATTAACAAAAAAACACCGACTCCAAACTTTGCCAGACCCCATCCTCCTGCTATATAATTTGAAGAGTTCCTTCGATTTTACCCTGCTTACCCCATTCTCTTGGTATATAATATGGGAAGTTCCTTCGATTTAGCCTTACCCCATCCTCTTGCTATATAATTGACGAGTTCCCTCGATTTTTCCAAGATCCCGTCGTCAGATCCAGACTTGGTGACAATGGGACCAACTAGAAAACATACCCCTTCGAACAAAAAAATATTTTTTGAAATCGGTCCACTAGTCTCCGAGTAATCGGTGAACATATATAAAAAAAATATTCGGGCGAATTGAGAACCTCCTCCTTTTTATGAAGTCGGTCATAAAGGCGTGAAAAGGTTTCTCACTGGTCAGCAACGCGCGAGTGATGCCCCTAGTGTTGCAAGCGACCACAGACGACGGTGACTTACCATCAGGTGGGCTGGCAGATTGTTGGCCACTGACGCGGTAAAAAAAAAAATTGAGCGGGTAGGCGAGGGGCACGGCAGCGGTGAGAGAGTAGGACGCCAGCCCGCTACAAGAGCGTCACAATACAGTCAACAGCAAAAGTAGGTTATCATTTTAGTACCTTATCACTTTCACCACTTTGACGCATTCCAACTGTCGCAGTATTGGTACGTTAGTGCGACAAAGTACTAAAATGATCGTCTACATTTGCTGTTGACAGTACCATAGACCTGTTGTCGCGGGATCGGGGTAACGCGATGTGGAATCCAGGGCCAGATGTTTATTTATTTATTTATTTCTTTCTTTCTTTCTTTCGTACAAATGTTTACATGGCCTTACAGTTAACCCAATGCGCCATGAAACTTAAGCTTATAAAAATATCTATTTAGGCTACGAAACGGCGTGGCCCCGTTGCATCGTCGTCTCCGGTGTAGGGGGATGTTAACTCTGCTTTTGTTTATTTATTATTTCAATTTTATGGACTAGTGCTGGAATAAATTATTTTCATTCATTTCATTACAATGGAAGGTCGTGGATTCTCGGCTCGGATTTTAAATAACTTATATAAGTAGTTATTGAAATAACATTAGATATTTAACAGTGTGTGAAAACGGGAATAAATAGTTATTAATATAGTAAGTATAGTAAAAAAGCACTTATAAGCTATATTTGCGAAATATATATATATATTATTATTAAAACCATTTGGGAATAATTGCTGGAGAGCTCAATAGTGTACCGTTTAATTTTTTGCTCCTATTACAGGCCACACCCTGTATATGTTGTAATACGTAACGAAAGCTAACGCACTTATATACAGTCTAAATAGTATTCATTAACTAAAATAATGTGTAATAAATTACGTAAATTGGATTGACCAAGCAAACCCTCACGATAAATAATAATCCAAGGGGTATCCAGAGGTTATAGGGATGACTTACGGTTGCATAATTAAGTATACTGTGTGTATAAATAGTTGTGGAAAGTGCAACTTGCTAGCTTTTGCTCGCAACTTCGTCTGTGTTGAACTAGTTGTCGATTTAGAGAAATATTTGCTATTATATTATTTCAGGCGCAATCATAATTATTGCTGTCACATATAACTTCTGCCCTCCTTTTCACCCTCTTAAAATATGATTTTTGGATTTAAAAGCTTCCTATGTACTTTTTGAGGTTTTAAACTATCTTGATTCCAAATTTCATTTGGATCCGTTAAGTGGTTTAAGCATGAAGTGACAAACAGACAGAGTTACTTAAATTAAAAGAAAGATTATTCTCCTTTAATAAATATTTTCGCTTAGTATGTGTGAGTAGTGACTATATGGGAAAAGAGTGCGGTAATCAGCAGATTACGTGCATATGTCGAAACTTTAAAGAGCTATATGTACTGTAAAACGTTGTACGATACACGTGCGAATAGGTGATTCGCAACCAGAGTTGGGCAAAAATTAACTTGAATAAGAATAAGAATAAAAACAGAAATTTTATTCTTATTCAAATGGATTTGAATAAGAATAATTCATGCAGTCGTTATTTAGAATAAAATGAGCGGGAATAATTCAAGCGGCTTTCAATTTAAATGAAGAATAAGAATCGGAATAATTATTCCAGGAATGGGCTTATTCTAAATAAAGTTTTATTTAAATAAAATGTTATTTAGAATAGAATAACTTAATGTTCTAGCACAATCGGATCGGTTATATTTTAAGTTGTTATCAAGTTGGATAGTGGAACTCCTAAATGGCTATTTGTATACCCCTCGAGTGTGGGCTCATTTGGTTTGTTTTTATGAGTTCTATACATTTCACTTGGTGAGGATGGTCTGATGATGGAGTCAGGAGTTGGATAGTGGAACTCCTAAATGGCTATTTGTATACCCCTCGAGTGTGGGCTCATTTGGTTTGTTTTTATGAGTTCTATACATTTCACTTGGTGAGGATGGTCTGATGATGGAGTCAGGAGTTGGATAGTGGAACTCCTCAATGGCTATTTGCATACCCCTCGAGTGTGGGCTCATTTGGTTTGTTTTTATGAGTTCTATACATTTCACTTGGTGAGGATGGTCTGATGATGGAGTCAGGAGTTGGATAGTGGAACTCCTCAATGGCTATTTGCATACCCCTTGAGTGTGGGCTCATTTAGTTTGTTTTTATGAGTTCTATAAATTTCACTTGGTGAGGATGGTCTGATGATGGAGTCAGGAGCTGGATAGTGGAACTCCTCAATGGCTATTTGTATACCCCTCGAGTGTGGGCTCATTTGGTTTCTTTTTATGACTTCTATACATTACGCTTGGTGAGCATGGTCTGATGATGGAGTCAGGAGTTGGATAGTGGAACTCTTCAATGGCTAATGCATACCCCTCCAGTGGGGGTTCATTTTGTTTGTATTTGTGAGTCCTATATATTATACTTGGTGAAGATGGTCTGATGATGGAGTCAGGAGTTCGATAGTGGAACTCCTTAATGGCTATTTGTATACCCCTCGAGTGTGGGCTCATTTGGTTTGTTTTTATGAGTCCTCTACGTTATTCTTGGTGAGGATGGTCTGATGATGGAGTCAGGAGTTGGATAGTGGAAATCCTCCATGGCTATTTGTATATCCCTCGAGTGTGGGCTTATTTGGTTTGTTTTTATGAGTTCTATACATTGCACTTGGTGAGGATGGTCTGATGATGGAGTCAAGAGTTGGATAGTGGAACTCCTTAATAGCTATTTGTATACCCCTCGAGTGTGGGCTCATTTGGTTTGTATTTAGGATTCTTATACATTACACTTGGTGAGGATGGTCTGATGATGGAGTCAGGAGTTAGATAGTGGAACTCCTCAATGGCTATTTGTAAACCCCTCGAGTGTGGGCTCATTTGGTTTGTATTTAGGAGTCCTATACATTACACTTGGTGGAGATGATCTGATTATGGAGTCAGGAGTTGGATAGTGGAACTCCACAATGACTATATACCCATCGAGTGTGGGCTCATTTGGTTTGTTTTTATGAGTCCTATACATTAAACTTGGTTAGGATGGTCTGCTAATTGAGTCAGGAGTTGTGTAGTAGAACTCCTCAATGGTTATTTGTAAATCCCTCGAGTGTGGGCTCATTTGGTTTGTTTTTATGAGTCATTTACGTTGCTCTGATCATGGATCCAAAAGCTACATACCATAACTTTTCAATGGCTAGTAGCATACCATAATAGTTTAGGCTCATTTGTTTATTTATGAGACTCAATTACACTAAATAAATTACACGAAATGCGATATTTAACTTGTTTGTAATTGATTGCATATATTAAAGGTGATATGAAATGGGATGTGGAATGATAATGCAAATTGTCAGAATAATCAGTTTAGTGGTAATCATCATACTGCAAACATTATAGTAGGATTATGTTAGTACACAAGTAAATCTTCACAAGTGTTACTAGATATCACTGAAGAAGTAATAAAATAAACATTACTATAATTTTAATACTTATTTGAAAAAACAATAGAAACGATCAATAGGAACTTAAAAATAAACACAAAACTTATCATGTATTGCCAATATATATATTGGCTATACATTATATTTATGACTAATGTATATTTTCACTAAGACTTAAGTATAGTCCATGCAAAATCAAACCTTGTACAATCTGTATCTGTATCTAACACGAGTCTAATTAACAAGCGATATAATAATTTTTATATATTTATGAATAATCAACAACATAAAATAAAATCACATAATGAAAAACTGAAAGTCATCTTCATCTACGCAATAATCAATAACGACAAAAAATAGCAGTACATGTAATACAAGTAAAATAATAGATTTATAGTGCACAAATATTTATAATTTCAATAATAGTTATATTGCACAAAATTAAATCATTTTAAATTTGTTTTAAGAACTACTCGTTTTTCGAACATGTTGTCTGAAAGCCTATTTGCCTTAGGAAGGTTTATCATGGTGGCGTAGGAAAATAATCTCTCAACTGATGCCGACGAAGGTAAAGGTGTATTATATTTAAGGAAAATAGCTTTAATTTCTTGAAATTTATTCAGCAATTTCAAGTCCCGATCCTCTTCCGCAAAAAATCGAGCCATGATCAGTTCAGCTTTATCTCTTGGAGAATAATTTTGTGATGTAATATTATTTTCGCCATCTGAATCTTCTTCGAACAAATCGAAAAATGAATTTTCAGTTGTTCTACTTTGGCTGCGCTCAGGTTCTTCACTGGAATTGCGTTGTATTTCTGTGACCAATGCATTTTTAAACATATTTTTAACTGGGCTTGGTCATACACGTCGATGCAAGAAAACCACTTGTTTTTAAATCGAGGATACGACAAAGCGGCCACAACAGCGTTCTCACTTCTGGGTGTCGAAAAAAGAAAAAACTCTTCAAACCGTTTTTCCACACCGCGGAGATAAGCATTTGCTAAATCATTGCAGTATATCAATCGGCCATTTCCTAGAACGCGTAGCTTTTTGCGGAGTGCCATTAGACAAGGTATCAAAAGTCCATAAAACATTTGTTTCTCTCCTTGTAATATATCAAGGGCTTCGGCTAAGGGTGCAGAACAAGTAATATATTCATCTATGTAGTTGAACTCATTATCAGTTAAAGGATTTCTAAAGCCCAAAGCTCTATGCAATTGCAAATTTTTTTCTTTTATGGCGAGAATTTGCTTAAAAGCGTCAAAAAGACTGTTCCATCTAGTAACACCAGGTCTACTTAAGGTGTGTCCTATTGTATTTTGGATGACTTCGGCTGATTTTGGGCGACCGGTAGCTTTCCACAAATTGTTACATTTTTTTAATGTTTTTCCGTGAAGATCAGCTAAAACCGTTAAGCCGCCAGTAACTTCTTGTTTTTTAAGAACCCGATTTGCATCGGTGGTAGCAACTAGATTTAAAGTATGAGCAACACAGCGCAAGTGTACAGGCAATTCGATACCACTGTCATTCAAGGTTGAAGATCGATCTTCTGACAATGACAACGGATCTTCTTCATCAGAAGAGTCTACTTCCTCCAATACAATTCCATTTTCAGTTACCACTTGTTGATCGATTCCCAGCTCTAGCAAATCTAAGCTTTCTATAGAGATGCCAAATTCTTTAAACGCTTTTATGAAATTGCTTGCGTTGTCAGTTACAGCCGCCACCACTTTTTTTGCGTCAAGAAGATAATCACTGTGTAGGCTGTCAATTAGAATGGCAATTTGATCATAGCTATGTGTACCGGGAAATCTGCGGCATGCAAGTGTTCTGGATTGTCTGTTTAAATTTTCATCTATCCAATGGGCTGTTACTCCCAGGAAACTCCTTTTTCGCGTCGACCAAATATCAACGTTGGTGCACACATTATCAACATTTTGTAACACTCTTTTGGTATCACTAACTTGTTTATGATATAACTTATCAATTCTGCGACATAGGGTTCTTCGGCTCATTATATTTCAAAATTTGAAAACATTTTCTTGAAATAAGGGTTTTCAATAGAATTAAATGGGATCATTGAACTAAGAAAATAATTCATAACATCGCTGTTGAAACTTTCCTGTGAAAAAGTGTTGTCCTTTTTGGTACGCCTTTGTTGTTTTTTATGATGTAAATACTGACGATACGCTTCGATGGCCCCTGAGCCGTGCTTTCTTCTTAGGTGACTGAGGAAGTTGGATGTTGAACGGCTGGATCCTTTTACTTGGTTTCTATTTGGTGTACATTTTTTACATAGAGCAATTATGTTTTTTCCGTTTGAACTATGTGAATGTAGTTCAAAAAACTTTCCATCAAGTAGTATATCTAACACGGCACTGTTTTCGGAGTTCGTGGTAATGGAAACTGCAATATCAGGTGGCATATTATTTTGTTCATCACAACTGTTCACTGACATAACAGATTCGTCACTTAGTTCATCCATGATTTTATATGAATATCATATATCATTCATCATAAGTACCGACGAGATGTATGCAAGTGCATTACCAACAGGCAACTGAATTCTAGCCAGCGCTTTTTTATCATTTTGACCTTTACTCTTAAGTATGCTATCCCTTTCACACCTACGAAAAGCGAAATCAATAGTAAATGACGGCAGAAAAAAAATACCACTTTTATTGTTGCGCTACATTCTAAGAAAGTTTTGGCATGTATTTCCACTTAAGACCCTCATTAGCATTATTAGCGACAACAAAAGGATTACTGAACTAGGAACTGTTTACAAAGAATGCGCCCGCCACGACTTAATCCTATTGTAATGACATGGTATTTTTTCGAATCTTTTTGTTGTTTAAAATTTGCTAATATTATGACAGGAAAATATAACAAAAGAAAAGTAATAAAATCATTTGCAACACCGCCTGTTACACGTGTTTAGCTTAGCAAGTGTTAAGTAGTTAAGTATTCGTTTTCTATGTTATTTCTCCATCTAATAACATTTTGAAGTAAATTTTAAATATTAGAATTTATTTTTAAAACACCACGTTCTATCTAACTTAGTAATAACTAAGTTACTTTGGTGCCGATGATAGCAGTATGAGGTCAAGCTACATACAGAGTGTTTTTATCTAGATTATAGATACTTACCTATTCACACAACAACTCAACAACTTATTGGCCTCTTTAGTTTGCTGATATTGAAAAGAGTTGAGACGGCCAGTACTGATAAATAAAAACATATTTATATTATTTGTCATAATAAAAGGATATTGTTGGAAACAACAACCAAATTTCGATACTTTATTTCTATTAACCGTAAATATAACCGAAGAAATTATTATTGTTTCGCTCGAGCAGAGTTGCCACGGAATCTATACAGCCGTATTTGCAGAAGTTTCCTTTTCTGATTGTAATAATAATAAAAAGTAGCTCCTACTTACAGCAACAACATTTAACAGTAAAAGCAAGCAATGTAGAGAAACATTTGAAAACAAAAAAGGACTTCAATGTAAAGGACTCATAAAAACAAACCAAATGAGTCCACTCGAGGGGTATATAAATAGCCATTGAGGAGTTCCACTATCCAACTCCTGACTCCATCATCAGACCATCCTCACCAAGTTCAATGTATAGGACTCATAAAAACAAACCAAATGATCCCAACTCAAGGGGTATACGAATAGCCATTGAGGAGTTCCATTATCCAACTCCTGACTCCATCATCAGACCATGCTCACCAAGTGTAATGTATAGAAGTCATAAATAGAAACCAAATGAGCCCACACTCGAGGGGTATACAAATAGCCATTGAGGAGTTCCACTATCCAACTCCTGACTCCATCATCAGATCATCCTCACCAAGTGAAATGTATAGAACTCATAAAAACAAACCAAATGAGCCCACACTCGAGGGGTATACAAAAAGCCATTGAGGAGTTCCACTATCCAACTCCTGACTTCATCATCAGACCATCCTCACCAAGTGAAATTTATAGAACTCATAAAAACAAACTAAATGAGCCCACACTCGAGGGGTATGCAAATAGCCATTGAGGAGTTCCACTATCCAACTCCTGACTCCATCATCAGACCATCCTCACCAAGTGAAATGTATAGAACTCATAAAAACAAACCAAATGAGCCCACACTCGAGGGGTATACAAATAGCCATTGAGGAGTTCCACTATCTAACTCCTGACTCCATCATCAGACCATTGTCACCAAGGATGGTGTATAAGAATCATAAAAACAAACCAAATGAGCCCACACTCGAAGAGTATTTGAATGGCCGTCTGATGAGTTCCACTATCCAACTCCTGACTCCAATACTCCATTAGCAATTTAGCACCTCTATCTAGTACCTTACCTAACATGTAATCCATATTTGCCCCGTACCGAACCAGACTTCATTCTTATTCGTGAAATATTATTTAAAATAAAAAATCATGAATAAATTTATTTGAATAAGAATAAGTTATTCTCATTCAATTTTCTCGCGTAAGAATTATTCCCGACCAAAATTATTTGAATAAATTTGGCGGGAATAAAATCAGCGTGATTTTATTCTTACGAATTCTTATTCAAATAATGATTTTATTCTTGAATGCCCAACTCTGTTCGCAACTCGTGTCGATTTAAAACACTCCCTTCGGTCGTGTTTTAATTTATCACCACTCCTTGCGAATTTCCTATTTTCTGCACTTGTATCGTAATGTACTATTAAAACTTTGGTAGTTAATCCTGCTGCTTCAATTTAGATAGCTTAGTATATAGTCCAATAATAAAATGTATCCTATTCAGTTTACGGGTGAATACAGCGGCAGTCAAACCTATACAGATTGGGCCACTGTGACGGTTATTTATTTTTGTATTTTTCTTTAACGGTAAATATAACATATTTAAAAAAAGTAAGATATTTTTTCACGTATATGAAGTACCAAATCAATATTTAGGGATAATCTTACCCAAAACGACTTAATCCCAAACTAAGCAAAGCTTGTATAATGTTAGAAACTTAAGAGGGCGCAGTACGCTCGGTTCCCCATACAAACGTATTTATGCTCTCATTTTAAAACGCCATGCTAGAATAACATGAAACTTTGTATACGCAATGTGATCCGGCATACCTAGGTCGGAAATTAGTTTCTGTTGCTAGAAATAGTTAAATAAAAATAATACAGCGGTTTTTTGAGTTTTACGGCTTGTATGAAAACCTTAATAATCGTTGTATTTTTTCTCCATTATAATTTCAAGCAACAGAAACTAATTTCCGACCTAGATATGCCGGATCCCGTTGTGTATACAAAGTTTCATGTTATTCTAGCATGACGTTTTAAAATGAGAGCATAAATACCTTTGTATTGGGAACCGAACGTACCTACTGCGCACTCTTAAGAAAGGACCTGTTGAATAGACATTAGATATTTAAAATGTGTAACACAAACTAAACAAATGTCTATTCAAACACGTCATATCTACATACAACAGGTTCTTTTTTTAAGTTTTTTTCTTATGCTATGTCTTAGATTACAATTTCACCGTCATTTTTGCCCACGTCACCCGCCCACTTTTACCAGGGCATAGGGTATTATTAGCTTCATATTTTACGCGTCAGGACTATCCCTTAGCATTTCATCAACCAGCCAAACTAAGCAAACTTCATATTAATTGGTTTCTACTAATCCCTTAATTTAATTTAGTTTACCAGCATACATTACAACCTTATCGCAGCAACCAATACTTCAGATATTATTTCAAGCTCATACGTGAAGTTACTGAGATAAGGTTCTATGATGTATCGCCTCAGGGCACACCTCCCTCTGTTGGTAGACAGTGGTGAACATGTTTTTTAACTGCTTTATAATTCTAAATGCCTGCCAGCGATTCCGCTATTTATTAGGGGTCTGCTAAGAAGGAATATTTGACATTAGATTGTTATTGTTTTGAAGTGGCAACACAGTTATCAACTTATCAGTGTAAAGTAGATCCGCTCATTTCTGTACATCTGATCTACTACTGCAGTACTGTTATAATCAGTAAGTTTGAGAGAGACAGATGAGTGATATCTGGCAGTTCTTCACCTGTCAGTGTCTCCGCTTGCAAATTGTATTGAACTGACGTTTTGGATTATATAGGATTTGGAATTTTGGTGTGCTTTTAAATGGAGTCAATTCGTTAACAGCCGAAAATTATCGTACGTACTATCTGTCCCGTTCTAACTCACTTGGTGAACCATAAGGATTCAAAGGGACAACTATATGAAAAATCTTCTTGCTTAACACTACGGATCTGTTGAAGTTGGAAGCAGATATGAAAGCGGAGACACTGACATGTGCAAGACCTGTCAGATATCACTTACCTGTCTCTCTCAAACTTACTGATTTGTTAGTTTAGTGAGAATAAATCAGATGTACATCTTAAATGAGCAAATCCGCTTTACTCTGATATCTGTGATCTGTACATAAAATAAAGGAAAGAATTTTACAAAGAGCAGTGGCGCTGCTATTATATTGGCCGCAATTGGACACTTCTTAGTATAATGCTGTGACATTTGAAATGTCACAGAGCTAGTCCTTGGAGCCCAGGGCTGTAACATTAAGTTTTGTTACAAAATGAATCGACGAATTTTTCGACAAGGTGTCATTAATCCACACACACAATGTGTAAATTTTTTGTGTTTTTAATTTGACATTATTTTTTTATTGTGAAATATTTTTAATTTTATATTTTTAATGAATTTGCAATTACGATTGACATGAATATTTATTTTAAGTTTTAATTTTATTTTTAAAATATTATTAATCGTCCCAATTATTAAATTTATGTAATCATTTATTATGTAAATCTTGATGTGGAAATTATTTTATCAATAAATATATTAATATGAATTAGTACAGCAAAAAATTGATACGTCCAGGGGTTTAGGCGTGAAATAGTACAGACAAACAGAATTAATTTAGCATCTTGTAAATATGAGTATAATTTTCACTGAACCCTTTTTTAAATACAACTCACGGTTAACGTTCGTTTGTCTTATTCAATTCTATTTTGCTTACCTAGGAGATTAACTCTTTGTGTACGCTAGGGTCACAAATCAACCGTAAGTACGATATATATACAGGATGATTCATGAGATGTGAGCAGGACCAACACTACATACATAGTAAATGGCAATGAATCGTTCACCATTGTATATAAGTGAAACACTCATACCTTTTTCCTGTATTTAAATTTTTGTTAAGTTAAAGTTCAATTCTCTACAATCATGGTTACCCTACAACAACTGATTTATAAAGATTAAACCTCTAACTGTTATGACAGCAGTGTGATTACGAAGAAAGTAAATTGTCACATTGAGTGAGATACGATATTTCAAAAGTAATCGGACTCGGATGACATTCAATTTGACACGTATCACTCGACTGAAGTATTCTGATTGTAGAGTCACCATGAATTTCGTAAATATTTTAAAACATTTTGTTTTCAACACCAAAGATAAATGAACGTTAATTTCACTAATAGTGGCACGAAGCAGTAGCTTATGATCTACTGAATCTGTAGTGTTGATCTTGCTCACGTCTCCTGAATCACCCTGTATATATATTATTTTGTTTTGCTTATGTTTGACGACCACTTTGGGTTAGTTGGTAGTGATCCTGCCTACGAAGCTGGAGGTCCCGCGTTCGAATCCCGGTCAGGACATTTATTTGTGTGATAACCACGAATAGAGTCCCTGAGTCTTGGATGTTTTCTATGTATTTGAGTATTTATTTTTCTTTATAAGTATGTATATCGTCTCTTAGTGCCCACAGTACAAGCTTTGCTTAGAATTGTTCCCAATTCTACTGATTTCCATTACAGATTCGCTTCTCTACAGATTCCCAATTCCGCAGATTTCCAATTGCACAGATTCTGAATTCATCAGATTCCGAATTCTACAGACTCCCAATCCTACAGTTTCTGAATTCTGCAGATTTCCAATTCTACAGATTCCCAATTGTGCATAATTCCAATTCTACAGATTCCGATTGACGGAGCCCCGCTCGGCGGGGCTTCTATTTCTGCGCAGTTTGCCCTTCGGGCATCTGAAGATGCCTAACTAACCTAACCTACTTAAACCTGGGGCCATTGTAAATCACCTATAGTAGGACTTTTTTAAATCTGTAGAATAAGGAATCTATAAACTTGAGAATCTGTAAAATTGGGAATATGTATACATGAGAATTTGTAGAATTGGGAATCTAGAAACTTGAGAATCTGTAAAATTGGGCATATGTAAACTTAGGAATCTGTAAAATTGGGAATATGTAAACATGGAAATCTGTCGAATTGGGAATCTGTAGACGTGGGCCTAAACCTTTGCTTAGTTTGGGACTAGGTCGATTTGTGTAAGATTGTCCCCAATATTATTTTTTTATCTTAAGGTACGAGTACAACAAGCTACCGTCTAAATTATCACGTTTCGTACTGCCGACTTTTATTGCCGACTAGAAGATTTAAGCCTACCTACGTGTCAAGAGGAACATGCTTCTAACAACGATGGCAGACCAGCTTACGAAGTTCAGTAACAGCAGACACCTAAGCTTTTGTACGCTTGCGATTCCGAAGCATCACAAGCGCGTTGCCAACCTTTTATTGGTTTGAGGATTCGCCGTGTATATATAGCTGGGGGACATATGCAGTTCTGTCACTCTCAAAACAGCACATTATCAGGATCTCCGGCGACTAGTCACCTCCAGGAACACAACTCGACGTACCTGAAGAGTGAGTAGTGGTGTTATTATAGGGCTGCGGTCTTCTATGAGGAAGAGGTACTCAATGGTATCTATATGACAAGAATATCCAGGTGACAGCCTAGCAGAGACGAGTCCAGCAAGAAACTCAGCTAAGCCATAGAGAAAATAAGTAAGCATAGAGAGCTAACTCCATATGACTTCAAACATCATTTTTTACTTATTATTTCATAGTCGACATCTAGCGTCAAATAGCGGAATTATCAGTACTGCTACTCGACAATAAATGCCGTGACGAACGAACAATCGAATGCTCAACCATTTTTAACTAATATTATAACCGGATTAACCGGAACTCTGTTTTGAACTCATTCTGCTTTAAATATTAGTAGTAAATTGTTGACAAATTCGTCAGTAGCGACATACGTAACATCTAGTATATTTATAGCAGTACTGATAATTCCGCTATTTGACGCTAGATGTCGACTACGAAATAATAAGTAAAAAATGATGTGCTCGTATGGAGTTAGCTCTCTATACTTACTTATTTTCTCTATGGCTAAGCCCGATCTGGGTCGGACTGACTCTAACCGGTATGCGGCGGTACCGGTACGAATAGGGACTTTATGTGTCTGTGTCACGATCGCGCGGTGGACGTCCCCGCCACTCTTCGTTCTCTTCTGCTCGCTGGACCACAGATATCAGAGTAAAGCAGATCCGCCCATTTAAGTTGAACGATTTCTGTGCATCTTATCTATTCTCACTAATGCATAAATCAGTAAGAGACAGATAAGTGGTATCTGACACGTCTTCACCTGTCAGTGTCTCCGCTTTCATAACTGCAAATTGTACTGAACTGACGTTGGTGACGTTTTGGTTTGTATGGGATTTGACATTTTGGTGTGCTTTTAAATGGAGACAATTCGTTAACAGTCGAAAATGGTCATACTATCTGTCCCGTTCTAACTCATCTTGATTAAAAGAGACAACTATATGAAAAATCATCTTGCTTACGGATCGGTTCATTTTTTTGTTTTTTTTTTTACCTGACTGTCGCTTTATAGGCCGAGCCCATAAAACATCCAGGTTAAATTTAAGCTCCGGACTTGTATTTTCCACGTCAACACTTCGCTAGCGCAATGCAGCGTACGCAAGAGCGCCATCTAGCGTGTGCTTCTGCAGTAAACAGAGTATTTAGCTCGCAGGTAAAGGTCGGTGTCCACTTGCGGCCGCGGTGAGTTAGGACCCGCCAGAGCCATACGTCACTGCCCCCAAGGGACCGGGGTCCGGTGAGCAGCCCTTACCATTGTCTTAAGGTGACACTAGTAAATACCTTTTACAGTACATATGGTGCTACATTACCGCACGAGTGCTGTAATCAGCAGATTACGTGCATATGTCGAAACTTTAAAGAGCCATATGTACTGTAAAACGTTGTACGATACACGTGCGAATAGTTAATTTGCAACTCGTGTCGATTTAAAACACTCCCTTCGGTCGTGCTTTAATTTATCACCACTTGTTGCGAATTTCCTGTTCTCTGCACTTGTATCGTAATGTACTCGTACTATAAATTGACTACGTGAAAAAAGTAAAGTGAGGATATAAATTCTATATGGGACAAAATACAATAAAAACACAAGAAAACCCATAATTAGGGATACACACAGCTCACCGCTTGCAGCCTTTCAAGCCTAGTTGGTAGTGACAAAGCCTCCGAAGCTAGAGGTCCCGGGTTCGAATCCCAGCCAGGGCATTATTTGTGCGTTTCGCACGGATATTTGTTCCTGGGTCTTGGATGTTTTCTATGTATTTAAGTGTGTATTCATCTATTTAAGTATGTATATCGTCGTCTAGTACCCATAGTACAAGCTTTGCTTAGTTTGGGACTAGCTCGATTTGTGTAAGATTGTCCCCCAATATTTATATTTGTTTATAATAAATTATGACATCACAATAATAATATTCGAACCAACCTTTGTATGTAAAATAAGTAAATGGATGGTTTGGTCGCGAAATACTACGTTTAGTGTATATTGTGTCATACAATTATTTTTAATACAAGGACTCTATTGGTATATTTTAATATACCCTTTTTTTACTTTAGATTAATAGCCTATTTTGTTTAGTATGAGTCATATCTGTAGACGTTTTGGTGTATACTGTAAGTCTATTATAGTACATTACGATACAAGTGCAGAGAACAGAAAATTCGCAACGAATGGTGATACATTGAAACACGACCGAAGGGAGTGTTTTAAATCGACACGAGTTGCGAATTGTCTGTTCCCACGTGTGTCGTACAACGTTTTACAGTACATATGGCTCTTTAAAGTTTCGACATATGCACGTAATCTGCTGATTACCGCACTCGTGCGGTAATATAGCACCATATGTACTGTAAATGTAATTTTGTTAAATAAATAAATAAATAAAGTATGTTTAAGAATAATAATCACTCAGCTGTTCTAAGACCTCACAAACTGCCGTATCAAATCAAATTTATTTATTTCATTTCTGTAATGTTATTACTTATTTTGCAGTGCGTATGGTGCTACTTTACCGCACGAGTGCGGTAATCAGCAGATTACGTGCATATGTCGAAACTTTAAAGAGCCATATGTACTGTAAAACTTTGTACGACACACGTGCGAACAGGTAATTCGCAACATGTATCGATTTAAAACACTCCCTTCGGTCGTATTTTAATTTATCTCCACTCGTTGTGTGTCCTGTTTTCTGCACTTATATCGTAATGTACTATTACAGCCTATATGATAGTAAGCAATAACTATACCTTCCAAAGGAGTCACAGGCGCGTTACCGGCACTTTAGTGATGTGAGGATGCGTTGTGACAGGTAAAGACCAAAATTCCTATATAATCGTCACCCGAATGAAATGTGTTTCTATCTTTTTATATTCATTTGCATGTTAATTTGTAACTGGTGACCGAAGAGCTGGCGATTTCCTCGCTCAACGTATCAGCATTGCGATACAGCGAGGAAATGCCGCCAGCATCCTCGGTACAATGCCTCAAGGGCCCGTTTTAGATTTAAGTTAGTTTTAATTTTCTTTATATTATTTTGGTTAAGTATTCTTGTATATATTTTCGTTGTACAAAAATAAATGATTCTCTGTATTATTTGTAAGTTATACGTAAATATGAGCCACGTTGCCCGATACAAATAAATAAAAATACAGATCCACTTCAACAGGGCACATATAGTCGGGAGCTCCAGCGACCTTACCGCCATTTTGTGGGGCGATCGTCAACTGTTCCTATAGTAGGGGCCACTGCCGACAAACTATACATTTTACTGTAGGACAAGCCAGAATTAAATTATATAAGCTATATATACAAGCCCGTATAATTTTGTAGAATTACGCTGCAGAGGAAAGACCTAACTCCTCTACATGTGTAGTCACCCTAAAAATTCTGAAAAGAATATAGCCGTTTTGGTATTTTATGAACGTAATTGTTATCAATAATGTTTTTGTTGTGGAAACATTTTAAAAGCAATAAATATTATGTCAAAAGCATCGATTTGCTTGCTTTATATGGTAGCTCGATACCCAACCATACAAGCGATTCTGCGACACATGATGTATATTTGCCATCAAAAATAGCTCTGAAAAATTATATAGTAGACAAAATACGAAAATATCCATGTTATTATCGAAGCCAGCAACGGTTTTGTTTTCTATCACATGGGTTTTTTAATACTACGACGGTTACAAACAAGCTTATGGCCTGCCTGATGGTAAGCAAATACCGTAGCCTATGAACACTTGCGACTCCAGAGGAATCACAGGTGCGATAGTGCAAAGCGAAATGTCGTCTTGCTCATATTTCGAGCGTATCCACCAATTAACTCTAACAGAATACTGCAGCTATAGTTAAATATTTGTAGACAATCTTACACAAATCGCCCTAGTCCCAAACTAAACATAGCTTGTCGCGGAATTTCATTTCGGGGCCACTTCGTACCTTGTCACAGTGACAAGAAAGATGTCTCTAGCAGCTTTCAGATTGATTTTCACTGTGGCATGATACGAAGTGGTCCAGAAATCATCAATTTTTTTGACTGTACCTACTATGGGAACTATTAGGCGATGATAATACATACTTATCATCATCATCGGAGACCTAAATAGCATTAAAATTTGGGATTGTAATAAGCATATTTTGGGACTAAATGTCTGACTGTCGATTTTGTTTCGGCGTTCCTTCTCGGCAGCGGTCTTCTTTTCCAGAGACGCTAGTAGATTATTGACTTGTAAAAGTGCCATTGCGGCCTAATTGCGGAATAAAGTTCATTTATTCCATTTATCATCCTAGAGTTATCCAAGGACAGTTGCGGCCTGAAGGATGCCCGGGGCACACTAATCCCAAGAACTGGTAGGCACTAGTTTTTACGCAAGCGACTTCCATCTGACCTCCCAACCCAAGGAAGAAACAAGACCTTATTGGGATTAGGCTTGTCAAGTAAGTGGGAAGTTCTCAAAGCCACATGAAGGTCTAAGTTGGCTTACGACATACATTACTGAATTTAAAGATAGATACTTACATATAAAACCTAGGGAATTATTCGTGATCAACACCGAAAAAAAGCTCTAACCGGGATTCGAATCCGGGCCCACCGGCTTCGTAGGCAGGGTGGTTATACCAACTAGGCTTAAATTGTCATCAAAAATAACACCCCTACTTGCTCCTTAGGTATGCAGTGCTGCGTTTCTGGCGATGAGTAAGCTCGCCAGAACTCCCGAGGATGCGCTGTGTTCAGAGTTAGGGTCTTGTATTTCTCTGTCAATACATCGTAAAGGTGCCAGCGTCCGTAAGCTACTCTGTCTCCTTACAGCTTGAAACACAAGAGCGCGGCACAGCGTCGTTGCAGTGCAGAGGCGGTATTGCGGTAAAGCGAACGCGGTCGCACCGCACGCGGGGCACGTTGCAACAAAATACAGCGCGCTATTCAGTAGTGCGGTAGAGCGGAGGTGGCGTGTGAACATGTGTGTGACATATGAAGCAGTAAGCAGTCTACAGTTTCGGAAAGATCAAAAATGCAAAACCGCCTGCGCGCCACACCGCACCGTGCCCGTTCTGTGCGTTTACGTAATTCAGGAAGGCCATATCTTTGTTTCGGTGTGATGATAAAAATCTCGTCTAATTTTGTGTTATTCAAGATGCAGCCAAAGAAACAGACCGCCTTCAGGCAAGTCCAGCAATTACGCTTACTCACTCCTCAGGCGCAGCGACACAAAGTGTGTTTTTCTCCTGATCCTGTGTCATTTCCTTCCAAGAGTCAACTTGAAGCTCGCATATCGACCTCCACAGCATCGGCCCAACGGTATCTAGAGCGGCCTACCGGGCGTTTCCCACTCGGTTTGCCCAGGCTCTTTTGACGGCACGGTCGTCACCCAGCTCTAGATGACCAATTACGCAATTACGCTGCAGGGGTCAAATTAAAAAAGGGCATAATAAAACCACAGTTTACTAATATTTCTATTATCAATTTTTTTATTGGTTTCCGAAATAAGATTGTCTCCTTTTATCATTAATAACAATTAATTAATTGATTGCAAGATAATCTAGGTTCTACTTAAACTTATCACCGATAGTTATCAATCATTATAAAAAAATAACAGTCTAATTGTAATTTGCCTCTATAGTTAAAGACTTCGCTAGTATTAACACATGAATTTGAACAATGAAAACATGAAAGTATAGCCAAATACGGACAAAAAAATTAACCAAAAGAGCAGTAGAATAATAGCAAGCTTAAGGCAATACTGCTATTCTCAACTATTCTCTTATAACATTTTTAATATAGGGTTAAGTAGTGTAATCAATCATGAACAGATGTTTTTTTAAGTTACAATAAAATATGACCCTGTAATTTAATTTTAAAAATTTATCGATTAGCAATGTATATCATCATACTCCTTATTTAGGGTTCCAAACCCGAAGGGTCCAAACGGATCCCTGTTGCTGTCACTCGCGTGTCCGTCTGTCGCCTGTCACGATTTTTTTTTAACTTCTCATTGACGACGAAGTTCATATAACTCGAAATTTAGTGATAATTGCCACTTGGCCCTTGAACGGCTTTGCGCGAATCACGGCGCAAGCGTTTTCTCTGTTCATTGCTCGGTCGAGACGCAACGTACTGCGGTTAGTTGGGACCACACGCAATGTATTAGGAAAATCGCTACCGCCGCCGCTCGTATTTGTAGCTGGGCCTTATGTTTAACACTGATATGACGTCTTGATAATTGTGTTCATCTGCTACGGTGTTTGCTTACCAACAGCTTCGTTGAAAAAAGTCGGCGTGACCAAGTTATTTCACTGTTTAATCGTTCAATAGTTATATATTACTAGCGGAATCATTTGAGGACTTTTAGCTGGAAAGGGATATTTGTCAACGGATAAGGTAAAGAACCCAATAGTAGGCACCTATTAGTCGCCTTTATTGTTTGTATCAACATAGATAATGACAAGTATTGAGCCAGTACTCAGTATTTGACACATAACCTAAGTATAATTAACAAAAAATATATAAGGCTGGTACCGCCAGCGTTTAATACTATTTTATGCAACAGTTACTTAAAATAAGGGTTTTTAAAATTCAAGAGTCGGTCAAACCCGCTACGCTCGTTTTGTTATTAAATACTCGAGAATTTCCTGACCTAATTATGTAATGCTGCATACAATAATTTTTCCACAGCAAAATAATTGAATTTAAATGAAAAAACGAATTGGTGGCATAAAAAGGGAAATCCATTATACAGGATG
Source organism: Notocelia uddmanniana (assembly GCA_905163555.1). Classification (NCBI taxonomy): domain Eukaryota; kingdom Metazoa; phylum Arthropoda; class Insecta; order Lepidoptera; family Tortricidae; genus Notocelia; species Notocelia uddmanniana. The sequence continues at coordinate 71,802,800 of LR991052.1, forward strand.
GTTTTATTGAATTCCGTTAATTGCGAGGGCACATTCCCGAGATTAAATAAACTAATCTTCTCTAAGACATTAGTATTCAATGCGTACCATTTCAAAGATATTCATTATAATAGGTCCTAGCTTAAATATTGTTAATTTTAAGAAAAATATTGTATGGGGTTAATATAATAAACATGTATATAAATCACCTAAGCGCGGTCATGTGACACTCAACAGGATCCACATAATATCAGCGTCGGGTCATCCACTGTGGCCCGACATTGTGCTGAGTGGACTCCTTTTTCGCATTTTAAAACACATAAGTAACTGTATGTCCCTAAATTATGTTTTGCGAAATAAATTTCTTTATTATTATTATTATTAAAAAAACATTTTCGTTAATTAACACCCCTAGTAATATAAAGCATCCTTAACAAATAAACAATGTTGACGTGCGTTAACTCTTAAAGCCGTTTTGTATTCACCCTTGGTGATATACGATACCCAGGTACTAGACCCGGGTATGTCCTTAAACTACGACCAAGACCACCGGGGAGATACTGCGATCGCGAACCCGCATGCCAAGCGTGGCGATTATGGCATTTACCCCCCCCTGAAATTGGGGGAGGCCTATGTCCAGCAGTGGACGTCCTAGGGCTGATATAAGGGGGTCCTTGGGGTCGAAGACGATCACAGTTGGGGGCTGTGATCGCCTATAAAAGCAGATGGTTGGACCCACAGACTCTAGGGCGGCACTGGTGCGTTCCGAAGGAGATCCCAGAGCCGCCCGAAATGAGTTGAGGAGGACGATCGGGGGGTTTTTAGTCGGTGCAAGTCCGACATAACCACCGCACTGTCCCCGTGGTGCGGCGGTATCCATAAAGGATTTTCCCCCCGGGAAAAAAAAGGGTTGATATGGGGTGGTGGATATACGATACGATACGAATACTCTTTATTGCACACCTCACACAAATGAAACGTTACAAACAGAAAAAGAAAAAACAGTAATATGTAGGTAGAGGTAGACAACAGGCGGTCTTATCGCTAAAGAGCGATATAATTAATTAGTTTGTATGAAAATGGAAAAAAAAAATTTTTTTCTTGAATTTTGAAAATTTTTAAATATTTGATACGTGCTGTATGCTAGAAGAAACGGAAATCAATAAAAACACCCTGTATAATGAATTTTCCATGGTATAGATTTGCATTGGTATATAATATAAAGTGTTTTCTTGCAGTCATTAATTGACACATTACAATGCTGCAGTAGAAAAAAGATATACAGGATGATTCAGGAGACGTGAGCAGGACCAACACTACATACATAGTAAATGGCAATGAATCGTTCACCATTGTATTTAAGTGAAACACCCATACCTTTTTCCTGTATTTTAATTTTTGTTAAGTTAAAGTTTAATTCTCTACAATCATTGTCACCCTACAACAACTTGTTTATAAAGATTAAACCTCTAACTGTTTTGACAGCACTTTGATTACGAAGAAAGTAAATTGTCACATTGAGTGAGATACGATATTTCAAAAGTAATCGGACTCAGATGACATTCAACTTCACACGTATGACTTGACTGAAGAATTCTGATTGTAGAGTGACCATGAATTTCGTTAATAATTTAAAACATTGTGTTTCGACACCAAAGATAAATAAACGTTAATTTCGCTAATAGTGGCACGAAGCAGTAGCTTATGATCTACTGAATCGGTAGTGTTGATCTTGCTCACGTCTCCCGAATCACCCTGTATACATATCTCATTTTTTATTAACAATGGAGTAATCTGTTTACACGCACGATTAAGTCAAGGATACTGTTTTGTTCTAAAAGTAACGTGACAGTAGAGTTAATGTTAATCCAATATTAATTCCAACAATTGACACCATTGTCGCTTTCAGTTAAGATTGAATGTGTCAACGAATAGGTCAGTGACGAGTACTGGATGATAAAAAGAATTTAAAAAAATGTCATTTTTTTTCTCAGAACATGGACTCTTTGGGCTCATTCGAAATAACAATATCGATTCTAGAAGAAAAAAAAGTGTCCCAGAACAGTTTTGTTACTACCACCACCACCATATCAGCCAAAGGACGTCCACTGCTGGACATGGGCCCCTCCAAATTCACGGGAGGTACCTATATGCCATAATTACCACGTTTGACATGCGGGTTGGCGATCGCAGTATTTTCACCGCACTCCAGGGAAGCTGCACTACTAAACTTATACCTATATAGTGGTAAAATACCGACATTTGAGGACACTTTATCTTCTTCTAGGATCGATAGCGCTGAACCGGATAATTGAGATTCTGAACCGGATAAGCCCAAAAAGTCCGTATTCCAAGAAATATTGTAATTCCCCCATTTTTTTTAATTACCCATTTACCTGATTTTTTACAAAAATTATTATTGACAATTATCCCTTCCATAGGATTTATTTAAAAAACAAACAGCAGTAAACAATATTTGACTAGATGAGACCAGACCACCTTATACCTGAAACGAGTTATCTGACATACAATATTCGACGACGACGACCAGTTTACCCATAGCCGTCCTGATTCAGTAGGAAGTGATCCTGCCTACGAAGCTGATGGTTCGAATCCGGGTTAGAGAAAATATTTGCGTGACAAGCACCCTCCAAAAAAACAAAATATACTTTGTATAATAATTATGCCGTTAAACACGAGTAATTTATGTTACTCTTGCATCCGTCCAGGACTTAGAAATATTGACTCATAATCTCTCTTTCTAACACTACTCCGAAAGAGTGGGATTAATGTATGTTTTCAGAATATTTACTACTCGGAACTAAATAATGTCCAAATATAGTAAAATCTATAGGCCAATCGCTGGTCAGTCTATCAAATAAAAAAAAAACTAAAAATCAAATTCAAAAAGATATGTCAGATGACTCGTCTCATTACAGTCTACGTTTTTAGTAAAATTAATATCACACAGAGTTTTCTCATGATGCGTCAAAAAAAAAATGCTCCAATGAATGACACCCCGTTCATCTTTTGCTTATAGTTAAGATTGAATGTTAAAAATGGGACTAGTGTCGAATACTGGGGCATAAAAAATGTAACAAAACGACTAGAATTGTATGAGAATAAAGCGATCGCAGATCAGTTGTATACGATTCGGAAATGCTCGGAGAATTTAGTAAGGTTTCGGTGAAATATATCAAAATTCACGCATGTTTCTTGTAAAGAAAACACCCTTGTTTCAGATTTTTCTTGTCATTCCAGCGAAACGCAACAATAGCGCGCTTTTAAAAACACAAGACAGCGCAAACGGTCGCTGATTTAAGTTTTCTATATGAAAACTGTTTTAGGATATGATAATTTATTAACAGCTAATGCATTTACATAAATTATTAACAACTTTTAGTTTCTTATAATATAAGCTGGATTTATTTAAATAATGTTTAGCGAATGTGAATATTGGTGTTATTTCAAGTTTTACGACCGTCCTTTTCCTTTGCAATGGGACAAAAGGTGACAGCGCATATATTTTGGAACTCGTATACAACTGATACTGTTTATCCTTTGGTAGATCCAGTAAGACAATATATTACTATCAGTTACATTAAGTAATTAAATAATTACCGATTTCTAAATTGCACGTGTTGATTACTTATTTAATTTCTATATTTACAAAATATCTTTTAAAAATACTATTTATAATTCGCAAACTTTTTTCTTTTTTTTTGTTAATTTCTTAAGCTGTCTCAAACTGGATTCATGCTTATTTAACGAAAATGAATGGAAATTTTCTTACTTATTTATTAATCGTTAGATTATTGTTTCAATACTAAGCAACCACTTTCCTCTTATTATACAGGGTGTGGCCTATAATAGGAGCAAAAAATTAAACGCTACGCTATTGAAACAATTGGTTTCGATTGATAAAAAACAGTTAATTTGTAATTTTTTACGCGAATATATCTTACGTGTATATTACTGTACTGTAAACGCAAAAATAATATAAATATAATTATTAAATTTCCATAAATATCCTTTAAATCCAAAAATGCAACAACCATTATCAGTCACAATTTGATGCTACCTCAAAATCTGCTTTGACAGCAACCCCATAATCTCAAGGCGTCAAGATCTATTATATGGAGGTCATAACTTTAGATCAATATTTATCTGAATTGAAACTAGTAATGATTTGATAGAAAAGATAACTGTTAATGCTCTCCTGAAGCGCCCTTCTCATTTTTTGCTACTATTACGTGCCCTATAACTGTATTTGCCTATTCGTTAATATGAACAACAACATATCAGTGTAATCATACGCATTGTTACATGAAACAGGTATTAATGTAAGACTAGTGCCAATGCTGTAAAGGGTAGCCATAACTTTTTATTATTACAAATGCAAGTTAAAAAAAAACTTAATATAGCTAAAAAAAAAAGCCCCTTTGAGGGGCCGGTTGTTACAAACCATTAGTAATTACGCTAATCAAAATGTGTTTGCAGAGGATTTGAAAATTTTCTATAAAGTCACGTCTGTATGCGGCCTAGCGTTCGTTCGTGCGGTGATAGCTATATAGGTAGGTGAGGTCGCAAGATCCCGCCGTCACACGCCCAAAAATTAAGACATTTTGAGAATAACACTTATGTAAAGTACGAGTGATGACGCCCCAACACAGTCCATTCATCATTCATTTTATAAGTAAGAAAATTTCCACACACCGTCCAGATATTTGGCCTCAATATTATCATACACTTATTTTTGGCATGTGAACTCAAGAGCACGAATCCTGCGTTGTACTTATTCACTTGAATTATATAACTATACTAAATGCCTATTAGATCGAAATGTGTTATTTACAAATGAAATTTTAATACTATTTTGGCTAAATGTCTCTAATTCTTAGGCTAATTTAATTGTGCCGTTCGTGAGATGCATTTTTATATTAAACGTTCGTTAAATCATGCTACTGGATACTATCTACAACTAAAATTCGAAAGTATACCTTAATTAATCTTTGTACAGATTTATAGTATCAGAACAGAACTAATGAATTGATCGAACTCATTTTGATTAAACAAGTAACATGAAGCCGACCTCGGAAACTATAGTATTTTTTTGTAAGTTAACTATAAAAAAACCAGCTCACTGATCTTGTGACTTATAGCTACGTTGTGATTTAATTTCCAATTGGTAAGGCCTAATGTTACTTGTCCAACCCAAGGCTCGAGCGGAGAGCGGGCCGCTCCCGCCCCGCTACCGCCTGTGACCGGCGCCAACGCCACACAGCGATCAAGTTACTTTAACATTAAACACAGAATATTGATATTTATTTGCAAGGCACATTCTCTTTAAAATCCTGAATTTCAATTTCATGTACAACGATGTTAAAACATCCGGCGAAACGATACGATGAAGCATTCTAGTCTGTAATGATATGTATATAATCGAATATATACCCTGTGTCTCGAAAAATATAATATGAGAGTACGTTACAAAAGAAACTACGCTACGAATTGAGATGTGTTAAAGGAATGAGATCGAAAGGATATTGTTATTGCTTAGTCGGGGCCGGAACCCTTTGCGGTTCGCGAGCTAGTACCCGTACCCAGAACCGGGGTACAGTAGTGCCGCGCCGCCACCCCCCGGTCAGTGTTGCGCGGCGAATTTCATCCGCTTCTGTTTCTGCCGCTGGTTGCAGAACCACACCCTAACCACGTTCTTCTTAAGGTCGAGTTTCTCAGCGATCGCTGCGATCTTCTCCCCCGACGGACGCGGCTGGACAGCGAAATACGCTTCCAAGCTTCTTTTCTCCGGCGCAGCTATGGATGTGCGTTTGCGTTTCTTCTCCCCCGCGGGCAGGACGCTGGGAGCATCAGGGTCCCGCCTTTTATTTTTGGCCTGGGCTTCCGCTTCCTCCAACCAAGCCTGTAATATAGGCTTCAATGCAATCATGTTATTGTGGCTTAGGGTGAGACTTTCGAAGCGGCAGATCGTGCTCTGCGAAAGCGCGCCTACTCCAGGGAGCTTTAGGTTCGCTAGAGCTTTACCGACATCCGCTTGGGTGACGCCGAGCTTGATTCTCCTCTGTTTGAAACGCTCGGCAAATGCTTCTAGCTCTCTTGGGTCCGTGTCTGTGTCTGGATGTAGGGCGGCTGAAGGGTGAGCCAAATGGGCTGGTGGTGCGTGTCCTAAAGACCCTGCGTGGTGGTGGTGATTCATGACGTGGTTCATCCCGTAGCCGTGGAGCTGGTGGTGGGGGGGAGCTACTTCCCCCATGGGAGCTAGCGTGGTCATGGAGGACGAGCTGAGAGGGTCCAGCATGTCCAAACTCTCCATGCCGTGGTGCCCCATCTGTGAGAAGAAATGCTTTTTGTAATTCGTTTTATCGTACTGTCAATAGCTATGGCATTGGTTAGGGAGATCACTTAAGAAGTACATATATACGGTTGTAGTGTATAATTTTTTCTCATCGGCTAAGGTCGGAATACGACGAGACCCGAAGTGATTATCGATTATTGTATTAAATGATTCACATTTTATTTCTCGTCTGTTAATATGATATTATATATTGAACTAGCTTTTGCCCGCGTCTTCTAATAGTGTAAACCTGCTAACGTCATATTATGAAAGTTTACAGGAGAGACAAAAAATATGATTTAAATTAAAATATTACATCCCGAAAAACGGGGAAAATAACATTGGGTTTTTTTTTCACCTAATTCCATAATATAAAACAGGTAAAGCGTTTTGGTTATCTATTTGTTACGATGAATTTTGTAAATTAACTGTATTTTGCAATCAAATAACGTTTTAATTTCTGAATTTAGCAGTTTGTCGAGTAAAATAAAGTAAATAGATCTTTACGTAAACAAAAGGTACTTAATATACAAAGAAACTAAATGAAATCTTCTGAAATAAATATGTGCGAAAATATTCATCATCATCATATCAGCCGAAGGATATCCACTGCGTAATAGGCCTTCCCCAAAGAGTGTGGTAGAGAGTGTGGAGTGTGGTTTTCTTTAATGCCCGGTCCTGCGCCACCCGCATCCAGCGGACTACAGCTACTTTCATCAGGTCATCAGTCCATCTTGTGTGGGGCCTACCCACCCTGCGCCTTTCAGTAAGTGGTCGCCACTCGAGAACCTTTCCGCCTTAACGGCCATCGGTTCTAGGATTCGAAGGTATATGCCAGATAATGGGGTTCTACTGCGGATGGCCTCATTTCTGATGCGATCACGCTGAGATACTCCCAGCATGGCCCCCTCCATTCATCTTTGGATGACTTTATGTCCTCTTGTGAGGCCCATAGACCAGACGACTACGTTTCAGTGCCCATTATGTCATCACTCGCAACACACACTGGTCAAAGACTCTCGTCTTGAGACACTGTAACAAAGTTCTTTTGAGAATCTGAAAAATATCTGCTAAGTACGAGGTATATCGCGATTGTAGAATAAAAACTCCCATTAATTTTGATAAGAGGTTAACCTAACCCCAAAACAGTGATTGTATTGGATTTTCAGCTCAAAAGAGTCAAAAGCCATGAAATAATAATAGGAAACAATAATAATACAATACCTTTGCGATGTATGTTATACTTCTTCGTTTACACCAAAAACACGAAACAAAGTTATCTTTTGCGAGAACACACATCTTGGCGATCAAAATTCTTACGAAATTGGCGGGTATTGGAGTTAGCCGATAACGTATAAGCACGTGGAGTTGACTGTTTTCATGTGATTTAAGCAATTTGTTAAAATAACGGCCAGTAGCTGTTTTCCTCAGGCGATGCATCTTTTTTGTTACATAATGGCGGGTAAAACAAAAAAATTTTTTATTAAATTGATTTTGCGGGTTTACACTCTTAACAAACGATATTAATGAAATTATTGCTATTCAATTGTTGTAGGCGCCCATACAAACTGTTACCCTCCTTTTGCACCCCCTAATAAAACATTCCGATTCCGGAATAAAAACTATCCTATGTCCTTTCCCGGGACTCAAACTATCTCCATACCAAATTTCATCTGGATCGGGTTATGCGTGAAGAGGTAACAGATAGACAGACGGGTGACATTCGCATTTATAATATTAGTATGGCTTGTTGTTTTCATAATCAGCGACCCGATAAACCATAGAAACAATACCCATGTTGATTTTTACAAAAACCTGAAACACCAGTTTACTTATTTATCTTTAGGAATATTCCTGTGAAGTTTCGATTAAAATGACTAATCTTGGACCCCCATTTCACCTTCTCCGGGGATGAATTATGAAAAATCCTTTCTTAATGCACCTCTAGACCTTATAAGAAACCTACATGCCAAATTTGGAATCTCTGGATACAACAGTTTGGGCTGTGCGTTGATATGTCACTTACTCAGTCAGTCAGTTTTTTCTTGCAATTTGACACAAACTTCCAAATTTTTCATGTCCGCAATATAAAATTTTAAAATCGATGCTGGTTTCGTAATTAACGTCCCAAAAAACCATAAAAACGACACCCATATTAATATTTGGATATTTCAACCCCCTTGTATTTCAACCCAACAGGGGGGATAGTATTTCACGTCTTCCACGTGGGGTTTTAAAATAATTGTTGTTTTCGTAATCAGCGACCCGATAAACCATAGAAACGATACCCATGTCGAGTTTCAGAATTTGTCACCATATTTCCCCCTTTTAGGGGTTGATTACTCAAAAAACCTGAAACACATGTTTACTCATTTATCGTTAGAAATACTACTGTGAAATTTCGACTAATCCAACTAATCTTGTTTCCCCATACAAATTTCGGTCCCCCATTTCACACTCTTAGCGGTTGGATTTTGAAAAATTCTTTCTTAATGCACCTCTAGACCTTATAAGGAACCTACGTGCCAAATTTGGAATCTCTAAGACCAGCAGTTTGGGTTGTGCGTTGATATTTCAGTCAGTCAGTCAGTTTCTTCTTGCAATTTGGCACAAACTTTGAAAAGATTTCATGTCCGCAATATTAAATTTCAAAATCGATGCCATTTTCGTAATTAACGTCCCAAAAAACCATAAAAACGACACCCATATTAATATATAGACATTTCAACCCTCTCGCACCCCAACAGGGTGGATGGTATTGCACGTCCTCCACGTGGGATTTTAAAATCATTGTTGTTTTCGTAATCAGCGGCCCAATAAACCATAGAAACGATAGATAAGACGATTTTCAGAATTTGTCACCACATTTCCCTCTTTTAGGGGTTGATTTCTCAAAAAACCTGAAACAGGTGTTTACTCATTTATTATATTATATTATTACGGGTAGAATTTTGAGAAATCCTTTCTTAGTGCACCCCTAGACATTATAAGGTACCTACGTGCCAAATTTGGAATTTCTAGGACCAGCGGTTTGGGCTGTGCGTTGATATGTCAGTCAGTCAGTCAGTTTCTTCTTGTATATATTTAAAAGATAGATAATATACCTTCACCACTCAAAAATATAAATAGTCTAAACAGTTTCAAATTACAGTTAAAGCGACATCTTATTCAAATACAAAAAGAACTACCTCCGACCAGTCGAGTCCTACCTTCATTCTCTATGCCAAATTATAGCCGTGTCCGATAATAATTATTAAATATTTTCTTTTTTGTATTAATATTTATCTTGTAGTCTTGTATTTGCTACCGTATTATAACCTTTTATATATAGCCACAGTCAAAATATGAATGTAAACCACAACAACACTACTTAAACTTTAACTCGAACACTGTTCCGACGTACAAGTATTATGCAATATAATGGATGATTCACAGTAGACCGTTCCGTGTCCGGGCCGGCCCGTTTTCTATGACAGCAAACGCAACGGCCGGCGTATTGCCCTAGAAGAAAACGGACCGGCCCGGACACGGAACGGCCTACTGTGAATCATCCTTAAGAGTAACTCATAAACAGTCTGACTGAAAATCAGCGTTGCGGTGTATTTACTGCAACATTATGCTGAGTCCAGCCCCTTTTTATCATCACTCATTGTTATACCTACTGTACTATGTCTAATCTAATGTCAGTTTTAATTTTTAGTTTTTTACTTATGTTTATCATCTATGTCTATGATATTTTATTAGTCAATGAAATGAAATGAAATGAAATGTTTATTCACAAGAACATACAGTGTACAATAGGTGTTACATAATAATATTGCAGTTCCAGTCCGGTACATTCAGACATTTCAGGCATGTGAAAATTAAAATAGGCCAAGTTAGAGGCCTCCGGGTGGCTTGAGAACTTGTAACAGTCAAGTTGCCCACTCACTTGACAAGCCTAATCCCAATAAGGTCTAGTTTCCCCCTCGTGTTGGAAGGTCAGATGGCAGTCGCTTCCGTAAAAACTAGTGCCTACGCCAACTCTTGGGATTAGGTAGTGGACCTCAGGTATCCTTCAGGATGCAACTGTACTGGGAATAACGCTAGGAGGATGATGACACTGACAGATGACCCGGAAACTAAATACTTGTCACCCAGCCACTTTTTGATAGTAAGCGGTTACCGCAGCCTATGGACGTTTGCAACTCCGGGGTGTAAAATGCGCGTTGCCGATCCTTTCAAATATTATACACTGCTTTCTTGAAAAACCCATGATACCATCCATCGAGAATACCTCGGCGGGGAACTCATTCCACAACCAGAGCGTAAGAGGTAGGAAATTCCTCTGAAACCGTACCTCTTCGTAATGTTACGTAAGAGTTGAATACAACACTAGATCGGGTGACTTAATATAATAAAAGATCGCAAAATAGTATATTCTATAGGAGCGCTAGTGGACCAGCAGCGCCCGCGTACCGCATGCGGTATGCGAGGTTAAGCAATGTCGGGCGAGGTCAGTCCTTGGATGGGTGACCGCTTTGAGTGGTTACTAACTGAGCGCTCCCGTGCTTTGGAAGGCACGTTAAGCCGTTGATCCCGGTTGCCGTCTATGATAGCAGTCGTTAAGCCAAGTTAGAGGCCTCCAGGCGGCTTGAGAACTTCTAACAGTCAAGTTGCCCACTCACTTGACAAGCCTAATCCCAATAAGGTCTGGTTTCCCCCTCGGGTTGGAAGGTCAGATGGCGGTCGCTTTCGTAAAAACTAGTGCCTACGCCAATTCTTGGGGTTAGATAGCGGACCCCAGGCATCCTTCAGGGTGCTACTGTACTGGGAATAACGCTAGAAGGATGATGATGATGCAAAATAGTATATTCTGTATATAAATCATACATGCCTATCCCACATTTTGACCAAACAATTGCAAGTCCCATTAGTTACCTTGTAACAACTCCCGACAAGCCGTAAGTCTGTAATTTTTGCAAGCCCCTAGAGAGCTGTATATCTGAGTTAACCAAACTCCTTACAGAATCGTCGTAACTCCTGTGAACGTCTTATTGCGATACGACATTTTGTAATAGAGTGTAGCTTGGGGACGGTTCACTTACAAAAAGCACATTTATTTGCCATTTCTTGTTTCTAGATTAGAAAATACTTTCACCGTGTGTTAGTTTTGTTTCGTGGCAAACAAGCGTACGCCTGCCTGGTAAGCGGACGTAGCCTATGGACGCATGCAACGCCACTGGGCGTATGATAGTTGCCATTTTTAACCCTCGACGCATAAAGAAAGGGCTGTTATAAGTTTAACGTCTCTGATGTCTGTGTACCTGTCTGTGGTATCGTAGCTCCCAAACGGATGAACCGATTTTCGTTTAGTTTTTTTGTGTCATATATAATTTTATCCCGAGTGTTCTTAGCCATGTTTCATGAAAACCTGTTTAGCCGTTTTTGAGATATTGAGCTTTGAAATGAAAATTTCGAGGGTTTTATACTTTTCTAAGTTGTAGTTAATAATAATATTGGGGGACAATCTTACACAAATCGACCTAGTCCCAAACTAAGCAAAGCTTGTACTATGGGTACTAGACGACGATATACATACTTATTATAGATAAATACATACTTAAATACATAGAAAACATCCAAGACCCAAGAACAAATATCCGTGAAAAATGCACAAATAAATGCCCTGGCCGGGATTCGAACCCGGGACCTCTAGCTTCGGATGCAGAGTCACTACCAACTAGGCTAAACAGGCCGTCTTTAGTTATATCACTTATTGTTGTGGATAATACACCCGTCACTTTCACACTCGCATATTTGTCAGAACGAGACGAATGTCTTATCCACGACGATAAGAGATAAAATAGCAAACATCATACGCTCGCTGGGGAGCCAACAGCGCTTTTACGACCCTTTATTGATTTGAGGATTGTCAGCAAGAAATAAATGCATGTTGCCCTACATTATTGTACCATATCATCCATGAGTACCAGGGGTCGGAATTCTCGTAGCACTTTCGAGCTGTCATAGGGACTTCTCATTTATCGACTTCCGATATACAAATATATGTCGATAAATACAGAATATTAAAAGTGTAAAGTGAGCGATCTCTTCGAGATAACCTTTGGATGCCGACTGTTTGGAAATTTTAAATAGGAATTATTATAATCATATTTTATTGTTCCTTATAAAAAAAATTGTCGAGTTCTTATTACGAGGCATTAATTCTAGACATTTTTTCAAAACAAGAATTGCCATCGTACCTAATGATATCGTTATGTGGGTACTGGCCATCAATCTGATGACCTTTGATTAGTAGTTTTATAGACATATGCAAACAAAAAAACACAAACACTGAACTGAACAAATTAAATGTGAAATTGTTACCTATTAACTTTTCATTGTTTTCATTGCATATCTCTATTTCAAATTTTCAACTACTCGAGTTATGTGAAAGAGATCGCTCTTTAGCGATAAGACCGCCCGTTTTTTACCTCTACTGTTAATCTTCATCAACATGTTGTGTTCTATAATGTATCGATATAATATGTAGATCGTAAGTCGATAAATGGGAAGTCCCTATGACAGCCCAAAAGTGCTACGAGAATTCCGACTCCTGTTGAGTACAGTTGTTTCAAATCCATACTTAACATTATAATTGCGAAAGTAAAGATGTAATGTATAATGCTTTTACAATCGGCTGAACTCGGAATACGACCAGACCCAAAGTGGCTAACTAAAGTGGAATTATCGTATTAAGAGGGCGCAGTACGTTTGGTTCTCCATAAAAACGTATTTATGCTCTCATTTTAAAACGCCATGCTAGAATAACATGAACCTTTATATACACAATGGGATCCAGCTTGTCTAGGGCGGAAATTAGTTTCTGTTCCTTGAAATTATAATGGCGAAAAAATACAGCGATTATTAAGGTTTCCATACAAGCCGTAAAAAACTCAAAAAACCGCTGTATTTTTTTTTCTTTTTCAATTTCTAGCAACAGAAACTAATTTTCGACCTAGGTATGCCGGATCCCATTGTGTATACAAAGTTTCATGTTATTCTAGCATGGCGTTTTAAAATGAGAGCCTAAATACGTTTGTATGGAGAACCGATCCACACCGATCGTACTGCGCCGTCTTAAATGATTGACAAGTTCATGTCTCTTAATGTGACACTTCATTAGTCAATGTCAAATGACAGAATACAAACTTAGGCTGGGTCGCACCCACAAAGTATAATATATATATACAGGGTGTGGCCTGTAATAGGAGCAAAAAATTAAACGGTACACTATTGAGCTCCCCAGCAATTATTTCCAAATGGTTTTAATTGAAAAAAAAAGGTTCTTTTTTTATTTATTTTTTCGCAAATTTAGCTTATATGGACTTTTTTACTCTACTGGAGTGATATAAATAATTATTTATACAAAAAAACACTAAAAATTAATAAAAAAAAAATTAAATTCCCAAAAATATCCTTTTAAACCAAAAATGCGACAACGTTTATGAGTCATAACTTGAAGCAACCTCAAAATCAGCATTGGCTGCCGCGCTATAATCTCTGGGTGCCAAGATCCATTACTTGAGATCATAACTTTAGATCAAAATTTCTCTCAATTAAAAAAAGATATTTTTTTGGACACAAGAGGTTACTGCCGATGCTCTAAGGAAGCGTTCTTTAAATTTATTGCTCCTATTACAGGCCACACCCTGTATACTGAGATAGAGATACCAGTGAAATAACATCGTAGCGCCGTTGTGTATTTAGTAAGAACTAACCGCACGACCGCTGCATCTCTGTCACTTCAATATGCAATTGCGATAGAGATAGCACCCAGTGACATCTGGTACAAACAAGCTAAACTAACATTTCCATAGAAAAGTTCGTACTTCGAGCTGATAGGCCCCTGGTCGCAACTACTACGATCACAGACTGATCAACATCAAATATGGCGCCGGCAGCTGTCATCCCATAGAAACTTGTCAAACTATCCATACATTTAAATTTTAACGAACACAGCTTACGATTACAGACGGTTTGGTGCAACCCGGCCTTAGTAGTATTTTGACATTTGTCATGACAGAATTTAAATAACACCATTATCGATTGACTCTTCTTCGGGAGAAGTCGTATTCCGAGTAAATCATTATGCATAATAAAGCGGCTTTTGCCTTTGTCTGTGTCAGGATGAGAAAACTGTCAGCTGTCAGTGTCAACTGTTGGTCGAGTCAGTACCGCTCTGTACTGCGCCCCTAATGCTCTATATTTAAATGAGTGCTCCCTGACTGGCGCGCGGTAAGTGGAAGCGTGGCGATACGAACGCAGTATTGCCGCGCTTCTGCGCATGATATTACTACTGACAGTATCTCGTCAAGTGAGCAAAACTCTGACAAAGAACAAAATACCACAAATCGAAGCTAGTATAAAACATGACAGAAATGCGTAATGTCAAGATTGCAAGATCTAGCCACGCGGCAGCGTGTCCAGGCAAGTTTACTCCAGGAACTGGCGGACAGCAACCGTGTGTTATTTTACACGAACCGTTTGGAGCCACTTTTGACCCCCCAATAATTTCAAAACTATCTAACATAAAAAAATGAAATTTGGTACATGTATTAAGATCCTTTAGAACAACAAGAACAAAAACAACAGAAACATAAATGTGAAAATGGGAGCCGTTCAATATTAAGAATATGCGATTCTTGGTTGTCGACTTCACCGACAAAAGAATTGAGATCTAAATGGGTGCCAAGTTCCGTAGATTGTCTGAAATGGTGCCAAATCCGGCACTACATTGTTTACAGTAAAACTAATTTACTGCGGCTTAATGCATTTTGAGCTTTAACTTAGCAGTTTTCTATGCAGTATGTTATAATACTATAAAAGGTGTTGGATATTTAAGAAAACTGCCAGGTTAAAGCTCAAAACGCATTAAGCCGCAGTAAATTAGTTTTACTGTAAACAATGTAGTGCCGGATTTGGCGCCATTTCGGAGAATCTACGGAACATGGCACCCATTTAGGTCTCAATTCTTTTGTCGGTGCAGTCAACCACCAAGCAGCGCGTATTTTTAATACCTATTGAACTTGGCTCCCATTTTCACATTTATGTTTTTGATGGGTTCGTAATACTATGTATGTACGTTGAATAAATGACTATTTCTTTTTCTTCCCTGTGTCCTAATTCGTTGCTGGTCCCAGACACGATACAATTATGTGCACGGACGAGGAGATCGAAAACATGTGAACACGACGTACCCCGCTATTCATAACCGTCCATCAAACCTATTTTAAATTAAAATACGGTAAAAGTTGTTTGTCCTTATCTGTCACTTTGACATTTATGTTTACGTATGTAAAAAACCGGCCAAGTGCGAGTCGGACTCGCGCACGAAGGGTTCCGTACCAGAAAAAAAGGCTAATAGCTGGTGCCATTAAACACTTGTTTTCTTTATATTTAGCGGCAACTACTCTGTTGTATGGGAGCCCTCCCTAATTATTATTATTATTATGATTTTAGTATTTGTTGTTGTAGCCACAATAAAAATACATAATTACGGTTCTTGAGATCTAGGTCGGCGAGTGGTAGCCATGAAAAAGAGCTAAAATATCACGTTTTTTGTATGGGAGCCCCCCTGAATTAATTTTATTATTTTGTTGTTATAGCAGCAACACAAATACACAATCTGTGAAAATTTCAACTGTCTAGCTATTACGGTTCTTGACATACAGCCTGGAGACAGATGGACGGACGGACGGACAGCGAAGTCTTAGTAATAGGGTCTCGTTTTTACCCTTCGGGTACGGAACCCTAAAAAGGAACAAAACAAATTGTAGTTAATAAGTGTTTGTTAAGTGTTATGTTATGAATAAGGGGGTTAATTGTTTAGCGCCCTGCTTGCAATTGCTTAGCTTGCTTAGGTAGAGGAGTGCTCAGATATTTTTGAACCATTGGGAGTATGCATTATTTAAAAACTCGACTGTATATCTAGATATTTACCTCTATAAATTTGATAACGTTTGAACTGTCATACTTAATTTCCAAGGAGTAGCAACAAAGTACCCAAAGTCTACGGCAAAGACTTTGCTCCAGCTTTTTTCCAAACGTCTTTCAATTACGGCCCAAAACGCCCACATCACCCCCAAACTATACGAATAATTATTGCTAAAACCGGATCATACCGGATCAAAGCGGATTACCGCGGTAGAATAACTGCATTATTTTTCGTCCTATTACGCCTGCCTCCCTCATACAGAGAGTGCAAACACTCGTTTTTTGGAGGGTCCCAAGTGTTGTGATGTTGATTGGAAGTAGAATGGAGGTTACATTGTTCGAGATTTGGAGTGTTTGCACCCATATGCTGGACAATCAGGGTGAATGGATCCCATTAACTCTGATTTTCTCAAGTAACAACAAATATGCGTATCGCGCTCATGGATCCGTGGGCGGTGAATAGGGCATTGTGTTACGGGGAAATTTCAAAAGGTTAATATAAAATGAAATAGTAGCAAGGCTCTATATGTTTTTAAGGGGTTGCTATAATGCAAATATCACTCCTCAAATGTAATTTTACGACATAAAAACGCTATCAGGAAATATTATGTAAATATTCCAATCTTATAAAAATCGTTACGGCCGTTTAAGAGAACCCAGAAGTGTTGCTCATTTAATCATACTGCAATGGAGCGGGACCTCTTAATATTTCTGAAATTACATGAAACTGAGTTTATCAGCCAATATGGACCCGGGTATGTCCTAAAACTACGACCAAGACCACCGGATGGGCAGCAGCATCCCTGGAGTGCGGTGGAGACACTGCGATCGCCAACCCGCATGCCAAGAGTGGCGCTTATGGCATTTACCCCCCATGAAATTGGGGGAGGCCTATGTCCAGCAGTGGACATCTTTGGGCTGATATGGTGGTGGTGGAGTTTATCAGCCCAGTGGGAAAGGATTTTTCACCTATCTGTAAAGGATTTTGGATTCGGTAAAACAAAAGCATGCTCAAGGCGAGTTCACACATACGTTCCCAAAGATTCATAGATATCTGACCAACCTCTTGTTCTTTACAAAAAGGCGGCCAAATGCGTGTCGGATCACGCACAATAAAGATTTCCGTACATACTACTTGTCCTAATTTAAAAACACTATCCTATTCTGTGAAATAAAATAGTGTGAAATAATTTCTTCATAGGAAACTTACGGCAATCACGTATTTTTTTTGGGCCAAACAATTGCTCAAATAAAATTAAAAAAAAGACTTTTAATTACATGTATGGAATGCTTCCCCAACTATTTTTTTAGTAATTTAAATACATAACTACGTAGTGGCTGATATAATACACCTACATATAAAATTTTATTTCAATACACATCATAGTTTTTGAGTAAAATGCCTGTGACATACAGACAGACAGAAAGACAGACTGAGATGACGGACAAGGCGTTTTTGCAATTTTGGATACGGAACCCTAATAAAGTCCAGTTCACATATTTTCGATCGCTTTGTCCGTTCCCATATTTAGGAACTAAAATGTCCAAAAAGCCATTTTGTCCCCTAGTAATAAAAATAACATTTAAACGCCACTTGCGGCATCGCAGGTGAATCCTGGCGCGATTTCGTCTCCCTACTTTGATGGGGTACGAGTATGTCACTGCTCCCCTCGCTCCCCTGCCGGTAGGGATGGGAAAGTATCGATACTTTTTTAATATTACGATTGGTAAACAATGGCCAATAGACATCAAGAGAATCACAAGCGCTTTGTCCACCCTATATTATGTGATGATTCGTTTTGTAGGCAGCTAGAGACAAAGAAAAAGAAAAGAGCGTACTCCCGTCTTAAGACTGCGCAGTACGTTCGGTTCTCCATACAAACGTATTTATGCTCTCATTTTAAAACGCCAGGCTAGAATAACATGAAACTTTGTATACACAATGGGATCCGGCATATCTAGGTCGGATCATAGTTTCTGTTGCTTGAAATTATAATGGAGAAAAAATATGGCGACTATTAAGGTTTTCATACAAGCCGTAAAAAACTCAAAAAGCCGCTGTATTTTTTTCTTTTACAATTTCTAGCAACATAAACTATGATCTGACCTAGATATGCCGGATCCCATTGTGTATACAAATTTTCATGTTATTCTAGCATGGCGTTTTAAAATGAGAGCATAAATACGTTTGTATGGAGAACCGATCCACACCGATCGTACTGCGCCCTCTTAAAGGCCGGCAACGCACTTACAACCCCTCTGGTGTTGCGAGTGTCCATGGGCGGCGCTAATCGCTTACCATCAGGCGATCCGTCTGCTCGTTTGCCTCCTATGTCATAATAAAATGCAATTCGCTCACACTCAACACAGCGCATCCTCAGATGCTCTGAAAATATTTATTATAAATAAATAAATAAATAATAAATATTAGGGGACATTTTTTTTGTTTTTTTTACACAAATCGAACTAGTCCCACAGTAAGCTCAATAAGGCTTGTGTTATGGGTACCAGACGACGATATATTTAATAAATATATACATAAATACATAGAAAACATCCAAGTCTCAGGAACAAATGTCTCTGCTCACCACAGAAACAAATGCCCTTACCGGGAATCGAACCCGGGACCTCTAGCTTCGGAGGCAGTGACACTACCAACTAGGCTAGACAGGCCGACAAAAATACAAATATTATATAATGATATAAAAAAAACTAAATTATAAAATTGTCGGGAAATTAATATTTATTCGTCAAACGCTAAGACAAAACCGTGTAAGGAACAATCACAGTTTTTATTTTGTATATACCTACTTTTTTGAAGTCACATTACTCACTAACAACTTACTTAAAGTATTTTCGTCATATCGAATTAGAGTAAGTATTGGCCTAGAGTTAATTTGCATTGCAATTATTATTTCGCTACCAGACGCTTCCTTTTGATAAGTATTAAACAATATTACTATTGTTATTATTCCAGTAAAATGACTTAAAAGATCACTTTCCTTTTACAATATTAATAATAGACTGATATCCAACTTCACTGAATTGTTATTACTGGATTTGTGAATAACTACATATTTATCGTTTATTTTTCTAATTATCGATATTAGTCACAACCCTCTTGATCGCGAGTAGATATTAAATAAATTATACTCCTTTAATAGTGATTTGTATCACAACGTTATGATTTGGACAAGTGGCCGAATTTACAAAGAGTCGGGCCACGAAATAAGCTCAACGGAGCGCCCGTGGCCCAGTGGCGACAGCCGCGACAGCGTGCCACGTGCGGTACGAGAGTAAAGCAACGTGGGCCCAGGTCAGTTCTTGGATGGGTGACCGCTTTGAGTGGTTACTAACTGAGCGCTCCTGTGCTTTGGAAGGCTCGTTAAACCGTTGATCCCAGCTGTTGCCTATGACAGCAGTTGTTAAGCCAAGTTAGAGGCCCACTCACTTGACAAGGGGGGTCGAAGTTGCACTACGTATAGGCAATATCCACTGTTACCCTACACCGCCTACACGTGACTCCTGGGTGGTGCTAAAAGTGCAACAAACTGGCCACCGTACTGTCTTCTCGAAGATCTCACTGTTCCAAAATTTTCACAGATGTATTTTTATTGCCACAATAATAACAAATACTCATAAAAATAATGGCACCAGCTTTTAGCCTTTTTTCTGGTACGGAAACTGGTACGGTTTTTTTTTTTCATGTTTATGTACTTAAAAATCTATAATATAATCTTAAAATTAGGTGAAGTTAGTCGTGGTGGTTGTAAATTAGTGTCGACGGTATCTTAATCGGTATTTTAAAAAAGTAGTCGTTTTTTGTTCAAGTAACGTAAAGCATTTTTAAACCGATTGCCCATTTCGTTTTTTCCGCTCACATTTAATGTAAACGCAGGCGCCACAGAAAATCACACAGTAAATGCATCAAAAAGGATCAGAAGCCCTTATTCCTGTGTAATAAAGACTTGAACTTTTCAAATGTGTAGCTACTTTTGATGCTGACTGTATTACGCTTCGCTTAATGTAGATTATAAAAATTACTTGAAAAAATCGTTGATGTTAAAGGCTTATTACAGGGTCGAGAACTTTCTAACTGACAGAAATGCATGGCCCAAACCAGAGACCTAAATAGCATTAATATTTATATTACGTACCACGTCTAGTAAATTAGTAAACACATGTTGTCTTCTTGAACAAACTGTTGCGTTGGTGGGCTGTATTGCAGACTTGCAGTTGATTCCCGTGGATGGGCAGCACATTAAAACGAAGTAATTTTGTGAAAAACTGTATTGCGACCATGTAGGATGAAGAATAGCACAAGGAGAGAGCATACAGGTGGCTGTGCAAGGGGATGCTCAGCAGACAGTATACATTGTAAATATTATTCCTCTTTTGTTTTCATACTCAGATTTATTTACGAGTATATTAAGTAGGTAAAGTACCTATTATCATTGTAATAAGCATATTTTTTGGAAAAAATGACTGGCTGTCGAGTAGTTTTCGGCGTTTCTTCTCGGCAGTGGTCTTCTTTTGCAGAAACGTAGATTATGACTTGTAAAAGTGCCATTACGTCCTACTTGCAGAATAAAGTTCATTTATTTCATATATTAATAAGGGTTTCTAGCTTCTAACTTTAGATAATGTCCGCAGGTAACCTAACTTAAACTTTTGAAAACACTCCGTCTCAGCTTAAGCAAAAATGCTTTCGTATTATCCTAATTTACGGCTGTTCTGTACGGCATTTCAATCGATTTAGAAATGCCGTACAGAACAGTCTCGTGTAATTTTGTGAACATGTTTAATAATTACATGGATTGTTTTATCGAATCTGTTTTGGAAAACTGAACTGACAAAAAAAAACTTATAATTATCGATTCGTGTCTACATCTCACAGAGCCACTAGTAACATTTTAGTTATTCTCTTTTAAGTTTTAACATGAACCTTTACCTTTTGTTTTGTTTTTTGGATTATATTACGTTAATAAATATAACTTTTTGTTTCCTAGTTCAAAGTCAAAGTCAAAATATTCTTTATTCAAATACGCCTAGCAACAAGCACTTGCGAGTCGTCAGTTATAACATGTATTATTAACATATACATTAATTAATTATTTAGAACAATGTATTGTTGTAGACACGTCAAAATAAGAAATTTTTATGTAGTAAAATTCACAATAGGATCGTCAAGGTTCAGGAAGGGTTGAAAATAATAAAATCCATCAAAAATAAATGGTTTTTTTGCAATGCCCTTTAAAAACGTTCTTCTCCCCGCCAGTTTCATGGCCCCACAGCCCCCTAGGGTTGACAAATATGATGAGTGCATTATTATTAGTACGGCGTGAAAGTGGGATCGCATGCAAGCCCTTATGTTAGGGTTCATGCGCTTTCTAATAATGACACACGCACTGCACGCAAATAAACACACACGCAGGCGGGCTGCGCGAAAACTGTCACGAGATTCTCTGTAGGTAATGTTACCTGAAATCTCGTCCCGTTGAAATCAGTCCGTCCCGGCTCAGTTTTTTGGATTATACATATGTATAATCCAGAAAATATAAATATAACTCAGTCGGCCTGTTTAGCCTAGTTGGTAGTGACTCTGCCTCCAAAGCTAGAGGTCCCGGGTTCGAATCCCGGCCGGGGCATTTATTTATGCATTTATCACGGATATTTGTGCTTGGATCTTGGATGTTTTCTATGTTTTTAAGTATGTATTTATCTATATAAGTATGTATATCGTCGTCTAGAACTCATAGTAGAAGCTTTGCTTAGTTTGGGACTAGGTCGATTTGTGTAAGATTGTCCCCCAATATTTATTTATTTATATCCTTGTCCAGCAGTGGACGTCTTCTGGCTGATATGATGATGATGATGGATCTTATGTCATAATGACAGAGGTGATCGAAAGGTGACCGCTATTGGGCAGTAGGGTGTTGATCATAGCGAAATTTACCTTATTTCACCAAATAAATGTAACCCCAGCGGGCGTATGTTGGTTGCCGTTTTATCACTTATCGTTGTGGATAAGACGCCCGTCACTCTCGTACTCGCATACCAGTCAGAACGTGACCAATGTCTTATCCATGACGGTAAGTGATAAAAATGGCAACCATCATAGGCCCGCTGGGTATTATAAATTCAACATGTGTAATAAGTAGTAAATATTAATAATAACTTGGTATTCTTGCTTTTCTGAAATAACGATCCGTTTTGACAAAAAAAAAGAAGTTTTATGCTGATTTCCGCTAGTTTCCACGAGCGGGTGATAAGGACAGCATGTCGACCTAATACTAGCGAGCGAGCAAGAGAAAATTCTTAACATAAACAAAAGTAGAGTAGGAAAGTGGCTTTTCTTTCGTGGCTGACTGTATATTTTGATACGGTACTCTAAAATAGTTTAGTGAAATAGGGCACAGCAAAGCGTCCTCTCGCTCATATTCCAACTGGGGAAGTACCTCCACCTTACAGAAGACCACAGTCATAATAACACCACTATTCATTCGTTAGGTATGTGGTGTGTGGTGTGTGTTCCTGGTGGTGAGTATGGTCGCCAAAGTTTCCGTACCGACTCCTCCTAATCTACATTTAAAACCACTATACAATACAATAAATCAAACAACGTCGTATCTTCATAGGGAAGTCACGGCACTTATTTGTTTGGCTAAGACAGTTTTTCAGCAATAACTCAAAAACCGTTAAACCTATCTTGTTCAAACTAAAAATCGTTGAAAGTATTTATAATTGTTCATCATCTTGATTTTTTTCCAGAATTTTTAACTTCATAGTTTGGAAATTAGAGAGGGGGGGACACTTTTTACGACTTTGACAGCTAATATCTCACCACCGGTTGACTTAAATGTAAAAGTTTTTTCAGAAACCTGTCATTTTTGAAGGCCTATCCATTGATACCCAAAAGCCTATGTGCATTGAAAAAAAAATTGACACCCCCGTTTTATATGTATGTAGCGGTTCATAGGATACACCTTCCTACCAAATTTCATAATTGTAGTGCTCATAGTCTCCGAGTAAATCGGCTGTGACATACGGACGGACGGAATCTATAAGGGTTCCCTTTTAGCCATTTTGGCTACGGAACCCTTATAAAAAGTTGGCAACGCGCTTCTGATTCTTGTGGAGACGATGTCTGCTTACCATCAGGCAGGCCGTAAGCTTGTTTGCCACCGTCATTGCATAAAAAAGAAATAAAATAAACATATGAATATACTCCAAAACACTTGTTTTGTATGTTTTAACGGTCCGCTACAGTCGAGCCCACGCAGGCTAAGCATTCACCACCTGTTTCAACTTACCCTACATCACCAAATAATCTTGACCCCTACGTTCCTAATAACTATTCGTAATCGAAGCTCAATCAAACTGGTTAAAGTCGGTGTCATGAATACAGTGCGAGCGTGCCAACTGCCCTTCCATTTCGGCTATACAAACACATAAAGGGTGGACACCCCACGGACGACGAATGACGAAAAAACGTGACAATTTGTTTGTGGCACGGGGGTCTATACCGACTACGCTGAAAAATGGATTTAGGGCTTAGGGTGAATTCGACTGGTTTTTATCGTGACATGGCCATAAGGCCAAAGGACGTCACGGGGGATTATGACAAATTCCACTATTCGAAATGCATTAGGTCACATAAAGCAGAATTGGATAGAATGTAATGGTTTTTTGAGATATTGCCGACATCCGTTAGGTACATGTTTGTGCTGGTTTCGAAAAAAAAATTGTCATGTGGATCAAAAATCAATGTACTGAAATTAGTGGTGTTACCATGGATGCGGTCTTCTGTACTCTGTAAAGTACAAAAAATAGTGGTGTTATTATGAATGCTGCCTTCTGTACTCTGTAAAGGACAGAAAATAGTGGTGTTATTATGAATGCTGTCTTCTGTACTCTGTAAAGGACAGAAAATAGTGGTGTTATTATGAATGCGGTCTTCTGTACTCTGTAAAGGACAGAAAATAGTGGTGCTATTATGAATGCGGTTTTCTGTACTCTGTAAAGGACAGAAAATAGTGGTGTTATTATGGATGCGGACTTCTGTTCCTAGGGTTACTTCTCCAGTTGAGCTGCTAAAATATGAATGATGTATCGTACCGCTGCGCTAACACCTAATATTCTTGCATCAACTTTTTTTGGTTGTCTATCTGCCTACCTGGGGGACTTACACGAATTGAGGCATCCCCTTAACAGACAGTAAGAAAACAAGACATCACCCAGGTACCCACCTATAGTGTGCCAAGTGTCTCCAAAAAGAATATAGAACAAGGACCATAATCATTTTAGTGTTAGTTAGTGACAGAGTTGTCTTATTACCCAAAGTTTAAAGGAATCCCAGGGTCTTACTTGGTTGCTAAAGAGTTCCAAACCCAAAACCTTGCACCTAATATTAATTTTTTTTTAGATTCCACTATGTGGCAGTGGATACTAAATGTATAGAAAAACGTTACACAGTGGACTCAATAAAAATATTGTCACTTTTTCTTTGTCTCAAAAGAGATCATGATTCAGAGTGAAAATAACTTTTTTTTTTCATATTTTGAGATAAAAACTAAGAGTGATGCATAAAAAAGTAGGGCATCTCATATTAGGAGCAACAGGACTGGGCAAGTACAGAAGACCACAGCAATAATAACCCCAATTGCTGTTTAGGTATGTGGTGTTGTGTTCCTGGAACTGAGTAAGGTCGCCAGAGGTCCCGAGGATACACCGTGTTAAGAATAAGGTAATTGCATACTTAAAAGTAAAAGTAGTTTATTCTTCAAATTAGGCATATTACATGCACCTATGAACTTCAATAAACTACCACCGGTCCGGAAAAATATACCTCTGCCACGAGAAGAACCGGCGTAAGAAACTACGTTTCTAGCAGCTGTCAACACAACGAATTATATCAGTCCTTGGTCAGCAACGCACTTGTGATTCCTCTGGACTCCTAAGCGTCTATAGGCTACAGTGTCTGCATACCATCAGGCAGGCTGTAAGCTTGTTCGCCACTGCGATTGTAAAAATAAAAAACTGCTGAGTGAAAAGGCACATAAAAAACACATCAAAATTGCCAATGGCTCCCGCCAATGTTACCTTTTCCAAATCACAAACGCATAAGCTTATTTATACTTATCTAACGACCCTACAAATATAATTTTAAAGCAATAAAATCAAGTACGACACCCCAGTCACTTACCAATCATATCGATGGTAGTCGCTACTATAAAAATAAGGGTACCAGTAAAATTGTCTATGGTCCCCTCGGCAGTAAATAATCATAAAGTAAAATGCAGTTTGTCTATGCCGGTGGTGTCCTTGCAAAAGCACAAGGGACTTGGGTACCATGGTAAAATATGACTGTGTTGGCTTGGCAGTTTTTTGTAACTTTGCGAATATCATTATGGAATAAATACTGTTTTTAGTGTTCCGTTCCATAAATGATTCAACGGAACCCTTATGCAATCTCTCTGCACCTGTCCGTCTTTTAAGGAGGAGGTTCTCACATCGACTGTATCATTTTTTATGTTTGTTACCTCAGAACTTTTGACTAGGTGAACCGATTTAAATGATTATTTTTTTATTTGAAAGCTGGTGCTTCCAGTGTGGTCCCATATTAGTTTGGTCCATTTCTGACAATGGCATCCATGAGAAAACCATATATAAGTCTTAAATTTGCATTAAGTATGTGCACGATAAATGAACGAATAACTAGGTTTAAGTTAAAATGTTCGATTATTAAATCTACGATGGTAGCTAGCTTGCCATCATTATTATAGTTAATATATTATTCTCAAATATTTCCTTTACCCCCACACATTCCAGGACAAGATTATAAAATAATTACGATTTAGGTACCTTCATTATAAGAGTAAATAGGGTGTTACTAAACCTGTGAATTTCATTTTTATATTTTGGTATATTAAGAAAGCGTCACAGTTAATTCCGTTTTCCATTCCGTTTTTGACGTTCTTTACTGTTTCTTTTGTGAAACAGTATTATGTCTTGGTAGTTCTGCCCCAAAATATTACAAATTCCGTTAACATATCCTAGCCCTAATCGCTTACACCCTGTCAAACGCCTTTACTTAAACAATTACTACTTCAAACCGCGCTCATTGCTATCCCATCACACATGTATCATTGTATCACTACCAATTATAAAGACTACAGTCAATAAAGCCCCCCTCGTATCGAACCCGTAACCGGTGCTTTATCGCCCCTGGGTCCAACGGTAGCAATTTTGGAACCCTAATTTGTAAATATGGTGCAGGGAGCGTACCCAGAATCGCTCCTTGCGGGATCCACCGCCGACTAGCACTAAAATTTGAACAAATTGAATTTAGATCTTATTAGAATTGGTTTTTTGTGCTTTACAGCGGTGTTATAAAGTTAGTTGTAACGATGGATGTTTTAGAAATAGTTGGTACATTCTTGTTTGACAAGCGTTACTTAGTATTGGCTTCATGGGTTTAGTCTATTGCAGTTTGTTGATTTTTGGCCTATCTCCTTTGTTGTTTTTTGTGCTTGATCAATCAACATATCAGTTAATTTTTTGGAGGCATTTATGTATCCTGTACTATTAAACGGGAAACATTTATATATTTATTTGTAAATGGGTTTACTAAAACGGAAATGAGGTTGGTAATTTCAAACAAACCTTCTATTTGGTGGATTTATAGTACATTACTACAGAGGCCGGGACGAAAGGGGTTGCCGGCCGAAGACATATATACGGCCGAGCGAAGCGAGGCCGGATAGGTCTAAGGCTGGCAACCCCATATTTCCCGCCGAGGTATGTATAGTGCTTTTCTCAAACATGCAATGAAATAAACAACAAAAAAATCAATGTTTTATTTTTTAGTGGCAGAATGTCATGGTGCCTGTGCCACAATTCATGTGGAATGGAAATTAAAAAAGAGGACTTTGCCGGCCTAGGCCTGCAAGATTTGTATGAAATTCCATTAACTACCTCTTGTCCTAGCCGCACCTGAAACGTCATACTTCGCAGCCTATTATAAGGAACATAACATCAATATTTCATTGCATGTTTAAGAAAAAATATTTAAATCCACAAAAATCGAAGTTATAAATTAGGAGTTTTTTTCTGTATTGTACGTAGACGTGGCAAATAGTGACTAAAAATAAAAGTAAAGCAAAAATAAAACATATGTAGGTATCGCACAATATAGTGTTGCTTAACTTTAACCAGTACTTTAACATTGATTTTTAAAGGGCAATTGTTAATGTGATGAGTCACAGGCATTTGTTTCTGAGACTTGGAATATATCTTCGTTTAGTACCCATAACACAACCTTTATTGAGCTTACTATAGGAATAGGACTAGTACGATTTGTGTAAATTTATCCCATTATATTTATTAATTAATCAAAAAAATACGTTAATATGCTACAAAAAAGCATTGCCAACATCAAAAATCTTCATCACATTTGTAAAAATAGGAACAAACGAATCACAAGGGCGGCAGCGGCGCAATATTGTAGTGCATAAAATTATCTAATTTTTACAGTAGTGTATGTCGGGAATTTCCCCCTACGCATGGCAACTCCCAGCGGGCCCAACCCTCCTCGTATACATATGCCTCAAGATCTCCATCTGCTGGTCGAGCTAATGTTGCCAGGGTGAAATATTTTCGCCAGTTAAGTGTTTTTTTTTTCGTCTTTTGAAGACGGGGGCTGTCAAATGAGAGTCATTCGTTGTTAAGCACAAATCGATGTTGTATTGGACCATGTTAATGACGTGTTGGTGTAGTGTGAGTGAAATGCGATAGTAGTAATCAAAAAATCGGCCAAGTGCGAGTCGGACTCGCGCACGAAGGATTCCGTACTACTATCTATACGACATTAGACATTTTATTATAAACTTTTATTAATTTAATTTAAAAAAAATATTTATTTTTATTTTTTTAAGAGTAATTATAACTTTAAATAAATAGTATTTTGGTCAAGTGCGAGCCAGATTTTAGTTTTCCCATACATTTTGAGACCCAGCGCCTGAAGAAGGCAACGAGCTACTTTAAAAATATGTATTGGAGCTCCCTTAAATATTTATTTTATTTTGTTTTTTAGTATTTGTTGTTATAGCGGCAACATAAATACATCGTCAGTGAAAATTTCTACTGTCTAGCTATCACAGTTCATGAGATACAGCCTGATGACAGACACAGACAGACGGACGGACAGACAGCGGAGTCTTAGTAATAGGGTCCCGTTTTGCCCTTAGGGTACGGAACCCTAAAAAGAGATTTTAGAGATAGGTATCATTTGGCTCTCTGTATGAATGTAATTTTAAAATGGCCGTCGCTCTCAGACTAGAAATAATGTCAAAGTGTGAGATTCTGTGTGTACAGTCAACAGAAAATATAGATGATCATTTAAGTACTTTGTCGTACTAACGCAACAATACTGCGACAGTTTGGATGCGTCAAAGTAGTGAAAGTGACAAAGTACTAAAATGTTCACCTATTTTTGCTGTTGACTGTACCTGTTTGCGCCTGTATGCTTACGTAATAAGCGGGAACATTGGCCGTTCAGTTTAAGATTGTTTTGGTAAATCAATATTATTATTACAAAATAAAAACTACCTATCGGTACATATTTATATACATCTCTGCAAAAAGCATCATCTCATTCCTTTGTGTAAACGCCGTGATATTGCAGATATTATTTACATGCTAAACATTACTAAGAGCAATGTCGATTGCCCAGGACGGCTAGCATAACTTGGCGCGCGAGCTATCTCACGCGCGAGATAGACTATCCGCCTCTTTCGAATTGGTACACACAGAAAGTGGCGGGTTGTCTATCTCGCGCGTGAGATAGCTCGCGCGCCAAGTTGTGCTAGCCGGGCAGAATTATTAGCTGGACTTTCTTTCACTACTCCATCCAGATCTAAAAGGTGTTATCTTCCCCCTGCAATTTGCAAGTGCAGAGAACAGGAAATTCGCAACGAGCGGTGATAACTTAAAACACGACCGAAGGGAGTGTCTTAAATCGACACAAGTTGCGAATTACCTGTTCGCACGTGTATCGTACAACGTTTTACAGTACATATGGCTCTTTAAAGTTTCGACACATGCACGTAATCTGCTGATTACCGCACTCGAGCGGTAAAGTAGCACCATATGTACTGTAATAGTACATTACGATACAAGTGCAGATAACAGGAAATTCGCAACGAGTGGTGATAAATTAAAACACGACCGAAGGGAGTGTTTTAAATCGACACGAGTTGCGAATTACCTGTTTGCACGTGTATCGTACAACGTTTTACAGTACAAATGGCTCTTTAAAGTTTCGACATATGCACGTAATCTGCTGATTAACACACTCGTGCGGTAAAGTAGCACCATATGTACATATGTAAAATAGTTTTTTTGATACGAGCTGGTAAAAGCCTTAATATAGTAACGAAGGAGCATGACATTGGTATTTTCAATAGTAGCATCCAAACTGTGCGGCGTCACCTGACGGAGGATTTCTTTAAATGAGCGTGCCTTGGACAGATTATAATGTAATTTAATATAATAGTTTATTTAAGTTTATTATATTACCACTGCATTATTTGCCTTGTGTGATGAAGTGTTTAAGTGCTAATCACCATCTGTTTTAATGTCAAAATGTTGTTACCGGTGAGAACCTGTAATTGGCTTTTTGTATCATATGTTTGGAACTAATGTACTTATAGTTTAAGCAGCTGTTGGATCTCCGAATAAATAAATAAATAAATATTTTCTGGTTTTAAGGTTCTGTTGTAAATAAGAAAATTAAAGTTTCGCCTTGTCCGTCTGTCAGTCCGTGGTTTAAGTCACCCTTTCAAGTCCGCATCTTTTGACTCACGGCGACTACGGAACCCTACACTGCTCATGACCCGACAAGCATCTGGCCGGTTGTTTCTTTGCTTGGATTAGATCGACTCTACAGACTCGACACGAAAAAAGTACTATTAAAGTGAGTATAGTAGGGTAAGCTGTAGCAAGGTTGGCCCCCCTCCAATCATTGGCCTCTTGAATGTTAATTCAATGTATTAAGCGCAATCCTTGGGTGCAAGGACAAAAATAAATTTCTTATTTTTCTTTGTTTGCTACACTCTAAAATGTAGTAGGTCGTTTCCAAACTTGACAGGTAGAACACTTGAAAAAATATAATACTTTAGCAGCGACTACAACTTTGAGAGTGGTTTGCTATGAAAATCTTAAGGATTAAGTATTTTCATTTAGATTTTTACCTACTTTCTTTTTGTCGGGGCTGCGAGGTAAGTATTTTCAGATATTAAATACCATTCAATTTTGGTTTATATAACAAGATAACGTAGAAACGGGTAGGCCAAAGTTAGTACCTTCATACATCAGGGGCCAATGATTGTACTTTTCGCACCGTTTTCATATTCAACTCATTTAAGTTATAAAAGAGTTACAGTACTATTACGGTTGTAACTTGTTCGGATTCTCGGGTTCATAAGCAACAATTTGACAGTAAATGTTAAATGACTTTGGACCTTGCTTTGAATCTAAAAATGTTCAAAGTCAATGGTCGCTTTAAGGGGCCAATGATTATACCGCTTACCCTAGTACGTAGTACAGTGAGCGTCAAAAGTAGCTACGGATGTGAAGGTGTCCAATACTCTTTTTTAGGGTTCCGTACCCAAAGGGTAAAAACGGGACCCTATTACTAAGACTTCGCTGTTCGTCCGTCCGTCTGTCACCAGGCTGTATCTCAAGAACCGTAATAGCTAGACAGTTGAAATTTTCACGGTCACCGTGTATTTCTGTTGCCGCTATAAGAACAAATACTAAAAACAAAATAATAATAGTAATTAAGGGGTGCTCCCATACAAAAAACCGTGATATTTAAGCCCTTTTTCATGGCAACCACTCGCCGAGCTAGATCTCAAGAACCGTATAATTTAATAGCTCGACAGTTGAAATTTGCACAGATTATGTATTTCTGTTGCCGCTATAACAACAAATATTAAAAACCTGCCAAGTGCGAGTCGGACTCTTTTTTATAGATCATGCGGTACGGAACCCTTCGTGCGCGAGTCGGACTCGCACTTGGCCGCTTTTATTCCTTATAATAAAGGCTAACAATTATCGTTATAAATTATAAATGATTGGTAAGTTCATGTCTGTTAATGTGAAGCTTTATCTTTCAATGTGTAATGTCAAGAGCAAAACTGGTAGTTTTTCGCAATTTGACATGACATATATTAAATAAATATGGTAATTGATTGATACTTTTTCGGGTCTAGTTGTTTTCCAAGTCGTGTGTAAGTAAAGTACTACATCTGTATTGAATACCTAATGTTTTCCCATCACCTAAACTTTATCAGCCAATGTCAAATGTCAATATCCACCACCACCACCACCATATCAGCCCTAGGACGTCGACTGCTGGACATAGGCCTCCCCGATAAAAAAAATCAAAAAAATAAATGTCAAAAATGCCCTAATTGTCAATATGAAAACGGGTACTTTGTAAATTTACATCACAGATGTTATGGGTCCACTGCACGCTCGACTGAACTCGATTCTCCATAAAAACACAGTTTCGTTATAATTTTAAAAACCGTGCCGTAATAACATAAAACTTTGTATACACAATGGGATTCACCATATCTAAGCCGGAAATTAATTCCTGCTGCTAGAAATTGTAATAGAAAAATATACAGCGAGTTTTTTAGGCGTTTTATGAAATAAAATAAATATTTAAATATTGGGGGACAATCTTACACAAATCGACCTAGTCCCAAACTAAGCAAAGCTTGTACTATGGGTTCTAGACGACGATATACATACTTATATAAATAAATACATACTTAAATACATAGAAAACATCCAAGACCCAAGAACAAATATCCGAGCTAAATGCACAAACAAATGCCCTGGCCGGGATTCGAACCCGGGACCTCTAGCTTCGGAGGCAGAGTCACTACCAAGTAGGTTAAACAGGCCGTCCGACGAAAATCTTATTAATTGCTGTATGTTTTCTCCATTATAATTGTGTATACAAAGTTTAATGTTACTCCAGCTTGCCGTTTTAAAATAGCGAAACTACGTTTGTATGGAGAACCTAGCTTCCTGCGGGGTCAAGAGAGTGCGCAGTACGTTCGGTTCTCATTGTAAATAAATAATAAATAATAATAAATAAATATTAGGGGACATTTTTACACAAATCGAACTAGTCCCACAGTAAGCTCAATAAGGCCTGTGTTATGGGTACTAGACGACGATATATTTAATAGATATATACTTAAATACATAGAAAACATCCAAGTCTCAGGAACAAATGTCTCTGCTCACCACAGAAGCAAATGCCCTTACCGGGAATCGAACCCGGGACCTGTAGCTTCGAAGGCAATGACACTACCAACTAGGCTAAACAGGCCGACATTGTGTATACAGAGTTTAAAATTACTCCAGCTTGCCGTTTTAAAATAGCGAAACTCCGTTTGTATGGAGAACCTAGCTTCCTGCGGTCTCAAGAGAGTACGCAGTATGCTCTGTTCTCGATACAAACGTATTTACGCTCTCATTTTAAAACGCCGTGCTAGAATAACGTGAAACTTTGTATACACAATGGGATCCGCCATATCTAGGTCGGAAATTAGTTTCTGTTGCTTGATATTATAATGGACAAAAAATACAGCGATTATTAAGATTTTCATACCAGCCGTAAAAAACTTAATAAACCGCTTTATTTTTTTACTTTTACAATTTCTAGCATCAGAAACTAATTTTCGACCTAGATATGCCAGATACCATTGTGTATACAAAGTTTCATGTTATTTTAGCATGGCGTTTTAATATGAGAGCGTAAATACGTTTGTATGGAGAACCGAGCGTACTGCGCCCTCTTAAATCACGGAAATTGATGGAAAGTTCCTCGGGTCTAGTCGTATTACCGAGTTTAGCCGATGGAGAAGCATTATGCATTACATCTGAGGGCCTACTCCGAACTTCGTATCGTGCCGTCCCTTTCCGTCATATAGTGTAACACGAGAGCGAAAGGGAGGGCACGACACAAAGTTTGATTTTTTAATTTCGTAGTAGGCCCTCTGTATTGGAAGCAATAATACCTGATGCGGCCTCGCGTTGTGTGGTGGGGGTCCTCCGACCCCATGATGGTAGACCATGTCATGTTTGAGCTGCGGTAGGGGGCCCGGCTGGGGTCCGGATTGGTGTTTGCTGATGTCGACAGCTGCCAGTGCTTCTGCGCGGCTTAAGAGCCCATCGTTTAGACCCCCGAAGAGATCGCCCTGGTGACAACAAAAACGGGGGTTTTCATTGAATTCCATTATTTTCGAGGATAGTAATCTTCTCGAAGGCACTGGTATCCCAATACGTACCATTTTTAAGATATTTAAGAATTTCATTAGTTAACACCCCCGGAATAAAAGGATGAGGAGCAAATTTTTGGACAATCGTTAAGGCATTTAATTCGCCTACAATTTAATTGATTCCGTTGTGACACGAAAGTTACCCATATAAATTGTATGACAAATTTCCGTATCTCAACGGAATCAATTAAATTGTAGGCGAATTAAATGCCTTAACGATGGTCCAAAAATTTGGTCCTCACCCAAAAGATCCTTAACAAATTAAACATTAAAGTGCGTGTCATTCGAATTCCGAATATTGTTATACTTGAAAATATTTTTTCTTGCATTCACCCTTGGTGATATAATTAATTAATTTGTATGAAATCGAAAAAAAATATCTTTAATTTTGAAAAATTAAATAACAATGCACTACGTCATTTCTATGGCTACATGCGGCTTGAAGGAACAGAAATCAATACTAACACCCTGTATATAGAAAACTTCAATGAGCTTCAGGATTACTAAAATATAAAGAGGCCATCCGCAGTAGAACCAAAGTAACCGATATAGCCCTCCAAATCGCTAAACTTAAGTGGCAGTAGGCGGGGCACATTGGAAACGTTGAGTACAGGGCAGCTTGCTTGCAAGCTACGAACAAAGTATCCACTTCAAAAATATCTACTTCATCAATAATCATCAATTATTAATAGCTAAGTATTATTGCTATACCTAGCAATGCACCGAGGAGAAGTTTCATAAGTTGCGAAACTTCTATGGAGAATATTCTCTGAAACTTAAATTTAATAAACAATCTTATCGTGTCAGGACCGACGTAGACACACGCCATTTTAAATATTATGCCCGCCTGGTTTACTAATATGTGGCGTGTAATATTATATATTACACAAAATGTTAAAGTTCTCATGGGAATATTCTCACAGAGAACTTTCTAAGTTGCATACAGGTGATTTCTCGGAAATTTCCGAGAATTTATCTGCAATTTGCACATAGCCTATACCTGTATGTAGGCAGGCACCGAAAATTAAATAACTTCTTAATCTAATCTAATAATTATAAACTCACAGCGAGACTAATACCGCATTCAAATAATAGAGCGAATAAATTATAAAGCTACAAACATTAATTATTAAAACACTAACTTATTTCAATACAAAACATCAAGCAACGTGCAGCGGTCGCAAACAATTGGCGAGCAACTTTAAAAACGGCCTCAAATTAAAAAAAAGTCCTCATTTCAGATCCCATCAAGAAGTCATGAGCGCTCAACCTTCGGTCGAGTATTACTCTAAATTATTTATGAGTACCCCTGGCCTGAGGACTGCTCCTGACTTCAAAACACACCGTTTTATTACCAACACCACTTTTAAACCGAATAGTTTTCTTTTCGATTTGGCCGGGTCGCGCGCTGAATTTGAATGGTGGATTTATAGGGTCTTCTAAGGATTCGAAGTTTAAATGTGGAAGGCTTTCCAATTCTGACAGTTTACGAGCATTGTACTCGTATTATGCAGCCAACTTCTAGTGCAAAATTATTGGTGCTCTTAAATCAGCTAGTTAGGGCTGTAGATTTATTAAAATTAAGGGGGATTTCACTCAAAATGTACCTTTTACTTTTTTTCTCGTAATTTGGAACATTTTAGTTAATCCTGGCCTGAATCATGAGCACTCCTGATCGGTAATGAAAAATATTATTCAGATAGGTCCTAAAATGACGAGGTAATCGCGTAACAAAACACATAAAAAACATACCGACGAATTGAGAACCCCCTTTTTTGAAGTCGGTTATAAATTCCTCAATTTTATGTTCCACAATGTGACGTAATACATTAGAGAAGCCTCAGTTGCAGATCTGGGGGCAGTGACAAGCTTAGTGAAGCGGCAAGGGCCACCACCACCACCATATCAGCCGAAGGACGTCCACTGCTGGACATAAGCCTCCCCCAATTTCATTCGGGGTAAGTGCCATAATCACCACGCTTAGCATGCGGGTTAACGGTTGACGATCGCATAATCTCCATCACTCAATCCGGGGATTTTGCTGCCCATCCCCCGGTGGTCTTGGTCGTAGTTTTAGGACATACCCGGGTCCTACCTATTCTTGAAGCGCTTCGGCATTTTTTTGACTTGGCCGTTTTGCTACCGTCACATGGGCGTAAGATAAACAACCGGCCAAGTGCAAGTCGGACTCGCGTACCAAGGGTTCCGTACCATTATCCATAAGATCAGAAATGATTTTTTTGTATGGGAGCCCGCTTAAATATCTTGATTTATTCTGTTTTTTACCGACTTCAATAGAAGGAAGGAGGCACTCATTTCGTCTGCATGTTTGCTCGTTCTTTTTTTATGTATGTATGTTCCCCCGATAACTCTTCACCACGTTGGCCGATTTTGATAATTCTTGTTTTGTTTCAAAGCAGGTACTCCGAGATTGGTCTTATATAAATTTGGTGAAGGTCTGGTGATGGGATCTAGGAGAAATCGAGGGAACTCCTCGAATTTGATATTTTCTGTAGGTAACCAAGCGTTGGCTCACGGAAACCACAAATCGTGGCATAGCAAGTATAAAATCAGAGTCGTTTTTTTTGGTATAAATTATTACTATTTCTTGTTTTACGGCAACATAAATACATCATCTGTGAAAAATTCAACTGTCTAACTATCACGGTTCATGAGATACAGCCTGGTGACAGACAGACAGACAGACAGACGGACGGACAGCAGAGTCTTAGTAATAGCGTCCGATAAAAACCCCGTAGGTACGGAACCCTAAAAATGTATTCACTGTTCGTTACTTTTCTGTTATACAAAAGTTGTTGCAGTAAAGAAACGGCCAAGCCACATACTTTGACTAAGATGCAGAGTTTGTAAAGTTAACGCTTATAGAGTTGGAAACTTGGCTCTTTGAGATTAGCTAAATTTTTGTCATTGAGCACCATATTATGGCCCCGTGTTGGCAACATTTTACATGTATATGCTTTTGGTAGTATTGGTAATACTCTAAAGAACTCTGATAAAAATGCGATGCGATGACAGCCTTAAGATGAACTATTTTAGCATAGTACTTATTGCCTTAGTTTATTAATTTAGTTACAAATAACATTTGTTAAGGGTGGGTTCCGCCAACTTACGATTACAGACCGATCACCGTTAAATATGGCGCCGACAGCTGTCATACTTAAAAACTTGTCAAACTTTCCAAATTACAAATAACATTTGTCACTAAGGGTGGGTTTCACCAGCTTACGATTACAGACCGATCTACTTTAAAAATGGCGCCAGCTATCATCCCATAGAAACTTGTCAAACTTTCCAAATTACAAATAACATTTGTCACTAAGGGTGGGTTACACCAGCTTACGATTACAGACCGATCTACTTTAAAAATGGCGCCAGCTATCATCCCATAGAAACTTGTCAAACTTTCTATAAATACAATCAGATTTTAACGGACACCGCTTACGTAAAGACGACTTGGTGCAACCCATCCGTAATAAAACAGTATAATTTAATATTATATGTTTTATTTATTTATTTTTTTGACATATCATTGAGTACCGCCTTCTGCATCTGACCCTTGACGCAGCCATCTAGCAAGAGACTCTTTATTGTAGACTCTTCGCTATTAGACCGTTCGCAGAAATGACTATGGGGACAATGATATGTACGGAACGAAGACTAGTATCTTAGAAAGAAAAAAAAAACGGTCGTACCGCGTGCGGTATGCGAGGTTAAGCAACGTGGGCGCAGGTCTGTTACTAACTGAGCGTTCCCGTGCTTTGGAACGCACGTAAAGCCGTTGATCCCGGCTGCTGTCTACGACAGCAGTCGTTAAGCCAAGTCAGAGGCCTTCGGGCGGCTTGAAAACTTCTAACAGTCAAGTTGCCCACTCACTTGACAAAGGGGGGTCGAAGTTGCACCACGTCCGTAGGGAGAGTACCCACAGTTACCCTACACGTGACCCCTGGGTGGTGCTAAAAGTGCAACAAACTGGCAACCGTACTTGTCTTCTCGAAGATCTCACGGTTCGAAAATATATGCCATACGATTATTATTATTACCGGTCAAGAGCGAGACCGGCTCGCGCACCGAGGGTTCCGTACAACGATCGGATTCCCGTCCCAACCCCATTAATTCAGGAGACATTGAACGCCATGGCTACAACGCCATCTATAAGCATTATACTGCAACATAATTTAGAAATGTTTTTTTTATGAAACAAAAATCTAGATGGACCTTAATGGGAAACTCATGTCTTTTTTATAAACCGTACCAAATGTTGCTCACATCTGAAGTGCTACAAGTACAATAACAGTTTTGCTAATAATTATATTGATATTAACGTTGTGTAATGATTTCATATTTTTTGGTAAACTTCAGAGTTACGGAGGGGTAGCCGAGCCAGTATTTTTTTAAATATTTTCCTTCATAAAAGAAAAATCTGGTTTAGAATGTGCAATTGAAGCCCTTTCATATGATACGCCACTTGACATTTTTGGGTACTAGACGACGATATACATACTTATAAAGATAAATACATACTTACGAGTAAATACATAGTGCTGAATGCACAAATAAAGCCCTGGCCGGGAATCGATCCCGGGACCTCTAGCTTGGGAAGCAGTGTCACTACCAACCAACTAGGCTAAACAGGGCGTCGACATAGTCACTAGACTTTGATTTTTTGTCTCCTTCTATCGATAAATTTTAATAGAAATTAGAGCGCTCGTGGCCCAGCGGCACCCGCCTACCGCGTGCGGTATGCGAGGTTAAGCAATGTGGGCGCAGGTCAGTTCTTGGATGGGTGACCGCTTTGAGTGGTTACTAACTGAGCGCTCTCGTGCTTTGGAAGGCACGTTAAGCTGTTGATCCCGGCTGCTGTCTACGACAGCAGTCGTTAAGCCAAGTTAGAGGCCTTCGGGCGGCTTGAGAACTTCTAACAGTCAAGTTGCCCACTTACTTAACAAAGGGGGGTCGAAGTTGCACCACGTCCGTAGGGAGTGCCCACCGTTACCCTACACGTGACCCCTGGGTGGTGCTAAAAGTGCAACAAAAACTGGCAACCGTACTTGTCTTCTCGAAGATCTCACGGTTCGTAAATAAATGCCATACGATGAAATATATATATTTTTTTTTTATAAATAATAAATATTAGGGGATTTTTTTTACACAAATCGAACAAATCGAATAGTAAG
Source organism: Notocelia uddmanniana (assembly GCA_905163555.1). Classification (NCBI taxonomy): domain Eukaryota; kingdom Metazoa; phylum Arthropoda; class Insecta; order Lepidoptera; family Tortricidae; genus Notocelia; species Notocelia uddmanniana. Next base: position 71,841,670 of record LR991052.1, read on the forward strand.
CTCAATAAGCCTGTGTTATGGGTACTAGACGACGATATATTTAATAGATATTTAAGTACTTAAATACATCGAAAACATCCAAGTCTCAGGAACAAATGTCTCTGCTCACCACAGAAACAAATGCCCTTACCGGGATTCGAACCCGGGACCTCTAGCTTCGGAGGCAGTGACACTACCAACTAGGCTAAACAGGCCGACAATAATATATTTAAAAAAAACACGTTTGTAATAAAGATCACATGAATGGTGAGTTGGTGTTTGTACCTATAGAGCGGATTTTCAACTCAGTTTATTTGGCAAATAGTGCATTAGTACAATGACAAAACCAAATTAAGAACTATAGAGGCCGTACATTACTACAGAGGCCGGAACGGAAGGGGTTGCCGGCCGAAGACATATATTGACGGCCGAGTGAAGCGAGGTCGGGTAGGTCTGAGGCGGGCAACCTCATATTTCCCGCCGAGGTATGTACGAGGGGTGATCCATAAGTTTTGATAATCGGTATGAAACACCCCGTTAATGATATTCTTTTAATGTGGGCTGTACCATGACACTAATCAACATTAAATTAGAGTAAAAATATATAAACATTATTCATTTTTTTTCTGTAATTGCTGAACAAAAGAAAAACCGAATTGAAAAAATAAGAAGATGGCGGATATAAGAGTTGGTTTTGTAATTATTTGGAGCGGTGTTGAAAAAGTCCTGATGCACTAATGAAGAATATTGTAATTGAAAATAAAACCTTGGTTTATCATTATGATTTAAAGGATAAGCAAGTTATCTGTGCCTTGGTTTTTTTTTATCTCCAGATCTGTCACCAATATTAGAGAGTATTTTTCGACTTCTTCCTGGACTATTGAGGACTACCAATAAAAACTGCGAAATTAGCTTTCACTAATTGAGCTCAAATATTGTTGGAGAGTTGTATAACATTATTCTATCAGAGTTAAGTTAAATATTATAAATAAGCTGAAGAAAAAAAAACACGAATTTTAGGGAGAAATTGTACTTCAGAGCCTTCTAATTGACAAAGGTGCTGCTCTTCGAGTAAAGATCAAAACTGATAACCGTTCCTATTGTTATTTAGCCCTAACTTCCGACTACTACTTCTCATTCACTTATGTTCAAAACCAACTACATGAAAATTAAGAGCTGGTGATGACTTAGTGAAGGTATAAAATTTGACCTCAAAAAGTAAAATTATATTTATTGGGGTAAAATAAAACAATTGAATGACGTTAATAAGTATTTGAAAATATAGAAAGTGTGCATATTGTGTTAAAAATATAACGATTTACATATCTCCCATATTTAATACTGATTATCAAAACTTATGGATCACCCCTCGTATAGTGCTTTACTCAAACATGCAATAAAATAAACAACAAAAAAAAACAAAGTTTTATTTTTAATACGCATAGTAGCAGAATCTCATGGTGCCTGTGCCACAATTTATGTGGAAAGGAAATTAAAAAAGAGGACTTTGAGATTTGTATGAAATTCCATTAACGACCTCTTGTCCTAGCCGCACCTGAAACGTCATACTTTGCAGCCTTATTATAAGGAACATAACATCAATATTTCATTGCATGTTTTAAAAAAATATTTTTTATTTACTTTCATATCCTAAATAACATGCCTACGAAACATTTCCCCTACACACCGAGTAGAATGTTCCTAGTGCAAATATTTAAAAGTGTTGTGAATAATTTATGAATTTGTACGACCCTTTGGCACGCTACATGTCAAAAGTAGACATTTCAACATTCAGGAGCAAACATAATATTTTTGTATAACATTTTAACCGACTTTAAAAAAGGAGCTCATCTGGCATTGACTGGACTTTTGATTTTGACAGTATTTTCTGACTGACACTAAAATTTCGTCGATTTTTTACCCGACTGCGCGACGCAAAAGAGGGTAATGTGTTTAACAGTCTGTGTATGTATATATGTTTGTTCCTTTGTGGCACTCTAGAGACCAAACGCGGCGGCCGATTCTGATGTTTCTTACGTCAATCGATTCGTCTTAATGTTTTTACGCAGTCGGTTTTTACTTTATTTTTTATTTAGCTTGTTTTTGAACTACAACGTTGGCAAACAAGCATACAGCTTGTCTTGTGAAAATCAGCAACTGTAGCGTTGGTGACCATATATTGATTTGAGCACTCAACACAGGGCATCCTCGAGAGCTCTGGTATGACCAGGTGCTCAACTTTACATACAATACAACAAGTAGCTTACGGCTGCAGATTTTTGTAAGGTGGAGGTACTCCCCAGTGTGTGCTCCAAATTTGAGCAGATCAGCGGAATTATCTACTACTTTCACAATACCCTACTCTCCGTATCATTAATCTCAAGTATCTTTCTCTCACCCCGTTTCTAAACTTTAAGTAAAATAACAAACAGACAGATAAAATTCCCATATAATTATATTAGGGATTACTGGGGAGTAGGGACACACGACTGATCGTATTACCCCTTTGGTCTCTCTTTAATCGAGTGCAAACGCATAATCGACTAACAATTAGCGAGTGACAACCCTATTGTCGTTAAAAAGACACTTGACTATATTGAATCCGTTAATCCCTACGCATTCTAATCTTCACACACTTTGATTCTAAATTCAACCTTATACGGAAGACTTAAGGTTAAATATCGTATAAGGACGGGATAGGAATTCGCGAAAATTACCGCTCGATTTAGTAATAATGATTAATTGTGAGAACGTCGTAAATGTCGTCTTCGCTTCAATGCAAAAGTGACTTTATGTGTATAAATTTAAGGTTGTGAATAGAATGTGTGTTTATGTTAAATTGCGAGTACAATCGTATAGAATTTCAAGGCAGGGGTGTCACAAAATAAATTATGATTATTGTAATATATGTTAGAGTGGGTTAGGACGCAATCAGCAATTACATTTAGGAGGTCGACATGGTGTTTGGGATATTGTTTAAAATAAAACAGGGTTGGCAATTTATCATCTTGGCAATGAAATGTCGTGGAATTTGAAAACACTTTCTAATTTGTGTAGTGTTTTCTATTTGATTTCCGTGCTATACCATGTTAATTATGCTAGTACGATTTTATTTTTGTAAACAAATCACTTTTCAGTAAGTAGTTTAAAGGGGCAACGTCAAGTTCATGACTTCGTAAAGTGGTCACGTAATAGATAAAACGGTCCATTTTTTGACCGAGCGAGCGAATGGAACGAAGCGTCTCTGTTTCAGCTTTCGACAAAAAATCTTTCGTATGTCTGTCTGTCTGTCCGGATGTTCTCTTTTACAGGTCGCATTTCTCAATCGATGTTCGTGAAATTTTGTGAGCAGGTTCGATAATTATATAGATTTTTTTATGTCGAGTTATCTTTCGGAAATTATAAAAAAAAGAGCTCACTAATAGATAAACTCTATGGAAATAATCATCATGCACGGTTTAATTATCGCTTTCCACATACGGACTAATTATTAGGGGGTCCTCTTGTTTGCAGGCAAACGTTTCATAGAATGTGTTGATTCACACATTTCATTTCATAGAAAGCTCTTTTTCCGAAACCGTTAATCTCTTTAGGTAGGCTTTTTAGGTCATCGTAGCAACCAGGTTGGGTTAGAATTGCCAACCTTTTTGAAAAAAAAATGCTTTCTATTAGAGACTGGAATATATTAAGACCTGTTTAGCCTAGTTGGTAGTGACACTGCCTCCGAAGCTAGAGGTCCCGGGTTCGAATCCCGGCCAGGGCATTCTTTGTGCATTTAGCACGGATTTTTTTCTTGGGTCTTGGATGTTCTCTATGTATTTAAGTATGTATTTATCTATATAAGTATGTATATCGTCGCCTAGTACCCATAGTACAAGCTTTGCTTAGTTTGGGACTAGGTCTATTTGTGTAAGATTGTCCCCCAATATTTATTTATTTATTTATTACCGTATTTTGTTCAAAAGGGGGTCTTAACCTTCAACAAAAAAGCATTAGTCAAAAGTGATACAGTGTCCTTTGCAACCTTACCGTACTGACATGATCGGTCCTAATGTGCCCAAGTTTTGGTTCCCACGTCGTCGCTAAGTGTCTAGATTAGTTTGACAGAGTACTTACTGCCAGGGGGCGCTAAGAGCTCTTCAAATTAGGGCTAAAGCACTTAAGGGTCGTTATCAGTAAAAACCCTCACATATTTAGACTATTTTCTGTATAAAATGACAAGTATTTTGATTTTTTTTTCTTCGTCACTATCTAGTACAGAACTATTGCAGCCAAAATCTACCTATACATATAACTATTTCTAATTGACATCTCTAAAAACATAAGAGAGATTTCTAGTTTTAGCTTATTTTTATAAAAGTTACGTTAAAAAAACTGGTGTTTTTTTGACACATGCAAAATCTAAGAGCAGGAGCAGATGATTTTGCATGTAATTTAAGGATTTTTTATTTAGAAATATTGTAATAAACATGACTTCTAATTTTATCACTCAGTGTCAAAAAAACACCAGTTTTTTTAACGTAACTTTTATAAAAATAAGGTAAACTAAAAATCTGTCTTATGTTTTTAGAGATGTCAATTAGAAATAGTTATATGTAGATTTCGGCTAGGTTATAGACTATTAAAAACATTCAGATAAGGGATGAAAAATAGTGAAAATAGGGGTTGATCTGTGTATAAGAACTCCTTAAGTCCGTTAAATAAACGACCTATGATCTATGTGTAAGTACTGTTTCATTTCTGTGCTATTCCGTTAGAGTTTGCAGTTACCTAGCACATGTCAGCTGTCAGGACGATCCGCCGTAACAAAACGGGCGCATGGAGCGGTTGTATAGAGATACGGCCTTTTGATACGCTACGCGAATAGCGGGGTATCAAGTGTCATGGGCAAAACGCGGTGAGCCCCCTGATGGGTACAGACGTGTGGAGAAGTGATATGTAGACTATTTATGTAGGTACTTCAATTACAATACAATACAATGATTTATTTAAATTACAAATATCGATAATTAGTTTTATCGCCTTCTGAAGCCGGTGCCAAATGAATTTGCCTGTATTTGCCCGGATCGGTCTTTTTTTTTCAAACTTTCCGACGTCAGTTTTGATTTTAATTACAATTCAAAGGGAGGGTCCCTTGATTAATATTATCCAAATACTGTGATGTCAATATTATCGTGGTATTATCTGTAAACGTTTACATACATACATACTATTACATATAAACATGCCCGTTTCCCAGAAGTGTAGGCAGAGATCACGGATTTTCATTTGCTACAATCATTACGTGTCTTATAATTATAACATTCGTCATACATTCGTGCCGGTTTAGGGTACTCTTAACCTAGCCTTTCTGCAGAATGTCTCCAATTTGGTCGGAGTACGTTCGCTGAGATACTCTTCCTTCATACACTCGTTTAGTCAATCTTCTTTTATCCATCACAAACCACAATTATATATGTCCGACCAACTCAACATACCCCTCTCAATATTCGTCACTGTATCTTCATTCACTCCACACCTCCGTCTTATGACATTGTTTCTCATCTCTCAAAGTAACGCCGCACATACTTCTCAACGCTTTTAGTTCCACTGCATTCACTCGACTCTGATGTTTTTTGTGCCACACCCAACTTTCGCTACCATACATGAGTGTCAGCACCTACACTCCATGCAGGCTACACTCCGGCCGTGCCTTTTCGGAATAGTTTCGGTCCCCGCGGCCATCTTGTTATGGCTGCCATAAACTAGCCGCAACCGGTTATAGCCGGACGGACATAGAAGTATTAATAAATGTAACTTTTCCTGGGATCTACAGGGCTTAAGGCGAAGTATGTCCAGGCTTAGTTGTGGTATTAGTTTTTTTTTTATAGAAAGAAAGACCGTGGCAAACAACCCTAAGACCTTGCTGATGGTAAGCTGCCACCGTAGCCTGTGGACGCTTGTGATTCCACAAGTGCGTGACAGACCCTTTATTGACTTGTATTGGAGACTGCATTGAGCTATCATTGTTATGTAATCGTGTAGTTGAAAGTTTTTTGTTTTGATGGTGAGTTATATGATGATACTTCATAACTAACAATGAACCTTGTTTCTTTTATTATACTTTGACGCTTAGAGACCTAATACAAATCTAACAAATCTCGCAATCCAGATTTGTTAGATTTGTATTAGGTCTCTAAGCGTCAAAGTATAATAAAAGAAACAAGGTTCATTGTTAGTTATGAAGTATCATCATATCACTCATCAATATCACTTTTCGTTTATTATCTTCTTTTAAAATGTAAAACTTAATTAATGTGATCACATCACACTCATTTTATTTCGATTATGGTCATCATCTTAGCGTTATTCCCAGTAAAGTTGCATCCTGAAGGATGCCTGGGGTCCGCTACCTAATCCCAAGAATTGGCGTAGGCACTAGTTTTTATGAAAACGACTGCCATCTGACCTTCCAACCCAAAGGGAGAACTAGACCTTATTGGGATTAGGCTTGTCAAGTGAGTGGCCAACTTGACTGTAAGAAGTTCTCAAGCCGCCCGAAGGCCTCTAACTTGGCTTAACGACTGCTATCTGCGACAGCAACCGGGATCAACGGCTTAACGTGCCTTCCAAAGCACGGGAGTGCTCAGTTAGTAACCACTCAAAGCGGTCACACATCCAAGGACTGATCTCGCCCGACATTGCTTAACCTCGCATACCGCACGCGGTACGCGGGTGCCGCTGGGCCACGATCTCTTCTTATTTTGCGTATGGTAATTTAAATTGATAAAATTGTGGCATATTTGCACGACGAATGTTTTGATTTTGTTGCTTATAACCTTAATTACAATAACTCCAACTAAAACCTATCTCATTCCCACCCTGCACAGGAAGTAATTTATAAATAATCAGCAACGCTTTCGAGCACGACGGTACAGGCAGGATTAGCATGATGCGCTGTTAGGCGCGCGATTATGCGCACATTACGGCTTAGCTACGTAATCCAACTTTACCGACTTCAAAGAGTGTACTATGTACAGGACAAATATAAAAATGTACTTCATATAGCATAATAAGTGCATTATTGTGCTATATGAAGCACATTTTTACATTATTCATGTTAGTTATGCGCACATAACGGCTTAGCAGTGTAATCTGAACTATAACTGACTTTAAAGTCTAGTGTTCTATATACAGGACAAATCTAAAAACGTAATTCAATATACTACTATAGGTAAAAAAACTTTTGTATGTAGTTGTGGCGTGTTCGAATAGACATCACATATTTAAAATGTGTAACACAGCCATCATAAATGCCTATTCGAACAGTACAACTACATGGAAGAAGGGCTTTACTTAAGTCTTTCATCATATCATACGGCGCCTGCTTACTATCAGGCAAGCCAAATGCTTGTTTGTAACCGTCGCAAAAAAATAGAATTATTATGTTGCGCTGGTCGCTGCACACTTATGACACATTAAGGCTAAGCTGTGTAAGCTGGCTGTAAAGGCAAGTGGACTATGTACTCGTACAGACACATCCAATTATGTACTTTATATAGCAACATAAATCATAATCGCAACATAAATCAATATATCGTCGTCTAGTACCCATAACACAAGCCTTATTGAGCGTATTATGGGACTAGTTCGATTTGTGTAAAAATTGTACCAATATTTTATTTATTTATCATGATTTTAAATGGTGATGTTTAAAATACGATTATCGTATTTCGGTGAATATAGTAAACAAGCTTAAGGCGCAGGATAGGGCAAGCCATTCTCCATACAAAGGTTGTGCAAGTTTTTTGCGTTAGTTTTGGCACTACAGCATTTTAGTTTTTGTTGGTACATATTGGATATACGCAGAACTTGATGTTGAAATTTTGCATTAATTCAAAAAAATAAAAATTAAAAAATACTTAAAAGAATTAAAATTAAAAAAGAAAAACTTAAAGACAAAGCTAACAAAAAAAAGCATATGGACCAAAAATAGTAACTGGAGTGCAAACCCAAACGAAGAAAAACTTGCACAAAGTTTGTATGGAAAGAGCTTGCCCACCCCTTCGCCTTAATATTCATTATTTTAAGTAATATGCACGTTTCATCTAAGTTGCCTAATCCCAGCTTGATACCACCATCAAAGGCAACGTTCATCTTGCTCTTAGATTACGGTATTGCAGTCGTAATTCATGTTCAAAGTACTTTGTAAAGGACAAAATCGTAATCAAGTCATGTCCGCATTGTGTAGCTGCCAAGATTACCATAATTAACGCATAATTATACAATTTTACTCAAATGGTACAGTATTTTCTACATTTTATATAGTTATTATGACCTGGTAAGGGTCGCGGGTGTCCGCTGGATGCGGGTGGCGCAGGACCGGTCATTGTGGAACACTTTGGGGAAGGCCTATGTCCAGCAGTGGACGTCATTCGGCTGAAATGATGATGATGATATAGTTATTTATACTTATATACTCGGATTTACTAATATCCACCACAACAGCCCTAGGACGTCCACTGCTGGACATAGGCCTCCCCCAATTTCATGGGGGGTAAATGCCATAATCGCCACGCTTGGCATGCGGGTTGGCGATCGCAGTATCTCCACCGCACTCTAGGAATGCTGCTGCCCATTCCCCGGTGGTCTTGGTCGTAGTTTAAGGACATACCCGGGTCTCTACTAATATCAATCGTCCCCAAATAAACTTAGCTAAAACTAAAATATGTCCTGGCTATACACAAATGAAAAATGTCAAATCATTTAAATTGCTAAATTGAAACTGCAAAATGATTATTTACGGCATTTTAACATACAGAGGTTTGTCCAGCTTTTATGATTTTAAGCATTCAGTTTTGATTGATGTCGGAGACAACAGAAAGGATCGAACGCTTTATGTTAAGGCGCCGGGTAGGGCAAGCCATTCTCCATACAAAGGTTGTGCAAGTTTTTTGCGTTAGTTTTGGCACTTCAGCTTTTAATTTAATTTTTTATTGGTACATATTGGATGTACGCAGAACTTGATGTAGAAATTTTGCATTATTTAATAAAATATATAAATAAAGAAATACAAAATTTTATTAAAATTAAAAAAGAAAAACATCAAGACATAGCTAACAAAAAAATAAGCATATGGACGAAAAATAGTAACTGGTGTACAAACACAAACGAAGAAAAACTTGCACAAAGTTTGTATGGAATGAGCTTGCCCACCCCTTCGCCTTAATAAATCATACTATCTAGTCTCGAATGTTTTAACTATTTACAGCCTGTCATTCAAAAATATTAATTGACTGACTGTAACAACTTAGCATGTCTCAATATAATTATATCAATAGTGTTCTCCGAAACAATAATCTTATCGAAATTTCAAATTACCGTTAAACTAGACTTTATTTCTCATGCATTGAAGTTCAAAATAAACAAACAATGCAAAGCAAATAATGCCTTTCAGTTACAAATAAATAGAAAACGAAAATTAAAACAAATAGGCATCTGTCATCAATTAATGCTTTCATTTTAGACTTTAATATCATCGGGTCACGGTTCAATTTGCAGTGTCCGGATGTTGAATGCACTTTAGTTTCATTTACCGATGTCAAACACGGTAACGATATTAATTTGACGTTAAATTCGAATTTCGAATCGCAAGCAATGCGACGATTAATGTAGATAAGTCGTATCTCGGCATTGTTCTGCTCGTAATTTAAGTTTTATACACATAGAATACGATTATTATTTGCTTAAAAACACCATCGATTTCTTATTTTAGCTTGTCCGGGTTTTATTGTGATTAAATAATTGAGCAGTTACTAAAAAAAACACTCGACTATCAGTTAGTGAAATTAAATTCGTTCCACTACGTCACGAAAATTAACTATCCTCAAAATGTATGGGTCACTTCCGTGACGTAGTGGAGCGAATCCAACAAACACTGCACTGCATACACTACAGTAGGAAAACTAGCGATTTAGGTCACATCATCCTCCTAGCTCGTTCCACTACGCTACGAAAATTAGGTATCCACAAAATGTATGAGTCACTTTCGTGCCTGAAAAACGGCGATTTTAAATGACAAAAAATGGCGTTATAATGCTTAGGAGAAATGAAATAATGTTTTCTTTTAGCAAAATGAGCTATCTCAACGTTTTAAGACAGTTTCCCTCTAGGGCCCATATTCTTTTTCGACCCTATACCATAATAACCATGATGTTTATAAACTTTACAAAATTACTCGCATTATAGTAGAGTAGAATGAACACATTAGTTTTATCAATTACTTCACGTATATAACTCGAACTAGCGACCCGCCCCGGCTTCGCACTGTTGCAATGCTGATACAAAAATATACTACAGAATGTCTCCTTATATACAACCCGACCGTTACCGCCGCAACCGCTATGTCCCTGCATTTTTAATCTGTAATATCTTCGAAAATATTCATTTTAATTACATGCTGTACAGGGCCATATTGATCTGCATTAAATGCACAATGTATTTAAGGTACTAAATTGGATAAGGATTAATGCTGTATTGCTTAAAATAGTTTCGTAAATAAGCCATTATTTCTCGTAAAGGACAAAAAATAGTTATTGTGGGTTATCCCTAAGAAATAGACATATACCATTGCAGACGTTTTGTAGACCTTTTTAAATTACACAATACATTATTTTGATCTATCTCGTAAGGTTCAGCCAGCGTTTGCAGTGAAAGTGCTAAAAATGTGTTGCATTACGACAACACATTAGAAACATCTAAAATTATCAGAGTTTCTTTACTATATTATGCATGTATTATATAGGTACATATAAACTTTAAACTTCCTCTTGAATCATTATATCAATAAAAAAAAACGCATCAAAATCTGTTGCGTATTTTTAAAGATTTAAGCATACATAGGGACAGACAGCGGAAAGCGACTTTGTTTTTTTTATACTATGTAGTGATTATACGATGATGAATGCATTATTATGTTACAACAGAACTAATTTCGAGTGAGGCGCAAATTTTCGGCACATAAACTGATGTCATACAACTATTCGTAGTTTCACTATGTAAATGCGTGAAACTAGTGTTGCTAATGCAGCTGTCGTTTGTTTTTAACCGACTTCAAGATTTCAAAAGAGGAGGTTATCAATTCGGTAGTATGTTTTTTTGTAATGTTTGTTACTCCATAACTTTGTCATTTCTTTACCGATTTAGAAAATTATTTTTTTGATTGTAAGTATATATATCCAAATTGGTCCCGTTTTTGTCAAAACGCAGTTCTGATGATGGGATCCATGAGAAATTGAGGGAACTCCTCAAAACTTTAAGGCAAACATATAGTAATTTTTGTGTTTTTATCAACAAGTCAAGCATTTGCATCCAAAAATGTGACACTGGATGAAGTGGAACTGCTGATGATGATCAGAACAGAACTCTTCAACAACGAAAAGTTCACGTTTGGTGATTTGTCCTCCTAGCTGTGTTTGTTAAGCAAGTTCTATTTTCACGATTGATTTTGTCATGCTCGAGTTCTGATGATGGGATCCATTAGGAATCGAGGGAACTCCTCAAATGTGAAAGGCACACAAATAGTGATTTTAGTATTTTCATGAACTAATCAAGCATTTTCATTCATAAAAGTGACATTTGATGAAGTGGAACTGCTGATGATGATCAGAACGGAACTCTTCAACGAAACATAGTTCACGTTTGGCGATTTGTTCTCTTCGTTTTCCATGATGCCATGAGGAATTGAGGGTACTTAGTCTTCTACCATTATAAACATACTTATAGCCATTTTTATTTTATTGTATGGAATCTAAGAGTGCACCATCTAAGTATAATAATCTTTCACCGGCCTCCCCCATTGAAGTCGGTTTTTTTTTCATAAAAAATATTGTTACTGTGATTCTAGACTTGTAATTTCACTACACTAGATTTTACTTATATACGTATGTAAGTTAATAGCATGCAGCCATGCATCACCGTAATTTTTAATATAAGACTTTAAATCCCTGAAACAACCCTAGCTCACCTTAAGCCACGACTTTGAGCTGCAGCGGTTTTCCTAAGACATTAGCGGCCTTTGCACGTAGTGTTCGGACCGCGAGAAACGCCTCGCGCCATTCCAACCATCGTTCCTAACCGTACGTGTAAATGCACGCGGCGCGCGGCGGTTGACAGTTCAATGCGTGAGATGGAACCGTACGCATCTGACTAAAGTATTGCGCGCGCATCTCGTATAAACGCAAAAAGCAATGGCGGTTTGGAGCGTGGAGAACTTGTGGAGAACCATTGTAAGCATGGCCTTTACGCAAGTTCGGACTGCGCATCTGGGACTGCGTTCCGAATTGAGGATAGTACCGTCGGTCCATTCGTGCCAACTTAGCGCAAGACAGCTTGATCCGTGATAAGAACCGACGGATGAGCCGACGGTTCGGAACTCGGTTCGGAACGCAGTCCCAGAGGCGCGGTCCGAACTTTACGTGTAAAGGCCGCTATTGCGTGTGATCCCAACTTACAGCAGTGCGTTGCGTCTTCACCGTGCAATGAACAGATAAAATGCATACCGCGCCGCAATTTTCGCAGTCGTGCTTGGGCTGTAACTCAATCATGTCATACTAATACCATGCAATATCTGGCATAATTGGTAATGAAAATGAACAGTATTACATTATGCTTGTGTCAGAAGACACCGCTCTTCCATTACAAGAAGTGATAGTAAACCATAATAAACAAACATACAAGGTAAGACACTTTTATTACAAACAAGAAAACAGACAAGAAAAAAATATTTAGCAAAGTTAACTAATTTTTTTTTATACCGCGTCGGTGGCAAACAAGCGTACAGCCCGCCTGATGGTAAGCGGTCACCGCAGCCTATAGACGCCTGCAACTCCAGGGGTGTCACATGCAATAACAACAGTTCACTAATTAAGAGTTCTACAAAAAATAGCTGTAAATTATAAATATTATCTTAATAAAATGGACTTACATTGTGTCTGGGTGACCAGGAGTTACACATTAGCGACGCATCCTCCAGGATCCGGCTCTGGAAAGAAACCTCCATTGGTATATATAATAATGGCTCGCATGCACAACATTACAGTCATTATTGTTAGACACAGGAGCTATGTTCTGTCGTCATCGTTTTAATGGCATAAAGCAATTTTAAATTTATTTTTTACTGTAACATGGTATACTTGAACGAGCGAGCGAAGCGAGCGAAGTTCTTCGCGTCTAGGACAATTCAGAGTTTGTGTGTACAAGTGTTTGTAATGTCGTTGTAATAATTGTTGTCGACGATAACTCTAGTTCCGCTAATCGGAATGTTGTGGAACTTTGTAGGCGACTTAATGAGCCGACTAAGATTTTTTAAGTTTAATAATGGATCAAATCGATCAAGGGGTTGTAGAGTTATAGGGGTTATTAATATGTAGAACACGTGGGATTTCTAAACACCACTATAAGTATATAAATGGAGTTTGCCTAATAATTTTCATTGTATTTTATTATTAGTTTTATACCTAACTTTTAACAATATTTATGATAAGTCATAAATTTAGGATACTTTGCAAGATTTTTTATCGTAATAGTACATTACAATACAAGTGCAGAGAATAGGAAATTCGCAACGAGTGGTGATAAATAAAAACACGACCGAAGGGAGTGTTTTAAATCTACATGAGTTGCGAATTACCTATTCGCACGTGTATCGTACAACGTTTTACAGTACATATGGCTCTTTAAAGTTTCGACATATGCACGGAATCTGCTGATTACCGCACTCGTGCGGTAAAGTAGCACCTTATGTACTGAAAAAAATATTATTATCCCTGTCTTGACGTAACTGTTTAACCTATTGGGTAGTGACACTGCCTACGAAACTGGAGGTCCTGGGTTCCAATTCCGGTAAGGACATTTGTTTGTGTGATGACAACATTTCAAATTACCAAGTAGTATGGAATCTTGACTCATTTCGTTAATTTGGTGACAAGTAATAATAATAATAAATATTATTTATTGCACCACTTAGTGATAAGTTGTACAGTAGCTGACTTACTAAAAAAAATGGTAACAACAGGCGGTCTTATCGCTTTAAGCGATCTCTACCAGACAACCTTTGGGTAGCGGGAAAACAATTAACTAAAACTGGGAAAACAGGTAGTGCAGAAGAACTGCAAGAAGATTCAAAATAACACATACGCATACATCAGAATAAACGAATAACATAATCTTCATAAATAAATATACATACATAAATATATACCCCCTTATTCATAAAACTCTGCAAACCTCTGTTAACTAAAAGTTGTTGTGTCCCTTTCTCACAAACATAAATGTCAAAGTGACACATAAGGACAAACCAACTTTAGCGGCTTGTTAGCTAATAGAGGCTTGATGGACGTTTTTGAATAAGGGGGTTATTCTATAATATATATATATACATATCATCATCATCATCATCATGTCAGCCGAAAGACGTCCACTGCTGGACATAGGCCTCCCCCAAAGACTTCCACAATGACCGGTCCTGCGCCACCCGCATCCAGCGGACACCCGCGACCTTCACCAGGTCATCAGTCCACCGTGTGGGGGGCCTGCCCACGCTACGCCTTCCGGTACGTGGTCGCCACTCGAGAACCTTATATAAAGGCAATTCAAGGGAGTGACAAGTAATGTTCCTTCAAATAATTTTTAAAGGCCGGAAGTGATTTCGCACATCTTACATGCCGCGGCAAAGCATTCCACAGTCGAACAGCCCGAAAGGTGAAAGAATTATTAAACCCAATTTTTTTTCTTATATGTTCATAGCTATTAGTTTTTAAGTTATTCACGAAAATTTTAATAAAGCTCACCACCTATATTACCTCACAAGGCTGAATTGTGACAGTCACATCGCACAAAAAGAACAACAGTAAAACTGTATCATTTTGTGCGCCATGAAGCTTTACATGTCGTTAACTCTCTTTTTGAATGAGGAACTATTGAAATTTTATTTTTGTATACGAAATTGAGATATTTTGGAGAATTTAAAAATGTGGTTATATTTAAAATTTTATTATCTTCTATTAGACATTATCGGAAAAAAGACCGTTTAATAAATGAAATTTTGTCAATTGTGAGAGTAAGACGCTTGTCGGTGTAGCTCTCTCCATCTCGCTCTATCCAGGGCTAACCACACTGAAGAGGCGTTCAGATTAAAATTAATTTAACTTTGTGTTTGTGCGTCTGTCATGACTCATGACTGTTTTAATTCGTTACTATCAATTATTTTACTAGCGTACAACACTTCTCTTTCAATCTTGTTACTGCCTTAATTAATAAATGACTTACCAGTACAGCCATGGCCAAAGGTATTGAGCACCATTTAAAAAAAAAAAAACAAATTTAAGTTTAAGTTTTAGCAATAAATAGACTTAATCTAGCAATTAAATTTGTTTTTTTTTTTAAATTTTAATAGACATATTAGTGAAGTCACTGTTAAACATAGGTGCTCAATACTTTTGGCCAAGGCTGCGGATGTACGAAATATGTATATTAAAGGAAAGAGTCATAAGACTAATTTTAATTACAAGCATTCGTTTTAGAGAGCCGGATACTCGAGGGTGCATTTTAATGCACCCAGTGAAGTCTAAAAACTTTAGCTTTTCCAACAGGATGTAACAAAAATGCCGTGGATCCATTGAAGGCTTTAATTGGTATCGCATTCTGATTAGAAAAGTAGGTAAAATTTGGTATCAAAATTTTATTTTGGTATTGTATGGAGAATTGACAAATTTTAAAGTGAGGTGAGGTAAAGTCCCCATACAAAATCAAAAAAATATTTGAGTCCAGTTTTTTGGGTTCCATAGGTACCTCGAAAGGAAAAACGAAACCCTTATAGGATCACTTTGTTGTCCGTTCGTCTGTCATGTCAAATCCCTTTTTCTCAGGAGCACGTGGAGGTCTCAAGCAGGAATTTATATCAAAAACTCAGGTCTACTGTCCCTTGGACCTGTGAAAAATTAAAACTTCTAAGCCAATGCAATCAAAAGATACAGCCGTTTATGCCTCAAATTACAGCAAAATTTTCGACACTCGCAAGGGAATCAAAACCTACATGGTACTTCCCGTGAACTCAGAATCTTGAAATTTGGTACGAAGCAACCTCTTATAGAACAGATAAAGGAAAAATTGCGAAAACCGTAAATTTTTAGTTACATCTTATAATAAAATATTTTTACGGAACCCTCGGTGCGCGAGTCCGACTCGCACTTGGCTGGTTTTTTTCTTACGTAATTTGTTCGAGTCAGAATTTGAAACGGATCCAAGGCATCCTGTATAATACTCAGGTATTTACCCCCTTATTCATAAACTTCCATCAAGCCTATATTAGTTAACAAGCCGCTAAAGTTGGTTTGTCCTTATCTGTCACTTTGACATTTATGTTTGTGAGAAAGGAACGAAACAATTTTTAGTTAACAGAGGTTTGTTAAGTTTTATGAATAAGGAGGTTAGTGTATAAGAAGTTGTTTGTTCTTCGACCAAGACCACCGCGGGATGGGCAGCAGCATCCCTAGAGTGCGGTGGAGATACTGCGATCGCCAGCCGGCATGCCAAACGGGGAGATTATGGCATTTATCCCTCATGAAATTGGGGGAGGCTTATATCCAGCAGTGAACGTCCTTGGGCTGATATGGTGGAACATAGATAGGCACATTTTTAGTGTTCCGTTGCTAAAATGGCAATAACGGAACCCTTATAGATTCGTCATGACTGTCCGTCCGTCTGTCACAGCCGATTTACTCGGAGACTTTGACATGATGTGAAATTATGATATAAATATTAAACTGGGGGGGCACCCCATACATGTAACAAGGGGGTCAATTTTTTTTTCAATGCACATAAGCGTGTTGTGTATCTACGGATAGGCCTTCAAAAATGACATGGAGGTTTCTATAAAACTTTTTCATTTAAGTCAACCGTTGGTGAGACATTAGCTATCAAAGTCGTAAAAAGTGTTCCCCCCCCCCTGCCCCCCTCTAATTTCCAAAATATGGCGTTTAAAATTCTGGAAAAAAAAATCATGATGATGATACATTAATAAATCCTTTTAACGATTTTTTGTTTGCACAAGATAGGTTTAACGGTTTTTCAGTTATTGCTGAAAAACTGTCTGGCCAAAACAAAAGAGCTTAAGTGCCCTAAGTTTCCTATGAAGATACGACCTTTTTTGATTAAATGTATTGTATAGTGGTTTTAAATGTAAATTAGGAGGTGTCGGTACGGAACCCTTCTTTGTGCGTGGTCCGACACGCACTTGGCCGGTTTTATATGATATAAGAGGCAAACGAGCAGGCGAATCGCCTGATGGAAAGCGATTAGCGCCCCCCTCGGACACTCGCAACACCAGAGGGGTTGTAAGTGCGTTGCCGGCCTTTAAGATAGAGAGTACATTAAATAATTAAAAAAAAAATTGATTATTAACCAAAAAAAAAACTAATTACTAATTATATACTTTTGTCAAACCACAGTGCGGTTTGTTGGCAGAAGAGGCTCCAATTATTAATATTGACTTACTAATCATAAAAATACTCCTCCTTTATTTTAAGTTGCCTAATGTCCTACGGGAAGTACATCCACTTCTAATGCCTTGAGACGGTCTACGTATACTCCTAACAATACACACACATTTTTTGTACTAACTTTCATATTTAACCGACTTCAAAAAAAAGGAGGTTGTCAAATCTTCGGATTGTTTTTATTATTATTAATAATAACTACAACTAAGAAAAGTTGAAAAACCCCCGACATTTTCATTTCAAAGCTCAGTATCTCGAAAACAGCTGAACTGATTTTCATGAAACATGGTTAAGAACACTCGGGATAAAATTATCTATGACACAAAAAAAATAAAATCTGTTCATCCGTTTGGGAGCTACGATACCACAGACAGATCCACAGATACACAGACACATTAAACTTATAACATCCCTCTTTTTGCGTCGGGGGTTAAAAAAATCATTACCCCAACTAATTCTAATAAGCTTCACTTAAAAAATGGCCTAATAACAACTGAACTACAATTAAATGTAATGATAGGTTCTTGGCATATATTATTCAGTCCAGACGTTGCGTGGTTATGGTTCCGTTAAAAAACACGCAAAGGCCACAGTTTTATCATCTACTCCCGCAGTCACAACTATACCTTGTTATAATTATAAGCTGCAGCTGCAGGGAAACGTGACCCCCCCACCATAACTTCTATGGAAGGAGAGTCACGTTTCTCTGCAGTTGACTCTACCAACTTTTAGTTTTGACTTTAACATAAAAATCCACCTATACGAACCGGGCCACGCGCAATGTAGGGTTCCATAGGCTGTCCTCCCGTGACATTATGCGGATTTAACACTTTATCTGTCCCCCGCTTTCACCACAAAAGCCTTATTTACACACTTACGAGACTCGTGCGCGAGTTTCACTACATTGCGCGGTTTGAGAGATCGATTGAACTCATTATACCACGGTAACCCGCAATGTAATGAAACTCGCGTGCGACTCTCGTATGTGTGTACCGAGGCCTTAACACGGGTTGATACCCTATTGGTTCTGACGTCACGTAGACGTGACGAGCTACTTTGACGGTACAAAGTTAATGCACAAATGTACAGAGCCATCCATTTCTGACGTCACGTAGACGTGACGAGCTACTTTGACGGTGCACAGTTAATGCACAAATGTACAGAGCCATCCATTTCTGACGTCACGTAGACGTGACGAGCTACTTTGACGGTACAAAGTTAATGCACAAATGTACAGAGCCATCCATTTCTGACGTCACGTAGACGTGACGAGCTACTTTGACGGTAAACAGTTAATGCACAAATGTACAGATCCATCCATTTCTGACGTAGAATAGACGTGACCAGCTACTTTGACGGTACACAGTTAATGCACAAATCTACAGAGCCATCCATTTCTGACGTCGCATAGACGTGACGAGCTACTTTGACGGTACAAAGTTAATGCACAAATGTACAGAGCCATACATTTTTGACGTCACGTAGACGTGACGAGCTACTTTGACGGTGCACAGTTAATGCACAAATGTACAGAGCCATCCATTTCTGACGTCGCATAGACGTGACGAGCTACTTTGACGGTACACAGTTAATGCACAAATGTACAGAGCCATCCATTTCTGACGTCGCATAGACGTGACGAGCTACTTTGACGGTGCATTACATGCAATTCACGGACGGTGAAAGTGTTAAAATTACGAAAAAGTATATTTACTCCATATTTGACGTAACTAGCAAAGTATCTAGGTAACCCAATGAAAATAATGGTTTCAAGGAACCTCGCCGGGTGTGGTCGGCCCTCAATCGCCTAAGAACGGGAGTTGGAAACTGCGCCCATCACCGGTATAAATGGGGTTGGAGCGGTTCGCCTGCTTGTGACTGTGGGCACGCGGACCAGACCATAAACCACATGGTCTTGGAATGTCCTCTCACGAAGTACTCAGGCCCCTTGGACGACTTCGTGAACCTGACCGATGGAGCCTCGGCTTACCTGAGTAGAGCTAAATTTTAATTTAAATATTTTATATCCAGTGATAATGCCATACGATAAATAAATAAATGAAAATTATACAAAACTTTGCTTGCTCAAGTACATTTTACAAGTTCGGCTATTACTCGTCAACTTAGTAATGTCTACTGAGCTGTAACAGTTTTCCTTTTAAATTCATTAAATACTACCAATAATTTCATATACTCAGTACACCTAACCTTACTACAACAAAAATAGCACATTAAAAGTACGTATATAACGTCACGAAAACGAATTACTTAATCAAAAAAAAATATTTTTATATAAACAAAATAAACCAACACGATGGGTTTTTCAAGAAAAAATCAATCAAACATTTTTACTGTCTGAACAGTACTTACAGAGGTCTTAAATTTACAGTTTAGTTACATACATATAAGGGATAGAAATGTAGTCATAGAAAATATAGTCGATTTTTTCAATTTTCTACGCTAGTGAAGTTTTGTGTTAATAGGCCCCTGTCCGTGCCGGTATTGCAATTTTCTGTTATGTTTGCGCTTTGCATCTTCTTTTATAATGCGCACTTCTAAGGTTTGGAATTCTCTGTCGGCGTCTGTATTTCCGAGTTCATATAACCTGGACCTTTTTAAGGCACGAGTGAATAGGCATCTTCTGGGTGAGCTCGCTTCATCGTCGGCCTCATCTTTGCCCCCTGGCTAGATGCTGGCCAAGAGCAATCCCATTTTTAATAAAATAAAAACATGTTAGTATGGATAATTAATTGCCTTGTCAGCGCCATCTTAGTCAGTAAAGTGTTTCAAAGACACTTTTAAATGTTTGCAATCCATACACACACACCACCACAATACACACCAACATCACGCTATAATAACACTGTTCAATCTCGCAAACCTTGTGAAGATCAGTATTGAAATTGATGAAGCCACTTGTAGTGACATCGAGATTTGAAGCGTCAGCAATCAATCAGTGTATTGACACAATGATGAACTATGAGAACGGCAAAAAATGTACCCATTCGTACAGCCTTCAAATTATGTTCCCACTTTTTAATTTGTAATACTACGTAAAACGTATACGTATCGCGTCCGTGGCAAACAAGCTTACGGCCCGCCTGACGGTAGCTACCTGCAACTCCAGGGGTATCCCATGCGCGTTGCCGACCCTTAAAAATGTGTACATTCCTTTCATGAAGAACCTCGTACTGTGGTCCCTCGGGTATACCGTGGTATTCTCATTCCTGAAACAGAGCGTCGAATAGAGGAAGTTCCTTTGACACCGCACCGTGCGCGACCATTATTATACACATTGACATCGTATAGGTACAGTCAAATTACTGGGCCACTTCGTACCTTGTCACAGTGACAATAATATGGGATCTCTAGCAGCTTACATATTGATTTTCACTGTGACAAGGTACGATATTGCCCAGAAATCACATTTGTCGACCGTACATATATATTTTTGACGACCCCATAAAACACTAATAACCGCTTATACAATGTACCTACACCCGAGAATACATATCGATGATTATAGCAACGGAACAGTTAATTGAATCATTAAGGTATATTTGTCGTACTGTTTGTTAAGGCATTAAGCCTCGCGCATTTGTGAAAAATTGATAAGTCTTGCCGTAACGGTTTCTTTTAGAATTCCGTTTTGAATTCTACTTTTGAAAAGGTATTCTGAGATGGTTTTATAGCGTGCGTAAGGTGGATTTAATAGTTCACTTTTAAAGAGGGACGTAAGCGGAAAATTTCGAACGAGATCTATCAGAAGCCCAACGCTGAAGGTAGGCAGGGCCTTCGATGACTCTAGTTTGCAATAATTCTTACGTCCTAGTTAATCATAATATTTTTCATCACATTTGAGAGGAATTAAATAATTCCAGCACCAATCCAAATTGACGGAAAAGACAACTTCAACTCAGGCATGATCGCTGGGGCGTCTTTGCGAGAGGAGCGTGCAGTTTCAATATTTCAACGAATCACAAAGCAGATATCTTACGGCGCGCGGCCTACTCGATTTTTTAGCTTCAATATTTCAACCAATCACATACCAGTATTCTTGTGGAGGGCCGCCAACTAGATTGTCTTAATACAATCAGATCATGCACAACCTGCATATTAACTGCTGTATACGCCTGCATACAATAAGACCCTTTACGAGCAAGTGTGATGAAAATGTCCTTTTCTCAAACATGCAATGAAATATTGATGTTATGTTCCTTATTAATAGGCTGCGAAGTGTGACGTTTCAGGTGCGACTAGGACAAGAGCTCGTTAATGCAATTTCATACAAATGTTGCAGGCCTAGGCCGGCAAAGTCCTCTTTTTTAATTTCCATTCCACATAAATTTGTGGCAAAGGCATCATGACATTCTGCCACTATGCGTATTAAAAATAAAACTTTGATTTTTTTGTTGTTTATTTCATTGCATGTTTGAGAAAAGCACTATACATACCTCGGCGGGAAATATGGGGCTGCCGGCCTTAGACCTATCCGGCCTCGCTTCGCTCAGCCGTCTATATGTCTTCGGCCGGCAACCCCTTTTGTCCCGGCCTCTGTAGTAATGTACTATTTCCATACCAGAGAAGAGAGTTAGATCTAAGTACACGTAAGTTTGACACCTTACATAATCATTAGTTAGCGCTGTAAACGGGTACGCTTCGTACAATACAATGTCTGATAGTGCCTCTTCTACTTAATAGCAGGAGGTGTACTCCGAAATTCGAAATCCGAACTTCGTATAGTGCCGTCCCTTTCACTCATATAGTGTATGACAGGAGAGTGAAAGGAAAGGCACTATACGAAGTTCGGATTATGAATTTCGGAGTAGACCCTCTGATACGTCTGTGGTGACCATCGCACCACTACATAAATATCCAGCTGCCCTTCCTGTGACCAGCACTGCCTCCGCGCTCCAAAGCGGGCCGCGTTTGTATGCGGCCCTGGCGCTGCGATACGGAGGACAATGGGTGACGTCACGCGCTCATTAGCGCAGTGGCCACTGGGAGCGCACTTCAACGCCGGCGCTCGCGCAGACCGCCTAAGAGACTCGCACCGAACGCACGTCGCCTTGTTCCGCGATTAGCTTACGCGCGATCTCCTTTCGATTTTATATAGCTGCATTCTATCCGTTTAAAATCTAGTTCTTTCGACGCACGCTATCTATCATTGTGTATACGAAGTTATAACGATTATAATTACTTATATGGAAGTCTCCGCTTATTAATTATCGCACCGTAGTTAGGACTCCCATATCTGGTGACCCGTGACGTGCATTTTTTTTTTCGGAAGATTCTGAAGCTATGTCGGATACTGAGCAGCCAAAGGAAGAGGCGGGCGGTTCTAAGGGCCCGGTGAACAACGTGTCGTCGGCTGGTGGTGCGGTAGATCGGGTTGCCGTGCGCTTACCTCCCTTTTGGCCAGACGATCCAGAAATTTGGTTCGCCCAAGTGGAGGCGCAATTTGAGGTTTCCGGAACGAAGACCGATGCCACAAAGTTCTACACGGTAATACAGCAGCTGGACCAGAATATTGCCAGAGAGGTACGTGACGTCATCACAAATCCACCTTCGCAAGGCAGGTATGACAAGCTAAAATTTGAATTAGTGCGACGGTTGTCGATGTCACGCGACGAACGCCTGCGGAAGCTTCTAATAAAAGAGGAATTAGGCGATCTAAAGCCGTCCCAATTTCTTCGCAAATTGCAATCGCTAGCAGGGTCATCGGTAACTGACGAATTTTTAAGATCGCTTTGGTCAAGCCGCTTACCTGTCAATGTGCAGCAAATAATCGCTTCGCAGAATGTTAACCTCACAGATTTAGCCGATTTAGCTGATAAAATAATGGATATTTCACCGCACAATTCGCTTCAAGTAGCTAGTACGAGCCAGATTGCTACCAGCGCGCCGGCGGGTCCGTTATCTTTTGAGGGTATGCTTGCAAAAATGGAAGAACTAATTTCAAGCCGTATTAAATCTGAAATTAGCCAACAGATTGCCCAGCTGAACATTCGAGAAGGCCGGAGCCACTCACCGCATGCCGGTAGGCGAGGTAGGCGTTATTCCCGTTCGAAAAGCAGGGGTCGTCAACGTTCGCAGAGCCGTACACCAGGTATTTGTTGGTATCATAATTTATTTGGTGATAAGGCTGAGAAATGCACTGTCCCGTGCAATTATAAATCGGGAAACTTCAACGACAGTCAGTAGAAGCGGCAAGTGACTGTCTCAATTCTACCAGCCGCTTATTTGTCACAGACAAGAATACAAAGATGCAATTCTTAATAGATACGGGCTCGGATTTATGCGTGCTGCCCCGGAGGTTTGCTCGAGACCACAAGAAGCCGATGGATTATAGCCTGACTGCTGCTAATGGTTCCGTAATCCGAACGTATGGCACAATTAAGCTACACCTTCAACTAGGTCTGCGACGCGACTTCGCCTGGAATTTTGTAGTGGCTGATGTAGATAAGCCTATCATAGGCGCCGATTTTATTTCTTTTTACGGGTTGCTTGTTGATTGCAGAAACAGACGATTACTGGACAGCATTACCTCACTGTCAACTGCTGGAGTAGTCAAGACCTGCCAGCCGCCGAGCATCAAAGCCATTTCTGGTAACACAGAGTACCACAAGCTCCTGGCGGGGTATCCCGATCTAACCAAGCCCTCCGGCATCATGAGAGAGGTAAAGCATACAACTGTCCATTATATTAGAACAACACCTGGACCGCCTGTATTCTGCCGACCTCGTCGTTTAGCCCCCGATCGCCTAAAGGTAGCCAAGCAGCAATTTGACGAGATGCTACGGGATGGAACTGCACGACGCTCAGACTCCCCTTGGGCTTCTGCCCTACACCTGGCACCCAAGAAAGGAGACACCTGGAGGCCCTGCGGTGACTATCGAGCACTAAATGCTCGCACAATACCTGACAGGTACCCGATCAGGCACATAGAAGACTTCTCGCTTCGGCTAGCTGGTTGTAAGATATTTTCAAAACTAGACTTGGTGAAGGCCTACAATCAGATCCCGGTGTATCCTGCTGATATTCCCAAATCTGCCATTACGACACCATTCGGCTTATTTGAATTCCCGTACATGTCGTTTGGCTTACGGAACGCTGCCCAATCATTCCAGCGCTTCATGGACGAAGTTTTACGAGGCCTGGACTTCTGTTTCTCGTATATAGACGACATTTTAATATTTTCCCAGGACCGACAACAACATCAACAGCACTTGGAGCAACTCTTCCAGCGTTTAAGCGAGTATGGCATCCTGTTAAACGAGGCAAAATGCAGTTTCGGAGTAAGTGAAGTCACTTTTCTAGGGTATAGCATATCGGCAGAGGGTACCCGTCCGCTGGAATCAAAGGTCGTGGCCATACAGCAGTTCTCACCACCTGAAACAGCAAGAGGGTTAAGAAGGTTCCTTGGAATGCTTAACTTTTATAGGCGTTTCCTACCCAACGCCGCAGAGGAGCAAGCAGCACTTCATGACATGTTGGCCGGTTCACACGTCAAGGATTCCAAAATCTTGACCTGGACCCCGCGGCTGCGGGACGCCTTTCAAAGATGTAAGTCCAGTCTGTCTAAAGCAGCTTTACTCTCTCATCCTGTCCAGGACGCCCCGCTAGCCCTTGTAACTGATGCTTCCGGTACAGCCTTGGGTGCGGTCTTAGAGCAACTGGTAGACGGACAGGCACAACCTCTGGCGTTCTTTTCAAAGAAGTTGAACAACGCACAGAAGCAGTACAGTGCCTACGACCGTGAGCTGCTGGCCATTTATGAGAGCGTGAAACACTTCCGTCACATGATCGAAGGACGTCATTTTGTCATTTATACGGACCATAAACCGATCACGTATGCATTCCAGCAGAAGGATCGTACCTGTTCCCCACGTCAATTCAACTACCTAGACCTAATCTCCCAGTTCACGACAGACATTCGGCATGTGTCTGGTAAGGATAACCTGACCGCCGATGCCCTGTCCAGAATCGAAGCCATTTCAACTCCTGTGGACTTCGAGAAGCTGGCTCACCTGCAACGGGTCGATGATGAATTGAAGAACCTGATGTCCACCAGCGGTTTGTCATTACAGCTGAAAAGTATACCGGTACCAGGTATGAACTTTAATTTAGTTTGCGACATCTCTCAGTCAAAGCCACGCCCATTCATCACGAAGGAACTACGTCAGCAAGTGTTCCTGTCTGTTCATGGATTAAGTCATCCAGGGGCAAAGAGCACGATCAAACTGGTAACGGACAGATTTATCTGGCCTTCTGTGCGCAAGGATTGTCGCACATGGGTCCAGAACTGCGAGTCCTGCCAACGCGCTAAAGTCCAGAGACACACTTCCGCACCATTGGGAGACTTCAAGCTAACAGGAACCAGGTTTTCTCATGTGCACATAGACCTTATCGGACCTCTGCCATTTTCGTGCGATTACAAATACTGTTTAACTGCCATAGACAGATTCACGCGCTGGCCAGAAGTTGTACCGCTGCAAAACATCAGCGCTGAGACGGTATCAAAGGCATTCTGCAACGCATGGATTTCAAGGTTTGGTTGTCCACAGGTCCTGACCACTGACCAAGGCCGGCAATTTGAGTCACGATTGTTCAAGGAGCTGGCCAAGCTGTGTGGTACCCAACTGCGACGCACCACGGCTTACCATCCTATTGCTAATGGCATCATCGAGCGACAGCATCGAACTTTGAAGGCGGCTATCATGGCACACAATGAGGTACGATGGACGGACGTTCTACCCATCGTGCTCCTGGGCCTACGGACAGCGTGGAAGGCAGATCTACGTTGCTCCGCAGCAGAAATGGTCTATGGTGAGCCTCTGAGGATTCCTGGTGAGTTTTTTCAACCAGTTTCTTTGGATAAAACCCAACCAGCGAACTTTGTTTCACAACTGAGGAAGCACATTGCAAATATAAAGCCTGTTCCTGCTTCGAGACACGGTACCAAACCAGTATTTGTCCATAAAGACTTAAATACCTCAAGTCACGTATTTTTAAGGAAAGATCATCTCCGAGGGGCTTTAGAAGCTCCTTACACAGGTCCACTTAAGGTTCTAAAGCGAACTGATAAAACTGTTACTCTTGACTTGCAACGAGGACCAGTAACAGTTTCGATTGACCGAGTCAAACCTGCATATCTATTAACTGACGACAACTCATCTCAAGTCCAAGTCAACGTCTGCCCATCCCCAGTCGTCAAAACAACACGTTCAGGCAGAAAAGTAACATTTCCTGATTTTTATGTCGCAGGGCTATAAGTCTCCCAAGGGGGTGGTGTGGTGACCATCGCACCACTACATAAATATCCAGCTGCCCTTCCTGTGACCAGCACTGCCTCCGCGCTCCAAAGCGGGCCGCGTTTGTATGCGGCCCTGGCGCTGCGATACGGAGGACAATGGGTGACGTCACGCGCTCATTAGCGCAGTGGCCACTGGGAGCGCACTTCAACGCCGGCGCTCGCGCAGACCGCCTAAGAGACTCGCACCGAACGCACGTCGCCTTGTTCCGCGATTAGCTTACGCGCGATCTCCTTTCGATTTTATATAGCTGCATTCTATCCGTTTAAAATCTAGTTCTTTCGACGCACGCTATCTATCATTGTGTATACGAAGTTATAACGATTATAATTACTTATATGGAAGTCTCCGCTTATTAATTATCGCACCGTAGTTAGGACTCCCATACGTCGAAAGGCAACCGACAGGCGTGATTTTTACCAAGCGTACCCGTTTTCAGCGTGCTACAATTTGTGCATAGAGCATAGCATAACAGAAGCATTATTGCTAGCAATGTACCTACCTAATTCCATCCACGTTTGTAATGTGATATGCAATAAACGATATTATATTATTATTATACCTCTAATTTATACATAGCGTAAACCCTGTTTTGAGATATTTATTGTGAATCGAAATCAAGTGGTATTCATTCGCGAATCTAGATAACTCCTCAGTTCCCACTAGGTCGCTAGAGGTAATTTCCTCCCTCGGACGGTTCAGTAGTGTGGAATTGGCTTCCTCCCAAGGTTATCCCAATGGATAGCTATGGGGCTCTTCAACAGACCTATACATATAAATGCGCATGTGACACCCCTGGAGCTGCAGGCGTCCATAGCATAGGTTGCGATGACTCCTTATCCTCAGACGGGCAGTACGCTTGTTTGCCACCGACGTGGTAAAAAATCCATTGTTAAGTGTAACGTCTACTGTTACGTGGAGTAAGTTAGGGTGTTTTGAAACACAGTATTGCATTTATCATATATGAATTGCTTGCTTGCATACATGCACCTATGAACGTCAATAAACTACCACCGGTTCGGAAAAATAAACCTCTGCCACGAGAAGAACCGGCGTAAGAAACTCGGCGAGGTGTCATTTTTTCAAAACAATATTTATTGTATAGTTAAATATAAAATTACAGTGTCAGCTACTGCGAAATAACAATGCTACAGTAGAAAACCTATTTTCGCGATAGATTAGCCGTGCAGGACGCTATCACTGCCAAACATCCCTATCCATGATGTAATCGTTTATCTTATAATATGCTCTTGAATAATTGACACCGTATACTGTTCTCAAACATGCAATGAAATTTCTTCATTGCATTCGTTATAACAGGCCTCAAAGTATCACGTTGCAGGCGGAACAACTCGAGAGAACTGTAAAGGAATTCCATATAAAATTGTGGGCCTAGGCCGGGAAGTAATTTTTATTTTATTTTTAATGTCAAATATGGCGTCTGTTAAATTTGTATTCCGAGTGGAGTATTTTTTTATTTCATTGCATATGTTTGAGAAAAGCACTATACAAATCTCGGCGAGAATCGTTGGGCTGCAGGCCGCGGATCCCTCTCCTACTTGACCTATTATATCTTTTTTTTTAAATCAACGACTTAGCAAACAACCTTACGGCCTGCCTGATTGTAAGCAGACACCGTAGACTATGGACACTTGCGACTCCAGATGAATCGCAAGTGCGTGCAATTTCTACTTAGCAACCCTTCGTTTCCCTGCCTCTATACTACTGTATTATAAATACATAGAAAACGTCCAAGACTCAAGAACAAAATATCCGTGTTCATCACATAATGTAAATGCCCTGACGGGATACAAACCCAGGACCATACAAAAAGACCACCACTTTCGTAAGCAGAGCCAACGGGGGGCACCTACTAGGTCAAAGTAGTCGAGTATGAGAGGACAGTAATATTTAGCAAGCATATAAGTATATAGGCCACGATATCTGCTTAGTGCTTAACTTCAGGCATACCTATGCTCGTTTGGCAACTTTATTGTTTAAAACTCACAGGCAGATACATGCGGGGTAAACCCGCAAATCTTGGGTAGTTGTTGTACAGAGTGTTTTTATTGAATTCTGTTAATTGCGAGGGTACAATCCTGAGATGAAATAAAGTAATCTTCATTCAAGAATTTATTTTCTTTAATTAAAATCCCTAGTAATGTATAAAAGATCCTTAACAATTAAACAATGTTGACGTGCGTGTCATTCCAATTACGAATTGTCATATTACTTGACATTAATAACTCCATGTTAAAATGTTAAAAAAGCTTGTGTTACTAGCTCTTAATGCCGTTTGTCATACACATTTGGTGATATAATTAATTATTTTGTATGAAAATGAAAAAAAAATATTTTTTTCTTGAATTTTGAAAACTAAATATGCAACGTCGTTTCTATGGCTATACACGGATACATGCTTGAAAGAACGGAAATCAATAAAAACATCCTGTATAATATCGGCCGGTACTGTAGATTTATTTACCTATCGTGCGTTCGTAAAGTGACATGGTTACACTGCCGCAATAACACAGGGTCGCCGTAAAAATACAGGCAACTAATCGAATAAAAATTGTCCCGGTAAAATGCCTCGAAATGACGCCGTGTTAGCTTTCAATTGGCCTACAATATGGCCGCCGGCAAACACTGGTAACTAGGGGTTTTGGTCGTTTGTTGGACAATGATTAAACGGCTATTATGTTATTACCTTTTTTAACGATAATGGCACACAAGCGTACGGCATGATGTACGCAGACAAGAAGACATTTTCACCGCCTTGGACGCTCAAGACTCCGGAATAGGTAACAACGTCAACAGCAAGCAAGCGTGGCGATTATGCCAATTACCCCTTAACGACATACACAAACAGGCCACGGCCCCGAGGTTCCGGCGACCCCCGGTACCCTGGTTCTGGTAGCGGCCGGGGTACTAGCGGGGTCAGGGGTCGAAGAATCTCCGGTTGGACCGGTCATTGTGGAAGTCTTTGGGGGAGGCCTATGTCCAGCAGTGGCTTTCATGTTTCGGCTGACATGATGACAAGGTAATAAAATGATCATCTACTTTTTCTGTTGACTGTATAAACCCGTTGCCGAGTTTTTTTTGTTTTGAAGGTGCATTGTATTGACAGCTAGAGATTAATGTTAAACTCCTGTCTATGACAGCAGCCAAGAGGCCTTCGGGCGGCTTGAGAACTTGTAACAGTCAAATTGGCCCATTGACAATATTAACCCCAATAAGGTCTTGTTTCCCCTTTTGTTGGGAAGGTCATGGTTTTGGACCTTCCGTAAAAACATAGTGCCTATGCGAATTCTGTAAGGTTTAAACAAAAGAATCATTTGCAGCGTTTCCCGATTGTGATCCTATGCCTACAAATAAGTTAGTACCTACTTGAGTATGCGGGCCATATCTATTGGCTATGTGCGAAGTAGGTGGTGGTGGTAAGCTAGGCGATCGCAGCGCACACCACAGCAGAAATCTGTACTTACCGGGGACATCAGTCAAATTTACTTTCACGTTTCCTATTGGTTTCTTAACGGTTTCCGACGATTCGTTTCGTTTGTATTTATTTATTTATTTTATTTATTTTAGTAAAATTTCCAGTAAGGGGTCTTTCACGTTTACTAAAATAAATAAAATATTAATGTGTCATTATTTGACACATCTGAGTTCGACATTGTCCCGGGACGCTTGACGTTTGACGTATCTGACGTGCACATAGCCAATACATATTGTAGGAAACTTATGATATGCATATAAAGTTATGTATGCAACTGTACGTAATTGGGCATTCAAAAACTCGTGTGCACTTATTATGATACTCACCTTCGGTTCGTTCCATAAACCTACACTCTTATAATGCCTTCCATTATGTAACAGGCAGTACATGCCACAACTAGAGTGGTAATGCAAATTTCAAATTTCAAATTTCAAAACATTTATTTGTCCAACATAGGTCTAATCTAAGGTGTTACATTTTGATTCTGTATCACTATGTGGTGCCATGGGGCATACAAATATTTTTTGTGACATGCATTTGCATGCAGCATGCTATATAAACTCATGATGTCTTCTATCTAACATATAGTCTTCGATTCTTACATATCTAAGTATACTGTACTGGAAAATTGAAGTCAAATAATTGTATCCTAATATTCATTCAGTCGATCCGTTAAAAATTCTTGTATCGAATAATAAGCTTTACCTATCAGAAACACTTTTAAGAGATTAAGATCAAGTTCATTTTCTGTTTTTCCAACAATATTCTGTGGTAGTTTGTTGTAGATTTTGTGGGCCATTCCAAGTATGCTTTTTTGTAATAAAGCTGTATTACTTGACATCGCCTTTAATTTGTTCTGGAGGCGTGCACATTTATATTTTTTGCCAAATAAGCTACGGTTATGGGTCACAAAATTTACTACTTCGTAAATATACAAACAAGGCAATGTAAGAATTTTTAACCTAATGAAATGAGGTTTACATGGAGAAAGGCTGAACTCGCAGATTTTTCGGCCCGAGCTGTAGGCGAGGGACGTATATATATGCGATCGAGGGCTTTATTTATTACCTACCGTGTTGTGTACATCATTTTATTACTACAGTTGGCCAGAAAGAAAGCCACTTTTTGGCCAGGTGTGGCATAAACTACTATTGATTTACAAATAAGAATGTCAGGTTGATGTATCATAATTCATAACATATAGGTAGCTCAAGTTTGATAACTGACATCTAACCGCATCACAAAGTACACACAAGGGGGGTACCTATATAAAATGAAAATTTCAGGATCTGTCAAGGTATCGGGTAATAGGGTACCTTAGGGTACTTAAATCTCCCTTCATGCCATGTCATTCCCTTCTTGTATTTATTTACATAACACTATGAACACTAATAGATCAAGGCTACGTCTGATGGATTTAATTGCTACTTTGCATTTATGCATACTTAAAACGAGCCCACTTTCAATACTAACCAGGAAATAAAGTTAATACGTTCGGTTTTCCCATTATACTTAAACGAAGCCCCATAAAACACCATAATTTACCTTTCAAACCAAAGCAATCGATATAATCACTTCGCGAAATACCCTACAATCAATAACCAACATTAATCTAAACACTTTAAGTCTAGAATTCAATGAAGACGATGAACTCTGATGGGTTACGTAACGATCGAGGCTTTTATTCAATTTGACAAGTAAAAGACTTGAATGAGGCGAAAGCACGGCGGCCATTTTGGATTTGGAGCGCGTGTTCGAATTCTCGTGGTTTGGCCCACTATGGTGGTTTACAATGTCGAAGAAAATGCCAACGCTCCTCTCGTCCCCTCATATCTCAAGTATGTGTATGCACAATCGTAGAATCTCATCAAAACTGCCAAAACAATGTGTTATACTAGTAGGAAAAGTTTTCGTTTTTTTTTTAAAAACACCTAAGGACTTTGAATTAGTGAAATTTAATTCATTCCACTACGTCACGCAAGTTACCCATACATTTTCAGGATAGCTAATTTTCGTGGCGTAGTGGAACGAATTAAATAATTGATAGTAACTACGTGTTTTATTTTGGAAATTAAGCTCTTGGTGAGGTGAGACTAGCTGGTATAAAATTGTTTGAAATACCCAATTCAAGATTTTTTTTATCACAACTCCACGAAGACAAAATTGAAAACCTTGGAAGACACCGTCGCCAGTAAACAACGACAAATATCCGCCTAAAAAGCACATTTTGATTAAACTACCCAAACTTCCTCGAAAGTATTAAAATTTTCCAACCCTCCAATTTTGCCACCGTCATAAACAGCCCAAGTCACCAAGTTGACGCTATACATGTACCTTTCTTGTTACAAAACGTGGCAGGGAGGGTCGTATTTAGTCACGCCATTTAAGCGGCGTCCAAAGGGCTGGTAATTAATTATTTATGCAGACCCGAGATGTCACAGTCAGTCTGTGAAGCTTTTGCGAAACAAAATTATATGTTTGTAGGTATATACGTTATTTAACTACTGTAAGGTATCGCGAGGTGAATAAGGGTACTACATTGGTTACTATAGGTACAAATCTTATTGCAATTTATGGTTATTATTATGAACTGGTAAATTGATCGAAGTGTATGTAATAATGTTACACTTGGAATTACAGTAGAACCTCGTTATTACGGATTCATAACGTTAATATGAATCTTAATTTACCGTTTAAATTGTATTATTCCATGCCAACTCCGTTAACACCACTACGCTGCACCGAAAATACTACAAAAGTTACGATCACTGGTGATCGCTCAACGTTTACGAGCGCGAGAAAGGTAAGAGCTGGTTCCCACTTGTCGGATGTCGGGTCTTGTTGGTTGACTTTGACTTTGATGTTCACATTTGTCGGACACCAATTTGTATGAGCCGCCGACACCCGATAAAAATCCGGATCCGACATCCGACAAGTGGGAACGAGCTCTTAGATCTAGCATTTTTCATAGTAAAAACGTATACGTCACCGGCATACCGGTAGGTAAATACGATACTATTACGTTCGAAAAGTAACGTAATTAACTACTGGTACTGGTAACCCCTGAGTCGCAGGGCGCGCGGCGTCGCCATTATTAGAAACACGACTTACATGCTCAAAAGCCGTTGACAATACAATTGACTAAAGTTAAGACGACATATTTCTTACCTTCCCGTTTCGCTTGCGCGCTAGAATAAGAGGTGCAATACACTACGGAATGTCTTTATTGAAGTTTTTGAACAACATTTCTAAAGTTTTTGGAAAAATCTGTATATACATATGTAAAGTTATATTCATATTTCCTAATAAGAATATTTAGATGAGGTAAAATATTGTTTATGTGATTTATTTATGTATTGTTTGCATTGGATAAGGTAACAAAAACTAAATTGACTCGACTTGTTTTTTTATCGAGAAAGATTTAAACAATCGTAATTCGTGACCATGCACCGGAAGACGCAGCTTAGGAAGACCCCCAACATGGTGGACCTACGATCTGGTGAAGATCGCGGGAAACCGTTGAATGAGGGTGTCCCAAGATCGGTCCACCATATCAGCCCTAGGACGTCCACTGCTGGATATAGACCTCCCCCAATTTCATGGGGGGGTAAATGCCATAATCGCCGCGCTTGGCATGCGGGTTGACAATCGCAGTATCTCCACCGCACTCTAGGAATGCTGCTGCCCATTCCCCAGTGGTCTTGGTCGTAGTTTTAGGACATACCCGGGTCCAAGATCGGTCATTTGCCTGATATGTGATGATGATGATGACGTCCGTATATTTTAAAGTATGGTTCTTTTTATTTGAACCTTTACATCGTGCAATAAGGTCTAAAATGATATCTGCCATAGATGGCTTCGTATGCAGTAACGGGTTACGTATAATATATTAAGAATGTTGACGACCTGTTTAGCCTAGTTGGTAGTGACTCTGCCTCCGAAGCTAGAGGTCCCGGGTTCGAATCCCGGCCAGGGCATTTATTTGTGCATTTTTCACGGATATTTGTTCTTGGGTCTTGGATGTTTTCCATGTATTTAAGTATGTATTTATCTACCTATATATAAGTATGTATATCGTCGTCTAGTACCCATAGTACAAGCTTTGCTTAGTTTGGGACTAGGTCGATTTGTGTAAGATTGTCCCCCAATATTTATTTATTTATTTACATTAAACATTATTTGCGTACTTATTAATAAATCATTTTTTTAACTTCAATAAACATTTCGCACTAAACGCGATCCAGTGGTTGCGTGACGTCACAATGCTATAAGGTACTACTCTCTTCGCATGCCTCTGCGAAGAATTGTATTTTAGCGGCTGTCTATAGAGTTATGATGTCAGTAGCAACATAGCGTCATTTATATAATTTCAGTACATATAAGAGAGAACATTAAGTTATTTAAATATGATTAATTTATTCCACGAATCATCATTCAATTATAAATTATAACAACCGCTTTCATTTATGGCCCTGCCTATGGAGCCCGAGCTCTTGGGTACGAATCCCGGTAGTATTTTTTTGTGTATGTAAGTAATTATGTCGTCGTCTAGTACCCATAATACAACCTTTACTTAGTTTGGGACTAGGTCGATTCGTGTAAGATTGTTACCCAAACAATATTTATTTGCTAAATATTTTTCATTGAAATATATTATTTAGGTTTTAGCAGTTAAAAGATACTTTTAACAATGAGCTTTCAAAAAAACATTAACTACATATCAAATAACGAATGGGGCTTTTAACACTGTGATTATTATCACACATTATACCAATATTACGATACGTATCACGTGAATATTGATGAATATTGAAGCAAATTCCAAACAATAATGAAAACCGCGATAATATTGATATTCCAGTATTGTGATAATATTAATCGTGAAAAGGGCCCTTGACCATTTCGACCAATGTTAGTGGTTTATATATTTTAAGTTGTGGCCTCGTGGATAGGGCCAAGATAGGGCCACATGTATTCATTTTTCAATGCATACCCTTAATTCGAAGTTCGGTGAAATGTCTTTGTGAGTTCTTAATATCATGTAATTTATACTTGATTCACTGTTTAGATGTCCGTCATTACATTAAAGTAGTTCGGGAAATCTTGGCATTGACAGACGATTCAAGTTTATTAAAAGGTCTTCGATTTGAACTTATTTTTAGGCTCCAGTCTAACTCTCTATACAAGTAGAATTTAATTTCTGCGGCTTCAGGAAATGTCGGTTTTCAGGGTTCCGTAGCCAAATGGCGAAAACGGATCCCTTATAAATAAATATAAATAATAAATAAATATTAGGGGACAATTTTAACACAAATCGAACTAGTCCCATAGTAAGTTCAATAAAGTTTGTGTTATGGGTACTAGACGACGATATAGTTAATAGATATATACTTAAATACATAGAAAACATCCAAGTCTCAGGAACAAATGTCCCTGCTCACCACAGAAACAAATGCCCTAACCGGGATTTGAATCCGGGACCTCTAGCTTCGGAGGCAGTGGCACTACCAACTAGGCTAAACAGGCCGACAATTAGTTTCGTAATGTCTGTCCCCCTTTCTCTAATTTCCAAACTATGAAGTCTAAAATTCTGAAAAAATTGCAGTCGGGTACATTAATAAATACTTTCAACGATTTCTGGTTTGAATACGGTAGCTCTAACGGTTTTTGAGTCATCGCTGAAAAACGCCCAAAAAAATGCCCAAACAAAAGGACGTAAGTGCCGTGAGTTCCCTATAAAGATACTACCTTTTCTAATTCAATGAATTATATAGTGGTTTTAAATGTGGAATAGTACGCACTTGACCGGTTTTTTGTCGGATACTATTGGAAGTTATTACATATACCAGTTTAGCGAATATTAGGCGAGGTAAGGTAATCGTCCTAATAAATGACACCTGTTGTTGTCATGACATATTATAAAATACCTTATTATGAAAGTTCCAATTATTAGTCACCTATAGACAGGAAAAGCATTTAGATACTTTAAGGCTGGGTAATGCGTAACTAGAAACACTAAACGGGGTAGGTATGTACCAATTCCCGTTAATACCATTCCTGAAGTACCTACCCCATACCGAAGTCACTCGGGAAAACCACGTCAGGAAGCTCATTCCACAACCAGATCGTCCGAGGGAAGAAATTCCTCTGAAACCGTACCGTACGCGACCATTAAGGCGCCTTCCTGACTTGTCTATGCGGAGGCGGTACGATATGATAAAACTGTCAGCTGTCAGTGTCAACCGACATCAATGCAGTACTGCCCCAATGCTGCGCATGGTATTAC
The DNA here is from genome assembly GCA_905163555.1 of Notocelia uddmanniana. NCBI lineage: Eukaryota > Metazoa > Arthropoda > Insecta > Lepidoptera > Tortricidae > Notocelia > Notocelia uddmanniana. The sequence goes on from LR991052.1 coordinate 71,878,279, forward strand.
TAATGCGCAAACGTAATACTGACAGTATTTCATCAAGTGAGGAAATATCACACCAGTAAACTTACGTCAAAGAACAAAATACCTATAAAATATCGCACCCGCCCCGCCAAGTCAGGAAGGCGCCTTAGGTTCTAAGGTGTCAGGATAAATGCCCTGCCGATGGCGGGCGGCATTCAATGCATCATAACAAAAACAATTATTATTATTATTATTATTCCTTTATTTATTTTTCGTCTTAGGTTAGGTTTGTACAATGGATTTACAAAAGGTAAAATATAAAAATACACTTACAAAATATAAAAACATTATAAAAACCTAACCTAGGGTGCCGCCGGCAGCGAGGCAGGGCCTAAGCTACCGGTGGTTAGGGCGACAGAGAGAGGAACCTCCGGACTATCCGCGCCGTGTCCAGGAGTACCGCCTTCTGTATCTGACCCTTGACCCAGCCATCTAGCGAGAGTCTCTTGAGGTGTTGGTCGAGACTCTTCGCTATTAAACCGTTCGCAGAAACGACTATCGGGACAATGATCGTCGAATCAACATCATTATTATTCACTTTATTTATTTCTCGTCTTAGGTTGGTTTTTACAATATTTCTATAAAAGTAAAATATATAACTATAAATACTAAACATAATTATTATTATTATTATTATTATTATTACAAACTGGCGAAAACGGATCCCTTATAGTTTCGTAATGTCTGTCCATCGCTCCGTCCGTCTGTCCGTATGTCACAGTCGATTTACTCGGAGACTATAATTATGAAATTTGGTAGAAGGATTCTATGAATTAATACAAAAAAATTATGTGAAATTACAAAATAAAATTAAATTTAGGGGGGGCAATCCATACATGTAACAGGAGGATAATAAAAAAAAATAGTCATAAGCGTTTTCTATGGATAGGCCTTTGAAAATGATATGTAGGTTTTTAAAACTTTTCCATTTAAGTCAACCGTTGGCGAGATATTACCTGTCATAGTCGTAAAAAGTGTCCCCTCCGCCCCTCCCCCTCTATTTTCCAAACTATAAAGTATAAAAGTGTGTCGTCGTCACCTCAGCCTCTTAAGCGCCAGTAAATATCTATTCTAACACGCTATGGCAACAGGGTCTGTTATACGCTTAATATTATCACAATAGTGGTGTGTCAATATTATCGCGGTTTACAACATTGTTTGAATTTTGCGTCAATATTCATTAAACAGCACGTGATACGGATCGTGATATGAGTGTGTCGCGTAATAATAATAACCATGTAACAGGCCCCAACAAGACAGTTTTGTTACATATTTTAAAGGGCCTTCTACTATCAGTTAATAGCACTTGTACCATTCACACCCTTTGGCCGCCCAACAACAGCTGTTTAAGTAATTAAACTAAAACGGCCTAATCAATAAGCGAATATACGACAAAATCAAAAACTAATTGCTATTGCCGCAAACAGTTAGACTTAATTCGTACCCATTAAAATACCCGCCCCAATATCCATACGATAATAAATCTTCCGTATCGGATATTAAGTTTATACTGCATCAATACTACAGGTAATAACTTGTGACTTTATTCATCTAAGTAGATTCGGTGTTTCGTTCGATAATGTGTTATTATGAGGCAAAGATAGACGCGAAGTATATTCAAAGTCTCTTTCCTACGTCGTTATTTACTCGTAAGATAGAGCTAGAAAGCATGCACCTGCTTTTTGTTTAATATTTTCTTAAAACGTCTGAAGTTTGAATAACCGTACAAAACTTGAATATGTGTCAATGAACAAACATTGATATGGTCAGTTATTTTAACACAAATTCTCGTACATTACACGTCAAATGTTGCATACATTTTTCAATTCGCAGTTAATAAATTATAACCAGGATTGTGCTGCTGTACAGAACTTGCGATTGATTTTTCAAATTACCAAATTTTCAAAAACTCACTGGACAAAAATATAGTATATAATAATAAAACCCGTGAGCGGTTAAATATCATGAAAATAACATTGTTTTAAGTACACGTGGTCCAAAAAATTAGACATAATTGGATACATTTTGGACGGATATTTTATTTTTATTTTTAAAAAGGTTTAAATCCACTTTCTCATTTGCGACTATGGCAGTTTTTGTCGCGTAACATAATAAAATTGTTGTATCTCGGTGTTGCCAGTTTAATTTCCAGCATGATAAATTTGAAACTTACCCAAATATATAATATTTCTAATTTAATGTTATAATAAGTACGTAATATTACCGGCCATTATTATAAATGGGCCAATCAACTACTTGCATTTTTTTCTAGGCCGGTAATGTGTCCCACTGCTGAAAAAAGGTCTCCCCTCTACTTTCACTCATCTCAGCTCTGAGCGGCTTCAGGCCAGTGGCTTCGAAAAGCGTCTCGTTCACCCCGCCATCTCCGCCTCGGCTTGCAGGCTAGTTTTATTTTACGTCGTTTCTATTTGTGTTAGTTAAATTAAAATAAATTGTCAACTAAACGCTCTACTAGTGGAAGTGTCCCTGAATTAAATGCAATGTGCACAACGCACTGCTAGGTACCGACATACAGGCTCAGCCTAGTTCGGGGCCTGACGGATAATGTAATGTAAATGGAAAACCATGTATGTTTTAAAATAAAGTTATTCTTAAAATTTATTCATATATAATTATTTGACACGCTCACCAAATTTCAAGAGAACCGGTTGTGAGATATGACCAAAGTTGCTGCCGCGAAACGCAAACAAACGAAGTTTCAATATCTTCCTCCCTATGACGCACTTGTATATTAGAGCGACAGAGAGAGATATTCGAACTTCGTTCTCATTTCGAGGTAACAGCTGAAGAGGAGAACAGCCGGACATATGAGAGGGTTTTTGCAAACAGAGACGCTTTGCTCTCGTTTCGCACTTAACTGTAAGTCACCCGAACGGCAATGGAGAGAGCTATACTGAGAGTTTCTCTGCGTGATCGAATCAGGAATGAGGCCATCCGCAGCAGAACCAAAGTAATCGAAATAGCCCTCAGAATCGCTAAACTTAAGTGGCAGTGGGTGGGGCACATAGCACGTAGAACCGATGGCCGTTGGGGCGGAAAGGTTCTCGAATGGCGACCGCGTACCGGAAGGCATACCGTGGGCAGGCCCCCATGGTGGACTGATGACCTGGTAAGGGTCGCGGGTGTCCGCTGGATGCGAGTGGCGCAGGACTGGTCATTGTGGATGTCTTTGGGGGAGGCCTATGTCCAGCAGTGGACGTCTTTCGGCTGACATGATGATGATGAACTGTTTGTCACCTTAATAACTATTTAATTATTGGATGGATGGATTTAAATTCACTAAACTACAATTTAAAGGATTCTAATTCACTAAACAGGTTTTTAAACAATCGCTAACTCATTTTTATTAAAATCCTAAACTTAATAAATACTTAATTAATTATTGGGGGACAATCTTTCACAAATCGATCTAGTCCCAAACTAAGCAAAGCTTGTACTATGGATACTAGACGACGATATACATACTTATATAGATAAATACAAACTTAAATCCAAAGAGAACATCCAAGACCCAAGAACAAAATCCGTGCTAAATGCACAAATAATGCCCTGGCCGGGATTCGAACCCGGGACCTCTAGCTTCGGAGGCAGTGTCACTACCAACTAGGCTAAATAGGTCGTCGCAACTTGCATGCAATCATATTTTTTCTAAAAGACAAGGCAATAGATAGCAATAAAAGAGACCAGCATCCTATCCCCGAGTATTAACTGTGTTGAGTTAGTTCCTGCATTTGACTGTAGCAGCTAATACAAGGAACCCACATAGGTATCAACAAGTAAATTTTTAACAAAAAAACACCTACTCCAAACTTTGCCAGACCCCATCCTCTTGGTAATTTGAGTACCTTATTTTTTGCCTTACTCCATGCTCTTGGTTCCTGGTATGAGGAGTTCCTTCAATTTTTCCAAGATCCCGTCATCAGATCCAGACTTGGTGACAATGGGACCAACTAAAAAACTCACCCTTTCAAACAAAAAAAGAATTTTTGAAATCGGTCGACTAGTCTCCGAGTAATCGGTGAACATACATAAAATATTTATTCCGACGAATTGAGAACCTCCTCCTTTTTTGAAGTCGGTTAAAAAAGGATTGGCAGCGTGATTGAGTTTGCTCTGCAGTCACATAGCCTTGCGACTGATATCTGTTTACCATCAGGCAGGCCACGCGGTTGTTTGCTACCATCGTAGTATTTAAGAGAAATCTTGGTTGTCCTCATTACTAATATTTGAATCACTTTTGTACATTGGAATTAAATATCTTAGAACCTTTAACAACCAGATACTATTACCATTTCATGCCCCAAAAACGCATGCCTTAATCGTCCCATTTGTACTCCTGAGCGTAATACGCACCTGTGCCCCAACTTCACCGTTAAAAAAATTACAAAGCACTCAACTCACAATTATACGAGCATAATCACTCTCTTAAGGAGTTCCCCGCCTTAATTCACCCCTGAATTGAAGAGACTTAGCCCTTTAGGGGGAGAGGTAGCGTATATAAAAATACCCAATGAGATTCGTGGATATTGTTTAATGCTTTGAGTTTTAGGGGATGAAGAGGGATGGTGAGGGATTTTGTGAATAGGTAATTAGTGCACTTTGCTACAGATTTGGATGGGATAGTTTTTAAGAGGGTTCAGTATGATCGGTGTGGATTGGTTCTCCATACAAACGTATTTAGGCTCTCATTTTAAAACGCCATGCTAGAATTACATGAAACTTTGTATACACAATGGCATACCTAGGTCGGAAATTAGTTTCTGTTGCTAGAAATTGAAAAAGAAAAAAAATACAGTGGTTTTTTGAGTTTTTTGTATGAAAACCTTAATAATCGCTGTATTTTTTCGCCAGAATTATTTCAAGCAACAGAAACTAATTTCCGCCCTAGACAAGCTGGATCCCATTGTGTATACACAGTTTCATGTTATTCTAGGATGGCGTTTTAAAATGAGAGCATAAATACGTTTGTATGGAGAACCAAACGTACTGCGCCCTCTTAAGCTGATTTAAATGGGGTTTTATTCTGTCATAATCAGGAAAAAAAAAGTCGGTTAATAAATGTATAAATATATATTTCTTGCATTTGCAATGCTAGTTAAGTGTCGGATGCGGGTACTTTTAAATTTATGGACTATAATATCTATATTTGGTCTACAACTTAACTGACTTCACTGTGACACGAAAGTTACTCATATAAATTGAGTGACGTATTTTCGTGTCCCAACGAGATCATTTAAACTGTATACGGATTTACGAATGAAAGACCTTAAGGGTCCTTATCGGTTAAAAACTCTCATGTATTTAGTATATTTGCTGAGTAAATTCACACGTATCTGAACATTTTTGGGGTTCCGTAGTCAACTAGGAACGATTATAGTTTCGCCATATCCGTCCATCTGTCTGTCGGTCTGTCCGAGGCTTAGCTCTGTCATTGTTAGTGCTAGAAAGCTGTAATTTGACATAGATATATAAAGCAATAAATGTATAACAAAGTGGTAAAATAATATCATTTTTTAAGTTTGCTGTAACTCCCCTACATTTAAAGCGGAGATGTAAGTTTTTTTTGCTGCTACCCTATGGTGTGTAGTGTTGGTGGATAGGTCTTTCAAAATGAATAGAGGTTATCACCAAACATTTTTGAAAAAAAAATATCCCTCCCCTTCTAACCTTAGAAATATTGGTCCAAAAAATATGAAAAAAAAATAACATGAAAGTAAAGCTTAATAAAGACTAGAAAGTTAAGCTGTTTTTTAGTCAACGTAAAAAGTCTTCCCTTCTTAGAAAAAAGATGTATGAAACGCTGGTAAAGCCCTTTTGCTTGTTTTTTTTAGTTTAGTTTAAATTACATATGGCCCGACATGCTCTTGGCCGATTTTTTAATTTACAACTATCAAATACAGACGTAGTGAATAGTTTGTTACCATCTTGAAAACTCGGAATACGACAAGGTACATCCGAAGAAGTGTCAATCAATTGCCGTATCATTTAACATCTGTCTTATCAAACACTACCAGTTTTCATTCTGACATTAGACATTGACCTACAAAGTTTCACATTAACAGACATGTACTACGTTTCAATCAATTAATACGATGATTCGAGCGCTCGTGGCCCAACGGCGCCCACGAACCGCGTGCGGTATGCGTGGGCGCAGGTCAGTTCTTGGATGGGTGACCGCTTTGAGTGGTTACTAACTGAGCGCTCCCGTGCTTTGGAAGGCACGTTAATCCGTTGATCCCGGCTGTTGTCTATGACAGCAGTCGTTAAGCCAAGTTAGAGGCCTTCGGGCGGCTTGAGAACTTCTAACAGTCAAGTTGCCCACTCACTTGACAAGGGGGGGTTGAAGTTGCACCACGTCCGTAGGGAGTACGCCGTTACCCTACACGTGACCCCTGGGTGGTGCTAAAAGTGCAACAAAAACTGGCAACCGTACTTGTCCTCTCGAAGAACTCACGGTTCGTAAATAAATGCCATACGATTAAATAAATAAATTCTAAGATATAACTTTAAATATATAGAAAACATCCAAGACTCAGAAACAACGTTACTATTAACCGCTATATAACACTAAAATAAAACTGATGGTATCGATGATTGTCAATCAAATACGAAAGCATAATACAATTCTGTGGCTCTAGTGAAAAGGGGTACAAGTCCTATACAATTGTATGGCACTTATACCCTTTTTCAATAGGGTCACGCAATTATACAATTATGTTTGGATTTATGTCACATGGATGCTTATCCTATTTTGTGACAAAAAATAAATACATCATCAACGTAAGAAATATGCACTTAATATGGCAGTTGTATTCCTGATACAACCCGTTGTTTTTTTTGTACATTAATCTGCAGTGTAATTACGTACTTACTCCATTGAGCATTAGGGAATATCTACTAAAATTTCACTTTTAAATCCTGACAGTTGATACCCTAACGCAGTGGACCGGGTTAACTGTATTGGAAACTAGCTTATTACATTCACAAATGAAAATCGTCACTATCAGCATAAGCCGAAACAAGTCTACTATTGGATATAGGCCCCCAAAGAATGACCCAATTCTCGGTAATGAGGTAAAAAAAATAAACAATAAGAAAATAAAAAGACATAATTCTCTTTTACTGGTGCAGTGTTGTTGTATGTATCGTCCATCATGGTCGACTGGTCGCTGGACAAATCTGGCATCCCTCACAGTGCGGTGTGCGCGCAGCGTTTTGTATGACATCAATTATGCACGTCGGTCTGACAACAAATCCAAGGACGGCATGCAACGATCAGTGGCCATGCATTTTTATTTACATATGTATTTGTTTAATTTTTTATGTGCGCGCATGTTTTAAATTAGCATAGTCGACTAAATACAGTGAGAGATGTAGTACAGCGGAATATCTCACTCGTATTTGGAGCAGCCGAACTCGGGATGTTTCTACTTCACTACTCACAGAAGACCGCAGTTAATACTATCGCTACTTGCACTGTAGTTATGTGCAGGGGGTCTACTCCGAAATTCGAAATCCGAACTTCGTATGGTGCCGTCCCTTTCACACTTCTGTCATACACCATATGAGCGAAAGGGACGGCACCATACGAAGTTCGGATTTCGAATTTCGGAGTAGACCCCCAGGGAGCGAAACTTTGGTGCCGGTGACATCAATAGACGCAAATTCATATATATGATGATTTTATTATAAACAACATTGCAATAGCCCAATGATTATTATTAAAAAAATTGTCGTTGTACTGATCATAATGCCTATACCATAACTAGAACAAAATACTGTCATACCTTTTATCATCAAAATTGATTTCTTTAATAATCTAGATAAAAACACTCTGTATGTAGCTTGACTTCATACGTCTGTCATCGGCACCAAAGTTTCGCTCCCTGGTTACGTGGTATTATGTTCCAGGTACTGAATAATGTCGCCTCAGCTACGGTAGATACGTTGTGTTGAGAGTGAGTGACTTTTTTTCCAGCTGTTCTCAAATCAAAAGAGTCGGCAGCGTTGTCATTGTTCTCAAGTTCCAAGCGCCTATAGGCTACAATTCGATTGCGCCCTGTAACCCAGGCTTAGAATACGGCTACGGTGTCCCCTGCCTGTCGTACAAGGCTAAAAAGGGGTCGCAGTTGGGGGGTGCGATCGTCCATGAAAACAGATGGTGGGACCGATGGAGGTTTGACTCTAGGGCGGCACTGGTGCGTTCCGAAGGAGATCCCAGAGCCGTCCGAAATGAGAGGTTGACCATCGGGGTGTTTTTAGTCGATGCAAGTTCGACATAACCTCCGCACTGTCCCCGCGGTGCGGTGGTTTCCATACCGAATTTCTCCCGAAAGAAAATAAGGCTACAATTTGATTATCCTCAGGTAAACCGTAAGCTGTGTGCCATCGTCGTATTACAAGGTACAATTAAGACCTGAAGTGCACTAACCAACCTAGCTATAAAACGAACGTAGGTATATTTTAGTAAGCCGCCCCTTGCTATAACAATTATGCATTAACGATAACTGTTATACTCCCTAATGCTGATGGAGGCCGTAGAGGCAATCTCGACTTCTAATAGCAGATGGGGTACTGGTTATATAGGTATAACTGGTTCTAGCTGGTTAGCGGTGGAAATGTCTAGTAAAAACAAGTATTTCAAATCGTTGATGAGCATTTATCCTGGTTGCTAGCTGGTTTGTGGTGAATTAGGTACTAGTAAAAACACGTTTTTCGAATCAGTGATGGGTGTTTTCTTTCCAAATAAAAACACGTAGGATTACAATTAGTGAAATTTAATACGTTCCACTACGTCACCAAAATAAGCTATCGTCAAAAGGCGTATGGGTAATCGTATGGGTAACTTTCGTGACGTAGTGGAAAGAATTAAATTGAACTAATAGTTAAATAGTCTTGTGATTTTGTGAAGTCTCCAATCCGCATCAGGCCAGCTTATAAGACAATAAATAATTATCTTCTTTTATCACGCGTTAGATTCGTTTTAAATCCACCACAATAACATTTTTAAATACAATGTTTCAGGGACAACAATGTCAAAATCAGTTCAGTAGTTGAGTTCATCCAGAACATAAAAGCTACCACTTCATAGGTTATGGTTAAAATTATTTGAAGAGTCAAGTTCGCCTTTTTACAAATAACATTATTTTTGGTACTACGTTCCACCTATCATACATACAAACCCATAATTAATTTATAAGATAGGTAGACATAGAAGAGTATATTTATACCAAATAGTTTCAGCCAAAGCCAGCTACATATATATCATGGCGAACGTAGATCTAGCGAACGAAACAAACTAGCGTGAAACTTAGCGTATCTACGAGAATTCAGGTTAACTTCGCTCTATATCCACAAAATACATCACAATACACACAAAAATTGTACACATTTTCGACATGCATCTCTCAAAATCGATTATTTGCCTGATGTGAATCAATCAGAACTGGCATTGGACGTAACACGCCAAACATTTGATCAAAGCTGGAATGCAAAGAGCACAGTGTGGCAGCCACACGAAATTTCTCTAAGGGGGCGGGGCGGATCGATAAGGGGGCGGGGCCAGTTTTGAAGCTGCGTACGCCACCACACTACATCGACACCCGTTGCGAACGCACGACATTTCCAACCTTATTCTTTAACGTTTAAAGTTGTTAATTGCGGTTGTTTATAAACATGTAACATAATTGATTGACATCGATGGTCCGACAGACGTCTGGCCCGAGTTTTGCCTTTTTATTGTAGGTTTGCACTGTGATTTAATTTTGTTTAATTGCCCGAAATGCCCATCCAACGTTTCCAGTGACTATTGTTTCCTAACTGTCTTTTTATAGAGATATTTTGCTGTATTACAATAATGACCGTTTATTATCTACTTGGAATATATCTCCCTCCCTGTCGAGGTTTTCCCGAGGGAACACAATATGGGGTTCTTCAAGAAAGGAGCGTAGACAATTTTAAATGGTCGGCAACGCGCATGTAACTGAACTGGTGTTGAAGGCGTCCATAGGCTAAGGTGCCAGCTTATCATCAGGCGGGCCGCTCGCTTGTTTGCCACCGAAGTGTTTTAATAAAATAACTACCGTTTTAACGACGTAGAAACAACCTTGTTAGGTTTTTAATTTCATATGAGGTATCCCTATGTGTGAGAGCCGAATTAACAATTAGAAGACTCTTTACGTTTTGTCTGAATTAAGATTGACACTGTCAAGGTTTAAATCAGTGTCGTTTACTGGGACCTGAACTATGTACGCAAATCAGTCCTTTCAGTATTCAGTATTTTATTGCTTTCATACAGTACATTATAGGTACATAAGGTGGTATATCGAAACAAGATCGGCTATGAGCCTTTAATTAGCTTAATAACTAACTAAACTAATTCTCAATAATAACAAATTCTCAATAATACTAATAAAACATTAGGTGTACATTTACTGAGTTACATGAGATTTAATTTTAATATATCATTATTGGTTATTGCGTGCGGTATGCGAGGTTAAGCAATGTCGGGCGAGGTCAGTCCTTGGATGGGTGACCGCTTTGAGTGGTTACTAACTGAGCGCTCCCGTGCTTTGGAAGGCACGTTAAGCCGTTGATCCCGGTTGCTGTCTATGATAGCAGTCGTTAAGCCAAGTTAGAGGCCTCCGGGCGGCTTGATAACCTCTAACAGTCAAGTTGCCCAATCACTTGACAAGCCTAATCCCAATAAGGTCTAGTTTTCCCGTCGGGTTAGAAGGTCAGATGGCAGTCGCTTCTGTAAAAACTAGTGCCTACGCCAAATCTTGGGATCAGGTAGCGGACCCCAGGCATCCTTCAGGATGCAACTGTACTGGGAATAACGCTAGGAGGATGATGATATCATTATTGGTTATTAAATTATGAAACCATCGCCTCGTTTTGTGCATCGTTCGGTTTTTGGAATAACATCTATTCTAATATATCGTGAAAATAGGTTTTCTGCTGTAGCATTGTTATTTTGTAGTAGCTGACACTGTAATTTTATATTTAACTATACAATGTATATTGTTTTGAAAAAATGACACCTCGCCGAGTTTCTCACGCCGGTTCTTCTCGTGGCAGAGATTTATTTTTCCGAACCGGTGGTAGTTTATTGACGTTCATAGGTGCATGTAATATGCCTAATTTGAAGAATAAACTACTTTTACACCACACCTTGACAAAAAGCGCGTTTTTCCGCACGCTGCGCATCCGGAAACCCCACTTTTTGGTCACTTTTTGGTGACGTAAAATTGTGTACGATACACGGGTCGTAAAACAGAAAGCCCTCTCTCGCATATTTATGACCCTCGCCTGCGGCTTGGGGCTCAAACATATGCGATATCGGCCTTTCTTTGTTTTACAACCTTTGTATCGTAAATAGCTATTATTTTTACTTGAATTCTAGCATGGTCAAATTGACTGTTAGTAAATTTAAATCGAGGGTTAATTCGTAATTTTTCGTACAGTCAGCATCAAAAGTAGGTACGCATATGGAAGGGATAAAAGCTCTTATTCACTTGTAATAAAGTCTTTTGAAATTTTCAAATGCGTAGCTAATTTTAAACGTTAATTAGTCATACACATTATATGGGTTTTAAGTCCTTAACTCATCATCATTATCCTCCTAGCGTTATTCCCATTACAGTTGCATCCTGAAGGATGCCTGGGGTCCGCTACCTAATCTCAAGAATTGGCGTAGGCACTAGTTTTTACGGAAGCGACTGCCATCTGACCTTCCAACCCGAGGGGGAAGATAGACCTTATTGGGATTAGGCTTGTCAAGTGAGTGGGCAACTTGACTGTTAGAAGTTCTCAAGCCGCCCGGAGGCCTCTAACTTGGCTTAACGACTGCTATCATAGACAACAACCGGGATCAACGGCTTAACGTGCCTTCCAAAGCACGGGAGCGCTCAGTTAGTAACCACTCAAAGCGGTCACCCATCCAAAAACAGACCTCGCCCGACATTGCTTAACCTCGCATACCACACGCGGTCTACGGGCGCCGCTGGGCCACGAGCGCTCTAAGTCCTTAACTATGTATGAAAATTACAAGTGAACCCAATATGGCCACAACACCTTACTTGTACGTCCGTGTGGCCACACGGTGGACAGATGACCTGGCTTACCAGGCCCTTAGGTCGCGGGTGTCCGCTGGTTGCGGGTGGCGCAGGACCGGTCATTGTTGAAGCCTTTGGGGTAGGCCTAGGTCCAGCAGTGGACGTCATTTGGCTGAAATGATGATGATGATGATGACTTGTACGTCAGCCTCATAAGTAGCTGGAGAATTTGGGACTTTGTCGCAATCACTCGTTGGAAATTTAATATGACAGTTTAAACATGGCGTTAAAGTGACACGGTACAAAGGTGTTCAGCCCCTTGTGAGGCCGACCGTACTATGATTTTGGTAAATAAACTATCCATTATACAATATAGTACTATAAGTACATATTCTTTCATTCAAAACAATATGTATGTAACAAATATGTCAAAGGTTTGAAATTGGATCCGGGTATATCCTAAAACTACGACCAAGACCACTGGAGGATGGGCAGCTGCATCCCTGCTGCATTTACCCGCCATGAAATAGGGGGAGGCATATTTCGAGCAGTGGACGTCCTTCGGCTGATATGGTGGTTTGAAATACCGAAAAACATTTCGACATTTAGACTCTTCGGTAGTTTAGTCGGCGGTAAAATATTTGATAATCAAATATGGCACCCTGATAACAACTTTATTTTATTCATTACGGCTAAACCATTGAGGCCTCTGTATACACATTACATTGCGGCTTGCCGTGGTATAACGAGTTCAATCGTTCTGTCAAACTGTGCAATGTAGTGAAACTAGCACACGACTCTCGTGCTGACTAGCCTAGTTGCCTAGTTGACTACGGAACCCTAAAAATCGATTCACTGTTGTCTAAGTAGATCGTAAGGTTGGAGGTTCACTGGGAACAAGGATTCTGGCAAGGGGTTCCTTGTAAAAAAACCGCAGTAATAATAACACCACTACTACTCTTTAGGTAAGTGGTGTTGTTCTTCGTGGTGAGTAAGAACCTAATTTCCGGCCTAGATATGGCGGATCCCATTGTATATACAAAGTTTTATGTTATTTCAGCTCGGCATTTTAACATGAAAGCGAAACTACGTTTTGAATGGAGAATCGAGTTCAAAAATGTTTCCCCCCAACCTACTACTACTTACTATGAATACTATTTTGACTAGCTCCATGCTAATAGAGAATAACTAAGAAAGTTTTAAGACCATTTAAATTCGTGGCCTAGTTTTGGACAGAGTTAAGAGTTGCTTCTTGCTAATGTACCATTTCAGTTTCGAGTCCAACTTCAAAGTTACTCTTAAGAGGCTACCGGGGAAAATCTGCCGATTTTAATCCATTATACATCGTAACTCTCTCGAGGTTTTTTGTTCATGGCGTCTTAAGCTTTCACGTCGAAATACACTACCGTCAGAATGTTTAAGACCAAACACAAAATATATATATATTTTTTTTTTGACATAGGTGGCAAACGAGCAGACGAATCGCCTGATGGTAAGCGATTAGCGTCGCCCATGGACACTCGCAACACCAGAGGGGTTGTAAGTGCGTTGCCGGCCTTTAAGATGGGAGTACGCTCTATATATATATATGCAAATAATCAACATTGATTGATTATCCACTCAATGTTGATTCATCTGTCCGTAGTACACTCGATTAGTTTGCAAAAGTCCTATCCTTGTGTGAAATAGCCCATTGTAATATTTTTGCCTTGTTTGGTTTGCGTTATAATTTATGAAAATTAAACAAATTGTGTTTGGTCCTAAACTTTTTGACGGTAGTGTAAATATATATGTATGGTGGTATTTTATTATCACTTTCGTTTGTTATTATTTAGAAATAAATCCCGGTCACTTCACAAAAAAATCTCTGAGTAAGCATATAGTAAAACACAAAAATACGGTTGAATACCCGATACGCCCGCTGCGATTTTTCAAAACTCGAAATGTGTAAAAACTGAATATACAAAAAACAATGTAATTATCGACAAAAAAAAGGTTCATAGAACCTACTGTAAAATTTTCACGATAAACGGTTTAAAAGTACAAACAATTGGAACTTTTGAATTTTTACTAAGTCTTCAAAATGGCGAAGCCATAGGGGCTCGCAAGCTCAGCTGACAGCGAAACTAGTATACGAAAGTACAGGTAATTAAATTACTTTCGAGACGTCTTTTGCATTTGTAGTTGTGACCTCTGTAGCCAGCTTGTAGCCATCCTCACATACACGTTGACGTGTGTCTGTAGACGTCAACGTGTACGTGTGTCCCTGTAAATATACAAATACTACTACAGATGCAAAAAGTCTCGAAAGTAATTTACCTGTAGTAGTATTGATACGAAAAATGTCCTAAAAGCCACTCATTATATATTGCGCAAGTCAAAACCGCAGATGACTGTACTCGATAAGTTCCCAATGAATCACTACCACAAAATGACCGGTACTCAAAACACTCATAATGTCAAGCTTGAAACAATCACCCCAAATCATAACAGATGCCAAGCCAATATAAAAAGGGGATAGATGCGAAAAGCGGATAAAATCGGAACTAAAATCCCCAGTACTATTTTGTATGAAACCGGCGACGCTAGCGCCACAGCCAGGGGTAAACACAACCTGGTCGCAATTATAAAGCCCTATGCACTTGATGTGTTACGAACGGATGTTTGGGTGGATCCGCCATCTTGCTTAACTACACGCTTCCGGGCAGGGATTGACAACCTTCCGGATATGGGTTTTCGCATTCTAATGGAAATGCGGCTTTAAACGCGCGTTTAGATTATTAATATTTTATAAAGGATACTGTAATTTTGGCCGGGTTTTGCGGAATGTCCGGTGTATTAATGTGTTAGTGAGGATTTGACTGCGTAGCGTTGTTTTGTATAAACAGGAGGTAAAGAGTTTTAGTAAAGTGTTAAGGGAAAATAGATGCCTTATAAAAAGGATTTTAGCTAAACGGTAGTCACTGTTGTGTACAATTGCGAATATAATGAAAACATTTTGTGTAAAATTATGCATTTAGAAAAATACGATATTCAACAGATAATAAAAAGTACATTTACGTTACCTACAAATAAACATAACTTTCAAAAATACTCGTAAACCATAAAACTTCAACTTATTTATCCTATTGTAAAGATTAATCAATAAAATATGAAAAAAAAACAACTCGGTGTGACCACAGAAAATTCTGACGCCATCAGTCATATTTCCCTACAAACTTTATACTAACCGAGCGTTTTTGACGTTTCGTAAAAAGTTGCTGATTTGACTATCGGTCACCATCATGTCAGCCTATAGACGTGCACTGCTGGACATAGGCCTCCCCCAAAGACTTCCACGATGACCGGTCCTGCGCCACCCGCATCCAGCGGACATCCGACACACACATACACATAAATTTGACTATCAGTAAATTAGCATATTTTTGATTAACCTTTTTTAAATTTCTTTCTTGAAACAAGGTTAGGTAAATTAGCTTTTTTGTAATACGTATCAGAAACAACGTTAAAACTTAATGATGAACCATACTTTTTAGCATTTACTTACAAAATAAATCTATTAATGCCTAATAAGGTAAAATCTTCATATTTATCTACCTACGCAGAAGAGAACGCCAAATTGATAGGAACAATTTAATTAAGTACATAATTAACTCAAAAAATACTACCTTTACGGCAAAACAAAAATTCAACTCCTTGTCGACATTGTTTCTGTGTAATGCGCATATATGTGAATAGTTGGAATTATTTAAAATTACTGAACGGTATCACATTTATCTGTTCGAAAAGCGACCCTACTATCCAAGCAAGCAGGTTCAATTTCTAGTGACAGTTTTCTTGATAATTCCGTCATTATAAACAATTTCAACTATATACGCTTCAATCATATGTGAGCGTAAACATACTGGAGGAGTATTCAGTTTAAGATTGGTTTTACGTCATTGTCTGTCAGTGTTAAATGATACTGTTAATTTTTAAAACCTATTTAAGAGGGCGCAGTACGCTCGGTGTGGCTCGGTTCTCCATACAAACGTATTTACGCTCTCATTTTAAAACGCCATGCTAGAATAACATGAAACTTTGTATACACAATGGGATCCGGCACATCTAAGTCGGAAATTAGTTTCTGTTGCTAGAAATTGTAAAAGAAAAAAAATACAGCGGTTTTTTGAGTTTTTTACGGCTTGTATGAAAACCTTAATAATCGCTGTATTTTTTCTCCATTATAATTTCAAGCAACAGAAACTAATTTCCGACCTAGATATGCCGGATCCCATTGTGTATACAAAGTTGCATGTTATTCTAGCATGGCGTTTTAAAATGAGAGCGTAAATACGTTTGTATGGAGACCCGAGCGTACTGCGCACTCTTAAGATTGGATTTAAGGACATGTACATTATATGTGATTTGTGTGTACCTACGTTTTTACTTTGTGTTCTAATTTTTGTCATGTATGTGTGTCTTCTGTGTGTCTGTGAATAAATGTTTCTTTCTTTCTTTCTTTCTTTCTTTCTATGTATGTACCTAGGTACACAAGTAGCAACATTGCACCGTAAACCGGTAAAAATATACTGAATGTACTATCACCGAACGCCACGGTTTTACACCTCTAGGATAAAGTATATTCAAAAGCGCTTCACAGCGTTCTCTATTTAAATTATCCGCTAATATAAACGGCGCGCGCTAAAATCGGAGCGCTCGTGGCCCAGCGGCGCCCGCGAACCGCGTGCGGTATGCGAGGTTAAGCAATGTGGGCGCAGGTCAGTTCTCGGATGGCTGACCGCTTTGAGTGGTTACTAACTGAGCGCTCCCGTGCTTTGGAAGGCACGTCAAGCCGTTGATCCCGGCGGTTGTCTATGACAGCAGTCGTTAAGTCAAGTTAGAGGCCTTCGGGCGGCTTGAGAACTTCCAACAGTCAAGTTGCCCACTCACTTGACAAAGGGGGGTCGAAGTTGCACCACGTCTGTCGGGAGTACCCACCGTTACCCTACACGTGACCCCTGGGTGGTGCTAAAATCAGTAATAAATATGCCTTTTGATAATAAAGTTTATTTCTATAGCTTCACTTCGTTCGTTTATGAAGTTTTTATTTCGAATCTATTCTCCTCTTTAAGGTACTTAGAGGAGAATAGATTCGAAATAAAAACTTCATCCCATTAATCAGCCTAATTCGGCAAACCAAACAAACAATTGTTTTATTCAGACCTAACTTCAGACATGTCAAGCTACCAATAAAGTCATCCGAACTGCTAAGTATCTCGAACACACTTTATCGATTTAAGGCCCTCACGTCAGTTTACAGGGGATATTGATAGCTGGTGACAACCCTAACGTTCCCTACACAACAACAACAACTGCAAAAGCAGAACGGAAGCAAAAACCACCCGTATGTCAACGTACTAAAGTTACGCTATCGTTTTCACAGCGGCAAACGTGAGCTTGTTTTGTAAAGACACTAACTTGCGGCTACGTGAGTTACTCAAGTAAGGGTTACTGTAAAATATGTCTTATGTGCACACGTTAGAGTGCTAGAGTTGACTTATTGGCGGTAAACATTAAGTTGGCAGGTAAGGGAAACTTACTTGGTGTAAGAAAATATTTTTCTAGGGGAAGCTTAGGCGGATTGTGTTTTGAGCCGAGCCTTTTTATAAATGTCTCATCGATCCGGTCAAGATTTCTTTGGGTTGAGTGGATTTGGATAAGCCGTTTGGCGTGGCGAACTCTGTTAGGGTTTTCAATAGTGATTTTGACTTAGATCGGGTTTGTTCTAATTTCAGATAAAGACTTTACCGAGTTATTTACTCATCTGAGGCGACTTCCTGACTTGACGGGGCGGGATCAATATGTAGCATTTTGTTCTTTGGCGTGAGCTTACTGATGTTGCAGAAATCTTCTCATTTGACGGGATACTGTCAGTATTACGTTTGCGCAGTGATCATGGGCAAAATTGGAGCAGTACAACGTATCGCCACGCTTCGACGCATCCCGCGCCAGTCAGGAAGGAGTCAGTTAAATGTAGGGGCGTAGTAAAAAGCTCTACTGACTCGCCTGAGAGTTGATACTGATAACTGACAGTTTTCTTATATCATGTCCAGATCCACACCGACAAATCAGAAAGTCGCCTAAGACAGATGTCTTTACTTTTTTTTTTTTTTTTTTTTTTTTATGACATAGGTGGCAAACGAGCAGACGAATCACCTGATGGTAAGCGATTAGCGCCGCCCATGGACACTCGCAACACCAGAGGGGTTGTAAGTGCGTTGCCGGCCTTTAAGATGGGAGTACGCTCTTTTCTTGAAGGTTTGAAGGTCGAATCGGTCCGGAAATACCGCAGGCGACAGTTCATTCCACAGTTACAGTCCTTTAATCTACGGTAAGATAAATGTCCCAATCTCCCAATTTCTGATACCATAATGTCCAACAGTAGACATCTATTGTACACTTCTATTGGTATGACATAAGATTAGAAGAAGAAAACAGTTTAGTCATGACGTTTTAAACCTGAACCAGCCTGATGGTAGACACCATAGCCTATGGACACTTGCGACTGAAGAGGAATCACAAGTGCGTTGCCGACCCTTTATTTACTTGGGGATGTGCTCTGCGCAAATATATAAGAGAAATAACAAGTAAGTAGCTTTCTTATAAGAATTTTAAAACGTCTTTGAGATGGACTCCACTCAGCTTTATCATGTCACCTTGTGAGTATGTCAAGGTACCTAGTGAATATCTTCCCCGCTCAGGTTTATGTCAAGATACACTTGAGCTGAGTATTTTAATTGTGTTTCTAAGTTAATAGGTATGAACAGAATGGAACTAAGCCGCCTTCCTGATTTGTCGATGTGGAGGCGGTACGATATGAGAAAACTGTCAGCTGTCAGCGTCAACTGATACTAATGCAGTACTTCCCCACTTCTGCGCATGGTATTACTACTGCGCAAACGTGATACTGACAGTATTTCATCAAATGAGGAAATCTCACATCAGTAAGTTCACGTCAAGGAACAAAATACCTACCTATCTCGGCGCCGAATATAACTTGGTTCCGTTCGGCGTTGAGACCCTCGGTCCGTGGGGTCCCAGGGCCCATGACCTCTTTAAAGAAGTGGCAAAGAGGCTAGTGGACACCACTGGTGACCAAAGGGCTGGCAGCTTCCTCGCACAACGCATCAGCGTTGCTATACAGCGAGGAAATGCTGCCAGCATCTTTGGCACGATGCCGCGGGGTGACCCCTTATTTTAAATTATTTATTTTGTAAGTTTTTGACATCATCATCATCATCATCATGTCAGCCGAAAGACGTCCACTGCTGGACATAGGCCTCCCCTAAAGACTTCCACAATGACCGATCCTGCGCCACCCGCATCCAGCGGACACCCGCGACCTTCACCAGGTCATCAGTCCACCGTGTGGGGGGCCTGCCCACGCTACGCCTTCCGGTACGTGGCCGCCACTCGAGAACCTTTCCGCCCCAACGGCCATCGGTTCTACGTGCTATGTGAAAACCTAAAACTACGACCAAGACCACCGGAGGATGGGCAGCAGCATCCCTGGAGTGCGGTGGAGACACTGCGATCGCCAACCCGCATGCCAAGCGTGGCGATTATGGCATTTACCCCCTATGAAAATGACACAAGTTTTTGACAAGTATAGGTTATTTTATTATCTTTAGTCAGTAGGGAATTATGTGATAACTTTGTAATTTCCAAATTATTACATGTAAATAAACATTTATGGCAAATAAATACTTATTGCATCGCTCCGGCCCCGCCAAGTCAAAAAGTCGCCTAAATAATATAATTTAAACGTTTTCGTACGAGTATATCAAGTTTCTCGGCCGGATGCGTCTTTTAAGTATCTTGCAATCTCACATTACAATATAATCTGTTAGCACATATATTTTAATACGTATTGAAATAAATTTAATATTTTGTCTCTATTACCCATAATACAAGCCTTATTAATATTATTATGCGACTAGTTTGATTTTTGTCAAACTGTCCCAATAATAGTTATTTATTCGGTTAGCACATATACAGGGTGGTTCAGGAGACGTGAGCAGGACCAACACTACATACATATTAAATGGCAATGAATCATTCACCATTGTATTTAAGTGAAACACCCATACCTTTTTCCTGTATTTTAATTTTTGTTAAGTTAAAGTTTAATTCTCTACAATCATGGTCACCCTAAAACAACTGGTTTATGTAACCTTTAACTGTAATGACAGCACTTTGATTACGAAGAAAGTAAATTGTCACATTGAGTAAGATACGATATTTCAAAAGTAATGGGACTCAGATGACATTAAATTTAACACGTATCACTTGACTGAAGTATTCTGATTGTAGAGGATCCATGAATTTCGTAAATAATTTGAAACATTTTGTTTTCAGCGCCAAAGATAAATGAACGTTAATTTCAATAATAGTGGCACGAAGCAGTAGCTTATGATCTACTGAATCTGTAGTGTTGATCTTGCTCACGTCTCCCGAATCACCCTGTATATGTTACATCTAATAGCGAATGCTACTGAATTAAACCCGTTTCGTTTTCAATGCGAATGAGACATATTATAGCTTACCGCCTAATAAATATAAATAAGTTCCGTGCTACATACTTTATCACCTACGGTAAAAATATAAAGCCACACAAACAAAAAACACAAGTAATGAAACGAACCTAAACCAACGGTTGCCTACCCCTGGGTATTGCGTGCCGGAAGCACTGTCCCCAACGCCTGACCACAGCACGTGCTTCTAATTACTGTCAGAAAATGTTCTCAACCCCTGCTCAGGTGCGCTACCGGACAACCAGGCAATTTAAAAATGTAGCAACATTGTATTGAGCTAGCACAGCGTTAGTACCTTTTTAAAAAGGTTCTTTTTCGCTTGGTGGCATTACTTGTGTTTGAGGACATATGTGACCGTAGAAGTGCGGTTTATCGATTTTGAAGCGTATTAACCGAGCGTAGAGTTGCTTTTCGAAAGGCGGAATTGTTTTTCAGATTATGACGATTATTATGTTTGATGAACAATAATATTTATTCAACCGGGCATTCTAGAAGCAATTGAACTTATCATATGGTTGCAACTTGAAATTTCTATGTTGTTTATAATATTTATATATTCATATACACGTGCAATGAAATAAGTGGGATTGTTGGAGAGCTGCTTAGAATAGGCATAAAGGAGGGGGCAAGTGCACAAAATATCCCATGGGGTCGAAGTGCATGCGCAAGGGCCCACATCTAGATAAGATAAGATAAGATACCTGCAATGAAAGCTACCTATGTCAAAAACAATGGCAACTCTACATATTTCTTGAAGAATAATAATATATACTTCGAAACATACAAACTTCCATATTAAGTAGGATCATGATATCTTTTTTTTTTTTTTACATTTTATGTCCCTTTTATTTTTTACTTCCTTTTTATATTGTAATTACTCAAAGTCTATTTACGAGTTCTACGCGTACGAAGTCGCGGGCAAAAGCTAGTATAGACATATTTCCCTCTCGCTTTTTAGGGTTCCGTACCAAAACAGTTGGACCCGGGTATATCCTAAAACTACGACCAAGACCACCGGGGGATGGGCAGCAGCATCCCTGGAGTGCGGTGGAGATACTGCGATCGCCAACCCGCATGCCAAGCGTGGCGATTATGGCATATACCCCCCGTGTAACTACTTTTGCCATCGATTTGAATAGTTATAAACATGCATAGAACATGTATTTTTTTATTTTCTGTTAAAATTTACCGATTCAAGGGGGGGGGGGGGGAGCAAAAGTACAAAGTCTAGTGACTATGCCATGTGGGATGCATTATTAGCAGGCTTGAATTGCACATTCTAAAACTATAGTTTTTTGCGATGTATAAATTTAAAAACAACTTTTAATTGTTGGAAAACCCCCGACATTTTCACTTCAAGGTTTAATATCTCAAAAACGGATGAACCGAATTTAATAAAACATATCTAAAAACCATCATATGTTCGAGGACCATCGTGTGTTTGTTTTATGTTACGAATCAATGTTTTTCTTTCTTTCTTTCTATCACTGGAAAAACTGCTTAATAAAAAAAACGCATTCACATCGTTTCACCTGTTTAAGAGCTACGGTGCCACAGACAGGCACACCGATACACAGAAGCAAATATACAAGGAAGCACAGATACACAGAAGCATATATACACATGTTAAACTTATAACATGCATAAATACATACTTAAATACATAGAAAACATCCAAGACCCAGGAACAAATGTCCGTGCAAAATGCACAAATAATGCCCTGGCCGGGATTCGAACCCGGGACCTCTAGCTTTGGAGGTAGCGTCACTACCAACCAGGTTAAACATATACACATATTATTGTCATATATTACTTGGTTGGTAGTTCCGCATCGGGGGTTTAACAGGGTGCAACTGGCAATAAAAGCTTGTATAAAAAAATATTTTTGACACAAACTTATTTATTCCATACCTCTTTATCGCCCGTCTTTCACTTTTCCTCTTCATATCGTCTCTCACGCAGACCATCCACCATTTTCTAGGCCTACCCCTTCCTTACACATTCATACCTTATATCCTTGACACATGTCTTCTATCAC
Source organism: Notocelia uddmanniana (assembly GCA_905163555.1). Lineage (NCBI taxonomy): Eukaryota > Metazoa > Arthropoda > Insecta > Lepidoptera > Tortricidae > Notocelia > Notocelia uddmanniana. Next base: position 71,900,988 of record LR991052.1, read on the forward strand.
TCCGCACATGTCCATAGGCTGTAATGTTCCGTTTACGTAATTCTATTTATATTTATGCTAGCGTGACGGGCCGTGGGAGCAGGCATGTGTGGTACCCAAATAACAGGCATTTTACATCGATCGGATTGATTTCGACTGCCAGAGAGGGTAGGGTTAGGTCATCCCTATACCTACACCGCTTCCGCTGATAGACTCTACTGGTGGAGAGAATAGAAAAGAAATTAAACTACATAATCCTGACTACACCAAAAAAAACACATGTACTTACTCAAAATACACAAACTTGCACATAAACAACAACAGCCATGACCAAACTTGCACATAAACAACAACAGCCATGACCAAACTTGCACATAAACAACAACAGCCATGACCAAACTTGCACATAAACAACAACAGCCATGACCAAACTTGCACATAAACAACAACAGCCATGACCAAATACTTATATTTCTCAAATCCAAATTGTACAACTGCATTTACTTTTTTATAGAGTGGGCCATGTAACAGGAGCGAAAATTAAGCAGTCCACTAATGAGCGAGCCAGCGATTATGTCCAAGTGGTTCCAGTCGAAAACAAAAGTATTTCCCTCGTCAAAGATAGCTTACGTGTATTTTTTTACTCTTCCGGTGTGATGGTTAATAACTATTTTCTCAAACATGCAATGAAATATTGATGTTATGTTCTTTATATAGGCTGCGAAGTATGACGTTTCAGGTGCGGCTAGGACAAGAGGTAGATAATGGAATTTCATACAAATCTTGCAGGCCTAGGCCTGAAAAGTCCTCTTTTTTAATTTCTATTCCACTTAAATTTGTGGCACAGGCATCATGACATTCTGCCACTATGCGTATTAAAAATAAAACTTTGTTTTTTTTTGTTGTTTATTTCATTGCATGTTTGAGAAAAGCACTATACATACCTCGGCGGGAAATATGGGGTTGCCGGCCTTAGACCTATCTGGCCTCGCTTCGCTCAGCCGTCTATGTGTCTTCGGCCGGCAACCCCTTTTGTCCCGGCCTCTGTAGTAATGTACTATTATTTAACAACACAAAATAAATGTCAAATATAGTACATTACTACAGAGGCCGGGACGAAACGGGTTGCCGGCCGAAGAAATATAGACGGCCGAGCGCAGCGAGTCCGGATAGGTCTGAGGCGGGCAACCTCATATTTCCCGCCGAGGTATGTATAGCTTTTCTCAAACATGCAATGAAATAAACAACAAAAAAATCTAAGTTCTATTTTTAATACGCATAGTGGCAGAATGTCATGATGCCTGTGCCACAAATTTATGTCGAATAGAAATTAAAAAAGAGGACTTTGCCGGCCTAGGCCTGCAAGATTTGTATGAAATTCCATTAACGACCTCTTGTCCTAGCCGCACCTGAAACGTCATACTTCGCAGCCTATTGTAAGGAACATAACATCAATATTTCATTGCATGTTTGAGAAAAATACCTTATAAAACAGAAAATACTATTATGACGCATAACTGGATACTCGTACTACCCATGGTCTCAGGAAACAAGGTCTGCTACTCCGGATCGTGACACAAGTCGACGTCACTGTACAGCCTGTACACACACGAACTCACACTACGAGCGCCAACCACCGATAGGCTCGATAGCAGTGATGCTGTAGGCTTGTATCACTCGCACAAAAAAAATTCCCCGGATTGTCATACCTTGTATTATTGTATCATGACATGATACTACCTCAAAAACTGCTTTGACTGGTCCACTCTATAATCTCGTGTTGTCAAGATCCATTGCTTACTTTAGATCACTATTTCTCCGAATTGAGAAACAATAATAAATATTGAGACACAGAGAGTTACTGCAGATGCTCTAAGGAAGCGTCCTTTTAAATATTTGCTCCTGTTAAAGGGCCTTCCTGTATATATGAGTATTATGTGTGTCATATGTATATGCGCGTAGGGGTGTGATCAATCCTGTCATAGGGACCAGTCTGAAAATCAGCGCTGGGTTGCACACCTAGCGTACGCTGAGACTGGTACCCATTACCTAGCACTTAAATATGTATCTAGTTATAAGTTATGGTATACCATTTGTTTTCGTAGTTTTTGTGTTTATGCTAATAAATGCATTTTGATTTGATTTAAATTAGTGTGAAAGACTTAATTAGGGTGGTGCTAGTCTAATTAGGCACCACCTTTCCTCCTGTGCAAAAAACCAAATGGCAAGAACATTGCGATCAAACTTAAGGTGGGTTTTACAATTTGGTGCCGTGACCAGGATTATAACGAACACCGCCGCGCTAGGTCTTAAGCTATATAATCAAGATTGTTAGCTCCGTTGCAGGCACAACGTAATCTTAGCACAATGGAGTCCATTCAAGCGGGGGTCTCGAGGGTACCAACTTAATTCTAAGTTTGCAAACCCACTAAGTTATTAAAACGACGTCGCAGGTTGGCTCCCGCGCAAGTTGAGCGCGTTTTGGTTCAAGCCGAGTATGAATTTTAAGATGAAGTGACGTTGCATTGGGCTCTAGGGGGTGGATATTGGATTTCAGTTATAACAAGCCCAAATTAAGGTAAGCGTGCCAGTGGTTGACAATGGTCAAATACTTGATAATTATAATCTTAATTCAAAACAAGGTAGAGGTCAACAAATATATTAAGCAGGTTATTAATTACGATTATGACCAGCTATTCTCCTCTACAGGTCGCATTTTCTCAACCGATTCTCGTGTGTGAGCAGGTTAGAAATTTGACAAAAAAAATCACGAGGTCTACATCTCAGAGTGATTTAAATGTCTGAATAATTATAATAATAATTTGTGTGTGTGTGTGTGTGTGTGTGTGTGTGTGTGTGTGTGTGTGTGTGTGTGTGTGTGTGTGTGTGTGTGTGTATGTGTGTGTGTGTGTGTATTGTGTCGTGTATTTGAATGTGTGTCTAATCGAAAACGTTTCAACTACATAGGCTTTAGTTAAGTTTCCTACCTATACCGTTTTGAAACGTAAGAAACTGTCATTTTAGTGGAAAGTGATAAACCTTACGCATGCTCGAAAGCGTTACGTAATCCTTTTAGGATGGGCACAAACCCACAGCCCACCATAAATTGACCCATATATGAAAGCAAACCGCCCGAGAAACAAAAATAAACGGCACAAGCTCTGTAAAAAATCAGTTCAAACTGTTCAAAGTCGTCACAGAACATTTCTCGCAGAGTATCCGCTCTATACTAATTGCTCGTGCATTAGGTATTCCATTTGTTGGCGCCAAATGCAGTCGTTGGACGCGCTGTCACTTCTGTACCAGTGAGGGAAATATGTGGAAATGGATTTGACTCAAAGAGGGATGTGTATTATGATTGAGTGTGCGGTAATTATGATTTTGACTTATAAAAGTAGATATTATGACTGACTTCTAAAAGTAGGTATTATGACGTTGACTTGTAAAAGTTTAATTGACATTTGCAGAATAAAGTTTAATTTCGTTCAGTACTTCCCAATTAAGGCTATGTAGATTCCTAACATAGTAACACTTACTAAATGTTACTTGATTTCATTTATACATCATCATCATCCTCCTAGCGTTATTCCCAGTACAGTTGCATCTTGAAGAATGCCTGGGGTCCGCTACCTAATCCCAAGAAATAGCGTAGGCATTAGTTTTTACGGAAGCGACTGCCATCTGACTTTCCAACCCGAGGGGGAAATTAGACCTTATTGGGATTAGGCTTGTCAAGTGAGTGGGCAACTTGACTGTTAGAAGTTCTCAAGCCACCCGGAGGCCTCTAACTTGCCTTAACGACTGCTATCATAGACAGCTACCGGGATCAACGGCTTTACGTGCCTTCTAAAGCACGGGAGCGCTCAGTTAGTAACCACTCAAAGCGGCAACCCATCCAAGGACTGACCTCGCCCGACATTGCTTAACCTCACATACCGCACGCGGTACGCGGGCGCCGCTGGGCCACGAGTGCTCCCGATTTCATTTACAATATCCCTAATTACAAAATTTAAATGTACCTGTATATGTTGTTAATATTATATATATATTATATTATATTCGACCTTCAAGAAAATAAATCAACTCCGGGGTTGGTCAATAGAATAGGGTGTTTCGCAATACTATAATAAATAATATATTTTTTAAGTTAGTATTAAAAAAAAATATGTACGAAAATACTCGTAAAAAATCAAACTTCAGCTTATTTATGCAATTTTAAAGATTTTCTTATTCATAAACATAAAAAAGACGCATTTTGATCACAGAAAATTGTGCGTCATTAGGCACATTTCCCTACAAACTTCATAGACCGACTTCACCCAGCGTTTTTGACGTTTCGTAAAAAGTGGCGGCAGAAACCCCAGAAGTATATGTCACCCTGATTCGAGATATGTACGATGGCATCGGCACGCAAATCAAAAGCCCGTCAGAGATCAGCGATCCGTTTCAAGTCCGTGTAGGAGTACCTACATCAGGGCTCCACAATAAGTCCGTTTCGGTTTAACCTTATTATGGGCTATATAACGAGTAACATACAAGCGGAAATTCCGTAATGCATGTTGTATTCAGATGACAACGCAATCGTCGTAGGGAGTGCATCTGAGCTGCAAACGACTTTCAGCATGTGGCTTAAAGAACTTGAGCAGCACGGTTTGCACGTTAGTCGTACTAAAACTTCACGGAATGCGACTTCGGTGGAGCAGAAAGAACAGGTTGCAGCATGTATAAGTATACATTGACACAGTGGCATTACCCAAAGTCTCCCGTTTTAAATACCTTCGTTCCATGATTACGACTGACGCGCATAAGACGAAGATGTAAATCACAGAGTTAACACAGCGTGGTTGAAATGGCGATCCTTGTCTGGCGTGCTCAGCGACACCAAAATACCGATAAGAACCAAACGAAAAGTCAGGACAGCTGTTAGACCAGCAATGACTTATGGTTCAGAGTGTTGGACTACCCTCAAGAAACACGAGCAAAAACTACACACAGCGGAAATGAAAATGTTGCGCCGGACAGGTGATGTAACACGCTTAGACAATGTTCGGAATGAGTACGTTAGAGGGTAGAACGTAGAACCGATGGCCGTTGGGGCGGAAAGGTTCTCGAGTGGTGACCACATACTGCAAGGCGTAGCGTGGGCAGGCCCCCCACACGGTGGACTGATGACCTGGTGAAGGTCGCGGGTGTCCGCTGGATGCGGGTGGCGCAGGACCGGTCATTGTGGAAGTCTTTGGGGGAGGCATATGTCCAGCAGTGGACGTCTTTCGGCTGACATCATGATGATGATGATGATGACGTCAGAGGGTCATTTAAAGTTGCGCCGGTAGCGGAAAATCTTAAGGAAACCCGACTCCGCTGGTATGGTCATATAAGCAGAAGAGACGATAACTACTCTGTGAAATCAGTATTAAACATCCCCACAAAGCCCCGTGGAAGAGGCAGACCTCCGGCTACATGGTGGACTAGCATTGAGAAAGACCTGAAAGCCCTGAATGTCTCCCCAACGACAACCCCAAAGCGTCCTGGCGCCGACGTACAAGAAGGCCCGACCCCAAATAAAAATAGGATAAGGGGCAGAAAGAAGCAGAATAATCTTTAATTTAATTTACTTTTAATTTAATTAGTTATGATTTGATATGATTTTGTATTAATTTTTTTTTATCTATGCTTAATGGAATTAAAATTATTTTTTTTAGAATTAATACAATAATTATCATTCAATTTTAATTATTTATCTATGAAAGCACTAGGAACATACTAAAAGCTAAATGGATTTAAAACTACAACTACGTATCACTAAAACAAATAAAAAGTAAAAAAAAAATCAATTATTAAAGAAAGCTAAGTTAAATATAGGAATAGGAATCTGCGGCATTGTGCTCAAAATGCTGGCAGCGTTTCCACGCTGGGCGGCTATACCATTGGATAGGGCGACGAAGCTGCCAGCACTTTGGTCCCCAGTGACGTCGACCAGCCTCTTTGAGATTTCTTTAAAGAGGTTTTTCTCAAACATGCAATGAAATATTGATGTTATGTTCCTTATAATAGGCTGCGAAGTATGACGTTTCAGGTGCGGCTAGGACAAGAGGTCGTTAATGGAGTTTCATACAAATCTTGCAGGCCTAGGCCGGCAAAGTCCTCTTTTTTAATTCCATTCCACATAAATTTGTGACACAGGCATCATGACATTCTGCCACTAAAAAATAAAACTATGATTTTTTGTTGTTTATTTCATTGCATGTTTGAGAAAAGCACTATACATACCTCGGCGGGAAATATGGGGTTGACCGCCTCAGACCTAACCGACCTCGCTTCGCTCGGCCGTCTATATATGTCTTCGGCCGGCAACCCCTTACGTCCCGGCCTCTGTAGTAATGTACTATTGTGCGCCGGGACCCCACGGACAGGGAGTCTCGACACCGAATGCGAGAAAGTTGTACTCGGCGCCGAGACCACTATATTTACTTATTTTCATTTTCTTGGCCGCTTCAGCCGCCGCTCCAGTCTTAACTACACACAGGTACGTTGGAGATGAAACGGAGCTGCTGCTAGTGTCTCCACACATTTTGCATCCCACACCAGTACCCGGCCCATACTCTTTTTATTTTTTTTATATTAGTATTTCTTTCACAATTCACACACATACAATATGTATTTTTTGTATGCCAACTGGAAAAACATAGTGAAATTGTAGTAATGTAACATATGTATTCCTACCTATTAAAGGTTTATTTATGATTATCATCTAAGAATATTTTACTAATATATAATCAATATATTTGGAACACTTGGGAAATTGCTAATACCTATTACTTATACCTTTGAAACTTTACTACACTATTTATACAGGGTGATTCGGGAGACGTGAGCAAGATCAACACTACGAATTCAGTAGATCATAAGCTACTGCTTCGTGCAACTATTAGTGAAATTAACGTTCATTTATCTTTGGTGTTGAAAACAAAATGTTTTAAATTAATTACGAAATTCATGATCACTCTTCAATCAGAATACTTCAGTCAAGTGATACGTGTCAAATTGAATGTCATTTGAGTCCGATTACTTTTGAAATATCGTATCTCACTCAATGTGACAATTTACTTTCTTCGCAATCAAAGTGCTGTCATAACAGTTAGAGGTTTAACCTTTATAAACCTGTGATTGTAGGGTGACCATGATTGTAGAGAATTAAACTTTAACATAACAAAAATTAAAATACAGGAAAAAGGTATGGGTGTTTCAGTTAAATACAATGGTGTCCGATTCATTGCCATTTACTATGTATGTAGTGTTGATCCTGCTCACGTCTCCGGAATCACCCTGTATACCTTTGAAAGCAACAAAGTCATTGGACTCCTCCCCTGTATGGCCCAAACCTACCTTAAAGAAAGTTTCCAACAAACTATACCTACTAATATTTTCTTCGTGCATTTTTGTACCGCTACTTTGAGCCGGGATTCAAACCAACGACCTTCATTCATACTCGCGCGTACATCGCTACATTGGCTTCGATTCCCCTCCTATTTAGTAAGCCTGCAATAAAACTCGACCGGAATCTGTACCCGCGAACGGGTCCGTATCATCATACATTTTATGACCATGCTACATAAAACGTCGTATGTCGATACAGTTAACATGTTCATACGGCTTTCTGGTTTAAAGCTGTGTTATATGTGATGTTTACGAGGTGGGTTTCCAATACGTTCTCAGTTCGTTTGAGACCCATAAGTTTATATGGTAATATGAGGTTTTTATGTACACCCTTTCGTGTCGGGATGTGTAGAAATATAACTGGATTGGTTGGGCAAGGGCGCGCCTTATAGTGGATTTTTAAAAGTATACATCCTCCTAGCGTTATTCCCAGTACAGTTGCATCCTGAAGGATGACTGGGGTCCGCTACCTAATCCCAAGAATTGGCGTAGGCACTAGTTTTTACGGAAGCGACTGCCATCTAACCTTCCAACTCGAGGGGGAAACTAGACCTTATTGGGATTAGGCTTGAGTGGGCAACTTGACCGTTAGAAGTTCTCAAGCCACCCGGAGGCCTCTAACTTGGCTTAACGACTGCTATCATAGACAGCAACCGGGATCAACGTCTTAACGTGCCTTTCAAAGCACGGGAGCGCTCAGTTCGTAACCACTCAAAGCGGTCACCCATCCAAGAACTGACCTCTTCCGACATTGCTTAACCTGTATTAGTTACACAAAACTAAATCTTTAAAAAAAATGCAACCTCACTCCTCGTGTAGGGGACTCAGAGTACCCCAGAGAAGACGTAAAATAATAAAATGGCTACCGAAAAAGATGGTCAATTGGTCATACGCTAAATTGGATAAGAGCGACCGAGAGAGATATACTCGTATCATTTGTCGTCTTTGTCATAGTTCCGCTTTTCTTTATTTGCCTCAATGCCATTTTCACGTCATGTCAAATAGTTTGAGGCAAATAAACGATTACCCGCCCAAATTAAAGAGGTAGTTTATAGTTGGCCTTCAGACGTTTAAGGCTAGTTCTCAACTTAGCTGCGTAAGATCTTTTCTGTCCCTCTAGATGGTGAAACTCGTATAGGATCTCTATAGAAATCCGTACTCTGAGTAGTTTCGATAGACTTTAGTCTTTGGAGTCTTCATTCCGAAGACTCGACTTAGTTCCTTAGACTAATCGAAGCTCTAAACTACTCGAATACTCGAGTCTTCTATAAAGACTTGAGAGCTTTGTTTACTAAGTGTAATCAAAAAGCTTTTTACTCATTATGATTCGAACTCAACCGTACTTGTGGAAACACGTAAGGTTACGCGGCCTACTCAGTGAAGTAGGTACTGTAGAAATCAGTTCTTTGAATAGAAACTTCAAAAGTGAGTCTTTGCTATTAGATTCAAGTATTATGAGGCACGCCTAAAGTAAAAAAAAAAAAAAAAAAAAACTATTAAAGATAAGATAGTTCGAGTCTTTTCTATAGGTAAGGCTCGAGTTGTGACTACAGGACTCGATAAGACTCGACTCATGGCTCAAAAGACTCGGATGTCTTTTAAGCTTGGAGTCCCGTAAGTATGAGTCGAGTTCTTGAATTCGAGACTCCAAAAACTTGAGTCTTAATAATAATAAATAATAATAATAAATATTAGGAGACAATTTTTACACAAATCGAACTAGTCCCATAGTAAGCTCAATAAGGCTTGTGTTATGGGTACTAGACGACGATATATTTAATAGATATATACTTAAATACATAGAAAACATCCAAGTCTCAGGAACAAATGTCTCTGCTCACCACAGAAACAAATGCCCTTACCGGGATTCGAACCCGGGACCTCTAGCTTCGGAGGCAGTGGCACTACCAACTAGGCTAAACAGGCCGACAAAACCTCTCTTTACCAACAGTATCTGAATGTAGTGGAGGATCCCTATTGTTCTTCTTACATTTTATTCTAGCATATTGTCGGCGTGATTGATAATGAATTATGTAGGTACTTACGCCTATTTGAAATTACAGCTTTCCGGTAGTAACGGTTAGGTACTAAGCTGAGCCATACGAACAGACGAACGGACATCGCGAAACTATAAGGGTTCCCTTTTTGCCACAGAACCCTAAAATGTGTGACGATCTAACGATACATATTTGGCTTCATTGGCTGTTACTAGCTATTGGCTATGTGCACGTCTGAAACGTCAAACGTCAAAGGTCCCGAGAAAATGTCAAAACTCATGAATATTTCATTTACTTTAGTAAACGAGAAAGACCCCCGTATTGGAAAATTTACTGAAATAAATAAGAGAATAAATAAATACATACAAACGAAACGAAAGAAAACCGTTAAGAAACCAATAGAAAACGTGAAAGTAAATTTGACAGTGGTCCCCGGTAAGCACACATTTATTTATTTATTTATTTATTCATTTTTGCTTAGCACTATTACAATGACACATGTTATACTCATTAATAGTGCAACCCTGATAGGGTATTGCAAAATTTTATGAACCTATGTAGGTCATGCACATGCATTTTAAATTTTATAAAGTTTACTTAACTATAATTATTAACTAGGTCACAATACAAAAGAAAAAAAAAGAAATATTAATAATGTCAATACCTATATCTAAACCACATTTTTGATAAATTATATATAAATATGTATTTCTATCTCAATTTATTAGAACTTGTAAATTAAACTATTTAATGGTGTCTGTCATAAATTCCTTATATGAGTAATATGATTTACTTATGACATTTCTGCCATGGTGTGCGCTACGATCGCCTAGCCTACCCCCACCACCTACTTCGCACATAGCCAATAATATGATATCTGTAAGTGTACGGTCAACTTTGATTTCTGGGTAGGGTTGCCATATGGAAGAATTAAATGTCCTGATGAAAATCCTGACATCACCCTAAAAATCCTGACATTTCTTGAAACAGAGATTTGGCGTAGCTTGAACGACGCCCAGGCGGCGCGCTGCGCTCTGCGGTGTACTGTATCGTGGGTCTACCTGTTGTATTGTGCAATTTGATCAATAATTGAAACCAAATAACAAAAGTAGATTGTAAGTAGTTTTAAGCAAACAAATTGAAGGGATGTTTACAAAAACAACATAACTGACTACACTGGTCGACTCCTGAGCCATTATAAATGTTCCTCCAGAAGTGTCAACTTTTGTAAACATCCCTTCAATTGATCTCCTCTTTAGCTGTAATTTATCCTATTATAAATTGTTATGAACGAAAAAAAAAGTTTTTGTTGATTACTTACTACTTTTATGTATCCTTTCATTCATTAAAACTGTGTAAAATTTGCAATAAATATATCACGTAAACATTTGTTTTATGAGGTCTTTCTTAAAAATCCTGACACTTGCCAAGTTCGGCCGCAATCCGGACAAAGGGTAAAAAATCCTGACAAGACCGGACAAATCCTGACGTATGGCAACTCTACTTCTGGGTCACTTCGTAGGTACTTTGTTATAGTGAAAATCAATATGAAAGCTGCAAGAGATCTCGTATTCTTGTCACTTTGACAAGGTGCTAAGTGGCCCAGAAATCAAATTAGTTGACTGTACATCGATTTGACCTTTTAGATTAGTAGAACTCAAGTCATCACGCCACGTCAAAACTTTCCGGCAAAATTTAAATTTCGAGGCATTTCTCGACGAATAACGGCTAAAAGTCACCGTACTCCGAAAGCTTGTATTACATATCCAGGCATGTTACTAAGTCAAATTTTCTCTTAGCAGAACTAAGAATTCATTAATAATTTATAAGACACGTACTTCTTTCATACAAATATTTTTATTATTCCCCCTCTTTGGGCGTTACCTTAAAGGTCACAATCGCGTGCGTGCATTTCTTGTTTAGCTATGCCGCGCCGTAAGGCGGCTAACTTACTTGCACGTAACATTCGCCTTTACTGCTCCCACACAATAGTGTGCACTACACAAAGGCTCTTTTGTTTGAAATATTTTTGCTAATGCAATTATGCGTCCTATTCCTATGGCTACAAGGTTTGTTTCCCGTTGGTTAGTAGCAGCGAGCCGTTCCGAGGCCGTCGGCCAATCGATTTGGGACTTTATGCTGCATGCATTACGTCTCCTTTTTATTTGGCGGGAGCTAGTTAGTATGAAATTGATTCTTGTTCTGTGTAGCAGGCTTGGTGTCTGATAAGGTAGTGTTGCAAAGAGGGCCGTCCGACATCAAATACGTTCACGACGACATACGACACAACAACTGTCAAAATATTAGAGAGTTCGTGTCCACTGTAAAGTTAATTTTGTAAGTAACACTACCGTCTGCTAAAATCGTCTGGAAAGAAATAAAATATTTGTGCTTCGAGCAGGATTTGAAGCTGCGACATTTTGGCATACGCGGCAGCCTATCGCTCTAGCCACCTGAGCTACCGGAACAATAAAGGTCAAGCACGAAATCCTTTACTAGCGGGATCTTACAACGCCGTAGGGAGGCGTACAGCTACCCTAGACTCTGGCTTCTTTAGAGATGGAGATTCGTGCCTGAGGTTGATTACTTCGATAGCGTAGCTGTATTTCATGATGACGCAGGTTAGAATTCCGTTCGGAGACCAATAATTTGAAATATTGTACTATAAAGTTGTTTGACCCAGTCTATCGAACATCTCCGTTTCAGCGGAGTCAATAAAAACATAGTTTTGTAACTTTGGATAGATCGATCTCTTTGCAGTCGACCCAGCCTATTTACCATACAAAAGAAACTTATTAGGATGTTAGTTAACATCAAACAAACCGACACGTGCAAACCTTATTTTATAAAGCAAAAAAACTCACGTTTCCGGGCATATATATTATAGAATGTTGCAAATTTGTCAAAAAATATCCCGAATTCTACAAAAACCGAAAAAATGTTGTTAACTCCTGCACATTACGCTCTAGAAATAAAATAATGTTACCATTATCACGACTTAAATTATGCGTATCAGGCCCTTTACCAATGTCAATTAAAATTTATGATAAATTAACCGGAAAAATAAAACCAGAAATAAAATACACAGTTTTCATAAATAAGTTAAAACAATTGCTTATAGAGAAGTCTTATTAATACCATAAATGAATATTTTGATGATAAGTTAGAATGAATAACATATCCATCGTCATTATATAATATTATTGTAATAATAGAAAAAGGAAGGAGGGAGGTTATCCTTAAAGGGATAAGTTCGCCTTTGTACCGATATAACCGAATTCGTCTGTATTTCTACCTGTGTTTTGTGTACAATAAAGTATTTACATACATACATACATACATAATAGATAAGTAGTCATAATATATAAATTGTAGACGATTACATACACCTAGGACAGACTGTCCAGTTAGGTAAGTCCAACTTCGAGAAAGAGGTTAATCATCGAATCCGACTCGGCTGGGCAGCGTTCGGGAAGCTACGGCACATCTTTTCGTCCAATATTCCGCAGTGTCTCAAGACGAAAGTCTTTGACCAGTGTGTGTTGCCAGTGATGACAGACGTTACTGTACTATGGGCCTCATAAGAAGGCTCAAAGTCACCCAAAGAGCAATGGAGAGGGCTATGCTGGAAGTTTCTCTGCGTGATCGCATCAGAAATGAGCCATCCGCAGCAGAACCAAAGTGACCGATATAGCCCTTCAAATCGCTAAACTTAAGTGGCAGTGGGCGGAGCACATAGCACGCAGAACCGATGGCCGTTGGAGCGGAAAGGTTCTCGAGTGGCGACCACGTAGCGTGGGCAGGCCCCCCACTCGGTGGACTGATGACCTGGTAAGGGTCGCGGGTATCCGCTGGATGCGGGTGGCGCAGGACCGGTCATTGTGGAAGTCTTTGGAGGAGGCCTATGTCCAGCAGTGGACGTCATTCGGCTGACATGATGATGATGATGAGTCATAATATTACACTAAGATTTTTTGTATTAGCATACAAGTGCTCCGTTCCCATAACCATACCGTCCATAATGTTTTTAAGACACACTCCACATTGTAACACCGTTATGTCGATTATGTGCAAATAAAGTATTGAGTATTGAGTTTGACTGTACAATAATATTGCATCGTCACCGTGAAGTGTACGGGGTTCGAGGGTGTAATGATACCTCAAGCGTCGAGTCAATAATGTTCTTTATTCCGTAAAACGCACGTCTTATATACTGTGTAAACAGCGGATTCAATGGAGTGTTAATAATTTCCATATGCATCATTGGAATGTGTCGGTACAATTGTTAGTTGATACTTCTCCCATATATGGATTAATAAATCATTGTTTGCATTTACTCAGGCTCAGGTATCATATTACATGTTATTGGAAATAGAAAATAGGAAATAGAAAATAGAAAATGATTTATTTATTAACTATCAGCTGAGCTTCGTGTCTTAAGGACTTCACTACAACCGAACTCGCATAAGTATGCCAATTCAGTTGCAAAATTTGCTCCGAACACACATTTATCCGAACATACTTGAGATGTTCAAGTTTAATAAAAGCTTGTAAAATAGTGACTCCCGTGACACGTAATACAAGATAGTATACATATACTACTTTCTTAGATAGTATACATATTCTACTTTGACGACCTGTTTAGCCTAGTTGGTAGTGACTCTGCCTCCGAAGCTAGAGGTCCCGGGTTCGAATCCCGGCCAGGGCATTTATTTGTGCATTTTCACGGATATTTGTTCTTGGGTCTTGGATGTTTTCTATGTATTTAAGTATGAATTTATCTATATAAGTATGTATATCGTCGTCCAGTACCCATAGTACAAGCTTTCCTTAGTTTGGGACTAGGTCGATTTGTGTAAGATTGTCCCCCAATATTATTATTATTATTATTATTACTTCGTCCAGCAGTGGACGTCATTCGGCTGAAATGATGATGATGATGATGATACATATACTTTTATTCACCATCCTTATTGAAAATCGATATTAAATAGGAAACCTTCAGTGATGACCTGGATACAGTCGTAGTTTTACCCCTATTTAGATAGACGTTTTCTAAGATAAAGTGAAATCAAAGGATTTTTTTATACCCGATGCATTTAAGATATACGGGTGATTCCGGGGTCGTGGATCAAGAATCAGTATTCCAACTTTGTATATGTTAGCTATTTCAAAAAAAATTGTAGTGACACGAAAATAACGTACTTCTCTTTTAATTTATTTTGATGACAAATAATAACAAATATCAGAAAATCATGGTTACCCTACTCTCTGTGATGGAAGTATGGAGAGTTGGCGTAGGGTGACCAAGTTGTATGAAAAAGTATTATTTTCCAATAGAATATGAAGATAAAGATAATTATTTGAGGTCTAAACCGTCATACCAACTGTGATGTTGTAATACTTTGAATTCTTGATCATGTACAATCATTCCAGATCACAACCCCATAATCACCCTGTATAGAAATTAAATCTGTAAGAAAAAGAGGATGATTGATGATTTTTTGCAATTTCAAAGGGTATCTTACAGATATCGAGTCAAATTATCTACATTTAACATTACAAGTTTATAAATATGCAGGCTTACATACGTTGCCTACGATAGAGCTAAAGAAAAAAAGTTAGAAAACTCAAATTTGGGGACCTTAAAAATTGGCCCTTTTCTTTATAATTCGCATTAAAAGAATAGTAAAAAATTCCGCGTGTCAGAATTAGAGTGTATACGGTTTAACTTGTCCACCCTGTATATTAACTGACTATCATGACAGCGATATAACCTGACTGCCATGACAACTATATAACCTGATTGTCATGACAGCCAAAAAAACTAACTGCCATAAGAGCGATATAACCTGACTGCCGTGACAGCGATATAACCTGACTGTTATGACAGCGATATAACATTAAGTAATGACAGCAATTTAACCTGACTGTTTTGACAGCGATACAACCTGGTTGTTTTTACATAATATTTAGGTAACTATCATGACAGTGATATCACCCGACTGTCATGACAGCGAAATATAAACAAACTGTCTTGACATCGATATAATCTGATTTATCATGACAGCGTTATAACCTGACTGCCATGACAGCGATATAACTTGTCAGTCATGACAGTGACATAACCTGACTATCATGACAACGATGTAACCTGACTTTCATGATATCAATATAACCTGGCTGTCCAGACGCCGATATTACGTGACTGTTAATGACAGCATTGTCACCAGACTGTCATGACAGTGATATGACATGACTGCCATGACATCGATGCCCGATAATCATGACAGCGTTATAACCTAATTCTGACTGCGACATGTTAAATCGAAATGACTAAGAAATAAATACATTCAGCCAAAGAAAACCGCCCACAACCCGTACGTTTTCCAATCATCACGTGCTTTTATAAAGTTTTCTTTTTTCTACTTTTCAATATCAAAATGTAGACGAAAAATAAATTAAATAATTAATAATTACATATATCTAAACACAAAATGTGTTACTATTTTTTTATCTAGAATACAGTGTGAAAATTTAATACCGCCTTTAAAAGAAATCAAGTTTATTCTTTCACAAGTCTTTTGACACATAGTAACAACCATATAACGTAAATGCGCGTTACCCATTGAAATCTACACTTAACTGTTTGTTCGAACGCGCTAATCTCAGGAACTACTGGTTCAATTTGAAAAATTCTTTACGCCACACCTTGCCAAAAAGCGCACTTTTTGGCCAAGTGGTGACGTAAAATTGTGTACAAAACACGGGTCGTAAAACAGAAAGCCCTCTCTCGCATATTTATGACCCTCGCCTGCGGCTCGGGCCTCAAACATCTGCGATATCGGTCTTTCTTTGTTTTACAACCCTTGTATCGTAATGTACTATTTTGTGTTCGATACTCCATTTATCGAGGAAGGCTTTAGGCTATATAACGTCACGCTGCGATCAATAGGAGCGAAGACGCGGACGAAGTCGCGGGCAACAGCTAGTAATAAATAAAAACAAGTAACGATATTAGAGCTTCATGAGTACATTACAAAGATGTAATACTCGTTTTAGAGGAGCAATCAAACATTTATCTATCACAGTTTTGTAGTAATTTATGATAATAATTCACCATCAAACCTGTTACGTACTATATTTTTATTTATTAAACTAGTGTTGTGACTAAATCTTTAATTTCCATTCGAATGATATTTCGGTAAGTTGATACACATCGATCAAATTGATGAAATAAGTAACTGAAATAGAATACACCACGGCAAAATAATTGAAATATTCGAATAATTTACAAGTGAATGTAGTGTGCCAATACTTTTATCGCGGAATTTGGAAATACAACAGCGATATGGAATTAAAATCGATTCGATTAATCATTCACTACTCATTAATAATCGTAAATATTACAAACGATTCGTCTTAGCCTCATCACTACAAACTTCAATAGACAAATGTCAAATGGAAATGCGTACCTATATCTCACAGGGAAGTTAAGATTAAAAATGTCAATCCACTGGGACTTTTACCAGATATCAACGAGCGTCATACCCCGTGACAATATTGCAGATGACTACACAAGATGACTTGTGAACTAACTACGTGCTAACCTAAAACGAAATTAAAGCCATAACTTGGCTGAAAACCTTAACCCGCGGTCTTTTTTTACCAACCCAAATGAAATAAGCAACATGATTACCCAAAATTAAAAGGAAATTATCACGTGTAGCGCACCCGAAATAAAACTACCAACGGAAAATATAGGCGTAATATCTCCTACGTATACATCCCTCCCATTCACTCGTGCAGGCGCCGCGGGGGCCGTAAGCGAGACGGGTAGCTAGCGGGCGTCTTATATTATTCATAAAATGCGAACGAGCGGTGAGACAGCTGTATACGGGTTGCAGCGGGCGCGAAAGGATAAGACAGAGAGTTCTCAAGACTTGCTTCAAATAAAACAGTAGGTTGGGGTGTACGATTGTTCTAGTAAAGTATATATGGCGTCGGAATATTATGTTGATAATAAAATGCATTTATTGCAGGACTGTTTGGTAATGCTTGCTTGGAAATATCATTTTTCGGCACTAGTGTCGTAAAAATGCTATTATCTGTTCCGATTAAAAATGTAGTTTTTTTTTCAGTTCTCCAATTAAAGTTTGTATCAGTTTTCCATACAGGGTATTAATCAAATGTATTTTTATACAATTCAGGACTACTACTTCGGTGCGTGCAATGGATTTTGGGGTGTCAGTGTCAAAAACAGAGGTAGGCTTGTAAAAATACAGGATACACAATATTTTCACAATTTTTTTTGTTAATTGAAAAAAATGGATAGGGTTCCCAATTAATATCAACTTGTGTCATTATTGTATTGCATTAATCGTAATTATGTAACGTAAAAGGCCCAAAACCTTTCTGCATCAATTAAATTATTATTAAATATTTTCTATCAACATGTTTCTTAATGTAAACAGGTGTTATAGTACATTACGATACCAGTGCAGAGAACAGGAAATTCGCAACGAGTGGTGATAAATTGAAACACGACCAAAGGGAGTGTTTTAAATCGACACGAGTTGCGAATTACCTGTTCGCACATGTATCGTACAGCGTTTTACAGTACATATAAGGCTCTTTTAAGTTTCGACATATGCACGTAATCTGCTGATTACCACACTCGTGCGGTAATCAAGCACCATATGTACTGTAAATTGGGTTTATAGTCCCGATTTCGTTACTACGCGTCGACTTCAATAGAAGGAAGGAGGTACTCAGTTCGTCTGTATGTTTGCTTGTTCTTTTTTATGTATGTAAGTTGCCCGATAACTCTCGACCATTTTGGCCGATTTTGATAATTCTTTTTTTGTTTCAAAGCAGGTACCCCGACATTGGTCCCATATCAATTTGGTGAAGGTCTGATGATGGGATCTAGGAGGAATCGAGGGAACTCCTCGAATTTGATAGGCACGCATATGCCGATTTCGGTATTTTCTGTAGGTAACCAAGCCACGGTAACCACAAATTGTGGCATAGCGAAGTACAAAATTTGGAGTCGTTTTTTTTTGTATTAATTATTATTATTAATTTTATATAACAGTGATCAGTAACGAGTCTCTGTGGACGCTTACTAATTAGCTTCTTTAAATTAAAACACATCATTACCTCCAAGTGCGGTCAACATCAAATTGTCATAGATGGTCATTTTAGTACTTTGTGGCACTAATGTAACAATACTGCGACAGTCGGGATGCGTCAAAGTAGTGAAACTGACAAGGTACTAAAATGAGCATCTACTTTTGCTATTAACCGTGCCAGCTGGGTGCTTACGTAACGTTTTCAAAAGTACTGATAGTTGATAAAACTAGGTAGTCGTAACAAGAGGGCCTCCTCGGAACTTCGTGTCGTGCCGTCCCTTTCACTCTCGTGTTATACACTATATGACGGAAAGGGACGGCACGATACGAAGTTCGATTTTCGAAGTTTGCAGTTAGCCCTCTGTACGCCCGACTCAATGGCGCAAAGCTATTATCTATACCTTCAGTATGTGATTATTCCTCCGCGGTATGTCTGATTTTCGTTTTTTTAGGGTTCCGTACCCAAAGGGTAAAAACGGGACCCTATTACTAAGACTTCGCTGTCCGTCCGTCCGTCCGTCTGTCACCAGGCTGTATCTCAAGAACCGTAATAGCTAGACAGTTGAAATTTGCACAGATTATGTATTTTTATTGTAGCTACAACAACAAATACTAAAATCAAAATAATAATTATAATTAAGGGGGGCTCCCATACAACAGAGTATTTGTTGGCGTTTTTTGTTCTGGTACGGAACCCTTCGTGCGCGAGTCCGACTCGCACTTGGCCGGTTTTTTTAAACCTATTTAGGGTTAGTGTCTATCACGGTGGTAAAGTTTATTCTCTGTTGTACGGTTCAGTAGTACAGTCACAACGAAATACGTGAACCGAGAGTTGTGGGGCTTCGCTTCGCCTCGCTTCGCTCCTATCAATGATAAATAGTTCAACCTTACATTATGTTTAAAACGTTCCAATATATACAGTTGTTCACTTACAAGAACATTATAAAAATCTATATGCACTTCCATCCGTATTTGTGGATAAAAAAACTTGCATTTTTGTTTTTGTTTTAACTAACTCCATAATTTGAATGACATATCGTCGAATGATATATCGTAGTAGATACAGGTAGTTTTAATTAATTTAATTTTTCCATTATTTGTTTTATTTTAAATCACTTCACATTTTTAATCCGTGTCGCTGCGATCACCGTGCAATCAGTATTCCTGCAAAAAATATATTATAACCCAAAAATATATATGTACATACAATAATAACATAGATCCATGATACATGTTATACCCCAAAATTTGTATTTCAATTATTATCTTATTAAAAGACCCGAAAAAACAACATTATAGACGTGACAGCGTGGCAACGCTTCCAGCGTTCTAGGCACGCTCCCGGCTGTTGAATTAAGAGAAATCTTTTATTTATAATAATAATAATAATAATAATATTGGGGGACAATCTTACACAAATCGACCTAGTCCCAAACTAAGCAAAGCTTGTACTATGGGTACTAGACGACGATATACATACTTATATAGATAAATACATACTTAAATACATAGAAAACATCCAAGACCCAAGAACAAATATCCGTGAAAAATGCACTAATAAATGCCCTGGCCGGGATTCGAACCCGGGACCTCTAGCTTCGGAGGCAGTGTCACTACCAACTAGGCTAAACAGGTCGTCAATTTTTTAATTTATAATTTAGATTTAGGTTACATATATTAATTTTAAAGTTTAACTTTAGTTTTTATTTATATATATATATTTAAGCACTGTACAAATTAATTATAAATTAACCACATTATAGATATTTTTTTACTGAGTGAATTTTTTTTATAGTTTCAATATAAAATATTTATTTTATTTTATTAAAATAAATTATTTTTTATTTCTGTAAAAACAACAACATACAATATTAATATCAATTAGGCGTTGTATTTAGTAGAGAACAGAATTTGTAAACAATCGTTGAAAGCGAATAATATTATGACGATTTAAACTAAAATTTTTAAGTTAATATACAGCTGATATTTAAATGTGTAAAACACGGAGCAAAGAGCTGCGAAAATAATATTAATTTTTTACTTCATAATCGCATTATTATGTTGGTGTTAAATAAATTTTGATGTTAGCATTAAATAGACTTAAGCTTAACTTCGTTTCACATACATTTTGGTATTAAATTAATGCTGCTTTGTCATTTTATCAATAAATTTTTGAAATTTGATTTAAAATAAATACCTCTCGTCTACTTTTTTAGAATTACAACTTCTAGAGAAATAATACACTTTTCACTTGTTTGGTTACTTAACATTAAAATCAAAGTTAAATGGCTTCCTTCTTAATAACGCGTTACCGTTAAATAAAACTTTATTTATAAGTAATTACCAACCAGCATACTCAATTATTATATTTAAGTAAGTATGATAAGTTATAAAGCTAAGCATAAATAATGAGCGTTTTTCGCCATCAAACGTCACAGTTAGGCGAGTTTTTAAAGAAAATGTTAAATGTAATTTTTCTTCTTCCTGCATAAAAAAATATATTTAATACCATAACATTGATTTTACACCAAAAAATCAGCGGGTTATAATTTAAGCAAAAATTTTTACGTAGCTTAACTATTTATATATATATATATTTTTAAATTTCTGATTAAATTAAAAAAAAATATTTTCGTCACTAAACCATCAATGTAAAATAAACCCAAACATAATAGGATTATGATTTATTATTTGGTTGGTAATCACCGATACCATCACTTTTATTTAAGCGCCATCTAGCGTTAGTAACGGAACTAAAACCGAAAACACCTAACTCAAAAAAACTGCCAACAAAGAACCATTTCAAAATAAGAACTAACCAACAACGCCCCCTAAGTGAATATTACTACATCATTAAACAGCTACATAATGATATAGTTTGAAATCCAGTCCCAATGAGACAGTGCTACGAAACCCGTAGCCGACGGCCGCTACGCCCCGTAGCCCGTAGCACCGCCCCGTCGGCAGCGGAAAATACATAAGTGTCTACGAGATTTTTCACACAAAATTTAAGGTGACTGCATATTTATATTTTACCGTAAAATTAGAAATACCGTCACATTAAAATATATCTAGCGAGATTGTAAACAATCCTTACGGCGATAAAAAAAAATGATTACATTATCCATTAACAAAATTTGTATAATATTTGAAAGACTATAAAATAGAAAAATAATGATGTCACTTGTTGCAAATGTCGTACGAAATCTATGCTAAAATTTCGTTAAATAAATTACAGTTTTTTTCGGTTCAGAGAAATTTTTAAAAATATGCGTTAGATGAAGCAACATAAGAATTTTGATTTTTTTTTGAATATGTTCTCATTATAAAAAAACATGTTCTGTCAATGTTACGGAAAAGTAATAACTGTTAAAAATATAATACTACGGCAACCCGAATATATCACACCATAACCAATGTAAGTGTCGATATATTTTTAACGAGATCATCAAATTCAATCTACGAACAACAACATTTTTTTTACACTTTGAAGAGCCGTCTACAAGCAATTGTTTATTTTTAATAGCTTCTGCCACAACATTAAAATTGTTATATACCATTTAGCTTTAAACAACATGTCGTTCTTGTTTTTATTGTTTTTGTTGCAACTGAGTGGATTAAAAAAATATTTCTCTCTCTAAAAATGTTAAAAAAAGTAGTTTATTCTTCAAATTAGGCATATTACATGTACCTATGAACGTCAATAAACTACCACCGGTTCGGAAAAATATACCTCTGCCACGAGAAGATCCGGCGTAAGAAACTCGGCGAGGTGTCATTTTTTCAAAACAATATACATTGTATAGTTAAATATAAAATTACAGTGTCAGCTACTACAGAATAATTTAAATAACAATGCTACAGTAGAAAACATATTTTCGCGATAGATTACCCGTGCAGGACGCTATCACTGCCAAACATCCATCCATGGTGTAATCGTTTATCTTATAATATGCTCTTGAAATAAGTGTTTGTTTCACTACAGATTTGAATTTAGAATTGCTAAGTTCAGTAATGTGTTTAGGAATTTTATTGTAGAAATTTTGAAATTGTAGTTGTACAGCCAAGTCAGCCAAGAATTAATATGTACCTAAACTTCACGAAACAATGCACTGCCATTAGCGAAAGGGCTATGGGATATAATTTTCGAGTAAAATGCGTGAACTTATGTTTTTGCATTCGACTTCGGGTACTATAGCTTCGGAAATCATCATAAACCGAGCGTTTTAAGCAGTGCAGTTGCATCCTGAAGGATTCCCGGGGTCCGCTTTTATACCTATACCTTTTATACCTTTACCTTTTATACATATACCTCAAGAATTGGCGTAGGCTAGTGTTTTTATGAAGGGAAGACCATTTGATCTTCGAACCCAAGGGGGAAACTAGACCTTACTGGGATTAGGCTTGTCAAGTGAGTGGGCAACTTGACTGTTAGAAGTTCTCAAGCCGCCCGAAGGCCTCTAACTTGCTAAAGCTTCGGAAATATATATTTACAAATCATTTAAACCGAGTAAAGAAAAACTATATAAAATCTACCCTCTCTAACATCTGGTCACGTTCACAGGATGCTCATTCGAAATATATAAAATAATTTTCAAGTATTTTTTTTATTTGTACCCTTACATACCTTAATTGAATATGAACCAATTTTTATTACCACAGAACGTAAAAATATTAAAACCACGGTTTTCAAACTCCGAATAATGTTCGTAGAAAGTCCATGAAGTTTTAATCCTATTTCGATTTGCTTTTACAATGCTTTTACATTTTTACTTACACACTCGAGCTTTTAAGCTTACTTTTATGACGCAAAGTTAACAAAATATATCAAATTCAATATTTTTGAGGTAAATACTTTCATTTTTGGCAGTTTGATGGAATTAGCCGACCCCCACTCATTATTTTCAATTTAGTTCCGTTACTAAAGCTAAAATAAAAGTGATTCTTTTGGTGATTATCAACTAAAAACTATTGCATCAGATACTAGTTATGTTTGGATATAATTTAGATTGACGGTTATTCTATCTTGAGACGAAAATAAATAATAATTTAATTCGCTGTTTTTTGCAACCTCATATAATCTTTTATTATATTAGATTAATAAAAAACAAAAACATCAATAAAGATCATAAATTCATATTAATTTTCACCGAACGCATCTAAACCTACAAAATTATCACCGCATTTAAAAATTAATAACCAAACTCGCGCCTAATCGAATTACAAATTGTTTTTCCAGACCCTTTAGACAAATAGCCGTTGTAATAAAGACGCCTCAAGTTGTTTTACAAATGGCCGCCGTAATAAAAACAGCCTGAAACAATCCAACTGCAATGAGCCCCGTCGGCGATTACACGGGGGAAACTTGTAATTCCCGCTCCGTAATTTATGAGTGTGTAATCCGATTTTTGTAATTTCGCTATGCGTTTGTAACGCTCTTTTGAGTAACATCTTGTGAACAATTTACTTGAGATAAAACGTTTTAAAAAGGATTATATGGCGTCTCTAATTTCAATTCAAAACATTATTTGACAAATTTGACGGGCTGAATAAGCTTCTGGAAAAGGACGGTACGGCCGTGCCTTTTTTGTTTTGTTTTGATCGACTTGGCGGGGGCACTACCGTGCCCCATAACTTCTTCTGATTCACTACATTGTGCAAATTATTCGCGTACTAACAGTTACATAATGTGTCAGTTTATATGGGCTAACTATTTTTCACGAATTTTAATTTAGCTTATGTTTAATTTTCCGAACGATTTGACATTTCACTTTTCCGGGCTGATAAAATCAATGTACCTATCCAGAGCCCTTTAGACAATATATAAGGCGACAGACACAAGTGAGATATTCGTAATAAAAAAAATAAAAAATCGTATGACTAAAAATATTAATTTCCTACACATTTGACGACCTGTTTAGCCTAGTTAGTAGTGACTCTGCCTCTGAAGCTAGAGGTCCCGGGTTCGAATCCCGGCCAGGGCATTTATTTGTGCATTTATCACGGATATTTGTTCTTGGGTCTTGGATGTTTTCTATGTATTTATCTATATAAGTATGTATATCATCGTCTAGTACCCATAGTACAAGCTTTGCTTAGTTTGGGACTAGGTCGATTTGTGTAAGATTGTCCCCCAATATTTATATATTATTTATTTATTTATTATTTATTTAAGTACGAGTAACTAAATTATATTAAATTAATAAAATTCTCGGTTACCGAAGACTAAATATTGATGAACATATGAACCGGTTTAAGTTTGTTATTATTTTGTTATAACGATATTTGATATAGGTTCAATTATCAATAAGTAGTTAATGATATACAAATTAAGACGCATTTCTTATGTATTTACATACGTTGTTTTGTATTTATCTAATTCTTAATGTAAGAACAACATTTTTATTATTATTTCTTGGTTAGTATTAGTATTTTTCAGTATTTTCACGAATTATGTATATATTTTTTAATTACTTAACGTTTAGTTTGTATTTGGATGTTGAATGAGGTTAAAATAAGTTTATTTTTTAATGTCATAACAATAGGTCTATTGTAAATTAAGATTTAAAATAACGATCATGATGTTTTGTTTGAATATGTTAATTGTTATTATTTATTTTTATATTGCTATTACTAACTGGTCTACAATCTGCCTAATAATAAGCACACCATGGCCTCTGCCTACGGCCATAGTCTACCGGCCTATGGCCTAGCCTTGCCGCCTAAGGCCAGCCTATGGGCGCTGCATCGCCATGGGTGTCACATACCAAAGGACAAATATTTAAGTTATGTAAATAAGAACAACTCTCCTGTACTAGTAATATGGCGTAGGTCTTGATATGAGAAACACGGAAGTGTTTTCGTTTGTAAATTCAATTAAATACTCGTATAATGCAATACATAATGTATTTAGTTCATGTATCATGGACCGTGTTACGAATTCGCAAAAACACAAAAGGTAACATCTAAAATGGAGCTCCATTCAATCGCCACGGCAATCGCTAGCAACAAGAATAAATCGCATTGCATATACAAACAAATAACCTGAAAGAAAATGGATTAGATGTTTTTTGTTTATTTTTGTAATTTCGTTTTTTTTTTGTTTTCACCGCCCTGGAATAAAACACTATTTTTTGTCCCTGTAAAAAAAGGGGTACTCACAGATGGATTGGGCACGCAGCGCCGCGGGTCAGGACTCCGGTACGTCGGGCTGTACCGGCCCGGGAAGCAGCCGGGCGGGCCCATCAGCCCCCCGCCCGACTTCATCTTGTCCGGGGAGTACATGGCACATGACCCCCAAGGGTCGTCCTCCAGCTTCAACACCTTGGAGGGTGAGTGGTACTGCCGGTCGAAAATCTTGGCGGTTTGTTGAACACGGGGGCGAATGTGCGGGCGACCGCTTGCGACGCCGGACTGCGACCGACTGAGGCGACCACGCCCCGCGTGGGGGGGTGTTTACGCCGAGCACCCCACAAATTACTGAATTATTTAATTCGTCCATTCACTCGTGGATCCTGCCTTTTCGCGCGTCTCGGTGTATTGGTAAATGGTTGAATCGATACGTTTGTAATTCTTGGATTATTCATAATTTCGGAAAACACCACAAGATAGTCGAAAATGTGCATCGACGGCCTTAAAGATGATTCCCAGTAGGCCGTTCCGTGTCCGAGCCGATCCGTTTTCTTCTAGAGAAATACGCCGGCCGTTGCGTTTGCTGTCATAGAAAACGGGGCGGCCCGGACACGGAACGGTCCACTGTGAATCATCCTTTACTAGCATTTCTAAAGTTTAAAAACAAGTTGAAATTTTCCTATGTTATCAATTATTTTTGGTCGTTTCTAATACAATGTTGTGGGGTTCTTTAAAAACAATAAAGTATGACAGACCCTTAATAGTACTAAAATATTGGTAACAATAGGAAACAATTTAATCATGTCAATTTACTTGTTTAAAAATGCGAAATATTCGTCCTAGGGCTGATATGGTGGTGGTGGTGGCCTGTAATAGGAGCAATGGACGCTTCCTTAGAGCATCTGCAGTAAGCTCTTTTGTCCTAGAAAATTTATCTTTTTTCAATTGGGAGAAATTTTGATCTAAAGTTAAGACCTCCAAGTAATGGATCTTGGCACCCAGAGATTATAGCGCGGCAGTCAATGCTGATTTTGAGGTTGCTTCAAGTTATGATGTATTGAAAAGATGGGGGGAATATTTTGAAGGTCTGTTTGATAGAGAAGAGAAGGACACAGTAGAGTCACAGCACTCTGAGGTTACTCCCGACCCTAATAGTAGTGAAAGTGAGATAAGTACGACAGAAATTGTGGATGCGTTGAAAAGTATGAAACTGGGTAAGGCTGCGGGATATGATAGGGTAACTACTGAGATGATTCGGAGCGGTGACGGAGTTTCTGCAACCATGCTGCATCGACTCTTTAACTTGTGTTGGAAACACGGCAAGGTGCCGGACGATTGGACAAAAGCTGTTATCGTTCCAATTTACAAGGGAACGCGGCAGGATTGCAGAAATTATCGTGGAATCAGTCTTCTCAGTGTAGTTGGGAAAGTGTATGCGAAGATACTGATAGAAAGAGTTGTGAAAGAGACTGAGGTGAAAATGTGGGATGTGCAAGCAGGGTTCAGAAAGGGGATGGGGTGTGTGGATCAAGTTTTCTCCTTGCGATGCATCACCGAAAAATGCCTGGCCAAAAGCCAGAAGGTGTACTCTGCGTTTATCGACTTGGAGAAAGCCTATGATAGTGTGTCGAGGAATGATCTGTGGTCAACCTTGTCCTTGTATGGGGTAAGCAACCAATTGATTCGAGCATTAAAATCCCTATACGAAGGTTCAAGCGCTTGTGTAAGAATCAATGGGGGCTACACAGACTGGTTCAGCATCCAACGAGGTGTTAGGCAGGGTTGTGTGGCTTCGCCGTGGTTGTTTAACCTATTCATGGACAGTTGTTTGACGCCTTTGAAAGAGAGTGAATGCGGTTTGAGAATGGGAGAGTTACTCATCAAATGCCTTCTATACACTGATGACCAGGTTTTAATTGCTTCATCAGAGAAGGAGTTGCAGGAGATGGTAACTTGCATGAATGACTCACTTAAGCGGAAAGGTATGAGAGTTAATGTGTGTAAAACAAAAGTGATGGTGTTTGAAAAAGATGAATGTCCGACTGCGTGCAATATTGTGATTGACGGTGAGAAAGTGGACCAAGAGCATGAATTTGTGTACTTGGGTTCTTTATTTACAAGAGATGGAAAATGTGATGGTGACATTGAAAGGAGAGTGAAAGCGGGAAATCAGGTGAAAGGAGCATTGCACTCGTTTGTCAGCAGCCAAAATATAACACAAAAGGTTCGACTAGCGGTTCACAAAGGAGTGCTTGTTCCTACACTCATGTATGGAAGCGAGACTTGGGTATGGCAGAAAAAGCATGAGAGTAGACTGAATGCGGTTGAAATGAGAGCGTTAAGAAGTATGTGTGGGGTACGTTTGTGTGATCGGATAAAAAATAGTGTGATAAGAGAAAGATGTGGAATAGAAGATGATGTAGTGACTAGGGTTGAGAAGAGTATGCTTCGGTGGTTTGGGCATGTAGAGAGAATGAGTGAAAGTAGAATGACTAAGAGGATTTACGCTCAGGAGATGAGTGGTAGGATCGGAAGGGGACGACCAAGGCGAGGTTATCTAGATCAAATTTCGGCGATACTGAAAAAGGGCCAGGTCATAAGTACCCGCAACCGGCGAGCATGTATGAGAAGATGTATTGATGTGATTGAAGCGAAAGAAGTATGTAAGGACCGTAGTATTTGGCGTTCTTTGGTCTCTGCCTACCCCATGGGATAACGGTGTGAGTTTATGTATGTATGTATGTATGACTCATAATCGCTGTCGCATTTTTGGTTAAAAAAAATTTTTTCGGATATTTTTTTTTGTGCTTTTGATTAAATTGTTATTAATATCACTCCAGTAGAGTAAAAAAAGTACATATAAGCTACATTTGCAAAAAAAAAATTAAAAAAAAAATCTATTTAAATCATTTGGAAATATTTGGTGGAGAGCTCAACAGTATACCGTTTAATTTTTTGCTCCTATTACAGGCCACACCCTGTATATAAATGCTCTTAACGCACAAGGGTAATTCCAAAAATAGTAACACCTTTACTTTTTTATTTTTTAAGAATACATTATGGTTTTTATTGTTTCATTGATACCATTTTTGTGAAAGGGAACAGAATATTCGAAAAGAAATGTAAATAAATGTGGCTTAACATACCTGTTACAAACTCCAGATTCCAACCTTCCACCACTCATCTCCATAAAACGGAAAGTCTGCCCCAACTATTCTATGAAGTGGTTAGCACGATACTGAGTCAACGTTTTTCCGGGATTATGGTCTAAATACTAATATCTATATGTGAGTGAGGTTTAATATCGCGAACGTACAGGTTACAGTGAAAAAACGCTGGACAAACTTTTTGTATGAATATTGGGATTTAAAAACCGGCCAAGTGCGAGACGAACTCGCGCACGAAGGGTTCCGTACCAGAAAAAAAACGCAAACAACTACTTTGTTGTATGGGAGCCCCCTTAATTATTATTATAATTTTGATTTTAGTATTTGTTGTTGTAGCCACAATAAAAATACATAATCTGTGCAAATTTCAACTGTCTAGCTATTACGGTTCTTGAGATCTAGCACGGCGAGTGGTAGCCATGAAAAAGGGCTAAAATATCACGTTTTTTGTATGGGAGCCCTTTTAATTATTATTATTATTATTATTTTGTTTTTAGTATTTGTTGTTATAGCGGCAACAGAAATACACAATCTGTGAAAATTTCAACTGTCTAGCTATTACGGTTCTTGAGATACAGCCTGGTGACAGACGGACGGACGGGCGGATAGCGAAGTCCCGTTTATACCCTTTGGATACGGAACCCTAAAATGATATATTACACTGGTACAACATAAATTTAATGAAACCATATTCTTATAATGATGACCAACTTTTTAAATAGAATTTGGACACAAATAATATAAAAAACCAAAAGTGAACGAGTGTCGCGTTTGGAAAAGGCAGGTTACAGTAAAACAAGGTACTTTATATTTTTTTCTGAAAACTGTAATACATTTTTAAAAAGTTTATTATTTTGCCTCGATGTATAAGATTTGTATTTACCTATAAATATATTTACTTTTTCTAAATAAGACAGATTTAGCATACTTTTTTATATCTCGTCGGTGGCAAACAAGCGTACGGCCGGCCTGATGGTAAACGGTCAACGCAGCCTATGAACGCCTGCAACTCCATACTTTCTATTCAAAAACTAATGACAGGTTAAGGTGCTACTTTTTTTGGTATTACCCCCATAGCCATATTACACAGTGAAACCCACGTCTTTTTTTGTGTTGAGTAAAACGAGAGACGCGGATTATTAGGCCGGGCATTATTCAAACCTATAAAAATATTATATTTTTTCAAGACTAATAAAATAAATACTAACCCCCTTATTCATAAACGTCCATCAAGCCTCTATTAGTTAACAAGCCGCTAAAGTTGGTGTGTCCTTATCTGTCACTTTGACATTTATGTTTGTGAGAAAGAGACAAAACAACTTTTAGTTACAGAGGTTTGTTAAGTTTTATGAATAAGGGGGTAAGTACTCATAAAACTTAATAAACCTCTGTTAACCAAAATGAGCTTCGTCCCTTTCTCACAAACGAAGATTTCACAGTGACAAAAAAGGTGACTATACACAGCATGCCATTTTAAAGCACTTTAAAAAATACAGTTAAGATAAAAGACACCACAAGACCACACAATAATAATAACTGACACATTAGAAAAGTTGAAACACCTCCAACACACATCACACAAAACTGCATTCAAATCGGTCCAATTGTTTAAGAGCTACGATGCGACAGACAGACATACACATACATATATACACAGTTAAACTTATAACACCCCTCTTTTGCGTTCCGCATCGGTGTTTTAAAATACCACACGGTTTACATTTAACTTGTGAAAAATTTGTTCCATAACGTCACGAAAGTTACCCATATCATTAACTATTACTAATTATAATGACGTAGTGGAACAATAAATATCTGTACTTGAAAGTCCTTAACTCTGTGATTTTATTTGGAAATTGCTTTATAAGCAATATTAACATTATTGTTAGGTACCTAGTTAGTTACCATTATCAAAGTCTTGTGACAGGCTATCAATATAAAAAGCCCGTTTTATTTCCTAGAGGTTAAAGCTGATAATCGTTTGGCTTACTTCATGGTGTTTTGACAAATACGATGGACACTGCATACTGGGTTGATTGATAAATATCGACGCAGAATACAGATTTGTAACAGTACCTCCAACAATTTCTATCTTATTCTTACAGTTTTAATGTTAATTTCATATACTAAAATACCATATTCCTTGATTCCAGAACAATATTCTTTCCTAAAGGTTTTTGGCCTCCGAAACGACAAAACGGCATTTTTTTTCACGATCCCGAGGTACTTACCAATTGGCTTCTAAATTATTTTTATGGTGCTATTATAAATTAGATGTTAACATCATAGGAGCTATAGACACCTAGATAATCGCAAAAAGACCGTATTATTTAAACTTAAATAACTTACGACGCAGACATGAGATTTTAAAGAGACTTAAGACAAATGCAAAGACTTAGTGTCAATTCGACTAAATTAAAAAACAACAATCCTTACGTACTATTCTTACACTGTTGAGTGCGTTCTCGAATTCTACCAATGGCTATTCTAAAGAGACTTGCAAATCACCATACCAGATCGAAAATTGGAACAAATCCGAAATAAATGGTATAGCAATGTCATGTCATGATTCATAATATTGCGATGAACTCCTAAATCATCATCATCCTAGCGTTATCCCACTACTGTTGCATCCTGAAGGATACCCGGGGTCTGCTACATAATCTTGACTTGTCGTAGGCACTTGTTTTTATGGAAACGTCTGCCATGTATCCTCCCAACCCAACGGGAAAATTAGAGACCTTATTGAGATTAGGCTTGTCAAGTGAGTAGGCAAGTTGACTGTTCGAAGTTCTCAAGCCGCCCGAAAGTCTCATAACTTAACTAATGCTGTAGTAGACAGCAGCTGTTATTAACACGCGCACGCGTAAGCATACGTGCTAGTTTGCCATCGTCGTAGCAAAGGGTTAGGTACTTCCCTGTTTGTTGCACTGTTGTTGTTTCCCTACCTATCTATCTACTTATCCCGACAGCCATTTCGCAGCTCTAATTCTCATAACTATAACACAAACGCCCCTCATAATAATTTAACGCACTTTAATTCAGCATTGTCTCGAATTTCCCTGCAATATCCACCCCAGGATCGTAATTAGCAGAGATCATAACCCGGCAAACTCGTCACAACGTCCCCTCGCGAAACCAGGCGTATGTAGTAGCGTGTATCGTATTTGGTCGAGTTGAATGGGCTTAAGCGACGTCACAGACTGCCATACGGACTGCGCACCAGACCTTTTCTTGTTAATATGCAGTTAAGCTCTTTTGGAGTAATTACGCAAGCGGCGGGCAGATGGCGTTGTTTTTAAATTTTTCGATTTCGGCCCGCAGTCCATTATGCATGACGCTTTTATCGCTCGTGTAGCTCCTTCGGGAATGTGTGGACGGGGCCCTAAAAGTAAGCGGCGGCGTTTTGGGATAACCTGCCTGTGCTGTGACTAAGTAAGACCTACACAATCGATAATAAAAAAATAAAAAATAAAAAAGCCTTTATTTCTTGTACAATACTTATTTAAGGATATAAATGTGTGTTTAATCTTAATATATTTACATATTCTTACTGTTCTCCTATTCTGTACTGGAGATTTTAATTGTATATTATAATTAATTAAAAATGTATAGCTCTTAGTCTACAAGAACCCCTCCGCGGGTGAAGGCCTCCTCCAAAGACGCCCAGGTATCTCTTTCTTGAGCGGAACGCATCCATCTTAGTCCAGCTATTTTGACTATATCGTCCTCCCATCTCATAAGCGGTCTTTCCACGACGTCACCCTTATGGTACACAATCGATATCTAAATATAAATAGTGTTAGTTTTAATTTTTTAAAACGTCAGAATTCGTTTCACGAGCTGAGGTAGATTTTTTTTTAATGTATGAATGCAGTTTTCCTTGTTACTTAAATCGATATTTTCAGATTATTGTTTCACCCCCTTATTCATAGTACTTAACAAACCTCTGTTAACTAAAAGTTGTCTTGTCCCTTTCTCACAAACATAAATGTCAAAGTGACAGATAAGGACAAACCAACTTTAGCGGATGTTAACTAATAGAGGCTTGATGGACGTTTATGAATAAGGGGGTCAGACTTTTGCATACTTGCCGATCTAAATGTTACACGCTGTATATATATTTAATTATTGTTTTATTATTTATTTATCATCTTAAGGCGACTTCTTGCCATGGCTGGGCGGGATCCACATATGTGGTATTTAATGTTGTTCACGTGAGCATACTGATGTCCAAGCCATTACCTCGCTTGACGAGACACTGTCATTGTGACGTTTAAGCAGTAGTAATGTCCCGCGCCAGCCGGAAAGCAGTCATTTACCCCGTATTCAGACTTGCTGGAACTGCACCCGCGCGATTCCCGCAAGCCTGGATACGGGCTTTAATGTAAGGGCGCAGTAAAAAGCGGGCGTTTGTATATTTCGGCGTATTACATAACGGCTAGCCGTTTTACAAAACGGGGCAGTTTTGTATTACGGTGGATCAACGATTCGTCTAGCAGTAAAGTAACACGGTCCAGTAGCGGGCGTAGCCGCCTCTTTTTTCACCGTATTACAATATGGCTTGCCGCTTTACAAAACAAAAAAAAAAAAAACAAAATATGTTTATTACCATTAACAAAGTATTTTTAGATTTACAGTTCAACAAACACGGCCGATGTATGTATGTGATGTGGACCCGGGTATCTCCTAAAACTACGACCAAGACCACCGGGGAATGGGCAGCAGCATTCCTTGAGTGCGGTGGAGATACTGCGATCGCCAACCCGCATGCCAAGCGTGGTGATTATGGCATTTACCCCCCATGAAATTGGGGGAGGCCTATGTCCAGCAGTGGACGTCCTAGGGCTGATATGGTGGTGGATGGTAAACAGGGCCGTGCTCGGCGGTCAGTATTAGGAAGAACTACGACCATTGCACGAAAGGAACGCGAGCGAAGCGAGCATGCCGTGTCAGCGGCCTGCAAAGTACAAGAACCGAAACGGCGAAACGTGAGCCACTATATTGTAGAACGTACAGCAATGACAATATTGAAAATCGGGCTAATCGTTGACGTGCTGTAATACAAAACGACTAGCCATTTCGTAATACGGCGAATTATACAAAACCCCTGCGACATACATAACCAGGCAGCGAAACTTTGGTGCCGATGACATCATTATGACGAAACTAAATTGGCATATAGGATGTTTTTATAAATTATACACAACATAGTTATTAACCTTTACCACGCTTTGACAGATGCAACATTTGTCACTAGCATGCCGACTTTTTTATTTTTTTATTTTTTTTTTGTAAATAAATAAATAAATATTAAATATTAGGGGACATTTTTTACACAAATCGAACTAGTCCCACAGTAAGCTCAATGACACTACCAACTAGGCTAAACAGGCCGACAAACCGATTTAATAGCAATGTCAAAGATTTATTGTATTATAATAGAAATTTGTTAAATCCATATAAAAGTCTTGATGTGTCATTTTTGATCCTTCTCTTTCAATGTGCTTTTTAGTTTTTAAATTTTTTTCTATGTTACTTGGTTTAGCTGTTAAATTTAGCTGACAGCAGGAGCAAAACAATTTTTCATTTTTAACAACTGAAAAGGAAACTTCTGCAAATACGGCTGCATAGACTCCATGGCGACTACGGTCAAGCGATACCTATAATGTGTACCTTATAAATGTTGTACCTTATCAATTCACATTTCTTAAATTCACGAATAAAAATACTAAAACGATGTACAATATTGCCTTCGATAATTTTCTGATGAAAATGACAAAGACAGTTAAGTAATGATGTTTTTATAAGTACTGGCCGTCTCAAGTGTCAATAAAATATCCGTGTACTAAAGAGGCCAATAAGTTCTTAGTGATTAATGATTATCTATATATCATCTAAATAAAAACACTCTGTATAAAGCCGCTACGTCATACGTCTGTCATCGGCACCAAAGTTTCGCTGCCTGTACATAACCCGCACCGCTGCCGCGTGTGGCTCGCGCCCTTAATGTAACCGGTACCCTTTTAGCCCTACGCGGTGCACGCCACCCGTGACGTCACTGACACAACCGACGTGACAGCCTAATTGTAAAACGGTGCAACGTCCGTTTTGAAAAAGCGCCGAACATCATTGCAGATTCGGATCCTAGCTCGTACCAATGAGATTTTAGGAGAAATGGTGTTTTGATTAAAATATAAGACTTTTGAACTAAAATTATGATACGAGTAAAAGTGTTGTTGATCATTGCAAAGAAGTGATTGAAGGATACGACAAAAATGATAAGAAAATCTCTGCGACGTCAATAAGCTCAAGTCAAAGAACAAAATACGACATATCGATCCCACCCGGCCCGGTGGAAAGGCGTAGCGGGGGCAAGCCCTGCACAATGTGGACTGATGACCTGGTAAGGGTCGCGGGTGTCCGCTGGATGAGGGTGGCAAATGACAGGTCATTGTGGAACTCTTTGGGGGAAGCCTATGTCCAACACTGGGCGTCCTTTGGCCGATATGATGATCATACCCCGCCGAGTCAGCACTTAGTCGCCAAAGCGTTTTAAACTGCTCTTTTCTCCACATCAACTATTTTGCCACAAATTCTTTGACTCGTCCTACGCCCCTCACTGCTAAGGGTTCCGTAACGCTTAACCGTAGTTTCCGCCACGAGCCGCCACGTGGCGATAAACTGATTTGGAACCCCGGCAACTTATTGTAATTGTACATTAAAATGTACTCTACAAATTGTTTGGTTAATTTGATAAGGAAAATTGTGGAGTGCACAGTGTAAAGAGCGCAGTATACTGTGTGGGAGACCCTTAAATTAAGAATATTATTTTTTGTTGAATAATCTGTTAGGTTAATTTTAGTCTAGCTATTATTTTCTGTATTTTTATCAGTTACATACCACCATTTCGTAAATACCAGTCGCACTTTAAGATTATTACCCTAATATCATCATTACACGTTTGCACTGGCAACACTGATATTTTCGGAATGGTGGGGATGATGAGGTTTAAATAAGCTGGAGGGGAAGAAGTGGTCCTCATTTTCATGGTGCTTGATTGTGTAAGGAAGAATAAAAGTATTGTGTATCGATAAAAGTGGATTTTATTTCAAATCCTTAATGTCCTTGTGATTCTTCTAGAGTTGAAAGTGTCTATAAGCTACAGTGTGTGCTGCTGTTTTAAGAGTTTTGATCTATCTATTATGTTCAGCTTCGGCAAAAATGCTTGCGCTGTTCGCCGGCCGGTGGATGGCGGTATTCCAATTTTGCCGCTGTTCTCCTCTATCGGTCGCATTTTTCAACAGTTTCTCGTGAGATTTTGTGAGCAGGTTTTATTATAAGTATAGATTTTTTTTGTTGAGTAAATTTTTGAAAATTTTTAATGTTTGGATAAAATCGCAGTGTCTACAGCTCACATAGCCACTAATTACATCACAACTAATGGTTTACAAAAAGTTTACTCAAATATAATGAGCAAAACGCGTCAGCATTCTTTTATAGTCATTATACTGCCTAGACTTAGACACTTGTGGCACTATTTGGGTACCGATTCTCAAACCGCCGGAAATCAATTGTGGTTATGTTTGTTTCCGTTTATTTTTGATTTTTATACCGTTACAAATACATTATGACATGTCGAATACTGAAATGCTCGAATATTTGACTCGGCCCTATTTGTAAAGTCATTCGAGCGCATTACCACGGTGGTGGTAAACAAACAGACATACATAAATGACCGAGTGAAACGAAGGTCTTCGTTTAAGTTTCGACAACAATGCTGTCGTACTTCCGGCGGGTTACAGGTTGTTCTCTTCTTCTGCAGGTCGCATTTCTCAACCGATTCTCGTGAAATTTTGTGAGCAGGTTTGATAATTATAGATAGGAAGTTTTAGAAAATTCATACAGCTCACAGGGCCACTAGTCGTACTGAATCAGTTTTACCCGACTGCGGGACGCAAAGAAGGGTAATGTATTTAACACTTTTGTTATTCCTTTGTGGCACTCTAAGAGACCAAACGTGTCGGCCAATTTTGTAGATTTTTACGTCAATCGCTTCGTCTTAATTGTCCAAATGTCTGTAAAGACATTGACAACAGTCGGGTTTTTTTAATTTATAAATATGCTTTTTTGTATTGTTTAAAAAGAAGGAGTTTCTCATTTTGTAAATGTATTTTCTGGTTGTGTTTTCTTTTTAATGTTCCTTAGCTCAGAACTCAGTCATTTTACCTATCGATTTGGAAAATAGTTTCGTGTTTGAGAGGACGACCCCAAGCTGGTCCCATATAATTTACGTGAAGATCCATTAAATTTAGGGCTCTATTTTATTTTATTTTAGGTTATTCTATTTCATAACTTTGTCCCTCGTAATTGGGGTGAGATGGGATTTCATACAAAGGTGATGTTGGAAGATTGTTGGATCGTTTTTTTTTTATTATGAGTATTACTATAGCTCGATTTTAAATTGGAATACATTATTTTTGTAGCATGTAGCCTTAAAATCCCAGCTCACCCCCTTACATCCCTTCTCTCCCCATTCATAACCCAACTCGCCCCGCGAACCCTACTCACCCCATTTTACAGGTACCATCGCCAACACAGTTAACCAACCATTCGTGCACTTTATACTTATTGTAATAAGGGTTATGAATGATCAGTTACTGCGTTGGCATTACTTATAAAACCGGCCAAGTGCGAGTCGGACTCGCGCACAAAGAGTTCCGTGCCATTATCTATAAAAACGGCAAATAAATCACGTTTTTTGTATGGGAGCCCCTTTAAATATTTATTTTATTCTGTTTTTTAGTATTGGTTGTTACAGCGGCAACAGAAATACATCATCTGTGAAAACTTCAACTGTCTAACTATCACGGTTAATGAGATACAGCCTATTGACAGACGGACAGACAGAAGGACGGACAGAGGAGTCTTAGTAATAGAGTTCCGTTTTTACCCTTTGGATATGGAACCCTAATAAACTAGTGGCTAAGACCACGGATTTTTTTTAGAAGTTAATAAATTCCAAAAAATTACTACAAAAAATTGTATAAAGTTACCAAACCTATTCACAAAAAATCAGTTGAGAAATGCGATCTGAAGAGTAGAACAGAGGAAAATCTGGAATCCGCAATTTTTGCCGGAATTTAAGATTGAACGATCTAATCAATTTTTGCCTCTTGTTTTAGATAATTTCGGCCGAGTATACCCTGAACATAATTCGCTGTAAATTCTTTCGGAAGAGTGAGACAGAGCGAGCCGCTTCCGGCGGATGTGGCGGCGGAAGCGCCCGAGCCTCCGAAGAGTAGCGTTGGAGTAAAATGGCCGCGGAATTCCTTTTTTTTTGTTAGGAATTGTCGTTGGCGACCGGCTAACGCGCGCGACTCAAATAAGGTATCTTAGCCATCGCTTCAGATTTCAGCTGAAACGGCAAAATTTATGCTAATTTGGGCTAAAACTACTATTAACTAATATACCTAAAATTTCTTGTTCTTGTGAAAGAGACATTTATTTATTTATTTATTCACCATTGTCAGCACTAACAGCTAAACCTTACGTGCTAATTGGTTTTACATGCATTTGTTATACTAATAAAAGGGCACCCAAGGGCGGAACTAGGTAGACCTTATTGGGATTAGGCTTGTCAAGTGGGAAACTTGAAGCTTTCAAGCCACCCGGAAGCCTTTAACTTGGCTTAACGACTGCTGTCATAGACAGCAACCGGGATCAACGGCTTAACGTGCCTATCAAAGCACGGGAGCACTCAGTAAACACTGAAAGCGGTCATCCATCCAAGAGTTGACCTCTGTTTGACTGTAACCGTAACTACGCCATTAGAAATTCATCCGTATTGACATCAATAAAGAGGTTGTGCTTGGGAGTGACTCATCAGAACAAGCGCAAAACATTTGAGGAAGCATAAAAAATATTTTTTCTTAAACATGCAATTAAATATTGATGTTATGTTCCTTATAAGTATAATAGGCTGCGAAGTATGACGTTTCAGGTGCGGCTAGGACAAGAGGTAATTAATGGGATTTCATACAAATCTTGCAGGCCTAGGCGTGAAAAGTCCTCTTTTTTAATTTAGTATGTAGTAAAAATAAAATTTTGTTTTTTTTGTTGTTTATTTCATTGCATGTTTGAGAAAAGCACTATACCTAGTTGGTTACTAAGTTATGTTACTGTAATAATCCTTATCTACATAAAATATACTAACGAAAGTTAAATAAATTATATATTAAAATGAAGTACACACAATCACGATTTACATTTGTCAATTTCATTCAAAATGGCCTCCTTGGGCCTGAACACAGGCCTTCAGACGACGAGGCCAG
The DNA here is from genome assembly GCA_905163555.1 of Notocelia uddmanniana. Classification (NCBI taxonomy): domain Eukaryota; kingdom Metazoa; phylum Arthropoda; class Insecta; order Lepidoptera; family Tortricidae; genus Notocelia; species Notocelia uddmanniana. Next base: position 71,940,167 of record LR991052.1, read on the forward strand.
TCTTCAATAGCGGCACGCACGGTTGTCATATCTAATTCCGTCACTGTCTTGACTATGGCCCGCTTGAGGGAGTCAAGATTTGTGTGGGGTTTAGCACAAGCTTTCTCCTCAATAACCTGCCATATAGCATAATCCAGGGGGTTGAGGTCCGGGCTGGAGGAGGGCCAGTCTTCGTGGGCAATGAAGTCAATTTTGTTGCTTCGAAACCAGGCTTGAGTTGTTTTTGCCTTATGGGCAGGGGCTGAGTCTTGTTGAAAGACCCAGGGCTGGTTTTGAAATAGAGAGTGGCTTAAAGGCTTCACTATTGGTTCCAGAACGGTTTCCTGGTAAACTTTAGCCCCAGTTTTGACAACTTTTTCACAGAAATGGACCTGTGTTAACCCTGAGTATGACACACCTAACCAAATCATGACATAAGAGGGATGATGGCCTCGTTGCACTCTCGGAACAGCTACACTCGCTTCTTGATTGTTTTTTGCATACACTCTGTCATTCTGGCGGTTACAACATTCTTCAATGGTAAAATTTTTTTCGTCTGTAAATAATATATTTCGGTGGCCATTTTGTGCGTACCGCTTCAGTAGCACGCGAATTCTATTCAGCCTCATAGTATTCAATCGTCCATTAAGCAAATGACCTTTCCGTCTACGATAAGCGTGTAGTCTAAGGTCTTGATTGATAACTTTTTAAGGGAGCTTCTCTTCACAGACATCTGAATTGCCAACAACTTTTGCTTCCGAACGGGGTTTCTTGCGATTCTCGCCTTCACTGCCTTTATTAGAGCTGGGGTCCGAACGGTGCGTGGTCTTCCAGACCTCTTGCGGTCATCAAAGCTCAGGGTACTATTGTACCTATTAATGGTACGATAAACGAATTGTTTGTTGATTTTCAGATTTTGAAGCAACTTCAAAATCACGTTTGGCGGATGCCCGCATTTGTGCAACGCCATTACAGCGACACGATTTTCTTTTAGACCCCAATCCATTATAAATATGACGAGATAAGTGTTGTGTGTGCTATAAAATTATAACTGACAACCCGCCAATCGAGTAACAGAACTTAGTAACCAACTAGGTACATACCTTGGCGGGAAATATGGGGTTGCCCGCCTGAGACATATCCGACCTCGCTTCGCTCGGCCGTCTATATGTCTTCGGCCGGCAACCCCTTTCGTCCCGGCCTCTGTAGTAATGTACTATTATTAGGCCAGAGCTCCTGAGGATGCGTTTTATTGAGAGTAAGGGCCCTATACAGGGTGTGGCCTGTAATAGGAGCAAAAAATTAAACGGTACACTATTGAGCTCTCCAGCAATTATTTCCAAATGGTTTTAATTGAAAAAAAAAGTTGTTTTGGATTTTTTTTTAGCTTATATGTGCTTTTTTACTCTACTGGAGTGATATTAATAACAATTTAATGATTTAATTTATATATTTTGTTTTATATTATGTATCTTTATGTAGTGTATATTCTGTTATATGTGTAGCATATGTTGCTTTGTATGTAACTTTACATATCTTTGTTGGTTTGCACTGCCCAATAACGCATTTCTTGTCGCTGTATCGCTATCTGAAGGTTGTCTGGTAGAGATCGCTTTTTAGCGATAAGTCCGCCTGTTGTTACCTACGTACCTAAGTCCTATTCATGTTTTACCATTGTAAAATTTTCCGTGTAGTGCACAATAAAGTATTTTATTATTAATAACAATTTATTCAACAACACTTAAATTTTTTTTTTTTTTTAAAGAATCCCAAAAATATTCTTTTTAACCAAAAATTCGACAGCGATTATGAGTCATAACTTGAAGCAACCTCAAAATCAGCATTGACTGCCGCGCTATAATCTCTGGGTGCCAAGATCCATTACTTGGAGGTCTTAACTTTAGATCAAAATTTCTCCCAATTGAAAAAAGTTTTTTATTTTTTGACACAAGATGTTACTGCAGATGCTCTAAGGAAGCGCTCTTTAAATTTATTACTCCTATTACAAGCCACATATATGTCTTTAGCACTCAACGCGATTCTCAAGTCAATATATTACTAAGTCGCAAACGTTCACAGATTACGGCGTCAGCTTCTTACGCAAGCCGCAAGCTTACTTGCCACCAGTACAGAAATCTCTTGTATCAACCTCGATGTCGTGCTGATATATATAGACGCAATGCCTACTATTCTTGCATATTAGTGTACAATAACTTACCAGACGAAATTAAACTTTTGTACAATATAGAATTTAGGACAAAATTGACGAAATGGCTCTATGAACATTGTTTTTACTCCGTAAAGGAATTTTTGGACATTGCACGCAACTAAATTAATTTATAACCTTAAATTGTTTTCCTAATATCATTAGTTAGTTCATCAATATTTTTATTTGTAATTATTAATAGAGTATTATGCTAATATTTGCATGCCGTTTAAGGCTGAATACTGCGACTCACAATATAATGTTAACATCTTATGTACATATTCTTGCAAATAAACTTTACTTTACTTTACTTTACTTTACTTTACTTTCACCGTCAATCTTGTGCATCTATTCCTCCGAAACGGCTTAACCGATCTGCTTCAAATTTAGCAAAATGACAAAGTGAATAGCAGATTCAGATTCAGATTCTTTATTCGTAAAAATAGTTTTTACATGTCACTAAGATTAAGAAATAACAATAATAATAACGATTAAAAGTAGATGACCAATTAAAATATGAAATAACAATGAAAATAAACAGGAACGATAATCAATACATAATCTTAATTATAAAGGCAGTGAAAAATACTTTGTCAACTAGATCCTTGGAGAAACTCGTCCACACTGTAGCATGCTTTCTGTGCAAGGAGTATTCTCAATTTATTGTTGAAGACCATGTCGCTGTCGACCGACTTTATTTCCAATGGGATCTTATTATATATCTTAGGCCCTATGACACTCAGTGACTTTCGGAGCTTAGCAAGTCTCTTTGCAGGAGCGAGCAGAGTCTCTTTGCAGGAGCGAGCAGTGCAGTCATGAGTGCCTAAATCTGAAACCATAAAAATCGGACTGTCCACGTAGGAATATTCACCGAAAACAAATAACGCGCCGCTCAACATTTGCAACTAGCAGAATGCATAGCATACCCTTTTAAAAAAAATGGGATTGCTCTTGGCCAGCATCTAGCCAGGGGGCAAAGATGAGGCAGACGATGAAGCGAGCTCACCCAGAAGATGACTATTCACTCGTCCCTTAAAAGGTCCAGGTTATATGAACTCGGAAATACAGACGCCGGCAGAGAATTCCAAACCTTAGAAGTGCGCATTATGAAGGATGATCCAAAGCGCTTGGTTCGAATTAGAGGAATTTTGACCAGGTAAGGATGGCAGCCAGCCGTACGTCTGGATGTCCGATGGTAGAAGGGGGAAGGCGGTATGAGCTCATGGAGCTCCTGAGCACACTCACCGATGTACAGTTTGTAGAAGACGCACAGACATGCTACCTTGCGTCTATGCGCCAAGCTCTGCAGCTTATTTCCCACTACCGTGCTGCCGCCAATGATACCTAGTATAATAATAATAATAATATGCGAACGGTCTAATTGCGAAGAGTCTCGACCAACATCTCAAGAGACTCTCGCTAGATGGTTGGGTCAAGGGTCAGATACAGAAGGCGGTACTCCTGGACACGGCGCGAATAGTCCGGAGGTTCCTCTCTCTGTCGCCCTAACCACCGGTAGCTTAGGCCCCGCCTCGCTGCCGGCGGCACTCTAGGTTAGGTTTTTTTTATAATGCTTTTATATTTTGTAAGTGTATTATTATATTTTACTTCTTTAAATGTTTTGTAAAAAACCTAACTTAAGTTATAAGAAAAATAAAGAGAATAGTAATATAACTTTATTTCGGAATACTCGGACTCCATAGTTTTATTAGTAACAGACTTACAGCTATGTTAGAATTAAAAATTACACAGAGATATATGTAGTACAAAGTTACCTAATCTAAAAAGCATGCCACCCCCTTAATCTGCTTCGTCCAGCACTTAAATATGTGGCAGTCATACTTTTCAGCAATAACGTTAAGAATGCTGTTGGAACTATGTCTAATTCGTCCAAGTAGAGATACTATCCTCTTCCTCATTATTGCTGGAAACCCGTCGGCGCGAGCCTCACAAAACATACCAGAGGCACTGCACCTACCGGGCAAGCCCAACAGCATTCTAAACGCATTATTGTATTGAACTTTCAGGGCGTAGTATAAAAAAGTCGAAATAGTTTCGTCGGCCTGTTAATCCTAGTTGGTAGTGTCACTGCCTCCAAAGCTAGAGGTCCCGGGTTCGAATCCCGTTAAGGGTATTTGTATCTGTGGTGAGCAGAGATATTTGTTCAAGAGACTTGGATGTTTTCTATGTATTTAAGTATATGTATATCTATTAAATAATATCATCGTCTAGTACCCATAACCTAAGCCTTATTGAGCTTACTATGGGACTAGTTCGATTTGTATAAAAAAAAAAAATACTTAATAATAAAAAGTAATTGCATATTCCGCAACTGAACGTTTTTGCGCTCAGTACCTCCGTCCGGGAAAATATACGCGCGCCCCAATTAAAATCATAATTATAATGAAAAGCCAGCGCTAATCTCAATTACGAAGTTCCGCCATTCCTGCCCACCCCTTTATGGCGTTGTTGCACCATTATTCGGGTTATGATTAAGCTAACAAAAGTTTATGTAGCAATGTGTAAATAAGCGTTACATAGGGTGGATCTTTATTATTGTATCGAATAGCTTTTGCCCGCAACTTCGCCTGTGTAATAATCGTCGCCTTAGCGAAATAATTCTTGTATTTTTAGACAAACCCCCTTGGGTAGCTCTCCCATACAAACGTTCACCACCTTTTTCACCCCTCAAGGAATGATTTTTGGAATACAAACTATCTTACATCGTTCCTATGATCTCGCACGATCTCAATGCCACATTTCATCTAAACGCATTTATAATATTAAAACTAGCAATCAGTAAGCTAAGGCTTTTTTTTTATTTGTTTCATATTTCAAAATTTTTCAAAAACTGGTTTTACAACAAGATTAACAAAAAAGCACCGACTCCAAACTTTGCCAGACCCCATTGCCCTGCTATATAATTTGAGGAGTTCCTTCGATTTTGTTTTACCAATCCTCTTGGTATATCATTTGAGGAGTTCCCTCGATTTTTCCAAGATCCCGTCATCTGATTCAGCCTTGGTGACAATGGGACCAACTAGAAAACATACCCTTTCAAACAAAAAAAGAATATTTGAAATCGGTCTACTTAGTCTCCGGGTAAGCGGTGAACTTAAATAAAAAATAATAATAAAAAAATAAAAATAAAAGTAAATATTCCGACGAATTGAGAACCTCCTCCTTTTTTTAAATTGGTTTACAATTCTATAAAACAAGCAAACATGCAGACGAACTGAGTAACCCTCCTTCCTTCTATTGAAGTCGGTAATAATAAAACCTGCTCACAAAATTTCACGCGAATTGACTGAAAAATGGGACCTGTAATGAACAGCGGGAAATTCAGATACCTGCCGGCCGGACCTACGAAAGCATCTTTGCGGAAGCTGAAACGGAAACCTTCGTTACACTCGGTCAAATATGGACTTGTAGGGTACAATGCCATTGAAAACATGGGAGATTAAAGCTTAAAACGCACGGAGCGCGCCGCAGCGTCGTTGCGGGGCGTTGACGGTTTTACGGTAAAGCAAACGTACCCTACACGTGACTCCTGGGTGGTGCTAAAAGTGCAACAAAAAACCCGCCAAGTGCGTGTCGGGTCACGCACAAAGAAGGGTTCCGTACCGACACCTCCTAATATCTACATTTAACCACTATACAATATCAAAAAAGTAAATACAGTAAATCAAAAAAGGTCATATCTCCACAGGGAATTCACGGCACTTTTGTTTGGGCAAGACAGTTTTTCAGCAATAACTCAAAAACCGTTAAACCTATCTTGTTCAAACCAAAAATCGTTGAAAGTATTTATAATTGTACATCATCCTGATTTTTTTCAGAATTTTACACTTCATAGTTTGGAAATTAGAGGGGGGGACACACTTTTCACGACTTTGACAGCTAATATCTCACCAACGGTTGACTTAAATGGAAAAGTTTTCTAAAAACCTCTGTCATTTTTGAAGGCCTATCCATTGATACACCACACGCTTATGAGCATTGAAAAAAAATTTTTGACCCTTCTGTTACATGTATGGGATGCCCTCAGTTTAATATTTTTTTCGTAATTTCACATCATATTTCCGTAGCGGTTCATAGTATACACCTTCCTACCTAATTTCATAATTAAAGTGCTCATAGTCTCCAAATAAATGATGATTCACAGTAGGCCGTTCCGTGTCCGGGCCGGCCCGTTTTCTTCTAGAGAAATACGCCGGCCGTTGCGTTTGCCGTCATAGAAAACGGCCCGGCCCGGACACGGAACGGTCTACTGTGAATCATCCTTAAATCTGCTGTGACATACGGACGGACGGACGGACAGACACGAAGAATCTATAAGGGTTCCGTAGCCAAAATGGCTAAAACGGAACACTTATAGATCCCGTGAAGGATATGGGATAGTTTTTATCCCGGAAAACCATCCTCTGAGGGGGTAAAATGGGGGCGGAAATTTTTATGGACGTACGATACAATCGAGTTTCCCTGCGTACGGAGTCGTGAGCAAACACTAGTATTGTAGATATTGTTGTTAGTTTTTTTCTATTTGCACAAAGTAATGTAGTCACAAAGATACCATACAATGGCCGTCTCATTAAAAAATTCTCCGTCTCTGAGTGTGCAAAGAGTACAGGCATAATTAGGCCCTGAGGTGCACTTGAAATTATTCCAGTTGACCGAGTTAGCGTAAAACAATCCATTCAAAAATCAACTTTGATTTATACGCCGGAAGGTAAGTATTTCAATAACATTATTGTAACATGGGAGTCATATTATATTATTCCAAGTATGCCTACGGTTGGACAGTTGTATTCATGATACGCTTGGGACCAAATTTTCGTGGTATAAAAGCTTGGACTTGAATCGTAGAGAGTTTATAAGAAGTTACTGCGCATAAACTAACGCCTATATTCCCAACGGGTGGAAAGGACACATGAAATGGCATTTTCAATGCTAATATTAACAATACGGTAACAACTCATAAGTATATAATCTAATATTTTAATAAGTTTTTGGTCAAAAATTACATTTTGGGTACAAGCTTTTATTGTTGACAGTACTTTTTCCACAATCATAAACTACTTGTTGAGTCGGTTTGAATGAGCCCAAACACGATGGGTTTATCTTGTGTAGTTTAGGAATTGCTATGACCACCTTCTGTCTCCATCATTAGATCAGCTCTATGTCACAATAAATATTGCATTGTCATCCGATTTATACATGCATGCAAAATTTCTGCTCAATCGGAAACCGGGAAGTGGATCAAATTTAACTTGCAAGATTTGATTACAGACCGACTGACAGACAACGGGACAGGTGAAACTAAATAAAAGCATGCAATAAAATTAGCAATTCTTGTATATTTTGATGTTTTCTTAGTATTTTCGTAAGTGCTATTTATTGGTAACAAAAAATAAGTTGTTTTTATACCATATTGTACAATACTACTATACTATTTATGTAACGGAGCGTTCGTGGCCCGCGTGCGGTATGCGAGGTCAAGCAACGTGGGCGCAGGTCGGTTCCCGGATGGGTGACCGCTTTGAGTGGTTACTAACTGAGCGCTCCCGTGCTTTGGATGGCACGTTAAGTTGATCGTTACGTTGATCCCGGGTGCTGTCTACAACAGCAGTCGTTAAGCCAAGTTAGAGGCCTTCGGGCGGCTTGAGAACTTCTAACAGTCAAGTTGCCCACTCACTTGACAAAGGGGGTCGAAGTTGCACCACGTCCGTAGGGAGTACCCACCGTTACCCTACACGTGACCCCTGGGTGGTGCTAAAACTGCAACACACTGGCAACTGTACTTGTCTTCTCGAAGATCTCACGGTTCCAAAATAAATGCCATACGATTATTATTATTTATGTAACTTTTTCATTGTATAATGAATATTGCCATTTTTATTCGCTTTGCCAAATCAAATAGTTTTTGTTAAAATACTGTTATCGTGAAGACAATTTAGGTCTTATCAGCACCTTTAACTGTAAGAGACACTGACATATTTAACGGGTAAAGTTTTTGGACCTTTAACTACTTATGTTAATGTAAATACCTAGTATGATGTAATGTATTATTTTGACGTGTAATGTGTAAAATCATTGCAATTAAATGAGTATGAGTATGAGTAAGGATCAGCGTAGGGGGTCAAGGATTTGCTGTATCTCTGTGTGATGACCTGCTACCTGCATTGGTTTCACTACGTATACGCAATGAATCCTCGAGGAATCCTCAAATCAGTAAATATTAGCCAGTCACGCGGTTTTCTGGACTATGAAACGTCCGTAGGCTACGGTGCGCTTACATCACTTTACGTTTTTCTTATAAACAGTATCGGAATCCGAAAAACAGGGTGTACACTCGTAAACGTCTTTCAAGTATTACGGAATACATTATCCACTTTACGCTCGATTTCTATTAAAAACCGTGTCTAAAACACTTATCGCGCCCTTGGAAATTACACTAGATATCTCAATAGAAATACAAGATAAGTACTCTAAGCTTGATCGACCAAAACCAGTCGACACCCCTAGAAAATTAACACCAACATAACATTCCCGTTGTGAAACTGAAATTCCATTAGCGATTGAAGGTAAATCAGAAAACGCGACCGCATTGATAAGTTTGCGAAAGCGTTACATTCAAAAGCGCTTTCTAATTTTAAAAAACTCGCATCGTTATTCAATTGTTTATTAAAAAGAGTACTTAACCGGTTTAGAACAGGGTTTGAATTTGTTTGGTGGAGTAACTAAAGATGGGAGGTAAGAGACAGTTTATTGGGTACCTATACAGGATGGTTCTATGCATTCTGGGCAGGGTACATGTTCCCGTTTCGGTCGCGTGGCTCGCACGCTCCTGTTTTGTGCCCCATCGGGCAAAGTTTACATCACAATTAATGTCAAGTTACTAATTGTTGACGACGGTGGAGGTTCCATGGGAATAGAATTTTGGGAATTCGGTAATGACATGTCAGTAATTGACGTGACAGGTCGCAACGGTATCCGCAAAGTATTTTTTTTACGGTTTCTGTAGGAAAATTATATAATATCAATAATACATAGATAAGATTATATGGAACAAGACAAGCTTAAGTAACTACTAACTTCGAAAATCGAACTTCGTATCGTACCGTCCCTCTCCGTCATATAGAGTATAACACGAGAGTGAAAGGGACGGCACGACACGAAGTTCGATTTACGAAGTTCGCGGTAGCACAGCAGCAGTGGACGAATACGAGCTGAAAATGATGACGACGCAACTTTTACGTAATAAGGGTCGACTATGTTTTTATGCCACGAGCGGCAGGCGAGTTTATAACAAAATCCCACGAGTATTTTAAGGGCTAAGTATGTATTTGCATTTATTACTTTACCTTTACCAACACACATCCACACACAACATGAACACACATCCACACTCTCATACACTTACACATCTTCACACATTATTCAAACACATGCAACTACTTCATTTCTTTAATTTGATTACCTGCTTGGTAGGATAATACGAATATGTATACGTAACTTGTTCTTTTGTCATTTGTTTGCATGCATTTTTGTAAAACCATAATTCGTCTTTAATTTGTATTTTCACACCCCTAAAGCCGCAATGTTATTTTGTTAACCCGTTATTCTGAACTGACTCCCACGATACAGGCCCAGCCTAGTGTGGCAGCCTGTTACACTGTGTTACTAGCGATGAATGTTAATTTGGCAAATAAATCACTTTTACTTTACTTTACTTTTACATACTATAAATCTTAGTATAGGGATTAGCGGGAATATGCTTAGTGTTGGGGAATTCTATTTAATTAAATTAAGTATACAGATTAAATATGAGTGAACGATGAAAATAACCCCCGGACCCGGGTATTTTCTTAAACTACGACCAAGACCACCGGGAATGGGCAGCATTCCTAGAGTGCGGTGGAGATACTGCGATCGCCAACCCGCATGCCAAGCGTGGCGATTATGGCATTTACCCCCCATGAAATTGGGGGAGGCCTATGTCCAGCAGTGGACGTCCTAGGGTTATTATGGTGGATGAAAATAATGTGTTCCAGACACAAATCCATATTAGTAAAACCAAGTTTGTAATATAAAGAACAGTCCAATTGGGAAGTCGGTTGTTAATCAAATCAGCAACTGTTTTTTAAACGGTAAAGACACCGGACAAGGGACGTGTCAGAGTAAGGATCTGGGGGCACGGCAGTGCCCCCGCCAAGACGAGCTAAGCGAAGCGCAAGGGCACTACATACCTTTTCTCGAAGTGTTTCGTCGTTTATTTGAACCCTCATAAAGTTGGTTTCCGATGTACCAGATAGTTCATATTCTCAGGATATGATGTCAATAATAGACTAATTAAACATATAAAGTCTCAATTGAAAAGCTCTAATACTTTAGATTTTATTGATATCTAAAATACACCGATTTCGTCACTGACACACTGGTGATCATCAAAATGTTTGGCTACTTCCTGTAATCTAAGTTTAGTATACAACCAACAAAAAAAAACATAAACTTATAACTTTCGCCCCCTTACGCCTAAAATGGGGGGGTGGAAGTTTATATGAGACTTTCACCAATTTTATGAATTAGGACGTGAAAGTTTACACGGGACTGTAGACAGTAACTAAAAAACCTATTAATAAGACTGCCTAGCAACTTACAAAATGAACTGAAATCCCACCAAAAACATTTCATGTAAAATGTTGCCAAGACGACCACATAAGGTTTGCCCTGTGAAAAAGATATCAGATCTCATGTAGAGCCAAGCTTCTGAATCTACACGGCCTAACTCTACCAACCCTAACTTCAACAAATTCTACATATCAGAAAATATGTATGGCTTGGCTGTTTCGTTACTTACTTCTGATTAGAAACTAAATATTCGCATCACCTCCACGACGGTAGCGAAACGGCGTAGCCATACATATTTACTGATATGTAGAATTTGTTGAAGTTAGGGTCGGTAGAGTTAGGCCGTGTAGATTCAGAAGCTTGGCTCTACATGAGATCTGATATCTTTTTCACAGGGCAAACCTTTGTGGTCCTCTTGGCAACATTTTACATGAAATAATAAACGAAACGAAATACCTATTTTATTTAACGTAAATGTCATTTCCCATCCTATGGATTATTCCCCCATCTTATCTCCAAAAATACTGAACATATTTTTTTTTAAATATCCTTTTACCTATAGTTTACAGGAAAATTTATTTTGACGATGACTACCACTATGGCTTAGTTGGCAGTGACCCTGCCTACGAAGCCGGAGGTCCAGGGTTCGAATCCCCATCAAGGCATTTATTTGTGTGATGAGCACGAATATTTTGTTCCCGGTTCTTATACTCGTATGTTTTCTATATAATTATACTAGCTTTTGCCCGCGGCTTCGCACGCGCAGAACAATAAACTGTAAGTAGTCTACCAAGCACACACTTCTATTCTGGTAATGCGAAAGAAATCGTAATTATTATGAAGAAATTTTCAACTATAGGTAGAATTAATGTTTCAATTAGCATTTCCTTATAAAATTTAGCAACGGTTATGCTTTCGGGTGCATTTCAAAGAAAGCCAGTAACGTAGACTAAGATGGACTTTTTAATATTTATCTTTTCTAGAGATGTTTGTTAGAGGTGAAGTATACACGCTGACCATTTTCAAGTTGAACAGTGAGGTACGACGGAAGGAAATATTTCATGGATGGGAAACTTCAAGATCATCAAAACAGCTTCGGAGCTACTTACGTATTGGCTGCTTTCATAAATTTTTATCTCCTCATTCTCATTATCGAGAGTCAATGCCGCCCGATAACCCTAGTTCACTCACTTGGTTTATTTGATACCTTGAACAGAGTTGCATAACTCTACATTAATATGAGCAATGAAAGTACGTGACAACACAGGATTGTAAGGCATTACCCAGCGATTGTCCAACTCTAATTCAATAATCTTAATTGTGTGATCACCGTCAGTTGGACATCTCCTTTATTGAAGATATTCTTCGTCACCCGTCTGAGTGTCTTGGAGAAGTGGTCGAGGTTACCTCTTATATATTTTTTGTGTGTACAGAGTTATTAAAAACATCTAAATTGGAAATAAGGGACGTTCAAACAAAACTAACCTATATGCGCTCGTGGCCCAGCAGCGCCCGCGTACCACGTGCGGTATGCGAGGTTAAGCAAAGTGGGGCCAGGTCAGCACTTGGATGGGTGACCGCTTTGAGTGGTTACTAACTGAGCGCTCCCGTGCTTTGGAAGGCACGTTACGACGTCAGTCGACGACAACAGTCGTTAAGCCAAGTTAGAGGCCTTCGGGCGGCTTGAGGACTTCTAACAGTCAAGTTGCCCATGCACTCAAGTGCCAAAAGGGCTCATGTCAAGTGACAAGAGGGGTCGAAGTTGCAGCACGTCCGTAGTAACTACCCACCGTTTCCCTACACGTGACCCCTGGGTGGTGCTAAAAGTACAACAAACTGGCAACCGTAGGTACTTGTCTGCATGCTCGAAGATCTCACGGTTCGGAAATAAATGTCATACGATTATTTATTTTTACCTATTATGTATAAAATTAAAAGAACGGATCTGTTCATGATTTTGCCACATATTAACCATCACTCCTTCAACCACAATAAAGGACTCTTCTAATAACACACTAAAAGTACTTTTCTTATCCGTGTATCGTGTGTTTCTTATCGTGTTTATGTGCGAAAAGTGCATACAAAGACTTTTGGGGGGTGAATTTCGAAATTCGGTTAAAGTACTTTTTATATCTTTAGATAAAGCCTATTCCCAATAAGGTCGGTTTCCCCCTCGGGTTGGAAGGTCAGATGGCAGTCGCTTCCGTAAAAACTAGTGCCTACGCCAATTCTTGGGATTAGGTAGCGGACCCCAGGCATTCTTCAGGATGCAACTGTACTGGGAATAACGCTAGGAGGATGATGAGGATGATGAGATAAAGGGTACGAAAACCCGATGTTTTTACTTTAAAAATCTCTCGCTTACTTACGTCATATAAACAGCCTACTGTGAAAATATTCAGCTTTCCAGGTCAAACGGATAGGGCTGGGCGTTGTTTTTTTTTTTTTCTTTTTTTTATATTCTTAAAATTAGGCATATTACATGCACCTATGAACGTCAATGTCTTAATTATTATTCTAGATTAAGTCAGTCAGTCAGGAATTTGGACCCTTTGTTAACCCGCTTAGGGGTGGGTTTTTCCAAAGCCTTAATATTAGTTTTCTTGTATTGTAATAAGGAGTCTATACACGAAGTTTCAAGTAACTTCGTGTATAGACTCCTTATTACAATACAAGAAATATTAAGGCTTACCTAAAATATATAATACAAGAAATATTAAGGCTTACCTAATATTAAGGCTTACCTAAAATTTTACTCCATACCCATACAAATTTCGCACCCCCATTTAACCCATTTTATTCGGACACATCGTATTCAATACGTCCTTAATATTTGTAAATTTATTTTTATTTAATTGTTAATCAGTATATTTTTTTAATCATTATTATTAAGTAAGATTGTCAGTTATTTTTCAAATTGTATAAAGTCACGCTTTGACTTGTAAAAGTGCCCTTGTGGCCTATTTGCAGAATAAATATTTGATTTTGATTTTGATTTTAGGGGTCTCTATGCTAGGGGTAGGGGGGAAACTTTGCATCCCTATTTAACCCACTTAGTGGTGGATTTTTCAAAAACGCTAAAATTACTTTTCTTATATTGTATGTATGTATGTAAGCACTTTATTGTACACAATTACAGGTTGAAACATAAAGAGGTCACAAAGCGTTAAAGTACAAAGGCGAGCTTATCCCTATAAGGGATCTCTTTCCAGCTAACCTTTGAGCAATTGAGTGGAAGGTAGGTAGAATAAGATAGACAAACTTAAACCATGTACAATACAAATAAAACAGATGCATTATAATAAACTTATAATATATGCATAAATGTAATCGGTAAATATATACAAATGTCGTAAATATGAGTAAATTAATAAAATTTATAAAACTGTATTTAACCAATTCACTAGTTATTGGAAAGCCACAACTTCTTTAAATGACTCTTGAGACGCAACAGACGGGCACTGTCTTAGCAACAATGGCAACGCATTCCACAGCTTCACAGCGCGCACAGTAAAAGACCTGGAATAAGTCCGCGTCTTATTCGGTGGTATAGCTAGGGTAAGATTAGCGCTCGATCGTAAACGATGACCACTACCATCCGCCATATAACTAAAACGCTCCGTAAGGTAAGGAGGAGAAGCAGGATTGAACAGTACATTAAAAAGTAACGACAGGATATGCATGTCTCTGCGTCGGCGGATCGGTAACCACTGAAGCTGGGATCGGAAAACGGAGATGTGATCATATTTGCGGAGACCAAATATGTATCTAATACATACATTTTGCAGACGCTCCAGTTTATCAAGTAGTTCCTCCTTGAGATCAAGAAACGCGATGTCACCATAATCCAGAAAAGGGAGTAAAAGAGATTGAGCAAGAGTCAGCTTGGTATATGAAATAAGTAGGAAATTCTGCAGACGCCTTAGTGAGTGAAGAGACTTGAAGATTTTTTTTTTCAGCTATATGGGGTGACCAAGAAAGCGTCTGGTCCATGGTGATACCCAAATTCCTGACAGTAGAGGAAAAAGGAATAGAAATTCCATCAAAGAGAATGTCGGGCACCACCACATCTGACAGCTTAGTTATATAGTAAGGACTGCCAATAACAATCGCCTGCGATTTATACGCGTTAATTTGTAAACCAAACTTACATGCTCAGCAGCGTATGGCTTCTAGGTTTATATTGATTTGCGTAATTAAAGTGGAGACATCATCGATACTAGCCGCTGTATAAATCTGCAGGTCATCCGCATAAAAGTGGTAAGACGTTGAAAGCGACTCAGTGATACCATAAATATAGAGAACAGAAGTGGAGAAAGAACTCCTCCCTGAGGGACGCCAGCGGTAAGTTCACACCACTCAGACACTTTGTCATCGAATCTAACGCGCTGACGTCTGCCAAAGAGGTAGTTACGAAACCAGGATAAAGGTGTTTGAGAAATATTCAGGGTCCGGAGTATACCGAGTAGAATATCAAAATCCACTGTGTTAAAAGCACTGCTGAAATCAAGCAGAACAAGGACAGTGAGTTTTTTGGATTCAATATTAAAACGAATGTCATCAGTGACTTTAACTAAAGCAGTAACTGTGCTATGCCCGGGGCGGAATCCAGATTGAAAGGGATTGAACAAGAAATGCCTGTTAAGGTGAGATTGGAGACAACGATTTACATAATGTTCAATGATTTTTGATAACACTGGAAGAATGGAGATAGTACGAATTTGAGAGAAGGTTATGGGAACTGGAACTTTAGGGATAGGAATTATATGCGCATACTTCCAGGGCGCCGGAAACGTGCCGGAGGACAAGGAGAAATTTATAATATGGGAAAGGATAGGGGCAATGAAATCTGCCACGAGCATAATCATATCCACACTTGGGCTATCATCACCGACGGCCTTCGTTTTAATAGACTTGAGAAAGGCAAGAGTCTCTTGCGGCGAAATCGTACCAAAATAATAAGGAGTCCATACACAAAGTTTCAAGTCTCTCATCTAAAATTTTACTCCCTCCACATACAAACTTTCAACCCCCATTTCACCCCTTTAAGAGTTTATTTTCTGAAAACCCCTTCTTATTGGTTGTCTACGCTATTAACCTGAATTACAGTAAAAATTTCAACTCTCTAGCCCCAGTAGTTTCGGCTGTGCGTTGATGAGTGAGTGAATGAGTCAGTCAGGACATACGCATTTACGAGTATATAAATAGATGTATGTCGTTTATCTTAGTTTGGTACTGTATCGGTTTGTGTAAGATTCTTCCCAAAAATGTTTACCGAGTGAAACGAAAGTCTCCGTTTCAGCTTCGGTATAAATGCTGACGTATGTCCGGCCGGCGGATAAAGGATTTCCGGATTCCCCACTGTTCTCTACAGGTTGTATTTCTCAACCGTTTCTCGCAAAATTCTGTGAGCAGGTTTGATAAAAAAATGTGTATTTATTAAAAATGTGATTGCTCTTGGCCAGCATCTAGCCAGGGGCAAAGATGAGGGCGACGATGAAGCGAGCTCACCCAGAAGATGCCTATTCACTCGTGCCTTAAAAAGGTCCAGGTTATATGAACTCGGAAATACAGACGACACAGTTCATCGCTTTTTTTTTAATGTTAGGTAAAAGTTTTCCGGAGGTCTACAGCTCACAGATTTACTAGTTTTTTACTTATAATTTACCTTTCAATAGGCCTCTTTATTCAAGACGCATTAAAAAAAGTTTGTTAACACCAACACAATCACATGTCGGGCAAAAGTAGATGAACATTTTAGTACCTTGTCACTTTCACTACTTTGACGCATCCCAACTACTAACATTGTTAAGTTAGGCCGTCAAAGTCCTAAAGTAATCATTTACATTTGTTGTTGACTGTAGTATATTTACTAAGAGGCGAGTAGGCATTTTGAACCCTTAACCCGCTGCTGCCGACTATACCCAGCCAGTGCCCACGAGTGTCGCGTCTCTCGCGGGAAGTCTCCCGAGACCGCGACACGTGCTTTTAGCGTTGCAAATAGATTAGTTTCGGGCGCCAATGTCGCGCAACTACACAGAGTGGGGTTAGAAGGTACTGTACAATCGCGAATACATTTATTATAAGAGAGGTAGCCAATTAAAAACTATATGTAATCAACATAATTTTTAAGAAAGAAAAACACGACTTTTATGAGGGAGGCCGGTAAAAGATTATTATACTAAGATGGTGCACTCTTAGATAGATATACAATAAAATAAAAATGGCTATAATGTATGTTTATAATGGTAGAAGACTAAGTACCCTCAATTCCTCATGGAATCATGAAAAAACCTTGCATGCTTGACAAACAAAACGAAGAGAACAAATCGCCAAACGTGAACTACGCCTCGTTGAAGAGTTCCGTTCTGATCATCATCAGCAGTTCCACTTCATCAAATTTCACTTTTATCAATGAAAATACTTGATTAGTTCGTGAAAATACTAAAATTACTATTTGTGTTCCTTTCACATTTGAGGAGTTCCCTCGATTCCTAATGGATCCCGTCATCAGAACTCGAGCATGACAAAATCAATCGTGAAAATAGAACTTGCTTAACAAACACAGCTAGAAGGACAAATCGCCAAACGTGAACTTTTCGTCGTTGAAGAGTTCTGTTCTGATCATCATCAGCAGTTCCACTTCATCAAATGTCACATTTTTGTATGATAATGCTCGATTTGTTGATAAAAACACAAAAATCACTATATGTTTGCCTTTAAGATTTGAGGAGTTCCCTCAATTCCTCATGGATCCCGTCATCAGAACTCGAGCATGACAAAATCAATCGTGAAAATAGAACTTGCTTAACAAACACAGCTAGAAGGACAAATCGCCAAACGTGAACTTTTCGTCGTTGAAGAGTTCTGTTCTGATCATCATCAGCAGTTCCACTTCATCAAATGTCACATTTTTGTATGATAATGCTCGATTTGTTGATAAAAACACAAAAATCACTATATGTTTGCCTTTAAGATTTGAGGAGTTCCCTCAATTCCTCATGGATCCCATCATCAGAAATCAAGCATGACAAAAATTAATCGTGAAAATAGAAATAGCTTAACAAACACAGCTAGGAGGACAAATCGCCAAACGCGAACTTTTCGTCGTTGAATAGTTCTGTTCTGATCATCATGAGCAGTTCCACTTCATCTAATGTCACATTTTTGGATGAAAATGCTTGACTTGTTGATAAAAACACAAAGATCACTATATGTTTGCCTGAAAGATTTGAGGAATTCCCTCAATTCCTCATGGATCCCATCATCAGAACTGCGTTTTGACAAAAACGGGCCCAACTTGGATATATATACTTACAATCAAAAAAAGAATTTTCCAAATCGGTTAAGAAATGACGGAGTTATGGAGTAACAAACATTGAAAAAAAAAACATACTACCGAATTGATAACCTGATTTTGAAGTCGGTTAACAAGTTATCCTACAAGACTAATCCACCAATAACTTATTCTAAATAGGATATTTTTAATTGTTTAATCAAAAATACTAACTTGCACTCTAAATTGCAAATCAGCATTTTTTAGGTTGTTAGGTCCTTTTTTTTGATGTACCTTTAAATACTCATCATCATCATAAATTTAAGAGCCTTGCTCTTGTCTGTAGTGTAACCACCATTCCGTTCTTCTCTGTGCTATATCTTTGAGTTACTGATACGACTTTAAATACTGGCCATTCTAAATCATACAGCAAAAAATGTTACTGTGTGTGCACATAAGAATCTATAATTGCATCCCTAATGACGTTACAAGTTTGCCATATTATTTGTTCGTCAGTAAATTATATACCTCTTATTAGTGGTTCTATAGCAAGTAAGTATAATAGACTTCGTGATATATGAAAGTTCAATGTTTTGCACCTTCATAGCATGTTGAAGATTAATGAAGTATTTTTTAATTTAAAATTATTTGCATGCTTTTATATAGCAAAATATTTATGTAAATATTTGTTCATCATCATCACCATGTCAGCCGAATGACGCCCACTGCTGGACCTAGGCCTCCCTCAAGACTTCCACAATGACCGGTCCCGCGCCACCCGCATCCAGCGGACACCCGCGACCCTTATCAGGTCATCAGTCCACCGTGTGAGGATCCTGCCCACGCTACGCCTTCCGGTTTCCGGTACGTGGTCGCCACTCGAGAATCTTCCCGCCCCAACGGCCATCGGTTCCACGTGCTATGTGCCCTGCCCACTGCCACTTAAGTTTAGCGAAATATTTGTTACTAAATTATTAAGATAATAACGAATGTCAAAACCGTCTTGTTGTATGAGTGCGAGACGTGGAGAGTCACCAAAGACATCACGCAGTGGACCCAAGTCATCATAAATCGATGCCTGCGACGGATACTCGGAATTCTCTGGCCCGAGAAGATTTCCAATGAAGAACTGTGGACCATCAGTCACGACTGTCACGAGACGCCGGTCGGCTACTAGATCAAATTCCGTAAATGGACTTGGATTTGGTACGAGTACACCGTAAGAAGAGTTCCCGACCACATCCCTAGACAAGCTCTGGAATGGACTCTAACATGTCTAACCTGGCCCGAGGCGAAGCGAGCAGCCCAAGATAGGACGCAATGGTGAAGTACTGTGGACGCCCTCTGCCCCAGCTAGTGATTACAGGAACTTAAGTAAAGTAAGTCAAATTATTATATCCATCACTCACAAAATTTCCATCACGTATGTTTTCAATAAACATAATAAACAGGATATTTAAAACATTACAACTAAATTAAAATAAAAAAAGGTTACCAAGATCAGAGTATTTGAGTGAGGACCAAACCATTTAATTAATTCCGATGTGACACGAAAGTCACCGACATAAATTGTATGACAAACGTACGTTCATATACTGGGTGGAACAGAACGATGGACTTTCATGTACATAGGGAATAGGTGAGCCTTGCTCCTTTTGTCAGATAAAATAAATATTGGTAACCGTTTTCGCGTTATAGTTTTGTTAACAATTAAAACAACAGCATGTTTCAACCCTATCTTATAAGGAAGCTAGTGACATGTGGCACTTCAAAATATAAATACTTGTTAAGACAATAGGGTTGTTACTAATATTAAAAACCCTTATTTTAATGATTATATTTTCTTTCTAACACAACACAAGTAGGGTGTTCTAATGATTACAAGTCGATTGTACATCATGATGACAACATACTTTCAGGAAAGTTCGCGGCATGGTTCCTCTCCGTATATAATAAATTGTAGATGAGTTCGAAGTCTTAAAGATGGTTCAAAAATTTGGTCCATGCCCGTTTCTCTCAAATGAAAGTATATCAGTATATCATCCGGGATCGCGTTATAATGTAAATATTGCAGGTAGTTTTGGGAGACTTCTGGATTTGTTCCTGTAATATCAAACAATCCGGCAACAAGCACAATAATCTGGCAGTTTCAACGATACGGCATATGGGGAAAAATTCAGGTTCCCAATTACCGAGTGCCTACTGCACGTACTTCTGGGGTTCTAGAAGAGCTCAACATGGAAACCCGCGTCTCTCAGCAGGTACATGATGGTTGCCACTTTATCACTTATCGTAGTAGAAAAGACACCCGTCACTCTCGCACTCGCATATTTGTCACTCTTGTCAGAGCGTGACAAATATCTTATGCACGACGATAAGTTTTAAAATGGCAACCATCATTACAAGCCTTCAGGAGGATTAATAGTTTCTTCGGGCAGTTGGACCGACGTGAGCATGACTACCCATACTGTTTCAAGTGTACTGTTCCATAGTGTTATATTAAATACGTATGAAGAACATTTTGCAACGACTTGGTGATATCATTATATTACTGTTATGTTGTAAGTTAAATAAATAAATAAATTGTAAATAAATAAGTGTCAAATAGCATCAGAGCATCACGTCAGATAAGTTACTCGTAAATCCGATTTAAGGGTCTCCTCGCTCCCGATGACCTCCGATCTGTAACTCTCCGCTTCTTATGCTTTTAGTACGCATATGTATGTATACAACAATGAGATTTACCGAAATAGTATCCTATATTTACTTCACAACTTCCTTCGAGATTTATGCCATCAATGGCCTTTGGCCATAACCAGTTTTTTGGACGTATCTTTTATGAAAATTAGCTACTAATAAAAATCTCTCTTGCGTAACTTGCGTTGTTAGAGACTTCAACAAGGAACAACTGTTCCTTGTGTAGATTTCATCATGCATATAAGTGCATAAAGAATATCATAATCGTTATCATATCAGCCGAAAGACGTCCACTGCGGGACATAGGCATCCAAAGAGTGCTATAATAACCGAGGGAGTCGGCTGGATGCGGGTTATGCAGGTCCGGTCATTGTTGCACTATTTTGGGGCGGCCTGTAAAAAACATAGTAATATCGAAAAACAACACATAAAAAATTAAGTTTTCATTTTTTTTATAATTCTGTTCTTGCCAATGTAGACAAAGAACTGAAGAATCGATAATTGTTTGTGCGATAAATATATCTAAAGTTATGACGGAGGAATATCAACTCATATCTCGTCAAAAATCGATAACGAGCACTTGGCGCCCCTTAAGTTACTTTCTTCTCAAAAATAGCCAATGCCTTAAAAACTGCGCAAAACAACTTCATTAGTCTGGCAACTCCCAGATCAACACGCAATCTGGCAGTGTTGCCAGAGCAAACTTTATAATCCAAGCAGAACGCCCGGGGCGTGTTTGAGCCAAAAATAAAAACAACATTTGCCCAGGCCGTGGAGAGAGCAATAAAAAATTAATTACATTTTTAATCTAACAAGTGTGATGTTGTGTTGCTGGATGTGGCAACACTATTTTTATTTACTTATAGTTAGTTGGGACATAAAAATATCCCATGAAAAACATAAATGTAAAAAAATACAAGTTCGTAAGCAGTTAGGTTACGTTAATTATTTATACAAAAAAAAACGACTCCAATTTTGTACTTCTCTATGCCACAGTTTGCGGTTTCCGTGAGTCTGTACTTGGTAACTTGTACCTACAGAAAATACCGAAATCGTCATATGCGTGCCTATCAAATTCAAGGAGTTCCCTCGATTCCTCCTAGATCCCATCATCAGACCTTCACCAAATTTACATGGGACCAACTTGGATGTACCTGCTTTGAAACAAAAAAAATCACAATCGGCCAACGTGGTCAATAGTTATCGGAGAACATACATACATAAAAAAAACAAACATACAGACGAACTGAGAACCTCCTTCCTTCTACTGAACTCGGTTAATAAAAGTAGTTAGATCTAACTGGAAACCAAGTTATTTCGAAACTCCTTAGACAGTTCCTCCTCTTGCCCTCCTCCTGTCATGCATAACGTTCCTCAATTGCATAATGTTTTTGTGTATGATGGCACGACACTTTGGGTGTTTATGCAAATATTTGTATTCCATATCTTTCTTTAATATCGCAAAACAAGGGAGGCGAACACGACACACCAATATATTATTTGATACTCAATAGTGCGACGTGGCAGCTTTTTAGCCACCAATTTTAATCTCTGAGCCTTTCCCCTTTATTGATTTGCGAACATGGCTGACACACTCCCGTGTGTCTAGATTTAAATCTAATAAATATATTACAACATCTTCCATTCATGCAACAAACTTGTTTTACAGTGGCGATGCAGCATTTGAGGCCCCTGAAGTTTTTAAACTTTTTTTCCGGAAGGAATCTGATGGTTTTGGATTCCTTGAGCCCTTCCCTGCATCCCTAGCTTTTGTTTTAGTCAGTTAAAAAAACAAAAAAAAATATTGGGGGACAATCTTACACAAATCGACCTAGTCCCAAACTAAGCAAAGCTTGTACTATGGGTACTAGACGACGACATTCATACTTATATAGATAAATACATAGAAAACATCCAAGACCCAAGAACAAATATGCGTGAAAAATGCACAAATAAATGCCCTGGCCGGGATTCGAACCCGGGACCTCTAGCTGCATCCTCTAGTTGCATGGATAATGAGATGTTGTTGATACAATTCGGTCAATCCAATTTTTTTTTAAGTATTCCACTGTGGTGAGCAGAAACATTATTTTTTTAAAATGGGATTGCTCTTGGCCAGCATTCTGCCAAGGGGCAAAGATGAGGCCGACGACGAAGCGAGCTCACCCAGAAGATGCCTATTCACTCGTGCCTTAAAAAGGTCTGATCCTGAGACTTGGATGTTTTCTATATATTTAAAATAAAATAATAAATAAATATTGGGGGACAATCTTACACAAATCGACTTAGCCCCAAACTAAGCAAAGCTTGTACTATGGGTACTAAGCGACGATACACATACTTATTTAGATAAATACATACTTAAATACATAGAGAACATCCAAGACCCAAGAACAAAATCCGTGCTAAATGCACAAATAATGCCCTGGCCGGGATTCGAACCCGGGACCTCTAGCTCCAGAGGCAGTGTCACTACCAACTAGGCTAAACAGGTCGTCATTTAAGTATATATCTATTAAATATATCGTCGTCTAGTACCCATTACACAAGCTTTATTGAGCTTAACGATGGGACTAGTTCGATTTGTAAAAATTGTCTCCTAATATATAATAATAATAATAATATTGGGGGACAATCTTACACAAATCGACCTAGTTCCAAACTAAGCAAAGCTTGTACTATGGGTACTAGACGACGATATACATACTTATATAGATAAACACATACTTAAATACATAGAAAACATCCAAGACCCAAGAACAAATATCCGTGAAAAATGCACAATTAAATGCCCTGGCCGGGATTCGAACCCGGGACCTCTAGCTTCGGAGGCAGAGTCACTACCAACTAGGCTAAACAGGTCGTCATATATTTAATATGTATGTATGTATAATAGTCTCATCCAGCTCTCTACATCTGTTCCGCACTCGCCCGCGGCGCCCGAGCGGCCCTAATGTGATTTTTAAAGACCATAGGATACCGATTAGATGTGTGGCCTGGGGATTCCATACCTTTGCTGTGGGGCAAGTTTACTAGCTTTCCTTACTTAATTAGCTTGTTTAAGAAGCAGGGGGTCAATTTTGCGTACTGAAGGCGGGTTGCGCCAACAGTATCCGGCGCTAAATATTGAACATCGGTCATTGGAAAGAGACTCGGCTAATTTCGGGTTCGTACATCGTTGTCACACACTATAAACTCAGGGATTATACGAGGTTTATGCCATTATAAACTCAGTTCATTGAAATATGCTTCGCTGAAAATGCCAATTTCAACTAGCACTTGAGACCGAACGGTTCTTTTAAAAAAATAATCTAAATATAGATATTTGTAGAGAATTTTAAGAGTTTTAAGTTCTGTAAACAGGCGATTTATTAAAAGTTAATAGTTTCAATACTTTAAGCAAAAATCTAAAAAAGGCAGAAATTTTCACTTTTGTGCGATTTTGACAATGTTTTATCACGAGATTTTGTTAGCAAACCTCAGATTCGGATTCAGCGTCCCAAAATACTTATGAATGGAAGAAATCAGAACCACCCCAAAACTTTTCTAGTGAAAACACGATTTCACTGGATCAGTTTGTCAGTCGTTGAACAGGTGCACTAGAGTTTTTTTTAAGCTTTATATTTTGAACCAATGACCCCGTGAGGGATACGGGAGAATATTCGATTCTTAGAACTATTATGAAACTGTAACTTGATATTTGTATCACTGTGAAATTTAGACTTTTACGAGTAGTAAAAAAAAAATTAAAAAAATGTACTAAGACATAATTAGTTCCTTAACTATGTATTTTTTTTGCAATTCATCCAAAAATAATAATTTTATGTGAGAGTCACGGTTTGAGTAACCACATGCCTCTACAAAGTGAGTAGTGGTATTTTGTGGGTCTGTTTAGCCCAGTTGGTAGTATCACTGCCATTGCCACTGAAGCTAGAGATCCCGGGTTTGGATCCCGGTAAGGGCATTTGTTTCTGTGGTAAGCAGAGACATTGGTTCCTGAGACTCGACAACGATATATCTATTATTATGACTGCGGTATTCTGTAAGTTGGATGTGCTTCCCCAGTTGGGCAGCTCCAAATATGAGCTATTTCGCTGTGCCCCACTTCACTGGCTTTGGTGAAAAACCATCCGACTGATCCTTGATTCTAATCTCAAAATTATAGAGGTAACATAGTATTGCATAATGACTTTTATATACATTTATAGCATATCATAACTTCCCTGTTAACTATGTTCAGAAATGATAAGCAAATGCCTATATTAAGAAACCTGTAACTGTGGTTGCATCTTAATGTTTACATTAAAGTATCAATAAGCGATATTTTAATTAACCATAATCAAATTCTAATTTCCAACATCTTATTCTTAAAAAATAATAATATTTGGAGTATTTCTCGGTTGTAGTCCCATTTCTACAAATAAGTCAATAGTACTATTAACTTGAAAATGCAGCCATATCTATGCTAATTGTAGAAAACTTATGACATGCATATAGATAAAATTATGTATGCGGCTGTACACAATTAGGTGTATGTATTAAAACACTCGTGTGATCTTATCATGAAACTCACCTTCAGTGCGGTTCATAAACTCGTATTTAATGCCTTTCATTATATAACAGTGACATATAAACTACTAATAGATATATTATGGATGGTAATCTCTTTTCAACCCGATTCATTAGAAAGAGACATTGGAGTATCTTATTCTTTTGTTTCTCGTTAAAAATAGCGCTAATCTGTCTAATAGGCCACCTTTAAAAAAGCATAAATAAGTATAATAATCAGGCCATTCATATGATAAACCAGCACTCAATATAAAAAGCATTATCCTTTTAAAAACCTGCTCACTTTGCGCGTAACAAGATCCCGTCGAAACGTCACAGCCCTAACCAGATATGGTACAAGACGAAATTGAATTAGGGTAGATTTGACCCGGTGGTAGCCCTAGCGTTATAACCGCCCGCAACCAAATTTACACCTTAAAATTCTCTCAGATAAAGTCCATTTTTAATTGCAGTTATTTTGGAATAGCGTGCAAATAATATTGGACTTTATTTTTGACCCTATAAGGTAGGGTTTTGTTTGTAAGTAGGATTTGGTATTAGGGGTGACCATCAATATATATTTGCGTCTAATAGCAAAAAACCAACAGATGTAGACATTTCACGGGTATAATACTGTACTTAGCAGGATTTATGGACTTTGATCTCTCTGTTTTGGCAGGTGGGGGAGTTAATGCGTGTATGTTCGTCTGTCGTCAAAACTGGTTGGCAAAGCTTATTAAGTGCTTAGGGGCCATATTTGTGCCGCTCGTGGCAAACAAGCATACGGCTCAAGGGGCTGCTGTGACACTTGAAGATGAGTAACACAAGCTTGTTTTGACGTGTGTTGTGGGACTAATGGAACCAGACACAATGCGTTCCCTGGGAACTCTGGCGACCTTACTCACCATGAACACTACACTACGACAGTGGTAAACAAACGTACAACCTGCCTAATCGTGAGCAGATACCGTAGCTTAATTGAAGCTTGAAACTCCAGAACAAACTCAAGCGCTTGGGAGCTCTGGCGACCTTCGTCACCAGTTACCAAGATTACACAACAACCAAATACCCACAGAGTAAGTATAGTCATGTTATTAAGCCTGCGGTCTTCTGTAAGGTGGAAACTTTCCCATTTGTATCCTCCGCTGAGATTCCGCTGAGCTTTACCACTCAAACAATATAAGTGTTGATTGTTTACAATGGAATGATATGTCAGCTCACCTTTTTCCATCATTGCTCCGTTCTCTAAAAAGAAAAAATAATGACTAAAATACAAACATAATAAATAAGTATAATATAATAAAACCAGGACAATACAATACGCATTAAAAGCGATATAATCAACTAACAATGACCGGCAAAATAATGATTAGCAACCCCCCGACAAGGAACAATAAAATTAAACAAACATTTCGGGGGCAACCCCGACAAATGAGGCAGCAAACCGAATACAAAGTAACTGTTAAAACAAACATCAAACAAAATTCACCTCTATTCTCAACGTGTTAAAGACGCGGGCCTATTTCACCCACGTTTTATCAACGTTGTTGACGTCGTGTAGACAGCCAATGTGAATTCAACTTAAAGACGTCGGTTTATGGTTTAGTTTCGCTTGGATGGAAATGAAGTTAACGCTAGGGTTGACGGATGCTGGAAACTGTGGGGCGTGTGTCGATTACCAAGTATTATACGTTACTGTTCGGATGAAGTTAAGTGGGTAGGGGTTATAGCTTGATCTATGGAATGTAATTATTATTTATTTGTCCAATTTTCTTGGATAAAGCATTAGTATTGTCACCTGTGCTGGTTCATTCGCGTATTTAAACAGCTTTTACCAGTTAATTAATGTGAACCCACGTGAAATTTTGTTTGTTTTCGGAATTAATCACTCAAAAAGAAAAAAAAATGGTGTCCCCGTCTAACTTTAGAAAAAAGTTACGCAGTTTTTGAATTATCGTAAAAAGTCTTCCCGTATGACACGATTCATTTATATGCACCATTGTGGAGGGGAAAGTAGAAGGCAAGAGAGGAAGACCGAGAATAAGCTACATGAAGCAAATAAAAGAGAAAATGCATGTGCTCGTTATTGTTTTTTTATCCCGCCTAGAACACATGTCACACCCTATATAATTAGGTCTCACTGGCTCAAAATGGAAGCCAGACGTAAGTTACATTTGGCAACATTATTATTCGGAGTACTGAAGACGGAGAAGCCCAGCTATCTTTATAAAAAACTTACATGGCTCAAAGATACTTGTAAATATGAATGTAGAGGCTCTTCATATCGTCTTACAATGGCCCGTCACGGTACTGCTGCCTTTCGTGGTAGTTTCAGATACGCTGCCACTAAGTGTTGGAACAATCTGCCTCCACCCATTCGTAGTTCTAAAACGATGGGAAGTTTTAGGCATAATTATAAAATAATACTTCTTTCCGAGCAAAAAGCTTAACACAGCTGAGCAGCGTATCTGTGTTAGATTCGGAGTTATAAGTTCCTTTTTTTTTTTTTTTTCTCTCCTTGTTCCACATATGTTGTTCTAAGCATATTGTTAAAATTAGTACACTATTATTATTATTTTGTCATGTTATGTTTTAATTTGTGTGGTTTAGTTGTTAATTTGTTTCGTAGCACTTTATAATTGTTTTTTTTTTTTTTTTTTTACACATATTGTTCTGTGCGAGTGGTTGGATGTCACCCACAGGGATCAGGCTGAAAATCAGCGCTGCAGCCGCCAGGCTGTAGCATCATGCTGAGCCTGATCCTTTTTGCTGGCACACAACTTTTTTTTTTTCTTCATTTATTATTCTTGTATTGTGTGCCTGATGCAAATAAATAATTTCTATTCTATTCTATTCTATTCTAAAATAGCAGTCGTGCCGACAAAGAAACCAAGGATATGGCTATGAACAGGATAAGGTGGAGAGAACTGCATGCTTCATCGGCTACACCGACAAGAGTTTTACTCTTAATTAAGTGACGGATGAGAGAAGAGTGCACGCAGCTGAGATGAGGATGCTAAGATTGATGTGTGGAGTGACGAGGCAAGATCGGATTAGAAATGAGTACATATATAAGGGTAGTTTGAAAGTGGCACCCGTGACGTAGAAAATGAGAAGCAGTAGGCTAGCACGGTATGGGCATGTAATGAGGAGGGATGAGTGTCATATTGATAAAATAATGTTAGGGTTGAATGTCGAAGGACGAAGAGCGATTGGAAGGCCCAAAAAGCGATGGATGGATTCTGTGATATGAGAAAGAAAGGAGTAAGTGCTGAAGTGACGAATAATAGAGACGAATGGAAGAAGAAAACATGTTGCGCCGACCCTGCATAAGCGGAATGAGGGCAGGGAGATGATGATGACGTTCATTGGACAACTACAGAACCCTACATTGAGCATGGCCCGACATGCTCTGTACCGATTTTTACTTTATTTTAAACAGGGATTTACTCGTGGGATGTTTCCAAGTTTTGGACAATTGTACCGCCATTTTACTTATAAGACCGGGCCAAAAAGAAAAATAGTAGTACGTGGTGTCAGGGTTTCTATCCAGCTGCTATGTGAATAGGTACACCTAAGTGCATTTTGCTAGATTACGTTACGCCCCAAGTTAAAGCATGGAACGTTTTGCACAAAATTGTTTTGTGGCCGATTGATCCTTTTTAGGGTTCCGTACCCAAAGGGTAAAAACGGGACCCTATTACTAAGACTTCGCTGTCCGTCCGTCTGTCACCAGGCTGTATCTCAAGAACCGTAATGGCTAGACAGTTTAAATTTTCACAGATTGTGTATTTCTGTTGCCGCTATAACTACAAATACTAAAAACAAAATAATAATAATAATTAAGGGGGGCTCCCATACAAAAAACGTGTTATATTAGCCCTTTTTCATGGCTGCCACTCGCCGAGCTTGATCTCCAGAACCGTAATAGCTAGACAGTTGAAATTTGCACAGATTATGTATTTTTATTGTGGCTACATCAACAAATACTCAAATCAAAATAATAATAATAATTAAGGGGGGCTCCCATACAACAGAGTAGTTGTTGGCGTTTTTTGCTCTATCTCATGAACCGTAATAGCAAGGAGGTTAAAATTTTCACAGATGTTGTATTTTTAATGCCACAATAATAACAAATACTAAAATTAATGGCACCAGCTTTTAGCCTTTTTCTGGTACGGAAACCTTCGTGCGCGAGTCCGACTCACACTTGGCCGGTATTTTATTTATCAACCATCACGGCAAACCAGGGCTCGGAACCGGAATTGAAAAACCGTTATAATATTGCTCGTGAGCCGTTACTAATCCGTTCTTTTTAACGGTTTAACGAACAATGACGTTTTATGAAAGGAATAATTTGTCGTTTCATTAAACGTTAGGTTATCAGTATATAAAAAGAATGAAATTGAAACGTTCCGGTATACCTCATTAAACCTGTAAGCGCGCGGCGCGGACGATGTTATATTCCTGCCAGTGCGACACAATTAAATTCGAGTGATATTACTTTTTAAGCCATCCGTTTCCAGAAAGGAAGTCAATATTATATGTATATTAATCGTATGACATTAATTTTTCGAACCGTGTGGTCTTCGAGAAGACAGTACGGTTGCCAGTTTCTGTTGCACTTTTAGCACCACCCAGGGGTCTCGTGTAGGGTGTGCGCCGCCCTGCGGACGTGGTGCAACTTCGATCCCCGTTGTCAAGTGAGTGGGCAACTTGACTGTTAGAAGTTCTCAAGCCGCCCGAAGGCCTCTAACTTGGATTAAAGACTGCTGTCATAGACAACAGCCGGGATCAACGGCTTATCGTGCCTTCCAAAGCACGGAAGCGCTCAGTTAGTAACCTCTCAAAGCGGTCAGCCATCCAAGAACTGACCTTTTTTTGTACCCAGGGAAAATCTTCGAAAGATTCCACCACGCCACGGGGCGACGCGGTGGATACGAGTATGTGAGATTCTTACTCACTAAAAAACCTGGGGTGTTCGTCGCTCTACCTGTCGGCGGGGCCACGGGGACGCTTGAGCACACTTCCGCGGTCCAAGAACTGACCTGGGCCCACGTTGCTTAACCTCACATTGAGCACTCCTAAAGAAGTCAATTTTATATGTAATTGAGAAAGAATAGAATCATTACATCTATTTAAACTAAAAACGGTTAATTACGTTCGACAGAAAGAAAATCCACTAAAAACGGTTTTTCATAAACCGATATAAATACCGTTAACCGAAACCAAAAACGCTATTTATTTCGGTTGAGGTCAATACCTGACCTAAGAGGGCTTGTATTTTTTTAAACCCGCTTTGGGGCGTAGCTCGTACCACAATGCATCCCAGTGCCATCCGTCAGCCGTTCGCCGTAAATAATAGCCGCTATCTAGCTTTATTTATACCCACATTATGGAATCACTGGTGCTGTACCCCGCCTATTGGACTAAACTTCATTCGGGAAATGATTTGTAGTGTTTAGAACGGTATACAAGGTGAGCCCTGTAACAGGAGCAAATATTAGGTTGGAAGGAAAGTAATGAGCGTTTTTTTTGGAATTTCTATTTTTTTCTAGAAACAGTATAGAATTTTCCAGAACTATATTGTATGATGTGGAAGGGGTAAGCTATATAATTACGCGTCAGACGCGGTTGCACATTTAGTTATTCTTAAAAAAATGGAAGCGACAAGAGAGCACGTACGTCACTGTCTTTTATACGAGTTTCGTTTGGGTCATTCAGCAGCTATAGCTGCTCGAAACATACGCAGTGCAGAAGGAGAAAACGCGGTCTCTGATGCGACAGCAAGACGTTGGTTTGAAAGATTTAGAAATAATAACTATGATTTAAAAGATTCGCCTCGAAGTGGACGACCAGTTGAGATCGACGTAGATCGCTTAAAAGAAATAGTTCATGATTTGCCTAAACGTTGGCAATGGGTTGTAGATAACAACGGTCTGTATTATGAACAAGAATAAACCTTTATAACAAAAATATTTTTCAAAATATTGTTTTTTATTTATGACGCTCATTACTTTCCTTCCAACCTAATATTAAAAAGGAGCGTGTCCAAATATTTTTACGAGCTGTTGTCTTCGTCCGCGTATTCGCTCCAGTTGGTCGCAGCGTGATGTTATATAGCCGAAAGCCTTCCTCGATATATGGACTTACAAAACAAAAGCGCTCGTGGCCCAGCGGCACCCGCCTACCACGTGCGGTATGCGAGGTTAAGCAATGTGGGCGCAGGTCAGTTTTTGGATGGGTGACCGCTTTGAGTGGTTACTAACTGAGCGCTCTCGTGCTTTGGAAGGAACGTTAAGCCGTTGATCCCGGCTGCTGTCTACGACACCAGTCCTTAAGCCAAGTTAGAGGCCTTCGGGCGGCTTGAGAACTTCTAACAGTCAATTTGCCCACTCACTTGACAAAGGGGGGTCGAAGTTGCACCACGTCCGTAGGGAGTACCCACCGTTACCCTACACGTGACCCCTGGGTGGTGCTAAAAGTGCAAAAAAAACTGGCAACCGTACTTGTCTTCTCGAAGATCTCACGGTTCGTAAGTAAATGCCATACGATCAAATTAAATACACAAAATAAAAATATGTTTTCAATTCGAAGCAGTAGTTCCCGAGATTAGCGCGTTCAAACAAACAAACAAACTCTTCAGCTTTATAATATTAAGTATAGATTTCTATTGGGTGAAATTTTGATCTAAAGTTATTACCTTCAAGTAATGTATCTTGATACCACGAGATTATAGCGCTTCACCACCAGTCAATGCAGGTTTAAGGTATTTAATATCAAGTTATGAGTCATAATTGTTATTGCATTTTTGTTTTCAAGTGTAAAATACAAATACGTATTTCTTTTCCTAATATAAATTGAAATTAATATCACTTCAGAAAAGGAATAAAATAAAATACACGTTAGCTATCTTAGAAGAAGAAAAATAAGATTTATTTTTTCAACTATAATTGCTTTTTTGTTCCTGTTACAAGGCCTACCCTGTATAGGAGGCCTTAAATTTTTTTAAATGTAATGGTTTAGATACGGAATCATTTTTTCCGAAGCTGAAACAGAGACCCTCGTTTCACTCGGTCAATTACGCCGCATCAGTCCTTTACTAAATATGAACTCGTTGGATAGATAGGAGCTATAAACAAAAAGATAAAAGCAGATTCGTATCCCATACCAAGACTGGATGATTTATTAGCATGCATGGGAGGAGCTCCGAATTGCTAAACTTAAGTGGCAGTGGGCGGGGCACATAGCACGTAGAACCGATGGCCGTTGGGGCGGAAAGGTTCTCGAGTGGCGACCACGTACCGGAAGGCGTAGCGTGGGCAGGCCCCCCCAACGGTGGACCGATGACCTGGTGAAGGTCGCGGGTGTCCGCTGGATGCGGGTGGCGCAGGACCGGTCATTGTGGAAGTCTTTGGGGGAGGCCTATGTCCAGCAGTGGACGTCTTTCGGCTGACATGATGATGATGATGGGTGAAGCACAATATTTTGCGGACCTTGACATGAATTCAGGGTATTGGCCATTGATCTTAAGCGAAGGCAAAGAAATGTTACCATTCACGAGTAATTACGGATTATATTCCTATAAAAAAAAACCATTCTGATTGCAAATAAGCCAAGCCTTCCAGCGAGTAATGGACAAAGTTAAGACTACGCAGTACGTTCGGTTCTCCATACAAACGTATTTATGCTCTCATTTTAAAACGCCAGGCTAGAATAACATGAAACTTTGTATACACAATGGGATCCGGCATATCTAGGTCGGATCATAGTTTCTGTTGCTTGAAATTATAATGGAGAAAAAATACGGCGACTATTAAGGTTTTCATACAAGCCGTAAAAAACTCAAAAAGCCGCTGTATTTTTTTCTTTTACAATTTCTAGCAACATAAACTATGATCTGACCTAGATATGCCGGATCCCATTGTGTATACAAATTTTCATGTTATTCTAGCATGGCGTTTTAAAATGAGAGCATAAATACGTTTGTATGGAGAACCGATCCACACCGATCGTACTGCGCCCTCTTAAGTAAAGGGCTGAAATATAAAAACCTAATCTTATATGTTGGTAATATAGTTGTTTTTGGTAAAACCTTTCAGGTATACCTTGATGCATTACTATAAGTATTTGCAAGTTCGCATGAGGCGAATCTTTAAAGCCCTAAATGTAAGAAATAACGGTAGTAGGTCACACAATATCGGCAGAAGGAATTGGGCCTAATAGAAATAAAGTAAAGGCAATGAAAGAGAAGCTGCCGAAAAATCTAAAGGAATTGAGAGCTGTTATCGGTATGTTTTCGTATAATGATTTGCAGATATAGCCTTCACACTCACGTCATTAACAAGAAAGAATAGAAAATTTGATTAGTCAGAGGAAGCACGACGCTCGTTCGAAGAATTATAGAAGCGAATTTGTGGGGCACCGATACTAACTCATTTTTCCTCGCTTGTACTCGTACTGCTAATAATATGTATTTCCGACCGGTGAGATCTTCGAGAAGACAAGTACGGTTGCCGTTTTGTTGCACTTTTAGCACCACCCAGGGTTCACGTGTAGGGTAACGGTGGGTACTCCCTACGGACATGATGCAACTTCGACCCCCCTTGTCAAGTGAGTGGGCAACTTGACTGTTAGAAGTTCTCAAGCCGCCAGATGATGAAAAACGGCCTTTAGAGTTAACGTGGATTTAAGAAAAATTTAATGTCAAGTATGTCAATTCGGAATTTGAATGATACGCACGTCAACATTGTTTAATTGTTAAGGATTTTTTATACTAACTCATCATCCTCCTAGCGTTATTCCCAGTACAGTTGCATCCTGAAGGATGCCTGGGGTCCGCTACCTAATCCCAAGAATTGGCGTAGGCACTAGTTTTTACGGAAGCGACTGCCATCTGACCTTCCAACCGGAGGGGGAAACTAGAACTTAATGGGATTAGGCTTGTCAAGTGAGTGGACAACTTGACTGTTAGAGGTTCTCAAGCCGCCCGGAGGCCTCTAACTTGGCTTAACGTCTGCTATCATAGACAGCAACCGGGATCAACGACTTAACGTGCCTTCCAAAGCACGGGAGCGCTCAGTTAGTAACCACTCAAAGCGGTCACCCATCCAACGACCGACTTAGCCCGTCATTGCTTAACCTCGCATACCGCACGCGGTACGCGGGCGCCGCTGGGCCACGAACGCTTTTATACTTCACTAGGGGTGTTAATTAACGAAAATGAATTCTTGAATATCCTCCAAATGGTACGAATTGGGTATTAGTATCTTAGAGAAGTTTACTTCATTTCATCTTAGGATTGTACCGTCGAAATGAATGGAATTCAATAAAAACATCCTACATGTAAGATGCAAAAAGGAGCAGGCCTGTCGTGGAAAAGAGCATTTTTCAGCTACAAGGACCCTAAATCCTACGAATTTTACTGGCCGCCGTTCGGACTAAGTTCGCACCTTTGGGGGGCCGTCCAAAGACAATTGCTCAAGCCTCGGCCGACGGGTTTACTCGCCAACTTCAGCGAAATTACGTCATAAAGCGTAGTAATGGCGGAAAGAAACGATAACACCCGCGGGCCGGATGACGTACAAACGGACTGGTACACCTACATAATATTATTTGTGATATTGCTCTCATTAACAGTCACATAATATCGGCGTCTTGACAGTCAGGTTACATCGTTGTCATGATAGTCAGGTTACGTCACTGTTATGACTGACATGTTATATCGCTGTCATGACAGTCAGGTTATAACTTATAACGGTGTCATGATAAATCAGATTATATCGATGTCAAGACAGCTGGTTTATATTTCTCGGTCATGACAGTCGGGTGATATCACTGCCATGATTAAATATTATGTAGTTAAAATCAGTCAGGTTAAATCGATGTCATGACTTCAGGTTATATCGCTGTCACGACTGACATGTTATATCGTTGTAATGACAGTCAGGTTATAACTTATAACGGTGTCATGATAAATCAGATTATATCGATGTCAAGACAGTTGGTTTATATTTCTCTGTCATGACAGTCGGGTGATATCAGTGTCATGATTAAATATTATGTAGTTAAAATCAGTCAGGTTAAATCGATGTCATGACTTCAGGTTATATCGCTGTCACGACAGTCAGGTTATATCGCTGTCACGACAGTCAGGTTATATCACTGTCACGACAGTCAAGTTATATCGCTGTCACGGCAGTCAGGTTATATCGCTGTCACGACAGTCAGGTTATATCGCTGTCACGACAGGCAGGTTATATCGCTGTCACGACAGGCAGGTTATATCGCTGTCACGACAGGCAGGTTATATCGCTGTCACGACAGTCAGGTTATATCACTGTCACGGCAGTCAGGTTATATCGCTCTTATGGCAGTCAGTTTTTTGGCTGTCATGACAGTCAGGTTATATAGCTATCATGACAGTCAGGTTATATAGCTATCATGATAGCCAGTTAATATACAGGGTGGACAAGTTAAACCGTATACACTTTAATTCTGACACGCGGAAAAAAAAATTATAAATATTATTTGTGACGATAAATTATCATCATCATCATTCAGCCGAATGACGTCCACTGCTGGACATAGGCCTCCCCCAAAGACTTCCACAATGACCGGTCCTGCGCATCTAGCGGACACCGGCGACCCTTACCAGGTCATCAGTCCACCGTGTGGGGGGCCTGCCCACGCTACGCCTCCCGGTACGTGGTCGCCACTCGAGAAACTTTCCGCCCCAACGGCCATCGGTTCTGCGTGCTATGTGCCCCGCCCACTGCCACTTAAGTTTAGCGATTCGAAGGGCTATATCGGTCACTTTGGTTCTTCAATTAGGCAACATTTGCATGTCCACACGAACGCTCTTCGGGGATTACTTTATTCGACAATTTTATTAAGAATTGATAAAAATAAACAAAAAGAGTAATGCTGTTCTTTTCGTGCACTGTGACTGTCACAATTCAGCCTTGTGACGTCATATAGACGGTGGTAGGCTTTCCTCACATTTTCATGAATGTCTGTAAAGCTATAAAAATATTAAAAATATGGGTTTTTTATTAACAAATTAAAGAACCAAGCGCTAGTTCGAACCAAGCGCTTTGCATCTTCTTTTATAATGCGCACTTCTAAGGTTTGGAATTCTCTGCCGGCGTCTGTATTTCCGAGCTCATATAACCTGGACCTTTTTAAGGCACGAGTGAATAGGCATCTTCTGGGTGAGCTCGCTTCATCGTCGGCCTCATCTTTGCCCCCTGGCTAGATGCTGGCCAAGAGCAATCCCATTTTTAATAAAAAAAAAAAAAAAAAGAAATTAATTATGATTTCGTACTCCTTGGAAATTTTGACAATTGTTGTCTTTGTCAAATGTTGTCAATTGTTTTCTGATCTGCAGTGTGTCAACTTAAACCTACTTTTCATACTAAGATTGACATTTAAATCAATCTTACGAACGTTGAACACATTACGTATCCACCCCGCGGGCCAGTATCGTTTCAAATTTAAAAAAAAACATGAGATCTTTTCAAGAGTGAAATAATTCCGCGATACAGTACAGTTGTGTGGCTGCCGGTTTGGACCCAACATAGCGGCAGGACTTAATCTTATAAATAAATAATTGCTAACAAAATCTGAGCTACCGGTCCCCCGTTTACGGCCGACACACTAACAGTTTTATGTTTACTTTTTTAATCAAATCATTATATATTTCCACGTTTTGCGAGGAGTTTTGAGTTTGAGTTTTTTTCGCAAAGGCGTGAATGAATTTCGCACAGCTTTTTCGAGGCTTGCATGGTATTTTTTTAATGCTAAGGCGGTGGCAAACAAACGTTCGGCTGCCTGGTAAGCAGACATTACTGAGCGAAGCGAAGCTCATTCTTACGCGACAGATCTAGTTGTGTCGTTTGACCGATCACGCTCACATTTTGCACGACAGATGACATCATGATTCATGACAATCATGACATACCACGGAGGAATAGCGAGATGTCGTTCCGCTGTGCCTTACCTCTCTTACATGGCCGTTTTTTAGGGTTCCGTAGTCAACTAGAAACCCTTATAGTTTCGCCATGTCCGTCTGTCTGTCTGTCTGTCCGACGCTTTGCTCTGTTATTGTTAGTGCTAGACAGCTGCAATTTGGCATGGATATATAAAACTGACAGTGGTAAAATAAAATTATACCTCCCCTACACGTGAAGTGGGGATGAAAATATTTTTTGCTTCAACCCTGTATGGGGTATCGTTGGATAGGTCTTTCGATATGAATAGAGGTCTTCATCAAACATTTTCTGATAAGCTCTAACTTTTGAACTATGGGTCCAAGAATATGAAAAACATCATGACAAATAAAACTTAATTTTCATTTATTTATTTATAATTGTTCTCTTGTGGACTTACAGTTGCCCAAAGCGTCCACAAGACAGATATTATACAAAGGTTTCCTAGGGACTAAACGCTAATTACTACACTTATAATTATTATATTTAAATATTATCTATATCAACATACTACAGATAGCAGAGACTATTTGCAAAACGAATAATTTTTAGTCTAAGCGACGACCAACTGTCTGCAAACACATCGGCGTCCTGGATTTGCGCAAGTAAACCATTCAGTAGGTGCATTGCGGGCTTGTAAAGTGCGGGTTCTACTCGTGTGCGCAAACAGGACCCGTGCCCGCCTTCCCTTACGACCCACGGCCTTTGTAAAGTTGTCAGGAACAAATAATTTCAACTGGGCCAAGACAGTCGGGTTATCCACTTTGTGGCGTAAAAGAAGGCAGTAAGTGTGTAAGCGTCGAAATTTTCCGGTGTAGATGCAGGGTTTCCAGGCCAACCATCCCGGTCACAAACAATGATGGAAAGAGAGCTGGATAGTACCCATAGCAGCGTTTGTATAAGAACCGAGCGAATTTTCG
Organism: Notocelia uddmanniana; assembly: GCA_905163555.1. Taxonomy (NCBI): domain Eukaryota; kingdom Metazoa; phylum Arthropoda; class Insecta; order Lepidoptera; family Tortricidae; genus Notocelia; species Notocelia uddmanniana. The sequence goes on from LR991052.1 coordinate 71,978,414, forward strand.
TTGTACTCTTTCAACCAATATAGTATATTTTTTTTCACGCGGATCCCATACAATCGCATTATATTCTAGCCTGCTTCTAATGTACGCATTGTATAAAAGTATAGCTACTTTGACATTACCAAATTGTGAGGCTGTTCTAATTATGAAGCCCAACATCTTATTAGCTTTTAATAAAGGCTTTCAAAGAAAACTATAGCGGAAATGATTGTGTCATGAGTCTTCCCTTCTTAGAAAAAGTCGTATGAAATGCTGACGTATTCCCTTTAGCTTGTTATTGTTTTTTTTTTAAATTAAGTTCATTGGGCAACTACGGAACCCTACACTGAGCATGACCTGCTCCTAGCCGATTTTTTTGTTTCTAATTCACCATAAACCAACTCAACGACAGTGTGATATCCGTTACCTGAAATCTCTTCAATATTGATGTCACTATCTAGCTGTTAAGTTCACGTCACACCAGGGGCGAAACTTTGCTAGTTTACGGCAAACTTATAAGGCAATCTCTTAATAATTAACACAAGTAGAGATGGGACTATTTGCAATGTTTGTTGTTTTGCTTAATTCCTACTAACTACCGTACACTTAGACCTGAAGAAAGATGCGTGAGTGAGACAGACGGGTAGTTTATAGTGCTGATTTATGCATAGGTGCATATAAACAGCCTAATTTGAAGACTAAATAATTTATTTATACCAAATTCAAAAACACGTTTAAATTCAAATTCAAAATATTCTTTATTCAAATAGGCCTAGCAAACAAGCACTTTCGAATAGTCAGTTTTAATAAATAAATAAATAATATATAAATATTGGGGGACAATCTTACACAAATCGACCTAGTCCCAAACTAAGCAAAGCTTGTACTATGGGTACTAGACGACGATATAAATACTTACATAGATAAATACATACTTAAATACATAGAGAACATCCAAGACCCAAGAACAAAATCCGTGCTAAATGCACAAATAATGCCCTGGCCGGGATTCGAACCCGGGACCTCTAGCTTCGGAGGCAGTGTCACTACCAACTAGGCTAAACAGGCCGACACATGTATTAACATATATATTAATTAATTATTTAGACCAATTTATTGATGCTATTATTATTCTTTACAATAAATATTGTATTATTGTAGACATGTCATAATAAGAAATAATTATATAGTAAAATTCACAATAGGATCGTCAAAACATAAATAATAATAATCATAATAAAATGGTTATAAAATAGAAATCTAGACAGTTTCTAGAATAAAATCAAAATGTCAAAAGAAAATAATAAGATAATATTACCGACTTCAATAGTAGGAAGGAGGTACTCAGTTCGTCTGCATGTTTCCTTGTTCTTTTATGTATTTTATGTATGTATGTTCCCCGATAACTCTTGACCACGTCGGCCGATTTTGATTATTCTTTTTATTGTTTTAAAGCAGGTACCCCGACAGGCCCGACATTGGTCCCATATAAATTTAGTGAAGGTCTGATGATAGGATCTAGGAGGAATAGAGGGAACTCCTCGAATTTGATTGGCACGCATATGCAGAGTTTCGGTATTTTATGTAGGTAACCAAGCATTGGCTCATGGAAACCACAAATTGTGGCATAGCAAGCACAAAATTGGAGTCTTTTTGTTTTGGTATAAATTATTTAAATTTTACTATTTCTATCAAATCAGTATTGATTGTAGCTGACTGTACGGTCAACCAATTTGATTTCTGTACCACTTCGTACCTTGGCACATTGAAAATTAATATGTAAGAAGCTGCTAGAGATCTCGTATTAATACCAATGTGACAAGGTACGAAGTGGCCCGAAATCAAATTGGTTAACTGTACATAGCGTACGGTCGACTACAAAGAGATGTATACAAAAAAGTGCACAAGTCTCTTTATATTTTGACTGTACATTGGTAGAAAATCGGCCAAATGCGTGTCGGGCCACGCGCGATGTAAGGTCCCGTAGCTGTGACATTATGCGGACTTGTATTTGACACAAAAAACAACTTATTAAGATATAAAACAATATGTATGTTAGTCTTTAAGGTATTTGTAATATGGGCGTCAGATAGGTCTAGTCGTATTTCGAGTTTTCACGATGGGAACCGCTTATTCACACACACACACACACACACACACACACACACACACACAAACACACAAACACACACACACACACACACAAACACACACACACACACACACACACACACACACACACACACACACACACACACACACACACACACACACACACACACACACACACACACACACACACACACACACACGTTGTGTCGTTTCACTTCTATGGTGGTATACACAGATTCTAATGTCAAGAGGCTGTAGATAATTGTGAACGTGTTGTACTGCTCAGCTACTTCTGCTAACTGTGCATTACACCGCCATCATAATAACATTAATAACACCACTGCTTGCTCCTTAAGCTTGAAACGCAAGGAGCGCGGCGCAGCGTCTTTGCTTGTCGGAGGCGGTTTCTCGGTAAAGCGAACGCGGTCCGGGGGAACCCGCACCAAAAAACCGCGCGGGATAGCGGATCGGAAGCGGCGTGCGTGACATCCACCACCACCGAAATATCAGCCCTAGGACGTCCACTGCTGGACATAGGCCTCCCCCAATTTCATGGGGGGTACATGCCATAATCTCCACCGCACTCTAGGAATGCTGCTGCCCATTCCCCGGTGGTCTTGGTCGTAGTTTTAAGACATACCCGGGTCCACCCGGGTGTGTGACATATGAAGCAGTAATCGACAGTCGACAGTTTCGGAAAGATCAAAAATGAAAAACCGCCTCCGCCCCGCACCGCTCCCGCTCTGCGCGTTTTTAGCTTTAAGTAGTGTTTTTTTTTTAAGTGACTATGATAACAATGTCAAAACAGTGCTTATAGTATTTTTAAGTTCTTTTTATTTTTCACACATATAATGACATTGTAAATTTAAAAATATATATATCTTGATTTTGCATGTCACTGCGTGACGAGATAGATGATTCTATATACCATGTTTTAATAACATATTTTGTACCTACTCTATCTTAGACGAAAAGAAAAAGATACGAATATCTTATCTACGACAATGGCAACCAGCATCTCCTGCGGGCGTATGAGTTGCCATTTTATCACTTATCGTCGTGGATAAGACGCCCGTCACTCTTTCACTCGCATACTTGCCAGAAAGTGACGAATATCTTATCTACGCCAGTGGCAACTAGCATCTCCTGCGGGCGTATGAGTTGCCATTTTATCACTTATCGTCGTCGATAAGACGCCCGTCACTCTTTCACTCGCATACTTGCCAGAAAGCGATCAATATCTTATCTACGACAGCGGCAACTAGCATCTCCTGCGGGCGTGTGAGTTGCCATTTTATCACTTATCGTCGTGGAAAAGACGCCCGTCACTCTTTCACTCGCATACTTGCCAGAAAGTGACGAATATCTTATCTATGACAGTGGCAACCAGCATCTCCTGCGGGCGTATGAGTTGCCATTTTATCACTTATCGTCGTGGATAAGACGCCCGTCACTCTTTCACTCGCATACTTGCCAGAAAGCGACGAATATCTTCACTACGACAGTGGAAACCAGCATCTCCTACGGGCGTATGAGTTGCCATTTTATCACTTATCGTCGTGGATAAGACGCCCGTCACTCTTTCACTCGCATACTTGCCAGAAAGTGACGAATATCTTATCTACGCCAGTGGCAACTAGCATCTCCTGCAGGCGTATGAGTTGCCATTTTATCACTTATCGTCGTGGATAAGACGCCCGTCACTCTTTCACTCGCATACTTGCCAGAAAGTGACGAATATCTTATCTACGCCAGTGGCAACTAGCATCTCCTGCGGGCGTATGAGTTGCCATTTTATCACTTATCGTCGTGGATAAGACGCCCGTCACTCTTTCACTCGCATACTTGCCAGAAAGTGACGAATATCTTATCTACGACAGTGGCAACTAGCATCTCCTGCGGGCGTATTAGTTGCCATTTTATCACTTATCGTCGTGGATAAGACGCCCGTCACTCTTTCACTCGCATACTTGCCAGAAAGCGACGAATATCGTATCTACGACAGTGGCAACCAGCATCTCCTGCGGGCGTATGAGTTGCCATTTTATCACTTATCGTCGTGGATAAGACGCCCGTCACTCTTTCACTCGCATACTTGTCTGAACAAGACGAATGTCTTGTCCAATAAGAGATAAAATTTATACCAAAAAAAAACGACTCCAATTTTGTACTTCCTATGCCACAATTTGTGGTTTCCGTGAGCCAATGCTTGGTTACCTACAGAAAATACCGACATCGTCATAAGCGTGCCTATCAAATTCGAGGAGTTCCCGCGATTCCTCCTAGATTCCATCATCAGACCTTCACCAAATTTATATGGGACCAATGTTACGAGTTTCACTAAGGGGGACAGAAAAGCTCTTATTCAGCTAAATTGAGAACGTATCTTAAACGTTTGGCAGGTTATCATAAGCAGCCTCTTTAATTTGGGCGGATGAACGTTTATTTGCCTCAAACTATTTGACATGACGTTTAGATAACATTGAGGCAAATAAAAAAAGCGAAACTATGACAAGGACAACAAACGATATATTCCTCTCTGTCGCTCTTAGTCTTATGCAATTTAGTATATGACCATCGCTGGGTAGCGGTATTATTATTTGACGTCTTTTCTGGTACTCCGAGATGCGGATGAACTGAGTACATCCTTCCTTCTATCGAAGTCGGTAAAAATGGCAACCATCAGAGACCTTCTGGTGGTGAGTATAGGTAAAATCGCCAGAGCGGCGCCTGTGTTGAGTGTGAGGAACCTGCATGTGTCTCTAGCTATTAACACCGAATCCTCAAGTTAATAAAGGGTCGCAACGCGCTTTAATTCTTCTTTAGTCGCAAGCGTCTATAGGCTTCGGTGTCTGCCTACCGTCTGGCAGGCCGTAAGCTATTTTGCCACCGTGATTGTATAAAAAAAAAATAACGAGAACCCCTTACGATGACAGACGATATGGTGGAACCCACTCATATTTCCTGAAACTCTAATAACTCATACTCATCTGTATTCTCATCCGCAAAGCACCCCACCCTAGTCGTTACAGATAACTGAGCCCTGTCATAGTCATAATCATGACAATGTGTATACAGGCTGCTCCACTTAGCGTACCAAGAAATAGCTCAGGATCAGCACATAGGCCAATTTAAGGCGATTTGAAATTTTTTGTGCGGAGACCGTACCAAAAAGTACAATATATATACTGAGATAGAGATACCAGTGAAATACTCCACATAGATCGTAGCGCCGTTGTGTATTTCGTAAGAACTAACCGCACGACCGCTGCATCCCTGTCACTTCAATATGCAAGTGCGATAGAGATAGCACCCACTGACATCTGGTACTAACAAGTAAAACTAACATTTCCATAGGGAAATTCGTACTTCGAGCTGAAAGGCCCCTGGACCGTACGATATTAGAAAACTGACAGCTGTCAGTGTTAAAAGTCATTCAAGTCAGTACTGCACCCCTACATTTCGGTCACTATACTGTCAAAAACTTAAATGGCCTCAAAAAATTGTTATTTTTGCAACAAGAGAGCAAAATTGTCTATGTTGCGAGTGCTTACTGTGAATCCCGAGAAAGCTAAAATTGATTCACGAGCGTAGCGAGTGGTTCATAGTTGTCATCTTCACCGTAGCGATGGAGTCAATAGCACGAGATGCAAATAACTTCGCACCCGTGTGACACGTACAACGTCTGACCTCAGCAGCTCGAACAAACCTAATTTGCTCCGAGTAATTAGTGAGCAAAATGAGTTCTCTCTGTGAGAAAAAAATACTTTTTAATTTGTTATGCCAAAACCAAAATTCGATATATTTGTACTTGATTTGCTCTGTCCCTTTCAATTCGTTACGTTAAGTAAAAAGAGAGAGCCGGAATAGCTTAAAGTTCGACATTTAAACTTCATAGTATAGGTAGACCCCAATATCGCGCTCTCGCCTGCCCAAAATTGCGGAATCGGAATTTATTGTTTTTTTTTGGGAAGATAATCTATATTTATTTATTTTTTTGCAATTGTAGTGAAAAATAGAAAGTAGAACTCTAGTCTAAAAGCCATTACACCTTGAACTATTTTCCCTCACTTCTTTCGGGAAAATAACCATCTCATGGTATTATGGCTTATTTTAGACCCTTGACAATGTACTAATTAATGTTACATTTTTTACACAAATCGAACTAGTCCCATAGTTAGCTCAATAAAGCTTATGATATAAATCCCACTATAATATATAATATATATATAATATTATAAATGCGAAAGTTTAGATGTTTGGATGTTTGGATGTTTGTTGCTCAATCACGCAAAAACGGCTGAACAGATCAAGATGATTTTTTGTATACTAACAGTATATAATTTGGATTCACTTATAGTATACTTTTTGTCCCCGATAATCACCCTCAAAGGGATGAAATCGGGGGTGCAAATATGGTGTATGAAACGGGGTGATTTAAATCCTCATACGCCATTCTAAGCTTTAAGTTTCAGCCAATTGGGAATATAACGGCGTGTCAATAAATTTAACTTAACCATAGCAGACTTTGACGTATTGTAAACAAGCTGACGTTTCGATATGTCAAAGACGAAGTATCATAATTCCTTCTGATTGATGACGCTATTTTTGAGCATAACCTCTTAGCAATTAGGTATATTATTAAGTGTAAATCAAAATAAATTTGCGATACTTTGGAATTGGTGGCCTACATATGCTTAAATACAAAAACAGCTGCTTCAATGCAGTCTTTTTATCGTCGGTGTACAATTTAATTTTGTCGTGTATTATTTTTTACGTCATGCTGACCCTTCACACCATAATAACCGTTTGATATAAGAGATCACTTGGGCTGGGCAGCCCAATCGTCAACATTGAGAGTTGAAGCACCTCAGATCTATGCACAAAGTACAATATATATGACTGACACTGAGATAGAGTTAAAGACCAGTGAAGTATCCCACCTAGATCGTAGCGCCGTTGTGTATTTAGTAAGAACTCACCGCACGACCGCTGCATCTCTGTCGCTTCAATATGCAAGTGCGACAGAGATAGCACCCTGTGACATCTGGTACAAACAAGTTAAACTAACATTGCCGTAGAAAAATTCGTATTTCGAGCTAAAAGGCCCCTGGGTCTATGCTCATCCGTACATATAATAAAGCTGTAGAGGGTCGAAAATCTGTAATTTGAAGATATTGGATAAATCCATTGATTGCGATTGAGCGATTGGAGAGCCCTTGGCATCAAAACAGAACACATTTCAACAGTTTTAAGAATTCGTGTCCGTTTGTCTATCTGTTTATATGTCTAAGCATTGTGACTTCCTTTCTGCCTTCGGTGCATTGCCGCTCTGCTTCGGGCCTTCGGCCCTCAGCCTTACATGAGCGGACCGCTCTCTGTTGGCTACCTTGCCCCTCTGTGTGAATGATCGGCATGAGGAGCCCGCTCTGTGTCTGCCTTTGGACTCGCATGCCTTCCCCCTCTGCATCAAGCCTTCGGCCCCGCATAAGGAGCCCACTCTGTTGGGACTCTCGGCCTTCGGCCTCGCGTGCATTGCCACACGGCTCCGGGCCTTCAGCCCTCAGTCCTTAGCCTTTATAAGGATCCCGCTTTATGTGAATGCTCGGCCTTCGGCCTCGCATGCCTTGCCACTCCGTTTCCGCCCGTCAGTCATCAACTTTACGTAAAAAAAACAATCTGTTGAGAAGCTCGGCCTTCGGCTTCGCGTGTCTCGCCTCCCTGCTTCAGACCTTCGGCCCTCAACCTTACATAAGAAGCCCGCTCTGTGTGAATACTCGGCCTTCGGCCATCATACTTACATGAAGAACCCACTCTGTTTGGAAGTTTTACGGAAGAACAGCGTAGCGAAACTTTTATCATTGTACATGTAATATTTTTACGGGCTTCATTCGTCTAGAATCGGTACATTTGATATTCTGAAATAAACTTAATCATTCGTTTTGAAAGCACGAGCACGTAGCACCAACTCCCGTTACAATCGAACACTTTTACTCGAAGTTGTAGACGATTATATATACCTAGGACAGACTGTCCAGTTAGTTAGGTCCGACTTCGAGAAAGGGGTTCATCGTCGAATCCAACTCGGCTGGGCAGCGTTCGGGAAGCTACGGCACATCTTTTCGTCAAATATTCCGCAGTGTCTCAAGACGAGGCTCTTTTACCAGTTTGTGTTGCCAGTGATGACATATGGCACGGAAACGTGGTCGCTTACTATAGGCCTCATAAGAAGGCTCAAAGCCTCCCAAAGAGCAATGGAGAGGGCTATGCTAGGAGTATCTCTGCGTGATCGCATCAGAAATGAGGCCATCCGCAGTAGAACCAAAGTAACCGACATAGCCCTCCGAACCGGTAAACTTAAGTGGCAGTGGATGGGGCATATTGCACGTAGAACCGTGGGTCGTTGGGGAGGAAAGGTTCTCGAGTGGCGACTACGTACCGGCGTGGGTAGGCCCCCCACAAGTTGGACAGATGACCTGGTAAAGGTCGCAGGTGTCCGCTGGATGGCAAAGGAACGGTCATTGTGTCACTCTTTGGAGGACGCTTATGTCCAGCAGTGGACGTCTTTCGGCTGATATGATGATGATGATTCTTTTTGAAAAAAGGATTTCATATTAAAATTTGCCGTGCGCGGTAAAGAGCATGTCATATTGAATGTAATCTTTTCTTAAGGGGGTGTAAAGAAGAGTGAAAGATTAATGGGAAAACAAATAATTCTAAAGCGAGAATGAGTTCTACGCAGACGAAGTCGCGGGCAAAAGCTAGTAAATAATAATAAATAAATATTAGGGGATCTTTTTTTACACAAGTCGAACTAGTCCCATAGTAAGCTCAATAAGGCTCGTGTTATGGGTACTAGACGACGATATATTTAAAAGATATATACTTAAATACATAGAAAACATGGATGTTTTCTAGACTTGGAAGTCTCAGGTACAAATGTTTCTGCTCACCACAGAAACAAATGCCCTTACCGCGATTCGAACCCGGGACCTCTAGCTTCGGAGGCAGTGTCACTACCAACTAGGCTAAACAGGCCGACCATTACATCGACCTTTTGCACGTTCGAAAACTTAACCTATTCACCCTGGTCGCGAAATATAATTTTCATGACACCCTGTACACTCAACCCTTTCCAAAAGTAATTACCATAGGGCAGAGAGCAATCAAAAACGTAGCAAAAACAACTCACAATTACTTATTAATATTAAATAAGTTTTTAATCATCAGCTAACTTAATCTAATTTTAATTATTACAGTCCTGAGGGATTACAATAAGCCGGCAGCTTTTGAGTTTAGGCTCTTAATGAGTGAAATATAAATACCTAACTACATAATGGTCAAAAGTGACGGTTGTGACGGTTCAAGCATGCGGCTCTTTAGCGGCGGTCATGGCTTGGAATCTTGGATCGTACCAATATTTTTACAGAATATAGAAATAGAAAACATTTTTTCGTGAATAGCGACCCGGCTTTGCACGGGTGCAAAGCTGATGCCCCGGCCGGTATCGTCGCAACCGCTATGTCCTTGCATTTTAAATCTGTAATATCTTCGAATATATTCATTTAAATTACATGCTCTAAGGGCCATATTAATCTATATTAATAGCGCAATGTATGTAAGATACTTAATTGGTTAGGATTAATATTGTATTGCTTAAAATCGCTTCGTAATTAAGCCAATATTTCTCGTAAAAAGTAAAGGAAAAAAAATGGTTATTGTGTGTTATTCCTAAAAGATAGACATATACCATTCCGGACTTTTTTGTAGGACTTTTTAACATGTACAATACTGCAGTACATTAATCTTGTAGGGTTCAGCCAGCGTTTGCAATGTAAACGCAAAAAAATGTGTTTATTTACGACATCACGTTAGAAACCTCTAAAATTATCAGTGTTTCTCTACTATATTATGCATTTATTGTACATATAAACCTTCCTTTTAAATTACTCTATCTATTAAAGGCATAAAACTACATCAAAATCCGTTGCGTAGTATTATAGATCTAAGCATACATAGGGACAGGCAGAGAGCGGAAAGCGACTTTGTTTTACTATGTACATAGTGGTACTCGTAATACAAAAAAACAACACAACAAAAGAGTAATACTAATAATGGGTATTGCACGAAATGATTCCATCTCAGCGTGGTGCGTAGAACCATCAAGTGATTCCCCAACAGGTATGTACTCCACCATATCAGCCCTAGGACGTCCACTGCTGGACATAGGCCTCCCCCAATTTCATGGGGGGTAAATGCCATAATCGCCACGCTTGGCATGCGAGATACTGCGAGATACTGCGATCGCCAACCCGCATGCCAAGCGGGTTGGCGATCGCAGTATCTCCACCGTACTCAAGGAATGCTGCTGCCCATTCCCTGGTGGTCTTGGTCGTAGTTTTAGGACATACCCGGGTCCACCATAAACGGGTATGTACTCGTAACACAACAATTTAAAAATTTAAATTGATATTCACACATAGTAATTACACATTTTGTGCCGTTTGGGGTTGAGACCTTGGGTCCGTGGGGGGAAAGCGCCCATAGCTTATTTAAAGAATGCTCCAAACGCCTGATGGAGGTAACGCGCGACCGGAGGGCTGGGTCATACCTGGCACAGAGGATCAGCATTGCCATTCAACGTGGCAATGCTGCCAGCCTTCTAGGTACGCTGCCCTCAGAAGGCGATTTGGGGCAAATCTTTTATTTATAATTATTTTTAATTTAGTTTTTAATATTAGATAGTTTAGTTTTTATTTTGTTTATCCTCAATTACTTAAATGTAATTACATAATATAGTCCTAACATATACAATATGTATGGTATAAGATATATTAAGTAATTTAAAAAAAAAACAAAACTAAGGCTAGATAAATGAAAAAAAAAAAATGGTTGTTTGTAAAGTAGGTTTACGATCGAGATGTTTACGTGATAACGTCTTACTTCACTTGCACTTCACTTATACCTGCGATCGCGCTCGTGAGGTTTTGGTGTGACACAAGTTTCTGAACATGTCACCCGACTAAAACGATTTTAAAGACGTTATCACGTCAAAAGCAATAATATAAATAAAAAACTTGAGCCAAATCGGCGCCAGGCGGTAAGGTGCCCAGGAAGCTGGACGCGTTGCCACGTTGTATAGCAATGCTAATACGTTAGGCTAGGTATGAGCCAGCCCTCTGGTTACCAGAAGCGTCGACAAGGCGTTTTGAAAGAACTTTATAAAGTTTTAGAGCATTGGTGCCCCACGGCCGTAAGGTCTCTAAATAAACAATTGATATTTGCCAGGTTTTCAACCAGTCAGAGTCTCCGTTTTCATAACTGCAAATTGTACTGTAGTGACGAAGTTTGTGACGGTTTATATGGGATTTGACATTTTGGTGCACCTTTAAACGGAGACAGTTCGTAAAAGTTAAATAAAGGCCACAGATATCAGAGTAAAGCAGATCCGCTTATTTAAGTTGAACGATTTTTGTACGTCTGATCTATTCTCACTAATGTACAAATCAGAAAGTTTGAGAGAGACAGACAAGTGACATCTGACACGTCTTCACCTGTCAGTGTCTCCGTCTTCATAACTGAAAATTGTACTGAACTGACGTTATGGTGTGTTAAGTTTATATGGGATTTAACATCCTGGTGTGCTCACAAATCGAGACAACTTGTTAACAGCCGAAAATGATTGTATTATCTGTCGCATTCTAACTCATTTTCGTGCACCATAAGGATTAAAGAGACAACTATATGAAAAATCATCTGGCTTAATACTGCGAGTCTGCTTTTCTCTGATGTCTGTAATAAAGGCCGTACTATCTGTCTCGTTCTAACTCATTATGGTTAACCATTATAAACCACGGAGACGTTTATATGAAAAAGTCTGTCTTGACGGTGCGGATCTGTTGGTATTCCCTACCTATTAATCTAATTAACTAATTTAGGTCGATTCACAGGAGCTGGCGCGGAAAATGTATGAAACTGTCATTAATTTCATAGACATTCCGCGCCAGCTCTCGTGAATCGACCTATACTTATTTACGTTTTTTTGTGTTCAGTACCATATGGTCCAACTTAGGCATGCGATACTCGGTCTGTCCGTCTGTCACAGGCAATTTTTTCTAAAACCACTAGACATAGATAACTGAAACATAGATACCTATAGGTATTACCTATAGCAAATGATAGCCTAATTAGATGGCATTCCCCTATTTAAGGGGGAAGTCGTGGGAGTAATAAGAAACCAAGCAAATTTTTACTCTCCCTATCATCCAATTTAGTACTCTAGAGCAATTACTTATTCCGTGGCTGTAGCTAATACAAATTAATTAAAATAATACAGCCATCAGCAACATTTTCAGCCCAGTATTCCCACCGCCATCATTACATATCCGGAAAAACCTACACAACTAGGAGACTACAAGCACAAAGCGTTAAAAATGCAGAGGACTCCGAACATGCTTATATTTTATATGGTATTTTGTCATCCAGCCAACCCCACTAGACGTGTCCTGGTTTCTGAAAAGGTCCGGAATAGCGGCTATACGTACTATTACAAAACTGTAAATGTCTACATACTCAATGAGGTGGGAGGAATTCGGAATATCGACAGCTTGGCTTTATAAATCCGTTGGATTCCTATTCAAATTTAATCTGGAAGCCTCAAAGGGTTATTTTAGATACATATTTTTGTACAGTCACCAGCAGAAGAATCTACGCGGGCCTGGTGCTCAAAATTAGCTACGAAGAGACTCTAATGTCAAGAGAATAAGGCGCTATTTATAACCTACGAGTAGACCTTTTTAAGGCACGAGTGAATAGGCATCTTCTGGGCGAGCTCGCTTCATCGTCGGCATCTTTGCCCCCTGGCTAGATGCCGACAAGAGCAATCCTAATACTAATAATTAAAAAAAATATTTAATTAATAATCCGGCTGAACATATTTTCATGAAACATGGCTAAAAACACTCGGAATATAATTATCTAAGAAATAAAAAAAACGAAAATCGGTTCATCCGTATGGGGGCTCCCAAACGTTTTTGAGCTATTGCCACAGACAGATACACAGACAGACACTTTAAACTTATAATATCCCTCTTTTTACGTCGGGGGTTAACAATCATTTTTAATGGCGTTTTAGCTAAATTAACTTACTATGAACATGTCCGGCTTTATACGCTCCTGTCCGGCTAATTTTTTACGTGTCCGGCATGTCCGGTTTTCCAAACAATAAAAAAACAAAGCAATGACAAAAACAACGTCAAGTTCGGCTTTTAAAGTTTAAAGTCTGGTAGAAATCGTATGTCTCATGACGGGTTTTTGGTCAAAATGTCCGGCTTTTTAACGACATGTCCGGCTTTTAACGTTTAACGCATTCACTGCCACCGACGCACATGTGCGTTCACTTCTATGAAAGTTTGTTCCTGGGGGGCGTGGCTGGCAGTGAATGTGTTAAGGCCTTGCAGCCCCCTAGAGTTGCACCTATGCAACCCGTGTCGAACCGTCGGTAATAAAGGTAATAACATGTAGCAGAGCGAATTTAAAAAGTATTGAATTGAGTAAATGAATAATGTATAAGTTATAATTGATGACTTCTAAATAAATAAATATTGGGGGACAATCTTACACAAATCGACCTAGTCCCAAACTAAGCAAAGCTTGTACTATGGGTACTAGACGACGATATACATACTTATATCGATAAATACATACTTAAATACATAGAAAACATCCAAGACCCAAGAATAAATATCAGTGAAAAATGCACAAATAAATGCCCTGGCCGGGATTCGAACCCAAGACCTCTAGCTTCGGAGGCAGAGTCACTACCAACTAGGCTAAACAGGCCGTCAATATTTATGTACATATACATATACAGCTAGGGTGGGCCCTGTAATTAGAACACAAAAACTGTCCACTATTGAGCGAGCCAGCAATTATTTCCAAGTGGTCCCAGTTGAAAAAATTGTTTATGTTTTCTTTAAAGTTAGCTTACGTGTATTTTATGAATCTTCTGGATCGATATTAATAATTATTTATTTTCAAAACATAAATAAAGTTAAGAAATACCCAAAATACTTACCTTTAAAAAAAAAACAGAATCTATTCTGACTCATAACTTGAAGCAACCTCAAAATCAGCATTGACTGGCGCGCTATAATCTCGTGGTATCAACATCCACTACTTGGAGGTCATTACTTTAGACAAAAATTCTCGGAATTGAACGAAAATAAAAAATATTGGGACACAGGGAAGGAAGCGTCCTTTTAAATATATGCTTCTGTTAAAGGGCCCACCTTGTATATAATTTTCCTAGCCGATATGAGTGCCCAAATGCTAGGCAAAGACCTTTCATTGCCACGACTCCCGTGTCTGTGGTTCTTGCGGCCAATTGCCAATTTACTTATATGTATATACATATAAATTATACAGGATGATTCGGGAGACGTGAGCAAGCGTTCATTTATCTTTTGTGTTGAAAACAAAATGTTTTAAATTATTTACGAAATTCAAGGGCACTATACAATCAGAATACTTCAGTGAAGTGATACGTTTCAAATTTAATGTCATCCGAGTCCGATTACTTTTGAAATATCGTATTTCACTCAATGTGACAATTTACTTTCTTCGTAATTAAAGTGCTGTCATAACAGTTAGAGGTTTAATCTTTATAAACCAGTTGTTGTAGGGTGACCATGATTGTAGAGAATTAAACTTTAACTAAACAAAAATTAAAATACAGGAATAAGGTATGGGTGTTTCACTTAAATACAATGGTGAGCGATTCATTGCCATTTACTATGTATGTAGTGTTGGTCCTGCTCACGTCTCCTGAATCACCCTGTATAATTACAGGACAGTCGTGCTTGACTAGTTTTTAAATAGCTCACCACAAGACTTAAGCATAAGGCTCAATGTACACTGTCGGTATTGCATCATAAATCATTTTAATATGAGCTACCCTTAACACAAGGGGGATTATACCGTTTGTGGTGAGAGGGTGAAAAATGAGTGCTTTAACTGTTACTTCGTTAACAGCGAATATTACAAATGGGTTCTTACCCTTTCGGAAAGTCAGTTCCGCAAAGGCCTTTACAAACGCTGCAATTTATCACGGCAACTGACCGAGATAAAGAGTGGATTGCATGAACTTATAAGTAGTGGCTGTGTGAACAGTAAATCTCGCGTTTTTTTTATTTAATTTACAACTAGCTTTTGCCCGCGACTCCGTCCGCGTGCACTCGTTATGTTTTAGAAAGAATTGCTATTAAATTGTTCTAAGCTCAGGCTACAATGTCGCTCGCCCGTATAATATTCTATCCCCCTTTTCACCCCCTAAGGAATGATTTCCGGAATAAAAACTATCATATGTCCTTTCCCGGAACTCAAACTATCTTTATACCAAATTTCATCTAAATCGGTTTAGCAGTTTAAGCGTGAAGAGGTAACAGACAGAGTTACTTTTGCATTTAATATCAATAATATCAATGCCATCGAGAAAACTCAAGCTAAATTTATTAAATGGATGAAATATAAGCTTAAATCTTTTTCTAGTGATTACATCGTGAGTCTTCAGCTGCGTAGAGAACAAAAAGATCTGATATTTTTGTTTTAATTACTTAATCATTTAATTGAGTCGCAATATCTCATTAGTAATATTTTATATAGATGCCCTACTTTTAGAACTAGATCAAATGCTTTATTTGCTATACCATTTTGCAGAACTAATGTCAAAAACTCATACCTAGTGAGAGCATGCTCGACATATAATGCTAAATACTTAGACCTAGATTTATTCAATGCGAAATTTGGTAAATTCGTTTCGTCACTGAATATCCGGTAAAAAATAATAGTTTTTAGGTTCATTTATGGTGTTTAGCGGTAGTCTAAACTGACATTGTATGTGCAACTTTCTTTTGTTGTTTAACTTCAGTATTTCTTTATTTTATTTTTCTTCATTTTACTTTTATGTTTGTTTCTCCTCATTTGCATTTTTATTCATAGTTCCCTTTGAGTATTTTTTTTTCTAATTCCATTAGTGGAAACTGTTTTGGCTCGTGTATTAGTTCATTTAGTTTATATTATGTATAATTTTTAAGCTGTTACTATGGAAGTATGAATTTTAACAGTCGGTTTGAAGTCATGTGTAAATTGGTTCTAGATAATCAAAATTTACATAAACGTACAACAATGAGCCAAAATAGGAAAGCGCTCAATAAAGTTAATTCGCCTGCCGTACCAATATTACCCAAATTTTTCTTACGTCCCCCAGTACCATCCTATTTTTAAAAAGGCGTAACGTCTTAAGGAAACCATACACAGTTGCTACGATTTGTAATCATGGTGAACACCCTAAGTAGAACAAATTGTGTAAGCAACGCGCTTACACAACTTGGACTAAGATTAATTATGCGTTTGACCCTTTTAAAAATGACGTCGTTACCACTGATGGTCTATTAGTGTGATGGTGTTTTCATTTCGGCTCGCTTGGGGATTTTTGAGTTGAGTTGAGGCATCGGCTTTGTTGTGTGCGGTTGAGCAAATGTTTTAGTCCAAGGGGTGCTCTCTGCCATCTTATTCACAGACCGACTCGTCCTCACCTGTCACCTCACACCTCACCCGTGTTTATACAGGGTGTGGCGTGTAAGAGGAGCAATAAATTTAAAGGAAGCTTCCTTAGAGCATCTGCAGTAACCTCAAATGTCCAAAAAAAATTATCTTTTTTCAATTGGGAGAAATTTTGATCTAAAGTTGTGACCTCCAAGTAATGGATCTTGGCACCCAGAGATTATAGCGCGGCAGTCAATGCTGATTTTGAGGTTGCTTCAAGTTATGAGTCCTAATCGCTGTCGCATTTTTGGCTTAAAAGGATATTTTTGGTATTTTTTTAATTTTTTTCTTTAATTTTTAGTGTTTTTTGAATAAATAGTTATTCATATTACTCCAGTAGAGTAAAAAAGTTCATATAAGCTACGTTAGCGAAAAAATCAATTAAAAAAACTTTTTTTCTTCAATGAAAACCATTTGGACATAATTGCTGGAGAGCTCAATAATGTACTGTTTAATTTTTTGCTCCTATTTATTTATTTATTTATTTACAATAATACAATGCAAGCTTACAGTATGGACACCAAATCGCTTACATGCTAAAATAAACAAAAAAGATAACATGCACAGGTAAAAAATGACATAAATGATAATTATAATGTCATTCCATTAATTGATAATTCAAAAATATCCTACCAATGTTGCACAAGTATGCCAAAGTATCGGCGAACATGTCAGCGTCTTCGTGCTGAGTGAGCATTAGATGCAGCCATGTCAAAGCACGGGCGGTAGGCGCGTGGCTCGCGTAGCGCGTGCGAGCGGACGGCCGCTGCAGCAGGCCCGGCCGGCGGCGCGGCGCCACCGCCCCTTCCGCGTTCGTGGGTATCCGCGTCGGAACGACCAACCCGATCTGAGCCAACACCTCTGCACTATCTACTCGGTGATGGACAACTGAAAGATAGTGGACCAGTAGTAATAACTTTCTTCTCAGAGCCAGCGTCTCTAGCCCGACCATGCCCGAGACAAAGATGGAGGGATAGAGGTACGGGTAGTAACCGTAAGCTTTTTTATACAACCACCGTGCAAATTTGCGTTGCACTTTCTCAACCATGAGAGAGTATTTGCTCTCGTACGGATCCCAGACAACAGCACCATATTCTAACTTGCTCCTCACAAATGCGCTGAAGAGAATTTTAGCTACTCCGATATGAAATTGTTTTGCAATCCTCATCACAAATCCCAGGGTCCTGCTAGCCTGCTTGCAAATGCTAGTTACATGATTATGGAAATCAAACTTATCATCCAATATTAAACCTAGGTCACGAACTTCACTAACTCTTTCCAGAGTATCGTCAACTAAATGGTACTTAGTTTGGAGTGGAGAGCGCTTACGTGAAAAAGTGATCACCTTACATTTATTGACATTAAAAGGCAGGCGATTTAAAATACTC
Organism: Notocelia uddmanniana; assembly: GCA_905163555.1. Taxonomy (NCBI): domain Eukaryota; kingdom Metazoa; phylum Arthropoda; class Insecta; order Lepidoptera; family Tortricidae; genus Notocelia; species Notocelia uddmanniana. Next base: position 71,996,494 of record LR991052.1, read on the forward strand.
CACTCGGCTGCCGCGTCAATGTCAGCCTGTAACGCTGCACTATCGGCCGTATTACCGATGCCTCGGAACAGCTTCAGGTCATCCGCAAAAAGCAAACTCTCGGCGGTGCGAGTCACATCAGGCAAGTCGTTAATCATCAGGAGAAACAGCGTAGGCCCTAGGGTACTGCCCTGACTTACTCCTGATAGCGTGAAGTAATGGCTTGACTCATAACCAGGCACCCTGACGTACTGCTGGCGGTCAGACATGTAACTAGCGAAAAAATTTAGAAGCTTTGGCGTGAAGCCCGCTAATGCTAGTTTTTCCAACAAGATGTCGTTGTCGACCAGGTCAAATGCTTTCCTGAAGTCGAAATAAGCAGCATCGACCTGGATGCGATCCATCTCCTTACAGACGTAGTCAGCGAGGGCAACGAGGTTTGTAGTGGTCGAACGAGATTTTCGGAAGCCGTGCTGACTGGGGTGCAAACGGTCAGCTACCTGCAGACTGATGCGGCGGTTAACGATCATCTCAAAGACTTTTCCAAACACGGGGAGAACTGCTATCGGCCTAAAAGAGGTGATATCAGTATCAGGCCCGCCCTTAGGCACCGGCGTCACTCTCGATACTTTCCAACAATTTGGATAAATGGACTGATTAATGGAGAGGTTAAAAACGTGTAACAAAGGAGTCATTAAGACAGAGGCACAATCTTTAGCCAAAAAAACAGGGATGCCATCTGGACCCCCAGCCGAACGAGACTTAAGGTCCTGAATCGCCTTCTTAAAGTCAATCTCAGAGACAAAGGGGATGGACACCGACCTAGAGTCACCCGAGGAGTACGCTGCGCGCGCCGCGCCTGCAGGGTCTAGACGCGGTTTGACCTGTTGAAACACCGAGCTGAAGTACCTAGCGAAGGCATCAGCTGCGGACTGTCCACTAATTGTCTCCCCATCAAGATGGAAAAATTCATCACAGTGCTGTCGGTCTCTCTTTTTGTCCTTGACGTATTCCCAGAACTTTGCCGGGCAGTTAACAATACAATTTTGAACATTATTTATGTACTGATTATACGCTTTATCAATCAGGTATTTTACATGCGCTCTGTAGTATTTGAACATATGCCTATTGAAATCGTTACCATCACGCTTGAATTTCTTTAAGTGGAAGTATTTGAGTTTAATGTTTCGAATAATATCCCCTGAGTACCATTTTGGGTATACGTAATTGGAATGAATACTAGAGCGCTTTCTAAGGGGAACATACTGGCTGACGCACGAATAAAGTTTAGCGTACAGTATTTCAGTAGCACAGTCAACATCCTTGGTCGCCAGGAGATCGTCCCAATCAATGGCAGAGAGGGCCAAATAGAGTGATTCATAGTCGGCTTTACGCCAGTCCCAGTCGGGGTACGAAGCAGCGCGCGGGCGCGGCGCCGCCGACGGCGCCGGAGGCGGGCCACGCGGTAACAATGCCAACACCGTAAGCGGCGGGTGGTACGCATCCATTGGAACCAACATTTCATTAGTGCCACTGGACACAGAAAGGCTATTTCCATCCAGGTCACTCAGCACAAGGTCCAACATGCCACCATGATCGTTTACAATACTATTATACTGAGTTAGCTTACAAAAAATGTCAAAGTCAGTTTTTAAATTAGTACAACACGAATTAAGATTAAAATCACCAAATAAAATAAAATATAAGTCTGGATAGGCGCATACTGCATTTTCAATACATGATAAGACGCTCCTGTACTGCTCACTATTATAACTAGGCGGTAAATATACGACACAACATAAAAATTTTAAATTCTTGTAAGTCATAATTGCAAATAACAACTCCTTGTCAGGTGTGAGCCCATCAATATCATGGAGAATACGTAAAGAATAGTGGTCGCGTGCGGCCAGCAGCACCCCGCCCCAGCCGGCGTCGCCCAAGCGGTCTCGGCGCGCCACGCGCCACCCGCTGGGGAAGAGCTCACCGTCGCACACGGAACTTGTCAAAAAAGTCTCAGTTAATGCGATAATATGAAAATTGCAATGTGTTACACTCATCAGAAATATATCCGTTTTAGATCGCAAACCGCGTACATTTTGGTAATAGAAAAGAAAGTTTTTACAACGGGGACGAGCCACTGTCGCGCCTCTCCCCTCGGCGCCCACGAAAGTTCTGCTTGTGGTTTTGCTGCCAAGATTTGACACAAATACCTTCGGCCCAATTATCAGGCGACATAATAAGTTCAGCGTATGTACTCGGCACTCCAAGTTTAAAGGAAGAGTAGTTACCGCGTGATTTCAAAACTTCAACCTTGCACACGTCACTGCCGCAGATTTTCGTCAGATGATCCCGAACCAGCTCCGCTGTGGTACCGCTCTGAACATAGAACAGGTGCAGTTGCTGCAGACGCTCCGCAGCACACAGAGGGGTCGCACCCGGCGGAGCTGTTCCGCGACGCACGCGACCGCTATCCGCACGCGTTAGTGCGTGTACGCGCCCGTCGTCATACCTACGTCCGCCTCCGAGGTTGTGCCGGTGGTCTCCGTCGCTGTCACGGCCGCCAGCCTTAAGCGCTTCGCTGTAACTACAATTTTTCCGAGCTCCAAGTGATAGTGCGTCACATGCCCGCTCTCTGCTTTGCGTCACCGTCTTGCATTCAGCGTCGATGCCTGTGATGGAACCATTATTAGCGCCACCGCCAGTATTATACAGGTCGTCATTGACAGGGCCTAATTTGCTCACTATAATAGTGTTAGACACTGGTTCTATGTGTGACGAAGGAGTACTGTCTGACTGTTGTTGTAGCTGAGAGTTCAGTTTTGGTACTGCAGTTTTCCGAGGGGAAGTCTTAAAACTCTTAACAGAAGACAGATCAGAAGAATCGCCAGTGTTAGGAACGTAAGTAGTAGATGATACCGGTTTTGAGGGTTTCTCTACCGGTGGCGGTGGTTTGGCAGTTACTTCGTTCAGCTTGGCCATTAAAGCAGCCTGAGTGCTTATAATCTCGTTAAGTAGCAAAAGTTGCTTCTCAGACTGCGGCAAGATTGTACCTATAAGAGAGGGCAGCTCCTTACTAAATAAAGCTTTAAGCTCTTCCCTCACAATAGTTCTCAAAGATTCAGACCCCCCGCATACACATTTAGGTAACTCAACCACACTACCAGAACTCTGCGATTTGTATTGCCCGCGCCCAATAGTCACATTTTCAAATCCGTTATTTAGATCCAACACGGACGTCTCAACCACTTCAGTGACAGAATTATCATTACCCAAACAGGTGTTTAGAACTGGAAACAGACGGACAGGCGTATCGGTGTTGTCAGTTCTGGGTATGAGACGTCGACATGCCATACAAATCCAAGTCTTGCGGTCCTCGCTGGACAGATCATTATACCTATCAACATTGAGTCCGGCGCATAGTAAATCGTATGGCTCTTCGCAATGAGTACAATTCATGTACCTGCCATCGTCGGCTTCCAAATTACAGCCAGCACATAATAGAGTCATACTGAATAACGTAACACAAAGTCAACAAAATAAACAAAATAATTATATTACAGGCCACAGCCTGTATAGCAACTGTCAAATGTCATTTATCAAATTTTGACAGTTTCCATGGTCGGTCTGACCTCTTGGTTGCTCGCGGACGGAGTCGCGGGCAAAAGCTAGAATTGAATAATTTGAAATAACATTGTAATCTAAGGAAATTACAATGATGCGGCCAAATAAAATGTTTAGATATATCTAGAAATTATTTATTAGACATGTAATTAAAATTGGTGATAGATTTAGAGATCAAAAACGTAAACAAGTGAGTTGCCACCATAAAAAATTAACGTATGCAGTGGGTAATTAAATAAAACGAAATTGAAAATTTTGAAAAAACCCACGACGCATTAACCTAATTGAAAAATTATAAAATAAAAAATGAGAATCCCCCGACTGGATATATACGAAGTAAGTACATAGAGATAAAAATGGATTTCAAAAACGGTTGTATGGTCGCGAGGTATAGTTAGTTACAAAGCCAGTAAAATCCGTCGGGGGCTGCCATTGCCTGCCCTGAAATGAAGTTAGATTACGAGGTCTGTGTTATAGGTACTTCGATATAGGTTGCAATATGTAATGTACCTTAAGCTTCACTATTATTAATATTTTAATGAAATTAGGAACAGACATGGCAATGGCAGCCCCCGACGGATTTTTCTGGCTTTGTAGCTATACCTCGCGACCATACAACCGTTTTTGAAATCTATTTTTATCTCTTTGTACTTACTTCTTATATACCGAGTCGGGGATTCTAATTTTTTTATTTTAGAATTATTCAATTAGGTTAATCCATCGTGGGTTTTGAATTTTTTTAATTTTGTTTAATTTTATTCTTTTTAGAGAGCAATGGCTATACATTCCTCACTCAAACGCTCCAGTTGTAGAATGAGCTCCCTCCCGAAGGGCTTATTCAAGAAAGGAGTGTATACATGTTTAAAGAGTCAGCAACGCGCATTGAAACCCCTAGAGTTGCAAACGTCCATAGGCTGCGGTAACCGCTTACCATCAAGCAGACCGTACGCTAGTATGCCACCGAGATGGTATAAAAAACAATAGTTGTTTCTCACCTAACGCTATATATTCCGGGAAAGAGCCACGGTTGTATGTTACAAAATTATTATGTTACAAAGGTCCGAAGTGTCCCATCAGAAAGCACTCTCTACGCCAGCCCGAGGCCTGAAGGACTCGCCCAAGTAGATCCTTCCTACTGAGTGTTTACAAGAGAACCTGGAAGATGAAGGCTCGGAGCGTCCTTCGAGAGAGTTTTCTACGTGAGCCTGAGGGCCGAAGACCCAAAGGGAGAGCCAACACGGACACTCACTATCCACGAGTGTTTTACAATTGAACTTGAGGGCTGAAAGCGCAAAGGTGAGTGGCGAGGCACGCGAGACGAAAAGCTGAACTCCGCGCAGGTCAGAAGGCCTGAAGTGCCTAAAAGCCTCAGCGTGAAGGATCACGCTCTCTACGCGAGCCTACGCGGGGCTTCCACGCACTATCCTATCGCCAAATGTTCAAAGTAGAGCCGATCCGAGTTCTGCGTAGGGCCGAAGGTCCTAAGTTTCTCTTCAGACCGCGCACTACGAGTATATGCGAGCCCACGTAGACACTCATATCCTCCTTCCTCTTTCACAGGCACATCAAATTCAATATCTCTTACTTGGACTATTAAAAAAGGTGTTACCTATTACAAACAGGTCGCTGTTTTCGTAAAAATAATAAACCACAAATCTATTGCAAAAAATCTTAATCGGTGTAGCCGATTTGGAGAATCTGCACCTATTGCCCTGAATTCACCCTAAATGTTTATACCTTATACTTTCCGTCGTGGGTAACCAACCACCATATTAATTGCGCTCTGCTCTACACATAAGTAAATTAGTGAATCAGTTTTGGAATAAATGTGCAAAATCCAGAAAATCCTTTTTAAACATTAACACGCTAGTTTTACCCATGCGTAGTGTAACCCATGGCAGCGGGTATCGCCGGTAAGTTACAAATCCCACAATAATACTAAAACTGAAACCATAATATGACAATGTGTTTAAATAAGCAGACCAGTATGGGGGACATATGACTTACACCTACTCTTCCGTGGCGGGTATAAAGAGCAAAAATTCTGCTCTTGGTAGTTCATGTATAGGTAGAGAAGTTACTCAATCATCACTTTTTAAAGAGCCGTATCACGGTATTCCCGGACCTGGGGAATTGGGCAGTAGCATCCCTGGAGACCGGTAGAGATCTTTACTTTGATCGCCAATCCGCATGCGAAGCGTGGCGATTATGGCCCCATGATATTGGGGGAGGCTTATGTCCAGGAGTGGGCGTCCTACGGCTGATATGGTGGTAGATACCACGGTATTCTATCCATGAGGTAATAACAAAGTTCCTTACTATGTTATTCTGTTTCATCATATATAAGTATATGAACTGCTGAGAGCTTTAGATGAAACTATCAGCAGTTCATGCACAGAATCTACTCAGAAAACGCTATCAAAAGAATCACGACACGGTAATGCACATATCGCAAACTTCCAAATGGTGATCTTTTGCTCCATTATCAGGGCTTCAGCAGTTCATGTGAAGAGGCTTCTCAATACATACTAGCAAAAGAATCAAAACACGGTTCACTAAATGATTACCTTAACAAGATTCCCTGCAATATTGTTCTGATCCATCATCAGACCCTTAACATATAATGTACAGAAGCTATTCAGCAAACACAATGAAAAGAGCCCAAACACGGTCAATAACTATACGTTTCGAAAGGTTTTGTGTGATGTTGTTTTACTCCATCATCAGACCCTCAGAAGTTAATTTACAATGGCTGCTAAGCAAACATAAACAAAAGGGCTCAAAAACGAACAGAAAGTAATCGAACCCCTGTACAGTTTCCTACTATGTTTTTGTTTCTGCTCCATCATCTGATCCTCAGAGTTCAAGGACATGTACTCTTCACCAAGCGCTATCGAAATCGTCCACGCTGGTGAAGTAGTTCCGGACAAAATGCGCTCAAACCAGCTCAAACGCACTTTCAAGCTTAACTGCGTTAACTGCAGCGCCCCCTGGCGAGTTATGGTCGTAACTATTATTAAGGGGTTCGTCCCAATTTAAACAATGTGGACAAGTTTTAAATATTTTAAATAACATAAAAGTGACGGCCTGTATTTTCCAGCCTTCAGAAATATGTCTTATCCAAATGTAGCTAACGCCATCTAGGGGTGAGTGTAAGAACAATTCTTTCAGAATTACATTTATGTGCCAATTTTTTTGAGCAAAGTTCTTTGACGGAGGCCCATTCCACTCATCCAATATCTTTGTCCAAGTTCTTTTTTTTCATGCGTAGCCATATTGATTTAACTGTCATCGGAATCTTTGATCCAATGTCGGGGTCTTATCCAAGTTTGATGAAATCATCCAATTTCTTTGATCAAAGATATTGGACAAAGATATTGGATGAGTTTAATACGGAGTGGTATTCTACTCATCCAATATCTTTGTCCAATATCTTTGTCCAATTTCTTTGTCAAATCTTTGATCAATGTTCTTTGACGGAGGCCCATTCCACTCATCCAATATCTTTGTCCAAGTTTTTTTTTCATACGTAGCTATATCGATTTAACTGTCATCAGAATCTTTGATCAAATGTCGGGGTCCCATCCAAGTTGGATGAAATCATCCAATTTATTTGATCAAATGTATATTGGACAAAGATATTGGATGGGTGGAATACCTCCCTGAGACAGGCCTTTTTCACTAATATAAGTTTAAACATTCCGAATAGCTTCTAAATATGTTTAACAACATGGAACGGGCTATCTTGCATTTTAGTTAAGGAGTTCCTTCCGCGAGGTTCACTACTACTAACGCCATCTAACGCGTCTAATGAAATTATTCTCATTAGATAGCGAAATCTTCATTTTAATTCTTATAAGATAATTTATTATTATAATATTATATTTAAGACAAGATATAGGATTAAATAATAAATACTACAGTACAATATTATCCTCTGTTGTCCTATTGAATAATTAAATTTATGTAAAATAGGCCTATTCTAACTAATCTATGTTTATACATAGCGAATAGCTTCTAAATATGTTTAAGGAGTTCGTTCCGCGAGGTTCACTACTACTAGCGCCATCTAACGTGTCTAATGAAACTTTTCCTATTGGAGAGCGAAATCTACATTTAAATTCTTATAGGTTTAAATATATGTATACTTATGTTTAAAATATAAGATAAAATAATAAATACTACAGTACACTATTATCCTCTGTTGTCCCATCGAATAATTAAAATGCGAGATAGGACTATTCTTACTAACCTAAGTTCAAACATTCCGAATAGCTTCTAAATATTTTTAACAACTTGGAATGGGCTATGTTGCACTTTAGGGAAGGAGTTAGTTCCGCGAGGCTCACTACTACTAGCGCCATCTAGGACGTCTAATGACAACTTTTCCTATTAAAGAGCTAAATCAGTATTTAAATTCTTATAGGATAAAATATACTTTAGTTTCATATAAGATATAGATATAGGATGAAATATTAAATACTTCAGTACAATGTTATCCTCTGTTCTCCCATCAAATAATTAAAATGCGAGATATGCCTATTCTTACTAACCTAAGTTCAAACATTCCGAATAGCTTCCAAATATTTTTAACAACTTGGAATGGGCTATGTTGCATTTTAGGGGAGGAGTTAGTTCCGCGAGGCTCACTACTACTGTCTGATGACAACTTTTTCTATTAAAGAGCTAAATCATTATTTAAATTCTTATAGGATAAAATATTTAAACTTTAGTTTCAGATAATAATATAATATAATATTGGGGGGACAATCTTACACAAATCGACCTATAGTCCCAAACTAAGCAAAGCTTGTACTATGGGTACTAGACGACGATATACATACTTATATAGATAAATACATACTTAAATACATAGAAATCATCCAAGACCCAAGAACAAATATCCGTGAAAAATGCACAAATAAATGCCCTGGCCGGGATTCGAACCCGGGACCTCTAGCTTCGGAGGCAGAGTCACTACCAACTAGGCTAAACAGGTAAGATATAAAATGAAATAATAAATACTTCAGTACAATATTATCCTCTGTTCTCCCATCGAATAATTAAATTTATGTGAGATAGGCCTATTTTTACTAACCTAAGTTCAAACATTCCGAATAGCTTCTAAATATTTTTAATAGCTTGGAATGGGCTATGTTGCATTTTAGGGAAGGAGTTAGTTCCGCGAGGCTCACTACTACTAGCGCCATCTAGAACGTCTAATGACAACTTTTTCTATTAAAGAGCTAAATCATTATTGAAATTCTTATAGGATAAAATATACTTTAGTTTCAGATAAGATATAGATATAGGATGAAATAATAAATACTTCAGTACAATATTATCCTCTGTTCTCCCAAGTCCCATCAAATAATTAAATTTATACTAACATATCCTTAGAAAAGTTCGTATATGTAAAAAAACTTGAGAAAATGACGTGTTGTATGTAGTTGTGACGTGTTCGAATAGACATTACATATTTAAAATGTGTAACACAAACAAAAGTCTATTCAAACGCGTCACAACTTGTATGTACAACAGGTCATTTTCTTTTCGTTTTTTACCTATACTTCGAGATGAAAGGCCTCAGCTAGACTAGTATATATAAAATCCTTTACAAACTACGACACAGAAAACAATCGTTAATGTGTCGCTACAAAAATAGTGATGACAAATCAGACATCACGTCAATAATTTCAACATGCCCCCCGCTCTCAAGCTGGAGTATTTATACAATCCAGGGTAACATAACGTTCGCGCGATGTAGAAACAAGGCAAGCGCCATCTAGCGGATAATCTTTAAACAACAAACGATTACCCGTCCAAGTTACGGAGGCAGTTTTTGGCAAGCCGTCGGCCGTTTTAAACAAGTTTTCAATTTAGCTGCGTAATAGCTTTTCGTCCGTATCAGTCTCAATAAATCAATAAATTTTTATTTGCCGAAAATACAGTCTTATAAGGTTTTATTTTCGTTTCATGTATTCAGCCGTGTAAGGCGTGCAAATATTTTACAAATTATATTACATAGCATTAGAATTTTAAAATAGAATACTAGAATTGAATAAGAATGATGCTTCCCAATTTTATATAGAAAACTGCCGTGAGTTTGAGACATATTAAATAAAATGAAACTCATGATTAAGGACCACGAACCGGTCTGAAACATGTCGAGCGATATTCGACCTTAAAGACGTGAGTGACCCGTTTCATTATATTCAATAAGAATGATACTTAATTTTTTTATTTTTTTATGACATAAATGGCGAACGAGCTGACGAATCGCCTGATGGTAAGCGATTAGCGCCGCCCATGGACACTCGCTCAGTTATTTAATAAATATAATATAATACTATACCTAATTTAAATCTATATTGTTCAGTCACGTGAACGGTATGTATATCCTTTATGGTTTTTAAACATTCTAGGGAAACACAATCATCGCGATGCAGTGCGGGTTTTTATAGGACGAAGTATTTTTGAAATCTGATGAACAGCAACAAGATTACCTACCCTACCCGTTACACACAAAGTATTTTTATTTTATCGTGTGGCAATCATTTCGAACCGTGAGATCTTCTAAAAGACAGTATGGTTGCCAGTGTGTTACACTTGTAGCACCTTCAGGGGTCACGTGTAGGGTAACGGTGGGTACTCCCTACGGACGTGGTTGAACTTCGACCTCCTTTGTCAAGTGAGTGGGCAACTTGACTGTTAGAATTTCTCAAGCCGCCCGAAAGCCTCTAACTTGGCTTAACGACTGCTGTCATAGCCAGCAGCCGGGATCAACGGCTTAGCGTGCCTTCCAAAGTCCGGAAGCACTCACTAACCACTGAAAGCGGTCACCCATCCAAGAACTGACCTGGGCCCACATTGCTTAACCTTGCATACCGCACGCAATACGCAGGCGCCACTGGGCCACGAGCGCTCCTACCCACACAAACATAAAAAGACATAAACATAACTGCTGTGCTACCGCGAAATTCAAATATCGAACTTCGTGTCGTGCCGTCCCTTTCACTGTCGTATGACGTCACTCTATATGACGGAAAGGGACGGTACGATACGAAGTTCGATTTTCGAAGTTCGCGGTAGCACCCCAGACCAGTTCCACTTAGGTACTTCTTACAATTGCACACGTCGGAGGTGCAATTTACCCGAATGTGGTTGACAGTGACGTTCATCGTATCTTAGTCAGTACCAATAAATAAGTACAATATGTATTCATTGAGTACCTTTATTGTTTGGAGACAAGGTCGTTAAGTGTATCCCACCAAAAACAGAAATGTGAAAATGGGAGCCAAGTTCAATATTAAGAATATGCGATGCTTGGTTGTCGTCTTCACCGACAAAAGAATTGAGATCTAAACTAAATGGGTGCCAAGTTACGTAGATTCTCTGAAATGGTGCCAAGTCCGGCACTACATTGTTTACAGTAAAAATAATTTACTGCGGCTTAATGCATTTTGAGCTTTAACTTGGCAGTTTTCTTAGACATCCAACAGCTTTTTTTGTTATCTATCTATCTATCTATCTATCTATCTATCCATCCATCCATCCATATATATATTACGCGAAGCCGATCCTTACAACGCCCATCAGATCTACAGTTATGGACCGATTTTGATAAATTATATACCATAGGATTCGTCCCATGCTGCAGATTTGCAATAAGGTCTTAGTTTTTTGATTTTTATCCTGGAAAATTTATTAAATTGATATTTACGAAAAATCCTGGATGCCCCGACAAATATAAGCCTCAAAATCGTGTTCGATGACGCCGCATACAAGCGACGGGTCAGCTTACCTTGGTAGAATTGTACGAGGTGTCAAAATTTAGCTTGGTTAACACGTGACCTCCACGTGACTTGGGAACTGGCTACGGTATAATTCCGGATGACATAAAATTAAATATGAACTAAAATGTTCCTGTAAGAAATATCTGGTACAGCATTACAATATAAAACTTTTGAGTCGAGAAATACTCAATATTATTAACAATAAACGAAAGTAAAATTACTAATTTGTTTATTACGCGAAGCCGATCCTTACAACGCCCATCAGATCTACAGTTATGGACCGATTTTGATAAATTATATACCATAGGATTCGTCCCATGCTGCAGATTTGCAATAAGGTCTTAGTTTTTTGATTTTTATCCTGGAAAATTTATTAAATTGATATTTACGAAAAATCCTGGATGCCCCGACAAATATAAGCCTCAAAATCGTGTTCGATGACGCCGCATACAAGCGACGGGTCAGCTTACCTTGGTAGAATTGTACGAGGTGTCAAAATTTAGCTTGGTTAACACGTGACCTCCACGTGACTTGGGAACTGGCTACGGTATAATTCCGGATGACATAAAATTAAATATGAACTAAAATGTTCCTGTAAGAAATATCTGGTACAGCATTACAATATAAAACTTTTGAGTCGAGAAATACTCAATATTATTAACAATAAACGAAAGTAAAATTACTAATTTGTTTATTACGCGAAGCCGATCCTTACAACGCCCATCAGATCTACAGTTATGGACCGATTTTGATAAATTATATACCATAGGATTCGTCCCATGCTGCAGATTTGCAATAAGGTCTTAGTTTTTTGATTTTTATCCTGGAAAATTTATTAAATTGATATTTACGAAAAATCCTGGATGCCCCGACAAATATAAGCCTCAAAATCGTGTTCGATGACGCCGCATACAAGCGACGGGTCAGCTTACCTTGGTAGAATTGTACGAGGTGTCAAAATTTAGCTTGGTTAACACGTGACCTCCACGTGACTTGGGAACTGGCTACGGTATAATTCCGGATGACATAAAATTAAATATGAACTAAAATGTTCCTGTAAGAAATATCTGGTACAGCATTACAATATAAAACTTTTGAGTCGAGAAATACTCAATATTATTAACAATAAACGAAAGTAAAATTACTAATTTGTTTACAAGACAATACATAATATTCGGTCTAAGTATTTACAGTTTACATAAATGACAGACGTATTGTGTCAACTTTTTTTTTATTGTGCTCTAATTATGTCAATATTAAATTGTCATGGTTTATACTTCAAAGAAGTTGATATACAAACCAATGACGTTTCAAATATACGTTCCGTATATCTTGACTGATATTGATATTTGCCAAAACAATGACAAACCAAATTAAACTTTACGTTGTGAGTTACAGAACTGTTTCTGAGTTAATCATAGATAAGCTGCAAAACATTTTGAAAGAGAAGAGGCTAGCTTTGTCTAAGTGTGTCTCTCTTCCACCTATTGCCATACCAGTAGGATGATCATAAGCAAAGAAGTTCAATCAGTAGACGTTACTTATTGGTGGATTCAGATCAAATCGACGAGAAAACAATGTTGCACTAATAAACGTTTACGACGCCAATAACGTATGATTCGACGTATATGCGCACCATTGATCCTATAAAACGACGAATATATCCGTCATGGTGACGGCGTCCAATGCGATTTCAACCTAGATGCATTTCTATTGATAGTGCGCTTAAAAGGTTAAATACTTTAACAAAATTAAGACGTCAGATAAATAATTAAACCCTTTAATTGTCGACAACATGGGAGTTATAACGTACGTTGTCAAAATCACCTTCATTCTTTAGTTGACGTGTAAGTGTCACTGCCGTTCATAAAGTATAATACTCGAAAAGTTAGAGGACATGTATATTTCTCTTTGTTACGTTTCAGTAAACATGTCCAAAATAAGGGGGATAATGGTCACGTTAAACTGCCACGTTCTAAAAGGGCGTAGGTACATTGAAAGGATGAATAAGATTACCACTATTGGTAACATGTTCAATTAAAAGTTAAAATTATACTGTATCAGTGTCACCTGCAACAGTGACAGAGCCGGTTTTCAGGGGGTCTACCCGAAACACCCGAAGATCGAAGTTCATTATATTTCCTTCTCTATCACACCAATAAGCAAGTGTTATAGAGATAGATATACCGAAAGATTTTAACCCAGTTACTTCACTTGACAAAATAGACCTCACAACTGTCATGCCAAAACCACACGATGGGCCATGATGGGCCACGTACAAGACGCAGTTATGCGGTGGAACGAGATGTAATTTTTTTTTTTATGATTGGCTGACTAGCGATTGGCCTTAGTCTCACCTGATGGAAAGCGATGGCCTTTAATGCATAACTGCGACCTATACGTTGGCCCGTAATGGCCCATTGCGTGGTTCCGGCTTCAAATGTTAATACCAATATTGCCAATGTCGCATGCATTGTTTTTTTTCTAGATTAGATAGAATAGGTTATGAGGATACTTAGAGTATTTCTAAAGAGATCCTATACAAGTACGAGTTCCACCAAGGGGGACGGAAAAGCTCTTACCCACCTAAATTGAGAATTTGTCTTAAACGGCTGGCGCCTTATCATAAACAACCTCTTTAATTTGGGCGGGTATGACGTGGACATGATAATGAGCCAAATAAAAAAGTGGAACTATGCCAAAGACTACAAATGATGTATCTCTCTCTGTCGCTCTTATTCCATTTAGTACATGACCTCGGTTGTGGTATTATTATTTGAAAATTTCTCAGGGGTACTCTAAGGGAGGGTAGGATAGGAGTCATATCACAGAACATTCTTAATTGCGGAACTATGACAAAGACAACAAATGATATATCCCACACAGTCGCTCTTATTCAATTTAGTAAGTATATGATATGATCATATCGCTCGCTAACGGTATTATTATTAGACGTCTTCTCTGGGGTACTCTGAGTTTGCGTACCTTATTAGAGCCTTATTTAAACAAGAGACGCCATCAGCGCACATTACCGAACAAAATATTTTGTAAATTGGGGGAGGTAACACACACATAAAAAACCACACATACCATATATTTTCCTATTACTACGCACCATTACACTGAAACAATCAACGCACACACATTCAAAACACTAAAATTATCTGATTATTATCAGATGGCCAAATTGACTGAAGTTGCTAAGATGCATATTTTTCATAGAAATTCTCATAGTTAGTAGGTAAATCTTATTTCTTGAAATAAGGCTGACATTTACTGTAAATTTGACGACTAGCCGTGATGATCAAGCACGAATGTTTTTAAATCGACTTTGTAATCGACCTTCCGAATACGCATATTCTATCCCGTGGCTTCGCTTGCATTCTTCGTAGTACGTCGACGCGGCGAAGCCGCGCGGGTAACTAGTTAAAACATATTGCATAGAAAACTTGGTTTTAGATTACTAGTCAGTCAGTGGTAAAAATGCCGCTTTTTGGAATTTAATATCTCAATAATTATTAAACCTATATTTACGGAATTCGGGGTTCTAGTTTTTCTTAAGGATCTTAATACATGTACCAAATTATTATTTTTGTGTTAGATAGATTTGGAGTTATTGTGGGTCAAAAGTGGCTCCCAACGGTTCGTGCAATATAACACACGGCTGCTGTCCGCCAGTTCCTGGGTGGGGTGAACTTGGCTGGACACGCTGCCGCGTGTCTAGTTAAGTGGCTCTGTGAGCGGGAGACCTCGCGATTTTGTTTTAATTTTCCAAAAACTGACCCCAAAAAAATCTATAATGTTATTGAAATTGAATCGGTTGAAAAATGCAACCCCATTTCTTAACCGATTCTCATACGTGTGAGCTGGATTATTAATTAAGTACCTACAGAGTGATTCGGGAGACGTGAGCAAGATCAACACTACGGATTCAGTAGATCATAAGCTACTGCTTCGTGCCACTATTAGTGAAATTAACGTTCATTTGTCTTTGGTGTTGAAAACAAAATGATTTTAATTATTTACGTAATTCACGGTCACCCTACAATCAGAATACTTCAGTAAAGTCATACGTGTCAAATTGAATGTCATCTGAGTCCGATTACTTTTGAAATATCGTATCTCACTCAATGTGAAAATTTACTTTCTTCTTAATCAAAGTGCTGTCATAACAGAGGTTTAATCTTTATAAACAAGTTGTTGTAGGGTGACCATGATTGTAGAGAATTAAACTTTAACTTAACAAAAATTAAAATACAGGAAAAAGGTATGGGTGTTTCACTTAAATACAATGGTGAACGATTCATTGCCATTTACTATGTATGTAGTGTTGGTCCTGCTCACCTCTCCTGAATCACCCATAGTATTTTCTTATATATATGGTTTTATTCAATTCTTGGGATTAGGTAGCGGACCCTGGACATCCTTCAGGAATTTCAGGATGCAACTGTACTGGGAATACGCTACGATGATGATGATAATGATATTAGGGGTTTCATTTGTCGAATCAGTATTTGCACTTGTTCAAAAATTTCAACGTTTTCTACTCCCATGGCTTCCATGGGCGTTGAAAATGTAAATAAAACCGGCCAAGTGCGAGTCGAACTCGGGCACGAAGGGTTCTGTACCTACGTTTAATCTATAAAACGGCAAAAGAATCACGTTTGTTCTATGGGTGCCCCCTTAAATATTTATTTTATTCTGTTTTTTAAATATTTATTGTTCTAGCGGCAACAGAAATACACATATATATATATATATATCTGTGAAAATTTTAACTGTAACTATCACGGTTCATGAGATACAGCCTGGTTACAAACGGGCAGCGCAGCGGAGTGAAAGTAATAGAATAGGGTCCCGTTGTACCTTTGGGGTACGGAACCCTAAAAATATCACTCCTTAGGTCTACAGCGCACATAGCAAAGGGGTCTCTTATTTCTATTAGCACGTACACTAAAGTTCAAAAATAGGTTACTTTCTTAGCTGACTGTATCATTTCCTTCGCATTAAAAAAGAAAGCGAACTTTTTAAAACATTCCCCGTGTTCCTATCTTATTTCCCCCGTATGATGGCGGGTTTTCTTTGCTTTTAAATTAAATAAATAATTCACACAATTTGCGAGCAATAAACAGTGAGGTGGTACTCTTTTGGCGGAGGTTCACGCCCGTCGGGAACAATAAAGGCGGGGCCGGCAAAATGCCGCTCTGGTTACGTAATGTGCTCTTTGTGACTTACTCATACTAGTTATTGACATTTTTTAGCCGGATGCTGCACTTCATGATGAAAGCAAGCCGCTTTGCAGTGATCCAACCAACAAACTGAGTGATTTGACCCGCAGCAACGCAAGTTTCACCCGTTAGGAACAGAGATGGCGCCACTTCTTTAAAAATATTTCAAATAATTCTACTAGCAGCATTTTGTTCATAACAAGTATGACTAACGCTAGGACGGGAAACTGGCTTTTACCATTCTTAAATAAATAATAAATAAATAAATATTAGGGGACAATTTTTACACAAATCGAACTAGTCCCATAGTAAGCTCAATAAGGTTTGTGTTATGGGTACTAGACGACGATATATTTAATAGATATATACTTAGATACATAGAAAAGTCCAAGTCTCAGGAACAAATGTCTCTGCACACCACAGAAACAAATGCCCTTACCGGGAATCGAACCCGGGACCTCTAGCTTCGGAGGCAATGACAGTACCAACTAGGCTAAACAGGCCGACAAAATTCTTGTATCTATAGTCGGGGTAAGAAATGTTTCGTCATCTTGAAGTCGAATTTGCTTGTACCAAGGCAATTATCAAACCTGCCAACGTGTGATTTCGAAGGAAACAGAAATATCGCATTGACGTTTGCAATAACAGGCTAATCGACTGATAGTGCCAGGTCAACTAATAATAATAAAAAAAATATTCCGCTAATGTCATAATCAGCTTCATGATCAGCAATAATTCCAGCTCTTTCATAGATGTTTAAATTCCTCGGTATTATCAAATTAAATAAGACGCAGAATTGTTGTTGATCGCAAAAATTACAAGAAAAAATATTGACACTAACAAACACTGACAATTTAATGGACCATATTTGATTGGAACTCTTACGAAGTTATTTCTTTGACTAGGTCATTAATAATCGATTTTTTTAAAAAAACGACGTCAACCGAGTTATTCGTCCGTTTGTCGTGCACATTCTTAATGCAAGTTTAAGACTTATATGGTTTTCTCATGGATGCCATTGTCGGAACTGTACCAAATTGAAATGGGACCACACTTGAAGCACCAGCTTTCAAATAAATAAATAAAAAACATCAAAATCAGTTCACCCAATCGAAAGTTCTGAGGTAACAAACATAAAAAAATATAGTCGAATTGAAAACCTCCTCCTTTTTTGAAGTCGGTTAAAAAGGTTCTATATTTATATGAAACTAGGTGTAAAGTTGACCCTTGTTATCATAATAATATCCCTTGTCTATTTAGTGCTTTGGTTTCAAAAGGTACCACGAGTCTATGACTTTATAAAGGAATGAATTTAATAACTGGCAAAGGTTTCGTACATTCATTGATCTGTCGGCCTCCGGCGGGCCATACGGCCATCTGGTAAGCAGACGCTATAGCCATTTTTAATTGGAATAAACCTGCGAACCAGGTACCCCTGACTGACATGATTAGGTTATGTTGTTTGCTACTACACAGCTACGACACCTTCCCTGGGGTTGGTAAGCTGCGGCCCGCGCCAAATGGAGCACACATATTGTTGCGCGAGTCTAGAAGGGTGAAACACCGTTTATGGACTCTTTCTGGAGCAGTCACAAATGTCATTATTTATTTGAAGACACGTTTTGTCGACCCCTTAGAGACCTAGTTATTGTTCGGATGAATAAATAACTTAAGTGAGTGTGCTCAGGAGCTCCATGAGCTCATACCGCCTTCCCCCTTCTTCCATCGGACATCCAGACGTACGGCTGGCTACCATCCTTACCTGGTCGAAATTCCTCTAATTCGAACCAAGCGCTTTGCATCTTCTTTTATAATGCGCACTTCTAAGGTTTGGAATTCTCTGCCGGCGTCTGTATTTCCGATTTCATATAACCTGGACCTTTTTAAGGCACGAGTGAATAGGCATCTTCTGGGTGAGCTCGCTTCATTGTCAGCCTCATCTTTGCCCCCTGGCTAGATGCTGGCCAAGAGCAAACCCATTTTAATAAAAAATAAATAAATAAATAAGTTTTCTCGCGCGCCTTATGCCTGCACCCTCATTGCCAAACACCGTTGTGCCCCTAGTGGCAAGTAAGATGGCTAGAGCTCCCGAGAATGCCCTGTGCTGTGAGGGACCAACTTCTTAGCTGCCAACACAACGAATCCTCAAGTCAAAACCTGCATGTGAAAGACGCAGAGAAATCGAAATCGCATAAGTGTTCCATTGGACCATGTTTCATAAGGAACATTAAAAACGAATCGGCCACGGGCTTGTGATTCTTCTGAAGTTTCAAGCGTCCATAGGCTACGATGTCTGCTTGCCGTCAGCAGGCCGTAAGCTTTAAGGCCACCGTCGTTGTATAAAATAAAACCGTTTAAAAATAAAAATAAGTTCCAGCGCCATTTTAGACCCCCGACGTTACCTAAAGGTGTGCTCACATCGGAACTCTAAAGCATTGTCAAATTTCGCTCGAAGTTTGCCTGGCCGCGGGTTCCTTTGTGCCATATGTATACACAATTAATAGTAAACAAGTGGATATTGTTAACGACCTTATGGCTAACTTTTATTAATGGCGCTGGACGCGCATTGTAAGGAGGGAGTTTGCGTTGATATTGTTATACTGAGATCTTAGAGTATAGTTAATAATTAATCAAATTGAACTAAATGTTCACATGTAAATTGGCTCTACGAATAAATGAGTATGAGTATGAGTAGTAAACAATTGGGTATACTTCACGTGTTATAACACGGTGTCGTTTTATAGATAGTTAATCATAAAAAATCAGAATAAATTGTAAATTACTAAAATTTATCGGAATAATAAATAATGATGATGATGATTTAAATGTATGAGAGTGTATGTAATTCTCTTTTATTGGTCAGTGATACCCGAATTAAATGTTTTTTTTAAATAATATTTTATGCTACAGTTACATAATAAATAAGGGTTCTTAAAATCCGAGAGTCGAGCGTAGCGAGTTTTGTTATTAAAGACTCGAGAATTTTAAGACCTAATTATGTAACGGTGCATACTATAATTTTTCTTCGACTCCAAAATAAATTTATTTACAGTACACATGGCGCTATATTACCGCACGAGTGTGGTAACCAGCAGATAACTTGCATATGTGGAACCTTTAAAGAGCCGTATGTACTGTAAAATGTTGTACGATGCACGTGCGAATAGGTAATTCGCAACTCGTGTCGATTTAAAACACTCCCTTCGGTCGTGTTTTAATTTATCACCACTCGTTGTGAATTTCCTGTTCTCTGCACTTGTATCGTAATGTACTATTATATTAAAAATCGATATGGTGGCAGAATACGGACATTGACGGAGCCTCTTAAAAAAAACAGTTGTATAATAATGTACTTATAGAAATCGATATTGATTGTCTCAGCAGTCATATAATGACTTGCCTATGGCGCTGGACTATGGTAGACTTGCATTTGTATAAATAGTAATTTTTAGGGTTCCGTACCCAAAGGGTAAAAACGGGACCCTATTACTAAGACTTCGCTGTCCGTCCGTCTGTCACCAGGCTGTATCTCAAGAACCGTAATAGCTAGACAGTTGAAATTTTCACCGATTGCGTATTTCTGTTGCCGCTATAACAACAAAAAACGTGATATTTTAGCCCTGTTTCATGGCTACCACTCGCCGAGAACCGTAATAGCTAGACAACAGTTTATTTCTCCTAAGCAATAAAACTGCATCCACAGATTTTTGAAAAAAATTACAGACTGCGGAACAAAGTCATATTTTTGTTTTATTTGTCAAAAAATGATCTATCCTAATCGATCCTATTTCTATTAGGAACAAAAACTTATTACACGCCGACCTATTGTAGGACACAAGAGAGGCTGCAAATTAATAAACAAAAATACAAATAGTATGGAAAAAAGCGTTATTAAAAAAAACTGTAATTGCTTAGGAGAAATAAAATAATGTTCCGCTTCAGTAAATTGAGCTATCTCAACGTTTTAAGGTACTTTCCCTCCAGGGCCTTTATTTTTTTCCACCTTGTATAGATAGATACCAAAATTATACACAAAATGTTCATTGTAACGACTAAACCGAAAAACAAATAATAAAGTGTCCACTAAACTTGCTTTTCTGCCCAAGTAATTCTAAATACTATCTAACGTTTTTTAGCGTTTCCAAAACACCCAAAGAAACGTTTCACAACTCCATCTATCGGTTTTTATTCAAGGTATTGTCTTGTCATACATCCGTTTAACGCCATCTAGTAACTGTAACTACAACTTATCAGATTATCATAGACAAAGAAAGTATTCATAGTCTAAAGAGGTCTAATATAAAATAATTGTTAAGATTAATTTAGTGAAACAAATCGCTGCAGATACAAAACAACCAGTAAAAAGTTGTTTACGAAGTAAGCAAAGTAAGTTATTTCCAGTGTTGCCAGTTGTAATAAAAAACCCCATGAGCAGGGTATTATATAGTTTTGCCATTCATTAACCAGAGGTAAATAAAATGGTAACTCCCTTACTTGTAAAACATTACTAGTCCTACATTGGCAATAATATGTTTTGTCTCTTACAAATGAAAGTTAAAAGTAGCTGATAATGAAGAATTATATTGCTGTTTCAGCTTTGACAAAACCTTTTAAATTACATTCATATACGGGCACCTGACAAGCTAGAACGATAGCTTATACCATCATGTTTTATGTGACGTTTTAGTACATTTCGCCTATATAACGTGACGGTATAATTTATCGTACTGGATAGGCTGTGAGTATGGGCAAAATCAGGGGCCATAACGGAAAGGCGTAATTTAATTACTTGCATGTCATTGTTAGAAAAAATATAAATTATTAATAATGTTATGTCAGGTTATGTCAACTTTTCAAACGTTGCAATTAATCACAACCACGAACTACTGAGATAAAGTATAGCTACAATAAAACAGCAATACATACCTCAAATTTAACTTGCATCTCGATCCGTTGTAACGGTATATTTGATGTTGGGAACGCCACGAACGTTTCATATGTTTTTGTAATTGCATTGCTATAAAAGCAAGCTAAACTATGCACGAACACGTCTGTAGAATACATTTGATGATTTTAAAGCATACTACACACTGACCAATTCGAATTTAAAAAGACGCAGCTATAAGATGAACCGCTATATAAGATGTACACAGGCAGTAATCATTTAATTCATTTAGTTTCAAGTTCATTGTCTTGAGGAATTGATCACTGCTTAAAACGTTTTAAGTATTTACAGACTGTAACAGTAACGCCATAGGCCGTAGTACGGCATTTAAAAATAATGACACTATAGAAATGAACTTTTTTGAAAACAAAATGGGTTGTATCGTCAATACAACCTTAATTTATGCCTAGGTGGATACCTCTACTACTTTGCCTGCCTATTTTTTTCATCACTAAATAAAATAACCATCAATGTAAAATAAACATATACATAATATAATTATGATTTAGTATATAGTTGATAACTTCACTGGAACGTATAAACTTACGAGGGTTGTTTGATAAGTACCCGATATGATCAGTATGTGCCTAAATTATATTAAAAGTAAGTATGCCATGTCATTTATTGACTATCTACCGCTAATTTAAATGGATAATATGTGACTATGTACATTATATAATTTAACATAAAATGGATTTTAAGTAAGACTCTGAGTACTGACTACGATCATTGACGTGAAAATGGTGGAAATTTTATATCGTACCGCCACAAACCGCTAAGTATTTGATACGAAACCTGCAACTAAAGCTGAAACCCACTTGGATATTATTTTGGTGGACTTTTATCTTGCAACAAAGAATGGTTTCACTTGGGTAATATTTCTAATAATCGATATTTTTTACTGTAAAGGCACCCCTATCAAAGAGTATAAAAAAATTACGTTTTTTAGAATTGGTATAAAAATTATATTAAAAATATGACATCGCGTAGTTTTTTCCACTGTAAGAGTTAGCTTCATTAATAAACATATTGAAAAAATAAAATTAGATTGTTTTTGTCAAGTATTTTTTAATGAAAATGATTTTGTATTTTTGTTGCCGCATTGTCATATAATTGAGCAAAAAATCGAAGAATAAATTAATCAGTAGCGTGTTTGAACGATTTAAAGCTAAAACTTGGAAATACTTTGGTTTAATTTCTTAGTATTAGTGACTCTTTATGCGATCAGTATACACAGAAATACAAAAATGGTGTATACACCAAAGATGAAATGAGTAAATGCCCATGAAGGTAGAAAATATGTAGTTTTTGGTAAACAAGTTGTCCGCTGCTATACTATGATATTATCGCAATAATATTTTAATATTTTTTGGCGTATATGGAAGAATAATAAATTTCAAATATTAAAGATGAATATGATGTGTCCAGAACCTCTTACTAATGGTAAAATCACCTATAATAATGGAACAAAATATTTTCTTAAATCAGACGATATCATCTGTCTGTACGAAATAAGTTATAGATGACTTATTTTTTAAATAACAGCTGTATTACCAATTCAGTAGCCTTAATCGCTTGCGTTAACCTTAATAACAATAATTATGCCCAAAAATGAAAAAAAGACAGCTAAGTGGACAATAATGGCAAGCCTTAACTAGACTAATAAAGTTCGTAATAGAGTATTTTCATGGGTTTTACAAACGAGCCCTCATTTTTTTTCAATGCTATTAATAAATATTAGACTCGCTATATCCAGCTAAAATGAAATGGTGTAACATAATAATTATGTTTTATACAGATTTGTTACCATTTTCCGCGATACTTCGGATACTTATCAAACAGCCCTCGTATTCATATACTGCTTAGCTGAATTCACCATCTGTATATCTCAGAATAATCACCGAAACCTTCACTTTTCTTTTAGCGCCATCTACTTTCTATCGGAACTAAACTTGAAAACGTTGAGTGTTAGGGCAGTGAACTCAAAAAAGCTGCCAACAAAGAAGTATCCCCTTCAAAATGTGCAATGTACAAAAAACAAACTAAATTTCTTACCGTTTCATATAAGTACTTTTGCACAAGTGTAAAAGCTTGTCCGCGATGTAACAAAATGGGGAGAATTTATCTCGAACGTTGGCAACATTTTACTTAGCCGATCACATTTTCTGTTCACCGTTGGTTTCATCGCTCGCACCGCCTGCGTGTTAAACGTCAATGCCAAGACGGTCTTATATTTTAAACGTAAATAGCGCATCCATAAGCTAAAATGGACATTTTCAACAATAAAGTGAGTGTTCTGACGATTGCTGCTACTGTCCTGCTATGTTTTCATCTCTCTAGTCCAGTAACAGGTTAGTAAACTGCCGTAACATAAGTAAACAAAGAAAAAACAGTGCATTTTCGAACAGTTGAGGCCTTGTCAGTGTTGAGGTGTCGTGACTCAAATATATTTGATGTTAATTGTTAATTTACCAACAGCATAGAACCGTTTAGCCGCATTTGGGCTAACGTAATATGTTTATTGGGCACTATTCGTATGCGTCATGTGCGTGTTTTGATGGTTTAAAAAAAGTCTAGATTTTTCTATGGTCTATTTTTTTTTCTAAACAGGGTACAAATCTTAGTGAGTCATTTGATGACACTTAGGTATCGTTTAAGACTACTAAGATGCAAATGTAATCATAATAATACTAATATGTTCTTGGAATGTACATGCAATACGCCACTGTTTTATCTAATCTATCAGCTATGTAAACAACCGATGTTTTTATTTTAGTGTTCGTGTTTGCAATCCTTCTTCAAACATTGTAAAGAAATGCATACCTTGGATAAGATAATGAGATTTAAAAAGTTGCTATTTTTTTTAATTCTATACAAGCTCAGTAGGTAGTAAAATGCGATAAGTAGTTATCTGTGGTTCTTATTACATGAGTTGAGAACTTGTTGAACTTGTCTTCTCTATTTGATTTAAAAGTATATCTTTTTTTTTGTGATAGACTGACCAGCAATTGGCCTGATGGAAAGTGATGACAATGCCTAAGATGTTGCTCGCTGGTTCAGTAATAGCCTATTCACTCTTTAGTTAAATTTAAACTGAACAGGTGATTAAAGCCGTAAAAGTGGAGAGACTATCTAAGATAATGTGCAAGAGATAACATGACCTCCGCTGTCAATTCAGTTTGGTACATTTTAAGAGATTGATATTTGCATGAGAATTATTATGCTTTTTATAAGTTTTTTTTTTATTATTTAACTTTAAGGATGGCCTCTTTTCGGGCCAGTTACTTTTTCGCTATGGATTACCTACTGGTAAAGTCAGTCAGATTCAGTGGTCAGCAACCTTACTGCTTGGCAAGCAAAAAAAGTGAATATGAAGAATTTCTAAGAAGAAAATTCCTAGTTAGATTGGAATCTAGAAAGCCAGCAGTCCTTAGCCTTCCAGCCTAGAGTAAATATTAGAATGAAATGATACAGATATCCTTTGTCTATGAAACAGTTTAGATAAATTATGCACTTCTAAGGTTTGGAATTCTCTGCCGGCGTCTGTATTTCCGAGTTCATATAACCTGGACCTTTTTAGGGCACGAGTGAATAGGCATCTTCTGGGTGAGCTTGCTTCATCGTCGGCCTCATCTTTGCCCCCCCGGCTAGATGCTGGCCAAGAGCAATCCCATTTTTAATAATAAAAAAAAGATAAGGTAGCCAGTGCTCCCAAGGAATTGCTGTCTTGAGAGTGAGAGACCTGTATATGACTAGCTGTCAACACACCAAATCCTCAAATTAATACGGGGTTGGCAACACCCTTGTATTTCTTCTGGAGTTGTAAGCTTCCATAGGCGTCAGTGCCTGCTTACCATCAGGTATAATAAAAAAAACAAATTAGAGAAGTGTTCTTACCAGGAATATGCCCGACCACAGAACAGGGTTGTCAAAAACTTGGGGCATACCAATAAGTGCTCTGAGTATGGACTTTTTGGATTTATTCGACTCAAAATCTCAGACACTATCGATCATAGAAGAAAAAAAAGTGTCACATAATTTACAGAATAACTTTCCATGTCCGTTATGTTTGTTGAATGTCCATTATACATAAATGTAAGGAGAGTTAACAAAACTATTCTGGGGACACTGTTTTCTTCTTCTAGGATCAATAGCATTATTGATTCTGATTGGTGTGAGCCCAAAAAGTCTTATGTTGCGGAAAAAAAAAATCATTTTTTATATTTCTCAGAATATTTAATGGTACTTGTGCTTAGATACTCACATACTTAACAGATTTTTTTTTATTTTTTTTTTATTGGGGGACAATCTTACACAAATCGACCTAGTCCCAAACTAAGCAAAGCTTGTACTATGGGTACTAGACGACGATATACATACTTATATAGAGATAAATACATACTTAAATACATAGAGAACATCCAAGACCCAAGAACAAAATCCGTGCTAAATGCACAAATAATGCCCTGGCCGGGATTCGAACCCGGGACCTATAGCTTCGGAGGCAGTGTCACTACCAACTAGGCTAAACAGGCCGACAAATGTGATGAATATGTTGTCCACAATGATGTGACAAAATGGCAACCATCATACACCTTCTCGTGATTGTGATCCAAATTTAGCTGATGCGGAACAGGACTGGTTAGGTACATCTTTAATTGAAGTCCAAGCATCCGGTCCGCACACTGATAGCACATTTTGTTCCTAACCTGCTTGGGCACTCCCAAGCTGTCAATACCACCATTTCAGCTGAAGCACTTCCACTGCTGGACATAGGCCTCCCCCAATTTTATGGGGGGTAAATGCCATAATCGTATATGTCAGTATCTTCACCGCACTTCAAGGATGCTGCTGCCCATCCCCCGGTGGCCTTGGTCGTAGTTTTAGGACATACCCAGGAGCTGT
This sequence comes from Notocelia uddmanniana, assembly GCA_905163555.1. Lineage (NCBI taxonomy): Eukaryota > Metazoa > Arthropoda > Insecta > Lepidoptera > Tortricidae > Notocelia > Notocelia uddmanniana. The sequence goes on from LR991052.1 coordinate 72,022,968, forward strand.
CAATACACTTGATCAAATCCGCAGGGGTGGACTCCGTTAAAGGGCTTATATTATTGTTAATTTTGTGCTATGCGAATGTTTATTTTGTATTTTAGTTTTTTTTTTTGAGATTTTATAACATTCTTATTTATAATATTGCTATTTCTAAGATTATTAAATATACATATAAGGATCAAATATTAGGCTGTTTGTCCATAGAATAGTCATGACATCACTTGCAATTTCCGTACAAAATGTATTATGTAGTTTTTGATGTTTCATACCATGTAGTGTACTGAGTGTCCGGTGGATGCGGGTGGCGCAGGACCGGTCATTGTGGAAGTCTTTGGGGCAGGCCTATGTCCAGCAGTGGACGTCCTTCGGCTGGTATGATGATGATGATTATCCCAAGTAGTTGCGCCCGACGTAATGGAGCGAAGCTATTGTCTATACCTTTAGTCTAGACCGCCACGGTTTTTTTTATTATTTAAATAAATAAATAAATATTATGGGACAATCTTACACAAGTCGACCTACTCCCAAACTAAGCAAAGCTTGTACTATGGGTACCAGACGACGATATACATACTTATATAGATAAATACATACTTAAATACATAGAGAACATCCAAGACCCAAGAAGAAAATCCGTGCTAAATGCACAAATAATGCCCTGGCCGGGATCCGAACCCGGGACCTCTAGCTTCGGAGGCAGTGTCACTACCAACTAGGCTAAACAGGTTGTCAAATTTAAAAGGCATGCATTACTGAGAGCAGACTATGTCAAACGACTTAAAAGAGCTAATGTGCTAGGCATATACGAGAAGTTACAGCATTGGCTCTAACTTCCCATCTCCGTCTTCATAAACTCAACATATCTGATTAAAGTCTTGCGACTGATTGCAGATAATAAAGGATGAAGTAATAATTATTCCTTAAGAGGGCGCAGTACGCTCGGTTCTCCATACAAACGTATTTATGCTCTCATTTTAAAACGCCAGGCTAGAATAACATGAAACTTTGTATACACAATGGGATCCGGCATATCTAGGTCGGAAATTAGTTTCTGTTGCTTGAAATTATAATGGAGAAAAAATAGCGATTATTAAGGTTTTCATACAAGCCGTAAAAAACTCAAAAAGCCGCTGTATTTTTTTTATTTTACAATTTCTAGCAACAGAAACTATGGTCCGACCTAGATATGCCGGATCCCATTGTGTACACAAATTTTCATGTTATTCTAGCATGGCGTTTTAAAATGAGAGGGTAAATACGTTTGTATGGAGAACCGAGTCAGACCGAGCATACTGCGCCCTTTTAAATGAAAAGCGGTAGCGCGCTAATGATTGAATGGTGTCGCAAGCGTCCCTAAGCTACAGTGTCTGCTTACCATAAATTAAATTTTTTGCTTGTTTGCCATCATCTTAGGATAAAGGGAGCATCTCTGATAAATAAAAATATTAACACTTAATTTTGTACTTTCATACAAATTTATTTTTTTATTTGTTTTTATTTATATATTACTACGGGACACCAACAGAGTACGTAACTATAAGTGACTTTACATGTTAATTGTCTTTAGGCTATTATGCACCCCATTTGACAACATTTCATTTTTTAGGCAGGCTTTTTTGAAATCAAATAAGAGGATAAAAAATATCCCAATTTCATATAAATAAATCAATTTCAAAAGTTCCTCATTCTAAAAGAGAGTAAGTGACAAGTAAGGCGTCGCAGCGTAACAAATAAAAACAGAAGCACTGTTACTAAGGCAAATTTACTAAAGAAAGTAAACTGCTGTTCTTTTTGTGCGCTGTGACTGTCACAATTTCATAGTAATGACGTTATTACTACGATATGGGCTTTTTTTCACATTTTCGTGAGTATTTAGAAAACTAATAGCTATAAAAAATAAACTAAATATTTTGGGGTTTCTTGTTACCAAATTAAGGAAATGAGTTAAGATTTCATACTACTTAAAATTTTGAAATGTTCAGTACTTAATCATTAAATTTCACTATAACACAACTACACATTTTCTGAGGGTTTATGTTTGAATATGAATTTAACTTAATTAATAATTACATTTCAGTTTCCATTCACATATTAAAATTAAGATTGAAAACCTATCGAAGTTTCCAAGTTATTATAGGTATTTACTTTATCAATAATTTAGTTATTTAGTTTCTAATTAATAATTATGTATTCATTTACATCGCTGATGGTAACGAAAAGGGTTTGTAGCGAAAATTTCACTGCTATTGTGTGTATTTCTCACTGGCAACATCACTGGCAGGTTCATCGAAATGAGTATTAAACCATAGTTAATTGTTTAACTTCCTGTATTCAGTTTAATGGTGGCTTTTGACCCGTGACGCATAACGGAAATAACTAGGACAAAGAAATGGGCACAAATATACACATGGATTTTTGTTTTTATCTTGTCGGTGGCAAATAGGCGTACGGCCAAATGTACGGCTAAAGATGTGCCGTTACTGTAAATTTTTCCGATTTTGTACGAGGCATATTTTAGATTGTATACGTGGCATATTTTAGATTATGATTGAGCAGTATTTACGATTTAGTGTGAGTTATTTCCGATTTTGTACGGAAAATATTTAGGAGCGGGAATATTACTAATATAATGGAACTAACTGGAACGGAGAAAAGGGGAGGAATATACACATGGATTGGTGTTTTATTTTGAAGTTGGCAAACAGGGGTCTTAGTATCTTATCTAACGACCTGTTTAGCCTAGTTGGTAGTGACTCTGCCTCCGAAGCTAGAGGTCCCGGGTTCGAATCCCGGCCAGGGCATTTATTTGTGCATTTTTCACGGATATTTGTTCTTGGGTCTTGGATGTTTTCTATGTATTTAAGTATGTATTTATCTATATAAGTATGTATATCGTCGTCTAGTACCCATAGTACAAGCTTTGCTTAGTTTGGGACTAAGTCGATTTGTGTAAGATTGTCCCCCAATATTATTTATTATTTTATTTATTTTAATCTTATATTTAGATGAGTGCCCTTGCACTTAGAAAGAAAAAAAAATCACAGACACCGAAGACACACAAATATGATAAAAATTAAAACATTAGAAAACGTAAACATAAAATCCGGGTCCCCGCGGCAGTGAACCGGACAGTGGCTCAGCATTATAAATATAGTACCGTGTTAGACACCTATAGCGGTGATTTTCAGCCAGTACCCTCGGTGACTCAGAGAACGCCATACTAAGGATGCCTTTCCATCAGAGATGTGCTATGCTACGTTGCTAATTGCTATGGATGCGTTTGAATCCACCAATCATATTCATTGGTCCACATAGCATAGTACTACGAGTAGTAGAAACGGGTTTTGGTAGCGTAGCTTTCACATATACTCAACATAGCAGCGTAGCACATCTCTGGTGGGAAGGCACCCTAAAGTATATAAATAAGGTGCTTCCAAATTAGATGACAATACTTTAAGAGATGTTTAATTACAATTAAAATAATTTCCTTTAAATAGGATTTAATAATAGCTATTTACGATACAAGGGTTGTAAAACAAAGAAACGATATCGCAGATGTTTGAGGCCCGAGCCGCAGGTCATAAATATGCGAGAGAGGGCTTTCTGTTTTACGACCCGTGTTTTGTACACAATTTTACGTCACCACTTGGCCAAAAAGCGGGTTTTTCCGGACGCGCAGCTTTTTGGCAAGGTGTGTAAAACTCTTTCTATGAAATTTTGTTTTCATTTTCCGAATGTAATAATTAAATTAAAATATTGCCCAAACAATCATCCAGTGCGTTTATCTGACAAGGTGGTTATCACTTTCTGTCAATGTGTAGCTCACACATTGAATGCTAGTTGAAGTGGCCAGTTAAGTGACAGTAAACAGGTTTCATACGATAATCAAAGAAGTCTTAATCGTTGAATACTGATTTTACTGATTATCTCATTAACAGGGTGTTATCACGTGGCACAGTTGTTTTCTTAATTTTCTCCAAAAACTAATTTAAACTTTAAACCTTTAAGTCTACTTCTAAGAACGAGTAGTACTATCACATTGGCTCTGAAAGTATTGGCATCTTATGTGGAAGCACGTAATAGGTTTTCTACATAAAACACTTTCATAAATCTTGAGAAGTGGTCTTGAGTACCTAGTGGATAATTTGGCAAGTGGTTGTTTTAGGAACTTTTGACATATTGGAAAGTGGTTATTCAGGGGAGGTGGTCTTTTTGGGAGTCGTCATTCCGGAAAGTGGTCAATCCTGCAAGTGGTTGTTTTAGAAAGTGGTCAATCCGTCAAGTGATTGTTTTAGGAAGTGGTCACCTTGGGAAGTGATTATTCCGGGAAGTGATAATTTTGGTCCACCACCACCACCATATCAGCCGAAGAACGTCCACTGCTGGACATAGGGCTCCTCCAAATTCATGGGGGGTATATGCAATAATCGCCACGCGTGGCATGCGGGTTGGCGATCGCAGTATCTCCACCGCACTCCAGGCATTTCGCATTTTGGTCCGAAAGGTTTCTATTGAGCAAAACCGACGTTTTACAACTAGAAAACTCCCGTAGCACGCTATCCCGCTTTAACGCATAGCCCGCGCTCTGTTGTCTAGCTAGGGTTGTCTCGTTTGCGCGTCAACCAACGCCATCACCTAGCAACGTGTTTCCACTACCAAGTTGAACGATGGCGTCACTGTCTGGCGGTGTCCGCATTGAATTAACACCTCGGGGGTGTGTGGGAGCCGAGTTTCGCCGATGTCGCAACAGGACTGAGGCGTATTGTTTATGCCTATCGTTAATTTGCCGGCGTTATTCTGGCAGAACAGTCAACAGCAAAATTAGAGGATCATTTTAGTACCTTGTCACTTTCACAACTTTGACGTATGCCAACTGTCGCAGTATTGTTACGTTAGTGCGACAAAGTACTAAAACGACGTACTTGCTTTTCACTGTACAAGGAAAGTGAGATTGCAAATATGTGTTGCCCGTAAAAACCCAGTTTTTTTTTATATCGACGTGTTTATCAGTGGCGACTTGTTTGTAAAATAGATTCCCATAGTTTTTAGGGCTCCTTAGTCACTAGGAACCCATATAGTGTCGCCATTTCCGTCTATCTGTCCGAGGCTTTACTCTGTGATCGTTAGTGCTAGAAAGCTGCAATTTGGCATGGATATATAAATCATTATATATAATTCATAGGTGCATGTAATATGCCTAATTTGAAGAATAAACTACTTTTACTTTTTTTTTTACTTTTATTAAATCTGACAGTGGTCAAATAAAAAAAAGGGTACCTCCCCTACTCGTAAAGTGGGGATGATTTTTTTATGCTTAAAGCCTATAGTATGGGATCTGGTTAGATAGGTCTTTAAAAATTAATAGAGGTCTTCATCAAACATTTTTTTGATAAAGTGAATATTTTCGGAACACATGATCAGTTATGCTGTTTTTGAGTTATCGTATAAAGTCTTCCATTCATAGTAAAAGACGAATGAAACGCTACGAAAGTATTCCCTTTTGCTTGTTATTGATTTTTTTAATAAATTAAGTACATAGGGAACCCTACACCGAGCATGGCCCGACATGCTCTTGACCGATTTTAATTAAGTTAGGTCATCATCCTTCTAGCGTTATTCCCAGTACAGTTGCATCCTGCAGGATGCCTGGGTTCCGCTACCTAATCCCAAGAATTGGCGTAGGCACTAGTTTTTACGGAAGCGACTGCCATCTGACCTTCCAACCCAAGGGGGAAACTAGACCTTGTTGGGATTAGGCTTGTCAAGTGAGTGGGCAACTTGACTGTTAGAAGTTCTCAAGCCGCCCGGAGGCCCCTAACTTCGCTTTACAACTGCTATCATAGACAGCAACCGGGATCAACGGCATAGCGTGCCTTCCAAAGCGCTCAGTTCGTAACCACTCAAAGCGGTCACCCATCCAAAGCCTGACCTCGCCCGACATTCCAACCTCGCATACCGCACGCGGTACGCGGCCGCCGCTGGGCCACGAGCGCTTCTATAGGTATTAATATTTCTATTGTATATGAGGCCTCCTCTAACTTGGCTTAACGACTGCTATCATAGAATGAAACCGGGATCAGATTCAGATTCATTTATTTCATGATAATAATTACAATATATGTTTGCATATCATGTCAAAAATATAAGAATCTTATTGGACGATCATGATGCTTATCATGATCGTCAAATAAGATATAAAAATAATAATAATTAATAAATAAAAATATCTCCCAAAAGGGATCGTCATTACACAATTAACATAAAATAAAGGCATTGTAACATTTACAATAATAGCATCAACGGCTTAGCGTGCCTTCCAAAGCACGGAAGCGCTCAGTTAGTAACCACTCAAAGCGGTCACCCATCCAAGGAGTGACCTCGCCAGACATTGCTTAACCTCGCATACCGCACGAGGTACGCGGGCGCCGCTGGGCCGCGAACGCTACTTTAAATAAGAGTAGGTATTGCGTTTTATATATTGGTTCATTATATTTTAATATATACCATATTAAAATATAATGAATCAAACAACCTACCTGGGCTATATACCGATACCGTTCTGATTTAGTGCGCCCAGCATGAACCAACTGGGTTAAAAGGCAGGCCTAGGTTGCATACCTGTATCCTGGATGACGGACGGACGGACGAGGATTATATGATCTATAATAATAATAAGTCGACATCACCATCCCCCATGAACCCTTGATGATGCCTCGTGAAGGCCGAGAAGGACAAAGCTATAAAGTGCTGTAGTCCTAGACCTCGCACACGAGTTAACCGCCATGTGGGATGTTGATTCGACGATCATTGTCGCGATAGTCGTCTCTGCGAACGGTCTGATTGCGAAGAGTCACGACCAATATCTTAAGAGACTCGCTGGATGGCTGGGTCAAGGGTCAGATACAGAAGGCGGTACTCCTGGACACGGCGCGGATAGTTAGGAGGTTCTCTCTGTCGCTCTAACCACCGGTAGCTTAGGCCCCGCCTCGTTGCCGGCGGAACCCTAGGTTAGTTTTTTTATGATGCTTTTATATTTGTCCGTATATATTTATATTTTTCTTATTATAAAAATAATGTCTTTTTAACGAGCGAAACTCGGTCTCCCAGGTACTTCGCCCAGATAGGAAGACGCCTATAACAAACATATTATTTTACATATATTATTATAATAATGCCCTCAAGTTGATCTCATTTTACTGATTATTTTAAGTAAAAATAACCTTACATTGTTCATCATAAAGTTGAATTTCTATGTAAACTGTAAAAGAGAAAACCAAAAACATTTCAAAATAGTAAAACGTTGCCAAGACCACCATATAAGGTTTTTTTTTATGACATAGGAGGCAAACGAGCAGACGAATCGCCTGATGGTAAGCGATTAGCGCCGCCCATGGACACTCGCAACACCAGAGGGGTTGTAAGTGCGTTGCCGGCCTTTAAGATGGGAGTACGCTCTTTTCTTGAATGTTTGAAGGTCCAATCGGTCCGGAAATACCGCAGGCGACAGTTCATTCCACAGTTTAGCTGTGCGAGGTAAGAAGTTTCTGGAGAAACGCACAGTTGAGGACTGCCAACCATCTAAGTGGTGAGGATGGAAATTTTGTCGCGTTGGGCGATGGCGGAAGGAAGCGGCAGGGATTAATCCGAACAATTCCTCGGAGCACTCCCCGTATATAATACATGCGGTAGAAAATGCAGAGCGAGGCTACATTTCTACGCAGCGCCAAGGAGTCAAGCCGTTCCGAAACCCGCTGGCAGCCGACAATTCGAGTCGCTCTCCGTTGGATGCGGTCCAGAGGGAGAAGCTGGTACTGTGGTGCCCCTGCCCAAAGATGAGAACAGTATTCCATATGTGGGCGGACCTGTGCCTTATAAAGCTGTAGGCGATGGGCCGGCGTGAAATACTGTCTCGATCTGTTTAGCACACCGAGCTTTTTCGAGGCTAATTTGGCCTTACCCTCTAAATGACCGCGGAACTGGACTTGACTCGAGATGTCGACGCCAAGGATCTCGATATTGTCTGTGGCAGTTAGGGGAGTGTTCTCAAAACGAGGTGATGCGACAAACGCAAGCTTTTTCGCAGTAAATGCGCAAACCTGCGTCTTCGTAGGGTTAAAACGGACCAGATTAAGTCGACCCCATTCTGAGACTTCATCCAGGGAAGTCTCAATCTGAGACACAAGTTTGTTTCGGCTCTCGGTGACGTTTTCCCGAGAAATATTGGCGCGGCCGGTGTAAGGTTTGCCCTGTGAAAAAGATATCAGATCTCATGTAGAGCCAAGCTTCTGAATCTACACGGCTTAACTTCTTGTTAACCGACTTCCAAATTTCAAAAGAGGAGGTTATCAATTCGGTTGTATGTTTTTTTTTTGTTTTTTTTTTAATGTTTGTTACTCCATAACTCCGTCATTTCTTAACCGATTTGAAAAAAATTTTTTTTTATTGTATGTATATATATCCAAGTTGGTCCCGTTTTTGTCAAAAGGCAGTTCTGATGATGGGATCCATGAGGAATTGAGGGAACTCCTCAAATCTTTAAGGCAAACATATAGTGATTTTTGTGTTTTTATCAACAAGTCAAGCATTTGCATCCAAAAATGTGACATTGGATGAAGTGGAACTGCTGATGATGATCAGAACAGAACTCTTCAACGACGAAAAGTTCACGTTTGGCGATTTGTCCTCCTAGCTGTGTTTGTTAAGCAAGTTCTATTTTCACGATTGATTTTTGTCATGCTCGAGTTCTGATGATGGGATCCATTAGGAATCGAGGGAACACCTCAAATGTGAAAGGCACACAAATAGTGATTTTAGTATTTTCATGAACTAATCAAGCATTTTCATTCATAAAAGTGACATTTGATGAAGTGGAACTGCTGATGATGATCAGAACGGAACTCTTCAACGACGCGTAGTTCACGTTTGGCGAATTGTTCTCTTCGTTTTGTTTGTCAAGCAAGCAAGGTTTTTCCATGATTCCATGAGGAATTGAGGGTACTTAGTCTTCTACCATTAGAAACATACTTATAGCCATTTTTGTATTTTATTGTATGGAATCTAAGAGTGCACCAGCTAAGATTAATAATCTTTCACCGGACTCCCCCATTGAAGTCGGTTTTTTTTTCTTAAAAATTATTTTCAGTTCTTTTTGTAAGGCGGAGGTTCTTGTAAGTACTTATTAATAGGTTTTTAGGGTTCCGTAGTCAACTAGGAACCCTTATAGTTTCGCCATGTCTGTCCGTCCGTCTGTCCGTCCGTCCGTCCGCGGATAATCTCAGTGACCGTTAGCACTAGAAAGCTGAAATTTGGTACTAATATGTATATCAATTACGCCGACAAAGTGGTAAAATAAAAAGTGGAAAAAAGTATTTTATTAGGGTACCTCCCCTATAAGTAAAGTGGGGAGTGATTTTTTTTTTCATTTCAACCCTAACGTGTGATATATTGTTAGATAGGTATTTAAAAATAAATAGGGGTTTACTATAATCATTTTTTGATAATGTTAATATTTTCGGAAATAATCGCTCCAGAAGTAAAAAAAAATGTCTCCCCCCCCTCTAACTTTTGAACCATAAGTTTTAAAAATATGAAAAAAATCTCAAAAGTAGAACTTTATAAAAACTTTGTAGGAAAATTATTTTGAACTTGATAGGTTGAATAGTTTTTGAAAAAATTACAAAAACTACGGAACCCTACACTGAGCGTGGCCCGACACGCTCTTGGCCGGTTTTTATTTAGTTACTGTATAGTCCCGTGTAAACTTTCACCCCATTTTAGGGGTTGGGGGGCGAAAGTTATAAGTTTATGATTTTTTTTGTTGGTTGCATACTAACCCATTCACATTTCGGTCCAACTACCATCAATGTACTCTCCAACTCCCTTACAATCAATATCTCACCAGTCTTTCGTTTTATTTGAGTTTCAAAATCGCTGATATTGTCAGTGTTATCTCCATTTTCCTCGTGCCAACCGGTTTCGTTTGACCTTTCCTCGACTGTCATATCATATGCTTAGAGTTTACTTTAAATGTCTAAAAATATACCTGCCTGACCGCGGCGGTCAACTAATTTATGCATAATTACTGAATCCTTAGGCTGGGTTTTTATCATTCTAATATTTATAAACCAGTAATTCTTGTCTAATATACTACCTATAGTATACTTTATTTGGGGATATCGGAACGCTCTAAGGATTTCCATGAAAATACAAGAATTTGCGGGGGCGAGGTAGAAAAGATCTGGCTTAGGCGTCATAGAGGGTCAGAACATTTGGACAGACATTTATAAGGAATCTTAGGGTTCCGTACCCAAAGGGTAGAACGGGCTATATCTCATGAATCATGATAGTTATACAGTTGAAATTTTCACAGATGATGTATATCTGTTGCCGCTATAACAACAAATACTAAAAATAAAATAAAATAAATATATCTAGGGAGCTCTCATACAAAAATCTTTTTCTCAAACATGCAATGAAATATTGATGTTATGTTCCTTATAATAGGCTGCGAAGTATGACGTTTCAGGCGCGGCTAGGACAAGAGGTCGTTAATGGAATTTCATACAAATCTTGCAGGCCTAGGCCGGCAAAGTCCTCTTTTTTAATTCCATTCCACATAAATTTGTGGCACAGGCATCATGACATTCTGCCACTATGCGTATTAAGAATAAAATTTTGTTTTTTTTGTTGTTTATTTCATTGCATGTTTGAGAAAAGCACTATACATACCTCGGCGGGAAATTTGGGGTTGCCCGCCTTAGACCTATCCGTATATATGTCTTCGGCCGGCAACCCCTTTCGTCCCGGCCTCTGTAGTAATATACTATTAAAAAGTTGCTCGTTGTGTTCATCAGGCGCTGGGTCTTAAAATGTATGGGAAAACTTTTGACTCCCACTTGAGCAAAACTTATACGTGATATTATTCAACTTACTTATTATTATTATTAATAAAATAAATAACAAAATATTATTATTAAAATTAAAAAAGGTTAAGCGTCTAATATTGTATAGATAATAGTACGGAACCCTTCGTCCGCGAGTCCGACTCGCACTTGGCCGTTTTTTTATTGATTTCGTAAAGACACATCACATGACAGAATTAACTGTACTGCCAAACTGCGAAATAGTTTGTTGGCAGTTCCTATGCTCTTGTCTTACATCTAGTAATATTCATGCAGTATTATTATATTAAATAATAGCATGCAGTTTTGACTCTGACATTCGTTGTTGTGTTCAAAGAGACAGTGAAAAGGGGTATTGTATACTACAAAGTGACACAGTGCTGTTTGGTAAAACTGTCACTTACAGGCGCGGATTCAGAATTTTGTTCAGAAGAGGACCATTTTCTTTATCCTTTAAAAATGTCACGTAAACCTGCTTCAGTGGGGGACGACCCCTGTTGCTCCCCCTTATCCGGGCCTGGTCACTTACCGACGCAGACTGATATTGCGTTGGTATAATCAAAATCCTTGCAGCAAAGCTGCGCCCGTTGGGCCTTAATATATATACAAGGTGGCCCATTCAAATCGGTCAGTATGGGAAAGTCTGAAACTATAAGACATACGAAGATTTGTTCTTAGGAACCATGACACCGATTTTGATAAAAAGAAAAACTGCATTCATACATTTGAAAAAAAAACACTGTACCCAGCTAGGGAATCGAACCCGGTTGTTTTGAATAAATAAACTTACACTATTTCTATTCAGATATCGTTTGTGTAGGTCTTAAGCAGTAAATGTCTCTAAGAAACATAATGTCTAAAATGAATAAAATGCATTTTTTTCACATACTTTAATTTATCATAGTAGGTGTTCAAAGTGACCACCGTTACAATATTCAACAAGTTCCGGCATGTAAAATTGTCTCTATGGTTGTTTGTACCTCTCTACTTGTAAAATCGGTGACATGGTTCCTAAGAACAAATCTTCGTATGTCTTATAGTTTTAGACTTTCCCATACTGACCGATTTGAATGGGCCACCCTGTATGCAGGGTGTTCGGCAGATGGATGGACATACGTATATTGGGGATAGATGAGGTCATCTGCTACTACTACTTACTTACTTACTCCTCTGGCGCAGCGACCCAGTGTCTTGGCCTCCAATACGAGTGCACGCCACCGTTAAATCCTTGGCCTACTTCAGAGACCCGATGGCAGTTGGAGAATTCGCAAAAATGCTGAAATTGAAGATCTTGTCGCGGAACCGAATGTCATCGGGGTAACGAAAGCGTGTCGACTTCGTTGGCTTGGTCATCTAGAGCGAATGGGTGACGACCGTGCCGTCAAAAGAGCCTACCTGGGCAAACCGAGTGGGAAACGCCCGGTCGGCCGCCCTAGATACCGTTGGGCCGATGCTGTGGAGATCGATTTATGCGAGCTTCAAGTTGACTCGTGGAAGGAAATGACGCAGGATCGGGATCGGTCATCTGCTACGTGGTAGTTTATTGACGTTCATAGGTGCATGTAATATGCCTAATTTGAAGAATAAACTACTTTTACTTTTTTCCATCTGACTATTTGGGGCTGCCTCCTTGATTTCCTTATACGATTTGACAGCTTAGTAATATATTATACATGGTCAGTGGTTTATGTACTGTACAGCTGACACTGAGGAATTACGCAACATGATACCTACTATCGAACGAGCAGGGATACGGCAAGACGCCGTTTTACGGTGCCAGTTCCGACAACTCGAACTAAGCACTTCGCTTCCTCTTTTATTGTGAGAACGGCCAAGCTATGGAACTCCTTGCCATAATTCTTGTTCCTCGTGTCAGCCTTACTTATGTTCTTCAAGATAAGAGTGAAACGGTTATTACAGGGTATGCGCGCTCCATCCCAGACCATCGCTTACCATTTTATGTTAGTCAAGCACAAACTTGTCCAATGTAGGTATAAAAAAAATGCCATCAGAAACCTACTTCTGTATAATTTAGGTTGTTAAAAATTATGTTAAAATGCACTATCGCCTTGACAGTAAAGTCGTGTTCAGATGTTTGTGAGCATCCATATATGATGGGGTTTCCACAGCGAGCAGAGTTGTTCGGTACGAGTATACACACCGGCATAGGATTTTTTATTCGGTGGGGTTCTTATTTTTACCGACATCGTAAATGGAGGGTCTATGTTCGTCTGTATGTACATAACTTTTTGAATATATATATATATATACATACGGGGTGGAAAGATAAGTCGGGCCCTGGAGGGAAACTACCTTAAAACGTTGTGATAACTCAATTTGCTGAAAGGAAACATTATTTTATTTCTCGTAAGCAATAAAACTGCATTCACAGATTTTTGAAAAAGATACCCTTTTTCAATACTAATTGTGCAAAATTTCTTTATTTTTATTTTTGGCCTGTCTTGTATCCTAGACTAGGTCTCTTTAATAAGTTGTTGTTCCTTGATAGAAATAGGATCTGTTGGCATCAAACATTTTTATGACAAAAATGTAAAAAAAATTGCAATTTATGAATTAGTGAATGCAATTTTAATGCTTAGGAGATATTAAATAATGTTTCCTTTCAGAAAATTGAGCTATCTCAACGTTTTAAGGTTGTTTCCCTCCAGGGCCCGACTTATCTTTCCACACAGTATATAACTTCGGCAATTGTTGACCGATTAAAAATAAAATTTTTAACTGGGTAGAGTGTACGTCAGGGGTGATACAGAGGTGGTACACTCGCAGAGCATCAGCAACTAGTGGGATGATGTAGATCTAATGAATATAGTTCCGGATGTGTGCTATAGCGTTCTCGAGGCCCTGTCCAAATGCGAGCTGTGGGAACCCCAGGGGTTATAGTACGTGCGACTCGGAAATACCCACTCGGTTTCTCCCGGGCCGGGTGGAATCCATAACGGATTTCCCCTGGGACTAAAAAAAAAAGGTCTAACAAACATCACATTAAGAGGGCGCAGTACGTGGCAGTACGCTCGGTTCTCCATACAAACGTATTTATGCTCTCATTTTAAACCGCCATGCTAGAATAACATGAAACTTTGTATACACAATGAGATCCGGCATGTCTAGGTCGGAAATTAGTTTCTGTTGCTAGAAAGTGTAAAAGAAAAAATATACAGTGGTTTTTTCAGTTTTTTACGGCTTGTATGAAAGCCTTAATAATCGTTGTATTTTTTCTCCATTATAATTTCAAGCAACAGAAACTAATTAGGACCTAGATATGCCGGATCCCATTGTGTATACAAAGTTTCATGTTATTCTAGCACGGCGTTTTGAAATGAGAGCGTAAATACGTTTGTATTGAGAACCAAACGTACTGCGCACTCTTAAGCAACTTCAATACTCTCTTGTGCTGCGCTACGCTCAAACACCGTTTCAGCTAACCAACCCTATAGTAACAACCTTGATATCTAAATTAACTTACCTACTAATTAACTAACGAGTTTTGCGAATGGCTATTTTCCATTTTCGCTATAAAACGACACTTCGCCACAACTTGATTTGCAATTTCCCTGGAACGTTCCTTCGTACGTAATTGCATTCGATTATCAACCATTAAGCTGTTTTATTGACTCGTGTGAACACAAGCCACTACACAAGTGTGTCGTAAGGATAGGAAATAGAAACGATCGATATCATAACATGAAAGGAGGAATAAAACATGACCAGTGATTGTGGCCTACGCTCACGAGGAGTAAGGGCCTGTCGGTCAATATATACCGGCACTGTTACTGAAAGGAGTACAGTGTTTTGCGGATTCAGGCTGTTTTTTGGGGCTTCGTAGCCAATATGGCGAAAAACGGAACCCTTATAGGTACTTCATGTCCGTCTGCCTGACCGTATGTCACAGTAATTATAAATTTTGAAATGTAGGTGTATTATATCGGCTGAATTACCAAAAAAAAACTTGGGTTGGCACACTCCATACCGTGGTCAAAGAAACTGACACTGAGTAATTTTTTTTAAATCATGTAATTTAAAGATACGACCGGTCCCTGCAGGTGGGAGGTAAAATGCCATAATCGCCACGCTTGACATGCGGGTTGGCGATCGCAGTATCTCCACCGCACTCCAGGGACGCTGATGCCCATCCCCCGGTGGTCTTGGCCGTAGTTTTAGGGCATACCACCCTGGTCAACACGGTGGATGTACTCCGAGCCTTTGAAAAGGCGGTTGCCAATATAGGCCATCCCCAAGGCGAGTTTAAGGTGAATGTAGATTTAAAAATTGTGACGCTCGCTTCGCAGAGTAACTAAACAAAGTCCGGAACTACACTTAACAAAACCAAGGTCACGTTTATTGTCACTGTGATTGCTAAATTTAACAAACAACCTGAACAGGCGGTTCGATTTACGATTAAGTATTTTTTTTGTGTTAGTTAATTGATGTGACAGTGGAGCGCTGGAGCGTTCGTGGCCCAGCGGCGCCCGCGTATATACCGCGTGCGGTATGCGAGGTTAAGCAATGTGGGCGCAGGTCAGTTCTTGGATGGGTGACCGCTTTCAAGCCAAGTTAGAGGCCTTCGGGTGGCTTGAATACTTCTAAAAGTCAAGTTGCCCACTCACTTGACAAAGGGGGGTCGAAGTTGCACCACGTCCGTAGGGAGTACCCACCGTATCCTTACACGTGACCCCTGGGTGGTACTAAAAGTGCAACAAACTGACAACCGTACCTACTGTCGAATATCTCACGGTTCGAAAATAAAAAGTCATACGATAAATAAATGCAATAAAAATAAAATGATTACAATTGTAGGTTTAATGCCCAGTAACATTAATCAAATATTTTTATCTTTTTGACAGGAAACACTGCTTTAATCATGTTAATACAAAAATACGAACAAAGATGTGTGTTGATTCAAGGGCATAAATAAACTGAGTACTGACTACCTAACAAGCGCGTAGCCCGGTAGTAAAAGTATTTAGATGTCAGGCGGCGTTCGATGAGTTTTTCAAAGGCATGTCAAGCAAATAAAACGGGTATACAAAGTATCTTGTTGAGTTATAGTACGGATTTATAATAATTATAAATAAATAAAATAAATATTGGGGGTCAATCTTACACAAATCGACCTAGACCCAAACTAAGCAAAGCTTGTACTATGGGTACTAGACGACGATATACATACTTATATAGATAAATACATATTTAAATACATAGAAAACATCCAAGACCCAAGAACAAATATCCGTGATAAATGCACAAATAAATGCCCTGGCCGGAATTCGAACCCGGGACCTGTAGCTTCGGAGGCAGAGTCACTAACAACTAGGCTAAACAGGCCGTCTAAAAATAGCGTTAGATTGCGAGTATTCTCGAAATATTTTTTTTATGTATTTCACCGATTACTCGGAGACTAGTGGACCGATTTCCAAAATTCTTTTTTTGTTTGAAATGGTGTGTTTTCTAGTTGGTCCCATTGTCGTTTGGATCTGATGACGGGATCTTGGAAAAATCGAAGGAACTCCTCAAATTATGAACCAAGATGATGGGGTAAGGCAAAAGATAAGGTACTCAAATTGCCAAGAGGATGGGGTCCGGCAAAGTTTGGTGTCGGTGTTTTTTTGTTAAAAATGTACTTGTTCTGCCACGTTCTGCTTGTGGATTGTCATTTGCGAAATACATTCAAAGGTGCCGAAGCCGATGGGGAAGCATTATTTACTACAGATGTAGCGATTAATACTCTAAACTAAATATGAGTTTTTATTTTATACAACGACGGTGGCACACAGACTTACGGCCTTCCTGACGGTGAGCGGAGTAGCCCATATCATCATCATCATCATCATGTCAGCCGAAAGACGTCCACTGCTGGACATAGGCCTCCCCCAAAGACTTCCACAATGACCGGCCCTGCGCCACCCGCATCCAGCGGACACCCGCGACCTTCACCAGGTCATCGGTCCACCGTGTGGGGGGCCTGCCCACGCTACGCCTTCCGGTACGTGGTCGCCACTCGAGAACCTTTCCGCCCCAACGGCCATCAGTTCGTGCTATGTGCCCCGCCCACTGCCACTTAAGTTTAGCGATTCTGAGGGCTATATCGGTCGTAGACACGTGCGAATCCAGAAGAATTACAAGCACGTTGCGACCCATTATTGACTTTTTTTCAAGAATATGATGGAATCATGCCTTTACTTTGTATATTTCCTTGCCAAATCTCTAGAACAATATTCCTTTGCTATTGCACTAAATGCAAGAATGTGTAGGTCTATTGGCTATGTGCGAAGTAGGTGGTGGGGGTAAACTAAGCGATCGCAGCGCACACCATGGCAGAAATGTGCAATTTCCGGGGACTTATATGTCAAATTTACTTCGACGTTTCCTATTGGTTTCCTACGATTCGTTTCGTTTGTATTTATTTATTTATTTTCTTATTTATTTCAGTAAAATTTCCAGTAAGGGGTCGTTCTCGCTTACTAAAATAAATAAAATATTCATGTGTCATTATTTGACATCTCTGAGTTTGACATTGCCCAGGGACCCGTGACGTTTGACGTTTCTGATGTGCACATAGCCAATTAGTTATATTGCAACGTATGAAGGGCCTCGTAGCTCCCAATGACCCCAGACTCTTTGTTTTCTCGTGTTGTTTTACGGCTCATCGTATTAACAACAACGAGATTTACTGAAATAGTTTCCCATGTTTACTTCAAAACTCACCATCCTCGAGATGTATGGCGTCAAACATTGACAATTTTAGGCTCAAAAACGAGGCTATTGGACGCAACTTTTGTGAAAACGAAGTAAAAATTAAAATCTCTCTTGAGTTTTTAGAGACGTCAATAAGGAACAGTTATATGTAGATTTCATATATATAAGTGCATAAATAACGTGCTAATATCAGGAATAGAGCTTTTTTGGACCATGTTTTAATAAATCTTATAAAAATAAGTTTTAATTGTTCCCAAAATTTGGCTCTTGAAAATGTGGATAAAGAATTGAAGAACCGATAATAGTTTGTGTCATAAGTATATCCACAATATGTTTTAATTAATGGAGGAATATATATAAAGGAACTCAAAAATCGTTATGGAGCCTCTTAATGAGACCTGGTTAGATATAATGGACGATTAAGGTAACAGAGTTGAATTGTGTTGTGGATGTTGGCGATAGGTTATTAAATCTATGAACCAAGTAATGGCGTACGGAGTCAATAAATAATGTTTTAAATAATAGGGATGTTATAAGTTTAAGGGCGTGCAATGAAAAATAACGCGTTCTTTAAGACGCCGTTCAGATATACGATTCTAAACAACATATTGTTACTCTGATTATTATAACCGAAACACTACTACTTTAAATTTTCTCAATAGGATAATATCCAAAGTTGAGTCAAAATTTTTTCCTGTGTCTACTGAAACAATACATTATTAAACGACGCATTCAAGGTAATGATTAGAGATGCAACGGATAGTTGTTTGGCCGGATACCGGATACCGGATATTCGGCCTGACCACCTGCCCAATATTCGGTATCCGGCCGCCGAATATTCGGCCGGCGGAACTATACCTACATTTTGAGTTTTGCAGGTCGGCATGGTGCAGGTTTTGACCTTTTTCTTAGTGAACGTTCGTTATATACATCTCAAATTATCCTTTGGTGGATTTCAAACAATAAATAGAAAAACCTCGCTTTTTTACTGATCACCAAACTTACTCGAAATTGTTTCAAAAGAATATACTAGTTTTATTATGACTGTTAATATTTTTTAGATTCCATTTTTTACCCCAAAATCAAGCAAGTTTAATATCCGGTATCCGGCTGGATAGTACGTTGCTATCCGGTATCCGGCCGGATATTAAAATAATATTCGGTGCATCTCTAGTAATGATACTATCACATCATCATCATATCACGAACGACACCGACTATTATAGCAATTTAGTTGTTTTCGGGTGAATATCCACCACCACCATATCAACCAAAGGACGTACACTGCTGGACATAGGCCTCCCCCAAATTCACGGGGGGTATATGCCATAATCGCCACGCTTGGCATGCGGGTCGGCGATCGCAGTATCTCCACCGCACTCCAGGGATGCTGCTGCCCATCCCCTCTGGTCTTGGTCGTAGTTTTAGGACATACCCGGGTCCAGTGAATATCAGAGCAAGCGATTCAATCGCCTGATTTCCTAGGAGTCATTTTGTTGAAGTTTCTGTACATTTCCAATGGTAGACGCTGTCGTTTGATGGAGGTCCCTGGCTTCTACCAAATAACAGAAATTATCAAAATATCTTACAGACGACGAGCAAATTTTTAAGTGATATCGGCCGTCAGTTGCCTTTTATAGTGCTCCGATTGACAACATTTTAAATTTTCAAGCAGTATGTAATATTAACTGATTTCGTTTAAAGAACCTACCATCGCCTATATGACGTCACAAGGCACAAAAAGAACAGCAGTATACACTTTTTTTGGTAAATCCACCTTAACGATATGTACTTCTGTGTGATATTTTACGCTGTGACGTCTTATTTGTCACTTACTCTCTTTTAGAACGAGAAACTTTGGAAATTGATTTTTATTAATAAATAGAGATATTTTCCAAAAATTTAAAAATATGTTCTTTTTTATTTTTAATCTTTATTTGATACTCGTATCATCGGAAGAAATGAC
Organism: Notocelia uddmanniana; assembly: GCA_905163555.1. NCBI lineage: Eukaryota > Metazoa > Arthropoda > Insecta > Lepidoptera > Tortricidae > Notocelia > Notocelia uddmanniana. The sequence goes on from LR991052.1 coordinate 72,042,543, forward strand.
GCTAAAAATGATGTATTATACCGATGATTTTCTTTCCAGCATCGTCATGGGAATACAGCGATCACCCCGAAGGCTTGGACTTTGTGCCCTACAGACACAAGCGGGACGTGCCGCCTAACGCGACGCCTAACGCGACGCCCACACCGGCCTCGACTGAGAAGACGGAGGCGCCGTCAAATACGACTCTGAATACGACTGTCGTGGTCCCACCCACTTCTAATACTACCGACGAGGACTCGATCAGAACTGCTAACGTTACGTGTAAGTATTGTCATTTTTTTTATCGTGATTTAAATCGTGATATTTTTTCGGACTAGTATCGTAATATTTACCGTGATTCTTATCGTCATACTTATCGATTTGATAATAACCTAAAATTTCATATGCTTTCGAATGCGCTCGCTATACTTCAACGTCAATGAAAATTTCTGGAAGGAGTTCTAGGGATAATTATCCGATAGTTATCAAAAACCATAAATATCTTGATAGTTTCGAACCCTGTGTCTGTGTGTGACGACCGTGGTGTCACACTGTTGGCTCTAACGTAAGACCAGCACTGGTTATCATGCCAGCTACATACCTGCTAAATTTATGCCGTTTCTTGAAATTTTTGTGTTTTTGTTTTTCTGTCACGAAAATTCTCGTTTCTATTTGATACTGACTTTCAACCGTTCGTTGAATTCAGTTTCGGAGAGAATAGAGTTAAAAGAAACCTGCCAAGTCCGTGTCGGGACAATAAAGGGAAGAAACATTCCGTACATACTACTGCTACTCCATATTTATAACCATTATCCTGTATTTTAAAAACTTACATGGCACTCGAATAACCACCACCAATGGAATAACCAAAACCAAGAGCGGTTATCTTACAGGTCCCACTACATAGGTCAGCCGCTTTCAGAGGGAGTTTTCGCTACTGTGCAACAAAATGTTGGAACAACATCCCTCCGCGTATACATACGTCAATCAAAAAACAAATTCAATTTCTAAATTAAATATAAATTATATCTTTTGAACCAACAGAAAAACAAGACTTAGCGGAAATTCCCTCCCGTTTTTGAAAACTTGAAGCTCATGCCAATGTTTCATTTATACTTATAGAAATGTACACACAAAAATGAAATGCACATACATACACATAGGTACAATAACTTGAGATTACTACCTCACTCTAACATGTATACCTATAATATACGTACACACACAATGCGCACATCTATTTATCCTGTGCGAATAAAAATGCGGTGCACAAAATAAAAGGTCCTGGCAGAATACCAGCGATGTGGCTAGCCGCATCATTATGCTGAGCCAGCGCCTTTTCTATGCCACGACAGATGGTTTTGTAATTAAATTTAGTTCTAAGCTGCCTTTCTTTGATATTGTTACTATTTTTTTTTGTTTTTTTATTAAGTGGAAAAGGTGGAAAAGGATAAAGCTTTTATCTATATATCTATTTTGAATTTATAAGGTCGTTTCTATGTAGCACTTACGTCATTTTGTTGGGGCAATTAACCGTTGGTTGTATACACGTTAAGTCAATAAAGACACAGATGCATATTTTTTGTAACATTAAATATGTGGATCGATCTCTCTGTAGTCGAGTGTACTGCTTTCCGATAGCAAATGTGGTGGTTACCACAGAAAATAGAACCCATACTGACCTTCAGTTCCTCATCATAAGTTCCACTGCTTGTTAACTACAGAAAATACTGAAATATGCGTGCCTCGAGGAGTTCAGGCACTACCTAAAAAAGAAGACGAACTGAGAACCTCCTTCCTTCTATTGAAGTCGGGTAAAATATACATTAATATTAATAATAATCTTAACTACTAATCTTAAAGTATAAAGCTTTTTTTAAATTAAGTTTTCTATAAATTGTACTAAATTAACTATTAAAGGTATAACAATACTTTCCAGCCGAAATGAAAAAATATATGACCCTGGCGGGATTTCAACCCGCGACCTCTCAATCAGTTCACTCTTTAAGTCCGCAGTAAGCTCGGTTCTCCATACAAACGTAGTTACGCTCTCATTTTATAACGCCATGCTAGAATAACACGAAACTTTGTATACACAATGGGATCCGGCATATCAAGGTCGGAAATTAATATCTGTTGCTTGAAATTATAATAGAGAAAAAATACAGCGATTATTAAGGTTTTCATACAAGACGTTAAAAAACCGAAAATCGCTGTTTTTTTTTCTATTACAATTTTTAGCAACAGAAACTAATTTCCGACCTAGATATGGCGGCTCCCGTTGTGTATACAAAGTTTCATGTTATTTCAGCAAAGAGTTTCAATGAGAACGAAACTGCGTTTGTACGGAGAATCGAGTTCAGCCGAGCGTACTGGGGACTCTTAATTAACCTTTTCGCCGCCAGACGTCAAAGTAATTCGCCGTGCCCCTGTGGTTAAGCCTTACTGTGCCTTAGTGAGACTTATGGACGGATTCCAGAAGTTGCGGGTTCAAATCCCGCCTGGTATGATCTCTTTTCATTTCGGTTGGAAATTGTAATACCGCTTAGCGGATGACTCCGCTTGTAAAAATATTGACAGCTATAACAATACTATTCATTAAATATTGTCTCTTATTTACTAGAATGTGTATTTGTGAACTGCACAACAGGTTATCTCTTAATGACAGCGATGATAACCTACAGCAGGAGCCCAAAATGGGCGCATTCATCCGATATGACTGCATACCTAGGTAGTTCGTGGAATTGAAGTTCTGACACACAACTGACGTCAGCATAATATGTATATATGTTGAATACGCTGTAATATATCCGCTACCAAAAGTTTTGTTTATTTCATCATCAACATCATTATCAATTTATCATATCAGCCGAAGGACGTCCACTGCTGGACGTAGGCCTCCCCTAAAGAGGGCCACAATGACCGGAGACCCTTATTTATTTATATATCTTTTTTGCACAAAAGAATTCTTAACGTGCAAAAGGCAGACTTAATGGCTCGAGGCCTTCCCTGCCAGTCAACCTTCAGGCAAAGCAGAAAGGTTGTAGGCGGTGCAAGATGCAACTAATACCAGAGAAAATATTTGTTTTTTTTTTTTTTATATTAGGTTTTCTGTAAGAGATCGCTCATTAGCGATAAGACCGCTTATTGTTTACCTCTACTTTAAGCTTTATGTGAGTGCGATAAAATGTGTTTGTATTGTATTGGCGAAATACACAGTATTACACAGTGACTAATACAGAATAGTGTTGGTAAAGACTTAAGTCTTTGGAGACTTCATTCCGAAGACTCGACTTAGTTTTTAAGACTAATCGAAGCTTGAGTGTTCTGTAGAGACTCGAGTCCTCTAAAAAGACTCGAGTTTTCTATAGAGACTTGAGAGTTTTGTTTACTAAGTGTAAAATAAGGCTTTTAAACTCATTATGATTAGAACTCAACTGTACTTGTAGAAACATACGTACGGTTACGCGGCCTACTAAGTGAAGTAGGTACTGAGAAATCAGTTCTTTGGATATAAAGTGAGTCTTTGCTATTAGATTCAAGTATTTTGAGGCACACCTTTTACTTTAGTAAAGAAAAATACTAAGTATAAAAGATACGATCTTTCGAGTCTTTTCTAAGACTTGAGTTGTGACTACAGTACTCGATAAGATTCGAAAAAAGACTCGACTCATGACTCAAAAGACTCGGCAGTCTTTTAAGCTTGGAGTCCCGTAAGTATGAGTCGAGTTCTTGAATTCGAGACTCCAAAACTTGAGTCTTTACCAACACTAAATTACAGAATCTCACACTTAGAACGATGACTACTGGGAGAACATATATCACACAAACATATACTCACGCCCGTATCCCATTGGTGTAGGCAGAGACCAGAGAATGCCAAATACTACGGTCCATACATACTTCTTTCGCTTCAATCGCATCCATACATCTCCTCATAAATGCTCGTCGGTTGCGGGCACTTCTGACCTGGCCTTTTTAGGGTTCCGTACCCAAAGGGTAAAAACGGGACCCTATTACTAAGACTTCGCTGTCCGTCCGTCTGTCACCAGGCTATATCTCAAGAACCGTAATAGCTAGACAGTTGAAATTTTCAAAGATTGTGTGTTTCTGTTGCCGCTATAACAACAAATACTAAAAACAAAATAATAATAATAATTAAGGGGGGCTCCCATACAAAAAACGTGATAATTTAGCCCTTTTTCATGGCTATCACTCGCCGAGCTAGATCTCAAGAACCGTAATAGCTAGACAGTTGAAATTTGCACAGATTATATATTTTTATTGTGGCTACAACAACAAATACTAAAATCAAAATAATAATTAAGGGGGGCTCCCATACAACTGAGTAGTTGTTGGCGTTTTTTTTTTTCTGCTACGGAACCCTTCGTGCGCGTGTCCGACTCGCACTTGGCCGGTTTTTTCATATTAGTAGCGGAAAAGTTTTATCTACTCCAGCATTATAATCTGTCAATTAAAATTACTGACAGCAGTATTATAAAAGAATAAACTTGATATACCAATGCAGGTCTATACCATAGACTAGTCATTATACTCGTATGACTGGTGGGAGAATCTAAATCAATATTAAAAAAACAAAAATAATACAATTTAAACCATATCAAAAAGTAGCATTACCAATAGATTATAGATACAACAATTCAAAATTAGAGAGCTAAAGACAGCCCTTACGGCATATTATTCTTATGCGTACTCTCGAATATCATATGGCCTGGTCCTTTGGGGAAATAGCAGCGATATTGATAAAATATTTGTATTGCAAAAAAAATGCATCAGAATTTTAGTTAATGTAGACCATATGGAGTCATGCAGACCTTACTTCATCAAACATAAAATACTAACCGTTACATCCATGTACATATTTGAATCATGTAAATTCGTTAGGAAACACTTTAATTTATATTCACCGAAAGCAACAACTCAAACTAAAAGAAATGAACGGAACCTCAACCAACTAAAACTGCCATTTTCGAAATTAAAACTCGTAACCAGTAGCCCTCATTATATGACTATCAAAATGTATAATCATCTACCAAATTCTATAAAAAATGAGGTAAACACAAAACTGTTTCACAAACAATTGAAATTGTTTTTAACAAATAAGTGTTTTTATAGTTTAAAAGAATACTTTGATGATGTCTGCAAGTGAATAATGTTACTATGTGTTTTGTTTATTGAATGGTTTTGTCTATACTTACTTATTAATATTTAGCCCTCTGGTATTGCTGTGCCCTTGCAGGGTGTCACATGTATACCTTATTTGTAATTCCATCCACGTTTGTAATGTGATATGCAATAAACGATATTATTATTATTATTAAATGGATTTCCATGTATTATTATTCAACTGCTTTATTTAATATTTTTAGAAGTGTCGTTGGCGTCTTTTTCTGCCAACATCGATTTTTTAATTTAAATCAAATTATTTCGCTGTCGTAAAATAGTTATTTGTTCAACATGAGAGCAAAGTAGGTTTTTGTTGCGAGTGTTGATGTTGAGTGAGAGGAAGCGAAAGATTCAAAATTAGAATCTTGAGCGTAGCGAGGGACTCAATGACACGAGATGCAAATGTCTTTGCTCTCGTGTGATACATACAACTTTTCACCTCAGCGGCGAGAACATATAAACGCAAAGGAATAGTGATAGAGAGAATGAAGTTACTTAAACTAACCTAAGATATCAAAAATTAAAAAGTTAGTTTTTTTCACGCTCGTAGCAAAATTGCATTTCGCTCACTGGTTTCAAGCTGGAAAAGTCATTTTCACGCTCGCAGCAAAATTGCATTTTGCTCACTGGCTTCAAGCAGCAAAACCGTCATTGGCGAGCCGCTGAGGTTAAAAAAAATATTGTATGCAACTTTACATGATTAGGTCTGAAAACTCTCGAACGCTCGTTTTGTTACTGCGACTCGAATTTTGAGAACCTTATTTATATAACTGATGCATAAAAACTATCTGAGTTATACACTTATAAAATACCCTATTCACACTTTCCTTCAAAATTGATAGTGATACTCGAAGTTGTTTAGTAATAGACTAAGCTATTTATTACAGAATGACTCAACTCGATATACGCCATTCGTTTATAAACCATAAGTGAAAATATTAGAGTTGATTTTCGAACCGTCGGCGGCTAATACAATAATTGCAAAGCAAACTTTTGCTGTACCATTCAGGGCATTTACAGGAAATCCCACGTAGTTATTTCGATACCCGTTTATTATTCAATATACAGTTACGAAGTCTGCTTCAAAAACATATGTACAGTCAACAGCAAATCTAGATGAACATTTTAGTACTTTGTCGCACTGACGTAACAATACTGCGACAGTTGGGATGGGTCAAAGTAGTGAAAGTGACAAGGTATTAAAATGATCATCTACTTTTGCTGTTGATTGTACACTTTTAATTTGTATTCGGCCTTTTAGAATTTGGCAGTGACGCCGCCTATGAAGCTGGAAGGGTTCGATCCTGGCAAGTCCATTTGCTAGCTCAATAAGGCTTGTGTCAAGTCCCTTTAACACAAGCCTTATTGAGCTAACTATGGGATTAGTTCGGTTTTTGTAGTTATATTTGTCCCCTAATATTTAATTTAATATCACAGAGATGTATATCTATACTAATATTATAAAGCTGAAGAGTTTGTTTGTTTTATAACATCACTTACCTTCGGTTTGCTGACGATATAGTAGTCTTGGCTGAGACCATGGAGGATTTAAGTACAATGCTCAATGACCTCAGTAAAGCCTCCGAGCGAGCTGGTCTAAGGATGAAAATGGACAAGACAAAGATCATGTCAAATGTCCATGTCGCACCAACTCCCTTAACAATCGGACACTTTACGCTCGAAGTTGTAGACGATTACGTATACCTAGGACAGACTGTCCAGTTAGGTAGGTCCAACTTCGAGAAAGAGGTTAATCGTCGAATCCGACTCGGCTGGGCAGCGTTCGGGAAGCTACGGCACATCTTTTCGTCCAATATTCCGCAGTGTCTCAAGACAAAAGTCTTTGACCAGTGTGTGTTGCCAGTGATGACATATGGCACTGAAACGTGGTCGCTTACTATGGGCCTCATAAGAAGGCTCAAAGTCACCCAAAGGGCAATGGAGAGAGCTATGTTGGGAGTTTCTCTGCGTGATCGCATCAGGAATGAGGCCATCCGCAGTAGAACCAAAGTGACCGATATAGCCCTCCGAATCGCTAAACTTAAGTGGCAGTGGGCGGGGCACATAGCACGTAGAACCGATGGCCGTTGGGGCGGAAAGGTTCTCGAGTGGCGACCACGTACCGGAAGGCGTAGCGTGGGCAGGCCCCCCACACGGTGGACTGATGACCTGGTGAAGGTCGCGGGTGTCCGCTGGATGCGGGTGGCGCAGGACCGGTCATTGTGGAAGTCTTTGGGGGAGGCCTATGTCCAGCAGTGGACGTCTTTCGGCTGACATGATGATGATGATGATAACATCACGCTGCGACCAATAGGAGCGAAGACGCGGACGGAGTCGCGGGCAACAGCTATTTATTAATGTGGTCTCTGAGCGCCAAATACGATTAATAATAGTAATTAAAATTATTCTAATTTTCTTCGATGACAACATGGCTTCTAAGCTTCGATCAATAATAAACCTAGATACACTATTACCTGCAAATTCAAGTCGAAAAAGTGTCCGAATTTCATTGCGAGTGTGTGCGTGTATAGGAGACACACAAAAAAACGTAATGCGATTAGTACCATTTCCTTTTATTCGATATTAAGCCTTACGTCACAAACATAACGTTTTATTTCAGATGATAGTGTTTGGCGGTTATAACATTACAAAATGCACGTATCAATTGTGGAAAAATTGCACAAAATTGTGGAAAAATTCCACAAAAGTCCGCATTATGTCAACAGATTGTATACCGTAAATGAAGAGCAATTAGGTTCAGTTTCGTTTGTGTTGATTTTCCACTGATTAGATGTCAACATTGGGACAGAGTCCGTATCGTGTGCCGTGGAGTCGAAATTGTTTTTTTTTAATTGGCATCGGTGGAATACAAGCACACGACTTGTCACCTGACCACCACCACCTGGTAACGTCGATTTAGGGATGATTCACAGTAGAAAGTTCCGTGTCCGGGCCGGCCCGTTTTCTATGACAGCAAACGAAACGGCCGGCGTATTTCTTCGGAACGGCCTACTGTGAATCATCCTTTATACCACCATGACCACTTTGGCTTAGTTGATAGCGACCCTATCTGTCTATTAAGCAGGAGGTTTCGGATTCGATTCCCGGTCAGGGCATTTATTTGTGTGGTGAGCAATTGAGCATGAATATTTGTTCCTGAGTCTTGGATGTTTTCTATGTATTTATGTTAAAAAAAGTTAATCAATGTCAGTTTAGTGGCAATAATTAAGAAATTAATTTAAATGAAAACTGAATATGTAGTTTATTTTTATCACTTATATGCGTTGTCACAAAACAAAAACGCGAAAGTTGTTATTTTTTCTTGGTATTCCATGCCAAATTATCGCCATAAAACTGACATCGATTTAGAGAGTTTTGACATCAAAAGAGTCACAATCGCGTTGCCGTCTCTTTATTGATTTGAGTATTCGTTAGAGGACTGATTCGATGTTTCTAACACAATATTGGCTCATAACTACGGTTAGCGACCACTTCAATGAATTAGTGAACTGCAACAAGACATTTTTAGTTAAATGAAATAAATGAACGTTATTCTGCAAGTAGGCCGCAAAGGCACTTTCACAAGTCAAAATTTAATATCTTTTCTGCAATAGAAGACCACTGCCGAGAAGAAACGCGAAGAGAAACTCGAAAGTCAGTAAGTTTTTCCAAAAATTATGCTTATTACAATGATAAGACTTAACCTACTTAATATAAATAAATCTGAGTATAGAAACAAAAGAGGAAAGAATATTTACAATGCATGTTCAAGAAGACAACATGTGTTTAGTAATTTACTAGACGTGGTACAATGAATATATACATAATATGAATTTTAATGCTATTTAGGTCTCTGGTTTGGGCCATGCATTTCTGTCAGTTAGATAGTCCTCGACCCTGTAATAAACCTTTGAAATCAACGATTTTTTCAAGTAATTTATTCGATATATAAATTATATCAAGAATTTTCATCAGGTAACATATTATAGAAACGAATACATTAACGCGCTAGAATCATTTGGTTTAAAATATTCTTCGCCTCTTTCTTTACCTATAATTTGCCTCCATTTATCTCTCTCAATTTCATTTTTTGGAAATCTGTAATAAGTTTAATAGTAAGTTAGGTTAGTAAGCTACATATAAGTGAAAACCGTATCAAAATGAGTAAAAAAGTTTTTGATTTAACCAACGTATACTGAGCAGAGCGACATGTCAGACAAACTGTTACCAGCCGATTTTGATATATGAATAAAGTAAAATACAAATACACTCCATACATACTTATGTGTGTACAATAATAACAATACACGTAAACTTTCGTAAAAAAGTTTTCAGTCTGCGACTCCATTCATTCGAAATTTTACTATAGTCCATTTCGTCCGTTCTCCGTTCCGTTTCAATATACGACTAACTCAACGCGAGGGAAAGAGACAGCAGCGTAGCTGGTTGGCTGTTTGAGTATTTCAAATATTTAAATAAAATATTTTTATAAGCGTGTTATAGCCTGATATAACTACAAATTCAATAAATTATGAAACTTTAAATAAATACTCACCGAAAATACGAAATTCCATCCTTTTTTAACGTCGTTAACGTGTTGTTTTTGCACTTTTTCACGGAGCACTTAGGCATGTTGACTCGCCGATGGCTAGCGCGCGACTGCGAACGCAAGAGTGCTTAAACGGATTTTAAGCACTCTTGAGCGTGGACGCCGTTGACAGGCAAATAGTGTATCTAGGTTTATTATTGATCGAAGCTTCTAAGCGTCAAAATTATAGTTAAAATTCACACAGTCTCTTCGAGGTGAGGTCTCGTTTTACTGTAACAGACTAATTTCTACCACAGCGGAGTACATTTTATCGAAACTGATAGTTTCGTAACATAACTTGATCGATTTGTATGAATACTAATGTGTATAACCAGCGTAAAAAATCCTTTTTCTCAAACATGCAATGAAATATTGATGTTATGTTCCTTATAAATAGGCTGTGAAGTATGACGTTTCAGGTGCGTCTAGGACAAGAGGTCGTTAATGGAATTTCATACAAATCTTGCAGGCCTAGGCCGGCAAAGTCCTCTTTTTTGGTTCCATTCCACATAAATTTGTGGCACAGACAGGCATCATGACATTCATGACATTCTGCTACTATGCGTATAAAAAAAAACAAGTTTTTTTGTTGTTTATTTCCTTGCATGTTTAAATAAAACCTGCCAAATGCGAGTCGGACTCGCGCACGAAGGGTTCCGTACCAGAAAAAAGGCTAAAAGCTGGTGCCATTAAACACTTGTTTTATTGAGTTTTTTTTGTATTTGTTGTTTTAGCGGCAACTACTCTGTTGTATGGGAGCCCCCACAATAAAAATACATTAACTGTGCAAATTTCAACTGTCTAGCTATTACGGTTCTTGAGATCTAGCTCGGCGAGTGGTAGCCATGAAAAAGGGCTAAAATATCACGTTTTTTGTATGGGAGCCCCCCTTAATTATTACTATTATTTTGTTTTTACTATTTGTTGTTATAGTGGCAACAGAAATACACAATCTGTGAAAATTTCAACTGTCTAGCTATTACGGTTCTTGAGATACAGCCTGGTGACAGACGGACGGACGGACGGACAGCGAAGTCTTAGTAATAGGGTCCCGTTTTTACCCTTTGGGTACGGAACCCTAAAAAAGTATTATACATACCTCGGCGGGAAATATGGGGTTGCCCGCTTCAGACCTCTATCTGTGTCTATATGTCTTCGGCCGGCCACCCCTTTCGTCCCGGCCTCTGTAGTAATGTACTATTACAGTACACATGGTGCTACTTTACCGCACTAGTGCGGTAATCAGCAGATTACGTACATATGTCGAAACTTTAAAGAGCTATATGTACTGTAAAACGTTGTACGATACACGTGAGAACTGGTAATTCGCAACTCGTGTCGATTTAAAATACTCCCTTCGGTCGTGTTTCAATTTATCACCACTCGTTGCGAATTTTCCGTTCTCTGCACTTGTATCGTAATGTACTATTAACGCAACAAACTCATGTCACCTCGTATGACAAATACATTCCATATGCAATCAGGTAATTAAACAAACTTACATTATCGATCCTATGACAGACAAAGGAAGAACCTTCTGATATTCAAAACGACACATATCAATTTTGTTACACGCAATTATAAGGCTTATGCCCTGTGGCGTATATTATATAATTACCTGAACATTGAGACGGTCTTATGTGATATTTCGAAGCGCTTTCGCTTACTACATTTCATATTTGGAAATCCTTATTGTTCCATGCGTCCCTCAAAAGAATAAAGTAATAAGTGGTTATTGATCGGTCAGTTATACACCTTTTAGTCATAATGGTAGTATTGTCCGAAGACAGTGTTGTCACTAAGCCGTAACGACATAAATACGTGTAAATATTCCAGCGATATTGACCTTTAATCTCGAGGAATTGATGGTACGTTGGCTTGCGAAACGCCGATGTTCAGACATTCCGCACCTCGCGCAGACGTGTTTTGTCTTCGTTTCCCAAGCGATTCTGCCGCTTATTCCCATCGTCTTATAGGTTACAGTCGGGTAGTTTATATGAACCATTATGTTTTCGAGTTGTGTACGATGCGTGTTTGCACAAGTGTGGGAACGAACAGTGTGTTTGGTACGTTCCGTGGAGCCTTGAGACCGATTGTAATTATTTTTAATTGAACTGATCATGTTCACGCGAAGGATACATACGTATGTTAATATGCCACACTTACATAATTTTCATACGTGCACTGAAAAATATTGTTTCATGCGTTGCCATTTTTTTCTCCGTCTCTCTGGGCTTAGGTAACCCGAGATTTTCATTTGTCCCTTTTGCAGTGCTTCTTACGCTCAATTGTCGAGGAATGCGTCCAGTGCCTTATACATGTTACCGTAAAATTGCAAATACCTACAGTTCGATTATAATTTATTTAGTGATATGGTAAACTGTCGGAAGTATTGCATTCAGGCTGCCGAAAAATAAAATTACAAATACCGTTATAACTATAAATAAATAAATATTGGGGGACAATCTTACACAAATCGATCTAGTACCAAACTAAGCAAAGCTTGTACTATGGGTACTAGACGACGATATACATACATATATAGATAAATGCATACTTAAATATACATAGAAAACATCCAAGGCAATCTTTCTAGCGAGATTGTAATCTGCCCTCTTTGGGGAATCACGTCTGTTAATGTGAAACATTTATTAGTAAATGTCAAATATTAAAATGAAAGCTGGTAGTATTTTGCCATTTGACATGACATGTTAAATAATTTATACCCATATAAAACAGACCTGAATCCAATCATCAGACCTACACCAAATTAATATGTGACCGACTTGGGGGTACCTTTTTAAAACAAAAAAAGAATTATCAAAATAGGCCAACGTGGTCAAGAGTTACCTTATATACTTATATACCCATACGTTCTCAGTTCGCCTGCATGTTTTATAATGTACATTTTTTATGTTTTTCATGTACAACGTTTACGTTTAGTATCAATTTGCACCAAAGGCCGCCAGAGGCGCTGTTTGCGTTGCCATACAAATTCAAACTAAACGCAAACGCGATAGTTTGTATTTATGCTTCGAAAAAAAAATATACTAAAGGCAGGAAATAATACGCACGTAAGTTATTTCTATTGTGTTTGACCTAATTTAGGACCACACCCGAATTACGATCTAGATTGTACCGGTCATAAGTATTTAGGCACACATTATTTTTTCCATTACCTAATTGAAAAAAAGTGTAATTTTTTTATATTAGCAAATACTGCAAGGCTCTATTTAATAAAGATATGATAGACCTTACGTCGGTAAAATATAAAAAAAGATAATGTACTGTGGTACCGAACTGGAAAGAAGAATTAAACAAGCTTGGAATGCATATTGGTCAAATAAGGACATTTTTAAATCAAATTTAGATATTAAACTTAAGAAGACAGTGATCGATTCCGTGGTGACACCAACTCTACTCTATGGATGCCAAACTTGGGCAATAAATGAAGAAATAATAGAGAAAATCCAGAAATTTCAAAGAGCCATCGAGAGAAGTCTATTAAATATAAAACTTAAGGATAAAGTAAAGAGCACAGAAATTCGTAAAACCACCAACATACTGGATGCAGCGGAAATGGTTTGCCGTCTGAAATGGCGATGGGCCGGTCACACGGCCAGGACAAAAGATAACAGATGGAGCGAAAGAGTGCTACACTGGTACCCGCGGGGCGCGGCCCGTTCCCGGGGGCGACCGCGCCGCCGTTGGCGAGACGACATCGCAGAACAAGCAGGAGTGACCTGGACTAGACTGGCTGCCGACAGAGAACTGTGGTGCCAAATGGAGGAGGCCTATGTCCAAAAATGGACAAACCCAATAAAAAACGCTAAAAGCGACTGTATTTAAGTAATTTTAAAATTGTATTTTCTATTTATTTTATTTTATTTTGTATCTTCGACTTTTTTGTTAAATATTTGTTTACTGGTTTTTTTTTTGGGGAATAAACGGCTATATTATATTATTACTGTGTTACCAAAATTTGTTCTGTCATTTTTTGGTCCAGCCCTAGTCCCGGTAAGGGCATTTTGTTTATGTGATAACTTTAATCACAAAGTACAATATATATACTTAGATAGAGATACCAGTGAAATACTCCACATAGATCGTAGCGCCGTTGTGTATTTAGTAAGAACTAACCGCACGACCGCTGCATCCCTGTCACTTCAATATGCAAGTGCGATAGAGATAGCACCCAGTGACATCTGGTACAAACAAGTTAAACTAACATTTCCATAGAAAAATTCGTACTTCGAGCTGAAAGGCCCCTGTATTTAATAGTGATTGATAAGCAAACACACTTGTTCCTGAGACTTGGATGTTTGCAATGTACTTAAGTAATAATAAAAATCATCATCATCATTATCGTCGTCAGTAGAACGACGTCCTCTGCTGGACATAGGTCTCCCCCAGAGAACGCCACAACGACCGGTCATGGGCCTCCAGCATCCAGCGGACTCCCGCCACCTTCGCCGGCAGGTCATCAGCCCACCTCGCGGGGGGCTCTCCTAATTTAATAATGATAATAATAAATTATTTATTTATAAGAAACACGTAGTTTTCTTATCCAGGGGATGGGACCGATTAGCACAGGAACCCGGTAAGCAAAAATTGCCTGTAATGGGAGGCACCGGTCTTCCCTAGGTTTACAAGTAGATAGTACAGAATTGTTAACTCAATTCTATAACATGCTTTACGTAAGTTACAAAAATTAAGTTGTTTTTTTAATACCACGTCGGTGGCAAACAAGCGTACGGCCCGCCTGATGGTAAGCGGTCACCGCAGCCTATTGGCGCCTGCAACTCCCAGGGGTGTTACATGCGCGTTGCCGACCCTTTAAGAATTTATACACTCCTTTCTTGAAGAACCCCATATTGTAGTCCGACGGGAAAACCTCGGCAGGGAGCTCATTCCACAATCGAGGCGTCCGAGGGAGGAAATTTTTAAGTAAAGTGTAGTGTAGTGTAAGTATGCATCTATTCAACTCTTTTTACTGAGCTTACTATCGGACTAGCTCGAATTGTGTAGGTATTTGTCGTCTAATATTATAAAAAAAAAACGTAATTTAGTATATTATTTAAAAAATCTGTACCTTGTTAAATAATTCAACAAAGCATTGCAGTACATTGTCGGCCTCATAAGGTGCTGGACACTTTCTGACTATGTCGCTTTCACCCGTTGGTAGTATGACAGTTTAAACGTGACATTAATGTGACAAAGTACAAAGGTGTTCAGCCATTTGTGAATCCGACCGTACCATCGCCGACACAGTCAAGGCACTTACAACCCCTCTGGTGTTGCGAGTGTCCATGGGCGGCGCTAATCGCTTACCATCAGACGATTCGTTTGCTCGTTTACCTCCTATGTCATAAAAAAAGGCACTGGTCCCACCGCCGGCGACGAGCGATAAACGGGTAGAATTTAATATAGAAAGGAGTAGGCTAGCGGGCGAGAAGCTTATACAAAAACAATCGCGTTTTTGTATGAGCTTATCGCTTACTGGCCGGCGGTGGGACCAGTGCCTAACTGACCGTTCGTGTACTTTATTATCATTGTAATAAGGGTCATGAATGGTCATTTAACAGTGTTGGCGTTAGTGTCTGCCTAGCGGCAGGTTATTATTTGTAAATACATCGAAAATACAAGTATATTTTCAGTGCGTTGCGTAATCTTGTATGTAGATATTTTATCGTATTTCACTTGTTTACCTCTCTTGTTGACTCTTGACATTGCGAATATTATTGTATGCGTGTGACGAGACGCCTAGCGAATTATTTACGAATGCCGAACGAAAACATGCGCAGCGTCATTGCAATTTCAAGCTTCCTGCCTTGACCTTGCGGTTGATTTTTTAATGGTATCTATAGACACAATAATGTCAAGTCATTTCATATGGTGAAAAACCTGCGCACTATCTTTAGAAACTGAACCCTCCTGCTCTAACTTTAGGGTCTATTCTCGAAGGGCTTTGTTATAAATGTTATCACGAATAACTATGAAGTCAAGGTCAGGCTATTTGCTAAGTAGCTGAAAATGTTTGTATGAGTAATTAGTATGTTATGTACGAAAATTATTTACTGAACATGAAATAAAACACAACAACAAAACAACAAAACGAGCATTATATCAATTACTAGCTGTTGCCCCCGACTTCGTCCGCTTCTTCGCTCCTATTGGTTGCAGCGTGATGTTATATAGCCTAAAGCCTTTCTCGATAAATGGACTATCCAACACAAAAATAATTTTTCAATTCGAACCAGTAGTTCCTGAGATTACCGCGTTCAAACAAACAAACAAACGCTTCAGCTTTATAATATTAGTATAGATAAGATTTAAGGAAACTGTAGGTCTATACGTCTAATACCCTATATTGTAACTATTTATCACTATAAGAGACTGTTTGTTTCTAAATAAAGAATAAAAAAGAAGACTGAAGAATACAACGGATACTGCCAAACCATAATCTTCGTGAATTTAAATTTTAGTCAGTTACTTGAAATTTTGAAAAAAGGCTACTGTTGGTCTACTATTGTTAAGTGTCCAACTTTTAAAAAAATGCCATTAGATTTTAAACCTTTTTCCTTGGACATTAAACTCTCTTTTTGAACAAACAATTTGGTCAATTCATATCATTTTAAGTATACGCTGGGCGCACGTTTCGTAGGCGCTTTCCTCTACATATAGGTTTTCGCATGTTATCGGCTTCGAGCGTAGTGCTACGAAATTTTTGGCAGTGAATGTGAAATAGTTTTTTGGTTTTTACCGACTTCAATAGATGGAAGGAGGTACTCAGTTCGTCTCCATGTTTGCTTGTTTGTATGTATGTTCCCCGATAACTCTTGACCACGTTGGCCGATTTTGATAATTATTTTTTTGTTCCAAAGCAGATGCATTGGTCACAGTTGGTACATGTCGGGGACATTGGTCCCATATAAATTTGGTGAAGGTCTGATGATGGGATCTAGGAGGAATCGAGGGAACTCCTCGAATTTGATAGGCACGCATATGCCGATTTCGGTATTTTCTGTAGGTAACCAAGCATTGGCTCACGGTAACCACAAATTGTGGCATAGCAAGTACAAAATTGGAGTCGGTTTTTTTTGGTATATATTATTATGGAAACTTCTTTACTGGTATACTATGCGATGTTATTGTGATTACCGAATCGTTTTTTTTTGTCTTAGTGCCCTCAAATATTTATTTATTTATTTATTTAAGCTTTATTGCACTAAAAACAAATGCACAAATGGCGGACTTAATGCCAAAGGGCATTCTCTAAATATGCGCTAATGCTTAAGCTAAAGCGAACTGATTTTATCATTATTTCTTTATTCATTTTTTTCTGGGTTTTTATGTGACTAAGTAAGTTGTTGTTATTTAAAGAACCTAATGTAGTAATGTATTTAGTTTGTGTTCTTAATTTATGAGATTCAGCATTTATTTCTTAGCTATTTTATATTAAATTTTAAAAAGCAAAATACATAAATATACTTTCTACCTAAAGTTTGCCTGGAAGAAATCGCTCTTTAGCGATAAGCCCACCTGTTGTTGCCTGGTATTGTATGTTTGGTTTAATTATTTTCATGTTTTTAGTGCACTAATAAAGAATATCATATTCATAATTATAAGGACCCGAGTGCTCCCGAGAGTCGGTCAGGGCCTCCGTCTCCGGCGTGTCTTCGTCGGTCGGAGTGGAATCCCAAGGGGGCCCGCAGGTCTCTCAGCTCTGGCTTGCCTTCATTGGCCGTCCAGAGAGGAGTCGTTAGAGCTATATGCTCGAGGGGTGGAAGTGTTAAAGGGCATAACGCCGCGAGTAACTTCGGAGAAAGCGCAGAACACCTCTCGACACCCCTGAGCCGCTCACACCGGTGTTGCTCTGCTCGGTGTCTTTACGACGGCATTTTCAGGAGCCCATCTAGCGAGTGGCTAGTCACCGCCTGCCTCGATAGCATTTAACTATGTTATGGCAGGGGTCCGGAACTCTATCAATAGCCCCATTACTTTTTCCATCCAAATTTCATTCACAGCCCGATTCTTTTTTTCAATTTACCCACAATAGTCCAATCGCCTGCTGGAACCGGTTCACGGGTATCTATCGATGTACCCGTGAATGGGTTCTATCGGGTGTACTAACATTAAACTTCTTCTCCAAAAGGCCTCTACGTGTTAGGTTTATATCCCCTCGCACGCCTCCCAAATGACCGGGTTCGCCCCGTGAATTTAAAACGGAGATACATAATAATAATCCACATTCAAAATATAAAAGTATTATAAAAAACCTAACCAAGGGTGCCGCCGATCTTGCTATCTCCCAAAATACAGGCTGTGCCTAGTTTGGGGCTGACGGATATCCTTATCTGTATTTTCGATATTGCATGATCATATTCATTTAGTTAAAATAATATATTGATGTAACATGTTGTTATGGTAAATAAATTATTATTATTATTCCTCTTTATTCACTTTTTCTTCTCTTAGATTAGGTTTTTAAAATATTTTTATAAAAAGTAAAATATAAAACAATATTTACATAACATAAAATCATTATAAAAACCTAACCTAGGGTGTCACCGGCAGCGAGGCAGGGCCTAAGCTACCGGTGGTTAGGGCGACAGAGAGAGGAACCTCCGGACTATTCGCGCCGTGTCCAGGAGTACCGCCTTCTGTATCTGACCCTTGACCCAGCCATCTAACGAGAGTCTCTTGAGATGTTGGTCGAGACTCTTCGCTATTAGACCGTTCACAGATACGACTATCGGGACAATGATCGTCGAATCAACATCCCACATAGCGGTTACCTCGTGTGCCAGGTCTAGGTACTTACTAACCTTGTCCTTCTCGGCCTTCACGAGGTTCTCATCATGAGGGATGGTGATGTCGACGAGCACTGCCTGGCGCTTCAATCGATCTGTCAGCACGATCTCAGGTTTGTTGGCTATAATAGTCCTGTCCGTGTTGACAGATCGATCCCAATAGAGCGTGGCACGACCATTTTAGCACTTCGAAGTCCACAAGACCGTACAGAAGAGCAAGCTGCTGGTGAATAATCTTGGCTACCAAGTTATGTCTATGCAAGTACTCGCCGTTAGCAAGATGACCACAACCGGAAATGATATGCCTGAGCGACTCTCCGGGACGGCGGCATGCCCGACAAATGTCGACCGTACCGTCCTTCAGGATATATTTCCGGTAGTTGTTCGTCATGATAACTTCGTCCGCAATTGCACAGACAAAACCTTCGGTTTCCGCAAAGAGATCCCCGAAACGTAACCAGTTCACCGACGCGAGCAGGTCTACGTCGGGCCCCGTAAGAGCCTTGTAGAACCGCCCATGTAGCTCCTTACTCTTCCATACCGCCCTGCGGTCCTCGGTGCTTAGTACTTTAAGTCTGCGCCAGTTCTCGTTTGCCATGGAGAGCGGGTTGAAAGATGCGTCTACTGCCACTACGTCACGATGCATCCCACACTCACTGTTTAGGAAGTAATCCCTGAGACTGCACACTTCGCGGTTGTGGAGGTTTTTGGCATTTAAGAAGCCCCGACCTCCAAACTTCCGCGGGATGTACAGTCTCATAACAGAAGATCGTGGGTGTAACATACGGTGCGCAGTGAGCAGTACACGCACTCTTCGATCCAGGAAATCGAGCTCAGTCTGAGTCCACCTTAATATGCCAAAGGAGTATGTGAGCAAGGGCACATCACCCAGGCGTTGAAGGCACGCACCCTATTGCCGCCCGACAAAAAACTGTTGAGTACTTTTGTCAGGCGACAGTAGAAGCGCTCCTTCACCGCCCGCTTGATGTCTCCACCCTCGATACCCAAAGACTGTGACATACCAAGATATTTATAGGTTTCTGCTTCGGAGAGTGATCTGAGATCCATTGTCTCAGAAATTTGTAAATTTGTGGAATTTACTACTTTCCCCCGCTGTACATGCATGGCCGCACACTTATCGACACCAAATTCCATTTTGATGGCACTACTGAAGGCCTCTGTGATTTTCAGTAGCTCCAACAGGTCATGTTTATTTGGTGCAAATAGTTTGAGATCGTCCATGTAGAGCAGATGAGAAATGACCTCGCTCTCTCTCCGTAGCTGGCAACCTAGTCCTGAATCCTTCAGCAGGGTACTGAGCGGATTCAGCGCCAGGCAAAACCACAAGGGACTCAGACTATCACCCTGAAAAATACCTCGCTCAATCCTGATGGAATCCTGCGGGCCAGAGGGGCCCTCTCCTCCCCCGGGTTGACGAAGGACTGTGGTCCACTGCCCCATGCAAGCCACTAAGAAGGATCTCAGAACTGCATCAACTTTATACAGTTCTAAGATCCTCCTCAGCCATGAATGAGGCACCGAATCATAGGCCTTCTTATAGTCAATCCAGGCGGTCGAGAGGGTCCCTCTGTTTCGCCGGACTCGTTGGCAAATGGTCATGTCTATGAGGAGGAGCTCTTTAGCTCTTATTATGGACGCTCAGAGACCATATACATCTCTGAGATATTAAATTTATTGTATATACTTTTGTGTATTCGGACAGAGACCGTATATATAGGTCACTAAAAATTTTTTTTTTATATAATGTCTTATAAGTTAATTTTAATTGAATATTGTGAGTTTGTTTATCACTATAGTTTTAAAATCATTATTATTATTGTCTACTTTTTTTTAGTTCTGCAATTCTGTTTTGAAAACATTATAATTATCATTGTCAATTTATTTAATTGTATAATTCATGTGTTGACTTGTAAAAGTGCCCTTGTGGCCTATTTGCAGAATAAAATTTTTGATTTTGATTTTGATTTTGATTTGATTATTATTATTATTATATAGCTGTGGTTTATTATTATTATATAATTATTTAAACTTTATTAAACAAAAGAACATTGCACGTAGAACCGATGGCCGTTGGGGCGGAAAGGTTCTCGAGTGGCGACCACGTACTGGGAGGCGCAGCGTCGGTAGGCCCGCGAGGTGATCTGATGCCCTGGCAAAGGTCGCGGCAGTCCGCTGGATGCGGGTGGCGGTCATGATGGTACTCATTGGGGGAGGCCTATATCCAGCAGTGGACGTCCATTGGCTGATATGATGACGATGACACATAAGAAAACAGTACAAATGGCGGACCTAATTTGGCATTTAACAACTGATGAAGCCTGTTGTATTGAGATGTATTTGAAATGTGCTTGCCTAATGTGTTCTTGAACTTGACATTGTGAGCCGAAACCACAATCTATTCTACAATGACTAATATTACGTCATAAGAAAAATATTTTCTTTTGTGTAATATACAGGGTGTTTTTATTGATTTACGTTCATTCAAGCATATCGTCGTATGATAAGCAAAAGTCACTAAAATATCTGTCACTGCTCCTCAAAACCTCGTATCTCAGTACTACATCGAGAGCGTTCGTGGCCCAGCGGCGCCCGCGTACCGCGTGCGGTATGCGAGGTTAAGCAATGTGGGCGCGGGTCAGTTCTTGGATGGGTGACCGCTTTGAGTGGTTACTAACTGAGCGCTCTCGTGCTTTGGAAGGCACGCTAAGCCGTTGATCCCGGCTGCTGTCTACGACAGCAGTCGTTAAGCCAAGTTAGAGGCCTTAGGGCGGCTTGAGAAATTCTAACAGTCAAGTTGCCCACTCGCTTGACAAAGGGGGGTCGAAGTTGCACCACGTCCGTAGGGAGTACCCACCGTTACCCTACACGTGACCCCTGGGTGGTGCTAAAAGTGCAAAGATCTCACGGTTCGTAAATAAATGCCATACGATTAAATAAATAAATCGATATTGAGATAGGAGTTTTACTTTAGGTAGGTATTTGTCACTCTACGATATAGTCGTGTATAGCCATAGAAACGACGTAGCATACGTAGATTTACAAAATTAAAAAAAAAAATTACATTTTACACAAAATAATTAATTATATCACTAAGGGTGAATGAAAAACGGCCTTCAGAGTTAACGTGAAGTTAAATAAAAATTAATGTCAAGTAAGACAATTCGGAATTCGAATGAGACGCACGTCAACATTGTTTAATTGTTAAGGATGTTTTATACTATACTAGGGGTGTTAATTAACAATAATACTGTACCTAGCCTATATATATATGAAGTTTGTTTATTTGTTAAACTTCACCCGGAGTTTTTTAGTAAAAAAAGAGAAATATGTAAGTTTAATACAAGATACCCTGATCGACTCACTATTCCGCCTAAGAAAACAAAATTGTATGGCAAGAACGCATTTTGTATGTCAGTCAGTATTTACAATCGATTGCATGATGACATTAATGAATTGCCACTTAATTTATTTAAATCTAGATTAAAAAAATGGCTGATACAGGAAAGTTTTTACAGTGTCAATGATTATTTTGAATATTATAGATCTTGAAATATTTTATATAGGCTTAAGTAATGACATTTTATCTTATAGATTGTTGATATAGTAATTTTCAAATGTGTTGTGAATATTAATTTATGCTCTTTGACTTGTGTTCTTTTTGCATGCCAGCTACTGGTGAAATGTGTGTTCCATTGCTTATGTAAACCACCTTTTCTATACCATGTTTTATGCAAAATAAATTACTTACTTACTTACTTACTAATAAATTCTTGAATATCTTCGAAAAGGTACGAATTGGGGTACTAGTGTCTTAGAGAAGATTACTTTATTTTATCTCACTATTGTACCCTCGCCCACCACCACCACCACCATATCAGCCGAAGGACGTCCACTGCTGGACATAGGGGGTACATTTCATGGGGGGTAAATGCCATAATCGCCACGCTTGGCATGCGGGTTGGCGATCGCAGTATCTCCACCGCACTCCAGGGATGCTGCTGCCCATCCCCCGGTGGTCTTGGCCGTAGTTTTAGGACATACCCGGGTCCAAGGTCCAATTGTACCCTCGCAATTAACGGGATTCAATAAAAACATCCTGTATAGAATGAGATATCTCACTGAAACTGCCTAGCTAAAACTTGGATTTAAATATTTTCATACAAAGTTAAGTTTTTGTCGTAATTTGTATATTTTTTGCTGAAATAAACAGTCTAAATTTTTATTTTCTTTATTTTTTACAAAAAAAGATTGATAGGTCCACATTCCGGGTCCCGAGCCACGTGAGAGCGTCAGGTGTTAACTTAAAAAAAATTAAAATAACAAATGATTTATTGTTGAAATAAGCAAAAAAAAACAAATACACAGAGCAGGAACAACTAAATTAAAATTTAAAACAATTTCGGTGCGACAATAGGTTCTGTCTCAGCGTTTGCTGCGAGCCTGGTCGGCTGTACAACGCTGATTTTCAGCCCGCACCTACTTCACAGCTCAAAAAAAGAAGTGAATAGCTGACTGGAAGGGGAGCATTCGCTTGACTATTCGACCAAAAGGAACTTTATGTTAAAAGTAAAAAGTGTATAAGGGTGAGGATCAAATTTTTGGACCATCGTTAAGGCATTTAATTCGCCTACAATTTAATTGATTCCGTTGTGATACGGAAATTTGTCATACAATTTATATGGGTAACTTTCGTGTCACAACGGAATCAATTAAATTGTAGGCGAATTAAATGCCTTAACGATTGTCCAAAAATTTGGTCCTCACCCATAAACAGATCCACCGGGCGGCCCCAGTGTGAGCGCATAGGACATTTGGGCGTCGTTGATCAGTTTCTTATTTAGTCATAATCATACCAGGTCAGATTCTTACTTTGTCAGATTCAGACTAGGTCAAATACAGCGTTGTATAAAGTGCAATATAGGGTGGGCCCTGTAACAGGAGCAAAAACTTAATCGGTGGACTATTTAGCGGGCCAGAAATTATTTCAAAATGGTCTCGGTTGAAAAAAACTTTTTTTTTCTTCAAAGATAGCTTACGTGTATTTTTTTTACTTGTCTGAAGGGACATTAATGTCACTTTATTTTAAAAAGTCAACAAAATAGAAAAAAAATAATACCAAAATCATCCTTGAAAACAAAAAAATGCAAAATCAATTGACTCATAACATGATACTACCTCAAACACTGCATTGACTGACGTGCTCAAGTTCTCATGGTGTCAAGATCCATTACTCGGAGGTCATAACTTTAGATCAAAATTCCTACGAAACTAAAAATTTTTGAACAAAAACTGTGCAGCAATTGTTACTGCAGATGCCCTAAGGAAGCGTCCTTTTAAATATTTGCTCCAGTTACAATGCTCACCTTGTATGTCGGTCCACCTCGCGTGACGGATGGGGACAACTGTTACACGCGTCCGCAGAATTTACCTACCACAGCCCTGCACGTGTCCCCCGGGTGGTGCTAAAGTGTATTTATTTGTCGTATCGTCAATAATTTCGAACCGTGAGATCTTCGAGAAGACAGTACGGTTGCCAGTTTGCTAAATAGTGAAAAACAGACGCCAAACAAACGTAATAAAACTGGACTTGCCTGTATCACGTAATATTTATCAAAATAATAATCCGTTAAAATTTTACGAGTATTGCATGCAATCTTTATTTATGAAGAATGCTTATCTTTTAAACCGGACTACAATGACGTAGAAAAACCGCACAATAGGACAATGGTTTGGACACGACCAGAACCGAACAAGTATGGGTAGTATCATGTGAAAAGTGGTGAAACAAGTGTCTTATGCCCAGTGGCGACGTTAGACATTGCGAGGCTCCGGGCAGCCCCGGTGCATCAAGTCTTTGCGAGGCCTCCACATGGGTTGCGCGGTGCCCCTGTAAGAGCGAGGCCCCGGGCGGTTGCCTTGCTTGCCACCCCCTAAGGCCGCCACATGCCTTCCATCGCTGTCGCGTAAGGTCGTGGCATCTCCTTTTTTTTTCGTTGTCGTTTTCAAATGATCTTTTTTTCCCAGAACACAATATATATACATGATAATGTAACAATACAACAGTTACTTACAAATTTTACGTTAAATTAAATACTTTATCAGATTTAAGCACCTATAAAAGTTACCGGCTACTATTTTTAATAACATAATTTAACAATTATTTAGTACTAGCTTTTGCCTGTGACTTCGTCTGCGTAGAACTCATTCTCTCTTTAGAATTGTTTGTTTTCCCATAAATCTTTCACCCTTCTTTACACCCCCTTAAGAAATGATTACATGCATTATATGACATGTTCTTTACCGCGCACGGCAAATTTTAATAGGGATCCTTTTTTCAAAACGAATCAACATATCAGCCGAAAGACGTCAACTACTGGACATAAGCCTCCCCCAAAGAGTGACACAATGGCCGTTCCTTTGCGACCTTTACCAGGTCATAAGTCCACCTTGTGGGGGGCCTACCCACGCCGCGCCTTCAGGTAGTCGCCACTCGAGAACTTTTCCTGCCCAACGGCCAACGGTTCTACGTGCAATATGCCCCACCCACTGCCACTTAAGTTTAGCGGTTCGGAGGGCTATGTTGGTTACTTTGGTTCTACTGCGGATGACCTCATTTCTGATGCGATCACGCAGAGATACTTCTAGCATAGCCCTCTCCATTGCTCTTTGGGTGACTTTGAGCCTTCTTATGAGGCCCATAGTAACCGACCACGTTTCCGTGCCATATGTCATCACTGGCAATACACTCTGGTCAAAGAGCCTCGTCTTGAGACACTGCGGAATATTGGACGAAAAGATGTGCCGTAGCTTCCCGAACGTTGCCCAGCCGAGTTGGATTCGACGATGAACCCCTTTCTCGAAGTTGGAACTAACTAACTGGACGGTCTGTCCTAGGTATATATAATCGTCTACAACTTCGAGTAAAAGTGTCCGATTGTAACGGGAGTTGGTGCTACGTGCTTGTGCTTTCAAAATAAATGATTAAGCTTATTTCAGAATATCAAATGTATCGAATCTAGACGAATGAAACCCGTAAAAATATTACATGTACAATGATAAAAGTCTCGCTACGCAGTTCTTCCCTAAAACGTACCAACAGAGCGGGTTCTTCATGTAAGTATGATGGCCGAAGGCCTGAAGCAGGGAGGCGAGACACGCGAAGCCGAAGGCCGAGCTTCCCAACAGAGTGGATTTTTTATGTAAAGTTGATGACTAACGGGCCGAAACGGAGTGGCAAAGCATGCGAGGCCGAAGGCCGAGCATTCACATAAAGCGGGATCCTTATAATTATAAGGCTGAGGGCTGAAGGCCCGGAGCCGTGTGGCACGCACGCGAGGCCAAAGGCCGAGCGACCCAACAGAGCGGGCTCCTTATGTGGGGCCGAAGGCCTGATGCAGAGGGGCAAGGCATGCGAGTCCAAAGGCAGACACAGAGCGGGCTCCTCATGCCGATCATTCACACAGAGTGGAAAGGTAGCCAACAGAGAGCGGTCCGCTCATGTAAGGCTGAGGGCCGAAGGCCCGAAACAGAGCGGCAATGCACGGGAGGCTGAAGGCTGAGAGTCACAATGCTTAGACATATAAACAGATAGACAAACACACACGAATTCTCAAAACTGTTGAAATGTGTTCTGTTTTGTTGCCAAGGGCCCTCCAATCGCTCCATTGATTTATCCAATATCTTCAATGTACAGATTTTCGACCCTCTACAGCTTTATTATATGTACGGATGAGCATAGATCCAGGGGCCTTCAGCTCGAAGTAGGAATTTTTCTATGGCAATGTTAGTTTAACTTGTTTATACCAGATATCACTGGGTGCTATCTCTATCGTACTTGCATATTGAAGTGACAGAGATGCAGCGGTCGTGCGGTTAGTTCTTACTAAATACACAACGGCGCTACGATCTATGTGGAATACTTCACTGGTCTTTCACTCTATCTCAGTGTATAAATATTGTACTTTGTGCATAGATCTAAGGTGCATCAACTCTCAATGTTGACGATTGGGCTGCCCAGCCCAAGTGATCTCTTATATCAGACGGTTATTATCGTGTGAAGGGTCACCATTACGTAAAAAATAATACACGACAAAATTAAATTATACACTGACTATACAAAGACTGCATTGAAGCAGCTGTTTTTGTATTTAAGCATATTAAGGCCACCAATCCAAACCAAAGTATCGCAAATTTATTTTGATTTACACGCAATAATATACCTAATTGCTAAGAGGTTATGCTCAAAAATAGCGTCATCAATCAGAAGGAATTATGATACTTCGGCTTTGACATATCGAAACGTCAGCTTGTTTACAATATGTCAAATTCTGCTATGGTTAAGTTAAATTTATTGACACGCCGTTATATTCCCAATTGGCTGAAACTTAAAGCTTAGAATGGCGTATGAGGATATAAATCACCCCGTTTCATAGACCATATTTGCACCCCCGACTTCATCCCTTTGAGGGTGATTATCGGGGACAAAAAGTATACTATAAGTGAATCCAGATTATATACTGTTAGTATACAAAAAAACATTTTGATCTGTTCAGCCGTTTTTGCGTGATTGAGCAACAAACATCCAAATATCCAAACATCCAAACATCTAAACTTTCGCATTTATAATATTAGTGGGATAATTTATACGGATGAGTAACATACACTATTAATTGTGAACTTATTAGTAGTAAATTCACTTTTAACTTTAATAATTTACAATGGTTTACATTTCAACTAGTCCTAGAACAAGTACAACAATAAACATTTGCGGGTTGGCGAGCAAAATGGGGGTATGCACTTAGCAACCATTCTTAATTGACCCGACCCGGCCCCTATTGCAGCGGCGCATTACGCGTCGGCGCAACGGCCAGACACCTCCTAAACTACACAAGATAAACTCGTCGTGTTGTAGCTCAATAGAACCGTCTTAACGAGCAGTTGATGACTGTGAAAATAATTAGTCAGCGATATAAACTTGTACACTCACAGACTTTAATTGATGAGCCATTTAGAGCTCACTTCATACTGAGCATCATAGTTAGCTATAAAGTGTCCAATGTAAAGTGAGCGCTAAATGGCTTAACAATTAAAGTCCGTGACTGTACCATTTTTATTAGACATAGTACATTACTACGGAGGCCGGGACGAAAGGGGTTGCCGGCCGAAGACATTTATACGGCCGAGCGAAGCGAGGCTGGATAGGTCTGAGGCGGGCAACCCCATATTTCCCGCCGAGGTATGTATAGTGCTTTTCTCAAACATGCAATGAAAGAAACAACAAAAAAAAACAAAGTTTTATTTTTAATACGCATAATGGCAGATTTGCAAGATTTGTATGAAATTCCATTAACGACCTCTTGTCCTAGCCGCACCTGAAACGTCATACTTCGCAGCCTTATTTTAAGGAACATAACATCAATATTTCATTGCATGTTTGAGAAAAAAATATTATGGCCGCGGTCTTCAGTCAAGCCAATATTATGTTCTTATTCTTATATCAACCTTATATGTTTCAGCGGCCAGCACTACCCAGGTGTCCGTGACGCAGGTTCCACTGTTGGGCTTTAACGGCTCCGGCATATACAAGGGGAACACTTCCATGCCCAAAGTCAGCGACCCCATACTGGCTGATGACAGTAAGCACAGTCCACTCCAATTACTTATATTGGTACCGTCCAGGCCTTGAAATAGCGCTATTTTCGCATATCGTTATGATTCATAACGCTACTTTGTCAATAAAACGATTTACTAAAAACGATATTTGACGCGCATTTATAGCCGTATCCATTATATCGTTATAAATAAAAAGCAATATATATAGGGATATTTTGTGAATCGCTATAATAACGTTACAGGCTATCTCTGTCGCGGACACAGTCTCGCCCTTTCGTGCGCTGTGACTTGTACGTCAAACTTGATTACGTCATTGTCGCCACCGCCACCATCTTTAACGAATACCTATTGAAACGACATTATACCGTTATTATAACACTATCATGTAACGTTATGATTTTCATTTTTGTTATGATATGAAATATCGTTATGAGAAATATTGATTATGATTATAACGAAATTTTAAACACTAACAAAATATATCGTTATAATATCGCTTATTTACATAACGTTTTAAAGGCCTGGTACCGTATCATCATCCAAGCGTTATCCCCCAACTGTACTTGTAGAAACACGTAACATTACGCGGCCTACTCAGTGAAGTGGGTACTGCGGAAATCAGTTCTTTGAATAGAAACTTCAAAAGTGAGTCTTTGCTATTAGATTCAAGTATTTTGAGGCACGCCTAAAGTAAAAATAAAATAAAAATACTTTAAAATATATGATAGTTCGAGCCTTTTCTAGGGCTCGAGTTGTGACTATAGGACTCGACAAGACTCGAAAAAGGACTCTACTCATGACTCGGAAGTATTTTAAGCTTGGAGTCCCATAAGTATGAGTCGAGTTCTTGAATTCGAGACTCCAAAAATTTGAGTCTTTACCAACACTACTAAAAATCCGCAACATGGCCAGGTCCAAATAGGCACTGGTCGGGCTATAATAATTATGAAATACATTTATTTTCAGACATTACTACCGTCAACTTTGAGCAGCAAGAAGCGATGATTGAAGCTCAGAAGAACATCAACAACTTGACCTACGTAAGTGGTATTTTGTTTAAAAATGGCGTCCCCTATTTACGATTAAATTTTAACTGTGAAAATTGTTTTACAGTTAAAATTTAATCGTAAATATTTTTACAAGCGGAATCGTCTGCTTAGCAGAACTATGATTTTCAATCAGAATGAAAAATTGACTACCCCGGGCGGGATTTGAACCCACGACCTCTGCAATCTGTCCATCGCTCTTTCCAACTGAGCTACCGCGGGTATTGCTGTAGGTGACAAATCCCGCCCGGAGTGATAAATTTTCCATTCTGATTGAAATCTCCAATATTTATTTTAAAAAAAAGGTTAAATAATTAAAAAAAAACTTTAATTACAGGACCACCACATATTCTACAACAGCACGTTCATTGGAAACAAGACTTTCTTCCTGGAGCACTGGGCCAACATCACGAAGCCGAAACCGGAGATTCATCCCGTGCTGAGCAACTCCCATAGGCGGGCTACTGTGAGTATGACGCTTGACATTATGGTGGTATTCCACTCATCCAATATCTTTGTCCAATATACATTTGATCAAAGAAATTGGATGATTTCATCCAACATGGATGGGACCCCGACATTTGATCAAAGATTCTGATGACATTTAAATCAATATGACTACGCATGAAAAAAAAAACTTGGACAAAAATATTGGATGAGCAGAATACCATCCTTGGTATCCCACTCATCCAATATCTTTGTCCAATACACATTTGATCAATGAAATTGGATGATTTCATCAAACTTGGATGGGACCCCGACATTTGATCAAAGATTCTGATGACATTTAAATCAGTATGGCTACGCATGAAAAAAATAAGAAGATATTGGATAGTGGAATAGGTCGTTAAAGAAATTTGATCAAAGATTGGACAAAGATATTGGATGAGCGGAATACCACCCTTAGCTTTACAAGGTAAACGCGCCAATGTATATATTATTATTTTTTATTAAAAATGGGATTGCTCTTGGCCAGCATTTAGCCAGGGGGCAAAGATGAGGCCGACGATGAAGCGAGCTCACCCAGAAGATGCCTATTCACTCGTGCCTTAAAAAGGTCCAGGTGGCCATCTACATATTACGACACAGCGATAGGACGGGGAGGGTTAATACCGAACGTGACGTTTTTTTTATTATTTTCATTTTACATTGGTACTAATTATAATTACAGGTTTTATTGATTTCTGTTCCTTCAAGCATATAGCCGTGAATACCCATACAAACGACGTAGCATATTTACCTTTTAAAACTTAAAGAATATACATATATTTATTTATTTTCATGTAAAGTAATTAATTATATCATCAAAGGTGAATGCAGAACGGCCATGAGAGTTAACGTTGAGTTCAGCAAAAGTTAATGTCTAATATTACAATATACGGAATTACTTGTAGTGCTCCCTTAAGAGGGCGCAGTACGCTCGGTTCTCCATACAAACGTATTTATGCTCTTATTTTAAAATGCCATGCTAGAATAACATGAAACTTTGTATACACTATGGGATCCGGCATATCTAGGGCGGAAATTAGTTTCTGTAGCTAGAAATTGTAAAAACAAAAAAAAATACAGCGGTTTTTTGAGTTTTTTACGGCTCGTATGAAAACCTTAATAATCGTTGTATTTTTTCTCCATTATAATTTCAAGCAACAGAAACTAATTTCCGACCTAGATATGCCGGATCCCATTGTGTATACAAAGTTTCATGTTATTCCAGCATGGCGTTTTAAAATTTGTATGGAGAACCGAACGTACTGCGCCCTCTTAATCAGGGGGAGCGGGGGAAATATCTGGCTCGGTACGTCACCAGTGGCTGGGGTCAACACGTCCGCTCTCACCCTCGGCTCTCACGTGACTGTCGGCCCACCACCCGTGATCTCGAGACTAAGCTATAGCTTAATGATACAAACACTACATCCGAATGACACGCACGCCAACATTGTTTAATTGTTAAGAGTGCGCAGTGCGTTCGGTTCTCCATACAAACGTATTTACGCTCTCATTTTAAAACGCCATGCTGGAATAACATGAAACTTTGTATACTCGTACACAATGGGATCCGGCATATCTAGGTCGGAAATTAGTTTCTGTTGCTTGAAATTATAATGGAGAAATAATACAACGATTATTAAGGTTTTCATACGAGCCGTAAAAAACTCAAAAAACCGCTGTATTTTTTTTTGTTTTTACAATTTCTAGCAACAGTAACTAATTTCCGACCTAGATATGCCGGGTCCCATTGTGTATACAAAGTTTCATGTTATTCTAGCATGGCGTTTTAAATTGAGAGCATAAATACGTTTGTATGGAGAACCGACCGTACTGCGCCCTCTTAAGGATCTTTTATACTTTACTAGGGATGTTAAGTAACGTAAATGAATTCCTGAATATCTTCGAAATGTTACGAATTCAAATACTAGTGTCTTAGAGAAGATTAATTTATTCCGTCTTATGAATGTGTCCTCGCAATTAAAAAAACAGCCTTTATATTGGCCGCCAAAAAACAGCCTTTAAATTGGCGTCCAATTTTACAATAAATATTTCATGTATGCGGCTAAACTATGGAATGAACTGTCGCCTGCGGTATTTCCGGACCGATTCGACCTTCAAACGTTCAAGAAAAGAGCGTACTCCCATCTTAAAGGCCGGCAACGCACTTACAACCCCTCTGGTGTTGCGAGTGTCCATGGGCGGCGCTAATCGCTTACCATCAGGCGATTCGTCTGCTCGTTTGCCGCCTATGTCATAAAAAAAGGCTAATAAATAAGCTAAACATACCGAGCATATATAAATATAATAAGCTATGTTTTTGGGTGACCTCAGTAAAGCCTCCGAGCGAGTTGGTCTAAGGATGAACATGGAGAAGACGAAGATCATGTCAAATGCCCATGTAGCACCAACTCCCGTAACAATCGGACACTTTACGCTCGAAGTTGTAGACGATTACATGTACCTAGGACAGACTGTCCAGTTAGGTAAGTCCAACTTCGAGAAAGAGGTTAATAGTCGAATCCGACTCGGCTGGGCAGCGTTCGGGAAGCTACGGCACATCTTTTCGTCCAATATTCCGCAGTGTCTCAAGACGAAAGTCTTTGACCAGTGTGTGTTGCCAGTGATGACATATGTTACTGAAACGTGGTCGCTTACTATGGGCCTCATAAGAAGGCTCAAAGTCACCCAAAGAGCAATGGAGAGGGCTATGCTGGGAGTTTCTCTGCGTGATCGCATCAGAAATGAGGCCATCCGCAGCAGAACCAAAGTGACTGATATAGCCCTTTGAATCGCTAAACTTAAGTGGCAGTGGGCGGGGCACATAGCACGCAGAACCGATGGCCGTTGGGGCGGAAAGGTTCTCGAGTGGCGACCACGTACCGGGAGGCGTAGCGTGGGCAGGCCCCCCACACGGTGTCCCTAATAATAATATTTGTTATTTATTATTAATGATGATGATGATGATGATGATGATTTTTGGGTCGAAAAGCAGTTGTGTTCCAGATATTCAGACTACTGACCGGATCTCAGCCAATATTGAATCTAAACATTCCAAATTTTGAGGTATTTGTACGACAATGTTTATTTTTAACCGACTGCAATATAAGGAAGGAGGTTCTCAGTTGGTCTGCATGTTTGCTGTTTTTATGTATGTATGTTCCCCGATAACTCTTGAGCACGTTGGCCGAATTTGATATTTTTTTTTTGTTTCAAAACAGGTTGGTCCCATATAAATTTGGTGAAGATCTGATGATAGGATCTAGGTGGAATAGAGGGAACTCCTCAAATTTGATTGGCACGCATATGCAGATTTCGGTATTTTCTGTAGGTAACCAAGCATTGGCTCACGGAAACCACAAATTGTGACATAGCGAAGTACAAAATTGGAGTCGGTTTTTCTTTGGTATAAATTATTAGTAGATTTCTCTATACAACACATTTCAGAGCCTCACACCGGCTGCTTGTCAATGGTTTGATTTATATTTTTAATTTAATATTTTTTCAATGCAGCATTATGAAATTACAGAAGAAGACGATATTGATTACCAAGCGAACTTTGACTTGATCTACCAAGGCTGGAGGAGGATCAGATTGAACGGAATAGTTGGTTTATACATTTACCGTTGGTAGTTTCTTGTAGTTATTGCCGCCATTCTTAAGAGTGCGCAGTACCCTCGGTTCTCCATACAAACGTATTTATGCTCTCATTTTAAAACGCCATTCTAGAATAACATGAAACTTTGTATACACTATGGGATCCGGCATATCTAGGTCGGAAATTAGTTTCTGTTGCTTGAAATTATAATGGAAAAAAATACAACGATTATTAAGGTTTTCATACAAGCCGTAAAAAACTCAAAAAACCGCTGTATTTTTTTTTCTTTTACAATTTCTAGCAACAGAAACTAATTTCCGACCTAGATATGCCGGATTCCATTATGTATACAAAGTTTCATGTTATTCTAGAATGGCGTTTTAAAATGAGTGCATAAATACGTTTGTATGGAGAACCGAGCGTACTGCGCCCTCTGAACCCTTTGAACGCTTTCATATTTGAATGAAGTGATCACTCAGACGCCAAGGTATCAAAAATTGATGTAACGTTTAACCCTTTCGTTCCGGCAAAGTCATAAACAAAATCTACCAAGTTTGCCAGGTTCACTGAAATGATATCTGCTCCTCAGTTCTGTAGGCGAGTTAACTCGTTAACAGAAATGATGCTCTTACTTCCGAAAGGCGACTTAACTCGGCTAGGTAAAACGCTTTTCAGAGCCGGTAGACGAGATAGCTCGTTAGCTAACATTGTGTTTAGCTAATGTTGTTTGTGTAAAACGAAACTATTACTCGTAAGACACAAATAGGCAACGAATATTCTTGGGGTAATAAGTTTATTTACTTTTCACTAGTAGTTAGTTGGCAACACCACAATAACTGCAGCTAATAGATATGACTCAAGACTTAGGCTGGGTTGCACTAAACCGTCTGTAATTGTAAGCGGTGTTCGTTAAAATTTGAATGTATGGAAAGTTTGACAAGTTTCTATGGGATGACAGCTGCCGGCGCCATATTTAACGTTGATCAGGCTGTGATCGTAAGTCGGTGCAACTCGAGTACGGGACGCAATGCGTTCGGTTGCGGAAGGGATTGGCGATTGCCCTAATCCAGGATGTAGTGACCAAATATTGACAACGAGTATACTCGCCTACCGGATCTGAGAGCTCACCGAACAAAACGAGTTAACTCGTCAGCCGGAACGAAAGGGGTAAACCAATAAAAAGAATTTATAATAGTTTTTTTTTTCATGATCAAAGTACACCTTCACTCCCACTTTTTTAGTGGTTGTTGGCGTGGCGGGCACGACGACACGCGACCACTTTATAGGTTCTTGGCGTTCAAAGGGTTAATGTGACACTTAAGGTGAGCGTTCATGGGCCCGCATCTTACGCATCGGACACGCTTTGTATAGAAAGTCATACAAGTGCGTCCACTGAGCCGTACCGTACGTCAGTGGACGCACTTGTGTGACTTTCTATACAAAGAATGCTAAAATCAGTTGCGTGCGATGCTGACCTGTTGATGCTTACCTTTAGAAAGAAGACATATATTATAGTGTCTTTGAATTTAAAATTTAGAACATTGATTTTTAGTAGATTCTCTGTTAGAGTTGCGTATGTAAAGTAGAATTTAAACAGGTATTGGGTAATTAACTAATTATCTACTGCAAAAGATTGAGATATTGAACTGATAAGCCTAATTTCAGTCGCGATACAAGATAAAATATCATCTCATTGTTTCTCAGTACAATGACAATAAGCTGTATATGAACAGAAAACCAAAATTACGAATTAAAGGGAATATATAAAAAAAATACGTGCTCCGAGCAGGATTCGCATCTGCGACATCCCGGCATACGCGGCCAATCGCTCTAGCCAACTGAGCTACCGGAACAATCAAGTTCGGGCACGAAATCTTTCACTAGTTCCCTCTCACATAGTTTACCTCATACAGCCTTGTGGAAAACCAGTTCAGTAAAGCTGGTCTAATTTGAAAAATGAATTGATGAAAAAGACAATACCTCTAACAATTTATTTGACAAAAATATGCTAATGCCCCAATTGACGCCTCGGTGGCACCAAATAGTCCAGACAATTTCAGTCAGAAAAAAAAACAAAACTATAGTCAAATGGTTTGTATATCCTGATGTATATTGCCAAATCAAGGGTTAAAACACGCCAAGACAGCGTTGCTTGTTGCGGTTGGCCGCGTATCCTAGATGTCGCAGGTTCGAATCCTGCCCGGTGCTCTAAATTTTTTGAGATGTGAGAGAGAGTTGTGAGAGCTGTGGCTCCGAGGATGCTGCTGCCCATCCCCCAGTGGTGTTGGTCGTAGTTTTAGGACATTCCCGGGTCCCTTTTAGTTCTGTTCCTATTTTTCTATTAGTGCACTCGTAATCTATTGCTTCAATTGAACTTTCTCGGTGGCTGTAACGACCAGGCCTTGAAATAGCGCTATTTTCGCATATCGTTATGATTCATAACGCTACTTTGTCAATAAAACGCTTTACTAAAAACTATATTAGGCGCGCATTCATAGCGGTATCCATTATATCGTTATAAATATATATAGCGATATTTTGTGAAGCGCTATAATAACGTCTATAATACCGGCTATCTCTGTCTCGCACACAGTCTCGCTCTTACGTGCGCTGTGACATTTACGTCAAACTCGAGCACTTCATTGTCGCCACCGAAACCATTTTAAACGCTCAGACCAAGTAAAAAATATAGACGGAGCGTCACGAACAACAAAATGAAGCCACTTTTCTAAAGATGTGTGCGTATGAGTGTTGCTACTGGAAGGAAAAAGTCCTTATAAATGGGGTAATTCGTTCAAGTTCCCTATTCGTAGAGGGTACAATAAACCAGGATAGGCTAATAATAAAGATGATGACTACTAGTAACCGTTAGTCACTAATAATAATAACACTAAACGTCGCTAAACGTAGTTATTAAACGTAATGGGATACTCAGCATCCTATTTTAAACCATTGACCTATTTTGTACGAAATTCAAAAAAATACAAAATAAAACGTTCCGTTTCGGTAACAGAATTGAACTATTTACCTATTGAAACTGCATGCATGCTGTATGCATTTCGCAAAAAACAATGTTTAAATTTCTATTCAATATGGCATGACTGTCAAATTTAAGCGGATCACAAATTAAAGTCTTTGACTGTACTACGTGCGAATTTAATTGTATACTTATTTTTCGAGATTAATAAAAAGAACGGCATTTATAATGACGGTGTTTCTAATTACAGGAAATAAAAAGGCCATGTAGAAATTTTAGTATACATTTTATTGAAGAACAAATTTATTTCAACTATAGTTACATTTGAACAGACCCTAAAGAAACAGTGAGTCGTATGCATTTTATTTGAGAGTTATTGAATGAGAATCTGTAAAAAAAAACTAGTTACTATCTATTTAGTTCGGTTCGTCACTTCATCTAAGCTAAGTGGTCGCAAACCGGCACATCAAATTAGCTGATCGCTAATCGACCTATCGAACCTACACGTACGGTTGGGGTAACTAAAAATCATACTCTGGTATCACTCGTGCTTTATGTTACGTCAATCAACGTCAACTGAATGTCGAGGTTTTGTGTTCCAAGCGAAGTAAAACTTACAAATGAGAAGTTATATTTTTTGGATTTATTGCACGTCCTGGTGTTATTTTTGCACCTCTTAATCACGCAGGAGACCATATTTTCAGTGTTGGTTTTTGACAGTATGTGACAGCATGTCGACATGTACTGAATAGTTTTGGGCTTGGTTTTGGTTTGTGTATGTGTGAGTGAACGTGTATTTACTTAGTGGGCTTGGTTTTGATGGCTTCACTAGATTGTTCGTGACACTCCGTTGATATTTTTTACTTGGTCTGAGTTTAAACGATATTATAACGTTATTATATTACCTATAACATTATCATATAAGGTTATGATTTTCATTTTGTTATATGAAATATCGTTATGCGGAATATCTATTATGATTATAACGAAATTTTAAACACTGAAACATATCGATATAATATCGCTTATTTTCATAACGTTTTAAAGGCCTAGTAACGACTTACAATACGAGGGCTGTTCCGAAAGTTTTTAGCGGCTCTCACTCTATTCATGCGATATATGTTTTAATGATACCATTATGCGGGTAATTTCGATACATAATCTGTTGGGGTGAAACTGTTGATCAAAGTCGCTTGGTTTATTTTTTATCGAATATGCGATGAACGGTTCACAATACCAACTTTGTGTTGCGGGCCAATATTAATTAATACGTCACCACAACTAAATAGAATTTTATACACCGCAAACTATGAATCTTCCCTGTCTCTACCCACGTAATCTGTTTCGATTGCATGAAAATCAGCGACAATGAGCAGGTGTTTCGAATATTAGTCTAGGTCACGAGACTAGGGATTGGTCATCATCACAAAAAAAACTTAAATTTAAAAAAATCATTTAGTGATTTTACATTAAAATCAGCAAAACTAAGTTAGGAAGTCATCCCGGGCATTTTCCACCACAGTTGTTAGGGATTTCGATGCCAAAACTATATTTAGGTATCAAAAATAGTACTATTTTCGCAAATTTTTAAAAGCCCATACAAAAGGCCTTTTGGTAAAAGAAATGTTGTGAAAAAAATACTTGCTGCTTACTAACGATTTAATCTCAGTTCATAACTTTTTAAATTACCCACATAATGGTGTAAATAAAAAATATATCTCGTGAATAGAGTGAGAGCAGCTAAAAACTTTCGGAACAGCCCTCTTATGGTCATTTTGATGTTTTGCGGTTTTAGTAAATAAATGTATCATTCCTTTAAATGGTCCTTACAAAACTGAAACCCAACGACCATACCCTGTTTATAACGATTAAAATTGAAATTTATTTATTTTTGATAAAACATAGGTTTTACAGGTATTCATAGATTACAGTATCAGGTACAGTACATTATTACAAAAAATGTATATTAATAATAATTACATTGTAGGTGTGTCAATAAAAAATATTTCTTTATACAATTTTAAAATCATTCCCAATCATTCAATACTTCTAACAAGAATATATCTCCCACAGACTCTAAAGCTGTCCTTCCCGTTCCCGTTCTACGGGCACCCGCTGAACAACATCACCGTAGCCACTGGAGGCTTCATGTACACTGGCGAGCACGTGCACAACTGGCTCGCTGCCACTCAGTACATAGCCCCGCTCATGGCCAACTTCGACACCACGCTCACTATTGACAGCTGCGTCAAGATGTACGATGACGGTGAGTATCATAACTGGTCGTGTAAATAGAACAACTGGTCATGTAAATAGAACAACTGGTCGTGTAAATAAGACAACTGGTATTGTAAATAAGACAACTGGTAGTGTAAATAAGACAAATAGCTCAACGGATCTTGTAAAAGAACAACTGGACACGATACTTGGCATGGAAATAGCAATATTGGTCGTGTAAGTAGAACAACTGTTCGTGTAAATGGGGCAACTGGTCGTGTAAAAAAGCCAATGTATGTTCCCATGTACATCCGATTTTTGCTCGGTGTTTTGAGTGGAAATCCGGAATCAACTAATTTCCTAAAAAGGTCACTGAAAAGTTGTTGTGTAAAAAAAACTTCCTGGCCATGGACCCGTAATTTTTCGTACTTCCCACGGGTAATAAAGAAAGCCCAAGATCGCACATTTACTGCCGTTGCCGTCGGTTCAGGCGCCAAATAGCTATTCTGAGATTTTTTTTTAATTACCTCCACCACCTTATCAGCCGTAGGACGCTGGACATAGGCCTCCCCCAATTTCATGGGGGGTAAATCGCAGTGTAGATCTCCACCGCACTCCAGGGATGCTGCTGCCCATCCCCCGGTGGTCTTGGTCGTAGTTTTAGGACGTACCCGGGTAATTACCTCACTAGGTAAGTAATGTACTATCCTGAAACCAGAATAATTCGGTCGAACAGCTACACTGACACATCCGGATTTAGTAAAAAAATCAAAGACAATTTTTCTTGCATGTTGGCGGCTAAAGGAGAATTGATTCCAAAATGACCATCAATTTTTTTTCACAGGCGAAAAGTTCACTGTACTCTGGGAGAACGTGAACCTCCGCGAAGACAAAACGAAGAACTTCACCTTCGCGGCAACGCTTTACAAGAATGGCGATATCACGTTCGCGTACAAAGACATACCTATTCCCGTTCAGCTGATTAACGATAACGAACATCCGGTCAAAGTGGGCATCTCCGACGCTTACCTCACTGATAGGATGATGTTCTGTGAGTATTTCTATGTTTTACTAGCTGTTGCCCGCGACTTCGTTTGTGTCTTCGCTCCTATTGGTCGCAGCGTGGTGTTATATAGCCTAAAGCCTTCCTCATCAGTCCATAAATGGACTATCCAACACAAAAACAATAATTTAATTCGAACCAGTAGTTCCTGAGATTAGCGCGTTCAAACAAACTCTTCAGCTTTATAATATTAAGTATAGATTTTACAGCCACCACCAACATATCAGCCGAAGGACGTCCACTGCTGGACATAGGCCTCCCCCGCACGGGTGGTATATGCTGTTCATGTATCTAATTCCATCCCTACCGCTTTGCAAACGGCCGCTTTATTATTTTTCCCATCTCTAACTCAGTACTGACCTATGTGTGGTGCGATGCACATGACTGCAACAAACGCCGTTGCCAAATTAAAATAAAACTGATTTTTACGTGTTCAAACCTAAACGCTGTACAGCAAGTGTATACAAGAGTGACCTGGACATAGACTCCTGGTGTGAACCCTGGACTGCTCCCGTGTGCCCGTGTGGAAGGCACACGTAACCTTCAAAATCGCGGCATTTTGGACATCACCTTCAGCCTAAGGTATTGTGCCTCAACTTCACCACACAGACTGACAAACCCCCCGTTTTCCCTTAACATCTGGTAGCAATATAGCGTGGTTACGTCCCCTCTTTTTGGCGGTGCCGTTACGTACCTACCTAATTTCACCTTTTCCAATTAAGTTAACTTTCTTGCACCATAGCCTTATACAGGGATATACTAAAACTGTGTTCCGAGTTTGAATTCGTGTTATAAATCTCATACCTATACGCATCTTTAAAATATAAATCATACGATTTGTGACGTCACTTGTTTACGACACGGTTGGATGCACCGCGCCGGCCGGCCGCTCGAGCCTATTGTTTGTTGCACAGTCTACGACGGCTGCCTCACTTACATATTGTAATTGCCTTTTCGTTGGGCCAGTTAAGTTATTTATTGAGTTATCTGTTGATGGATGTATCTGTGGTCGCAGAAATAAATTAAATTATATTTGTTTGATAATTACGAGATACTTGATCCCTATATAGTGAAGCGATATTCGAGATGTCCGAATCTGGTAATGATAATACTGTGGCCCGGGCCCCCGACCTATACACTGATTCTGCCGAGTATAAAAGTCATATGGGTATTGTTCGATTTGTTTGTGACTGGGTTAAGGATACCCATACGGTATTAGATTCCTTATCGATTCCTAGGCTGCGCGTGAGGTTGAGTGAGTTAGATATGCATTATGAACGATTTAACCATGCAAGCTCGGAGCTTCTTGGTAGTTTAGACCAAAATATAGACGGGACCGAATACGAATACGTTCGTAGGCAAACTCGATTAGTAAGAGACATGGTGGATGATCTCAAAATTAAATATACCGAGGTTTTCCCTAGACCCGACGGCGGTGAACCTAACGCCAGTAGTACCCCCGTACGGGCCCCGGGCCTGGCCAGACCTACCATGTTGGACCCGACGCAAAGCAGATTGCCCGACCTACCTATACCTAAGTTTGATGGCCGTCCAGAGTCGTGGATTAGTTTCTTGGACCAGTTTGATAGTGTGGTAGATTCCCAGCCCCTGTTAACTCCCATTGTAAAACTCCAGTACTTACTGGGTTCGTTGACCGATGAGCCGCGTCGATTATTACAACACTTGCGAATAGAATCGGATAATTATGACACTGCGCGTGACCTTTTAAAGCGGCGTTATCACAACACACGCATTTTGGCAGACAATTATATAGTCCAAATCTTGACCTTACCTGAACTTAACTCGAGACTAACTGGTCTTCGTGCTACTTTTCTTAACCCACTGTTTACTGCCTATAGAGGCCTTGAAAGGCTCAAGCTGCCCGTAACCCAGTGGTCTTACATGTTAGTGCATATTTGCCTCACTAAACTACCTAGTGACCTGAGATCGCGATTTGAGCGTCGGTATGGAGACCGCGATGGTCTTCCCGAATTCAGTCAACTTTTGACCTTTTTGGAAGATGAGTGTCGTCACCACGACAATGTTGGCAACGCCTCCCTGGTTGACGCCTTGCCGTCGTCCTCTTCTAGGCCGCGGCAGCGTTCCCCTATAATTACTAGGCATACCTACACGACCACTGTGCCCGCTGCTGCAGCTACTCAGTCTAGTCGTCTGTGTTACCTCTGCTCGAGTGATTCGCATTATTTGCGGGAATGCTCTGATTTTCGCCGTATGTCCCCACGAGACCGTGCGTCATTTGTTAAAGATGCAAAGTTATGTTACAGATGCCTAGACAAACATTCCATTGCCTATTGTCAACGCGATTATCGTTGTAGTACATGCCATCGCACAACCCATCACACTTTGTTGTGTTTTAATGACCCCCGAGCTCCGGCATATCCTGAGTCTCGCACCCAGCCAGCCGTCTCATTCCATGACAAGGCGCTCCGTAACTCGTCGCGATCGCCTTCACCTCGCAAGGGCGGGGGCGTGTTTTATCGATCTCACGCATCTCGTGAGTCTCCACAACCTCCAGCCCGCTCAACGTATTACTCTTCCAGGCGGTCTCCAACCCCTACGCGTGGAAGTCGTCGTTATCGTTCTCCACCTCCAGCACGCCGAGATTACTCCCCTACGCCGTCTGAAATAGAACGTGGAGATAAGCCCATTTATCGGGATATCATCAGGCCACGATCCCAAGAACGTAAAATTTCCCCATAACTAGACGTACCCCACATAACTCCCAACCCCTGTCTCCCTGCGGCTAAACCTCTCAACTCATTGATTCTACTCCCGACTGCCCTTATACACGTTAGGACACGCAGTGGATACTTTATTGAAGCCCGAGCCTTATGTGACACCGGTGCCCAGGGCTGCCTCCTTACGTCTGAACTGGCTGTACATAGTTTGAACCTTCCCATGAACCCTTCGTGTGCACCTGTACGAGGTATTGGTGATGTGCAAACAATGATCTCCCACGGTAATGTGATGATGAGTTTTAAGCCTATCGGGAAATTCCACCCCCTTATCACGACCCAAGCCATGGTAGTGGACGTAATTACTGGTCATCATCCAGAACTTTGCCTGCCTAAAAATGTTGTAAAACTTACATCACATCTTTGCCTAGCTGATCCTACCTTTCACCTCCCGGGACCAATAGATGTTCTCCTTGGAGCGGACGTATTTGGAGCAATTTTCAATGCGGAGAAGTACCCATTACCTTCCTGTCAATTAACTGCATTTTCAACTGTTTTTGGATTTACACTTTCAGGTGTTATAAGTTGTGAAGTTGATGAACATTGTTCACCCATGACGGGGATTTCCCTCTCCCACATTGTTGAGCGATTTTGGAAGATCGAGGAAGCACCTGAGCTGCCGCTCTCAAATCCTCTAGATATCGAATGTGAGAATTACTTTAGAAATACCACAATACGTCAGCCTGACGGTAAATTTCAAGTAAAACTACCATTCTTGCTAGATCGACCTACCCTTGGAGAATCCCGGTCCGGTGCCTTAAAGCGATTCCTCAATTTGGAAAGGCGCATGCAACGCAATTCTGAATTTCGAGAAAAATACATTAAGTTTATGCGGGATTATATTGCTCTAAATCATATGACCGTGTCATCAT
Organism: Notocelia uddmanniana; assembly: GCA_905163555.1. NCBI lineage: Eukaryota > Metazoa > Arthropoda > Insecta > Lepidoptera > Tortricidae > Notocelia > Notocelia uddmanniana. The sequence goes on from LR991052.1 coordinate 72,085,758, forward strand.
TTGACCCTTTCACTGCTGAACATTACTTTGTCCCTCATCACGGGGTTTTTAAAAAATCGGGGGATAAACTGAGAGTGGTCTTTGATGGTAGCTCTGCCACATCCTCAGGTGTTTCCCTTAACCAATGCCTACACACTGGGCCTAAATTGCAGAAAGATATCAGTCTTATCCTACTTAACTTTAGACGGCACCCAGTAGTTTTTATTGCCGATATTTGTATGATGTTCCGTATGACATGGGTGGCACCCGAAGATCGCCATTTTCAGCTGATTTTTTGGCGGGAATCTCCATCGGAACCCCTGCTTACTTATGAACTTAATACCGTTACCTACGGTCTCCGATCTAGCGCCTTTCATGCCATGCGCGCGCTCTTAGAATTATCGGCGCAAGAGAAAGCCAACTTTCCCGAAGCGGCAGCGGCCGTCGAAAATGATGTATATGTTGATGATTGTTTAACAGGTGCTGCGTCAGTTAAGCAGGCTTGCTTGTTGAAGCAACAATTGGTACAGCTTATGGCCTCTGGCGGATATGAGCTAAAAAAGTGGATCAGTAATAAACCTGAGGTTCTAAGAGACTTACCGCCCGAATACTTACAGCAGCCACATTCCTTTATCGACTCTGAAAATCCTCAAACGGTATCAGTGCTAGGAGTGCAATATGACCCTTCTAACGATTCATTTACATACCGATACGACTTTGATCCTGATCACCCTGTGACTAAACGCAAGGTACTCTCTCTGATTGCGCGTATGTATGATCCCTGTGGGTGGATAGCTCCTATAATTTTTAAGGCCAAGATGTTTATTCAGCGTCTTTGGCTCTCTGGGCTTAATTGGGACGATGAGCTCTCAGCCGAACTCTCCACTGAATGGGAAGTGTTTACCTATGATCTCTCAAATATTAGCAAGATATCCATACCAAGACACATCATCCCTCCAGACTCTCTCTCTTACTCCTTACATGGATTTTGCGACGCTTCGGAGGCGGGGTACGCGGCTGTTATTTATCTTAGAATTGAACGTTCTTCAGACCTTTGCTCCGTCCACTTATTGATGTCTAAAAGTAAAGTTGCCCCGGTTCGGAAGCGACTCACAATTCCCAAGTTGGAATTGCAAGGAGCGCTGCTCCTCTCAAAATTAGTGCAGCACGTTGCTCCCTGCCTACAGAGAGCATTGGTGTTGCATGCCATATATACTTGGACGGATAGCAAGATCGTATTGGCTTGGATTCGTACTCCACCTCATTGTCTACAAACGTTCGAAGCCAATAGGGTTTCTCAAATTAACAATTCACCAACGCCTACGATCTGGCGGCACGTCCCTGGCGAGCTTAACCCAGCCGATTGCGCTTCGCGTGGGTTGAACACAACTACTCTTATTGACAAACCCTTATGGTGGTCGCCATCCTGGCTTGTACAAACCCCAAGTTCTTGGCCTCCTAATGAAAATGTTTCGCAAACCAAACTGCCCGGACTTAGCTGCTTGTTGGTAACCGGTAGTTCCGACCCCCCGTTAGAACCATGGTTCCTATTAGAGCGTTACAGCTCTTTTAATAAGTTGATTGGAGTAACGGGTTATATTCGACGTTTTATGAATAATGTTCGAAACCCTAAATCACGAGTATGTTCTCCCTTTCTAACAGCTTCAGAGCGAGTCGAATCTCTTAATTACCTAGTCAAAATAACGCAGTCCTTATCCTTTCCCGAAGAATTAGTAAGGCTCCAACAAGAAAAGGTAATTCAAGGTTCTCTCAGGCGCCTTAATCTGTTCCTGGACGAAGCAGGACTTATACGAGTTGGAGGGCGGTTATGCAATTCAGATTTACCATTTGAATCGAAGCATCCACTATTATTACCTAAAAATGGCCCATTGGTTAATTTGATCATATCTCACTACCATCGTGAAAATTCACACGCAACCGCTGACACGTTACTAGGCATACTAAATCGTCAATTCTGGATTATATCCGCATCTCGTGCCATTAAAAACATAATTTTTCATTGTCTTCCCTGTTTCCGCCTTAAAGCTGTTATTGCCCAACCACCTATGGGTGATCTACCTAAAGACAGAGTGACTGCTTCCCGACCCTTTAGTGGCGTAGGGACGGATTTTGCCGGACCTTTCCTTACCAAAATTCAACGTCATCGAAACCGCACCCTAACCAAATCTTATCTTTGTGTATTTGTCTGTTTGTCCACAAAGGCCGTACACCTTGAGATAGTGTCCGACTTAACCACGGAGGCCTTCATTGCTACATTTACCCGATTCGTTTCTCGTCGTGGTTACCCAAGCTTAGTACGTTCAGATAACGGAAGAAATTATATTGGCGCAAATAACTACCTTAAAGAATTGCAAAACTTTCTATCTGAACATCAGGTTGAAATTGGTCATGAGCTTTCCAAACGAAATATCAATTGGTTATTTAGCCCTCCGTCCTGCCCCCACTGGGGCGGTTTGTTTGAAGCGGCAGTGAAATCGGCTAAAGCGCACTTAAAACGTGTGATAGGGGATACTCCCCTTACATTTGAAGAGCTTACTACTGTGTTCACTAAAATCGAAGCGGTTCTGAACTCCCGACCTCTTTGCCCTATCTCCAAAGACCCTAATAATTTTGAAACGTTGACACCAGGCCATCTCTTAATAGGTCAACCATTAACAGCTGATCCTGAGTATCCATTTAAAGACACGAAAATGAATCGGTTAACCCGTTTCCAGTTACTGCAACAGATAACTCAACATTTCTGGTCTCGATGGCATTCAGAATACCTTGTCACGTTACAAGCCCGTAACAAGTGGACTACCCCTATGGAACCACCGTCAGTAGGGGAACTAGTTTTGTTGAAGGAAGATAACGCTTCTCCTCTAGAATGGCGACGGGGCCGTATCATCCAACTTTATCCTGGACAGGACGGGGTAATCCGAGTAGTCGATATTCAAACTCCTACCACAGTTCTCAAACGACCTTTAAACAAGCTTGTAAGGCTACCTATCAATTAATTTATTATAGCTCATTGATTTCCTAAACATTTGATCTATGTTTAGGGCGGGGGCGATGTTCATGTATCTAATTCCATCCCTACCGCTTTGCAAACGGCCGCTTTATTATTTTTCCCATCTCTAACTCAGTACTGACCTATGTGTGGTGCGATGCACATGACTGCAACAAACGCCGTTGCCAAATTAAAATAAAACTGATTTTTACGTGTTCAAACCTAAACGCTGTACAGCAAGTGTATACAAGAGTGACCTGGACATAGACTCCTGGTGTGAACCCTGGACTGCTCCCGTGTGCCCGTGTGGAAGGCACACGTAACCTTCAAAATCGCGGCATTTTGGACATCACCTTCAGCCTAAGGTATTGTGCCTCAACTTCACCACACAGACTGACAAACCCCCCGTTTTCCCTTAACATATGCCGTAATACTACGTCGCTATATTGTCCACCAAGTAGTGACAAAGATGTAAAATAGACTGAGTAGCATAGTCTGAAAATGAATCTAAAAGAATGACGATATCACGTTCGCGTATAAAGACATCCAGTCAAAGTGGCGATGCCCACCGTTAGATTATAAAATTATAATCTATCACGCACAAAACCATATATGCGGTAATCAGCAGATTACGTGCATATGTCGAAACTTTAAAGAGCCATATGTACTGTAAAACGTTGTACGATACACGTGCGAATAGGTAATTCGCAATTCGTGTCGATTTAAAACACTCCCTTCGGTCGTGTTTTAATTTATCACCACTAGTTGCGTATTTCCTGTTATCTGCACTTGTATCGTAATGTACTATTATTTAATTAATTAATTTATTTATCCATATAACGGCAATATGTTTTAAAGTTTACCATGAGGAAACTACCATATTTCTTCACGATCTTTTGACAGTTTTCTCGCGAGATAGATTAGAATCTAACGGTATTCGAAATGACTTATTCCACTTCCACTTAGGTCAGATTTTGTTTTTATTCCAATTAGGTCATATCTGACCTAATTGGAAAGTTGTCAACAGAAATTATCTGACCTACCTCGACACCTTTTTACTTTCAGTTCGTCTTTTTCTACATCTCGCCATTTGTATACTTTGTCAATTATAATTTATGACGTTTTTATTTCTTGACAATAATGATCATTTAGACAGTATTTAGAAAAACTGTCCTAACTGGAATAAAAACTTCTGTCCTAACTGGACCTGACAAAATTGGCATTAAAACATTCCACATACGTCAGCCGTTTTGTTTTCTGACCTATATGGAATTTCATAATTTTTAATGAATGAAAACAAAAAAATCTGACCTAAGTGGAAGTTGACGTAAGTGGAATAAGTCTTCGAAATTTTCCGGTGACATATTCGAGTCGTCGTCCTCCTGGCGTTATTCCCAGTACATTTGCATCCTGAAGAATGCCTGGGGTCCGCTACCTAATCCCAAGAATTGGCGTAGGCACTAGTTTTGACATATCCGAGTGGTAATTAAAATGGAAAACGAATAATGTTTATTTCAGTTAACCATAGGTTTTCAGGTCACAAAGGTTGGGATCTCCTAGTACGTATTGAAATACCTGTGAATTAGAGATCCCTGGATTGTTAATGACATCGATCGTTATTGCGCCATATGCAAACTACTGATGCTGCCAATGGTATATACAGGGTGTTTTTATTGATTTCCACTCCTTCTAGCATATAGCCGTGTATAGCCATAGAAACGACGTAGCATATTTAGGGGTCCAAAATTCAAATTTTTTTTTTCATTTTCTTCAAAAATAATTGATTCTATCACCAAGAGTGAATGAAAATCGGCCTTAAGAGTTAACGTCGAGTTAAGCAAAAGTTAATGTCAAATATGACAATTCGAAATTCGAATGACACACACGTCAACATTGTTTAATTGTTAAGGATCTTTTATACTATACTAGGGGTGTTAATTAACGGAAACGAATTCTTGAATATCTTCGAAATGGTACGAATTGGGATACTAGTGTCTTAGAGAAAATTACTTTATTTTATCTCAGGATTGTGCCCTGGCAATTAACGGAATTTGATAAAAACACCCTGTATGAATAGTCTCTTCTCTAAACACATTTTAATATGCAGGTGCCACACCGAAATGCACCAACATGACCGGACAAGCACAGAACAATTCGTTCAGTGTCCCGCCGGCTATCGCCCGGAATTATGGAATACGTAAATACGACCATTCATTGACAGTAGCAACGTTCGTGTACCGCTGTATATACAAAAGTATAGCTTTCATATGTCAGATTTATATGTTTTGGTTTCAAAAATTGGCTTCATATGTTTCATTTGGTTGTACTGTTTTATTTTGGAAAGCGGCTTGGCTATGGCACAGTTGTATAGAGAAAAAAACTATTTTCATCGATATATTCTGCATTTATGGATTTATTAAAATTCGCATGTTTTAGTAGGGACTCGAACCTGTGAAATGCGACAAGAAATAATATGCCTTATTTTAAGATGCAAATCGAAAGGGATAAGGTTAATTTTTCTCTAAATAACAAACACAATCAAAATGACGGAAGGTTGAAAAAACTAACAATTCCATTTTATTTATTTTTATCACCCGTTATAAGACAAGCGATATTACATAAACTCATAAATGCAGAATTTATTGTTTATTAAAATAAATAAATATCTCCTTTACACAGAATGTGTTAGTTCCAATGTTTAAGCTGCCATCCATGTGGTATTCGATCTTTCCGCCCTATATATGTACAATTGTCTATCAGAGAAAGTTATAATAATCGTACATACTCGGAAACCCCGGAGTCCATGCATCAAAAAGTACGTTTAATTACATATACAAGGTGTTCGGCGCATGACCCGTCTAATTTTTTTGGCTTGCTGGTAGGGTGGTTTCCCACCTTTCCACCCTTGGACCCTGGGTCCTAAGGGTTACGGTCAAGGAGGTACGATTTTTGTAATTTTTTTATCTAAATTACCCAAAATCTGACCTTCAAAGCCCCATCACTTTTTTGTGTATGCTTTTACATGCATAACTTGCTTCATTGTCTTACGTGTATGTAGTGTGTGTTTAAATATATATATATATATATTTTGTAACAACTAACACCACAAAATGAACACGTGGGGCTTTTTGTTAACAAACAAGACGAATGTACGAAAACATTTAAACATTTAGGTCTCAAAATACAGCTGTCTCGGCGCCCAATATCATTTCTTTGCTTTCGGCGTCGAGACACTGGGTCCTTGGGGTAAGGGTGCGCCGGAGCTCCACGGGGAAATCAGCAAAAGGTTGAGGGAGACGACAGGCGATCCTCGCGCCGGCGGCTTTCTCGCGCAAAGAATCGCGATAGCAGTTCAGCGCGGGAATGCTGCCTGCGTGATGGGCACACTGCCAAGAGGCCCAGGTCTCATGAATCTTTAATTAACTATTTTATTTATATATTCCAAGTTTAAGGTTTAATTTTAGTTATTTTAATTTAATAGTAGTTTTATTATAGGTATATGTTTTTGTTTTAGTCTTTAATCTTTTATCTCTGTCCGTAAATAGATATATATCTAATAAACGCTTAGACTAAAAAAAAACATAAGTATTTACACTTCAAAATTCAATTAAAAATAAACAGCTAATGTGAGCTTCATTTTATTTTTAATTGTTCTTTAGTTTATGACGTTCCTAACGGTGTGCTACACACAGCAATCATACTTTAAAAAATACTGCAATTATGCAAGTTAGGCAATGCATGTTAAAGCATACACAAAAAAAGTTATTGGACTTCGAAGGTCAGATTTCGGGTAACTTAGGTAAAAATTAAAAAAAAATCGTAGCTCCTTGACCGTAACTCTTAGGACCCCGGGGTCCAAAGGTGTAAAGGTAGGAAATCACCCTACCAGCCCAGCTAGTATGATAGCTTATACCGTCACGTTTTATGTGACGTTTCAGTACATTTTGGCCATATAACGTGACGGTATAAGCTATCATACTAGCCGGGCAGCACGCCAAAAAAATGTTGATGGTTCATGTGCCGAACACTCTGTATATAGTGTATATATGTTAACGATTAATGTACACATTTGTAATTCACCCTACATGTATCGAATAGCACGATGTCGATAGGACATCAGGACACTTGAGGCTGATTCACAGTAAGGCGTTCCGTATCCGGGCCGGGCCGCTTCCGAGCGTCACCGGAAAACGGACGCACAACGGATGGCGTCTTTTTGTCATGGAAAACGGACCGGCCGGTCTTTAGTCAACGCAAACGTTTGACGGCCGACCTAGCTACGGCCGGTTTCGGAACCGGCCCGGCCGCGGCCCGGCCCGGACACGGAACGGTCCAGTGGGAATAGTTTTCTGAGAAAATTTCTGTTTCTTTTTCGTATTTTGTTTGTTGTAACACTTTTCATCTTTAAGTCATCTGTGTAATTTTTTGTATTGTTAGTGTATCAGTGTAAAATAAGCCTAAGCCCTTTTTTCGATGTCAGTAAGTATTCATAATTGCATCAGCAGTTACGATTGAAAACTTTTATCCGCGTACGAAGCTAGTTGCGATTAAGGAATGTTTCTTCTTGTTAGGAAACCAGTTGCATCCATTTTTTCCATAATGTGACCGTTCGGCTAACTCCTATTTCTAGGCGGCCTGCCTTTCGGGCATCTGAAGCTACTTAATGAACCTAGCCTAATTAGCGTTTTGCAATTGCAACTGGTTTCGTGCGAAGCAGAAAATATATTCGATCGCAACTGGTTACGAACCTGCAGTTACGTTACGAGAAATTACGCTTTATAGACGCAGCCGACAGCTGCCCTTTTACTTGACAATTATGTTTTTAAATACCGCCTCGGCACTGGTTCGGCTCGAGAATGGAGTTTAAATTTGTGGAGCACAGTTAAGTCTTTTATTTATTTATAATTTTAATTGTTTCCGTTGTGACAGCTACCCATGTACAGTCAGCATCATAAATATGTATACAATGTGGAACCTTGTCCCCCAGACATAAATTGTTTAAAAAAATCTTATTAAAATGGAATCAATTAAATTTTAAACAAATTAAAAGCCATAAATGTAATAATCTTGTTTATTATCAAAAAAATTGAACTCCACCCACGGCCTCAAAACGAGCTTTTTATTTTAAATTTTCGACCTAAACGACATAAGCTTTTACTGTATGTACAGTCGAAAGCAAAAGTGTGTAAAATAGTGTTAACTGTTGCTCTTGACTACATCTCCCTGAAAACAGTCATAACGTATGGGCCCAGACGGGGCAAGCGCATACTTAAATATCTAGAAATCTATGGATATGGTACAAGTAATGATAATGACTTCGACATGTTATAGTTAAGCGACTAACTAATATAAGTTTATATCGAAAATGAAAGTTTTGATACAAGCTTTGATTGCCGACTATACTTTTTGACTTAGTGAAACGAAAGTTTCCGCTTCAGCTTCAACAAAAATGATTTCGCATCGACGTCCGGATTTCCGGTTGTTCTGTTACAGGTCGCATGTCTCAACCGATTCTCGTGAAATTTTGTGAGCGGTTTTTGGAAATTTTGAAATTGGAAAAAATAGTGACACTAGTTTAAATAGGTAATTAATTATCCCTGAGATTGAGGAGCGTTCGTGCCCCAGCGGCGCCCGCGTACCGCGTGCGGTATGCGAGGTTAAGCAATTTGGGCGCAAGTCAGTTATTGGATGGGTGACCGTTTTGAGTGGTTACAAACTGAGCGCTCCCGTGCTTTGGAATGCACGTTAAGACGTTGATCCCGGCTGCTGTATAGGACAGCAGTCGTTAAGCCATGTTAGAGACCTTCGGGCGGCTTGAGAACTCTAAAAGTCAAGTTGCCCACTCACTTGACAATGGGGGGTCGAAGTTGCACCACGTACGTAGGGAGTACCCACCGTTACCCTACACGTGACCCCTGGGTGGTGCTAAAAGTGCAACCAAAACTGGCAACCGTACTTGTCTTCTCGAAGATCTCACGGTCCGTAAATAAATGTCATACGATTAAATTAAAATCCCTGAGAGCGTTCCAATGAGTCCAAACACGACGTGTTTGTCTTGTGTAGTTTGGGAGTTGCTGTGGCCACCTTCTGTGTCCATCATCAGACCAGCTCGGTGGTGCCATGTTGCGTTAAATTCCCTCGCAACCGGCAGCTGCCTGAAAAATTGTTTGCAAATTTTGAAGCACAAGTGACATGTGAACAGTGCATGTCAATATTTATAAAGCTTGTAACAAGTTTGTTGCAAGGATATAAGACGTAGATTTAGAGATATTTTGGTGCATTTGCCCTGGCTTAATCCATTGGTCGGCCAGGGGCCTATTAACCTTTTTACCGCCACAGTAGTTTCCGTAAGTTGTGCCTCATACGCCAAAGACTGTAGCAAAAGACTAAAAATGTAGGTTGTCTTTAAAATCTTTACATAGACTTAATTTGAAGTAGTGGCGTGTGGAGCACAATGTTTAAACTTTATATCAAGTCAATAGCGGCTAAAAGGCATCCCAATTAAATGGAATTCATATTAAAACTGTTGCATTGTTCTGTTTCGTTCGATTTCAAACGAAAAACTACTCAATTTCCTTTGCAGTAGATATAAATTGCTTTCCCAATATTTCTTGCAGGGCTCGGAACCGGTTAATCTCAAAATCCTGAAATAGCCAAATATTTTTAATTAGTTTATGCTCTTTATGTAGGACTCAATAACGTATTTGGGTTATTACTTCATATTGTTAGATTGCCTGATTAAACATGAAATAGTAGACGAAAGAACGATAAGAACTAAAAAAATACCGGTATTTTTGTATGGACAGAATACCGGTTCCGAGCCCTGATTTCTTGTATAGTGGGCGGTAGGGTGGTCCTTATTTCATCAAAGTTATATTTTTCTATGGGGCACCCGCTTAATGTAATTTCTACGACTAAAAAACCAACGTAATATTTTTTCCAGAATTTTAAAATACATTTTAGGGGTCGCTACCTAATTTTGAAAATTTGGACCCTTCATACAAGATGGTTCTTTTTTCTATTTTTTTTTTTTCGATTTTTCCTTGTGGAACGACGACTCAAAGTGTATACATGTCCAATTTAACTTATAATAACATTGCTAATTTTTTAAATATTTTTTATTTGTGTTTATAGGAAAGGAAAGTATGGACGCTCCTCTAAATCAATACTTACTAAACTTAGAAGTCTTAAAATATAAAAAAAAATATTTTTTATAAATCAGCGGCGCTATTTTATGTTAAGTTGCACATTAAAACACCGACTCATGGCCCCACACCGAAAAATCGAAAAAAAATGGAAAAATATATCATCTTGTATGGAGGGTCCAAATTTTCAAAATTCGGTAGCAACCCCTAAAAGGTATAAAAAATTCTGAAAAAAAAATACGTTGGTTTTTTAGTGGTAGATATTACATTAAGCGGGTGCCCCGTAGAAAAATATAAATTAACGAAATAAGGACCACCCTAGTGGGCGGCTAGAGGTTATATTGAAGTGCCTATTGTTTCTTTTTCCTATAGACGTGCGAAGGAAGACCATCTATGAGTACCATCGCGTGACATACAAGACTCACAATATCACGGCCAACACCCTGCTACGCATCATCGCGCTGCCCACGTGCCTTCAGTACAATACTTGCGAGTCTTGCGCGAACCACGAGACCGAGTTCAATGTAAGTATAAACATTTTGTTTTTAACACCAAAGATGAATGAACGTTAATTTCACTAATAGCGATACGAAGCAGTAGCTTATGATCTACTGAATCCGTAGTGTTGAGCTTGCTCACGTCTCGGGTGATTTCGGGGTCGTGGATCAATAATCAGTTTTCAGACTTGGCATCTGTTACCGTTTTCAACAAAATTGTAGTGACGCGAAACAAACGCATTTCACTTTTAATTTATTTTGATGTCAAAAGTACAAAATCACAAACAAACATGGTTACCCTACTCTCTTTGACGGATAGTATGGAGAGTTGACAGTGGGGTAGGGTGATCAAGTTGTATGAAAACATATTATTTCCCATTAATATTTGAACAAAAAAGATAATTATTTGAGTTATAAACCGTCATACGGACTGTGACGTTGTCTACTTTGAATTCTTGACCGTGTGCAATCATTCCGGATCACGATCCCGAAATCATCCTGTATATGTATGGCATCAAATAATATGTTGCGTATTGCTATAAATGTGTTAATCTCAGAGTAAGGATTTCTATAGAGATCCTATACGAGTTTCACCAAGGACAGAAAAGCTCTTATGCACCTAAATAGAGAACTTGACTTAAACGTCTGGCGGCTTACAATAAACAACCTCTTTAAATTGGGTGGGTAATAGTTTATTTGCCTCAAACCTTTTGACATGACGTATACATGACATTGAGGTAAATAAAGAAAAGCGGAACTATGACAAGGACAACAAATGATGATATCCGTCTCTGTCGCTCTTATTCAACTTAGTATATCCTCCTGAGTCCTAGGTATCGAAACTTGCCAGAATAAATTATACTCTGTCAAATTGGCGAAAAGTCAAAGCTTAATTGGGACCTATGTCCTATGTGTGGGACGCTGGGTGTCAGGAGGTTATAACCATCTCGCTCGGTGGCGGTATTATTATTTGACGTCTTCTCTGGGGTACTCTGTGGTGTTAATTTTATTGTTTCTTCCGCAGTGCTCATGGTGCGAGGCGCTGAGGAAATGCTCGAGCGGGACTGACAGAAATAAGCAGGATTGGGTCCTTAGATGTGAGTGTAGACATTTACTATACCGTATATGTGTCGTTAGGTGAGTTGATGTGAATGATTATTACGGGCCGGACAGTTTTTTTAGGGTTCCGTACCCAAAGGGTAAAAACGGGACCCTATTACTAAAACTTCGCTGTCCGTCCGTCTGTCACCAGGCTGTATATGTATGTTCACAGATTGTGTATTTCTGTTGCCGCTATAACAACAAATACTAAAAACATAATAATGCTAATAATTAATGGGGGCTCCCATACAAAAAACGTGATATTTTAGCCCTTTTTCATGGCTATCACTCGCCGAGCTAGATCTCAAGAACCGTAATAGCTAGACAGTTGAAATTTTCACAGATTATGTATTTTTATTGTGGCCACATACTGAAATCAAAATAATAATAATAATTAAGGGGGGCTCCCATACAACAGAGTAGTTGTTGGCGTTTTTTTCTGGTACGGAACCCTTCGTGCGCGAGTCCGACTCGCACGTGGCCGGTTTTATTATAGAAATAATTGCTATGAAATTGTTTTATACGCAGGCTTAAATATCAGTCGCCCATACAAAGTTCTACCCCTCTTTTCACCTCCGGAGGAATGATTTCCGGAATAAAAACTATCCATTATCCTTTCCCGGCTCTCAAACTATCTCTATACCAAATTTCATCTATATCGGCTTAGCGGTTTAAGCGTGAAGAGGTAACAGACAGACCGAGAAACTTTCGCATTTATAATATTAAATATGTATTTTATTTATTGGGGGCTATCTTACACAAATCGACCTACTCCTAAACTAAGCAAAGCTTGTACTATGGGTACTAGACGACGATATACATACTTATATAGATAAGTAGATACTTATATACATAGAAAACATCCAAGCCTCATTATCATCCTCCTAGCGTTATTCCCAGTACAGTTGCATCCTGAAGATGCCTGGGGTCCGCTACCTAATCCCGAGAATTGGCGTAGGCACTAGTTTTTCGGAAGCAACTGCCATCTTACCTTCCAACCCGAGGGGGAAACCAGACCTTATTGGGATTGGGCTTGTCAAGTGAGTGGGCAACTTGACTGTTAGAAGTTCTCAAGCCGCCCGGAGGCCTTTAACTTGACTTAACGACTGCTATTATAGACAGCAACCGGGATCAACGGCTTAACGTGCCTTCCACAGCACGGGAGCGCTCAGTTAGTAACCACTCACAGCGGTCACCCATCCAAGGACTGACCTCGCCCGACATTGCTTAACCTCGCATACCGCACGCGGTACGCGGGCGCCGCTGGGCCACGAGCGCTCAAAGAAAACAGAAAACATCCAAGCCTCGGGGACAAATATTCGTGCTAATTAAAAAAATAATGCCCTGACCGGGAATCGAACCCGGGACCTGCGGCTTCAAAGCTAGGGTCACTACCAACTAAACCAAATACAATAAATAGTACATTGTATACCGAGGGGCGTAAGCGGAAAATTGCTAACGAGAGGGCTTTTGATGGCTCGAGTTTGCCATTTTCTTACCTCCGTTGTAATCACATTTGAGAGGAAATAAATAACTCCAGCACTTACTAAAATTCAAGAAATCGACAACTTTGCCTCCAGTATCAGTGCTGATCGACAGGGCGCCCCTGCGAGAGGAGCGCGCGGTTCCAATATTCCAACCAATCACAAAGCAGTACTCTTGCGCAGCACGGCCAACTAGATATGTCAGCTTCAATATTTCAACTAATCACAGAGCAGTCTTCTTGTGGAGTGTTGTCAACTAGATATGTCAGCTTCAATATTTCAACCAATCACAGAGCAGTCTGCTTGTGGAGTGTGGCCAACTAGATTTGTCAGCTTCAACCGGTCAAAGAGCAGTATTCTTGTGGAGTGCGGCCAATTAGAATTTTTTAAACCAATCAGATCACACCGAAACTTATAACTCCCTAGGCAGTTATGAAAATCCATAACTCCCGAGGGAAGTAAATCGGATATAACTGCTCTATACATCTGCATGCAATAAGAATCTTTACAGTACATATGGTGCTAGATAACCGCACGAGTGCGGTAACCAGTATTACGTGCATATGTCGAAACTTTAAAGAGCCATATGTACTGTAAAACGTTGTACGATACACGTGCGAATAGGTAATTCGCAACACATGCCGATTTAAAACATTCCTTTCGGTCGTGTTTTAATTTATCCGAACTCGTTGCGAATTTCCTGTTCCCTGCACTTCTATCGTAATGTAGTATTACGAGCAAGTGTGATGAAATAGCTAATTACGACCCGTGTTTTGTAGACAATTTTAAGGAGCGTTCGTGGTCCAGCGGCGCCCGCGTACCGCGTGCGGTATGCGAGGTTAAGCAATGTCGGCCGAGGTCAGTCCTTGGATGGGTGACCGCTTTGAGTGGTTACTAACTGAGCGCTCCCGTGCTTTGGAAGGCACGTTAAGCCGTTGATCCCGGTTGCTGTCTATGATAGCAGTCGTTAAGCCAAGTTAGAGGCCTCCGGGCGGCTTGAGAACTTCTAACAGTCAAGTTGTCCACTCACTTGACAAGCCTAATCCCAATAAGGTCTAGTTTCCCCCTCGGGTTGGAAGGTCAGATGGCAGTCGCTTCCGTAAAAACTAGTGCCTACGCCAATTCTTGGGATTAGGTAGCGGACCCCAGGCATCCTTCAGGATGCAACTGTACTGGGAATAACGCTAGGAGGATGATGTTTTGTAGACAATTTTACGTCACCATTTGACCAAAAAGTGGGTTGATGCGGCTCGGGCTTCAAACATCTGCGATATCGGCCTTTCTTTGTTTTACAACCATTGAATCGTAAATAGCTATTATAGCTTTGTACTTGAAATACAAAAAAAACAGTATTTTATCCATTTTTATTTAATGCAGCTTGTGTTTCTGTCTAACAGCCATATTTGCTAGAAAGATATGCAGAAATTGATTGGTTATTTATCTTTATGATGTTGAAGTTGACACTTACGCTCAGTGTTGCCACAGTGGCCACTGAAACGTTCCATTATACGATTATAAAAATCAATAAAATGTATCTTGTAAATGTATTATATAGCTCAAAGTCTTTGAAATACTAAATAAGTGCATGTGCGGTATTTAAAACAGGGCTCGGAAACCGGTATTCTGGCCATACAAAAATACCGGTATTTTTTTAGTTCTTATCGTTCTTTCCTCTACTATTTCATGTTTAATTAGGCAATCTAACAATATGAAGTAATAACCCAAATACATTATAAACTAATTAAAAATATTTGACTATTTCAGGATTTTGAGATTAACCGGTTCCGAGCCCTGATTTAAAATACTAAATAATAAATATTTTTCTAAGTATTATTTAAAATTCAAATACGTATTTGAAAATCATGCACCTAATTGAAATACTGCCCAACCCTGCTTTTAGACCCAGGGGTCACGTGTAGGGTAACTAACGGTGGGTACTCCCTACGGACGTGGTGCAACTTCGACCGCCGTTGTCAAGTGAGTGGGCGACTTGACCATGCCACACGATTACTATTACTAATGTTCTCGATAAATAAGTGTTGTATTCCAGCGTGCGACAGAACGCAGATTGTGAACGCGAGCCAGTGCCCGGCGTCGCCACCGGTCGCGGGCGACGTGACCGGCACCGTTTACGTGACCGACGGCGATCACAAAGACGAAACTGTTGTCAACACGCAGCCAGGTATCTATAACACTAGAATACTATAGTAGATTACATACATACTTGTACACACATAATACGTCACGCAAAATTTTCCCTATCCCTTTAACATGTACCGTCACGTTCAGTAAACCCCCCCCCCCCCTCCATCGCTGTGACGTAATATGTGGATGGCCCCCTATACAGTGCGTTATCGGCAAGTGGGCTTTTTTCAAAATTTACAATAGTATGTTTCGTTAGCAACCGTTTGCATGTATTAGCAAATCATATAACTATACAATTAAACTTCTTAAATCTTCACCTACAATGTACTAGGTGCACTTGCTTAGGATAACGTCGTAGTAAACAAAACATTAAGAGCTGTCATTGGTACTGTCTTGACAGTTGACTTTGCTTTACATTGCTGGAGATTAAAATTTTGTTCGATAAAAAAAAAGTAAATTGAAATTTTAGTTTCTCAATAAAACTAAGTTCATGGTTAGGTTTAGGAACTAAGTTTCGATACCGATTTGTCGGCCTGTTTAGCCTAGTTGGTAGTGCCACTGCCTCCGAAGCTAGAGGTCCCGGGTTCGATTCCCGGTAAGGGCATTTGTTTCTGTGGTGAGCAGAGACATTTGTTCCTGAGACTTGGATGTTTTTCTATGTATTTATGTATATCTATATTAATAATTTCGTGCAGGGGTACGGTAGACCCGAACGAGACCTGTCTCAAATTGAAGAACGTATAAAAATAACGATTTTTGAGTTGAACATATGTATCCGCAAAATTCGGATTTTCGCGTATTTTGCATTTAAAAGTGTTAATTTGATGACAAAACGTCGGCCATGTTGCCCACAGACTATATTGCTATATTAAATTTGTTGGTTGACAGTGTCGGCTACGTTCGAAAATCGTGAACTATTTTTGCGTCCGGTATGTTGGCCAGGTTGCTGGGCTGCGTTCTGGGTGATGGGCCATCATCGCCCATTGTGTGGATTCGGCTAGCCGCGTCTGCAGCGTTTTGTTTTTGTAGTTTTCAAGCGTTCTATACACCTATCAGCCTAGCTAGCACGATAACTTATACCGTCACGTTATATGGGCGAAATGTATTAAAACGTCACATAAAACGTAACGGTATAATCTATCGTGCTAGCTAGACTGATTGTCACAACAACCGCCTTCAAAGCGAATGTATGGGCCCTGTTACATGGATTCATATCACGATAAGTATCACGTGAATATTAAAGCAGAATCCATACAAATTGAAAACTGCGATAATATTGACACCCCAGTATTGTGATGATATTAATCGTGTAAAGGACACCACTTGAATGTTTGCTGAGTCTGTCCGCCATCTTAAAGCTGCGTCTCTATTTTGTTTGTGACAAACTACTAGGTGACTTATGGCTTTTAAACGTCTAGCAAAATTCTATCCCTATCTCGCTCTATCTTATAACTTAGTGGTACTGGGGGACTACTCCGAAATTCGAAATCCAAACTTCGTATGGTGCCGTCCCTTTCACTCATATAGTCTATGACAGGAGAGTGAAAGGGACGGCACCATACGAAGTTAGGATTTTGAATTTTGGAGTAGACCCTCAGCTCATGCCGTTCGCCGCGCTCGGACGTTAGAGGCGCTACTGCGAACCGAAAACGAAGTATCTGCCTCTCTCGCACATGTATATTCGAACGACAGAGAGGAAGACAGTTCGTTTTTGGTTCGCGGTAGGCCCTCAGGCATCAACTTTAAAACGAATAGGGTATTTTACTATAAGAGAAATAAAATTCAAAATGTAATAAAAACCAGCCAAGTGCGTCGGAGTCGCACACTGAGGGTTCCGTACAACTAAAAAACAAATGTGATTTATCAATATATTGATATTTTTGGTAAAATATACTTCATAATAAACATTATCACTTAATTTCAAGTTCATAGGTCGATGGGAAGCTAAATAATTATATGTGTGACAGACAACACACGGAATGTTCTTTGACTTTCTTCGACCGTCCGCCACGCTCGGACTAAGGTGCTACCAACCGAAAACTAAATATATATGCCTCTCTGTCGCACTTGCATATTCGAGCGCGGAGAGGGAAATACTTCGTTTTCAGATCGTGGTAGGCCCTTCTGGTCTGACGGCTCCTATTCCTGGATGGTGCGCGTATCGGAATGTGAAATACCTTTGGCAAAACGGAACAAGTTGTTAAATAGCTTCCATTAATTGGAGAAAATATTACCAACTGTTATTATTATCACGTGAAACACTGAATATTGAAGCAACATCCATAGGGGCCTGTTACATGGTTATTATTATCACGCGATATACTCATATCACGATCCGTATCACGTGCAATGAATATTGAAGAAAAATACATACGATATTGAAAACCACGATAATATTGACACACCACGGAGAATAGAGAGCTGCTATCGCGAAACGAAAACGAACGAACATCGTGTATTTCCCTCTGTGTCGCTCGAATTTGCAAGTACGACAGAGAGGGAGATACACGAACTTCATTATTTGTTTTTCGCGTTAGCAGCTCTGACTTCGCACCAAAAATACTGACTGGCACATCAATATTTAACAATGCACATCTGAATTGAATTTTAATGAACGATTAGTATTTTAGCTATACAAATCAGTACTGATTACGGTGTCAAATGTTTTATGTGCTTTTAAATACTACCCTTATAAAAATGCTTAGGATTAACTTGCAAAGATACTAGCCTTTGCCCGTGACGTCGTTTGCGTAATCAATAATTCCATTCCATACTTTAATTCCCAATCCAGACTACAGACTATATTTCTATACGATTCGAAGTTTCATCATAATCCGTTGTTGTAATGTTTTTATTTTATACATTTTTATACACTATTTCTTTCGTCGTTTGCATAACTGTCACGAATAAATATTTTGTTTATTTGTTTCTTTTTTATTTCACCCGAGCGTAGCCGGGCTTTCATCTAGTATCTATTAAATATGTCGTCGTCTGGTACCCATAACACAAGCCTTATTGAGCTTACTGTGGGACTAAGTTCGATTTGTGTAAAAAATTGCCCCAATATATTTATTATTATTATTATTTATTATACCCTGCTTAAAGAAAAGTCCGCATGCCCGCAACACATTGTATCCCCAAAACCCCGGCTATCCGGGCAATTTATAACTTGGGGTCGCGTGACTCATTAAGAGAATTTTTCAAAGAAATAGATATTCTAACCCTGCCGTCGCTATACGTTTTTAAATAATAATGTATGTTCGGAAGAATTTGTGCAATTTCCCAACGAACGCTGATAAACCAATAGCCACCAGAAACACTGGGAAACTGAAAATAACCTCCTTTAGACTAGTAAAGGCGAAAAAATTCGTTCTTGGGAAATTGTATTAAATTCTACAATAAAATTCCAAAACATGTTACTGAACTTAGCAATTCTAAATTCAGATCTGTAGTAAAACAAACACTTATTTCAAAAGCATGTTATAAGGTAAACGATTACATCATGGACAGGGATGTTTGGCAGTGATAGTGTCCTGTACGGCTAATCTATCGCGAAAATAGGTTTTCTACTGTAGCTTGTTATTTTTGTAGTAACTGAGACTGTAATTTTATATTTAACTATACAATGTATATTGTTTTGAAAAAATGACACCTCGCCGAGTTTCTTACGCCGGTTCTCCTCGTGGCAGAGGTTTATTTTTCCGAACCGGTGGTAGTTTATTGACGTTCATAGGTGCATGTAATATGCCTAATTTGAAGAATAAACTACTTTTAGGGTTCCGTAGTCAACTAGGAACCCTTATAGTTTCGCCATGTCTGTCCGTCCGTCTGTCCGTCCGTCCGTCCGTCCGTCCGCGGATAATCTCAGTGACCGTTAGCACTAGAAAGCTGAAATTTGGTACTAATATGTATATCAATTACGCCGACAAAGTGGTAAAATAAAAAGTGGAAAAAAATATTTTATTAGGGTACCTCCCCTATACGTAAAGTG
The DNA here is from genome assembly GCA_905163555.1 of Notocelia uddmanniana. NCBI lineage: Eukaryota > Metazoa > Arthropoda > Insecta > Lepidoptera > Tortricidae > Notocelia > Notocelia uddmanniana. The sequence goes on from LR991052.1 coordinate 72,105,110, forward strand.
GGGAGTGATTTTTTTTTTTTTCATTTTAACCCTAACGTGTGATATATTGTTAGATAGGTATTTAAAAATAAATAGGGGTTTACTAAAATCATTTTTTGATAATGTTAATATTTTCGGAAATAATCGCTCCAGAAGTAAAAAAAATGTGTCCCCCCCCCCCCCTCTAACTTTTGAACCATAAGTTTTAAAAATATGAAAAAAATCTCAAAAGTAGAACTTTATAAAAACTTTGTAGGAAAATTATTTTGAACTTGCTAGGTTGAATAGTTTTTGAAAAAATTACAAAAATAATTTCTGAACTAAGTTTGTAATTTAACCGTATAAACATTAAACAGGTGTTTATTGTACCTGTCATTTCTACAAAATCACAATGAAATGACGTGCTTTTTAGGGTTTTGTGTTTCTGTACTTAATATGTCAACTTAATGTGACGGACGGAAAACTACGGAACCCTACACTGAGCGTGGCCCGACACGCTCTTGGCCGGTTTTTATTACTTTTTACTTTTACCCCTTGTGGTGCTGGGTTAGAGCTTCGTGTGGTGTCTTTCTTCCGTTGGGTGTCGTAATAGTCGACTATGGGAACCATGTTGAAGCGTTTGTGGGCGATGTCACTGCAATATCACATTTTCTCCATCTATAAACCTACAATTGGCACTGAAATTAATGTTCGTGTGATCTGCCTACCCCTTTTGGGTATATAGGCGTGAGTTCATGTATATATGCAGGGGTCGGAATTCTCGTAGCACTTTTGAGCTGTCATAGGGACTTCTCATTTATCGACTTACGATCTACATATTATATCGATACATTATAGAAACACAACATGTTGATGAAGATAAACAGTAGAGGTAAACAACAGGCGGTCTTATCGCTAAAGAGCGATCTCTTGTGTTTGTTTTTGTTTGTTTGCATATGTCTATAAAACTACTAATCAAAGGTCATCAGATTGATGGCCAGTACCTACATAACGATATCACTAGGTATGATGGCAATCCTTGTTTTAAAAAATGACTAAAATTAAAGCCTCGTAATAAGAAATGCACAAATTATTTACTTATATAAGGAACAATAAAATATTATTATAATAATTCCTATTTAAAATTTCCAAAAAGTTGGCATCCAAAGGTTATCTCTAAGAGATCGCTCATTCGCGAGAAGATTGCCTGTTGTTTACTTTACACTTTTAATATTCTGTATTGATCGACATATATTTATATATCGGAAGTCGATAAATGAGAAGTCCCTATGACAGTTCGAAAGTGCTACGAGAATTCCGACCCCTGCATATACGTTATGATGTATGTAGGACCCTGGACTGGGTCCACGTAGAAAATAAATTGAATTCCGTTTTGAATACGTCTTCTTTAATTTGTTAAATAAAAATTACCACGTCTTGCTTCTTTCCGAACGTCTTACACACTGCGTCATTCGTCATTCCAAAGCAATTCAAACTACATTCGAACGACCTTTATTCATCATCTAGCAGCCAGAGCCTTACACAGCTATCAAAAAGTACCAATCCCACGTGTATATTCCCAAAAGGGGTAGGCAGAGCACATGAAAATTAATTTTCAGTGCCGCTTTTAGCAGTGGCGATAATTACATGGACATTAATTCTCTTCCTTAATATTATTAACTGCCTATAAAGTTCTTTCCTTGTTTTTTTTTATTTTGGTTGACTGTATACTGGGTGTTTTTATTGATATCCGTTCCTTCTGGCATATAGCCGTGTATAGCCATAGAAACGAAGTACCATATTTAGTTTTTCAAAATTCAAGATTTTTTTATACAAATCTTCTCTTTCATACAAAATAATTAATTATAACACCAAGGGTGAATAAAAACCGGCCTTAAGTGTTAACGGAATTCAATAAAAAACTCCTGTATACATATATGTATACAATCGCGGGCAAAGAATACGGCTCGGTCAAATACAGTCGCATATTCCTAAAATAGTACAAGGTTGTACAGTTTTTTTTAATACTGTCATGTTCTTTATTTGATTTTACACCTAAACTGCAAAAACAACACTTAAAAAATAAAGTTACCAGGTTTAAATCGGGCTCGTAAAAACCCATGAAAGAAAACAACGTTAACGGAGCGAGATATCGCAGAAAACGTCCTTTTTGGATATTAATCATAAGACCTGTCGTAATGTATGGATCAGAATGTTGGGCAACAAAAGTGACGGATGAAAGAAGAGTGCACGCAGCTGAGATGAGAATGCTGAGATGGATGTGTGGAGTGACGAGGAAAGATCGAATTAGAAATGAGTATATAAGGGGAAGTTTGAAAGTGGCACCCGTGACAAGAGAAAATGAGGAGCAGTAGGTTAGCATGGTATGGGCATGTAATGAGGAGGGATGAATGTCATATTGATAAAAGAATATTAGGGTTGGATGTAGAAGGACGAAGGGCGATTGGAAGGCCCAAAAAGCGATGGATGGGTTGTGTGAGAGAGGATATGAGAAAGAAAGGAGTAAGCGCTGAAGTGACGAATAATAGAGAGGAATGGAAGAAGAAAACATGTTGCGCCGACCCTGCATAAGCGGGATAAGGGCAGGGAGATCATGATATTCAATTCAAATTCAATTCAAAACCTTATTGCGGTTATTAAATTATTGACTGCGAGTGTACATATATTTCTATTTTTTATTCGTTATGTGATATTGTTATATATGTATGATTGGTTTTAGTTTCAAGCGTGTTCTCTTACAGACGTTCATGTACCGGAAGCGGTCCCGTCCGGCGCCGCCGTGCGAGCTCCGGCACCGGCCCCGGCGTCCGGCGGTTCCCCGGTTTGTACACTCATCTTAATTCTACAATACTCGGCACTGATTTGTAGAAAATTCGGACTAGTGGTCTGTAGGTAATATTAATAAAATAGCGTGTTTTTAAGCATTTGGGCGACGTTGATCGGTTTCTTTTTTAGTCAAATTCTTACTCTTTGCCCAAGTTTTTTTTTCATGCGTAGCCATATTGATTTAACTGTCATCAGAATCTTTGATCAAATGTCGGGGTCCTATCCAAGTTGGATGAAATCATCCAATTTCTTTGATCAAATGTATATTGGACAAAGATATTGGATGAGTGGAATACCTCCCTTATTCTGTCCCGGAATGGGCCTCCGTCAAAGAACTTTGATCAAAATTTTGACAAAGAAATTTGGACGAGTGGAATACCACCCTAACACCAAGGAAAAGTTGATTCACCCAACAGACGTTAATAAGTGATATCTGTCAGGTCTTCACCTGTCAGTGTCTCCGCTTTCATAACTGCAAATTGTACTGAACTGACGTTTATGACGTTTTGGGTTATGTAGGATTTGACATTTTGGTGTGCGTTTAAATGGAGACAATTCGTTAACAGCCGAAAATGACCATTCTAACTCGTGTTGGTTAACCATAAGGATTAAAAGAGACAGCTATATGAAGAATCAACTTGCATAACACTACCGATCTGTTGTTATTATTAAGAGGGCGCAGTACGCTCGGTTCTCCGTACAAACGTATTTACGCTCTCATTTTAAAACGCTATGCTAGAATAAGACGAAACTTTGTATAGACAATGAGATCCGGCATATCTAGGTCGAAAATTAGTTATTGTTGCTAGAAATAGTAAAAGAAAAAAAAAATACAGCGGTTTTTTGAGTTTTTTACGGCTTGCATGAAAACCTTAATAATCGCTGTATTTTTTCTCCATTATAATTTCAAGCAACAGAAACTAATTTCCGACCTAGATATGCCGAATCCCATTGTGTACACAAAGATTCGCGTTCTTCTAGCATGGCGTTTTAAAATGAGAGCGTAAATACGTTTGCATGGAGAACCGAACGTAATGCGCCCTCTTAACACTTTTACTGTCCGTGCATTACATGCTCTGTACATTTGTGCATTACCTGTAATGCACGGACGTACCAGCCCATGTCAGCGGTGAAAGCGAGGGACAGTTACTAGTGTTAATCTAAGATTGACCGCTTTACAATAGTACATTACTACAGAGGCCGGGACGAAAGGGGTTGCCGGCCGAAGACATATAGACGGCCGAGCGAAGCGAGGTCGGATAGGTCTCAGGCGGGCAACCCCATATTTCCCGCCGAGGTATGTATAGTGCTTTTCTCAAACATGCAATGAAATAAACAACGAAAAAAATCAAAGTTTTATTTTTAATACGCATAGTGGCAGAATGTCATGATGCCTGTGCCACAAATTTATGTGGAATGGAAATTAAAAAAGAGGACTTTGCCGGCCTAGGCCTGCAACATTTGTATGAAATTGCATTAACGACCTCTTGTCCTAGCCGCACCTGAAACGTCGTACTTCGTAGCCTATTATAAGGAACACAGCATCAATATTTCATTGCATGTTTGAGAAAAACCTTTATTTCACTGCACTAGGTCGGAGCGGCGGTATCAGCAATAGCCATTATCGCGCTGATTGCCGCGTTGGCAGCTTGGGTGCTGTATGCCTTCAAGAATCCGCATACACGCAGCGGACAGCTTCTCATTAAGGTACTACAAACTACACTGCATTATACTGCGTTATCTACTTCAATTACTGACAGCAGTATTAATGCATTGATGGACAGTAAACGCCTATAGGCTATTTATGTTATTTCCATAAGTCACACTCCAGCGGGCATTTTGCTGGCACGTCATATGGTATGGTTAACAAAAAAAAAACTCTTAATTTACTAGTATACATACTTAGTATTTATTACATGCCTGTTATCATATATCAATCTTAAATTGTTATAAAAATAACTCCTTAAAAAACTAACCTCCGGAAAAGCCCCTTGTATCGTAAATAGCTATAATCTGCTTATACAGTACGTATCTGATCATGAGGCAAAGCATAAATATGCGAGAGAGATGCTATCTGTTTTACGACCCGTGTTTTGTACACAATTTTACGTCACCACTTGGCCAACAAGTGGGTTTTTCTGGACGCGCAGCGTGCGGAAAAACGCGCTTTTTGGCAAGGTGTGGTGTAATAGTACATTACGATACAAGTGCAGAGAACAGGAAATTGGCAACGAGTGGTGATAATATAAATTAAAACACGACCGAAGGGAGTGTTTTAAATCGACACGAGTTGCGAATTACCTGTTCGCTCGTGTATCGTACAACGTTTTACAGTACATATGGCTCTTTAAAGTTTCGACATATGCACGTAATCTGCTGATTACCGCACTCGTGCGGTAATATAGCACCATATGTATTGTAAGCACATTTATAACACTACCTTGTGAATCTGTAACAATCATGCTCAACTCTTGACCGCGTTGGCCGATTTTGATAATTCTCTTTTTACGCATATGCCGATTTCGGTATTTTCTGTCCCACGGAAACCACAAATTGTGGCATAGCAAGTACAAAATAGGATTCGGTTTTTTTTTGCTATAAATTATTGTACTAAGTAATCGCATTTAATTGAACTGTATTGTCCTTTCGACTAATAAACCATCTCTATATTAATATATTTTTTTCCAGTACCGCCCATCGCAATGGAGCTGGCGACGGGGCGAAGCTCGCTACACTGCGGCCACCATCCACATGTAGACGCGAACCCTAACTACTCGAGCTCAGCTTCAACTAACCCGTACGGTAACCGACCAAACGCATCCAAACCCTTACCCCCTCACGAGCCGAAGCTACAATACACCATCACCACCCTATCAGCCCAAGAACGTCCACTGCTGGACACAGGCCTCCCCCAATTTCATGGGGGACAAATGCCATAATCGCCACGTTGTATCTCCACCGCACTCCAGGGATGCTGCTGCCCATCCCACGGTGGTCTTGGTCGTAGTTTTAGGACGTACCCGTGTCCATACTACACACGCAGGGCGGTGAAGTCTCAATTTGCAGTCGCTTCTGATCGAGACGAACGGAGATTTTTTACCAGCCCGAATGTGATGTTAATTAGAATAAAAAGTTAACTGTGCATGACAGCTGTAAAGGCTGCCCATGGAACAATATCTGAGTATCAGTCACAGACTGGGCTGTGTAGAATTGCAATTACGATTAAATCTCGCCAGTTTTTGTTCGTTTAATTAATTAATTAAATGAACAGATACCGCCTCCATGTGATGGAATAGCTACGTTTTTCTTTGACTTAACTATACTGTGATCAAACGATTTTGGACCCTCAATGAAGCATTTATGTATACCAGTGTTCATGAAAAATGTAATCAGTGCCTTAAAATTTGGAATTATATATGTATACCCGCCGGGAATCCTCGCAATTTTCAAAATATGTCGGTGTATAATTAGGGTTTGAGTTGTAAGTGAAATCAAGTGCCTATGTATTTATGTAGAATGTTGTAAGATTTCGACAATGGTTTACTGAAGCCGGCATTTTGTATATCGAATTCAATATTTTTCTTTGGATCTAGAATATATGTGCGTGGGGAAATACTGCATGTTAACATACACATTTTGGATTTTACCAAGATCATTTCTGTAGAAAAAATAATTACTACAGCAATTTATGATAATTAAGACTATAATGTCAACGTATACTTCTTCATTTCATTTTTATATTTACTATTGTTTATAGATTTAAAACATATCATAGTACGTTACCGTTTGAGGTCGATGTAAACTTGCGTCTCTTAATCTCTTGTGTATTTGAAAGAGAACTCTGCATCGGCGATTAAATTTTACCGTGCTAGTAGTGTATAATCATTTTAATAATGTATTTATAACATATGTGCAATGATATTATTGTAATAAATAAATTTATCTGATGTTTTCAATGTTTGTACAAAATTTATGATTAGTTTACATGAGAATAACATTCCTATACCATTATTGAGCGAGCAAAGCGAAGCTCATTCTTAGGCTACAGATGTATGTCGTTTGAGTCCGTACTCCTCCTAGACTCTTCAACCGACCACGCTCACATTTTGCATGTCGTTAGGCGACATCTGGACGATGGTTTAGATTTTTAAAAATTGGAAATTAGACATACCGCGGAGGAATAATAACCGAAAAACTGAGTTTGAGACCGGGTTGACGCGCTCAGCTCAACATTTGCAACCAGCAACATTGCATACCTAGTTATACAGGGTGTGGCCTGTAATAGGAGCAAAAAATTAAACGGTACACTATTGAGCTTTCCAGCAATTATTTCGAAATGGTTTTAATTGTATAAAAAAAAAGTTTTATCTGGATTTTTTTCCCAAAAGTAGCTTATATAAGTATGTACTTTTTTACTGTACTGGAGCTATATTAATAAGTATTTATATAAAAACATTAAAAATGAGAAATAAAGTTAAAAAATCCCAAAAATACCATTTTAAACCGAAAATGCGACAACGATTATGAGTCATAACTTGAACCAACCTCAAAATCAGCATTGACTGCCGCGCTATAATCTTTGGGTGCCAAGATCCATTACTTGTAGGTCATAACTTTAGATCAAAATTTCTCCCAATTGAAAAAAGATATTTTTTAATACAGTTGCTCAAAAAGTGCTACTTTACGTAGCTGTTTAGCGTGCGGAAAGTTGGTTTTCGCGCACTAGTGCTTTTCACTTTTCCATTTTTTTTTAATTTATGCTTGTTCCAATGCATGACTCCTTATTGCTGGGTGTTAAATATTAGTTTCCTTTAAACGTCGTAATCAACATAAAAACCTACTGTTAATATCAGAATACGAAAAATATACACATTTCATATTTTATTACTTACCTCTTCATCATTATAACACGTTTATTTTTTAATATTGAATATTGAAAAACCGTTCTTAATAAGTTGTCTGAGTGGAACGGAATAGCTGCCGAAACGCCTGTCAAAGAAGAGGCGTTTTTACTTACTGCAAGCATGTTTTAAGTTTCTAAAGGCAACATTCGATATTGTTTTTATAAATATTACTTGTTGTTTTTCTTATTTTTTCGCAACTGTATTAAAAAACGTCGTTCAATACACGTGCGGAAATGACATACTTTCCGCACTAGCATCGAAATGTACTATTTTTTGGACACAAGAGGTTACTGTAAATGCTCTAACTACCTTTAAATTTATTGCTCCTATTACAGTTATGTTTCCCTGTATGATATTTAATACTTACTTTTTTTTTTCATTTTATTATTATAGTTACTTATCTGTGGAAATGGTATCAATTTAAAACAGACTGGCATTGTGTATACCTTCACCTTATAATAGCCGTGTAGAAAGAAATACAAATAAATACGCGTAGACATGGAGAAGTATACATGATATATAATTTAAGTCATTCGTCGTCCAAACAGGAATAAGTTATTCTGCGATTGTATGTTATTTTGTGTACTAATCTTAAAATAATGTCAATTCTTGTTTGGTCGAATAAATTCTTAATGTTATTTACTTTTGCACTGCACTAATTTATTTCATAAGTTTCTATGTAATTTTTATACTACGTCTAATATTTCAATTAATGGGTGCAATATTTTAAGAATAATTAAAAATATTCTTCTTGTACAGTCGCAATCGGAAATATTAGAGCGAGTACAGTGGTCATAAATAGCTGAACACGAGTATTGTCAAAGCTTTAGAGTTCATTTTCAGATATTTTTGAGCACATTGAAGCGTCCAGATATATTAGATGGCACTGTGCAGTCAAAAGCAAAAGTAGCTAAGCACGCAAAGAGCTCAAAATAAACTAAACAATCTCTTACACCCTTCATGTAACACAGAAGTGTGTAGTTAGTTTTGATCTCTTCATACGCACAGCTACTTATTTCAGTTTTATTTTATTTATTTATTTTTATTTTATTTATTTATTTACAATTGAAAAGTTTTTTGGACAGAAGAGGTTACTGTACATACTCTAACGACCTTTAAATGTATTGCTCCTATTACAGGTATGTATTATGCTGTACCCACAGAATAAGCATAGCTTATTTTGGTACTTGATCGGTGTGTGATATTGTACCCTCATAATTATGTAAATTTATTTATTTATACAATCACTTGAATCACTGCTTGTACACGCCATTAAATTAACAGTATAGTATTAATATTATGGGGAACAATTGGGTATTGAAATCAATTTCCCAGAATGTAATAATATAGGGTAGAAGTAAATTTGGTATTGAAATGAATTTTGCAGCTTAGTATGCGCTGCTATTTGTTTAATTATAGTAGTTAAAATCACTTCTAATTTTATTTTTTCGTTATTTGTATTAAACGTCTGTATGGCATGTGCAGGAAGATATTGTATATGATTATTTGTTATCAACAAGTGAGCTCTTAAGTCTGTCTGTAGATTGGAACTATTTCGAGAATTATAGCGAAAATTGCGATCTCTGCTCACAGTTGTCTATAAGGGTGTATAGATCTTAATGAGCTCTTTGTTAAAATTTTAATGTAATTTGTATATGATACAGAGTCCATGGGCCAATCATCTTTTCGACCGACACTTTTATTTTGCCGGATTTCAACAAACATATATATTTTTTAAATATAACATCAGTGATTGTTTTCGATGACGTATTTAGTCAAGTTACTGGATTATAAATCGGTCTTTGCCAAGTATTGTGAAGAATATCTTTATTTTCGAAACGTGTGAAAATTGAGTAATAGTGTCTATTGAGTTACTGTCCGCGGATTTGCATGATACATAGTGTATTGTCAATAGGGTTACCATATTTTTATTAGATTAAATTTTGAACAATAAATTATAATGTCAATCAAAGTAAAAAATATTACAATGTATAAATAATTTCACTAACAATTACCCAGATTTATTAATATTATAAACGAATTCTGAACGTAGGGCAGCAGACAAAAATGTGTCAGTAAAAAAGTTGACGGGCCCCCATATCGAAGTCTGCATGATTTTTAGCAGACTTTCAGCTTAATAAGTAATAATTTAATTTTCTCATAATCTCGCCAACAGCATCACATCAAACAAGGTTCTCATAATGAACTGAACACTACCTTGTCGATGCCTTAAAGTGTGTTTACATATTTTTGAGAAGCTTGTATGTCACGGCATGCAGCGTTGACTACAATTTTACGTCGAGTGTAACATTTTAATCTCATCTATTTTCTATACACATTTCGATATCGGTCTAAAAATATGAGCTGTTGAAAAATGCATGATTATAATTTAAAGAAAACGAATCAAGCTGAAAGCTATAATTGTTATAGAGCGCTTTAAGGAAAAATTGGGGCCATTAAAATAGCAGTTCCTCTAAGCCGTTTTCTTCTCCGCCCACTTGATAGCTAATCTGGGCATTGATAACATTAACTTGATGTATAGTGGAACCTGTTTTGCCGCAAGCTTTTTCCTTTCATATTTAGCGCTATTATCATTTAAATAGACTATTTACAACGCGAATATCATGAGATCTTTTGCATGTATACTTAAATTTTAGTTTTAACTTAATATAAGGATGTATAAAGCAGCATTTGTGTTAATGTTCTAACGGAATATAATACGACACTACAGAGGACAGGATATAGGTTAATTGCGAGTAAAGAGAACAACAATATATTTATACATTATATAACTATAGGGGCAATTACTCAACAGAACGAATCCAAAGGAATCCTAATAAAGGGTCGTAAGCGACCTTAGGCTACGGTATCTGCTTACTATCAGGCTTGTTTGCCACCGTTGTAGCATTAAATAAATCGACCAAGTGCGAGTCGGACTCACGCACGAAGGGTTCCGTACTATCTATACAACCTTAGACAATTTATTATAACCTTTTTTTTTATTGAATTAAAAAATATTAAATTTTTTCTATCAGTAATAATAACTTTAAATAATATTAAGTAGAATTTTAGTCAAGTGCGAGTCGGATTTTAGTTATCCCATACATTTTGTGAATCAGCGCCGGATGAGGGAAACGGGCAACTTTAAAAAACTTTCTATTTTTGTTTTTAGTATTTATTGTTATAGCGGCAACAGAAATACATCGCCTGTGAATAATTTAACTGTATAGCTATCACGGTTCACGAGATACAGCCTGGTGACAGACGGACAGATGGACGGACGGACGGACAGCGGAGTCTTAGTAATAGGGTCCCGTTTTACCCTTTGGGTACGTAACCATAAAAACATACATGACGCGTCATGATTTTATATTTCCTCGCATCGAGCAAAGTTCGACAACGTTCCGCCACTTGCGAAGTCGCGAAGTATTTGCCCCCTGAATCCGTTTGAATGCTTTGGATCCTCTGAGTATCGTGTACAGTTAACCTAAGGTATTTGTAAAAGCTTTGATTTAAGGCATTTCCACACAGTGCCTTATGGATTCCGTCGAGGCGATTACCAGGGTTTACGAACGCAGTTAAGTACTTATACATCCATCCTACATATGTGTAAGTAAAAGAATCGACAATAAAATCCGAATGTAATATTTTATCACAGAATCTCTTTTGAATCTCTGAGGCGACATCTCAGATATCTATAGAAACAAATGTACCAACTGTAACTTGAACAACTGATAACATATCAAATATCCAAGTAGTATGAAATCTTGACTTTCGTTAACAAGAAACCCAAAAATATTTGATTTATATTTTTCTAGCTATTATTTTTCAAGATACTCACGAAAATGTGAAGAAAGCCTACCATCGTCTATATGACGTCACAAGGCTGAATTGTGCAACGCACAAAAAGAACAGCAGTACACTTCTTTAGTAAACCCGCTTCAGTAATAGTGCTTCTGTATGATTTTGTACGCTGTAACGCCCTACATGTCACTTACTCTCTTTTAGAATGAGGAACACATTGAAATTGATTTTTGTATATCAAATTGGGTATTTTTCGCGTATTTAAAAATGAGGTCATATTTAATTTTTTATCCTGTGTTTGTTTTCATCGGAAAAAGGTCTGCTTAAAAAAATGTAATCTTCTCAATTTCTGATGGATTGTGTCTGGCATATCTTGCGAGATATAACAGGGAAATTAAAATAATCCTGTAATGGCGCGGCTGACACGTGACACAGTAATTGGTTAACTATTCACACGATGACAGCACAGTCATGACAATTTTATACCACTGTTGAAACTCGAGTGTTGCAAGCAAAAAAATTGCCCTTCACAATTCCATCGCTTATTTATCAAATACGTAATAGTAATAATAACTTCGTAATTCTGAAGACCACTTTGGGACCATTACTCTTCAATAATACTGCCTCGCCTGACGCTCGGCGGAACCCGGTACTAGTGTCCTAAAACTGCTAATGACAGTGAGAAAAGCTATTCCAATTCTTTCTGTCATTGAAATAACGTTGAATTTCGCTTGTGAAAAGGCATTTTTCACTATCAACGCAACATAATGCCTGCAGTGCATCTAATTGTTTTTATAAACATGGAAATTGGGACTTGATTTATAATGCCTGGGTAACCTCATGTAGCACCAATATTTATACGGTCAAGGAGGGTACAGTCGCTAGGATTTTTTCAACGGGCGATAGCATGAAAAGTATTAAGTGAATGAAATTAAGAATCTCACACAAGTTTAGTTAAAAAACGAAATGAAACTTACGTGAAAATGTAAATTCGGCCGGGTAAAAAACAGAACACGTCATTACACGACCGCACGGCGCCAAAGCGGCTCACGGGCTAGTTCATACACGATCGCGTGTCGAACGCTTCTCATTGACGTAGAGGACAGATTTAAAGCACTTTCCCTTTCCACCACAGTGAATTCGAGCGACTGTTCCCTCCGAGCAACTGTACCCTCCCTGATCCTACATTTTGACCCTTTCCAGAATTGAATAATAAATTTAAAGGAAAAACTTGTTACTAATTGTATGTTCCGTTAGTAACACCGCGCGGAAAGGTCAAAAATGAAAAACCGCCTCCGACCCGCGCCGCGCCCGCTCTGTGCGGTTCGAGCTTTACCCTTTAACCGCCCTAGTCTGATGTACAGGCTGTGGCCTGTAATAGGAGCAATACATTTAAAGGACGCTTCATTAGAGTATCTGCAGTAACAACTTGTGTCCAAAAAAAAATTTTCTTTTTTCAATTGGGAGATATTTTGGTCTAAAGTTATGACCTCCAAGTAATGGATCTTGGCACCCAGAGATTATAGCGCGGCAGTCAATGCTGATTCTGAGGTTGCTTCAAGTTATGACTCATAATCGTTGTCGCATTTTTGGTTTTAAAGAATATTTTTTAGATTTTTTAAATGTTTTTTATAATTTTTAGTGCTTATTGAATAAATTGTTATTAATATCACTCCAATAGAGTAAAAAAGTACATATAAGATACATTTGCGAAAAAAAAGTCAAAAAAAAATACTCTTTATTTCAATTAAAATCATTTGGTAATAATTTTGCTGGAGAGCTCCATAGTGTACCGTTTAATTTTTAGCTCCTATTACAGGCCACACTCTGTATAAGACACAAAATATCCAGCTCATCTCGGCACAGTCTTATAAAATAAGACAAATGTCTGGTATGTTTATTAAAAGGATATTCCTCTCTCTCTGGTTTTAATTTGATTAATGTATATATAATATATTGTGTAACTTCGTATAGGTCGATTAACAAGAGCTGGCGCGGGAAATGTATTTAACTGTCATTAATTTCATAGACATTCCGCGCCAGCTCTTTCTTGTGAATCGACCTATACTGGCGGCGACCCGGGGAATGTTCGATAAAAAGTTCTCGGCGGTTAAAGGGCTTGCAAAACGCCTTTCGGAAGATTAAGCCGGGTCCCCAGCGCCATGTTTTCCGCGTTTGCAAACATCAAACATGTTTTACAAACATGTTTTGTTGGATTTTTGGTGCAGTGGACCGGCCTTAACATTGAGGCCACGCCTATTTTGTGTTCGAAAAACATGTTTGATGTTTGCAAACACGAAAAACATGGCGCTGGGGACCCGGCTTTAGTTACACTATTAGTTTACAGTGGGCATTGTGCGTTGCGTTGGCTTATCGTAAGGATTAAAGATGAGTTGAACAACTTTTTTTGTTATCGTTGCCATGGCTACGTTTTGGGGACTTTAAAGCTATGATTTTATATCAAACTAAATATGCCGCCCTAACGTATAACAGAGTCTGTTTCTAAGGTATTTGGAGCGGTAGGGGGGGGGGGGGTGTTTACGGAACCTCAAACGACGCATCTTCAGTCGGGCGTCTGTCTTGGTACCCCTTCCGTACCACTCCCATACCTCAGGAATAGACTCGGTTAAGAGTGCGCAGTACGTTCGGTTCTCCATACAAACGTATTTATGCTCTCATTTTAAAACGCCATGCTAGAATAACATGAAACTTTGTATACACAATGGGATCCGGCATATCTAGGTCGGACCATAGTTTCTGTTGCTTGAAATTATAATGGAGAAAAAATACAGCGATTATTAAGGTTTTCATACAAGCCGTAAAAAACTCAAAGAACCGCTGTATTTTTTTTTCTTTTACAGTTTCTAGCAACAAAAACTAATTTCCGACCTAGATATGCCGGATCCCATTGTGTATACAAATTATCATGTTATTCTAACATGGCGTTTTAAAATGAGAGGGTAAATACGTTTGTATGGAGAACCGAGCCAGACCGAGCGTACTGCGCCCTCTTAAGCGTTAAACCTGTAGCTAAATCATAGGAATTGGCGCTCTAAAGAATCACGCCAATTTAGTGACGATGAGAGTTGGGAGTTCATCTAAAGCGTACTATGAGTACTTTTTACACCTACAAGTCTTCTTAGATGACATGATGACAAGAAAAAGTTGATCGACCCGTATATGGATATTAGCGTGATATTAAGTGTGTAAAATAAAATATAACATTATCTGTACGTTACTTAATATATACTTAATGTCTTATTTTTTCAAAATTTAATTATACAAAACTGGTGTTTACAAATTTACTTAGCACCAAAGAACTGAGATCGGAAAATTATACTGAAATAGCATTCGCTCATTATTACTTATGTTTTGTTAATTTGAATTGTAGGTATTTTTATCAATCATATTTATTTTTAGGTGTCCATTTATATGATATCTTGAAATAAATTGTGCTGTTGATGTGCGTTGTTTTTTTTAATCCTAAGGGTAAGGCAAGCTCTTTCCATACAAACTTTGTGCACGTTTTTCTTTGTTTGTCTTTGCGCTAATGTTGTTATTTTTGGTCAATATGCTTATTTTTCTGTTAGCTATGTATGACTTAACGTTTTTTTTTTTTTAATATTTTTTGAATTATTTTATTTTTAGATTTTTGAAATAAAGCAATATATTTAACATCAAGTTCTGTGTATACCCTTCGCCGATTATGCAAATTGTTGAACTATAGTTAATTTTTTTAAATAGTCTACATTTTAAATGATGTTGTTGTGAAGTAGATTTAAGAGTGCGCAATACGTTCGGTTCTCCATACAAACTTATTTACGCTCTCATTTTAAAACTCCATGCTAGAATAACGTGAAACTTTGTTACACAATGGGATTCGGCATATCTAGGTCGGAAATTAGTTTCTGTTGCTTGAAATTATAATGGAGAAAAAATACAGCGATTATTAAGGTTTTCATACAAGCCGTAAAAAACTCAAAAAACCGCTGTATTTTTTTCTTTTACAATTTCTAGCAACAGAAACTAATTTTCGACCTAGATATGCCGGATCCCATTGTGTATACAAAGTTTCATGTTATTCTAGCATGGCGTTTTAAAATGAGAGCGTAAATACGTTTGTATGGAGAACCGACCGTACTGCGCCCTCTTAAAGACCATCTAATGACCTCTCTTTGTTGGTTTTAGGACCAGACTCCATACAAACTTGCCCATGGTCCTTTGTGATACAATATATGGTAAAGAGCAAATAAAATGGGTTCACTTTGTATCGAGTTTCTTACAGACTGGCCCTTTTTAATTGCTCGTTAATGTTCCTAATAAGGGTAATTTTCGTTACAAAGGAGTCGGTTAAAGTAAACTAATTAAATGCGTAAATACAACGTCCAAAACCACAGTTTGTACCTTATATGACGTAGTCCAATCAGTGATGTGAATGAAGTGAGTTGCTTATTTAGTGTGACTTACAGAAATGCATTTTAAAAAAATGTGAAGCTAGTGAAAGGGGAGAGATGTTTTTAAAATTGGTTGTTCTAATAATTGCGATCTTAATTAAAATTAAATAAATTTGATTTGTAAATTTTTGGGAGACATTAAAAAAACTTGATAAAAAAAACTATCACAGATTGGAATAAGATATTCAAAGTGTACCTAATAGTCCAGCGTGTCACCTCTTAAAGTCCATACATTTATTCCACCCAACCAACCTGTATTTTCCACTCACACGTGCAAGAATTCCGTGCAATTTTACCTACACCGCGGGCAGTGATAATAGATTGAAATCATTATCATCATCATCATTTCAGCCGAATGACGTCCACTGCTGGACATAGGCCTCCCCCAAAGACCTCCTCTATCATTATACCTAAAATTAACTGCACCATTAGGCGAAATAAATTGACAGATAAGATATGGCCAGCCCTCTTATACAGGGTATGGCCTGTAATAGGAACAAAAAATTAAACGGTACACTATTGAGCTCTCCAGTAATTATTTCCAAATGGTTTTAACTGAAAAAAAAAATATTTTATTTGGATTTTTTTCGCAAATATAGCTTATAAGTGCTTTTTTACTCTACTGGAGCTATATTAATAACTATTTATTTACCAACCAGAAAAAAAAAATCCCAAAAATATCCTTTTAAACCAAAAATGCAACAAAGATTAATGAGTCATAACTAGATGCTACCTCAATACCAGCAGTGACTGCCGCGCTATAATCTCGTGGTGCCAAGATCCATTACTTGGAGCTCATAACTTTAGATCAACATTTCTCCAAGTGAAAAAAGATAATTGTTTTTGGACACAAGAGGTTACTGCATATGCTCTAAGGAAGCGTCCTTTAAATTTTTTGCTCCTATTACAGGCCACACCCTGTATATGGAAAGTGTCAAATGTCATTTGTCAAATTTTGTCAGTTTCCATATAAAAACGGATGAGGTCAGAGTTCCAGGGTCCTTAAGCTTGAAACGGAAATAGGGCGGCGCAGCGTCGTTGCGGGGCGGTTTTGCGGTAAACCGAACGCGGTCCGGGGCAGTTCGCACCTAAAAATAAATTAATACCGCGCGGTAGCGCTATATTACAGTAGAGCGGAAGCAGCGTGTGTGACATATGAATATGAAGCATAATACAGGGGTCGTACTTTTCGTGCCGGTGACGTCACGCTCCATATAGGACGATTTTAATTAGTCTTTTTGTAATCAATCAATCATCATTCATTAATCAATAATTATGTATACATACACTTTTTACAGTTATGTCCCTATTACAAACGCAATTTGTCTGTCACATCACAACTTATAAAGTACAACATTAGGTAATACTGCAAGTTTTTGTGACTGGTTCATGTGTAATAAAAATTATTACCAATAATTAAACAAACCCCGTCGTCATAGAGAGTTTACGTTCATATTTAGATTCAACATTTCTATAACCTGTTATAAAACTTGAAAGACTACGAGATCCTCACCTGCTTATATATTAAATAAGTATAAAATGAAATCCTTAATAATCTTCGGATGCAATAGGTCGTATTAGAAAAAATACCATTATAAATGCATGATTAAATGATTGATGATTAAAGATTGATAATTACTATAACACCAATTGGAATCATCCTTTATGCAGTGTGACGTCAATTTTACGTCAAAAACACGAAAAGTACGACCCCTGATAATAGACGATGCAAAACCCCCGCTCTGCGCTCGCTCTGTGCGTTTTGAGCCAAAGTGGAAACAGAGGGCCTACTCCGAACTTCAAAAATCGAACTTCGTGTCGTGCCGTCCCTTTCACTCTCGTGTTATACACTATATGACGGAAAGGGACGGCACGACACGAAGTTCGGAGTAGGCCCTGAGAGAGGAGACACTCAATTACGAAGACAGATCGGTTAGTAAGGATGAACAGCACTGGTAAAACTTTGACAACAATTTTGACTTTACGAACAGGTTTGCATAATGGCGGAGTTTATTTTAGGTAACCCTAAATGTTATATATAGAAAACTCCCGTGAGTTTGAGACATATTAAATGTAATGAAACTGGTCACTCACGTCTTTAAGGTCGAATATCGCTCGACATGTTTCAGACCGGTTCGCGGTCACGGTATGATTAAGGACCGCGAACCGGTCTGAAACATGTCGAGCGATATTCGACCTTAAAGACGTGAGTACCCCGTTTCATTATATATTTAACCCTGAATGTAGTTAATTTTTTACGTGCATTTTGCACCTGTGTAATCGGGGCTTTAAAATCATTAAAAGGTTCTCGTGTGGCGACCACGTGCCGGAAGGCGTGGATTGGACTTGGGTCGCGGGGGACCGGTCATTGTGGAAGTCTGGGGGAGGCCTATGTCCTGCAGTGGACGTCTTTCGGCTGACATGATGATGTTTTTCTTTTTATCGTATGGCATTTATTTACGAACCGAGAGATCTTCGAGAAGACGAGTTCGGCTGCCAGTTTTTGTTGCACTTTTAGCACCACCCAGGGGTCACGTGTAGGGTCACGGTGGGTACTCCCTACGGACGTAGTGCAATTTTGACCCCCCCTTTGTCAAGTGAGTGGGCAACTTGACTGCTAGAAGTTCTCAAGCCGCCCGAAGGCCTCTAACTTGGCTTAACGACTGCTGTCGTAGACAGCAGCCGGGATCAACGGCTTAACGTGCCTTCCAAAGCACGAGAGCGCTCAGTTAGTAACCACTCAAAGCGGTCACCTATCCAAGAACTGACCTGCGCCCACATTGCTTAACCTCGCATACCGCACGCGGTTAGCGGTCGCCGCTGGGCCACGAGCGCTCTAATGATGATGATGATGAGTTTTGTTACCACTATTAAGTCGAGTAGTTGACGACCACTTAAGCCTAAACACTTAACCTAAATGGTCGCGTACGGTACGGTTTCAGAGGAATTTCCTCCCTCGGACGCTCCGATTGTGGAATGAGCTCCCTGCCGAGGTTTTCCCGACGGACTACAGTATGGGGTTCTTCAAGAAAGGAGTGTATAAATTCTTAAAGGGCATGTGACACCCCTCAACGCGCATGTGACACCCCTAGGAGTTGCAGGCGTCCATAGGCTGCGGTGACCGCTTACCATCAGGCGGGCCGTACGCTTGTTTGCCATCGACGTAGTATAAAAAAAAAGCGTAGTTGGTAGTGACTATACGAAATATTTACGCTCGCACGTGTAGCATAGAATCTTTAGTATTATCTATTTATGGCAATATATTTGACACTTGAGGCGACGAATGAACGACTTTGTATCCAGGGTCAAGAATAAATAAAAAAAAAGACTTGGGGTATGTGGTGTTGTGTTCCGGATGCTGAGTAAGGTCGCCAAAGCTCCCGAGGATGCGCTGTGTTGAGAGTGAATTACCTGCATATGTCTCAAGCTGTCATATTAGCATATAAGCCACATAGGTATAGGTAGTACACTTTGATAGCTACTGGCGTTGTATAAAAAATGTTTCGAGGACTAAAACGCACTTTACTACTAACATCCTATTTTTACTGGTTTCTGAACTCATTGACCAAAGACCTAAGAATCCACTACAATTTGTAATTTTTGCTATAGCAACACTGTCCTGGGTTGTGTACTTGTGACTTTTGTTTTCCGTGTTATTTTTGGGGTAGACGATAATTTGGTTCCAATCACTGATGTCAATCGCACTTTGTTTTACAAGAATTTTATTGAACAATTGTGTTCTCAAAGATTTTACTCCACAAAAAATATTACTATTTAACAAATACCAAAACCATAGAAAGGTTTATTTATAACATGATGTTAACGTAAATACGGTTAGACCTCCAAACGTGTCAGTGAACGAAAAGCTTCTTCTGGATACTTTTAAGCATGAAGCAGCAATTGGAAATTATTACAATAAAAGGAGCCTAACTCATCGAAGATTTTGTAGTAAGTATGTATCTTTTTGTTATATAAAATGTGAAACAAATAGGTACCCATCTAATAGTACAGTTTAACATGGCACCGCTCGCCGTCGGCGGCATTCATACTCACACCTTAGAACCTAAATGGTCGCGTACGGTACGGTTTCAGAGGAATTTCCTTCCTCTACAGTATGGGGGTTCTTCTACGGTTGGCACTCCCGAAGATTTCAGGCCCGGGAAATCCCGGATACTTTCGATACTTGAAGTTTTTATGAAAACCCAGCCAAGTACGAGTCAAAATGGCGCCCGAAGGGTTCCGTACCGAATTTGCATGATATAGCTAACTAATTTGCGCATGTCTACCCTAACCTGAGTTCATGCATCTGGGTGTCCCTTTACGTTAGTTATTTTTTTTTATACAGTATGTACAAATTACAAGTTTTTTCAATTTATTTGCAACAATGTACATACAAACAATAAAGACATGCAACTTAATGCTAGGTACAAGTCATACAGGGACCCTGTTACAGTGCAGCAAGTAATTATAATGTAATTTAAATACAATTCAAATATATACGTTTAGATAAAAAAGACTTCCCAATACATTGATCACACTAATAAACTTAACTTGAGACGGTAAATTAATAAAGATATAATAATAAAAAGGTGATTAATTTTATAAATTAGGCAAAGCCACTTTGTAGGTAGATGTTAATTTGGTAAAAATAAAAGATTCAATAAATGATTAAATGATTAATGCACTGAAACGTGGTCGCTTACTATGGGCCTCATAAGAAGGCTCAAAGTCACCAAAAGGGCAATGGAGAGAGCTATGTTGGGAGTTTCTCTGCGTGATCGCATCAGGAATGAGGCCATCCGCAGCAGAACCAAAGTGACCGATATAGCCCTCAGAATCGCTAAACTTAAGTGGCAGCGGGACGGTGGACTGATGACCTGGTGAAGGTCGCTGGTGTCCGCTGGATGCGGGTGGCGCAGGACCGGTCATTGTGGAAGTCTTTGGGGGAGGCCTATGTCCAGCAGTGGACGTCTTTCGGCTGAGATGATGATGATGATGAAATGATTATAAATAATTGTGTACCCAAAGGTTGTCTGGAAGAAATCGCTCATTTAGCGAAACGACCGCCTGTTGTTTACCTCTGCTTGTATCTTTATGTTATTTCTATCTGGAATTCTTTTTTGAGGTATTCAATAAAGCATATTGCATTGTGTAATTCATCTAGAAAAGTACCTAAGTTAATTTATACATACAAAATTTGGTAAAACCAATTCTTTGATTTCTTTACTTGTACTGTCAAATCATGCTTATTATATTCATGATTCTATGTCAAGGGGATAGGTTTTTGATTTCCTTGCGAGTGTCAAAATATGCGATATAAATACACAGCCGCATCTTTTGATTGCGTTTACTTCGAAGTTTTATTTTATTTTAGCGCAGCTTCAAGGGATTACGATTCTGACTATTACGAGTATATTTTTATATCAACCTTATAACTCCACGTCATGACAAAAAGATTCTTGACTGATGGACAGACGGACACGGACATGATATAAGAATAAGAGTGCTTTTTTATATAATTATTAAATTAATATTGTGTACGATTTCAAGTAACAAAGTGTGGTAGTGTACGTCGTTTTTCAGCTTCGCGTTTGCGAACATTTGCTCGCGTCAAAACACTTCTTGCATTGACGGAGTTTTGATTACCGGTTGATCGAAACAATATAAGTATTTCAATGAGTTGCTTTGATTTGTGTAATCCACGCCCCCGTATAAGAGACGCGTATATCTTCTGCACACGAAAAAACGAAGTGCAATTTTTTTCAAGAATGGTTTTTTTGCTTTGAATTTGCGATGAACATCTTTAACTTCGTGAAGTTTTAATTAAATTTGGTATAATGAGATTTTAGTTCATTAATTGATTGTGTCGTATAAAAAAAGGAAAATAACGTACCAATCATTATTTTCTTTTTAGGGTTCCGTAGTCAATTAGGAACCCTTATAGTATAGTTTCGCCATGTCCGTTTGTCTGTATGTCCGAGGCTTTGCTCTGTGATTGTTAGTGCTAGTAAGCTGCAATTTGACGACCTGTTTAGCCTAGTTGGTAGTGACACTGCCTCCGAAGCTAGAGGTCCCGGGTTCGAATCCCGACCAGGGCATTATTTGTGCATTTAGCACAGATATTTGTTCTTGGGTCTTGGATGTTTTTTATGTATATTTAAATATGTATTAATCTATTTAAGTATGTATATCGTCGTCTAGTACCCAAGCATTGCTTAGTTTGGCACTAAGGTCGATTTGTGTAAGATTGTTCCCAAATATTTATTTATTAAATATTTTATTTGGCATAGATACATAAATCAATAAATCTAACAGTGGTAAAATATTATAAAATAAAAAATAAGGGTACCTCCCCTTCACGTAAATATTGTGCGGGGTATTGTTGGATAGGTCTTTCAAATTGAATAGAGGTCTTCATCAAAATTTTCTCATAAAGTGAAGATTTTCGGAAATAATCACTCCAAAATAAAAAAATCATCGTGTCCCTCCCCACCCTCTAACTTTTGAACTATAGCCCCAAAAAATATGAAATTAATAATGAAAGTAAAGCTTAATAAATACTTTCAATGAAAACTTTAGCCGACATAATCCGTTAATCTGTTTTTGAGTTATCGTAAAAAGTCTTCCCTTAGTAAAAGACGTATGAAACACTGCGAAGGTATTCCCTTTAGATTGTTTTTATTTTATTTTATTAAGTTCATTGGGCAACTACGGAACTCTACACCGAACTTGGCCCGACATCCTGCTGGCTGTATTTAATTTTTACTTTGGTCTGGTTGTGTTGTGTATTGATCAAGAAATGTATGTAATAAGCATGTTTCGGATACAATGAGAGAAACAATCTCATAGTAAAAAAAAATATATACAAGGTGGGCCTTGTAACTGGAGCAAATATTTAAAAGGACGCTTCCTTAGAGCATCTGCAGTAACACCTGTGGGGCTAGTATGATCGCTTATATGTCGGACATATAGCATTCGTCCCTCTCGCACTTACATACTTGACAGTACGGGACGAATGCTATATGTCCGACATATAAGCGATCATACTAGCCCCGCAGGTGTATATATATTTTCGATTCGGAGATATTTCGATCTAAAGTTATGTCCTCCGAGTAATGGATCTTGACACCACGAGATTATAGCGCATCGGTCAATGCAGTGTCTGGCAAAAAACTGGCAACCGTACTTGTCTTCTCGAACATCTCACGGTTGTTAATAAATGCCATACGTTTAAAAAAAATGCAGTGTCTGAGGTAGTATCAAGTTATGAGTAATGATTGTTTTAGCATTGTTTGTTTTCAAGGATACTCTTGGATTTATTAAATATTATTGACTTTTTAAAATAAATTGACATAAATATCACTTCAAAAAAGTAATAAAATACACGTAAGTTATCATTAAAAAAAAATGAGTTTTTTTTCAACTGAGACCACTTGGAAATAATATCTGGTCGTTAAATAGTCCACCGATTATTTTTTGCTCCTGTTGCAGGGCTCACCCTGTATATCTGACAATGAGTACAGATGTAGTGAATAATACTTTCCCATCGGTTAAACTCTTAAACATCTGTCATGTCCAATGGCAAAATATTACCAGTTTTAATTTTGACATTCAAAATCAAATCAAAATCAAATATTTATTCTGCAAATAGGCCACAAGGGCACTTTTAGGTACATGTCAAAGCGTAAATTTATACAATTAAAAAAAACGGACAATCTTACTTAATAATAATGATTAAAAAATACAGGTACTGATTAACAATTCAATGAAAATAAATTTACAAATATTAAGGACGTATTGAATACGATCTGTGTCCGATTAAAAAAAAAGTATATAAAATTAAAATCTCAGAAATATATATGGTCTCTGAACGTCCAAATACGATTAATAAAATAAAACTTTGATCAAATGTATATTGGACAAAGATATTGGATGAGTGTATACCAAGGGTGGTATTCTACTCATACAATATCTTTGTCCAATTTCTTTGTCAAATCTTTGATCAAAGTTCTTTGACGTAGGCCCATTCCACTCATCCAATATCTTTGTCCAAGTTTAATTTTTTTCATGCGTAGCCATATTGATTTAAATGTCATCAGAATCTTTGACCAAATGTCGGGGTCCCATCCAAGTTGGATGAAATCATCCAATTTCTTTGATCAAATGTATATTGGACAAAGATATTGGATGAGTGAAATACCTCCCTTAGGTCGAATTATACTTTTGCAACAATATTTTATGCTATGTAAATGATATGAGTAATGAATTTAAGGATGATTCACAGTAGGCCGTTCCGTGTCCGGGGCGGCCCATTTTCTTCTGGAGAAATACGCCGGCCGTTGCGAACGGTCTACTGTGAATCATCCTTTAGTTTTATATTTTAAATAAAGTAGAATGTAAACCTTGTGGAAATATCTGTTTCAGGCTTTTTATTATCCTCGGCTCGACAGCCCGCCCTCGGGTTGAGACTTGAGAGGCAGCTCCCGGCCGCGCGGGTAACGGCACGCAGCCAGGAACCCCTCCAGCGTCAGCTCACCACAGCCCAACGCCGCCAACTCCCTATATAGGGGAGCGTTCCTGAAGTCTTGTAAAAATGCTCCTTATCATCAGTGTGGTGCGTGCCAAGGGCGACCTGCGCCACGTGCGCAGATGAACTCAGGAGAATATGAGATCTTCAACTACTCCAGCTTTCTACATTCCCGCACCAGTCCTTTCAAAAACGCATCAGTCACGCTTTCGGTAGTGTCAGTACCAAATATAGCAAAGACCGCGCAAGAATATCGCGCGCTTCAATTTGCCAAGTCAACTAAAGGCTTGGACCCACTCCTCGCTGTCAGTGAACGAGTCTCAGGTTTTCTCGTCCAACTGGGATAAGATTGAGGAGTAATTTTCAACATTATATATTTTGCTCAATGAACTCTTCTTTAGTCGATTATCGCCTATGTTATTCACTTCTTTGATCAGAGTGCTCCAGTCCTTACAAAGAGATTTTAGTTTTAAAAATGCCTTGATTGTTAGACGAAACTTGTGAACAGGATCAATAGTTGTCAATATATCCAAGAACTGGCATTCGATGTTGTGATACTCCTTCAGACCGCATTCCTTGCACTGCAAACTACAACAGTTATCACAAGGCATCATGTTAAGAGTCATTTTTTGATTATAATGACATGAGGTAATGGACTTATTGGATAGGATATGAGTTATGAATGCTGTTTCTATAACCACCACTGAAACAATTTGTATATGCTTAGCAGCAACTGCTATCATTTTATCAGAATCAGAAACTATTTCCACATCAACAGACAGACGGGGTATATCCGGATGTTTTTCACATTGAACTTGAAATATTCTTGAGCAAAATTGGACATCGACATATTGTTCTTATGATTTTCTTTCCACGCAGATTCCATACACTGCTCATATCTTTTAGTTTGTTAGCCAGTTCCCCTGTGTAGCCTAGTTAGTTTGTGGCAAGTCTCAATGTACGGACCCGGTTATGTCCTAAAACTGCGACCAAGACCACCGGGGGATGGGCAGCAGCATCCCTGGAGTGCGGTGGAGATACTGCGATCGCCAATCCGCATGCCAAGCGTGGCGATTATGGCATTTACCCCCCATGAAATTCGGGGAGCGCTATGTCCAGCAGTGGACGTCCTTCGGCTGATGTGGTGAAAGTCTCAATGTCTTTCAGACATGCGGTATAAGTGTTGAGTCGTGGCTGAGGCCCGTGTCTTCAGAGAAAAATGAGAAGAGCCGTGTGAGTTTGGTATGGCGTCTATTTTGAAAGTGAAATTTAATAAATTACTTCACAATACATCTTGACTAATAACAGCGCCCCCTATTAGTTGTACAAGAGCCTATTAACAAGTAGACTATTTAACTTACTAGCCACATAGATGGCGCTGTTCAGCAAGTGAACAATAAGCATTGAACTAAAACAATTATGCCGAATGGTTTCCATTAGCATGTAACATTTCTAAGGACCCCTTAGGGGCACACAGTAAAGCCTTATTTAACATTTCAATCGCCGATCGGTATTTCTGCTCCGGTTAAATTCATTGACTCGATTATTATATTCAGAAGATAAGTCGTAATTCTTCACAAGTGCAGATGAGGATATTCATACTCAGTGCCTCAATCTTCTAATACAGCTCACCAGTCTAGGGAATTGATAGCTTTATAAATGTCGTCTAAGAGACCTTTCCGGCGCAGCACATCGTTGTACATAGGACATAGGATTATTGCATCTCGTTTTGGCCTTGTTGAATTTGTTTCCAAATACGAATATAAGGTCGGGGAGGAAATTGTACAGTGAAACAATACGGTTGTTACTTCAAAAAGAAACTATCGTTATACTAAACTGCAAGTAAGACTCAGTGATTTTTAAATATTTTGTAACAATATATAATAATTCATACTTGGTAAGATTCAGTGATTTTAAAAATATTTTGTATCAATATTCGTTTCAATCCAGCCAAATATATAGTAAGCCGCTTCAATTTGCCAAGTCAAATAAAGACTTCGCACTATTCCTCGCTAGAAGTAAACGAGTCTTAGGTTTTTTTTTCATCTGGGACATATCTAAAAGCAGCAAATGTACTTTCTTTCTTTCACGCGGGCCCTCTTACAGACTTATAAGTTTCAGTATTTTACCTATATACGGTCAAAATTAAATCTGACACTCAATGATTCACATCTGGTTAGACTCTAATTTCAAAGTATCTTGGTTTCAATCCAGCCACATATATTTAGCCGCTTCAATTTGCCAAGTCAACAAAAGGCTTGGAACCATTGATTGCTATAAGTAAACGAGCCTTAGGTTTTTCGTTCATCTGGGACATATCTAAAAGCAGCAAATGTACTTTCTTTCTTTCACGCCGGCCCTCTTACAAACTTGTCAGGTTCTGTATGGCTGCTTTAGTGAAAATCAAATCAGGCACTCTTAACGATTCACATTCCTCTAAACTTAGTGAATTCAAAGTTTCCTTTATTACCCAACAAAATATGTCTTCGGGTCGGCTTTTAACACTAAACTTACGTTAATTACTAAATAATAGTATTCTTATTTCTTATCTCAATTTGATAATATCTAAAAAACTGTGGAACACAGATATCTTCTACTATTCTAATAACAAAGTCACGCTGTATTAAAACCATTCCTCACTATAGTTGAACGAGGCTTATGTTTTTCTTTCAACTAGGACGTATCTAAAAGCAGCAAATGTACTTTCTTTCTTTCACGCGAGCCCTCTTACAGACTTGTAAGCTTCAGTATGTTAATATGGTCAAATTTAAATCTGGTACTTGCAATGTGTCACATCTGGTTAGAGTCTGATTTCAAAGTATCTTGGTTTCAATCCAGCCAAATATAGTTAGCTGCTTCAATTTGCCAAGTCAACAAAGGCTTAAAACCATTCCTCGCTATAGGTGAACGAGGCATATGTTTCTTTTCAACTGGGACGTATCTGAAAGCAGCGAATGTACTTTCTTTCTTTCACGCGAGCCCTCTTACAGGCTTGTGAGTTTCAGTATGTTACCTATGGTCAAAATTAAATCTCACACTCTCAATGATTCACATCTGGTTAGACTCTGATTTCAAAGTCTCTTGGTTTCATTCTAGCCAAATATAGTTAGCCGCTTCAATTTGCTAAGTCAACTTAAGGCTTGGAACCATTCATCGCTATAAGTAAACGAGTCTAAGGCTTTTCTTTCATTTTAGAAATATCTAAAAGCAGCAAATGTACTTTCTTTCTTTCACGCCGGCCCTCTTACAAACTTGTCAGGTTCTGTATGTTAGCTTTAGTGAAAATCAAATCAGGCACTCTTAACGATTCACATTCCTCTAAACTTAGTGAATTCAAAGTTTCTTTTATTAACCAACAAAATATGACTTTGAGTCGGCTTTTAACATTAAACCTACGTTAGTTACTAAATCTGTCACTCTCAATGATTCAAATCTGGTAAAACTCTGATTTCAAAGTCTCTTGGATTCAATCCAGCCAAATATACTTAGCCGCTTCAATTTGCCAAGTCAACTTAAGGCTTGCAACCATTGATTGCTATAAGTAAACGAGTCTTAGGTTTTTCTTTCATCTGGGACATATATTAAAGCAGCAAATGTACTTTCTTTCTTTCAGGACGGCCCTCTTACAAAATTGTCAGGTTCTGTATGTTAGCTTTACTGAAAATCAAATCAGGCACTCTTAACGATTCACATTCCTCTAACCTTAGTGAATTCAAAGTTTCCTTTATTAACCACCTAAATATGTCTTTGAGTCGGCTTTTAACATTAAACCTACGTTAATTACTAAATCTGACACTCTCAATGATTCACATCTGGTTAGACTCTGATTTCAAAGTCTCTTGGTTTCAATCCAGCCAAATATACTTAGCCGCTTCAATTTCCCAAGTCAACTTAAGGCTTGGAACCATTGATTGCTATAAGTAAACGAGTCTTAGGTTTTTCTTTCATCTGGGACATATCTAAAAGCAGCAAATGTACTTTCTTTCTTTCACGCCGGCCCTCTTACAAACTTGTCAGGTTCTGTATGTTAGCTTTAGTGAAAATCAAATCAGGCACTCTTAACGATTCACATTCCTCTAAACTTAGTGAATTCAAAGTTTCCTTTATTAACCAACAAAATATGTCTTCGGGTCGGCTTTTAACACTAAACTTACGTTAATTACTAAATAATAGTATTCTTATTTCTTATCTCAATTTGATAATATCTAAGAAACTGTGAAACACAGATATCTTCTACTATTCTAATAACAAAGTCAAACTGTATTAAAACCATTCCTTACTATAGTTGAACGAGGCTTATGTTTTTCTTTCAACTAGGACGTATCTAAAAGCAGCAAATGTACTTTCTTTCTTTCACGCGAGCCCTCTTACAGACTTGTAAGGTTCAGTATGCTAATATGGCCAAATTTAAATCTGGCACTTGCAATGTTTCACATCTGGTTAGAGTCTGATTTCAAAGTATCTTGGTTTTAATCCAGCCAAATATAGTTAGCCGCTTCAATTTGCTAAGTCAACAAAAGGCTTAAAACCATTCCTCACTATAGGTGAACGAGGCTTATGTTTCTTTTTCAACTGGGACGTATCTAAAAGCAGCAAATGTACTTTCTTTCTTTCACGCGAGCCCTCTTAAAGACTTGTAAGCTTCAGAATGTTAATATTATCAAATTTAAATTTGGTACTTGCAATGTTTCACATCTGGATAAAGTCTGATTTCAAAGTAGCTTGGTTTTAATCCAGCCAAATATAGTTAGCTGCTTCAATTTGCCAAGTCAACAAAGGCTTAAAACCATTCCTCGCTATAGGTGAACGAGGCTTATGTTTCTTTGGGACGTATCTGAAAGCAGCGAATGTACTTTCTTTCTTTCACGCGAGCCCTCTTACAGACTTGTAAGTTTCAGTATGTTACCTACGGTCAAAATTAAATCTGACACTCAATGATTCACATCTGGTTAGACTCTAATTTCAAAGTATCTTGGTTTCAATCCAGCCAAATATACTTAGCCGCTTCAATTTGCCAAGTCAACTTAGCGCTTGGAACCATTGATCGCTATAAGTAAACGAGTCTTAGGTTTTTCTTTCATCTGGGACATATCTAAAAGCAGCAAATGTACTTTCTTTCTTTCACGCCGGCCCTCTTACAAACTTGTCAGGTCCTGTATGTTAGCTTTAGTCAAAATCAAATCAGGTACTCTTAACGATTCACATTCCTCTAAACTTAGTGAATTCGAAGTTTCCTTTATAAACCAACAAAATATGTCTTTGAGTCGGCTTTTAACATTAAACCTACGTTAGTTACTAAATCTGTCACTCTCAATGATTCAAATCTGGTAAAACTCTGATTTCAAAGTCTCTTGGATTCAATCCAGCCAAATATACTTAGCCGCTTCAATTTGCCAAGTCAACTTAAGGCTTGCAACCATTGATTGCTATAAGTAAACGAGTCTTAGGTTTTTCTTTCATCTGGGACATATCCTAAAGCAGCAAATGTACTTTCTTTCTTTCAGGACGGCCCTCTTACAAACTTGTCAGGTTCTGTATGTTAGCTTTACTGAAAATCAAATCAGGCACTCTTAACGATTCACATTCCTCTAAACTTAGTGAATTCAAAGTTTCCTTTATTAACCAACAAAATATGTCTTCGAGTCGGCTTTTAACATTAAACCTACGTTAATTACTAAATAATATTTTTCTCATTTTTTATCTCAATATGATAATATCTAAGAAAGTGTAGAAATCAGATATCTTATACAATTCTAATAACGAAGTCACACTCTAGTATTCTTCGCTATAAGTGAACGAGTCTTAGGTTTTCCATACAACTGGGACATATCTAAAAGCAGCAAATGTACTTTCTTTCTTTCACGCGAAGCCCTCTTACAGACTTGTAAGTTTAAGTATGTTACCTACGGTCAAAATTAAATCTGACACTCTCAATGATTCATATCTGGTTAGACTCTGATTTCAAAGTATCTTGGTTTCAATCCAGCCAAATATACTTAGCCGCTTCAATTTTCCAAGTCAACTTAAGACTTGGAACCATTGATTGCTATAAGTAAACGAGTCTTAGGTTTTTCTTTCATCTGGAACATATCTAAAAGCAGCGAATGTACTTTCTTTCGTTCACGCCGGCCCTCTTACAGACTTGTAAGCGTCAGTATGTTACCTATGGTCAAAATTAAATCTGAGACTCTCAATGATTTACATCTGGTTAGACTCTGATTTTAAAGTATCTTGGTTTCAATCCAGCCAAATATAGTTAGCTGCTTCAATTTGCCAAGTCAAAAAAGGCTTAAAACTATTCCTCGCTATAAGTAAACGAGTCCTAGGCTTTTCTTTCATTTTAAACATATCTAAAAGCAGCAAATGTACTTTCTTTCTTTCACGCCGGCCCTCTTACAAACTTGTCAGGTCCTGTATGTTAGCTTTAGTCAAAATCAAATCAGGTACTCTTAACGATTCACATTCCTCTAAACTTAGTGAATTCGAAGTTTCCTTTATAAACCAACAAAATATGTCTTTGAGTCGGCTTTTAAAATTAAACCTACGATAGTTACTAAATCTGACACTCTCAATAATTCAAATCTGGTAAGACTCTGATTTCAACGTATCTTGGTTTCAATCCAGCCAAATATAGTTAGCTGCTTCAATTTGCCAAGTCAACAAAGGCTTAAAACCATTCCTCGCTATAGGTGAACGAGGCTTATGTTTCTTTTTCAACTGGGACGTATCTGAAAGCAGCGAATGTACTTTCTTTCTTTCACGCGAGCCCTCTTACAGGCTTGTAAGTTTCAGTATGTTACCTATGGTCAAAATTAAATCTGACACTCTCAATGATTCACATCTGGTTAGACTCTGATTTCAAAGTCTCTTGGTTTCATTCTAGCCAAATATACTTAGCCGCTTCAATTTGCCAAGTTAACTTAGCGCTTGGAACCATTGATCGCTATAAGTAAACGAGTCTTAGGTTTTTCTTTCATCTGGGACATATCTAAAAGCAGCAAATGTACTTTCTTTCTTTCACGCCGGCCCTCTTACAAACTTGTCAGGTCCTGTATGTTAGCTTTAGTCAAAATCAAATCAGGTACTCTTAACGATTCACATTCCTCTAAACTTAGTGAATTCGAAGTTTCCTTTATAAACCAACAAAATATGTCTTTGAGTCGGCTTTTAACATTAAACCTACGTTAGTTACTAAATCTGATACTCTCAATAATTCAAATCTGGTAAGACTCTGATTTCAACGTATCTTGGTTTCAATCCAGCCAAATATAGTTAGCTGCTTCAATTTGCCAAGTCAACTTAAGGCTTGCAACCATTGATTGCTATAAGTAAACGAGTCTTAGGTTTTTCTTTCATCTGGGACATATCCTAAAGCAGCAAATGTACTTTCTTTCTTTCAGGACGGCCCTCTTACAAACTTGTCAGGTTCTGTATGTTAGCTTTACTGAAAATCAAATCAGGCACTCTTAACGATTCACATTCCTCTAAACTTAGTGAATTCAAAGTTTCCTTTATTAACCAACAAAATATATCTTCGAGTCGGCTTTTAACATTAAACCTACGTTAATTACTAAATAATATTTTTCTCATTTTTTATCTCAATATGATAATATCTAAGAAAGTGTAGAAATCAGATATCTTATACAATTCTAATAACGAAGTCACACTCTAGTATTCTTCGCTATAAGTGAACGAGTCTTAGGTTTTCCATACAACTGGGACATATCTAAAAGCAGCAAATGTACTTTCTTTCTTTCACGCGAAGCCCTCTTACAGACTTGTAAGTTTAAGTATGTTACCTACGGTCAAAATTAAATCTGACACTCTCAATGATTCATATCTGGTTAGACTCTGATTTCAAAGTATCTTGGTTTCAATCCAGCCAAATATACTTAGCCGCTTCAATTTTCCAAGTCAACTTAAGGCTTGGAACCATTGATTGCTATAAGTAAACGAGTCTTAGGTTTTTCTTTCATCTGGAACATATCTAAAAGCAGCGAATGTACTTTCTTTCGTTCACGCCGGCCCTCTTACAGACTTGTAAGCGTCAGTATGTTACCTATGGTCAAAATTAAATCTGACACTCTCAATGATTTACATCTGGTTAGACTCTGATTTTAAAGTATCTTGGTTTCAATCCAGCCAAATATAGTTAGCTGCTTCAATTTGCCAAGTCAAAAAAGGCTTAAAACTATTCCTCGCTATAAGTAAACGAGTCCTAGGCTTTTCTTTCATTTTAAACATATCTAAAAGCAGCAAATGTACTTTCTTTCTTTCACGCCGGCCCTCTTACAAACTTGTCAGGTCCTGTATGTTAGCTTTAGTCTAAATCAAAACAGGTACTCTTAACGATTCACATTCCTCTAAACTTAGTGAATTCGAAGTTTCCTTTATAAACCAACAAAATATGTCTTTGAGTCGGCTTTTATCATTAAACCTACGTTAATTACTAAATCTGACACTCTCAATGATTCAAATCTGGTAAGACTCTGATTTCAAAGTCTCTTGGATTCAATCCAGCTAAATATACTTAGCCGCTTCAATTTGCCAAGTCAACTTAAGGCCTGCAACCATTGATTGCTATAAGTAAACGAGTCTTAGGTTTTTCTTTCATCTGGGACATATCTTAAAGCAGCAAATGTACTTTCTTTCTTTCACGCCGGCCCTCTTACAAACTTGTCAGGTTCTGTATGTTAGCTTTAGTGAAAATCAAATCAGGCACTCTTAACGATTCACATTCCTCTAAACTTAGTGAATTCAAAGTTTTCTTTCTTAACCAACAAAATATGTCTTCGGGTCGGCTTTGAACACTAAACCTACGTTAATTACTAAATAATAGTATTCTTATTTCTTATCTTAATTTGATAATATCTAAGAAACTGTGGAACACAGATATCTTCTACTATTCTAATAACAAAGTCACACTGTATGAAATCCATTCCTCACTATAGTTGAACGAGGCTTATGTTTTTCTTTCAACTAGGACGTATCTAAAAGCAGCAAATGTACTTTCTTTCGTTCACGCCGGCCCTCTTACAGACTTGTAAGCTTCAGTATGTTAATACGGTCAAATTTAAATCTGGCACTTGCAATGTTTCACATCTGGTTAGAGTCTGATTTGAAAGTATCTTGGTTTCAATCCAGCCAAATATAGTTAGCTGCTTCAATTTGCCAAGTCAACAAAGGCTTAAAACCATTCCTCGCTATAGGTGAACGAGGCATATGTTTCTTTTTCAACTGGGACGTATCTGAAAGCAGCGAATGTACTTTCTTTCTTTCACGCGAGCCCTCTTACAGGCTTGTGAGTTTCAGTATGTTACCTATGGTCAAAATTAAATCTCACACTCTCAATGATTCACATCTGGTTAGACTCTGATTTCAAAGTCTCTTGGTTTCAATCTAGCCAAATATAGTTAGCCGCTTCAATTTGCTAAGTCAACTTAAGGCTTGGAACCATTCATCGCTATAAGTAAACGAGTCTTAGGCTTTTCTTTCATTTTAGACATATCTAAAAGCAGCAAATGTACTTTCTTTCTTTCACGCCGGCCCTCTTACAAACTTGTCAGGTCATGTATGTTAGCTTTAGTCAAAATCAAATCAGGTACTCTTAACGATTCACATTCCTCTAAACTTAGTGAATTCGAAGTTTCCTTTATAAACCAACAAAATATGTCTTTGAGTCGGCTTTTAAAATTAAACCTACGTTAGTTACTAAATCTGACACTCTCAATAATTCAAATCTGGTAAGACTCTGATTTCAACGTATCTTGGTTTCAATCCAGCCAAATATAGTTAGCTGCTTCAATTTGCCAAGTCAACAAAGGCTTAAAACCATTCCTCGCTATAGGTGAACGAGGCTTATGTTTCTTTTTCAACTGGGACGTATCTGAAAGCAGCGAATGTACTTTCTTTCTTTCACGCGAGCCCTCTTACAGGCTTGTAAGTTTCAGTATGTTACCTATGGTCAAAATTAAATCTGACACTCTCAATGATTCACATCTGGTTAGACTCTGATTTCAAAGTCTCTTGGTTTCATTCTAGCCAAATATACTTAGCCGCTTCAATTTGCCAAGTCAACTTAGCGCTTGGAACCATTGATCGCTATAAGTAAACGAGTCTTAGGTTTTTCTTTCATCTGGGACATATCTAAAAGCAGCAAATGTACTTTCTTTCTTTCACGCCGGCCCTCTTACAAACTTGTCAGGTCCTGTATGTTAGCTTTAGTCAAAATCAAATCAGGTACTCTTAACGATTCACATTCCTCTAAACTTAGTGAATTCGAAGTTTCCTTTATAAACCAACAAAATATGTCTTTGAGTCGGCTTTTAAAATTAAACCTACGATAGTTACTAAATCTGACACTCTCAATAATTCAAATCTGGTAAGACTCTGATTTCAACGTATCTTGGTTTCAATCCAGCCAAATATAGTTAGCTGCTTCAATTTGCCAAGTCAACAAAGGCTTAAAACCATTCCTCGCTATAGGTGAACGAGGCTTATGTTTCTTTTTCAACTGGGACGTATCTGAAAGCAGCGAATGTACTTTCTTTCTTTCACGCGAGCCCTCTTACAGGCTTGTAAGTTTCAGTATGTTACCTATGGTCAAAATTAAATCTGACACTCTCAATGATTCACATCTGGTTAGACTCTGATTTCAAAGTCTCTTGGTTTCATTCTAGCCAAATATACTTAGCCGCTTCAATTTGCCAAGTTAACTTAGCGCTTGGAACCATTGATCGCTATAAGTAAACGAGTCTTAGGTTTTTCTTTCATCTGGGACATATCTAAAAGCAGCAAATGTACTTTCTTTCTTTCACGCCGGCCCTCTTACAAACTTGTCAGGTCCTGTATGTTAGCTTTAGTCAAAATCAAATCAGGTACTCTTAACGATTCACATTCCTCTAAACTTAGTGAATTCGAAGTTTCCTTTATAAACCAACAAAATATGTCTTTGAGTCGGCTTTTAACATTAAACCTACGTTAGTTACTAAATCTGATACTCTCAATAATTCAAATCTGGTAAGACTCTGATTTCAACGTATCTTGGTTTCAATCCAGCCAAATATAGTTAGCTGCTTCAATTTGCCAAGTCAACTTAAGGCTTGCAACCATTGATTGCTATAAGTAAACGAGTCTTAGGTTTTTCTTTCATCTGGGACATATCCTAAAGCAGCAAATGTACTTTCTTTCTTTCAGGACGGCCCTCTTACAAACTTGTCAGGTTCTGTATGTTAGCTTTACTGAAAATCAAATCAGGCACTCTTAACGATTCACATTCCTCTAAACTTAGTGAATTCAAAGTTTCCTTTATTAACCAACAAAATATATCTTCGAGTCGGCTTTTAACATTAAACCTACGTTAATTACTAAATAATATTTTTCTCATTTTTTATCTCAATATGATAATATCTAAGAAAGTGTAGAAATCAGATATCTTATACAATTCTAATAACGAAGTCACACTCTAGTATTCTTCGCTATAAGTGAACGAGTCTTAGGTTTTCCATACAACTGGGACATATCTAAAAGCAGCAAATGTACTTTCTTTCTTTCACGCGAAGCCCTCTTACAGACTTGTAAGTTTAAGTATGTTACCTACGGTCAAAATTAAATCTGACACTCTCAATGATTCATATCTGGTTAGACTCTGATTTCAAAGTATCTTGGTTTCAATCCAGCCAAATATACTTAGCCGCTTCAATTTTCCAAGTCAACTTAAGGCTTGGAACCATTGATTGCTATAAGTAAACGAGTCTTAGGTTTTTCTTTCATCTGGAACATATCTAAAAGCAGCGAATGTACTTTCTTTCGTTCACGCCGGCCCTCTTACAGACTTGTAAGCGTCAGTATGTTACCTATGGTCAAAATTAAATCTGACACTCTCAATGATTTACATCTGGTTAGACTCTGATTTTAAAGTATCTTGGTTTCAATCCAGCCAAATATAGTTAGCTGCTTCAATTTGCCAAGTCAAAAAAGGCTTAAAACTATTCCTCGCTATAAGTAAACGAGTCCTAGGCTTTTCTTTCATTTTAAACATATCTAAAAGCAGCAAATGTACTTTCTTTCTTTCACGCCGGCCCTCTTACAAACTTGTCAGGTCCTGTATGTTAGCTTTAGTCTAAATCAAAACAGGTACTCTTAACGATTCACATTCCTCTAAACTTAGTGAATTCGAAGTTTCCTTTATAAACCAACAAAATATGTCTTTGAGTCGGCTTTTATCATTAAACCTACGTTAATTACTAAATCTGACACTCTCAATGATTCAAATCTGGTAAGACTCTGATTTCAAAGTCTCTTGGATTCAATCCAGCTAAATATACTTAGCCGCTTCAATTTGCCAAGTCAACTTAAGGCCTGCAACCATTGATTGCTATAAGTAAACGAGTCTTAGGTTTTTCTTTCATCTGGGACATATCTTAAAGCAGCAAATGTACTTTCTTTCTTTCACGCCGGCCCTCTTACAAACTTGTCAGGTTCTGTATGTTAGCTTTAGTGAAAATCAAATCAGGCACTCTTAACGATTCACATTCCTCTAAACTTAGTGAATTCAAAGTTTTCTTTCTTAACCAACAAAATATGTCTTCGGGTCGGCTTTGAACACTAAACCTACGTTAATTACTAAATAATAGTATTCTTATTTCTTATCTTAATTTGATAATATCTAAGAAACTGTGGAACACAGATATCTTCTACTATTCTAATAACAAAGTCACACTGTATGAAATCCATTCCTCACTATAGTTGAACGAGGCTTATGTTTTTCTTTCAACTAGGACGTATCTAAAAGCAGCAAATGTACTTTCTTTCGTTCACGCCGGCCCTCTTACAGACTTGTAAGCTTCAGTATGTTAATACGGTCAAATTTAAATCTGGCACTTGCAATGTTTCACATCTGGTTAGAGTCTGATTTGAAAGTATCTTGGTTTCAATCCAGCCAAATATAGTTAGCTGCTTCAATTTGCCAAGTCAACAAAGGCTTAAAACCATTCCTCGCTATAGGTGAACGAGGCATATGTTTCTTTTTCAACTGGGACGTATCTGAAAGCAGCGAATGTACTTTCTTTCTTTCACGCGAGCCCTCTTACAGGCTTGTGAGTTTCAGTATGTTACCTATGGTCAAAATTAAATCTCACACTCTCAATGATTCACATCTGGTTAGACTCTGATTTCAAAGTCTCTTGGTTTCAATCTAGCCAAATATAGTTAGCCGCTTCAATTTGCTAAGTCAACTTAAGGCTTGGAACCATTCATCGCTATAAGTAAACGAGTCTTAGGCTTTTCTTTCATTTTAGACATATCTAAAAGCAGCAAATGTACTTTCTTTCTTTCACGCCGGCCCTCTTACAAACTTGTCAGGTCATGTATGTTAGCTTTAGTCAAAATCAAATCAGGTACTCTTAACGATTCACATTCCTCTAAACTTAGTGAATTCGAAGTTTCCTTTATAAACCAACAAAATATGTCTTTGAGTCGGCTTTTAAAATTAAACCTACGTTAGTTACTAAATCTGACACTCTCAATAATTCAAATCTGGTAAGACTCTGATTTCAACGTATCTTGGTTTCAATCCAGCCAAATATAGTTAGCTGCTTCAATTTGCCAAGTCAACAAAGGCTTAAAACCATTCCTCGCTATAGGTGAACGAGGCTTATGTTTCTTTTTCAACTGGGACGTATCTGAAAGCAGCGAATGTACTTTCTTTCTTTCACGCGAGCCCTCTTACAGGCTTGTAAGTTTCAGTATGTTACCTATGGTCAAAATTAAATCTGACACTCTCAATGATTCACATCTGGTTAGACTCTGATTTCAAAGTCTCTTGGTTTCATTCTAGCCAAATATACTTAGCCGCTTCAATTTGCCAAGTCAACTTAGCGCTTGGAACCATTGATCGCTATAAGTAAACGAGTCTTAGGTTTTTCTTTCATCTGGGACATATCTAAAAGCAGCAAATGTACTTTCTTTCTTTCACGCCGGCCCTCTTACAAACTTGTCAGGTCCTGTATGTTAGCTTTAGTCAAAATCAAATCAGGTACTCTTAACGATTCACATTCCTCTAAACTTAGTGAATTCGAAGTTTCCTTTATAAACCAACAAAATATGTCTTTGAGTCGGCTTTTAAAATTAAACCTACGATAGTTACTAAATCTGACACTCTCAATAATTCAAATCTGGTAAGACTCTGATTTCAACGTATCTTGGTTTCAATCCAGCCAAATATAGTTAGCTGCTTCAATTTGCCAAGTCAACAAAGGCTTAAAACCATTCCTCGCTATAGGTGAACGAGGCTTATGTTTCTTTTTCAACTGGGACGTATCTGAAAGCAGCGAATGTACTTTCTTTCTTTCACGCGAGCCCTCTTACAGGCTTGTAAGTTTCAGTATGTTACCTATGGTCAAAATTAAATCTGACACTCTCAATGATTCACATCTGGTTAGACTCTGATTTCAAAGTCTCTTGGTTTCATTCTAGCCAAATATACTTAGCCGCTTCAATTTGCCAAGTTAACTTAGCGCTTGGAACCATTGATCGCTATAAGTAAACGAGTCTTAGGTTTTTCTTTCATCTGGGACATATCTAAAAGCAGCAAATGTACTTTCTTTCTTTCACGCCGGCCCTCTTACAAACTTGTCAGGTCCTGTATGTTAGCTTTAGTCAAAATCAAATCAGGTACTCTTAACGATTCACATTCCTCTAAACTTAGTGAATTCGAAGTTTCCTTTATAAACCAACAAAATATGTCTTTGAGTCGGCTTTTAACATTAAACCTACGTTAGTTACTAAATCTGATACTCTCAATAATTCAAATCTGGTAAGACTCTGATTTCAACGTATCTTGGTTTCAATCCAGCCAAATATAGTTAGCTGCTTCAATTTGCCAAGTCAACTTAAGGCTTGCAACCATTGATTGCTATAAGTAAACGAGTCTTAGGTTTTTCTTTCATCTGGGACATATCCTAAAGCAGCAAATGTACTTTCTTTCTTTCAGGACGGCCCTCTTACAAACTTGTCAGGTTCTGTATGTTAGCTTTACTGAAAATCAAATCAGGCACTCTTAACGATTCACATTCCTCTAAACTTAGTGAATTCAAAGTTTCCTTTATTAACCAACAAAATATATCTTCGAGTCGGCTTTTAACATTAAACCTACGTTAATTACTAAATAATATTTTTCTCATTTTTTATCTCAATATGATAATATCTAAGAAAGTGTAGAAATCAGATATCTTATACAATTCTAATAACGAAGTCACACTGTAGTATTCTTCGCTATAAGTGAACGAGTCTTAGGTTTTCCATACAACTGGGACATATCTAAAAGCAGCAAATGTACTTTCTTTCTTTCACGCGAAGCCCTCTTACAGGCTTGTAAGTTTAAGTATGTTACCTACGGTCAAAATTAAATCTGACACTCTCAATGATTTACATCTGGTTAGACTCTGATTTCAAAGTATCTTGGTTTCAATCCAGCCAAATATACTTAGCCGCTTCAATTTGCCAAGTCAACTTAAGGCTTGCAACCATTGATTGCTATAAGTAAACGAGTCTTAGGTTTTTCTAACATCTGGAACATATCTAAAAGCAGCGAATGTACTTTCTTTCGTTCACGCCGGCCCTCTTACAGACTTGTAAGCTTCAGTATGTTACTTATGGTCAAAATTAAATCTGACACTCTCAATGATTTACACCTGGTTAGACTCTGATTTCAAAGTATCTTGGTTTCAATCCAGCCAAATATACTTAGCCGCTTCAATTTTCCAAGTCAACTTAAGGCTTGGAACCATTGATTGCTCTAAGTAAACGAGTCTTAGGTTTTTATTTCATCTGGAACATATCTAAAAGCAGCGAATGTACTTTCTTTCGTTCACGCCGGCCCTCTTACAGACTTGTAAGCTTCAGTATGTTACCTATGGTCAAAATTAAATCTGACACTCTCAATGATTTACATCTGGTTAGACTCTGATTTCAAAGTATCTTGGTTTCAATCCAGCCAAATATAGTTAGCTGCTTCAATTTGCCAAGTCAACAAAGGCTTAAAACCATTCCTCGCTATAGGTGAACGAGGCTTATGTTTCTTTTTCAACTGGGACGTATCTGAAAGCAGCGAATGTACTTTCTTTCTTTCACGCGAGCCCTCTTACAGGCTTGTGAGTTTCAGTATGTTACCTATGGTCAAAATTAAATCTGACACTCTCAGTGATTCACATCTGGTTAGACTCTGATTTCAAAGTCTCTTGGTTTCATTCTAGCTAAATATAGTTAGCCGCTTCAATTTGCTAAGTCAACTTAAGGCTTGGAACCATTCATCGCTATAAGTGAACGAGTCTTAGGCTTTTCTTTCATTTTAAACATATCTAAAAGCAGCAAATGTACTTTCTTTCTTTCACGCCGGCCCTCTTACAAACTTGTCAGGTCCTGTATGTTAGCTTTAGTCTAAATCAAAACAGGTACTCTTAACGATTCACATTCCTCTAAACTTAGTGAATTCGAAGTTTCCTTTATAAACTAACAAAATATGTCTTTGAGTCGGCTTTTAACATTAAACCTACGTTAGTTACTAAATCTGACACTCTCAATAATTCAAATCTGGTAAGACTCTGATTTCAACGTATCTTGGTTTCAATCCAGCCAAATATAGTTAGCTTCTTCAAACATATCTATATATATTTAAACATATCTAAAAGCAGCAAATGTACTTTCTTTCTTTCACGCCGGCCCTCTTACAAACTTGTCAGGTCCTGTATGTTAGCTTTAGTCAAAATCAAATCAGGCACTCTTAACGATTCTTATTCCTCTAAACTTAGTAAATTCGAATTTTCCTTTATAAACCAACAAAATATGTCTTTGAGTCGGCTTTTAACATTAAACCTACGTTAGTTACTAAATCTGACACTCTCAATGATTCAAATCTGGTAAGACTCTGATTTCAAAGTCTCTTGGATTCAATCCAGCCAAATATACTTAGCCGCTTCAATTTGCCAAGTCAACTTAAGGCTTGCAACCATTGATTGCTATAAGTAAACGAGTCTTAGCTTTTTCTTTCATCTGGGACATATCTTAAAGCAGCAAATGTACTTTCTTTCTTTCAGGACGGCCCTCTTACAAACTTGTCAGGTTCTGTATGTTAGCTTTACTGAAAAACAAATCAGGCACTCTTACCGGTTCACATTCCTCTAAACTTAGTGAATTAAAAGTTTTCTTTCTTAACCAACAAAATATGTCTTCGGATCGGCTTTGAACACTAATCCTACGTTAATTATTAAATAATAGTATTCTTATTTCTTCTCTCAATTTGATAATATCTAAGAAACTGTGGAACACAGATATCTTCTACTATTCTAATAACAAAGTCACAGTGTATGAAATCCATTCCTCACTATAGTTGAACGAGGCTTATGTTTTTCTTTCAACTAGGACGTATCTAAAAGCAGCTAATGTACTTTCTTTCGTTCACGCCGGCCCTCTTACAGACTTGTAAGCTTCAGTATGTTAATATGGTCAAATTTAAATCTGGCACTTGCGATGTGTCACATCTGGTTAGAGTCTGATTTCAAAGTATCTTGGTTTCAATCCAGCCAAATATAGTTAGCTGCTTCACTTTTCCAAGTCAACAAAGGCTTAAAACCATTCC
The DNA here is from genome assembly GCA_905163555.1 of Notocelia uddmanniana. Lineage (NCBI taxonomy): Eukaryota > Metazoa > Arthropoda > Insecta > Lepidoptera > Tortricidae > Notocelia > Notocelia uddmanniana. Next base: position 72,147,239 of record LR991052.1, read on the forward strand.
TCGCTATAGGTGACAAGGCTTATGTTTCTTTTTCAACTGGGACGTATCTGAAAGCAGCGAATGTACTTTCTTTCTTTCACGCGAGCCCTCTTACAGGCTTGTAAGTTTCAGTATGTTACCTATGGTCAAAATTAAATCTGACACTTTCAATGAATCACATCTGGTTAGACTCTGATTTCAAAGTCTCTTGGTTTCATTCTAGCCAAATATAGTTAGCCGCTTCAATTTGCTTAGTCAACTTAAGGCTTGGAACCATTCATCGCTATAAGTAAACGAGTCTTAGGCTTTTCTTTCATTTTAGACATATCTAAAAGCAGCAAATGTACTTTCTTTCTTTCACGCCGACCCTCTTACAAACTTGTCAGGTCATGTATGTTAGCTTTAGTCAAAATCAAATCAGGTACTCTTAACGATTCACATTCCTCTAAACTTAGTGAATTCGAAGTTTCCTTTATAAACCAACAAAATATGTCTTTGAGTCGGCTTTTCAAATTAAACCTACGTTAGTTACTAAATCTGACACTCTCAATAATTCAAATCTGGTAAGACTCTGATTTCAACGTATCTTGGTTTCAATCCAGCCAAATATAGTTAGCTGCTTCAATTTGCCAAGTCAACAAAGGCTTAAAACCATTCCTCGCTATAGGTGACAAGGCTTATGTTTCTTTTTCAACTGGGACGTATCTGAAAGCAGCGAATGTACTTTCTTTCTTTCACGCGAGCCCTCTTACAGGCTTGTAAGTTTCAGTATGTTACCTATGGTCAAAATTAAATCTGACACTTTCAATGAATCACATCTGGTTAGACTCTGATTTCAAAGTCTCTTGGTTTCATTCTAGCCAAATATAGTTAGCCGCTTCAATTTGCTTAGTCAACTTAAGGCTTGGAACCATTCATCGCTATAAGTAAACGAGTCTTAGGCTTTTCTTTCATTTTAGACATATCTAAAAGCAGCAAATGTACTTTCTTTCTTTCACGCCGGCCCTCTTACAAACTTGTCAGGTCATGTATGTTAGCTTTAGTCAAAATCAAATCAGGTACTCTTAACGATTCACATTCCTCTAAACTTAGTGAATTCGAAGTTTCCTTTATAAACCAACAAAATATGTCTTTGAGTCGGCTTTTAAAATTAAACCTACGTTAGTTACTAAATCTGACACTCTCAATAATTCAAATCTGGTAAGACTCTGATTTCAACGTATCTTGGTTTCAATCCAGCCAAATATAGTTAGCTGCTTCAATTTGCCAAGTCAACAAAGGCTTAAAACCATTCCTCGCTATAGGTGAACGAGGCTTATGTTTCTTTTTCAACTGGGACGTATCTGAAAGCAGCGAATGTACTTTCTTTCTTTCACGCGAGCCCTCTTACAGGCTTGTAAGTTTCAGTATGTTACCTATGGTCAAAATTAAATCTGACACTCTCAATGATTCACATCTGGTTAGACTCTGATTTCAAAGTCTCTTGGTTTCATTCTAGCCAAATATACTTAGCCGCTTCAATTTGCCAAGTCAACTTAGCGCTTGGAACCATTGATCGCTATAAGTAAACGAGTCTTAGGTTTTTCTTTCATCTGGGACATATCTAAAAGCAGCAAATGTACTTTCTTTCTTTCACGCCGGCCCTCTTACAAACTTGTCAGGTCCTGTATGTTAGCTTTAGTCAAAATCAAATCAGGTACTCTTAACGATTCACATTCCTCTAAACTTAGTGAATTCGAAGTTTCCTTTATAAACCAACAAAATATGTCTTTGAGTCGGCTTTTAAAATTAAACCTACGATAGTTACTAAATCTGACACTCTCAATAATTCAAATCTGGTAAGACTCTGATTTCAACGTATCTTGGTTTCAATCCAGCCAAATATAGTTAGCTGCTTCAATTTGCCAAGTCAACAAAGGCTTAAAACCATTCCTCGCTATAGGTGAACGAGGCTTATGTTTCTTTTTCAACTGGGACGTATCTGAAAGCAGCGAATGTACTTTCTTTCTTTCACGCGAGCCCTCTTACAGGCTTGTAAGTTTCAGTATGTTACCTATGGTCAAAATTAAATCTGACACTCTCAATGATTCACATCTGGTTAGACTCTGATTTCAAAGTCTCTTGGTTTCATTCTAGCCAAATATACTTAGCCGCTTCAATTTGCCAAGTTAACTTAGCGCTTGGAACCATTGATCGCTATAAGTAAACGAGTCTTAGGTTTTTCTTTCATCTGGGACATATCTAAAAGCAGCAAATGTACTTTCTTTCTTTCACGCCGGCCCTCTTACAAACTTGTCAGGTCCTGTATGTTAGCTTTAGTCAAAATCAAATCAGGTACTCTTAACGATTCACATTCCTCTAAACTTAGTGAATTCGAAGTTTCCTTTATAAACCAACAAAATATGTCTTTGAGTCGGCTTTTAACATTAAACCTACGTTAGTTACTAAATCTGATACTCTCAATAATTCAAATCTGGTAAGACTCTGATTTCAACGTATCTTGGTTTCAATCCAGCCAAATATAGTTAGCTGCTTCAATTTGCCAAGTCAACTTAAGGCTTGCAACCATTGATTGCTATAAGTAAACGAGTCTTAGGTTTTTCTTTCATCTGGGACATATCCTAAAGCAGCAAATGTACTTTCTTTCTTTCAGGACGGCCCTCTTACAAACTTGTCAGGTTCTGTATGTTAGCTTTACTGAAAATCAAATCAGGCACTCTTAACGATTCACATTCCTCTAAACTTAGTGAATTCAAAGTTTCCTTTATTAACCAACAAAATATATCTTCGAGTCGGCTTTTAACATTAAACCTACGTTAATTACTAAATAATATTTTTCTCATTTTTTATCTCAATATGATAATATCTAAGAAAGTGTAGAAATCAGATATCTTATACAATTCTAATAACGAAGTCACACTGTAGTATTCTTCGCTATAAGTGAACGAGTCTTAGGTTTTCCATACAACTGGGACATATCTAAAAGCAGCAAATGTACTTTCTTTCTTTCACGCGAAGCCCTCTTACAGGCTTGTAAGTTTAAGTATGTTACCTACGGTCAAAATTAAATCTGACACTCTCAATGATTTACATCTGGTTAGACTCTGATTTCAAAGTATCTTGGTTTCAATCCAGCCAAATATACTTAGCCGCTTCAATTTGCCAAGTCAACTTAAGGCTTGCAACCATTGATTGCTATAAGTAAACGAGTCTTAGGTTTTTCTAACATCTGGAACATATCTAAAAGCAGCGAATGTACTTTCTTTCGTTCACGCCGGCCCTCTTACAGACTTGTAAGCTTCAGTATGTTACTTATGGTCAAAATTAAATCTGACACTCTCAATGATTTACACCTGGTTAGACTCTGATTTCAAAGTATCTTGGTTTCAATCCAGCCAAATATACTTAGCCGCTTCAATTTTCCAAGTCAACTTAAGGCTTGGAACCATTGATTGCTCTAAGTAAACGAGTCTTAGGTTTTTATTTCATCTGGAACATATCTAAAAGCAGCGAATGTACTTTCTTTCGTTCACGCCGGCCCTCTTACAGACTTGTAAGCTTCAGTATGTTACCTATGGTCAAAATTAAATCTGACACTCTCAATGATTTACATCTGGTTAGACTCTGATTTCAAAGTATCTTGGTTTCAATCCAGCCAAATATAGTTAGCTGCTTCAATTTGCCAAGTCAACAAAGGCTTAAAACCATTCCTCGCTATAGGTGAACGAGGCTTATGTTTCTTTTTCAACTGGGACGTATCTGAAAGCAGCGAATGTACTTTCTTTCTTTCACGCGAGCCCTCTTACAGGCTTGTGAGTTTCAGTATGTTACCTATGGTCAAAATTAAATCTGACACTCTCAGTGATTCACATCTGGTTAGACTCTGATTTCAAAGTCTCTTGGTTTCATTCTAGCTAAATATAGTTAGCCGCTTCAATTTGCTAAGTCAACTTAAGGCTTGGAACCATTCATCGCTATAAGTGAACGAGTCTTAGGCTTTTCTTTCATTTTAAACATATCTAAAAGCAGCAAATGTACTTTCTTTCTTTCACGCCGGCCCTCTTACAAACTTGTCAGGTCCTGTATGTTAGCTTTAGTCTAAATCAAAACAGGTACTCTTAACGATTCACATTCCTCTAAACTTAGTGAATTCGAAGTTTCCTTTATAAACTAACAAAATATGTCTTTGAGTCGGCTTTTAACATTAAACCTACGTTAGTTACTAAATCTGACACTCTCAATAATTCAAATCTGGTAAGACTCTGATTTCAACGTATCTTGGTTTCAATCCAGCCAAATATAGTTAGCTTCTTCAAACATATCTATATATATTTAAACATATCTAAAAGCAGCAAATGTACTTTCTTTCTTTCACGCCGGCCCTCTTACAAACTTGTCAGGTCCTGTATGTTAGCTTTAGTCAAAATCAAATCAGGCACTCTTAACGATTCTTATTCCTCTAAACTTAGTAAATTCGAATTTTCCTTTATAAACCAACAAAATATGTCTTTGAGTCGGCTTTTAACATTAAACCTACGTTAGTTACTAAATCTGACACTCTCAATGATTCAAATCTGGTAAGACTCTGATTTCAAAGTCTCTTGGATTCAATCCAGCCAAATATACTTAGCCGCTTCAATTTGCCAAGTCAACTTAAGGCTTGCAACCATTGATTGCTATAAGTAAACGAGTCTTAGCTTTTTCTTTCATCTGGGACATATCTTAAAGCAGCAAATGTACTTTCTTTCTTTCAGGACGGCCCTCTTACAAACTTGTCAGGTTCTGTATGTTAGCTTTACTGAAAAACAAATCAGGCACTCTTACCGGTTCACATTCCTCTAAACTTAGTGAATTAAAAGTTTTCTTTCTTAACCAACAAAATATGTCTTCGGATCGGCTTTGAACACTAATCCTACGTTAATTATTAAATAATAGTATTCTTATTTCTTCTCTCAATTTGATAATATCTAAGAAACTGTGGAACACAGATATCTTCTACTATTCTAATAACAAAGTCACAGTGTATGAAATCCATTCCTCACTATAGTTGAACGAGGCTTATGTTTTTCTTTCAACTAGGACGTATCTAAAAGCAGCTAATGTACTTTCTTTCGTTCACGCCGGCCCTCTTACAGACTTGTAAGCTTCAGTATGTTAATATGGTCAAATTTAAATCTGGCACTTGCGATGTGTCACATCTGGTTAGAGTCTGATTTCAAAGTATCTTGGTTTCAATCCAGCCAAATATAGTTAGCTGCTTCACTTTTCCAAGTCAACAAAGGCTTAAAACCATTCCTCGCTATAGGTGACAAGGCTTATGTTTCTTTTTCAACTGGGACGTATCTGAAAGCAGCGAATGTACTTTCTTTCTTTCACGCGAGCCCTCTTACAGGCTTGTAAGTTTCAGTATGTTACCTATGGTCAAAATTAAATCTGACACTTTCAATGAATCCCATCTGGTTAGACTCTGATTTCAAAGTCTCTTGGTTTCATTCTAGCCAAATATAGTTAGCCGCTTCAATTTGCTTAGTCAACTTAAGGCTTGGAACCATTCATCGCTATAAGTAAACGAGTCTTAGGCTTTCCTTTCATTTTAGACATATCTAAAAGCAGCAAATGTACTTTCTTTCTTTCACGCCGGCCCTCTTACAAACGATTTGTTAGATGGACTTTCCGATATTTTTAATTTCTTGTATAAAAAATTCCGATCGCCTTTCTTTCCAGTATTTGTATTTTCTTGTATAAAAATTTCCGATAGCCTTTTTTCCGGGATTTGTTTTTTCTGTATAAAAAATTCCGATCGCCTATTTTTCCTGACACTTGATTTTCTACACGCACAATTTCTCATGCGTATATGTTACTTGTCGCAAAATATCGCATTAGCCTTTTTATCTAATCGGATATTTTCTAATAGATTATATTCTCAATAGAAAATTATTACATACGCAAGAACATATTGAACATGGTTTCGTAAGTGTGCTGCTTTTTGTCAGGCAATAGTACATATAAAAATGGGACTATTTTTGTATATTCCTCATCACTTCCGACATCTCCATTTTTTTTGGGAATCTGGAGTCATGAAAATGAGAATTCCGTCTACTTTCGAACTTAAAAAGTTATGGGCTAGATCAACTGGTATTTGTACATCGTCACAGGATGATATGCTACTTTTAGCCAAATGACCATGTCGGTGTTCGTAACTACTGGTTATTTATCCGCATATGGCTCCGACATAAAGTTTGCCATTTCTTCATTATAAATTTGAGGTATTGGCCGGTAATCAGAGGTAACCTTTTTCTTCAACCGCAGGATGCTTTCCTCTATTTCAATTCCCTCAAAGTCGGGTACACAATTGTAATGTGCTTCCCTTACTATTACATTTACACGTAGTTTTGGCACATATCAAGTGATGTTTTATAGTTATTCCTTTTAAGATAGTGTCTATAGCCACCTCGAATCAAAATTCTGCCACCGTGAGTGCTGTCTATGAATTTTAATTTTGGTTGTGTATCAATGGGGCCAGCAGGCTCCATTTTTGCTGTTTTTCAACTTATTCAATAAAATTATTGCAAGCAGGACGTCAAAGCAGACAAAAGCAGTCACAATAAATGACAACTTCAAAGTCAAGGAAAAACATTATTGACCAGAATTGTCTATAATAAAAACTCTTAACGAGGTTGAATAGGTAATTCTATATCGAAATTTAGAAATTTCGTTTGCAGGGTTACTGCTTAATACAAAATTATTCTAGTACGGGATGGTGCATCGTTACTGATGATTTCTCAATGTAATTTGAGACGTTGGTGCAGGTAAAAGGAGCCTAACTCTTCTACGGTGACATCTACCAGTGGCTAGAGCGATTGGCCGCGTATGACAGTTGTCGCAGGTTCAAATCCTGCTCGGAGCACTAAATTTTTCTATTTTCCTCTATAATTTGAACTTTAGAATTTTCGTTAGCAGCGTTAAAAACTTCACTTTGACTTTTTATGAAACTCACAGGTATGGATTAAAAAATACCAAATACCTATGTTTTAGGGTATACATTTTTGATTTTCTAGTTTCTCCTCTGAGTTGGAAGGTCAAATGGCAGTCACTTCCTCAAAAATTAGTGCTATCACTAATTCTTAGATTAGGTAAGCGGACTCAGGGCAATAATGTAACCGAGCTAACACTAAGACGAGACAGACGGACTAATTTGAATAACATGCATGGAAATATTGCATATAGTAAAATTAGACATAAGCAAAATATTTTCTTCAGTGAAAATTTCAACAAAGAGACTACGCGTATGAAAATTATTGCGAAAAGTAAAATATACGCATACGAAATTGTACGCGTGGAAAATCAAGTGTCAGGACAAATAGGCGATCGGAAAATTGTATACAGAAAAAACAAATACCGGAAAAAAGGCTATCGGAAATTTTTATACAAGAAAATACAAATACTGGAAAGAAAGGCGATCGGAAATTTTTGTACAAGTAATTAAAAATATCGGAAAATCCATCTAACAAACCTTACAAATTGTCAGGTCCTGTATGTTAGCTTTAGTCAAAATCAAATCAGGTACTCTTAACGATTCACATTCCTCTAAACTTAGTGAATTCGAAGTTTCCTTTATAAACCAATAAAATATGTCTTTGAGTCGGCTTTTAACATTAAACCTACGTAAGTTACTAAATCTGACACTCTCAATGATTCAAATCTGGTAAGACTCTGATTTCAAAGTCTCTTGGATTCAATCCAGCCAAATATACTTAGCCGCTTCAATTTGCCAAGTCAACTTAAGGCTTGCAACCATTGATTGCTATAAGTAAACGAGTCTTAGGTTTTTCTTTTATCTGGATTATATCTTAAAGCAGCAAATGTACTTTCTTTCTTTCACGCCGGCCCTCTTACAAACTTATCAGGTCCTGTATGTTAGCTTTAGTCAAAATCAAATCAGCTACTCTTAACGATTCACATTCCTCTAAACTTAGTGAATTCGAAGTTTCCTTTATAAACCAACAAAATATGTCTTTGAGTCGGCTTTTAACATTAAACCTACGTTAGTTACTAAATCTGACACTCTCAATGATTCAAATCTGGTAAGACTCTGATTTCAAAGTCTCTTGGATTCAATCCAGCCAAATATACTTAGCCGCTTCAATTTGCCAAGTCAACTTAAGGCTTGCAACCATTGATTGCTATAAGTAAACGAGTCTTAGGTTTTTCTTTTATCTGAATTATATCTTAAAGCAGCAAATGTACTTTCTTTCTTTCACGCCGGCCCTCTTACAAACTTGTCAGGTCCTGTATGTTAGCTTTAGTCAAAATCAAATCAGCTACTCTTAACGATTCACATTCCTCTAAACTTAGTGAATTCGAAGTTTCCTTTATAAACCAACAAAATATGTCTTTGAGTCGGCTTTTAACATTAAACCTACGTTAGTTACTAAATCTGACACTCTAAATAATTCAAATCTGGTAAGACTCTGATTTTAACGTATCTTGGTTTCAATCCAGCCAAATATAGTTAGCTGCTTCAATTTGCCAAGTCAACAAAGGCTTAAAACCGTTCTTTGCTATAGGTGAACGAGGCTTATGTTTCTTTTTCAACTGGGACGTATCTGAAAGCAGCGAATGTACTTTATTTCTTTCACGCGAGCCCTCTTACAGGCTTGTAAGTTTCAGTATGTTACCTATGGTCAAAATTAAATCTGACACTCTCAATGAATGACATCTGGTTAGACTCTGATTTCAAAGTCTCTTGGTTTCATTCTAGCCAAATATAGTTAGCCGCTTCAATTTGCTAAGTCAACTTAAGGCTTGGAACCATTCATCGCTATAAGTAAACGAGTCTTAGGCTTTTCTTTCATTTTAGACATATCTAAAAGCAGCAAATGTACTTTCTTTCTTTCACGCCGGCCCTCTTACAAACTTGTCAGGTCCTGTATGTTAGCTTTAGTCAAAATCAAATCAGGTACTCTTAACGATTCACATTCCTCTAAACTTAGTAAATTCGAAGTTTCCTTTATAAACCAACAAAATATGTCTGAGTCGGCTTTTAACATTAAACCTACGTTAGTTACTAAATCTGACACTCTCAATGATTCACATCTGGTAAGACTCTGATTTCAAAGTCTCTTGGTTTCATTCTAGCCAAATATAGTTAGCCGCTTCAATTTGCTAAGTCAACTTAAGGCTTGGGACCATTCATCGCTATAAGTAAACGAGTCTTAGGCTTTTCTTTCATTTTAGACATATCTAAAAGCAGCAAATGTACTTTCTTTCTTTCACGCCGGCCCTCTTACAAAATTGTCAGGTTCTGTATGTTAGCTTTAGTGAAAATCAAATCAGGCACTCTTAACGATTCACATTCCTCTAAACTTAGTGATTTCAAAGTTTCCTTTATTAACAAACAAAATATGTCTTCGGGTCGGCTTTTACCACTAAACCTACGTTAATTACTAAATAACAGTATTCTTATTTCTTCTCTCAATTTGATAATATCTAAGAAACTGTGGAACACAGATATCTTCTACTATTCTAATTACAAAGTCACACTGTATTATTACTCGCTATAAAGTGAACGAGTCTTAGGTTTTTTTTTCATCTGGGACATATCTAAAAGCAGCAAATGTACTTTCTTTCTTTCACGCGAGCCCTCTTACAGACTTGTAAGTTTCAGTATGTTACCTATGGTCAAAATAAAATCTGACACTCTCAATGATTCACATCTGGTTAGACTCTGATTTTAAAGTCTCTTGGTTTCATTCTAGCCAAATACAGTTAGCCGCTTCAATTTGCTAAGTCAACTTAAGGCTTGGAACCATTCATCGCTATAAGTAAACGAGTCTTAGGTTTTTCTTTTATCTGGATTATATCTTAAAGCAGCAAATGTACTTTCTTTCTTTCACGCCGGCCCTCTTACAAACTTGTCAGGTCCTGTATGTTAGCTTTAGTCAAAATCAAATCAGGCACTCTTAACGATTCACATTCCTCTAAACTTAGTAAATTCGAAGTTTCCTTTATAAACCAACAAAATATGTCTTTGAGTCGGCTTTTAACATTAAACCTACGTTAGTTACTAAATCTGACACTCTCAATGATTCAAATCTGGTAAGACTCTGATTTCAAAGTCTCTTGGATTCAATCCAGCCAAATATACTTAGCCGCTTCAATTTGCCAAGTCAACTTAAGGCTTGCAACCATTGATTGCTATAAGTAAACGAGTCTTAGCTTTTTCTTTCATCTGGGACATATCTTAAAGCAGCAAATGTACTTTCTTTCTTTCAGGACGGCCCTCTTACAAACTTGTCAGGTTCTGTATGTTAGCTTTACTGAAAAACAAATCAGGCACTCTTAACGATTCACATTCCTCTAAACTTAGTGAATTCAAAGTTTTCTTTATTAACCAACAAAATATGTCTTCGAGTCGGCTTGTAACACTAAACCTACGTTAATTACTAAATAATAGTATTCTTATTTCTTATCTCAATTTGATAATATCTAAGAAACTGTGGAACACAGATATCTTCTACTATTCTAATAACAAAGTCACACTGTATTAAAACCATTCCTCACTATAGTTGAACGAGGCTCATGTTTTTCTTTCAACTGGGACATATCTAAAAGCAGCAAATGTAATTTCTTTCCTTCACGCGAGCCCTCTTACAGACTTGTAAGCTTCAGTATGTTACCTTTGGTCAAAATTAAATCTGACACTCTTAATGATTCACATCTGGTAAGACTCTGATTTCAAAGTATCTTGGTTTCAATCCAGCCAAATATACTTAGCCGCTTTAATTTGCCAAGTCAACTTAAGGCTTGGAACAATTGATCGCTATAAGTAAACGAGTGTTAGGTTTTTCTTTCATCTGGGACATATCTAAAAGCAGCATTTGTACTTTCTTTCTTTCACGCCGGCCCTCTTACAAACTTGCCAGGTTCTGTATGTTAGCTTTAATGAAAATCAAATCAGGCACTCTTAACGATTCACATTCCTCTAAACTTAGTGAATTCAAAGTTTCCTTTATTAACCAACAAAATATGTCTTTGAGTCGGCTTTTAACATTAAACCTACGTTAATTACTAAATCTGACACTCCTCAATGAGTCACATCTGGTTAGACTCTAATTTCAAAGTATCTTGGTTTCAATCCAGCCAAATATACTTAGCCGCTTCAATTTGCCAAGTCAACTTAAGGCTTGGAATAATTGATCGCTATAAGTAAACGAGTCTTAGGCTTTTCTTTTATTTTGGCCATATTTAAAAGCAGCATTTGTACTTTCTTTCTTTCACGCCGGCTCTCTTACAATCTTGTCAGGTTTTGTATGTTAGCTTTAATGAAAATCAAATCAGGCACTCTCAACGATTCACATTCCTCTAAACTTAGTGAATTCAAAGTTTCCTTTATTAACCAACAAAATATGTCTTTAAGTCGGCTTTTAACATAAAACCTACGTTAATTACTAAATAATAATATTCTTATTTCTTATCTCAATTTGATAATATCTAAGAAACTTTGGAACACAGATATCTTCTACTATTCTAATAACAAAGTCACACTGTATTATTACTCGCTATAAGTGGACGAGTCTTAGGTTTTTCATACAACTGACACATATCTAAAAGCAGCAAATGTACTTTCTTTCGTTCACGCCGGCCCTCTTACAGACTTGTAAGCTTCAGTATGTTACCTACGGTCAAAATTAAATCTGACACTCTCAATGATTCACATCTGGTTAGACTCTGACTTCAAAGTCTCTTGGTTTCAATCCAGCCAAACATACTTAGCCGCTTCAATTTGCCAAGTCAACTTAAGGCTTGGAACCTTTGATTGCTATAAGTAAACGAGTCTTTGGGTTTTCTTTTATCTGGGACATATCTAAAAGCAGAAAATGTACTTTCTCTCTTTCACGCCGGCCCTCTTACAAACTTGTCAGGTTCTGTATGTTAGCTTTATTGAAAATCAAATCAGGCACTCTTAACGATTCACATTCCTCTAAACTTAGTGATTTAAAAGTTTCATTTATTAACCAACAAAATATGTCTTTGAGTCGGCTTTTAACATTAAACCTACGTTAATTACTAAATCTGACACTCTCAATGATTCACATCTGGTAAGACTCTGATTTCAAAGTCTCTTGGTTTCAATCCAGCCAAATATACTTAGCCGCTTCAATTCGCCAAGTCAACTTAAGGCTTGGAACCATTCATCGCTATAAGTAAACGAGTCTTAGGCTTTTCTTTCATTTGGGCCATATCTAAAAGCAGCATTTGTACTTTCTTTCTTTCACGCCGTTCCTCTTACAAACTTGTCAGGTTCTGTATGTTAGCTTTAATGAAAATCAAATCAGGCACTCTTAACGATTCACATTCCTCTAAACTTAGTGAATTCAAAGTTTCCTTTATTAACCAACAAAATATGTCTTCGAGTCGGCTTTTAACATTAAACCTACGTTAATTACTAAATTTGACACTCCTCAATGATTCACATCTGGTTAGATTCTAATTTCAAAGTATCTTGGTTTCAATCCAGCCAAATATACTTAGCCGCTTCAATTTGCCAAGTCAACTTAAGGCTTGGAACAATTGATCGCTATAAGTAAACGAGTCTTAGGTGTTTCTTTCATCTGGGACATATCTATAAGCAGCAAATGTACTTTCTTTCTTTCACGCCGGCCCTCTTACAAACTTGTCAGGTCCTGTATGTTAGCTTTAGTGAAAATCGAGTCAGGCACTCTGCATGATTCCCATTCCTAAAAACTTAGTGGATTTAAAGTTTCCTCTATTAAACAACAAAATATGTCTTCGAGTCGGCTTTTAACATTAAACCTACGTTAATTACTAAATAATAGTATTCTTATTTCTTATCTCAATTTGATAATATCTAAGAAACTGTGGAACACAGATATCTTCTACTATTCTAATAACAAAGTCACACTGTATTAAAACCATTCCTCACTATAGTTGAACGAGGCTCATGTTTTTCTTTCAACTGGGACATATCTAAAAGCAGCAAATGTAATTTCTTTCCTTCACGCGAGCCCTCTTACAGACTTGTAAGCTTCAGTATGTTACCTTTGGTCAAAATTAAATCTGACACTCTTAATGATTCACATCTGGTAAGACTCTGATTTCAAAGTATCTTGGTTTCAATCCAGCCAAATATACTTAGCCGCTTTAATTTGCCAAGTCAACTTAAGGCTTGGAACAATTGATCGCTATAAGTAAACGAGTGTTAGGTTTTTCTTTCATCTGGGACATATCTAAAAGCAGCATTTGTACTTTCTTTCTTTCACGCCGGCCCTCTTACAAACTTGCCAGGTTCTGTATGTTAGCTTTAATGAAAATCAAATCAGGCACTCTTAACGATTCACATTCCTCTAAACTTAGTGAATTCAAAGTTTCCTTTATTAACCAACAAAATATGTCTTTGATTCGGCTTTTAACATTAAACCTACGTTAATTACTAAATAATAGTATTCTTATTTCTTATCTCAATTTAATAATATCTCAGAAACTGTGGAACACAGATATCTTCTACAATTCTAATAACAAAGTCACACTGTATTATTACTCGCTATAAGTGAACGAGTCTTAGGTTTTTCTTGCAACTGGGACATATCTCAAAGCAGCAAATGTACTTTCTTTCTTTCTTTCACGCTAGCCCTCTTACAGTCTTGTAAGTTTCAGTATGTTACCTATGGTCTACATTAAATCTGACACTCTCAATGATTCACATCTGGTTAGACTCTGATGTCAAAGTATCTTGGTTTCAATCCAGCCAAATATACTTAGCCGCTTTAATTTGCCAAGTCAACTTAAGGCTTGGAACAATTGATCGCTATAAGTAAACGAGTCTTAGGTTTTTCTGTCATCTGGGACATATCTAAAAGCAGCAAATGTACTTTCTTTCTTTCACGCCGGCCCTCTTATAAACTTGTCAGGTTCTGTATGTTAGCTTTAGTGAAAATCAAATCAGGCACTCCTAATGATTCACATTCCTCTAAACTTAGTGAATTCAAAGTTTCCTCTATTAAACAACAAAATATGTCTTCGAGTCGGCTTTTAACATTAAACCTACGTTAATTACTAAATAATAGTATTCTTATTTCTTTTCTCAATTTCATAATATCTAAGAAACTGTGGAACACAGATATCTTCTACTATTCTAATAACAAAGTCACACTGTATTATTACTCGCTATAAGTGAACGAGTCTTAGGTTTTTCATACAACTGGGACATATCTAAAAGCAGAAAATGTACTTTCTTTCTTTGACGCAGGCCCTCTTACAGACTTGTAAGTTTCAGTATGTTACCTACATATGGTCAAAATTAAATCTGGCACTTTCAATGAGTCACATCTGTTTAGACTCTGATTTCAAAGTATCTTGGTTTCAATCTAGCCAAATATAGTTAGCCGCTTCAATTTGCTAAGTCAACTAAGGGCTTGGAACCATTCCTCGCTATAAGTAAACGAGTCTTGGGTTTTTCTTTTAACTGGGACATATGTAAAAGGAGCAAAAAATGCACTTTCCGTTAGGAAATATCACGCACTCTCAACGCCTGACACCTGGTGAGTGTCAGTGATTTCAAATCATCGAATGTGAATGAATTCAAAAAACTTCCAGTAAGATGTATATCATTACGGATCGAGATATTTTTACAATTCATGTCCCTTAATAGATTACCAAGCGCTCGATTCGAACATTGGGGTTTGCTATAGCCATAGCTAGAAACATCTTGTAACAATATTTGTTTCAATCCAGCAAAATGTAGGAAGTCACTGTAGTTTTTTAAGTCGACTAAATGGTTTGATCCGCTCCTCGCTGTAAGTGAACGTGTGTAAGGTTTCCTTTTTAAATTGGGACATATATGAAACCAGCAAATGTACTTTTTTCTGTCAAGCCGGTCTTCTGGCAGGCTTGTTACATTGCGAATTTTGTCTATAGCCGAAATCAAATCAGGCACTCTCAACAACTGACACCTGGTGGGACCCAGTGATTTAAAAACACCTTGTAACAATATTCGTTTCTTTCCAGCCACGTATGTATAAGTATAGTAAGCCGCTTTAATTTGCCAAGTCAACTAAAGGCTTGGTTCCACTTTTCGCTGTAAGTGAAAGAGTCTAATCGTAATAAAATAACCACACAGTTACATCTCTGGCCCACCTTTCGCAGTATATATTTATTGGTGACAGAACTTGGGACCTGATCTCTATGGCCTGGTAATTATATTTTAATAATGACTCATAAGTAGGTATTTGATAGACGATTTCATTATCAAACGACGATCTTGCCATAAACTGTAAATATGTTGCTCGTGCTTGGGAAGTTAATCATTTGATATAAGTATCTACGTGGCCAGTGACTGATTGAATACTTAAATTAATTTATTACGCTGCTACTTGGTCATTAGAGTATGTGACATTTGTTGACATTCAAACCTCGTCTCAATTGAAGTTGAGACTATAAATTACGTGTTCTGGAGATTTATGCCAGGGATTTATTTACATCCTTGGCGAGAATTAATTTGTGTGAGGACTGAGAACTTGCGTTAACTATGCATACCTTACGAATGATTTTATGTAGGCTTATATTTTACAAGACTTATATTTTATTAAATAACCTTCTCCTAAAGCGCGTACAATTTCTTGTGAATATGGTTTATTATGTATTCTAACGTTTTGAAGTCGACATGAGGACTTATAAGTTTTGATGTAATTAAGTTTATTGAATTAATTAAGAATATTGAACAATGTTATATATATCATATGTGTGTATGTGTGTCATATGTGTTGTTGTATATATCATTAAAGGCACGTGGTTTTTCCGTTTTACCTGTTTCGCTTTTTACCACGTAATAGGAAATTGGCCTTAGTGAGCGGAAACAGGTATTGGAGAAAGTTCAGAACCGACTTTGTCCAATTAAATAATCAAAAGTTTCGATTTAAATTTAAAATAAATTCGAATTAATAAAACAGCGTTAACTTCCATTCTAACCTTTTGTTTTCTTTTCACACCCTTCCTTTACAAATCAGACCTATACTTTATTCAAGTAGGTAGGTAAGTACCTAGTTACAGTTCAGTTACCACCTAGATGGCAAGTAAGCTAGGCACAGCCTAGGCGCAGCCCGATACCGTTGCAGCTTCCAACTGGGACATATCTGAAAGCAGCAAATGTACTTGCTTTCTTTCACGCCGGCCCTCTTGGAGGCTTGTAAGGTTCCCTATTTTATCTATAGCCGAAATCAAATCGGGGACTCTCAACGACTGATACCTGGTGGGACTCAGTGATTTCAAAACATCTTGTAACAATATTTGTCACAATCCAACAAAATAATAGTACATTACTACAGAGGCCGGGACGAAAGGTGTTGCCGGCCGAAGACATATAGACGGCCTAGCGCAGCGAGGCCGGATAGGTCTGAGGCGGCAACCCCATATTTCTCGCCGAGGTATGTATAGTGCTTATCTCAAACATGCAATGAAATTAACAACAAAAAAATGAAAGTTTTATTTTTATTACGCATACTGGCAGAATGTCATGATGCCTGTGCCACAAATTTATGTGGAATGGAAATTAAAAAAGAGGACTTTGCCGGCCTAGACCTGCAAGATTTGTATGAAATTCCTTTAACGACCTCTTGTCCTAGCCGCACCTGAAACGTCATACTTCGCAGCCTATTATAAGGAACATAACATCAATATTTCATTGCATGTTTGAGAAAACATATATTTTGTTGGATTGTAACTAATACTGTACTAGATAAAAGTAAGATTGTACTAAGCCGCTTTAATTTATCTTGTCGACCAAAGGATTGGACCCATTCCTCGCTGTAAGTAAACGATTCTAAAGTTATCTTTTCCAACTGGGACGTATCCGAAACCAGCAAATGTATTTTCTTTCTTTCACGCCGGCCCTCTTACAGGCTTGTTAGATTATTCGCTGGTTAGATTCTAAATTTTATCTATAGCCGAAAGGCTAACACCTGGTGAGACTCAGTGATTTCAAAGCAGCGGATGTTATTGAATTCAAAAACTTCTAGTGGAATGTTCATTATTACGGATCGTGACATTTTCCAAATTCATGTCCTTAAATAGCTTACCAAGCACATGGTCCGAACATTTGAGTTTGCTATAGAGCCATAGATATAAATATCTTGTACCAATATTCGTTTCAATCAAGCCAATTATAGTAAGCCTCTTCAATTTGCCGAGTTGACTAAAGACTTTGATTGGATCCACAGGTTTATTTTTCCGAACGGGTGGTAGTTTATTGACGTCCATAGGTGCATGTAATATCTCTGATTTTAAGAATAAAAAAAGTTTCTTATTTGCTACGGTTGAAGACTGTGGAAACTCAGTAGAGTAGGAATTTTATTGATGCTCTGTTCCGGCCTAAGCCTTTAACCGAATCGTCGATCACGTTAGGGAATTCCCGGTGGCGGACGTGGAGGAATTGCCCAAAGGAGACCGGATGCAAAGTAGCACCTGGAGACAGACCGTCGTGGTGGTTGATCATGGACTATGTAAGGGCCGGGATCAGCGCGTAAGTTAGAGGTTCTTTCCGTCAACAGCAGGGATGAAGACATCCGGAGAGTCGAAGCTGAAGGGGAAGGCACGCCTGTAAATCGGCCGGAGGAGTCTTCTGAGATGGATGAGTAGAAGATGCAGCCTGTGATGAATGGACTTCTTGGACTGATGCCTGGCCCAACTCCAACACAGAGTCGTGAGAGCCTGGATTAGTCTCAGGTAAAATTGAAAAAGAATTACTTACCCTGGCATCACTTGCAATCACCATCGAGTTGTCCGTAGTTTCCATTGAGGTAGACTCAACCGCGACGACCGGGAGCAGGAGCTAGACCGAGACAGAGATCCAAGATTTAAACCCAAACCCTTGTGTTCCTTGGCCTTTCTGCGACCTCGAGCAACGAGTTCGCGGTCTTCAGACTCCCGGAGAGAAATATAAGCGCCAGGAGATGGAAGGACCCGGAGATAGTGAGAATAGCACTGTCACTGTCAAACTTAACAAGTCCCTCAATGGCTTTAAAAGTTCCCCTAAGTGTTGGAACGAAAAATTTCACTCAGTCATAATAACAAAGGAAGGTTTCGTGAGGACTAAGTGCGACTCGTGTTTATATAAAAACGTATATGATGGTAATTATACAAATTGTATTAGTGTATGGAGATATCATATCTTGTTGTTTGGCACAAGATAGACAGATGTCACTCAATTTAAATTGGCATTGAATAAGGAATTTAAAACTAAGGATCTGGGGTTAATATCAGACTTTTTGAGGATAAATGTGAAACATAATTTAGTAACCAGTACAAAGTATTTGAAAAATATCCTTAAAAGGCTTGATATGGAAAAATGTAAGATGTCAACTCCTATGGATCCCAATTTCGATACAAAAATATTCTAAAATGAGAGTGGTGTTGTAGATAAAGATATTGAAAAAGTATGTAGAGAAATGATTAGGTGTATACTGTATGCAGCTTCTGGCACAAGGCCCGATCTGTGTTTCCCAGTATCTGTGTTATGTAGGTATCAAAAGTGTGCCAATAATAATTTGCCGAGTTCCTTAAATAGATTGCTTATAATAGTTATAATGGTCGGCGGTTAAGAAGTCAATCCTGACACCTGTCAATATTAATATGATCTTATTATTTTTTTGATAATGATTTTATTCTAGAAACTGTCTAGATTTCTATTTTATACATATTTTATTATTATTATTTATGTTTTGACGATCCTATTGTGAATTTTACTACACAATCATTTCTTACTTTGACATGTCTACAACAATACAATATAAATTTTAAAGAATAATAATAGCATCAATAAATTGCTCTAAATAATTAATTAATATATATGTTAATACATGTTATAACTGATGATTCGAAAGTGATTGTTGCTAGGCCTATTTGAATAAAGAATATTTTGACTTTGACTTTGTCATATCCATACAGTTTATAACCTCTAAGTGACTTTTAGGTTATAAACTGTATGGAAATGACAGGTGTCAGGATTGAACTCTTAACCGCCGACTACTATAGGTATTTGAAATTTAGTTGAAATACAAAACTAACTTTCACATGGGATGATGGAGTATCAAAGAGATATTGTGATGCTGATTGGGGCGGGGAACTTAGTGATAGGAAGTCAACGTCAGAACATGTTTTCGATCTCCAAGTGCCGAGTTCTATGGTGCTCAAAGAAGCAAGCGTCAGGAAGCCTCTCATCTTCAGAGTCAGAATATGTCTCATAGTGGACGTCGTACGAGCCCAATTTCAACGAAAAACCGCAAATCGATGTACAGTTTAGCCATTTGCCACACGCAAACTATAGGTACAAAAAAACCTTTTGAACCGCAGTTCTTAAAAAAAATCCCTTAGCAGGGGAGTGCCACGTCATTCTTTTTTTTTGTCAGTAACCTATCGTGTGTGGTATGTGAAAGGGCTTTATGATTCAATTCTAAAAATATACTACATCATTACATAGTAGCCATTTTTTTTAAATTATGATTCGCATAATTTTTAAAAACATACCTAGTTTGGGCTCCTCCAGATACGATATGGCTGATTTATTTGGTACAATATACCACAAATGATACGTCATATCCTCATATCTAACTCCAAGAAAGCAATTTTGTAAATAATTTCATTTAGTATTATTATTAATTTTTCAATATTACAAAGTGACACAGTTCTACTTCAGTAGGTACCTACCCATTTCTAAAGAAATAGAACAATGTCACTTTGTAATATTGAAAAAAAAATATTTTCTAAATTGCTTTCTTGGGGTTAGAGCTAGTCAGAAATAACAAGATTGTGTTCAATATATTATTACTAATGAGCAGCCAGTGGATATGCTCACAAAAGCTAATAGTATAGATTTAATTGCAAATCACTTCAAAGTATGTGTTGTTGTAAACATAATGTGTTGATTTTACTTTTTTGCGAGAGAGATTATTTCTGTTTGTGTCTTATTTATGTTTTAATTACAATGTATATACATACATTGATAAGTTATATTACTAAGTTTGTTATTGCTAGTCGCTTATATTTCATAGCCTCCCACACAGAGTACATGTAGGTACTCTGTATGCGTGTCAGAAAATTGTAAAATGGAAAACCGGTTCGGTGTTGTTTATTCTGTTGAAAATTAATACACATTCTTGCTGTTGTTAAAGACCCGTTTTTTAATTAAATAGGGAATGTCTGAAATTTTTAAAAGTCCTTGATTATTTTTCTAATGGTAGGAATAACCGTCGCCATTAAAAGAAAAAAGTTTCAGATTTTTCGGTTGCGCCATATATTTTATAAAAATACAAACATTTTATATCACCTCGCGTCTGCCCCGTATCGGACTACTAAGACATTTCTAAGTCCGTCAAATATAAAAAAAAAACACCTGCTTGAATCTGTGGTACGCAATGACACTGACAGTTCAAGTCATACGACCAACCTACGATGGTCAATGTCATTGCGTACCAAAGATTCAAGCAGGTGTTTTTTTTTTTTTAAATTTAACAGTAGTGTAATCATTTATTTATGTACAACGAAAATATATACAAGAATACTTAACCAAAATAATATAAAGAAAATTAAAACTAACTTAAATCTAAAACGGGCCCTTGAGGCATTGTACCGAGGATGCTGGCGGCATTTCCTCGCTGTATCGCAATGCTGATACGTTGAGCGAGGAAACCGCCAGCTCTTCGGTCACCAGTTACGTCAACCAGACGCTTCGCAATTTCTGCAAATAACTTATGCGCGCTGGGACCCCATGGACCTAGAGTTTCGACGCCAAAAGGTACAAACATGTACTCTCTGCCGAGGCCCTTGTATTTATTACGCTTTAGAATTTCGACGTTTTCCGCCGCTGCACCCGCTTTTACTGTAGTCCGTTGGAGATGAGACGGTGCCAATGTGTCTACACAGGTAGCATCCCACACCAACATCCGTCCCACGCTCCAAGGAACTAAAGACACCCCATCAGGTCTCTTACCATCGTCCCTGACCATACCAGTCGGCTGAAGAAGAGCAGGCACATTGACGGTGGCAAGAGACCGGCGGATTATATCATTAAGCGTCGCATGTCTCGAAAAACGGCCTGCACTTTTTTGACAACACAATCCATGGTGTCCCAGTCGGTCCACGTCCGAATACTTGATGAACTTAGAAATGTCTTAGTAGTCCGATGCGGGGCAGACGCGACCTGATAGACATAGACATAGACATAGACATAGACACAAATGTTTGTATTTTTTTTAAATATATGGCGCAACCGAAAAATCTGAAACTTTTTTTCTGGTCATGGCGACGGTTATTCCTACCATTAGAAAAATAATCAAGGACTTTTATAATTTTCAGGCATTCCCCATTACATCTAGTTTGCCAAGCGGCAAGCACCCATCCTGATCATCTGGGTTCGCTATAGCCAATACTGAAATCATATTTAAAAAAATATTGTTTTCAATCCAGCCAAATATATATTGTTGTGACATTTAACTGATCCAATAATCATAATAGTAATTTAATATTGTATTTTAATTTGTAATTTAACTTTAACTGTCAGAGCCACTGACATACTTATGTTAATGTAAATACCTAGTATGATGAAATGTATTATTTTGACGTGTAATGTGTAAAATCATTGCAAATAAATGAGTATGAGTAAGCTGCTTCAATATCTTCTTCTGGTATCTCTTCCAATTGGGACATACGTGAAAGCAGCAAATGTTGTATGTACGACTAGTTGTGATGTGTTTGAATAGACATTTGTTTTGTTTGTGTTACACATTTCAAATATGTACTCGTAATGTGTATTCGAACACGTCACAACTACATACCTACATCGTATACTAGTCGTTGTTATGTTGGTAGTCGCTTATATCTTGTCGAGTCGTTATCCTTGCGTAGCACTCCGTGTGCATGTCAGAAAACTATAAAAAATACACCCGGTTCGGTGTTTTGTT
Source organism: Notocelia uddmanniana (assembly GCA_905163555.1). Lineage (NCBI taxonomy): Eukaryota > Metazoa > Arthropoda > Insecta > Lepidoptera > Tortricidae > Notocelia > Notocelia uddmanniana. Next base: position 72,169,189 of record LR991052.1, read on the forward strand.
TATACTGTGGTTGGCAGTCCTCATCTATGTGCGTTTCTCCAGAAATTTCTTGCCTCGCACAGCTAAAATGTGGAATGAACTGTCGCCTGCGGTATTTCCGGACCGATTCGACCTTCAAACCTTCAAGAAAAGAGCGTACTGCCATCTTAAAGGCCGGCAACGCACTTACAACCCCTCTGGTGTTGCGAGTGTCCATGGGCGGCGCTAATCGCTTACCATCAGGCGATTCGTCTGCTCGTTTGCCAACTATGTCATAAAAATAAAAACTTGCTTAAAAATCAGTTTTTTATTTAAATTATATCTAGTTAAAATAATATTTTAAAAATTATTGGTTTCAATCTAGCCAAATATAGTAAGCTGCTTCAATATTTTCTTCTGTTATTTCTTCCAATTGGGACATACGTGAAAGCAGCAAATGTAGATATCGGTAAAAAACTTAAGAAAATAACCTGTAAAGTTGTATGTAGTTGTCACATGTTTGAATAAACATTTGTTTTGTTTGTATTACACATTTTAAATATGTAATGTCTATTCGAACACGTCACAACTACATACATCATACAGCAGGTCATTTTCTTAGCTTTTCACCTATACTTCCTTTCTTTCGCGCCGGCCCTCTTGCAGGCTTGTTAGGTTCCGATTTTTTTCTATGGCCGTAATCGAATAAGGCACTCTCAACGATTCATACCTGATGAGACTCAGTGATTTCGATTTAAGGTTCTGTATGTTATCTACACCAAGCACCCGATCCAAAGCCATAGCTAAAAAAACTTGTAACAATATTTGTATCTTTCTTTTGATGGGAGTTAATGAGCGCTGGCATTCTTCATCATTCACAGTTCTGTATATCTTAGTCTGTTTCAAGTTGGGGCGTCTTGATGAAATGAAATGAAATATTGTTCGATAGATTGTCGTTGCCAGTGATGACGCTGTGCCAAAAATATATGAGAAACGAAAGCCGTCGCAGCTCAGAGTGCCGGCAGGTCCGCATTAGGCTGACCGCGCGCTGCCAGTAGTGGCTGACCCGCTCCGAGCGTACCATACCTATGCCAGAATGATCCTAAATCTGCCACTGCGTGTTACTATTTCCACGTCCACGGGAAACAGGGACCTGGAAAAATATTACATAACAATCATTCTAGTGTGGAAGGAGTTAGAGGTTATATTATGTACCATGCCTAAGGGGTCCTAATAACAATAAAATTAATAATAGTTATCTAGTACCTTTATAGCTTAATATTTAAGTTTATACGTATTTATTGATTTTTGTTTTATTACTTTTCTTGGGAAATAAAAAGGCTTTGTTGTAAGATGATAATTCAACTGTTAATGATCCATATAGGTACTTAATCTGTTACTTGAAAAGTAAAAAGTCAGTGCTACTTACAAATGAATGTAATTTCGATGTCTTAGTGAAGTTAATGAACCAAATTGTAAATAAGATAATTCTTTGATCACTGCGTAGAACCACGTTACATTCAATGCAGTTTTAATAAAAACCAATTGACGCGTTCAACTCGAACAAAAAGTATATGAAGGTAGAAACATAAATAAAAATTAAATGTCATTTTTTCAGTAAGTAAGTATCTATTCCTATTCTGCTGACTTTAAAATATCTACCATCTTTATAAATCATTAAGAATTTATAGTGTATTTATTGAATATTCTGCTTATTTATTCGTAAAAAAAATACCATTGTCGACTTGGCGCATGGGGCCCTTTACACGGTTAGCATTATCACAATACGCCATGTCAATATTATCGCGGTATGCAAAATTGTTTGTATTTTGCTTCAATATTTATCAATATTTACGTGATACGTATCGTGATATAAGTGTATCGAACGCCTTAATTAATCAATCGGAGTGTAATTAATCAGCAAATATTTAAAAGGCCTTATTAAGCTTAGAAAACAGGAAACAGACTGGACATCCTTGAGTTGTCGTGTTTAAAACTATTGGCGTTTTTGATTGATACTCAAACATTATTTAATTACTTAACAGATAAAAAATGAAATATTGTATGGATAATATGTTTTAGCTATATCATCATCATCATCATTATCATGTCAGCCGAAAGACGTCCACTTAGCTATATATCATTACAAAATTAAAGTTTATTTTCACACTTCGTAATTTAAAAAAGTAGACGGTTGTAAGTGCCTATTCCCATAACTTAAAAAGAAATGTCAAACTGGGTTTGTTATGTTACGAGTATAATCAAAAACAATTTGTTTAATTGTGATATTGTATTTAACTATTTAATAGAAAGCGTCGATATAGGTATATTTAATTAGGGGCGCTACTGCGAAACAAAAACGATCGTATTTTGAACGTCTCCCTGTCTGTAGCTCGAATAAGCAAGAGAGGGATATACACGAACTTCGTTCGTTTTGGTTTTGCGGCAGCAGCTCAGGGGTGCTACCGCGATCTTCGAAAATCGAACTTCGTTTCGTGCCGTCCCTTTCACTCTCGATTTATACACTATATGACGGAAAAGGACGGTACGATACGAAGTTCGATTTTCGAAGTTCGCGGTACGCCCTCAGGAAACGTGGCGGTACTAATTGGGCAATTAATAAATAATAACGAAGATATGTTTTGTAGTTAGAATCCAGTAGAAGTCGACAATGCTATCGCAAAGCACGGTGTAGTTTAGGTTATTAGAAGGAATATTGTATGGATCACTTAAAACACTATTACATACAGTAGGTACCGCCCAAAAGTTCAAGTTCACCCTGCTATTTTAGTTCATTTACCCCCTTTACTCGGCACGAGATCACTAATTATATCACCTGTAAAGCAAAAAAAAAAAACAGATCTTCCACCCTTCAGTGTAGGCATTATGCATAGTTTTATCATTTACCTATCTAAAAGATAATGCACTTTCGAAACTGCTAGTCACTGAACGCTGATCTTTGCGCTGGTCTCTTTACAAAGTTCTGGAGCAGTTCGAGTACATGTATTGACGTTTTACTTGAGCGAAAAAAACATGTCTTCACTTTTTGATGTAACTTTTGGCCTACCTGAACGGAATCTACTGGAATAAAGCTTTTTCCTTTGTTTTTAGTTGTAAAGCGTTTACGACTGCAGTTTGAGTAACCCCATTCTTTCTGTAATTTGTCGTGTTTCCTTCGTAGGACAGAAATCCAACCAGTAGACTCCACTATTCCACTAAAATACTATTGTATACTGTGTTCATAAGAAACTAACGGCATTTACCTATCCTTTTGTTTGAGCGTATCAGTTTTCCAGCGATAATTTAGATATATCTATTGGACGTATCCTTACATTCGTTCCTAAGGACCTATCGGTTGATGTGCCACATCTTAAATTACGTTTGAATCAAGTTTATTGATATCATAAAATGACGCGTGAACGCCATCTTTTACTGCCTGCCTAGTTGGCACGATAGCTTATACCGTCACGCTTTATGTGACGTTTCAGTACATTTTGGCCATATAACGTGACGGTATAAATGATCGTGCTAGCTACGCTGACGTAGGTATACGTTAAGCCTGGCAGGGGGAACGTTTGCCCTCGCTGTTGCTTTACAAGCTGCATTTACACATTCGAACGAATAGCGAGGCGAATAACGAATACGCATGTGTAAACAGTACATTCGCTATTCGCATCGCGATTCGTGCATTCGCGTTGAGAGCGGTTTTTCGGACGCGAATCAAAGGGCACGAATAGCGAACACGAACTTACTGTTCACACATTCGCCATCGCCCGACCCAAAACGACGTGTAGACAAAATGTAGTGGATTGAAGTGGGAATTTTAAACATAAATGTACTTTTTATCAACAAAAGGAGCTCATTTGGATGATATAGCGCGCATGCCGCTATTATTTTCACGTCCTCCAAATTCGTGTGCGAATAAACCCACGAATGTGTGAACAGTAGTTCGCGACGGCACTTGTACACGAATGTCTCGTCGAATGACGAGGCGAATAGCGAACACGATAGTGTAAATCTAGTGTAACAAGTTCTGATAGATGTCGCTGCCGCTATCGCAAACTAGCTAACGGCTGTTCGTTATAGAACATACTTGATACTTAAATAAATAAATACGGGTCGGACTACAATTGGAGTCCATCATTAGGATGAGTGCTGACACGGCCGTACGCCGCGGTCGGCAACCGTGTCAACACTCATCTTGATGAAGGACTACATTTGTAGTCCGAACCGAAACATGTGGCAAATAGTGAGTTTGGACCGTATTTCTTTCTTTAAGTGTTGATATGTCTCACGTTAGTGTATTGTATAGCTATATAACTTGGTCTGAGTGTCTATACAGATCCCCTTGCAGTATGTATAGAGTACTCAGAGGGACTCCCCAAAAACTATTTATGTAAATCAAACAGTGTCAAAGCATATAAATGTATATTGGACCCGGGTATGTCCTAAAACTACGACCAAGACCACCGGGGGATGAGCAGCAGCATCCCTGGCGTGCGGTGGAGATACTGCGATCGCCAACCCGCATGCCAAGCGTGGCGATTATGGCATATACCCCCCGTGAATTTGGGGGAGGCCTATGTCCAGCAGTGGACGTCCTTTGGCTGATATGGTGGTGGTGGTGGTGGATTTACAAGGCTGTTGTAAATAATCATAATAAATTGTTTTTGGGGAGTCCCTCTCAGTACCCTATACATTCTGCAAGAGGATCTATATAGACACTCAGACCAAGTTATATAGCTATATACATATAGCTAGTTACAGAGCTTCACGAACAACCTAGTGAAGCCACCAAAACCAAGCCCACTAAGTAAATACACGTTCACTCACACATATACAAACCAAAACCAAGCCCAGTTCTTCAGCACGTACATGTCCACATGTTCTCGCATGCTTTGATCCGACCACATTATAATCAGATCAAGACAGAATTTGATAAAATAGAAAACAACCATCCACTCCGAAAGGAGGCCTTTTCGGAGTAGTAGGTTGGATTCTTATTTTTTCGTATTCGTATCAGGTCAGATTACTGTTTCGTTGGATTCTGACCAGGTTAAATCATCTTGAAAAAATAAGAATATTTTGTCGAGAAGAAACTGACCTCCTACGAATCCGACAAACTAAGAAGCTGACCTACACTTTTCAACCAGGTATTTCAATTGTTTATTATTATAACGACAGTTTGAACCACCAGTTCTGTGAGCTATTTGGAATAGTTTGGTGGACACAGCATATAAAAAAAAATACAGTTCGTACAAAAATGCATTAATTTTTATGATCATTCAATTCAAAAATATCTGTGCAACCTTATGCCTATAGCAAAGTGGTGTTCACATAAATTTGAGCTATGTCTGGCTGTCTGCGCACATTTTTCGATCTTGACTGTAATAAAAATAAATAGTCAATGTAAAATATAACACTTTAAACTGTCGCGCTTTGTACACATTCTTAACCCTTAATAAGGCAGAGGCGATTTAGCGACCACATTCGTGTCAATAGAATTTCAATCTTAGTAATACGATTTAAGGTTCAATTTAGATTGTATTTCCGTAAAAAGTGAGTTGTTTTGAAATTAATTACCAAAACGTTTTGTACATAATTATATTTCGTTTATTATAAAGCCTTCTAGATTGGCGGTGCCTTTTTAAGGGTTAAAATATTCGTAAACGGCTCTAACGCGGAATTAATTTATTTACCTTAATTAACGACGTTTCGTTTCCGGGGTTTTAGACCCGTATTGGCTATGTGCACGTCTGAAACGTCAAAGGCCCCGAGACAATGTCAAAACTCAGAGATGTCAAATAATGACACATGAATATTTTATTTACTTTAGTAAACGAGAAAGACCCCGTATTGGAAATTTTACCGAAATAAATAAGAGAATAAATAAATACATACAAACGAAACGAATCGTAGGAAACCGTTAAAACCAATAGAAAACGTGAAAGTAAATTTGACAGTTGTCCCCGGTAAGTACACATTTCTGCCATGGTGTGCGCTACGATCGCCTAGCTTACCCCCACCACCTACTTCGCACATAGCCAATACGAATATTTTAAGAATGAGTCATTGTAGAACTTGATTGGTTCAAAATAAAACTTGAAACGCACAGAGTGGCGGAGCGCCGTTGCGGGGCGGAGGCGGTGTTTCGATAAAGCGGACGCAGTTCAGAGCACGTCGCACCAAAAAACCGCGCGGTATTCGGTAGCGCGGTAGACCGGAGGCGGCGTGTGTGTATGAAGCAGTAATCGACAGTCGACAGTTTCGGAAAGATGAAAAATGCAAAACGACCTCCGCGCCGCACCGCGCCGCGCGTGTCTGCGCGTTTTGAGCTAAAAAGCTAGAGAAGGCGGTAAATAAAATATATGATTAAAAACATTTATTTCTCAACTAGCGGCGCGCCTCGGCTTCGTACGGATATTAACCAATAATTTGAACACATAACACAATAACCCTTCTATTTGCGTCAGGATACTAATATTATAAAGCTGAAGAGTTTGTTTGTTTGAACGCGTTAATCTCACGAGCTACTGGTTCGAATTGAAAAATTATTTTTGTGTTGGATTGTCCATTTATCAAGGAAGGCTTTTTAGGCTATATAACATCACGCTGCGACCAATAGGAGCGAAGACGCAAACAAGTCGCGGGCAATTGTTTGTAAAAGGTAATTATGCTTAAAGAAAGTTTGAAGAATTTTATTTTAATGAACTTTTATTTTTATTACATTTCGGTTATTATTTATTTGTTATGTTTACATTATTGGAGTTTTAGTAAGGATCCCTAATTTGTTGGAAGAGAGAAAATACATGTCTCCCGGGGATAGTGGAGCTTCCCAACAGTAAAGGATTTTCATATCAGTTCAGTAGCTTCCAAGCCTATTCAATGCAAACAAACAAACAAATAAATCCTTTCTCTTTATAATATTATATAGAATTTAAATATAGCCTATGTCACCCGGGGTAGTGTAGCTTCCCAACAGTAATATAACAAAGCAGTAATATTATAATAGTCTTAGAACATAAGTTCGTCCATGTACTGAGGTGTGCGTAATCACTGCGACTCAGTCCCCGACTACTGCAGCTGATTACGAACGTTTTCTTATTTTCTATAGCTGTTTATTATGTTCAATAAAAATCCTTTAAAATCTTTAAATCTTTATTATAATATTTTCTAATGGCGTTGGTACAATGTCCTGATGTTGGTACTCAGTTATCTGTTAACCAATAATCTGATTATAGCCTGACCAGTGTCTATTTGGACCTGGCCTTGTTGTGGATTTTTAGTGGTACTAATTTATTTTAATGGCAAGACATACTCTTTGACAACAGACGTTAGAAGTCATGGAATGTCTTCGATGTAAACAAACTCACATCAAGACGAAATATTTCGTGATTATAAAAATAAATATGCCGATAATCATCCAAAACTTTGTCAAAAAGCTTATTGTGACATCAAATCAAAATCAAAAATTTTATTCTGCAAATAGGCCACAAGGGCACTTTTACAAGTCAACACATGAATTATACAATTAAATAAATTGACAATGATAATTATAATGTTTTCAAAACGGAATTGCAGAACTAAAAAAATGTAGACAATAATAATAATGGTGAATATTATTAATTATTTTAAACAATAAAAGGACGAAGGATTGAGTAATATTCCAACACACAATGTTTTGAAATTGGTGATTGACATAACCGGTAGTACTGACATTTCATATGTAAGGATTGATTGAATTTGGAAGATTGGTTGGATTATATGTTGGATTATAAGCGCCCGTACACTTTCTTTCTTTTTCAATGTGTAGGTAAATCTACAATACCAAATATGTATATATAAAGAAAATAACGTTACCTCTTTGCTGCCAATGAAAAAAATTAAATCCCAAGAGCATGTCGGGCCATGCTTAGTGTAGGATTCCTTACTTGCCCAAAGAACTTAATTAAAAAAAAACAATAACCAACAAAAGGGAAAACTTTCGCACTTCGACTTCGACTTTTACTAAGAAAAGAAAACTTTATGATAATTTAAAAACAGCTTAACTGATCATGTCCTCTATAGTTTTCATTAAAAGTCTTACTTTTTTCATATTTTTTGGACCCATAGTTCAAAAGTTAGAGGGGGGACACATTTTTTTTCTTTTGGAGTCATTATTTTCGAAAATATTCACTATATCAAAAAATGATTGATAAAGATCTATTCATTTTGAAAGGCCTATCCAAAAACACCCACACCATAAGGTATGCATGTAGGGGAGGTACCATTAAAAATATTTTTTTTAGATGTTATTTTTTCGGTTTCTCAGTTCTATTGCTTTATTCTAGCACTAACAATCTCAAAACAAAGCCTCGGATAGACAGATGGACAGACGGACATGGCGAAACTATAAGGGTTCCTAGTTGACTACGGAAACCTAAAAACCCAATACAACATTTTTAAAAAGGCAGATGTGCCAATACACACTGTCCCCACTATACACAACGTATGTATATTATTGCCATATAACATGCTGTTTGCAGCGACACTATTTCTGGTCCAAATAGGCACTGGTCAGGCTATAAAAAAGTAAGTATTTTCCTATTTATAATAATACTCGTAATAACAATTCATCAAACAGCTCTCCATGCTCCAATATTACTACAAAAACATATTAACTACCCAATGATTACAAAAACAACTTCGAGATTTTCACAAAAGAAAGTATTTTCCTATTTATAATAATACTCGTAATAACAATTCATCAAACAGCTCTCCACGCTCCAATATTACTACAAAAACATATTAACTACCCAATGATTACAAAAACAACTTGGAGATTTTCACAAAAGAAAGTATTTTCCTGTTTATAATAATACTCATAATAACAATTCATCAAACAGCTCTCCACGCTCCAATATTACTACATAAACATATTAATTACCCAATGATTACAAAAACAACTTCGTGATTTTAAACATACATACACTTCCGTCAGAAAGTTTAAGACAAAACACAAAATATGCAAATAATCAACATTGGTTGATTATCCACTCCATTTTGATTCATCTGTCCGTAGTCACCAAGTTTGCAAAAGTCCAATCCTTGTGAGAAATAGCCCATTGCATCATTATTTCCTTGTTTGGTTTGCGTAATAATTTATGAAAATTAAACTAAAAATTGTGTTTGCTCCTAAACTTTTTGACGGTAGTGTACATATACTTACGCCTATATTCCCATTAGGTGGAGGCTTTGTACTCTTAAGATACGACAGTAAACTGTAACTTTCGCATCGTTGAAATTAACATATTAACCTCTTTGTTTATTACTTAAGATTGATAAACGATAAATATTTCAATAATGGAAATAAAAAAACATATCCACACCGGCGTTTGTACTACTCGCCACGCTCCGGATTCCATATCCCCAAGCGTATAGGGTACCTTTCCACCAGAGATCTGCTATGCAGCTACCAGTATGTTGCGACGATGTGAAAGCTGTGCTACAAAAACCCACAGACGTCAGAGAAAAGCAGAGTCTCGCAGCAGAGTTTGTCTCGTTAAACCTTATGGTGAACTAAAATGATTTAGAATGCGACAGGTAGTACGTTTATTTTCGGCTGTTAACGAATTATTTCCGTTTGAAAGCACATCAGGTTGTTAAAGTTTATATGGAAACTTAAAACACAACAAAGTCAGTTCAGTACAATTTTCAGTTATGAAGACTGAGACACTGACAGGTGAAGACCTGTCAGATGTCACTTGTCTGTCTCTCTCAAAATTTCTGATTTGTGCATTAGTGAGAATAGATCAGATGTATAGAAATCATTCAACTTAAATAAGCGGATCTGCTTTATTCTGATATCTGTGCGAAAACCCGCTTCCACCCAGTCCTATGCTATGTTGATCAATGAATATGATTGGTGGATTCGAACGCATCCATTGCAACGTAGCATAGCACATCTCTGATGGAAAGGCACCCTAAGGCCGAGCCCGCACTGGCAGGGTGATGAAGATCTCAGCACAATATGGGCGACTTCATGCACAGATGTTTTCACCTCAGCGGCTCGAAAATGGCGGTTTTCCTGCTTGAAACCAGTGAGCAACTGCAATTTTGCTGCGAGCGTGAAAGAAACTTACATTTTAATTTTAATATCGTAGGTTAGTTAAAATTCAAAATTAGAATCTTGAGCGTAGCGAGGGACTCAAAGACACGAGATGCAAATATCTTTGCTCTCGTGTGATACATACAACTTTTCACCTCAGCGGCGAGAACATATAACGCAAAGGAATACTGACAGAGAGAATGAAGTTTAGATGTTCCAAGTTTGTATTACACCCCGCAGTATGAAAAAATTACCAGCGACTAACCTGCGATACGAAAAATTAAAACGTAAATTGCATTTTTCTCACTGGTTTCAAGCAGCAAAAGTTATTTTCACGCTCGCAGTCAATAAACCGCCATATTCGAGCCGTTGTTCGAGCCGCTGTTCGAGCCGCTGTTCCGAAACGCTGAGGTGAAAATAATAATTTTCTCCTCAGCGTTTCGGAACTATGTGTGGATGCGCCGCGCCAGAGGTACAGTCAGCATCATAAATATGTATACAATTTTGAACCTTGTTCCCCAGACATTAGTTCCGAAATGTATGCATATTTATGATGCTGACTGTACAAGTTTTTCTTTCTTCACTTGCCTGGAAAAATAAATATATACATAAATAAGTAAGCTTATTTTAACAATAAGGATTTTCTTATGTTATGGGTAATAGACGACGATATTATTTAATAGATACAATTTATTAAATTAATGAGGGAAAAAAGACCGTATTGGAATTCAGTTTTGATAAACATGCCCTTCAATCGTCATAATGTTTATGCTTTCTCGCCGTTTATTTTCTTTTAACACGATGGGAAGTGTATTTTTCCACCGAAAACCGCAAACTATTTACACATACAAAAAAGTCACGTTGACAACAGAAAAATACGACATGAATTAGCTGTATACGAGTCGACCTGTGCCATCTTTTGTATGGTTGTTTGTTCTTTAATAAATTGGAACTCGACAAATCGACCTGTTTAGCCCAGTTGGTAGTGTCACTGCCACCGAAGATTGAGGTCCTGGGTTCGAATCCCAGCAAGGGCATTTGTTTCTGAGGTGAGTAGAAACATTTTTTCCTGAGACTTGGATGTTTTCTATGTATTTATGTATTAAATATATCGTCGTCTAGTACCCATAACACGCTCTATTGAGTTTACTATAGGACTAGTTCGATTTGTATAAAATATTATCCCTTAATATTTATTTAAATATAAAAATAAAGCAATAAATAAGCGTAGTCCCATCTCAAAGGCCGGCAACGCACTTACAACCCCTCTGGTGTTACTGAGGTGGGGGCCTGAGGGATAGCAAATGAGATACGCGCGTTTGTTGTAAAGGTCCGTTTATTACTGCCAGGCTCGTTTTACTATACATCCACCACCATATCAGCCGAAAGATGTCCGCTGCTGGACATAGGCCTCCCCCAATTTCATGGGGGGTAAATGCCATAATCGCCACGCTTGGCATGCGGGTTGGCGATCGCAGTATCTCCACCCTTACACTACATACTGTTATAGAGGTAGTTGGAAAAGAAAAATGTTTTCCAATAACATTTTTCTTTGTCAGATTTGTTATACTTAAAATGTAAACAATAAGTTTTAATCTCTATTTACAAAAGGCTTAGTTCTATTTTTATGAAATAATTCTTATTTGTTACATTTTTGGATGATTACATTTGGCTCCTTATCTTCTAAAACAGTATAAACAGTCAAGTTTTCCACAGGTTTCATTACGCACTAGCACTTGATTGCCACACTTGTATGTCACTGGTCGTATTTTTTGATCGTACGCACTTTTTCTGTCCATTTTCACTTTTAAAAGATTATCTCGCGCGTCTTTATGCGCCACTTGTAGTCTTTACTTTAGTTCTAAACTATAGTTATCTACATTATACAGTGGTTCTATGGAACTACTTAATCTACTTGGTATTTCACATGGCTTTCCGAACACTAGTTCGTATAGGGGAATATTTGGTTGCTGTGTGTACGGTATTGTTAATACAGAAACACCAAAAGGGGAGCCAATGACTCCATGTCTCGGGATGTTTGTCACATTGTATTCGCAAAAATGAACCAAGATTTTTTATGTGAATTTTCTAACGATCATATTGTCTCGTGGTGGTATGCTGTGGAATTTAATTTTTCTTTTTCTAGTAATTTGCAAACTTCTGTCATTGTGGATGAAATAAATTCAGTTCCCCTATCAGTTGTTATGCATTTTGGAATTCCAAACCTTAAAATAAAATTATTTACTAACGTTCTAGCTACCGTTTTAGTTTCCTTATTTACTAATGGATACGTGTCTACGAATTTACTTAGTTCGCATTGCAATGTAAGTATATAAACATTACCACTATCGTCCTTATCGACAGGACCGACTACATCTAAAAATATTTTTACTAAGGCACTGGTTGCGGTGGTCCTCACAACCATAGGCTTTTTTGTGTGCCTAGAATGTTTCATTTTTTGGCATTTTTCACATGTTCGAACAAACTCTCGGACGTCTCTTTCAATTCTTGGCCAGTAAAACTTTCGCTTAATATTATTTTCTCAAATATGCAATGAAATATTGATGTTATGTTCCTTATAATAGGCTGCGAAGTATGACGTTTCAGGTGCGGCTAGGACAAGAGGTCGTTAATGCAATTTCATACAAATGTTGCAGGCCTAGGCCGGCAAAGTCCTCTTTTTTAATTTCCATTCCACATAAATTTGTGGCACAGGCATCATGACATTCTGCCACTATGCGTATTAAAAATAAAACTTTGATTTTTTGTTGTTTATTTCATTGCATGTTTGAGAAAAGCACTAAACATACCTCGGCGGGAAATATGGGGTTGCCCGCCTCAGACCTATCCGGCCTCGCCTGCTCGGCCGTCTATATGTCGTCGGCCGGCAACCCCTTTCGTCCCGGCCTCTGTAGTAATGTACAATTTCTCAAACATGCAATGAAATATTGATGTTATGTTCCTTATAATAGGCTGCGAAGTATGACGTTTCAGGTGCGGCTAGGACAAGAGGTCGTTAATGAAATTTTATACAAATCTTGCAGGCCTAGGCCGGCAAAGTCCTCTTTTTTAATTCCATTCCACATAAGATTGTGGCACAGGCATCGTGACATTCTGCCACTATGCGTATTAAAAATAAAATTCTGTTTTTTTTTTGTTGTTTATTTCATTGCATGTTTGAGAAAAACACTATACATACCTCGGCGGGAAATTTGGGGTTGCCCGCCTTAGACCTATCCGGCCTCGTTTTGCTCGGCCGTATATATGTCTTCGGCCGGCAACCCCTTTCGTCCCGGCCTCTGTAGTAATGTACTATTATCATCCTTCGCACTCCAGCATGTCCACTGGTTGGCAATAGGTGATAGTCATTTAGTATATGTTTTATATCTCTTTCGCCCTCTACTCTCGTAACTCCTCTCAATACTAAAATCTTGGGCCCTTCATATTTATATTTATTTTGCTTTTCACTTAGCAATTTGTTTTTCAATAAATTTTGAATTATGAAAAAAAAAATGCGAGGTCTGCAACTCACAGAGCCAGTAGTATGGAGGTATAGGTATATGTATGTATAAACCGAGTTTGAGTGCAGAAGACAGTGTTCAAACCCAATACCGCCTTTGAATGAAGTCATAGAAAGAGTACTACTTTTGGCTAAATCAAAGCCAAAATATCACATTAGGTACGTCACCTTATATTTTTTAGCAATATCTTTGTGCTATTACCACACATTGTTTGAGAGTACTATATATTCACTATATTTTACCTTGGCGGAAACCGGGATTGCCTAAGTCGGTGTCGGCCCGCCAACCGCCTCGTCAAGCAATCCCTTACCTTCCGAGCCTCCGCCATAATGTTCACGTCCATATACTGTGAAACATAGCGATCGTGCCCTTCAAACAATTGAAATAAATGATTTCAGTTCACTGAGCAGCACAATTACATCGCATAAGCACTATAAGCCGAATAAATAACGCTGGTAATATCCAACAACCACAGCGATCCTTACGTACTTCTGTGATAAGGATAACTAAGCATTATTTTTTGGTCACTGCCTACCCCAATGAGATACGGGGCGTGAGTTTAGATTACCGGGCAATATATCACCTAAATGTCGTATACGTTAGTTGAAGCGAAGAATTTAAATTCTTTGCGTGACCTATAAGAAAGGTCACACAGAACGGTTATTTCGTTATCATAAAGAACAATTAGTATTTAACAAGTACCTTCGGCTTGTTGGTAGTGACTCTGCCTACGTAGCTAGTGGTCCCTGTTTCAAATACCGGCTACGGTATTATCGTTCTCGAGTCTTGGATGTTTTCTATGTATGTATTTACATAAATATGTAAATCTTCGCCTAGCTTAGGCGACAGATGTATTTAGTTTGAATTCGTACTCCTAGACGCTTCAACCCATATATACAGCCTTGGCCAGAAGTATTAAGCACTCCCGCGTTTTTCATATAAAAGTAAAACTTTGAATAAAGCATTTTATATCTATTATTATAGAAAATTCTAATATTTGTTAATAACACTTCATTGACGTTAAAAATAATTGCACTTAAAAAACGCGTTTGGTCCTTTTATTGCGAACCCGATTATTTTTAGAGTTCAGTTTTCTAGGATAAATAGCTACTTCGAAATTATATCTGCTATAGTTTTCTAGATGTTTATATACATTACTCTATATTGCGTCGATGTGTAGTTTTGTGATTTAAAAAAAAAATAGTTTATTTATAAGTTACAAAGAAAACTAAGGGGTGCTTCTTCTGGCCAAGGCTGTAGCTCACATTTTGCATGTCGATAGGTGAAACCATGACGATGGTTTAGATACAAAAAAATTGCGAATAAGACAAAAAAATAAATATTGATCAAGCATTGCTTACTTTGGCAATAGGTTTTTGTAAGATTTATTATTGTGTAAGATGGTCCACAAATATTTATTTTATTATTGGTTAGTATTGGCCGGTACTGTGTGTGCAGTCAGCTGCAGACAAACGTGACCTCCCTGCATACAAAACTTCTATGCAGGGGGGGGGGGGGGTCACGTTTGTCTGTAGCTGACTGTACATACGATCCCCGGTACTGGGACCCGGGTACGTCCTAAAATTACGACCGAGACCACCGGGGGATGGGCAGCAGCATCCCTGGAGTGCGGTGGAGAAACTGCGATCGCCAATCCGCATGCCAAGCGTGGCGATTATGGAATGTACCCCCAATGAAATTGGGGGAGGCCTATGTCCAGCAGCGGACATCTTTCGGCTGATATGGTGGTGGATGTATGGTAATGGTAAAAGCATATAAATGTATATTGGACCCGGGTATGTCCTAAAACTACGACCAAGACCACCGGGGGATGAGCAGCAGCATCCCTGGCGTGCGGTGGAGATACTGCGATCGCCAACCCGCATGCCAAGCGTGGCGATTATGGCATATACCCCCCGTGAATTTGGGGGAGGCCTATGTCCAGCAGTGGACGTCCTTCAGCTGATATGGTGGGGGTGGTGGGCTGTACGACAAGTAAGAGTTTATTAACATACCTGCGCGTGCGACTCCTAACGCTTGGTCTTACGTTGCCGGGGCGCGTTCAGCGTGTCCCGGCGCCATGGGCATCATGGGTCGCCAGATGTCTAGTTAAGTTGCCCTGAAAACGATTATCAAATAGGTTATAGATTTTTTTACACATAAAGGTTAAGATGGATGCAGGACCTTCTTCAGTATAAATATTATTTTCCCCTCACTAGCTCGGAAAATCGTCTTTTATCCTTTGAAACAAGCGGGTAAAAACACATTTTATCCACAAGTGGGGAAAGTAATTTGACCTTGAAGCGTGTTTGAGTAACTTTTGACAAAAAACAAAACGTAAAACGCTCATAATAATGGTTCGGTTGATATCAATTATCATTAAATAAATGGTTTGAGAATTTAATAAAAAATACCAAAAGCTTTATTTAATGAATTAAGTCGTAAACCTTAAAATTTTTACAAGTAATTTTTTTTTTATAATGATATTGAGTATAATTGTAAACGCACAAGTTGAGTCGATGCAATTTAAAAACGCATCGTCATAAATGTCATCATTGTCAATGTCAACTAAAATATACACAACTTGTCACCGACTCCGACTCACGTAAATATTATACCTCTACACAACTTCCAGAGTTTTCTGTTATAATATTGTAAAAAAATCAATGATTCCAGTGATGAAGATCATGCCGGTGGAACTGTGTTTTTTGCATGTTGCACTTTCCTCGATATAGTGAGATGAAAAGTTTTGTGTTACACGCGGGTGCAAAGTTGTATTTTACTTCTCGTGTGTTGAAACACTCGCTAAGCTCAGGATTCTATTTTAGGACGACTCGCTTCGCTCGTGGTTCAACTATAGATTCCTTTCGCAGGCTCGTGTTTCAATTCCACACTCGCGGGTAAAATACAACTTTGCATATCAATAATACAATTTTGTATAACAATAGTTATTTGCGAGTGTTTGTAGCGAGCTTAGCGAGTGTTTCAACACACGAGAAGTAAAATACAACTTTGCACCCGCGTGTAACGAAAATAACAAAAATTTATAATTCTGTGCTCGTCGATCGCGAGTGACGGCGCGCCGGACACAGCTTTTACTTTAGGCTCTAGAGCATAAAAAGCGACTTTATGTCTCCTAAGCACAGTCTAAAGACTAACTTTTAGAACGTGAGAAGTGAACAATATATTAGGGCCTATGCTAGCCGTCGCGGGCGCACGCCTGGGAGTACTCGCTATGCATCCCGCCGCGGGTCAGATAGCGCAGCTCATACTAATTTTATACCCCGTTTTTTTAAGATTTGAATTTTAACGGCCAGTTTTGCCCACGTTTCTTAATTTCCCTGGGATATTAGAGGATAATATTGTACAAATTTGACTTATTTCAGTAACTTATCACGTTTCAAAGATAACACACCACATAGTATGGTTCCGTTTCAAGATTGTTATCCTTGAAATCTATCTTGAAAAAAAATTAAGCCATCATCAGATCTTTTCAGGTTGATGAGGGAATCTGAGTCGGTGATGGGTTTCCACATGATCGAATAACGTACAAGTTAATAATTAATTAAACAAATCAAATAAAACTATATCTAAACTTAAAATATGTTTAAAAAATTGGGCCCCCTAGGCATGGTTCCTAAGATGCTGGCAGCATTTCCTCGCTGAATCGCAACGCTAATGCGTTGAGCGAGGAAGCTGCCAGCTCTTCGGTCCCCTGTGGCGTCTACAAGCCTTTTGGAAAGCTCCTTGTGGAGCTGACGTACACTGGGACCCCACGGGCCAAGGGACGTACAAGACAGAAAGCGGATGCGTTACCTCAAGAGCGTAGGTGCGCTTGCATACGCGGCAGACGTGCGACTTCTCCTTCAGTTTTGGCACGTAGTCCGGTCTGTGGCAGTGGTTCTCATGCCGACGCAATTGCGGCTTTTGGCTGAAAATAGATCAGCATTCATTAACTACAAGCATTTTTACAAGCTTTTATTTAACTTAAGTATGTAAATTTTCCTTATTTGCTATCCTTTTTAATCGATCAATCAATCAATCAAATATATTTATATGCAAAAATACAGCGGTAGGTTGTTACATTATATAAAGTTCAGTGTATTTTGCTTGCAAGCAAGCGTGCTAATATTATCAGTAATATAATTCTAATTCACATGTCAATCAAAATTAATTTAGCGTTCCGTACTCAAAGCAAAGGGTGAAAACGTGACCCTATTACTAAGACTCTTATGAGAACCTCGGGAAAACCTCGCTGGGGAGCTCATTCCACATCCGGAGCGTCCGAGGGAGGAAATTCCTCTGAAACCGTACCGTACGAGACCATTTTACGAGGGCAAAATATTTTGACTTAAATTAATAATTGATATTTTGGCAGAATACGGGCATCGACGAATGCATTTTTCAAAAATAAAAAAATAACATTTGTATAATAATGAATCGAAATCGCGGATGAAATGCGGTGAAGGTCGCGGGTGTCCGCTGGATGCGGGTGGCGCAGGACCGGTCATTGTGGAAGTCTTTGGGGGAGGCCTATGTCCAGCAGTGGACGTCTTTCGGCTGACATGATGATGATGATGATGATGAATGGAAATCAATTTTGATTCTCGCACCAGCCATATAATGACTTGTCTGTGGTATAGATTTGCATTTGTATAAATGGTTCGTTTTAATACTGCTGTCAGTCATTGAATTGACAGAATATAATGTAGTAATAGAACAACGAAATTTTTGATAGATACCGTAAAATGGGGTGAGTAGGGTTCGCGGGGAGAGTTGGGTTATGAATGGGGAGAGAAGGGATGAAAGGGGGGTGAGATGGGATTTGTAAGGCTACTGCTACAAAAATAATGTATTTCAATTTAAAATGAAGCTATAATAATACTCATAATAAAAAACGATCGAACAATCTTCCTACATCACCTTTGTATGTAATCCCATCTTATCCCAGTTACGAGGGTCTACGGGTTGAGGTGGGATTTCCTGTTTATCGTCAAAGTTAAGAAATGGAACTACTTACCGAAAATAAAATAAAAACTAAAATACAAACATCCGGAACACTTATTGTATTCCCATTCAGTTTGCAATGTAAAAATAAAATGTTATCGAGGTATGAATGTCAGTTTTGTCCCTACTCACCCCATTTTACGGTACTCATATATTACCTGAAGGTCCGGCCGCACTCGGCGCACAGGAACGGCTTGTCGTCGGAGTGCGTCTGCGTGTGCGCCGTGAGCCGTTGCCGCCGCGTGCTGGCGTATGGGCAGAGTTTGCACTTGAAGCATTTCTCGCCCACGTGCGTCTAACCAACAAAAACGCATTCAGTTATATACAGCGTGTTCCGCAGATGGATGGACATACGTATAGTATACGGGATAGGTGAGGCCATCTGCTACGTGATCAAGCACAAAAAAAATAGAGACCAAAAAATTTTTTTTTTATATATATATTTTTTTTAGTTCTCTGTTTAATAATTACTGAATTTGTAGGATTCTGGAATTAGTCTAGATTAAAATAAAATAAAAATTTTGTCCGTTTTATCATCTTGAAAACAGATTATTAAAAAAAGATAAAACGGACAGCATTTTTATTTCATTTAAAACTAGACTAATTCCAGAATCTTACGTATTCAATTATTTGAAAAAAAAACAAGATATTCATAAATAAAAATAAAAGATATCACAAAAAAAATCTTAGAGCCCAATTCTTTCTTTTGTGTTAGACCACGTAGCAGGATGACCTCATCTATCCCCAATATACGTATGTCCATCCGTCTGCCGAACATCCTGTCGATGCCATAGTTCACAATCGTACTAGTTACGAGAACAAAGGTACTTTTTTTATTAAGACTCTATGAGCAATTTTTTCTTCGTAATTGGTACGATTGTGAAATTAGTGAACTAAGGCATCGCTGTATAATTCATCTACAAACAGTAGTCCGGGCCAGGGGTCGGAATTCTCGTAGCACTTTTGAGCTGTCATAGGGAATTCTTATTTACCGATTTCCGATTTATAAATATATGTCGATAAATACAGAATATTAAAAGTGTACAGTAAACAACAGGCTCTTCGCGAATCTTATCGCGAATGAGCGATCTCTTTGAGATAACCTCTGGATGAAAACTTATTGGAAATATTAAATAGGAAATATTATAATAATATTTTATTGTTCCTTATAAATAATTTGTGAATTTCTTATTACGAGGCATTAATTTAAGACTTTTTTTTACACAAGAATTGCAATCGTACCTAATGATATCATGTTATGTAGGTACTGGCCATCAATCTGATGACCTTTGATTAATAGTTTCATAGACATATGCAAACAAACAAACACAAACACTGAACTGAAATAATTAAATGTGAAATTGTTAACAATTTGGAAATTACAAAGTTATTACATAATTCCTTACTGACTAAAGATAATAAAATAACCTATACTTATCAAAAACTTACAAAATTAATAATTTAAAATAAGGGGTCACCCCGCGGCATCGTGCCAAAGATGCTGGCAGCATTTCCTCGCTGTATAGCAACGCTGATGCGTTGTGCGAGGAAGCTGCCAGCCATTTGGCCACCAGTGGTGTCCACTAGCCTCTTTGCCACTTTTTTAAAGAGGTCATGGGTCCTGGGACCCCACGGACCGAGGGTCTCAACGCCGAACGGAACGAAGTTATATTCGGCGCCGAGACCCCTATATTTGCTTTGCTTAGCCTTTTCGGCCGCCTCTGCCGCCGCACCCGCTCTGACTGAAGTTCCGTGGAGATAGGAAGGAGCTAACCTGTCCACACACGTGGCGACCCACACTAGCAC
Source organism: Notocelia uddmanniana (assembly GCA_905163555.1). Lineage (NCBI taxonomy): Eukaryota > Metazoa > Arthropoda > Insecta > Lepidoptera > Tortricidae > Notocelia > Notocelia uddmanniana. The sequence goes on from LR991052.1 coordinate 72,189,568, forward strand.
ACGTCCCAACTTCTACGAAATCAAAGACATACCATCCACCAGGCACCTGCTTCTCTGGTACCCACTGCTAAAATTCTGGCCCGATCGGAACCGGCGCTGCGACTTAAGAGAGAATCATAAGTATTTTTGCACTGGATGTCGTCCCAGGACCTTTGGGATTTCAAATTTTGAGGAAAATCCTTACCCGGGCAGGCAATGCAACAGGCATTTTTGGCTTCCGTCAAGCCAGCAGTCTCACAGTTTGAAGGGAATTCCCTTAGGATTTTTTCTATGAGATTAGCTGAGCTATGAGCGGAAGACAAAAAAGCCGGTGTACAAATATTCGTAATTTTGCGTATCCCTATTCCACCATAACGAATGGGAAGGGAAGCTTGGGTCCAGGAATCTTCGCTGAGCTGCATGTTCAATACTGATTTGATCAAGTCGTCGAGGGGGCATAATAAGTTATGAAATTTAGTGAAGGGGCAGCAGCGTAGAACATACGTCAATTTCGGAAAACCGAATAATTGATATTGCAAAATGTGGGCTAATTTCTAGAAGACGACTTTTGTAATTTTGAAATTTGGATGTAGATACAGAAATAAAGCTCGAAAAGGATTCTTCGAAGATAGGAGATCCTGGGAGGCAAAGTGAGCTTCTGTCTATTAATTTAATGTTAGGCGTCAGGATTTCATTTTTTTTTTCACTTCAACAAAATTTAAGAAAGAGTTTTTAATGAAAAGTTCGCATTTGCTAAAATTTAATTCTAAACCAATGGCTTGGAATTTTGATTTTATGATCGAAGGGTCTGACAGAACAGTCTCTAAATCGCCTCCCAGGGTTCCATCGTCTAGGTACCAGACATTGAATTTTAATTTTAAATTTTGAATTATAGGATTAATAGCCAGACTAAAAATTGCCGGCCCGAGAGGATCACCTTGCTGACAGCCAACTTCAGATGATATTACAGTTTCGTGGTACATTAATTTTGTAGGATCAGCATAACAAACAAGGAGGTAATTGTAAATTTCGGGGATATTATTTTTGATTTCTGTCAGCAAGGTATCTATCTCTGTTTACCGAATTGAATGCATTTTTAACGTCGATTTTGACCAACACATCTCAAGGTGCGTTGCTGGAGAGGTAAGTACGTAATGCATGGACGGCTGCCTCACACCCTCCTTTAATGCCAAAACCAAGCTGTATTTGTTTTCTGTATTTGGATATATTCCTAATTTACGGAATTCCATTTTTTAAACAGATATGTGGGTATTGTGGGTAGGTAGTATTTAACCCTATTTAGAAAGGGTGGGCATTCAAACGAAGCATCTTTGGTGGTATGGACAAGATGAAGATCATGTCAAATGCTCATGTCGCACCAACTCCCGTAACAATCTGACAGTTTACACTCGAAGTTGTAGACGATTACATATACCTAGGACGGACTGTCCAGTTACGTAGGTCCAACTTCGAGAAAGAGATTAATCGTCGAATCCGACTCGGCAGGGCAACGTTCGGGAAGCTACGGCATATCTTTTCGTCAATATTCCGCAGTGTCTCAAGACGAAAGTCTTTGACCAGTGTGTGTTGCCAGTGATGACATATGGCACTGAAACGTACTCGCTTACTATGGGCCTCATCAGAAGGCTCAAATTCACCCAAAGAGCAATAGAGAGAGAGTGATCGCATCAGGAATCAGGTCATCCGCAGCAGACCCAAAGTGACCGATATAGCCCTCCGAATCGCTAAACTTAAGTAGCAGTGGGCGGGGCACATAGCACATAGAACCGATGGCCGTTGGGGCGGGAAGGTTCTCGAGTGGCGACCACGTACCGGAAGGCGTAGCGTGGGTAGGCCCCCCACACGGTGGACCGATGACCTGGTAAAGTAAGTTACCTCTACGTTGTTGTGCACAAAGTGCAGCATGCAAGTTCTACCAAGAGTCAGAGGAAACAGACACACACATTCTCCACCCACTCTGGCTCCTGCGGGCCAGTTATGCGCAAAAAGGAGTATCCACCCAGGGAGGCACATTATGTAACCAGAGGAGATAATAATAATAATAATAATCGACATTTGTCGGGCATGCCGCCGTCCCGGAGAGTCACTCCACTCAGGCATATTATTTCTGGTTGTAGTCATCTTGCTAACGGCGAGTACTTGCACAGACATAACTTGGTGGCCAGGATTATTCACCAGCAGCTTGCTCTTTTATACGGTCTTGTGGACTTCGAAGTGCCGTATTATAAGTACACACCTGCGCCAGTTCTCGAAAATGGTCGTGCAACGCTCTATTGGGATCGATCTGTCATCACGGACAGGACTATTGTAGCCAACAAGCCTGATATCGTGCTGACAGATCCATTGAAGCGCCAGGCAGTGCTCGTTGACATCACCATCCCCCATAACGAGAATCTCGTGAAAGCTGAGACGGACAAAGTCAGCAAGTACCTAGACTTGGCACATGAGGTAACCGCCATGTGGGATGTTGATTCAACGATTATTGTCCCGATAGTCGTCTCTGTGAACGGTCTAATAGCGAAGAGTCTCGACCAACATCTCAAGAGACTCTCGTTAGATGGCTGGGTCAAGGGTCAAATACAGAAGGCGGTACTCCTGGACACGGCGCGGATAGTCCGGAGATTCCTCTCTCTGTCGTACTAACCATCGGTAGCTTAGGCCCGCCTCGCTGCCGGCGGCACTCTAGGTTAAGTTTTTTATAATGCTTTAATATTTTGTACGTGTATTTTTATATTTTACATTTGATAAATTTATTGTAAAAAAATCTAACCTAAGAAAAAGAAATAAATAAGGTGAATAATAATAATAATGAATAATAAATATTAGGGTCAATTTTTACACAAATCAAACTAGTCCCATAGTAAGCTCAATAAGGCTTGTGTTATGGGTACTAGACGACGATATATTTAATAGATATATACTTAAATACATAGAAAACATCCAAGTCTCAGGAACAAATGTCTCTGCTCACCACAGAAACAAATGCCCTTACCGGGATTCGAACCCGGGACCTCTAGCTTCGGAGGCAGTGGCACTACCAACTAGGCTAAACAGGCCTACAAACATTTTGCAGCCCAAGGAGTCTGGAAATTCTTGGAAGCAACGGGTATGAGCATGGAGTTATAAGGGCTGCCACAGTAGATCAATTTCTGGTCGACGCGACATAGAAAAGGCCGACAACAAACCAAAAAATAATAATGCATACCTTCTTGTGCATCTTGTACGAGTAGCGGTCTGGGAATTTCTTGCCGCAGGGATTGCACTCGATCGGCTCGCCAGACGTGTGCAGGTTTTTTATGTGTATGAGCAGGTCCGCCTTGCGGCTGCACTTGGCTGGACACAAATCGCAGCTATACACTGGCCTCTCTGCAACTGCAAAAACAAATTGTCGTCAGTAAACAATAGCAAACTGTCTAAAATCAGTGCAAGATTTAGAGATCAAAAATGTGAACAAGTGAGTCGCCACTATAAAAAAATTAACGTATGCAGTGGGTAATTGAAAATCATTGGAATACATGAAAAATATTACCGCATTCAAAATTTAAGCGTAATAAATTTGAATTTATACAAAAAATAACCATTCTGAATTAAATAGCGTTTTTAATAACATATTGGTGTTGTTTTATTAAAATGTGTGGAGATATGATTTATGCTACTAGTAATGACAAGAAGTTTGAATAAGGAAAGTCATGTCAGATTGACAGTTGTTTGTTTACATTTTTACACGACTGCCACAAGAAAGGAGTGTAATGTTTTCAGTTTTCATGTTTGTATGCATGTGAGTTTTTTTTTAATACCACGTCGGTGGCAAACAAGCATACGGCCCGCCTGATGGTAACCGATCACCGCAGCCTATGGAAAGTGTGTTTCTTTAGGACACCGAAACTACTCAATGCCTCTACCGATTTAGATGTGAGAGGTATCGTTAGAATCCTTACGTCATCCCGAATGTCATAGACTATATATCGTCATAATAAAAACAATATCGCGGATTATATGTGCCATAATGTATCAACTTTAGGAAAAAAAATCTTACAAACCCATCGAGTGAAAGCTCAAAATAAAGAATTTTAAAAGGCGATTACAAAAATGTAAATATCATATGTGTTTAAAGTTTAACTGAAAATTACAAGTCAAGTAAAAATTTGAATTTAAATTGCGACGAATAAAAACATTCTAACCTATTTAAAAAAAGAAAGCATTTTAAACGGTGAGCACAAAAATACATACAGCGTATGTGCTTATATCTTATATTATTCCGGCTCAGATAAATCGGTCGATTTCCTTTTATGGAAGTAAAAATGAATTTAAATTGACTGGACGTATGAACATTACGACGCATTTCGCAAAATGGGTCTTCCAAAGAAAACAAAAAAACAACGAAATGCTACCGTAAGGGATGATTCACAGTAGACCGTTCCGTGTCCGGGCCGGCCCGTTTTCTATGACAGCAAACGCAACGGCCGGCGTATTTCTCTAGAAGAAAACGGGCCGGCCCGGACACGGAACGGCCTACTGTGAATCATCCTTAAGACTTAAAATGCGTAACCTCGTTCCCGCGATCGTAGGTTTAAAGACATGAGAGAGAGAGAATGTCTCAACGTTACTCTCAAATGTCGAAAGAGACAAAAAGGGCTTTCCTAAACATCTGCCAAGAACACCCTTCGAAGGCGAGGAACAAAACGATACAGAGAAGCCAGACTTGCTAAGCATCGCTCACATACGTCACAAAAACCTGTAGTTTATGTCCCATAAGCCAATCATTCTGTGCTATTTCGTGCCTTGTACGAGTATTACTTGTTTTTCGTTTTGCAATTGTAGTATTGCTTGCCCAGTAGGTAATCTAAATTTTAAAATTAGAATTTAAGTTTAATGTGGTCTGTGACATCTGTGACGTAACAGAGTCAAGTGATAATATTCTCTTCTCTCAGGGCGGCGTGACAGTGAAGTTTCGTTTAGTTTCTTGGTAGTTTGTGTTTCGTTTTTGGAAGTTTGCACCATGGATTAAGAATAGTTTAAGCATGTTTATGTGTGGTATGCACGTATGTACATTTACTTTTTGTTCTTCATTGCATAATATTGTTAGGTAACTATTAGAAATTAAAATTAAGTTACTAGTACAGCCGCCTCGTCAACAGCTGTGACTGCACCTGGGCCACAACGGAAGAACAGCGCCGCCAGCTTCATGCTGAGCTGTGGCCCTTTTCTGGCAAACAATGTTAGTCTTATTTTTATCTACTACTTATTTATATGTATTTCTGTTTGTCATAAATAAATGCTTATTCTTTCTTTCTTTCTTTCTGTTAAAAACGGCTCGAGGAGTCATTCTCTGTTCATTCTGTGAGGCTGACTGATATGAGTCAAAATGCTTCAGTGATGCGTGAGCTCGAAACACCCAGTGCACATGAATGGAGATTAACGCAAATGCGTGAACACGCGTCACTGGTCCGGGAGATCGAGTCACCTACTCGTACTGCTCGTGAGAATAGGTTGACGCAAAGATACTTTACTCACTGTTCGTGAACATGAGCCACCTTGTTCACCTAACGACAGATTCTCAGCTATGCGACTCCAGAAGTCAGCTTGTTAGCAGCAAGTCCAATTTGGAACAATATGATTGCACAAGAGTACGTATGCAATTGATGTGCAAAAATATTTTACGAAAAGCAAACGCGTCATATTTCTGCTACAAGCTCTACTATTGTATTACACAAGACCACCCAAACATATTTATCTACTGCAATGCTCTTTTGATAAACAAAACACCGCCAATGGTGTTTAGGAATAATATCCGTGCGGCACCTACCCCGCCCGAGCTGCAGTGTTTTAAACGTAATGGAAGTGAGGCTAGTTCTCGTGTACGGCCTTTCATGAAAGTGGTGCACTTGGGCTGTAGGTTCGGTCAGCAAGGTTTCATTCAAGGGTCAGGCTACACTTTTTGCACAACAGGTGGAGGAGTTACCTGAGCAGCTTCCAATTCCAGCTTCCAATACTGGCCTTACCATCATTGCCTAGTCACTAGAGATGTTTCTTTTGCCCGTAGATATTATGTGGACATTGGAAAAGTAAAAAAGCATCCGGGAGTCTCGTTTTAATTGAGAAAGCAGCGCGGCTCGCCCGCATCTTTACTGTTAAATATATCTGTGCAGCAAAGAAGGTATAGCACCTTACCAGTCCCACATTGATGTTCTGAGAGAGAAAAAAGACGTCATTCCTGAGGTCGTGGCGACGGAGGTCTCCAGATTACCGTCCACCACCACCCAGATCATCTTGAAGTGAGCTGCTTGCTAAAAGATAGTAGTAGTCTTGCGTCAGTGCCGCACACTTAGTGAGTCGGGGTCAAGTGTGCCCCCCGCGCCCGCGGCCTCCCCCCACCACCCCATGGAAATCACAACATCATCGCTATGCTGACGTCGTTGGCGTTCATCCCGTCGCAGCTATACGGAGAGCCGCGTCCTCAAGAGTGCAAGAAGATCTGGTTTCTCCAAAAGAGAAGCCTTCTTGCGCCGATGTGGATTTGACGACACTACGGACCCATGCTGTTTTGTGGCCAAAATAATGTGTTAGTTTTAAGATTATAATTATATGTATGTTAGCTATAAGGTATTTAGTAAGGGGTAAGGTATTTAGGGTCAGCACTACGCTGTGACCAGCTCGAGCCCGGAGAGCTGCCGCACATAGTATTTGTAATACCAAACAATGCCATGGCATCAAGAAATTAAGATTGAGGCCTGCATCACGGAGTTCGACGCATTAAAATGTCAAGGCAGGGTGGAGCGGTTTATGCGGCCACTAATATTGTGCTTGGTAGCATCAATGCAGTGCACAAACTGCATACAAGGCACAACCTTGAACAGGGCTGTAGTTGATCTCGACACCTAGATTCTAGCCGAAGGCCATGCCTACGTCACGCTAAGCCGCGTTAAACAACTAGAAGGTCTGGGTATTAGTGTCTTGGATCACAGAAATATTCTCAAAGATCCTCACGACAAAAGATCTCTGGAAGAGCTTAATCGTCTAAGGAATGTTTATAACAGCAAAATAAAATTCAACAGAGTTCATTAATTTACTAGATACCTAATCATAATTTGGAGCGCAATAATGCGTCTCGGCTGAGCGTCGTTCGCTATTTCTTCATCCTTACGTCCAATATTCCGCAATATTCTAGGACTTCTTTTGGTAAATGATGGTTACGATACGGTTTTTTTTGATTTCTGTTAATAAATCTTAGCACTAAAGAGATTAAAATAAAAATTATAATAAAAAATTAATAAACACGCCTGCTGCTGTTAAACGAACTCAAAGGTGAAAAATAGTTTTAAATAAAACGTACAGTCAGGGTAATAAAAAGGTGAATACACAATTTCTCTTATTTCGATGGTGTAGGATAAAAAAAATACATACATGTTAGGGTGGTGATATGTCTGATCACGCTCGTGTTCTATTCTTTAGCTTGGTTGCAGTCGGGGGACCTTATGTTGTATTTTCTTTTTCTAAAGGTCCCCCGACAAAGGTTTACTTAGTATAGAACACGAGCTTGATCAGACTTTCCGGGAATACGTAACTCGTCGACAAATGATTAACAGATTACCAAGTCGTAGACAATACAAATTTCAGTTGGCTTTTGAGGAAGTTTTATTCATTGCCCTAATAGGTCCTATGTATAGGGAACATATTTACACAAATGGAACTAGTCCCATGATAATCTCAATAATGCTTCTGTTATGGGTACTAGATGACGATATATTTAATAGATATATACAGCATTGCTTTTTTGTTTGAAACAGTTTACTCCGGGGGTGGTCCCAAAGTTATCATGTAAGAATTTAATCATAGTGTCCTGGAGAAATCGAGGGAACTCTTCAAATATTAGAGGTGCACCTATAGCGATTTGGGTATCATGGTAACTCATGCATTCCCTCTTGAAAAACAACATTTGGTGAAGTTTTTCAAAAAGTAATGATATCCCATCAAAAACGTAAGTGAAAATGGCAGCCAAGTTCAATATTCTCACCGTTGTGCGTGAGCTTGGGCAGCTGAAGCGCGTTGGACTGGTATGATTTTTCACTGCTGTGCGTCTGCAAGTGCCGTTTCAGCTCATACTTGTAAGTACAGGCGTACGTGCAGTCCGGGCACTGAAACGGATTGACAGTCAGTTGAGGTTATTCCTAGGGTAACCTTAGAAAACCAAGGTTACCAATATAGCTCAGATAAGATAAGAAAATATATTTTTTTCTTTTCAAAACTGTCTTATTATATTATGACATGTTATGTATAACATGTCATTATATAGTAAGTGTCAACTCAACAGTCTGCCCATTTCGGATGTACAGTATTAATAATACATATAAAATATAAATTAAATATGAAATTAACAATATAATAGAATAGAATAGATTTATTTGCAAGAGACAACACACAAGAAATACTCATTCAAATCATATAAACATTTGCAAATTAACCAGTTATTCAGTATTCCCTTGAATTTTGCCCATCTAACGACTTAATTAATTCCGGGAACTTATTATATATTTTAATTCCACTAACATATGTGCTCTCTTTGAATATACAACTAGTAGACCTAACTGTACACAAGTCATTTTTTTATCAGTTGATATTAAGATCTTAGATTTTTCTTTGAATCACATTTTTTTTGTATATAACTATGATCTTTGACAAAAAATAAATAAATAAATAGGGCGGTTGACGCAGACTGGTTCTCGAGCTGAGACCGCGTGTCGACAAACGTATCTCAAGGCACCCTGTAACCGGGTGGGGCGATGACATTTGTAAAAGGCAGGGATTGGAGGAGAAGAGTTGAATACCTAGCCCAGAACCGTGCCATTGGAGAGGCAGTGGATTGACACGTGCCTTGAATATTTTTAGGGTTCCGTAGCCAAAATTGCTGAAACGGAACCCTTATAGATTCGTCGCGTCTGTTCGTCCGTCCGTCCGTCCGTATGTCACAGCCGATTTACTCGGACACTATGCGCACTACAATTATGAAATTCGGTAGGAATGTGTATTCTATGAACTGCTACAGAAATATGATGTGAAATTACGAAAAAAATATTAAACTGGGGGGGGCACCCCATACATGTAACAGCGGGTCAATTTTTTTTTTCAATTCACATAGGCGTGTGGGTTATCAATTGATAGGCCTTCAAAAATGACATGGAAGTTTCTATAAAATTATTCCATTTAAGTCAACCGTTGGTGAGATATTAGATGTCAAAGTCGTAAAAGGTGTCCCCCCCCCTCTAATTTCTAAACTATGAAGCTTAAAATTTTGAAAAAATCAAGATGATGTACAATTATAAATAATTTCAACAATTTTGGTTTTATTAAGATAGGTTTAACGGTTTTTGAGTTATTGCTGAAAAACTGTCTTGCCCAAACAAAAGGGCCTGGGGCTTCCCTATGAAGATACGACCTTTTTGATTTACTGTATTGTATAGTGGTTTTAAATGTACATTAGGAGGTGTCGGTACCGAACCCTTCTCTGTGCGTGACCCGACACGCTCTTGGCCGGTTTTCATCCATCCACCGGTTACGTGTAATAATAATTACGCTCTCTGCTTGGAGGGGGCGGTAGCGGCGGAGGCTTGAAATCGATCCTCGTTTTCTTCACAACTGTTCAATGTCGGATTACACACAACACGATTAAAATTCGGATAACGATTAATTTCAATTAATCGAATTGCGGCGGTGATAGGCACTTTGCGCGGTACAAAGAACTATAAGATATCCAACCGTGAAGACGGTAGTGATCGTTTAATTTTTTTTAGCACCTGCGAGTGAGATCAAAGTTGTAGTTTTTTTCTCTCACTTGAGTGCAACAATTACTCTTTTCCTCATAGGCGGTGTGAAAACTAGTATGTGTCACACTGGAGCAAAATTATTCCCGTCTTGGGCGTACACATTTGAATCCCTCGCTACGCTCAAGATTCTACTTTAGATTCTCTCGCTACCCTCAGGATTCTATTGCAAAATCTTTCGCTTCACTTGTGATTCAAAATACAGGCTTGGCCATATACATATATATATATATATATATACGTATACGTGGGCTGTTCCGAAAGTTTTTAGCTGCTCTCACTCTATTCATGCCATATGTTTTATAACACGTTATCCACTAATTTATAACACGTTGATTGCCAAGCCAAAATATTAAACTAAAATACCAGGACGGGCGAAAAAATTTTGTTTTCACTTCCCTTAGTGACAAAAATAAATACCAGAAGCCGCTATTTAGTGGGTCCGAACATAACAGGGTATTTCACAACACTAAACATATTTTGTTTATATAATGCAAATATAAAAAAAAATTAAAAACACAAACATGAAAAAAAAACCGTACAAGTGCGTGTCAGACTACTCACGAAGAAGGGTCCCGTACCGACACCTAATCTACATTTAAAACCACTATACATGACATTGAATCAAAAAAGGTCGTATCTTCATAGGAAACTCACGGCACTTAAGGCTTTTTGTTTGAGCTAGACAGTTTTTCAGTAATAACTCACAAAACCGTTAAACCTATCTTATTCAAACCAAAAATCGTTGAAAGTATTTATTAATGTACATCATCTTGATTTTTTTCAGAATATTAAACTTCATAGTTTGGAAATTAGAGGGGAGGGGGACACACTTTGTACCACTTTGACAGCGAATATGTCACCAACGGTTTACTTAAATGGAAAAGTTTTTTAGAAGCCTCTATTTAATTTTTAAAGGCCTATCCATAAATATCCAACACACATATGTGCATTTAAAAAAATATGGGGTGCCCTCCAGTTTAATATTTATTTCGTAATTTCACATCATACTGATATAGCGGTTCATAGCATACATCTTCCTACCAAATTTCATAATTGTAGTGCTCATAGTCTCCGAGTAAATCGGCTGTGACATACGGTCGTATGTCCTATTTTCATTTTTTTCAAATCTAAACCATCGTTATGGTTTCACCTATCGACATGCAAAATGTGAACGTGATCGGTTGAAGCATCTAGGAGGAGTATGAACTCAAACGAAATACATCTGTCGCCTAAGAATGAGCTCAGCTTGAATTCCTCTAATTCGAACCAAACGCTTTGCATCATCTATCATGTTGCGCACTTCTAAGGTTTGGAATTGTCTGCCGGCGTTTGTGTTTCCGTTTGTAACCTAGAGCTTTTTAAGGCGCAGGGTAGGGCAAGCCATTCTCCATACAAAGGTTGTGCAAGTTTTTTGCGTTAGTTTTGGCACTACAACATTTAATTTTATTTTTTGTTGGTACATATTGGATATACACAGAACTTGACGTTGAAATTTTGCATTATTTAAAAAAAAAATGAAAATAAAAAAATATAGCTAACAAAAAAATAAGCATATGGACCAAAAATAGTAACTGGAGTGCAAACACAAACGAAGAAAAACTTGCACAAAGTTTGTATGCAAAGAGCTTGCCCACCCCTACGCCTTAAGGCACGAGTAAATAGGCATCTTCTTGGTGAGCTTGCTTCATCGCCCCCCTGTCTAGATGCTGGCCAAGAGCAATCCCATTGTTAATAAAAAAAGGCTCGATAAGGCTTTGCAAGAGTCATAAGGGGCAGGTTACCTTGTAGGGCCGGTCTCTGGTGTGGCAGCGGGCGTGCCGACGCACCTTCGACGCCTCCACCGCTTCGTAGTCGCATTTGCGACACTTGAACAGCTTCTCGTGGGTGTGGCGGTAGCGCACGTGCCGCAAACGCTCGCCTGTCGCACGACAAAATAAATCCGTCAAACATGAATAATAATAATATTGGGGGACAATCTTACACAAATCGACCTAGTCCCAAACTAAGCAAAGCTTGTGCTAAAGGGTACTAGACGACGATATACATACTTATATAGATAAATACATACTTAAATACATAGAAAACATCCAAGACCCAAGAACAAATATCCGTGAAAAATGCACAAATAAATGCCCTGGCCGGGATTCGAACCCGGGACCTCTAGCTTCGGAGGCAGAGTCACTACCAACTAGGCAAAACAGGTCGTCAAACAACATTTCAAGCTACAAGTTTTTATTGCCGGCTGTACTTTTTCACAGTCATCAACTACTCGTTAAGGGGGCACCGATGAGCTCAAATACGGTCACCTACTCGTATCTCCATCATCAGATCGATGGTACGGTCAAGGACTTTAATTGGTAAGCCATTTAGAGCTCACTTTACACTGGACTTTTTATGGCTAACTATAATTCCCAGTATAAAGTGAGCTCTAAATGGCTTGACAATTAAAGTTCGTGGGTGTACAGTTGCAGATTCATCCTCGGTAAATATCAGATATTCTTTAACTGGTTCTGGTAGACCCCCTACACCACATTTCTACCATATTCCCAAAACCTCCATTTTTTGTCACGCCAACGTAGACCCCCGTCGAGTCTCCTGTGGACCCCAGGGGGTCCACCTGGACCACTTTAGGAACCCCTGATTTAAAAAAAACGATAGATATTGAAAAATGGAGGCCGCTAATGCCACTATGTAATGTATTTTGTATTTAAGTACCTTTTGAATATATCAAACTAGGTTTTACGTTACTGTACTCGAATTCGTCGATCTGTGTTCAAACATAAACCGGTCGTTTTTAGGGTTCCGTACCCAAAGGGTAAAAACGGGGCCCTATTATTAAGACTTCGCTGTCCATCCGTCCGTCCGTCTGTCACCAGGCTGTATCTCAAGAACCGTAATAGTTAGACAGTTGAAATTTTCACAGATTGTGTATTTCTGTTGCCGCTATAACATCAAATACTAAAAACAAAATAATAACAATAATTAAGGGGGCCTCCCATACAAAAAACGTGATATTTTAGCCCTTTTTCATGGCTACAACTCGCCGAGCTTGATCTCAAGAACCGTAATAGCTAGACAGTTGAAATTCGCACAGATTATGTATTTTTATTGTGGCTACAACAACAAATACTAAAATCAAAATAATAATAATAATTAAGGGGGGCCAACGACTACTCTGTTGTTTGGGAGTACAACAGAGTAGTTGTTGGCGTTTTTTTTCTGGCACGGAACCCTTCGTGCGCGATTCCGACTCGCACTTCGCCGGTTTTTTACTTTACACGCATCTATCGACAAATCGAGCAACGTTAAAACTAGTTTGATGTATTCAAAAGGTTTGAATATTACTATTATTTATGAATGGCGCTAGTGGACACGTCAAAGGCCTCGTAAGCGTTGCGAACATGCGCACTGCAAAATGTTTTTTACTGAGGAATTTATTTACAAACATGGGTACATTTACAGATAAACCAAACATGCAAGTTATAGGTTACAATTAGGTACTTATTACTAACACAATGCTATATATTATACATTATTGAATAGTAGTGGGAGTGGAGTTCGATTCAAGATAGCATGTGGCTGTAGCCAGGAATATCGGTTCCGTCTGCGAGAATGGGTCCAAAGTGGGCTCGTATAGAAGAATGTTATTTATAGTATTCAGTGCCATGTATAAGGGACTTAGTAACTAGGGTCACAATACTCATGCTGGCGATTACAAATGCGGTTTTTGGAAAAATACGTCGGTACTTTAAATTGTATAAATTGAAGCAGCCATGGGTTCGTCCCTAATCCTCGGATTAGTCTGAAAATGTATTTTACTGATGAGGATGATTGATTGCATTATAATAATATGGTACATAAGATCTTATAAAAAAAAAACATTATAATGGACGATTTACACCAAACGGCTGGAGTCAGCGCGCACCCCACTAGAGTCAAAATAATTCGAACCCTCCAACTCCATACAGAACTTAGATTTAATATTTGAATGGGGTTGCGGGCAACCGTTCGGCTGCGCCGGCTCTGCCGCTGCCGTTTGGATACGAAGTCTAGCTTCTGTATGGTGGTGGAGGGTTCGAATACCTTTAACTCTGGTGGCGTGCGCACCGATTCCGGCCATTTGGTGTGAATCGTCTATTTGGCTGGCGTTCACATGAATTCTACTCGGATATATAGTAATGCCAATCACACGTTTCAGTTCTTTCCTGCCAATAGAATAACAGGTCAAATCTAGCTACTTTTTATCAAACGGAACTTAAACTTAAATAGTATTTTAATGGCTGCGTATGCAATCGAGTGGCGACCACATCCCGGAAGGCATAGCGTGGGCAGGCCCTCCTCAAGGTGGACTGATGACCAGGTAAAGGGTCGCGGGTATCTACTGGATGCGGGTGACACAGCAGCGATCATTGTGGCTCGTTGAGCTTCCTCAGCGCCTACGTTGAGCAGTAGACCCCCTTCGGCGGATATGATGATCCACCATATCAGCCCTAGGACGTCCACTACTGGACATAGGCCTCCCCCAATTTCATGGGAGGTAAATGCCATAATCGCCACGCTTGGCATGCGGGTTGGCGATAGCAGTATCTCCACCGCACTCTAGGAATGCTGCTGCCCATTCCCGGTGGTCCTGGTCGTAGTTTAAGGACATACCCGGGATATGATGATCATGGTGATGATAATGTTAGTGCCAATCAATTATTCACGAATTTATTGTCAAAGATGCGTTAACCATTAATTATAAATAAATAAATATTAGGGGATTTCTTTTTACTCAAATCGAACTAGCCCCAGACCAAGCTCAATAAGGCATGTGTTAGGTACTAGACGAAGATATATTGAATACAGATACATGTATATATACTTAAAGACATAGAAAACGTCCAAGACTTAAGAACATTTTTTTCTGCCCACTCACAAACAAATAGCCCTACCGGGATTCTAACCCGGGACCTCTAGCTTCGGAGGCAGTATCCGACGCGTTGACGTCGTTTACATTAAGCTTTTTCTATCGGCTACTGAAAAAAACAGGGGGGACAATATGACAGAAATCGACCTAGTCCCAAACTAAGCATATAGCTTGTACTGTGGTCTAGACGAGAATAAATACATAGAAAACATCCAAGAGACAGGAACAAATATCCGTGCTAAATGCACAAATCATACCCTGGCCGGGATTCGAACCCTGCACCTCTAGCTTCGGAGGCAGCGTCACTACCAACTAGGCTAAACAGGCCGACAACCCGCCGATTCCGCGTCGATAGGTTTGGGGAGACCCTTAGTTGATCCCAGCTACACTATCTAGCAAGACTGACCTGAAGTGGTGAAGGCGTTAGTGCAGTATCCGCACACAAACGGTTTAATTCCGTAATGTATATTTATGTGGTTCTGCAGGGACCACAACTCTTTGAACCGCCTGCTGCAGATCGAGCATCTATGGGGGCGTTCCTCTGGAGCTTGCATTTTTTTTAAAGGCATCTGTAATATGAAGAGTAGAAGCATAAGCAGGGAAGCAGCTAAAAAAATTGCAACCATCCCAAAATAAAATTGAAAAGAATTTTCAAATATAACCACCGTGCACCAACAAGCCCACTAAACAGTCTGTCGACTGTGCAATGGAGTAGGGAATAGCCCCTACGTCATGGCACAATCGACAACCTTGGTGTTCTAAGCTATATCGCGCGCGAGATAGACTATCCGTCTCTTTCCGTGTACCCATTAGATAGTCTATCTCGCGCGCCGTCTTGTGCTAGCCGTGCTGGCCGGAGCAAGCGTGGGCTGACCGGGCTGGCCTCGCAATGCGAACAGTGCACGCTACCTAAGGGAAACACTGGACTGGCACTGGACTTTAAACATATAGCCAACTCGCCACTTAGTGAGCACATCCAGCTCCACCCACAGAACACCCCCAGGAGCGCTCCCTAACAGCTCGCCACAAGCAGCCCCACGTTGACTGATTGCACTGGAAACCCAGTCGGCGATGGGGTCGTCACATCCTTACGCCATATTTTTATATGTATACCTAATACCTATCAAAAGTATGCAATATTGTTATAATCCTGCTCATAAAGTAACATTCATATCATAACTGAAGGTACGTCAACTGCAAAAACATGGGTGCATACAACTTGCTCAAAAATATGTTCTATAGCTCTCATGTCGGTGGATGAAGGTTGTGGTACATTACATATTTATTTATTTAATCGTTACATACGTATTTTACAGTGATCTTACCAGCCTGCCTTTGTGCACGATTAAGTTATAAACTTGCTAACTTTCACACTAGTAATAATATCGTTAGTTTAACAATATTAATCCACTGTATGTAATATTTAAGATTTTTCACCTCACGACAGTCGACTAATGACTACGGAATTGTTTGTTACGGCCTCTGGTTGTTTTGCTGGAATACCCACCTTTTGTAGGCGTTGGCCGTTTTGCATGCTACCCTCTCTTACCTAGACTTAAGTTAAATTTCATTTACAGAAAGTGAAAAAAGAAAATTGAATGCAAATAGGCTTGTAGGGTGTTTTTATGGACAGGCCTTTAAAGATGATATAGAGTTTTCTAAAAAAACTTTTCCGTTTAAGTCTACCGTTCGTAAGATATTGCTGTCAAAGTCGTAGAAAGTGCGTCCTCGACTCTAATTTCCAAACTATGAAGTTCTTAATCTAAACAAACGGAGTCGGTGTACATTAATAAACACTTTTATCGATTTTGGGTTAGAACCAGATAGGTTTAATAGTCCGCAGTAAGCTCGGTTCTCCATACAAACGTAGTTACGCTCTCATTTTAAAACGCCATGCTAGAATAACATCAAACTTTGTATACACAATGGGATCCGGCATATCTAGGTCGGAAATTGGTTTCTGTTGCTTGAAATTATAACGGAGAAAGAATACAGCGATTTATACAAGTTTTAATACAAGACGTAAAAAACTCAAAAACTAGCTGTATTTTTTTTCTTTTACAATTTCTAGCAACAGAACCTAATTTCCGACCTAGATATGGCGATTGTGTATACAAAATTTCATGTTATTTCAGCGTGGCGTTTTAAAATGAGAATGAAACTACGTTTGTATGGAGAATCGAGTTCAGCCGAGCGTACTGGGGACTCTTAGTGGTTTTTGAGTTATCGCTGAAAAACTGTCTTGCCTAAACAAAATAACGTAAGTGGCTAGTGTTCCCTATGAATATACGACCTTTTTGATTTCTTGTATTGTATAGTGGCTTGAAATGTAGACTAGTATAGGTGTCGGTACGGAACCCTTCTTTGTGTGTGATCCGATGCGCACTTGGCTGGTTTTTTAATTCAAAGTAATTACAGGATAGTGGTTTCGAATGTGGAGTAGTTGTAGTGTAGGTACGGCACCCATTACATGATTTCAAAAGCGGCCATGTGCGTGTCGGGCGAAGCTTTAAAATCGGTATATAAATAAATATTAGGAGTCAATTTTTTTACACAAATCGAACTAGTCCCAGAGTAAGCTCAATAAGGCTTGTGTTATGGGTACTTAGACGACGATATATTCGAACCCTGGACCTCGAGCTTCGGTGGCAGTGCCACTACCAACTAGGCTAAACAGGCCGTCAAATATATACTACTTCCTTGATTTTTCCCACGACGACGATATATTCGAACCCTGGACCTCGAGCTTCGGTGGCAGTGCCACTACCAACTAGGCTAAACAGGCCGTCAAATATATACTACTTCCTTGATTTTTCCCATTCCCAGTAGCAACCGTGTAGCTGGCAGAGGAACGGCAGGGGGGGGGGGGGGGGCGGGCACGTGACTCACTGATTCTTTCAAATATTTATTGATATGATATGTGTACTTATACCAAATCACAGATTTCTATTAGAAACGGTTACTGAGCTAAGCCCGCACGGACAGACGGACGGACGGATATCGCGAAACTATGTATAAAGGTTACTTGTTTATACGGAAATCTAAAAAGCAACATTATATTGTTAAGGTCCTTTTATACTACTAGGGTTGTTAATTAACGAAAATGAATTCTTGAATATCTTTGGCACGGTACGAATTGAGATACCTAATAGTGTCTAGAGAAGATTACTTTATTTGATCTACGGAATATGCCCTCGCTTTTTAAAGGAATAAAAAAACTGGCCAAGTGCGAGTCGGACTCGCGCACGACGGGTCCCGTACCAACACCTTCTAATCTACATTTAAAACCACTACACAATTCATTTAATCAAAAATGGTCGTACCTACATAGGAAATTTTCAGCAATAACTCAAAAACCGTTAAACCTATCTTGTTCAAACCAAAAATCGGTGAAAGTATTTATTAATTTACATCATCTTGATTATTTTCAGAATTTTAAACTTCATAGTTTGGAAATTAGAGGAGGGGGGGGGGGGGGACACACTTTATACCACTTTGACAGCTAATGTCTCGCCAACGGTTGACTTAAATGAAAAAGTTTTCTAGGAAGGCCTATCCATGGATACGTACCCCACACGCTTCTGTATTTAAAAAAACAATATGACATGTATGGGGTTCTCCCTCAGTTTAATATATTTTTCAAAATTTCACATCACATTTCTATAGCGGTTCATAGCATACACCTTCCTACCCAATTTCATAATTGTAGTGCTCATAGTCTCCGAGTAAATCGGGTGGGGGGCGCAAGCCTCTACCGAGAGGGGACAGCTTCGGCTGTCGCAGCAGGCGGTGTTCGCGGTTGCGTGCCTTGGCGATCCCGTGTCACCGCCACTAATGCTGTGTGATGGGCATACCCTGGTGGTTTTAGACGGTAGTCCGGGCGGTTCCCGGGAGTCCGTCATACCTGTCCTAGTTCCCCGGCTAGGCGGGATGCGTAAAAGCATTTCCCCAGGTAAAAAAAAAAACAGGTCAGTCCTTGGATGGGTGACCGCTTTGAGTGCTTTGGAAGGCACGCTAAACCGTTGATCCCGGTTGCTGTCTATGATAGCAGTCGTTAAGCCAAGTTAGAGGCCTCCGGGCGGCTTGAGAAACTTTGGTGAGCAGATTCGATAATTATTTATGGATTATTTTTGTGATTCAGTTATTGGAGCATTTTCAAAATGGCGGTGCCATGGGGTTGAAAACGTAATATCAATCGCGAAATCTACAGGTCACAGAGCCACAATAAGAAATAATATTAATATTTTCCTCTCATACGACCACTTTGGCTTAATTGGTAGTGCCCTGCCTGAGAAACCGGAGGTCCCGGGTTCGTATCCCATTCAGGGCATTATTTGTGCATTTATCGCGAATATTGTTCTTGGGTCTTGGATGTTTTCTATGTATTTAAGTATGTATTTATCTATATACGTATTTATATCGTCGTCTAGTACCCATGTACAAGCTTTGCTTAGTTTGGGACTGGTCGATTTGTGTAAGATTGTCTCTAAATTTTTTTATACACTAAAAATTACTATGTAATTATGCATTGGTAAGCATTATATCCACCACCATATCAGCCCTAGGACGTCCACTGCTAGACATAGGCCTCCCCCAATTTCATGGGGGGTAAATGCCATAATCGCCACGCTTGGCATGCGGGTTGGCGATCGAAGTATCTCCACCGCACTCTAGGAATGCTGCTGCCCATTCCCCGGTGGTCTTGGTCGTAGTTTCAGGACATACCCGGGTCCCGGGCACCTACCACCGGCTCTTAATTCCAGGCACTTTACGGCGTAAACTGAACTGCCTGGAATTAAAAGCTGGTGGCAGGTGCCCTGGGTGGATTAACCAATGGCGATCTAATATGATTATTTTAGGGTTCCATAGTCAACTAGGAACCATTATAGTTCCTCCCTCGGACGCTCCGTGTTGAATGAGCTCCCTGCCGAGGTTTTCCCGAGGAACTACAGTATGGGATTCTTCAAGAAAAAAATGTACAAATTTTTAAAGGGTCGGCATCGCGCATGTGACACCCCTGGAGTTGCAGGCGTCCATAGGCTGCGGTGACCGCTTACCATCAGGCGGGCCGTACGCTTGTTTGCCACCGACGTGGTATAAAAAAAAAGTTTCGCCGTGTCTGCCTGTCCGAGGCTTTGCTCTTTGATTGTTAGTGCTAGAAAGCTGCAATTAGGCATGGATATATAAATCATAAAATCTAACAAAGCGGCAAAAAAATAATTTTTAACCCTTGCCAATGCCAAGGTGTCAAAAGGTGAGGTAACGTTTAAACCAATAAAAACAAATGAAAACAATTCGTAATAGAATTTTTTCATGATCAAAGTACACCTTCACTCCGACCTTTATATTAGGCTCTTGGCGTTCAAAGGGTGCCTTCTCTACACGTAAAGTGGGGATGAGCTTTTTTTGCTTCAACCCTATGTCCTGGTGTGTTGTTGGATAGGTTTTTCAAAATGAATATAGGTGTTCATCAAACATTTATTATAAAGTGAATATTTCCGGAAATAATCATTCCAACGAAAATGACGCTGCGAAGGTAAATAAGAGTAAAATATGTTAGTTTAATTGTATGTAGATTGTGTCATGGCTGTATATTTGAAGGATTTTATTGGAATTTGAATACCTATATATTATTGTCTTTTTTTAGAGCGCTCTTTATTTAGAGCGCTCGTGGCCCAGCGGCGCCCGCGTACCGCGTGCGGTATGCGAGGTTAAGCAATGTGGGCGCAGGTGAGTTCTTGGACGGGTGACCGCTTTGAGTGGTGAAATCCGGAACAGGCTTGACAAAGCCTGTTCCGGATTTCATTTCTGATGTGTATGTGACGAAGCCTAGTGCTGATATGCCTATTCATGTACGCACCTGATGAAGCCTACGTTGCAATTAGTGAACCTTTTAAATAGAGATAAATGTATTGATTTCTATTGATATAATGCTGGTACCACATAAATACCACCATGAGGTCATATTGTATGAACACTTAAGTTACAAGAATAAAAAATACTAATAATTCTCCTATTACCCGCGCACAAATCAAGCTCAATGTAAAACCTGTTGTGACAACGTGCAAGAATCAAGACATAGAAGGTAATATACTACTCAACTCCATTCCAACATACTTTCATACATAATTGTGACTGCGACATGATTTTGATTGCTATAGACATCTGAGGTTTGGAGACCTGGTGACCTGACATAAAGGTTCCCCCTAGTCCAAGCACCAGTCTCCACCGCACAAGTTAACCTTTTCGCCGCCAGACGTCAAAGTAATTCACCGTGCCACTGACGCCACAACGGTAAAAAAATGATGTGTAAAGAAATAATGCCATTGATATAAAATTGGGCAGCTTTTCAGTAGTTTTTCATAAAAAAAAATTGTCGGCCAGTGCCGTCGTTGGCGTCGGGGTGACGATTTTACGTTGACGTCTATGGCCGACCGTGGCGTTCAAAAGTTTAAGGATGATTCACAGTAAGCCGTTCCGTGTCCGGGCCGGCCCGTTTTTTCTAGAGAAATACTACGGCTGTTGCGTTCGCTGTCATAGAAAACGGGCCGGCCCGGACACGCAACGGTCTACTGTGAGTCATCCTTTACATAGCTAAATAATAATGAGTCCTAAGAGCACCTTATGAACCTACTCTTTGTATACTTTGTGGTGGAGTTAATAAACATTTTTTTTTTTCATGTTTAAAGGTCGAAACGCACAAAGCGGGCGCGGTGCGGGCCGGAGGCGGTTTGGAACCTTTAATTTTTCCGTGACTGTTGACTGTCGATTACTGCTTCATATGTCACACACACCTCAGCTCCGCTATATCGCGCGGATTTTTGGTGCGAAACCTCCCGGACGGCGTTCGCTTTTCAGAAAAACCGCCTCCGCCACGCAAAGACGCTGCGCCGCGTTCCGTGCGTTTCAAACTTAGAGCATGTTTTAACTTTTATCAATTATTTTTTCACCGACAGTAAGTATTTCTTATTCGGTCCATGACACAGACATGACGAATCCATAAGGGTTCCGTTTTTTGCCATTTGGCTACGGAACCCTGAAAATGTCATGTGTGTGGCATGGCGAAGTACAAAATTGGAGTCGGTTTTTTTTTTTGTTAAAAAATATTTTATCTAAACTTCACGAGCACAAGACACTTAATGTCATGTCAAATAGTTTGAGGCGAATAAACGATTACCCGCCGGGGAATAGGCAGCAGCATTCCTAGAGTGCGGTGGAGATACTGCGATCGCAAACCCGCATGCCAAGCGTGGCGATTATGGCATTTACCCCCCATGAAATTGGGGGAGGCCTATGTCCAGCAGTGGACGACCTAGGGCTGATGTGGTGGTGGTGGATGTTTGTATGTAGGTACAAATGTATGTACTATGTGCGTGCCTATGTCCCCTCGTAATAGAATTAAAAAAAAACAATGGCGGTTTAAGGTCATCTGTGCGGGCCAAAAAATACAAGGCGAGTAAGAAAATGTGTACACAACAGTTTAGTTTTTTGAACCCTTTCATTTTGACTTGTTTTGTTTCTGCTACCTATATGTCGATGCACAACTTGCTGCGATGTCGCGTCGCGCTACTCAGCGAATCCTGTCTCACTCGCACGGAGCAAATCAAAAAGAGGAGGGTAGATTTTTCTCGACTCGCGTCGAAATCCCGCGGGTGGCACCTTCTTACGCATTTCATTTGTTTTGTTCACATCGGACCGACGTAATTGAGTTAATTACAACGTGTTTAAGTGATACTGATACCATATGGACGTAATATAACACAGAAAACAAATACAACGCTAACGCTTGATTGTTGTTTTTTCGTTGACAGTGTTCTTGTATTATACAAAACCACGGGGGTTTATCATAGGGGCTGGTATAAAAAGGGAGTTTTATTTATTAAATACCTGGGACACCAACAGGGTACATAAGGTAAGATTACATTTGTTTTCGGCATAAAGTGTGTGGGGGCTTTTCTACCCCAATTACAGGTGAACAAACAAAACATTTTTTATAAAAAATATAAAAGAAAACACTTTACAGTACATATGGTACTACATTACCGCACGAGTGCGGTAATCAGCAGATTACGTGTATATGTCGAAACTCTAAAGAGCCATATGTACTGTAAAACGTTGTACGATACACGTGCGAACAGGTAATTCGCAACTTGTGTCGATTTAAAACACTCCCTTCGGTCGTGTTTTAATTTATCACCACTCGTTGCGAATTTCCTGGTCTCTGCACTTGTATCGTAATGTACTATTATTTTACAATATAAGAAGGTTGTTACGATGAGAATTTGCTTAAGATTTTATACAAATTATATCATATAGTAGTAATGTAGTAGGTTAATACATATCTCGTTCTATTTTATACGCTTACACCAGTGTAGGTTGTTTAAAGGAATATTCAGTTAAATTAAAAGTAGTTATTCTGTAGTTTTTGTTTTTCTTGGTGATTGTATGGCAGTGGAGCCAATACTAGCTTTCGAAGAAGTAATAAGGATCTTGGAATTGGTTAGAGATGAAGCCATAGCATCGAGATTTTTCGAACAGTCTTGGCCGGCAGTTAGTACTAGTGTCACGAGATGGACCCAACGTTGGACAACCAAAAATTACTTTATTAAATTCAAAACTTAGGTACTAATAAATAAATAGTATATTATATGTGTATTGTTATGTATCTGGTTACCGTGTGTCGTGCTCACATTTACTTGGGTAAGGGCCAACGCAAGATGATGCAAATTATGTATATATTGATGATTCAATTCACATACTACGAGTACAATGATGGATTCGTTTCGGACTTGAACTGAGAAAACCGTTTTTTTCTGTTCCGTGGCGTTCGATTCGGATTAAAGCGTGCAATAGGAGGTATTCAAAATCCACATTGGCGGGCGTGGGCCTCTAAAGACTCACTACCGCATCTAAGGATATCAAAGAACTCGCGTCACTGATAGGAATTTACTATTCAAACTGAGGTTTAGCTATAAAAGATAATCATTTATTTATGTAAATACAACGAAAATATATACAAAAATACTTAACCAAAATAATATAAAGAAAATTAAAACTAACTTAAATCTAAAACGGGCCCTTGAGGCATTGTACCGAGGATGCTGGCGGCATTTCCTCGCTGTATCGCAATGCTGATACGTTGAGCGAGGAAACCGCCAGCTCTTCGGTCACCAGTTACGTCAACCATAAAATAGATGTTATCAATTTCAGGTACTTATCGTGCATCTATTGGATCTGTTCGCCTGACGCCGCGCCCGGCATAGTCCTGATGTCGTCCGTTGGCTACCCAAGGTAATTCCGCGTTGCCCGTCGCAATCTACAAAATGTCAGGTTAGTGTAAATGGGAAGGGGGAGGTGCTCCCCGGAAGAGGGGACATTCTGTTCTAAGTTTCTGATTATAGAGACCATGAGCCAAAAGGGGAGATACTTCAGGATACCGTGAATTGGATTTCTTTCTAACAGAGTTTTTAAAGGGTACACATTTGGTTAAAATTTCGTCCAAGATAGAGTAGAAACAGGTAGCACTGTTATCTTTATCATATATAAATAAATAATAATAAATAAATATTATTGCATATTTTTTACACAAATATAACTAGTCCCATAGTAAGCTCAATAAGGCTTGTGTTATGAGTACTAGACGACGATATATTTAATAGATTATTATTTAATAGATTTAAATACATAGAAAACATCCAAGTCTCATATATGACCTGTAATAGAGACCTGTCGATCCGCGAGTTTATAATATAGCTGATGGAAGTGTCCATAAGCATTTCACACTCTGATTGTGTGAGTACAAGTTGAAATTTTTTAGACTTGATGAATTGCTCCCATACCGTGTTGATCTTTGATTCGAAATAAATCGTTTAATGGCATGTATTTAGGGGAGGTGATCTGTGGTTTAACCCTTAAATGCACATCGATGGGTTCTAAAACTATGAAAGCTTTAGCTATAAATGAGACATTATCAATTTCAGATATAGCCTGTACTCGAGCGTGGGGCCGGGAGCTGCGTACGTCGACTATCCTCTCGCCGGGCCGGCGGCCGTCACGGTCCCGGGGCTGCCGACGCCGCCCGCGGTCTACCCGCGGCACCCGCCGCGCGTCGCCAACTTTACCGCGCCAGGTCAGTGCGAGTGGATAGGAGGCGGAGCTCCCCCAAAGTGGGAATATTCTGTTTTGAGTATAGAGGTGATCCGTGAAAAATGGAGATACGTCTCCAACAAAATAGCTTTGAAAGGGGGAGGCACAATCGATCAATTTGATTTTTAGGCCACTTCGTACCTTGTCGCAGTGACAATAACATAAGTTCTCTAGCAGCTTTCATATTTTCGCTGTCACAACGTACGAAGTGGCCCGGAAATCAATTTGGTTGACCGTACGTTCCTTCCGAGGGAACCCACTTCCCCAAAAACCTGGATACAGTTTAATAAATGCAGGAGATGCATGTCTAAGAGGTAACATTTGATCCTATAAAAAACACTTATATAAAGCGATTCCGAAAATAGACAGGCAGGCGAAGGAACACATACATTTATAATGTATACCTATATATGACCTGCCTATTATCCAAATCGCTTGGTTAAAATTCCATTGTTTTTAGAGTTCCCTACCAAAATGGCAAAAAGGGACACTTATGGTGTCGCTCTGTCTGTCTGTCACGTTGCTAAATATCTGAAGAACTAATAATGCTTAATGCATAAAACAATAATTATGATTATGATTATTATAGTACATTACGAAACAAGTGCAGAGAACAGGAAATTCCCGACGAGTGGTGATAAATTAAAAAGGTGATAAGTTTTACAGTACATATGGCTCTTTAAAGTTTCGACAAATGCACGTAGTCTGCTGTAGCACTATATGTACTGTAAAATATAGTTACAGTACATATGGTGCTACATTAATCGCAACTTGTGTCGATTTATGTAGCAATTTATCACCACTTGTTGCGAATTTCCTGTTCTCTGCACTTGTATCGTATCGTAATGTACAATTTTTTATTTTGTGTGAAATTTTTCCGTTCCAAGGGCGGGGGGGGGGGGTCAATATCTAGTGACTAGTTACTCATGTTACTCATACCGAAATTAAGTCTGTACAAACATGTCTCAATTAAGTTTGTACAATGCTCCGCTAGATGGCGCTGTACGCATGGCGTGCAAATCCTCCGGAATCATAAATGGGCCTGGCAAAATGACGAGTTTTTTACTGAAAAATCAGAGCACAGACACAACCTGCGCAGTCAGTACAGATATAATTATAATATTCCGAGAGCCTACAATAAGCTCATTTACAAAAGTGCCTTCTTCGCGGGAATGCGAATTTTTAATAAACTTCCGATGGAAATAAAGAAAATAGAGGATAGAAAATTCAAAAAAAACTCTCAAAAACTGGCTAATCAGCAAAGTGTTTTATAATACTAAGGAGTTTTTTGGCCAATGACCGCCATGTAATTTAGTATAAGTTAACTCATCATGATTGTACGTCCGAAATGGGCAAGCTGTTGAGTCTATATCCTTTGTCCTCACCATCATAATGTACAGTCTATACAATAAATTTTATTTCTATTTCTATTTCTGGGGCGGGTACACGATCGTCGTACGAAACCCTCGGAGTCAGACTCGTACTTGAATGGTTTTTTGTATTCGTCTGACCATAATCTGTACACTTTGCATTCCAACATGTAGCGAGTAACGTCCACTTTGTCGGCCATTGTTGAGACAACATGCTTGTCGTTATATTGCAGCCATGCCGTCGACGCCGCCTCGGAACACGCCGGAGCTGTCGGATGCCGAGTTGAGCCAGGACAACGCGCACGCTGGCCCCGGCCAGCCACCGTGAGTGACGCCATTTTGTACCGTCGTCTATTTCATAATCATCTTCGTACATCACATCCCATATATACAACATGGGCTCAAATGAATCTGTAAGAGAACTTTTTAAAGAATTTATTAGTAAATTTTAACTGTAGCGTCCCAATACATTTATGAGAATATTATTTATATTATTAAGAACCTAGACTCGTTCTGTAAAATAAAAAAAAAATCAAAGTTCCGTTTTTAGTACTATGTAGTCCCTAGTATTCTTTGATCTGTGTCCACAGTAAGCTCAATATAAGGCTTGTGTTATGGGTACTAGTCGACGATATATTAAATAAAATCAAAATCATAATCAAAAATTTTTTTTCTGCGAATAGGCCACAAGGGCACTTTTACAAGTCAACACATGAATTATACAATTAAATAAATTGACAATGATATTTAATATGTTTTCGAAACAGAATTGCAGAAGTAAAAAAATTAGACAATAATAATAATGATTTTAAAACTATAGTGATTAACAAACTCACAATATCCAATTAAAATAAAACTACAATACTTTATATAAAAAAAAAAATTAGTGACGTATATATACGGTCTCGGTCCGAATACACAAAAGTATATACAATAAATTTAATATCTCAGAGATGTATATGGTCTCTGAGCGTCCATTATTCCTAAGTCCTTAGAGATGTACATGGTCTCTAAGCGTCTAAATTAAAATAAGTAGTAAATGAAAATAGCACTTATAAGTAATTTAATATTCTCAGAGATGTATAAGGTCTCTAAGCGTCAATAACAATAAAATTAATCCAAAACAGGATGATGTCTCTCGTCAATCTCCAATAAAATAACACTAGTATTAAGGTATTAATCATGCCCTTGCAAGCATGAACAGACCGGACTCCACAAACAGCACCGGATCACGAGTATGACGTGAATCTCAGCCAATAGATATACTTACATAAATACATATAAAACATCCAAGTCTCAGGAACAAATGTTTCTGCTCACCACAGAAACAAATGCCCTTACCGGGATTCGAACCGGGACCTCTGGCTTCGGAGGCAGTGTCACTAGGCAAACACACCAACTAGGCTAAACAGGCCGACTATAGTATCAATAAGCAGTACCTATTCATAGTTAATTGGGTATCCGATTTCAAGAGTTTTGTGTATGTATGCATGTTTAAATGTAACTATTTAGGATATATTATATATAACTATATAGGTTATAGTAAATTAGTTCAGTATGTAATAGTTATTCTGTTCTGAACAAGGTATATGTACTAAATCGTTTCAAACTGATATTTTAGAAACCTAAACAAATAAGGCACAGATTATTTTCTTCGTTTCATTTCGTTGTTTTGTTAAAAACAAAGTAAAATATCAAGTGGCTATATGACTTGTCAACATCGAAGATCATTTAACTAATCTCAAAATATTTACGGTAGCGAAATTACATCAAAATAACGATTATTAAGTCAATAGCTGTAAATCTTTGCCTCGGTTCATCATACCTATGAGCAGTTCGTTTGTAAACATCTTCTAAATCGAACAATAACTAAGTTGGTCGGCAGCCAACCACGTTCAAACTACCGAATATTTTACTTCTCGTGCTTCATTACCAATTGTTTTATTAGTTTTCTCGTAATTTCAGATTCAGATTCAGATTCAAATATTTATTCACAACAAGCACTGTAACAAAAGTAAACAAAAACATACACAACAAAGGCTAAGTTGCGAAAAGGAACCCACTCAGCATATGCAGGCTTTACAGCCGGCGCTGATCTTCCGTAGGTCCCTTAGGGGCCCTATTTCGATATTTTCGTCGAACAAAAACTGGGTAAACAACGGTAATACTTAGCAGCAGCAATTCAATGTTTATTTACGGATCAATATTTGACAACATTCACAAGACACCCGGTGCTGCCATGTACGAGTAAGGTTCTATGTAAGTTCCATTTTATTGAATTTCAACTCTTATATTTATTATAATGTATGGTCACGGACTATAGTTGTTCAGCCATTTAGAGCCCACTTTATACTAGAGACTTCATAGCTAAGTATAAGTCCAGTATAAAGTGAGCTCTGAATGGCTCAACAATTAAAGTCCGTCAATGATATCATTGAAGTCCGTGAGTGTACCAGCCGTATCGCATTAAAATAGGAATCGTTTCTGTAGAAAATCTTTAACAGGATAATACTCTCACACAGTAAGAAAGTAACCGGAGGCAGAGCAAATACATACTGACAACGACTCGAACCGAACTAGTGTATTGACACTTATTACCGTATTATTTAACATCTGTCATGTCAAATTGCAAAAAGCTGATAACATTGATAATCCAGAACATTTTCGAAGTTTCATAAAAAGGAGCTGATTCGGATATTATTGATGGCAGTTGACATCCATGTTATACGTTTTGTAAGGCTTACTTAAATTTTTGATTCTTATGGAAGACACACAGGGTACGGCTGGGTCGTATCTAAAGGGAGCAACCAGCAAACGCTTTTCACCATTATCTCTCCACTTTACCACTTGCCCCAATAGATGTCGCTGTTACTAGCGTAAACTGGGGGACGGCATTTTGTCGTAGAAACTACTAAGTAATCATATCAATCCGGGGTACTTACACTCCTCACACAAGCTTACACTTCTAATTTTTTGAGATCCTCAGCGTACCCTATACATACGCAAGAGGATTATTAATCATATACTTACTCCGCTGGCTCAGCGACCCAAATATAGATCTTGTCGCCAATCAGTCGGCTGTTTGAAGCTAGCAGACAGTACCATTATAAACATACGTATAGCCATTTTTATTTTTATTGTTTTATGGAATCTAAGAGTGCACCATCTAAGGATAATAATCTTTCACCGGCCTCCACCATTGAAGTCAATTAAAGAAATATGCTTTAATACCCTCCCACTGTAACAATCTAACCGGGGGCTGAGCAAATAAACAGGGATATACACATGATGCAATAATACAAGGTATGACACTCCGGGGACAAATCGTTGTGCGAGTGACACAAGCCTACGTCATCTGCTGTCGAGCCTGTCGGTGGTTGGCGGTCGCAGTGTGAGTTCGTGTGTGTACAGGCTGTACAGTGACGTAGGCTTGTACCACGAGCCGGAGTAGCAGAACTCTTAGGGGAACTTAAAATTTCACGAGAATCGTTTGTGAAATGCGACCTGTCTCTCCTCTGAGAACATCCGGATAGACAGACGTACGAAAGAATTATTGTCGAAAGCTGAAAGGTAGACGCTTCACTTGCTTCGCTCGCTCGGTCAGTGACTTTGTTATTAATTTGCCCCGTCTAGCGCTAAAAACATACTTGAAAAATCGTTGAAATCAAAGTCAACAGACAAAAAAGCATGGCCCAAACCAGAGACCTAAATTAACATTCATATACCTATGTATGTATAAATATTTCCCACTATAAGGTGAGATGGCGGTAGATTTCGGTTCATTTTACGATCTTCCGATCTTATAAACATACTCGTATACTTATTATAATAATAGCTCGAAAAGGGTGTGCAGTTTTTATACTATTAATGTGATCATCATCACCATCATCCTAGTGTTATCCCAGTACAGTTGCATCCTGACGGATGCCTGGGGTGCGCTACCTAATTCCAAGAATTGGCGTAATTATCTTTATATTAATATCTGACTTTCAGAGGAACGATAGTTTTTAGTATTATTATTTGTAAATTGTAGATATTGAGGAGGTAAGTTTTATATGTTTTACCATAGGTCGCAATACCGTAGCCTATTAATGAATCTGCCATAGACATATCTAATCTTAGCGTGTTGTAGGGCAGTTTATGGTTAAGTGCTGACAGTTTCGAAAGGCTTTTTATTATAAAAAAAAGTATTTTAGATAGATATAAAATTATACTAGTCTTGTGATACTTATAATAAGGTTATGTAATAATTTTATACCTATATTTTCTTGGTTATCTTCGAAGATAGGGCGGGGGATGACATTATTTCTTTACATTATCTTTAATAAATCTAAATTTGTCCATCGTCGAACAAGAAAAAACTCTTTTAGAATGTGCAATTCTAGCCCTTTCATATAACACTACTTGACATAGTCACTAGATTTTTAACTTTTGCCGCCTCCTCGTATCGGAGAACTTTCACAGTAAATAAAAACAATTCTAAAAAATACTGGAGGAAAATTAACAGCCTCGATGTAGAGCATGAATGCCATGAGTACAGCGACATCTAGCGGCGCATTCGTTACTAATTTGCGCGACTGAATAACGGAATATGCATAATGTTAGTTTTTCAGGGATTACTTCTCTATCACGTACGCAGTTTTCAATAATTTCTTTTTTATTAGCTAAAACGTATTATTGTATGTTACCTCATACTATAGTCGACGGCGGTTAAGAATTCAATCCTGACACCTGTCATTTCCATACAATTAATAACCTAAAAGTCACTTTGAGGTATTAAACTCAGGATTGACTTCTTAACCGCCGAATAATACAGTTTACACAGCAACAATACATGCAAATGTGATTCAATTGACGACATGTTTAGCCTAGTTGGTAGTGACACTGCCTCCGAAGCTAGAGGTCCCGGGTTCGAATCCCGGCCAGGGCATTATTTGTGCATTTAGCACGGATTTTGTTCTTGGGTCTTGGATGTTCTCTGTGTATTTAAGTATGTATTTATCTATATAAGTATGTATATCGTCGCCTAGTACCCATACTACAAGCTTTGCTTAGTTTGGGAATAGGTCGATTTGTGTAAGAATGGTCCCCCAATATTATTAATTACAAATTTAGTTATGAAATGTTGTTTATGATAAAAACCGATCTAGCTCATCGTTATGTTATATTTTCGAGTAACCCATATTATGCAAACTGTCAAATAAGCACATCCCTCCCGAGCTCTGATATATATTTGCCAGTCCTTAAACATCCAAAATGTTTTGAAATTTAAGGAGATTGTCCGGTATTTGTATTTATATAATACCGTAAATATTCCAGGAACTTCACCCACGCGCACAAGCACAACCAGCCGCCGCTCCTCCACAACGCGGGGTACAATGTCGTCGATAGACGGGAACGTGAGTTAATATTATGATAATAACTAAACCCTTCAAACTAAAAACAAAACTATAATAAAAATAAAAACAAAACTATATCCTAACTGCCAGGTAGCTAGCACTCTCTTTACTCAGTACTACCCGCGCGCACTACCGCTACCGGAGAAACCGTTCTGGGACTAAATACATGCGGGGTACCAAACCGGGTATCAGAAAGCGATGCCGATGTTCAACAAAGTGGGGTAAAATCCCACAATACACTGTACACGATCATTCTAAATCGGTGATCATGAATTAGAACAACCAATTCAGTAATCGATCGTAACCACGTTTAATTCTTTATAGCGTAATAGAATAAAAGTATTGAGGCAATCTTTATGATTTTCGGGTATGTACTTACGATCAGCCAAAACAACTATAGCCACAAAAATACCGAAAACTTCGGAAAAGCGAGAAAAGCGGTGGTTAACCATTATGACCACTGATCATCTAGAACAAAGTGCTTGCAAACAACAACAAATTCGACCGAGGAGAAATTAGTACCTTATGAATTTGGTCAACCGTATGCTTAATCACCATTCTGTTCATTTGAAGTGTTTTGGAAAATTATTTAATAAAACAAGGTAAGTAATATTATGATTCGTATATTTCAGTAAAGATAGTCACTTAATTATAAAGATAAGATTACACCGAATGACTGAAAGTCTCGTAAAACTAATTTGTGGTCAAACTCCAAACAATAATAATTCTTAGGTTATTATTTTACACCTAAACACAGCAGGATACTGGTGAATCTTACATAATAATGTACTGAAATCTAGACTAGTTAATCTCAGATAAAATATGATATATCTAAAACATAAAATGGAAAAATTATTACTATAGTTAAAATATTATGAATTTTAGTATTTACTTTTTATTTTCTTTTGTTAAATTATTTTCCAGGCGAAGCTGATGAAATTGAGATCAATTTACAAGAATTTATATCAATGGTTTGTAAATGGTCGGATAAGGTCAATGGTCGGTTAAGGTTTTCTTCAATGTGTCAGTGTAAATGTTCAATGTTCCACACTACTGCACAGGAAGACATCAATGATCAAATCGGTCACAGTCTCCTTTTTAGTACTCTGGGATATTTTATGGCAGACTATTGACTGTTTCGCACCTTTCTTCTTTATCCTATGGACAGTTTCCATAGGATAAAGAAGAATGGTGCGAAAGATAAAGAAGAAAGGTGCGAATTTTCTGCAGGGCTATGCATATATTTGAAGTGCTAACCACAGATTTTGTTCCTCGATCCATCCATTTGGTAACTGACACAGAACCATCAATAACACTGTCAAATCCTTCAATTTCCAAGGCATTATTTCTTTTATACAATACTTAGGAGAATGTTTTCTGTTTGGCTAAAGCGTTCCACAAGCGAACTTCGGTTTTGGAGGCATTTGATAACTGAAGGAGCAATGTGAAAAACAGTTGCACAAAGATGTGGGCTTTTTGAAATTTGTAAGTAATATCATAGCTGAAACTTTCACTGGATATTTGTTCTATATAATAACCCACGAAGGCCACAAAGAAATGTTCGTGGTCACCACACAAATAAATGCCTTGACCGTGATTCGAACCCGGGACCTCCAGCTTCGTAGGCAGGATCACTACAAACTAATTGGTTCGTCGAGTTGCTAGTTCTGCAATTTAATTAGAATAACTTGATGGAGAGCTCGCTACTAGAGGGACTTCGTGTATTTTGGTAAAGACGTCTATCTGGTCACAAATTTGGTTTTCTAAGGTGGTCAATTATAGACGCTTTACCCTAATTTAGTGGTCAAGCGAAGCCCTTTTGCTGGGTTGTTCTTTCCCATCCAAGTAAAGATTCACACGACAGACTTACGAAAAAAATAAACGCAATGCCATGCAAAATGCATAAGCTCTACCTAAATCGACATGTAAATACCCTTTTAGACCACGTGTTATGCAAATAAATTACATTACATTTAAAAAAAATTATGACGTCATAACTGCTAATAAAAACGTGAGATTTCTCGTCTTCTTGAAACTTTATTTCGGTTGTAAGGAACAATACAGCAAACGGAAATCGCTTGATCAACAAACCCCCTCTTATCTCCAAAGTTCATCAAAGAAAAAATATGAAATTATCACGTAACGTTTATATTACTGTCAACCTATTTTAAAGGAAAAATATAACAATACCTCTATCTAGATAGTAAATATTTTTTATCATAAAAAACTTTACTAAACTAAGTTTGTCTTTTAAATAAATCATTATTGCAATAATTTTTGTTAAATAAACTCGTATGAGAATATGCTGAAAATACTTTGTTTCAAATAAAACATAAACTATTGAAAACAGTTCAGGAGATAGAGAGTTATCCTTGAAAAACCAACATATTGTATTAGTACTAAGTTATTCAGTCGCGCAAATTAGAAACAAAATTTACCAATAGATGGCGCTGTACCCACGGCGTTCAATTTTCACAATGTTTTTCCTTAGAAAATTTTAAAAAACAGTCGTCATCGTCGTCCCCGGGAAACTTCGGAGTTTATCAAGAAAAAATATAAAATTCTAATTAATTACAGAACGTTAATTAATATCAATATAAATATTACAGGAAAAAATAATTTATATCTCTATCTAGAGTTTTTTGTCTTCAAAAACATGTCTAAATTAATTTTGTATAATGCCCCGATAGATGGCTCTGTACCCATGGCCTTCATTTCCTCCTGAATAAATGGGGTCGGAGCGGGTAGGTACACTATCGTTGTACGGAACCCTCGGCGTGCGAGTCGAACTCGCACTTCATTGTTTTTTTTTGTATTCGACTGGCCATAAACTGTATCCTTTGCATTCCAACATGTAGCGAGTAACGTCCACTTTGTCGGCCATTGTTGAGACAACATGTTTGTTTTCTATTGCAGCCATGTCTTCGACGTCGCCTCAGAACACGCCGGCGCTGCCAGACGCCGAGTTGAGCCAGGACAACGCGCACGCTGACCCCCGGCAGCCACCGTGAGTGACGCCATTTTATACCGTCGTCTATTTCATAATCATCTTTGTCCTCATCTCTACCACTTTCAATTTGGAAGGCCGGCGTACCACTGGTTTAAAAAAATTGTACGAATATCATTTTATATTTTACAGTAGCTTTTTAGTGAAGGATACTACTGTGACAAAATCGGTCTAATCCCAACAAGAACTGCTACCGCGAACACGAACACGAACCAACTTCGTGTGTCTCCCTCTCTATTGCACTTGCATATTCGAGCGACGGAGAGGGCGTTATTCGGACTTCGTTCCTTTTCTTTTCGCGGTAACAATTAGGATCTAGGTCTTCCTCCCGTTTGGAAGGTGAGACAGCTGTGGCTTTCGGGTCATTATACGACTAGAGTAACGCGAGTCACGATGTTATTGCTACGCTTCTATATATTTATTTTCAATCCATAAAAATCCAAAGTGATTTAAATATAAGGTTAATATCCCGTTAATGTATTTATAATATACTGTTAATATTCCAGAAACTTCACCCACGCACACAACTACCATCGACCGCCGCTCCTCCGGAACGGGAGCATGCTGGCCGGCCGGCCGTACTACGCGCGCCCGTGGGGTCCGCGCCGCGCCCACATGCCGGTGTACTGGCACTACCGGCCCGGACCCCCGGTGCCGAGGCCCATATTCCACAACGCGGGGTACTATGTCATCGGTGGACGGAAACGTGAGTTAATATTATTATGTCTCTTGAGGATAACACTTCATTCGTAATATTCCTACAGCTAAATTAAAAAAAAAACGGTCAAGTGCGAGTCCGAGACGCGCACCGAGGGTTTAGTACAACGATTGTGTACCCACTTCGAATATTCTGATCTCATTAAAGCAGAAAAAATCTATATTGAATTACATTACAGCGTCATCTATTGGCGCATTTTGTTAGTAATTTGCGCGAATGAAAAACGTAGTATGTTGGTTTTATAAGGATTTATTACGTGAACCGATTTAAATTATTTATTTTTTATTTGAAACCAGTTATTTTCAGCATATTCTATATAATAGACATTTACAGTTAATATCAATTAAAGTAATGAAATCATATTTTTATCTTGGTAAACTTCATAGATTGGTAAAAAATAGAGAGGGCGCTGTTGACGCTAACTGTCAAATTTAAACTACTCTCCCTGTACAGTCACAAGCTGGATAACGCACCCCTGGGCGGGGTGGCAAGTAATTGGTATAAGGTACCCAGGACGGGTCGGTAAATTACCCCAGGATGGGGAGAATGGAAGTAATTAGAAGTATCCCTAGGTTCGGGATTTAACTTATCCAGCGTGCGGCTGCACAGACTGCGTAGAATTGAGGGGTGGGTTTCAGCAAGGGAGTCTAACGCCCTAAATCCCTAAGTCCCTAACCTATCCTCAACTTACGACCTTGAAGTACACAGGGATACCTGTTACCATGAGACCTAAGGCAACAGGTGGATTCCTACGGGGAGGAAATTGGGTAGCGGAGGGTGATTTTCTCACAGCCGATCAAGCAGGCTCTTTTGATCGATTGAGGGCTTGAAGGTGTCTTCGCCACTGTGAGAGGATTACACGTAGAAGGAAGGAAGACCCTACACTCCCGGAGAGAGCGTAGGGTTTAGGTAATAAAACACCAACGGACAATTGGTAACTGAACTTTAATACATATTTCTTATTCTATTTATACAATGTTTACCTACAGCACACTGCTACGCAAATTTCTTTGTATGCTGTAGGTGTAAAGTGCAAGATGTGACATTAGGAAAAAATGAAGAGTTAACTATATATTGCTCTTTAGACTTGTTATAAACAAAGTTACAACAAATACGGCAGCCGTAAAAAATAACAAAGTTACAACAAATACGGCAGCCGTTAACAGGTTGGTGGAAATTATTTCAAATTTAAAAAAGATGAAATTACTGTAATGCAAGATAAGTTGGAATGTTGCAAAAGTACAATACGTGAGCAGCACAAATTACTTACCTGCCAGAACGCGAGCATCCAGACGATTATGAAGGTGATTATGAACAGTGAGCCACCACAACTTAGGACACAACACTTATCACTCAATGAGTCTGGTCCGCCAGGTATCGTCTTTCTTAGTGAGGAACAACACGACCGGACCCCCACTGTGACACCGCCGTCGCCATCGCCAGCAACGCCAGCAGCGCCTGTGACATCTGCGCCACCATCCCCTGAGCCTGAGGCTGGACCGGTGACTGCCGAGCCTGAGCTCAAGACGCGCCGCATCAGGCCAAGTCGAGCTGCCACCGCGTCCACCCATCAACAACATCCGCTGCTACCAGAAGAGATGGCTTTCGCCCATGACGTGCCGCAGTTGCTAGTGAGAGAACCCCTTAAGCCAATAGTTGCTCTGCCAGAGACCTCACCAGCAATCCCGCCAGTTGAACAAAGCTTGCCACCCCCACCGACATCGACACCGATGACAGTACAATTGACGGCAGTCAGGCACATCAACACCAATCCCACTCATCTGTTGAACGATAGAAACACAACGGGCCTTCGATCTGCAGGTCCCCGTGTCGCAAGCCTGCATGTTTTTAACCTCAGCGAGGACACTACTCCAGAAGATGTGATCCAGCATGTGCAGACTCAAATGGGGATCCAGGTGTCTGTGTGTGAGCAGCTAGTAGTCACACGGGGGAGATACGCATCGTTTCGCCTCGACGTGCCAGCCGATAAACAGAAGATAGTTAGAGATGTTAAAAATTGGCCGGCTGGAGTGACGATTCGCTTGTTCAACGTTGTTCAGGCAAAAACCTTGTTAGCAAAACAAAATATATCCAAAACACGGTAGGCTTTAAGTTTGTCGTTATTCACCAGAACGTTAGGTCTATATGTGGCAAAACTTCACTATTAAACATGTTAACTAGCACAGAACAACCACATGTATTAGGAGTCAGCGAAATATGGAGCCGAAAAAATGAAATTGCACGAGTGAGGTTGTGTGGGTACGCGCTGGCGAATTATTACTGTAGAACGAGTATCGCTCATGGCGGTACCGCAATATACATACGCGAGGGTATACTATATCGCCAGCGAAATGACTTGCACACCCTCGCCGTGCAATATCATTTTGAATTCGCAGCCATTGAAATAAACTGTTATAAATTGATTATTATCGTGTTGTACAGAACCGGAAAAGGTGATTTTGACATTTATATTAACCATTTAGAATTATTATTACAAAAGTTAACCGACGAAAACAAAAGATTTCTCATGACTGGCGACCACAATGTGGATTATTTATCAGACAACAGGTTAAAACAACGAACTGATGACGTATTGGGGGCTTACGGGTGCCGTAACTTCGTTACATTTCCTACCCGCGAGACCGCTGATAATGCATCGTGCATTGACTGCGGACTATCGAACTACTCGAACGACGGCCTTACCGTGACTTCGATAGATACTGCAATAAGTGACCATAATGCGCAGAGGTACGAGCTATGCATGGAGTGCGGTCATGGAAAAAATACTAACTGGTTATGGTGCCGCTTGGTCTGTCCGTCACATTGCTAAATATCTCGAGAACTACTTATGCTATCGATTTGGAATTTGGAAAAGTTCTAAAGAAGGTTAACCCAAATGCATTAATAGTACATTACTGCAGAGGCCGTGAAGTAAGGGATTGCTGGACGAGTTTGGGATAAACGGCCGAGTCGTAGACGAGGCCGGATAAAACGAGTCCTGCAATCCCTGTTCCTGCCGAGGATTGTATAGTACTTTTCTCAAACATGTTAGAAAAAAAACAAAACGTCCAAAAATAGCAAAGCATCACGACAAATAACGGAAATTAAATAAAAACACGAAAAATGCTACAAAATACAAGCACCATTAAAAAAACACGAAATAACTAAAAAATACCTAAAAACATAGAAAAACAAATAAAAAAATCAAAAAGTACAAAAAAATACGAAAAAACTTTTAAAAAGTCCAAAAATATCAAAAAAACACAAAAAATGCTACAAAATAACACGAAAAAACTAAAAAAATCCAAGAACGATAAAAAAACCGGAAAAACCTAACAAAATACCAGTTTACATAACAAATTAAAAATATATATACAAGATCGTGGCGGTTGGCTCTATGTAATATTTCCTTTATCAGTTGATTTTAGTAAGCAAATTTAAAAAGTTAGAGCAGCGGACAATAATGTTAGTTTCATACATTCTCCATACATTACTTCCTGGCCGCCGGCCGTTAACTTTAAGTTAACTTTAAGTCCTCTTTTCGTGACATTAATGCATACATTTAGGCGCATGTTTGAGAAAATATGTTTTATGTATATAATTTTATTTTCTGTGAATGCAGAATACCTGCGAATAAAACGGGGGTCCCAAATTCAAAGTCTAGTGACTCTATCAAGCATGTTGTCATTTGCAAGGGATTGAATAGCACATTCTGGAACGTTCTTTACGGTAGATAAATTTAGATTTATAAATGTAAAAAAAAATAGTCCCCTTATCTCCGAAGTTTACTAAGACAAAATATGAAATTATTACGTAACGTTCAGATCACTGTTTATTTTTCAGTAAAAATATAACAATATCTCTATCTAGACTATAGATATATTTATCATCAAATAACATTTCTAATCTTGCAAGTATACTTGTTAAATAAACTCGTATGAGAATATGCTGAAAATACCTTGTTTCAAATAAAACAGAAACTAATGAAATCGGCTCAGGTGATAGAGAATTATCCTTAAAAAACCAACATGCATAAGGGTATTTTAGGCCGTTTTAATGTATTTTATATTTGTATTAATAGTTTAGACCTTAGTTTAGTTATAAAATTTTATGTTTTGTATTTCTATTAAGTTTTAATAAATTAATTTTAAACATGCATAAGTACTAAGTTATACAGTTGCGCAAATTAGAAACAAAATCTACCAAAAGATGGCACTGTACCCATGGCGTTCAATTTTTACAATTTTTTCCTAAGGAAAATGTAAAAAACAGTCATCATCGTCAAGAAAAAAAATTGAAATTATTACAGAACGTTATTTAATATGAAAATAAATGTTACAGGAAAATATATTTATATTTCTATCTAGAATATATACTTTTTATCATCAAAAACATGTCTAAATTAAGTTTGTCTAATGCCTCGATAGACGGCGCTGTATCCATGGCCTTCAATTCCACTTGAATAAAAGGGGTCTGGGCGGGTAGGTACACGATAGTTTTACGGAATGCTCAGTGCGCGATTCAGACTCGCACTTGACTTTTTTTTTGTATTCGACTGACTATAAACTGTATCCTTTGCATTCCAACATGTAGTGAGTAACGTCCTCTTTGTCGGCTATTGTCGAGACAACATGCTTGTCGTTATATTACACGATTATTGCAGCTATGTCGTCGACGCCGCCTCAAAACACGCCGGAGGTGCCGGACGCCGAGTTGAGCCAGGACAACGCGCACGCTGGCCCCGGGCAGCCACCGTGAGTGACGCCATTTTGTACCGTGATATATTTCATAATTAACTTCATCATCATCACTACCACTTTCAATTTGGAAGCCCTTCGTACCACTGGGTTTAAAAAACAAATATTGTATTTACATACGAATATCATTCGATATTTTATAGTAGCTTTTTGATGAAGGATACTACCGTGTAAAAACCGGTCTAATCCCAACAAGAACTGCTACCGCAGACACGAACACGAACCAAGTTCGTCTGTCGCACTTGCATATTCGAGCGACGGAGAAGGCGTTATTCGAACTTCGTTTCTTTTCGTTTCACGGTAGCAACTAGGATCTAGTTATCCCTGTCGGTTGGAAGGTGAGAGGGCAATCGTTTTCGGGTTAGCATATGACTAGAGTAACGCGAGTCACGATGTTATTGCTACGCTCCTATTTATTTATTTTCAGGGTGTGTCCATATTAATATTTACATATCGTATGTGTATGACAGCAGTTGTTAAGCGGGCGGTTTTAGAACTTCTAACAGTCAAGTTACCTACTCACTTGACAATCCTAATCCCAACAAGGTCTAGTTTCACCTTGGTTAGGAAGGTCAGATGGCAGTCGCTTTCGTAAAATCTAGTGCCTTCGCCAATTCTTGGGGTTAGGTAGTGGGCCCCGGCCGTCATTCAGGATGCAACTGTACTAGGAATAACGCTAGGATAATGATGATGATCATTAATGTTCTGTTTGTTTTTGATCAAAAACATAAATGTGAAAATGGGATCCAAGTTCAATATTAAGAATTATGCGATGCTTGGTTGTTGTCTTCACCGACAAAAGAATTGAGATCTAAATGGATGCCAAATTCCGTAGATTGTCTGAAATGGTGCCAAGTCCGGCACTACATTGTTTACAGTAAAACTAATTTACTGCAGCTTAATGCATTTTGAGCGTTAAATTGGCAGTTTTCTTAAATATCCAACAGCTTTTATGGTATTATAACATAGTTCAAATATGTGTTTACTCAGACTTGCTCTCTTGCTCTTCAGATTTGAATTTCGAATTGTTAAAATCAGTAATGTGTTTAGGAATTTTATTGTAGAACTTGATACAATTTCAAACACTTGAAACAAGAACGACTTTTTTGCCTTTGCTAGTCTACAAAACGTTTATTTAAGTTTCCCAGTGTTTCTGGTAGTTCTTAAAGAAAGAAAAATGGTAGAAACTCACTTGTAAAGTCACTATTAGCGACATATCTCAGACTACAACAAGTACACACACAAGTAAGTTTCAACCGTTTTTCTTTCTTTAAGTGTTCAAATGTCTCACGTTACTATAAATTTATGTTTCTTGTAGCTATTGATTTATCGGCGTTCTTTGGGAAATTGCACAAATTCTTCTTTACATACATTATTATTACATATACGTATAGGGACGGCAGGTTAAGAATATCAATTTCCTTGAAGAATTCTCTAAATGACTTACAGGAAAACTACAGGGTACAAGTATATCCGTGTTATGCAAACTCTCAAAATAACACAGCCTTTCTGAGCTCTGATTATGACAATTTTATATTTACCAATATTTAAAAATCCAAAGTAATTTAAATATAAGGGGAATATCCGGATTATGTATTAATATTGTACCGTGAATATTCCAGAAATTTCACCCATGCGCACAACCACCTCCGACCGCCGCTCCTCCGTAGCGGGAGCATGCTGGCCAGCTGGCCGCACTACCCACGCCTGGGGGGGCCGCGCCGCGCCCACATGCCGGTGTACTGGCACTACCGGCCCGGACACCCGGTGCCGAGACGCATGTTCCACAACGCGGGGTACAATGTCATCGGTGGACGGGAATGTGAGCTAATATTATGAGTAATGATCGGCCACATGTAGCAATTTATGTCACTTTGACGTCGAAAATAATAACGAACATGGATAAGTCATTGAAAATAAGACAAGACATATATGCTTCGAAAACTTAAAGTTTTTTTTTTTGTATCACCGACATTTTTTTTCTAAGTTTAATATTTTCAAAGGATTTCGTTTAACATTGCGATCCACTTAGATAAAGAGAATGACCTCTCCTCATCAATATACGTGTGCGGTGCTAATATGAAAAGCGATAGTTTATCGTTTTAATTCGGTAACAGAATAATCTATTTTCAGTCTATAAATTATAAAAGGAATTTAAATTAAGTCGTGCGTCCTAAAATTGATACCTGTATCCGATCTTTGATTATGAGTTATCAGATCCTTCGTAATGCTAAACTTAAAAAAGTTCAAGTGCGAGTCCGACACGTGTACCGAGGGTTCCGTACAACGACTGTGTACCCCTTTCGAATATTCTGATGTCATTAATTCAGGAAAATCTAAATTGAATGCCATGGGTACAGCGCCATCTATCGGCGCATTCTGTTACTAATTTGCGCGATTAAAAATGTAGTATGTTGGTTTTTCAAGAATAATTCTTTATCACGTGTACCGATTTCAATTATTTCTTTTTTATATGAAACTACGAGTAGGTATTTTCAGCATATTCTATAAATTAGACATTGATAGTTAATAATATTTTAAGTATTTATTTATTTCATTTTTCGAGACAAGCGACGCATAATGATATAATCCACCGGTCTCTTGCCACCGTCAATGTGCCTGCTCCTGTTGAGCCGACTGGCATGGTCAGGGACGATGGCAAGAGACCTGATGGGGTGTCTTTAGTTCCTTGGAGCGTGGGACGGATGTTGGTGTGGGTTTTATTTTATTTTTTATCGTATGGCATTTATTTACGAACCGTGAGATCTTCGAGAAGACAAGTACTGGCGTTATTGTTGCACTTTTAGCACCACCCAGGGCGTGACCCCAAGGGTAACGGTGGGTACTCCCTACGGACGTGGTGCAACTTCGACTCCCCTTTGTCAAGTGAGTGGGCAACTTGACTGTTAGAAGTTCTCAAGCCACCCGAAGGCCTCTAACTTGGCTTAACGACCACGGGATCAACGGTTTAACGTGCCTTCCAAAGCAAGAGAGCGCTCAGTTAGTAACAATTCAAAGCGGTCACCCATCCAAGAACTGACCTGCGCCCACATTGCTTAACCTCGCATATCCCACGCGGTAGGCGGGTGCCGCTGGGCCACGAGCGCTCTATATTGGTGTGGGATGCTACATGTGTACACTAGCACCGTCTCACCTCCAACGGAATACAGTAAAAGCGGGTGCAGCGGCGGAAAACGCCGAAATTCTAAACCGTAATAAATACAAGGGCCTCGGCAGAGAGTACATGTTTGTACCTTTTGGCGTCGAAAATCTAGGTCCATGGGGTCCCAGCGCGTATTTATAAGTAATTTGCAGAAATTGCGAAAAATTAATTACATGATACATTTCAATTATCTACAAAAATGATTAGTCACATTTGAATTTCATTATTATTTTCCACATGAAAATGAATTTCCATCCAAGAAATAAAAAATGAAAAATTGATTCCATTGCTGTATCAAATAATAATAATCATCATCAAAATTATATAAATAAATTATAAATAATTTGTGTATATTATTCCTTGTACATTATGTACTCATCGTAATTATAGAACGGGCGCTCAATAAGCCAGTCTTTTGACCGACGCTTAAAGCTATGCAAACTTAAGGCTTCGGTTACATTATTTGGTAATTAATTGTAGACCGCGGGACCCATCACGTGAGCTATCTTGGACGACTTGGTAAGCTTGCGGCTTATACTCACAAGCTTGTTTGCGTTTCGAGTATTGTACCATGGCATTCGTTTTGAATGACGCAAGGTGTTCACACACGTACACAGGTACTTGCATAATTTGTATCGCGGGTAACGTGAGGATACCTAATTTTATAAATAGTTGCTTCGCTGGAGTATCCAGCGGCACTCGTGCGACGATTCGTGTAGCACGTTTCGTTAGTGAAAAAAGCAAGTTCGACACCGATGATCCTTGCGCAACGCCGAGGTATGCTCCCAATGGATCCGATCTCGATCTCCCTCCCTCACCAACTACCGCCTCTTTC
The DNA here is from genome assembly GCA_905163555.1 of Notocelia uddmanniana. Lineage (NCBI taxonomy): Eukaryota > Metazoa > Arthropoda > Insecta > Lepidoptera > Tortricidae > Notocelia > Notocelia uddmanniana. Next base: position 72,233,693 of record LR991052.1, read on the forward strand.
CTATTTTCGAGTAGGCTCGTATATAGAGACAACGATGTGTCATGTATACCGTAATGGCACAGCTTACCCGCGAGCACATCATGGTCGGCCACGTTTAACGCCTTTGAGAGGTCGCAACACAAGACAACCACTTGCTGTTGACACTCTCTGGCTGCAAGGATGCGCCGAACCAGTTCACGGGAGAGAGATGTTGTGGAGTGGAGCGACTCACTCGGTATGCATACTGTCTGTCAGATAAACTATTCGTCGAAATTAAGAATCGAGTAAGGTCGCTATCGCCGAGATAATCAAGGCCGGTCAATAGCCATCCATATCTCCTATGCTACCCTTTCGTTTGAAAATAGGAGCTACCTTACTTATTTTAAGCGGATCTGGGTAAGTTCCTTCTTTTAAGCAACGATTAAAAAGTTCTGTCATCGCGTATGCTAGTGGAATTGGCGCTAGCGTGACCAGTTTCATGCTTACACCATAAACGTCCTTCGACGCTTTAGGTGGAATGCATGAAACTATTAGGCGGTATACCTCATCCGCTGCGAAAGGACAGAGTGTAAACGAACCGTCCGCGGCGGGCCGATCATCGCGCAGCTGGCGCAGGGCGCGTGCGACGTCGGCGCGCGGCACCGAGGAACCTACGATTCATTGCATCTAATGCATGTTTTTTACATAGAAAATTTGACCCATCATTGTTTAGAATAACGTCTGTCACATCTAATACACGGCTATTATGCTTTCCCCGTTCCTTAATTATTTCACTCCACATAGCTTTAGAGATACGAGTATTGGCGGTTTCAGGATATTCGGGATACATATCATTGTAAGGAACCCTCGGCGTGCGAGTCCTACTCGCACTTGACTGTTTTTTTTGTACTCGACTGGCCATAAACTGTATCCTTTGCATTCCAACATGTAGCGAATAACGTCCACTTTTACGGTCATTGTTGAGACAACATGCTTGTCGTTATATTGCAGCCATGTCGTCGACGCCGCCTCAGAACGCCAAGTTGAGCCAGGACAACGCGCACGCTGGCCCCGGGCAGCCACCGTGAGTGACGCCATTTTGTATCGCCGCCGCCGTCTATTTCATAATCATCTTCATCTTCATGTCTACCACTTTCAATTTGGAAGCCCGGTGTACCACGGGGTTAAAACAACAAATACTGTACGAATATCATTTGATATTTTACAGTAATTTCCAATCGAAAATGAAAAATTGATCACCCCGGGCGGGATTTCAACCCGCGACCTCTGGAATCCAGAGCAAACAGTATACAGTACACAGTAGACAGTATTTTACAGTAGCTTTTAAGTGAAGGATACTACTGTGAAAAACCCGGTCTAATCCCAACAAGAGCTGCTGCCGCGAACACGAACCAACTTCTAGGGTCTAGTTCTCCCTCTCAGTTGGAAGGTGAGACGGCAGTCGCTTTCGGGTCAGTATATGACTAGAGTAACGCGAGTCACGATGTTATTGCTACGCTCCTATTTATTTATTTTCAGGGTGTATCCATATTAATATTTACATATCGTATGTCCAATGACAGCAGTTGTTAAGCCAAGTTAGAGGCCTTCGGGCGGCTTGAGCACATCTGACAGTCAATTTGCCCACTCAGTTGACAAGCCTAATCCCGAATGCCAATAAGGTCTTGTTTCTTGGGTAGGAAGATCAGATGGCAGTCGCTTTCGTAAAAACTATTACTCCAATTCTTGGGACTAGGTAGCGGACCCGGGCATCTTTCAGGATGCATCTCTACTGGAAATAACGCTAGGATGATGATGACGCCCTGTAATAGTACATTAAAGTTGAACACGCCAAAACTGGGGCACACAAAATGTAGTACAAAATTATAATAAAAGTGAAAAAGTATATTATGTTTTACACATTTAATAGCATATTTAACGCTGTTTAAAATAACATTCCATATTTTAGATTTGGTCTACACAGTAAGCTATTTTTCTAACTTTCCTACGTACACGGCTCATAAGACTTTGCACCATGTTAATAGAACACTGTCTTGACGCCCATGTCCACATCTTTTGTAGTTCAGCGACCGATTTTACTCCGCCGCCTTTCTTTTTTAAAATTCCCTTCATAATACTCCAGTACTCTTCAACGGGCCGCAGTTCCGGACTATTCGGGGGGTTGCACACTTTTGGTACCACCACGATCCCATTTGCAGCATACCATTCCATCACTGGTTTTGAGTAGTGGCAACTGGCTAAATCTGGCCAAAACAAAGGTGGTGAGTCATGCTTTCTTATGAAAGGTAGCAAACGTTTCTGCAAACACTCTTTTCTATAAATATCGCCGTTTATTGTCCCGGTAGTAATAAACGGCCGACTTCTTTTCCCACAGCTACATATTGCTTGCCAAAGTAGGTACTTTTTTGGAAATTTCGAACGTTTTTTTAATTTACACTCTTCAGGGGCGTCTACTCTACTTAGGCTGGTATAGAACTCTTGCCCAAGAATTTGTTTAAAGTCACCTTTTATGTATGTTTCGTCGTCCATGACGACGCATGCAAATTTGGTTATGAAATTCTCATAAAGTTTTCGAGACCGTTTCTTCGCGGATGAGTACTGTTTCGAGTCTCGATCTGGTACTGCCTGGGACTTATAACTCCTTAGGCCAGCCCTACGTTTCACTTTTTGAACATAGGACTGAGACATTTTAACTTTTTTAGCAACATCGCGAGACGAAATCTTAGGATTTGAGGCAAACATGTTCACCACCTTCTCGTCCTTTTTTTTATTCTTGACACCCTGCAAGCCTCCACTTCCTGACTTCCGATCTATTGTTAGGTGCTCACGGAACTTTTTTAATACGCGACAAACCGTAGATTGAGGACATTTCAGTCGTTTCGCGATATCTCTGTAGCTCAGTAATAAATTTTCTACGTATTCGTGCAAAATTCGCTCGCGTTGTTGATGTTGTTTGCTCGACATTTTGACAACGAATAAACATAATTTAAAAAAACTTGATAACATTATAGGCCAGTGTCTTGTGACCAAGTAGGTGCCATAAAAGTTTGTATATCTCTATTATTTGCATAGCAATAGTCGATTGTACATGCCCCAGTTTTGGCGTGTTCAACCCTACAGAGGCCGGGACGAAAGGGGTTGCCGGCCGAAGACATATAGACGGCCGAGCGAAGCTTCCCGCCGAGGTATGTTTAGTGCTTTTCTCAAACATGCAATGAAATAAACAACAAAAAAATCAGTTTTATTTTTAATACGCATAGTGGCAGAATGTCATGATGCCTTTGCCACAAATTTATGTGGAGAGGAAATTAAAAAAGAGGACTTTGCTGGCCTAGGCCTGCAACATTTGTATGAAATTGCATTAACCACCTCTTGTCCTAGCCGCACCTGAAACGTCACACTTCGCAGCCTATTATAAGGAACATAACATCAATATTGGCATTCATTTTTGCATTTCATTGCATGTTTGAGAAAATAAACCATTTCATTTTTTTTCATTGCATGTTTGACGACCTGTTTAGCCTAGTTGGTAGTGACTCTGCCTCCGAAGCTAGAGGTCCCGGGTTCGAATCCCGGCCAGGGCATTTATTTGTGCATTTTTCACGGATATTTGTTCTTGGGTCTTGGATGTTTTCTATGTATTTAAGTATGTATTTATCTATATAAGTATGTATATCGTCGTCTAGTACCCATAGTACAAGCTTTGCTTAGTTTGGGACTAGGTCGATTTGTGTAAGATTGTCCCCCAATATATTATTATTATTATTTTATTATTTTTAAATATTCAAACAAAACATAACATTATTCACTATCCATTATCATTAATAAGATATAAGTTGTAGATAATAATATAGATAAACCATGAAAATAAATATTAAATTCAAACATAACATATTCGTTGTCCGTTATTGTACAGAGCACATTACAGAGCGGTTCACCCAAGTACACGGTAGATGGCGCTGTTACGTGCGGACCGATTTCTACAACGCAATGTACAATCACGTACTCTAGGGTCTCGAAAAGGATGCAAGAAATAAATACCGCGTTTAATAATAAACAGTCGTATATTTAGTCTCGCAAAATCTCCACACAAAATCTCAACAATTTCAAAACTAGCCTAACACCTTATGAAAACTACGGCAAACAAACGCTTGCGCGTTGTAGAAATCGGTCCGCACGTAACAGCACCATCTACCGTGTACTTGGGTGAACCGCTCTGTAATGTGCTCTGTACAGTTATACTTTAATGAATATCGCAAGACATTAAAGAAGTGTCGGCTTTATTCACAGTTTTGTTTATTAATGACCGAAACCATAGCGCCACTAATCCAGAAACAAAAAATGAAATTGTAGTAGAAGGGCAGCTTATACAAATTATTTCACTTATATTTAAATTACACATGGAATAAATGCTAACGAATAAACACGAATGTATTCGTACCTTGACAACTATCTAAAGAGCACAGCCTTTGCGAGCTCTGACTATGACAATTTTATATTTTCCAATCCTTAAAAATCCAAAGTGATTTAAATATAAGGAGAATATACCGGAAAAATTCCAGAAACTTCACCCACGCGCACAACTACTACCGACCGCCGCTCCTCCGGAACGGGAGCATGCTGGCCGGCCGGCCGTACTACGCGCGCCCGTGGGGCCCGCGCCGCGCCTACATGCCGGTGTACTGGCACTACCGGCCCGGACCCCCGGTGCCGAGGCCCATGTTCCACAACACGGGGTACAATGTCATCGGTGGACGGGAATGTGAGTTAAAATTATGAGTAATGATCGGCCACATGCAGCAATTTATATCACTTTGATGTCGAACATAATAACGGTCTTTATAATAACATAATGCCGCGAACACTTACATTTTTTTTTGTAATAAATCACCGCCATTTTTTCTAAGTTTTTTATTTTTAAAGGAATTCGTTTAACATTGCGATCCACTTATATAAGAAGAGAAGAGACCTCTCCACATCAATATACGTGTGCGGTGCTAAGATAAAAAGTGATAGTTTATCGTTTTCATTTGGTAACAAAATTATCCATTTTCAATCTATATAATATACAAGCTTGGCGCTTGAATCCTTAAAACGAAGGAGGTATCTTCTTCGTGTTAAGGATTTAAAAAACCGGTCAGGCGTGAGTCGGACCGCGCAACGGGGGTTCCGTACAACGACTGTGTTCCTATTTCGAATATTTGATCTCATTTATTTAAGAAAATCTAAATTGAATTTTATGGGAACAGCGCCATCTATCATCGCTTTTTGTTACTAATTTGCGCGGCTGAAAAACGTAATTATGTATGTTGGTTTTTCAAGGATAATTTTTATCACGTGAACAGATTTAATATTATATGAAACAAGGTATTTCCAGCATATTTATAAAATGGATATTGATATTAACGTATGTAATAATATCATATTTATATCTTGGTAAACTTCAGAGATTGGTAAAAAAGGAACCCTTATGGTGCCGCTTTGTCTGCCTGTCACATTGCTAAATATCTCGAGAGCTACTTATGACATCGATTTGGATTTCGGAATAGTTTTAAAGAAGATTAACCCAGACACATTCAACATTTTTATTTTATTTTCTGTGAATAATAACTGATACAACGGGGATCAAAAATTCAAAGTCAGTGACTATGTGTATTAAATTCTACAATAAAATTCCAAAACACATTACCTACTGAACTTAGCAATTCTAAATTCAAATCTGTAGTAAAACAAACACTTATTTCAAAAGCATATTATAAGGTAAACGATTACATCATGGACAGGGATGTTTGGCAGTGATAGTGTCTTGCACGGCTAATCTATCGCGAAAATAGGTTTTCTACTGTAGCTTGTTATTTTTGTAGTAACTGGAACTGTAATTTTATATTTAACTATACAATGTATATTGTTTTGAAAAAATGACACCTCGCGGAGTTTCTTACGCCGGTTCTTCTCGTGGCAGAGGTTTATTTTTCCGAACCGGTGGTAGTTTATTGACGTTCATAGGTGCATGTAATATGCCTAATTTGAAGAATAAACTAATTTTACTTTTTTTCTTATGTCAAGTATGTTGTCATTTGAAAGGGCTTGAGTAGTACTCAAGTATCATCAAAAACATTTCTGAACTAAGTTTGTAATTTAATCATTTTTGCAAGTATTTTTGTTGATAATATACCTTGCTGTATATGCTGAAAATACCTAGTTTCGAATAAAAAGAAATTATTGAAATCGGTTCTAGTGATAAATAATTATCCTTGAAAAACCAACATGACTACTGCGTTATTCTGTCGCGCAGATTAGTAACAAAATTCGCCAATAGATAGCGCTGTATCCATGGAAATCAATTTTTACAAGATTTTTCCTGAATTAATGGGATTGGGATAATCGGGATGGGTATCGAATCGTTGTACGAAACCCTCGGCATGCGAGTCGGACTCGCACTTGACCGTTTTTTTTTGTAATGTTTCTCCTGATCAGAATCGTGTAAAGTGTATACTATTGATTTTAGTACCTTCTTCTCATACTTTAAACGACAATCTTTGTATATATATATGCTTATTTATTTATTATAGGGATCTTTGAAACGGCTATCATATGACGGTTTCGCTGAACTTTACAATTCACAGGTTAATTAAATTTTCCTCCAACAGAATCAAAACACAAATGATGTCGAGCAAAGCTTTGGCCACCCAAGTACTAAATTACTCTGTGGCGTTCACATAGGAGATGGTTTTTCATAATATAGGTAGGATTTTTTTTAGATATATCCATGATCCTTGAAAAACCATAAATACTCAAGTTAGTTTAGTCCCGGAAAAAATTAAAAGTACAACAAAAAGTTAAACTCACACTGAACCAGCCGTTTGAAATAAAATCAAATGCCGCTCTTACCCCTCGGCGAGACACAGCGAGACCCACGTGACGTCCCTTTCTTACCTACATCGTTTAAAGAGTATAGTCTGTCTGACAATAAAGAGTAGAAATTAATTGAGGTCGCCGCTGTGCTTTAACGGGCAAAATTTATACTAGGACTCGAACGATATTGATACTTGCTAATAATTAAATACAAAAATTATAGTGCAATCTGTAGTATCTTTAATATTTTATAATACTACATACATGTAAGTTATAAAAATAAATACGAAAATGAAATAAATGATCTTGTATTGGTTTCGTCCAATTTATTGATTAAAAAAGTCATATTATCAAAGTCATTGTTTTTGAGGACACCCTTTTCTGTCCTTTGTGGGCGTTCCATATTTGCCGTTATTCTTACGTACTTCTTTCATTCTCTACTTTGTTTACAGTACTAACTTCCCTAAAACAATGTATATTTTAAAGTTTTATACATATTTATGATCATATCAATAAGTAGTACTCAAAGTTATTCGGGTATCAGATGACAAGTGTATTAGTATCTATGTACAAGTGTAACTATGTACCCCCTTATTCATAAACGTCCATCAAGCCTCTATTAGTTAACAAGCCGCTAAAGTCGGTTTGTCCTTATCTGTCACTTTGACATTTATGTTTGTGAGAAAGGGACAAAACCAGTTTTAGTTAACAGAGGTTTGTTAAGTTTTATGAATAAGGGGGGTAGTATTTTATGTCGTACTACATTTATTTATTAATATTTAATCCTTACAGGCTATATGTACTAAATCGTTTTACACTGATAAAGTTGCAAACTATACAAATCATATATAGATTATTTTGTTCGTCTCATTTGCTTCCTTTATGTGATCGAGTAGTAAAATATCAAGAAGTTGCATTTACGCTATATGACATTTCAAAATCGAACATTATTTACCCAATCTCAAATTATTTACAATAGCGAAATTACATCCAAATAATGCTTATTAATTCAATAGCTGTACAGTACATCTTTGCCTTGATTTTTAAATATGAAATAAAGTTTTTAGTAGTACATACCCGTTATATTAGCAGTTTGTAATCTTCTTTCTAAATCCAGCAATAACTTTCCAGCTTCAAGCTTCAGAAAATCACATTAAAACACCCGATATTTTACTTCCCGTGCTTCACTGCGAATTCATTTTCACAACAGATATTACTAACTTTATTTAGATATTTTCGTCGAACAAAAACTGGGTAAACAACGGTAATACTTACCAGCAGCAATTCAATGTTTATATACGGGCCAATATTTGACATCTTTCACATGACACCTGGTGCTGCCATGTAACGTTCTATGTTAGTACCATTTAATTTAATTTCTACTCTTTATTGTAAGACTATATTCGACTGCAGGCTTGACAATGTTGTTGTTACAGTGCCGCCGGAGACGCGGCCGGCTTTCCGCGTGGAGCCCGACTGCGTGCCCGTGAACCCAGAGCAGAAGCGGATCGAAGAGACCTGGACGCCCGACAATGAGGTAATAAACAACACAACGCCATAAACATTACTTTTAAATACAAGATATTATTCAATTTCTACTGTTCGTATGAATGTAAGTTAATAAAACACGTCGTATATTCGCAGCAGACTGATTTAGGCATTAAAAGAAATAATAGTAAATTTTGTTACATTTGACGCGCATAGATGGTGCTACTCGTACTGCTACAGGAAAATCTGAACGATAGTTACACTCAAATTTTGTCATTCTTTTTCAGCAACTTGCTGGTAACCGATTGAGCTGAAATTAAGCATACTTATATTAGTGCGGTGATAATGAAATAAAGCGTTACCACCGAGCTGATCTGAAAATGGAGATACGATGGCCATAGCAACTTGTAAACTACACTAGTTAAACCTCTCGTGTTTGGGCTCATTGGAACCGTCTCAACGAGTAGTTATTGCATGTGGAAAAAGAGGCGCAGTTGGCAATAAAATCTTGCACCAATCAATATACAATAACGATTTTTCGGTGTTGTCTTTATGTAGTGTATGAGTTTCGTAGTTGCAATGCAATTCGGGAAGCTGTAGAGTTTTTTGTAATAGTCTGAGACAGTTCTGACCATATCTTGTCTTGTTTGTATACAGTTTGGAGTTTTTGACTCTAGATTTGGAATCCACGTTTGCTGGTATTTAGTTGTTTAAACGCCCTTTTTTATCTTCCAGATTTTAATAGGTTCGTTTTTATTTTCATTTTATAGTTTTCATAGTCGTTTTTCAGTCTCAAGAGATTGATATTTCTTGCCTCTATTCTCTATTATTTGTTTTTTTTTTGTGCCATAGTTCTATTCGTTTTTTAATCAAATATTTTGTTTCCGCTGACGTTATCTCCTTTTTTCCTTTTGTAGTGCTTGTATGATAAATATTCTACGTTATAGCGGTTTCTATTTTACAGCAGTATGACTCAACGTTGTCATTTTCGTAAAAAGGTTTTGAGCTGTTTGCGATTTCTTATAAAAGGAATTATTTCATCGCGTGCAAATGTTTTTACAAGCATAATCGTCCGCTTAGCGGAATTATAATTTCCAACCGAAATGAAAAATCGATCACCCCGGGCGGGATTTGAGCCCGCGACCTCTGAAATCCATCCTGAGCTACCGCTGGTTTGCCCGAGGCGATGAAACTTTCAATTAGTTCACTCTTTTTTTAATTAAGCCTTAGGGAGACTAGTAGCGACATCTACCGTCAAGTTGCCACAACTTCTGAAACGGCGCCAACGTCTTTATTATATTTCTTTTTAATTAGGAAGCCAATACCGTGTAAACCTTTCGTTTCCCCTGTATATGTTCTTCATGTTCCTCAATGTGGCTCCCAAATTTTCCAACTTGTGCTATACATATGCACAATGCACATACAATGTGAGTGATCTTACATTGTATGTGCATATGTATAGTCGTTGATGTAGTGTTGGAGGGATATAGTCGTTATCTCCCGCAGTGGCAAGCTGTATGGGGGGATGGAGAGAGGCCTTCTGTGGTTGCTATTCCTTGTCATATTGCTCAGTGCTCGGTAGTGATGGGTGTTATGTATATTCAGAGTTGTGTGCAATTTTAGGTTTTTGAATAACATAGTTCTTCAACGTTGTTTTACTTTTTTCACAGCTTGCTTTGCGTTATTCCAAAACAACGCGTGTGTGGTGTTGATCCAGCGGTTGAATCTAAGTTACAGAGCTTGGAAGGAACAGCGTAGTCGAGTCGCTTGTTTGTCTGTGTTCTATCGAATACATTTTGGAGAGTGCGCACAGGAATTACATAACTTAGTTCCGCCCTCCCCATTCCATCAGCGGACGTCCAGACGCGGTGAACGGTTGCATCTTTACGTTGTCAGCCTACCATTTATTCGCACGAAGCGATTTGCTTCTTCTTTCTTAATGCGAACAGCTAAGGACTGGAATTTACTGCCGCAGTCTGTATTTCCTGATACATACAATCTGGGTCTCTTCAAGACAAGAGTGAACAGGCTATAACTGAATCAATGAGCAACATCTTAGGCCTTGTCATCACTTTCCATCAGATGAGACTAAGGCCAATCGCTGATCAATCTATCATAAAAAAAATCACCATATTATTTCTAAGTCATGGTACTATTTTTCTTGTTCTTCCACTCTAATGAAAACGAGGTTTTTGCGCCTTATGTACTTTTCAAAATTATTTATTTTTAATGTACATATGCTCCTTTAATTTTTTTTTCTAGGTGTTCATTTTTATTGCCATATTCTGAAACTTTTTACTTATATCATTCATCGTTGTTTTTATATCCTCCTTCATTTCGAGCATGCAAATGTGGACACCTCTTGTTGCTTCATTTCCTTTTGCATGTTTTCTAACATCGTTTTTATTCCATTCATGGTTGCAGTATTCAAGTGATAAGCCTTGTTTGAAGTGTATTATTGAGACTGCTAGTGCCTTCTTTTATTGATTTGGTGAACATGTCGGCAATCAATGACTACGAACTGACGTAGTTACAACGAATTTTAATAGATGGTGTTGGCAGTAGTAGAAAGTTTGAAGTAACCATTAATTTTGCTTGGTCACTTTTAGGTTATCTTTGTTTTATTTATGCTTCGTTTGCGAAATAACTTATTTTTCTCAAACATGCAATGAAATTTGGTCATTACGTGCGTTATATTATAATAGGCTTCAAAGTACCACTTTGCATTCGGGACAACTTGGGAGAACTGTAAAGGAATTTCATACAAAATTGAAGGACTAGGCCGGGAAACATTTTTATTTTTTATTTTAATATCAAACACATATCAAACATAATAACAGGGTATGTTAAATTTGTTTTAAGAATGATGTCTTTTTTTATTTCATTGCATATGTTTGAGAAAAGCACTATGCTAATCTCGGCGAGTAATGTTGGGTTGCAGGCCGCGGATCCCTTATACGTATGTCTATATATACTTGACCTGCAACCCTTCGTTTCCCGGCCTCTATGGTAATGTACTATATTTAACGCTTTGAACGCTTTTATATTTGAATGAAGTGCTCATTCACACTTCAAGCACAACAGTTATCTAAAATTGATATAAAATTTAAACCAATAAAAACAATTCACACTACAATTCATAATAGATTTTATTTATGATCAAAGTACACCTTCACTACGACATTTTAGTGGTTATTAGCGTCGGCCTGTGTAGCCTAGTTGGTAGTGCCATTGCCTCCGAAGCTAGAGGTTCCGGGTTCGATTCCCGGTAAGGGCATTTGCTTCTGTGGTGAGCAGATACATTTGTTCCTGAGACTTGGATGTTTTCTATGTATTTAAGTATATATCTATTAAATATATCGTCGTCTAGTACCCATAACACAAGCCTTATTGAGCTTACCTTGGGACTAGTTCAATTTGTGTAAAAAAAAAATCCCCTAATATTTATTTATTATTTATTATTAGCGTGGTGGGCATGACGACACACGACCACTTTATAGGTCCTTGGCGTTCAAAGGGTTAATGCACTTTGTAGTCTTAAGATCTTTATATTGTTTAGGTACTAGTACTAGGTGATCTGATAATAATCCTGTTCACTTTATGTTTCACCTGGCACCTCACCCTGGACCCGGGTATGTCCTAAAACTACGGCCAAGACCACCGGGGGATGGGCAGCAGCATCCCTGAAGTGCGGTGGCGATACTGCGATCGCCAACCCGCATGCCAAGCGTGGCGATTATGGCATTTACCCCCCATGGAGTTGGGGGAGGCTTATGTCCAGCAGTGGACGTCTTTCGGCTGATATGGTGGTGGTGGCGGTGACACCTCACAGCTGATTTATAAGTAGTCGTTTGCTTTTGCCATCGATGTAATTGTTCGTTAAATGATTATTTCACTTTGCCTTGTTAAATCATGAAATTATTTCACAGGATTTTTCACATTTTGCTTCTTTCTCGCATGTTTACAATTGTTTACTTCAATTCAAATATGGACTCGATGTTTACCTTGCGCGCACGCAGCGCCCTCTCTGATGATGATTGAACTGAAATTTGGCATACTTAGGTATGTAAGTTCGGTGCCAAAACGATATTACGTTACCACCGAGCTGATCTGATGATGGAGACAGAAGGTGGCCACAGCAACTCCCAAACTACACAAGACAAACCCGTCGTGTTTGGGCTAATTCGAACGGTCTCAGTGGGTAGTTGGTGATTGTGGAAAAAAGTACAGTCGGTAATAAAATCTTCTACCATGTTGTTTCTTTTTTATGTCTTTGTATTTTCTCTCTTTTTGTTTAATTTTAAGAATATGTATTTTTGTGTTGTGGTTTAATAAAGTTTGTATCTATCTATCTACCAAAATAAAACTTGACAACAACTGATTCTTACTGTGACATACTCGTTTTATTGGCCGTTACGGGATGTTTAAAAACTTTGATCTATTAATAATAGCGTCGTCCATTACCCATAACCTAACGCGTGCCTTATTGTTATTGAGCTTACCACGGTGCTAGTTCGTTTGCAAGTTTGTCTTTTATTATTTATTCATGTATTTGTTTATTTTTCCAGCAGGCGTTGGAAGAAGAACTGGAAGCTCTTGTGCGGCGCATTGAGGCAGAGTTCAAGAGAACGCTTAATATTTTGTAGATTTTTTTTTGCGTACCTATGGCGGGCTTGAGGACCATCGCACGCGTTGCGACGGTGATCTCATTACAGCTGAAGTAAACAATGTTTTTACATCGACTAAACTCTGAATACGACTTAAAGACGCGAAGAAGTGTGGCAATCAATTACCGTATTTTTTAAGATCTGTCATGTAAAATGGCAAAATACTACCAGATGTCAGTTTGACATTTGACATTTATTAATAAAGTTTTTATTTATTTACTAGGAGCATTGGCAATTTATTAATAAAGTTTCACATTAACAGAGTTGAACTTGAGAATCCTTTAAATACGATAGTTGATAGTCACTTCGAGTGTGACCGATTTGAAAATATTGTTCATCAAGTCGCCCATGTTGTCCTGAGAGCCCAGTCAGTGTTTTTTTTATAGACTAGTTATTGTCTCTTTCTCACACTGCGTGTGCGAAACGTGTAGAATCTATATTACCGTGCGCCGATCGGCGAAATCGTTTAAACTTCGTTTTGTTTAGCCTACTTTTAAATCTTAAGTAGTTTTATAAGTGTGTAACATTTTGTAATGTTATATAATTGCGTTGCAGCTATAATTATAACATTCATGAATACAATCAAACTAAGAGTGAACTATGGTTTATCAGAAAGAATCCAAAACTCTTTTTTTTTGTTTGTTTTTGAAAAATTCTACTATATTTATTGCAATAGCTTTATTTACCTAGTATGCTGGGATAATATATAAAACTCTTATCAATTATGAACGCGACACGTGTTAAGTCGGTTTGATAAAGAAAATATTATGATCTCTTTCTGCAGAATTATAAACTTTACCAATATGAATCTGTTATTACTGTTATTTCTTATTACAATTTGAAAAAAAAAGAATTGTTTGAGTTATAAACCTTCATACCAACTGTGATGTTGTCATACTTTGAATTTTTGACAATGTACGAGCAACGGCTTTTCTGGAGAAATTTCGCTAAGAAAATATCATACTTTACTCAATCATGCAATGAAATATTGATGTTATGTTCCTTATAATATAGGCTGCGAAGTATGACGTTTCAGGTGCGGTTTGGACAAGATGTCATTAATTAAATTTCATACAAATCTTACAGGCCTAGGCCGGTAGTCTTCTTTTTTAATTTCCATTCCACATAAATTTGTGGCACAGGCATCATGACATTGTGCCACTATGCGTATTAAAAATAAAACTTTGATTTTTTTTTGTTGTTTATTTCATTGCATGTTTGAGAAAAGCACTATACATACCACGGCCGGAAATATGGGTTTGCCCGCCTCAGACCTATACAGCCTCGCTCCGATCGGCCGTATATATGTCTTCGGCCGGCAACCCCTTTCGTCCCGGCCTCTGTAGTAATGTTCTATTTAGCTGATGTAAAATAATATAAGTAAAATATTGATTGTGGTGTTTATGTATTGTTTAATGCATTGATGGACAGTAGACGCATATAGGCGTAATTCTATTGATATTGCTATTGTGTCTGGAATAGTTTCCAACAAAGTGTTAAGGCGCAGGGTAGGGCAAGCTCCATACAAAGGTTGTGCAAGTTTTTTGCGTCAGTTTTGGCACTACAGCATTTAATTTTATTTTTTGTTGGTACATATTGGATATACGCCGAACTTGATGTTGAACATTTGCATTATCTCAAAAAAAAATACAAAAAAATAAAAAAATAAAAAAAGAAATACATCAAGACATAGGTAACAAAAAAATAAGCATATTGACCAAAAATGGTAACAGGAGTGCAAACACAAACGAAGAAAAACTTGCACAAAGTTTGTATGGAAAGAGCTTGCCCACCCCTTCGCCTTAAGTCTTACGATGAGAAATAAAATAAAATTAAAAATTACTTTCGATTCTATTTCTATCGAGTAAGTTCTTAGAAATTATGTTTCGCCTATTGTCAATGAAACAGTAATATTCAAGATTCATATACGTGAAAATTGTGCTAGCGGGGCTGATGTTGTTTTTGTAGTTTCTACAAATTATTTAATTATGAAGAAATAAAAGTTTATTATGTTAGCGTTTGTGATATATTTATCGCCCTACCTACCTTTTTTGGTCGTATCAGCTTTTATAATGACTATTTCTTGGTGCAGTCGAGGTCATAAACATGTGCGCGGGCAAAGTGGTCAAATACATGTGACGCTTTAATGTTAACTGCATAAGTTTGCACGGATATTTTTGATATGAAAATTCTTAAAAAGTTATGCATCTTTTTACGACTTATCGAATTAATTCATTTTTCATTTAATACAGTGTCCACCAGTTAATTAAAAATAGCACCTATACCAATCATCACGGAACTGCCTGTTTAAACCAAATTCATAAACAATAGAAAATCTGATTAAAACTCTAATATGTTGCAATAACTGGCACATGAGTTCGGTACGTCGCGGGCTGCGGGTACCTAGTTCCAAGAATAATGGCTAATGAAATAGTAATCTACTGTAACAGGAAATAATAGAGTAGATCTTAGTTAGTTTTAAAATCGAAAGACGCAAAACAATTACAAATCTGTTCCAATTTTGAAAGATATAAATTCCAATAAAGATGTTACGTTTTAATAGGAGAGAGTCTTCCAGGTTCTCAGTCCACCTTGTGGGGGGGTCTATGTACCTAGTACCCATGCTGCGCACGGTACGCTGGCATAGATGTTACGTAATAATCGTTGAGACTGTTGAGAGTAACGTGGTAGGATTGAATATATAAGTCTCTCTGCAGTATGTATAGGGTACTGAGAGGGACTCCCCAAAAATTAAAAACAAGTTTCGTTTATTGTTAATATATAACTAATGCCATACCAACGAACTTATGAAACCCTCTCAAGTATTTTCTAAAACGAACACGTATTACTCAGTTTGTGATAGTGACAGCGACATCTATCTGAACCTGTGTGAAGCAACAGCGAGGGTTGGCAAACGTATTTCCTACTTTTAGTCTAAACGCATGGTCAAACCTCAGGCACTGGATCGCTTGTCATCAAACAAAGGTAATAGATAGCGTTAACACGACATTTCTAGATATCATTTAAGCCTGATTTATACATAGCTGACGTGTATCCAAGAGTTGCCCGCGCGTATCACATGCGGTACCGCCCCATTTGAATACTAGCATCAGTACATTTGATATTCCGAAATAGGCACTTAATCATTCGTTTTGTCAAAAGGATTTATAATTTAAATTTTATCCGTACGCGGGAAAGAGCATGTCATATTGAATGTTATCGGTAATCATGTCTTAACGGGGTGTAAAGGAGGGTGAAAGATTGTATGGGAGAACAAACAATCTTAGGCGATAACGAGTTCTACGCAGAGTAAGTCGCGGGCAAAAGCTAGATACTAAATGTATATCGTTCTGTCATGACATGTCACAAGAACATGACAAATATCAATCCCGCTTAAATATATTATCAAACAAAGTTCATTGTGGAGATTTTATGGAGAGTAGGATATTGTAACACCGGCTCAAACGTTTGATCCTGACTCAATACCTTATTTGGGCGGGGATTAGATATTTCTCGCGACCAAGATTCAATCTCAGAGATCAGCTCGAAATCTCGCGCTATCGAGATTGCATTCCCTAGTCAGATGATAATTTGTGTACCTATAATGTAGCGTGTCTGATCTGATGATTGACACGACCTGTTTGGGCTAGTTAAAATACAATCCTCTCAATTAGTAGTTGATGAGTGATATCTGAGCAAAGAAGTACAATCGGTAATAAAAGCTTTCGTCAAAGATGTTAATTATGACAAACAAAATGTTTCAAAACTGACCGGATCATGGTCTAAGGAAACAAGGTCTGCTACTCCGGGTCGTGACACAAGCTTACGTCACTGTAAAGCCTGTACACACACGAACTTACAGTAGCAGTGATGACGTAGGCCTGTGTAACTCACACAAAGAATTTTCCCCGGAGTGTCATATCTTGTTCAGTTACAGAACAGAGCGGTTTTACTCAACTAATAAATATATTTATTGTGCATATGAATCCCTCTGCAGCATGTATAGGGTACTGAGAGGGACTCTCCAAAAATTCAATGATACATTGCTGGACATCGTTATATGAATGACTTAAACATTGCCTCAAGTATTTTCTACAATAAACAAGCGTTCGCTAGTTTGTGATAGTGACAGTGACATCTATCGGTGCCTATGTGAAGCAACAGCGAGGGTTGGCAAACGGATTTCCTCCTTGCAGGCTCAACGTGTACCTACGTCAACGGAATCTCGGGGCTTTCAAGTCCTTTTGTTTGGGCCTTATCTGGTTTAAAATGTGGCGACAGCGGTATGAAACCTCTGTAGACGTTAGCCGCTGATCGCACTGGCTGAGTATGACGGGAAAAGATGACAGAGGTTGTCAATGTTATGTAATATTATTCTTGTATTTTTATTGTGGTGTGGTGCATTTTATAATATTAAATATCATCCATTTTCAAGTGAAGTATTGGTTTTCTCTAATTTATCGCCATTCAAAGAAGCGTACCTTCAATTGGTGACCCCGACGTGATATGAACACGCAACCTGCTCCTGTCCTTGTTGAGCCTAGAACGACCCGTTCTGGTCGTCGGGTTTGGTTTCCCGAACGATACCTTCATTAAGGATCTCGGGGGGGGCTGATGTGGCGACAGCGGTATGAAACCTCTGTAGACGTTAGCCGCTGATCGCACTGGCTGAGTATGACGGGAAAAGATGACAGAGGTTGTCAATGTTATGTAATATTATTCTTGTATTTTTATTGTGGTGTGGTGCATTTTATAATATTAAATATCATCCATTTTCAAGTGAAGTATTGGTTTTCTCTAATTTATCGCCATTCAAAGAAGCGTACCTTCAAAAACATTTTCCGTTGATTTGATTGATTTCAGGGTTAAATATTTAGGGATAGGGGCAGGGGGATTTGATTTTTAGTTACATGTGATCCCTTACGTAGACTGGTAAATCGTATAACACTCACTTTAACGATATCGACATATTTATGGCCAAGGACACAACCAAGTGAAGCGAAAGTGGCTCAGGCTTTTGTTTGTATTTTTCGCTTTTCTTCGTTTCGCATTTTCTCGGTTCTTAAATGTACCCAATATAAGTAGAGTATATTAAAAATAATTAATATTCTACTGCACGCTACTACTATATGTACTTCCTCTGCATTTTATATGTTTCCTTAAAATTAAACCTATAAACTATTTATAAATTTTAACATAGGTACGCTACATACAAATCTTTCGATCTGTGAACAATGTCGTTGGTTTCGCACTCTGTAAGTAATTGTACATTTACTACACTTTAACCATGAAAACTTGTGTGTTGTCCCAAATCAATTGGAAAAACTTGTATGCAGTGAATGACCCTCTAAAAAAATAAGCACATACAGACGGACATTAGGAAAACTATAATGTTATCGTGATCGTGACATAACATAACATATAGCATTTTACGCAACAGTTACATAATTAGGATTTTTAAAAATTTGCGATACTCGTGATTTCTAACAAATTTTAAGACCTAATTATGTAACATTATATACTTTTTTTAAGTTCAGCAAATATATTTGATCTCAATAAAAAATCGATATGCTTGCAGAATACAGGGGGGGACCGAGGGCATCGACGCGTGCAAAGATTACAATTATACTTACTGAGATAGACTGGCACGTCTATCATACTTAAAGCTGTGCTTAAAGGCTTGATTAGAGGCGCATCTATATTTATATTTATAAAGAGGAACCCATTCGGTTACTTTTTTAACCGACACTTCAAGATTTCAAAAGAGGAGTTTATCAATTCGGTTGTATATTTTTTTTTAATATTTGTTACACCAGAACTCCGTCATGGCTGAACCGATTTTGAAATTTTTTATTTATTATAAGTATGTATATCCAAGTTGGTCTCGTTTTTGTCAAAACGCTGTTCTGATGATGGGATCTATGAGGTATTGAGGGAACTCCTCAAATCATAAAGGCAAACATATAGTGATTTTTGTGTTTTTATCAACAAGTCAAGCATTTGCATCCAAAAATGTGACATTTGATGAAGTGGAACTGCTGATGATGATCAGAACGGAAATCTTCAACGACGCATAGTTGGAGTTTGGCGATTTGTTTCTCTTTGTTATATTTGTCAAGCAAGCTAGGTTTTCAAGATATAGTTTTGTCAAGCTTGAGTTCTGATGGAGGATCCCATGAGGTATTGAGGGTACTTAGCCTTCTACCATTATAAACATACTTCAAACTCATATCATATCAATCAACCGAGTCCTTTCCTCAGAGTACCAGGTACGGTAAAAATATACAATAGCCTGCAAGTACTGCGTTAAAACAAAAGCGTATTCTGTGTAGCTAGTAAAATATTTAATAAGCTTACCGATAGGATTAAGAACTTGCCATTGCAAATATTGAAGACAGAGTTAAATAAACTATCACCTGACCAGTGCCTGTTTTGGACCTCAGATAATGTCGCTACAAACAGCATGTTATATGGCAATCATATACATACGTCATGTATAGTCGGCAGTGTGTATTGGTTTTCTTAGTCATCAACATTTTAAAATTTTGTATTGGGTCAATGGCGAAAGCTTCTAGCTATTTTCATTGGCGGTAACGATGGAAACGTTATTTTCTTTATATATATATATATTATCCATTATAACACACGTGGGTCACCGAGATATATAGGGAATTCATTCCTGCAAAACATATTTTTTTTAAATGTAAATCGTTATATTTTAATTACAATATGCAAAATTTTTAATTTTATTTCAATAACAATATTAAATAATTTGTATGTATTGATAACACAATAACCTACAAAATAAATAATAAATAAAAATAAACATAAGATAACTTAAAACTAAAAACCCCAACTATAAAAAGAATCATCATCCTCCTAGCGTTATTCCCAGTACAGTTGCATCCTGAAGAATGCCTGGGGTCCGCTACCTAATCCCAAGAATTGGCGTAGGCACTAGTTTTTACGGAAGCGACTGCCATCTGACCTTCCAACCCGAGGGGGAAACCGACCTTATTGGGAATAGGCTTGTCAAGTGAGTGGGCAACTTGACCGTTAGAAGTTCTCAAGCCGCCCGGAGGCCTCTAACTTGGCTTAACGACTGCTATCAAAGACAGCAACCGGGATCAACGGCTTAACGTGCCTTCCAAAGCACGGGAGCGTTCAGTTAGTAACCACTCAAGCGGTCACCCATCCAAGGACTGACCTCGCCCGACATTGCTTAACCTCGCATACCGCACGCAGTACGCGGGTGCCACTGGGCCAACTATAAAAAGAATATGCCCTCTAAAAGGTCCGCCTGCGGCATGGTCCCCATAACGCTGGCCGCGTTACCTCTCTGTATCGCTAGAGAAATTCTCTGTGAGAGGTGATTTTTAAATTGATTCTGTTCATGGAGTCATGATTATTGGTTCCTTATCATTATATATTAGGAGAGCATTTGGGACAAATCCCGATGGTCCACCGGCATGAACAATAATATATCGTTTGCCGGTTGAAACGGATTTCGACACACCTGGTTCATTATCGTTTTGCCAACATTTTGCGTGGTTAAGAGAAGTATGGACGTACGTCGCATCTAAATAAACAAGAGGTATGTTTTTGTTCTTTGCTTCTTTTATTTCATCTAAATAACTTTCCCGCCATACCGCAAAATCCGACCGCTCCTTCAATATGGACCGTTGGTTTCTGCACTTTTAGCAATCGCAAGTACTCCCTACTACAGGTAAAACCAATATATTTTAAGGTAAGCAGAGTTTTGAGAGTTGCTTTCGCACAACATTGAATTCATGAATTTTGTGCCTTATGGCACATTTGTCGAAGTCTATTTGTATTCTTTTTTTGGTATTGGTGGAAATTGCGGTAACGGACCATTCTGTTTGTATATATTTTTGATTGTAGCATTACAGACGCCTTTAATGAGAAAAAAATATTAATTTCATAATTAATATACGTATTTGTACCAACCTAACCAGTTCATTACAACCGCACTATGAATATCAGTACCCGTCGTGTCAACAACTAATTTCAAAACATTGTTTATTGGAATGCTGCTGAATCCTTCGTCCTTTTTTATTTATTTTTATTTATTTATTTATTTACAAAATATATATATCACTTACAGATGTACCAAAACGTGATATATATTACAAAAAACAAAAATATTTACAAAAATAACACAAACAAACACAACAACAAACAAACAAAATACTTATAAACTACATAATAATAATTACGAAAAACTTAAATGCTTTTCTGCCGCAACCATTTAAATGTACCGTAAAATGGGGTGAGTTGGGTCAAAACTGAAATTCAAACCTCGATAGCATTTTATTTTTACATATGAAAACTGAATGGTGTATATAATAAGTGTTCCGGGCGTTTGTATTTAAGTTATTATTTTATTTTGGGTAGTTCCATTTCATAACTTTGACGATAAAGAGGGAATCCCACCACATCCCGTAGTGCCTCGTACTTGGGATGAGAGAGGGATATTGATTGCAAAATCGATTATTATTCTGAAATATGTAGAATTATTTTCGTTTTGTTTACATCGGTGACATTCAATGAATTCCAACGTCTGTTGTCAAAAAAAATGCGGCGGGTGAATGCCATAATCGCCACGCTTGGCATGCGGGTTGGCGATAGCAGTATCTCCACCGCACTCTAGGAATGCTGCTGCCCATTCCCCGGTGGTCTTGCTCGTAGTTTTAGGACATACCCGGGTCGGTATGTTTTTGTATGCCGAAAGGCAGAACATAGTGGAACAATTTTGTTACTTTACACCTCCATTTGATGTACCTATGTTTACGAAATAAACACAATATTGTACATCAATGTCTCAGTTAAGAGGGCGCAGTACGCTCGGCTTGGCTTCGGTTCTCCATACAAACGTTTTTACCCTCTCATTTTAAAACGCCATGCTAGAATAACATGAAAATTTGTATACACAATGGGATCCGGCATATCTAGGTCGGAAATTAGTTTCTGTTGCTAGAAATTGTAAAAGAAAAAAATACAGCGGTTTTTTGAGTTTTTTACGGCTTGTATGAAAACTTTAATAATCGCTGTATTTTTTCTCCATTATAATTTTGACGATAAAGATTTTGACGATAAAAACAGAAACTATGTTCCGACCTAGATATGCCGGATCCCATTTTGTATACAAAGTTTCATGTTATTCTAGCATGGCGTTTTAAAATGAGAGCAAAAATATGGAAAACCGAGCGTACTGCGCACTCTTAAAATAGTTTGCACGCCCAGTGATTAGGTACATACCTGAAACTATGTTTATTGTGTACCCACAACTTACCTTACCTTATATATAACATACATTTTACTGTTCTCATGTAAGTGAATCCAATGTATTCTGAGAATAAAGTTTATCCTTTAACCGTAATCCTTAAACATTTAATATAGTACCTATGCATGTATGGACGGTCAGATGGGTAGTTACACATTTACTTGATAACAGACACTATTGATCTCGGCGTAAACAACCCATACGCTACAACTATAGCTACGTATTGATATTAATCCTAACACTTTGCATAGGACGAGTACCTAAGATGTTTGCAATTTGTAACTAATAATAATGAAATGAAAGGAAATGAATGTTTATTTGTTAATGGTGGGCTTATAGGAAGGACCTATAGACACTATTATTGTACTAGTTTTTAGCTGACGTGCAATGGTGAATGAAATATAAAATAATCTAAAATAATAAAAATAAATGTTGTCATTAATACCAACAATACATTTAGACTAAAAAAACAATTAAGCAAAAAATAACAAATTAATTAAAAACTAAACTAACTTAATTTACCCAATCATAAAAAGAAGACCCCGTCCAGTAGATCCGGCTGCGGCACGGAGCCCATAACGCTGGCGGCGTTGCCTCTCTGCATTGCTAAAGAAATACGTTGTGAGAGGTAAGCGCCAGCCCTATGGTCCCCTGAAGCGTCGACGAGACGTCTACCCATAGCCTTCATAAAACTTTTCATGTCAGCTGACCAGGGACCCAATGTTTCCACCGCAAGCGCCGCAAACTCGTAGTCTTTAATTAAAGACGAGTATTATAAAAATAAATAATCATACTTAATACAAATAAAGTCCTAATTATGAACACTTTCCTAATTAAAAACTCTATACGATAGAAATAGTATTTGAAATTGTTGATCGAATGAACAAAAAAACCGGCCAAGTGCGTGTCGGGGATCACGCACAAAGAAGGGTTCCGTACCGACACCTAATCTACATTTAAAACCACTATACATTACAGCAAATCAAAGAAAGGCGTATCTTCATAGGGAAGTCACGGCACTTACGCCCTTTTGTTTGGGCAAGACAGTTTTTCCGTTAGACCTATTTTGTTCAATCTTGAAATTGTTGAATGTATTTATAATTGTACATCAACTTGATTTTTTTCAGAATTTTTAACTTCATTGTTTGGAAATTAGAAGGGGGGGGGACACTTTTTACGATTTTGACAGCTAATATCTCACAAACGGTTGAGTTAAATGGAAAAGTTTTCTAGAAACCTATATGTTATTTTCGAAGGCTTATCTATATATACCCCACTCGCCTATGTGCATTAAAAACTCCTGTTACAAAATTATATGGGGCGCCCCCCCAGTATAATTTTTTTTTCGTTATTTCACATCATATTTCTATAGCGGATAATTCCATACACCTTTCTAGAAGCATAATTGTAGTGTTCATAGTCTCCGAGTAAATCGGCTGTGACACACGGACGGACAGACATGACGAATCTATAAGGGTTCCGTTTTCGCCATTTTGGTTACGGAACCCTAAAAAGAAACGTTTCGTATTATAGCGACACTTAATTAATTATTTATTAGTATTTCCTTGGCAAACTGTGGCTACCGGGCTCGCAATCTTCATTGTTGCAGCCTAACTAGCACGATAGCTTATACCGTTACGTTTTATGGCCAAAATGTACTAAACACGTACAAAATGAAGGTAAAAGCTATCGTGCTAGTTAGGCGTCGGCTACGCTGCGACCCCGCCACCCGCGCCCGCTCCCGCGGTTTCCCTTCCCAATAGGCCGCCACAGCCACACAGGCTTTGGTGGAAAAACAGCGCAGGCGCACGTGCAGCGTCGTCTCACGTGGCGTTGCGGATTTTGACATAACTAAATATTGTTCTGGGCATTAAATGGCTCTGAGTTCTGTTACTGGTATAGTAAACCCATAAAGTCAGTGTTAGAACCCCTAGTTTGCGTAAGTATTGAGCATTTCATATATGATTTAAATTGTAGTTAGGCCCCACCCCCACCCCGTAGGACGCGCGAGTAAAATAGTAATGTATAACTATCATACATTTTCAGTTAACTTTGACACACCGTAACTTAGAAATGAGTGTGAGCACTGTTCGACCTTTTGTCCTAGCTTGTATAGTTTTCCTAAGCCGGGTGGCTTGATAGAGTTGTGAATTTCAATGTACCTACTGTCTATACAGTTATTGTGTAGGAATTAAGGCGCAGGGTAGGGCAAGCCATTCTCCATACAAAGGTTGTGCAAGTTTTTTGCGTTACTTTTAGCACTACAGCATTTAATTTTATTTTATGTTGTACATACGTATTGGATATACGCAGAACTTGATTTTGAAATTTTGGATTATTAAAAAAAAATACAAAATTAATTAAAATTAAAAAAGAAAAACATCAAGACATAGCTAACAAAAAAATAAGCATATGGTCCAAAAATAGTAGCTGGAGTGCAAACACAAACGAAGAAAAACTTGCACAAAGTTTGTATGGAAAAAGCTTGCCCACCCCTTCGCCTTAATAAGGCAGTCAATAAAAAATATTTTTTTGCGTTCACCTTCCACTATTGTTTTTAGGGTTCCGTACACAAAGGGGAAATGGTACTCTATTACTAAAACTCCGCTGTCCGTCCGTCTGTCCGTCTCTGTCACCAGACTGTATCTCATGAACCGTGTTAGTTCGTTGAAAATTTCACAGATCATGTATTTCTGTTACCGTTATAACAACAAATACTAAAAAGCGGCCAAGTAGTCGTCGGGCTTTTTGGCGTTTTTATAGTCATCTAAAAAATGGCAAAAAGTCCGACGAGCACTTGGCCGGTGTTCGATTTGTTTTAATGGTACGGAACCGTTGGTGCGCGAGTCCGTCACGCACTTGGCCGGTTTTTTACTATTCTTCTATATCTCTTGCCGGCTCCATATGCTTGGCAAACAGCGAACACCAAATAGCCCGAGAAAGATACGGTTTTTTTGGAAATAATTCAATAACTGGCCAATTTTTGTTATACGGTCCTATTATGTGATTTTAAGAATCTATATTTTTAAAATTTCCAAATCTGAAGACCGGAAGTTGGAAAAAAAATTATGTGCCCGAAAACTGGTGAATTTTTGCAGCAAACAGGGTATCAGTATTTTTATGATGAGTACTTCTATGTTTATGTATATTTTAATACTTACGACCAGAATCGAACAATATATGCAACGGGAAATGAGAAAAAAATGTCTAATAGGTAGTCGTAGTAGTCAATTTGACCTTCATGAATAGTCTACAGAGTGCATTTGGCTGCCACATTAATTCCAAAAGTTATAACAGCTTTAGGTATTTTGGGTTGATTCAGTATAAAAAGTGTCACGAAATATAAAAACCCTAACTGTAATGTTACCTTATATGCCATTAGCTTAATGCATTTTTATGTTTTACGATATTAATAATTAAGTTACCGTAACAAAGATAAGTTGATTTTCATATATTACAAAGAACATAAATAGAATTAGTATATCATAAAGAAAATAATTCTTATAGTGTTTTCGCTAGATTTTTACGGATTTTTTATAGATTTGTTTTTAATATTTTCTACCGTCGCGTTAATAAATGTAGGTGTATTATTAAAGAATACTTCAAATTTGCTGATACCGATATATTGTTGTTTTTTCATACAATGAAACCGTATAGCTCTCGGGCTATAAATCAAAATCGTACGTATGGATAGGTGTTTGCCTGTGTTTGTCTGTTTTTGTTTGTGTTTGCCAGTGATCGGTGTCTCTTTTTTGTTTTGCACGTATCAACGGATGCATGGATGTACGACAAGCGTGTTTGCGATGTATCCAAACGCTTGTCCGGACCATACTAATCCGGACCACCACGTTCGCCAAGCCGGGGGATGCCGTGTTTGTGTTGGGTGATGGAGGCACTGGTCCCACCGCCGGCGACGAGCGATCATCATCATCATCATCATCATTTCAGCCGAACGACGTCCACTGCTGGACATAGGCCTCCCCCAAAGACTTCCACAATGACCGGTCCTGCGCCACCCGCATCCAGCGGACACCCGCGACCCTTACCAGGTCATCAGTCCACCGTGTGGGGGGCCTGCCCACGCTACGCCTTCCGGTACGTGGTCGGCACTCGAGAACCTTTCCGCCCCAACGCGACGAGCGATAAACGAGTAGAATTTAATACTAGAACTACTATTACTAATTCTGTGCTAGAACGAGTGGGCGAGCGGGCGAGAAGCGAGTGTTTTTGTATGAGCTTATCGCTTACGGCGGTGGGACCAGTGCCTCAGGTTGGTGTTTGGCACGTGTTTGGTGTTTGTGGAAAACATCAAGTGTCTTATTTTTTAACTGTATGTCGCCATTGTCACCGCAGCAATAAAATATGTTTTTATATTACTTTCGCTTAAAAATTTAGAATTTATTTACCTATTTATTTTATTCCACAAATAAACACTTTTCAAACAAACAATTGTTTTATCGCACTTAAATTCTAAATCTAATCTTATTTTCTTCCATTTATTTGTCACAATGTATCATTAGCGTTTTAAATATGTAAACAAAGTAAATACATCGTGTTCATTTATTTTTATTACTCATTTTCATCTCGCTTTGTTAACTCCGTCTAACGGTGAGTGACATCCCCTCTTCACCAAGGCATTTCACCATCAAGTCTTGGACTCATTGAGTCGGGGTTCGGTTCGGTCATGCGTGACACTTTATACTGTGACAGGTTCTAACTAGGATTGGCTCTGGGAGGGTGAAATGTCGTGTAAAAATGACGGAAGGGGACGGTACGATACAAAGTTCGATTTTCGAAGTTCGGAGTAGGCCCTCAGAAGCCGCTCTGTCTGGGCCTAGCCCGGAAACGGAACGGTCTAATTCGAATCGTTCTTTACACGTGGGTTCGCCCTTAGGACCTCCGGCCCTCGGGCTCACGTAGAGAGTGCTCTCCGATGGAACATTTCGGAACTTTGGCCCTACGCTGAGCTCGACTTTCGGTCTACTATGCCCCTTTCGCCGGATTTCGCGTTAGGTGAGAAACAACTATAGTTTGTTATACCACATAGGTGATATACAAGTGTACTCGTACCTACGGTCCGCTTGGTGGTAAGCGGGTACCGCAACATCCAGTTGTGAAATGAGTTCCCTGCCAAGGTTATGTCAGGTTATGTCAGTCATAAGTCAGTAACATGAATTCGCCTTGAACCACCAGCGAGAGTCCTTGTCCTTGCGTTATGCGCCAGCAGACTATAAAAGATGTTATAAACTGGTTCTTTTCCACCAGGATACCAGACGAAGCCGGTGTACCCCTCCATCATGCCAAGCTGATGATCCCAAACGAACGTACCAGTGCAACCCGCGGTGGACGATATAAAGAAGGTGCTGGTATTGGCCAGGAAGCACATTTTGGGCCTGACCACTTGCAAGAGCTCCAGGGTGAAAACATATAAAAGTTTAAGGACATATAAAATTTTTCAACAATCATCAACTACCCGTTAAGACGGTTGGAATGAGCTCAAACACGACGGGTTTGTCTTGTGTAGTTTAGGAGTTGCTATGACCACCTTCTGTCTCCATCATCAGAGCAGCTCGGTGGTACTATCATCATCTCTCTCTCGTAGCCGTATTCGGCCACAGCGACTGCTTTTTACTGCTGAGAGCGTCGCTGGTGTGCTCTCAGGTGACTTATATAGCCAATTTTTGCAGCGAATGTGCGGCTACATTCGCTGCAAGTCAGCACTATGCCCTGGTCGGGCTTCGAACCTCTAGCTTTAGAGGCAGCGTCACTCCCAACTAGGCTAAACAGGCCGTCATTTAGTTAGTTATTTGTACCACGTCGGCGGAAAACAAGCGTACGGCCCGCCTGATGGTAAGCGGTTACTGCAGCCTACGGACGCCTGCAATTTCGAGGGTGTCAAAAGCGCGTTACTGACCCTCGACATAGATATTTGGTTAGTTATAGGATCACTTTGTTGTCCGTCCATCTGTCTGTCTATCAAGACCCATTTTCTCGGGAGCGCGAGGAGGTATCAAGCTGAAATTTATATAAAACACTTAAGTGTACTGTCTCTTTTAGCTGTGAAAAAATTAAACTTCTAAGCCAACGCAATCAAAAGATACAGCCGTTTACGCCGCAAATTTCCGCACATTTTCGCCACTCGCAAGGGAATCAAAACATACTCCTGTGAACTCAGAATCTTAAAATTTGGTACGAAGCAACGACTTCTAGCACAGATAAAGGAAAAATTGCGAAACCGTAAATTTTTAGTTTCATCATATAACAAAAATATTTTTACGTAACCCTCGGTGCGCGAATTCGACTTGCACTTGGCCGGTTTTTTTTTATATTACGTCGGTGGCAAACAAGCGTACGACCCGCCTGACGGCAAGCAGCCTATTAACGCCAGCAACTTCAGGGGTCTCACATGCGCGTTGCTGACCCTAGTTATATTTAGTTAGTTATTTCTTTGTATTTTTTTCCATTCATCAGATCGTTGGCTTTAGGTGCATAACATTAGGTATGCATAAAGATGCCGAGAAAATATTATTCTTTATACCAAATCAATAAATAACTAAATACATCGTGTAAAATGGTGTACCTGAAATAAATTTCGTTACCGGTATAAACCGCTAATGAACAACGCGTCCCATCCCTACGCCGGGCGCGCCATGTTGAACCAAAGCGCGCCCTCCATGAAACAGCCAATGGCAACGACGAACTAAATCGTTCATAGGGGCTCTCTAGCTAGCTATGTGTTTCTAACACATATCACTTTTTATCATTCAGAATCAGAATCAGATATTTATTTGTAAACGTAGGTTTATAATAGGTCTTACAGTTAACAAACAAGTATCACCATGTCTAGCTGAGGCATACAAATATGTCTAGTCAAGGTGGGGCATGCAGTTTATTAATCAATAGTATCTATATTATACAGCAAAAATTAGAAGTCTAAATCGGATAAGTATTCCCCTACTGAATATTAGGCATTTTTTCTGAAAACGCAAATAAGTTTTTCTTTTAATCTACAGTGTCTTCCAAGGAAGACACATCTTTTGGTAATTTATTATAAATTCTAGGTGTCATGCCGAAAATACTTTTCGAGAGAAAAACAGTTTTCATAGATTTAGTGTAGAGGGTATATGCTATTTCATCGGCGAGCACTGTTAAAATTTGAAACTTGGCCTTTTTTTTTTTAATGGGAAATACATAATATAAATATTAGGGGACATTTGGAGGAAATAATACAAAAAAGAAACATATAACTAACACTAAACAACCTATACTAAAATAAAATAAACTACAAATAGAATATTTGCCCCAGTTCGCCGTCGCTGGGCAACGTACCCAGAAGGCTGGCAGCATTGCCACGTTGGACGGCAATGCTTATCCTCTGTGCAAGGTACGAACCAGCCCTCTGGTCACGCGTAGCGTCGGTGAGACGCTTTGAGCACTCTTTGAAGACCCTGTGGGCACTTTCCCCCCAGGGTCCCATTGTCTCGACCCCAAACGGCCTATATTGTTTTTTTACATACGTAAATATAAAAGCATGGTAATTCATATTCATATCGTTTATTGCTTTCATGTTAATATAAAGATCTTAAGTGTTAGTACAGTTCACATGAACCCTGTAATGGCACAGCAATAACATTAGGTGTTGGTAGTACCGACATAATGAAATTTATAAGAAGGATACATTCGTTATAGTTCATGTGTCTCATAATTATTTAATAGATCTAGTTTGCAACATATTTAGACTTTTAACTACTTATAATGGATATACATGTTACAGTATCAAATGACTTTCTTACATCACATTATTGTTACTTTTATGTCCACTCCTCGTTCATATCATTGAAGAAGTCATTCAATGTATAATAGGCTTCTTTTAGTAGATACATTGTAATCCTATTTTTGAAAAGCCTTATAATCATCGTTACCTTTGACATTGTTTGGGATTTTATTATAATTTTTTATTGACATACCGTGGGGGCTCCTACGTATCATTTGTAGCGTTGTGTCGGGGTCGCTAATTTTGTTTTCGGGCGCAAGTTTTGGGATCGGGATTATTGTGGGAACATGTGGTAGTTATTTTTGACAAATAGACATACTTCCAAAATATATATTGACACTAGAGTTAAGATTTAAAATTTTATAAAGTATGATCTGCAGCTTTCCATTGATTCTATATTAATTGCTAAAATTCTCACACAACGCTTAATGTTAGTATGTTAAGCCTAATAAAATGCAGTTTACATGAT
Organism: Notocelia uddmanniana; assembly: GCA_905163555.1. NCBI lineage: Eukaryota > Metazoa > Arthropoda > Insecta > Lepidoptera > Tortricidae > Notocelia > Notocelia uddmanniana. The sequence continues at coordinate 72,264,229 of LR991052.1, forward strand.
TCGGTTGGTGGTATCCTGCATACTGATCGCAAACATTGTTTTCTGAGCCTTGAAGGCTAATAATTCTCGATCTGTTGAGTTTCCCCAGAACGTGACTCCGTATCTTAAAGTTGATGTAACATACGAATGGTAGGCGGTTAATATTGCTGATTGATAAACTATTTCATTGTATGCTTTACTATTTAAAAACCGAACACTATGAAAAAACCGACTCGTAGGTGTGGTTTTTAGTAGACGAGTGACTCTCCTGCTTTGTCGAACAATAATGCCCCCTCCAATGGCGGATACCTCTTTCTATGACCAAGATGCGCAAATTAAACCACAAAATTATTCATATACAAATGGACTATTGGTATTACTTGTCAAAGTTTATTTTGCACATTTTTTTTTCAAAATAACTGTGTTATTGACATGATTTTAAAGAACTCCGGCACAAATTTAAATTTTTTACTCACTATTAGGTAAGATTATTATCCGGCATTTTGCCTAGCCAGCTTCTATCTGATCACTTCGTCTTACTTCCTCGGCCTCGATCCTTGTTCGAAGGACCTCTGTGTGATGCTAACCTTAAAACTCACCATTATACAGCATTCTGCCTAGTTGCCAAAGGGTACGTATTGTATTTCTATGTTGCTGGCGCGGGTAAGCTGTTCTTTAAGACGGGTGCACAGTTGAAAATACCATGGATTTTAACTGTGTGTTTTCTTCGGGTAGGGTTCGGATCCGTGGCTCAACACATGTAATATCTCGTTTGAAGTCTCGTACTGTTCGTTGGCTAAGTAAAATCTCGTTTGAAGTCTCGTAAGATCTGCGAGTGCAAGTGCGAGTGCGTGTGAAAAAAAAGCAATAATTACAAAACAAATTTAACTTATAGAACATGTGGCATGCCTTGGATCAGGCTGTTCTCAAAATACGGATGAACGGATCCAGACACTGATTAATATTCCTCTTACACAACCCGCTATTTCTTTTTAAAGACAACGAACAGCGGCTGGCTACTAAATTCTGAAAATTTATAATATCATGTTTTCAATTTGTGATTGTTATACATATATGTATAAAAACTATCGTCAGTGACCAAACTAGGCTAAGCCTGTATCATGGCTGTCTGCGAGTGCAAGTGGGAGTGCGGGTGAAAAATAAACAATAATAACAAAACAAATTAAACTTATAAAAATGTGGAATGCCTTGGATCAGGCTGTTGTCGTTCAATGTGGGTGTATATTTTTATTAATTCGCATTTATAAAATACTTACACTAGTGTTCGTCGTCTTCTTAAACGTGATTGAAGGATCATTGTCTTTCAGTGTTAAAGGTTCTTGTGGGAGTTGTTTAGGTTCGAGATATTCCATATTATTGAACCAGGCATTCACTTTCGTTATATAATCGTAGTCTATGCTATTTACGTCAGTTTTTACAAACAATAATTACAAAACAAAAACTTAGTAAACATGTGAAATGCCTTGGATCAGACTGTTGTCGTTCAATGTGGGTGTGTACTTTTGTTAATTCGCATTTATAAAATACTTACACTAGTGGTCGTCGTCTTCTTAACTGTGATTGAAGGATCATTGTCCTTCAGTGTTAAAGGTTCTTGTGGGAGTTTTTTAGGTTCGGGATATTCCATATTATTAAACCAGACATTTACTTATGTAAATCACGGATTTTAAATGTTTCTCCGTCATCCGTATTGATTAATGAATCAAAATTATAACTTAGACCACGAAGCGTTACGTAAACGGATTCTGAATGTTTCAATCTCAACTTTTGTTATAGAATCGTAGTCTATGCTATTAACGTCAATTTCGCTGCTAGATTTTGAAGGCATTTCTTCATTACAAGACGCTTCGTTTCTCCGATTTATTTGTAATATATTGTTCCTGAAATGGAGCTCATGGAGTATTCTCAAAATACGGATGTACGGATCCAGACACTGATTAATATTCCTCTTACCCAACTCGCTATTTCTTTTCAATGACAATGAACAGCGGCTGACTACTGAGTTCTAAAGTATGAAAATATTACGTACCGAGGTCCTTTATGTGAGGCGGCGCGCGTGGAGCATTGTCCTCGCACTTCTTAAGGAGATCGTTGGCGTATGCTAATGGCTTGAAAGCTTTAATTTCTCTTGGTTTTTCTGGCTCTTTGCTATTTTCTTTAATTGTGGATGTAATGTATAATTATTTACGCCCAATTGAGTATAGTAATCGAAATGTTTTAAGAACTGTATACACATACAAATATAAATACAAAATCGTTTATTGATAAAAACAGATTGTTACATATAAAGACTATCGTCAGTGTCCAAACAAGGCTGAGCCTGTATCTTGGCCATCTGCGAGTGCCAGTGCGAGTGCGTGTGAAAAAGAAAACAATAATTACAAAACAAATTTAACTCAGTAAACACGTGAAATGCCTTGGATCAGACTGTTGTCGTTCAATGTGGGTGTGTACTTTTGTTAATTCGCATTTATAAAATACTTACACTAGTGTTCGTCGTCTTCTTAAATGTGATTGAAGGATCATTGTCCTTCGGTGTTAAAGGTTCTTGTGGGAGTTTCTTAGGTTCGGAATATTCCATATTATTAATCCAGACATTTACTTATGTAAATCACGGATTTTCAATGATTCTACGTCATCCGTATTGAATAATGGATCAAAATTATAACTCATATCACGAAGTATTACGTAAACGGATTCTGAATGTTTCAATCTCAATTTTTGTTATAGAATCGTAGTCTAAGCCATTAACGTCATTTTCGCTGCTAGATTTCGAAGGCATTTCTTCATTACAAGACGCTTCGTTTATCCGATTTATTTTTAACATATTGTTCCTGAAATGGAGCTCATGGAGTATTCTCAAAATACGGATGTACGGATCCAGAGACCCGAACTTGCTATTTCTTTTCAATGACAATGAACAGCGGCTGACTACTGAATTCTAAAGTATGAAAATATTATGTACCGAGGTCCTTTATGTGAGGCGGCGCGCGTGGAGCATTGTCCTCGCACTTCTTAAGGAGATCGTTGGCGTATGCTAATGGCTTGAAAGCTTTAATTCCTCTTGGTTTTGCTGGCTCTTTGCTATTTTCTTTAATTGTGGATGAAATGTATAATTATTTACGCTCAATTGAGTATAGTAATCGAAATATTTTAAGAACTGTATACACATACAAAATCGTTTATTGATAAAAACAGATTGTACATATAAAGACTATCGTCAGTGACCAAACTAGGCTGAGCCTGTATCTTGGCCATCTGCGAGTGCAAGTGCGAGTGCGGGTGAAAAAGAAAACAATAATTACAAAACAAATTTAACTCAGTAAACACGTGAAATGCCTTGGATCATACTGTTGTCGTTCAATGTGGGTGTGTACTTTTGTTAATTCGCATTTATAAAATACTTACACTAGTGTTCGTCGTCTTCTTAAATGTGATTGAAGGATCATTGTCCTTCAGTGTTAAAGGTTCTTGTGGGAGTTATTTAGGTTCGGGATATTCCATATTATTAAACTAGACATTTACTTATGTAAATCACGGATATTAAATGTTTCTGTTTCATCCATATTGAATAATGAATCAAAATTATAACTTAGATCACGAAGCCTTACGTAAACGGATTCTGAATTTTTCAATCTCAACTTTTGTTATAGAATCGAAGTCTATGCTATTAACGTCAATTTCGCTGCTAGATTTTGAAGGCATTTCTTCATTACAAGACGCTTCGTTTCTCCGATTTATTTGTAATATATTGTTCCTGAAATGGAGCTCATGGAGTATTCTCAAAATACGGATGTACGGATCCAGACACTGATTAATATTCCTCTTACCCAACTCGCTATTTCTTTTCAATGACAATGAACAGCGGCTGACTACTGAGTTCTAAAGTATGAAAATATTACGTACCGAGGTCCTTTATGTGAGGCGGCGCGCGTGGAGCATTGTCCTCGCACTTCTTAAGGAGATCGTTGGCGTATGCTAATGGCTTGAAAGCTTTAATTTCTCTTGGTTTTTCTGGCTCTCTGCTATTTTCTTTAATTGTGGATGTAATGTATAATTATTTACGCCCAATTGAGTATAGTAATCGAAATGTTTTAAGAACTGTACACACATACAAATATAAATACAAAATCGTTTATTGATAAAAACAGATTGTTACATATAAAGACTATCGTCAGTGACCAAACTAGGCTGAGCCTGTATCTTGGCCATCTGCGAGTGCAAGTGCGAGTGCGAGTGAAAAAGAAAACAATAATTACAAAACAAATTTAACTCAGTAAACACGTGAAATGCCTTGGATCAGACTGTTGTCGTTCAATGTGGGTGTGTACTTTTGTTAATTCGCATTTATAAAATACTTACACTAGTGTTCGTCGTCTTCTTAAATGTGATTGAAGGATCATTGTCCTTCAGTGTTAAAGGTTCTTGTGGGAGTTTTTTAGGTTCGGGATATTCCATATTATTAAACTAGACATTTACTTATGTAAATCACGGATTTTAAATGTTTCTGTTTCATCCATATTGAATAATGAATCAAAATTATAACTTAGATCACGAAGCGTTACGTAAACGGATTCTGAATTTTTCAATCTCAACTTTTGTTATAGAATCGAAGTCTATGCTATTAACGTCAATTTCGCTGCTAGATTCTGAAGGCATTTCTTCATTACAAGACGCTTCGTTTATCCGATTTCTTTTTAACATATTGTTCCTGAAATGGAGCTCATGGAGTATTCTCAAAATACGGATGTACGGATCCAGACACTGATTAATATTCCTCTTACCCAACTCGCTATTTCTTTTCAATGACAATGAACAGCGGCTGACTACTGAGTTCTAAAGTATGAAAATATTACGTACCGAGGTCCTTTATGTGAGGCGGCGCGCGTGGAGCATTGTCCTCGCACTTCTTAAGGAGATCGTTGGCGTATGCTAATGGCTTGAAAGCTTTAATTTCTCTTGGTTTTTCTGGCTCTTTGCTATTTTCTTTAACTGTGGATGTAATGTATAATTATTTACGCCCAATTGAGTATAGTAATCGAAATGTTTTAAGAACTGTACACACATACAAATATAAATACAAAATCGTTTATTGATAAAAACAGATTGTTACATATAAAGACTATCGTCAGTGACCAAACTAGGCTGAGCCTGTATCTTGGCCATCTGCGAGTGCAAGTGCGAGTGCGGGTGAAAAAGAAACAATAATTACAAAACAAATTTAACTTGGTAAACATGTGAAATGCCTTGGATCAGACTGTTGTCGTTCAATGTGGGTGTGTACTTTTGTTAATTCGCATTTATAAAATACTTACACTAGTGGTCGTCGTCTTCTTAAATGTGATTGAAGGATCATTGTCCTTCAGTGTTAAAGGTTCTTGTGGGAGTTTTTTAGGTTCGGGATATTCCATATGATTGAACCAGACATTTACTTGTGTAAATCACGGATTTCAAATGTTTCTATGTCATCCGTATTGAACAATGAATCAAAATTATAACTTAGATCACGAAGCGTTACGTAAAAGGATTCTGAATTTTTCAATCTCAACTTTTGTTATAGAATCGTAGTCTATGCTACTAACGTCAATTTCGCTGCTAGATTTTGAAGGCATTTCTTCATTACAAGACACTTCGTTTATCCGATTTATTTTTAACATATTGTTCCTGAAATGGAGCTCATGGAGTATTCTCAAAATACGGATGTACGGATCCAGACACTGATTAATCTTCCTCTTACCCAACTCGCTATTTCTTTTCAATGACTATGAACAGCGGCTGACTACTGAGTTCTAAAGTATGAAAATATTACGTACCGAGGTCCTTTATGTGAGGCGGCGCGCGTGGAGTTTTGTCCTCGCACTTCTTAAGGAGATCGTTGGCTTATGCTAATGGCTTTAAAGCTTTAATTCCTCTTGGTTTTGCTGGCTCTTTGATATTTTCTTTATTTGTGGATGTAATGTATAATTATTTACGACCAATTGAGTATAGTTATCGAAATGTTTTAAGAACTGTATACACATACAAATATAAATACAAAATCGTTTATTGATAAAAACAGATTGTTACATATAAAGACTATCGTCAGTGACCAAACTAGGCTGAGCCTGTATCTTGGCCATCTGCGAGTGCAAGTGCGAGTGCGGGTGAAAAAGAAACAATAATTACAAAACAAATTTAACTGATAAAACATGTGGAATGCTTTTGATCAGGCTGTTGTCGTTCAATGTTGGTGTGTATTATTGTTAATTCGCATTTATGAAATACTTACACTATTGTTCGTCGTCTTTTTTAATGTGATTGAAGGATTATAGTCCTTCAGTGTTAAAGGTTCTTGTGGGAGATGATTAGGTTCAGGATATTCCATACTATGGAACCAGGCATTCACTTTCTTTACATATCGTAGTCTATGCCATTTACGTCAGTTACGCTGCTTGATTTTGAAGACACTTCTTCATTACAAGACGATTCGTTTAAAACTTATTTACGTTTTAAATATTGTTCCTGAAATGGAGCTCATGGAGTATTCTCAAAATACTCTGGGTTTATTAATTAGACCGGCTCTTGACAGATCATATCCATTTTAAGAATTTCATTTCTATAGCCTCGAACCTCGTGCCAAAGTCCATAACGAGAAGCTAACCTAAAACACACAATTATCTAGCGTTCTGCCTAGCCAGTTTCTCTCCCTAGATAATTTCGTCTCACTCCTTCAGTTGCCTCTCGAGCCTCGTACCGAGGTCCTCTATGAGAGGCCGCGCGAATTAACCATGTCCGTGTACTTCTTAAGAAGATCGTTGGCGTATGCTGATGGCTTGAAAGCTTTTATTACTCTTGGCTTTGCCAGTTCATTGTTATTTTCTTTAATTGTGGATGTAATGTATAATTATTTACGGCCAATTGAGTATAGTCATCGAAATGTTGTAAGAGCTGTATGCCTTGGATTAGCCTGTTGTCGTTCAATGTGGCCTATATATATTTTAGTAAATTCACATTTATGAAATACTTACACTAGAGTTCCTTGTCTTCTTAAATGTGATTGAAAAAACTTTGTCCTTCAGTGTTATAGAATCCTGGTCTAAGCCAGTTTTGTCAGTTTTGCTGCTAGGCTTTGAAGGCACTTCTTCTTTTAAAGAGACTTCGTCGTTAACTGATTTATTCTTAACTGTTTAACATTTGGTTCCCGATGTTTTGTTTTAATTTGGTCATGGAGGATTATCATAATACTCCGGTTGTATTAATTACACCGGATCTTGAGAAATCATACCCATTTTGAGAAGCGTCGTTATGGCCACATTTCGTTTTCCTCGAGTTTGCAGCGAATTTCATGTTTACGACGCAATGTTTGTTTCTTTTTCCTTTCTTTCAGAGTCGGTAGATATATTACAAGCAGTATCCGTGGCTCCAGATTTATAAATTATGCGTGTTGGAAGCCCATTCATATTCAATTCAATTATATTTACTTTTGAAAGAGAATTGTCTGGTCCCTTTTGGCTGAATCACTGTCCAGATGCATTTTCATTGACATTCTGAGTTACGTTTTTTAAAACTGGTATGTCTTTGTTTTCATTTACACCGCCATTCTCTGACAATTTGTCACTTTTTCTCTTAAACATGCTAGTGTACTTGTGTAGTTCACTTTTTTCTGTACCATTAGGAATTATGTCATTCAAGGATACTTCTACGCTTTTATTAAGTTGTCTATCACTTTTATTATAGACTTATTTGATTTTTTTGGTGAATGATTAAAATAATGATTAGGAATATTTCCATCGTTATATTTATTCTTTTTTTTAACCTGGGACATATTCACCTGCTACAGGATTTAGTTTACTTATCCTTATTTCTTCAATTACAATATTACGGTTAATTGTCATTGGTTCATGATTAATATGATTATCAACCGTTTCTCTAAGAATCGCGGTTGCGTTTCGTTTGGTTTGCGTAACAGTACGACATTCACCAGTCGTGTGAAAACCCATGAAGCCTTCTAAGTCTCCATTTTCTTACTCAAGTTTCCATTTTCTTACGGAATATTGTATCATTATGATAATTAGGATACCTCTAATGAACGTTTAATACTTTATTCATGAGATTCTTATTTTATTCTAAAGGATAATATGAGAGCGATGAATGATTAAATTATTATAGAAAGTTTGGTATACATAATTATTATGTGACATAAAAAAACACTAACAAAATATGCTCTCAAATGCTATCGTTATGTTGTATGATCTGATTTTATAATTTCACATATAATTGATACGTTGAGTGATCTGAACTGGTGGAACTTTGTTTCCAATTCCAGAATAATCAGTAGACTACATAATTAATGTTACGTCAATACTTTCTATTATGTAACGATAAAACTGCCGAAATTCGGGAGAGCCCGTGTTCATACGCACCTGACATAACCAGACTGATTTGTTGTAGGAGTACCCTCATTTTCCAATACACTACATGCCTTCCCCTCGAGAAAGTCCATTAACCGTAACACATAAGTTTTCACTAATCACTAAACACTGATTGTTCACTAACACTATATCGTAGCAACGTCCTTACCTAAGTACTTATTCTAAAAACTTTAACTATCATCTACAACGATACATCAGAGCTTCCGTTATCTTCCTTCTCAGACTCTGATAGGTCCTCATGGCATTCTAGAGCCATTCTCTTAGGTTCCATGTGTTGTGGCGAGGAAGGCAATCTCAAGCGTTTATTAGTTGGCGGTATGTGTTCTTGGCTCTTGTCAAAAGTATAACCCTCTGGGCCGGACACTCCGATGATATCAGCCCATTGAGAGGCTGGGGGAGTAGGATTCACAAGTGGATCATTTTCATCATCATCGCTTTCTTCATGTGGCATACTTCTTTCTGTGTATACAACACGTTGCATCCTTTGACACACATCTGCCTCTCCCCCGTGATTTTGTATCTGATTTATATGCCTTTTCAACAGTTTTCCATTCCACTGTATTATATACCTACAAATACCTTGTCTCTTTTCTATGACGCCTTTTAACCAGCGTGGCCCTGAACTATAATTCCTGAACATCACTGTTTCTCCAGTTTGGAACGAGCGTACTCGGTTATTTTCATTCTCATCATACGCATAACTTCTCCCCTGGTGTCCCCTTAGACGTGAGAGGATTCAAGTGATCGCACTTTGTTCTGAATCGTCTATTATTTAAAAGTTCTGCAGGTGATTTGTCATTAGTACTGTTAGGTGTTGTACGCAACCCATACAATATTGTTGGTAGTTTTATATGCCATGGGAGTGTGGACTGCTTCTTCAACTTATATTTGACAGTCTGGACCGTTCGCTCTGCCTGCCCATTAGACGCCTGGTGATAAGGAGGTATTAAGACTTCTTTAATTCCATTTTTAGATTGAAACATTCTGAACTGCTCCGCAATGAAACTCCTACCATTATCACTGACCAACGTGTCTGGCAACCCCTGTTCTGTAAAAATATTTCTTGGTGTATTTATAAGTGTTTCAGCGTTCATATCAGGAACAATCTTGACCTCTGGCCATTTCGAATAAGCGTCAAATAATATGAGGAATATTTTGCCTTGGAATGGTCCCGCATAATCTATATGTAATCTGGAGCGTGCTTTCTCAGGCCTTATCCATTTATGGCTTACTTGTGACGGCATATTCCTGTTTTCAGCACAAGTCTCACAGCTTTTCACTAAATTCTCAATTTCTTTGTCTATAGCCGGCCACCAAAAATAACTTCTAGCCATGGCTTTGGTTATTACAATACCATCATGGTTATTATGTAGTTCTTTTAGAATATATGGTCTCATTATATCTGGTATAACTACTCGATTACCCCACAAAATACAATTGTTATACTCTGATAATTCATTACGTTTCTGCCAGTATACATTAAAACCCGCGTATATCTTGCTAGGCCATCCGTTTAGAATCCAGTATAATATCTTGCTTAGGGTATTATCTTTAATAGCCACTTCCTTGGCTGACAATTCCAAGTCTATTGGCGTTTCTTCTATGAGCAGGACTCCTAAGTATTCCTCTTCCGTCGAGTGGTCCCGGGTTGGCCATCTGCTTAACGCGTCAGCATTTCCTAGCTTCTTGCCTTCCACATATTGTATGGTGTAATCATACGAGTTCAATAGCAAGGTCCAACGGAGCATTCTTGGCGAAATCATATTAGGTATAGGCTTTTTCGGTTCAAATAACCCTAATAATGGCTTATGGTCCGTCCTAATTATTATTTTCCCACCACTGATGAACTGGTTGAATTTCTTAAGGCCAAACATTATAGCTGCTGCCTCTTTGTCTATTTGAGCATAATTTCTTTCGTGCCTATTCATGGTTCGTGAAGCAAACATTATGGGTCTCACCGAACCATCATCCATTACGTGTTCTAACACTGCTCCCAAGCCGTATTGTGACGCATCACACGACATTGTGATTTTTCTCTTCACATCCTAGTGCACTAGAGTATCTGTACTTGATAGCATACCGCGTAACTTTTCAAACGCCTCCTGATGCTGCTTAGTCCACTGCCATTTCATATCTTTATTTAACAGCTTGTACAGTGATTCAGCAGTATTAGCCTTGTGTGGTAAGAACCGGTCGTAAAAATTCAGTAATCCTAAGAAAGCTTGGAGCTCTTTTACGTTACTTGGAGCAGGCGTGTTCTCAATTGCATGAATCTTATCTTTACACGGGTGGATATCATATTCATCAATGAGAAAACCTAAAAATTTCACATTTCCCACAGCAAAATTACATTTTTCTTTATTCAACCGTAAGCCGGCTTCTTGTAGTTTTTTCAGTACCATCTCTAATCTTGAGTTATGCTCGGCTAGATTAACTCTACTCACAACAATGTCATCTAAAAGTACGGCTATGCCTTTAATTCCCATAAGCAGAGAAGACATTAATCTCTGAAATATGCTTGGGCATGCTTTTACCCCGAAAGCTAAACGTTTCATATTAAATAGTCCTTTTGGCGTATTAATTGTCAACAGCTGTGCTGTTGGTTCATCGACACTAACTTGAGTGTATGCTCTTTCCAAATAAATTTTACTAAAAATTGTACCCCCTTGTAAAGCTGTGAAAGCTTCATCAAGAGTAGGCAAGGGATATGTATCAGTATCTGTTACCATGTTGACTGTAGACCTGTAGTCGCCACAAAGCCTTACAGTGCTATTCGGTTTCAGTACTGGTACTATGGGTGTCGCCCACTCAGAATGTACCGTTGATACCAGTACTCTTTCATCCACAAGCCTGTCTATTTCTTTGATCCCTCTTTCCCTCAAAGCGAAAGGAATAGGTCTGCTTTTTAAAAACTTGGGACCTGTTCCTTCTTTAGGTGTAATATTGACCATGGGTCCTTTATATTTCCCTAAACCTTCCTGGAAAACATCACCATAATTCTTAAGTAATTCATTAATTTCACTACTATTTATTTTCATGTGATACACTCCTTGCAATTGTATTTACAATGGTTTAAACCAATTACGCCCTACAAGGCTGGGTCCATTGCCACTGGCAATATAAATCATCAGATTATCATGTAATTCTTTACATGAGACTTACACCTTAATTTTCCCTAATATCTTCAAATGATTCTCTGTCCATATAGTTAATCAAACATCACCTTTCTCCAATATGGGTATTTTCCCATTCCAAATGAGTCTGGCTGTCGCTTCAGAAATTAGTGTAAATGCACATCCGGAGTCCACCTCCATTTCAATTACCGAACCCTTAATTGACACTTTAATCATATAAGCATCAACTTTACGTTTTCTCACATTGTTCATAGTTGCCTCATATAAACCATTACAATTTGACTTAACTGTACCATCCTGTTTACTTTTGACCAGGCATACTGACTCAATGTGCCCAATTTCCCCGCAATAATTACATTTACTCCAACGAAACCTGCACACTCCCTTATGCTGCCTACCACATCTGAAACATGATTTATTCTGTTTATCATACCTCTTATTGGTGATTTTATTCACTTCCATGGGTTCATCCACCTCCAACATTGGTTTAGAATGGCCCGGTACTAGAATGATATTGGAATCGAATGTAGCAGTCTCATGCGAAAATGCTATCTCAGCTGCTTGGGTAAAAGTTAATTTCTCACACTGCAGCAGTTTCTTTTGAACTTCTTTACTTTTGATACCACATACTAACCGATCTCGCATAGTCCTGTCCAAGTCTTTAAAATTACAATGTATGCTTAATTTTCTTAAATTTGCCACATAATCCCGGGCCTTCTCCCCCTCTTTTTGATTCCTTGAATGAAATTTAAAAGATTCTACTATTTCATTAGGTGTGGGGTGGAAATGACAGTTTAAATGATTCAAAATACCCTCATAGGTTACCTCACCTATAATAGTGGGAGATGACAAAGAAACAATTAAATCAAATAATTGGGAGCCACATACTGCCGATAAATTCGGCTTTTTCTTGTCCTCGTCATCTATATCATTCGCTTTTAAGCAAAACTCAAACCTTGTGATGTAATTCTATAGAATAGAATAGAATAGAATAGAATAGAAAATCTTTATTGTATAAAACTGTGTAGGTACAAAGATGGTGCAAATGTAAGTGTATCAACAGTTACCCTTCCGGGTATATAATGTTATGGTCTTAAAATCTATTTACAATTCACTAGAATAAAATTCCTTTAAATTATAATAGGCTTTACCTATTAGCCATTTTTTTAGTATCCGTTTAAAAGTGCTATCTTCTATGCTTTTTATATAAGAGGGAAGATTATTATAAACACGAATGGCTGATATTAAAGCACTTTTTTGAGTTATTGACCTTAGGAAGTTTGAGATCAGATTTATATTGTGATCGAACATTTAATTTATAGGTTCTCTTTGGAAAGTGTTCTGGCTGATTTCTAACAAATAGACATAATTCTAGGATATATATGCATGTCAGAGTTAAGAAGTGTTTTTCTCGAAAAACGTTTCGGAGAGACTCGTCAGTGCGCATGCGATATATAGTCCTTAAACATCTTTTCTGCAGTATAAATGTCTTCTGTACGTCAACAGAGTTTTCCCAGTAGATGACGCCGTATGTTAGTAAGGGATAGACATTCTCATAGTATGCCTTTACAGTTATGTTTTCGGAACATGTTTCAGAAAGAATTGACAAAGCGTAACATCTACTGGAAATCTTTTTATTTATTTGATCAATATGAACCTTCCAATTTAGATGCGAGTCTATTTTGACTCCGAGGAACTTTGTGCTAATAACTTCTTCTACTATAGTTCCCTCGTCTGACACAAAATGAGGCATTTGTATCGTTTTGTAGTTCCTAAATTGCATGATTTTAGTTTTATTTAAGTTAACATGCAGATTTAGAGTACTAAGCCAATTTTTAATTTTTACAAGTACATTATTTATGCTTTGCTCTAAATTTACATTTAACTTATCACTTGAAAATAGCATAGTGACATCATCAGCAAATAATACACATGGTTCATTAACTATATTGGGAAGTTCATTTAGGTAGATTAAGAACAAGAGCGGTCCAAGGATACTTCCTTGAGGGACCCCTAATAGAACGTTTGCGAAGCGAGATTTTAACTGCTCTGCTCTACAGTTTTATTTTGAGTATTATATCTCTCGATTTGTACAGCCTGTTTTCTGTTACATACATCTCCCAACACCCATGTGCTATGTCAAATTCACCAAACTTAATACCCATTTCCACGTTTCACCCTTCACAATTTCACTAATTATTTACTAATTCAGACCGAGTGCACGCCTTATTACCGATTTATACGCGTCGCCACTATTATGTTATGATAAAACTGCCGAAATTCGGGAGAGCCCGTGTTCATACGCACCTGACATAACCAGACTGATTTGTTGTAGGAGTACCCTCATTTTCCAATACACTACACTTTCATCATTATATCGTTTTATACGATATGTATGTATGTATACTTACGGTACGGGTAGATACTATTCCAGTATCTTATATTTATTTACCAACTTACACGGTTTACTAATGATTTATTGTAGTTGTTGGAACTGGTCGCAATGGATTTTATTCGTGACTATTTCTAGCAATGAGGTAATGTCACAACCTAGACTGCCAATCGTTTTAATACGATTTATTGTGGTCTGTTCCAGTCTTTGACGAAATCTTTCAGTTGACGGTTTCTTGTACTCACGGTTAGTAATTGTTTATTATTAGGATATTATAGGATATTGTGATGTTATTAGTTGAGGTAAACTTATTCAAGTTAAGTAGTTAATTATTTAGTTAAGTTGTAGTGCTCTTTTAAACATTGTCTGGTTTTCAATTGTATTGAATTGTATTAGGTTGTTGGCAGCAAGGGTTTTTGTTGAGTCCGCCTTGTTTTCCCTTGCTATTGGCCTAGGAATCAACGCGGATGTCTAATAAAGTTCTCTCCCGGGCTTTATTACATAAAATAGTCAACGTTTCAAGTAAAATCACTTTTATGAAATAAATGTATTGTTTTGTTTATTTTCTCTCTACCGTATCTCTTTGTTTGATTTATTTTCTTCCCCATAGTTAGAACCCTATCATTTAGATTTGAACAGCTTAAAAACTTTAGGAACTTTAGAAAGCTTTTTCAGATTTTCAGAGAGAGTAAGTATTTAAATTTAATCTTTGGTAAACTATAGGGAAATTTTAGGTTGGCTTTCTTTAGGCAGACTTTCAGAAACAGCTTAACTGATCATGTGCGTTATAGTTTTCATTGAAAGTCTTTATTTTGGAAAAAAATCACTTTATCAAAAAGTCTTTGATGAAGACCTCTATTCATATTGAAATACCTAACCAACAATACTCCACACCTAAGGTTGAAACAAAAAAAAACAGCCCGACTTTACGTGTAGGGGGTACCATTCATAATTTTTTTATTTTACGACTTTGTAAGATTTATTGATTTAATACATCCATATGCCAAATTGCAGCTTTCTAGCACTAACAACCACAGAACAAACTATAAGGGTTCCTAGTTGACTAAGGAAACCCAAAAGAGTGAGTTTATGATTTTTAAGGCGGGAATCATGTGCCCGGCATCGTCTTATATATGTCCCGCAAATTCGTCTGAATGGCGAGGAACTAAAGAGGGTTTTATCTTTTAAATACGTTGGACACATTCTCACCGACGACTTTTGTGACGATTTTGATATCGAACGCGAGCGCAGGGCTCTCTGGTTGTCAGGGTCAATATGATAGCCCGCAGGTTTGATGATGATGATGATGATGATGATGATAATGATAATGTCCTCCTAGACGTGTCCCACGACGCAGGTTTAGTAGGTGTACAGCACAAGTTAAAATAACACTTTCAAGCACACTATACTTCGCTGTATATCTGCAGCCTATGGAAGTGGCTCACGCAGTGAGTTATGAACGCCATTTGTGTACAGCGGGCCGGGCCTATGATGGTTCTCATTTTATCACTTATCGTCGTGGATAAGACATTTGTTACGTTCTGATAAGTATTCGAACGCGAGAGTGCCGAGCGACTTATCCACGACGATAAGTGATAAAATGGCAACCATCATTGGCCCGCAGTACAATAACGCGTCCAGGGTGCTGTTGTGGCTGTCGTGATGCTGCAGCGCGTCCGGCATGTTCGTTGACGCGCACGTGGACGTTTTCCATGCGACGCTGCGCAAGCGCTGTTCCGCGACGCTGCGCCGCGTGCGCGCCAGCCGCCACGCCTGAACGTAGTACTAGCTAGGACAGCCGTCTGCTGAGGCACTGGACCTCCCTACATTTAAGTTAGGTACTAACATTGTTATTTAAGTTCTTGTAATACTAACAATCTATGGATCCTGAAGTCTAATATAAATGCATTTTTTAACCGACTTCAAGATTTCAAAAGAGGAGGTTATCAATTCGGTTGTATGTTTTTTTTTAATGTTTGTTTACGCCATAACTACGTCATTTCTTAACCGATTTAGAAAATTCTTTTTTTGATTGTAAGTATATATATCCAAGTCGGTCCCGTTTTTATCAAACCGCAGTTCTGATGATGGGATCCATGAAGAATTGAGGGAACTCCTCAAATCTTTAAGGCAAACATATAGTGATTTTTGTGTTTTTATCAACAAGTCAAGCATTTTTATCCAAAAATGTGACATCGGATGAAGTAGAACTGCTGATGATGATCAGAACAGAACTCTTCAACGACGAAAAGTTCACGTTTGGCGATTTGTCCTCCTAGCTGTGTTTGTTAAGCAAGTTCTATTTTCACGATTGATTTTTGTCATGCTCGAGTTCTGATGATGGGATCCATTAGGAATCGAGGGAACTCCTCAAGTGTGAAAGGCCCACAAATAGTGATTTTAGTATTTTCATGAACTAATCAAGCATTTTCCATTCATAAAAGTGACATTTAATGAAGTGGAACTGGTTATGATGATCAGAACGGAACTCTCATCGTTTTGTTTGTCAAGCAAGCAAGGTTTTTCCATGATTCCATGAGGAATTGAGGGTACTTAGTCTGCTACCATTATAAACATACTCATAGCCATTTATATTTTATTGTATGGAATCTAAGAGTACACCATCTAAGTATAATTTTTCACCGGCCTCCCCATTGAAATCGGTTTTTTTTTCTTAAAAGTTATTTAATCAATCAAGTGTAGCCGAGACCTGGCCGAGGATTTTCTCGACATCAACAACACATCAACGACAAGTTTGCATTAAAATCCGTTCAGCCGTTTTCACGTGACGCGAGGTCAAGTAAACAGACAAACAGACAACAATTGTAAAAATTGAGAACATGTCATTAAGTATCCCAAAACAACTTTTTTTCGAATATCTTCTATGTACAGACTTTCGACCATCTTCAGCTTTATTATATGTATAGAAGATAGATAGATATATATGTATGTATATTGTTATTAAAATAAAATGAAAATAAAAAATCATTTATTCAGACGTAAATATTTTCACAATAACTTTTTATAAAAAAAAAAGATAAGTATGAATCGTATATAGAAATCGTAGAAATTTCCATTTCAGTTTTAGACTTCATATAGACATGAAGTAAAATTTTACTACACAACCTACCGGTTATTGAATAAACATCATCAACAAAATAGACAACTAAGGTATACATTTTTTAAATAAAAAACAAATTCCTAATTCAATGTTGTGACAGCTTAAAAAAAATACACTAAAATATACGATACATTTTTAAATATTACGTTTAAACGTAAACATCTCAATGGTGGGATGCATGAATAACAGCTAATATTTATACACTTCTCTTGAACATTTTATAGAATTTTTACAGTCAACCAAACATTCGCACATATACTGAAGTAAAGTCAGATCTTTCAGTTTACTACTTATTTTGTTTAAAAGAATACAAAACGATGCCTCAAACTAAACTACTGTAAATTATGATAATAAATACAGCTAACGAATGAGGATGATATTAACAAACTTAACAAAAATAATCTCATAATTGACATTATAAATTTCAAATGAAAAATGTAGAACAATACAATACAAATAGAAATAGAAATAGGAATTTGAAAATTTGACGCCAATACACAATTACAATGTAAAAATACAATTTCAGAAAACATCTTGAAAGTAGTCGCATCAACTATCCAAATATTGTTATCTTTAACCCTTTGAACGCTTTCATATTTGACTGCAGTGATCACTCACGAGCCAAGCACTGTTGCCTTATCAAAACGTGATGTATCGTTTAAACCAATAAAAACAATCCATAATAGATTTTATTCATGATCAAAGTACACCTTCACTCCGACCTTTTTAGTGGTTGTTGGCATGGTGGGCACGACGACAGACGACCACTTTATAGGTTCTTGGTGTTCAAAGGGTTAAGATAATTTTTAGTGCTATAATAGGATTTAAATCATCGGGACAGATCGTCCTGTTGCTGAAGTACAAGGAGCTCCGACCCGACATAAAATGTGTCAAGGAGCAGGAAGAAGAAGAATAAGTTTTAAATCGGCACATAATAGTATTATAGTAATACACATAAGCTCGCAATGCCCACGACTCGGCTCCAAAACATTTGAAAATCATTCATGGCTACAGGTAAATTACTTTCGAGACGATTTTACATCTGTAGTAGTATTTGTATATTTACAGGGACACACGTACACGTTGACGTACACAGGCACACGTCAACGTGTGTGTGAGGGCTACAGAGGTCACAACTACAAATGCAAAAACGTCTCGTTAGTAATTTCACTGTAATCGTGTAAAGCTATTAAGCTTTCAAGAAACCTAACTGAATTATCTGTACATAAATCCCAAAAAATATGTAAAGCGTAAACTTGATCATATCAAAAGTATATTATAGCAGACAAGAAGAATAATAATAGCATCTATAAATTGCTCTAATTAACTTAGGAGTGCCCCGCACGCTTGACTGAACTCGATATTCCATACAAACGTAGTTTCGTTCTCATTTTAAAACGGGTAGTAATAAAAGCTTGGAACATAAACTAAATAACCTAACCTACAAAAAACTAATAAAATACCAACTATGCGAATACTCCATGAGCGAATAATTCGGAGAGTTAGTATTTTAGTCGCACGGTCAGTTTTTCTGTGTACTGGTTTATTATTTCTCTTCTAAAACGCCGTGCTGTAATAAAATGGAACTTTGTATACAGAATGGGATCTGCCATATCTAGGCCGGGAAAAAGGTTCTGTTTCTAAAACTTGGAATACAAAAAAATACAGCGAGTTTTTGAATGAAAAACTTTATAATCGCTACACATAGTGCAATATAGAATCACCTCATACTGCAGCTTACTATTTCCCCGCGCCAGCTCTCCCAATAACGCATCAGTCACGTAAAACAATATATAAAACAAAGTCGCGTTAGTTACACCTAGAACCCGAGAACGGCTAGGCCGATTATTATTATCTTTGATTTGTTGGATTTGTCTTCGCTCCGAATAGCAGAATAACTATTAGAATATCGGTAAAATATGCAAAAACAAAACATTTTGTACATAACGCCTCGGGGGCGGAACGAAGTTCGCCGATACAGCTAGTACCAATAAAGAGTATAGCGCTTCAAGTTGCAAGTCCGCTAATGGCTTGGATCCACTCCTCGCTGAAGTGAACAAGCGGAACGTTAAATCTTCTAACTGGGCCATCGCTAAAAGGAATTGTATAGAATGTTCATTTGTTTCACGCTCGCCCTCTTTCAGTTCCAGCCTTGTAACGTTCCGCAACTTATCCACTTTCAATGCATAGCATGTGGTGAGACTCAGCGATTTCAAATTCGATGTCAATGAGTTCAGATATTTTCCGGTAACATCGTCATTACAGCGTAAGTTCTCAGTTCCGTAATTTTTCAGTAACATCTTCATTATAACATATCGTGATAGTTTCGCAATTTACGGCCCGAAAAAGTTCACCAAACACGATATATAAAGATATACCTACACATAAAGTATGTGTAGGAACATATGGTGTGTAATACCTGGTGTATTAGAAAGGGCCACAATTTGTATTTGTACAATGTCTCTTTCTTTTGTGGTGTTGTGTTCCTGGTGGCGAGTAACGTCTCCAGAACTCCCGAGGATACGCTGTGTTGACAGCGAAGGAGCATGTCTAGCTGTCAGCGCAACCAATCCTCAAGTCAATAAACGATCGGCTTCGCACTTGTGATTTTTCTGGAGACGCAAGTCTCCATAGGGTACGGTGTCTGCTTACCACCAGGCAGGCTGTAAGCTTATTTGCTACCATCGTTGTATAAATAAAAAAGAAGAAGCCTTTTGTATCCCGTTTAGAGGGAGCAAAATGGTATTTTCCTTTCTGTCGTAAGGCAGAAATGAAAAAATAAATAAAAAGAAACACAGAAGCGGCTTAGAAAAGGCTTCTTTTTTATTTATAGAACGATGGTGGCAAACAAGCTTGCGGTCTACCTGATGGTAAGCAGACACCGTAGCCTATGGAGACTTGCGAGCCCAGAAAAATCACAAGTGCGAAACCGACCCTTTATTGACTTGAGGATTGGTTGTGTTGACAGCTAGAGATGCTCCCTCGCTGTCAACACATCGTATCCTCGGGAGTTCTGGCGACTGTACTCGCCACCAGGAACGAACACAAGACCACACATAGATAAAAGTATTACACACCATGTTCACATACATATGTGTAGGTACATATTTATATATCGTGTTTAGTGGTCTCTTTCAGGCCATAAATAGCGAAAGTATCACGATACGTTACAATGAAGATCTTACTGGAAAAATTCTGACCTAATTAGCATCGAATTTCATATTGCTGTATGTATATAAATTTCAATTTTCTCCTATGAGAAAAGAAAAAAATATTTAACATTTATGTAACTAAAGGCTTTATTTTTAAAGTTACGTTAATCAAATATAATCAAATTCAGGCTCTTCTGATTTACTGCTCGAGAGCCCGCGCTCGGGTTGAGACGCAGCTCCCGGCCGCGCGGGTCGCGGCACGCAGCCACGAACCACTCCAGCGTCAGCTTCAGACAGCCCAGCGCCGCCAACTCCATACAGAGAGGAGAATTTTTGAAGGCGATTTTGAAACCAGTCCTGATGAACCTCGTCATCGTTGTGGATGATGCAAGGAAAGTGGAGTGTGGTGCGTGCCGAGGGCGTCCTGCGGTACAGCGCAGTCACGCCGCGTGCGGTGGTGTACTTAGTACAATACATAATTTCCAAATACTCCAGTTTAATATTTCCCCACGCCAGCCCTTCCAAAAAACCACCAGTCACATAAGCTTGATATAAAGTGAGCCGCTTTAATTTACCAAGACCGCTAATGGCTTGGATCCACTCATCGCTGAAAGTGAACTAGTATAACTTTAAGTCTTCTAACTTGGCCATTTCTAAAAGAAGTAAATGTATAGAATGTGCATTTGTATCACGCAGGCCCTTTTCCAGTTCCACCCTTGTAACGTTCCGCAACTTATCTTTGGCCGAAATAAAATTCGACACTTTCAATGCGTAGCAGCTGTTGAGACTCAGCGATTTCAAATTCGATGTCAATGAGTTCAGATATTTTCCGGTAACATCGTCATTATGACTTATCGTGATAGTTTCGCAATCTGTGGCCCGGAAGAGGCGACCAAACACGTCATTTGATTTTTTCATTTTGTTATACCCATAAATATCTTGTAACACTATTTGTTTTAAGTTATTCAATTTTTTTATCGGATTTAAGTCGGGATAGCGTCCTTCGTCATCCACAGCTCGGGATACCTCAATCTGCTCTAAGTTTGGGCATCTTGATACAATGTTATCTAATTGTGTATACCCCCAATGTTTGTGATCACTTTCTTAATATAGGGGCCCATTTATCTAGTGTTTTACACATTGATGGCAAGTAATCGATCTCCTTCCGGATCGATATAGTGTAGCTATCCCTTGGGAATACTGTGTCATATATATATGAGTTTGAAGAAGGACAGGCGTCGAAGCTGAGAGTGCCGCAGGTCCGCAGGTAGTTGCCGACCGCGCGCTGCCAGCGGCGGCTGACCCGCTCCGAGCGCACCAGCTCCGCCACGCCCAGCGCTCCAAGATTGCGCGCGCGCACAGGTCCACCTCCTGGACGTCCAGGATACTAACAGAACGGTATGCCATTGTCCGTCCGTCCAAGTAAACTTACGTCAAACAACAAAATGCATATGACATATCGATCCCGCCCCGCCAAGTCAGGAAGTCGCCTTAGCCTAGTTTAGTCTCTGATAACACTATTTATTTTAAGTTAATCAATTTTTTTATCGGATTTAAGTCGGGATAGCGTTCTTCATCATACAAAGCTCGGGCTACCTCAATCTCCTCTAAGTTTGGGCATCTTGATACAATGCTATCTAATTGTGTGTAACTCCCTATGTTGTGTGTAACGTTGTCGTTGTCCATGAAGCTAGGTAACTGGAGTGTGGTGCGTGACGAGGGCGACCTGCGGCACAGCGCAGTCACGCCACGGGCGGAGATATCATCATCATATCATCCGAAAGACGTCCACTGCTGGACATAGGCCTCCCCCAAAGAGTGCCACAATGACCGATCCTGCACCTGATCCTCAACCAGGTCATCTGCCCACCTCGTGAACCTTTTCGCCCAACGGCCATCGGTTCTACGTGCAAACTGCCCCGCCCACGGCGACTTTATTGTAGCTATTCGGAGGGCTATGTTGGTCGCTTTGGTTCTACTGCGGATGGCCTCATTTCTGATGTGATCGCGCAGAGACACTCCTAGTCAGGGAGCGAAACTTTGGTGCCGATGACAGACGTATGACGTTTTTATTTGGATTATTGAAGGAATCGATTTTGATGATGAAAGGTTAACTTACAACAATAATTTTGTTCTAGTTGCAATTACAGGCATTATGTATGTGTATATGTATGTAGGTATGTATTTAAATTAGAAGATGCGATGTTGTGTTTGAATTATAAGCGTTCTGCTTATTTTTCGACAACCCACGAAATTTAATTTGTTGTTTTTCATTTATCCGAATATTTTTTTCTTATTGTCTTTATAATTATTTTAATATTTACATTATATTCAATATAAATAGTCATTATTTATTAATAAAAAATAAAATTTATATTACCATTATTGCATTATTAATAATCATTGGAGTGTCGTAAATGTTGTTTATATAAAATCACCCTATATGTGAATTTGCGTCATAATAATGTCACCGGCACCAAAGTTTCGCTCCGTGCTCCTAGTATATCCCTCTCCATTGTTCTTTCGGTGATTTTGAGCCTTCTAATGAGGTCCATAGTAAGCAACAACGTTTCAGTGCCATACGAGTCTGTCATCACACACTCGTGAAATACTTTCGTCTTGAGACACTCCGGAATATTAGACGAAAAGATGTCCTGTAGCTTCCCGAACGCTGCCCATACAAAGTAAGGCGCTTCAAATTGCCAAGTCTGCTAACGGCTTGGATCCACTCCTCGGTAAAGTAAACAAGCGTAACGTTAAATCTTCTAACTGGGCCATCGCTAAGAGGAGTAAATGTATAGAATGTTCATTTGTTTCACGCTCGGCCTCTTCCAGTTCAAGCCTTGTAACGTTTCGCATCTTAAAATTTGGTCGAAACAATAAACGACACTTTCAACGCAAAGCAGCTGGTGAAACTAGACTTGCGTCTCCAGAAATATCACAAGTGCGAAGCCGATCGCTTATTGACTTGAGGATTGGTTGTGTTGACAGCTAGAGATGCAGCCCCCCACTCTCAACACAACATCATCTAGCCCGGAAATTAGTTTCTGTTGCTTAAAATTGTAATAGAAAAAAGTATAGCGAGTTTTTGAGTTTTTTAGGTCTTGTAAGAAAACCTCAACCACCTGCTTAACTGCTGGAAAGCTTAAACCATTAGCAAGTATCAATATCGGTCGAGTTTTAATATATGTAAATGTTGCCCGTTGAAGCACAGTGGCGACCTCAATTAATTTCTACTCTTTATTGTCAGACTATAGTTGAGTCCCGGGAAAGGACATACGAGTAGGATAGTTTCTATTTCGGAAATCATTGCTAGAGGGTGAAAAGTGAGGTAGAAGTTTGTTTGCGCGCGCGACAGCTATGCAGTCGAGTTCATAATTATATGAACATACAAGCCTTCAAAAATAAATGTTCATAGTAAGGTACCACCACCACATCAGCCCTAGGACGTCCACTGCTGGACATAGGCCTCCCCCAATTTCATGGGGGGTAAATGCCATAATCGCCACGCTTGGCATGCGGGTTGGCGATCGCAGTATCTCCACCGCACTCTAGGAATGCTGCTGCCCATTCCCCGGTGGTCTAGTAAGGTACAAATACATCTAAATATATTTATAATTCGAAAATATATACACGTGTCATCCATCATATTAATCTGAGCAAGCCTCTCAATAAAATCTGTACTAAGATCTTTACAAAATTATTTGAACAAGTGGAAGCACACAACTATTGACACAAAGGTTAAATTCAAATATTTAGTAAACAGGTAGTGGCACATAAAAAATATACTAACGTTTTCCGATTTGTTGTTAATAAGTAGGAATATCTCATGAATATCGTTACAAAAAAATTTCACTATAATATCAGATTCTGCTGTAAAGTTTTCCATGTGGACAAGTAGGATTTCATAAATATCTGAATAAAACTGAAAGAAAAAGAAAAATATTAAAAAGCCAGTCACAAATGTTGATGTTGATATAAAATCTCTTTTAAACAGAGTGTAAATCGCATAATAGTAAAAGACGCAGCAAGCAGATTAATGACACTTCTATGACGTAACACTCAAACTGAAAGAGACAAATTTATCATATGACAGTATGGTACTCTTTATGGTGTTTTATTTGTACAGATATTTATGAGCTCCTACATGTTCACACAAAATTGGAAAACGTTAGTACATTTATTTATGTGCCGTTAAATAACTGATGAAATATATTTTAAAATAACCCTTGTATCAATAGTTGTGTGCTAGAAATAGCTTTAGAAATCGCAAATGTAATCAAGTGAGACGACACCATAAAAAATACATGCAGTGGGTAATAATTGAAAATCATTGAAATACTTGGATAAAATTACCGCGTTCAAAATTTAAGTGAAATAAATTTGAATTGATACTAAAAATAACCACTCCGGCTGAATAAAATAGCGTTTTTAATAACGTATTGGTGTTGTTTTAATAAAATATGTGAAGATATGATTAATGTTATAGGTAATGACAAGAGGTTTTAAAAAGCAAAGTCATGTCAGTTGTTCGTTGTTTGTTTACATTTTTGATCTCTAAACCATCTCAGACTTAAGTAAGCATATAGATATTATTTTTCAGTTGATTAAATATTATTGAGAGGCTAGCTCAGACGAATATGATGGAGGACACGAGTATATACACAATAATATTTTCGTATTATAAATCTGTTTAGATATATTTGTACTTTACTATGTACGTTTTTTTTGAAGGCTTGGATATGCTCATATTAATTTTAACTCGACTGTACAACAATTTAATTGCAATTATTTCTATAATATAACGAGTTGCACGCGGACAGAGTCGCGAGCAAAAGCTAGAACCATATAAAAAAGTAAGGCACTTCAAGTTGCCAAGCCTGCTAAAGGCTTCGATCCAGTCCTCGCTGAAATTGAACGACCGTATCGTTAAATCCTCTAGCTGGGCCGTGAAGGCCCTCTGCCAGTTCCACGCTTGTAACGTTGCGCATATTATCTTTGACCGAAATCAAATTCGACACTTTCAACGCCAAGCATCTGGTGAGACACGGCGATTTCAAATTCGATGTGAATGAGTTCAGAAATGTTCCGGTAAGATCGGAATTATAACGTATCATTCGTTATACTTTCGTAATTTATGTCCCAAAAGAGATGACCAAACACTTTTGCTATCCCTATAAATATTTTGTAACACTATTTATTTTATTTTATTTAATTCTTCTATCGGATTTAAATCAAACTACATTCCACTTTGTATACACAATGGGATCCGGCATATCTAGGCCGAAAATTAATTTATGTTGCTTGAAATTATAATGGAGAAAAAATACAGCGATTATTAAGGCATTCATACAAGATCTAAAAAACTGAAATCTCGCTTTTCTTCTTCTATCAGAATATCTTTTTCTATTAGAATTTTTAGCAACATAAACTAATTTTTGGCCTAGAGATGGTGGATCCAATTGTGTATATAAAATTTCATGTTATTACAGCACGGCGTTTTAAAATGAGAACTAAACTACATTTGTATGAATCGAGTACAGTCGAGTGTGCAAAATATATGAGGAACTATCCCTATTGTTTTAAGTTATTCAATTCTTCTATCGAATTGAAATCAAATTACATTCAAATTTGAACAATACTTTGACTTGAAGCGCCTTACTCAAAAAGTGATTTTGAAACCAGTCCTGATGAACCTCGTCATCATGTGGATGGTGCAAGGAAAGTGGAGTGTGGTGCGTGCCGAGGGCGACCTGCGGCACAGCGCAGTCACGCCGCGTGCGGAGATGTACTCAGTACAATACATAAGCTCCAAATACTCCAGTTTAATATTTCCCCGCGCTAGCCCTTCCAAAAAACCATCTGTTACGTAAACTTCATATAAAGTGAGCAGCTTCGAGTTACCAAGACCGCTAATGGCTTGGATCCACTCCTTGCTGAAAGTATACGAGCGCAATGTTAAATCTTCTGTTGTTCTACGCTCGCTTTCAATGCAAAGCATCTGGTGAGACTCAGCGATTTCAAATTCAATGTCAATGAGTTCAGAAATTTTCCGGTAAGATCGGAATTATAACGTACCGTTATACTTTCGCAATTTATGTCCCAAAAGAGATCACCAAACACGATATCAGAATTTTTCATTTTGCTATCCCTATAATTATTTATAACACTATTTGTTTTAAGTTATTCAATTCTTCTATCAGATTTAAATCAAACTACATTCAACTTTGTATACACAATGGGATCCGGCATATCTAGGCCGGAAATTAGTTCCTGTTGCTTGAAATTATAATGGCGAAAAAATACAGCGAATATTAAGGCATTCACACAAGACCTTAAAAACTGAAAACTCGCTTTTTTTCGATTATAATTTCTAGCAACAGAAACTATTTTTTGGCCTAGATATGACTGATCCCATTGTGTATATAAAATTTCGTGTTATTTCAGAACAGCGTTTTACCCCATTTAAAAAAATATAAAGCGATTAGTTAGGTTTTGATACAAGTCCTAAAAAACTCAAAATCTCGCTGTTGTTTACCTACATTATAATATCAAGCAACAGAAACTAATTTCCGGCCTAGATATGGCGGATTCCATTGTGTATACAAAGTTCCATGTTGTTTCAGCAAGGCGTTTTAAAATGAGAACGAAACTACGTTTGTATGGAGAATAGAGTTCAGTCGAGCGTGCCCCCGATCCTGAACACTGTCTAATATAAATGAGCCACGAGAGCCATCGTAGATCAGAGTGCCGTGGTACTGCTACCATGAGGTGCTATCGAAAACTTACATTACGTTACTACAGTCGCTACCAAATAAACGCGTTTCGAGTAGATTTCTATTGTACTCGTACCGTGAGTCAATTAACGATGATTCACATGAGGCCGTTCCGTGTCCGGGCCGGCCCGATTTCTTCTAGAGAAATACACCGGCCGTTGCGTTTGCGTATTAAGGCGCCTTCCTGACTTGTCGATGCGGGTGCGGTACGATATGAGAAAACTGTCAGCCGTCAGTGTCAACCGATACTAAACAGTACTGCCCCACTTCTGCGCATGGTATTACTACTGCGCAAACGTATTACTTTTTTACTGACAGTATTTCGTCAAGTGAGGAAATCTCACATCGGTAAATTCACTTCAAAGAGCAAAATACATATGACATATCGCTCCCGTCCCGCCAAATCAGGAAGTTGCCTTAATACGGTATTTTTTGATAGCTACTGTATAATTGGTGACTCATGGTACCGAGGTTACAAAACGGTAATTTACCACTGGGCTCATGCTACCGATCTGTAGCGCACGCGCTCCAACACTGCGCGCGACCACCTCCACCTCCAGGACTCCAGGGCAGAGATGCAGATGGGACGGCATTCCATTATCCCCCAATAACAGTGCCAAAAAGGAAACAGGCATCTGAAACAATATTACATAACAATACTTAATACCAGTGTGAAAGAAATTAGAGAAGGCTTATTTCCTGCGTAACCTCCTGAGGTTCGAACTTCAAGCCCCAGCTATGTATACATAGTTAAAAGAGCTTACCTTGGGCACGGAGAGAGTTGAGCGGCAGCGCCCGGGGCCCCGCGGCCGCGGCCCGCGCCCTCAAGCTGGCCGCGTTGTGCGCGGGCGGCGCTGGCTGCTCTTGCACCTACAAATTACATTGAAACAATAAGTACCCGCGTTTACAACATTATCTTTATGTAAGTTACAAATGAACAATTCTTTCAAATATACTCTAAAAAAACAAACAATTTTTGGGTAAAATTAAAATAAGTGTAAATTAAAAAAAATATATTTTTTCTTTAATAGGTATATTGATTTTTCTTGGGTTTGAGTAAGACACTCAGAATTGTTAATACATTCAAACCTCATTCAAGGAAAAACGTGTCCAAAAGTTTTTTTGTAAAAATAACTGCAGTCGTAATAACGTCAGTTTCGTTATTTTCATAGAAAAAAATATTCGTACTGAAATGTAACGAAATTAAGATGGACATGTCTTTTTCTTGTACGAGTTTCGAATGTATGAACGATTCGCACTAAAATAAGCCTAATAAACAATATTCTTAAGAAATAAAACAACATTTTTATATACAGTTTCTTTGATTATCATCACCCTTTTTACGCGACTGCCAAAAGAAGGAGTGTAATGTTTTCTGGGTGAACCCATGTGTATGTCAGTTTTTTAGGACACCAAAACTACTCAATGCCCCAACCGATTTAAATGTACGAGGTATCGTTAGAATCCTTACGTCGTCCCAAGTGACAAAAGCAATATGACGTCATAATAAAAACAATATGACGGATTAAATGCGCCATAATGTACCAACTTAAAAAATAACATACAAACCCATCGAGTGAGAGCTCAAAAAGAGTTTTAAAAGGCGATTACAAAAATGTACCTAAACATCATACGTATTTAAAGTTTACCTGGAATTTAAAATATTAGTAAAAATTTATAGATTAGTATTTTCTGCCGGCGTCTTTATTTCCGAGTTCATATAACCTAGACCTTTTTAAGGCACGAGTGAATAGGCATCTTCTGGGTGAGCTCGCTTCATCGTCGGCCTCATCTTTGCCCCCTGGCAAGAGCAATCCCATTTTTAATAAAAAAAATAAAAAAAATGAATTAGAACTGCGACGATTATATATCGTTCTGCGAGGCTGACTCAAATGAGTCAACATGATTCAATGATGCATGAGCTCGAGTCACCCAGAGCACGTGAATGGAGAATAACTCAAATGCGTGAACACGCGCCACTGTTCCGAGAGATCGAGTTACCTATTCGTTTCGCTCGTGAGAATAGGTTGACACAAAGACAACGAACGTACGTTCACGTAAAGATAGAATCTCAGCTACGGGATTCCAAAAGTTAGCTTACGTGACGAGTCTAATTTTGAACTAAAATTGCACAAGAGTATGTTGAGCAAAAATATTTTACGAAAAACAGACGCGTCGTATTTCTGCTGCAACCTCAGCTATTGCATCACACAAGACCACCCGGATATATTTATCCCATCAAAAACATAAATGTGAAAATGAGAGCCAAGTTCAATATGCGATGCGTGGTTGTCGTCTTCACCGACAGAAGAATTGAGATCTAAATGGGTGCCAAGTTCCGTAGATTATCTAAAAAGGTGCCAAGTCTGGCATTACATTGTTTGCAGTAAAACTAATTTATTGCGGCTTAGTGAATTTTGAGCTTTAACTTGGCAGTTAAAACTAAATCAGAAAATGGTAGAAGAAAGTTCATATTATTTTTTAACAAGCTATCTAATGGTGTAATGATATCCATCACGCTGGGTTTTGAAAGAAAAAAATCAAGGACCCTACTTTCCATGTAGAGGAGGTACCAAAAAAATGCTTTTCCAAAATTTTCTTATAAAATTTTGATGGCGTAATTGATATTTATACCTATACCAAATTACATCTTTCTAGTTGTAACGGTAACTGAGCTGAGCCGTGGACAAACGGACGGATACTACGAAACCCTACAAAACTTGTAATAAAAGGTGTCACTCACTTCTTCAGGCAGTTTTTGTGGTCAAACGCATTCATGTGGGATCTGGAAACCGATGTTTGAAGTTTGAACACCTTATAGATGCCCTCGGCTTCAACTCCGGGCAGCTTGCCTGGCAGCAATGACACCACGAAGTGGACCGTCGTGTCTGTGTTGTACTCCTGTCAACAGAAAATATTCCGTATACATATATACAGGGTGTAAAATAGGACCTAAGAATTAAACTGTACACTATTGAGCTCTCCAACAATTATTTCCAAGAGGATCCAAATGAAAAAAAATGATCCTTTTGTATTTTTTTTAGCAAATAAGTATAGTCTACGTGTATGCTCTTTACTCTTCTGTAGCGATATAATCTCTACATATTAAAAACTCGAAAAAAAACGAAACAATTTTTTTTTTTAATCCTTAAAAATATCCTTTAAAATCAAAAATGAAACGAATAATATGGGTCATAACTTGACGCTACCTCAAAATCAGCAGTGACTGCCGCGCTACGATCTCGTAGTGTCAGGATTCATTACTTGGAGGTCATAACTTTAGATCAAGTTTTCTCGGAATTGAATAAAGAAAGAGGCTGCGCAAATGGAGACACACCGCGATATGACGAAATACTGTCGCCGCGAGCTGAGACATATTTTGTAGGATTTTGGCACTCAAAGCAGCCTCAGTCAGTGCCGGATTAAGAATACCTGATTAGCATTGCACCGAGGAGAAGTTTCATAAGTTGCGAAACTTCTATGGAGAATATTCTCTGGAACTTAAATTTAATAAACAATCTTATCGTGTCAGGATCGACGTAGACACACGCAATTTTAAATATTATGCCTGCCTAGTTTACTAATTTGTGGCGTGTAATATTTTATATTACACAAAATGTTAAAGTTCTCATGGGAACATTCTCACAGAGAACTTTCTAAGTTTCTTTCATGTAATTTCTCGGAAATTTCCGAGAATATTTCTGCAATTTCTGCAATTTGTATACCTGATGCCTAAACAATCCACGCCCGTGCAAAATATGCAGATTTCTGTATTTTCTGTAGTTAACCTAGCATGGGCTCTCAGAGATCATAAATTTCGTGAAGCGGAACTGGTAATATTGTTTCTTTTAATTTGTGTGTTATTTTCAAGTTTCCAGTTCATTGTGTTATTATTATAATTTTTGTAACTTGTATAAGTATATATGTGGCGAAAAAAATATTTATGACAAAAATACAAAATCGCAATAAAAACATGGTTATCCTACTCTTTTTGACGGATAGTATAGAGAGTTGACAGTGGGGGGATGACCAAGTGGTATGAAAAAGTATTATATCCCTTAAAAATTGACAAAAAAAGAGAATTATTAAAGTTTAAACCTTCATAACGACTGTGATGTCTACTTTGAATTATTCACCATGTATAATCATTTCGGATCACGACCCTAAAATCATCCTGTATAGTATCATTTTGCTTTAAACATGAAAGAAATTATTTAACACAAAGATTGCGTAAGCAATCCCTGTAAAATAGACATACTTAAACACACAAAATATTGACGTCGTTGTGCGTGTTCCATCGCTTGTATAATGGGTTGTGCTCCGAAGAACTGTTCGACATGATGCCCACGGCCGCTTTCTACCATCGCACTGCTCGCCGTCGGCAGGGCCCTCATCCTCACACCTTAGAACCTAAATGGTCGCGTACGGTACGATTTCAGAGGAACTTCCTCCCTCCGACTCTCCGTTTGTGGAATGATTATTGGATTCTTCAAGAAAGGAGTGTATACATTTCTAAAGGGTCTGCAACGCACATGTGACACCCCTGGAGTTGCAGGCGTCCATAGGCTGCGGTGTCCGCTTACCATCAGGCGGGCCGTAAGCTTGTTTGCCACCGACGTGGTATAAAAAAAACGTTCTTCAACATTTTACATCAAAATATACCTTTATACAGAGGAAAATTACACAGACACTAAGACATTTACCTAAAATGGGAATAAACCCACACTATCATTGAATCACGATAAAGTCTTTTAATTGCATGGAGGATTATTGTGATTCCGAACAATTTTGTAACAATACATGCCAGGCATCAAAGGACCATATTCTTTCTAGCAATAATAAATTTATCTCTTGAAAAATTATGAAATATTACAGAAACACTTGTCCTATGATGTATTTAAGTAAAAAATGACTTACCGATTCGCCATACCTCCAGCTGGTTCCATTGCATAAAACTGTGTCAATCTGACTGAACTTAGTATACTACACTGCCCTAGCTTGCACAAGGTACTCACAGACTTTAATTGTTGAGCCATGTAGAGCTCACTTCATACTGGTCATCATAGTTACATAGCTATAAAATGTCCAGTATAAAGTGAGTTCTACATGGCTCAACAAATAAAGTCCGTGACCGTACAAGCATCTGTGTCAATCTGACTTAATGATAAATACAAAACACTTTTTACACCACTGAAAGCTGAATCTTCGTTGGCACGGTTACGTATCCGATATCAGCGCACACAGAAATATGATTAGTAAATAACATATCCATGAATACTTTACATGAATTGCCGAAGAGAATTTCTGCTGGCTCAGTCAGAACGCGGCTACCGGCAACTAAACATCTAGTTTGAGGCTCATTGATTATCCAGAAAAAACGCACCTAAAGTGTACACTTACCACTAGCACCGGGTCATCATGCGGATGGAAGATCAGCCTCGCCAGTGGTGACATGACCGGAAGATGTATCTCGAACTGGCAGAGTCCTTGCCACCGTTGAGCCGAGTAGCGAACTGACCGCGCGGCTCGAGCAGATTGATGTTATGCCAACGTAGTTCTGGGCTAAGTTTTGGTCGACGCGAGAAACTGTTCTCCTGTGAATTGAAAGGAACATTTAAACATTTACAGAATCATAAATGATAGTCAGCTTTTGAGGTAGAAAAGGTTAAAGAGCTCGAGCAATTATTTCTTCAAGGCGATAACGAGTTCCACGCGGACGGAGTCGTTGGCAAAAGCTAGTACATACATATATACATTGCAAGTAAAATGAAATCTTGTAAAATTATAGTTAGATTTGCCTATCGTAAGTAAAAAAAAAAGGTAATTAATTGAATACGCACCGTGATGGTAAGCCGAGTGCTCCGCGACGGAACCAGCCAGC
Source organism: Notocelia uddmanniana (assembly GCA_905163555.1). Classification (NCBI taxonomy): domain Eukaryota; kingdom Metazoa; phylum Arthropoda; class Insecta; order Lepidoptera; family Tortricidae; genus Notocelia; species Notocelia uddmanniana. The sequence continues at coordinate 72,297,096 of LR991052.1, forward strand.
TGCGCCACTTTAACTTCGCGTTTGTATTTAAGTTTGATACACGTGAATATCACCTTGCGCTGCCCTGACTTCAGACCTGGATGGATCTGGAAAAGACAAATTTATAATTCGTTATTGAGCCCACCTTCCTCTAAAAACCATACACCTGCGATAGCAGCTTAACTCACATAAATAGAAATACCTCTTGTCAAACTCAAACTCAAAATTATTTATTTGTAAATATACGAGTATAGTGATGGAATTTATCACTTTATACCTATATTTATTTACATTTGTTTCAGTCCCATTAGACACTCAACACCACGAATGGTCGCCATTCTGTTTAGTTGAATAAAATTTCGATTGAAATCGCAAAGTAACACAGTCCAGCAAGTACATTGTAGTTACAGTTAGGTTGGTTATTCGTCGGAAATTCAGTTGACATTTTATAAATGCGTAAATTGACGACATATTAGTAATCAGATCACACTTACCTAACATTGTCGCCATTAGAGATGTCAACCAGCTCCATATTGACGAAATCCGAGTATGATACTGCTCTGGTCTCTGGGTTCACAATATAATAGTTAATGAACAACCACTATGATATGATTCTTAACCTGGAAAGGCCTAATGTTAACGCCACCTTTATTCTTTTTCTTCAATTTTTCTATTACATGCTTTACAATTATGTCAGATAAGTTTGCTGGTAGCAATCAAGTTCACAAAGGAGACTTGTTGGAAGCCTCGGTTTGACAAAGTCAGCGCGACTTCCCAGCGGTCTCTGACTTTTTCATGGACAGCCTTCAATGGGTTTTCATTCTCGTTTTCGGATATATCCTAAAACTATGACCAAGACCATCGGGGGATGGGTATAGCATCATCCCTGGAATGCGGTGGAGATACTGCGATCGCCAACCCGCCATTAATCCCCTATTAAATTGGGGAAGCCAGTGTCCAGCAGTGGGCGCCCTTGGGCTGATATGGTGGTGGTGGTAGTGGTGGTTGCCTGAATAAAATAAATAAATAATAGTTAACACGAATAAAGTTACATGAGTATCAAATGATTCCTATACAGGGTGGGCCCTGTAACAGGAGCAAAAAATGTGACGGTCCACTATTGAGCGAGCCAGCAATTATATCCAAGTGGTCCAAGTTGATAAAAAAAGCTTTTTCTTGAAATATAGCTTGCGTGTATTTTATTAATCCTAAGGAGCGAAATTAATAACTATTTATTTAAAAAAAAAATATATAAGTAATGCCCAAAATATATTTAAAAAAAAACTATTATGACTTATATTTCATAACTTGATATTACCTCACAAACTGCATTAACTGACGCGCTATAATCTCGTGACGTCAAGAACTCAAGATCCATCACTTGATGGACAGAACTTTATATAAAAAATTCTCAAAATTTAAAAATAATAATATAGTGTAGCTCTAACGAAGCATCCTTGTAAATATTTGCTCCTCCGTCAAAAACTTATAGCTAACGTGCAGACAGTACGTGATAACTATTAATTACTTATGTTACTTCTAATGTAAAGTGGGTAGAAGTAGAAATACATATTAAACCGGCTTATTAGATAACTTAAGTCGCGCAAACTAGTTAGCAACCATGCTGTTATTCCAAACATGCGATCAACCCTAGAATCCATTTGTTACTCGTGTTTCAATACCACACTTGCGTTTAAAATACAACTTTGCACTCTTGTTTAACAATTAACTATTTATTTCACATGTAAAACAAACACACAATTTTATTTTTACATTTAAGAGGGTATCGAGCCCACTATCGCCACTCGTAAATATTATGATTAATATCTAAATTTAACGATAGATATTTAAAAAAAGGGGATCCCGTACCTCTAAATCTACATTTAAAACCACTATACAATACATTGATCCATAAAAGGTCGTATCCTCATAGGGAACTCGCAGAACTTACGCCCTTTTGTTTGGGCAAGGCATTTTTTAGCAATTACTCAATAACCGTTAAACCTATCTTATTCAAACCAAAAATCGTTCAAATCAAAAGTATTTATCAATGTACATCATCTTGTTTTCTTTTTCCGAATTTCAAACTTAGTAGTTTGAAAATTAGAGGAAGGACACACTGTTTACGACTTTGACAGCTAATATCTGGATGACTTAAATGGAAAAGTTCTCCAAAAGCCTTATGTGATTTTTGAAGGCCTATCCATAGACAAACGCCCATGTGCATTGAAAAAAAAATTGAGACCCCCTGTTACATGTATGGGATGCCCCCCCAAATTATATTTATTCGTAATTTCATACCATATTTCTATAGCGGTTCATAAAATACATCTTCCTAACAATTTTCATAATTGGAGTGCTGATAGTCTCCGAGTAAATCGGCTGTGACATACGGACGGACGGACAGACGAGACGAATCTATAGGGGTTCCATTTTCGCCATTTTGGCTACGGAACCCTGAAAAGGACTATTCACTACACCTGTACATTGCGAGAATTTAAAAGCTCACAAACTAAATGATATAATTGTACGAAAGTTCGTTATTCCAAGTACAGTTCTTAAGTTCGGTATTACCAGTTAACTAGCTATGTCTACTGGGCTGTTATATAGCACACAGAACGCTAGTCCGTGCCCTGGCCCTACTGAATGCGCTTCTGGTGTCAGCGCCTGAGTGTGACCTGCTTGCGTGGCGATGGTCGGCCGTATGCCAGGAGTGTCTGAAGTTTTGCGAGATGATGGATAAAAGGGTGTCTACTGTTACAATGTAAGCAATAATGTGCCTATATGTGTGTTATGTATGTAATATGTTGTTATATTATTCGGTTAATTTGTCTGTTACCTATGTAAGTACACAGTGTATTGGTTTTAAGCTGTAATGCTGTGTATCCTATTTAATAAATAAATAAATAAATAAAAAAAATATTTTTCCTTTTAAATTATATATATACTTCTTGTACTACCATGAGTTTTTTCACATGCTCAGTTTAGGTGGCAGCGTACACTTGCCTCCTCTAACAAAATAATATTTGCACTTTTAAAAGCACGCAAATGGATCCGTAAAAGAGTGGTTACAGCCTACCCACATTATTTTTAAACAGGACACACGATCCGTTTTGCGAGAAACAAAATGCTTCTGCACTTTACATTTCTCTTTTTTCTTCTACCGTTTTGATGGAGCGATTCATATGTATGTACTATGTACACCTCTCTAGCAGTAACGGTTACTGTGCTTTACCGCGGACAGACGGATGGCCGGACAAACATAAAACCGACTTTGACGAAATCGCTTAAAGATAAGAAATTTGCTACTTACATAAAATAGTACATTACTACAGAGGCCGGGACGTAAGGGGTTGCCGGCCGAAGACATATATAGACGGCCGAGCGTAGCGAGGTCGGATAGGTCTGAGGCGGGCAACCCCATATTTCCCGCCGAGGTATGTATAGTGCTTTTCTCAAACATGCAATGAAATAAACAACAAAAAAATCAAAGTTTTATTTTTAGTGGCAGAATGTCATGGTGCCTGTGCCACAATTTATGTGGAATGGAAATTAAAAAAGAGGACTTTGCCGGCCTAGGCCTGCAAGATTTGTATGAAATTCCATTAACGACCTCTTGTCCTAGCCGCACCTGAAACGTCATACTTCGCAGCCTGTTATAAGGAACATAACATCAATATTTCATTGCATGTTTGAGAAAATAATATTTTTTGACTTGCAGTAGCAGTTTAGTCAAATGACAGTTGTTTCTACAAAATCAAATGTCTACACCAGTTTTTGATATGCAACTTGGACAGTGCTGCAGTGGTGAGGTGGCATAGTTACTTGAAATTTAAACTTGATAAAATCTGATTTGAATTTACAACTACCAGATTTCAATATAAATGACATGTATTTTTATAGAAATTAATTAATTTGTATAGTATCTAACTAAATAATATTTAGGAAATAAATAATTAGGACTAAAGTGATAAATAGTGGCCATCCAGTAAAATATTGTCCGTTATTTTAAAACGAGCGAATTTCAAATGTACCCTCAGATTATTAAAAAGAAGAAGCACGACGGCAATAACAAATATTGTATTTAAGTGCCTTTAGAATATACCGAACTAGTTTTTATGTTGCTGGGTTCGTCGATCTACGAGTTCAAAAATCAAACGGCCGTTTTTACTTCGGACGCATAGATCGATTCAAATAATCACGAGTTATTTACGAGTTGCGCTAGTGGACACGTTAAAGCACCCTTAAAGATAACAAGTTTCCTCAATAAAGTATGATTTTTAGGCTCCTAGTAGCAGTTGAGTCAGATTACAAATGTTTCTACAAAAACAACTGCCTACACCAGTTTTTGATACGCAATTAGGACCGTGCTGCAGTGCTGCAGTGAGGTGGAGTAGCTACTGTTTTTTTTTACTGTTTATAAAAAAAACTGAATTTAATTTACACCTACCAGATTCCAATATAATGTATATGTGTATATGTATATGTATTTTTGTAGCAATTAAGAGGGTATCAACGGGTCCACTGGCGACACTCGTTAAATAATGCGATTATTTAAATATAACGAAGATATTAAAAAAAACGGTAACTGCGTCCTGTATTTTGTATTTGAGTACCTTTTAAATATATTAAACCAGTTACTACGTTGCTAGATTCGTAAAACTATGCGTTGAAAGTAAAAACGGTCGTTTTTTTTTTGTACTCATAGATTGACGAATCTCGCAACGTATTAACTAATTTCATATATTCAAAAGGTACATAAATACAAAATACTGTACATAACAGTCCCTTTTTTAATATCTATCGTTAAATTCAAATAATCACCTTGATACCTTCTTAATTAATTTCTACAGCATATAACTAAATAAATAACATATCGTAAATAAGCTGATAAATAGTGCCCGTCCAATAAAATTTGTCCGTTATTTCAAAACGAGCGAATTTCAAATCTACCCTCAGATCAGTAATACTTGAGAAGCGTAACAAATATAGCATTTGCATAGTGCTCTTAGCAGTTATTCATTTCAGATTGTATTGCAAAACTGTGCAAAAGAAAAATTAAAGCTTAACAGATCAAGAACGTGATCAAATACTAAGTTGTTGAATTCGATCATTCTATCAATAATATCGTTCTACTACAAATGCAATGAGAAGTTGTTCAACACACAAATCCTTTCCCATAAAATATCATAATCGAAACTATGTAATAATGTATGTAATATCACAAAAAAAAGTTGACAGTTGCCTACAAAATAACGACATGATTTCGCACTTACCGTGCACCACCACCACCTATCCACACCAAACGACGCACCAGCGGGTAATGAGCTGACATGGGGTTAACGACTGTAATAAGTATATTTATGTAGTGCCAAACAGCAACAGAATAAAAAAAACAAGTACTCTATAATCTATACACCGCGGAATGAATGTTGTCTATGGTGAAAGAACGTTATGTTCACATTATCGGATCCAATATCGTGTACGTTCTGAAACCGATGAAAATTACCCCATACATGTAACAGGCCGGTGGATGAAAAAAGATTCAATACACATTCTTTGGATGAGCCTTTAAAAATGATTTCTAAACATTTTTCCATTTAAGTCAACTATTGGTGAGCTGTCAAAGTCGTAAAAAGATCCCGCCTCTAATCTCCAAACTTTGAAGTACAAAATTCTGAAAAAAAAAAGATGTTGTGATCATTAATAAATACTTTCAACGATTTTTGATTTAAAAGGATAGGTCGAACGGTTTTTAAGTTATCTCACGGTGGTTCTAAATGTGGACTAGCAGTAGGTATTGATATATGATATATGCGAATAGTATTAGAAGATTTATATATAGAAGATTTTCAACTCAATGTCTGTATAAAGAGAGTGAAGTTCTAACTGTCCGGCAGCTTTTTATCCTCCAGAGTTCTACCATAGCTCAAAGTCACATCCTTAATATGCCAAATTATGGAAAATTACTAAAACAACGTACTTTTCTCTTTCCCTTGCCAGCACTAAAATCACATTTTGCGAAAAGATTCGGGTTATACAGGCACTTATCAGTATACAAGAAAGTCAATTATAGCTGTGACATAAAAACTTGTTCCATAAGAGAGGTTAAACATAAAGTCAGAGCTTGGCTAAGTACCTTGAATTACAATGAAACAGAAAAAATAGTATCACAACAATAGACACCAATACACACACACACACACACACACATTCACACTTCATTCTCACACAAACATATGGATCTCCAAACGCCACAAACTGTTTGTAACGATGTAACTACTAGAAAACGTAATCTTTAGTCTTTAGTTGTAGTGGATTGATCATTGTTCTCTTACCTAATGTAAATTCTTTAGCGCTATAATCGTATAACGGGTAAACAAACTCAAAGTGCCATCCTGCGAGACAGGCATCGCCTAGTGCAGGTGACACGGGCAATCTATTTAATTATTATGTATATTATAGCAGTGATACATTATAAGTATAGTGAACCAATTAATTATAGAAAAGAAGATTTTTGTATCACTGTATAAATAAACTATTTTTTTTTTATTGATATATGCTTTCCCCCTTGCATTAGTACATTGCCAAGCTTATTTGATCAGGGAAACGAAGGCCCTGTTCAAATGGACCTAACATTTGATTGCGTTCGAGGTTAAAGATTTTAGAAAAATAGGGGTGTGCTATAGTTATTGACTATCGATATAAATACGTTGAGAAAAACCGCTCTTAAAATGAATGTGCATCCAAAATGTTTACGTAATTTATAACGTACTTTGACATTGTAATGATCACTAAGTATAACATAATATCAGTTTTTATTATTACAGTTTACCATCATCAACTTCTGATCTACATACACGGCAGTATGTCAGCCTGGTGCGCAAAGCACAAAAGCGACATACTAGGCGGGGGTAATAGATACACGTACCATTTTTGGCTACTTTTGATTCAAATTTCAATGAAAACAAACCGTTTATGAGATTTCGACGGCCAAAAAACATTTTTCTCTGACTGTCAATTTAACTTATCTATAATGCTGATATTTGGTTATTGTGTGCAAAGGGAAAAATATAAAAAAGCAAATATTTACATTTTGTTGTTCTTTCAATAAGTGGTGAACGGTGTTGGTCACACATATTGTAAACCTTTATTTTAAGAAATCTACCTAAGCTTTTTTGTAGTGACTGTTTGTTTATCTAAATAAATTTTAAAAAGGCATTTATTTTCCATGCCAGGAATGGGTACTTCGCGCACCTTCTAATTCATAATATCAAACCTACTTATTTGTAAAAAAACTGTGCACGTACAAAGTGGTATTTATTTATTTACATTCGTAATTAATTATAGTATTATTTTGGTTTGCATTAAATTCGTTTTTATTTCTATATATTTTTATTTTATTCCGATGTGTATGTAATAAAAATACATAAACAATTCTTTTTTTTTAAGGCAAATTCATGTGTTGTTTTAAATAAGAACTTATACTCATACTCATACTTCTCTTTTGCTTTATGTTGTAAATATAGATCTTAAAATATTTAAAAGCTTTCAACATAAACCCTGCACGGTCACTGCAAATTATACTTAATCTACTTACTAAGTACTTCTACTATATTTAATACATTTTTTCATTTATTTATTTATTAAAAAAATCCTGGAGATTGTAAAAACAGTTGGATAGTAAATATTTCTCTAATTCAGACGTAAACATATAATATATCCAATGAACTTCAAACCGCTACTTATGTCATAGAAAATAGTAAGAAGAACGTATGAGACAATAAGTTTTATATACTCGTAGAACTAGCCTGCCTGCTTTATGAACATAATTATAGTTTTATCGATAAAATACGTACTTACATTAGGTACGGACTCTAGCCATGCTGTTAATCGCTTCGATAAAATGACAAACGGAAAGGAGCGCGAATAGCGCGATGCATTGCTGTGTCATAAATAAAATAAATCGTCACCCGCATTGTCAACTGAACTGACTTTTTGTACTGTGGTTATTTGCGTTTGACAGGTTCGTGTAAATCCGACCATAAACACGGCTACGCGTGCCCCGCCCTCTAACAGTTCTATAGTATTTATTTGTTCTGTGGTAAAACCGCTCACTGTTCACACTATCCGATACAATATCGGTGTAGGCTCCATAAACAAATAAACGCCAAACCGTTAAAGATAATTAAAAAAAAAAACAAAGAGTGGTCTAAGTAATAATTTTTTTTTAGTTTTTAGGTAATGTTATATTGTGTAAATGTATTAATTATAAACCTGGGCGTTGAATAAATGCCTTGTGGCGCCAATAACCGAACTGATGTTCAGGTATGCTGGAATTAAAGTATATGTATAGTCTGACAACTAAGAGTACCTAGAAATTAATTGAGGTCGCCACTGTGCTTTAAGCACTTTTTGCAACATTTATACTAGGACTCGATCGATATTGATACTTGCCTATGACAATAATTAAATGCAAAATAATATAGTACAATATATTCAATATTGTATAGTGATAAAATGAAAATAAATGATCTTTTATTGGTTTCGTCCAATTTATTGATTAAAAAGAACATATATCAAAGTCATTGTTTTTGAGGACGCCCTTTTCTGTGCTTTGTGGGCGTTCCAAATTGCCGTTATTCTTACGTACTTCTTTACAGTACTGACTTCCCTGAAACAATGTACATTTTAAAGTTTTATACATATGTATTTATGATCACATCAATAAGTAGTACTTAATGTTTTGTGGGTATCAGATGGCAAGTGTATAAGTATCTATGTACAAGAGTAACTATTTAGTATTTTAGGTCCTACTACATTTATTTTATTTAACAGGCTTTGTACTGAATTGTTTGACACTGATAAAGTTGCAACCTATACTAATAATATATAGATTAAGTATTTTGTTCGTCTCATTTGCTTCCTTTATGTGATCGAGTAATAAAATATCAAGAAGTGGCATTTACGCTATATGACATTTCAACATCGAACATTATTTACCTAATCTCAAATGGCTATTGTAAATATAGTCAAATTACATCCAAATAATGATTATTAAGACAATAGCTGTGCATCTTTGGCTCGATTCATAAATATAAAATAAAGTTTTTAGTTGTACATACCCGTTATATTAGCAGTTCGTTTGTAAACTTCTAAATCCAGCAATAACTATGCAGCTCCAAGCTTCGGAAAATCACGTTAAAACATCTGATATTTTATTTCCCGTGCTTCACTGCGAATTGTTTTGTTCATTTTCACTTTATTTAGATATTTTCGTCGAACAAAAACTAGGTAAACAACGGTAATACTTACCAGCAGCAATTCAATGTTTATTTACAGACCAATATTTGACATCTTTCACAAGACACCTGGTGCTGCCATGTAACATTCTAGTACCTGGGAGACCGAGCTTTGCTCGGCAATCTTTTAATTTTCTTGATGATACCTCTCTAAACGCACTTTATATCTATCTGGTCGCGAAATGATCATTGGTGATTGATAATTTCGAGATTCAGATGAATGATTTTTTAATATCATGTATTAGATTTAAGTATGTAGGTATGAGATTTTATTTTAAGCAACTATAGAGTTGTACTGCTTAAAATCTCTTTCCAAAGTATGTTCCGGGTATGCAAGGGATTCACACAGAGAGAGAGAGAGGGGTTCAGGGGCAGTTACACTTTTCTCTTTACTTTTGAAAATGCAACGTAAAGCTTACCATGCATGAACACCGGTGGTTTCAGATCAATACCAAGCAACTCGAAGGTCACAAAATCAGGCCGCGAGCAATAAAATCGAAAACACATTAAAGGATGCAAAAGGAAACGCAAAATCATCCGATTAGGGAACAATTCGCCGGCCTTAAAATAGTCTTTGCCCCAAAAAGACCAGTATATCGTTTCAGCAATGTTAAGAAACCGACATCAGATACAACAGCAATTTACGCAGACCCGAAATGACCACGACCGTGAATGGACAGTGAGAAGACGCCTTGCTGAAGCTAACTTGAAGCCATACAGATCAGCAACGGGTCCCAAACTTGAGAGGCATCATCGAGTAGCAAGATTGCGATACGTACAAATGTCATGATTTATGTGTTTAGAAGTAAAATAGACAGCTGGTTTTCTACGAATATCTTGTGAATGTAGCAGGAAGCTGTTATTATACTCATTAAAAAGGCATATATCATCATATGTCATACTTACTGGTCACATTATACGTCATGCTTATCTTATGCAGCATTAAGATGCCAGGAATTGATAATTGTGCTAGCAACACTTGACTTTCCTTGCTGTTGTACGTGATTGGTTGTAAGCAACACAAGAAGATATCAATCGACCAATTGGCGATGGATATCTTCTTGACATGGCGGCTAGCTGGTATTAGTTTTCAGGGGAACGGGCATTCATTAAAGAGCTGTCGAGCTGAACGGGGTATTTAGGACAATCCTTAACATAAGAACATATGCAATGGGATGAAGTGAGGTCGAAATGGGCACGAGTATTATTTATTCAATCCCCACTGACGCTCCGTGAAGTACAAAATGCAGGATCGTGTTTGTATATTTGTACATATTCATTTTACTCGTTTTGTTTTTATGCCGAATCGTTTCTTTTTTAACCGACTTCAAAATTTCAAAAGAGGAGGTTATCAATTCGGTTGTATATATTTTTTTTATGTTTGTTACGCCATAACTCCGTCATTTATTAACCGATTTGGAAAATTCTTTTTTTGATTGTAAGTGTATATATCCAAGTTAGTCCCGTTTATGTCAAAACGCAGTTCTGATGATGGGATCCACGAGGAATTGAGGGAACTCCCCAAATCTTTAAGGAAAACATATAGTGATTTTTGTGTTTTTATCAACAAGTCAAGCATTTGCATCCAAAAATGTGACATTGGATGAAGTGGAACTGCTGATGATGATCAGAACAGAACTCTTCAACGATGAAAAGTTCACGTGTGGCGATTTGTCCTCCTAGCTGTGTTTGTTAAGCAAATTCTATTTTCACGATTAATATTTGTCATGCTTGATTTCTGATGATGGGATCCATGAGGAATTGAGGGAACTCCTCAAATTTTAAAGGCAAACATATAGTGATGTTTGTGTTTTATCAACAAACCGAGCATTATCATACAAAAATGTGACATTTGATGAAGTGGAACTGCTGATGATGATCAGAACAGAACTCTTCAACGACGAAAAGTTCACGTTTGGCAATTTGTCCTTCTAGCTGTGTTTGTTAAGCAAGTTCTATTTTCACGATTGATTTTTGTCATGCTCGAGTTCTGATGATGGGATACATATGGAATCGAGGGAAATAGTGATTTTAGTATTTTCATGAACTAATCAAGCATTTTGATTCATAAAAGTGACATTTGATGAAATGGAACTGCTGATGATGATCAGAACGGAACTCTTCAACGACGCGTAGTTCACGTTTGGCGATTTGTTCTCTTCGTTTTGTTTGTCAAGCAAGCAAGGTTTTTCCATGATTCCATGAGGAATTGAGGGTACTTAGTCTTCTACCATTATAAACATACTTATAACCATTTTTAATTTATTGTATGGAATCTAAGAGTGCACCATCTAAGTATAATAATCTTTCACTGGCCTCCCCCATTGAAGTCGGTTTTTTTTTCTTAAAAATTATTATATGTTATTTTCTTTAATCAAAATAATAAACCTAAAAAACATGTTGTTTTACTTGTATGTGTGGTTTTTGCGTCAATGTACTTTTTAAATCATGAAAATATATTTTATAGTTTATAACCTATTGCGATTATTAATTGACCCTTTATTTTTGCTCGTCAGTGTATATCAGCGTTAACGGCTCGCCTGTAGGTATGAGTAAAGCATTATGAAAATGAAAAAATGGCAGCCAAGTTCATCGAGAAAATAATTGAGATCTAAATGGGTGCCAAGTTCCGTAGATTATCTGAAAAGTTGCCAAGTTTGGCACTACATTGTTGACGGTAAAACTAATTTACTGCGGCTTAATGCATTTTGAGCCTTAACTTGGCAGTTTTCTATGCAGTATGTTATAATACCATAAAATCTGTTGGGTATTTAAGAAAACTGCCAAGTTAAAGCTCAAAATGCATTATGCCGCAGTAAATTAGTTTAACTGTAAACAATGTAGTGCCAAACTTGGCAACTTTTCAGATAATCTATGGAACTTGGCACCCATTTAGATCTCAATTCTTTTGTCGGTGAACTTGGCTGCCATTTTCACATTTATGTTTTTGATGGGATATCATTACTTTTTGTCAAACTTCATCCAATGGTGCTTTCCCAGAGCGAATGCACGAGTTACTATACAAAATACCCAAACCGCTATAGGTGCATCTAAAATATTTGAAGAGTTCCCTCGATTTCTCCAGGACCCTATGATCAGATTCTGACCCGATGACAATGGGACCACCCCGGAAGTATACCATTTCAAACAAAAAAGAAATTTCTTAATCGGTTAATAAATGACGGAGTTCTGAGGTAACTAGCATAAATAATAATAATAACTAGTTACCCGCGCGGCTCCGCCGCGTCGACGTAGGTACTACGAAGAATGCAAGCGAAGCCGCGGGATAGAATATAGACTATTTATATTCTATCCCGTGGCTTCGCTCTCGATTACAAAGTCGATTTAAAAACATTTGTGTCACAGTCAATCATAAAAAAACATACTTGCACCCCGATCCACCGCATAACTGGGCCTTGTACGTGGGCCATGATGGGCTAATGAGATATCAACCTACATGCATTTCTGTAGGGTTCAACTTTGTAGGGTTTGACATCCTCAGACAAACATTGAAAAAAAATAGCAAATTAACCTTTTGAACGCCATACTTTATGAACCACAGTGACACTTACACGCCAACTCATTTTTCATAAGAGATAGAATATAAACCATAGTATCACAGAATAAGTAGGTAATAGTACATAGAATAAAGCACGAAGGTAATTTTCATATATAACACCTATGTTCTCGGCAATTAAAGGTTGTAATTTTTTTTTTTACCTTTTAAGCGCATTATCCATAGAAATGCATGTAGGTTAATATCGCATTGAATGCCGTCGCCACGACGAATATGTATTGAATCGATGGTGCGTATATACTTCAAATGCGTTGCTGGCGTCGTAAAGGTTAATTAGTGCAACATTGTTTTCTCGTTCGTTTGATCTAAATCCACCAATAAGTAACGTCTACTCCAATGAGAACTTCTTTGCTTATGATCTCTTGATCACCCTACTGGTATGGCAATAGGTGGAAGAGAGACACACTTAGACACAGCGAATCTCTTCTCTTTCAAAATGTTTTGCAGCTTATCTATGATTAACTCAGAAACAGTTCTGTAACTAACAACGTAAAGTTTAATTTGGTTTGTCATTGTTTTGGCAGGTATCAATATCAGTCAAGATATACGGAACGTATATTTGAAGCGTCATTGGTTTGTATACCAACTTCTTTGTTTAATTTAAACCATGACAATAAAATATTGACATAATAGAGCACAATAAAAAAAGTGACACAATACGTATGTCATTTATGTAAACATTTCATTTATTTTCTGCTTTATTCGACAGCACTGAACAGGCCCTGTTCACATTATCCGATCCGATATCGGCGTTGGAGCCGACACGGTTATGTATGTATGTATGTATTGCTTTATTGTACATAAAACACGGCAAAATGACAAACAGAAAAAAAGTGGAAGTAAAAAGGCTAGCTTATCCCTATATGTATAGAAAACTGCCACAGATATCGAATCCGCTCATTTAAGTTGAACAATTTCTGAACATCTGATCTCTTCTCTCTAATGCACAAATCAGTAAGTTTGAGAGAGACAGATAAGTGATATCTGACAGGTATTCATCTGTCAGTGCATCTGCTTTCAAATATATTTGTTTATATGCAAATTGTACTGAACTGACGTTTGTGACGTTTTGGATTATATGGGATTTGAAATTTTGGTGTGCTTTTAAGTGGAGACAATTCGTTAGCAGCCGAAAATGATCGTTCTATCTGTCCCGGTATAATTCATCTTGCTTAACCATAAGGATCCAAAGAGACAACTATAAGAAAAATCGTCTTGCTTAACACTGCGGATCTGTTAGTATTCTTAATTACGAAAACTGGTCACTGTTCACATTGCACGACACGATATCGGTCACATTTCCATACATTTTTCGGAGCCGAAACCTTCATCAAATCGGATAATGTGAACAGGGTCTTAAGTTGGGAAATGATTGGGGCCCTATACACGATTAATATAATGACAAAACTGAGATGTCAATATTATCGCGTTTTTCCAAATAGTTCGTGTTTTGGTTCAATATGCATCAATATTCACGTAAATCGTATGGTGATATGAGTGTATCACGTGATAATAATCACCGTGTAAAAGGCCCCATGAAATTAACGGATCACTAAAATTTGTATTGTCTTTATAGACACCTCAGTATTGTGAAAAAAAAATCGCGTAAAGGGCCACAATAAAAAATAAGTTAAATGTTGACACAAAACGTCTGGCATTCATGTAAACTGTAAATACTTAGACCGAATACACCGAATATTATGTATTGTCTTGTAAACAAATTAGTAATTTTACTTTCGTTTATAGTTAATTATAATATTGAGTATTTCTCGACTCAAAAGATTTTATTTTGTAATGCTGTACCAGATATTTCTTACAGGAACATTCTAATTCATATTTGATTTTATGTCATCCGGAATCATACAATAGCCAGTTCCCAAGTCACGTGTTAACCAAGCTAAATTTCGACACCTCGTACAATTCTACCAAGGTAAGCTGACCCGTCGCTTGTATGCGGCGTCATCGAACACGATTTTGAGGCTTATATTTGTCGGGGCATCCAGGATTTTTCGTAAATATCAATTTAATAAATTTTTCAGGATAAAAATCAAAAAATTAAGACCTTTTTGCACATCTGCAGCATGGGACGAATCCTATGGTATATAATTTATCAAAATCGGTCCATAACTGCAGATCTGATGGGCCTTGTAAGGATCGGCTTCGCGTAATATATATATAGATAGATAGATAGATAGATAGATAGATAGATAATAGAACTAATTAACAAAACACGGTTATCTGATTTTTTCTGGTGTATACACATAATGATCAAGCTGCATGCCAAATTTCAGCTTTTTAGGTCATCTGGAAGAGGGTTAGGTTTTTGATTACTAGTCAGACAGTCAGTCAGTCAGTCAGTCTGTGGTAAAAATGCCGTTTTTTGAAATTTAATATCTCCATAACTATTAAACCTTTATTTATGAAATTTGAGATTCTAGTTGTTCTAAAGGATCTTAATATATGTACCAAATTTCATGATTTTATGTTTGATAGATTTGGAGTTATTGGGGGTTCAAAAGTGGCTCCAAACGGTTCGTGTAATATAACACACGGCTGCCGTCCGCCAGTTCCAGGGGTGAACTAGGCTGGACACGCTGCCGCGTGTATAGATCTCGTAAGGCTCTTATGTGCCTCGCAGTACGACGTCTTTGTTGCTCCAGTCTTTACTCCCGTTGTTTGTTAGTTTCGTCTCCTTCACGCTGCAAGGCACGATGCCTGAGGCCCTGCAATCGCAGGTAACGCTGCTCAGCATTTTCGCCGGCTATACGCTGAGCTATATGTGGGCGCTGCACCTGTAAACGTTGAGCCCGCAGCTCAAAGTTCTCATGGGCCAGGCGCTGCGATGTGCGTGGGCGTTGTTCTGTTAGTCGCCATTCCCGCTCTTCAATATTTTTGCTGGCCACACGTTGGGGCTATTGGCGATAAACATGTGCATACGCGAAATTTATTGCTGACTTCACTCTCGTCCTCATCTCATCACAATTGATTTTGTTCACGTAAAGCCTCCTAAGGCCCCGTAAAGGTTCTCAAGTGGCGACCACGTACCGGAAGGCGTAGCCGGTAAATAGCAGGATATGCAAGACGCAAAAATGTGCAGTGGAGCATATCGCAAAATGTGCAAGTAGCAAAGGGCGCAGGTCGCAAAAGGTACATGTCGCAAAAAGTGCAGATCGTACAATTGTACGGTTCTGTAGGGTCGCAGTTCTAATAAAACTCCTCCTCTCTTCGTCGTCGTACATAACTACCCCTTAGTCCGGTGGCTTTAAACTGGAGTAGTTAGGTACGATAACGAGCGAAGCGAGGAGGAGTGTTAGTAGAACTGCGATCCTACAACGCGCGAGCCGAGCGAGCGAAGCGGCCGGCAGCGGCGGTACATTTTACGTAGTATGCACATTTTACGCTTTGCACATCCTGCTATGCATCCGGCGTAGCGTGGGAAGGTCCCCCACACGGTGACTGATGGCCTGGGGTCGCGGGTGTCCGCTGGATGCGAGTGGAGGACCGGCCATTGAGGAAGTCTTTGGGGGAGGCCTATGTCCAGCAGTAGACGTGTTTTGGCTGACATGATGATGATGATGATGATGGAAGCCTCCAATCTGACCATTATGTTCCGCGTACTTGTCGTTTCTTTAGCGGCGCGATTTGGGCGTATGTGAGTAGTGTATGGCACATCTGGGTTAGAAATTGGATAAGGGCGGCCGCTAATCTCAACATCATTATTATTGGGGTTGGGAATTTTGAAACTCTTCCAGTTTTTGACGTCAATGCCATCTTGCGTAATTAAGGTAGACATTGCTGTTTAGGAACGCAGGTAGTTGGGTGGCTAATGGGGCTCAACTTTTTTCTCGGCAACGCCATCTTATATTTAAAAAAAAAAAGTTACATTAATTAAAATAAGAATGAGGAGACAAAAAGATTACCAGTCATATAAGTTATTTGTCTCGAAGCACAAGTTAGATGTTTATTTGGATAGTGCGTTATGGCCAAAAGGTATATATTTTCGGCAGTTTATAAGACGTGAAACAAATAGTGAGAGTGGAGACTTAGCAAATAGAATGCGTAATGAGTAACACGGATACCCAGCTAAGTACGCTTATAAGTTTTAATTGTAAGTCTTTGAAGAGGTCGATGGAGGGGTGAGGGAGTTATGTGAGATTGCTGATGTACTGGCTCTGCAAGAAACCTGGATGCTGGCACACGATTTACCGTTACTCGGGACGGTACATAAGGACTTCGCATACACAGGGACCTCCGCGGTGGACACCGGCGCCGGCGTGCTCACGGGCCGTCCGTATGGTGGTGTCGCGATTTTGTGGCGAAAAACTGTATTTCCAAATGTGTCCGTGATAAAATGTGCAAGTGTGCGGTTAGCGGCGATTAAGATTATTTGGCCAATGACTTCGGTACTAGTGTTTAGTGTTTATATGCCAGTTAACTCCGTAGAAAACTTGCCATTGTTTACCGAATGCTTAAGTGAAATAAGTGCCATATGTGAGGAAAATGCGGATGTACAAACAGTTTATATACTAGGTGACTTTAATGCGCACCCGGATGAGTTGTTCTGTATTGAAATGTTACAGTTTTGTGAGACACAGAAATGGTGCTGTATAGATATGGAGCTGTTAGGTGCTAAATCGGGGAATTTTACATTCACTAGTGACGCGCATGGATGCAATAGGTGGTTGGATCACTGCATTGTCACGGAGGCAGCGCGGGCTACTGTGCGTGATGTAAAGGTAAAATGTGATGTGTATTGGTCCGACCACCTACCGCTTATGGTAATTTGTGAGATGAAGAAGACCCACTGTCACTTTAGTCCCGCTAGGAGACTGCATGAGGGTGTGATGTGGGGTGACCGGAATGCTTCACAAATTGACCTATATCAAGAGGTATGTAATGAGAAACTGAAACTGCTTGACTTCCCAGCCGAGTTAAAGTCATGTGCTGATCGGTTATGTAAGGAACAAAGACATCACACCATTATAAATGATATGTATCATTACATAATCTCCACATTGACGGTGGCGGCTCGTAAGTCAAGTAGACCAGCAGGGAGGAAGCGCCTGAGGGGTGGACAGATAGCGGGTTGGAACAAATACGTTGCTGACGTTCACAGAGAGGCGAGAGTAAAATTTTTAGTCTGGGTGTCAGCAGGCAGGCCTCGTCAAGGACCAGTATTTGCCGAAATGAGTGAATCCAGAAGGCTTTTTAAGTCCAAGCTAAAATGGTGCCAGGACAGACAAGAGCAAATAAAATGTGACATACTTGCCTCAGACTGGGCAGACAAAGATTTTAAAGCCTTCTGGAAGAACACAAATAAGCAAAACGTTCGAGCAAGTGTCCCGGTGAGCGTGGGTGGCGTAAGCGATGCAAAAAGCATTGCCAATAATTTCAAAAGCTGGTTTGCTGTAGCTCCACTCCTTAATACAACCGTGACTCCCAAGGCGCGCGATGCTGAGACTGTCATGGGCGTGAGTACTGTAAAGTTCACGGCTAAAGAGGTTCTTAATGTAATTAAAAACATGAAGAGGGGAAAATCGCCGGGACATGATGGTCTCATTATCGAACATCTCAAATATGCTGGAGCTCATCTGCCGCGGACCCTGGCGATGTTTTTCACTTTGTGCCTGCGGCACGGATACTTACCAGAGCAGCTGACTAGGACGGTGGTAATACCACTAGTCAAAAATAAAACGGGAGACCTGTCAGACTCCGCAAATTACAGACCCATTTCACTGGCGACTGTCACCGCAAAGGTGCTGGACAGTTTGATTAATGCGCAACTTTGTAAATATATAAAGTTAAGCGACGCACAATTTGGCTTCAGGCCAGGGCTGTCGACAGACAGTGCAATTTTGTGCGTTAAACAAGCTGTCCAGTACTACAAGGACAGAAACACACCTATCTATGGGTGTTTTCTTGACTTGTCAAAAGCGTTTGACCTGGTTGTGTACGATATACTGTGGGAGAAATTAGCACGAACGGGCCTGCCAGGGGAATGTGTTGCATTACTGAGGTATTGGTACAACAACCAGGTCAATCGAGTGAGATGGGCAGGAGAAGAGTCAGACGATTATAGACTCCAATGTGGTGTTAGACAAGGAGGGCTATCGTCACCTATTCTGTTTAACATGTATGTAAACGAGTTAATCGATCGCCTCAGTAGCACCCGTGTCGGTTGTCACATAGGTGATGAGTGCTTCAATAACATTAGCTACGCAGACGACATGGTGCTGCTGGGGCCATCGGTTAACTCGATAAGGCAGCTGTTGAAAATATGTGAGGGGTACGCTAAACAGCATGGTCTGAGATATAATGCGACTAAAAGTGAGCTGGTCGTTTTCAAGGCACGCAAATACAACCTGCAAACTATACCTGAGATCATGCTGGGTGGAGTACCCTTGAAAGTAGTAGAAAGGGTTAAATATCTTGGTCATATTCTCACGAGAGACTTGAGCGATGACCTTGATTTAGAGAGGGAGAGGAGAGCGATGGCAGTGCGTGGCAATATGCTCGCCCGCAGATTTGCACGCTGTAGTGACGAAGTTAAACTGACGCTTTTCAAGGCCTACTGTCAGACGTTCTACACGTGTAGTCTGTGGGTGGCATTTACACAGAGAGCCTATAATGCAATTCGCGTGCAATATAATAATATCCTCAGAATGTTGTTGAGGGTACCGAGGCACTGCAGTGCATCCGGAATGTTCGCAGAAGCGAGAACTGATGACTTTTTTGCCATCAGGCGAAAAAGAGTTGGGTCACTGCTGAAACGAGTGCGAGGCAGCAGCAACAACCTTCTCAGGGTGTTGGCGGAGCGCCTCGACAGTCCGCTTATTAAGTATTGGGTGGAAGTAGCTATTGGCAGGGCCAAGTAGGGCGTATTGTTTGCCTTGCTTGCCCCTGTCAATGGCTATCCAAACTTATTTTGTGTATTTTATTTTTATTTTATTTGTGTCAAATGTATTTTTATTTTTATTTTATTTTATTATTATTTTGTCATGTTCGCATTGTATTATTACTTATGGATCAATCTGGTCTGAAAATAAACGATTTATTATTATTATATTTACCTTGCCTCGCAATTTAGGAGGAATATTTGAGTTGTTAACGGGGTTCAGCACTGTTTTTGACGTCAACGCCATCTAGCGACAAATGTATATACAAATGTAGCATAATTTTAACTATAATAGGATAAGATGACGAGAATTCAACACACGGAATAAGTAGAGTAGAATAATAATAGCCTTGATAGTATTAAAATAAATAAAATTACGCGAAAAATTTCAATACCACGATGTAGAACTTTTCGTGTTTTCTCTTTAAAAGTATGTTGAAACATATAATTTGTATATATTTTATGATCACCGTTCAAAATGCTTTCTTTTGATGTACGTTTCAATAGAGCCAGATGTTTTAATTCGTCGCAATTCTAATTCAAGTATTAATCTTGTAAATTTCAGCTAAACTTTAAATACATATGATATTTACTTTTAAATCTCTTTATTTTGAGCTCTGTGTTTGTAAGATTTTTTTTCTTAAGTTTGTATATTATGGCGCATATAATCCACCATATTGTTTTTATTATGACGTCATATAGCTACACTCGGGACGACATAAGGATTCTAACGATACCTCTCACATCTAAATCGGTTGAGGCGTTGAGTAGTTTCGGTGTCCTTCTTTTGGCAGTCGTGTAGTAAAATAAAATCGGCCAAGAGCATGTCGGGCCATGCTCAGTGTAGGTTTCGGTAGTAGCCCAATGACCTTACTTTTAAAAAAATAATAAAAAGCAAAAGGGAATACCTACGCAGCGTTTTATACGTCTTTTATTAAGAAAGGAAAACTTTTTACGATAACTCAAAAACAGTTCAACTGAAAGAAAGTCTTGACTAAGCTTTACTTTCATGTTATTATTTTTCACATTCTTTGGACCCCATAGTTCAAAAGTTAAAGAGGGGACCGTTTTTTTTTCTCCTGCAGTGAATGTATTCGAAAATATTCACTTTATCAAATAATGTTTGATGAAGAACTCTATTCATTTTGAAATACCTATCCAACAACACCCCACACCAGCAAGGGTTGGAGGGTAGGGTTGAAGCAAAAAAAACATCTCCACTTTACGTGTAGGCACAGAATACTTCCTAACAAAAACGGCGTTTAGGTATAAGAAACGTACCTATCTCTCTGTATCTCTGTCTATCGCATAACTTGTATTCATTCACGCGCGGCACGTATAGCGTTGGGGTTGTCACTCGATGAATACATTAATAAGTACATAGTACTTCACATGTAGGTATGTCAGTGTCATTAATGTCATTATGAATAACACCAATAATCAGCCCCGGATCTACGATTTTTTCGAACCGGGGCAAAACCTTGACGGTGGCGCCCGCTCTCTTCAGTAGTTGAGAAAAACTGTTAAAATTGCCAGATTTGGCGCCCCCAT
Source organism: Notocelia uddmanniana (assembly GCA_905163555.1). NCBI lineage: Eukaryota > Metazoa > Arthropoda > Insecta > Lepidoptera > Tortricidae > Notocelia > Notocelia uddmanniana. The sequence goes on from LR991052.1 coordinate 72,318,400, forward strand.
GAAACTGCCGCCCGGGGCAAGTGCCCCGGTTTGCCCCTCCACAACCCCCTTAGATCCGGGGCTGATTGGAAAACTGATCTCCTGAACGGAAATTCCATTTGACTCTTGTAACTTTAATTTGTAAATGAGTAACACAAAAAGTAAGTTAGTAAAGTATACCTACGGTTCTATTAGGATACTCTTTTCAGGGTTTCGTACCCCCTCTTATAGAAGATTAATGCTGATGCGCTGAGCGAGGTACGCGCCAGATTTTTGGTCACCCGACGCCTCCACAAGGCGCTTCGCTTCGTTATTCAATTGTTTATGAATTTGGTTTAAACAGGCAGTTCCATGATGGTTGAATAGGTACTATTTTTAATTAAGTTGGTGAACACTGTATTAAATGAAAAATGAATTAATTCGATAAGTCGTAAAAAGTTGCACAGCTTTTTACGAATTTTCATATCAAAAATATCCGTGCAAACTTATGCAGTTAACATTTAAGCGGTATTCACATGTATGTGACCACTGCCCGACCAACTGCACCAACAAATAGTCATTATTAAAGCTGATAGGACCAAAAAAGGTAGGTAGGGCGATAAATTAAATACAAACATATAAACTCTTATTTCTCAAGAATGAAATAATTTGTAGAAACAATAAAAATAACATCAGCCTCGCAAGCACAATTTTCTAGTATGAATCTTGAATATATGACTGTTTCATTTACAATAGGCGAAATATAATTTCTAAGAACTTACTCGATAGAAATAAAATCGAAAGTAATTTTTATTTTACTTTTATTTCTCATCGTACTTAAACAATACATAAACAACACAATCAATATTAGTATTTTACTGATAGTATTTTACATCAGCTAAAAGTATGATATTTACCGAAATTTCTCCAGAACCAGCGAGCAACATCTTAGGCCTTGTCATCGCTTTCCATCAGGTGAGACTAAGGCCAATCGCTGGTCAGTCTATCATAAATAAAAAGAAAAGCCGTTGCCTCGTACATTGTCAAAAATTCAAAATATACAACATCACAGTTGGTAAGAAGGTTTATTACTCAAATAATTGTGTATTTTTTTTTCAAATTGTAATTTATTTATTTATTTATTTACTTCACTGTCAACGCTCCATACTATCCGTCAAAGAGAATAGGGTAACCATGTTTTTGGAGATTTTGTATTTTTGTCATTAAATAATTAAAAGTGGAATGCGTTTGTTTCGTGTCACTACATTTTTTTAAATGACTAACAGATACCGAGTCCAGAAAACTGGTTCATGATAACGACTCCGAAATCACCCTGTATAATGCCTCGGCCAGCATGTGATCTATTGTAGCAGCCCTTTAGAGTTTACCGTTAACGCCCGTTGATTCCAGGAACTTTAAGACGCCCGGAAGACATAAGCGTGTCCCTTACATGGGGTTGTGGCTTAAAATAACCAAGGCATCCCCTTAACACCATTTCACACCCGCTATTCAGAAAAGAGTTATTGTTACACCCTCGAATGAAGGATCAAAGTCGTACTTTTCTTCCCTCATTTGAGGGCAACAATGCCTCCTGAAAAGCAGCTTGTGCAATGCAGCGAAAATATTTGTAAGACATTTCATGTTTTTAGCAGCGGACCTCATAGACGGTGTGAAAACCAGTATGTGTCACTCGGTACCAGAATTATTTCCGACTTGGGCACTTGAATCCCTCCCTACACTCAAGATTAAGTAAATATTATCATTTTGCTCCCTTAAATATGTAGGCTGGGAGTCAGAGGATTCGAGAAAAACCAAGAATAGCAAACTTAATTCCTTTTAATGATGGAATTACAAAAATTAAAATAAATCAATTAAAATGTATTAAATTTAAGTAGTGCCTAATGGTCGATGTGAGAACCAAGAGTGACGGATCATTCAGTATTTTTGGGAAACGGGGCGGCGATGTTGCGATATGCTGAGTCGACGCCACCTGGGTGGCTGCTTGGGCGGTCGCTGGTTATGCAAGCGTATAACACCTTGAGACACAATACACTATTTTTAATTCGGTCTATTTTTAACGTTTTCAAATTATGTGAATGCTATCTTGTAGACTTAAGGTATAGACGAACGAAGTTGTAGACGATTACATATACCTAGGACAGACTGTCCAGTTAGGTAAGCCCAACTTCGAGAAAGAGGTTAATCGTCGAATCCGACTCGGCTGGGCAGCGTTCGGGAAGCTACGGCACATCTTTTCGTCCAATATTCCGCAGTGTCTCAAGACAACAGTCTTTGACCAGTATGTGTTGCCAGTGATGACATATGGTACTGAAACGTAGTCGCTTACTATGGGCCTCATAAGAAGGCTCAAAGTCACCCAAAGAGCAATGGAGAGATTGGAGAGGGCTATGCTGGGAGTTTCTCTGCGTGATCGCATCAGAAATGAGGCCATCCGCAGCAGAACCAAAGTGACCGATATAGCCCTTCGAATCGCTAAACTTAAGTGGCAGTGGGCGGGGCACATAGCACGCAGTACCGATGGCCGTTGGAGCGGAAAGGTTCTCGAGTGGCGACCACGTACCGGAAGGCGTAGCGTGGGCAGGCCCCCCACACGGTGGCCTGATGACCTGGTAAGGGTCGCGGGTGTCCGCTGGATGCGGGTGGCGCAGGAGCGGTCATTGTGGAAGTCTTTGGGGGAGGCCTATGTCCAGCAGTGGACGTCATTCGGCTGAATGATGATGATGATGATAATACATGCAGCGTTCGTGGCTCAGCGGCGCCCGCGTACCGCGTGCGGCATGCGAGGTTAAGCAACGTGGGCCCGGGTCAGTTCTTGGATGGGTGACCGCTTTGACTGGTTACTAATTGAAACCTCCCGTGCTTTAGAAGGCACGTTAAGGCGTTGAGCAGTCGTCATAGACAGCAGTCGTTAAGCCGAGTTAGAGGCCTTCGGGCGTCTTGAGAACGTCTAACAGTTTGGCCACTCAGTTGATTGGCAAAGGGGGTTGAAGTTGCACCACATCCGTAGGGAGTAAGTATAAGTACAATACAATACAATAATTCTTTATTGTTCACCAATAACAAAACAATTAAACAGTAATTAAATAATTAAATAACGGTAGACAATTGGCGGTCTTATTGCTAAAGAGCAATCTCTTCCAGACAACCTTTGGGAAGTGGAATTGATGCAAAAAATATTGAGTAGGCAAACAAATAATAATAATCATCATAATATGTTATAAGTCTTTAGGTATAAATAAAGATAAAAGAGTCATACACATACATATATACACATATATGTAAACACTAGCTTTTGCCCGCGACTTCGTCTGCGTAGAACTCATTCTTGCTTTAGAATTATTTGTTTTCCCATACATCTTTCACCGTTCTTTACATCCCTTAAGAAATGATTACATTAAATATGAAATGCTCTTTACCGCGCACGGAAAATTTTAATAGTAATCCTTTTTTCAAAACGAATCATCATCATCATCATATCAGCCGAAAGACGTCCACTGGTGGACATAAGCCTCCCCCAAAGAGTGACACAATGACCGTTCCTTTGCCATCCCCATCCAGCGGACACCTGCGACCTTCACCAGGTCATTAGTCTACCTTGTGGGGGGGCCTACCCACGCTGCGCCTTCTGGTACCTAGTCGCCACTCGAAAACCTTTCCTCCCCAACGGCCAACGGTTCTATGTGCTATATACCCCGCCCACTGCCACTTAAGTTTAGCGGTTCGGTGGGCTATGTTGGTTACTTTGGTTCTACTGCGGATGGCCTCACTTCTGATGCGATCGCGCAGAGATACTCCCAGCATAGCCCTCTCCATTGTTCTTTGGGTGACTTTGAACCTTCTTATGAGGCCCATAGTAAGCGACCACGTTTCAGTGCCATATCTCGTCACTGGCAACACACACTGATCAAAGAGCCTTGTCTTGAGACACTGAGGAATATTGGACGAAAAGATGTGCCGTAGCTTCTCGAACGCTGCCCAGCCGAGTCGGATTCGACGATTTACCCCTTTCTCGAAGTTGGCCCTTCACTAACTGGGTACCTTGGACCTAACTGGACAGTCTGTCCTAGGTATATATAATCGTCTGACAACTTCAAGTAAAAGTGTCCGATTGTAACGGGAGTTGGTGCTACGTGCTCGTGCTTTCAAAACGAATGATTAAGCTTATTTATATCAAATGTACCGATTCTAGACGAATGAAGACCGTAAAATATTGCATGTACAATGATAAAGTCTCGCTACGCAGTTCTTCCGTAAAACGTCCCAACAGAGCGGGTTCTTCATGTAAGTATGATGGCCGAAGGCCGTAAGCAGAGTGGCAAAACATGCAAGGCGAAAGGTCGAGTATTCACACAAAACGGGCTTCTTATGTAAGGTTGAGGGCCCAAGGCCTGAAGCAGGAAGGCGAGAAACGCGAGGCCGAAGGCCGAGCTTCTCAACAGACTGGATTCTTCATGTGAAGTTGATGACTAACGGGCCGAAACAGAGTGGCAATGCATGCGAGGCCGAAGGCCGAGCATTCAAATAGAGCGGGCTCCTTATATAAGGATGAGGGCTGAAGGCTCGGAGCCGTGTGGCACGCATGTAGGGCCGAAGGCCTGAAGCAGAGTGGCAATTCACGCAAGGCCGAAGGCCGAGAATCCCAACAGAGCGGGCTCCTTATGTAGGGCCGAAGGACTGATGCAGAGGGGCAAGGCATGCGAGTCCAAAGGCAGATCATTCACACAGAGCGGGCTCCTCATGCCGATCATTCACACAGAGTAAAGTGTAAGGCTGAGGGCCGAAGGCCCGAAGCAGAGCGGCAATGCACGTGAGGCTGAAGGCCGAGAGTCACAATGCCTAGACATATAAACCGATTGACAAACAGACACGAATAATTAAAACTGTTGAAATGTGTTCTGTTTCGATGCCAAGGGCCCTCCAATCGCTCCATTGATTTAGCCAATATCTTCAATGTACAGATTTTCGACCTTCTACAGCTGTATTATATGTATACGGATAAGCATAAATCCAGGGGCCTTTCAACTCGAAGTACGAATTTTTCTATGGAAATTTTAGTTTAACTTGTTTGTACCAGATGTCACTTGGTGCTATCTCTATCGCACTTGCATATTGAAGTGACAGGGATGCAGCGGTCGTGCGGTTAGTTCTTACGAAATACACAACGGCGCTACGATCTATGTGGAGTTGTGGAGTATTTCACTGGTATCTCTATCTCAGTATATATATTGTAATTTGTGCATAGATCTAAGGTGCTTCAACCGTCAATGTTGACGATTGGGCTGCCCAGCCTAAGCGATCTCTTATATCAAACAGTTATTATAGTGTGAAGGGTCACCAATTACGTAAACAATAATACACGACAAAATTAAATTGTACACTGACGATACAAAGACTGCATTGAAGCAGCTGTTTTTGTATTTAAGCATATGAAGACAAACAATTCCAAAGTAACGCAAATTTATTTTGATTTACACGCAATAATAGACCAAATTGCTAAAAGGTTATGTTCAAAAATAACGTCATCAATCAGAAGGAATTATGATATTTCGGCTTTGACATATCGAAAAGTCAGCTTGTTTACATTACGTCAAATTCTGCTATGGCTTACGTTAAAATTATTGACACGCCGTTATACTCCCAATTGGCTGAAACTTAAAGCTTATAGGTAATGGCTTATGAGGATTTAAATCACCCCGTTTCATAGACCATATTTGCACTCCCGATTTCATCCCTTTGAGGGTGATTATCGGGACAAAAAGTATACTATAAGTGAATCCAGATTACATACTGTTAGTATACAAAAAATCATTTTGATCTGTTCAGCCGTTTTTGCGTGATTGAGCAACAAACATCCAAACATCTAAACTTTCGCATTTATAATATTAGTGGGATACATAAACATACGCAAAAATAAATAGAAATTTATGCTAACAACAAAGTCAAACCGGATAGAAGCTCTAAAATTGTTCAAACAACACACACTAAGAGGGAGAAATGCGAAAAAATGTCCAGCAGGGGACGTCATTCGGCTGAATGCTGATGATGATGATGAGACTTAAGGTACTACATTTGTAAATATTACTTATATCTCATTCAAGTGTGAATAAGGCTCACCTATATGAAAATAATACGGTTGATTCGACGACCTGTTTAGCCTAGTTGGTAGTGACTCTGCCTCCGAAGCTAGAGGTCCCGGGTTCGAATCCCGGCCAGTGCATTTATTTGTGCATTTTTCACGGATATTTGTTCTTGGGTCTTGGATGTTTTCTATGTATTTATCTATATAAGTATGTATATCGTCGTCTAGTACCCATAGTACAAGCTTTGCTTAGTTTGGGACTAGGTCGATTTGTGTAAGATTGTCCCCCAATATTATTATTTATTATTTATATTATTATTTAAAAAAAAACAATCAATCACCTATGATATTGGTTTTCCACCAACAAGAAGAGAAAGCATTGCGAAGAAGTCTTTACAGTCGGTGATAAAACAAATAGCTATTTTATTGGCTATGCGCACGTCTGAAACGTCAAACGTCAGAGGTCCCGGGACAATGTCAAACTCAGAGATGTCATATAATGACACATGAATATATTATTTATTTTAGAAAACGAGAAAGACCCGTTACTGGAAATTTTACTGAAATAAATAAAATAAAAAATACAAACCAAACGAATCTTAGAAAGCCGTTAAGAAACCAATAGGAAACGTGAAACTAAATTTGACAGATGTCCCCGGTAAGTACACATTTCTGCCGTGGTGTGCGCTGCGATCGCCTAGCTTACCCCACCACCTACTTCGCACATAGCCAATCAATAGCCGCAGTAATATTTCGCGCACCATTTTTCGTCGCCGTTGGACAAACCAGCCAACATTGTTTTGAATAATAATAGATTTATGTAGGTAAAATGTATAATTCCGCATAAAGATATCATAATAATAATATTCTCTAATTTAACTGACTGAACTCGTGTCGCGTTCATGATTGAAAATAGTTTTTGGATTCTTTCTGATAAACCATAGTTCACTCATAGTTTGATTGTATTCATGAATGTTGTATAGCTATAAAGCAAATTACAAATGTTAAACACTTAAAACACTACTTAATATTAAAAGTCAGGTTAAACAAACCGAAGTTTAAACGATTTCGCCGATCGGCGCACGACAATATAGATTCTACACGTTTCGCACACGCAGTGTGAGAAAGAGACAAAAACTAGTCTATAAAAGAGACTGGCTGGGCGATGGCGATCTCAGGACAACATGGGCGACTTGTACACATGTAGTGAATAATATTTTTCAATCGGGCACACTCGAAGTACAACTCGAAGTGACTATCAACTATCGTTTTTAAATACTCAATACTCAATACTCAATTATTTATTTGCAGTAAAACATAGTTAAATGCATGCAAATACAATGATGATTCACAAGGTCACCTCTGTTAATGTGAAACTTTATTAACAAATTGCCAATGCTCCTAATAAATTAAAAAAAACAACTTTATTAATAAATGTCAAATGTCAAACTGAAAACTGGTAGTATTTTGCACAGACATCAGAGAAAAGCAGACTTGCAGTATTAAGCCAGATGATTTTCCATATAGTTGTCTCTTTAATCCTTATGGTGCACCAAAATGAGTTAGAATGCGACAGATAATACAATCATTTTCGGCTGTTAACAAGTTGTCTCGATTTGTGAGCACACCAGGATGTTAAATCCCATATAAACTTAACACACCATAACGTCAGTTCAGTACAATTTTCAGTTATGAAGACGGAGACACTGACAGGTGAAGACGTGTCAGATGTCACTTGTCTGTCTCTCTCAAACTTTCTGATTTGGACATTAGTGAGAATAGATCAGACGTACAAAAATCGTACAACTTAAATGAGCGGATCTGCTTTACTCTGATATCTGTGGTATTTTGCCATTTCACATGACAGATCTTAAACAATACGGTAATTGATTGCCACACTTCTTGGCGTCTATTAGAATAGAAAACATTTATTGTAATACTAACACACAGCACCGAAGAGAAAACAAAAATCTAAACATGCAAGTAACAAGGAAAAAACAACACTTCAAAATTATAAATTACAAGCAAACAGACAAAGAAAGACCTCATTAATACTAGGTGCTTGTATGGTGGCTACAATAAGGCACCACTCAGCATATGATGTAGCACAAGTATACCACAGCGCTGGTCTTCCGTGGGGCCCAGGGCCGGAAGATAGCTCAGAACAGAATTACTAGTGACGAGCATACAACTGTACAATTTATGAAGTAATTAGATAATAATGTTCATGCTTGCAAGGGCAAAGTAAATACCTTAATACTAGTGTTATTTTATTGTATGCAGATTGACGAGAGACATAATCCTGTTCTGGATTAGTTTTATTGTTATTGACGCTTAGAGACCTTATACATCTCTAACAATATTAAGTTTACTTATTTTAATTTTAGCGCTTAGAGATCATTTACATCTCTAAGGACTTTTAAATAATTGTTATTAATCGTATTTGGACGCTCAGAGACCATATACATCTCTGAGATATTAAATTAATTTTATGTACTTTTTGTTTATTCGGACAGATCGTATTCAATACGTCCTTAATATTTGTAAATTTATTTTTATATAATTGTTAATCAGTATATTTTTTAATCATTATTATTAAGTAAGATTGTCAGTTTTTTTTTATTGTATAAATTCACGCTTTGACTTGTAAAAGTGCCCTTGTGGCCTATTTGCAGAATAAATATTTGATTTTGATTTTGATTTTAAAATATTCGTAGCTATACAATTCTAATATTAAAGCCTTCAGAACAACATGGGGATGGGAAGGGGATCAATACAAGGAGGAGGGTTGTTGTAAAAAAAAAGGAAAATGTTAAACAGTACGTATTATATAAATATGGTATATGGTATAGTAATATTTCGAATGAGTGGGTATTAAAACTTATGATCACAATCACAAAATACATAAACTACGGACGCGGCTGTTGCGAATTAGAAATTATTAGTCGTGTTCAGAGTTTAGTCGATGTAAAAACATTGTTCACTTCATTTGTAGGGGGATGACCTTCGCTTCACGTGCGATGGACCTCAAGCCCGCTATAGGTACACAAAAAAAAACTACTGAAATATTAACCGTGCTCTTGAACTCTGCCTCAATGCGCCGCACTGCAGTTCTTCATCCAACTCCTGCTGAAAAAATAAGCAAATACATGAATAAATGTTAAAAGACTAACTTGCACAAAACGAACTAGCACCGTGGTAAGCTCAAAAACAATAAGGCACGCGTTATGTTATGGGTAATGGACGACGCTATTATTAATAGATCAAAGTTTGTAAACATCCCGTAACGGCCAATAAAACGAGTATGTCACCTTTAGGTAAGAATCAGTTTTTGTCAAAAGTTTCATTTTGGTAGATGGATAGATACAAACTGTATTAAACCACAACACAAAAATACATATTCTTAAAGCTAAACAAAAAGAGAGAAAATACAAAGACATAAAAAAGAAACAACAAGGTACAAGCTTTTATTACCGATTGTACTTTTTTCCACAATCATCAACTACCCACTGAGACCGTTCGAATGAGCCCAAACACAATGGGTTTGTCTTGTGTAGTTTAGGAGTTGCTGTGGCCACCTTCTGACTTCATCATCAGATCAGCTCGGTGGTAACGTAATATTGTTTTGGCACCGAACTTACATACCTAAATTTCAACTCAATCGTCATCAGAGAGGGTGCTGCATGCGCAAGGTGAACATCGAGTCCATACATAAATTGAAGTAAACAATTGTAAACATGCAAGAAAGAAGTAAAATGTGAAAAAACTTGTGAAATTAGGTCATGATTTAACAAGACAAAGTGAAATAGTCATTTAACGAACAATAACAACGATGGAAAAAGAAAACAACTATAAATCAGCTGTGAAGTGTCCGGTGAAAAATAAAGTGAACAGGATTATTACCAGATCACGTGAGAAATACCTAGTAAACAATAAAAAGAACTTAAGACTACAAAGTGCATTAACCCTTTGAAAGCTAAGAACCTATAAATTGGTCTTGTGCCTTCGTGTCCACCACGCCAATAACCACTAAAAAGGTCGGAGTGAAGGCGTACTTTGATCATGATTAAAATCTATGATGAATTGTTTTTATTGGTTTAAACTTTATACCAATTTTTGATAACGCAACGGTGCTTGAAGTGTGAGTGATCACTTCATTCAAATATGAAAGCGTTCTAAGCGTTAATATAGTACCTACATTACTAATAGAGGCCAGGAAACGAAGGGTTGCAGGTCAAGTATATATAGACATACGTATAAGGGATACGCGGCCTGCAACCCGACGTTTTTCGCCGAGATTTATATAGTACTTTTCTCCAACATATGCAATGAAATAAAAAAGACACCACGCAAAAAACAAATTTAACAAACGCCATGGTTGATATTAAAATAAAATAAAATTTGATTCACGGCCTAGTCATTCAATTTTGTATGAATTACCTTTACAGTTCTCCCGAGTTGTTCCGAATGCAACGTGATACATTGAAGCCTGGTATAACGCACGTAATGACGAAATTTCATTGCATGTTTGAGAAAAATCTGTTATTTCCCAAACGGAGCATAAATAAAACAAAGATAACCTAAAAGTGACCAAGCAAAATTAATAGTTACTTCAAACATTAGTACTAGAGCCAACCCCATCTATTAAAATTATAATAATAATATTTATTCCGTAAAACTGTAACAAGGTATTGGCTATGTGCACGTCTGAAACGTCAAACGTCAAAGGTTCCGAGACAATGTCAAAATTTAGAGATGTCAAATAATGACACATGAATATTTTATTTACTTTAGTAAACGAGAAAGACCCCGTATTGGAAATTTTACTGAAATAAATAAGAGAATAAATAAATACATACAAACGAAACGAATCGTAGGAAACCGTTAAGAAACCAATAGAAAACGTGAAAGTAAATTTGACAGTGGTCCCCGGTAAGTGCACATTTCTGCCATGGTGTGCGCTGCGATCGCCTAGCTTACCCCCGCCACTTACTTCGCACATAGCCAATATATGAAACATGTTGAACGATAATAACAGCATTAGTCATGATTGACTGTGTCGCAGTTATTAACGCCCACTCCGGCAAGTGAGCAGAGCGATACAGGTATAGGTATAATACAATTATACAGAATTAACCTTAATCTTAGTTTGAGTTGTAGAATCAACAAACAAGACTAATAAAATCAGTGTGTGTGTGTGTGTGTGTGTGTGTGTGTGTGTGTTTATTATATTTGATGTATTTTATATGAGTTTCAGTTTATAGTTATATTAAGTGTAATCTTAACTTAATCAGATTTTCGACTTCATCGTAATTCAATGTGTCTAGCCACTCCACGAGCTTCAGTTTGCATTCGCGCAGCGTTAGGAGGTAGATATTAAGTTCGTCATTTACTTTATTGTATAGGCTTGAACTAAGATGTATTAAATGACGACTCGTAAGTTAATTCGTTGTAACTATGTCAGTTCGTGGACCCGGGTATGTCCTAAAACTACGACCAAGACCACCGGGGAATGGGCAGCAGCATTCCTAGAGTGCGGTGGAGATACTGCCATCGCCAACCCGCATGCCAAGCGTGGCGATTATGGCATTTACCCCCCATGAAATTGGGGGAGGCCTATGTCCAGCAGTGGACGTCCTAGGGCTGATATGGTGGTGGTGGTGGATGTCATTTCGTCGTCATTGATTGCCGACAAGTTCACCAAATCAATAAAAGAGGGCACTAGCAGTCTCAATAATACACTTCAAACAAGACTTATCACTTGAATACTGCATACTTGAATGGAATAAAAACGATGTTAGAAAACATGCAAAAGGAAATGAAGCAACAAGAGGTGTCCACCTTTGCATGCTCGAAATGAAGGATGATATTAAAACTACGATCAATGATATAAATAAAAAAAATCGGAATATGGAAATAAAAAATGAACACCCTGAAAAAAAAGAGGAGCATACATTACCAATAAATATTTTTGAAAAGTACATAAGGCGCAAAAGCTCGTTTTGTTAAGAGTGGAAGAACAAAAAAAATAGTACCATGACCTAGAAAAAATATTACATATATAATAACTGAATATTTTGATGTACTTATGAAAATGGTGTTGAGGTGGTCAGAAGACTCGAAAAAAAGGTGAAAAATCAAGCCTATCAATGAAACGTTTAGCACAATACGATTAAAAATAAAAATCCAAGAAAACAAAAATGACTCGATTAATCGTCTTATTAATACAAAACAGGGCTATCCTATAGAAGTCTTGCACAAACGTAGAGATTGACAGGCTCAGTTGAAGGTGGAAAAAGATGCGGTGGAATAAGATAACTGTATTACTAATCGGCAGAATTGAAAAGCCTCCGCAGAGCCATACTAACGAGAGCGTATTGTCCGAATCTCCTAAAACACCTACAGTAAATTCCCCTTATATGGTGAATAGCGGAAAACAACCTGTGAAAAAAAGTAAAAATTGAAGAACTATGTCAAGTTTTTGAATACCTAAAATTGCACACAAATCTATAAATACTTTACATGAATCACTACCGAGCAGGAGCACTGAGCAATATGACAAGGAATATGTAGCAACCACAGAAGGCCCCTCTCCATACCCCAATACAGCTTGCTACTGCGGGAGATGGGGAGATAACGACTATAACCCTTGAACACTACATCAACGACTATACATAATTATGCGCATATAATGTAAGATCACTCACATTGTATGTGCATATGTATAACACAAGTTAGAAAATTTGGGAGCCACATTGAGGAACATGAAAAACATATTTTACGTTATACAGTAACAAAAGGTATACACGGTAATGGCTTCCTAATTAAAAAGAAATATAATAAAGACGTTGGCGCCGTTTCAGAAGTTGTAGCAACTTGACGGTAGATGTCGCTACTAGACTCCCTAAAGCACAGATTCGTCGCCTTGGGCAAACCCGCGGTAGCTCAGGATGGATTCCAGAGGTTGCGAGTTCAAGTCCCGCCCGGGGTAATCAATTTTTCATTTCAGTTGGTATTTTAATTCCGATTATACTCGTAAAAACATTTGCACCTGATGAAGAAATTAATACAAAAAAATTGCAAAAAGCTCAAAACCTTGTTACGAAAATGACAACGTCGAGTCATATATTGATAGTTGGCCGTCTCTTGTTTTTTTTTCATATAATTTTTTATTTTGGCTTTTGACATTACCTGGAATATCCTAGTCGTGTATTGTATACAACATTAACATTTTAATTTTTTTTTATTTTATATGTGACATTTATTGTATTCTAATGTTGTTATGTTCTCAAATGATTGTACTTAATGACGATCTTTTACGGAATTAATTTTATTTAACAAATGTAAAATACTATGTAATTTTATGAAATTAATAAAAATATCTACTTATCTATCATACTACTGTAAAATGGAAACCGCTATAACGTACAGTATTAATAATACAGGCACTACAGAAGGAAAAAAAGAGATAATATCAGCGGAAACAAAAGATTTGATGATAAAACGAATTGAACTACAACACAAAACAAGAAAAAATAGAGAGAGAGAGAGAAACTATCAAACTTATACAAAACTACAAGCAAGAGACTGAAAAACGACTTCGAAAACTATAGGATGAAAATAACAGAAACGAACTTATTAAAATCTTGGAAGATAAGAAAGAGCGTTTAAACAACTCAATACCAGCAAAACTTGGATTCCAAAGCTGAAATCAAAAACTCCTGATAAATGTAACAAACAAGACTAGATATAGTCAGAACTGCCTCAGACTATTACAAAGAACCTACAGCATCCAGAATTGCAACTACGAAGTTCATACACTACATGATGATAATACCGAAAAATCGTTATTGTATATTGATTGATGTATGGTTTTATTGCCAACTGCGCCTCTTTTTCTACATGAACCAACTACTCGTTGGTTCATGTAGAAAAAGAAATGAGCCTAAACACGTAGTAACACAATATTTCACTGTCACCGGACTTAAATAAGTATGCTAAATTTCAGCTTAATCGGCTACCGACAAGTAGCCACTTACACAAAAAAGGATTACAAATTTTGAGGAGAACTATCGTTCAGGTTTTCCTATGCCGGAAGCGCCATCTATGCGCGTGACATGTTATAAAATGTATCGTTACTTGTTTTAATGCTTAATTATATGCACAATGTAAATTTACATTTAATTTTTTATGTACAACGAAAATATATACAAGAATACTTAACCAAAATAATATAAATAAATAAATAAATAAATATTAGGGACAATTTTTACACAAATCGAACTAGTCCCATAGTAAGCTCAATAAGGCTTGTGTTATGGGTACTAGACGACGATATATTTAATAGATATATACTTAAATACATAGAAAACATCCATGTCTCAGGAACAAATGTCTCTGCTCACCACAGAAACAAATGCCCTTACCGGGATTCGAACCCCGGACCTCTAGCTTCGGAGGCAGTGGCACTACCAACTAGGCTAAACAGGCCGATAAAGAAAATTAAAACTAACTTAAATCTAAAACGGGTCCATTCATACGATCAGTGCAAGTAAAATGCAATTTTGCAAAAGTGAAGTTTAACAATTGGTAAACCACAGAAGAGGAACCAATAGTGTTGTGGTACCTCTTTGAAGGCCTTCCAGGTCTGCTCGATCGGTCTCTGTTCTCGGTTCACGAGCACGTAGTTGGGCTCAACACGGAAAGGCGGCCCCGGCTCCGGCGGCACTGGAACAAGAACACGGTGGAGCCGTCAATACATTGGAACATTCACAACAGTGACACTGCCTTCGAAGCTAGAGGTCCCGGGTTCGAATCCTGGTAAGGCCATTTGTTTCTGTGGAGAGCAGAAACATTTGTTCCTGAGACTTGGATGTTTTCTATGTATTTAAGTCACAGACCACTTAACCCTATAGACCCCGCTTACCAGGGTACCCGCGTAAGCCAAGCTTAAGCACAAAAATCGTCAAGTGGCCACCACGCCCCCAAACATCCTTTTAGTACACCGTTGGCGATGTAACATGCAATATTCCACTCACTACTTGACGTATAAAGTGTTCAAAATATGCCTTTCTGTATGGTCAAATTGTGTGGAAAGTGTGGCAAGATATCTAGTCTTTAAAAGGATGGGATTTCATTTCACAGTAAGCTATTATTTTACTTTTTTACCACGATAAAACAATAATAATTAAAAAGTCAAAGTAATCAAGTAAAGGTTTTAAACCTGGCGACGCGTTGATGTCTTTCAACGTCTGTCTCTTTCTTTCGCTCACAATTATTTTGTAATTCCGTCTTTGTCTAACCATTGCAGTCTTAAGTAGTGATGTGACTGATTGATTACTTAAACTTACGTACGAGTACGTAACCGATAAATTACCAAATAATTGAGCATCACGATGCTCGTGAAATAATATTAAACTTTTGTGGAATATACGTAGTGTACAGAACAAACTTATATAATTGGAGTAAACAAATGAAATTTAAGTATATATACAAATATATCTATTAAATATATCGTCGTCTAGTACCCATAACACAAGCCTTATTGAGCTTACTATGGGACTAGTTCTATTTGTGCAAAAAAAGATGTCCATCTAATATTTTTTTATTTATAAAAAATAGCTTAGTAAAACAAACGTTCTAGAATATTCGCATTGTGAACCCCCTATATAAGCTTTAACTTTTTGTAGTACCACTTTTATTTTATTTTTCGTTAGTTGGAAATCTCTGGTTTTCCAAGGATCATGGATATGCCTGTATATTATTAAAAAAAAAACAAATTGAGCATATATTTTGTGGTTACCACTATGTGAACGCCACATAGTAATTTAGTACTTGAGTGACCGAGCTTTGCTCGGCATCTTTTGTGTTTTCCCGGAGTAGGTATATGAGTTTTCCCGAAGATGATAATTCTGTGAACCTGTCAATTGTACGTTTCATCGAAATCGTCTTAGCCGTTTCAAATATCCCCGTAATAAGATATGTGATATAGGTATTAGAATCAATATTATACAGTATACACGATTCTGAGCTGAGATTATTCAAAAAAATACAGAACTCAAACGTGATCTAGCCAACCTGGATGCTTTGCATAGGGATAGTGTGACACAGCGTGACCATCTGCTGGTCAAATTGAACAGTGTTCAGGAGTGCTGTGACATCCATGAGCGGACACTGCAACGTGTGGATGACCTGGAATATGAGCTTTCCGATGCCCACAAGGTGGTCCGTAGATTGCAAGAGGAAGCACAGTGCCAGCAACTCAACACCACCCGGCGGCTCTTTGATGAACTTGTGACACCAAACACTTATGCAGAGTGTCATAGCAATTTTGGACCTTCTAGTGTGATTGATTTGACAGAGGACTCCTTTAGTAGTAAACAAGTTAACTTTCTAAGTCATAGGAAATACAAAAAGTATATTAAGCTAAATAGATTTATAAGAAAATCAAAACGACTGTACAGACAGCATATTAGTATTCATGAAATTACTACATTGAGAAAAAATCATGTCAGTGTTCTGAAAGAATTAAATTCTTGCAATGAGCAATTATGCTACAGTAGAACCATTTATGAAACTGACACTGAGAAACTGCAAGCCGAACTGAACACATTAGAAAATTCTTTGAGACATTTAACTAATAAATATTTAATATCCCAGAAGCAAATCAGTGAACATATTCTGGCAGCGGATGAACTTCTGGAGCTGTGCCACCACAACGAGGAATGTTTGGAAGCACTGCTTACCAAGCAGTCTGCGTATGAATGTGAGTGTGGGCTCCGGCAGGCTCATCCTATGCCCGGACATGCAATATACTCATCGGTGCCGGACAGCAGCTTGTCGGTGTCACCGGAAAATATAACTCCAGCCTCTAATAATGTAAGTAGAACCCTTGTTTTCTCAGATAGGATAGGGCGAGGATTGGGCAAAATTCTATGTAATAATATTCTCAACAGCTGTGTTATAAATCATTGTATGCCTGATGCCTCATTTCCAAAAATTATAGATAACATCAAACATACCCATATAAATGAACAAACAACAATTGTATTAATGTTGGGTGATGGTTCAAATATTAGGTACTCCGAGATGAAGGCTGAGTTTGACTGCCTCTCTAAGCTAGGTGCTAAAAATGTTATTATAGGCGCATTACCCTATTCTGCTTCTCCATGCAGTGCTAACAGTCATGCGTGTAATCTTAATAAGCTTATATATAAGCTGACGTGCCGTCATAGTGACGTTATATTTTTTGACACTAATAATGCTATTAGTGATTACCGTATTACAACTGACAGACTTGCTAAATCTTTAGCATCTTTTATTAATTCCGTTTTCGGACATCAAAGCTCCCCCTCCACCTTGGATAGGACGACATCTCCAACTGCGGATTTGTCTTTAAACTGACTGTTAGGACAACGGAGAAGCACAATAGTGTAACTTTATTACACCAAAATATTAATCGCTTCACTGGCAAAATACTAGATTTAGAATTATTTACGGAAGAGTTTAATGTAGATGTAGTCTGCTTAACAGAAACTTGGTTAAAGAATCACATGATGAAATTCAATGTAAATAATTACGTACTGGCCAGCGCGTTCAACAGAACTACAGCAGAGGGTGGTGGATCTATTATTTTAGTGAAAAATGGTTTGACTTTTAAGGAACGTAGAGACATCTCAGGCTGTTCTGTTGATCGTGTTTGCGAGATTGCTTGTGCAGAGATGGATCAGTATCTGATAATTTGCATTTATAAACCACCATCAGGTGATTTAACATCTTTTATAGAAATTACGGAGGATGTACTCAATAAAGCAACAAGTTGTAAAAAGTCAGTAGTGGTCTGCGGCGACTTTAATATCGATATTTTATCACAATCAGTTGAAAAAGACAAGTACATCACTGTTTTGAAATCTTTCAATTTTGACTACTTGTTTGAAGTACCTACCAGAGTTACTCCGACCTCGGCCACTTGTATAGATAATATTTGGTTAAACAGTTCTCATATAGACAGTAGCATAGTGAATGGAGTTCGTTCGGATCATAAAGCTCAGATGGTCAAGCTACCTTGCGAAGTAAAACATCCAGATCGCGTTATAGAAATAAAACCGCTGAGTAGAAGTAGACTAGAATTACTAAAGTCTAATCTACTAGTCGTCATGCCGAACACCCAGGTACAATCAAATGATCCGAATGATCAATTCAAAATGCTTCTGAATACAGTGTGTAACGAATTTAATAAGACTTGTAGTAAAAAGCGTATTAAGATAAACAATAAAATGAGATTTAATGAGTGGGCAACTACCGGAATTCGGGAAAGTAGAGATAACTTATATCAACTTTATGAAAGGAGATCTTGCACCACTGACGAATGTTTCCATCAGTATGTTAGGGATTATACCAAATTGTTTAAAACAGTGTGCACAAAAGCAAAAGCAATACACTTGAATAATAAAATTAAGTCCTCAGATAATAAAGCCAAGACAGTCTGGAAAATAATTAACACAGAGACTGGGAAGGGAAATAATAAAGAGTCCACAATTTCTTTGAAAGTAAAGGATAATTTAATAACTGATGCAGTAGAAGTAGCTGATGAATTTAATAATTTCTTTTCTAAAATTCCTATAGTCACTACTCAAAGTTTAGCATCGTGTACCACAAAAGCTGAATCCCTTCTGAATGGCAACGTAAAATTATAATCACTAACTTATTTCAAATTTCATCATGTTTCTCCTCTAGATGTACTAAAGTCCTTTGAAATGTTAAAAATAAAGAGCACTGAGGACTTATGGGGCGTGTCAGTCAAGGTACTGGAATCTATTCTGGAGGTCGTTGCACCAACTCTAGCTTTCATCTGTAATAACTGTGTAGACTATGGCATTTTTCCAGACTTATAATCCTTCTGATTATCGTCCAGTTTCTATCCTACCTGCGTTTAGCAAAATATTCGAAAAAATAATGCTTACGCAATTGGTTTCTCACTTTAATTCTCACAATATTTTGCACGCACAGCAGTTCGGCTTCACGAAGGGTAGGTCAACTACTGATGCAGGTGCAAGTTTATTAAAATTTATTTTGCAGTCTTGGGAAGAGTCGCACGACGCCATCGGAGTGTTCTGTGACCTTTCCAAGGCTTTTGATTGTGTAGATCATGGTACTTTAATTTGTAAACTTTAGTTCTATGGCATCAGAGGGCATGCATTAGATCTCATGAAGTCATATTTAACACAGAGAAATAAATAAAGCCATTTCGTCAGAGACAGTGGTAGAGATGGGAGTACCTCAGGGGTCTATTCTAGGTCCGTTCCTGTTCCTTGTTTATGTAAATGATCTGCCATATATGGTAAGCCGAAGATCAGGCATTGTAATGTTCGCAGACGACACCTCATTACTGTTCAAGGTAAATAGGAGAGATACTGAACTCATTGAACCAAATAATACCCTCTCCATGATATCTGACTGGTTTGCTGCCAATAACTTAGTATTGAACCCAAAAAAAACGAAATGTATGAAATTCTCTCTAGCGAAGTCATCAAACAGAAACTTAGATACAAATATTAAACTTAATGGTCAAACATTAGAATTTGTTACTTCTACTGTATTCTTATGTATTACATTGGACTCAAAATTGCAGTGGGGTTCCCATATAACAGCGATAGGAAGTAGGTTGAGCTCTGCTGCATTTGCAGTCAGGAGAATAAGGCAGCTTACCAATGTGGCAACGGCACGGTTAGTTTACTTTGCTTATTTTAATAGTATAATTACTTATGGTCTTATCTTGTGGGGATCTGCTGCAGATATTGAAACTGTTTTTATTTTGCAAAAAAGGGCTATCCGAGCAATTTATAACTTGGGGTCGCGTGATTCATTAAGAGAATTTTTCAAAGAAATAGATATTCTAACCCTGCAGTCCCTATACATATTTGAAATAATAATGTATGTTAGGAAGAATTTGGGCAATTTTCCAACAAACGCTGATAAACCAATAGCCACGAGAAATACTGGGAAACTCAAAATAACCTTCTATAGACTAGTAAAGGCGAAAAAGTCGTTCTTGGGAAATTGTATCAAATTCTACAATAAAATTCCTAAACACATTATTGAACTTAGCAATTCTAAATTCTAATCTGTAGTAAAACAATAGTAGATTATACACTAAGGGGATAAAGCACTGTTTTATGTCACGGGAGCGAATTGAATCCCGAACGTAACGAAGGACTCATAATTTAACTCCTGAGCGTAGCGAGGGAGTTATAAGGTAATTCCTGAGCGAAGCGAGGGAATTAAGACTGAGTCCTGAGTGCAGTGAGGGGTTCAACCGCCCAAGACTAAAACAGTCTTATCCCCGAGGTGTATACTCTACTTTTCACACCTTATGCGAGACAAAAAAACAGGCTCAGTAGATATACACCACAGGCTACTTGGCTTCTTTGTAGCTGACAAATATTCAAAATAGACCAGAAGCACTGATTCAGACACAGACTTTACGCCTTTTACAGCTTTCCATTTGTCAAAATCGTTGTAGGCTTTTAGGTATTTTTCCTTTGACTTCTCTGGCAGCAGATTGTTGACAATGCCTATGGCATCTAATTTGATAAACTCAGGAGTCAAAACACTTTCATCACTCGACATTTTCAATATTATTTTTGAAATTAAATCTTCTATAGGCACCTACAAGAACTCGATTTGTTCGTCACGCGTGAACAAATGAAGGCGCGCGACGTTCCAAATTCGAAAGCACAAGCCGTGATCCTAGATTCGAAATTCGAATTTCGAACACCGCGCTCCTCCGGACCGGGGTTCACACGGAGGCAAACTTCATTTATTTTGTCAAATCAAGTAGGCCTAGGACAAATTGTGTTTAGCAAAATTAAACTTTATGCATATAGTAATAAGAATTATGAAAAGTGAAATCATATTATTAACCAGCGGGTTATAATGAAATTCAGTACAACATTATAACCCGGCTAATACCAAGGGATTTAATGTCTTGCTTTCGGTAGGGTTTACATGACCTATAATTCGGCATTGTCGAGCATGTGGTTTGAAAACACTTATTTCAAGAGCATATTATAAGATAGAAGATTACATCATGGATAGGGATGTTTGGCAGTGATAGCGTCCTGCACGGGTAATCTATCGCGAAAATATATTTTCTACTGTAGCATTGTTATTTAAGTAATTTTGTAGTAGCTGACACTGTAATTTTATATTTAACTATACAATGTATATTGTTTTGAAAAAATTACACCTCGCCGAGTTTCTTACGCCGGTTCTTCTCGTGGCAGAGGTATATTTTTCCGAACCGGTGGTAGTTTATTGACGTTCATAGGTGCATGTAATATGCCTAATTTGAAGAATAAACTACTTTTACTTTTTTTACTTTTTTACTTTTGAGCAGGATAAACCAAAAATAAAAAAATCTGCCAAGAGCATGTCGGGCCATGCTCAGTGTAGGGTTCCGTAGTTGCTCAATGAACTTACTTTAAAAAAAAATATCAAGCAAAAAGGAATACCTTGTAGGTTTCAACACGTGGGAGACACATGTTTTTCTTTTGGATAGGAATATTTTCGAAAAGATTTACTGTATCATAAATTGTTTGATGAAGACCTCTATTAATTTTGGTAGCCCTATCCAACAACAACCCACACCATATTGCAGTATATAGGATTATACGTGGTTGTGATCGATTACTGAATTACCGATTAAGAATGATTGTACTCCACTTTGTCATCGCCTTCTGATACCCGGTATGGTACACCTCATGTATTTAGTAACAGAACGGTTTCTCCAGTAGCGGTAGTGCGCGCGGGTAGTACTGAGTAAAGAGAGTGCTAGCTACCTGGCAGTTAGGATGTAGTTTTGTTTTTATTTTAGAGTACCTACCTAGTATTTATGGAAAATTATTGTTTATATAGCAATTTGAAGGAGGTGTTAATATTAATTAACTCACGTTCCCGTCTATCGACGACATTGTACGAGTACCCCGCGTTGTGGAGGAGCGGCGGCTGGTTTTGCTTGTGCGCGTGGGTGAAGTTCCTGGAATATTTACGGTATTATATAAATACAAATAACGGATAATCTCCTTCAATTTCAAACACTTTGGATGTTTAGGGACTGGGAAATATAGATTATCATAATCAGAGCTCGGGAGGGCTGTGCTTATTTGACAGTTTGCTTACTATGAGATTCTCGAAAATATTACATAACGTTGAGCTAGATCTGTTTTTTATCATCAGAAACATTTCATAACTACGTAAGTTCGTAATTGAATCACGTTTTCATGTATTGTTGCTGTGTAAACTGTAGTAGTCGACGGTTAAGAAGTCAATCCTGAGTTTATAACCTCAAAGTGACTTTTAGGTTATTAATTGTATGGAAATGACAGGTGTCAGGATTGACTTCTTAACCGCCGTCCACTGTTGTACGAGGGTAAAACTGAAAGTTTCGGGAATAGAAGAAAATATGCAGTATAAGTGAGTTTATTTATTTTTATTGTTTTTCAAAATATTCTCCTTTGTATTTCATGCACTTATGCATGCGTTCAAACCAGTCCATAAAGCACTTTTTGAACTCTGAAGTAGGGGTCGACAAAATGGCTATTTTATAGGCCTCCACTGCTTCTTCTGGCGTCTGAAACCGCTGACCACGCAGTTTGTCCTTGATTCTGGGGAATGTAAAAAAGTCGTTGGGACTTAAGTCAGGGCTATATGGAGGGTGGTCCAATATTTCGACTTTTTCACCGTCCAGGTACTCAGTTGTTGTCCGAGCGGTGTGTGGGCTGGCGTTGTCGTGGTGAAGGATGATGCGACGACTAGGGTTTGTTTTTCGGAGTTCAGCAAAGACGTTCGGCAAACAAATAGTGGTGTACCAATCAGCATTGACTGTTCTACGATCCTCAAGAGCCACAGTAGCTACGTGACCAGATTTAGAGATAAACGTAGCCACCATCTTCTTAGCCGTACTGCGAGAACGAACAACTTTTGTGGGTTTGAGCTCGTCTTCGAAGACCCATACTCGGGATTGGTTTTTAGTTTCAGGCTCATAAGCGTATATCCACGACTCGTCACCTGATACTATGCTAAAAACAGCATTTGAGCGTCCCTTGTTAAATCTTTTCAAAGTTTTGCGGCACCAATTGACACGGACTATTTTCTGCTCGTCAGACAATAGGTGAGGTATCCAACGGGAAAATAACTTTTTCACGCCTAATTCTTCTTTTAAAATAATTTGTATTTGACTCATTCCAATACCCAGGTGCTCTTGAATTTCCCGATATGTCACATGTCGGTCTTCATTTATCAGACGACGCACAACATCGACGTTTTCTTGCGTGACTGCCGATTTTGGTCGACCTTCACGCACTTCGTCGGTGAGGGATACACGGCCACGTTGAAATTCTGAATACCACCTGTATATTGTAGTCTTTGAAGGAGCTTCAATATTAAAAGCAGCAACCATCCGCTCTTCACATTGTTTTTGTGTTAGTCCACTTTTAAAGTCATAATAAATCATAGCTCTGAAATTTTCACGGCACAATTCCATTTTAAGCAGTGACTCGACGACTTCAATAAACAATTGAAACCGAACCATACTTTTTTTTTTCTAAGTGGCCAGTGTGTTGAGATAAGGAAACTTCAGAGATTATAAAAAGGTATAATACATGTTAAAAATAAATTAATAAGTATTCGATTCCCGCCACTTTCAGTGCAAGCCTCGTATGAGATAACATAAAAATAATACCTTCTTTCTAATAAAAAATAAATTATTGAAAACGGAGTACGTGATAGAGAAGTAATGCTTGAATACTAGCATTATACATATTCCGTTATTAAGTCGCGCAAATTAGTAACGAATGCTCCGCTAGATGTCGCTGTACTCATGGCATTCATTCTCTACATCGTGGCTGCAAATTTTTCTTTGGAAATTTTTCTCCCATACGAGGAGGCGGCAAAAGTTAAAAGTCTAGTGACTATGTCAAGTAGTGTTATATGAAAAGGGCTAGAATTGCACATTCTAAAAGAGTTTTTTCTTGTTTGACGATGGACAAATTTAGATTTTTTAAGGATAATGTAAAGAAATAATGTTATCCCCCGCCCTAATATTAATATTATAATATCTTCGAAGATTACCAAGAAAATATAGGTGTAAAATTATTACATAACCTCATTATAAATATCACACGACAAGTATAATTTTATATCTATCAAAAATACTTTTTTTTATAATAAAAAGCCTTTCGAAACTGTCAGCACTTAAACAACACTAAAACACAACTGCCCTACAACACACTAAGATTAGATATGTCTATGGCAGATTCATTAATAGGCTACGGTATTGCGACCTATGGTAAAACATATAAAACTTACCTCCACAATATCTACAATTTACAAATAATAATACTAAAAACTATCGTTCCTCTGAAAGTCAGATATTAATATAAAGATAATTACGCCAATTCTTGGAATTAGGTAGCACATAGGTATATGAATGTTAATTTAGGTCTCGGGTTTGGGCCATGCTTTTTTGTCTGTTAGATAGTCCTCAACCCTTTGACATCAATTTCAAGTATATTTTTAGCGCTAGACGGGGCAAATTAATAACAAAATCACTGACCGAGCGAGCGAAGCAAGTGAAGCGTCTACCTTTCAGCTTTCGACAAAAATTCTCTCGTATGTCTATCCGGATGTTCTCAGAGGAGAGACAGGTGGCATTTCACAACCGATTCTCGTAAAATTTTGTGAGCAGGTTCGATAATATACCATTTTTTGAAATTTGAAAAATGATTTTTTGCTGGGTCTTCAGCTCACAGAGCCACTAGTTTATTATCATTATTAATCCTCTGGGAAAGCTGAGGATCTCAAAAAATTGAATGAGGTATGAAGTCTTGAAAGCACTGCTTGAAAGTAATAAATATCCCGTATTGATACGATTAGTTAGTATTTTGACGGTCTGTTAAGCCTAATTGGTAGTGACTCTGCCTCCGAAGCTAGAGGTCCCGGGTTCGAATCCTAGCCAGGGCATTTATTTGTGCATTTTTCACGGATATTTGTTCTTGGGTCTTGGATGTTTTCTATGTATTTAAGTATGTATTTATCTATATAAGTATGTATATCGTCGTCTAGTACCAATAGTACAAGTTTTGCTTAGTTTGGGACTAGGTCGATTTGTGTAAGATTGTCCCCCAATCAGTGGCGGCCGTACCTTGAGTGCACTCGTGCGTTGCACTACCAAAAAATTAACACCATCAATACCATCGTCATTAATAAAACAATCTCAATAATTTGTAATATACATACTAATATTACATTAAAAAAATGCAAAGAAACCACTACGCTATGTCGTAGTCTATAAAATTATTTTTCGCTCAGTCTCAAAAAACCTCTCCGTGCGCTTCGTGGAGCGCACGCACTAGCCAGTACAATTTCTATGAGAATCGCGTTAGAGCGCCGGGCGCGTGAGACGGAAGATACTCCGTACAAACTGAATGAAGAAAAAGGTAAATCTCGTGCGGCGCACGGAGCTCACACGAGGGACCGGCGCCGATATTACCCAACCAAGTGAAGTTAACGCTCAAAATATAAACCTTTTCTTGCGCTTCAATTATCAAGTTGGCTTAGTTGGTTAATAACATGGCCTGCACTTCACTCTCCTCGTATTGCGCCATTATTCGTAATTCGTGTTTATTGTTTGTTTTGTAAAGTGAGTGTGACTATTTGTTTAATGGAAAAAATAAGCGTGAACTTGAATATCGAGAATATTAAAAACAATACTAAAACTTTTAGTAATTGATAAATTAGAAAAAAATCGGCTGGGCCGCCAAGGTCATGCCTTAATTTAAAACCATTTTCCAGGAATCAAAATCGACAGATTGAGGTACTTAATACATATAAATGATGGTTAGTAGGAAAATGTAGTTGTATTGCAATTTTTGAATTATATATCATAGTATTTCATAAATCCATAAATTAGCGCACCACCGGTTCTCGTAGTCAGCAGCCGCCACTGCCCCCAATATTATTATTATTATTATTTACGGAAGGCAGCCCTTACTCAGATAACGCTAGTAACAGCGACATCTATTTGAACAAGTGGTAAAGTGGAGAGATAATGGCGAAAAGCGATTTCTAGGCTGTTATTCACAAACCGACTCGTCCTCACCTCTCACGTCACTCCTCTCCCGTTTTTATATGGAAACTGTCATCATCCTCCTAGCGTTATTCCCAGTACAGTTGCATCCTGAAGGATGCCTGGGGTCCGCTACCTAATCCCAGGAGTTGACGTAGGCACTAGTTTTTACGGAAGCGACTGCCATCTGACCTTCCAACCCGAGGGGGAAACTAAACCTTATTGGGATTAGGCTTGTCAAGTGAGTGGGCAACTTGACTGTTAGAGGTTCTCAAGCCGCCCGGAGGCCTCTAACTTGGCTTAACGACTGCTATGCTATACAGCAACCGGGATCAACGGCTTAACGTGCCTTCCAAAGCACGGGAGCGCTCAGTTAGTAACCACTCAAAGCGGTCACCCATCCAAGGACAGACCTCGCCCGACACTGCTTAACCTCGCATACCGCACGCAGTACGTGGGCGCCGCTGGGCCACCAACGCTCCGCCTATATGGAAACTGTCAAATTTCAAAAATGACATTTGTCAGGTTCCATAAAAACGGGTGAGATGTGCGGTGACAGGTAAAGACGAGTCAGTTTGTGAATAAGAGGGCTGGTTGCTCCCCTAAGAGTTCTGCTACTCCGGCTCGTGGCACAAGCCTACGTCACTGTACAGCCTGTATACACACGAACTTACACTGCGACCGCCAACCACCGACAGGCTCGACAGCAGATGACGTAGGCTTGTGTCACTCGCACAACGATTTGTCCCCGGAGTGTCACACCTTGTATTATTGCATCATGTGTATATCCCTGTTTATTTGCTCAGCCCCCGGTTAGATTGTTACAGTGGGAGGGTGTTATCCTTTTATGTAGTGCATTAAAGCATATTTATTGAACCACAAAATAGTACATTACTGCAGAGGCCGTGAAGTAAGGGATTGCTGGACGAGTTTGGGATAAAACGAGTCTTGCAATCCCTGTTCCGGCCGAGGATTGTATAGTGTTTTTCTCAAACATGTTAGGAAATATCTACTAGAGAATCAAATAAACAATTTAATGATATAAAAAAAAACCAAAAGAAACGTAAAACAAACAATAAATAAAAGACAGAAAAAAAACGGCAAATAAAACAAAAGAAGAAAAAAAACCAAAACAAATTTCCAACAAATAAAACTAAATAACCAAAGTACAAAAAATCTATAAAAAAAAACAAGTAATACCAAAAAACAACAGAATATAATGAAATTACGCTTATGTTTAAAGTAATATTGATGAATCTGAAATCTTCATGTCCTCTTTTCGTGACATTAACGCATACATTTAGGCACATGTTTCAGAAAAACTCACTATGAAATATCATTAATAATCCTCCATCCAAAAAGATCTCTGCTAGCTTCAAACAGCCGACTGATTGGCGACAAGCTGCCCAGGACAGAGCAGGGGCCTTTTAGCTCGAAGTACTAATTTTTCTATGGAAATGTTAGTTTAGCTTATTTGCACCAGATGTCACTGGGTGCTATCTCTATCGCACTTGCATATTGAAGTGACAGGGATGCAGTGTTCGTGCGGTTAGTTCATACTAAATACACAACGGCCCTACGATCTATGTGGATTATTTCACTGGTATCTCTATCTCAGTATATACAGGGTGTGGCCTGTAATAGGAGCAATCAATTTAAAGGACGCTTCCTTAGAGCATCTGCAGTAACCTCCTATGTCCAATTTTTTTTATCTTTTTTCAATTGGGAGAAATTTTGATCTAAAGTTATGACCTCCAAGTAATGGATCTTGGCACCCCGAGATTATAGCGCGGCAGTCAATGCTGATTTTCAGGTTGCTGCAAGTTATGACTCATTATCGTTGTCGCATTTTTGGTTTAAGAGGATATTTTTGGGATTTTTTTAATTTTTTTTATAAATTTTTAGTGTTTTTTGAATAAATAGTTATTAATATCACTGCCGTAGAGTAAAAAAGTACATATAAGCTACTTTTGTGAAAAAAAATCCAAAAAAAGTTTTTTTT
Source organism: Notocelia uddmanniana (assembly GCA_905163555.1). NCBI lineage: Eukaryota > Metazoa > Arthropoda > Insecta > Lepidoptera > Tortricidae > Notocelia > Notocelia uddmanniana. The sequence continues at coordinate 72,346,585 of LR991052.1, forward strand.
TTCTATTGAAACCATTTGGAAATAATTGCTGGAGAGCTCAATAGTGTACCGTTTAATTTTTTGCTCCTATTACAGGCCACACCGAGTATATTGTACTTTGTGGGACAGAGCATAGTGGCCTATCTTAATATCGGAGGCCATGATCTATATTTGGGTCGCTGAGCACAATCGCTGAGCCAGCGTAGCAAGTATATGATTAATAATCCTCTTGCGTATGTATAGGGTACGCTGAGGATCTCAAAAAATTAGAAGTGTAAGCTTGTGTGAGGAGTGTAAGTACCCCGAATTGATATGATTACTTAGTAGTTTCTGCGACAAAATGCCGTCCCCCAGTTTACGCTAGTAACAGCGACATCTATTGGGGCAAGTGGTAAAGTGGAGAGATAATGGTGAAAAGCGTTTGCTGGTTGCTCCCTTTAGATACGATTCAGCCGTACCCTGTGTGTCTTCCATAAAAATCAAAAAAATTAAGTAAGCCTTACAAAACGTATAACATGGATGTCAACTGCCATCAATAATATCCAAATCAGCTCCTTTTTATGAAACTTTGAAAACGTTCTGGATTATCAATGTTATCAGTTTTGCAATTTGACATGACAGATGTTAAATAATACGGTAATGAGTGTCAATACACTTGTTCGGTTCGAGTCGTTATCAGTATGTATTTGCTCTGCCTCCGGTTACTTTCTTACTGTGTGAGAGTATTATCCTGTTAAAGATTTTCTACAGAAACGATTCCTATTTTAATGCGAGGCTGCTGGTACACTCACGGACTTCAATGATATCATTGACGGACTTTAATTGTTGAGCCATTCAGAGCTCACTTTATACTGGACTTATACTTAGCTATGAAGTCTCTAGTATAAAGTGGGCTCTAAATGGCTCGACAACTATAGTCCGTTAAAGAGTTGAAATTCAATAAAATGGAACTTGCATAGAACCTTACTCGTACATGGCAGCACCGGGTGTCTTGTGAATGTTGTCAAATATTGATCCGTAAATAAATGAATTGCTGCTGCTAAGTATTACCGTTGTTTACCCAGTTTTTGTTCGACGAAAATATCGAAATTACGAGAAAACTAATAATACATTTGGTAATGAAGCACGAGAAGTAAAATATTCGGTAGTTTGAACGTGGTTGGCTGCCGACCAACCCAGTCATTGTTCGATTTAGAAGATGTTTACAAACGAACTAGGTATGATCAACCGGGGTCATAGGTATGATGAACCGAGGCAAAGATTTACAGCTATTGACTTAATAATCGTTATTTTGATGTAATTTCGCTACCGTAAATATTTTGGGATTAATTAAATGATGTTCGATGTTGACAAGTCATATAGCCTAAATGCCACTTGATATTTTACTTTGTTTGAACAAAACAACGAAATGAAACGATGAAAATAATCTGTACATTATTTGTTTAGGTTTCTAAAATATCAGTTTGAAACGATTTAGTACATATACCTTGTTCAGAACAGAATAACTATTACATACTAAACTAATTTACTATAATCTATATAGTTATATATAATATATCCTAAATAGTTACATTTAAACATACATACATAAAACTCTTGAAATCGGATACCCAATTAACTATGAATAGGTACTACTTATTGATACTATAGTCGGCCTGTTTAGCATAGTTGGTAGTGACACTGCCTCCGAAGCCAGAGGTCCCGGTTCGAATCCCGGTAAGGGCATTTGTTTCTGTGGTGAGCAGAAACATTTGTTCCTGACACTTGGATGTTTTATATGTATTTATGTAAGTATATCTATTAAATATGTCGTAGCCTAGTACCCATAACACAAGCCTTATTGAGCTTACTATGGGCACAGATCAAAGAATACTAGGGACTAGATAGTAATAAACACGAATACATTGACCGAAAAAAGACTTTTTGGCTGCAATTTTAATATTATGTCTAGTACCTATTAAAATGATGGATTGTTTTTTTACAGAACGGGTCTAGGTTCCTAATGACATAAATAATATTCTCATAAATGTATTGGGACGCTACAGTTAAAATTTACGAGTATTTTTTTTTTAAAGTTCTCTTACAGATTCACCTGAGCCCATGTTGTATATATGGGATGTGATGTACGAAAATGATTATGAAATAGACGACGGTACAAAATGGCGTCACTCACGGTGGCTGGCCGGGGCCAGCGTGCGCGTTGTCCTGGCTCAACTCGGCGTCCGACAGCTCCGGCGTGTTCTGAGGCGGCGTCGACGACATGGCCGACAAAGTGGACGTTACTCGCTACATGTTGGAATGCAAAGTGTACAGATTATGGTCAGACGAATACAGAAAACATTCAAGTACGAGTCTTACTCCGAGGGTTTCGTACGACGATCGTGTACCCGCCCCAGGCCCATTTATGATTCCGGAGGATTTGCACGCCATGCGTACAGCGCCATCTACCGGAGCATTGTACAAACTTTATTCAGACATGTTTTGTAGAGACTTAATTTAGGTGTGAGTAAGTAGTCACTAGATATTGAATTTTTGCCCCCCGCCTCCCCTTGCAACGGTAAAATTTCACACAAAATAAAAAATAGTACATCACGATACAAGTGCAGAGAACAGGAAATTCGCAACGAGCGGTGATAAATTAAAACACGACCGAAGGGAGTGTTTTAAATCGACACAAGTTGCGATTAATGTAGCACCATATGTACTGTAACTATATTTTACAGTACATATAGTGCTACAGCAGACTACGTGCATTTGTCGAAACTTTAAAGAGCCATATGTACTGTAAAACTTATCACCTTTTTAATTTATCACCACTCGTTGGGAATTTCCTGTTCTCTGCACTTGTTTCGTAATGTACTATAATAATCATAATTATTGTTTTATGCATTAAGCATGATTAGTTCTTCAGATATTTAGCAATGTGACAGACAGACAGAGCGACACCATAAGTGTCCCTTTTTTCCATTTTGGTTGGGAACTCTAAAAACAATGGAATTTTAACCAAGCGATTTGGATAATAGGCAGGTCATATATAGGTATACATTATAAATGTATGTGTTCCTTCGCCTGCCTGTCTATTTTCTGAACCGCTTTATATAAGTGTTTTTTTATAGGATCAAATGTTACCTCTTAGACATGCATCTCCTGCATTTATTAAACTGTATCTAGGTTTTTGGGGAAGTGCTTTCAAAGCTATTTTGTTGGAGATGTATCTCCATTTTTCACGGATCACCTCTATAATAAATACAGAATCTTCCCACTTTAGGGGAGCTCCTCCCCCTATCCACTCGCACTGACCTGGAGGTAAAGATGGCGACGCGCGGCGGGTGCCGCGGGTAGACCGCGGGCGGCATCGGCAGCCCCGGGACCGTGACGGCCGCCGGCCCGGCGAGAGGATAGTTGCCGTACGCAGCTCCCGGCCCCACGCTCAAGTACAGGCTATACCTGAAATTGATAAAATCTCTAGTATAGCTAAAGCTGTCATTGCTTCAGAACCCATGGATTTGGGGTCAAACCACAGATAACCTCCCTTAAATTGATGTATCATATTAAATGATTAGTTCGAATCAAAGGTCACCATGGTAGGGAGCAATTCAATAAGTCTTGAAAAAGTGCAACTTTTATTCGGCCACAATCAGGGTGTAAAATTCTTATGAAAACTTTATTCTCAGTGTAAACTATCACGAAAGAACACTATAACGAATAGTGTCAACCAGGTATTGGACCTGCCCGGCTAGTATAATAGCTTATACCGTTGCCTTTTTAAGTAACGTTGTAGTACATTTTGGTAATATAACGTGACGGTATAAGTTATCATACTAGCCGGCCTGGTGCTATCGAATGAAGCGACTTTTCGGGCCACAATGACTGAGGCTGTATCTGGATTGGTCTCGTTCGAAAAGCACTTTCCATCGAATTATAATATCCTACACTATTTAATAAGAGGTGTCATAATGTAGTCCAAAATCAAACAGATACTTGGATAAGTACGTGAGAGAAATTACCGTAAAGTTATATTCCATCAACTATATTATAAACTCGCGGACGCCGACAAGTGTCTATTATAAGACATATGACAAAGATAACTGTGCTACATTCTATCTTGGACGAGATTTTAACCGAATTTGTACCCTTTAAAAACCCCGTTAGAAATAAATCCAATCCACAGTATCCTAAAATAACCCTTTTGACTCATCGTCTCTTTAATCAGAAGTTCATAACAGAATATTCCCTCTTTTGGGGAGCACCTCCCCCTTCCCACTCGCACTAACCTGACACTGTAGTTCGCGACGGCCAACGGGGAATTACCTCGGGTAGCCAACGGACGTCATCGGGACTATGCCGGACGCCGGTCCGACGAACAGATGCAACAGATATGTATGGCCCGCGCGATACCTGAAATTGATAACGTCTATTTTATAGCTAAAAGCTCAGACTGAAGTAAATTTCGTACGCGAATTTTTTGAAATGCACGGATGCGGTGGCAAGTATTTAGAGGCCCACACCCATGTGGCTTTTGGGGTCAAACCACAGATCACCTCCTTCAACATGGCGCGCGTTTCTTTTTGAATTCGGAAGGCATCGCTACTGAGAAAGTAATTGCAACATTGTCGTAGTGATGACATTTCTCTTCTACGAAATCAATTAACTTATCGGAATTAGTTGGTCACAGGGACGTCCCTACTTCCGACATGCGCGGCGACGCTCAAATCGCGATCGCAAATTGGTTGGGAGTTTTGCGAAACAAGGATATAGGAACAATGTTACACCGATAATTCAAGTCACTCTAAACAACGATATGTAGTTAGGGGTGGGCTAAGAAATAAGACGTTTAGACCAGTCAAGTAAAAAAGTAAATGTAAAAGTAGTTTATTCTCCAAATTAGGCATATTACATGCACCTATGAACGTCAATAAACTACCACCGGTTCGGAAAAATATACCTCTGCCACGAGAAGAACCAGCGTAAGAAACTCGGCGAGGTGTAATTTTTTCAAAACAATATACATCGTATAGTTAAATATGAATTACAGTGTCAGCTACTACAAAATAACTGAAATAACAAGGACAAAATCTGCGCAATGTAGGTACCTATCAGACTATCAGCAAAGACAGACACTAAAAGAAAGAAAGAAAGACACATGATATCTCCCTACTCCTAGCTATACCTACCTAGTACATACTCCTATCTGCGCCCAGGCTTCGGCCTGGCGTGCCTTGCCCCTCTTCTACGCTCCTTCACCCCTCATGGTCCCATATTTGAAACTCTTGCTTGACTTGTCTATAGGTACAAACGTTTCGGGAAATCTGATAAAGCACTCGTTATAAAGTGCTTATTATGGGTAGTAAGCGTCACTTCGAGCGTCAACAACGCTGTCAAATTGGACTATAAAATACACATAGAAGCGTCCGTCAAAATGCGTAATTAGGAAGTCCGTTAAGCATTGGCGTCGCGGTTGGTGAAGCTCACCACCTCGTACTGTGGCTCGGTCGGGCATTCAGCTCTTCGGGGTACTGGTATAGGTGCAAACTCTCATTGCGCCTAACTTCAACGTCCAAAACCTGATCACGTACCGAATTGATAACGTCTTGAACATGGGCATATTCCTCCCCATCTATAATCCTATCCAAGCCGCCCAAGATGTGGCCCTCGGTTTAAGAGGATTTAATTTCAGAGGTGAACTATCGGTCAATGTTATATATAAGCCCTGTGCCCTCGCGAGTGGGGAGGGGAGGCATTAGATTGTTTATTGAACACCATGGTGCCATCTCTAACCATCAACTCCGTGATCCCTTATACTTGTTGAAATCCAGCGGTTGGCCGCCTTGTGTGAACACCAATACGTAGTCCTTCCTTAACGCACAGAATAGTATTACATCTTAACGGTTAAAGTAAATGAACAAAATCAGATCAATTTATTATTATATACGTATAAATCTTTATTGTTCAATGACCAGACATTCATAATACAATTGGAGCCCTGGAGCCGTAAGTATGAACAAGTGATAGGTTGTTAAGAACACAGACTTATTATGATATTATCTTTAAAAAAATCAAAATAGCTAAACACAGTAACATTAAGATTACTGTTACGTTAGATTACTATTACTTACATCAAATTTAATGAATATGTTAGATTTATATTATTATTCACTCAAACGTTTGTTATGTGCTGTGTGTTTAAAGGTGTATGTGTGTGTGTGTGTGAGAGAGAGAGAGAGAGCATTTGAACGTATCCCTAAGGTTGGAACTTTTTTAACTAATTATTTAATTACGAGTCGAAAAATAACGAGCTAACTAAAGTAAAAAAAAAACTGAACATAACAAAAATTACTATATCCTCCCTTACACCAACCCATATGACATGTGTAAAAGAACACTGTCAACGATAACAACAATAAAGCGTTATACATACCTATGTATATTGTATATACCTATATAGGTACATACAAACCAGCAGGGCAGGTCATCAAGTTCGATTCCCATCTTGAACTGCGTGCGAGAACACAAGAATTTTTTCGTTGTATTTGTTATCTGTATTATATTGTGTCCATATAATATCACTCGAACACGTCGGGGTTCAACGACGACCGCGTTGCGACAAAACAAATGAAATGCGTCATTAGCTACCCACAGATATCAGAGTAAATCAGATCCGCAGATTTATTTAAGTTGAACGATTTCTGTAAATCTGATCTATTCGCAGTAATGCACAAATCAATAAGTTTGAGAGAGACAGATAAGTGATATCTGACAGGTCTTCACCTGTCAGTGTCTCCGCTTTCATAACTGCAAATTGTACTGAACTGACGTTAGTGGTGTGTTAGTTTACATAAATGGGATTTAATATTCTGATGCGCTTTAAAATGGAGACAATTCGCTAACTCATTTTGGTTCACCATAAGGATTTACGAGACTACTATAATTATGAAAAAGACTGCCAGTCTGCTTTTCTCTGATGTCTGTGTAGTTACCGCCCGCGGTATAGCCTCAGCAACGCCACATTCGCCGAGAAAAATCTACCCTCCACGTTCCGATTCGCTCAGTGCGAGTGAGACGGAATTCGCATATTGCAGAAACAAAACAAGAGAAAGAGAAACGATTAAAAAAGTAGACTGATGAAGATATACATTATACTAACGTGTTGTGTCTACATTTTCGTACCTTTTGTTTTTAGCCCGCACATTAAATAACATAAAATCTCCATTGTTTTTCACATCATAGGGTTGAAGCCAAAAAAAATCATCCTCACTTTACGTGTAGGGGAGGTACTTTATTTTTTTATGTTTTATTTTACGTCCGACAGTTTTATTGATTTATATATCCATGCCAAATTGCAGCTTTCTAGCACTAACAATCACAGAGCAAAGCCTCGGACAGACAGACGGACAGACGGACAGACAGACAGACAGACATTGCGACACTATAAGGGTTTCTATTTGACTACGGAACCCTAAAAATAAAGGTTTTGTTCTTCAACGATAGTTTACGTGTATTTTTTACTCTTCTAGAGTCATATTAAGAGTCCGCAGGAAGTTCGGTTCTCCATAAAAAAGTAGTTTCGCTCTCATTTTAATACGGCATGCTGGCATAACATGGAACTTTGTATAGACAATGGGATCCGACATTTCTAAACCGGAAATTAATATCTTTTTTTATTAAAAAAATTAATTTAATTATCCATTTCTTTATATTTAGTTTTAATTTATGAACATGTTTTCTTTACTTACTCGTATCATCATCATCATCATCATCATGTCAGCCGAATGACATCCACTGCTGGACATAGGCCTCCCCCAAAGACTAAAAAAATACTGGTAACTTGATAAAATTCTTGGAAAATAAAATTCTCTGTAATGAGCGCCAAAAAAACTGTGTTTTCGGGTTTGATCAGACAGAATAAATATGTAAAAAGCATAATTAAAAATACATACGTTCGGTGACATACTAACGGAGATAAAAAGAAAATGAAATGAAATGAAAATATTTCATTCCAGAACAAGTCCATATTTGCAAACAAACAAATAAGGAAATAACATACTTATAGGTAGAACTTACACACAATATAGATTAATAGGTTTCCTAGGGTACGTAAACATATCTCACTGAGAACCTATACCTAGCAATAGCACATGCATATTGTTGCATAATTTGTTTTTATAATCTAATTGGTCGGATACCTATGAATCAAAACATGAATAGAAATGAACAGTTCATAACTGATATCACTGGCAACATGTTTAGTTCATGCAAATTTAGCCTTTATCCCCTATTTTTGAGAAATCACTTTAACTATATACTATAAACTTAGTAACATATTATTTGAATAATTTATCTATTTTTCTGTATATTTTTGTAACAGCAGCCTTGGTGGTCGCAAATTCTATGTAGTACTTACAATTATGTTGTCTGATCCATACAATATACTCGTATGTACCTACTTAGTAAAACCAGAACCGTGCAGTGCAGAGAGCACTTTGTCAGCTTAAATGTACTTACTGTGCTGTGCCTTTACATACTGGTACTCTTGACTGACTTCGTAAAACACCTTAATAAATATGAGAGCCCCAGTGAGAGAGTTATCAGGTTGTCAACAAGGCGCAAAGAAGACGTGAAAAACAACATGGACTCCCGAGACTCAACGTCGCAACGCAAAGAATGCCGCTAGCTATCAGGCTGTTTCTTTATAATAAGCTACCAACCGCGTATAAATCATTAACAAACAGTAGAATTTTCAATGCAGGACTCAAGGAATTTCTTCCGAAAAAGGCATATTATTCTGTAACTGAGTTTATAGATGATAATTGATCATTGAAGTGTATTTGATCTAGTCTTGTCGTTATTAATATAAATTATTTATTATAAATTTAAATTGAAATGGTAATTAGAAATAAGTGGACATTGATAATTAGATTATGTATTGACTTATCTACATTAGGATTATTATGAAGAACAGTTTCTATATTGTACCAATTTACATGTCAATTGATATACATATTTATTTTGACATTTGTCATTGACTAATCTATACTAAAGAATTTGAATGTAATTACAAGATAGATTATTAAATTTAACTAAGATACGTTACAACAAAAACAAACGAAATTAAAAATAAATTAAAATATACCAAATTAAAAGCTAAATAATAAAAAAAAGGTAACCCCAATTATAAAAAGAACACTCCGTCGAGTTGGTCTGCCTGTGGCATGGTTCCCAGAACGCTGGCCGCGTTACCTCTCTGAACGGCGAGGGAAATCCTGTTTGGGATTATTATTATCATTATGATGTTGAATAAAATATTTCTATGTCTATGTCTATGTCTATTAAATAGCTGTAATTTTTACTTCTAGTTAGGTGCATATATTCTATAAGTACACAATATATTTGTTATAAACAAATAAATGAAATGTATGAATGAATGAACCACACATCGTCTTGCAATTTTATAGTCGCTTTCACTGAATTCCAACTACAAAACATGTCCACATTATTCTAACACAGTTACCGCCAAGTTTCCTGAACCGATTTACATAATTAAGTATACATACATATATAGGCGTCCACTATTGAATACTTAAGTTTAAAACCACATTAAATCACATTTATTTAGGATGTACTCGTAACATAACAAACCCAGTTTGACATTTCGTTTTAAGATTTGGGGGTAGGCACTTGATACCGTCTATATGTTTAGAATTACGAAGTGTGAAACAAAACTTTGATTTTGTTGTGATATGGAAAAGTACAAAAAAGTAGTAAGTAGTAGTCATAATTTTTTTTCCACGCAATAATTATTTTTGTATTGGTTATGCAATTAAAAAGGAAAAAATATTTAAGTATGTTTAAGTATCGATCAAAAACGTAATAGTTTTGAACAAGAACACTTAACGATATACCAAACTGTTTCCTATGTTTTCTAATATTATTGCATCAAGTAGTATTGTTTATGAGTATTAATTACAATGTCACATTATTACGTTGCCATGTTTTAAAAAATTCATAATAACGAATTCTTTTTAAAGATGTTTTTATAGGTTGGGTTAGGTAGGTATTTTAATGTCAGCAGAAACGGAATACTAAAAAGCAAGTGTCGTTTTTAGGGTTCCATGCTAAAATGGTAAAAAAGGAACCTTTATGGTGTCGCTCTGACTGTCTGTCTGTCACATTGCTAAATATCTAAAGAACTTCTTATTCTTCTCTCGAATTAAAATTTGGAATACAAAAGGCTAACCGAGATGCATAACATGTTTTACAGTACATATGGTGCTTTTTTACCGCACGATTGCGGTAATCAGCAGATTACGTGCATATGTCGAAACTTTAAAGAGCCATATGTACTGTAAAACGTTGTACGATACACGTGCGAACAGGTTATTCGCAACTCGTGTCGATTTAAAAAACTCCCTTTGGTCGTGTTTTAATTTATCACCACTCGTTGCCAATTTCCTGTTCTCTGCACTTGTATCGTAATGTACTATTCTTAATATATATTTTTTATATTCAGTGACCAATTACTAAAAGTTCCAATTATAGTGACTATGTCAAGTAGGAAATTATATGAAAAAGCTTAAATTTTACACCCTTAAATAGTTTGTTCTATGTTTTCACGGTGGACTTATTTCGATTTATGAAGGAAAATATAAAAAACCACTACTCCCCTCATTATCATACCTCCAGACTTAGAAAGAAAAAGATATGAATTAATATATATCAATATGAATGTTACTGTAAAATTACAGTTATATTTATGTCTAGATTTTTTTATCTAATATTTTTATCTATATATTGCTCCGATAGCTATGGCGTTGTACCAATTCCATTCAATTTCTCCTGAATTAATGACGTGGGGACGGGTTCACGATCGTTGTACCCTTGGTGCGCGGGTCGGATTCGCAATTGACCGTTTATATTTATTCAAATTATGTATCTACCCTCATATTACACTTTTTGTTCTAGTTAACGTGTCAGTTGGTTTTTAAAACTCTATCGTATGTATAACGTCATCGAGAAAGCGCAGTGAGCAAGAAATTAATTTCGTTTATATTTATTTAAATTGGTTCGTCACTGTACCTTCGAAGGCATCGGACTTTCGTCCATTTATTGTGAGTAACACAGACTTATTATTTTTAAAGTAACAGAATATATAATATATGGATTATTAAGAGTTATTTTTTTATGTTATTTATACTTAAATAATCGTAGGGCATGTTTACAAGAGTTACAAGTCGTTTCAATCAGATCAATTTATAAAACTAATTCTAACTATGAATTTATTTTGAATTCTAATTTATTTTGAATTTAATTTCTTTTAAATTATACAGTTATGTTCACAATAAGATTGACAAAACAGTTATAAAACAATATCTAAATACTTCATCTATGCGTCTAAAGTTAAAACGGACGTTTTATTTTTGAACTCATAGATCGGCGCATCCAGCAAAGTAGAAACTAGTTAAATGTATTCAAAAGGTACATAAATACAAAATAAATTACATAATGGCCCCCTTATTTCAATATATATCGTTAAATTTAAATGATCGCCATTTACGAATGGCGCTAGTGAACGCGTTAAGGCACCCTAATCGAGCAATATTTGTGTGCAGCATACGTGTTTGTAATGGAGCTCTCAAAAATGGTTCGAATGGTATTAATGAAGTTTATGGTACCACCATATCAGCCGAAGAACGTCCACTGCTGGACATAGTTCTCCCCCAATTTCATGGGAGGTAAATGCCATAATTGCCATGTTTGGCATGCGGGTTGGCAATCGGAGTATCTCCAGCGCACTCCAGCGATGCTGCTGCCCATCCCCCTGGTAGTCTTGGTCGTAGTTTTAGGACATACCCGGGTCCAAATGGTACAGTCATCCATCAAACGTAGATTGCACCTAACGTAGTGAAAGTAAGGTAACTAAAGGCGACTTCCTGATTTGGCAGGGCGGGAGCGATGTGTCATAGGTATTTTGCTCTTTGACGTGAATTTACCGATGTGAGATTTCCTCACTTGACGAAATACTGTCAGTAATACGTTTGCGCAGTAGTAACACCATGCGCAGAAGTGGGGCAGTACTGCATTAGTATCGGTTGACACTGACAGCTGACAGTTTTCCCATATCGTACCGCCCCCGCATCTACAAGTCAGGAAGGCGCCAAAATGGTCATCTACTTTTACTGTTGTAGAATACAGGCGCATAAAATTAGCGAAACCTGGACTTAATTCGATAACTGTAATTTTCTTTTTCTACGATTTAAAGTATTGTTAGTTATAGTTAAAATAAAAAGAATTAAACATTTTAAGGCTCCGCGTCAATGTTACAAGAAAGAAAATACTAAATTCTTAACACATTTTGATTTCGTAAGCAAGCCATAATACGAGTAAATAACTTTGTAAAAGTACCAAGTACCTTTGTATAAGAATAAAATATCATTCAATCAATTATCGTGGAATTTTTTGTTTAATATGATTCTTATGGTATTTAAAAAATGTTGACGGCCTGTTTAGCCTTGTTGGTGGTGACAATGCCTCCGAAGCTAGAGGTCCCGGGTTCGAATCCCGGTCAGGGCATTATTTGTGCATTTAGCATGGATTTTGTCCTTAGGTCATGGATGTTTTCTTTGTATTTAAGTATGTATTTATCTATATAAGTATGTATATCGTCGTCTAGCTTTGCTTAGTTTGGGACTAGGGCGATTCGTGTAAGATTGTCCCACAATATTTATTTATTATTTATTTATATTAAACATAAAATATTCACGTAATTTGATTAAATGATATTTTTTCATATCATAATACAGGTAATTTAACAAAGTTATTTATTATGGCTTACTTAAGAAATCAAAATGTGTTAAAAATTTAGTTTTTTTTTGTTTTTAACACTGACGCGGAGCCTTAAAATGTTTAATTCTTTATATTTTAAGTATAACTAAATTACAGTTATCCAATTATGTCCAGGTTTTGTTAATTTTATGCGCCTAATAGTCATTCTAGGGTTTACGGTAGCCAGAAATCGATCTGGTTAGGTGTCATTCCCGGGAATACTCGTTATTTCCGAAAACCTATGCAAATAACGTCGTCCAAATGTCAGTCTACCAATTACTATTCATCTTAACGCTTTGAAATAGGGTAGTTTCCTCATGTTACTATTTATAACATATTGCCGTTATATGGATAGTATACAATCAAAAAAACACAAATTTCAAAATAAAATTAGAACAAGTAGGTAATAATTAAATAGGAGACTTGAAAGTTTCTAACAAATATTATATTTATTTCTTTAATCATCTTACAGTTCAATAACGGCTATCAATTGAATTTACATGATTCAATAAAAAAGAAATTGTACGACAACTAGGTATTTACTTAAACGCAGTATTTCACTCACGATTAAAATAGCAATTTCCTTGTTTTTCCATACAACGTTAGTTCCGGGCTCGTGCATTGTGACGTCATAATTTTCTGTTGCGTTAGTATGGAGCGTTTTGTGCGTTCGGGAACAATATTCACTTTTGACTCTCATTTGCGGGTCTTGCTGTGTTTTAATCGAAGTTGGTCCCATACAAAGATTTAATCCCCTTTAAAGAAATCTGTGTTTATTTATTTATAATTTCAAATGTTATGTATCTCAAATGTGTTCAATGTTATGTACTAGTTCTGGAAAAAAATATTTACATTTCATATTCATTTCATTTCATTTTTAACCGACTTCAAGATTTCAAAAGAGGAGGTTATCAATTCGGTTGTATGTATATTTTTTTAATGTTTGTTACTCCATAACTCCGTCATTTCTTAACCGATTTGGAATATTCTTTTTTTGATTGTAAGTATATATTTTTGTCAAAACGCAGTTCTGATGATGGGATCCATGAGAAATTGAGGGAACTCCTCAAATCTTAAAAGCAAACATATATTTTGATTTTTGTGTCTTTATCAACAAGTCGAGCATTTTCATCCAAAAATGTGACATTTGATGAAGTGGAACTGCTGATGATGATCAGAACAGAACTCTTCAACGACGAAAAGTTCACGTTTGGCGATTTGTCCTCCTAGCTGTGTTTGTTAAGCAAATACTATTTACGCGATTAATTTTGTCATGCTTGATTTCTGATGATGGGATCCATGAGGAATTGAGGGAACTCCTCAAATCTTAAAGACAAACATATAGTTTTTTTTTGTGTTTTTATCAACAAATCGAGCATTATCATACAAAAATATGACATTTGATGAAGTGGAACTGCTGATGATCATCAGAACAGAACTCTTCAACGACGAAAAGTTCACGTTTGGCGATTTGTCCTTCTAGCTGTGTTTGTTAAGCAAGTTCTATTTTCACGATTGATTTTTGTCATGCTCGAGTTCTGATGATGGGATCTGAAATGTGAAAGGCACACTAATAGTAATTTTAGTATTTTCATGAACTAATCAAGCATTTTCATTCATAAAAGTGACATTTGATGAAGTGGAACTGCTGATGATGATCAGATAGGAACTCTTCAACGACGTGTAGTTCAAGTTTGGCGATTTGTTCTCTTCGTTTTGTTTGTCAAGCAAGCAAGGTTTTTCCATGATTCCATGAGGAATTGAGGGTACTTAGTCTTGTACCATTATAAACATACTTATAGCCATTTTTATTTTATTGTATGGAATCTAAGAGTGCACCATCTAAGTTTAATAATCTTTCACCGGCTTCCCCCATTGAAGTCGGTTTTTTTCTTAAAAATTGTTTCATTAAAACTGGTTCGAATGGCATCATTAATATTTTTTTGGATACTGGCTTATTAATATGGATTCATTTCGCAGACTATACTGTAATTTCATTATAATAACTAGGTTTTAATTATTATTATTTTTATACTACGACGGTGGCAAACAAGCATACGGCCCGCCTGCAGATGGTAAGCAGACACCGTAGCCTATGGACGCTTGCGACTCCAGCGGAATCACAAGAGCGTTGCCGACCCTTTATTGACTTGGGGATGGTACCTACTGATATGGGCTTTTAATGCGCAACAGTCGCATTAATGGGGTGCCTCGATTCTGTGGAACATGCCCTCCGAGTGAGAAACACTCCTAAAACAAACTGTCTTCCGCAGACGAGAGAACGAGATGCACCATTCTAAGGGGATAGCTTTTTAGGGTTCCGTAGTCAACTAGGAGCCCTTATAGTTTCGCCATGTCCTTCTGTCTGTCTGTCTGTCTGTCCGAGGCTTTGCTCTGTGATTTTTAGTGCTAGAAAGCTGCAATTTGGTATGGATATATAAATCCTTGTAACTGAAAAAGTCGTAAAATAAATTGTTTTTTTTTTCTTCAACCCTATAGTGTGGGGTGTTGTTGGATAGGTCTTTTAAAATAAATAGAGGTCTTCATCAAATACTTTTCGATAAAGTGAATATTTTAGGAAATGATTACTCCAAAAGAGAACAAAAATGTGCTCTCCTCTAACTTTTGAAGTATGGGTCCAAAAAATATAAAAAAAATCATGAAAGTAAAGCTTAATAAAGACTTTTAACGAAAACTATAGCGGATATGATCAGTTAAGCCGTTTTTGAGTTGTCGTAAAAAGTCTTCCCTTCTTAGTAAAAGACGCATGAAACGATGCGAAGGTATACGCTTTTGCTTCTTATTGATTCTTTTACTAGAGTAAGTTCATTGGACAACTACGGAACCCTACACTGAGCATGGCCCAACATGCTCTTGACCGATTATTTGGGCAAATTTCAATAAATATTGGCTTTGTGAACTTTTATTTCTATTTACTCCTATGAGAGTTTTTTATAGGCTATTTAGATGTCCCACAGCTGGGCAAAGACCTCCCCTTGAGAGTTTAGACGAGGTAAAATAACATCATGCTCTCTTGATTGTTTCGTTGAATAGGTATAATGAAAAACTGGAAAATTAAGTCTCAATTTTGTTATTTATATCGAGGAAATATTAGGCTATAATAAGATAAGAGAAATAATACCAATAATTAAAAATAGTACCTATGCCTGAAAATCAATTAAATACAAATGGTTTATTGATCAAAAATAGACAAGAGGTTTATCAGAGACCAAACTAGGCTAAGGCGACTTCCTGACTTGGCGGGGCGGGATCGATATGTCATAGGTATGCTGTTTGACGTAAGCTTACTGATGTGAAATTTCCTCACTTGACGAATTACTGTCAGTATTATGTTTGCGCAGTACTAATACGATGCGCAGAAGTGCGGCAGTACTGCATTGATATCGGTTGACACTGACAGCTGACAGTTTTCTCATAGGTATCGTACCGCCACCGCATCGATAAATCAGGAAGGCGCCTTAGCGTGTATCTCGGCCTTCTGCGGGTGCGGTTACGAGTAAAGGATGATTCACAGTAGACCGTTCCGTGTCCGGGCCGGCCCGTTTTCTATGACAGCAAACGCAACGGCCGGCGTATTTCTCTAGAAGAAAACGGGCCGGCCCGGACACGGAACGGCCTACTGTGAATCATCTTTAACAATGTTAGACGACATTATGAAACTTAGGAAGTTAATATTAGCTTAGGAATGTACATAAGTGAAGATATTCACAATATTAAAATATATTACGTAAACTAAACTAACACTTATACCATTTTTATTCTTAATAGCTACTTAGTCTCTATTTAAGAATGTAATTATTGTCATTTGCTCGTTTAGTCAGAAAGGTCAAAGGCGTTTCAAAAACGTTAAATTTTTTATTTCAATTATAAGGTTGCAAAAATATTATCATTATTTTGCTTTATTTGTGTCGTTTTGTTTTGGATTTTTTAATATTTCATATATCGTTTTCAAAATTATTAAAATGTCCTTTGAATAATAACTACCAACTCAGTGATTTGAAAACAAAACTATATGGCAGCACTAGCTGGCCGGATTTCATTCTAGATTCTAGCGGGCAGTGCAGTGTTAACCTTTTTGAGGGGAAAACAAATCATGAGACTAGAATACATTCATAAGAAATGTGATACAAAGAAAGATATGATGAAAATCTGTTTAAAATCCTTTAGGCCGGGAACTAATATGCTTTTCTTTATTTATTCTCATTAAGACCCTTTAAGCAGGGAAAAGGCCTCCTCACTTCTTTACACTGGTATTATTATTATGAAATATTGTTCCAGATTCCTATTTCCCTTTTGGCCCTGTGTTTGGCGGACAATGGAATACCGTTCTGTTAGTATCCTGGACGTCCTGGAGGTGGACCTGTGCGCGCGCGCAATCTTGGAGCGCGTGGGCGTGGCGGAGCTGGTGCGCTCGGAGCGGGTCAGCCGCCGCTGGCAGCGCGCGGTCGGCAACTACCTGCGGACCTGCGGCACTCTCAGCTTCGACGCCTCTCCTTCTTCACAAGGATATATATTTGGCACAGTGTTAAAGACGGACAGTAACACGATACGGATCCAGAACGAGATCGATTACTTGCCTCTAATGTGTAAAACACTAGATAAATGGGGCCCCTATATTAAGAAAGTTATCACAAACATAGGTAGTTACACACAATTAGATAGCATTGTATCAAGATGCCCAAACATAGAGCAAATTGAGGTATCCCGAGCTGGGATTGACGAAGGGCGCTATGTCAACTTAAATTCGATAAAGAAGAATAATAACTTAAAACAAATAGTGTTACATGATATTTATGGGTCAAGTGAAATGAAACGTTCAGATATCGTGTTTGGTGATCTCTTTCGGGCCATTAATTGCGAAAGTATAACGGTACGTTATAATTCCGATCTTACCGGAAAATTTCTGAACTCATTGACATCCAATTTGAAATCGCTGAGTCTCACCAGATGCTCTGCATTGCAAGTGTGCAATTTGATTTTGTGCCAAAATAAGTTGCGGAATATTAGAAGGCTGGAACTGGAAAAGGGCCTGGATGAAAAAAAACAACATTTTATACATTTACTCATTTTCGAAATGGTTCAGTTACAAGATTTAACATTACGCTCGTACACTTTCAGCAATGAGTGGATCCAAGCAATTAGTGCTCTTGTTAACTTGAAGCGGCTCACTTTATATGAAGCTTACGTAACAGATGGTTTTTTGGAAGGGCTGGCGCGGGCAAATAGTAAACTGGAGTATTTGGAGATTATGTATTGTACTGAGTACATCTCCGCACGCGGCGTGACTGCGCTGTGCCGCAGGTCGCCCTCGGCACGCACCACACTCCACTTTCCTAGCTTCATCGGCAACTACGACGTGATTCACCAGGACTGGCTTCGAAATCGCATTTCGAGGGCCTTCATGAATTCTCCCCTCTATAAGCAGTTGGCGGCGCTGGGCTGTGTGCAGCTGACGCTGGAGTGGTTCGTGGCTGCGTGCCGCGACCCGCGCGGCCGGGAGCTGCGTCTCAACCCGAGCGCGGGCTCTCGAGCCGGGGATCAAAATAACCTGAACATGATTATATTTGATTAATGTGTTTAAAAATTAAGGCTTTTTTTTTTCAATAAAATGTATAATGGTACTGTGGCATTTTTACTGGTAAATATCTCTTTATGACACTTTTGCTCCATAAGTATGTGGTGGTGTGTTCCTGGTGGTGAGTAAGGTCGCCAGAGCTCCCGAGGATGCGCTGTGTTGAGGGCGAGGGACCTTCCATCTCATTCACAAACCAACTCGTCGTCACCCGTCACCTCAGACCTCACCCGTTTATATATGAAAACTGACAAATGACATTTTCACAGTTTCCTTATAAAAACAGGTGACAGGTGAGGACGGGTCGGTTTGTGAATAACACCCCGGCATATATCTCTGGCTGTCAACACAACGAATCCTCAAGTCAGTGAATTGTTAGCAACGCGCGTGTGCTCCTTCTAGAGGTGCAAGTGTCTATAGATACCTGCATACCGATTCAGGAATATATAAATGACATAGCTTCTTAGTGAAACCAGATGGCCTACTCCGAACTTCGAAAATCAAACTTCGTGCCGTGTCGTCCCTTTCACTCTCGAGTTATACACTATAAGACAGATCGGGACGGCAAGATACGAAATCCGATTTTCGAAGTTCGGAGTAAGCCCTCAGTTATGCAAGCGATTTGCATTACATTTTAAATATTTGCATGTCCTTATGACCAAACATGTAGTTCTTATCTGTATTATTATTGTGTGACCTACTTGTACCATTGTTTTTGCAAATAAATTACTGATTACTTCCCACCAAGCAAGCCGTAAGGTTATAAAAAAAGCCACGAAGAGAAAAACGCACTTGGTACTTGAATACACTGTTTTTTTTGGAGGAAAAGGGTGCCGAGAAATGATACTCGGGGATTCATCGAGATGCTATATTCCGCACCCGGGCCTTTGTTTTTTCTCACTACCCTCGACCTTAAACCTAACATACACTATTTTATTTCGTTCTACCGCAAAGCATAGGTCGTTTCTCAAGAGCTGGCGCGGAATGTCTATAAAATTAATGACAGTTTCATACATTTCCCGCGCCAGCTCTTGTGAATCTACGCTTTTATTTACAGATTACAGGAAAACCTATAAGAAGCGTATACATCCAACAATTTTTGAATTATCGCTGATAAACTGCATTTTGCGACTAAGTGAGGTAAGTGCCGTGAGTTTCCTACGGAGATACGACCTTTTTGAATTTGATATCCTTTTTCGGGATAGTACTTTTGAATGTGGAGTAGTAATGTTAGGTATAGAACTCTTAATTGCGCGTGTCCCGGCACGCACTAGGCCAGTTTTTCCAGTTAACTACTCGTCGAGAGGGTTCCAATGAGCTCAAACACGACGGGCACGTGTCTTAGAATATAATAGTATAGAATAGAATAAGAATTAGAGTTTTGTGTATAATAGCATTTTCTATGTCCACCTTCTGCCTCCATCATCAGATCAGCTAGGTGGTACCATAATATAAGTAAAAGTTATTAATTCTATTTAGGCATATTATATGACTAAATAGAATAAATGTCAATAAACTACCAACGGTTCGGAAAAATATATCTCCGCCACGAGAAGTACCGGCGTAACAAACTCGGCGAGGTGTCATTTTTTCAAAACAATACTCATACTCGTAATACTTTTTCACCTCAGCGGCTCGAAAATGGCGGTTTTGCTGCTTGAAACCTAGTGCTTGAAACCAGTGAGCAAAATGCAATTTTGCTACGAGCGTAAAAACGACTTTTCCTGCTTGAAACCAGTGAGCAAAATGCAATTTTGCTGCGAGCGTAAAAACGACTTTTCCTGCTTGAAACCAGTGAGCAAAATGCAATTTTGCTGCGAGCGTAAAAACGACTTTTCCTGCTTGAAACCAGTGAGCAAAATGCAATTTTGCTGCGAGCGTAAAAAATACCTACTTTTTAATTTTTCATATCGTAGGTTAGTTTAAGTAACTTCATTCTCTCTACCACAATTCCTTTGCGTTATATGTTCTCGCCGCTGAGGTGGAAAGTTGTAGGTATGTATCACACGAGAGCAAAGCTATGTATTTGCATCTCGTGTCTTTGAAACCCTCGCTACGCTCTAGATTCTAATTTTGATCATAGAATCTTTCGCTTGCTCGGGACTCAACAACAACACCAGCAGCAAAAATCTACTTTGCTCTGTTGTTGAACAAATAACTATTTCATCGACTTTAAGAATGCGCAGTACGTTCGGTTCTCCATACAAACGTATTTACGCTCTCATTTTAAAACGACATGCTAGAATAACATGAAACTTTGTATACACTATGGGATCCGGCATATCTAGGTCGGAAATTAGTTTCTGTTGCTTGAAATGATAATGGAGAATAAATACAACGATTATTAAGGTTTTCATACAAGCCGTAAAAAACTCAAAAAACCGCTGTTTTTTTTCCTTTTATCCGGCATATCTGATCCCATAGTGTATACAAAGTTTCATGTTGTTTATGTTCTAGCATGGCATTTTAAAATGAGAGCATAAATACGTTTGTATGGAGAACCGAGCGTATTGCGCCCTCGTAAATAAGTAAGTTGCTGGATTTGGCCTGAACATACATACATACTTATACTGACATTCAAATATTGCAAGTTAAATAAAAGCATGTCGGCCTCACAAGGGGCTTAACACCTTTGTACCGTGTCACTTTAACGTCGATTTTGAACTGTCATACTGAATAGCCAACGGGCGAAAGCGACAAAGTCCTAAGCGTCTGGGCACAAGTGCATTATATTTAGTAACTATCGTTTTCATCATCTATCAACTAAAAGGTCTAAATTTCTACACAGTTCTCAAAGGAAAACAAAGTCTATACCAACTATATAATATTTATATTTCAACTAAATACCCTAAATTGTTCCTTGATTGTTATCAAATTGGTTCATCTTTCAGTTCGTGGCGTCATGTCGTGTGTTTTGTTAAGTATTTTTAAATGAAAAAAATAACTTTCCGTAAAAAGCATTACTTATTATTAATGTGTATGTGGTGAAGTAAATAAAATGAACTTTACTATGCAAGTAGGTCGCAATGGTCAAAATCTACTACGTAGAGCAACCAGAGGAAGAAGCAATAGTTATTTGTTATACAAGGGTGCAAATTGTATTTTACCCGCGAGTGTGGAATTGAAACACGAGCCAGCGAAAGGATTCTATAGGTGAACCACGAGCGAAGCGAGTGGTTCTAAAATAGAATCCTGAGCTTAGCGAGTGTTTCAACACACGAGAAGTAAAATACAACTTTGCACCAGTGTGTAACACAAAACTTTTCTTCTCACTATAGCGAGGAAAGTGCAACATGCAAAAAAACAGTTCCACAGGCATGATTTTCATCACTGGAATCACTGTTTTTTTACGATATTAAAACAGAAAACTCTGAAAGTTGTGTATAATATTTACGCGAGTCGGAGTCGGTGACAAGTTGTGTATATTTTAGTTGACATGGACAATGATGACATTTCTGACGATGCGTTTTGAAATTGCATCGACTCAACTTGTGCGTTTACAATTATACTCAAAGTCATTATAAAAAAATGTAACTTATAGAATTTTAAGGTTTACGACTTAAATCATTAAATAAAGCTAAATATGATATTTTTTATTAAGTTCTCAAACCATTTATTTAATGATAATTGATATCAAACGAACCATTAATATGAGCGTTTTACATTTTGTTATCTGTCAAAAGCTACTCAAACACGCTCCAAGGTCTACGGAACTTGGCGCACATTTAGATCTCAATTCTTTTTTCGGTGAACTTGGCTGACATTTTCAAATTTATGTTTTTGATGGGATTAGTTTTACTGTGAACAATCTAGTGTCAAACTTTGCCAAGTTTTCAGATAATCTACGGAACTTGGCGCCCTTTTAGATCTCAATTCTTTTGTCGGTAAACTTGGCTGCCATTTTCACATTTATGTTTTTGATGGGATATCATTACCTACTTTTTGTCAAACTTCATCCAATGGTGCTTTCCCAGAGCGAATGCACGAGTTACTATACAAAATACCCAAACCGCTATAGGTGCACCTAAAATATTTGAAGAGTTCCCTCGATTTCTCCAGGACCCTATGATCAAATTCTGACCCGATGACAATGGGACTACACCGGAAGTATACCATTTCAAACAAAAAAAGAATTTTTCAAATCGGTTAATTAATGACGGAGTTCTGATGTAACTAGCATAAATAATAATAATAATAAAATCACTGTTTTTCTGATTTTTTTCTGGTGTACACACATAATTACCAAGCTGCATGCCAAATTTCAGCTTTCTAGGTCATCTGGAAGTGGGTTAGGTTTTTGATTACTAGTCAGTCAGTCGGTCAGTGGTAAAAAAACCGTTTATTATTAATTATTCCCTTAGGGATAAGGGATGAATTTCGAAAAATCCTCTCTTACCCCTTGCCTACGTTATAAATGTAACCTTCTGTGCAAAAATCAATGCTCTTAACGTCTGTAGTTTCGGCTCCGCTGATGAGTCAGTCAGTCTGTCAGTCGGGACTTCTTCATTACTGACTTCAATAGAAGGAAGGAGGTACTTAGTTATTTTATTTATTTATGTATGTATGTTGCCCGATAACTCTTGACCACGTTGGCCGATTTCGATAATTCTTTTTTTGTTTTAAAGCAGGTGTTCCGACATTGGTCCCATATGAATTTGGTGAAGGTCTGATGATGGCATCTAGGAGGAATCGAGGGAACTCCTCGAATTTGATAGGCACGCATATGCCGTTTTCGGTATCTTCTGTAGGTAACCAAGCATTGTCTCACGGAAACCACAAAGTGTGGCATAGCAAGTACAAAATTGGAGTCTGTGTTTTTGGTATAAATTATTTATATATAGGTGTAGAAACAGGAGCGACTCGTAGTTATCGGGCGGTGGACAAAGGTGAGAAATAATGCAGAAGTTCTTGAAAATTGACTCCCTTTACTGAATTACAGTTTACATGGTAGTTATAATATAATAAAAGCGCGCGTATGCGCTCGGTAGCTGTTGTATTGAGAGTGGGGGCGCGGTCCCGTCCGCGCTGGCTGGTCGATGACGCGTGTAAGTGTGTGTGTGCCTGTGTATTCATAGCACACATACGCTGGGCGTTAACATGTTGCCCCCCCAGGAACAACGTTCTGGTCTTCTACTGGCAGTGGGCATAGACGATTGAAGGCACGTCGAAGAGTTCAGGACGCGGTGAATACGTCGGCTACGCTGATGCGCCGTCACAGCCGGGGTAAAGTAGTTTGACTCGTCCCAGTAACGATTAATTAGGAGGCAGCCTGTCGTCCTCGAGCACAATTATTCCCAAAGTGAGTTCTGAAACGTATTTGCCATAAAATCGGTTCCAGCAGAAGTCAGCCATTCAACCGTTGAGTTTTCATATAACGTGAGAATGTGTTGATATTAGCAGCAGTGTCGGAACCCTGAGGAGATGCACGCAACGTGTTAGTTCGTCCGATAAAAACATTAAGAAGGAGCTAAAAGACCCAAAGGATCAGAAGACAGGGGCATATGTCTCAAGTTTAAGATCCAAGACCGTGTTTAGCTCTTCGTAAGTTAAGTTAGTGGAGGAGATCATTCGCTTTAAATGATACTTCACTGCTCTCACTGCAGTCTCAGCTAATCCGTTAAAATGGGCACTACCTATATGCTAGCGAAAAATATGAATCGGTTTAGTTCAAAAGAAAAGTTTAAAACGGTTAACTGATCAGTCACAAGCTCCATATGTACAGGTCTGACGGCCAAGCAGACAAAAAATGCATAAATAAGCTTTAATTAATTTAACACCTCTGCCTTTTCAGTTCAGTATCATTACCGGACTTGTGTACATAAGTATGGTTTAATCAGCTACTGTACTAAAAAACGTATATTTAGCCTAAAGCCGTGGTTCAGGATGTATGTATGAGTAAATTATGTTAGTATCTAAGTAGGAGAACAGTCATGTTCATGTGATGTGTTGAATGTGGAAATATTCAATGTTTTGTGTCAAAGTGATAAAACGAATTCGATATTCTGCCTTCTACTCTCAGCAGACTATTTTGAGTGTCAATGTTAATTAAGCTGATTTTTAACAGGCAAGGTTTTTTTAATGCAATTTATATGTAATGCTGAACATTTGCGATAATGCATTGCAATGCGTTCCAATTAGAAAACCTTGCAATGAAATCTGAGATATATGTAATTATTAAAATTATGTTGCGTTGTACTTAAGGTATATTGAATTTTAAATTTTTAAATATCGGTTTCCTTTGTTTACGTTGAGTGGGCAACAGGCCATGATGACTACTTTTCTGATAAAAATGTTGTGGTAATATGCAGGTGTGTGTATCCTCATCAGGATTTTGGTTTATTTCCCCATTCCCTGAATCTATGTATTCCTGCATATACCCGCAGTGCTGTTTCTTGAATGATGGGTCTTTAGTAGACCTCCGCTTTCGTTTTTGAAACCTATTCGACGCTCGGTCATATGAATCACCCAACTTGTCAGGAGACTCCCTCTGTGGAATAGCAACAATGAATCGTCCATCAAAATCGCGTTGAAAGTTCTCTAAAATATGTTGCTTACGTTGTTGCTCTTCCATTAGTGTTTGTTTATGCTGAGGCACAGATTCTTGTTCAAAAAACTGTGTTAATTGATCATGTGGTTGATTACTGTGTGTTATAAGAGTATGGTTGCAGTGGACTGTATTTAACTGTTTGTTTGTTTGTATGAGGCCGGAAATTAACCATCCAAACTTGGTTTTACTTAACGTCGGCATATTTTTACCTAAAGAAATATTATGCGAGCATAGCACGCTCCAGAAAATATCTGCTCCGAGAAGCATATCTACTTCAGACGGCATGTTAAATGTAGGATCAGCTAGTGTAATATTTGGAGGAATATTTAACAACACGTCATTTATGCGCACTGTAGGCAATTGTTGCGTGATGCGTGGAACAACGAAACAATTTATGTTTGATTTGAACGGTTCTATAAGTGACGATAAAGTGACACTGCATTGTTTTGTCAAACGTGACGTTTGTGCGTTCAACCCTTCAACTAAAGACGAGGTCGAAGCGGTTGGTAAGTTTAATTTTGCACATAATTTTTGAGTAATAAAACTGGAAGTGCTCCCATTGTCCAACAGGGCGCGTACTGTGTGTTTTTGTCCGTTATGATCGGTGACATGGATTAATGCTGTGGACAAAAGCACGCAGTTACCTTGAACAGCTGATAAAGTGATATTATTTTGTGACTCATCACTTTCCCTTTCTGGATAGTATTCATCTGTTTCAGGAGACTCCGGTAAATCTAGCGGCGCGTGCGGCGTGGCGCAGAGAGCGACGCTGCTGTGCGGCGCGGGTGCGGCTGCCGGAGCCGCGTCATGGGAATGCAATACTCGTAGGCTGTTAAGGGGTTTATTGCATAAACGACAAGAACCAATTCTACAGGCGTTAGCGCTGTGTCCTTGACGTAAGCAGTTTAAGCATAGTTTTAACGATTTAGCCTTTTGCATTCTCACATCTAACGAGAAAGATTTAAATTTAAGACAACGATACAGTGCGTGATTATTTTTGCATAATGGACACATGTACTGTTTCTCGGGAGGAGGAGATTGAGGGCTGACCACTAACGATTTGTGGCGATTATGTGTATTGTCGCTGTATCGGCGTTTATTATGAGTATCCTCCATTGTTTCTAAAAGATCAGCACGACCCTTAATAAAATGCAATAACATTGCGAGAGTAGGTAACTAACTCCGCCAAAGTGCTACGGTGTTGTTCCCATTCACGCGTAGTAGCGGTGTCAAACTTTTGTGATATTATGTATATTATAAGTATGTCCCAGTGCTCAGTGGGCAATTTAAGGGTTTTAAGTGCACGTAAATTCCTATTGACAGTGTCGATGATACTACGCAACGCTTTGGAATTCTCTTTAGCTAATGTTTCAATGTCGAATATAGCTTGCAAGTGATTATTAACTAGGAGTCGCTTATTATTAAATCTCTCGCAAAGCAAATCCCAAGCTACATCGTAATTTTCAGCCGAGAAGTCAAGCGATCGTACGATCAAAGCGGCACTATCTTTTAATGCAGCGCGTAAGTAATGAAATTTGTTTATTTTAGGTATTGTTTCATCTAAGTGTATAAGTGAACTAAACGTGTCATGAAATTCCAGCCAGTCCTGATATTGTCCCGAAAAGCTAGGTAAATGTATGGTTGGCAATTTAATGTTTGGCCGTCCGTGATGCACACAAGAACCTGAGGCTGACCTGGACTCCTGCGCGAGGCCCGCAGAAGTTCCGCTTCTCTCCAACACCTCTCGAGCGAGCGCGACTGCACCGAAGTACCTCGATTCAAATGTCTCACGATCCGCGTATTGTTCTTCTGGAATTTCAGACATGTTTTCTATGTCAGATTGCACAGAATCATAATCTGAATAAATTTCTTCAATTTTTGTCAATCGAATGTTTAGTTCGCTAGCCTGCAATCTACTTAGTTGCGGACAGCTGTCTAGAGATTTTAAATAATTTTCAAACTGACTAATCTTAGTTTTGAATGTGGCACGTTGTTTAATTAATATTTTTATATCCATTTTATTCATTCGTTCTATGCACTGAATTAATTTAAGTACTTACAACACGTAATGTTTGCGCTGCAAGCAAAAAGTTTGTTAACAAATAGTTTGCAACAATTATTAAATAAATGATTGGAATACTTAAATGTTGTTTTTATGAAGCGCAATGATGGTGCAGTGAGATATGCGAAGTTTGTGAACAGCTGATCAGCAAGTAGATAAGCCGGTTTGCAGTTACCGGGCGCCGAGCGATCGAAGGTTAAGTACCGCCCGCGCACTTAGCAACAGCTGTAATATGCAAAAAAAACACTGCAATAACATGAATAACACTACGAGTTGATATGTACGGCTAGGCACAAAGTCTTGGGTCTTAACAAACGAGACTTGAAAGGATTACACAATCCGAAATCAATGATTAACTAGTTACCTATAGGGATTTTAAGCAGGGCATGTAGGTACCTACTTAATGCAATATTGAATGTAATAAGTATGTAAAAACTGATTAATTACTATGATATGTTTGCAAGTAAGCGCTAACAATTGTTTATTTATTATGAGTATGTAAGGTCCTACGCGTTTAAAGTGCGATAGGTAGTGAAATTGGGATGAAATTCTTGTAATTAGGTGATTATAACAATAAAATAAATACTGTATGTACCTAAGTACTGTAAATGTGCACTTGAAACTATTAAAGTTACAAAGTTGATTCGCGTTTAAAGTACGATTTAATTAGGAATGTACTTAGGAACAATGATTAAATAGATATCACAATTAGCTATGTAAGAAATTCGCGTTTAAAGTGCGATTTTAATTAGGAAGGTAGGTATGAATATATACCGCTATTAAAATAGATGATGCAATTTGCTATGTATGAAATTCGCGTTTAAAGTGCGAAATAACACTACGTGAACACTTAAAGAGGGATTCGTCTAACACAGAAAAGATCGGAACGAACTCACGGTAACGCTACTCTCCCAGGTCCTCACTCCCACTTTCACTTTTCCTGTGGGTAAATAGTAGGCGTGATTTTCACTTCCGATTAATGGCAATTCCCTTGACTGGTGAATCTTCTGCTCCTTAATAGTGCTCGTCCGTAGGTTGATTATCAACTCCTTTTCTCGAAATGTCCACTTAACGGTCCGTTAACTGTTCGCGGTCCTTTGTTCCTTGTGCGCGGCGATGGTTCTTCCTTATTCGGCTCGTGGGACCAAATGTAGAAACAGGAGCGACTCGTAGTTATCGGGCGGTGGACAAAGGTGAGAAATAATGCAGAAGTTCTTGAAAATTGACTCCCTTTACTGAATTACAGTTTACATGGTAGTTATAATATAATAAAAGCACGCGTATGCGCTCGGTAGCTGTTGTATTGAGAGTGGGGGCGCGGTCCCGTCCGCGCTGGCTGGTCGATGACGCGTGTAAGTGTGTGTGTGCCTGTGTATTCATAGCACACATACGCTGGGCGTTAACAACAGGTATAGATATATACCGAACCGATGGCCGTTGGGGCGGAAAGGTTCTCCAGTTGCGACCACGTACCGGAAGGCGTAGCGTGGGCAGGTCCCCCACACGGCGGACTGGTGATCTGGTAAGGGTCGCGGCTGTCCGCTGGATATAGGTGACGCAGGACCGGTCATTGTGGAACTCTTTGGTCTGTATCCAGAGCAGTGGACGTCTTTCAACTCACATGATGATGATGCTGAAGATAAATACGATGATCTTCCGGAGTAACCAACCTTCGCAAACGTGAACTGGAGTGTTTTTTGAATTTCCGCTAGTCGAGACCCCGCACACCGCATGCGGCCAGCGCGTGAAATTCTTGTGTTTGCTAAAGGAGAAATTGAAATAATACGAGCTCGCCGCATGCGGCCCGCGGTCTGTCTCAACCAATGCACTTGCACAATACTACATGCACGCGGAGTGCGGGGCGGGCGCGGGACGCATAGTGCGTATTCGAGGCAAAACCAGCGCGCTACCAGTGTCTGTATCACTGCCGTTTGAATTGTGCGCTTTGGTTTTTCACGACTTACAATATGAGAATTGAAACTGGAGCGGTGATAACCGAAGTGAGTTTGCGGCCCGTATTATGGGATAGAAAACACCCATCTTATAAAAATAAACAGGAAAGAGCGTCCGCATGGAAAGAGATCGTAATAAAGTTGGTGCCTGTATATGAGAGGCTGAGCGAAGAACAAAGGATGGAAGCCAGTAAGTTAATTGCATTTTTAAGGTTTAACAACACTGAACGAAGTAAACGCACTGCAACATTAGGTATGTAGGTGCTGCTCCTGCATGGTTATTTGATTGTTCACACAACGCTTACCAGTCGGTAAGCGGCTGATAGTCCGCCTTCGGTGGCCAAGTGTAGCTATGTCTGATCTCCGGATGTATGCAGGTGTGACGGTTCTTGAAGTCAAGTTGCGCTTGGATTTTCATACGAAATATAAAATGGCAGACGGGAATAGCCTTAAATAGTACGATTAACTACAAAAATTTTTTTTCTTTTTTTTGGTACAAACAAAAAAACTGTAACTTGTTGCCTACCGTGAATTCACACGACGGTCCCATCGGAAGACCAGCGCCGGCGCCGGCAGTTATGCCCGCGTTGTGCTGAGATGGGACCGTTTTGTGACAATACAATATGTTGGAGTAGTACTATGATGTTATGTTATTGTGAGTTTGTTTTTTTGGTCACGAATAAACGGTTCTTATTCTTAATTATGTAATGTACTTTGTTATAGTATAATGAACGGATAGAAAACTTTTTCATGCCTACCCTTCACATTTTTATAAATTTCTGTAGGGGTGTGTTTTTTGTGGGGTAGTTAATGACTTATCGTTTTCGACACGGTTTTAATAAATAAATTTCGCGCTAAAGCCATAAACAAACCTTTTAAGTGTATAAAGCGTGAAGATTCAAAGTTTTATGTATGTACGTAATTCTAATTAATAGGTACGCGAAGTAGTTACTTTCGTAGTGGTTGTGCTAGGAAACTTTACTCTTATGTATAGGTGTATTAAAAGTATTGTCATCTTTAATGTTTAATGTTTCAGATAAAAAAATACAACAACGTTGGCGAACAGCGAGAGATACATATAAACAAGAGAAAAGTCAGGAGTCAGGCCCCGCAAGTAAAAAAAAGAAAAAATATTTGTACTATGACATATTGACATTCTTAGACAACGACAATGCGTCGGCTGAAGATATCGATACGACATCGGCAGAGCGTGTGCAGGTCGATTCAAAAGACGGGATCTTGCAAGAGTTGCCACCGTCAAAGTTAGAACCTTCTAGTTCTAACTTTGGCGGTGGCAACTCTTGCAAGTTGCAACCGACAGCGTCAAAACCTTGCGGTTCCAACTTTGGCGGTGACAACTCTTCCAAGTTGCAACCTCCAAAGTCGAAACCTTGTAGTGCCAACTTTGGCGGTGGCAAATCTTGCAATTTGCAACCGACAGCGTCAGAACCTTGCGGTTCCAACTTTGGCGGTGACAACTCTTCCAAGTTGCAACCTCCAAAGTCGAAACCTTGTAGTGCCAACTTTGGCGGTGGCAAATCTTGCAAGTTGCCACCGCCAAAGTCGCAACGTTGTGGTTCCAACTTTGGCGGTGGCAACTCTTCCAAGTTGCAACCGCCAAAGTCGGAACCTTGTAGTGCCAACTTTGGCGGTGGCAAATCTTGCAAGTTGCCACCGCCAAAGACGCAACCTTGTGGTTCCAACTTTGGTGGTAGCAACTCTTGCAAGATGCCTTCTTTGCAACAGCCAAAGTTGGAAATGCAGGAGGATCTCGGAGAAGAGCAGCACAGTAGTACCTATGTATTCGAAGCTCCACTTTTGGAGCGAACAAGGTCTACTGAGTCAGAACTTGACATTGAGGATTTAGCCTTTTTCCAATCCTTGCAACCCTCCCTGAAACGATTCACGCGGCATCAAAAACTCATGTTTAGGTCACGAGTGCTGAAGGTAGTCATGGACATGGAAAAAGAGTTATTAATTAAAACGGAGATAATCGATTGAAATGTTCTATAGATAAAAAACATAAACAAAGGACCTGCTGTATGTAGCAGTGACGTGTTTCAATAGACACTTGTTTTGTTGGTGTTACACATTTTAAATACACAACTACATACAACAGATCCTTTACTTAAGTTTTTTAATTATACATGTTCGTATCCGTATATGTGTACATACCTCTGCTCGGTGTGTCCGTACCCTTATTTTGTAATGCGTCAGTGTCATTTAATGACGAATGAATATATAGGCACTAAAACACTGCACTCTGGTTGACATTAAACAGACTGTAAAGCTATATAATGTATGTTAGGAAGAATTTGTGCAATTTCCCATCGAACGCTGATATACCAATAGCCACCAGAAACACTGGGAAACTCAAAATAACCTTATCTAGACTAGTAAAGGCGAAAAAGTCGTTCTTGGGAAATTGTATAAAATTCTACAATAAAATTCCAAAACACATTACTGAACTTAGCAATTCTAAATTCAGATCTGTAGTAAAACAAACACTTATTTCAAAAGCATATTATAAGGTAAACGATTACATCATGGACAGGGATGTTTGGCAGCTAATCTATCGCGAAAATAGGTTTTCTACTGTAGCATTGTTATTTTTGTAGTAACTGAGACTTTAATTTTATATTTAACTACACAATTATGTTGTTTTGAAAAATGACACCTCACCGAGTTTCTTACGCCTGTTCTTCTCGTGGCAGAGGTTTATTTTTCCGAACCGGTGGTAGTTTATTGACGTTCATATGTGCATGTAATATGCCTAATTTGAAGAATAATAGTACATTACATTAGCATTAGTATTTTGTTTCGATTGTTATTGTTTTTTTGTGCAATAAAGTGTTATACATACATACATTACGATACAAGTGCAGAGAACAGGAAATTCGCAACGAGTGGTGATAAATTGAAACACGACCGAAGGGAGTGTTTTAAATCGACACGAGTTTCAAATTACCTGTTCGCACGTCTATCGTACAACGTTTTACAGTACATATGCACGTAACGTGCTGATTACCGCACTCGTGCAGTAATATAGCACCATATGTACTGTAAACTACTTGTACTTTTATCAGTACTTGTAATCTCCATGAATTGTACCAAGTCTTCAATTTTAAAATAACTTGACTACATAGCCGCATACGCTGCTTAAATTGTGTTGTCTTGTATTGAAAATATAAAGGAGTGATTTACAATACATTAACAAATAGTTACTTATTCAATTTCAAGCACTGAGTAAGCATAGTAGGCTTCTAATGCATCACCAATGCATAAAACATATGTAGGGATCTATTGTGTGCCCAGGGCTTGTAACCGGTTAATTTCTCCGTACAAAAAACCGGTTAGGAATTTCGTTCTTTCGTTTACTATTTCATGTTTAATCAGGCAATCTAAAAATACACAGTCATAACCTAAATACATTACACAAAAGAGCATAAACTAATTCGAATTATTTGGCTATTTCGGGGTTTTTGAGATTAACCGGTTACAACCCCTGTGTGTGCCTGATTAAGGCTGAATAAGTCTCTGTGTAATATGACAAGTATAAAATATAAAAATGTGCACTTGCATTCTGGTGTGGTGCTGACTTTAAGGCGGATCAGTATTTTCCAAGACTTAAGACTGCGCAGTACGTTCGGTTCTCCATACAAACGTATTTATGCTCTCATTTTAAAACGCCAGGCTAGAATAACATGAAACTTTGTATACACAATGGGATCCGGCATATCTAGGTCGGACCATAGTTTCTGTTGACGACCTGTTTAGCCTAGTTGGTAGTGACTCTGCCTCCGAAGCTAGAGGTCCCGTGTTCGAATCCCGGCCAGGGCATTTATTTGTGCATTTTTCACGGATATTTGTTCTTGGGTCTTGGATGTTTTCTATGTATTTAAGTATGTATTTATCTATATAAGTATGTATATCGTCGTCTAGTACCCATAGTACAACTTTGCTTAGTTTAGGACTAGGTCGATTTGTGTAAGATTGTCCCCCAATATTTATTTATTTATTTATTTATTTATTATTCTTCAATATTCGCGTGATACAGTATCGTGATATGTGTGTATCGCGTGCTAATAATAACCGTGTATAAGGCCCCTATATGATGCTCTTGCTACGGATTTATGAATGTATTTCTTATATATCATGTAATCTTTTGTCATTATCGAATAACAAATGACGGTATCATATTGCTTATGTCAGATCTCGTACATTCCCTTCGTACAATGGACGCAGATTCATGGACCGTACTTTTCTTTGGCCGTACATTAACGGACCCCGCTGTGACGAAGGTTTTTTTGACGTTACCTTGTGACGTGACACGGACATTAATGAAGGCGGCAGAATCTAAAGAGGTCACATATTTCGACAAATTAATTAACTATTATAGCACTTAAATAAAAACTATCCTATGATAACGACAGTAAAATAAACTACCTATATGAAAAAAATGTACAAATCGGATTCTGAGAACCCTCGGGACTCAAAGTCCTCTCTTATTATAGATATTATACTGTCTGGAATTTAAGAGATGTATTATATGCATATATACTCGTAGATATATCAGGTGCTTCCAAATAAGATGCCGATACTTTAAAAGATGTTTATTTACACCACAATAATTTACTTTAAATAGGAATAAATAAAACTTTTTTTTAATACATTTTTGTTTTCCTTTACCGAACAAAATATAGTTTATTACGATACAAGTGCAGAGAACAGGAAATTCGCAACGAGTGGTGATAAATTAAAACACGATCGAAAGGAGTGTTTTAAATCCACACGAGTTGCGTTGCGAATTACCTGTTCGCACGTGTATCGTATAACGTTTTACAGTACATATGGCTCTTTAAAGTTTCGACATATGCACGTAATCTGCTGATTACCGCACTAGTGCGGTAAAGTAGCACCATATGTACAGTAAAATAAATTATAATTCTGCCCAAACATAATTATCCTGTGCATTGGATGCTAGTTGAAGCGGCCAGTTATGGACGATTCACACCAATTGGCCGGAGTCGGCGCGCACGCCACCAGAGTCAAAGGAATTCGAACTCTCCATACAGAAGCTAGACTTCGTATCCACACGGCAGCGGCAGAGCCGGCTGCAGCCCACCGGCTGCCCGCAACCCGTTCAAATATGAATCTAACTTCAGTATGGAGGGTTCGAATTCCTTTGACTCTAGTGGGGTGCGCGCCGACTCCGGCCTATTTGTGTGAATCGGTCATAGTGACAGTCAAGAGGTTTCATACGATAATCAAGGAAGTACCTATTGAACATAAATTATCTCATTAACAGGATGTTATCAACTTATCACGTGGCACAGTTGTTTTCCTAATTTTCTCCAAAAACTAATATAAAGTAATAAATTGACATAGTCACTAGGACTTTTCTCCCTGTATCGGATTCGACGGTTAACCTCTTTCTCGAAGTTGGACTTACCTAACTGGACAGTCTGTCTTAGGTATATGTAATCGTCTACAACTTCGAGCGTAAAGTGTCCGATTGTTACGGGAGTTGGTGCTACATGGGCATTTGACATAATCTTCGTCTTGTCCATGTTCATCCTTAGACCAACTCGCTCGGAGGCTTTACTGAGGTCATTGAGCATTGTACTTAAATCCTCCATGGTCTCAGCCAAGACTACTATATCGTCAGCAAACCGAAGGTGAGTGAGGTAGTCGCCGTTTATGTTGATGCCTAGCCTTCTCCAGTCCAAAGTCTTGAACACATCCTCCTAGTAAATAATAATATATTATAATTTTATAAATTCATTTACCTAAAGTTACTATAAAATATCTAAAACGGTTTACTTACACAATAGTTGTAGATAATTATATTTACTCGCGAAAACCCCACGAAGAACAAATTAAGCCTGTTTAGAAACGATGGGCATTCAATTGAACCTAAGTATCTTTGGTAATTTATTTATTTATTATTTATGTATTTTATTATTACAAATGTTTACATGACATTACAGTTAACCCAATGTGCCAAAGACTACTATGAATATGCAATGCGCCATGAAACTTAAGCTTATAAAAAAATATCTATTTAGGCGACGAAACGGCGTGGCCCCGTTGCGTCGTCGTCTCCAAATAATTCCAGAGTTCTTTGAAACTGCCATTATGACGATTTGATGAAATTTACAATTACCGGGTTCACAGAATTGTCATCTACCTCATCTACGGGAAAACTCGTATATTACTTGTCATTGTGTCGCCGCTTGGCTCCGGAGCTCCCGCCTGTCCGCACTGGCTGTTGCTTGCTGAAGTAAACTCTAATTGAGTTAGTCGCTCGTTGACCATGTCAAGCTTTTTAGAATAATCAGTGAGCGCGGCATGGTATTGGGCTACAAGAGAGAGGGCGTCTGCTAATTGCTCGCTCAACATGCTCATTTGCTCCCGAATCATACTCAATTCGAAGACTGTAGATGCAGCATTATCTGTGCATTGCGTTACTGTTATGGGAGTATCATTCCAGCTCCGAAGGGCGATATTTTTGACCGAGAGCGGCGTTCCAACTGGGGTATTCGTATCACAATTACGCCCACTCTTTTTGAAGGTGATACAGCACTCAGGGCAAACCCACGTATCCCTTTGTTCTAACGGTAGACTGCTTTTATTCGTGCATAATAAATGATAAAGCTTACCGCACGTCTTCACCATGCCTTGTAGGTACTCCTCACCAACTCCGAGATCCTGCGTGCAACCGTGGCAGATTAACTCCGCACTATCGCCTCTTTGCATTGCCATCGTTGTGTTATGTCGTTTCTTAACTAACACCGAATAGTGCTCAAAGTAAAACAACTCCGTACAACCACGCGGTGTAGCACATATACGTACTCGTAGCACTTCGTAGCGGTTGGCGTAGCCGATGTCTTGGCCGTAGTGACGTCAGCGCGAACGGGACGCAGTTATTTAATTCGCCGCCAGCTCAAAGCAATGTTTGGCTCAGCGGTAAAGCGCCGGCTTCGTAACTCGACGGAGGGCACCTGGTTCGATCCCCGGGAAACTTGCAAAAAGTTAATGTCTCTTTCTAAGACTGCCCACTAGGCGGAGCCCACCCGTAAAACATCCACAAGAGGAACAAGGAATCCAAACCACACTGATTAGCCAATCACAATTTAAATAATGAAATTAATGTGCGCAGAACACACTGCAATACAAACACGTCCGCACCATGTGAAGGTGGACGGCATGCACGTAATCTCTGATTACATCTAGCACCATATGTACTGTAAAATACATTACAATATAGGCGAACAGGGAAAACGTTCTCGCTGCGGGAATAGGGTCGTAAATAACACAACACATATGTATTTTTCGACGTTTTTATAACAATTAGTCCCAATAAAATTTTACAAGTTCATTTTGTACAAGAATGGAGTAATCTCCGTGACAAACGAAAAGTATTCAGATAATTAGTGGCATAACATTATTTGGGATAGTGCCTAAACGGAGACAATCTAGCGAATGGGCCGTACACAGTTGATAAAACAAAAGTCATCCCTCCTGTGGCAAGTTAACGGCTTTAGTGTGTACATATGTTTTGTTTATATAAACGGGGACGCCGTTTGTGGTCTTCGAGTACAGCGAATAATAGCCTTTAACTTTAGGTATGTCCACAGGAAGACGCTACCTAATCCTGTGTACGACCCGAATGGGATATATAATACATTATATGTCCCAAGTACGCGGTAGTCCGTGGAAATACCGACTCGGACTTCGGACACGAGCATATAGACTAGTCGCTTGGGGCCCACCATTGTTGCAACCACTACATACACTAGGGTATACCCTAACACGCCAGCGTATCCTATTTCACCAGTGACAATTGGCATTCTGCCGAATCGCTAGCGGAAATAGTACACTGAATTACCATTGTAATTTGATTGCTATACGCTAGTGCCATTGACAATTCACTGCTGATCTGGCTTCATTGACTAGCGGATAATGTTGCAAATTATCACCGTCAACTGGTGAAACAGTTGAGCGTCTAGCGCCATCATGCTAAAGTACAAAATAGACATCCGTGAACTTCAATTTGTTAGACTACGCCGGACTCTTAATAGCGTTTCCTTAAATAGAACCGTGCCGAATAGACCTTGCCGTTAGCTACTTGCATAATCACGGTGGTCGTGGGTCGCGGGTTGTGGGGTTCAACGATGATATAATATAACCCAGTCTCGAGGTGGCTATCATATTGATTCGACACGGTAACTGGCTAATTAATCAGCCGGTGGGACATCCACTTTATGACAAGTTTCCATCACAGTTGAATCTCCTAAAGTATTCTATACTCCTACCGCTTACGTCAGATGGTTTCTGAAGAAGGGACGTGGGTTAGCAGTAAAACATATCGAAGCGTCCGAACCGCACTAACACAGAGACACGTTGTCACCACAAGCTTATGTATATTGATAAGCATCCCGCATGTGTGCGTAGAAGTGGCGTTCATTGGAGCGCAGATTTAAAAAGGTCTTTTAAAGGAAACTTTAGTTTAAAGAGCGCTAGCTAATGTATTATTAACATTTTCAATGCCAGACTTAAACTTCAATATATAGATCGCTTTAAGCGATAAGACCGCATGTTGCTATCAATACTAATTATATATTTTTTTATGTAACATTGTTTCTCTTGTGTGGTGCAATAAAGCATATTTATTATTATTATTATTATATAGAAACCGATGGAGCGATCTACCAATAGCGACAGCCCGCCTAGGAGGCGCTAGCGGGCTTTTATCTGAGAAAAGTTATGCAGCGCCTGCTAGGCGAGTTTTTGTCATTGTGTTAACCGTGGCACGTGGCACCATCAGCAATGTCTGAGTCGGTACGATTTATTCAAGCAACGAGTCTAACAAATCAAGCGTGCAGCTAGAATCTTAAGTCAGTCAAACCGCCGTGCCAGCTGGGCTGATGGCGCTGCAAATGTTACTTACTAACTATACTTGAGCGCTTGTCTTTAGAATATACAGTACAGCATGTCACTTGTGACTAAGCCTGTTGGGACTAACGATTCCTACCTATTCAAGGCCCAGTCACTTAGGTATCCCTCTGGGCCTGTTACGTGCGATTTCCGCTACAAGACGTAGCATACTTGGGCATCTAATACGTTATTTGTTGCCTGGATTTGTCTTCCATTAGCAATGCGCTATCTAATGTCACGCTTCAGGCAATATAATTGCCAAGATTTCCTCTCCACAGTACTCTTCCAAGGTAGTTCAGGTTTTAGTTTTATTCATATTCATTAACCAGTTATATAGAACCTGGTTTACCCGCTCACATCCTGTGACAATTACCCCCAGATCGTCGTGTTATTTTGCATTAGTTATTTGTTACACTTCTCTAAGTAATTTCATACTTATGCAAGATAGTGGTTAAGAAATCAATCCTGATACCTGTCATAACCCTACAGTTTATAACCTCATAGTGACTTTTAGCTTAAAAGTGTATAGAAATGACAGGTGTCAGGATTGTCTTCTTAACCGCCGGCTACTCTATGTGTGTTTGTCATCACTTTTTTAATTTCAAATCCGGCTATTAATTGAAGTAGGATTTTCGTGCAATCAAAGCAACATACTAGATAGGTAATTTTTTACCCGTGATATAATTTGTTTAGCTCTTCGTCATGTTTCGGATAACACACAGATAAATCTAGAAATATAGTTATGTAGAATAATGCTACCCGCATATTTATTCGTTGATGAAAGAGGTAGTTGCAGTCATCAGCACCATCATGATAGTCAGGCAGTATTATTATAGTTGTTTAGTAACAAAACTTGTATAAGTTCGTCGGATTTCATAAATAATACATCAATTTTGGGTCGGCTTTGCGCATGTGACACCCCTGGAGTAAGCATTCTGCGGCGACCGCTTACCATCCGCGTGGTATAAAAATACACGTCGATAATAATCAAACGCATTGTTAAGTTTCAATAGCTGACGATCGGCTAGCTAAATCTTGTACTTGGCGAAGCTTCCAGGGCACCAGGGCTGTACCAGTATAGTACTCTGGTTCTCATTTCTTTCCTTAGTAATATTTTGTTTCGCGTATGAATGTACCAACAGTGACGAAGCTCGCATGGCTAAACGACCCAGGTCGCAAGTCATCGATATCACAAGACACACCTAGCAATTGTCAGACAACTAGCTATAGGCGGGTATGATGTAAAGTATGTATTGCTGTCTGACTGCAATCAAATCCGTGTCAAACATGTGGCCTTAATAAGGGTATTGACGTATCCGACGAATGCGTGTATTCTCTTTATATAAGTACCAAAAAGATTTCCTGTGTCACTTTTTTATTAATCTCTTTGTCTCTCCAATCACTTAAAGGTAGCAATTAGCTAGTCTCCTTTAACAAGCGGTCTTTCTATGTACAGTCGCGTTCGTCACTTTTCAACTCTATTTTGACGCCGTTAAGGTCAAAAGTTCCGCGACTATACTCTTGTATTTACTCGCATTGGTTGCAGATAACTTGACGTTTCCTGCAGGATTATTACTAAGGCGACTTCCTTACTTAGCGGGAGCGACATGTGACAGGTATTTTGTACTTTGACGTGAGTTTGATGTGAGATTTCCTCACTTGACGAAATACTGTCAGTATTACATTTGCGCAGTACTAATACGATGCGCAGAATTGGGGCAGTACTGCATTGATATCGGTTAACACTGAAAGCTGACAGTATTCTCAGATCGTACCGCCTCCGCATCGAGAAATCAGGAAGGCGCCTTCGTCAGGACATTATTACTGTTACCTTAAACCTGTGTGTACCTTAAACTACTTAACTATAATCGTTGCGTAGTAAATAATATAGTACCTAACTATTTAGATTATCTACTTCATCAAGCGACACTTGGGTAGGAGCGTAGCCGATTTAAAGACGCGTTGGTAGTGTACAGTTTAGCCATTTACTCTCTGTTTTAGAATCAATGACACAACAGCACCTGACGTCTTTAAAATACTAAGTGCTTATGGCTTTGTTGTGAATCTAATATCAGTGCTAAAGGGTAACTATTATTGTTTACATGTCCTCTCGCCAGTTGACACAATGTTTTACTTGGTGTAGGTTTCTTACAAGGCACAGTCCAGTACTAACTTTATCTAGCATTGCCCAATATCCAAAATTGTGTAGCCTTCAGATCTAACTGCCCTGGCCCTCTTTGCACTTGGCTCTCACCACAGTTATCAGAGTAAAGCAGATGCGCTCATTTAAGTTGAACGATTTTTGGACGTCTGCCCGGCTAGCACAACTTGGCGCGCGAGCTATCTCACGCGCGAGATAGACAATCCGTCTCTTTCTGTGTGTACCAATTAGAAAGCGGCGGATAGTCTATCTCGCGCGTGAGATAGCTCGCGCGCCAAGTTATGCTAGCCGTCCTGATCTATTCTCACTAATGTACAAATCAGAAAGTTTGAGAGAGACAGACAAGTGACATCTGACACGTCTTCACCTGTCAGTGTCTCCGTCTTCATAACTGAAAATTGTACTGAACTGACGTTATGGTGTGTTAAGTTTATATGGGATTTAACATCCTGGTGTGCTCGCAAATCGAGACACCTTGTTAACAGCCGAAAATGATTGTATTATCTGTCGCATTCTAACTCATTTTGGTGCACCATAAGGATTAAAGAGACAACTATATGGAAAAACATCTGGCTTAATACTGCGAGTCTGCTTTTCTCTGATGTCTGTGGCTCTCACACACGCTTATATAAAGAACACCAACAGATCCGTAGTGTTAAGCAAGATCATTTTTCATATAGTTGTCTCTAGGAATTCTTATGGTTAACCAAGATGAGTTGGAACGGGACAGATAGTACGATAATTTTCGGCTGTTGAGTTATCTCCATTTAAAATCACACCAAAATGACAAACCCCGTATAATCCAAAACGTCACAAACGTCAAGTTCAGTATAATTTGCAGTTATGAAAGCGGATACACTGACAGGTAAAGACCTGTCAGATATCACTTATCTCTCTCTCAAACTTACTGATTTGTGCATTAGTGAGATTAGATCAGATTGTACAGAAATCGTTCAACTTAAATCAGCGGATCTGCTTTACTCTGATATCTATATCTATGCGTTTAATTCAATAGTCATGTGGTTCCAAACCATCGTCATTGCCTAGATTCTTGTTTTGTCTACTAGGTACGTCTTATTTTGTACCTTCGCCATCTTTATTTTGTTTTTACAATAGCTCCCAATGGCACTGACTATAAATACAATCTATTATACCTGCAGTCTAAACACTGACGTCTTAATGAAAGGCACATATGTATGAGCATGGACTTTCTTTAAAATGACGGAATTAAGCTCGTGGGTAAACTGTGAACACCGTACCAACCGTCGTGGTATTGTCAGTTCAATTATTAACTCTATTAAATTGTGATAAAGTCCAATTTCGTTCAAACGGAGCTCCCTCGT
Source organism: Notocelia uddmanniana (assembly GCA_905163555.1). NCBI lineage: Eukaryota > Metazoa > Arthropoda > Insecta > Lepidoptera > Tortricidae > Notocelia > Notocelia uddmanniana. The sequence continues at coordinate 72,387,981 of LR991052.1, forward strand.
TGGTTTGCGACTTGTATAAATAATTTAAAAATGCTATAAAAACGTGTCAAAAGACACTGATGTGCACAGCCTGGGTTCTGGTGTCTTTGTACAGTCGTCTACGCTCCTTATATTATTCTATAACTTAAACTGAGTCACAGATGCAAACAAAGGTTATATAGTTATTAGCACAACCTAATACACACTTAACTTTTCTATTGATAACTTGCACATTTTAAAGCCGAGACACACCGAATGCGCGCGCAGCACGTGCGCGTTGTATCGTAGGAAATGTCATAGTAGATGACACACCGCTTGCGTGGCGTGCACGTGCGCGTGACTTGCAAGCGTTGTGCCATCTAGTCACCCGCACGCATTCGACGTGGCTCGGCCTTTAATACGGGACAGTTACATAACACTATCATGACGCGACCGTCACATCATCATCATCATCGTCCTAGCGTTATCCCATTATGCGTAATTATCCTGCTGGGATTTAAAAAGGCACTAGGCGAGAAGAGGTAACAGATTATTGTACAGAGGAACAATTGACGTATTTATTATTAACCTCCATTATTGTAATAAAAATAAAGGTGACAATTCCGTATAGTCATACATTTACTAATTTGTAATTGACACCTCCATGTGTTGGTTGAGTTTAGACCAACCGCATCTCGTAACATAAAATCTCATCTTATTGGCTATGTGCGAAGTAGGCGGTGGGGGTAAGCTAGGCGATCGTAGCGCACACCATGGCAGAAATGTGTACTTTCCGGGGACCACTGTCAAATTTACTTTCACGTTTTCTACTGGTTTCTTAACGGTTTCCTACGATTCGTTTCGTTTGTATGTATTTATTTATTCTCTTATTTATTTCAGTAATATTTCCAATACGGGGTCTTTATCGTTTACTAAAGTAAATAAAATATTCATGTGTCATTATTTGACATCTCCGAGTTTTGACATTGTCTCGGGACGTTTAACGTTTGACGTTTCAGACGTGCACATAGCCAATAGTCAACAATTTAAATATAAATCAATTATTACATGATACTCAAATCTCGACATACAGCTGCTCTCTAATATGTGTAAACGTTGTCTTAAAACAATAGATGGCGCTTCTCAAACTGGCCATAGACACGTGATATTCACCAGGTTCACCGCGAGAGCCCGGTGCGGTCACGCGGTAGTATTCACTCAGGCTTTTGTAGTTCTAGTAGGCTCTAGTAAACCTCCGTGGTAGTGACATACACGACCGCGATGGGAACGAAGCCATTGTTTTTCTTTTATTAGAAAACTTTATGTCCGTTAGTAGGTACAGTACTATTCTCATGCTTTGTGCCATGTGATATCTGAAGGCGTAATATCACTAATGTAACTGTCTCTCTTGCATGAGATATGTAAGGCAACTGCCTGACTTGGTGGGGCGGGATCGATATGTCGTAGGTATATTATTCTTTGACATGAGCTTACTGTAATACTGCTCATATCGCACCGCGTCCGCATCGACAAATCAGGTAGGCGATACACGTATTTGAGCAATAAGTAAAGCCTGACCAGTGCCTGAGATAATGTAACCCGCAACATGGCCGCACCCAAAAAGACTGGTAGGGCTTTACATGGCATAGATCTAAACATTTATTGAGGCTTCACAATAAGATGTTTAAATCAAGCCTCAAGAATACAGTCACAAAATAAGTTATATTAAGTGAGACGACAAAAGTTATAACCCATACTACGCAACGATTCACCGCAAACTGAACGTAACCCCGTTGGGATACGATTAATAATCACAAGTATGTACAACAATGATGGGCACCAAGACATTACATAATACATTAAAAACTATACTAAGCCCTTCGAACAATGCAATTTTAAAGACGTATTCGACATTCATCTCATCTCATGCCCTCCTACATCAGCAGAACAACAATAGTATAACATCAATAAATCATTAATAAAAAGCATACAGTTACAAATTTCCATATCTTGCTTGGACATAGCCGAGACAGAAGCCACATAAATTAAGCTAATCAGATATTATATGGTTTAAGATATGCTTATAGCTCGAAACATTTGAATAAATATAATTTACAATTACTTGATTGCTTTTTCATGGACGCAGCTAAATATAAATTAGTCAGGTACCTACGTATAAATTATATTTACATACTTAAACCCAACTGCACTGCAACTGCAAGCTAATCTAAAATATAGCTTAACTGTCAAATATTGTGGAAATAAGCAAGTTTTGATATATAGGCACAACATTTTGCATTAACTTTATTTCCGAAATAGACTCACGTTAAGCTTCTCTTGCCCAATGCCCAATATTTTCACTTATTTACCAATAAACCTCACAAACATGTTCGAAAGATTGCAAAGTAAGCGATCCATTTGTTGGCCTTCAAAACCCTCAAACCACTGAGAATTACCAGGGTTACCACCAAAAGTTCTTTTAAACGTCCATAAAATCGAAAAATGCCAACATTAGAACGGTTACTATATTCTAAATCTCTAATTAAAGGGAAAAAAAATAAAAATTTAGTGGTCCGAGCAGGATTCTCTAACGCGTTGTAGAAACTAGTGAAGGATTTCGTGCCTGAACTTGATTGTTTCTGATAGTTCAGAGGCTAGAGCGATTGACCGCGAATGCCAGATGTCGCAGGTTCGAATCCTGCTCAGAGCACTTAATTTTTAAAAAAAATCCCTTTTATTTTAAATTTAGAATTTTCGTTAACAGCGTTACAACTTTAATACAAAAATAAGTTTTGATTACTACATTGCTAAGTTAGTAATTATATATCATAACATAATAAGCGTAACTGTAAAAATTAACATTTATTAAACGTAAAATATCTTACAATCTCAACCGGCTCTTCAGTCGATAAAAAGTTCAACTACTATAAACTTAACAAAATAATTTTGACACAATTTCCTTATTGCTAGGGCCTCTAATCCAAATCTGCCAGTCACTTGGCCGTTTCAATATTTATTTGACAACCCTAATGACTTCAATTCTACAGTATATCTTGAAATACAATTGTTTTCGTCTTACATTCTTGAAATCACGCAACATAGGAAGCCTTAGTTTCACACATGACTAGTCATTTGTTTTAGACCATGACTAGAGTAGTTAATTCCTCGTCATATAACTTCGCTACGCCCAAGCACACATACCTACAGCCATAAAATTGCATTGCTCGCCTCCAGCTAAAATAAACTTTATTTACACACCCGAAGGTACATTTTAAATCTAGTTTAGAACTTATCGATTGAGATTTGCCACCAACTTAAATTTAATATTGTCAGTAGGTTAGCATAAGAACGCGGGGACAAGCGACTTTACCATATATCATTCAGAATAAAAGACCTTTGCTCTTACCCGTTCAGTCCCTTCACAAGTACTTTTTTGACCAAAACTTTCCTTCGTTCCTCCAAAACTCTATAGATTCATATTTATAACTTTCAAAAACAATTTTGCGGCGATACTTCGCTATTTCTTGAAGTTGTATTGCTTAAATCAATTAATAGGAAGTCTTCCAAAAACTATCGTGGGTATAGACATAAAAAGTGCCTTTAACTTTATGATTCTACAGCTACCTCTAAAACTCTTCTAATGTTTTCTGACTTCTGAAATTCTCGACTTGTGCCTTTGTTACACTTTAGGCCACTTTTTAAATGCGCATGATTCTATCGAAGACGATCACTAACCACCACAGTCGTGCCCGCGTTCAAACGCTAAACTATTTAAAAATATAACTACAATTACATAAAAAACGTAATCTGAAACTAAACTCTCAATACATGTAAGTACATTAACATTAAAAATATTATTACTCATTTTAGAATATTGTTTTTTATAAGACTAGGCAGTATCGTATTGCCTAAGCCTCGAGATATTTATTTGAAATCACGGTGCTTCCCTAAATCTAGTTTGTTATTACCATAAGAATATTCAGTAATACGCGTGGCAACGACATCGGAGATACCACTTCACAGGCAGCCACTTTAAATTCAAATTTCTCGATTCACACTACACAACCATATGATATAACACCGACTGAATAGTTAGCTATCGACTTGTGACCATCTTGTGTTCGCGTTTCGATAGCGACCATCATTACTCGTATTAGATGTACCTAAATATTCTTGGATTGATATCAAGTACACGGAATGTCGCTTCCACACGTTATTCTTAGGTTATATTTATTTCATTATCGCATTTAGGTTGTGTGTGAGGCTGCCCTTAATATACTGGTGTGACATGACATGATACTAGAGGTGATATTACTGGATATCTAAAATATAAAGGTAGGTTGACAGTCAATCGCTAGGTATTCCTGCATGCGTCTTACACTTTCGATCGAGCGACACTACTCAAATACCTCGGTATTGCTTAACTTTATAAGTTGTATTATTTACTTATCAGTTTAAGGAATTACTTTCAAACTTGTATATAACTTTGTAGCGATAACCGAACAGTTTTATTCTTTTATGTGATAAATAATCCTAGTGGATGTTAGACTATCAATCATGACTGGCCACAATGGAAGTTATATTAAGATGAAATTATTTTTTTACAAATACATAAGTAGGTGGACAAAGAATCAATTAGGCCATTAATTTATTTGTTGTGAATAACCACAAGTCCAATGAAATTAAATTTTATTATTAGAAACTTCTACTAATTGTTGGTTTAATTACATATTTACAAGACTGCATTAATAACCTGAACAAATATGTATACCTACTTATATTAAGAATTGTTAATCACAGTTAATAAGAATCCGCGAAAAAGAATTTCACAATAGTAGAATACAGACTATACTAATGGCTCACTTATAGTAATTCGGCATTCGACATAGATTAAAATATGATAGAAAATATTTATTGCATATTTCAATTCCTAACTCATCCGATCCACTAGCATCGGTGTAAGCGCAGCTTAAGACTGACAAAATAAAGGTGTTTTCATACACTAGCGATTGACTGCTTTAAGTAAACTTATCCGGGCGAAGGGTCTGCCTACAACCGTACTATCAGGACATATATACTATCTGTCACATCGCGAAACTAAGCGACGCTCTACGACTCTTAGTGTCTGAACAAACCGCTAGATGCCACTGCCACGCAAAAGGTTTATTCGCAATAGAAGTGCCGATGCGAAACTAAATTAATGCTTGGTAAATTTTGTTTTATTGTATTGAGTAAAACTAACTCAAGCAACTCATATCATAATGCACTCGTACACGTACACCACGCATAAGAGAAACGAACTAAAGGAAAGATCAAAAAAGGGAACTGTTTGTACCATGTGAGAATTTAAAGTTAAGTCTTAGGTATGCAGGTACTTAATATAGGAATAGGTTAAGTTACTTGAAGGAAATATTGCCGGCAGTTTAACTTTAACCTCAATATAATAGCAACACATTAAATTATACTTTATTACAATGAACGACAGTTTAAATCAGAACGAGTCGTACAGCCGTCGCCCGCGCACACACCCCTAAAGCCTTAACAAAACAAAATACGATATTGCGTCGGGCAAAAGCCGCTTTTGTGCCGAATTGTGCGACATAACATATTTGCGCTCGTCAATTATACTAGACAACGAGGATTTGTACATAACCCTCCCCCCCACCCCTCGTGAAAGAGCAAGAGCATTTTGAACTAATAAGTTCGCAGGTATAGCTAATTTTTTCACGGTCATATAGGACGCTCTAGAACTCAACAGGGCAGTACTTCGTTGATCGGTATATATTAATGGTAACTACGCCTGGAAGAAAGGATTTCGTCTGTGTAGGTACTGGAGTCGACTCCAACAGAAAACTTACATATCTTATATCTATTGCTTGCAGCGAGGGCTCAGGTTATCTTTAGACTTCGTCATCTTGTCGATCTGAAGATGATAAAGGAGTGCAAGAAGTTGAACGCATGTTGCGATGAGTCTTGCGTTTGGAATGAACCAATCCTCAACCGACTAGTGTTATATTTTATCTGCTCCTTGCAAACATACGTACATATGACACCAATGTTTACAAGTTTTGTTTTGTTAAAATCAGTTTCTTATTAGTTTCCTAGATATTTAACATGTTACGTATTATAAGAAAAGTTGCGAATAATCATTTAACTATTTTTCACTTTTTAACTAACCACCCGTATTCTGCAGCAAACTCACTTCTTAAAAGCTATTTTATTTGAACATATTATTAAATTTTTATGTTTAACTTTAAAAAACCTAAAACTGATTTTGATCAGAATACCCGACTTATGACACGTAGATAAATTGTGTCGAAGTCTCAGAAAAAAGTGATTTATAAAATTGTTAACATTGATTTTCGTACTATATATTTGCTTGTTTTCATAAACCACGAGAAGATGGCGAAGTCTATTTATATTAATGTAATATCGATTCATATGTATAGTGGTATATGCACAGCCTAGGCATCACTTCTCTTTCGGTGACCACTCGCTGGCGGGTCGGTGCGACAGATCTATCTGCTCTTATACAGGGTGATTTCTGGGTCGTGATACAAAACCACTTTTTCTGACTCTGTAAATTATCCACATTATCATGGGGCAGTATTTGATTAAAAGATGATTAGTTTTTTTTTCTTATTTTTCAAGTAAAATTAATCTTATACTAAGTAATCACGGTCACCCTATGACTTTTGACATACGCTGTATGGAAAGCGACAAGACGTCACATTGAGTAGGGTGACCAAATTGTATTCTAAAATTTTCTTTTTCTATTTGTCATCTGAAAAATAATCAACATTATTGGTGATAAACAATAAATTAACAACACCATTAGGCATCTTTGAATTCTGTATGATGTCTTGCTCTCTTGCTCCACGACCCCGAAATCACCCTATATACAATACCTTTACACCCAGAGAACTCTTTGAGTCTAACAGTATCGACTCGTTTGAACTTATTCAGTTTTAAACAAGGTAAAGATGTCGGGTGTTGTAATTGTAACTAGGTATATATACCAAAATGCATCCATTCCATTTCCCTAATTTCATGCAGTCCGCGTAACACGGTAAAAGCGGTATAATTACATATGTACTAAAGTATCCGATATTTTAAAATAAATCTTTTTCAGAATATTGTATTTAGCACATTTACAATTTAAGGAAACTGTAGGTCTTATGTTAATAACAACAATTTCCGTACACATTTTTGTATATGACCGTTTGTTTCTCATAATAAATAAAAAAATATAATACATTAAAATTAAATATTTACTTGATTTGGTCTTGTTACTACGTCCGAACACATTTTGTGGTAAGTTTGTGTAATGGAATGCTAAAAGAAGTCGCTTTCAGTAGTACTTAGTTAACAAAAAATCTATTTTATTGTGGATTAGCTAACTAATTCTTGCAAAAAATGACTTCAGTCGCTTTCTGTATAACTACAATCTGCTGTTCAGTATTTTTATCCTGTGTGATAGTAAGTTTCTGGTGGCATGGCCCACCACATACCTACAAATATTTATGGCAACACATAGACGGGTTGGACGAGTGACTTATTGAAAGCGTACCGGTCGTTACCGAATTCCGTCTTACTTTGTAGATTAATAATCGAGATAAATCTGTCACAGCCGACGTGATGTCCACACAGTAACATGTTCACGATGAGCTAACAAAGATGTTTGCGGGTCGATTTTTCCAGTATTTTGGACAACGCAATAAAAAGAAGGCATGAATTTTATCACACAATTAAATGGAAATAAATTAAAATCAGTCGCTCCATGGGACTATTGTAAAATCAGTCGCTCCATGATAAATATTTCAATCTTGAAACAAAGTTGGAATAAATAAGTTATTTTTTTACATAATCCAGACAGACGTGTACCGTGAAAAATGTGAGTCTGTCTAAGTATATGCTTAATAATAATAATGTTGACATACGGTTTTACAACATGTAATAGTTATCGATTGTTTTGATAATTATATTTTTTTGATTGTAGATATATGTATAAAGTATGGCAAAATTTTATAAATTGAAAGAACAAAATTTGACCTGCCGAAAAAAACTATATACATGTTATCTGAACTTTATATATTTTATATCAAAGCACACAAATTCCATATTATTTTAAAATTAATTTCTTTTAGCTGCAAGAAAAACATTATTGTCATTTTACTGGAATAAGTTCCTAAACATTTATTAACGTATGATAATACTTGTTTCTACAGTATAAAATGTATGTTCCAATTGCCATGAAATATGAAAACTTATAACATTATGTACGCGATGACGAAATAGTGATTTTAAACCCAATTTGCATAATAGTACATTACTACAGAGGCCGGGACGAAAGGGGTTGCCGGCCGAAGATATTTATATAGACGGCCGAGCGAAACGAGGTCGGATAGGTCTCAGGCGGGCAACCCCATATTTCCCGCCGAGGTATGTATAGTGCTTTTCTCAAACATGCAATGAAATAAACAACAAAAAAAACACCGTTTTATTTTTAATACGCATAGTGGCAGAATGTCATGATGCCTGTGCCACAAATTTATGTGGAATGGAAATTAAAAAAGAGGACTTTGCCGGCCTAGGCCTGCGACATTTGTATGAAATTGCATTAACGACCTCTTGTCCTAGCTGCACCTGAAGCGTCATACTTTGTAGCCATAACATAAGGTACATAACATCAATATTTCATTGCATGTTTGAGAAAATACATTTTCCATATACCTAGGAAAAATATTTATTACCGCCATTAGGTATTTTGTTTTAATTGTTACTCTCAAAAAGAAAGAGAAAATGTGTTACTTAAACCCGAACCAATGTGTAAACACAAATCTTATTCACAAATATCTTTGTTAGCCTCACAATGCTTCCATCCCGACGAATAAACCTATTCGCGAATAACCCAGCCCCAAACGCCGCAAACCCTCAGAAACGAACTCAACCCTTATACTATACCGCATTAGGTCCATATTCCAATAAGTTAATGTGGCTTTGTGGCTTTTGTCGCTGGCTCTTACATGTTAAAAATTAAATCGGTTTCTATTTCATATTGTCGAGTGTACCAACTTAATTCTAATGCCGTGCTTGTCCCTAACACGTAATGCACGCTTGTGTGAATGAGACAAATGACGAGAACGGGCTATCCACGGTGACCGACAGTGGTCCGTGCTACTTGTACGCAACGCGGACGACGTGTAAGGGGCGTACAAGGTATTTATTGCTATAGGTAGATTCCTGGTGAAAACCAGTTAGTTATTTAGACGTGCGCGCCGAGAATTTGGCGGCGGCGGCGTCTACTCAAAACAATCGTTAAAACTGGCGCCTTGCGTGCAACAGAAGCGTACGGCGCGCCGATTGGCGCTGCAAAATAGGTTTGGTCGGCGCTCACGTCTAGTAGCGATTTTCTTATATTAATTTAGATATTTGTAGAGGTCATCGACCCCCGTGGGCCTAGCCCTAGCCCTTGCATACGCCCCCTGTACAGAACATTCGTATATATATCGATCGGCTCAGACCACATATCACTACACTCACCTGTAACATGAATTGTTAACTAAATACTCGTATCGATTACTATGAAATATGTACGTTCCGTTTTATCAGGCTTCGTTAAGACACTGCGTTCACAATTCCTTTAAGCAATTACGATTACATTGCTAGGGTAAAATTAAAAAATGGCAAAAAAATATTTAAAATGCGTCTATAGCTAGCATTACGTGACATAATGTGGTTATTAGACTCACATTACAGGTGATATGAATGGACCAACTCCGATATGGGTCCCGCAATCATTTAAAGTGTTCGGCGTCACGCCGACTTGGCGGCGACGCCGACCTGACAAACTCTTAACGTGAATTGAGCAGTGTTCAGATGCATGGACGAACAATTGACTCTACCTAACCCTAACTAATAAATAAACCGATGTAGCATCACTGAACCCTTTGCTGACAGATCTAACCTTAGACCTCGACTAGAAACTTTGGACGCATTGCGTGTTTGTTGTCAGACACGTCATTAGTACAGTAGGCATTTGTTTTAAGTTAAACAAATTCTGTGTTACATATTGTTCAATAAATAACACTTAGGCTATGACAGAATATCACCATTGCTCTCCAGTAATTTTAAAAACAATAAGCCAATATATTTAAAGTGAAACAAAAACTGATATAAAGCGGGCTTGAGATTACTCTGAGCGTATATTCGCGACGGCTTCTGCCTACCATCAGGCAGGCCTTAAACAGGTTTGCTACCGTCATTGCAATAAAAAATATATTTTTAGTGTTCCATGCCAAAAAGCTCCAACGGAACACTTTTTCCAGAGTACATGTTGTCAAACATTTTACTTTATTCGATTTCACGCTAACATGGTCACTAACACTAGAATTACTGTTCAAAACGGGGTATTTTTAAGCGTCTGGCGTCCAGTGTCCGAAAGTTCACGAATCGGAAAAAGACTGTAACCGGAATGAACGCGCGGGTTGATATTGTAAGTGTTGTGTGTCGAGATCGTGTTCGAGTTTTGAGCGAGAGTGCGGACGGTGGTAGTAGCACTTTGCGGAAAAAGCGAACCAAGAAGAGGGTAGTTCGCTATGGAGTGTGGGTAGACCACGAATAAAACTCGCAGCACGTCAGTTAATCCTCGAAAATGGTGTTTCCAACAGCGTCGAAATATATATATAAAAAACTCAACAATATTTACATACATGGTAAATGTCCCATTTTGAACAGTAATTCTAGTATTTTACTTTGTTGTATTGTATAGCTCAGGCTCGGTTTATTAAGAACCATGCACACGCAAGAATCAGACGCAAAAAATACGATATTAAAAATTTGATAGGATGATAAAAAAATATTTAAGACCAACTTTTTCAAATACTGCCGTTAGATTTTGAACCTCCTTGCTTAGACAGTAAAGTCGCTTTTATAATTATTCGGGAAATAAAACAAGTTCGTAATGTAAATAGCCTTGAGATAGGTCCGTGATGCTACAAAACCCCTTTTCCCTATTGACCGAACTCTATCTTTAACTTTTTGGCCTATTGTTGATATGCAGGGTGTCCGACAGATGGATGGACATACGTATATGGGGAATAGATGAGGTCATCTGCTACGTGGTCTAGCGCAAAAAAAATTAACCGCTTAAGGATTTTTTTTAAGAGTTTTCATTTTTATATTAGAAATTCTTGGTTTTCAAATCAAATCCGTAAGATTCTGAATTAGTCTAGATTTAATGAAATAAAAACGTCTGTTTTATCATTTTTTTATTAATCCGTTTCAAGACTATTGCTTAAAAAAACGGACTTTTTTTATTTATTTTTTTCTAATCTAGACTAATTCCGGAAACTTGAAGAATAGAGAATTTCAAAAATAAAAAACAAAAATTCTTAAAAAAAAATTTTTGCCCAATTATTTCTTTTTTGTGCTTGTCCGCGTAGCAGATGATTCCCAATATACGTATGTCCATCCATCTGCCGAAGACCCTGCATAGACCACCGGGATAAAAGCGACCCTGGGTTAAGAATATTTTATGGACATTCCTTAAACGTGTTATTCTGTATGGTATACTGGATTATTTAATTCCACTCATCATAACAAAATAATAGTATTTGACATGTATTCTGACATAGGACCTATTTAATATGATCTCATTACCTATTTTTTATCTTGTTCTGTAGTGTGTAAAGTGTGTACACCTGTTATGGTAATATTTAATGGGACCAGCTGTGTAGCAATAGTAATAAGAACTGCAACAGTAGAAACCTAAATATGTCACACAATAAATTTCATTTCATTTCATTTCATTTCAAGAGCGCCATTCGTAAAAGACAACGAAATCTACAAATATTACAACATCTTGCATCCATGCTGCTGCGAACGCAACCCTTATCTCATAGTAACTTTTTCACATATTAAATAACTTATCATGCAATAGCAAAACGCGTCCGCTGGGCATAGTTAGTATAAGATCGGATTTAACACCATCAATAGCAACGCTCCACTTACACTTAACGCACAACATTAAAACACAAGTTAACTGTCAAATTGTTAAATCTTGTTCGTCATTACCTCTTTTTTGTTCTTACATACAATCACTTTTGGATATACTCGTATCTTTCGGCTACACTCGTATTTGTAAACCATCACCGTTTGGAAGAAATACAAATACAGGAAACTTTTCATAGAAGTTTTATAAGTCGTAGAGTTCCATTATCACTGACATCGGTGCACATGGAATTTACTTGTTACAGCTTGTTGCGTGGAAGTGAGATGTCGTTAGTTGTGAAATAGCGATTTAGGTATTTTTTATCGAAAGCCGCTTTTATCCCGATGTTTTGTTGAAAGTTGATAAAACTGAGATTAAGAGTCCGCAGTAAGATCCGTTCTCCATGCAAACGTAGTTACGCTCTCATTTTAAAAGGCCATGCTAGAATGACATGAAACTTTGTATACACAATGGGATCCGGCATATCTAGGTCGGAAATTAGTTTCTGTTGCTTGAAATTATAATGGAGAAAAAATACAGCGATTATGAAGGTATTCATAAATACAAGACGTAAGAAACTCAAAAACTAGCTGTTTTTTTCTTTTACAATTTCTAGCAACAGAACCTAATTTCCGACCTAGATATGGCGACTCCCATTGTGTATACAAAGTTTCATGTTATTTCAGAAAGGCGTTTTAAAATGAGGATGAAACTACGTTTGTATGGAGAATCGAGTTCAGCCGAGCGTACTGGGGACTCTTAAACGACTGTTATAATAAAGTGATCAAACCAAAAGAACCAGGAACCAATCCCACATAGAATTGTAACTTGTAATACAAGCGGGTACCTCTTTTAGCTCCGTTTATAAATGATGTAATGCAATTTGTTATAAAATGGGTGCCTAGAATATTTTTCTTCATTGTCTTGAATATTTCTATGAATATTATTAAAGTTCAAAAATCTGTTCAATTATTCATATATTTTAGGGCAATATTTATTACTGTAGATTTTCATTTACAGAATAATCATTAAAATATTATTTAGTTTGTGTCACCATACTTGTCATATTTAATTTCACCTAGAAAATGTTACGTATTTTTACATAATAAAAAAATGGTATGAAAAATTGAACAAAATTTTAAAATTAATGAAAACACATGAAACAATCAAGAGAAATTAAAAAATGTATTGCTTGTTATCATCAGAAATGTCTGGAAAAGTAAGATTACTTTTAACTGTAAATAGCATTACCTGAGAACCTGTTCTACATACGTAGATTAAGTTACGGATAGTTCAGTCAAAAAGCTACCGATAGCTTAGTCAAAAGAGCCAAGGGCCGATGGAAAATAAACGTCTGTTCGACTAGGGGCGTACTTTAAAAGCGTTACATAAAAAATCTTCACATAATCTTAAAACTTACATTACCAATAAAAGATTTATCCTATACTACAAATAAACTGAAGTCAGAGCGTAGCGAGTGTAGCTGATACTAGTCAATTCCACTCCACTCGCGCCGACACACACACACATACAAACATTAATAGACTTCTCCGAGATATGACTTAATTTATAGTGATAACAATGAGTAAAAAGAACAAATACAAGAAACAATTAAATATTGTAAAAAAACAACAACGTCACAGCATATTTACATTTTATACCGTATTCTATACGTGTGAGTCCCCTCACAAGGTACGCACGCGCACCTTTACAATAATTCTCTACATAGATTTAGTTGGCATGTCCCTTGCGGCAATATATAACTGATCAAGACCGCGCGCTAAGTGTATTCAATAAAAATCTACTATTTTATAATCAATCCGCCTCTTATGTACGGCAAAACCGGCAAAACTATCCCTTATAAAGTCATAACATAAAAGTAACACCGCTTTCATTGTAACGCAAAAAACGTAACCTTTACAATCCTATGTAAACACGTAACATAAGAGCAAATTAAAATGAGGAGTACTTTTATGTTACTTTTAAGTGACATTTTTGGCGGGCTTACCCTTATTAATCTTTATAAATATCAGAAGCTAATCATTTACAACTCACCGTCGAGCCATCAATAAAATTTCCATGATACTAATCAACATGGGTTTTTAAACCTATGCGAGTCATAAAATGACACTAACCGGAGAGCGGAGGAAAATATTCCTAAAGTCAAACAAACAATCGTACCACAGAATTTCAATAGATGGCGTTCACCGCCACAAACTTGTAAACTTACTATCTTCACATATTTTTATACGCATTCAATATAAATATCCAGCTTAACATGTCAGTACAAATAATATACACCTAATCTTGTGTATACCAACTTTCTACCATTGACTCTGATTACAAAATACTCGTAGCTAAAGAAAAATCGTTGTGAAAATAGCAGTCCCAAACGCCATCTAGCGAGACTACAGCACTATTATAAATTTGATTTTAGCTAGCCAGCATGACATTAGGAAGCAGGAGTATCCTCCGTCCTCTAGCCAGTAGGCTACTCCGCCCCCCTTACTATAACTAATGCTCGTGACTTATCCTATTATACCTAATCACATAGATTTAGAACATTTGTTGTGTGGTGATAGGGGCACGGGTGTTGCGCCTCAGTCCATGAAAGAAGAAGCTGGCTGCGGCCTTTAGGGGTGCGACGAGTGGGACGCGCGCTGGCGGGTCCCATTGTCAGACGTTGCCAGTCACGGGGAAGCGGGGCGGGGGCAGCGGGGGCGGCGGGCGCCCCGCGTCGCCCGCACCCGATGATTGCTCGGATACTGCACAGAGAACATGTACCGTCAAGGATTTTCATTTGCGACCCGCTTCAGGATGATTCCTACTAGACCGTTCCGCTACCGGGCCGGGCCGAGATCGGGCTGCTCCCGAGCCGCGGCCGTAGCTAGATCGCCCGTCAAACGTTTGTGTTGACTAAAGTTTCCGAGCGTCACCGGGCGCGGACACGGCCTGGCCGGGCAACGCCCGGCATCTTGCTCTCATAGAAAACGGGCCGTCACGGACACAGAACGGCCTCCTGTGAATCATCCTTTAAGGACACTCCTGTCATACTGTTATCTCGCGTGATCCTTTATGCTGAGCACCGCCTGAACCAACTGAAGGCGGATTTATATTTATGTAACGTCACGTTTCGTCTTTACATCTATTTCGTCATTAAAATCATCACCCTGTAAACGTCCCAGCGCTGGGCGCAGGTCTCCTCTCATCGATGACAGGGAGAGGGCAGTCGACCTCAATCCAGTGCGAGTTGTGGACTTCACATACACCTTCGAATTTCTTCGTGGATGCATGCAGGTTTATTCTAAATACTTCACCGAAAAGTTAACGGTATGCAACAATTTATCAAATATGAGATGAGTCTTCATTCGCTCTCCTTTTAAAATTGCAACCTTAGAGTACTCCATATTATCTATCAATTGTATAATGCTTGTTATCATCAAATAACAGACAAGGTTATGCACAATGCCGGATCTTCTTCTATAAGTGTAATTTCTATTTTACGACCGCGGCCATATAAATATAATTGTGTTTAATTGTCAAGCAAATTATTCCTTTTTGTCGATGTAAATAAGGACGAGATCTCACTGAGTTAGTAAGGATATAGTATAGGGCCTTATTAACCAAAAAGTATCCTTTTGCTCGAATTTGAGACAAAAAGTCGGTATATTCAAAGCCTGAAGACCATAGATTAGTTAAAAGATGAAAACATATGTGATCGTGCGCTAGTGCTTCGCGGCAGTCGAAGACGTGTAAAAATGTAGTATTATTGTATGAAATATGACAGCGAAATATGTGATTTTGCTCCACTGAAAAATACAAGGCTTATTAGTCGCACAATCCACGAAAATGCGCCCACGAATTTCACTTCTTCGTAGGTTGAGCGACTTCTATGATTTAAAGCAAGCACCATTAGAAGTTATAATTCCAACCGAAATGATAAAATTAAAAAAGTGGTCACCCTGGACGATCAATTTTTCAATTGGCGGGGAAAGAGTGAACTGATTTAAAGATTCGTCGCGAGAGTCAGGAAAGAGCGATGGACGGATTCCAGAGGTCGCAGGTTCAAATCCCGCCCCGGCCGATCAATTTTTCAATTTTATCATCTCGGTTGGAAATTATAATTCCGCTAAGCGGACAATTCCGCTTGTAAAAAAATATTTACCAATAGAAGTTGCCAATGATGTAAACAAAGAACACATGACACAAGGCAATTAGATTGAGTTTCTTCTCCTACTTGCGTGATTATAGAGTAAATGGTAAAATTATTCGTTTATGTTTGCTAACGATAAGTTTACACAAAAATCGCACCGCGCGCGTCTCAGCGAGCTTTGTCTCAATTGCTCTGTGTAAATTGGAAAGAGAATGGATTATTTCCCCGTCTCACATTACATCAAGTGTCTAGCACAACTTGCTGCCAAGTTTTTTTCCATTCCTGTATCACTCGCGCAGAGAGAGGAGGGTAGATTTGTCTCGTCTCGTGTCGCGTCGGAGCGGTAGTTGTGTTTTGACAAATTATGACAAAGGTATCGATAATTCCAAAAAACTGACTAATTACGATACTTTTATTAGAGTTTTAGTTAGTAACAGAAACAATAAACATTTTTGCTTTTATTGCGAGTAGTCGAATTTAAGCGGAATAAGCTAGATTTTAGGATTAAATTTGGCGAAGTGATGTTTGAATCGACATTTCTTAACGAAAAATACAATAGATACATGTAAAAATCTATTCTTTTAAGTCGCAATAGTCGTACTAGATAGTAACGAAGTATCAAGATACATGTAAGTTAAAACAGAAAAAAGACTTAAGTTTTTAATAAGGATCCTTAAGTCAGGTCGACCAGGAGATTATTTTGCTTACATATTTGGCATATTCTATGGAGTGCGCCGTGACGGATCCAGGGTTTGGGGGACGACTCACCGATGAGATTTATGTTTCTTTTTTATATAAAGACAGTGGTAATCAAGCTATCGGCCTGATGGTAAGCAAACACTAGCCTGGGACTCCAGAAGGATCCCAGGCGCGCTGCCGCTTTATTAGCTCAAGGATTCGTTATGATTCGTGGTTCAATGTAAGGTTTCCCCTTGTCCCCTGGATCCACTACTGAGCGGGAATTACTTACATGAATCGTGCTTCTCGTCAACAGGCGCAGGCGGCGGCGGTGGCAGCTGTTGCTCCAGCGCGTTGACGCAGTTCATCATGCTGCCGTACAAACGGCTGTCGCGGAAGCTGTCCCTGTCCGTGCCACAGATTATCACCCGACGGCCAAAGATATCACCATCGATAATTAAGGCCATATTATGAGGCATCGCTGTACCTTACAGTTAAATCAGCTTCTTAATAGCAGTAGATTTTTCATCGCTATCGCACTCAGTCTTTAACATTGCAGTATATTTGTCATTTCAGCTGGCCGTATATTTATCATTTCAGCTGGCATTATATTTATCATTTCAGTTGGCAGTATATTTGTCATTTCAGCTGGCAGTACATTTGTCATTTCAGCTGGCAAAGTATTTGTCGTCAAACCGAAGATTAATGAGTGATTCTAGTAATTCTGGGAACTGCTATTTTTTTAAGACTGATTATTATTATGCATTTTCAATGGCCATAACTAATAAAACATCGATATTCCATTAATTTAAGTGCGCTGAGTTTAAAGTAAATTCTACACGTTTCACAGCTAGAATGAGATTTCTTCTGGTTTTTATAATTGTAAATGATAAACTTATATTTTATGGTATCCGCTGTTTGTGAGTTCTTTGGTGCAGCGCGTGCCCATGGATATGGCAGATTAAATTTAAATAATACATTTGAAGTACGAATAAACCCGTTTGTAACAACTTATGTTTTGTAACGAATATTCTTAGCAAAATGAAAATACCCATTAGGGGGTATTATAACAAAACACCTACTTTAGGGAATGGATAATATTTATTTGTTCGCGTGTCACTCGTATGATACCTCCAGACAAACTTTCGTCCACATTTAACCCACCTAAAACATCATAATAGATATGGGATTACGGGATAAAAACTGTACTAATGAGGCTTTAATGCCTCAATTCCGTAACGCCAACCGTGTAAGAAACGCGATTGTCTTTCGCGCATGTAAAAATGACATGCAGTACCCCCAAGTCCATAAAAATCGGCCAAGTGCGAATCGGACCCGCGCACGAAGGGCTCCGTACCAGGAAAAAAAAACGCCAACCACTACTCTGTTGTATGGGAGCCCCCCTTAATTATTATTATTATTTACATTTTAGTATTTGTTGTTGTAGCCACAATAAAAATACATAATCTGTGCAAATTGACGACCTGTTTAGCCTAGTTGGTAGTGACTCTGCCTCCGAAGCTAGAGGTCCCGGGTTCGAATCCCGGCCAGGGCATTTATTTGTGCATTTTTCACGGATATTTGTTCTTGGGTCTTGGATGTTTTCTATGTATTTATCTATATAAGTATGTATATCGTCGTCCAGTACCCATAGTACAAGCTTTGCTTAGTTTGGGACTAGGTCGATTTGTGTAAGATTGTCCCCCAACATAAAAAAATATAAAAAAAAAAAAATCAACTGTCTCCCTATTACGGTTCTTGAGATCTAGCTCGGCGAGTGGTAGCTATGAAAAAGGGCTAACCTATCACGTTTTTTATTGGGGCCCCCCTTAATTATTATTATCCTGTCGTTTTTAGTATTTGTTGTTATAGCGGCAAAAGAAATACACAATCTGAAAAAAATTCAACTGTCTAGCTATTACGGTTC
Organism: Notocelia uddmanniana; assembly: GCA_905163555.1. Classification (NCBI taxonomy): domain Eukaryota; kingdom Metazoa; phylum Arthropoda; class Insecta; order Lepidoptera; family Tortricidae; genus Notocelia; species Notocelia uddmanniana. Next base: position 72,406,689 of record LR991052.1, read on the forward strand.
TTGAGACAGACGGACGGACGGACGGACAGCGAAGTCTTAGTAATAGGGTCCCGTTTTTACCCTTTGGGTACGGAACCCTAAAAAGACATGCAGTACTGGAGAAGTTTCGATAAGTATCCTGACTTTATGATGTTTTATTCATATTTCCTTTTAAGAAGTTTTAGATGAGGTATTATGAGTCCCCAGTACGCTCGGCTGAACTCGATTCTCCATACAAAAGTAGTTTCGTTCTCATTTTAAAACGCCTTGCTGAAATAACATGAAACTTTGTATACACAATGGGAGTCGCCATATCTAGGTCGGAAATTAGTTTCTGTTGCTAGAAATAGTAAAAGAAAAATACATCTAGTTTTTGAGTTTTTTACGTCTTGTATGAAAACCTTAATAATCGCTGTATTTTTTCTCCATTATAATTTCAAGCAATAGAAACTAATTTCCGTTCTAGGATATGCCGGATCCCACTGTGTATACAAAGTTTCATGTTATTCTAGCATGGCGTTTTAAAATGAGAGCGTAACTACGTTTGTATGGAGAACCGAAGTTACTGCGGACTGTTAACTTCTTTGTGTCGTGTATTGTTTTAGTAGGCTGAATAAAAAAACTCATCATCATCTTCATCAGCCTCACTGGTGGGTACAGGCCTCCTATGTAGCATAGATGAGAGGGATCAGATATTAGACCCCTCGCCCTCGCTGGCCAGTGCGGAGTCTACTTTACTTGCTACATATTTAAATTTCTACTCGTATTATGTTCCAATACTGATACTAATGTTTAACCCCGTTCCATTAACGCGAAGGGGTGGGCAAGCTCTTTCCATACAAACTTTGTGTAAGTTTTTCTTCGTTTGTGTTTGTACACCAGTTACTATTCTTGATGTTTATCTTTTTTAATTTTAATTACTTTTTGTATTTTTTTTTAAATAATGCAAAATTTCAACATGAAGTTCTGCGTATATACAATATGTACCAATAAAAAATAAAATTAAATGCTGAAGTGCCAAAACTAACGGAAAAAACTTGCACAACCTTTGTATGGAGAATGGCTTGCCCTACCCTGCGCCAGTGGCGGCTGCTGACTACGAGAACCGGTGGTGCGCTAATTTATGGATTTATGAAATACTATAATATATAACTCAAAAATTGCAATACAACTACATTTTCCTACTAACCATCAAACTTTATATGTATTAAGTACCTCGTTCGTCGATTTTGATTCCTGGAAAATGGTTTTAAATTAAGGCATGACCTAGGCGGCCCAGCCGATTTTATTTCTAATTTATCAATCACTAAAAGTTTTAATATTGTTTTTAATATTCTCGATATTCAAGTTTACACTTATTTTTTCCATTAAACACATAGTCACACTCACTTTACAAAACAAACAATAAACACGAATTACGAATAATGGCGCGATACGAGAAAAGTAAAGTGCAGGCCATGTTATTAACCAACTAAGCCAACTTGACAATTGAAGCGCAAGAAAAGGTTTATATTTTGAGCGTTAACTTCACTTGGTCGGGTAATATCGCCGCCGGTCCCTCGTGTGGGCTCCGTGCGCCGCACGAGATTTACCTTTTCCCTTCATTCAGTTTGTATGGAGTATCTTCCGTCTCACGCGCCCGGCGCTCTAACGCGATTCTCATAGAAATTGTACTGGCTAGTGCGTGCGCTCCACGAAGCGCACGGAGAGGTATTTTGAGACTGAGCGAAAAATAATTTTATAGACTACGACATAGCGTAGTGGTTTCTTTGCATTTTTTAAATGTAATTTATGTATGTATATTACAGATTATTGAGATTGTTTTATTGATGACGATGGTATTGATGGTATTAAATTTTTGGTAGTGCAACGCACGAGTGCACTCAAGGTAAAGGTAAGTTTAAATTTGAAATTAACTTAAGATTACATATATACATTGCTTTGGCTCGAACATCGAGACAAACCATTACGTGGTTTAACGATGTTTTGTAAACAATATTGTACTCAATTGTATATTTATTAAAAAAAAAGGTGCGGCCGCCACTGCCCCGCGGCTTAACATGGAGCTGCATGTTGATTGATTTAAACTTGCATAATTTTCCACATTACTATTAGCAAACGGTACATAATCGCCGACCTCAGAAAGGTGAATATAATAGTACATTACAACAGAAAAATAGGTTTTCTGCTGTAGCATTGTTATTTTGTAGTAGCTGACACTGTAATTTTATATTTAACTATAAAATGTATATTGTTATGAAAAAATGACACCTCGCCGAGTTTCTTACGCCGGTCCTTCTCGTGGCAGAGGTTTATTTTTCCGAACCGGTGGTAGTTTATTGACGTTCATAGGTGCATGTAATATGCCTAATTTAAAGAATAAACTATACTTTTACTTTTTTTTACTTTACCACAGAGGCCGGGACGAAAGGGGTTGCCGGCCAAAGCCATGTAGACTTCACAGCCCATTATAAGGAACATAACAACAATATTTCATTGCATGTTTGAGAAATAGTATTTTATGCAACTGTTATATTCTTTAAGAAGGGTCTTAGAGTTAGAAACGCACAGAGAGGGCGCGGCGCGGTGCGTGATCTTTCCGCAACTGTCGACTGTCGATTACTGCTTCATACTTGTATGTCACACATGCCGTCTCCGCGCCACCGCGCTTACGAATGCCGCGCGGATTTTCAGGTGCGACGTGCCCCAGACTGCGTTTGTTTGACCGCAAAACTGTCTCCACCCCGGAACGATGGTGCGCCGCGCTGTGTGTTTCAAGCTTAAAATGCGAGTGACGGCGGTATAAATACACCACAAGGGTTTTTAGACCAATTACCTATAGGGTGACGTCACCAGTGCTGGACACTTTAAGCTGACAAGCACCAGTAATGGACACTTCATTCCTAATGCAATGATCATATGGTTTTAAATTGATTGTTGAATAAAAAATGTGATGATTTTAGTGGTGGCACCAAAAGATGAACAATTGAGCGACTACCTCAAAAATAAGATTTTTTATCTGTAATGTGTAGCCTAGTTTGTGCAAATATATATTTAATATGATTTAGTATATTGACGAAATTGCTTTCGAATATTTTAAACTCCTCTTACAATTCAGTATTTTACAAAATCATGATTTTCTGCAGAAACATGCCAATATGCCCAGAAGATGAACACTGTGCCCCAATTCAGAACAACTTGACATCAAAAGTTGAAACACACGTTCACATTACATTATCTTAGTTCAAGTTTTGGACCTGGTAGCTTCACTTATTAGGATAGAAGCCAAAAGATGAACAAATAAATTTTATTGGTTCACGTTCTGGGCACAGGCCAAGCCAAAACACCGACAAGCAAGCCAAGGCAACGACTTGAAACAGATCAGTAGGTACAGATAAATTACTTTTTAAGTTCAACACTGACATATGCTCTTATCCCATTGGATACTTTAACACTAATGTAATACAGTTTCTATTACATCGACACTGTCTTAAACTCATATGTTTGTAATAGAAACTCTATTACATAAGCGTTAAAGTACACTATCCAATGGGATAAGAGCATATGTCAGTGTCAAAGTCAAAGTAATCGCACTGTACCACAGTGCAGTAAAGACACACGAGTAAAGAAACGGAACAGAGAACCGACTTCTAAAGTGACACTGTAATTTTATATTTAACTATACAATGTATATTGTTTTGAAAAAATGACACCTCGCCGAGTTTCTTACGCCGGTTCTTCTCGTGGCAGAGGTATATTTTTCCGAACCGGTGGTAGTTTATTGACGTTCATAGGTGCATGTAATATGCCTAATTTGAAGAATAAACTACTTTTACTTTTTTACTTTTTTTTTACTTTAAAGAACGTATAAATTTTATTCTTGTAGGGCTGTCACAGTGAGCATGAGATAATTATTAATTATTTTTATACTGTATTAAATTGGTCTACCTACTGCAAGTGTGCTTTGTTGCATTGTTGTACATTGTGTGTACCTAAGCGTATGTTTTTTTTCTTATGTAATATCTAAACGTCCTGTAATTGGCTCTGTATGACTATTTTAGCTGCAATATTGTAATTATAGCTGTTGGTTCTCCTTATATAAATAAATAAATAATAAAATATTTTCCATCCTGTGTTTTATTTACCTCATGTTCTATAAACAATTTTGAACCTTTTTTTTTCTTTTTTATTATTTCTTATCACGAGTTATTGCACACATAGTCAATTTGGTTTTTGTACTACAGTTTCTATTACTTTTCATTTATAATTTATATAAAGTACCAGTAAATATGAAGTTAAAAATTATTGCCACTTCTCTCATTTTGACCTTCACGGAGTCAATTTCAATGCCCTTGAACTATAAATGAGGTGTTCAAAATGGCGGCCACTCCTTCCAATTTAAACGTTGGATTCAAGTTTGAAGGCTTCTCGACCTCTCAGGTTTAAAATCTAAACGCAATGGGTTACCTAAGTTACTTATAAAATTGAATCTTAATTCGAATTTAGCTGGAAATAATATTTAACTTAATATGTTTAATTCAAAATTGCGTACGTTAACTATTAAATATTTTTCATTATTAACACTATGCGCCTACCCTTGAACACTGGCTGAGTTATGTAAACCGGTTTTCCCGCAAATACTGCGTGTGTTACAAGCCAGTGGTTACTCATACATTGTATTAGTACATTATTTTCAACGCGTTCTTAACAATCGTTTCTCTGTTCCATTTCTTTATTCATGTGGTAAAGTTATCGGTTTCATTGGTTAGAAGAGGAGGAGTTACAAATATTCACGCATTTTTATCTATTGATTAAAATAAACAATTCAGTGTATTTATCGCTTTTTGATATTTTTCGGTGGGGAGTTTTTCATTGATGTGTTTTAAAGTCTTTTTTATAAAGTATTTTTTTCATTTTTTGGTAAATAATCGCACGTGAAGCAAAGTATCATGTAACTCCTAACCGTTTGGACTTAACTTATATCATCAGCCAGCTGAATAACTTGAAAGAATACAAATGAAGGCCTAATAACGTGCATATGATACTAAAAGAGTCATCCGCTAAATCCCCACCGCTAAACAGTTTTACCTTCCATCATCAGGTCACCTACAAGTAAATTTTTAACAAAAAACACCGACTCCAAACTTTGCCAGACCCCTACCTCCTGCTATATAATTTGAGGAGTTCCTTCGATATAGCCTTACTTACCCCATCCTCCTGCTATATAATTTGAGGAGTTCCCTCGATTATTCCAAGATCCCGTCATCAGATCCAGACTTGGTGACAATGGGACCAACTAGAAAATACACCCTTTCAAACAAAAAAAGAATTTTTGAAATCGGTCCACTAGTCTCCTAATAAATAAAAAAATATTCCGTCGAATTGAGGACCTCCTCCTTTTTTTGAAGTCGGTTAAAAAGACTATAACTATTGGCCTATGGGCAAATACTTGAATAGCTTTAGAAAATATATGAAACACGTAATGCTTGCCTATAAAATAGGGTTGCCCTCGATTTCCCTGGGATCTCATAGTCAGATCCTGAATTGGCGAGAATGGAACCACTTCAGGAGTATAGCCTTCCGAATTTATAAATAATTTAAAAATCGGTCCGCTATAGTCAGAGAAATCGTTGAACATACAAAAAAATACATATAGCTGAACATAGAACCTCTTCTTTTTTTAAGTGGGTTAATAGTTCAAAAGTTACGTCCAACTTTAGGTTGAAAAATCAACGGCAAAGTAACGATTAATTTAAGATATAAAGATTTCATACAATTTATGTTTCCAATAATAATTTATAATCAGCATTTGGAAAACCATATCTTGCCCGAAAGTTGAACGCCGTTCAACTAAACACTTGCTCAAATACACAAAATTAGAACTTAAACACCAAAATATCTCTAACATCAACAATATATAGGGTGGTGGCACCAAAAGAAGAACACCCCCGAAAAGCAGAACATTTCATCGAAATAATGTTTTTAAATAATCTTGGTGTACTTTACTTGAACGGGTTATTTTTTGATAGCTATTGGCTATGTGCGAAGTAGGTGGTGGGGGTAAGCAAGGCGATCGTAGCGCACACCACGGCAGAAATGTGCACTTACCCGGGACTGTCTGTCAAATTTACTTTAACGTTTTCTATTGGTTTCTTAACGCTTTCCTACGATTCGTTTCGTTTGTATGTATTTATTCATTCTCTTATTTATTTCAGTAAAATTTCCAATACGGGGTCTTTCTCGTTTACTAAAGTAAATAAAATATTCATGTGTCATTATTTGACATCTCTGAGTTTTGACATTGTCTCGGGACCTTTGACGTTTGACGTTTCAGACGTGCACATAGCCAATACACTTACGCAGGTCTACATGTTTTCAATTTTGTATCTAATTTAGAACGGACCATACGTCAAAATGGTCCTATAACCAAAAAAGCTGCGAGTTAGGTCATTAAATAGGTCTTCAAATCTCCTATTAGTTCGTATTCACTGTAACTAAAATATGAATAAATGAATATCTCAGTTCTGCAATGGAATTCAACGTGGTGCCCATACAACGAAATTATAGTACATTACTACAGAGGCCGGGACAAAAGGGGTTGCCGGCCGAAGACATATAGACGGCTGAGCGAAGCGAGGCCGGATAGGTCTAAGGCCGGCAACCCCATATTTCCCGCCGAGGTATGTATAGTGCTTTTCTCAAACATGCAATGAAATAAACAACAAAAAAAACAAAGTTTTATTTTTAGTACGCATAGTGGCAGAATGTCATGATGCCTGTGCCACAAATTTAAGTGGAATGGAAATTAAAAAAGAGGACTTTGCAGGCCTAGGCCTGCAACATTTGTATGAAATTCCATTAACTACCTCTTGTCCTAGCCGCACCTGAAACGTCATACTTCGCAGCCTATTATAAGGAACATAACATCAATATTTCATTGCATGTTTGAGAAAAGTATATTTAAAGACCTATCTGACCTAACTCTCAGTTTTGTTGATTTTAGGACCAGGCTCCATACAAAGTTGCCCATGTTCTTTTGGAAGCGATAATCTCAAGTAGATCTTCATATAAATTGTGTCAGTAATCAGTACGTTTATTGTTTCCTAGGTTATACAGGTGATACATTATAATATTTGGTATGAAACCCTGTAGGGCACTGCAATACAACTTAAATGTAACTTAACTGCTACACATATTTTAAAACCATAACAAATATTTTAACATGTAGTATTGAAGCTACTATACTTAATGAATACTATTATACCTATATTACCTATCAAAAAACTCTTGCAATGTGTAAAAACAGTTATCTAACAAATATCTAGTCATTGTTCTTTTAAATAATGTATTTGTCTCTTCATCACTAATAGTCTTTGGCAGTTAATTACTCTTCTATGTCTTTTAATACATGGGCGGCGCTAATCGCTTACCATCAGGCGATTCGTCTGCTCGTTTGCCACCCATGTCATAAAAAAAAAGGTAGCTTTAACGCCGCTCTGGGAAAAATATACCCCAAGCGCCTTGCCACGATTTATTGATAACAATATTTAGATCAAATAATGATTTTTTTGGTTGTGTTCATCTTTTGGCGCCACTAACCTAGTATTTTTCATGCACCATGTACAACTTACTCAATTTCTTCAGGAGTGCAGTTTTCTTCTTTCTTTTAAAAAAAAACCAACGTACCCTATTTTCTACACGAACAAAAACAAAAAAAGAACCTTTTATAATACAGTAATGTTATAGTTTATCAGCGTGAATGTTGTCGTTTTCAATTGGAGTTTTGGCGGGACTTAAAAAATATGACACTTCTTGTTTACGGTAAGATTTGTTTTTAAATTACTGCACTTAGCATCCGATCTAAACTAAATCCGAATGCAAACCGAAATCGAGCTTTTTATTTTGATAAATATTACCATATATATGTAAAACTTGTTAACTAAAAGTACACAAAAAGATGATAAATGTGTTTATTTATACATTAGTAAATAATATTTTATAGAAATGGTTGATTTGAAAATGAAGTTTTTATAACTCCTGTCGTAACGCAAAATAGAGGTGTTATAACTCTAACATGTGTATATGTGTGTCTGTCTGTGACATCGTAGCTCTTAAAGCAGTGAACTGAATTCGATATTTTTCATTTGAAAGCATGTTTTCCCGCGATGGTTCTTAGACATGTTTTATCAAAATCGGTTCAGCCGTTTCTGAGATATTGAACTTTGAAGTGAAAATGTCGAGGGTTTTCAACTTTTTAAGTACCTACTACCTAGTCAGTTATGAATAATTTGTTTGTTGTTGGTACTATAGTAGTCTTCCTAAGTCCGCCTAAGAAGTCAATCCTGACACCTGTCATTTCCATACAGTTTATAACCTAAAAGTCACTTTGAGGTTATAAACTGTATGGAAATGACAGGTGTCAGGATTGACTTCTTAACCGCCGACCACTTGCAGTAATTGTTATGAAATAATTTTGACTTGATCTGATTTTGATTTTTTGGAATTAAGACCCCGACGCGGAACGCCAAAAGGTGTGTGTGTTATGCGTTTAACACGTATGTTAGATAAGATAAGATAATTTATTTGATAAATCACGAGTCACAAAGGATGTCGTCACGTCAAATTGTTTAAAGTTTAAAAGAGTTTTTACCGACTCAGTATCGGTGTCATTGGATATGAGTAAGGGATTATGTAATTTTGAAAAAAAGTTTAGAAGTAGAAAATTATAGTTATTAATATACTCGATTAAGTCCCGTTCACTAATTATAATGTAGGTTTCCTTTCCAAATATTTTTTTATAGATAGTATACAAATTGTTCTTTATTGATACAACCTCGTAAGTCCTTTGTTTTTTCAAATGTAGTAGTCGTAACTACCCAGTGTACTACCACAAGTACAAACTAAGTGTAGTGCTTCGGTCCCAGACGCGACTTTTTCGAATTTGTCGAAATTCTTGCCCTTTGTTTTATTCAGTATGTGTATGGTTTTTAGCGCATCCTTAATTTGTACTTGGTAAAGTACATTAGGCAGTTATTTATACTAGGCAGTTAAAATGTCAGGTCTGAAGTACTATCATTATTTTGTACTTGTACAAGTACGCGGGGACTTACGAGGTTAAAAAAAAAACGTTTTTTTTTTTAAGTTGTTACCAACGGTTGAACATCGTACATCAGTGCAGTGTAGTGTCAAGAATTAAAGATATATAGGCAAATTTAAAATGTATATACAGCTCACTCACCTCCCGTTTGAGTTTCTGAAGAGCGCCAAGATTTCTTCGAACGTCTTATTTTTCGTTTCAGGAACTTTTTTATACGTAAATATCCAAAAAATTGCAAGGAATACACTAAAAGGCAGGAATGTATAGTTTTCCAATAGCGCCTGAAATGAGAAAAAGAACATTAATCATTCTCATCCTATTATGCAATAGGTACCTAAAAAAATTATCAATTGACTTTTTTCCTTTAAAATGACTTGGCAAAACTAGTATTTAGAGATTTGGGCTAGCTGACCAGAAACAAAACATATAGGATTTTTATATTCGCTAGTTTACGAACAAACTGTACTTTGTAAATAAACGAACATTTTAACAGAAAAAAAACCGACTTCAACCGATTTATTCGTCTATTTGTCGCGCACATACTCAATGCAAATTTAAGATTAGTATGGTTTTCTCATGGATGTCATAGTCAGACCTGGAACAATATTAATATGGGACCACAAGGGAAGCACCAGCTTTCAAATAAAAAAAAGAATCATCAAAATCGGTTCACCCAGTCGAAAGTTTTAAGGTAACAAACATTTAAAAAAATTAGTCGACTTGAGAACCGCCTCCTTTTTTGAAGTCGGTGAAAAAGTAACTTAAAAGCTTAATAAAGATATTCCGTAACATGGCTTAGGTATAGTATTAAAAAAAACTATGGATGCGACATTGACAATTGACTGTTGTGGGGTCTACGTATCATATCAAATTATGTCACTGAGTTAATTTTTTTAAAAGATCTTCACCAACACCGCACTTGCTTGCGTGATTGAGATAGAATTATACGAACTTCTATCTTAGTCCCTCTGAATACCGTCACTGTCATAAAAGTAATAGATATAGTAGCTCTTTTAGAACGTAGCTTAATGTAAAAACCGGCCAAGAGCGTGTCGGGCCACGCTCAGTGTAGGGTTCCGTAGTTTTCCGTCCGTCACATTAAGTTGACATATTAAGTACAGAAACACAAAACCCTAAAAACGGGCCCACAGAGGACGGTGATAACTAAAGAAAGAGTTTGGATTATACGGTTAAATTACAAACTTAGTTCAGAAATTATTTTTGTAATTTTTTCAAAAACTATTCAACCTATCAAGTTCAAAATAATTTTCCTACAAAGTTTTTATAAAGTTCTACTTTTGAGATTTTTTTCATATTTTTAAAACTTATGGTTCAAAAGTTAGAGGGGGGGGACACATTTTTTTTTACTTCTGGAGCGATTATTTCCGAAAATATTAACATTATCAAAAAATGATTTTAGTAAACCCCTATTTATTTTTAAATACCTATCTAACAATATATCACACGTTAGGGTTAAAATGAAAAAAAAAATCACTCCCCACTTTACGTATAGGGGAGGTACCCTAATAAAATATTTTTTTCCACTTTTTATTTTACAACTTTGTCGGCGTAATTGATATACATATTAGTACCAAATTTCAGCTTTCTAGTGCAAACGGTCACTGAGATTATCCGCGGACGGACGGACGGACAGACGGACGGACAGACATGGCGAAACTATAAGGGTTCCTAGTTGACTACGGAACCCTAAAAAAGAGTGAGTTTCACTGCAGGTGGTACTCCAAACTTTTTGGGTACTATGAAATGCCTTAACAAAATTGCGGAGTCAGGAAAATGAAATGTTGTTAGTTGGACGACATCATTAGAAGATTTGTAAAATCTGCTGTTTTTCAAGCAATCAGCAGAGCGCTCTTGGCCATGCAGTGCACGTTATTGTAAATATGGTTTTCCATGAACCCCTGCCATTGAGCTGTAATGTCAGTATAATTGAAAAATGAGAGATATGGTAATAATTTGCACAGTTTTCCTGAGATCCCGCTCCGCTTGAGCGTGCAGCGCGTCCATGTAAAACATATGCAAACACAAGCTGCCGCCCTGCCGACGTACACGACGTCCAAGAAAAACCACCGAACTGGTAAGCATTCAGTCTAAAACAACTGTACACTATATGTCTAACGCTTAATTGAGTCTGTTCCTGAGGTATAGAAGCAGTACTGGAGGGGTGACTAGAATGCCGATCAACTGAAGTTTACGCGTCGTTTGACGTTTCGTAAACACACCCCTACCGTACCGCTCCCATACCTCAGGAACAGACTTACTTATGCGTTAGGCCTGTAATATATAATAACTACAAACCTTCATGCTAGGGAAACCGATGCCGACGACAAAGTTAGCCATCCAATTGACCAGCACAGCAATAGCCATAGCGCTCGGCCGCGGCCCCTGGGAGAAGAGTTCCGCCGTGATCAGCCACGGTATTGAGCCGGGCCCCACCGCGAAGAACACCACGAAACTCAGCGTCGACACCACCGACAGATAACTCATCCAGTCTATCATCTCCTGTACATAACCAAAGAACTCCTATCAGTGCGTAGAATCACATTCTTTCCCGCACCGATCGGTTGATCAATACACATCACGCACGGTGTATATGTGCATTATAATCCAGGTTGTTACGGAGGAGGGGAGGGAGGTCGCTTGCTCTTGGACGGAGCTTCAGGGACTTGTGAACTCTATGCATTGACAGAACTCTTCACAATATCAGGTTACATAGCTCCTTAACTTGCTTGGGGGTAGGCTTTGCTGGACCGATAAATATGGACAATTGTGAGCATTGCCTTGAATTAAAACATGATCTCTTCATGATCCTTTTTTCGTATGGACTATTCATACTATAAATAATGTGTCTGTGTTCCAAACCATTTTACAGGTACTTGAGCTCTTCAGTATTGTTGTTGCCATAAAAAAGTATATTTGCATTTTACTTAGTTTCTAACTGGGACAAACCATTTCTCGTTTCTTCGTGATTTTTTCTTACATGTTAAAATTTTTTCAGCAGTTTACGTGTCAAAGGAAGCACCATAAGTTACGTGTTTAAGCAATAATTCTTTCTAACATTTAGGACACACAATAGTTCAGTAAATCGTACCCTAAACGTTTTAGTATTTTCAGGCTTAACTACGAAAGAGTCGGAAAGTAACACATAAAAACTAAATAAGGATTGGATAAGGGATGGCACTGTAAAGTCCGGAAAAACTTATTCAATGACAAAACCTGACCAACTTAGGAGTTGACGGGGCCAATATTCTTGATCATTGAATAAGATCTGTCGGTATACTTTCAAATGGTAATCCTAACCACACCGAAGTAGCTGAAAATCAGATTAAAATAACCATTTGAGAATAAACGACAGTGAAGGACAGGGACACCATAACAACCCTGGTTATACAACAGTGAAGTATCGCCATCGCTTGCTATATGTGAAGGTGGTATCTGCTTGTAAGCAGTGTTAGTGTTTAAGTATATTTGCCGGCACCTATCTTGAATGCTGAACTGCAGATGGTGCACTGAGCACGTGGTCTACTGTTGTAGATATTACAAGTAAATTAGGACAAGATCGAAAGGATACTACTTCAAAGACAAAATGTATTTCATCAATTTGATGAAAGTTATGATTACCTTCGCACAGAGGCAGAAATAAGTAGTTATGTTTAACCTTAAATTGAGAGTGGCTCTAATTCTGTATCACTACTAAAACATACGTTTTACTGAGTACAATATATAGATAGATCGATGCATACTCGTAGATGCTGTATAATCTCATAAAAATTCTCAATTACGAAAAATTCATTGTTTTTAAAATATTGAATCAGATTTTAGTATAATTGAGTTACTTGTATAGTTGAAAAATACGTTATTAATTACCGCAGTTGCGGTATACACCTACCTTTTGCATTGATTGTTTTGTTTGAATTGGTGACATCTGTTATTTTGCTGTCAACCTATTACGATTTATAACCTTTTTTACCCACGACGGAACGGAGAAGGTATATGCGTTTAGGGTGAGAGGTTGTTTGTTTGTTTGTTTGCTTGTGTGTGCACCTCAATATCTCCAAAACGGCTAGACCGATTTGAATACGGTTTTCTGCAATGGGTTTGTGGTTCATTCGGGACGAACCCCCAATAAATGTTACAACCATAACTCGCCAGGGGGCGCTCCATTTTGCATTTTTTCTCTTGAAAGTTCGTTTGAACGCTTTTTCTCTGAATTGCTTGACCAGCATAGAAAATTTCGATAGCGCTTGGTAAGGAGTACATGTACTTGAAATCTTAGGATCATGATGGAGCAGAAAAACATAGTAGGGAATTGTAAAGGGGTTAGATATTTTTGTGTCTGTTTTTGGGCGCTATTGTTTATGTTTGCTTAGCAGCCGTTGTAAACGAATTTCTGAGGGTCTAATGCTGGAGTAAAACAACATCACACAGAACCCTTCGAAGGCATATAGCTACTTGATAGTGTTTGGGCTCTTTTGATCGTGTTTGCTGAGTAGCTTCTGTACATGATCTGCTGAGGGTCTGATGATGGATCAGAACAATATTGCAGGAAATCTTGTTCAGGATATTAGTTAGTGAACCGTGTTTCGAATCTTTTGATAGTATTTATTGAGAAGCCTCTTCACCTGAACTGCTGAAGGCCTGATGATAGAACAGAACAGCACCCTTGTAAGATTGCTACAATCTACTAGCTTCCGGGGTAAGGGCCTGGAGATCTGTATTACAGGTCTGTACCTAGTTCAGACTCCAGTCCCTCACAAAGGGTATGCAAAAATGTCTGGACTTTACATACATATGTACGGTAGCAAAAGTAAAAAATATGTATCCCTTTGTGAGGCTAAATAAAGAAATTTATATTAAGGAACTTTGTGAAAGCTCATTGATAGAATACTGTAATATGGCTCTTCTAAAGGTGTTTAGTCAGTAGCTCATCTACAAGGACTGCTAAAAACAGAATGTTTGCTTTTTATACCCACAACGCAAGAGCAGGTGTAAGCGATATGTCCCCCAAATAGGTCTGCCGATTTAAAAATACAGTTTAAGTATTATTATATGACGTAAATATGCTACGAGGCACTATAAAAACCATCGTGTTATGTTGAATAATATCAGGATCATAACGGCTTCACCAATTTAGATGTACGGCAGAGCGCAATTAATATGGTAGCTACCCACGACGGAACGAAGAGGGTATATGCGTTAAGAACAGAAAGGGTATAGGCGCAGATTCTCCGAATCGGCTAAACCGCTTGAGATACGGTTTTCTGCAATGGATTTGGGGTTAATTATTTTTACGAAAAAAAACGGCGTGATTTGAAATGACACCTTTTTTAATAGTTTAGAATGCGTAATATTGTGAACGAAATAAGGTTTACACCAAATAACGTCATCCACTTTCAATTTTCTAATCGATATTTCCACCGTAGTTGAAAACTTTAATGTCTGGTCCAATTAACAAAAAAAATCTTGGTCTTGTGAAAGAGGAAGGAGGATGTGAGTGTCTATACTGGGCTCGCATGTACTCGTAGTGTGCTTTCTGAAGGGAAGCTTCGGGCCTTCATTATTGCGCAGAACTCGGCCTCCGCCTTCGTGTGGGCTACACACCTTCGAGCCTTCGGTCCTCAGGTTCCCTTTAAAGACAGTTTAGGATAGAAAGTATCCATGTATAATGTAAATAAATAAACAAATGTGGGCACGCCCTTCGGGCCTTTGCTCCAATAGCTATGTCTCGCGTAGTAAGCGCGTACTGAAGGGATACTGGGACACTTTGGGCCTCGTGGTGCTCGCCCTTATACCTCGCGTGCCTCGCTGCTCACGCGTGGGCTCGCCCTTCCAACCTTCAGTTCGCAAGCTGGCGTAGAGAGCGCTCTGGTGAGACACATCGGGCCTTCAGACCTACGAAGAGTTAGCCCTTCAGTCCAACTAGCTTTGACGCTCCCCTTTGAGTACTCAGAGATAGTGAGAGTCTACGTAGGCTCGCGCAGAGAGCGTGAACCGTCACGTTCGGACTTTTACTGACCTCTGCCTTTGGTCGGAACTCTACCGTTGGTTTCGCGTGCCTCGCCATTTACCTTTAAGCTTTCGGAACTCAAATTCGATTGTAAGACACTCGTGATAGATATTAGTGTCCGTATAGGCTCGCCCTTTGGGCCTTCGGGCCTCGGGCTCGCGTAGTGCACTCTCTCAAAGGACGCTTCGAGGCACTTCGGCCCCAGGTTCTTGTGAGTCACTCGAGGGTAGGAAGATTTCACGTAGGCTCGCCCTTCGGGCCTCCGGCCCTCGGGCTCACGTAATGAAGAGTGCTCTCCGGTGGAACATTTCTGACTGTTGGCCCTACGCTGAGCTCGATTACTATGCCTCTTTCCCCGGAATATATAGCGTTGAGCGTGAGAAACAACTATAGTTTTTTATACCACATCGGTGGTATACAGGTGTATCTACGGTCCGCTTGATGGTAAGCGGATACCGCAGGCTATGGACGCTTGCAATTCCAGGGATAACAATGCGCGTTGCCGACTCTTTAAAATGTATGTACACTTCTTTATTGAAAATTCCCCTACTGTCCGTACCCCTCGCCTGCCTTGGGAAAACCTCGGCAGGGAATTCGTTCCACAACTGGAGCGTGTTAGGGAGGAATGTATATAAATTACTCTTTAAAAAGAATAATATAAAATGAAATAAATAAAAAACCAGGACGTTCCTAATTGTAAAATAATAAAATAAAAATATAAAAGCCCCCCGACCATATACGAAGTAAGTACATAAAAGATAAAAGTAAATTTCAAAAACGGTTGTATGATTCAGAGGTATAGTTAGAAATCCAGAAAAATCCGTCGAGGGCTGCCATTGCCATGTCTGTTTTTAATTTCGCAAAAAAAATATAGTAAACTCGAGATACATAATCATCATCCAATCTAATCCAGAGGTCTTACTTTAACCAAATGTCCGTTGGTCTTTAGTTAGGATACGGGTACGCGATCCCGCTTTCCTCGAGCTACTAGCCCCACAATCCCTTCCATCCGTGATGCTAGTATCCTTTTTCCCTTATCCTCTCCTCTTTCCCATTTTCCTTTCTTATGTTTCCTGATAGCGCGGTAGCCTCCCGTGTAGTTATTTATACGCAACAATATCAGCGGGGCATTGTGGAACGCCGAGGTGATAGGTTGAGGTATCGTTACTATCACCAGACACTGCACCCGAATTCTCTTCTGGTCGTAGCGGTTCTCCGTTCCATCGGAATAAAGAGAACTAGGACGAGAGAGTGCACTTGCGTCTGCGCGTGCGCTTGCGCACTTTAATATATCCTGCGTACCTGACTGCTTCCGAATTAAAGGACACCGATTTGGTGTTAAGTCCAGTGGCGATGGGCTGAGGTAGAGAGGTCTGGTTTGATGCGAGCCGGGCCTTGTCTGATGTCTGCACACTGGCGGCTCTGGGGGCGCAGTATGTGCCGTGGTCGCTTTCGCTCTGCATTGGGGTGACAGATAGGATTCGGCAGCACCCAGAGTGACAAAGCAGCCCTTTTTAGGGAGGCACTGCTTTCCTCGCTCAGCCGGGGAGGGGGCTAGAAAAGGTGCCCTAAAAAAAGCTCACCCCATATCAAGTGGATGGTAGTAACTGCGGCTACCACCGCATCTTTTTAACTCGTGGTCGACGCAACAAAAGAAATGATATAGTCAAAAGAAATAAGATGACTTTCGGCGCGTGGAACGTACGAACGCTCCTTGATCGCAATGAAAATGCCTGTCCTGAGAGGAAAACCGCCATTGTAGCTCGTGAACTCCGCCGATATAATGTGGATGTGGCTGCTATAAGTGAAACACATCTCGCTGACGAAGGAGAACTGGTGGAAAATGGGGGAGGATATACCTTTTTTTTGGAAAGGTACTAATTCTTCCGAACCTAGGAGGTCAGGTGTCGGATTCGCGGTCAAGAATGGCCTTGTGAAGCAATTGCAGGAGTGTCCCGCCCATATTTCAGACCGCCTTACCACTTTGCGCCTTCACCTAGACAATGATAACTACCTAAATGTCATCAGTGTCTATGCTCCGACGCTAGACAAGTCTGATGACATTAAGGACAAATTTTACGAGGAATTAACAAAATGCCTCGATGGCATACAACCCAGAGAGCAGTTCCTTTTACTGGGGGATTGACGCCAGAGTTGGACGAGATTTTGATGCTTGGCCTAAAGTAATCGGTAGACACGGTGTCGGCAATATGAACAGCAATGGTCAGCTGCTGCTTAGTTTATGTGCGCATTTCAATCTCGTGATTACTAACACAATGTTCAGACTACCTGCCAAGCACAAGACAACGTGGATGCACCCCAGATCCAAGCACTGGCATCTTATTGACTATGCCATCGTGAGGCAGAGAGACGTTTCGCAGGTCCAAGTCACCCGTGTTATGCGTGGTGCGCACTATTGGACAGATCACCGGCTTGTTGTAACCAAAATGCGACTCTGCCTTCACCACCCTCGTAGATCTGGGAGAATCAAGCCAGCATGTATTAACGTGGAAAGGCTGAAAGATTTAGAGGTGAGAAAGATGTACGCCGAAGCTTTGACTGGGCTATCATTGAACGAAGAGAGCCGTTATATCGACGCTCTCTGGAAGTCTCTGTCATCTCACATCCTAGACACTGCTAAAACTACCCTTGGTCTAGCCGTCCGTAAAAACGAGGACTGGTTTGATGAGAATGACAGCATTCTGATAGAAGCATTGCACAAACACCGACGGCTCTTACGAGGGCATAGAGGAAAACAGCAAGGTGGTCGTATTGCAGAGATTAGGAATAGCAATGTAGAGCTCAGAAGAATATCCAGGGACACTAAAAATAGGTGGTGGCAAGAGAAGGCTCGTCATATGCAGTGGCTTGCAGACACAAACCAGCTAGGGGAGTTTTATGGTGAAGTGAGGAAACTACTTGGGACAACCTGCAGTGCAAAGGTACCACTCAAGTCAGTGAATACCGAGTGCCTTTTAAAAAGCAGGGAAGATGTCCTAAAGAGGTGGGCAGATCACTTTAACTCCCTGCTCAACGTTGATCGGACAGCGGATCTACCACATATAAGCTCAATGCCTCAGCTTCCAAAAGTTACAGAGCTGGACAAGCCTCTGTCTCGTGATGAAGTTGTGTCGGGGGATTTTATATTTTTATTTTATTATTTTACAATTAGAAACGTCGTGGTTTTTTCAAATTTTTTAATTTTATTTTATTCATATTATATAGCTAAAATTATACTGGTATGATGGCGCTATAACCAATCTTAAGCATTTTGAAAATCACTACAGCTTAATGCTTTACCACAGAATGTATAGCCCCTAAGACCTAGATTGATCAAACTCTATTTCAATTTGAATTTTTATATGTACTCAGGGACTCACAAGGGTAGTATTTTCGTTCCGATCTTGTCCTCAAACAGACCTAACGTGCTTAGAGTCAGCATTCATGATCAGTCAAGTTAACGCGTGCTGAGCGTCCAATTTAATTTCCAAATCATCGTGGCGTGTGGTGCAGTGTGTGATGTAATTGATCAATTTTCCTTTCCTACCGAGACACCTGCATCGGTGCTAGGAAAGTCACAGTTTCGGGGGGAGGGGGCGGCGAAGCGAAGCAAATAAGGGTGAGAAAAGTTATGCGTGCATGCGGTGATCGATCGAAAACGTGTTATGGTTAAATATGTTCATTCGCGAAGTCTCTTTGAAGTACTTATCAGTGACCTATCGTTTAACTCAGAAAGTGCTGACAATGATATTTCTTGCACCGCGAGCCGGGCATTAACCGACTGAGTTACAAGGTAAGTCTATAATTTGACAAATAGACATATTGATGAACATATCTATACATGTATCTCTCAAGTCTATATTTGTGGCAGCGCCTTGTGTAGCATCAACAAATTCGCAGGGCTTTCAAAATATTTAATGAACATGTTGCAATAGGATTGTTGTACTTGTGTATAAATACAGAATAATAGAATTAAATAAATCATTATTTAAACGATGACAACTCTATACTTGTGCCATTGGATACACAAACACGCTTTCGATTCGTTTTTCCTGAGTTCCTTATGAACTATCCAACAAGCTCTCATTTCTTAACCTGCTTTCTCATGCTCGTTCATGATATCTATAATGATCTCCATATAATTAGCATCTCTTGGGTGTTCTTTTCAACGTCTTTAATGTCAATCAGAACATAAATGCAAGTAATTAAACAATTAGCGCTACGACAGTGAGATGTTGTTGGTCTTCGGGTATTAAGTACTAATAGCTTGTTGGATCTCCAGGGTCAAAAAGTCGAAAGATTACATTGCCTTAAACCAACAGTAAGAACTGTCGACAATTTGACATGACTTTGATGAAGGAAGATATTGAAGCGATGAAGAAGCGTGCGCAGGCTTAAAGTTACTGAAGCATTCACAATAAGTCAAATAGCGTTCTTTAAAGCTTTCTTTTAACGCTATAGAAATTGTAAATGCTCAAATCCAGTGCTTTAAATTGAGGCAGTCAGTATTTAATGAGTCCTTTTCATTTCGATTTACATAAAATCTCAGAGACTGACTGTTCTGATGTTTGTGTCTACTGACTAAACTAATGACTTGATGATTTTCAAAGCACTGGTATTAGCTTACTCATAGTTTACTTAAACTAACTTAAAGTAGATTTAAATTTAAGCGAGTTTCATAATTATGAGTAGGCAAGTTCTCAAAAGATATTTCGATATGACTGCGGCGAAGAATTTATTGCGTTATTTAATTATGTAGTAATAAATAGGTATCTAAAAATAGAATACGAAGTAAAATATAAATTGAATAATATTAATAATACAATGATTAATTGAAATAAAAAAAGTTTAACTGTATTTCAATTGTGTTGTCATAACTGCATTGAGGAAATGCTGGCAGTGTTAATTGTTTTATAATTAAACTAAAAGTAAGATAGTAATAGAGGCTCCGGCTTTCAAAAATCCGGTATATTTAAAAATTTAAACTACCGTCAGTTCGTCAGTTCAATTTACCTTCTTATTATTTCCAAACTAAAAGCAAGTGTACAAGTCACATTACTAGCTTCTGTGCGTTCACAAGTAAACGTTGCACAACAATAGAATACAAGACGCGCCGTAGACCAGGTTTATTCCTAATAGGATTTAAGTCCGCACTTTAGTAAATTGGCCATTTAGAATCGGGATTCTAACAAGGTAACCTAGTTAAAATTGCTGAAACTTTCCCCATTCCGTTTACTACTCCAGAGATCCGGGAGTGGTCTTCGCCTTATTAAACTTTCCTTTGCGCTGCACCCAGTTACCGCGTAATAACTTTAAATAGTAGTAAAAAGAACTAGTCATTATGATTCGCTAGTTCTATTTTTTACTAGTTCGCGCTAGTCCCTGATTACATAATCGAAGATGATTTAAAAGCGGAGTTCCTCAGGGTGCGATCGTGTGTCCATTTTTTCTAATGACACATTATATTAAAAACGGAGACTTAATTATTAATTTCCAACGTTAACAACTGACTAAAATGTATTTGTTTCGGCTGTGAGAAACAACAACAGCACGGTGTTACACCATCAAGATATATATTTTCACCATCATGTGGAAACCTTAATACTATAAGACACACCTTTATGAGAAATGAAATTGTAATGAAGATTGAGAAGATGAACATGCCGCCGAGGCCGTAAAGATGGAGAGTCCTGAAACCAAAATGTCTATAATGAAAAAAAGTAACCACATAATAGTTCACACAGTCCAGGTCAACAAGAATGAGCCAAAAAATTCAATTAAATAATTACTCCATAACCATGCACTTTTGCGGTTATGCGTTATTTTATTTTAGTATCTGAGTGGATATTAAAAGAGAGCAGTACGCTCGGTTCTCCATACAAACGTATTTATAAAATTACTATGACATTAAATCAGACTTGACTTTGAAAAATAATATTATTGTTAATTACTAATGAATTGCATGTTGTGATATTATTTACGCTCTCATTTTAAAACGCCATCCTAGAATAACATGAAACTTTGTATACACAATGGGATCCGGCATATCTAGGTCGGAAATTAGTTTCTGTTGCTTAAAATTATAATGGAGAAAAAATACATTGATTATTAAGGTTTTCATACAAGCCGTAAAAAACTCAAAAAACCGCTGTATGTTTTTCTTTTACAATTTATAGCAACAGAAACTAATTTTCGACCTGGATATGTCGGATCCCATTGTGTATACAAAGTTTCATGTTATTCTAGGATGGCGTTTTAAAATGAGAGTTTGTATGGAGAACCGAGCGTACTGCGCCCTCTTAACAAAATCGCTACAACAATTAAGAACCAATTTCGTAGTTTTTAGTGAATCTCAAATAGAGAACAGTTACTTTCTTTAAAATGTTAGTTGATAAAGAAACTATTTGAGCTCATTTATTATCCTTTAAATGCATATAGTAACGAAATTAATACCACTGAAGTGACACAACTAGTAAGCAATCAAATTAATGTTCATTGTACACTTCGTGGACCCGGGTATGTCCTAAAACTAAGACCAAGACCACCGGGGGATGGGCAGCGGCGTCCCTGGAGTGCGGTGGAGATACTGCGATCGCCAACCCGTATGCCAAGCGTGGCGATTATGGCATTTACCATGCATGGTACCAAAATAGGTCCAACGGAGTAGTTACTTTCTTCGAAATGTTAGTCGATCAAGAAAACATTCTTAGCTTATTTTTTATCCTTTAGATGCGTATAGTATGACAGCATTATGTATCTAAGGGCTAATTACAGTGAAGGAAAACATCGTGAAGAAACCGGTCTAGTACAGTCAGCCTCATAAGTAGCTGGACTCTTTGGTACTTTGTCGCCTTCACCCGTTAGACATTTAGTATGACAATTTAAACATGACGTTATAGCGACAAGGTACAAAGGCGTCCAGACCCTTGTGAGGTCGACCGTACCAACAAGGTTTAGTTTTCCCTCAGGGTCGGCAGGTCAGATGGCAGTCGCTTCCGTAAAAGTACTTACAACAATTTGTGGGATTAGGTGAATTGGCAACCAGAGTTGCCTACATTGCACACCCCCAAATGGATTGTGGCAACTGGGGTTGCCAAGCAATTACAAGCGTCCATGGACTGCTGTAACCGCTTACCTTCAGAGGGGCCGTACGCTTGTTTGCCACCGAACTGGTGTTTTAAAAAATGAGTTTTTTTAATTAAACTATTTTTGTCATTTTTTTAAATCCGAAAGCAAGTAAGTAGTAAGAATTCAAACGGAAAACCCTAGGACGATGATGATAAAAAAATGTTTTCACTAAAAAAATAGATATTTCTTGATATTTAGAATTTCTTTTTCTTGCTCACAATCATGAGAATTTGATCCTGGTAAAGAAAAAACTAGACTCCATGTTTTTATTCCACTGTGTCACCATCATCATCACCATCATTTTCAGCCCGCAATGTTCCACTGCTGAGCATAGGCAGAGCTCATTGAATACGCTAATCGTCCCGGTCTTAACGACTTTGACGACCTGTTTAGCCTAGTTGGTAATGACACTGCCTCCGAAGCTAGAGGTCCTGGGTTCGAATCCCGGCCAGGGCGTTATTTGTGCATTTAGCACGGATTTTGTTCTTGGGTCTTGGATGTTCTCTATGTATTTAAGTATGTATATTTATCTATATAAGTATGTATATCGTCGTCTAGTACCCATAGTACAAGCTTTGCTTAGTTTGGGACTACGTCGATTTGTGTAAGATTGTCCCCCAATATTTATATATAACCTTACCGAGAAGTGGCCGGCCACCACCATCACCGTATCAGCCGAAGGACGTCCACAGCTGGACATAGGCGTCCCCAAATTTCACGGGGGGTAAATGCCATAATCGCCACGCTGGGAATGGTTTTTTTTGGGAGTGGCCAGAGATCTTTCTACCTATAATGTCGTCTGCTCATTGAACTGAACCGTAACAAAGCGGGAACTTAATTAAAATATGGAAAGATGAGGACTTCTTCCACAATGACCGGTCCTGTGCCACCCTCATCCAGCGGACACCCGTGACTCTTACCAGGTCAGTCCACATTTCATCAATACACATGAATATGAAAAACATATTGAGAGGAAAAGAAGTTTTTACCTGCGTCCAGTACGATCCATGAGTGGCAGTGATACGAGAGTCATGCCCACCATGATGGCTCCTATCCCCATCGTGGCGAACTTGGCTGCCTCCTCCGTCAGCCCGGAGGATGTGAACAGGGAAGTCGAGTAGTAAAACACCTGGACAACAATATAGATAGATATCAGATGAGGTAGAGCATAGCGAAACGTCATCACGCTCAAATTACCTCGCCCAAGTACCTCCGCCTTACAGAAGACCGCAGTCATAGGAGCATCACTACTTGCCCGTTATGTAGGTACGTGGTGTACTGTTCCTGGTGAGTAAGGTCGCCAGAGCTTCCGAGGATGCGCTGTGTTGGGGGTGAGGGACCTGCATGTCTCTAGTTTGACAGCTGGAGACATCTGCGGGTCCCTCACTATCAACACAGCGCATCCCCAAGCAATAAAGGGTCAGCAACGCACTTGTGATTCCTCTGGGGTTGCAAGTGTCCATTAGGCTACGGTGTCTGCTTACCATCAGGCAGGCTGTAAGCCCGTTTGCCACCGTCGTAGTTTAAAAAAATAAATAAAGAAATAGTTATCAGTCATCATTAAAAATATTGGTAATTTTAAGACAGCTTGACTTTGCATCTGATTGAAATAAAAATACAGTTAGTAATGGGGTATTGCATTGTAAGTAACCGGGACGTAAACATATTCAGATTCATGTCTTTCCTGTAGATATATCTGAAGTTAAAGGCCTAGTTTTTAGCTGGACCCATAATCATTTACTTTTTTTCCACAATCAAGTACTCGTTAAGACGGTTCGATTGAGCCCTAACACGATTTACACGATGGGCTTATCTTGTATAGTTTAGGAGCTTGTAGCTTAATGGTACCATAATATGGTACTGTCATCGAACTTACATAAGTATATTTATCATTTTTCATCACAATTGGTTGAAGATATCTGTTTCAAAATTTAGTTGCAAGATTCCACCCGAACAAATACAGTTACATACATATATTGCAAGTTAAATAAAAGCTTGTAAAACATAGCTAACATGTGCCGTGACCTATTGAGCACGAAGTGATGAATTTTGTTTTATCAGCTGTATTATATGACACAACTAACGGTTCTACATGTAACGGAGATTGATGCCAATTAATAAGTTGTATTATGTCCTACAGGAACACGTAACGACATTTGTGAGAGCGTAATTAAAAGAGAGAAGTTACTGGAAAATTAGTTTCCGTGAGTGAGAGCTAGGAAAGCTCTGTTGGTATAGTTGGAATGCAAAAAATCCGTGGCAACATTTATTTACTTTTGGTAAAATTTTACTTACCGCATTGATACCGCTCAGTTGCTGCGACAACTGCATGACTACGCCAATCAGCAGCGGCGCACGGAGGGTGGGAGAACAGAGCAGCTCCCTCATTGAAATGGAGGCCTCCGCCTGCTGCGCCCGCTCCTCTGCCCTCATCTCCTCTATATCTTCCTCCACCTGATGACATAGGAAGATCATGTCCAACGACAAAACGCCTACAGAGGAAGGATATAGCAGAACGCTTATATTTAGTTTTGCCGTCCTCAAAATGACAGCCCGTGGCCCTTCCGCCGTAGCGGTGACGCGACCCGTCACAGCTCCCAAAGCGCCACTCAGCAACAAGTACTGAGAAGAAGCTCGACAATTTATTCTATTTAAAACAGTTTGTGACTGTTGAAGTATCTCCGCCATACAGAAGACCGCAGCCATATTAAAACCACTGTTTGCTGGTTTAATAACACCACGCTTGCATCTCCAGCACTGCTTGGATGGTCATGTTTATATGGAAGATATAAAATTCATCACTATCGAACTTATTCATTTGCTAGTAAGAAAAAAATACCTACGACATAAAGCGGCCGTCTAAGAGAAGTTGCAAGTAAGAGACTAAGGCAAATCGCTGGTCAGTCTATCATAAAAAAGGTCAAATGTACAGGACACCATAATTACGAGATAGCTTATTCTTCTTTTGCTTTGATAAAACCTGCGAATCAGATAACACATTCATCCAAATACTGGGTTATGTTGTTGCTTCTATCCACTAAAATCTCCACGGTGGCTGCTATATGCGCTCTCAAGCGGAGGACTTCAGGAACTCATAACGCAATGGAAGCCTTTCGCTTCTTAACCTCATCCCGGGGCGATATGATCTTCCTCGCCTTCCCTGGGCGTATTAGGCGAGTGCCGCGGTCCCCGTTACATACCCCGATGAGTCACCTTTTACGAAAGAGCCCCATCATCATCTTCCTTGGCTATTTCAGCCACGGCGACAGGAGACTGCTAGTGAGAACGCCGTTATCAAGCTCTCAGGTGATTGCCATAGCCTTTTATTAGCAGAGAATGTTTGAGAACACTCCCTAAAGGTCGGTACCCCAGAGAGCCTACCTGATTGCTCGCCCGTAATCGACGCAGCGCTCGCCGGGCCTCTTCTTCCCACTGTCGAGTAATTAGCAGGTATCTCGGGGACTCAGGACAGGCAGGCAGCAGCAGCAGTTGTAGGATTGCGGGGCAGATTGCCAGACCTGAAGAACAGACGGTTAATACGTTACCATTTCTGTACTATTTATTTGTTTTTACACAAATCGAACAAGTCCCATAGTAAGCTCAATAAGGCTTGTGTTATGGGTACTAGACGACGATATATTTTATAGATATATATGTATATACTTAAATACATAGAAAACACCCAAGCCTCAGAAACAAAAAATGTTTCTGCTCACCACAGAAACAAATGCCCTTACCGGGGTTCGAACCCTCTAGCTTCAGAGGCAGTATCACTACCAACTGGGCTAAACAGGCCGATAGAATAAGATTACGTAAAAAGTAAAATACAAAAATAAAATTAAAGGCTGAGTGCCCTACTTTTACCTACCAGTACCTTAATCTGGTTGTCAAATAAAATGGGCATTAAAACTATGGTTTAATGTTTCACATTTTGTAGAACCATGGTGTTGTACTTATTATAACCATAAACTAGTCCGTTCACCCACTTGGATCGTATAAAAACTTCTAACACTTCAAACTACCTACCTATACAACAGATGAAAATCGACATGTAAAACTAAAAAATCGATAACGTCCTGCAATAAATCCGACAGGCTTTTAATGGAGGCACTGTTGAGAACAAAGATAAAACTGCTGTCCACCGACATCTCCGTTAAAATATCACTACAAATTTAACTTGACCGGTGACTTTCTAGTTGCACAAGCATCGTCGATGTTGAATTCACTGGACTCCGTGGTGAGGCAATAGTTTTCCGACCGCAAATTTAATGTGGTAACGGTACAGACTGCGCTAGAATAGGCCATTCGATTAAATAACAAGTTGTCATCGGTGTGGGATCGTGTTCGAGGTCTGGAGTTTAAATGGGATGCCTCGACTCTGTAAACCAGATACAGCATTCTTTGGGAATGCCTTTTTTTGTTCAAACGATAAATAGTTACCTACTTTCTATCGAGAAAATTTTAAGCATCCATGTTTCGGACCTAATCAAAGAAACAATCATTAGATAAGAATCATACAGAGTGGGTCCTGTAGCAGGAGTAATTATATAAAAGTTATATAAAATTCGGAGAAATTTTGATCTAAAGTTATGACCTCCGAGTAATGGATCTTGATACCACGACATTTTCTGAGGTAGTATCAAGTTATGATATGACTCATAACTTGATACTACTACTCAAAACTTCGTTTTAGATTTTTTTGTTTCATAGGGTATTTTTAATTTAATGTATTTCAAAATCAATAGTTATATATATTATACGTAATATCACCCAAGAATACTAAAAAACTACACTTACGCTATCTTTCATTTCATTTCATTTATTGCATGTTCATGAACATAATAATTACACAATAAGATGTTACAGTAGGGTTAGTCGATTCATGACACCTTGTTAGGGCACAAACTTGCTACATCTAACTTAACATCTATTTTTTATTAAAACAACCTTGAGGAAAAAAGGAAAAGCTTTTTTTATTTCAACTGGGACCGCTTGGAAATACTTGCTGGCTTGCTCAATAGTGGACGATTATTTTTTTTGCTCCTGTTACAGGGCCACCCTGTATAATATCAGAATATGAACCCTTATTTTTTCCTCGTCTCGTCAGAACGACATTTCAAAGAACGTGATATATTTGATTGCACGCCCTTAATATATTGGTACGTGACACGAGGCTCCGTTGAAGAGGTTTCAGTTATCAAAGACGTGGCTATTCCTGTGTATTCTAACTAGGAAGGAATATGTAATGTTAACTTTTTATTTCAAGTAGGCCTTATAAAACAGCACTTTTGAAAAGTCAATACACACTAAAACAATTGAAAAAAACGATACACACATACAACAACAAAAAAAAACTAATCATTACACAAAACAAATAATACATGTCTATGTCATGAAAAATACCCATAATTAATAAATAATAACAACACAAATGAAAGCAATAAAAACAATATCTCGGTCTATCTCGGATATGTCCAATACTCACCAAGGAGTATAGGCCAGCCATCGTCCGTGCCAAGGATCTGCTCGATGCCGAGCACCTGTGACAGCAGCAGTCCGACCGTGACCGCCAGCTGGTTGACAGTGCCCAGCCCGCCGCGCAGGTTAAGAGGAGCGATCTCCGATATGTACATTGGCACAAGGGAAGTGTTCAGTCCTGTGCAGAAGATAAGTGAACATATAATATGAGACTGTCGAAAAAATTGGCCAATGCCACATTCACGACTGAGAAAAATCTAGCTACAAGTCATATTTTAGTTCTCCTAGTCGTGGTTAACTTCCAGTAGTGGTAGTTTGCATATCTACACTAATATTATAAAGCTGAAGAGTTTGTTTGTTTGAACGCGCTAATCTCAGGAACTACTGATTCGAAAAATTATTTTTGTGTTGGATAGTCCATTTATCGAGGAAGGCTTTAGGTTATATGATATCACGCTGCGACCAATAGGAGCGAAGACGCGGACGAAGTCGCGGGCAATAGCTAGTACATAATATTCCTAAATTGAAGAATAAATAACTTTGACTTTAGTTTATTTGTAACATTGGCAAATTATTTTAGGAGCAACGAAAATGGGTGGAATAGTTATAGGATAACAAAACAAAGCGTACGTTATCTTTGTTATTGACTGTATGTATTCTTATGACTGGTACAAATCATATTATTTCGTTTTCTATTTAAGTATAGAATACATAAATGCCACCATTGTATTAAAAATAATGATTAACAAAAATTTTTCGCAAAGTATAAATTAATCGCAAAGTATAAGGAACAAATTACAGCAACACATACCGCAGTTGACTCCAATAATGAACCGCCCAAAGAAGAGCATTTCGTAGCAGTGAGATATTTTGGTGAAGCCCATGAGACTGGCGCCGCTGATGCCGAGAATGTTGTTGAGGAGTAGGCCACCTTTCCTGTAGCAAACGATGGTTCATATCACATTTTCTCTTTTTGTAAAAAAAAACAATTGTGTCTATGTACGAGTATACAAAGCTTTTGTTTTTGAAAAGCCAATAACTATACTAGACCTAACTAGCAGGGCTCGTACTCGAATTTACGCCTACGATGACGATGATGATAATCATGATGAATAAGAAGACAATGTCGTCATGTATGGATCGGAATGCTGGGCCTCAAAGTTGATGGATGAAACGTGACTGCATGTTACAGAGACGCGAATGTTGAGATGGGTGTGTGGTGTGACGAGAATGTACCGGATTCGGAATGATTATATAACGGGAAACGGGGCTGAAAGTAGCGCCCATTGCCGATAAACTAAGAGCCAATAGCCTGGCTTGGTACGGGCATGTAATGAAAAGGGATAAAAGCTATGTAACAAGAAAATTATTAGATATGAATGTGGATGGATGGAAGAAACGAGGTAGGCCAATGAAAAGGTGGATTAGATACGTGAGAGATGATACGAATAGGAAAGATGTGAATGAAGAGATGACGCGTGACAGAGATGTATGGAAGAAAAAGACATGCTGCGCCGACCCTAAATAAATGGGAAAGGGCAAGCGAATGATGATGAATAAGTAATGTATCAATTTTCTATTGTAAATAAATAAATAATAAATAATTAGTAGACAATGATCATGAAGAAGAAAACAATTATGATAACAATCAATATGATGACAATGTACCTTCCGAAGCGGTTCGCGATCATTCCACCGGAGAAGCCGCCAAGCATGCCTCCGATGGCGAAAATGCTGACCGCGATAGAGTAGAGCCGCTTCACTGTGTCCTCGGTGATGTCCTTCCCGTAACGGTCTTTGTACACGTCTTTCATGAAGTTCTCGATATTCTGTAACAACAATATTGACCCTTATATTTTAAGGATTGAATTAGCTTTTATCACACTAATAAAATCCCACCCTACGTTGAATTTGCCAATTTTAGGATGTAATTTGAGGTGAGGCGGAGAGGGAGCGCGCTTATATATAGGAACGACGCGTCGTAGTATCACGCCATCTTGTTTTTACTTTGGTGCCGGGAATTATAAAGCCAAGATTTCTTCATACTTACGGTAGCAGACCGATTACAGGCGTACCGAATACGTAAAGAGGGGTCAATTTGGAGCAACCCAACTGGGGAAGTACCTCCATCTTACAATAGACCGCAGTCATAATAACATCATTACTTGCTCCTAAGGTATGTGGTGTTGTGTTCCTGGTAGTGAGTAAACAAGGCGGAACCTGACTTAGTTGGTGGTTTTAGACGGTAGTCCAAGGCTCTCTAGCCGCAGTTAGTCCATCATACCTGTCCTCCCCGAGAGAACAGGATATGTAAATGCATTTCCCCAATGTTAAAAAAGGAATACAAAGTACTTACCCTGCCGGGAGCGTTAATGACACCAGTGTTGTACCCAAACTGCAGCATGCCAAGCACGGCCGCCAGAATGGCGTAGGAGAGGAAGAACGTCAGGCCCTGTAACAAGAGTCACAGTTAAACTGTATCTAACCATACGTGGAATCATATGACACATATCCATTCAACAAAAAGCCTAAGGACTTGTTTAGATTCAATAAGGGCACTACAACATCAAAACATTCTCTCAATAAACTTGCAATAAACTTGTTTTAGTGTGGAATGGATTTAATATGGCGTTGTTTGTATAATACCTGTATACTTCAAGGTATTGTACTCGTATGTTGCTCCGCTGGCGGCACTTGTCCCGAGTATTCAACAGCTGTGTGTACATTCGACGATTGGAAACGGTCGACGACGCCATAAGGCTTACATGTCTGTTAGAGACACGGTCAGGGGCGTTTGTGTGCTAAGCGTCATGTTCCAGCGCTTTTAATCAAGATCTTTGACACCGCTCGATTGTGATATTATGTACTGCTTGCACCATAATCGCAGAGCTGTGTTACAGAACTTGACGCAGGAACCTAAAGGTGTGGTGCTGGCCATGCTTGTCAAAGCTTGGAACGTGTTTGATTTTATCAGTTAAGCAAATAGATAGTACACGATGCCATAAAGCCCAGGATCCAGTTCAGGTCATGTATACATATATCCATCGACACCGTGACCGAAGATCCTACTTAGTGTGTGTAGTAGGACCCTAGTAGTCGAGTGCGAAGCTGAAGTTGCTCTTAAACACTCGGTCGCACGAACGCACAGCAAAGGTGCCCGGAGCTGTTGTGTATAGTTGTAAGAGGGCTTAAGGCGAGTTTTTCGTGCCTGACCTTGCACTACAAAGTGACGTTACCGGCGGCTTCTCTCGTGAACCTCGTAGCCCTGGCTGCCATGCATATATTTCATACAAATATAGACCAAGTGCTTTCGTACCCGCCTTGCAAAACCATTTATTTTGACACCCCATTAAGGTGTCTTAACATAGATTTTTAAGAGATTTTAGGACCCGTTTTAATTTTCATATGCCATCAAGATGAATCTAATGACGTATCATTTATCACAATCGGTTGAACAGTTGAGTAGTTACGACGGGACAAGGGAATAGGAATTCATACATACATAAATACAGACATACAATACATAAATACGTACAGGTCAAACACATAACCCTCCTTTGGGCTAAGCCACAGTCGGGTAAAATAGCAAAAGACGCGAATATACGAGTACACGTCTATGGATAATTACCTTACTAATATAGAAAAGTTGCAGCGCAGCGTTTTCCTGAAATACTCGTAAGCTATTGAAGAAAAGTGACTTGATTGCACGGACAAAACAAAATGGAAAACGGTTTCAGACTAGTACACTTGTGGTAGACCTCACTAGTGCTGTTCGACAGTTATATGTGTTGATATGAGTATGTCCGTGCATGTGTGTATAAGACATTTACATTAAACCAGTCAAACTTTGACTAACTCCCTGCCATAAGCCGACCCCTGGATTTTTAATAACTAAACCTGATGATCATCAAGACTGTTCATCGAAAATCAAGCATAATAATATTTTCTGTATAACATCTGATTTGTAATAAGTACTTCAGGCCCAGGGGTCAAGATGGTACGGTACCATAACGGCAGAACCCAATATGGCGTAGTGACCAGTTAATAATCATGACTGCATCCGTCCTCATGTCGTGATCACATAATAACAATATCGATAACTTTACTAAGCACATGGAGCACATATTACATTTATGGATACGCGGCGTGTTCGTCGGGTTTGGAATTTTTCCCAAGCGAATCATGTAACATGCCTTTTGCAAGGGAAGCATAAAACCCAGCAACTATACCATATTCATTATATACATACATTATAGAAAGAGCGACTTCGCATAGCATATCAATCAATCAATCAATCAAATGTTTTATTTCAGGCCATTTTATGAGATCCTTTGATGATTTTACTTAAAAACTATATTAACTTGCAGTTACTCAATACTAAATACTAATTGACGTAACCCAACGTAGTCTTGACTCGATGTACCCAGTGCCACAATATGGGGCAGTCAAATCTCCCAGAAATCACCTTCAGAATGCCGTTTTACTTTTTTTAACGCCACGCGACGTGATTTTTTGCGCTGTATCAATTGGAAACCATCCGTGTGAGTTTTGGTCAACATTTCCGACGCACTACGCCTTAACGACAATACGCCGACTATATGCCTTAAAAAAGGTTAATTTTACTTCCACGGAGCATCAAGGGAATCTGCAAGCTAGCATGTTACTCCTCACCGATCAGACCCTATGCTCTCTTTCCCTATTTCACAGTCACCATACAAATCTTCTGTTATAATGTGGCCCAGGTACTTAACACGGTCCACCACTACAACAAAGACACCATAGAGACAAAATACGGCTTAACTGTACCCTGGTTGATAACCATAATTTAACTCTTGGTGCCGTTTTACTGCACCCCATGTACGTATTCCTCGCACTTGGCAACTAACTATGATGGGCTCAGCACTCTGTCGTCACCGTCAGCAAAACTTAAATATGCTGTTTACATAAGTGTTTTTATTATAGCATCCAGCATGCTGCTGAGTCATTTAAATAAAATTTCAGAAATCAGAAATCCCAAATATTTATTACAAGGAGTTTTGAAGAAGTAAGGCGTTTCTGCCTTACTCCACATTTCAGTTTATACTCGGCCAACAGAGCTTTTGCCCGCCTTATCTGATTGATCCAATTTTAACAAGTAGCAGTATTTTAACAAGTTCATACAGTTATTCAAATGCCTACTTCCTTCATTTTCTTCCAAAAGACATAGTATTTTACTCTATCAAACGCCTTGGATAGATCCAGGAAGCAGGCATAGATCGATGTTTGTCTGGCCGTTTAGTACCCGACAGTATGCTTCAGACACATGATAGCACTCTCTGTTGACAGCCCAATTGTGAAACCAAATTTCGCTCCGTGTATATCTATGTTTATCAAGTGTCGAGTTTAGCATACTGTCGAGCACTTTCGCGGCAGTGGTGGCAAGAGAAATTGGCCATTAGAGCCATTTGTCTGAAAGATCAACCGTTTTATTTTTTGTGGTCCCAACAATGGTCTTCATTAGAGCAGGTTTTAATGACCCGTACACAGATTGAGGAACATGGAAAGTACTCTTGATGAATGTACGCCTGCACACCTTTAGTGTTCATACTGAGGTCACCGTGGCCAGGTTACTGACCTCTCAGCGTTTTACTCATTCCGTTAGCAATCATTTTTGTTGTAAATATAGTCTTCTTGGGCTTGACGATGGCCCCAGTACTACTCACCTTCGGTACCCTCATCGACGTATCCTGCATAAAAGATTATACAGTGAAATGCTATCTGTACATCTTCACGATATCCCTATGTTCATTCTTGTCACCGATACTCACTAGTAAACCAGGCGCCACGTTTAATGCGTCTTACAATCTTCCACAACTCTTTTTTGATGCCGCTATGGGCGAGAGGGAGTCTGTCCATGCTGAGCTGGCCCTGCCGGTCTTATTTATGTTTATTGTACTATTATATTATTGGCTATGTGCGAAGTAGGTGGTGGGGGTAAGCTAGGCGATCGTAGCGCACACCATGGCAGAAATGTGTACTTACCGGGGACCACTGTCAAATTTACTTTCACCTTTTCTATTGGTTTCTTAACGGTTTCCTACGATTCGTTTCGTTTGTATGTATTTTATATTCTCTTATTTATTTCAGTAAAATTTCCAATACGGGGTCTTTCTCGTTTACTAAAGTAAATAAAATATACATGTGTCATTATTTGACATCTCTGAGCTTTGACATTGTCTCGGGACCTTTGACGTTTCAGACGTGCAAATAGCCAATATGTAGCGGTAATTGTGTGTTTACATGCATTCTAAATTTGAATCTTCCCTTCTGTTTTTCTATCAGCATGAAACGAGTTTTGTTTTATATCAAAGAAGTAAAGACGAAAAATAATGTCAAATACTAAATACTATTTAAATACGTTGCATTAAGATTTACGTTTGATGTTACGGTTTTGTTTTGTATTTCTGTAATTTTCCAAATAGTTTTGACTGGACCGTACGATCTTGGAGTAGTAGAGTAGGAAAATAAATATTTCAATAAACATGAAAAGCATTATGACTATTGCAAATTGCAACTGAACGGATTAATACAATTAATTCTGAGGAATGGGAAAATAGTTGTCATAAAGTGAAGTAAACAAATATAGATGTCAATGTCAAGGAGAGGAAATGCATCGAATTTTGAAACATATTGTTGTATCAATACTTGTGACAGCTCAGATAAAAAAAAAATGTTAGCGACTAGAAACAAAAAAATTCAAACCTGACACTTGCTTACGGCAAGTAATTTCTTTTAATAAGGAATAAACGACTGATTATTTTCCTCTTTATGCGAATGATATATAACCACTACATATGCGATTCCGAGCTCTCAATAATTTGTTTATGCCAGTACAGTTTATGTAAATATATCACAATAAGTAAAGTTAGACACCTATTTTTGAAGAAACAACTTCAAGTTCGTGCCTTATGACATTTTTCAGAATATAAAAAGGTCCATTTGTTGAAGATATCTGACTATTTAGAGTTTTTTTGTAAACCCTTAACTTGGCAACGTCCCCTGGGTTTCCCACACTCTTTGACCGTCTTTTTGTATTTTTTTCTTGGCCAGCATGAGTATGACTATTCAGCGTCACCGAGGCTAGAATTAGGGACATTTTCTATTTCTTGCTAAGTTAAGGGTTATCCTTAGAAATAATATTATTATTTATTTTATACTTATCATGGATGGTGTTATTGATGATAGCATTATCGATTAATACATGTTTTTTTTGCGATAAGTGATTTACTCTTAAAAAGATATCATGCCGAGATTTACTGATTCGAACTATAAAGGCAATTGTATGTCCTGCTTTTATTATCTTGAAGTTGTTCCTTTTAAGTATTCAAATGTCATTTGTTTACATGAATGTGACTTTTTTTAATTTGGGCACATTAAAACATAACTAACCTAACTATAAACTAAATAATTATAAATATAAAACCCGCCCCGGCCTGTGCCGTGGGGTAAGGAGCATAGCAGGCTGGCGGCATTGCCGCGCTGGATGGCAATAGTGATCCGTTGGGCGAGATAGGCGCCAGCTCTGGTCACCAGTTGCCTCAAAAAGACGCTTAACGAGCTCCTTAAAGTATGTGCTCTGAGCCGCCACCAGGCTCAAGCGTTTCTACCCCAAACTGCTCTAACATGGATTCTACGTACTGGATAATGAATATGGTACAGACAGTACTACGCGCAGACTGTAAGCTGTTGGAAATAACAAGATTGATATGTGATAAACTTGCACTTTTCTTCTTATATTTTTTATCCTGAAGCTTTGCAGTCTGCAACGCAGAACTGTGTGGATCCTGCTTAAATACTGGTGTGTGTTACGTGAGAAAGAAATGAATAAGTTCCTTATCCCGTTTTTGCTCCCTTAACGCGTAACCTGTGCTAGCTGTGTTAAGTCCACTTTTCTCAGCGGAAAAATACCACAAAAATCTAACTTTTTTTACGTAAACCCACCATTTTGCACTTTCTCATGTATTTCCGCCGCGTCTCCATAAAGGAGGCTTTACACTTGTGCATGCAAACGATGATGAGCATAGTGTTTAGATGACGAAATTTTCGTTACATACATTTCGACGAGTTTTTTTCTCGGTATTGACGGATGCTTCGTCCTAGAAGAAAATTGGTACTATAAAAATCTATGTCAATATTTCAATCAGGGAATTATATATTACCGGTACGTTACAATCGTGAGGATTGTAAAATATGTGTCAATAAATTTTCTTTCTATAATCCTTGGGTCAGGCGGTCCTTTTACGCTGGTCACATCAAATCACTCTTTATTGTTGGGCGGTATTGGCTATGTGCGAAGTAGGTGGTGGGCGTAAGCTAGGCGATCGTAGCGCACACCATGGCAGAAATGTGCACTTACCGGGGACCACTGTCAAATTTACTTTCACGTTTTCTATTGGTTTCTTAACGGTTTCCTACGATTCGTTTCGTTTGTATGTATTTATTTATTCTCTTATTTATTTCAGTAAAATTTCCAATACGGGGTCTTTCTCGTTTACTAAAGTAAATAAAAATTCATGTGTCATTATTTGACATCTCTGAGTTTTGACATTGTCTCGGGACCTTTGACGTTTGACGTTTCAGACGTGCACATAGCCAATACTCGCAGAATTACAGGTTTTGGAATGATTATACCTTGTAGGTAAATACAATGCATTGCTTCTTGCTAAATCCCATGATTCTGAGGTCAACGGAAAGTGTCCTATAAGCAATATATGCGGCAATGTGCGGCAAAAACAGTACAGGTATTTAGATGCGTTAACTTAGAAGTTTGTTATTTCACAGAGTTTCTAGGGTCGGGTAAATTGGTATCAATTGGCACGAAAATTGATACTCATACGCATACTTCCTTGGTAACATAGAAAACAAAACAATATTATATAGGTATTTAAACATTTACTCACATAAAACAACAATTCTACACATGTCGTATGCTTAAGATACTATCTATATATAAGTAATTTTTTTATGTTCAATATAATTCGTCATTATTTTTACCCTTAAAATACATTATTTTAGTTTAAAGTATTATTTAATGTTATAGAACGACTGCACAACAAGCCAAGTCTTAAGTTTTTATGGTTCCGTACCAAAAGGGTAAAAACGGGACCCTATTACTAAGACTTCGCTGTCCGTCCGTCCGTCCGTCTGTCACCAGGCTGTATCTCAAGAACCGTAATAGCTAGACAATTGAAATTTTCACAGATTGTGTATTTCTCTTGCCTGTGTATACTAAAAACAAAATAATAATAATAATAATTAAGGGGGGCTCCCATACAAAAAACGTGATATTTTAGCCCTTTTTCATAGCTACCACTCGCCGAGCTAGATCTCAAGAACCGTAATAGTTATTGTGGCTACAACAACAAATACTAAAATCAAAATAATAATAATAATTAAGGGGGCTCCCATACAACAGAGTAGTTGTTGGCGTTTTTTTTCTGGTACGGAACCCTTCGTGCGCGAGTCCGACTCGCACTCGGCCGGTTTTTTAGGAGCGTTTGGCTAATGAGCATAACAGACGCCCATCACATCCACATGTATGGTTTTAGTTTAGGATAGAATAATCGCTGTAATATAACTTCAAACAAGTGTGAATTTCTGTAATAATATATCATTAATTGGTCAGATTATACACGATAATAATTAATTGCTAAACACTACTCCGCCGCCGGACCGCCAATTGCAATCAGATATCCCATTATATTAACAGGGAGGTATGAAGTGAAACGAGAATATCAATACCAGAGGCTCTTCAATTATATAGACTTCCAATGTCTCTAAATGAAAAATAAGTGCTTTGAAATGCCGTTCTGACCGCAGTATGAAAAACTAAGCGCTGATTTTCTGGTATAGATTAGATTTCATATTCGAATGGGATGCGGGCTGCCGCCGGCTCTGCCGCTGCCGTGTGGATACGAAGTCTAGCTTCTGTATGGAGTCCGAATTCCTTTGACGCTGGTAAGGTGCGCGCCGACTTCGACCGTTTGGTGTGCATCGTCCAAAACAGGAATGCTTAAAAAATTATCTATAGAATAAAAGCAATGTTGAGTTTTACCTGTCCTTTTTCTATTTCAAAAATAACGGGAATAATAGAAAAAAGATATTGACAAATTTAGTGCTCTGAGCAGCCATTGTTCTGGCCACTCCCAGAGTCTGCCAGATTTCGCAGATTTGAATCCTGCTCGTAATACTATTTATTTTCCCTATAAATAGAAATTTAGAATTTTTCGTTAGCAGCGTTACTGCTTCGTACAATTTTGTTTTCAACGTACCCCACTATATATTATTAAACGACACAACTAAGTAAAAATGATGGTATTTTACCTCACCTAAAACCTAGAAATATGAATAAAACTTCCCAAAGCCGATATACCCAAAAAAATCCTTAAGAGAGTTGCATGTCGATCTATCGTTAGCGGAAGGCATAAGCGTGGTCTTTGAATGCAAAATAATGAACCTTTTGCAGCTAATTTCCTTGTGAATAGGTTACCAGTTTTAGGAAACCCTCATTTCGTACGAAACTTAAACATCTGCTCAAGTGGCGCCATCTATTGGGAGTTTGTTGTGATCATATACGGCGCTATTCCCTGTTGTATGAATTGAATGATATAATGAGTACTTCACAGTAGTGTTACTTGCTACATCAGGCTCGTTATTTCAAAGATTGGTCAGAATAAACTTTGAATAGACTTTGTCTTAACTTTCCATCAGGCTAGACTAAGGTCAAACGTAATCCCATTAACAATAAAAAAAAAAGAATGTATAGACAATTGGCTGCATATACAGGGCGGAACCACCACCACCACCACCATATCAGCCAAAGAACGTCCACTGCTGGACATAGGCCTCCCCCATATTCACGGGGGGGTATAACAGGGCGGAACAGGATCAAATATTCAAAAAGACGTTCTCTTAGAGGATCTGTAGTAATCCAACCGTAGGCGGAGTAAAAAATTCAATCCGTCCATGGACGGATTCCAGGGGTCGTGGGTTCAAATCCCGCCCGGGGTGAACAATTATCCATTTTTAGGGTTCCGTACCCAAAGGGTAAAAACGGGACCCTATTACTAAGACTTCGCTGTCCGTCTGTCCGTCCGTCTGTCACCAGGCTGTATCTCAAGAACCGTAATAATAGTAACAGATTGTGTATTTCTGTTGCCGCTATAACAACAAATACTAAAATCAAAATAATAACAATAATTAAGGGGGCTCCCATACAAAAAACGTGATATTTTAGCCCTTTTTCACGGCTACCACTCGCCGAGCTAGATCTCAAGAACCGTAATAGCTAGACAGTTGAAATTTACACACATTATGTATTTTTATTGTGGCTACAACAACAAATACTAAAATCAAAATAATAATAATAATAATTAAGGGGGGCTCCCATACAACCGAGTAGTTGTTGGCCTTTTTTTTCTGGTACGGAACCCTTCGTGCGCGAGTCCGACTCGCACTTGGCCGGTTTTTTCATTCCGGTTGGAAATTATAATTCCGCTTAGCGAACGATTCCGCTTGTAAATATTTCTATGTGAATATTGTAAATATTTCTCCCTTGTTGTTATGGTTCCGTACCCAAAGGGTAAAACGGGACCCTATTACTAAGGGTCGGACCAACCTACGATCACAGGCCGATCAACGTCAAATATGGCGCCGCCAGCTGTCATCCCATCAAAGAAACTTGTCAAACATTCCATACAATCAGAATTTAACGAATACAGACGGTTTGATGCAACCCAGCCTAAGACTCCGCTGTCCGTCCGTCTGTCTGTCTGTCTGTCTATCTGTCTATCTATCTGTCTGTCCGCGTGACAGGCTGTATCTCATGAACCGTGATAGTAAGACAGTTGACATTTTCACTGATGATGTATTTCTGTTGGACCCGGGTATGTCCTAAAACTACGACCAAGACCACCGGGGGATGGGCAGCTGCATCCCTGGAGTACGGTGGAGATCTATACTGCGATCGCCAACCCGCATGCCAAGCGTGGCGATTACGGCATTTATGAAATTGGGGGAGGCCTATGTCCAGCAGTGGACGTCCTAGGGCTGATATGGTGGTGGTGGTGGTATTTCTGTTGCCGCTATAACAACAAATACTAAAAACAAAATAAAATAAATATTTAAGAGAATATACATAAATACTTTTAGGGAGTTGCTCGTTGTGTTCATCAGGCGCTGGGTCCCAAAATGTATGGGAAAACTAAAATCCGACTAGCACTTGACCAAAATTCTACTTGACATTGTTTAAAATACTTGTTACGGATAAAAAAAATTGAAAATATTATCACTTAAATTAAATTTAAAAAGTTTATAATAAAGTGTCTAATGTTGTATGTAACTCTTCGTGCGCGAGTCCGACTCGCACTTGGCCAATTTTTCAATCGAATTCGATATATTTTGGTCTACATTTATGACCTTCAAGTAATGGATCTTCACACCGCGAGATATTATTATCGCGTCAGTCGATGCAGTTTTTGAGTTAGCATCAAGATATGAGGAATGATAGTATTTGCATTTTTTTGTATTCAATATTTAATCCATCTTTATCGCAAAACATCAAACCTCTTAAGTAAGAAAAAGATAATGAAACTTATATTAATAACAATAAATAAACAACTTAAACTAGACCTAAAATAAAACTAAAAACTAATACTAAATAAAATTAGAATAAATCTAAAAAATTTGGCCCCTTTGGCATGGTGCCAAGGATGCTGGTATTCAATATTAGTTAATGTTTTATGTTTTTATATTTCCTTTTAAAATTGGTGTTTTTTTGAAAAAACATAGTTAATACTTCTCTAGAAGAGTAAAATAAACACGTAAGCTATCTTTGACAATAAAAATAAAAGGTAGGCCAGAATGAATAGACAGTTGGCAGTCTATGTAATTTATTAGTCTTCGATCAATAAATACCTAGTGCACTGCAACAATAGAGGTATTCCGAGTCAGACTATTGAACGTAGAATATCGTGTAACAGATAGGCCTAGTAATTACGGCGAGGCGTGTATGTTAACTAGGATTATCGGCTGCACGTCTATTGACTAGATAATGAGGAGTAGCTATTAAGAAATTATATTAATTATGACATCGATGACTTACATTTACAGATGCCGGGATCAATATTAGGGTGGGTTTGACCCTATATTAATAATACCAACAGATCTGTAGTGTTAAGCAAGATGATTTTTCGTATAGTTGTCTCTTTGAATCCTTATGGTTAACCAAGATGAGTTAGAACGGGACAGATAGTAAGGTCATTTTCGTCTGTTAACATTGTCTCCATCTAAAAGCACACCAAAATGTCGAACCACAAATAATCCGGATCGTCTCAAACGTCAGTTCAGTACAATTTGCCATTATGAAAGCGGAGTCACTGACGGGTGAAGACCTGTCGGATATCACTTACACTATCGTCAAAAAGTTTAGGACCAAACACAATTTTTAGTTTAATTTTCATAAATTATTACGCAAACCAAACAAGACAAAAAGATTGCAATGGGCTATTTCTCACAAGGATTGGACTTTTGCAAACCAGTTGAGAGTACTGCAGACAGATGAATCAAAATTGAGTGGATAATCAATCAATGTTGATTATTTGCATATTTTGTGTTTGGTCTTAAACTTTCAGACGGTACGGTGTATCTATATATCTCTCTGTGAAATTTACTGATTTGTGGCATTAGTGAGAATGGATCAGATGTACAGAAATCGTTCATCATAAATGAGCGGATCTGCTTTACTCTGATTTGTGAATCTGATTGTATGTCATCACTGACGTTGGTCAGTCTGAGCTGCCACTACGAAAAAAAAACCGGCCAAGAGCGTGTCGGGCCACGCTCAGTGTAGGGTTCCGTAGTTTTCCGTCCGTCACATTAAGTTGACATATTAAGTACAGAAACACAAAACCTTTGAAAGCACGTCATTTCATTGTGATTTTGTAGAAATGACAGGTACAATAAACACCTGTTTATACGGTTAAATTACAAACTTAGTTCAGAAATTATTTTTGTATTTTTTTCAAAAACTATTCAACCTATCAAGTTCAAAATAATTTTCCTACAAAGTTTTTATAAAGTTCTACTTTTGAGATTTTATTCATATTTTTAAAACTTATGGTTCAAAAGTTAGAGGGGGGGGGGACACATTTTTTTTTACTTCTGGAGCGATTATTTTCGAAAATATTAACATTATCAAAAAATGATTTTAGTAAACCCCTATTTATTTTTAAATACCTATCTAACAATATATCACACGTTAGGGTTAAAATGAAAAAAAAAACACTCCCCACTTTACGTATAGGGGAGGTACCCTAATAAAATATTTTTTTCCACTTTTTATTTTACCACTTTGTCGGCGTAATTGATATACATATTAGTACCAAATTTCAGCTTTCTAGTGCTAACGGTCACTGAGATTATCCGCGGACGGACGGACGGACAGACGGACGGACAGACATGGCGAAACTATAAGGGTTCCTAGTTGACTACGGAACCCTAAAAACGAACAAAGTTCAACTATGTCTCTTTCTGTAGCTCGAATATGCAAGTGCGACATAGCACGTGCACACACGAACTTCGTTCTTTTTTCGTTTCGCGGTAGCAGCCTTGTAATCGTAAGTTGGTGCAAACCGCTCTTTACCTGAACGCTTCAATTTGTATGGCTACAAATAGTTACCACCAAAGGCCGCCAGAGGCGCTGTTTGCGTTGCCATACAAACTGAGGGCTAAATGCCAACTCGTCCGTTTGTGTTTATGTTTCGAAAAAAAATTACTAGAGGTACTTAACCTTAACCTGTACTAAGTATCTATCCACATGCGTACTGCCTTCCATAAAGGATAGAAACTTTTATAACCAAGAGAAACGTAACCGGAATTTCGTATAGAATATCTAAATGGGAATTTTGATCGAAACTTCTCAGTCCTTTGATATTAGAACTGCGGAATATTCTGGTCTGTTTTTGTGGCTTCCAAGCAGCTTAAGCCCATAACCGGCACAAAAGCTAATCCTCGTAGATAAAATGCATATTCATTACTGTATTATTTGGGCTGACTTTTTGATCATCTACACGTTATTCTACTTGTACCATTCGTGAGGAATCCTACATACTAATATCTGCGAAGAAAGGTGTATGTAAAGTTACCGCACTTATTACCAGTGATCGTAAGGCTAGGTTCACACGGCGACTATTCGATTCAATATTTTCTCGCATACGGTTTTACCGTATACGAGACGGCCGTTCACACGGTGCGAGGTCCATTCGGTGTTTTCACGTATGCGGTCTTCCCGTATACGTGGCCGCTGTTTACACAGCATCTATTCGATACGATTTGCCAGCCGCCACTCCGCCAGTCGTTGAGTTCTCGCCGACATGGATCCTCGTATTCCAATTCTTTTATATTGGTATTTAAGAAGGAGGCATCGGCACCCTAGAAAATATTGGGTCCGTCCTTTATTAAAAACGGGTCTACATCGAGAAAGAAGATTTGAAGTTTTTTTTCAACATCTGAGAAATGATGAACCAGTATTCTTCAACTATTTTCGAATGTCAATAGCCAGCTCTGACAATTTATTATCAAGATTGGAGCAGACTACCTTGCCACGTACTAACATCAACTTGAGAATCTGCGTCGCGAATTTTATTTTTATACTCGTCGAATGATTTATATGGGTCGATCCTACGATACTACTTCGCCAAAGACGTACAAACACAACTGCCTGCGCGCGCGCCTCACCCCGCGTACGTTTAGTATACGACAAACCAGTTTTCCGTGTGAACGAAACAACGTAAACACAAGCGCCACTGAGCATCGCATTCGATGAAATCGTTTCGAGAATCTCGCATTCTCGGTGGCAACATACGGTATACGGTAAAAAATATATCTCGAATACGAGATTTTCCCGCATAGATGTTGTGTAAACGATTTTCAATGTTGCCATACAAATTTTGTTGTCACTACGATATTCGATAAAATCTCGTGTACGGTATACGGGAAAAATTGCGCCGTGTGAACCTAGCTTAACTTTTGCAGCGTATTGGTGGTAATGGAGTTGGTATGAACAAATACAATTTAATCGGTTAATTAAGGTTAATATTAACGTTGTAACGCTAATGAATCATAAGAATTTAAATCCCAATTTATCCCAATTCCAATAACACCACTATGCTGCATCGAAAATGCTACAAAAGTTACGATCACTGCTTATTACCGCACCCTTTTATCCACTAGTCGTATAACGACTTGTCTATGGTATAGAAGAGACTTTTTTAGTACCTTGTCACTTTCACTACTTTGACGCATCCCAACCGTCGCAGTATTGTTACGTTTTAGTGCAACAAAGTACGAAAATGATCATCTAACTGAATTTGCTGTTGACTGGGCAGTCATCCGCTAAGCATAGCACATGTTGAACATTTTATTTCAAGTCGTTATGTACCCTATAATATACGAGTTAAAAACTAGATTCTATTGAAACCAATTTTCATGGAGGTGCAATTTTTTGTCGCCGTGTTTATTACCGGGCCTATATGCTTTTGCTTACCTAATATGAGGGATACTGGAGGCGATCAGGTAGAAAATGGTTAAATAATAATTGTTAATTTGACGACCTGTTTAGCCTAGTTGGTGGTGACTCTGCCTCCGAAGCTAGGGGTCCCGGGTTTGAATCCCGGCCAGGGCATTTATTTGTGCATTTTTCACGGATATTTGGTCTTGGGTCTTGGATGTATTTATGTATATAAGTATGTATATCGTCGTCTAGTACCTATAGTACAAGCTTTGCTTAGTTTGGGACTAGGTCGATTTGTGTAAGATTGTCCCCCAATATTTATTTATTTATTTATTTAATGGTAATACATTAATAAAGGCTGAAAGAGAGGGGTAATGCCCCCGTTCTGGATGATGAGTGGTCCAACAGGTCTCCATTGCTGTCCAGTGTGGAAACACCGCGAGCATTTTGAGGACCTTTGGATCGAGCACGCCACAGCACAATATATTTATATTACACTAACTGTTGCCCGCGACTTTGCCCGCGTCTTCGCTCCTATTGGTCGCAGAGTGATGTTATATAGCCTAAAGCCTTCTTCGATAAATGAACTATCTAACACAAAAATAATTTTTCAATTCGAACCCGTAGTTCCTGAGATTTG
The DNA here is from genome assembly GCA_905163555.1 of Notocelia uddmanniana. Lineage (NCBI taxonomy): Eukaryota > Metazoa > Arthropoda > Insecta > Lepidoptera > Tortricidae > Notocelia > Notocelia uddmanniana. The sequence goes on from LR991052.1 coordinate 72,451,585, forward strand.
CGCGTTCAAACAAACAAACAAACTCGTCAGCTTTATAATATTAGTATAGATTATTGTACAGGCCGGGAAAAGCAATTCATGACAAAAAACACGCCCTGCTGCAGCTGGCGCGCCCCGGTAACAAGAGACGGTCACTTTGCCGGCCTAGGCCTCCAATATTGTATGAAATAATAATTAAAATGCTCATTAGCTCAAAGGAAACGTTAAGTTTAAATACCTAGCTTAAAAATGCTTTCTAAAGCAAAAAGTAAATATCCTCCGGAGACGTGAAAGATTAGTTATATATTTGACACATAGCTAGATGTAAAATGTAATAATGTATATTGTAAATTTCAAATTAAAGAGACAAATTGAATTTTCCCTAGCACGCGTCGCAGCGTGATACGCCTCCCTAGCGCGAGTAACGCACCGGGGGTCTACTCCGAAATACGAACTTCGTATGGTGCCGTCCCTTTCACTCTCCTGTCATACACTATGTGAGTGAAAGGGACAGCACCATACGAAGTTCGGATTTCGAATTTCGGAGTAGACCACCTGCAGTTCGTGCGTCGGCGCTGCTCAATGAGCCAGTACTGAGGCAGGATGCAGACGTGTTTGCAGACAGTTGGCAGAGCCTGCTTACTAAAATAAGTGCTTTATGTTGCAAATATAGTTAGTGCTACTTTATATTTGTGTATATGTAACTGTCATGTATATATTGTCAAGTCCTAACATTGTAGGCGCTTTGGTTTTTACTGTAAGCCTATATAATGCAAATTATTAAATATATAAATACAAAAATTAGTATAGTATGGGATGGGGGCTCGTTACCGGCGAACACTCAATGTGATTCAACATTGGTGCCGTTAAAGGAAGCCTAAGCTTTCTAAGCTAGATGTCGCTGTACGCCTCCCTAAGAGCTAGTGAAGGATTTCGAGCCTGAGCTTGATTGTTCCGATAGCTCAGGAGCTAGAGCGATAGGCCGCATATGCCAGATGTAATGACATATATTTTTTAAAGTATTCCCTTTCATTTGAGATTTTGTTGTTTTTTTATTGCGTAATACAAATTTAATGTTTAATACCTGCTTATATGATAACCCGTCTTCATTCTAAAATCTCTGGTGGACGCTTACCCTTAAGAGTCCCCCGCCAGCTCGGCTGAACTGGGCTCTCCATACAAACGTAGTTTGGTTCTCATTTATATTCGAAAATTTTAACAAAAAAACAGACTTCAACCGAATTATTCGTCGATTTGTCGTGCACATACTTATTGCAAATTTAATACTTATATGGTTTTCTCATGAATTCCATTGTCAAAAAGGGACCACACGGGAAACAACAGCTTGCAAATAAAATAAAAACATCCAAGTCGGTTCACCCAAACGAAAGCTTCCTTCGCCACCTTCCCTAACAGATGGTCGAGGGAGGCGATAGCTGAGTTGCGCGTTATACTCGTGATCGGGTGCTGTCTGTGGAGTCCGTTCTGTTCATGCTTGCAACGGCATAGTAAATACCTTTTCTCAAACATGCGTGCAATGAAATATTGATGTTATGTTCCTTATAATAGGCTGCGAAGTATGACGTTTCAGGTGCGGCTAGGACAAGAGGTCTTTAATGGAATTTCATACAAATCTTGCAGGCCTAGGCCGGCAAAGTCCTCTTTTTTAATTCCGTTCCACATAAATTTGTGGCACAGGCATCATGACATTCTGCCACTATGCGTATTAAAAATAAAATTTTGAGTTTTTTGTTGTTTATTTCATTGCATGTTTGAGAAAAGCACTATACATACCTCGGCGGAAAATTTGGGGTTGCCCGCCTCAGACCTATCCGGTCCGTATATATGTCTTCGGCCGGCAACCCCTTTCGTCCCGGCCTCTGTAGTAATGTACTATAATTTTAGTGTTATTTTATTGTAGATTGGAGGGAGACATAATCCTGTTCTGGATTAGTTCTATTGTTATTGACGCTTAGAGACCTTATACATCTCTAACAATATTAAATTAGTGCTGTTTTATTACTTATTTTAATTTTGACGCTTAGAGACCATTTACATCTCTAAGGCCTTTGCAATAATTGTCGTATTTGGACGCTCAGAGACCTTATACATCTCTGAGATATTTAATTAATTTTATATACTTTTTGTTTATTCGGACACAGATCGTATTCAATATGATCGTATTAATATTTGTAACTTTATTTTCATTTAATTGTTAATCAGTATATTTTTGAATCATTATTATTAAGTAAGATTGTCAGTTTTTTAAATTGTATAAATTCACGCTTTGACATGTAAAAGTGCCCTAGTGGCCTATTTGCAGAATAAATATTTGCTTTTGATTGATTTTGATTTTGAAAGTTCTGAGGTAACAAACATAAAAAACCGGCCAAGTGCGTGTCGGAACACACAGAGAGATGGGTTCCGTACCGACAACTCCCAATCTACATTTAAAACCACTATAGAATACATTTAATTAAAAAAGCGTCTCCGTTTCAGCTTACGACAAAAATTCTTTCGAATGTCTGTCTGTCCGTGTGTTCTCCCCTACAGGTCGCATTTCTCAACCGATTCTCGTGAAATTTTGTGAGCAGGTTCAATAATTACCTATATAGTTTTTTCTTGTCTTGGTCAACAGCTTACAGAGCCACTAGTGAATATTCGGAGGAATGTATTCCTTATACAACACCATAGATATACGTCAAATATGGACAGGAATACACTTTTAAAGTTTGTCGGGTTATTCCGGCCCTCGGTGTACGACCCGGCGTTTGCTGCCGCGAAATTGGTTCAAAACATATTTCCTCAAACATGCGCGGAAATGTTCACATTTTATTTGAAAACAAACACGCAAAGTTCGTAATTTTCGTACACCCTAAAAAGATAACCCTCATGCCTCTCTAGGATAGGCACCCATGGAGCCTCCGGCTCCGTGCAAATCGGCGGGAAGAAATTATATTATTTTTTCCTATAAATTTTGGTAAGAAACATGAGAAAAAAGACTGATAAAATTCTGAATTATACGCAAAATTGACCGAGATATGGGCAATTGGAGTTTTTCAATTAAAGGATGATTCACAGTAGGTAGTACCATGTCCGGGCCGGCCCGTTTTCATCTAGAGAAACACACCGGCCGTTGCGTTTGCTGTAGGGAATGAAGTACCGGTACCATTTCCAGAACCGGGACTGCAATTTTCGGTACTGAGTCAGAACCGGGATTTCCCGGGTTTTCGGTACTGACCGAGTATTTTTAATTGTAATTGTATTTTTTTTTGTTTAATGGTTAATCTGTTGAATAAAGTACCAGTTAACTGATAATTATGAATTATATAGGCCTCAATAATCAACAAAAAGGCAAAATAAATCAACAACTGACAAAATAGGCTATCTAGCGATAAGACCGCCCTGTTGCTACCTCTGTCTCCCTGTACCTTTACTACCTTTGTTTATTCTTTCGTTTTTGCTTTTTTATTATGTGAAATCCTAGCTACGCCCTAGAGTTTCCCGTCAATTACTCAATACGGTTACAGCTATGAAGAATAGCAAGACATAGTCTATGGTAAGAAGACAGCACAAAATTTTGAATAAAAAAACGCCGATTTGTCTAGTTACGCACTTAGTACCGGAGGAACCGAAGAACCGGGATTTTTTCCACCAGAACCGGTACCAGTTCCCTTGAAAATTCCCGCGAGCATTCCCTGGTTTCAGGCGCGGATCCAGCCCTCGAAAGAGGTTGTGGTCACAGTCACCCGAAAATCGGCCATGTGTGAGTCGGAGTATGAACTCGCTCATGAACAATCATGACTCATGACATGGACGACTTTTGAATTTGATTATATCGTTTTTCCTACTCGTTTATCATGACTTTGGGCTTAGGAATGGAATTAATTATTGGAGGAAGTCAGACCCGATTACGTCCAATTAAATAGTCAAATAGTTTCGATTAAATTCCAAACCAATTTCAATCAATTCTATTTTCTTCTTTTTTAGTAGCCAGTAAGCCAATAGGCTCTAGACTGGGTAAATAGTTAGGTATCTTGACGCTGTCTCAGGAGTCGTAAGTGTGACCAGCAAGTGAGATGCACCAGGAGAGACTTAATTAGGCTACCAATACCAACCACAACTAGTGGCTCTGTGAACTGTAGACCTAGCAAAAAAAGAAAAAACTAATTTCAAAATTTCCAAAAACTGTCTCCACAAAAAAAAACTATATAATTATCGAACCTGCTCACAAAATTTCACGGTAATCGGTTGAGAAATGTGACCTCTAGGGGAGAACATACGGACAGACATCACACACACGATTCATTGTGTTTTTATTTTATTAAGGCATAGCGTTTAATACCATCAGCCTATCGATCTCAATAGACCGTAAAAGTGTGACGTCACAAGTATAATAAGGTTGTGGGCATGCCCATCGTGCCCACAACGATGGATCCACCCTTGCCTGGTTTGCTGTCATAGAAAAAGGGCCGGCCCGGACACGGAACGGTCTACTGTGAATCATCCTTAAATGGTAATGAATTTCCGAATAAGGTAATGATATTAGATGTTGTAGGAACGAAAATGCGATGGTCATGATGTATATTGCAATATACATAATCATTCGGTACCTAATCCCAAGAAGTTTACTAGTTTCTACGGAAGCGACTGCCATCTGACCTTCCCACCCAAGGCGGAACTAGATCTTATTGATTAGGCTTGTCAAGTGAGTGGGCGATTTGAATGTTAGAAGTTCTGAAGCCACCCGAAAGCCTCTAACTAGGCTTAACGACTGTTGTCATAAACAGCAGGTTCAACGACTTAGGGTACCTTCCAAAGCACGGGGGCGCTCAAAGTAGCACTCAAAACGGTTACCCATCCAAAAGTTGACCACGATCTATGTTGCATCACCTATACGAGGTTAAGCAACGGGCGACGCTATGCCACGAACGTCAATAAAGAACGTAAATAGAATATATCTTTACGTTATCAATAAACATAACTTAAGGCGAAGGGGTGGGCAAGCTCTTTCCATACAAACTTTGTGCAAGGTTTTCATCGTTTGTTTTTTGCAATCCAGTTACTATTTTCGGTCCATATGCTTATTTTTTTGTTAGCTATGTCTTGATGTTTTCCTTTTTTAATTTTAATAATTTCTGCGTATATCCAATAATACCAACAAAAAATAAAATTAAATGCTGTAGTGCCAAAACTAACGCAAAAAACTTGCACAACCTTTGTATGGAGAATGGCTTGCCCTACCCTGTGCCGTTTATATAATTAACTTAAGGCGAAGGGGTAGGCAAGCTCTTTCCATACAAAGTTTGTGTACGTGTTTCTTCGTTTGTGTTTGCGCTACAGTTATTGTTTCTTGTCAATTTGCTTATTTTTCTGTTAGCAATTTTTTCTTAATTTTAATGTTTTTTTGATATATTTTTAAAATAAAGCAATATTTCAACTTGAAGTTCTGCGTATATCATTGGATTACATATATTTGATACATATATTTATTGATTGGTACATATATTTTTGCTTGTACATATTGATATACAAGCAAAAATATATGTACAATAAAATTAAATGCTGTAGTGCCAAAACTAACGAATAAAACTTGCTCAACATTTGTATGGAGAATGTCTTGCCCTACCCTTCGCCTTAAGCTAATGTTTTAACTGAGGATTCGAAAGGCTTGTTGCTATGCTTATTTGAATAAAGAATATTTGGACTTTAAAATACATACTCGGTAAGAATCAAACTTCAATAAATAAATTAAAGGTTTTTTAAATATTAAAAAATTAAAAATAGGACACAGTTTGACCACAGAAAATTGTTTTTCGCTACAAACTACATACCTATTAAAACGAGCGTTTTTGATGTCTCATATAAACTTGCCGATTAGATTCTCAGTAAAATGATTTGCCTACCTTCCTCCTCTCTTGATACCGTGGACACTGACCCTGCATACCTATACCTGCCTACCTACAAAAACGAACTCTATCGTGTTGATTATAAAGACTAATTTACCTGTTCCAGCAGCCGCAGCTTCCTTCTCTGGGAGTGTTCTTCTAGCCTGTCTACATATTCCCTCAGCTCTTCAATTTCCTCCTTGACTTGTTGTACCGTGTCCAACTCTTGTTTGATGGCAACCATGTCACGTTTCACCTAAGGATAAGGTTCAATATTAGAAAAAAGTAATAGTATGTACATTGTGCAACAAGTCCATAAAACAAGCCATTTAAGCCAAGACAATCCCTCGCCTGCGGCTCGGTTCGATATAAAGTACAGGATAAAATGGGTTTTATACACGAGTTATACAGTCTGCTTTTCACTACGATTGCGAGAAAAATAAACATTAAATTAATATAAATAAAGTTATGTTATCATAACTTTAGTTATATTATCCGCAGCGTCGTCAGCGGGTTTTACTATCGCCGCCTATTCACAGCGTAAAGACGAATTTTTAGAGCATGAGAAATGGTTTTTTTTTATAGTAATTTACATAGAAATGTAGCATATAATTGTTATTTAGAACCTAAATAACTAGTTATATTTAAATGAGTGTTTTTTTATATGTGAGGCAAATGATCGAAACGGCGCCATGCTAGTGACGTCATATCTCTTCTCGTCATATCTTTTTAATCTTTATTAACTGACATCTTTTCATTGTATTATTTTCTATTATTATTCTTTAAATTGATTATTGGTAAATGCAGGTATATATTTAGTATATACCTTTATGTTACTATTATTATTTTACATTTAAATTATTTCAATGTACTGACGATCGATATACGACTAGCAATATAAGCGAATATGTTTTATAATGTAATTGTATAATGGAGATAAATAAACTAAACTAAACTAAACTAAACTATCGTTGGTCGAGATAGGTACACTTCTTTGAATAGGCATGGTAAATACCTATCTAAGTACCTACATACGCAGGTTACTTAATTTATACTCGTAGCAGTGGGCTCACAAACACTCGATCGCATTTAAGCGCGAAATTTTTATTTGGAATGAAAAAAAAAAACTCACAATGACTCAGCTTTTTTTGTTACAAAGTTTCGAATGTCTAACTTCGAGTCTTTAATAACAAAACTCACTACGCTCGTTTCCTCCCCCCCCCGTCCCCCTTATCGCCGAAACTAATGGACGTAAAAAAATTAAAAACATACTCTAAATAGTTCTTCTCAGCCTATGGTTAGTAAAACCTATTTATAAGTTCAAACCTTTTTGAGTTATCGCTGATAGACTGCCATGCTCAATTAAAAGGACGTGAGTTTCCTATGATATGAAGATACGACCTCATTTAAAACAAAGTATAAGATTGGTGTTTTAAATGAAGAGTAGTAGGTATGGAACCCTTCATTGTGCGTGGTCCGACACGTACATACCCGCTTTTAATTTTAAAGAATAATAATAGCATCAATAAATTGCTCTAAATAATAATTTAATATAATAACATGTAACTTACATAACTGACGATTCGAAAGTGCTTATTGCGATATCGACGACCTGTTTAGCCTAGTTGGTAGTGACACTGCCTCCGAAGCTAGAGGTCCCGGGTTCGAATCCCGGCCAGGGCATTATTTGTGCATTTAGCACGGATTTTGTTCTTGGGTCTTGGATGTTCTCTATGTATTTATGTATGTATTTATCTATATAAGTACGTATATCGTCGCCTAGTACCCATAGTACAAGCTTTGCTTAGTTTGGGACTAGGTCGATTTGTGTAAGATTGTCCCCCAATATTTATTTATTATTTATTTATTTATTGCTAAGCCTATTTGAATAAAGAATATTTTGACTTTGAATTTAGTTTTCAATTCGCTGAAAATCAGCGGCAACAGCTGAGTGCTATTAAGATGTGTTTCTGTGTTTTTTTTTTTTTTTTATGCTTGTTGAATTAATAACTTCTTCATGCTGTTCACCTTTATTGATATAGCCTAAGATTGAAAGTGTCAAGAATGGGGAATGCCTGAAAATTTTAAAAGTCCTTGATTATTTTTCTAATGGTAGGAATAACCGCCGCCGTCTACGTCCGTCAAATATAAAAAAAAACACCTGCTTGAATCTGTGGTACGCAAATGACATTGACAGTTCATCATAGGTTGGTCGTATGACTTGAACTGTCAATGTCATATTTGACGGACTTAGAAATGTCTTAGTAGTCCGATACGGGGCAGACGCGTGGTGATATAAAATGTTTGTATTTTTATAAAATATATGGCGCAACTGAAAAATCTGAAACTTATTTCTTTTAATGGCGACGGTTATTCCTACCATTAAAAAAATAATCAAGGACTTTTAAAAATTTCAGACATTCCCTATTGAGTCAGCGCCCTTCAGAATAACAGCGTTGCGACTTGCACTCCTTGCAAATTGCAACATCTTGCTGAGTCTTAGCCTGTTCTTTATTGCACACAAAACATTTCTGGATTTACCTTGTGACCACGTGACATCTATGGGCGATGAACCTACAATTATTATATTATACTATATATTCTAAGCGAATGTGATACAGTTGTGTATAGTTGTAGGTAGTATTTATATAAGTCTTGTTTTGTGTGTTTTATGGAATAAATCATTTTTCTTCTTCTTTCTTCTTCCTTCACTGGTACGCCTGTCAAGGACACACGGATTAGCTAGCCTTACATGACAGTGACAAGTCGACGATATGCAAAGCATATGCAAATACCTATTGGATCCTCTGTCCAAAGGCGTTGTCGGCATTGAAACGTCTGAATCCCACTAAATGTTACGAATTTCGCTCATGTTCCGACTAAAATCAACTAACACATGTTTCGGCTATTTTATGGGAGAATTCCGCTAGTAATAGGGATAGATGAAGGGAACTGAACTAGGCCTAAGTCAAAGACCATTCCATGTCCATTATTACAAGTTTATTTTAGTACTGGCCTTAATTAAAACAGTTTTTTTTCTTTTATTGTTATTCCTATGTATTACAAATCCTGGTAAGGGCATTTGTTTCTGAGATTTGGAATTTTTTGTTTATAAATATACCGGGTGATTTTGGGGTCGTGATCCGGAATGATTGTACATGGTCAAGAATACAAAGTAGACAATATCACAGTCGGTATGAAGGTTTATCACTCAAAAATTGACTTTTATTTTTCAAATTTTAATGGGAAATAAACTTGTTTATACAACCTAGTCACCCTATCCCACTGTCAACTCTTCATACTATCCGTCAAAGAGAATAAGGTACCTAACCATGTTTTTTTTGGATTTTGTATTTTTATAATAAAAATAAATTAAAAATGAAATGCGTTTGTTTCGTGTCACTACATTTTTTTTTAAATGGCTAACAGATACCAAGTCGAAAAACTGATTCTTGATCCACGACCCCGAAATCAGCCTGTAAATCTATTAAATACATTGTCGTCTAGTACCCATAACACAAGCCTTATTGAGCTTACTATGTTGTAGGACTAGTTCGATTTGTGTAAAGATTGTCCCTATTATATTTATATTTTAACGTTGACGCAATACTTGAAAGCATTCGCATCACACTAATAGTCCAGAAGCCAGGTGTAGTTAATATAATACAAATATAAAAAAATTGCCATTCAACATTGAATCTTCTTACTAGTTCTTACTTGGACAGTAATGTGGCTTGTTAAACACAATAATTTGATACAAGTCCGTCAATTCAAATTATTTTAAGTATACAAACTCTGTCAGACACTTCGTCTCGTGCGATAATATATTCATAAATAAGTTTTACTTTTTTACTTTTGGGTAGGTTGAGCAGAGGTATTAGGCTCGCACGTAGCACAGATGACAATCTTTCCATAGAGATATTTATATTTATTCACAGTCTGATAAAATATCAATAGAAAGTTTTTGTACGCTTTACGTCAGTTTCACCTATGCTTCACAAATAAACACTTTTTGACAAAATTCGTACCTGGCTCGTAGACTATAAAAGCTTTGTTTTAATTGAATTGATAATACAGTTTGGTTAGTTATGTAGGTTATGTTAAACAAATGCATGGTTGCCGCGAATTTCGTATTTTTTTTAAATTAATAATGGGATTGCTCTTTGCCATCATCTAGCCGAGGGGGCAAAGATGAGACCGACGATGAAGCGAGCTCACCTAGAAGATGCCTATTCACTCGTGCCTTAAAAAGGTCTAGGTTATATGAACTCGGAAATACAGACGCCGGCAGAGAATTCCAAACCTTAGAAGTGCGCATTATAAAAGAAGTTGCAAAGCGCTTGGTTCGAATTAGAGGAATTTCGACCAGGTAAGGATGGTAGCCAGCCGTACGTCTGGATGTCCGAATGGAATTATGTTACTGCTGCAATTTTGCTGATGCCGAAAGGTCAAAAGTTAATAGAGCTATAGCTAAAATAGGTATACTGGTTCTTCCATTTATACAGCAAGAAAACTTCGAATATCGAATTTAGCTACGTTTAGTGAAATAGCTAACGACATTTCAAAGTAACGTGAAAAAACTGTAACATCTAAATAATTAAATTTCGTACTCAATTCTCTTAAAGTAGTGGAGGAAAAATCGGACATGTTGACCACATTCCTAATACGTTCACTTTGTTCTTAGTAGTTAGTAGTAACCTACTTCTAAGTCATGAAGTTTTGTGATTGGGCACATTTTAATTCACTGAATCATGTCGACTCAGTTATTTATACCACATCTAGCATTTGCCCGCGACTTTGTCCGCATAAATAGAATCTAGTTATCGCCTTAGAGAAATAATTCCTATCATTGACACAAGCTTAATTATTGTTCTCACATAGAAACAGGGCTATAATTACGGAATGGAACCCTTTGATATAGATAATGTGGATACCCCACGTTCACGCCCTTAAGGGATAAAAATCATTCTACGTCTTTTCCGGACTTTAAAAACTATCTTTTATGCCAAATCCGTTCAGCATTTTAAGCGTGAAAAGTTGGCAGACAGACGGAATTGCTTTCGCATTTATTATATTGTTATTGATGGTAACATTTTTATAAGTCCATGAACAACACGCACTTCGTCCCGTGAAAGCGAACCGAGAGGAAGATATCATCAAGTCCTCACATCGCTAGACGAGAACATCCACCCTCCTCCTTCCAGTTAACTAACACAATACGAGTGGTACTGGAAACTGCGTTGTGCACGATTCGGCAGCAAGTTGTGCTAACCGCTCAGCCTTAACGCGGTGAAGAGGCATATAAAAAGTATTTGTCTTCACGCGAAGCGATGCAAGTGCTTCTTCTGCAAGGATGTTTACGCAGCAGGACGGATTTTCATCAGACCTTCCTAAGCGGCGCGTCGTCACTGTATGACTTGGCACTGACACCCATCTATGATGAGCCTTAACGAAAGAGCATAATGATAAAACGGGAAAGATTGGAGCTCAATACAGCGCCACGGTCGTCTCCAGCTGCAGCCAGCCAGCTGTTGACAGTAAACTGCCTCACCTCGGACACCTCGCTCTGGCATGACTCGACGCTTTTCGTCAGCTCTTGCAGCTGCGTCCTGATCTCGCACAGCGCCACCGTCGTCTCCAGCTGCCGATCGCCGCGTTGCAGCTCATCCAGCTTTTGCGACAGGTTCATGCTCATCACGCTGACCTGTCTCTGCAGGCTGTTGAAAAAAGGGGTGGTTACGTAATGTGTTCAAGCGTGCGTAATGTTGATCTAAATGTCTCTCCATACTAAACTTGACAGTTAGATCTGCGTAACGTAAGTTCTTCTTATAAGGTAACAGTTGAAGGGTACATGAAAAAATTATATCTAGTCCTTTAAAATTTCAAAACCAGTGCCTTTAAAGTTTCAAAGGCACCTTATGTCTTTATCAGTTAGGTTGCTTTTTGTTTTGAAATTTAAATGGACTAGACATGTTTTTTTTTTCGTTTTACCCTTCAGCTATTATTAATTAGGGCAATGGAGACTTCAGTTACTATTCCTAAGATACAGGAATTGAAGAAAGTTTATATTCTTATATCCTTCTGACACCTCGCGTAGTAAAACCAATCCTAAACCTAAACTGGAGGGGTCCAGTGTCCATTCAAATCCGCCTTAATTAGTTAAGCGCGTTACATACAAACTTTTCATCATCATCATCATATTAGTCAAAAGACGTCTACTGCTGGACAAAAGGCGTCCCCCATGGTTTTCCACAATTACCAATCTTGCGCTGCCCCCATCCAACGGCTTCCCGCGATCTTGACCAGATCGTCGATCCACCTTGTTAGGCACTTTGGGGGCTTTAGAAACTTTTCCATTGAAACAATGCCTACTGAGAGAGGGGCGTTCACTTTAAGATTGGTTTAAAGCCGGATTCATATCGACACAGGCTCGGCCCGAGCCTATTGTCGCATTTAGATATCGTTTTATTCTTCTTTGTTTACTTTGTGTTTTTTCTATGAGACAAAAAATCTATGAAGACAATTTTTTTATATATGGTTATCTAATGTGGCGTGTATTGATACGGCAGAATGATAACAAATTCAGTATGGTTTGGTACACATTAATCTGATGCGTTCTGTCGTGACGGCTCATGCTGTGTCAGGCGTCAGAACGCATCAGAGAGCATCACATCAGGTAAGTATGAATCCGGCTTTCGCTCGGCTCGGGCTCAGCGTTTGCTGCAAGCCTGACCGGCTGTACATCGCTGTTTTGATTGGGTGCAATTCATCCATATTCCCATTTTGACAATATCTCAGATCGTCAAAAATACCATATCGTCCAGAATCGCAACTTACGCTCTCTCCCAACTCGTCACTCTCTCAACTCGTCCACTTTCCCAACTCGTCCACTTTTTCGTCTCGTCCACTTTCCGAACTTTTCACTTTCTCATCTCGTTGTCATTCCCAACTAGTCCATTTTCTCAACTCGTCCATTTTCCAATTGTTAACTTCAATATAGGCTGTGATCCTTTTACAAATACCTGGGCATCATGAGACCCTCATTACTTAGTGGCATGGAAAATTCTACTAAAACTAAACATATTACCAAAATTTGGAGTCTTTTAAACTTAAATATTTGTTCAGGCCCTATCACTAGAACTACAGACCCATCACGTGCTCCTATGCTATAAGAGCTCCTTACATCCATTTTGAGAGCAAAAATTAACACGCACATTGTTACGAACAACATTTTGGCTCCCGTTCAAAATGGATGTAGGGTTGGGTAGCGTCGTACTATAGAGCTCCTCCTCATAGACATGACCATTTGCCAACGAGTTCGGCGGAATAAATAATTGAGAATGTGGACGACTTGGGAATGTGGGTAGCCTGTGAATGAGGATGACATGGGAATGCGGACGAGTTGAGAATGTAAACAATACAAGAAGTGGACGATTTGGGAATGTTGACAGGATATAAAGTGGACGATTTGGGAATGTAATGTGGACGAAATGGGATTTTAGGCGATCTGGGATGTTGTCAAAATGGGAATATGGGCGAATTGAACCCAAACGCGCTGTTTTTCAGCCCGCGCCTATCTCACAGCTCAAACGCAAACATTAATATAAAACCGTCATTAGTGTAAAAACTTTACTAGACAAATATTTCTAGATAATTTTAAGCCCGCAATTCGTATAGAATGGCTGACCAAGCTAATAGTAAATCGCAGAAGCAAATCGGGACAGCTCAGATCAAAAAATTATCATACGTCGCACAGGCAAGTTAAATTGTGTATTACTGGACAATGTCGCTACTTATATCTATCAGGCACTAAAATTAGGTGCAAGCCAAGCGGTAATCCACTACACTACAACTAGAGGTCACACTCTTCGGTTTTTTTGAAGGTAAAGTTCCACAGAACACTTCGGAATTTTAAATTAAAGCGATAAGTTTAAAAGTGTAGTGCCCCAAGCAGAAATCGACATCCTGCAATACGCCGCCAATCGCTCTAGCCAACTGAGCAAGCGGAACAATGATGGTCAGCCACAAAATCTTTCAACAGTTCCCTCTTACTACTTTTTAGGGAGGCATACGGTGACATCTACCTGGGTAGACTGAAGCTGGCTTAACGTCAGCAACATTTCAAGTTATATTGAGAAATCGTCAGTAAAGCTGCGCCGTCCCGTACTAAAATTTTGTATGATATAGGAGGCAAAGGAACAGACGAATCGCCTGATGGTAAGCGATTAGTGCCGGCCATGGACACTCGCAACACCAGAGGGGTAATTTTGTGTATTAGGTAGCTTCTGCTAACGAAACTTGAAGATATTTAACGAAAAAAACATTTTTTTCTAATTAACTTAAAAAATATAAAATTTTGTGCTCTAATCAAATTCAAACCTGCGACCTCCTGGATAATTTTATTTGCGTTAAAACGGATTTATGTACTATACATAAATTATTATAAATTATTATTATTATTACACGCGGCCAATCGAAATCAAGTCAAGTCAAAATATTCTTAAATCAAATAGGCCTAGGAACAAACACTTTTGACTCGTCAGTTATAACATGTTATTATATTTATTAATTATCAACACTTTCCTCTTAAAACGCCTTACGGTGGCGTACAGCGACATCTACCTAGAAATACTTAAGCTTCCCTAGTTCAGCACGGGATGGCGTGACGATTCTCGAATTTGAGACGTTGGTGCCGCTAATGAACTCTCTTTCAAAGGGTCTCCTTTTTAACAGTAAAAGAAATATCGCCCCTCTGCCTAATAGTGCCCCATTCCTGTCCAATATTGCCCTTCCCCTCTCAACAAAATTCTGGATCGGCGCCTGCATCTCACACACAAGTTAATCGCTGTCGCCTTATATAATAACATGCTATGGAAAAGCGAAATGAGGATCTTAAATGACATGGCAAGTCTGTAATCTACTGAGTCGCTAGCTCCAGAATTAACCATGAAATTCCATATTAAAGTTTATGTATACCCTTATAGTTAATTCTCTTTAATGCCTTCAAAAACCATTCGTAAATACATTGTGTATAGGAATATTAGTCAATCCTTCGTTCTTTTTTGTTTTAAATAATTTATAATATTCACAATAAGCTTCCTGACATCGTTTTGGATGATTTTCGGCATATTTCGTCTTGAGGTAAGTTTGTTTACATCGAAAACAGAAGTATGCCTTGCCATTAAAATAAATTACTACCACTAAAAATCCGCAACATCGCCAGAGGGGCTAGTATGATCGCTTATATGTCGGACATATAGCATTCGTCCCGTACTGTCAAGTATGTAAGTGCGAGAGGGACGAATGCTATATGTCCGACATATAAGCGATCATACTAGCCCCACAGGTCCAAAAAGACTCGGGTAGGGCTATACGTCTACGTATTGGCATCTTGGTTCATTGTAATAAGACGAAAAATGTAAACATATCATTGGCGTTGACTTATGAACGTACTTGGAATACCCTGTCACGTCATATCATCATCAGCTTTTATATACGTCCCACACAGCCCACACGGGCCTCCACTAATTGATGAGAGGGAGGAATGATGTGACGTCATATGGCAAGTGTTAATTGGTAAGGATCGTTTGTGCAAGCCATATATGGCTCTCGTTTCTACCTTTTGATGTGTGTGTGTGTGATAGGGTTTTTTACTATATATTAAATAAAATTCAAAATTGTAAGAAAATAGTAGATTTGGTCGATACATATTAAAATTACTTTTGAAAATTAAATTTTTTATCTATGCTACAAATCGCCGAACACTAGCCGCCATTACGAATCTTAATTATGACGTCATTACAAAACGGTCCATTTTATACGTATTGTGTCAGGGATGTAGAATCAGATTCATTATTATATTGTAATGCCCAAAAACTAGTTGCGCAGTTTTTCAGAATTTCTTGTCAAAGATGCTTTAATCAATAATTGTAGTCGTTTATAATTAATTTCTTAAGCCACATATTTTTTAAAGATACTTGACAGCTCGTTTGTTGAAACAACGTGGGCTTGAAATGTACAGTTTTCATATTTTAGTGCCGTTACGACACGGTGGCTAGCGTTTTCGAACGGAAATTAAAAAAACAATGATTCAAATGTATTTTTAAACTATTTATCGTTTCCATGAAATAAAATATCCCAGTAATTATTGAGAAGTCGGGATTAAATTAAGGTACTTTTCAAAATAAGGCTTAAGAACCTATTGTAATTGGTCCTCTATAAAACTGGTTCGAATGGCATCGTGCAAAAACACATGGATTGCGTAAGCCCCATTATATGTTACAAAAAGCCGTAATGTTCGACAGTGAATACGCTACCTACGCTAGGTTTCAGCTACCTGTTGATTCATGTTATAATCATGGGCGAATACCAAATGTAAAACCATATAGGTAAAGATAGGTAAAAAGTATTATTTATTATTTATTTATATCAATGAACAGTTTTTCGCGGAACTAATCTGTTTAATTATTTATGTTTATTTAAATTATTTCGGTTGGCTCGTCGAAAAAGTATTGTATACAATAGTTATATAATTAGCTTTTTATGTCTCGTATCTTACTTAGACCACTCGACACTATACAAGGTGGGCGCTGTAACTGGAGCAAATATTTAAAAGAGCGCTTCCTTAGAGCATCTACAGTAACATCTGGCGTACAATTTTTGTTGAAAAAAATTTCGTTTCGGAGAAATTTTGATCTTAAGTTATGACCTGGAGTGATGGATCTCGGCACCACGAGATTATAGCGAATCAGTCAACGCAGTGTTTAACATAGTATCAAGTTATGAGTCATCATTGTTATCGCATTTTTTGTTTTCAATGATATTTTTGGTACGAGTAAATTTTAATTTTTTTGTTAATTATATTGACTTTTTAAAATAAATTGTAGCAGAAAAGTAATGTAATAAAAATATACATAAGCAATTTAGAGAAAAAAAAATCAAAAAATATATATTTTTTTTCAACTGGAAATAATTACTGGCCCGCTGAATAGTCCACCGTTTAATTTTTTGCTCCTGTTACAGGGCCCACACTGTATAAAGATTGCATAAAATACCATCCTATCAGGTTGCATTAAAATATACTTCTGATTTTATTGTTTTGTCCTGTAATAACAGTAATCAAGCGAATAATTCCGAGTGGGTCCGCACCACTAAAAGTTAAACACATTTATTATTCCAAATGATGGCAGAAGGTATCGGTCTGATTGAGAGTTGAAATAAACTGATTATTGTAGTATGAGCTCTATAAATTCACAGAAAACACAATTACATATTTTGAATTTATTTTTCACATCAATCTGACATTATAAAAACAACTGAGCTCTCACATTACAAACTGAACCAGTTCAGTCGCACCGTTTTATATCCACGGCAATGTTGAGTTCCAACATTATTTTTAACTGGTTTATTTTTTATGTTTTAAGCCTGAACTAATAAAAAATGCACTTTACACCGCTGCCCATTTAGTTGAAAAAGCTTCTCTCTCGATTATTTACCACATTGAACGAAACGGATTAGTATAATCACTGCCGAGGACCGACAAAATATTTGTCAACATCTCGAAGGCGAAAAAAATAAAATGTATCGAACTTTCGTTCATATTGTTAACATTTATCAACTATTGAAAAAAAAAACTAGTGATAGCTCACATGAAGATTTAATTTAAATGATAGGCTAGGAGGAAAAAGTTACATACTTATTCCTATTATTTACGGTAATCTCACTAGTAAGTTAAAAAATAATTTTTAACTATTATTTCTTTTCATGCGAACGGTACAACCGCAATAGAGTAATTTACAATACTAAAAAAATATTGTTAAACGTAAAAAATTAGCCAACCCGCAACCAAGCGTGGCGATAATGGCATTGACCCGCCATGAAATTGGTAGGCTTACGTCCAGCAGTGGACGTCTTTCGGCTGATATGTGGTGGAGGTGGTGGGGAAAAATCTAACTTCAGCTTATTCATGCAATTTGAAAGATTTTGAAATACATCCCACTAATATTATAAATGCGAAAGTTTAGATGTTTGGATGTTTGTTACTCAATCACGCAAAAACGGCTGAACAGATCAAGATGATTTTTTGTATACTAATAGTATGTAATCTGGATTCACTTATAGTATACTTTTTGTCCCGATAATCACCATCAAAGGGATGAAATCTGGGGTGCAAATATGATCTATGAAACGGGGTGATTTAAATCCTCATACGCCATTCAAAGCTTTAAGTTACAGCCAATTGGGATTATAACGGCGTGTCAATAAATTTAACGTAAGCCGTAGCAGAATTTGACGTATTGTAAACAAGCTGACGTTTCGATATGTCAAAACAGAAATATCATAATAATGATGACGCTATTTTTGAGCATAACCTTTTAGCAATTAGGTCTATTATAGCGTGTAAATCAAAATAAATTTGCGATACTTCGGAATTGTTTGTCTTCATATGCTTAAATACAAAAACAGCTGCTTCAATGCAGTCTTTGTATCGTCGGTGTACAATATAATTTTGTCGTGTATTATTGTTTACGTAATTGGTGACCCTTCACACTATAATAACTGTTTGATATAAGAGATCACTTGGACTGGGCAGCCCAATCGTCAACATTGACGGTTGAAGCATCTCAGATCTATGCACAGAGTACAATATATATACTGAGATGGAGATAACAGTGAAATACTCCACATAGATCGTAGCGCCGTTGTGTATTTGGTAAGAACTAACCGCACGACCGCTGCATCCCTGTCACTTCAATATGCAAGTGCGATAGAGATAGCACCCAGTGACATCTGGTACAAACAAGTTAAACTAACATTTCCATGGAAAAAATCGTATTTCGAGCTGAAAGGCCCTGGATCTATGCTCCGTACATATAATAAAGCTGTAGTGGGTCGAAAATCTGTACATTGAAGATATTGGATAAATCAATGGAGCAATTGGAGGGCCCTTGGCATCAAAACAGAACACATTTCAACAGTTTTAAGAATTCATGTCTGTTTATCTATCTGTTTATATGCCTAAGCATTGTGACTCTCGGCCTTCAGCCTCCCGTGCATTGCCGCTCTGCTTCGGGCCTTCGGCCCTCAGCCTTACACTTCCCTCTGTGTGAATGATCGGCATGAGGAGTTCGCTCTGTGTAAATGATCTGTCTTTGGACTCGCACGCCTTGCCCCTCTGCATCAGGCCTTCGTCTCTACATAAGGAGCCCGCTTTGTTGGGACTCTCGGCCTTCGGCCCCGCGTGAACTGCCACTCTGCTTCAGGCCTTCGGCCCTACATAAGGAGCCCGCTCTGTTGGGACGCTCGACCTTCGGCCACAGGGCTCCGGGCCTTCAGCCCTCAGCCTTATATAATGATCCCGTTCTATTTGAATGCTCGGCCTTCGGCCTCGCATGCCTTGCCACTCCGTTTCGGCCCGTTAGTCATCAACTTTACTTCAAGAATCCAATTTGTTCGGAAGCTCGGCCTTTGGCCTCGCCTGTCTCGCCTCCCAGCTTCAGGCCTTCGGCCCTCAACCTTACATAAGAAGCCCGCTCTGCGTGAATACTCGACCTTCCGCCTTGCATGTTTTGCCATCACTCCGTTTCGGCCTGTTAGTCATCAACTTTACATGAAGAATCCGCTTTGTTGGGACGTTTTACGGAAGAACTGCGTAGCGAGACTTTTATCATTGTACATGTAATATTTTACGGGCTTCATTCGTCTAGAATTGGTACATTTGATATTCTGAAATAAGCTTAATCATTCGTTTTGAAAGCACGAGCACGTAGCACCAACTTCCGTTACACTCGGACACTTTTAATTGAAGTTGTAGACGATTATATATACCTAGGACAGACTGTCCAGTTAGGTAGGTCCCACTTCAAAAAAGGGGTTAACCGTCGAATCCGACTCGGCTGGGCAGCATTCGGGAAGCTACGGCACATCATTCCGTCCAATATTCCGCAGTGTCTCAAGACGAGGCTCTTTGACCAGTGTGTGTTGCCAGTGATGACATATGGCACTGAAACGTGGTCGCTTACTATGGGCCTCATAAGAAGGCTCAAAGTCTCCCAAAGAGCAATGGAGAGGGCTATGCTGGGAGCATATCTGCGTGATCGCATCAGAAGTGAGGCCATCCGCAGTAGAACCAAAGTTACCGACATAACCCTCCGAACCGCTAAACTTAAGTGGCAGTAGGCGGGGCATATTGCACGTAAAACACACAAAAGCTTTTCGATTGGCGACTACGTACCAGAAGGCGCAGCGTGGGTAGGCCCCCAACAAGGTGGACTGATGACCTGGTAAAGGTCGCAGGTGTCCGCTGGATGCGGATGGCAAAGGAACGGTCATTGTGTCTTTCGGCTGATATGGTGATGATGATGATTCGTTTTGAAAATAGGATTCCTATTAAAATTTGCCGTGCGCGGTAAAGAGCATTTCATATTGAATGTAATCATTTCTTAAGGGGGTGTAAAGACGGGTGAATGATGTATGCGAAAACAAATAACTCTAAAGCGAGAATGAGTTCTACGCAGACGAAGTCGCGGGCAAAAGCTAGTAAATACATAAAAAACCGGCCAAGAGCGTGTCGGGCCACGCTCAGTGTAGGGTTCCGTAGTTTTCCGTCCGTCACATTAAGTTGACATATTAAGTACAGAAACACAAAACCCTAAAAACGGGCCCACAGAGGACGGTGATAACTAAAGAAAGAGTTTGGATTATACGGTTAAATTACAAACTTAGTTCAGAAATTATTTTTGTAATTTTTTCAAAAACTATTCAATCTATCAAGTTCAAAATAATTTTCCTACAAAGTTTTTATAAAGTTCTACTTTTGAGATTTTTTCATATTTTTAAAACTTATGGTTCAAAAGTTAGAGGGGGGGGGACACATTTTTTTTTACTTCTGGAGCGATTATTTCCGAAAATATTAACATTATCAAAAAATTATTTTAGTAAACCCCTATTTATTTTTAAATACCTATCTAACAATATATCACACGTTAGGGATAAAATGAAAAAAAAAATCACTCCCCACTTTACGTATAGGGGAGGTACCCTAATAAAATATTTTTTTCCACTTTTTATTTTACCACTTTGTCGGCGTAATTGATATACATATTAGTACCAAATTTCAGCTTTCTAGTGCTAACGGTCACTGAGATTATCCGCGGACGGACGGACGGACAGACGGACGGACAGACATGGCGAAACTATAAGGGCTAAAAAGGGCACAGATTACCATTGAAAAATAGTCACTGGGAATATTTATCACGTCAGGAATATTTCGCTACAAACATCAAACTAAGCGAGCGTTATTGACGTTTCATTACATATTACTGAACTTAGCAATTCAAAATTCAAATCTGTAGTAAAACGAACACTTATTTCAAAAGCATATTATAAGGTTAACGATTACATCATGAATGTTTGGCAGTGATAGCGTCCTGCACAGATAATCTATCACGAGAATGGGTTTTCTACTGTAGCATTGTAGTTTTGTGGTAGCTGACACTGTAATTTTATATTTTATATTTAACTACACATTGTATTTTTTTTAATGACACCTCGCCGAGTTTCTTACGCCGGTTCTTCTCGTGGGAGAGGTTTAGTTTTCCGAACCGGTGGTAGTTTATTGACGTTCATAGGTGCATGTAATTATGCCTAATTTGAAGAATGAATTACTTTTACTTCTTTTACTTCGTAAACTATCAATAAAATAACGTATTCCGAGTTCTCGATAATTTATGTATATCTAAGGTTGATCGAAATATTTTTATCATACGAAATATGAAATTTAGATCAAGCTTATTACGTACGTTTGATAACTTTACGTAATCAACCTTCTGGGGCATACACAAAATTTTACAAGTCTACAGCTCAACAAAATTGTACAGATTTCCAAAGAAAAATTGACAATGATGTCAGCGGCCTAGTAATGTTTTATGATATAGTTGTTTCCGTTCTATTTCGTCTATTTCACTTTCGGTCTGTCTGGCCGGCGAATTGTCAAGTAAACTAACAAAAAAAACTGACTGTTGCTTTATGGCCACTCGATGTTCAGAATTCGGTGCAGTTTCTATTAAAAACCATCCCAACTTTTCATATACCGGCGAGTTAAATTGAGTTGGCATCGAAAGTTATATCCGATTGACCACTATTCGTTCACTGCTTTTTTATTTGATTCAGAAAACCTGTTAAAAACGGTGATAGCAAATCCAATACGATTTAGTGTCAAAATACAGGGCGGCTATTGGAATTCTTCTTGGCGTTGGTCATAGAAGCAACATGTATATATTGTATATGCCAAAATATCAACCATTCTGAAAAAGAGATGATGTGTTTATGCCACTTACAATAACATCATAGGTATTTGAAGAATAAACTACTTTTACTTTTACTTTTAACACCGCCCCCGTTATTTCCAAAGAGAACACCCGAACACCCACGTTTGTAAGAAGTCGACTATGGGACCAGATAAAAGTGTGTTTTTGGGTGAAAGCCAAAGAAGAGAAAAATATATGACCACCGGGGAATGGGCAGCAGCATTCCTTGAGTGCGGTGGAGATACTGCGATCGCCAACCCGCATGCCAAGCGTGGCGATTATGGCATTTACCCCCCATGAAATTGGGGGAGGCCTATGTCCAGCAGTGGACGTCCTAGGGCTGATATGGTGGATAAGAATCCCATTAAAATACCTCAAACAATAACGAAGGCACAACCATATTAACGTTGTTAGAGATAACCGAATCGCTGGAGTCATAGTAAATAAGAATGATACAGCAGGAGAATTTTTATTCATTCCCAACAAACACTAATAAAACTAGTGGCACAGTGGGCTGTTTACCCCGCAAAAAAAAAATCAAATTTCAAAATTTCTAAAAACAGACTCGACAAAAATTTTCAATATAATTATCGAGCCTGCTCACAAAATTTCACGAGAATCGGTTGAGAAATGCGACCTGTAGAGGAGAACATCCAGATAGACAGACATACGAAAGAATTTTTGTCGAAAGCTGAAACGGAGACGCTTCGATCGCTCGGCCAATAAACTAGTGGTGACTTTGACCTAGCGAGCTAAGCTTCCCCGTTTCAACGTGGGCCAAAATGCTTCCGACGGATGTCAAGATGTTCTACAGGTTGCATTTCTCGACCGAGTTTAATTAAAGTTCAAAGTCTCGTGACATGTCAAGTGGGATGTCATGTGAAAGGGCTAGAGTTGCACATTCTAAAACAGCTTTTTCTTTTTTTATAATGGATAAATTTCGATTTATAAAGGAAAATGTAAAAAAAAATCCGTTCGACCTCCCTTATCTCCGAAGTATTCCAAGAAAAAATATGAAAATATTACACAACGTTGATATCAATATAAATATTACAGGAAAAATATAATTACATCTCTATCTGGATTATATATCTTTTTATCATGGAAAATCATTTCTAAACTATGTGGTTTCGCCGTAACTTATTTGGCATTAACTCCTTGCGCGGACCTAAAACCTGGCCGGCGAGAAGACGACAATGTAACGTCAGTGTCATTAACTATATCAAGAAAACCGAATTCGCACATCGTGCTGATATAAAATAAATTAAATATAAATACACTCACACCACAGCATATTACCAAGCGCTGCAGCAATTCTATCAAGTGTGCCGGAAAGGATACCGGAACGTGTAAAGGAGGTTTCAAAAAAACGCAACGAACCAGATATTTCTCCTGAATTAATGGGGGCAAGAGTTGGACTCGCACTTGATCGGTTTTCATTTTTATATTTATTTATATTTACCCGGATGACGAGACAATGCAAAACTCGCTGTTTGAATGTCGCGCCCTCTCCAAACAAAATATGAATGTCTTTGGTAATGGTTACCTAGAACCACAGGAATTCAGGTTACCCTCGCTGAGCTTAATTATCTGCTTCGCGGAAATTTTGGAGAGCAGCTTGGGGTAGATATGAAGGAGGGGGTGATTGCACAAGAGATCCCATGGGGTCGAAAGGTATCCGCAAGGGCCCTCATCTAGATAAGACACCCACGCACAAGTTCAAACTTCTGTTTTAGAATACCTTTGTCCTTAATCCGGGTTGTATAATCTTTTGAGTGCCGTGTTTATATTAAGCCCTTCACGCCTACGTTTCAAGGGGATTGACTAAGTAAACTCGTTCATGTTTGATTTTGATATGCCTCTTACAACAACATATAAAGGGCGTGCACTGGAATACTTCTCGAGCCTTGATACGCCGTTCTGACCAGATTAGGAAAAACTAAGGCGCCTGCCTGATTTGTCGATGCGGAGGCGGTACGTTATGGGAATACTGTCAGCTGTCAGTGTCAACCGATACGAATACAGTACTGCCCCACGCTTTCGCATGATATTACTACAGCACAAACGTAATACAGGCGTCAAGTGAGGAAATCTCACATCAGTAAACTCACATCAAAGAACAAAATACCCACTTAGGTCGCATGGTCCGATTGACTAGTCCGATCAATCGGAATACGACTATCACATATCACTCCCGCCCCGCCAAACCTAAAAGTCAGCTGTCAACAGTGGAAATACATAAGGATACAATTTAACAAAGTCGCATTTATCGGAATTTGTCCAAAAAAGCCATTCTCGTCTCGAACATTGTCACATCTCGGTATATCGCGCGCGGAAGACGTAAGGCCCTGATTTGGGAATAGTACATTACTACAGAGGCCGGGACGAAAGGGGTTGCCGGCCGAAGACATATAGACGGCCGAGCGAAGCGAGGCCGGATAGGTCTGAGGCGGGCAACCCCATATTTCCAGCCGAGGTATGTATATAGGTAGTGCTTTTCTCAAACATGCAATGATATAAACAACAAAAAAATCAAAGTTTTTTTTTAATACGCATAGTGGCAGAATGTCATGATGCCTGTGCCACAAATTTATGTTATATTATAAGGCCTATTATAAGGAACATAACATCAATATTTCATTGCATGTATGAGAAAAATAAGATTTATGCTATACGCGACGTCTAACTTCGGCGTCACAATGCTCACTATTAGAAATGTACTGTAGTGGTATCTTTCAAACGTCGACGTCGGCGTCTTGCGTCCATAGAAATGTTGACGCTGAAGTCAGACGTCGCGTATAGCATAAAATAGGAGAATAGGGTCTAAGCGTGTCTCTTACACAAGGGGGCGTGGTCTACAGAATTAAAGCATGCTTTTCAAAGTCCCTTTATGAAATAATAAAACCAACTTCAAACTGAACACATGCATGCCTCCGCGTGGTGTCGGGTTAGAATAGCACCACCCCCTTTCTTCCCTTGGGTGTCGTAAGAGTCGACTATGGGAACCAGGTTGGAGTGTGTTGTGGGCGATGGGCTAGCAACCTGTCACTGCTCTATCACATTCTCTCCATTTATAAACCTGCATTTGCTAAAAGTCGCACTGAAAAATTATATTCATGTGCTCTACCTATCCCTTTTGGGAATATAGGCATGAGTTTGAAATAAGTGTTCGTTTTACTACTGATTTGAATGTTGAACTGCAAATTTCAATAATTTGTTTAGGAATTATGTACCGGAACTTAGACCAGCTCGCTCTAATCACCATAATTAAAGGTGAAATAAATAGAAGCTTGTTATACAGAGTGTTTTTATTGAATTCCGTTAATTGCGAGGGCACATTCCTGACATGAAATAATGTAATCTTCTCTAAGACACTAGTATCCCGACTCGTACCATTCCGAAGATATTCAAAAATTCATTTTCGTTAATTAACACCCCTAGTACAGTATAAAACATCCTTAAGGCCCTGGTCTCCTATTTTATGCTATACGCGACGTCTGACTTCAGCGTCACAATGCTTACTATAGAAATGTACTGAAGTGGTCTCTTTCAAACGTTGACGTCAGCGTCTTGCGTCCATATAAATGTTGACGCTGAAGTCAGACGTCGCGTATAGCATAAAATAGGAGACCAGGGCCTAACAAATAAACAACGTTGACGTGCGTCACGTGCGCGTGCGGTGTCATTCGGATTCCGAATAGTATCATACTTGACATTAACATTTGCTTAGCTCTACGTTAACTCTTAAGGCCATTTTGTACCTATAATCACCCTTGGTGATATACTTAATTAATTGTGTGATAATGAAAAAGAAAAACCTTGGATTTTGAAAAACTAAAAAGTTCAGGCTCTCCAATGACTTGTGATTTGGTTTGATACTGATTATATATTTATATTTATGTATATATTTATTATTTTTATTAGTCTCTAGTATATGTATATATAGTATTATTTTGTAGTTTGTGTTATATAGGCAATAGCTATATAGATATATATATATATATATATATACGTTTTTGTACACGTGTTAGTTTGTCTATCTTTTAGTACAGTATAAAACATCCTTAAGGCCCTGGTCTCCTATTTTATGCTATACGCGACGTCTGACTTCAGCGTCACAATGCTTACTATAGAAATGTACTGAAGTGGTCTCTTTCAAACGTTGACGTCAGCGTCTTGCGTCCATATAAATGTTGACGCTGAAGTCAGACGTCGCGTATAGCATAAAATAGGAGACCAGGGCCTAACAAATAAACAACGTTGACGTGCGTCACGTGCGCGTGCGGTGTCATTCGGATTCCGAATAGTATCATACTTGACATTAACATTTGCTTAGCTCTACGTTAACTCTTAAGGCCATTTTGTACCTATAATCACCCTTGGTGATATACTTAATTAATTGTGTGATAATGAAAAAGAAAAACCTTGGATTTTGAAAAACTAAAAAGTTCTGGCTCTCCAATGACTTGTGATTTGGTTTGATACTGATTATATATTTATATTTATGTATATATTTATTATTTTTATTAGTCTCTAGTATATGTATATATAGTATTATTTTGTAGTTTGTGTTATATAGGCAATAGCTATATAGATATATATAGATATAGATATATATATATATATATATATATATACGTTTTTGTACACGTGTTAGTTTGTCTATCTTTTGGTTCCTGTGTCACTCAATTGCTCAAAAGTTAACTGGAAGAGATCCCTTAAACGGATAAGTTCGCCTTTGTACCGATATAACCGAATTTGTCTGTATTCCTACCTGTGTTTTGTGTACAATAAAGTATTTACATACGTACATACTAAATATTG
Organism: Notocelia uddmanniana; assembly: GCA_905163555.1. Classification (NCBI taxonomy): domain Eukaryota; kingdom Metazoa; phylum Arthropoda; class Insecta; order Lepidoptera; family Tortricidae; genus Notocelia; species Notocelia uddmanniana. The sequence goes on from LR991052.1 coordinate 72,478,583, forward strand.
TACGTTGTTTCTATAGGTATGCACGGCTATGTGCTTGTAGGAACGGAAATCAATAAAAACACCCTGTATAAAATTGAAACCTCCCAAATTGCAGCCATTTACTCCTTTTTAATCGATATCGATATTAATAACCTTAAAATTGTGAATTTGATCGCGACGGGGATGGGGAGCTAAATTACTCTGTGATCACGGGCAAAATTGAAATTTCGCGTCACACGCTGTTACCGTGCTGATGGTATTACGTGTATAATATTACATCTATGATACTAGTCTATTATACAGACAGCCAATGCGCATACAAGGTGGGCCCAGTAACTGGAGCAAATATTTAAAAGGAAGCTTCCTTAGGGCATCTGCAGTAACACCCCGTGTCCAATTTCTGTCCAAAAATTTTTTTTTGGAGAAATTTTGATCTAATGTTATGACCTCCGAGTAATGGATCTTGACACCACGAGATTATAGCACATACTGATGTGCTATAACCTCAAACACTGCATTGACTGCAATTCAGTGTTTGAGGTAGTACCAAGTTACGAGTCATAATTGTATTTGCAATTTTAGTTTTCAAGGATATTCTGGTATTTTTTTGTTACTTTTAAAAATAAATTGACACTACTGTCTCTTCATAAAAGTAATAAAAATACACGTAAGCCATCTTTGAAGAAAAAAAAAACATTTTTATTTTTCAACTTAGACCTCTTTGAAGTAATAGCTGGTCCACTAAATAGTCCACAGTTTAATTTTTTGCTCCGTGGGCCCACCCTGTATATAAGAATAGTATAGGAATTCGTGATAGTAAAAAAAAAACATGGACAGTGAGATTTAAAAAATATGTGCCACGAATCGGTCCCATCTCAGCATGATAGGCACCGCCATGCTATGGAAACGCTTTGCTCGCTCGGTGAACTATAATACCTCTAATGGTACACCTCAATGTATAGACATAGGTGGTTACTTTAATTAGTCTCTTTTGTTTAACACCGCGTCAGTGGCAAACAGGTGTACAGGCCGCCTGACGGTAAGCGGTCACCGCAGCCTATGGACGCCTGCAACTCCAGGGGTGTCACATGCGCGTTGCCGACCCTTTAAAAAATTATACACTCCTTTCTTGAAGAATCCCATACCGTAGTTCCTCGGGAAAACCTCGGCAGGGAGCTCAATCCACAACCGGAGCGTCCGAGGAAGGAAGTTCAGAATTAGTCTCTGATAGATACCTGTGTACAGGTGCAAAAACCTGTTGTATGTAGTTGTGACGTGTTCGAATAGGCGTTTGTTTTGTTTGTGTTGCACATTTTTTTTTTTTTAATTAAAAATGGTATTGCTCTTGGCCAGCATCTAGCCAGGGGGCAAAGATGAGGGCGACGATGAAGCGAGCTCACCCAAAAGATGCCTATTCACTCGTGCCTTAAAAAGGTCCAGGTTATATGAACTCGGAAATACAGACGCCGGCAGAGAATTCCAAACCTTAGAAGTGCGCATTATAAAAGAAGATGCAAAGCGCTTGGTTTGAATTAGACATGTTAAATATTTAATGTTTATTCGAACACGCCACAACTACATACGACGGGTCATCTTCTTAAGTTTTTCACCTATAGTGACGTTGATAATATACAAGAGTTTTTATTGATTTTCGTTCCTTCAAGCATGTAGCCGTGTAAAACCATAGAAAAAACAACGTAGCATATTTAGTTCTTCAGAATTCAAGTTTTTTTTTCTCTTTTATACAAAACAATTAATTATATCACCAAGGATGAATGAAAAACGGCCTTAAGAGTTAACGTGGAGTTAAACAAAAGTTAATGTCAAGTTTGACAATTCAAATTTGAATGACACGCACGTCAACGTTGTTTAATTGTTAAGGATCTTTTACACTACACTAGGGGTGTTAATTAACGAAAATGAATTCTTGAATATCTTCGAAATGGTACGGATTGGGGTACGAATACTAGTGTCTTAGAGAAGATTACTTTATTTCATCTCAGGATTGTACCCTCGCAATTAACGGAATTCAATAAAAACACCCTGTATAGAGTTATTGGCTATATGCGAAGTAGGTGGTGGGGGTAAGCTAAGCGATCGCAGCGCACACCAAACCAGAAATGTGTAACTGCCGGGGTCATCTGTCAAATGTACTATATGATTTTTTTTTCTTTTGTTTCAGTAAAATTTCCAGTAAGGGGTCGTTATTGGACATCTTTGAGTTTGACATTGTCCCGGGACCCATGACGTTTGACGTTTCTGACGTGCACATAGCCAATATCATCATCATCATCATGTCAGCCGAAAGACATACACTGCTGGACATAGGCCTCCCCCAAAGACTTCCACAATGACCGGTCCTGCGCCACCCGCATCCAGCGGACACCAGCGACCTTCACCAGGTCATCAGTCCACCGTGTGGGGGGCCTGCCCACGCTACGCCTTCCGGTACGTGGTCGCCACTCGAGAACCTTTCCGCCCCAACGGCCCCGATGGCCGTTCTACGTGCTATGTGCCCCGCCCACTGCCACTTAACATAGCCAATAGTCGTGGAATAAAAACGTTCGTCAATTTTCGAACGAAAAGTATTCGCTGTCAACGTTGTCACTTCATTTTATTCAACATAAACAATTGCTATCTCAAAGATATTTCAGGTCCAACTTGTCATAAGGGTTTGGGATAAATGATTTAAATTCTTATTATCAATTAGCGTTAATAACGTTAATATTAACCTTAATAAACCGTTTCAATTGTATTTGTCCATACCAACTCCGTTAACACCACTACGCTGCACCGAAAATGCTACAAAAGTTAAGATCACTGGTCATAGCATATAGATGCATAAAGAGTTTTAGAGGAACTAACCAATAAAAAAACTCAATATCAATAGACGCGCGATTCCTAAAATTTTCTCTAAATTCTAATGCGAGAAAATAATTACTGACCAACGCAAACATTAACTGGTTGCTCATTGTGCAGTTTCAAAGTTATTATTAAATACCATATACAAATCAAACAGATAGTATCCAAGCGTGGCTAAGCTTTATCTAAATTTGAATGCGAGAAATTTCTGATTATTGAAACTATTAACGGAATTTCTGACCTGACAAATTGAGAGTAAGAATTCATATTTTCTGAACTGTGCGATAGCTGATGATACTCCATCGTGAATTTGTAATGGCGTCTCGTTTCTTCGCAGCTTGAACACCAGCACGCCGGGGTCTGGCAAACGAAAGGCCCCGATTAGGTCTAATTACGTCCGCCAGTCTAATGGACGATTTACACCAAACGGTGGAGTCGGCGCGCATGCCACCAGAGGCAAAGGAATTCGAACCCTCCATATAGAAGCTAGACTTCGTATCTAAACGGCAGCGGCAGAGCCGACCGGCTGCCCGCAACCCATTCAATTATGAAATCTAACTTGTGCATGGAGGGTTCGAATTCCTATGACTCCAGTGGGGTGCGCGCCGACTCCAGCCGTTCGGAGTGAATCGTCCATAAGTTACCAGTGTTACCACGAATATCGATATTCGCGAGGTTTAGAAATCTCCGTCTCTATCGCACTTGTCTTTCGAGCGATTGGGATGGCGAAACGGTGAACTTCGTGTTTCGATTTTCGTGGTAGTCTCTGGGTGCCCTAAGATCCGATGGTAAATCAGATTATACCCGCCGCGGCCAGACATGAACCCTATGACACTGACAGTGATATTTCTGATAGTGTTATGCAAGTTTCGATAATTCTATTTTTTTAGATTTCATTTCTTACGCACCCATGTCGGTTGACATATTTATTAAGTTTATTGTATCTAGTACACATATAAATAAGGTAGAGTAAAGTATACCTATCTCATATCTCAACTCAGAGTAAGGATTTCTATAGAGATTCCTATACGGGTCCGATTTTGTCTTAAACGGCTGATGATGACGACCATAGAATTCAACATTGTCTTCTTTTTACACAATCTTGAAGGAATAAAATTGAATAAAAAACGCAGTTTATTACAGTCACTTCAATTATCGACCACTGTTTATCGAAACAATCATTCCTTAGTCGATACAAACTAACGATATAACTTTTGCAGTACGTCACCAAATATATTCGGTTAAGCCTATTTATGGAAATAAGGGTCCAAACAATTTTCTTTCATATTATTAAGAAGTAAATGTTACAATTCTAAATAAACTAATTAGCTACATTACCAAAAGATGCTTATTAACATTTCGATGAGACAGCGACGCCGTTCCAAGGCTATATAAAGGAACTCTCACTGTCAGTGTCATAGGATTCATGTCTGGCCGGTAGGTCTAGGTGATTGGGTATTTGCCACATGTTGGAATTAAAAACATGGTGGCACTCTATGCGTAGTATATTCGTACCGTCAAAAGATCACAATAAATTGTAAATTATACATTTTTACCAAAATCATAAAAAGATGTGACTTAAAAAAAATAGTTTTTTTTAAATCATTCATTGAGTCAAATAAAAGGTAGTGTAGAGACAGCATCAAAATTATCTACGCATTTGAAAAGTTCAAAAGTCATAAATCCATCCCATCCATCCCTCCCATCTTAAAGGCCGGCAACGCACTTACAACCCCTCTGGTGTTGCGAGTGTCCATGGGCGGCGCTAATCGCTTACCATCAGGCGATTCGTCTGCTCGTTTGCCACCTATGTCATAAAAAAATATATATATGTGGGAAATAGAGCTTTTGGCCCCTACATATGCGTAGCTACTTTTAATGGTGACTGTACCAACAGAATCCCTATGTAAAATAAAGAATAAATTGCATGACACTGGTTATGTACCTTAAAGCAATATTTCACGATTAAAACTGCAAAGTAATTAAGTATTGAAAGTTAATTGGCATTGGTGGAAGACCTATTTTAATCTGTTTTATTCCATGTATGTTGTCGCTATGTATAAAGAGTCTATCTATCTATCAATGGACACTGCATCTTTGCAAAACTATTGGTTACTCATATTGGATTATGACGGCTGACATGGCTGCAGTGCAATAGCGGCACAACATTTTTGCCGCATATGGCACATGTAAGTTTTGGATCAGGAAGTGATGCGTTAGTATTAGATCCAAAAAAAATGTTTTCAAGTGTTCAAGCCATACTATGGCTTTTTATATCAGCGTTGAGCTCCATGCCACACAGGTCTCATTTCATTTCTTTCAAATGATATGAATGACTTATTTGCGGACCCAAACTACATTATTAGATTGAATGAAATTAATATTTATTCGTGTAGTACCGTAAAACGGGGTGAGTAGGTTTCGCGGGAAGAGTCGGGTTATGAATGGGAAGAGAAGGTTTGAGAGGGGGGTGAGAAGGGATTTTAAGGCAACTGCTACAAAAATAATGTATTCCAATTTAAAATTGGGTTTTGGTAATACGCATAATAAAAAAAATCCATCTAACAATCTTCCAAAATCACCCTCGTATGAAAAACCCTCTCACCCCAAATACGAGGCACTACGGGGTCAGTTGGGTTTTCCTCTTTATCGTCAAAGTTATGAAATGGAACTACCCAAAATAAAATACAAACGTCCGAACCACTTATTATATACACCATTCAGTTTTCACATGTAAAAATAAAATTTTATCGAGGTTTGAAAGTCAAATTTCACCCAACCCACCCCATTTTACGGTACTCAAGTATTTTACGAAAGAGAAAAAATTATAGCTACTTAATATAAAAAATATTCCGTAATTCCATAGCCCCCTAATTTAAATATAATACCTGCTAAAATTATATAATCTGAAACAGGAACTTGTACAGTAAAGAGCAAAAGTAAGTAAACACTTTTCCACGAATAAGATAAAAAAGTTTGATATTACTTTTGATATTGACTTTGGGTAATAATTGAACAAAATATATTGGTATTTTTACTAATAAAGCTATTATTATACTTATACTACATTATATTATTATTCTATAATAAAGTTAATATGAATCAAAAATTAAATACTTTAAAAATACGAGTATTATATTATATTTTTTCCCATTAAAAATAAAAGTAATACCCAATAATTAAGGTAAGGACGAAAACGGTAAAAAATGACCACAAAGAAAAAAAAATCCACACACACAGACACAAAATGAACTCATTGTTAAGCCAATCGTCGCCTGCACGTTCAAAATCATAAATATAAACACGCTACAGGTGTCAATAATCGTCTGTTTGGCACTACCCGCTTTGATTGTAACTTTGACTTCAAGTTTTCTAATAAATTTGGAAACAAACACGCGTGATCCATTTAAAATAAACAAAATCAACTCATTAAACTAGGATGGCAATTTTGAACTAACTCTTTTAGTTTTTACGCTCGCTTCCTCTCAATGTTTACCAGTGAAGCGGGTTGGAAAGTTCAGCGTTATACAGAGATTCTAATAACACCGAGTTGTATTAAGAGGGCGCAGTACGCTCGGTTCTCCATACAAACGTATTTATGCTCTCATTTTAAAACGCCATGCTAGATTAACATTAAACTTTGTATAGACAATGGGATCCGGCATGTCTAGCTCGGAAATTAGTTTCTGTTGCTAGAAATTGTAAAAGTAAAAAAATACAGCGGTTTTTTGAGTTTTTTACGGCTTGTATGTAAACCTTAATAATCGTTGTATTTTTTCTCCATTATAATTTCAAGCAACAGAAACTTATTTCCAACCTAGATATGCCGGATTCCATTGTGTGTACAAAGTTTCATGTTATTCTAGCATGGCGTTTTAAAATGAGAGCATAAATACGTTTATATGGAGAACCGAGCGTACTGCGCCCTCTTAATTGTGAATCAACTTTAATCCTCATATTTCATTATGAATTCTCGTGGAGCTCGAAACATAAAACTAGGCAGGAATCCGATATTCTTCCGGTTATTAATTACTAAGGTTACTGGTTAATCGGATGCTTTAACAGAAGACCTGCTAATTATTAATCGGTTTAATTTTTCTGACGCACGAAATGAGTTAAGGATGATTCACAGTAGGCCGTTCCGTGTCCAGGCTGGTCCGTTTTCTTCTAGGGCAATACGCCGGCCGTTGCGTTTGCTGTCATAGAAAACGGGCCGGCCCGGACACGGAACGGTCTACTGTGAATCATCCATTAGGCGTTCCGTATTTTTAAATTCCTATTAGTAAAGTGGAGAAGAAACGCTAGAAACTGGGAGAGATGGAAGGAACTAGAGGAGGCCTATGTCAAAAGACAGCCTGACGCAACAAACATAATGTCAGATGCCACTATATAAGTAACTCTTAGAGTACTAAATAGTAATTTTATAAATAGGATATAATAATTATTTTTTCTCAAACATGCAATGAAATATTGATGTTATGTTCCTTATAATAGGCTGCGAAGTATGACGTTTCAGGTGCGGCTAGGACAAGAGGTAGTTAATGGAATTTCATACAAATGTTGCAGGCCTAGGCCTGCAAAGTCCTCTTTTTTAATTTCCATTCCACTTAAATTTGTGGCACAGGCATCATGACATTCTGCCACTATGCGTATTAAAAATAAAACTTTGTTTTTTTTGTTGTTTATTTCATTGCATGTTTGAGAAAAGCACTATACATACCTCGGCGGGAAATATGGGGTTGCCGGCGTTAGACCTATCCGGCCTCGCTTCGCTCAGCCGTCTATATGTCTTCGGCCGGCAACCCCTCTTGTCCCGGCCTCTGTAGTAATGAACTATTATTTCATATTTTACTTAAGTGTCACAGTCAGAGAAATAAAGGCTATTTTATTTTATATTAGTAAAGGATAAAAGTGATATCAAGTTTATTACTGTGATTGATAAACAGGATGCGCCAGAATGAGGGTTATGTTTTTCGAGAGGATGTAGGTATGTTTATATGTATAATTGTTTGGCACATTCTACGGCATGAACGGCTCGGTGGATTTTAGCTTGAGAGGTTTCGTTATTTCGTATTTAATGTGAGGTCTGTGAGAATGACAATGGGTATATCAAAACAAAATGGCGGATTTTTGACGCCAAATTCAAACGTTTGGAATAGTGGGCAGCCTGAACGGCTCGATAGATTTTAGCTTCAAAGGTGTCGTTAAATTCGTATTGATTGTGTGTGTGTGTTTAAATGATTGTAGTTTATTGGTATCGAACTCCAAAAGCAGTCGGGTTTATTAAAAAAATCTTTTAATTTCTCTTGTTACCGTATTTATTTTGGTACTTTTTGTGCTTATAATTGCGTTCACTCGGATCTTGAAGATTGTATCTATCTCGGATAAAGATTCAAAAACTCCACTAGTATGCCATTTAAAGAAAAATATATGGTCTCTAAACTCAATTTAAAACTAATAGGAGATATCCGTTCATTCGCTATACTGTACAGTTGGGAAATTTGATTTCTGAGCCACTTCGTACTTTGTCACAGTGAAAATCAATACGTACGCTGCTAGAAACCACACATTCTTGTCACTGTGACAAGGTACAAAGTGGCCCAGAAATCATATTCCTCGACGGTACCTATCCGGCATTTAGACTCAGGCAAGGAGTACTAATACTGTTTTTCTTTTTTTTGTATTTTTTTTTTATAAATCAAATATACAGGGTGTCTTTATTGAATTCCGTTAATTGCGAAAGCACATTCCTGAGATAAAATAAAGTAATCTTCTCTAAGACACTAGTATCCCAATTCGTACCATTACTTAGATATTTAAGAATTCATTTTCATTAATTACTAGCCCTAGTATACATAGTGGAAAACATCCATAACAATTAATGCAAACAATATTTTTTCATTTATGTTGAAAAACTAAATATGCTACGTCGTTACTATATTTATACACGATTATATGCTTGGAGGAACGGAAATCAATCAAAACACTCTGTATAATTACAGTATTTAAAGATTATTTGCATTCTGTATCAAATAATTGACGAAACCCACTCCTTGGCAATACGTTTTTGAAAGCAGTGGGTTTTATCAGGAATACAATACAACCGCCAATTAATAAGATAATTCTTACGTTGCTTACCTATTTATATTCGTCACTAAATAATATAACCATCAATGTAAAATAAACCCAATCACAACAGTATTATACTTTAGTGTTTTGTTGATAATCACCGGTATCATCACTTTTATTTTACCGCCATCTAACGTTTTTAACGGAACTAAAATCTAAAGGAAGAAATGTATGCCAGCTAACTCATACACACTGCCAAGAAAGAAGCCTGCATTAGAAAAAAATCGGAATTTAAACTCAATTTAAAAGTCTAATTACTAATTCGAGCGCAAGAAACTACCTATAAATTGATCCATTGCCGCTACTAATTCACGGAGGGATTATGCAACAGACAATGAAGGTATTTATGTCGAGTTGTTGCCTACCCTACCGTTAATCCATCCAACTTGCTCCAACAAACGCTCGACTTTTGTTTCGCAACTTTTGTTTAACTATAACGGGAGCAAATATTCATGCTGCCTGCTTAGCAGACCAGTACAGAGGACCGCAGCCATGATAACATCACTACATGCTCCTTAGGTATGTGATGTTGTGCTCCTGGCGGTAAGTAAGGTCGCAAGAGCTCCCGAGGATACGCGTGTTCCTTTTGTACTCTTCATATGATGCTGTGCCCTTCCAGGTCGTCACATGTATATTCTTAACACCATCTTGTTAACTGTAATGGGACTTGCGATAAATTATTTCGACTTTGACTTCATATGTTTCCAGCTGTCAATATAGAATCCTCGAGTTAGTAAATGGTTGATGCGCGACGCAGACCCTGTTGATTTGAAGATTTGTTTTACAACCAGAAACAATAGGCTTGTGTTCCAAAAAGTTTTTCAATGAAACAATAACTCATGAAGAGAAAGCTCGTTAATAGTTCCGCGTGACGTCACACTGTGCTACACATATTAGAATGGCAGGACGTCACGTCACGAGCTTCCTCTTCCGAACTTTCATGCGCTTTATCTTTGTCATTTTTTTTGATTGACAAAAATACTTGTCCATTATTTTTTGATAACCTAACGGATGGACTATTAATGTCTTTTTACCCAGAACACAACTCACTTGCAGAACGGGAGCTCCGGCGATTCCACGAGGAGCCGCGCTTTTTTAAACTAGTGCTTACGCGAAGTCTTGAAATTAAGTACCTAAACCCCGTAAGCTCCTTACCTGAAACCATGAAACGCTAAAAGATGATGATGAAATATATTATCGAAAACAGCTTCACGATTCCGCCTCAATAAATTTTAATCAACCAACCCCGAAAGTAGGGTAGTAATTACTTGAGTTTCTAGTGAAGTTTATACACTCGAGTCAAGTAGAATATTTATTATTTACCTGTAATAACATTTTGATATAAACAGATATGAAGTATTCAAGGTTGCCCTTCCCACTTCCCGGTATAAAATTATATGTATGTAGTCTTTAAGTTATTTGGGCTCTTTAATATGGGCCTCAGATGCCTGAAATAAATGATTATTATTTGTATTTCCGTTCTTAAACTCTCGGGTCTTTAAAGCCGGGTCATTATTTGGTAGGCGTGCGGCGGGATATAGATCCAACACGTAGAGGCCTTTAGGAGACGAAGTGTGATGTAATGTATACAACTATTAGAACCCATTCACGGGTACAACGGTAGATACCCGTGAACCGGTCCCAATAGGCGTTGGGGCTATTGCATGTAAAGTGGAAAGAGAGTGAAATGGGCTATGGTGATGAAGTTTGGATGGATAATAAGATTGGGCTATTGCAAAGAGTTCCGGACACATCTGCCATAACATTGTAATTAAAACGTTATCGAGGCAGGCGGTAACTAGCCGCTCCGAAGATGGGCTCCTGAAAACGCCGTCGTAAAGACGGCCAGGAGCAACACCGGTTGAGCGGCTCAGGGGTGTCGAGAGGTGTACTGCGCTTTCTCCGAAGTTACTCGCGGCGTTATGCCCTTCCACCTTAGAGCATATAGTCGTAGCTCTAACGACTCCTCTCTGGACGGCCAATGAAGGCAAGCCAGAGCTGAGAGTCCTGCGGGCCTTGGGACTCCACTCCGACCGACGAAGACACGCCGGAGACGGAGGCCCTGACCGACTCTTGGGAGCACTCGGACACAGAATAAGGAATAGTACAAGTACAGAAATTTCACTTCCTAACAAAAACGGCGTTTAGGCATAAGAAACGTGCCTACTCTCTGCATCTCTGTCTATCCCATAACTTGTATTCATTCACGCGCAGCACGTGTAGCCCTAGGGTTGTCACGCCAAAAATACTTCAATGAGGCAAAACATATTCTACCTCACCAGATGTCGCTTAAGTACAGTGAACCGAAATTAATGAAGTACATGTTACTTCACATGAATAGAGCGTTCATGGCCCGGTGATTGTTTTTAGTTTTCATTGTATACCTATACTACTACCATGTTTTTTCCACATATTCTCTTGCTTGTGGGAGAAGAAAAAGGGGTTTGGTTGAGGGGGATACCTAACTCTAAGTTAGGTACTTAATAAGTAAATCGGCGGAAATGTACCTAACAAAGTAACCAGGTGGTTCGTATCGTATTCATTTGTATTGTTGTTGTACATTGTAACTTACAACTTGATAATTTTAAACACCAAGGTTATACTAAATAAGTGCTTATTATTACATATACCAAACTAAAAGAAAAACTTACCGTTCACAATTTGTAGGTAATTGAAAAAAAGACACGCCAACGTTCCTTCGGGTATTTAAACAACCATATACAGAACATGTGGTGCCGGTTATAGGTTTCATCGTGTTTTTTTTTTAAATTACACAAAAAAGTACGTTAGCGCGGTTCGTCGCAATCAAGTCGGCGGCGCGCGGCAGCGGGTCACGACGGGCACGTACGCGCGGACCGGACGGCGTCAGCCCGCGACTGACAGCTAGTTTCGGGGATTTCGAGCGTTAGGTTATTAACGCGGCGCGCTCCACCCATTGCAAGCCCCTTGACTCGGGTCCGTGGGGTCGTTACCCCCCAACATCTCGCCGCAAGCTGCCCTGCGGGCTTATTATTATTATTATATTTCCAGGCGGAAAATAATACCGAATATTTTCCCTATAAGGTATATGTATTAATGTTCTGTGATTTGGGGTTTTAATGTGTCCACTAGCGCCACTCATAGGGTAGTTTCGTCATGTTACTTTACAGCTAAATATTTACGGCCTGTTTAGCCTAGTTGGTTGTGACACTGCCTCCGAAGCTACAGGTCCCGGGTTCGAATCCCGGCCAGGTCATTATTTGTGCATTGAGCACGGATTTTGTTCTTGGGTCTTGGATGTTCTCTATATATTGAAGTATGTATTTATCTATATAGTTTGGGACTAGGTCGATTTGTGTAAGGTTTAATAACTAACGTAATGTTAACTTCGATGACAGAAGCAACGGATTTGATGAGGGGTAAAACAACACGAGACGCATAGCCGTGGACTAAATTTAACTCGCTTTGGTGACAGGAGGTGTTAGGTAAATGTCCGAATATTCGACAACCTAATTGGAATAATTGGGACCCTGCTTCTCTATATATTTATATGCCACTACCTGTTCACAAATATTTGAAAATAACCCTTGTGTCAACTCAATAGCGATGTGCTTCCACTTGTTTAAATAATTTTGTAAAAGTCGTAGTACAGATATTTATTATTTTTCAATTGTTTAAATATTATTGAGAGGCTTGCTCAGATGAATATGACAGAGGACACGTGTATATATTTTCGAATGATAAATCTGTTCAGATGTATTTGTACGTTACTATGTACCTACATTTATTTTTCAAAGCTTGGATTTGCTCATATATTTATGAACTCGACTGTACAAAAACACGATGATTTGAAAACTACAACCTTACGGTCTTCAAGACGAGAGTGAACCGGTTTTTACTTAAGCCTGCTCCACCCTAGACCACAATATCGCTAACCATCAGGTGATTTGTGGTCAAGCGCAAACCTATCCAGCGTAAAAAAAAAGAAAATGAGGCCGTACGTAGTACTTAAAGAGGATATATTGGCCGTTATGGAAGGATATTTAATCAACCAGATTTCCATACAATAGCTTAAAGTTAGGGCTCAAACTTATGACTCCGCACACTCTTCAGAAAACTCCTGTCGGTAATCGAGTAAATTTAGTTAAAATATTAAGTGGTACCCAGATTTGAGGACGCTACGCAAAAAATACGAATACGCTTTTACAAATAAGTAATCAAAACTTAGGATGGCATTTCTGTTTATTAGATATACAACATCAAAAAGTAAGATAATGCCCTTAAATTTTATCTCCCATTGATACGTAGCAAATACGGCGTTTGAAAATGCCTGACAGACGACTTTGTTACCGCGCGTCTTCCCCAGTAGTGGTCTTCTTTTTCAGAAACGCTAGTAGATTTGTAAAAGTTCCATTACGGCCTACATGCGGAATAAAGTTTATTGATCTCATTTAGTTTGAAAGCTCCACCACATCAGCCCTAGGACGTCCACTGCTGGACATAGGCCTCCCCCAATTTCATGGGGGGTAAATGCCATAATCGCCACGCTTGGCATGCGGGTTGGCGATCGCAGTATCTCCACCGCACTCTAGGAATGCTGCTGCCCATTCCCCGGTGGTCTTGGTCGTAGTTTAAGGACATACCCGGGTCCTGAAAGCTCATCTCTACCCAAATAAAATAAAATGTCAATTCACTAATCCCGGGTTGGAATCCCGTGTTTCTGTGGTGAGCAGAAACATTCCTGAGACTTAGATGTTTTCTATGTATATTTAAGGATATATCTGTTAGATATGAACTGTGGCAATAATTGAAAAAAGATCCAGATAACGAAGAACCACGATCAAAGTTTAGAAAAGTAAGAAATATCACTACGATTTTAAATGCCAAGACCAAAAAAAATACTACTTAAGATTCTTTTCTAAAATGCAAGAACGATCCTAATCAGAAGTGGAATCTTATTACATCCCTATGCACTAGCAAAAAAGCTTAGAGTAGTCCCTCAACCTACTAACAACCACTACCGGACCCATTACCGATGGAAAGGAAATATGCGAGCACTTCAATACCTTTTTTGCTACAATTGGTCCGCAGTTGGCTAGCCAAATTTTGTCACAGTCTCACCACAATGCGAATTATATTACAAGCCAAACTAGCAACGCAAGCGACAATATTGACATGTTCTATGTATGTATAACACTTTACTGCACAAAAAAAAACAATAACAATCGAAACAAAATAACAAAATGTAAAAGGACAAAGGTAAGGTGTTTTCAAATATAACACCGTGGGACGAAGAAGTAATGAAAATATAACACCGTGGGACGAAGAAGTAATGAAAATATAACACCGTGGGACGAAGAAGTAATGAAAACAATCAACGACGTAGACTCTAACTGCAGTGCTGGAATAGACAAAATAACTACAAAAGTTCGATTTGTGGAAAAAAAATACGAATATTTTTAATTTTACTAACTGCTTATTTCATTTCTTTTTTTACAAGAAAATTTAAATGGCAGTTTAATGATGCAAAGCTTAATAGTTTATGGTTAGTTAACTTAAATCATTAAATCACATGAAAGAGGGGTGAATTGCAAAAAAAAATTACATAGATAAGGACTTCAGTTAGTAAATCTTAATAGATTCCTTTGTGTTACGAAAGTAACGTATGTGTAGATTAAGTAAAATTTAAAAGAAAATTTCACATTGGAAAGCTGCAAGCTGGCTATCGTTAATCTCAACCCTACGCCATGGGAACCGCATGGGAAATACGCTTTGCGCACAAGGGCGGGAAAGGAAACAAGCAAGATGCTAATTACACTATTGTTTGCGATTGTTCCGGTAAATTGGCTTACAATTGCCTGAAGGGCGGCAGAGTTATTATTAGTGTTCATAAACAATTAGTAGAACATAATTATGCCTCCTATTTCGCTTGTTTTTTTTTTAGCTTTAATTTTCCAGTCAAAGACCGTGCGGCGGATCAGAGCGAACTCAAGTTCCTTGAACAACGTATTATGAAACTGTCACATTGAAACAGCGAATGAATCGTAATGTATGTCACTACCACATGAAGACTTTAGTGTTATGGATTTATTTAACACTTTTTACGCGTTCTATTTTTAGACCTACTTATATCATATATTTATTTTCTTTTTAACCCCCAACCCAAAAAGAGGTGTGTTATAAGTTTAACGTGTCTGTCTGTGTATCTCATTGGAATCGTAGCGCCAAAACGGAAGAACCGACTTTCGTTTATTATATTTCGTATTATTTTTTGTGTCATAGATAGTTTTATCCCGAGTGATCTTAGCCATGTTTTATGAAAATCTGTTCAGCCGTTTTTGAGATATTTAGCTTTTTACAAGCTTTTATTTAACTTGCACAGTTGATATGTAAGTTGTCATTTAAATTTGCAATCATTTCAGCCACTTGCCGGCATCCGTATGAACTGTGGCAAAAGTGTAAGTTCGGTGACAATACAATCCCATCAAAAACATAAGTGTGAAAATGGGAGCCAAGTTCAATATTAAGAATATGCGATGCTTGGTTGTCGTCTTCACCGACAAAAGAATTGAGATCTAAATGGGTGCCAAGTTCCGTAGATTCTCTGAAATGGTGCCAAGTCCGGCCCTACATTGTTTCCAGTAAAACTAATTTACTCCGGCTTAATGCAAATTTGGAGCAGGGAACTGCTGCAACCGCGCCACCGCGCAACCGCCAACTAGAGTTGCAGCTGAGCTAAGGGTGCAGCGCGAAAGGCGAATCTTCTGCGCCTCAAAACAGAATCTACTCACCAGGGAGGAAACCCGAAACAAAACCGAGTACGCTCACAGACTCTAAGGTGGCAGCCCCACCAGTGGGCTTGGGTATAGTGGGCCAATCCCTCGCTTACCCGAACCTTATACTGATTAGAGAAACTGAAATAGTGCAAAACCGGACCGATCATATTACGACGACCTTTGGCATGAAAATACGAACACGAATTGCTTGCTGGAATGTACGAACACTGAGCGAGGATAGCCGACTAGCCCAAGCAGAAGCAGAAATGCTAGAATATAAACTGCAAATACTCGGTCTTAGTGAAGTGCGCAGAAACGGATTCGGGGAACTGACAACGTCAAGAGGCCTTACGTTTCTTTACTCCGGGAAGGAAGATGAAGAGGCCGTCCGTGAAAACGGCGTGGCATTCCTCCTTTCTGATGCTGCGAAGAAGAGCCTCTTATAGACTGGAAACCTATCTCAGAGCGAATCATCACAGCTCAGTTCAACAGCAAAGCCCGCAAGATAACCGTCGTTCAGTGTTACGCGCCCTCAAATTTGGCATCTGAGGAAGAAAAGGACGATTTCTATAGTGCACTCAACCTGACTCTGAAGAACATCCGCAAACAGGACATAGTTATCGTCATGGGGGACCTGAATGCCAAGGTTGGCACAGAAAGAGACGGCTGTCAAAGACACATGGGCAGACACGGGCTGGGAGTTCGGAACGAGAATGGGGAGAGATTCTTGGAGTTCTGTCAAGATAACGACCTCACCATCAGAGATACTCTATTTATCCACGGAAAACATCACAAGTACACCTGGAACTCATCCGATGGAGTAACCAAGAACCAAATTGACCACGTTGCCATCAGCTCCAAGTGGCACTCATCGTTGCTCGATGTTCGCAACCGTCGTGGCGCGGATATCGACAGTGATCACCACCTAGTCGTAGCAGAGGTGCGGCTCAAAGTAGCCGTAGCTCGAACGGCTAACGCGATCACCAAGATAGGCAAACGGTTTGAGGTAAACAGGCTTAGGGATCCTGATATAGGTGACGCCTTCAGACTAGAGCTACGGAATCGCTTCTCCGCCCTCGAGACGGACTCTACTACTTCTGTCGACGCGGAGTGGAACCACATTAAAATGGCCTATGTAGAAACCAGCTCCGTCGTTCTTGGACACAAAACACACACACACACGAAGACTGGATGTCACAGAGAACCTGGAGCCTCATTGAAGAAAGGCGCGAACTCCACCTTCAATTACTGGCAACCAATGATGCGTGGCTGCAGTATAGACAGATACGCAGGAACATCTACCGCAGTACCCGTCGTGATCGGCGAGTATGGGCGGATAGTATGGCGGATTGCGCCCAACGCGCTGCTGACTCTGGTAATCTCAGAGAGATGTACAAAGCGACGCCGGAAATAGGAACCACAGGAAGAAGAAGCCCTTGAAAGACAAAAGAGGCCAGCTGATCGTGACGTCAGAGGGGCAGCTTCAACGCTCGAGGGAGCATTTCGAGGAGATCTTCCGAGTCCCAAACGACCCCGTTACTGCAGCACCTGCTGTCAGCTTGCCAGCACAAAGCCTCGACATTGACGTGTCTCCCCCCACTGGAGAGGAATTAGTGAAAGCCATCCGATCACTCAAGAACGTCGAAGCACCAGGAGTAGACCTCATCACGGCGGAAATGCTTAGAGCAGACGTACCTACCGCCGCGAACGTGCTGACACCTCTTTTGCGGAACATCTGGTCAGCCGAAGAGCTACCCGATGACTGGATTAAAGGCCTTCTCATCACCGTGCCCAAAAAAGGAGACCTCAGTGAATGTGGCAATTGGAGAGGCATTACTTTGCTCTCGATCCCGTCTAAGGTGCTCTGCAAGATTATTCTAGACAGGTTGTCGAGGGCCGTTGAACCTCTTCTTCGTAAAGAGCAGGCTGGTTTCCGACCTAGTCGCTCATGCACGGACCAGATTAATACCTTGCGCATAATCCTCGAACAGGCATGAGAATGGCAGAGGGACATGTATTTGACCTTTGTGGATTTCGAAAAAGCCTTCGATACGCTAAGGTGGAGCTGCATCTGGGACCGATTGCGCGAAATTGGAGATTATAAAATAAAATTATAAACATTATTAAGGCCATCTACGGGAAATATTTCTGTAGAGTTACACACGACGGTCTCGTCTCGGATGACATACCGGTGCATGCGGGTGTACGACAGGGGTGTCTTCTCTCACCTCTCCTATTTCTTGTTGTTCTCGATGGCATCATGAGCGATACAATAAGCAACAAGCGCCGCGGCATAGAGAGGGGACTATCCAGCGTCTTGGAAGACCTGGATTATGCCGATGACCTATGCCTGCTGAGTCACACACGTGTCGACATGCAAGCCAAGCTGGACGACCTACAACAAAAGGCAAAGGAGACGGGACTGAAAATCAACACCCGGAAAACCCAGGAAATTAGGTGTGGGTCGACAAGCTCATTGCCGTTGCTCATTGGCACAGAGGTTGTGGAAAGGGTCCACAAATTCACTTACCTCGGTAGTGTACTGTCGGAAACTGGAGGGACCGAAGAGGACATCGCTTCGAGAATCGCCAAGGCAAAAGTAACCTTCGCACAGCTCCGTCCTGTGTGGCAATCGCGGAAACTGACTAGGAGAGTTAAGCTCAAGATATTCCGGTCCAACGTAAAAACCGTGTTGCTGTACGAATGTGAGACGTGGAAAGTTACTAAGGACATCTCGCGCCGGCTTCAAGTTGTCATCAATCGCTGTCTTCGCCGTATTCTCGGAGTTTACTGGCCCGAGAAAATCTCCAACATAGAACTGTGGGAACGTTGCGGTGAGACTCCAATCGACCGGCAGATCAAACGCCGCAAGTGGAACTGGATCGGCCACACGCTCCGAATGATCACGTACCGAGGCAAGCCCTAGACTGGAATCCCCAAGGAAAGCGTAGGCGTGGCCGCCCTAAGCAAACCTGGAGGCGGACGGTCATCGCAGAGGCGAAGAACATAGGGAAGACTTGGAGCGAATTGAAGCGCGAAGCTCAAGACCGACCGGGATGGCGGCGCACTGTGGAAGCCCTTTGCCCCATCTAGGGGACACAGGAATATCAGAAGACCGCAGCAATAATAACATCACTACTTGCCCCTTAGGTAAGTACGTGGTGGTGTGTTCCTGGTGGTGAGTAAGGTCGCCAGAGCTCCCGAGGATGCGCTGTGTTGGGAGTGAGGGGCCTGCATATGTTTCTAGCTTGACAGCTGGAGAATCTGCGGGTCCCTCGCTCCCAACACAGCGCATCCCATCAATAAATATTCATCTGGAGTCGCAAGTGTCTATAGGCTACGGTGTCTGCTTACCATCAGGCAGACCGTAAGATTATTTGCCACCGTCGTTGTATAAAAAAAAATTACACAACTCATCCGTAAATCAGATTCAAGTCTTGCCAAGTGCGTCAAATGATAGTTTTACTGGTAATAAAACTAGTTTTTTAGGCGTTGATACTTAAAGAGAATTGGCACGGAATGTACTAGTGAGTGTGTTATAAAAATGCCCTTATTAGGGTTCCGTAGCCAAAATGGAAGAAACGGAACCCTTATAGTTTTCCTGCCCAAAGGGCAAAAACGGGACCGTATTACTAAGACTTCGCTGTCTGTCCGTCCGTCTGTCTGTCACCAGGCTGTATCTCAAGAACCACGATAATTAGACAGTTGAATTTTTTTGCCGCTATAACAACAATTATTAAAAACCGGCCAATTGCGAGTCGGACTCTTTGCAATTTTTATAGATAATGGTACGGAAACCTACTAGTCCGACTCGCACTTGGCCAGTTTTTCATATCCGTCGAGAATATAAGCATTACGATTATGAAATTTGATAGGAAGGTGTATTCCACGAACCGGTGTTAGAGTACATTCTCGCTACGCTCGTTTAGTTAACTCGAATATTAAGAACCCTCATAATGTAACTGTTGCACAAAATACTAATTGCGATGTGATATGATACAGACGAACCGGTTTGAGGACAGAGTATATTCAGTCTACATTCAGTTACTTCAAATCACGAAAATTACTTATAGAAATACCCCCTTATTCATAAAACTTAACAAACGTCTGTTAACTAAAGTCCCTTTCTCACAAACATAACTGTCCAAGCGACAAATAGGAACGAACAAACTTTAGCGGCATGTTAACTAATATAGGTTTGATCGGCGTTTATAAATAAAGGATAATTTCCACCAATCGGCTCCCATCGCATCGGATCAGAACGGATTTTTAAACGATATTAAATCGTGTACACAGTACTTAAAATGAAATCTTAGCAAGCCGTGCACAGCAGCTTACCCTCGGCCGGGCCGTCTTCCGCGACACGCGATCGTAGCCAAAAGTATGCTGCTATGCACGGCTTTCTATTATAGGCATTTTTGTTGAACTACATTGTAAATATTCTTATTCTTCTGTTTCCATACTCAGATTTAAGGCTGGGTTGCACCGACTTACGAACACAGACTGATCAACGTTAAATATGGCGCCGGCAGCTGTCATCCCATAGAAACTTGTCAAACTTTCCATACATTCAAATTGTAAAGAACACAGCTTACGATTACAGGCGGTTTGGTGCAACCCAGCCTTACTTGTTTCCCATTTTGACAACATCCCAGATCTCCAAAAATCCCAGTTTGTCCAGTATCGCAACTTATCCACTCGTCACTCTCTCAACTCGTCCACTCTCTCAACTCGTCCACTTTCCCAACTCGTTCACTTTTCCGTCTCGTCCACTTTCCGAAGTCGTCACTCTCGTCTCGTTCTCATCTCGTTGTCATTCCCAACTAGTCCACTTTCTCAACTCGTCCATTTTCCAATTGTTAACTTCAATATAGGCTGAGATCCTGTACAAGTAGCTGGTCATCATGAGACCCTCATTACTTAGTGGCTTAAAAAAATCTACTAAAACTTAACATGTTACCAAATTTTTTTATACTTCAATATTTGTTGACGCCCTATCACTAGAACTACAGACCCACCGCCGCCATATCAGCCGGAGGACGTCCACTGCTGGACACAGGCCTCCCCCAATTTCATGGGGGGGTAAATGCCATAATCGCCACGCTTGGCATGCGGGTTGGCGATCGCAGAATCTCCACCGCACTCCAGGGATGCTGCTGCCCATCCCCCGGTGGTCTTGGTCGTAGTTTTAGGACATAACCGGGTCCCCGGGTCGGGGTGAACTACAGACTCATCACGTGCTATTGGGAACGTGGGTAGCTTATGAATGTGAATCACATGGGAACCGAGTTTCTTACGCCGGTTATTCTCGTGGCAGAGGTATATTTTTCCGAACCGGTGGTAGTTTATTGACGTTCATAGGTGCATGTAATATGCCTAATTTGAAGAATAAACTACTTTTACTTTTTTTTTTATGCGGACGATTTGGGAATGTTGACAGGATAGGAAGTGGACGATTTGGGAATGTAATGTGGACCAAATGGGATTTTTGGCGATCTGGGATGTTGTCAAAATGGGAAAATGGACGAATTGGACCCAAACGAACCGAAAGTGGCATAACCTAATATACATATTGTCACGTATAATATCTAACGTAAATAATCCTTCTTTATAAAAGGCGCTTGAAGTGGAATGTAAGTATAGCCAACACCATAACTAGATGATCATTTTAGTACCTTATCAATTTCACTACTTGGACGCATACCAACTGTCACAGTATTGTTACGCTAGTGCGACAAAGTACTAAAGTGATCTACATTTGCTGTTGACTATACAAAGGCTGAATCATTGAAATTTTGTATTTATTCGCCATGCCGATGCCGTCTCATTCATTAAAGCTTTGCGTAAGGTTAAAAAGATTGCTGTGAATCGAGTACTTAGAAAATACGAGTATACTTGTTTATGAAACCATTTTGCAAAGAAAGGACGATGGTGAGGTCTTGACTAAGTCTTTTAAGATTATATATTTTATTTATCTCTATTATCTTTATAGCACAAACAGAGATATTAACTTACAAAAGGCGGACTAATCGCCATGGGAGATTTCGACCTTCCGCTCTCTTCTATTAAGTCTATTATATTTAAATATTTGAAAATAGAATAAGATATAATTAATATTAAAATGGTGACGGGTTAGTATAGACCCCTTTTCTTGCCATGGGTCTCGTAAAAGTGGACTAACGGAACAGAGTAAAAGTGTAATGTGGATCCTATCCCCATCCTATCACTGCAATACCACATTTTTCCATCTATGAACTCACAATTGCTAAATGTGGCGCTGAAATTAAATTTCATGTACTTTCGGGAAAATGGGCGTGAATTTATGTATGTATGTAATATTAAAAATGTAGTTTTTATCTATATAACAGTAGAGCTAATGAACAGTGATTTTATGTGATACTCTAATAAAAATGTGGTTCTTGGTATAATTTCGGAGCTACGCGCAAGCAATAGTATGAAAAATACAAAGATAAAATACATGGACACATATGTTAATAGCCACTATCAGATATGCAAGTTATTTGTGTGCACGGTATCGGTAAATTCGTTCGCCACTGTAAAAAACTCTGTCACAATGGTAACTCAAAGTATTAACATAACACGACAAGGTTTTAAACAAAAATCAAATAGAACTTAGCAGATACCGGTTTCGATATATAATAACTTTTGCATTCGCTCTAAAATAATGCTTTTAGAGAGACAGAAATTTAAACATGGATTGACACAACACTCGCATATCTCTTCGGCTCAAAGTCAAGCGGTTTTGAACGTTAGGTTACGGTAAAAATATAGGTATTTTAACTTCACGCAATTTTTGGCAACTATATCAAGAGCCGAATTTTAAGAGTACATATATGATTTCAATGTTTTTGCGAGGATCTGGCGATAATTTTGCACTGGGCAAAGTTGCCATTTTAGGTTTTTTGCACTGGGCAAAGTTTAAGCTGCTATAATTTTTTTGCCATTTGTGTAAAGATAAAATTGCATTTTACCGTTGGCACGCGTGCTTAAAAAAGTAAAGGAGATGATGTTTGAGTTTTAAAACGTTTGATGCGAGGATGACATTAAGCTGATGTTAAGATTTTAAAAACGTTGTTTTAACTTCAAAATTAGCTGGTCTTTTAAGTACCTTTTTACATTCAGTAATATAAATACTCAATTTTAATGTTCAGTTACTATGGCAAAGTACTAAATTGACCATTTACTTTTGAGAGTCATTGTGTGTGTAGTGGCATGAATACTGAGCGATAACCTTTGTTTGTATTTATAGATTACATTAGAATCTGTAAAGGCCAGCGCTCGACATTCGTTCCACTACAAATATTAAAAGATGGAAGATGCTTCTACTGCATATTATAATACCGCCTTCTTTACCAGACTTGACCCTTTAGACCATTTTTAAAGATCAAGATGATAATAGTACATTACTGCAGAGGCCGTGAAGTAAGGGATTGCTGGACGAGTTTGGGATAAACGGCCGAGTCATAGACGAGGCCGGATAAAACGAGTCCTGCAATCCCTGTTCCGGCCGAGGATTGTATAGTACTTTTCTCAAACATGTTAGAAAAAAAAACAATAAAAAAACTACAATGTAAAAAAAAAAACAAAACGTCCGAAAATCGCAAAGCATCACGCCAAATAACAGAAATTAAATAAAAGCACGAAAAATGCTATAAAATACAAGCACCATTTGAAAAAAACACGAAAGAACTAAAATATACCAAAAAACACGTAAAAACTAAAAAAATACCAAAAAATCATGGAAAAACAAAAAAAAATACGAAAAGTACAAAAAAATACGAAAAAACTTTTTAAAAGTCCAAAAAAAAACAAAAACAAAAAACCCTATACAACACGACAAAATGAAAAAAAAAATACATAAATACTCGAAAAATTTGAAAAAAAAACAATCAAATTACAAAAATACAAGAACGATAAAAAAAACCCGGAAAAACCTATAAAAATACCAATTTACATAACAAATTAACAATATATATACAAAATCGTGGCGGTTGGCTCTATGTAATATTTCCTTCATCAGTTGATTTTAGTTAGCAAATTTAAAAAGTTAGAGCAGCGGACAATAATGTTAGTTTCATACATTCTCCATACATTACTTCTTGGCCGCCGGATCAAGAAGTAATGTAGGGAGCCATAAACAGGTAACTTCATGTCCTCTTTTCGTGACATTAATGCATAGGTACATTTAGGCGCATGTTTGAGAAAAGGACATTATTGTCTTTCTACTTAAAGAAGGCAGAATATAAAATGCACTAACTCTGTAGCACAACCCTATATGGCGGAATTGGCACTGGCACAAAAGGCATCTAAAACGGTTTTTCTCCTGAGTTTCTTCAGGGTTGTCTTCCAAAGCACGTACCTAAGTAGTAGCTCCCTCAGAGTGGCTTCGTCTTCTTCCGTCGGCGCATATCTGGTCAGCTTGGTGTCAGCCTCCCGGGCCACATGATCTGGTACCACTGCGTGAAAACCGTCCGTTTATTTCATTCCTCACTGCTCGCATTTTGACTTACTTTTATCTAACCTGAACATTTTTGGCAACCCTATGTTTTTGTATTTGCGATTTTTTATTTAGTCTTATTGAGAATCTATTTAAGTCACTGCCTGGACTTAGTAGCATTTTTTTTAAATTCTTGAGTTATTAATTGATGGCTACGATTTAAGATTTTTGCCAATGTGTCGTTGATATAAATAAACTACGCCAACGCTGTATGAGGTACTACTAACGGTGGTCGTTCAATTAAAAAAAATCGGCCTGTTTAGCCTAGTTGGTAATGACACTGCCTCCGAAGCTAGAGGTCCCGGGTTCGGATCCCGGCCAGGGCATTATTTGTGAATTTAACATGGATATTTGTTCCTGGGTCTTGGAAGTTTTCTATGTATTTAAGTATGTATTTATCTATATAAGTATGTATATCGTCATCTAGTACCCATAGTACAAGCTTTGCTTAGTTTGGGACTAGGTCGATTTTTGTAAGATTGTCCCCCAATATTTATTTAAAAAAAAATTATTTAGTTCGTTAATCATCATAACATTAGTGAAAATACTGTATGTGTGTGTGTGTGTGTGTGTGTGCGTGCGTGCGTGTGTGTGTGTGTGTGTGTGTGTGTGCGCGCGCGTGTGTGTGTGTGTTATTGTGTTTATGTATATTGATCTTTCAGCTTATCAGCCATTGCATCATTGTCACCGCTTTGTTATACGCTTGCTTTTTTTAAGTATCTGTACATTAAATCGCTCTGTGTGGTAAAGCTGCAATGTTGTTCTATTTTAATGAGAATTTAATAAAATAAACATTGCTAAAAATCCCGACTAATTGCAATTAAGTATTTCATTCATTCGGGAAAATAAAGTGTGGGTATATTTTTTAACAAAAAGCTATACCTATGATATATTAATGTAGTATTAAACTATCAAGATTAATAGGTAACGGTACCGAACATAATACTTTGTTATTTCAATGCATTATAACAATGTTTTTCAGTCATATTTATTACAATTTATTTAGCAACTTTGCCCATTTTTATCATATTTCGCCCAGGTAAATTATTACCTCATAAAACACATTCTTTCATAAACATAAAGAGATATTTTTAGCAGACTAACTACCAAAACTCTTTATGTTGTTAAAATAAATTCCAAAACGGACGTTTGAGTGGTGGCCTTTAGATATATTTTTATATTATTTCATGATTGCACTATGTAAATTTATCCCCAACGCAATTGCCTCTCAGCCACGAAGTATATATTCAATTTGTGTATTCCTTTTCCTGTCCTATAATGTATTCGGTATCTGTGACCAAGTTTTATCACAAACTGGTTACCCACCCCGGCTTAGCACAGGTGTATTCATGAATACATTGAGACCAAATTACTTCTGTATGATTCACATACATTTAATATAAAGATATATTAACCAAAAAATACACTTTACAAAATACCATCGATACGAACCTTGTCCTAACCATTACAAATACACTAAATAAACTAATAAGTGATGCGTGAACAAAAAATTTACAAAACTAGCATTTTTAAATAAGCCATAATACCAAAACTTGTCCCCGTCGTCGTCGTTCGTATGCTCTGCCTTTTGGGAATATAGGCGTGAGTTTATGTACCTATATGTATGTATAATACCACAAGATGATTATTTTCCCGATGAAGTGACGAAAAATAGTTTGATGGGTAATATGGCTTTTTAACTATCTACATCTCTGGAGTTATACACTTTACTATTCAATTTGATTGTAAGAAAATAAATCAACCAACATTATCCCCCAAAATGAATAATCAATACTACAGCGAACATTTGTTCAATTTGGCGACAAGTTTCTTTGATTAAGAGTCCCCAGTACGCTCGGCTGAACTCGATTCTGCATACAAACGTAGTTACGCTCTCATTTTAAAACGCCATGCTAGAATAACATGAAACATTGTATACACAATGGGAGCCGCCATATCTAGGTCGGATATTAGTTTCTGTTGCTAGACATTGTAATAGAACAAAATACAGCGAGTTTTTGAGTTTATTACGTCTTGTATGAAAACCTTAATACTCGCTATATTTTTTCTCCATTATAATTTCAACCAACAGAAACTTATTTCCGACCTATATATGCCGGATCCCATTGTGTATACAAAGTTTCATGTTATTCTAGCATGGCGTTTTAAAATGAGAGCGTAACTACGTTTCTATGGAGAACCGAGCGTACTGCACATTCTTAACTGCTTTGACACATACAAAATGTATACACCATTTTGGGTAGAAAGAAAAAGATAACGCAACTAAACGCCACTGACCTTCCATTGAGCGCTTCAACAACATCTTACACAACTGACATAATCACTTTTTAATTATACGAATTGAATTCTGTTTCCTGGTTGGTCGATTTTAGTGTATATGTATTCCGGTTGGTTATCAAATACAATTGTTATTTGTTCAACAAGAGAGCAAAGTAGATTTTTGCTGTGAGTGTTGATGTTGAGTCGCGAGGAAGCGAAAGATTCTATATAATTAGAATCTTGAGCGTAGCGAGGGACTCAAAGACACGAGATGCAAATATCTTTGCTCTCGTGTGATACATACAACTTTTCACCTCAGCGGCGAGAACATATAACGCAAAGGAATAGTGATAGAGAGAATGAAGTAACTTAAACTAAGCTCCGATATGAAACATTAAAAAGTAAGTTTGTTCAGGCTCGCAGCAAAATAGCATTTTGCTCACTGGTTTCAAGCTGCAAAGTCGTTTTCACGCTCCCAGCAAAATTGCATGTTGCTCACTGGTTTCAAGCAGCAAAACTGCCATTTTGTGCGCCTTGAGGTGAAAAGTATTTTTTAAAGAGTTAGCTTAGTGTATTGTGACTGGGAGATTTGGTATAGTGAAGTATTATGATTGGTAAAAATAAAATGTTTTGTAGATCATAAATATGTAGTCATATTTATGTAGCCTCGCTTGATAGGTGTAATATGATATACTTTTCGACTATGAAACTTGATATGTAGTAGTACATTACTACAGAGGCCGGGACGAAAGGGGTTGCCGGCCGAAGACATATAGACGGCCGAGCGAAGCGAGGTCGGATAGGTCTCAGACGGGCAACCCCATATTTCCCGCCAAGGTATGTATAGTGCTTTTCTCAAACATGCAATGAAATAAACAACAAAAAAATCTAAGTTTTATTTTTAATACGCATAGTGGCAGAATGTCATGACGCCTGTGCCACAAATTTATGTGGAATGGAAATTAAAAAAGAGGACTTTGCCGGCCTAGGCCTGCAACATTTGTATGAAATTGCATTAACGACCTCTTGTCCTAGCCGCACCTGAAACGTCATACTTCGCAGCCTATTATAAGGAACATAATATCAATATTAAATTGCATGTTTGAGAAAAAAAAATACGGCAATTTATTTAAATTCATGTATAATTTATGAAACTTAACGCAAACCTCAGACTATACGCACATGACTAAATGAGTCGTGGATGTTTTACGTCTTGCTCGAGATAAGGATAACGAATATTTATGAGATTGATATTTCTATCCCGTTCTATCTTACTCATTCCGTCACACAAGCTCTGGATGCGTCTTTAGAAGCGACTACAGGGAGAGAAGTTAATTCATTTGTGAGAAAAAAGTGTAACGATTTTTATAAATATAATATTTGTTTTATTTTATTATCCTATGCTAAACATTCTGAAAAATAATAACGCAGGCTACAATACGATAACGATAATCACATATTTAAAAACATAAATAAATAAATAAAAAAAAGTATTTTTTTTCTCTATAGAGAAAATATGCAGTACACATTTTCAGCATTTGTTTTAGCATCTTAGACCGTAATACGTATATTTTGTTATACATAATGACTCCGGCTATACAGGATGACATCGGAGACGTAATCTGAAGCTATTTTTTCAGACTCTACACATGATCGCATTTTCCATGCAATAGTTGTTACATCGAATAAAACAAGTTTATTTTTTCAATTTTTTACTAGAAAAATAATAACGCCATTCTTAAATCACGGTCACCCTATCACTTTTCACACACGTTGTATGAGGGATGACAAGACGTCGTGCGGTGTAGGGTGACCATGTTGTATGAAACATTATTTTTTCTGTTAATAATTTGAGAAATAATAGTCAATATTGCAAGTAGTAACTGTGATATCATCTTTATTGAGTTTGTCTTTCAATACTTTATCGAGTCAAATAATTTCTGATCACGTCTCCGATGTCAGCCTGTATATTACGGTTGGAAAAGAACATATATAGTTCCTGGCGTCTATAAGCGATTTACTCAATAGTTACCGGCTTATGTGCATGTATGTTATGTTCTTGTTACATAGATTTATAAAAACGGAGGTTTTTTGGATTGGGCTCATAACCTGCATAAGTTAAAGGTTAAGGTTTATTTAATAAATGTGAAGCGAGAGCCCTTAAGTTTTAATTTGTCTTAAAAAAAATAGAGCTAGTATATTTTATATTGCAGTCAACAGCAAATGTAGATGATCATTTTAGCACTTTATCGCACTAACGTAACAATATTTCATGTTATCATTTATAATGTAGAACTTGACGTGTAAATTATTTTATCAATAAATATATGAATATGAATACTGCGACGGTAGAAGTGACAAGATACAATACAATACAATACAATTATTCTTTATTGTTCACCAAAAACAAAAACAGTTAAACAGTAATTAAATAATTAAATAACGGTAGACAATTGGCGGTCTTATTGCTAAAGAGCAATCTCTTCCAGACAACCTTTGGGAAGTGGAATTGATGCAAAAAATATTGAGTAGGCAAACAAATAATAATAATCATCATAATATGTTATAAGTCTTTAGGTATGAATAAAGATAAAAGAGTCATACACATACATATATACACAGATATGTAAACATACATAAACATACGCAAAAATAAATAGAAATTTATACTAACAACACAGTCAAACCAGATAGAAGCTCTAAAATTGTTCAAACAACACACACTAAGAGGGAGAAATGCGAAACTACCGCAGTGACAAGTATAGCAGTGATAGTTTTAACTTATTTATACTAAAATTATCATCCACTTTTGCTGTTGACTGTACCATACTGAATTAAGTGTATCTTCCCATTTTCTATCACGTCTTGATATTCCTGACCACGTGAATGAATCACCCTGTAGTGAAGTTCAAAACATTTCACTGCATACAAATTTAATATTGGGTAAGATTTTAAACCAAAACAAGTTGATTGTTGAAATATAGCAACGCCCTGCCACAGCACTATCGTTTTACTATTTAGTATAGTATCTTCCAATCTCCTGACGAACTAATCAACTATATATAAAATCAACTACATTTTCCTCTTCAAAGCATGTTCTGTTTAATGGAAAAATGTTACTTTATTCTCTTTATAAGGGCGCTGTCAGTTGCAGTATAGGTGAAGAAATAAGCTTGCATCTAATATGCGGTGATAAAACAGAATATACCGGTTAATAATGATATTTAAAGAGAAAGTTGAGGTCTCCCGTGGATGTCCTATGCCTTGAAAGATTGTCTACGGGCAGTGCGTTCAAAAGTCATAGCTAATATACGACGCTGGTTCCCAAAATTTAAGCATTTTTTATACTGAGTCGTTGGAAAAAAATATACGGCCCGGTGCTAAACATACGTTGTTTATGCATGCTTGTGCCTTCAGAATCGTCCTGTCGAGATTTTTGGATTGACAACTACAGGTCTAACGCTTAAGACTGCGCAGTACGTTCGGTTCTCCATACAAACGTATTTAAGCTCTCATTTTAAAACGCCAGGCTAGAATAACATGAAACTTTGTATACACAATGGGATCCGGCATATCTAGGTCGCACCATAGTTTCTGTTGCTTGAAAATATAATGGAGAAAAAATACAGCGATTATTAAGGTTTTCATACAAGCCGTAAAAAACTCAAAAAGCCGCTGTATTTTTTTTCTTTTACAATTTCTAGCAACAGATACTATGGTCCGACCTAGATATGCCGGATCCCATTGTGTATACAAATTTTCATGTTATTCTAGCATGGCGTTTTAAAATGAGAGGGTAAATACGTTTGTATGGAGAACCGAGCCAGACCGAGCGTACTGCGCCCTCTTAACTGAGTCTGTTCCTGAGGTATGGAAGTGGTACTGGAGGGGTGACAAGACTGACGCCCGAATGAAGTTACTTGTCGTTTGACGTTTGAACAGACTCAGTTATGCGTTAGACCTGTAGACACATAATATGCAGGTTGCTCGTTTACAACACAGTGTTTCCTCGGGAGCTCTGTCAACCTTACTCACCACCAGGAATACAAACACAATACGCATACAGTGCAAACAGTGGTGTTATATTATCATTTATTGCCGAGGTCATTTGTAAGATTCAGGTGGTGTTTTGATCGAAGTAGGTAAGTAGGTAAACCCAGTATGGGATTCTTCAAGAAAAGAGTGTATACATTTTTAAAGGGTCGGCAACGCGCATGTGACACCCCTGGAGTTGCAGGCGTCCATAGGCTGCGGGGACCGCTTTCCGTCAGGCGGGCCGTACGCTTGTTTGCCACCGACGTGGTATAAAAAAAAGTAGGTAAACCCTCTTTTTCTATTGAATTCACGCATGCGTTGGTGCGTAAATTTCAGTAATCCTATACTATTTAAACATTAAATTTGTATGTCAACTCGAACCAGTCCCCGAACAAGCCCTGAAACAAGAAGTGTTATCTGATAGGTATCAGAGTGTCTGGGAGGCGAGTGATATTTCAAGTGACCGAATACAAATGTACAATAGAAAGAAGCAGCACGACGGCATGCCATCTCCCTCGCGTTTGGAGTTGTCCATCTGGGGAGCACTTCCATATTACATATGTCCTCAACTACTAATATACCACTGCTTGTTCTATAAATATGTCATATTTATAGAACAAGCAGTGAACTTGCCTCCTGGAACAAAACATCTCATATTCAAAATATGATGTTTTGTTCCATGTGGTAAATACTTGTAAGGTCGCCAGCAAGGGATCTGCATTTCACAATAAATGCTCAAGTTAATAAACGGTACTTTGGAACAGCATCCTTTGGCTATGCCAGGTTTCCATTAAGAAGACCGTATGCTGGTCGGACATCGTCATATAAAAACTCTTTAGTCCAAAGGACACAATGCACGTAGTTTTACACTGTCTGTTTTATACAACGGAGCGGGCGGTAAAGTGCTTTAAATATGAATGGAAGCAATTTTACACAAAGGGAAACGTCTCTTTGGTTTTAAATAAGTAAAAGTGCATTCAAAGAATATAGAACGCCCGCATAGCGGAGATTGGTGCGTTCCCGACTCTCGGCGGGAAAGCGAATAATAATATCAATTTGTGGGGCAAAGATGTAAAACGACATCAATTCGCGGCGCAAAGATGTAAAATGATATCAACTCGTGGCGCAAAGTTGGACGAAAATATGAAGATTTCAAATACGCGTGTGTCGAGCCAGTTTTCTGCGATGCAGTTTTATGTGTACCTATATAAATAAGTTAATGTTTAAATTTGTTACACTTCTCAGACTAGCTGGCCTTAGAATACAACTGGGATGTTCCAGGACACTGCATTGTCGTCCTATGTGACGTAATTTAAAATGCACTTTGCTATAACCCGGTTAAGATTAATGAAGGTCATTTGAAATTGAAATTGCATCAGAGCCGAGCTAACAACGGCGTCAGATCAGTTATTAATCAATTCATAGCACTCGGTATATAGCTCAGAACTAAATAGCATCAAGTCCCGATAAACCTTCACTCTATAATAGACTATAAGTGTCTAGAAACTAGCGCTATAACGGCACGGTGTTTGACCTATTTGTCTATATACCTAATTGACTATAGTCGTTTAGGAACTAGATCTATAACAGCGTGGAAAACAAAACGTGATTCAACCTACGTATTTGGTATAAGAATGAGCGTTATATCCGTGTACATAGTTTTGCATGTTGAACAGCATTGTTTTCAATCGTGTGAGCACTTACTTAAACGGTATGCCATTGAAAATTCTAAATGGAGCAATTGAAATTGAAATTAATTTAGTATAATAATAATAATAATAACTACGCTCTATTGGGATCGATCTATCATCACGGACAGGACTATTGTAGCCAATAAGCCCGACATCGTGCTGATAGATCGATCGAAGCGCCAGGCAGTGCTCGTCGACATCACCATCCCCCATGACGAGAACCTCGTGAAGGCCGAGAAGGACAAAGTCAGCAAGTACCTAGACTTGGCACACGAGGTAACCGCCATGTGGGATGTTGATTCGACGATCATTGTCCCGATAGTCGTTTCTGCGAACGGTTTAATAGCGAAGAGTCTCGACCAACACCTCAAGAGACTCTCGCTAGATGGCTGGGTCAAGGGTCAGATACAGAAGGCGGTACTCCTGGACACGGCGCGGATAGTCCGGAGGTTCCTCTCTCTGTCGCCCTAACCACCGGTAGCTTAGGCCCTGCCTCGCTGCCGGCGGCACCCTAGGTTAGGTTTTTATAATGATTTTATGTTTAGTATTTATAGTTATATATTTTACTTTTATAGAAATATTGTAAAAACCAACCTAAGACGAGAAATAAATAAAGTGAATAATAATAATATTGGGGGACAATCTTGCACAAATCGACCTAGTCCCAAACTAAGCAAAGCTTGTAATATGGGTACTAGACGACGATATACATACTTATATAGATATATACATACTTAAATACATAGAAAACATCCAAGACCCAACAACAAATATCCGTGAAAAATGCACAAATAAATGCCCTGGCCGGGATTCGAACCCGGGACCTCTAGCTTCGGAGGCAGAGTCACTACCAACTAGGCTAACCAGGTCGTCAAAAGGGCGCTTCGTTGCTAACGATTTCTCAATGTAATTTGAGACATTTGGTGCCCCAAACAAGTTTGCGTCTCTTAAGGAGATGTCGCTGTACGCCTCCCAAACTTCAAAGTTCTTTATTTGTAAACATAGGTATACAATAATAAAAATAATAGTAATTATTAGTAGGTTTCATAAACTATTTCTGCACCACCACCACCACCACATCAGCCCTAGGACGTCCACTGCTGGACATAGGCCTCTCCCAATTTCATGGGGGGTAAATGCCATAATCGCCACGCTTGGCATGCGGGTTGCGGGGCGCACTCTAGGAATGCTGCTGCCCGTTCCCCGGTGGTCTTGGTCTTAGTTTAAGGACATACCCGGGTCCGGGGAAGATTAAATTCAAAAGACAATAAAGGGGAAGATTGAGGGAAGAAGTGGTAGAGGACGGCCACAAATCAGTTACTTGGACCGGATCAAGAAGAAGGCAGATGTCGTGTCGTATCGAGAGGTGAAAGAACTTGCTGGGAGAAATAGCAGACTGGAGAGAACTGCAGCAACAATCTAACTCTTAAGAGGGCGCAGTACGTTTGGTTTTCCATACAAACGTATTTATGCTCTCATTTTAAAACGCCATGCTAGAATAACATGAAACTTTGTATATACACAATGGGATCCGGCATATCTAGGTCGGAAATAAGTTTCTGTTTGTTTAAATTATAATGGAGAAAAAATACAGCGATTATTAAGGTTTTCATACAAGACGTAAAAATCTCAAAAACTCGCTGTATTTTGTTCTATTACAATTTCTAGCAACAGAAACTAATTTCCGACCTAGGTATGCCGGTTCCCATTGTTTATTTTAGCATTGCGTTGTAAAATGAGAGCCTAAATACGTTTGTATGGAGAACCGATCCACACCGATCGTACTGCGCCCTCTTAAATAGTGAATGAACGAAATTTATCATCCGACTCTAAATATTTGCTCAAGATTATCAAACTAACCAAATACGTATTTCCCTAATTTCCTCAAATGCAATGGGTTAATAACGTACAAGTATATAAAGAAATATGTATTCGAAAATACGTTCCCAAGTACATCACATTAGGCACTTTAGAATTCTGAGTATTCTAGCGTTTCGAAAAATACATTTCAATCAAAAGAAACGACGTGGAAAACTCGAGCTTTCGTATTTTCCATGACATTTACAAGAATAGGGATAATATAGCACAGTTAACATGCCTACAACTTAGTGCGCACGTTGAAAGTCTCATTCAACGATTCTGGGAAGGTGATGAAAAGATTTCAAGATAATACCCCGATATCTAATATCACTTATATTTAGAGGAAAACCAGTCTTCATATCTTACGTAATCGGGGCAATCACGTGACTTTTCGTACGTATCACATTAACAGAACGTTATTGCTGAGGCTTGGAAAGGTCTGCCTCTTCCACCCAGGAAAATATAGTGCTTTTCTCAAACAGTGTGAAAAAATTATACCTAACATAAACATATCGCATAAAACATTTGGTGGCGTACTTAATAACGCGGTGATGATTTGACTTTGATTTAGACAAAAGCACTCTTTCTATGACTTCATTCAAAAGCGGTATTAAATCTTGTAAACTTCTTTCTTTCTTTGTTCTTTTTTTTTATGTCTGTATTGTATGTACATACTTTTTTCTTACGCTATATGCTCATTTAAAGCCTGTCACAGACTGGCGCGGCCTATGGTAGGCTTGTCATTTAGCTGTCAAATTTACTATTGGCCGCGGCCGCGGGCCGCTCCGGTGTGTGACACGCTTTACTAATAAATATTTCTTTTAATGGGGCCCTTTGCACGATTAATGTTATCACAATACGGGGGTGTCAATATTATCGCAGTTTTCAGAATTGTATGCATTTTTCTTCAATATTCACGTGATACGGATCGTGATATGAGTGATCCGCATGATAGTGATGACCGAGTAAAGGACCCCATTGGTTTTATGTGTTACCTGCTGGGAAATCACTTGATGGTTCCATCGGAAGATCAGCGCTGGTAATCGCGCCAGCAACACGCTGAGATGGAACCATTTCGTGCAATACCCGTTGTGACTTGTTTTTGTATTCTATTTCTTTTTTGTTGTATTGTATTGTCACGAATAAATGTTTTCTATTCTATTCTATTCTATTCTAAACTCAAAACTCTGTTTTTACAAGCTTTAACTTGCACCTGTACCGTTGTCTGTCTGGAATCAAATCTTGCAAGTTAAATTTGATCCACTTCCCGGTTTCCGATTGAGATTAAATTTTGCATACTTATGTAACTTCGGTGACAATGCAATATTATGGTACCACGGAGCTGATCTGATGATGGAGACAGAAGGTGGCCATAGCAACTCCTAAACTACACAAGATAAACCCATCGTGTTTGGACTCCTTTGAACCGTCTCGACGAGTAGTTGATGATTGTGGAAAATTACAGTCGGCAATAACAGCTTGTAACAAAATTGAATTTTTTGGCAGAAACTTATTTAAAGTAATAACACATTTAGTTAATTTCGTGTTCAAATGAATGAAATTGTAGCCTTTTTAAAAAATATATTTACTTTTACCTTACGAACGGTTCAGAACTCGAATAAGCGTTGCCATCATGCCACCAGCATCATACGTGACACGCCACAAAAAACCGGTGGCAAAATGGCTGGGATTCAACGATGGTGCCGCCCTGCCACACATCGACTGAATTAATATTGATGATGATGATATTATCTAATTTATTTTTCTTAGAATCATAAACAATGAATAACGAAAAAAGTTTATAAAGGTGCGGAGACACTGAAATACTCAAGGGCTGCGGGCGGTTTTCATTGGCGGAATGTCATTTTTCCTTAGACGATTCGATTTAATATGGCGTTGACATTTTTAATAGTTTAAGGCAGCGGGAAATAATGCGTTCTTAAACAACTTCCGACTATTTCCGACCATTATTGAGAAAATAAACATAACCACACGTGAATTTTAAAAATTCTTAAAAACTGACTTGCAAAAATAATCTATATGATTATCGAACCTGCTCGCAAAATAACACGAGAATCGGTTGAGAAATGCGACCTGTAGAGGAGAACAACCAGAAATCCGGACATCTGGACATACGAAATCATTTTTGTCGAAGGTCAAGCGGAGACCTTCTTTTCACTCGGTCGATGAGTAATTTACGTGTCACAGCAGAATCATTTATTTGTATGTGAAATGTATACACTCCTTTTTTGAAGAACCCCCATACTGTAATCCTAAGGAGAAACCTCGGCAGTGAGTTTAATTTTTTTTAAATTGCAGATAAATAAAAGCCTTTTAACTATGGTCCAATAATTGGAACTCCGCTTTCCGGATATTACTGTTTGCATTCACGGCGTACACCAAAATGAAATGCTATATGGATCGCCTTTGGCGTGCAGGGAGGTCGGTCCAATGCATTCCAGCTATATTATTGCAATGTTAAGTGCAATGGCACGGAAAGATTCACGAGCGAGCACGTACCGGAAGACGCAGCGCGGGTAGATCCCCCACAAGGTAGACTTATGACCTGGTAAAGATCGCGAGAGTCCGTTGGATGCGGGTGGCGCATGACCGGTTATTGTGACATTCTTAGGGGGAGGCTTATGTCCAGCAGTTGGACGTCCTACGGCTGACAAGATGATGATACACCCTAAGTATATTTTGACGCTGGTACTCGTGATCGTCATCATCGCAGCGTTATCTCTGTACAGTAGCACCCTGAAGAATGCCGGAGCTGTCTGATTAATTAAGCACAGGAGCGCCCAATTAGTAACTCAAATCGGTCACCCATCCAATAGTTAACCACGCCCGACCAAGTGCACAATAATGTTTACATTTTTCCACCTTTTACCATTGAAATAAGTTCCAAAACTGTATACATATTTATGGCCTCGACTCTACTTAGTTTTCGTAGAAATTATTTTTTTATTATTACCCAAGGATTCTATTGTTAAACATGGGTGATAAAAAAAATCATAATTTTTCTAATTTTGAATGCTCGTATGATTTTTTTACCGAGTGTAGAGAAGGTCTCCGTTTCAGCTACGACAAGAATGCTTTCGTATGTCCAGCTGGCTGATTTCCCGCTGTTGTCCTCTACAGGTCGCATTTCTGAACCGATTATCGTGAAAATTAACTGTTCTTGCAAAAAAAAATAGCACGCCCATTGAAGCGCATTAAACCCTCCATTTCATGTGTGGGACACTTGCGCCATCTCATCATCATCATCATCATGTCAGCCGAAAGACGTCCACTGCTGGACATAGACCTCCCCCAAAGACTTCCACAATGACCGGTCCTGCGCCACCCGCATCCAGCGGACACCCGCGACCTTCACCAGGTCATCGGTCCACCGTGTGGAGGGCCTACCCACGCTACGCCTTCCGGTACGTGGTCGCCACTCGAGAACCTTTCCGCCCCAACGGCCATCGGTTCTACGTGCTATGTGCCCCGCCCACTGCCACTTAAGTTTAGCGATTCGGAGGGCTATATCGGTCACTTTGGTTCTGCTGCGGACGGCCTCATTCCTGATGCGATCACGCAGAGAAACTCCCAACATAGCTTGCGCCATCTATAAAAATCTAATGACGTATACTTAATCAAAATCGGTTGATCCGTTGAGTACTGACCCTTATATACTTTCGGGCAGCCAAAGTCGGGTAAAAAGGAGGGTAAGTAACAAATATGCGATTATTTTAGTATTTGACCTCTAAATAATAAACGTGATCCTAAAATAAACTTGAAATAGTTTACTTCTTCATGTTTCAGAATTTAATAAGCAATGGAATGGAATTTAAATCAAACGAAATGTCAATTTAATAACGCCTCGTAAAACACAATCCAGCGCCATCTACCTAGGTACATTGAAATTCCAACACCATATTTACATTGACACAACGGAACCTGACTGAAGCTCCAATGCCCTCCAAAGTGAATGAAAATACAATAAAATACGAGTGAGCGTTTCTGACCATTCATTTCATAAAGCTATTGTATACTGGTCGAAGGTAAAAAGGTAGGGAAGGACACGGTAGGATGCCATTTCGTTTATACAGGGTGATTCAGGAGACGTGAGCAGGACCAACACTAGATACATAGTAAATGGCAATGAATCATTCACATTTAAGTGTCCCATACCTTTTTCCTGTATTTTAATTTTTGTAAAGTTAAAGTTTAATTCTTTACAATCATGGTCACCCTACAACAACTGGTTTATAAAGATTAAACCTCTAACTGTTATGACAGCACTTTGATTACGAAGAAAGTAAATTGTCACATTGAGTGAGATACGATATTTCAAAAGTAATCGGACTCAGATGACATTCAATTTGACACGAATCACTTGACTGAAGTATTCTCATTGTAGAGTGACCATCCATTTCGTAAATAATTTAAAACATTTTGTTTACAACACCAAAGATAAATGAACGTTAATTTCACTAATAGCGGTACGAAGTAGTAGCTTATGATCTACTGAATCCGTAGTGTTGATCTTGCTCACGTCACTCACAATCACCCTGTATACGGGGCAGCCCAAATGGGCCTCCATCTTAAGCCGGATTCATATGTTCGACGTGACGTATCGTGACGCAATATCGGTGTCATATATGTAGTAAGGCTGCGTTTGAAAGGATAATTATCAATGATATTTCGTTTGATAAATAAATAAATAAATAATGTCGAAGGACGAAGAGCGATTGGAAGGCCCAAAATGTGATGGATGGATTGTGTGAGAGAGGATGTGAGAAAGAAACGAGTAAGGGCTGAAGTGACGAATATGGTACGGAATGGAAGAAGAAAACATGTTGCGCCGACCCTGCAAATGCGAGATAAAAGCGGGCTTTACACGTAAAGTTCGGACTGCGCATCTGGGACTGTGCTCCGAACTTGCGGATTTAACCGCCTTCCAACCCGTGGCCACATTTGATCGTAATTAGCGCATGACAGTTTGATCCGTGGTAAGAACCGACGGGTGAACCGACGGTACTATCCTCGGTTCGGAACGCAGTCCCAGATGAAAGAAAGAAAAAGAAAGAAAAAACGTTTATTTGGTGCATAAAATGGTGCACGAATTGGAAACATATACACCAAAATATTGTCGCTCAACATATGCCATAACTGGTGTGTCGTGACGCTGATTTTCAGGACAACCGGCACGAGCACGTGCTGCGCAGGCGTTCGGTGTGTCTCGGCTTTTAGTCAGATGCGTACGGTTCGATGTCACGCGTTGAACTGTCAACCGCCGCGGGCCGCGTGCATTTACACCTTATTTACACGTACGGTTCGGAACGAGGGTTGGAATGGCATGAGGCGTTTCCCGCGGTCCAAACTCTACGTGTAAAGGCCGCTATTGGCAGGGAAATGATAATGATGAGTAAGTTTGATGATTATCGCGATAGTTATTGTGAGAGTATGCGAAACATTATGCAGAAATGCCAGTTCAAGAGCGCTAAATCGGAGCGCAAGCGTGAAGAATGGAGAGTTGATGAAGCGAAAGTCGTATGTCAGGATCGTAGCAAATGGAAATCCATGATCTTTGACTACCCCTCTGGGAAATTGTTATATGTATGTACTCGTATGTAATACACAGTTTTCACGATGGGAACGGATTGTTTACTACTTCAGTACCTCGCTGAGTTAAACTGTCTATTTGTTGACATGAGGCATCCTCAAATATCCAATATATTAGACACGTGCTTGTACTGCACCTCACTACGCCGCCAGATACCGACATGTACCTGGCAGATTCAGTCCAATACGCTCCACACTAGATTAGCAGACAATTTAAAGTAAATTCACACACGACACATTGATACACTGCCTCGTGTCGCCCGTGCGCCACGAGTGCTAACGCGGATTCACCTCCAGCTGTCGGATGGCCCCATAAGAGGCGTCCATCCACAGCCAGTCAGGACCCCCCGCTAAAGCTGCAAAGCTGCTGGCCACCATATGATCCAAAAAAAAAGACTCTTCTGGAGTAACAACATACGGTGGGAACTTAACTTGCCGTATGCTTGTTTGCTACTCATCATCCTCCTAGCGTTATTCCCAGTACAGTTGCATCCTGAAGGATGCCTGGGGTCCGCTACCTAATCCCAAGAATTGGCGTAGGCACTAGTTTTTACGGAAGCGACTGCCATCTGACCTTCCAACCCGAGGGGGAAACTAGACCTTATTGGGATTAGGCTTGTCAAGTGAGTGGGCAACTTGAATGTTAGAAGTTCTCAAGCCGCCCGGAGGCCTCTAACCTGGCTTAACGACTGCTATCATAGACAGCAACCGGTATCGACAGCTTAACGTGCCTTCCAGAGCACGGGAGCGCTCAATTAGTTACCACTCAAAGCTGTCACCCATCCAAGGACTGACCTCGCCCGACATTAGTTAACCTCGCATACCGCACGCGGTACGCGGGCGCCGCTGGGCCACGAACGCTCATGCTTGTTTGCTACTAACACACAATTTCAAAAAGCTATTGAAATCAGATGATAGGTTTTACATCACGCCAACTTATTTCGTTAATTAATAAAACCAATTGTTAATTGAACAAAATAGATTAACATGATTTTGGCCGTGGGCGAAAATAAAGTTACGAAATCAAACAGCATAGTGATACGGGAAAATGGAATCTGGCTTATGTGAAATAAGTTTGAAAGTCGGATAAACACTTGGGCGACATCGGAATCGCTTGTTTGAGTTTCGGATGAATTCGATATGTATTGTGATTTTATTTTCATATCATATTTGGTGGCATGGGAAATATACATTTGTGTTGCATTGAAAGAGAGTAAACTGATAAAAAAGTCATATTAATTTCCAACATAAAACCATTAAATAAATAAATAAATAATATGGGACCATTTTTACACAAATCGAAATAGTCCCATAGTAAGCTCAATAAGGCTTGTATTATGGGTACTAGACGACGATATATTTAATAGATATATACTTAAATACATAGAAAACATCCAAGTCTCAGGAACAAATGTCTCTGCTCACCACAGAAACAAATGCCCTTACCGGGATTCGAACCCGGGACCTCTAGCTTCGGAGGCAGTGGCACTACCAACTAGGCTAAACAGGCCGACCATTATATTACTAATACGGTTTAAATCTATACAAATATTATAAACGTAAAGAGTTTGTTTGTTTGTTTGAACGCGCTAATCTCAGGAACTACTGGTTCGAATTGAAAAATTATTTTTGTGTTGGATAGTCCATTTATCGAGGAAGGCTTTAGGCTATATACCATCATGCTGCAACTAATTGGAGCGAAGACGCGGACGAAGTCGCGGGCAACAGCTAGTTACATTGGACTCAAAATTGCAATGGGATTCCCATACGAGTATATGGTACCGCAGTGTGCAGGGAAGGCTCATTTGGGGTCGTTGGTTCGACACCTACAAACGCTCTTAGGTTACGCTGGGGACATATTCCATGTACTAAATTCTATCATTTAATGAGAAGAAAAGATAACAATCTATCTAACAACTGTATCAGAGTGGAGGATCTAGTCCATATTTTAATTGAATGTGCAAGTTACTATCTTGATAGAAAAACAACATTTCAAATTTTTAAGTAGTATGAAATCTTAACTCATTTCGTTAATTTGGGAACAAGAAACCCCAAAATATTTTTTTTTTATATATTTTTATACCCATTAGTTTTCTCAATATTCACGAAAATGTGAAGAAAGCCCATATCGTAGTAATGACGTCATTACTATGAAATTGTGACAGTCACAGCGCACAAAAAGAACAGCAGCTCACTTTCTTTAGTAAATTTGTCTTAGTAACAGTGCTTCTGTATGATTTGTTACGCTGTAACGCTTTACTTGTCACTTACTCTCTTTTAGAATGAGGAACTTTTGAAATTGATTTATTTATATGAAATAAATAAATAAATAAATATTAGGGGACATTTCTTTTTACACAAATCGAACTAGTCCCACAGTAAGCTCAATAAGGCTTGTGTTATGGGTACTAGACGACGATATATTTAATCGATATATACTTAAATACATAGAAAACATCAAAGTCTCAGGAACAAATGTCTCTGCTGACCACAGAAACAAATGCCCTTACTGGGAATCGAACCCGTGACCTCTAGCTTCGGGGGCAATGACACTACCAACTAGGCTAAACAGGCCGACAAAATGGGGATATTTTCGAGAATTTAAAAATGTGGTTTTACTTAACTTTTTATCCTCTATTGGATTTCATCGGAAAAAAGCCTGCTTGAAAAAATTAAATGTTGTCAATTGTCGGAAATCTTTGGGATAAATGTCATTCTAAGTCAACCAATATCCGATGAGGCGGTGAGGTCTTTTATATCTATACTTAATATTATAAAGCTGAAGAGTTTGTTTGTTTGTTTGTTTGAACGCGCTAATCTCAGGAACTACTGGTTAGAATTGAAAAAATATTTTTGTGTTGTATAGTCAATTTTATCGAGGAAGGCTTTAGGCTATATAATATCACGCTGCAACCAATAGGAGCAAAGACGCGGACGAAGTCGCGGGCAACAGCTAGTTTTACAATAAATGCATGGAATTAAGACCAAACTGAGAGTTACGAAAAGAGATCTAGGGTTTCTATGAGGCTGGCATTGTCATCATGTGTGCAGAAGTCTCTTAAAAATAGTTATTTGTTCAACAAGAGAGCAAAGTAGATTTTTGCTGCGAGTGTTGATGTTGAGTCCCGAGCAAGCGAAAGAATCAATTATTGAATCACAAGCGTAGCGACTGATTCAAAATTAGAATCTTTGAGGGACTCAAAGACACAAGATGCAAATATCTTTGCCCTCGTGTGATAGATACAACTTTTCACCTCAGTGGCGAGAACATATAACTCAAAGGAATAGTAATAGAGAGAATGAAGATACTTAAACTAACCTACGATATGAAAATTAAAAAGTTAGTTTTTTTCACGCTCGCAGCAAAATTGCATTTTGCTCACTGGTTTCAAGCTGGAAAAGTCGTTTTCACGCTCGCAGCAAAATTGCATTTCGCTCACTGGTTTCAAGCAGCAAAACCGTCATTTTCGAGCCGCTGAGGTGAAAAAGATCTTCCTCCATCGAACCTTGAGACGACAAATGTATTTCGTTTGAGTACGTACTCATCCTAGACGCTTCAACAGATCACGCTTCCATTTTGCATGTCGATAGGCGCCAAGACGATGGTTTAGATTTTTAAAAAATCCTTACGACCAGGAACAACAGCGCATACAAACTGGCTTACTGTTATTATTTATTATAATGACAGCTGTCTTCCGTAAGGTAGATCAAAACATCCTATTTAACTTTGCAGCCTTCTGTCATTTAAGCTGAATTAGTTCGTCATTAAATCAACACCATATCGCTCATAGATGGACAGACCAGGTCAAGGTAGCCACGTCCTCAAGCAAGTTTCACCAAGCAGTGAGGGCTACCGTGGATCGAGACCGATGGAGACAAGTCATCAGCCATCGCAATGTAAGGGATTTCCATGACCCCAGTGCTATAAAAGTTCTGTACAATGCTCTAGTCAGAAGCAAGCTGGAAGCGTCTGCTCTTGTATGGAACCCTTTTGAGTCTTCATATATACTGCTTTTAGAAAAAATTCAAAAAGCGTTTTTAAGAATGCTTTATAAAAAAATACATGGATATTATCCCTTCTTGTACCCCACTAAATTCCTTCTTGGCACTCTGGGTTTTAACTCGTTAGAAGTGAGGCGAAACTGTAGTTTGCTTGTTTTTGCTTGCCGGGTTTTGCGTGGGGATTCTGACTGCCTTGAGTTGGGAGAGAGGCTAATTAGACTGTTTGTCCCTGACGTCCCTAGAATCACCCTCAGACCGCGCGCTCGGCCACTGTTAGCAGTGCCATCGGCGCGCACTGTAGCACACAGAAACTCCCCGCTAGTCCGTGCCCTGACCCTACTGAATGCGCTCCTGGTGTCAGCGCCTGAGTGTGACCTGCTTGCGTGGAGATGGTCGGCCGTATGCCAGGAGTGTCTGAAGTTTTGCGAGATGATGGATAAAAGGGTGTCTACTGTTACAATGTAAGCAATAATGTACCTATATGTGTGTTATGTATGTAATATGTTGTTATATTATTCTGTTAATTTGTCTGTTACCTATTTAAGTACACAGTGTATTGGTTTTAAGCTGTAATGCTGTGTATCCTATTGAATAAATAAATAAATCAGATCAGCGACATCCAACATTGATCACGATCGTCGGGAATGAGGGACCGACTGCAGAGAGAGAGATATCGCTCATAATAAATGTGTAATTTTAAGCACTCTCAACAAATACTTGGATCGCACGATCAGGAGCCATTCGACGCGTAATATTTTGCATTCCAAATACCCAGAAACATTGCAATTTTATCCCAACAGGCTTAGAGATAAACCACGATATCATGGCCCGCTTTCCAAAATTCAAATCGCTTCAGTGTATTTCTGAAAGTATTTATTAAGCACCACCAAAACTCCCGAAGCATGTGTGCGTGCTGAGACCGCCGTCAAACAAACAGACACACTCTTTCGTACGGATGTGACTAAACACATTAAAATACTAATTTGAAGCGGCGGGCCACGTTATCGTAGTCTATCTCTACAAGGATCGCCGCATATTTTTCTTCTATCTGGCATTGTAAGCATTTTTCTTGAAGCGCTCTTTTAAAGCACTCAAATATGATTTGGTTACATAAATTGTACTAAGAAAAATGAATAATGTATAATGTTTTACAGAAATTAAGAAATGAGGAAAATTATTTCGGACCAGGGCGTCGAAGAAAAGGCTTAATACGAAAAGCCTTTCAATGAAAATTATCCTCTTTGCGAAGTTTTCCC
Organism: Notocelia uddmanniana; assembly: GCA_905163555.1. Lineage (NCBI taxonomy): Eukaryota > Metazoa > Arthropoda > Insecta > Lepidoptera > Tortricidae > Notocelia > Notocelia uddmanniana. The sequence continues at coordinate 72,523,560 of LR991052.1, forward strand.
GCTATATTGTGTTTTTTGAAACGCCCCTTTGACCTAATGAAAAACAATAATTATTCAATTTCAAATAGATAATTGTGAACTCCGGTTAATTGTTGAGCGCTCGTGGCCCAGCGGCGCCCGCGTAGCGCGTGCAGTATGCGAGGTTAGGCAACGTGAACTCTTGAGCTGCGTATCGACTTGAGCAGCCTTCGGCCGAGTAGCCTCGGCTTGAGGCAAACTGAGGCGTAGGGTCGAGGCACGTTGTGTCGATCCGCTACGTTCCTCTCAAACTGAGAGCCTACGGCGAGCCGAAAAATCTCTCTGTTTTACACTTGCATTACACTTGCATATTCAAGCGACAGGGAGATATTTTGTTTTCGGTTCCCTGTACCATGTAGTTTAAAGGAAAAACTCGAGAGCATTTAAAAGTCATTTACACTATTAATAAAGAGACCATCCATTACGACCTGTGGCGACACACCCGTCTCCACTAAGTGCACGGCTCGGGCTGAGGCTCTATTAAGCGCGTCAAAAAACCGACCAATTATGACTCGGCCCGCGGCGACGAATTTGCCTCGTGGCGCGGCGTGCCTCAGGTTGAGGCAGCACCTCCATTTGCGGCTTTGGATAAGTGGCCGCTTCTAGCTGCAACAAGCACGTCAAGCTGTTGATCCCGGCTGCTGTCTATGACGGCAGTCGTCAAGCCAAGTAAGAAGCCTTCGGGCGGCTTGAGTACTTCTAAAAGTTATGTTGTTGTTTTCTTTACAAACCCATAAGGCCTAGTTTCCCCCATGTGTATTAAAACATTTAACTCGGAATGGTTTCATTCCGACAGATCTTAAATTTAAAGGCAGAGCCACACCGAATGTGTGCGCAGCACGTGCGCGTGCCCATGTGCGTTGTCTCGTATGAAATGTCATAATAGATGACACACCGCTTGCTAATCACGAGCACGTGCACGCCACGCAAGCGGTGTGTCATCTACTATGACATTTCATACGATACAACGCGCACGCCACGCACACGCGCACGCGCACGTGCTACGCACGCATTCGGTGTGTCTTATATATCGGTACTGCAAAATTGCAACAGTATACAATATTATATTGAACACCCCTCTAGTTTCCGCTCACATCTGAAGCAAGCAACACACAGAAACAATGTATATTAGCAGAAGGGCGTTCGTTTTAATATTGGTCTTACTCTACGATTTTTTTTTATAATAAATATTGGGGGACAATCTTACACTAATAGTCCCAAACTAAGCAAAGCTTGTACTGTGGGTATGTACTAGACGGCGATATACATACTTATATAGATAAATACATAGAAAACATCCAAGACCCAGGAACAAATATCCGTGCTAATTGCACAAATAATGCCCTGGCCGGGATTCGAACCCGGGACCTCTAGCTCCGGAGGCAGTGTCACTACCAACAGTACCAACTAGGCTAAACAGGCCGAAATAATGGTTGCGCCTAGTTTGCCAATCGTTAAGATAAAACCATCCATTCCATTCCCATCAGGATGTCCGACGGAGAACCAAGGTCACCGACATAGTGCTCAGGATAAGTAAGCTGAAGTGGCAATGGGCGGGGCATATTTGTCGAAGAGCCGATGGCCGATGGGGCAGACGAGTTTTGGAGTGGAGACCGCGAACGACTCGCCCTGTGGGACGACCTCCCGCCATAGGCGCATAAAATTAGCAAAACCTGGACATAATTCGATAACTATAATTTTCTTTTTGTATGATTTAGAGTATAGTTAGTTATACTTAAAATATAATGAATTAAACATTTGAAGGCTCCGCGTCAATGTTAAAAAAAAAACAAAAAACAAATTTTTTAACATATTTTGATTTCGGACTAATTGAAAATTGTACTATGGGTACCAGACGACGATATACATACTTATATAGATAAATACATAGAAAACATCCAAGACCCAGGAACAAAATCTTGACCGGGATTCGAACCCGGGACCTCTAGTTTCGGAGGCACTGTCACTACTAACTAGGCTTAACAGACCGTCAACATTTTAATAGTACTATAAGAAACAATTTAAACAAAAAATATCCATGATAATTGATTAAATTATATTTTTTCTTATCATAATACAGGTACTTTTACAAAGTTATTTATTATGGTTTACTTACGAAATCAAAATGTGTTAAAAATTTAGTATTTGTTTTTTTAACATTGACGCGGAGCCTTAAAATGTTTAATTCTTATTATTTTAACTATAACTAACAATACTTTAAATAATAGAAAAAGAAAATTACAGTTATGGAATTATGTCCAGGTTTCGCTAATTTTATGCGCCTACCAGGTGGACCGACGACCTGAAGAAGGTGGGGGGAAGCGGTTGGATGCGGAGAGCTCAGGACCGGGTGTGGTGGCGCAAATTGGGGAAGGCCTATGTCCAGCAGTGGACGACTGTGGGCTGATGATGATAAAACAGTTTGAAAGTAAGATTTTACGTTTAACAAACGCCGAAATATGTTTGCCGATTTTCTGAAAGTCAACTTCCTACTGCCTTGAATGTACTTTATTCTGGACTTTAAGCATCACTTATCCAATATATTGACACTATACAGGGTATTTTTATTGACTTCCGTTCCTTCAGGCACATAGCCGTGTATTCTCATAGAAACGAAGTAGCAATTTAGTTTTGCGAAATTCAAGATTACATTTTTTTTCAATGTCATACAAAATAATGAATAATTCATCAAGGGTTAATGCAAAACGGCCTTAAGAGTTGACGTGGAGTGGAGTGTGGACTTTAAGCATCACTTATCCAATATATTGACACTATACAGGGTATTTTTAGTGACTTCCGTTCCTTCAGGCACATAGCCGTGTATTCTCATAGAAACGAAGTAGCAATTTAGTTTTGCAAAATTCAAGATTACATTTTTTTTCAATATCATACAAAATAATTAATAATTCATCAAGGTTTAATGCAAAACGGCCTTAAGAGTTGACGTGGAGTGGAGTGTGGACTTTAAGCATCACTTATCCAATATATTGACACTATGCAGGGTATTTTTATTGACTTCCGTTCCTTCAGGCACATAGCCGTGTATTCTCATAGAAACGAAGTAGCAATTTAGTTTTGCAAAATTCAAGATTACATTTTTTTTCAATATCATACAAAATAATTAATAATTCATCAAGGGTTAATGCAAAACGGCCTTAAGAGTTGACGTGGAGTGGAGTGTGGACTTTAAGCATCACTTATCCAATATATTGACACTATGCAGGGTATTTTTATTGACTTCCGTTCCTTCAGGCACATAGCCGTGTATTCTCATAGAAACGAAGTAGCAATTTAGTTTTGCAAAATTCAAGATTACATTTTTTTTCAATATCATACAAAATAATTAATAATTCATCAATGGTTAATGCAAAACGGCCTTAAGAGTTGACGTGGAGTTAAGCGACAGTTAATGTCAAGTGTGACATAACGCACGCACGTCAATAAAACCACACACACACTTAGGCGTCACAAATATTTGTATCTATCATAGGTATTGAATGTTATGCCAAGAAATAGTGTTAGAAAAGTTTCGTGTAAGAAGGTGTCTACTAATTACAGTACATTACGATACAATTAGTGCAGAGAACAGGAAATTCGCAAAGAGTAGTGATAAATTGAAACACGACCGACAGACCTATTCGCACGTGTATCGTACAACGTTTTACAGTACATATGGCTGTTTAAAGTTTCGACTTATGCTGCTGATTACCGCAGTCGTGCGGTAAAGTAGCACCATATGTACTGTTAATGAGATTTTGGATGTAGCTGGCCACTTAGGAAATAGAACTTTATGCCAATACAGGATTTAAAAAAAACAACATTGTTTAATTGTTAAGTATCATTTATACTAGGAGTGAAAATGAATTGGGATTTTGACACCAATAAAAATAAATTACTCTTACATTACCAATAAATAAATCTCACGAAAATATTCAGAATATAGGTACCACGCTTCTACTTATTTATGCTATTTTAAAGATTTTTAAATACATAAAAGGGATGCTATTTGATCATATAAAAGGCGTGACGTCACTTTTTCCTATTTCCTTACAAACTTCATACTAACAGAGCGTTTTTGACGTTTCATTAAAAGTTGCTGATTTGACTATCAGTCAACATCCCTATTCTTGAATATCTTCGAAATGTTAAGAATTGAGACACCAGTGTCTTGGAGAAGATTACTTTATTTCATCTCGGGAATGTGCCCTCGCAATTAACGGGATTAAAAAACTCCCTGTATATCTTCTGTATGCAATGCACTATGCTGGTTGCAAATGTTGAGCTGAGCGCGTCTAGCCGGTCTTAAACTCCCTGACAGTTAAGGATGATTCACAGTAGGCCGTTCCGTGTCCGGGCCGGCCCGTTTTCTTCTAGAGAAATACGCCGGCCGTTGCGTTTGCTGTCATAGAAAACGGGCCGGCCCGGACACGGAACGGTCTACTGTCAATCATCCCTACTCGCTTACGAGTAGCATTGAAATATACGGAAATTCAGTTTTTCGGTGATTATTCCTCCGCGGTATGTCCATCATCATCATCATCATGTCAGCCGAAAGACGTCCACTGCTGTACATAGACCTCCCCCAAAGACTTCCACGATGACCGGCCCTGCGCCACCCGCATCCAGCGGGCACCCGCGACCTTCAGCAGGTCATCAGCCCACCGTGTGGGGGGCCTGCCCACGCTGCGCCTTCCGGTACGTAGTCGCCACTCGAGAACCTTTCCGCCCCAACGGCCATCGGTTCTACGTGCTATGTGCCCTCTACCACTTAAGTTTAGCGATTCGGAGGGCTATATCGGTCACTTTGGTTCTGTTGCGGATGGCCTTATTCCTGATGCGATCACGCAGATAAACTCCCAACATAGCTCTCTCCATTGCCCTTTGGGTGACTTTAAGCCTTCTTATGAGGCCCATAGTAAGCGACCACGTTTCAGTGCCATATGTCATCACTGGCAGCACACACTGGTCAAAGACTTTCGTCTTGAGACACTGCGGAATATTGGACGAAAAGATGTGCCGTAGCTTCCCGAACGCTGGTATAATTTTCAATTTTTTATAATCTAAACCATCGTTATGATGTCACCTATCGCCGAATATTGTATATTTGAGCGTGATTGGTTGAAGCGGCTAGGAGGAGGACGAACTCAAACGAAATACATCAGGGGTGCTACCGCGAACTTCGAAAATCGAACTTCGTATCGTGCCGTCCCTTTCCGTCATATAGAGTATAACACGAGAGTGAAAGGGACGGCACGACACAAAGTTCGATTTTCGAAGTTTGCGGTAGCACAGCTGTCGCCTAAGAATGGGCTTCGTTTCGCTCAGCTCAATGGGGATGAAGTATATAAGTGACAACGATTCGGTATCAAGGCATCGAACACTGGCATTTTACAAATACAAATATAAAATACAAATTGCTTTATTTCCCAAAAAAATATAAACAAGAGCATGCAAAAAAGTTTTAACAGCATTGTATTATGTACTCGCGACAGTGGTCCTCACACTAGGTCGAGCCTGTGTCGTGAGGACCGCGATGTGATAACTAGTGGTTTACAGTTTAGAGATGCGTGTACAGATACATTACACATTCCACACATTTAGACATTCTTAAGGCTAGTTCTAGACAAAAATTTAAGTATTAAATTAAAAAAAATAGAATAACTAACGAAAATTAGAATTTACGTAACCAATTCAATAGTTTCGCAATAAAATTTAATACCTACTTTTCCGTATTAAAAACAATAAGAGGTCAATATTTAACTACGTGGCACTAGATTTCGACATGATATGATATCGTTTATTTATTTATTTATCTTATTGCATTTCACGATTTCAGTTAGGTACAAGATATATAAAATACAAGTTTTATTCAAGTTTGTCGGCCTGTTTAGCCTAGTTGGTAGTGCCACTGCCTCCGCAGCTAGAGGTCCCGGGTTCGAATCCCGGTAAGGGCATTTGTTTCTGTGGTGAGCAGAGACATTTGTTCCTGAGACTTGGATGTTTTCTATGTATTTAAGTATATATCTATTAAATATATCGTCGTCTAGTACCCATTACACAAGCCTTATTGAGCTTACTATGGGGCCAGTTCGATTTGTGTAAAAATTGTCCCCTAGTATTTATTATTATTTATTTATTATTATTATTATTTTGGAACAGGGCTGATTGGTGTAAGATTGTCCCCCAATTTTTCATTTATTTATTTATATACTTAGATTTATGTAATGAAATGACATATTTTCAGTTTTTTCTATATCAAGTCTGTTAGTTACGTAATATTATAGCGTTGTTGAAATATTTAAAAGGATTAGAATATTAACTATACGGTAGTTAGCAATAGTAAAAACCGGCCAAGTGCGAGTCGGACTCGCGCACGAAGGGTTCCGTACCAGAAAAAAAAACGTCAGCAACTACTCTGTTGTATGGGAGCCCCCCTTAATTATTATTTTGATTTTAGTATTTGTTGTGGTAGCCACTATAAAAATACATAATCTGTGCAAATTTCAACTGTTTAGCTATTACGGTTCTAGAGATCTAGCTCGGCGAGTGGTAGCCTTGAAAAAGGGCTAAAATATCACGTTTTTTATATGGGAGCCCCCCTTAATTATTATAATTTTGTTTTTAGTATTTTTTGTTATAGCGGCAACAGAAATACACAATCTGTGAAAATTTCAACTGTCTACCTATTACGGTTCTTGAGATACAGCCTGGTGACAGACGGACGGACGGACAGCGAAGTCTTAGTAATAGGGTCCCGTTTTTACCCTTTGGGTACGGAACCCTAAAAATGAATTATTCTTACTATATTTCACGAACACGGAAGATATCATATATCACTCTTCAAATTATTTTTGATATTTTACAGACGATACATGAAAGTAAAAAAAAAGACGCTTTTGTTTCTAAAATATTTTTTTTAAACAAAAAAACACCGACTCCAAACTTTGCGAGACCCCATCTTCTTGGTATATCATTTGAGGAGTTCCTTTTTTTGCCTTACCCCATCCTCCAGGTAAAAAGAGTTTTTGAAATCGGTCCACTAGTCTCCGAGTAATCGGTGAACATACATAAAAAAATCCGACGAATTGAGAACCTCCTTTTTTTGAAGTCGGTTAATAAGGCTTGCCGCCACGCGATCATACCGTCCTGTAAGGACAACAAAATATCTATAAATAAATAAAAACTTCCTGAACTTTATCAGCTAAACTAAGTTTAGTGAACCAGCGACTCAACTTCCAGTAGCTCGATTTCGCTTACACCCCAGAATCGGTTGAAAACCGTTCAATCAATCTCACTGAAGTGCAAACTCTTAGAGTGATCTAGTGTTTAAACCGCCCGCGCGGTCGTGACGGAGGTTACCCCTGGATTTTCCCCAGGCAACTCTCGCTCCGCGCATTCCTGTCGCTTTAATAGGCACGGCCTATAAAGCGACAGTAAGGTAAAAAAAGAGAAAAATCTATTTTAAAGCTACCTCGGTTACAATATAGAAAAATAAATGTTCGATAAATTATGTTGTCTGGACGGCCGGAGGTCTTCTTTGAAGTAAACGCCGATGTCGAATAAGTGTTTTATTAATTAATTTACAATCGAATTTACGAGTTACAATAATACGCGGAGGTGAACCGATACAACAGAGCAATTTGGAGCTCGGTGTAGGTCACGGAGTGTGGTCGAATGCTGACTGCCTTCTGCTGACTGGAACTCAGGTATTTATCCTTGTTCGGCTGGGTCATTATCTAATGACGCATGGGGATGTGTCACGTAGACGGTTCTGGATAGTTCTCTGAATGTATACCATTAGCACTATTGTTTATTTGCGCATCACTATGTTATCAGCTGAGGAGTGCAGCGACGTCGGGAATGCTTTGGGTTCGTATTATGAGCTGGCTGGAGATAACGGCTGGGGTGACGTGGTCGGCCCGTCGTTTCTTAACTGATAGAAAAATGGTGAAGGCACCTGTTGCATATCCTACAAACTCGTACTAACATACCTTTTTAGGGTTCCGTAGTCAACTAGGAACCCTTATAGTTTCGCCATGTCTGTCCGTCCGTCCGTCCGCGGATAATCTCAGTGACCGTTAGCACTAGAAAGCTGAAATTTGGTACTAATATGTATATCAATTACGCCGACAAAGTGGTAAAATAAAAAGTGGAAAAAAATATTTTATTAGGGTACCTCCCCTATACGTAAAGTGGGGAGTGATTTTTTTTTTTCATTTTAACCCTAACGTGTGATATATTGTTAGATAGGTATTTAAAAATAAATAGGGGTTTCCTAAAATCATTTTTTGATAATGTTAATATTTTCGGAAATAATCGCTCCAGAAGTAAAAAAAAATGTGTCCCCCCCCCCCCTCTAACTTTTGAACCATAAGTTTTAAAAATATGAAAAAAATCTCAAAAGTAGAACTTTATAAAAACTTTGTAGGAAAATTATTTTGAACTTGATAGGTTGAATAGTTTTTGAAAAAATTACAAAAATAATTTCTGAACTAAGTTTGTAATTTAACCGTATAAACAGGTGTTTATTGTACCTGTCATTTCTACAAAATCACAATGAAATGACGTGCTTTCAAAGGTTTTGTGTTTCTGTACTTAATATGTCAACTTAATGTGACGGACGGAAAACTACGGAACCCTACACTGAGCGTGGCCCGACACGCTCTTGGCCGGTTTTTTTAGGTTGGTAAAACTCGCTACTTTAATTATCAATCAACATCTCAATTACATTTGTCAGTCGATAGATAATACGGTCATTAGCAACTGTAAAAATTATATTAGCAATTAACAGAACGTACGTAAATACAAACATCAAAACATTAACATACGCAATTTGCATGATTTATAATCTTTTAAAAATGCCACAATTTCGTTACTAAAAATTATGACCTCATTTTATTTCCCTACAAACTTTGTGCTAGCCGAGCATTTTTGACGTTTCGTACGTATATAAAGTTGGTGATTATACTGAATATGATCCCGTATTATCCATGTTTTGTACCGAATAAGTGTTATGTACCTAAAAAATATAATTTAATTTTGTTTCTATCCTGTACCATTAGATAGACAAAAAAAGTTACATAGTTTCTAAGAAAAATGGCATCATGGGCTTCTAAAATGCTTAGAAAACTCCCCATGCATAATGGGGTTAAAATATCAAATTGATCCTTCCATTGGGTGATTTGAGCCTATAAAATCGCAGTTTAAAAGTTAATATGTAGTAAAAGTTTGTTGTAAAATATCATTTATGTTTGTTTTACGTATGTTTATAATAATTATTATCTCAGCTATCTAAATGCTGACTAAAATAGACCGCTATTTAACGACAAAGCGTGCCTTACTTCTTCTAGTTCAAGCTTTACGTTCTGTATTGTGTTTTATTTGAGGTGTGCAATAAACTGTATTTGTATGGTATTGTTTTAAAAAAGCCACCCGGGAAACATAATCATTGTAACTAAATAGTGGCTGAAAAGTGTTGGTTCACCCATTTACACCAATTACACATAGTGTTGGTTAGACCGCAAGTTATTACCTACTATTTAATAACTATAATATTAATTTGGCAGTGGTCCGAACTGTTAATTTGTGGGCAAATAAATACACTACTTATAATCACTTAATTGTCATTCGCTAACCGCTTTTATTTATCATTTTCGCCTCGCTATTAATATTACACCAAATTCGCGATAATTAAACATTAAGAATGAAATTCGATAGATAAATATTTTCAAAACGTTTCTATGTTTGGTTGCTTTGCTGGCAATATATTATGTTATTGTTTTTATACCATTAAACAGTGTATTTTTGGCCACATCGCCAAGTTTTTACAAGAATAAAATATATAAAGAACACATTGAGAGATTTAAATAATTACGAATTATATTAAAAATATATTAAGTAGGTGTTTAAAATATTTGACTGTTCTATGGTAACCTTCAAACATTTTAAATTGTATGAATAAAGGAAATAAGACTTGTGTGTTGTATTTCGAATTATATGTATTTTTTTAAATAATTTAATGCAATAACTGACAAAGTATGGCTCATAATTAATCAAAACTAAATATATTTTTGCTAAACATGGTCGTTGATCACGAAACCGCAAAAGTATGAAAAATATTAAAAGCTCCTCTGCAAAAACGTACCCGTTAATTTTCTTATGCCTATTAAGGGAAAACCTTCGTCCCTCCGCCGCATACCGAGGTTCGCTAGCCCCCCACTCACTTCAAACCGTTTTAATGTCCTTAATTAGAGCTGGGATTGATTTTGGATTTCGCGCTCATATTTTAATGAGGCCGGCAACTAGTGGGTGCTGCTCCGAGGCACCGTGTACCCGGCGCGGCTGAGACCTCACTGTCGACTGCCACTGCTTGCATTAGGCCCCGCCCCACAGACCTCCCCACCGCCCCGCACCCCGCGCATCTAGGCCAACTATGACATAGCGCCCCGCTTGGACTTTCTGTTACCTTGTTCTAGGGGTTTAAAACTAAGTTGTTCAAATGGCATTCAAATTTCATGGCATGTTTTTAGTTTTCACGCCTACGTAGAAGAACTGGAACTGTGAATTCCTACTAATTTATATTTTAACTGTCAGTCGTGTAATTCTGGGACCTCAATAGAATTAACGTTGTTTCAAATTGACGGCCTGTTTAACCTAGTTGGTAATGACTCTGCCTCCGAAGCTAGAGGTCCCGGGTTCGAATCCCGGCCAGGGCATTTATTTGTGCATTTTTCACGGATGTTTGTTCTTGGGTCTTGGATGTTTTCTATGTATTTAAGTATGTATTTATCTATATAAGTATGTATATCGTCGTCTAGTACCCATAGTACAAGCTTTGCTTAGTTTGGGACTAGGCCTACTTGAATAAACAATATTTTGACTTTGACTTTGATTTGTGTAAGATTGTTCCCCAATATTATATTATATTATATTATAAATACATGCCTGATGACCTTTTGAGAAAGAAAAACAACGTGGAAAAGGTATACGTAATGAGACACACTTGTTGAAAAAAAAGGTGGTGTTAACGTATATAGGACAGCAGTAAAAATCAAGTCTTACCGCCTATCTTCAAACCTAGAATATTAAAAAAGAAACATTTTTTATGAATCTATTTAGACTTGAAGATAGGCCGTAACAATTGATTATTACTGCTTATTAGGTATGCAATGCAGTTGGCTGGTTGCGAATGATGAGCTGAGCGATTGTACCCGGTCACAAACTTCCTCTATTTTCCATTGTTTACATCAATTCTTACAATATACGGAAATTCTGTTTTTCGGTGATTAATCCTGCACGGTATGTCCGATTTTCATTTTTTTAGAATCTAAACCATTTTCATGATATCACCTATCGACATGCAATATGTCAGCGTGATCGGTTGAAGCGTGCAAGCGGAGAGCAAAGACAAACAAAACACATCTGTCGACTGTCGCCTAAAATAGCTAGTGGTTCAACAAGAGAGCAAAGTAAATTTTTGCTGTGAGTGTTGATGTTGAGTCCCGAGCAAGCGAAAGATCCTATAAATTTCCTATCCTTCCTCCTCGATCCTAAAATTAGAATCTTGAGCGTAGTGAGGGACTCAAAAACACGAGATGCAAATATCTTTGTTCTCGTGTGATACATACAACTTTTCACCTCAGCGGCGAGAACATATAACGCAAAGGAATAGTGATAGAGAGAATGAAGTTACTTAAACTAACCTACGATATGAAAAATTAAAAAGTTAGTTTTTTTCACGCTCCCAGCAAAATTGCATTTTGCTCACTGGTTTCACGCAACAAAACCGCCATTTTCGAGCTACTGAGGTAAATAAATTGATTTTTAAATCATTATTTCAGTGACGTCCCTTTAATACACTGTTTTTATACCACATCGGTGACAAACAACTGTTCGGCCCGGCTGATGGAAAATGGTCTGAAGCCTACATGTTCCCTTGAATCACATGCATTTTTGAAGAGCGCCATACTGTACGCCATCGGGAAAATCAGAGCTCACTCCACAGCCGAAGCGATCGCGGAATAATTTCATCAATAAACCAGTTTTAAATACGTGTTTCAATTTTCACATCCGTGGACTGCCACGCTTTATCGTTTACTATCACCGCTGATTGTAATGTTGGCAATGAATATTTTTATTGTAGATAAGTAATTAATTACTTGCCAACGCGAGCCTGCCTTAGGCGGACGACGATTCGGCTCTCACTCATGCTTATGCCATATTATCTATCACTATTAATCGTATGGCATTTGTTTTCGAACCGTGAAATCTTCGAGAAGACAAGTACTGTTGCCAGTTTTGTTGCACTTTTAGCACCACCCAGGGGTCACGTGTAGGGTGTTGTTATTTAAGTTATTTAAATTATTTTGTAGTAGCTGACACTGTAATTTTATATTTAACTATACCATGTATATTGTTTTGAAAAAATGACACCTTGCCGAGTTTCTTACGCCGGTTCTTCTCGTGGCAGAGGTATATTTTTCCGAACCGGTGGTAGTTTATTGACGTTCATAGGTGCATGTAATATGCCTAATTTGAAGAATAAACTACTTTTACTTTTTACTTTTAACGGTACTCCCTAAGGACGTGGTGCAACTTCGACCCCCCTTTGTCAAGTGAGTGCGCAACTTGACTGTTAGAATTTCTCAAGCCGCCCGGAGGCCTCTAACTTGGCTTAACAACTGCTGTCATAGACAGCAGTCGGGATCAACGGCTTAACGTGCCTGCCAAAGCACGGGAGTGCTCAGTTAGTAACCACTCAAAGCGGTCACCCATCCAAGAACTGACCGCACCCACATTGCTTAACCTCACATACCGCACGCGGTTCGCGGGCGCCGCTGGGCCACGAGCGTTCCATAGACACACTAATCTAGAATGAACAAGCGAAAAAAATTATGACCCATCGAGTTGGTTATTGTTTTTTAGTGCGCAATAAGTACATAAATGCTGTAATTTTTAATTAAAATAAAATTGTAAAACAAAGGAATGATCAGTCACCAAGTCAGCCTATTTTACAAAATTTTGTTACCGTGATTTTTTTTAACTTACCATTTCCGTTTGAACTTGAGGTTATGTTATAATGTTTATTACTACGTGTACTCTCTTATAAATACCAATATATTGATAAATGATTTTTTCTTTGAACTCCCGTATTCCTCTTACAACCAAATAATTTGGTTGTTATTTTGCGTTAAAATGCGTAGCGCAGAAGGGATACGTGCCGGCGGCACGCCACTGCTACGGGTCTACGAGCGCTACGAGTGCTACGAAATTATGATTATTTAAATTTAACGATAGATATTGAAAATAAAACCGGCCAAATGCGCACAAAGAAGTGTTCCGTACCGACACCTCCTAATTTAAATTTAAAACCAAAACCTATATACACATTGGAATTTGAATAAAAAAAAATATCGTATCTACATAGGAAACGGCACTAACGCCCTTTTGTTTGGGCTAGACAGTTTTTTAGCAATAGTTAACTCAAAAACCGTAAATCGTATCTTATTCAAACTGAAAATCATTGAAAGTATTTATTAATGTATATCATCTAGATTTTTTCAGAATTTTTAACTTCATAGTTTGGAAATTAGAGGGGGAGGACACCTTTTAATACTAAAAGTTTTGATTATAACCTTTGATTATAAAATGTAATATTGACTCTGTTAAACCTAAAGTTACACTAGCTAATGTTAGTGACACCAAGTACAAAACTAGATAGGGTGAGAGAGACAAAAGTCAAATTGATCAGTATAGAGATTGCCGTAACTCTAATCTAAATTGAATAATGTGTTTTTGGCATCGGAGTTAAGCTACTGTTGTGATAATATGTGTGTGAATGTACATCACAGAAAATATGTACATAGATGATCTTTATGCTATAACGGTAGAAACTTGGACCCGGGTATGTCCTTAAACTTCGACCAAGACCACCGGGGAATGGGCAGCAGCATTCCTAGAGTGCGGTGGAGATACTGCGATCGCCAACCCGCATGCCAAGCGTGGCGATTATGGCATTTACCCCCCATGAAATTGGGGGAGGCCTATGTCTAGCAGTGGACGTCCTAGGGCTGATATGGTGGTAGAAACTTTAACGTCGGCTTCAAATGTAAGTTATAATGAGCGGGTTAAGAAACGCGGCTATGTAACAGGTTGGAACAAATATGCATATGTTAAAGACGCTCACGGAGAGGCAAGGTGCGGATTTTCTAAAGTGATATCAAACCAACCAAGAGCAAATAAAAATGGACATAATTGCGTCACACCACTCAGCTAAACACTTTGCAGATTTCTGGAAGCAAACAAATCGCTTGAATGCAATGCCGAGTGTCCCAATGAGCGTAGCGGGTAAAAGTTCCCCGGCGGATATTGCAAACTTGTTTAAAGAACATTTTAGGGTCTCGTCGCCACTGGGTGGGTCAGTGCATGTGCCCGTTGCTGAGCCCGTAAAACTTACTGTGCGCTTCTCTGCGAATGATGTAGACCTTGCAATCAAGAGCATGAAGAGGGGAAAGTCGCCGCGCCATGACGGGCTCAGCATCGAGCATCTGCAAAACGCTGGCGCACACCTGCCGCGGGTATTGGCGCTTCTTTTTAGCCTTTGTGTGAGTCACTCATATTTACCATCGGATTTGATGAGAACCATAGTAGTGCCTTATGTAAGGTAATTGTCAAAAAGTTTGGAATAAAGAGGCTTTATTATTATTTATTATTATAGTAGTGCCTATTACTAAAAATAAAACAGATGACGCATCAGATGTTGACAATTACAGACCTATCTCGTTGGCGACTGTAGTGGCTAGGGTGCTGGACGGTCTGCTCGACAAACATCTATCTAAACATATACATCTAAATGACGCACAGTTTGGGTTTCAGCCTGGACTGTCTACCGAGTCTGCTATTTTCTGTTTGAAAAGCACAGTCCAGTACTATACCACGAGGAGCACGCCAGTGTACGCCTGCTTCTTAGACCTGTCTAAGGCCTTCGATCTGGTGTCATATGACATTTTGGGGAGCAAGATGTCAGATGAGACCAGTGTATAGGCTGAATTGATTGAGGTCTTTAAGTTTTGGCATAGGAACCATATCAATTCTGTACAGTGGGCGCGCACTCAGATGAGTACATGTTGCAGTGTGGTGTCAGGAAGGGTTGACCTCTCCCAGGTTGTTCAACCTATATGTTAACCGTTTGATGGACGAGCTCAACAAAGCCTATGTCGGGTGCTCTATAGATGGTAGGTCGGTGAATAACATCAGTTATGCGGATGACATGGTTTTGTTGAGTCCGTCCATCAGTGGGCTTCAGAAGTTGTTAGATGTGTGTGAGAGGTACTCGGTGGCTCACGGACTAAGGAAAAACGGGAAGAAAAGTGAGATACTTGTCTTTAAGGCTGGTAAAAAGAGCTACAAGACAGTGCCTCCCGTGACTTTGGGGGGTGAAATTCTTAGAGTCACGAATAAGTTTAAGTACCTTGGTCATTGGGTCACCGAGGGGCTGTCAGACGATCTCGATATCGAGAGGGAGCGCAGGGCGTTAGCGGTTAGGGGAAACATGCTGGCCCGCGGGTTTGCGGGGTGTAATAAAGCCGTAAAAATAACACTTTTCAAGGCATTCTGTCAAACCTCTTACACATGCAGCCTGTGGACCGACTACACCCAGCGGGCGTACAATGCTCTGCGTATACAGTATAAAAACGTTTTCAGGATGCTATTGAAACTGCCACGATATTGCATTGCGTCCGCTATGTGCGCGGAGGCGCGTACGAATGATTTTTACGCGATCATACGCAATCGGTCGGCGTCACTAATGCGGAGATTGAGTGGCAGTGGCAATAGCATCTTGAAAACGTTCGTTAATAAACTGGATGCGCCATTACCGAGGCACTGGAATAAACTCCATGTAGGATTAACCAGTGCTAAGGGATGTTACATCTAATCTTTCTTTTTTGTATTTTATCTTTTTATTTTTTTACTCTTACCCTAGTTTTTTTATTTTGTTTATTTTTTAAACTCAAAAAAGAAACTTAATGGTATGGTACATTCATACTATCGCCAAACTGTTTAACAGTTTGTTGACGAATGTTCCGCTCATTTATGTTCTCACTTATACCTACTTATAAAAGACTACTTGTATTCATCAGTACAAAAAAAAAACTGCGTCATCATACTAGACACACTGACCATTCGAGAACCCTATCTGTTTGTAATAAGGTTCACAAATGGGCAGGCCTTTTGTATTATCGATGTTATAACTAACAATGGCAAAACTAACTAAAACTAACGAACATTTAATTGTAAATTGCAATAAGGACAATGCCGTGTGGTTTATTATGTAGTAGTATATAATATAATAAAGTTAATAAACCACCATCTAAGTGTCTATGTAAATGTTTTGTAGTCTTTAAGTACCTAATGTAACTAACAAATTATGGATCTATGGTCTGAAATAAATTTCTATTATTATTATAAACCTGTAAACCACACACGTTGTTCGTTGAAAGTTGTGTTCATTGAAAAAAAAATTACCCCCTTTTACATGTATGGAGTGCATGTTATGTGTGAATATTATCCTCAGAAATCCTAGGGAAACAGAGACATGTGGGCGAAAAAAAGTATAGTGCTTGCAAAAAGACGTCCTATTTTATAAAAATAGCTCTATCAGGCTTTGAGTGCATATTGAATAACTAAATTATAAAATAAAATAAAGACCCGTCGCGGTCCGATATTTAATAATCCTCAGCAAACATTATTACCGCTTCCGATATTCAAGTTTCCTTCGGTTCGAGCAACTTTCATTCAACGCTTTAAATCCGGTTGGTTACTTGGAAATGTACAAGCTATTACTGTAAAAGTAAAGTTTACAAATCTTTTTAGGGTTCCGTAGTCAACTAGGAATCCTTATAGTTTCGCCATGGCCGTCTGTCTTTCTTTCCGTGCGTCTGTCTGTCCAAAGCTTTGCTGTGTAATTGTAACTACCCAAAATAAAATTAAAATACAAACGTCCGGAACACTTAATACGAGTATATAACACCATTCAGTTTTCATATGTAAAAATAAAATGTTTTCGATGTTTAATTTTAGTTTTGACCCTACTCACCCCATTTTACGGTATCTTATGCAACCGTTACTTAATAAGGGTTCTTAAAATTCGAGATTCACGAGTTTTGTTATCAAAGACTCGAGAATTTTAAGACCTAATTATGTAACGTTGCATATTACATTTTTTTTTTTTCTACGGCAGTGAGATTTATTAATATATTATTGATTTAAATTTTAAAATAGAAACGGTGGCAGAGTACGAGCATTGAAATGTGCCTCTTTTAAAAATTTTAAAATATATAACAGCTGTATTGTATTGTATGTAAATCCATTTTGATTCTCCCACCAGTCATTGTTATTTATTTAATTTATTTACACAGCATTAAAGTAGTAACTTAACCATTGTACAGGTAAACATATGTACATAAAGGAAACTAAAATTATATTGGAACACTAGATTGCCTGCTATCCATCATCTCGCAAAATTTTAAACATGCACAACAAACTGCCGGCCGTTGCCATGCGAAAAAGTCGCATTCAGGTACTGACACATAATGACTTGTCTATAGTATAGACTTGCATTTGTGTAAATAGTTTACTGTTTTATTAATTATGTCAGTAATATAATTAAAAGATTATAATGGTGGAGTAGAACATAAATCTTTTTAGTGTTGTTAAATAGCCTACAGTTGCCGGTTTTATGAGGCATCTTGAGAACCCACTTTTCTGGCGTATCGGAACTTATCTGACCATAAGTAATAACAATGTACAATATGCAGAAAATCCTTAAAATTCCAGGATTGTGCTCTGAGGTCCGGAAGCTTTCACGAGAATCTAAAAATAAGTTATCATTGGAAGTACGACATGCTTTTTCCATGGAGGTATCATTAATATTATGTCTGTTATTATTTAGGCAGGCAATTAAAACATATTAATATTTTTTCTGGAAATTTTTCAAGTAAAACTTTTACACAATTGAATACTTGCGAAAAACTCACTACATAGATACACGCATTATTAGATTAGTTGACGATGCGTGGTTCCAGCGAGTTTGTGCTTCGAGTTTATTAATTAAAAAAACTGAGGGCCTACTCTAAACTTTGAACTTCGTATCGTGCCGTCCCTTTCCGTCATATAGTGTATAACACGAGAGTGAAAGGGACGGCACGACACGAAGTTCGATTTTCAAAGTTCGGAGTAGGCCCTTTGAGAACGTTCTACAGACATTTTCACAACTTTCGAAACTATACGGTATACGTAAAAAAATTATAAAAAGGACATGTTCTATGTAGTTGTGACGTGTCGAATAGACATTTGTTTTGTTTGTGTTACACTATTCAAATATGTAATGTCTTTTCGAACACGTCATAACTACATACAACAGGTCCTTTTCTTAAGGTTTTTACTATACATTGCTAGTTTCGGGGCGTACCCCATTTGTAATTTTATATAAAACTTACTTTTTCAACACAGTAAGTGCGAATTTTTGATGATGATTTGATATCGATTTGATTTGGAGGCCAATTCTCGGGCCGTTAGAGACGATGTCTATTCAAAATGATCTCGATTGACGCAATGTCTATTGAAAAATCTCACCAAAATGTCGAACACAGCGAAATTTCTTATTCTAGGGCACGATCGAGATTATGTCGAACGACGATCTCAATGTCTATTGTAATACGCGTTCCGTTTTTTTCGATTGTGTTAATTTACAATCGAGTGAATGATAATAAATCATTTTCTAAGTTTTTCCACTTAATTAAATATATCTTATATAAAAACCAAAGTGTTATACATTTTTCAATAATGTATACGTGATTGTGGTGATTTCACCCTCAAACTTATTTACGAGTATTTGCTCGTTTATTTACTTACGTGAAATGGAACGCATAAAAACTGTTTTGACTTGACAGTCTTGAGTCAAAGACAACTTGCAATATTTGAGAGCTGTCAATATTTTTCGTCAACCACCATTCCACCACTGAACGTATCAAAAATTCCTTTTAACCCTGGTGCACTCCCCCTTTGTGTATGTCTTATGTAAATTTATTAAAACTAACAACTTGTTTTTGTAGTAGTTAGGTTAACAATAAATGTTTGTGTTGTCCTTTGTTTTAGATACTCTTCTAAGTGAACCTGGCAATCTGAAGTCACCGGTCAAATTCTGAATAAACACGTGCCTTTTTAAACCTTGACGTTGGTGGAATCATCGACAATATCGATGGGGCCATAAAACACAAAGATTGATTGATTGATTGAACGTATCAAAAATAATTAAAAGTCTTTAGCCACTGAATCATTTGAATGAATAGAAATATTTTTCGCAAATATGTTCATTTTGTACTGCTGTAAACAGTCGATCAACTACTTAAGTTGTCAATATTTCCCGCCACTGACAGATCAAATGTCAAATAATGTGTGATAAAACCATCTCGATCGCTACCGACCACTCGTTGCATCTCGAACGCCGGGAGTAGACATATCTCGAGTGTGAGATGTTGAGAATACGCAAATGGGTTTTCGATCGACATCCGCCATTTTTTATCGAGATATGTCTAATAGACATCACCTCTAACGGCCCGAGAATTGGCCTCTTGGTAAGCAAATCGATGTCAATACAAAAACTACGCACACATACTATGCACCCACACTAAAACAATCAACTCACGCACATTCAAACTACTAAAGTTGAGCAATAAAAGTCGACCTTATTTTCGTTAACGTTAGATCTATTATTGGGTTGCTATCGGATGACCACATTGACCAAAGTCGATAAGGACCATGTTTCAAATAAATTCTCATAAACAGTAGTCCTTATTTCTTTAAATACGGTGACGTCAGCTAGCCCTAATGGTCAAGCACGAATGTTCATAAATCGATTTTGTAATCGATGCTCGATTTACGATTTGAAATAAAACTTGAATTGCGCATAAAATTATAAATAAAGCAAAAATATGCTTACAGTATGTGAAATCATCACCAATCTTTTTGTAAATTTGATAAAGTACAACGTTTTATTACCCTAAACAGCAGATAAAGGTATTTTCACGGAGCTCTTCACACGCCGAAAACGATTTCAAGACTTACTTATAATCGATTAATGAAGTAGTTTTTAATATTTTTTTGCATATTGTGCCTATTTTTTGGCAAAGGGGTTAGTATACTGATGGCTACTCCAGTTATGTATGCTCTAAGATCAAAAGTAACTACGCATTTGGAAAGTTCAAAAGTCTTTATTATAAGGGGATATGAGCTTTTAACACCATCATATGTGCAGCTACTTTTGATGTTGACTGTACCATACAAGTATCAATTCCAACATATTTAGTCCCTTCAAAGGAATATCGAAGAGGCTTATAGATGCCACTGGTGAAAGGCATCTCGCACAAAGAATCGTTCAAGCTATTCAGCGAGGAAATGCCAACATCTTCGGCACAACGGCATTTCTAGATTTTGCTTCAGTAGTCATAAATAGACATTAAATTTAACACATCACATGAAATCACGCGTCTAGGTACTCATAAAAGTGGTAGGCGAAGAAATCGGAGATTGAAATTTAATAATAACCAATCCCAAATATAGCAATACGGTGTTTTACTTTTCGTAAAATTAGCAACTTTTTGCGTAACGTCAAAAACGCTCGGTCACATAAAGTTTGTAGGGAAATTACGTCACAAATTAGCCGGCCTAGGCCTGCAAGATTTTTATGAAATAGCCGTACCTGAAACGTCATACTTCGCAGCCTATTAAAAGGAAATACACATCAATATTTCATTACATGTTTAAGAAAAAAAATATATTTTTATACTGTTTTAGATTTGTAAATGGAGAAAATTTGATATAGCAGGGACAGGTTGCTAGTCCAGCGCCGACAACACTTTTCAACCCTATTCCGATAGTCGTTTTATACCGTTTTAATCCTTACAAATTTTTAAAACCGTTGCAACGTTAGAATTGTATACTTAATTTAATGCTGTAATTTAGTAATAATATATCTAAATAAAAATCATATTGTATATCACGAGTAACATAAGAAATGTTTTAGAGAGTGTTGTGGACAGTTGTTGTTAACTTACAGATATGGAAATTGTGCAACTTTGTATTAAGTATGTTAAGTATCGTTTTTGTCTCTAAGTTGTAACAGTTCCTTAAATAAATAATATAAAATAAAATAATACCTTTCTAAGGGCCATGTGTGTGGTGGGCCTTATTTTCCTAAAGGAATCTAAGTGAACTTCAATAGGATAGAATTGCATTTCTTTTGTTTCGGTCGTAATTTGAAGCAAAGGAAATCCAACTCTATTGCCGATACAAAGAATCTTGAAGAATCCCATACTGCCACACACACACCCATCCATATAAGTTACACGGGGATGTTAATTACTTTCTCATTCCTCATACTCTGAAAGTAGGTCATATTTGAGCTAAGTGAGGCATATCAAAAACAATTTCATAAAATTGACTTAGGACTTGAGTGTTTATGTACATACAATCACCTCCGTAAAATGTATTGAGTTTATTTAGTTTTTCAAAATCAAAATCAAAATCAAATATTTATTCTGCAAATAGGCCACAAGGGCACTTTTACATGTCAAAGCATGAATTTATACAATTTAAAAAACTGACAATCTTACTTAATAATAATGATTAAAAAAAATATACTGATTAACAATACAATGAAAATAAATTTACAAATATTAAGGACGTATTGAATACGATCTGTGTCCGAATAAACAAAAGGAATATAAAATTAATTTAATATCTCAGAGATGTATATGGTCTCTGAGCGTCCAAATATGATTAATAACAATTATTTCAAAGTGCTTAGAGATGTAAATGATCTCTAAGCCCTAAAATTAAAATAAGTAAACTTAATATTGTTAGAGATGTATAAGGTCTCTAAGCGTCAATAATAATAAAAGTAATCCAGAACAGGATCATGTCTCTCGTCAATCTACATACAATAAAATAACACTAGTATTAAGGTATTTACTATGCCCTTGCAAGCATGAACAGACCGGACTCCACAAACAGCACCCGATCACGAGTATGACGCGTATCTCAGCCATCGCCTCCCTCGACCATCTGTTTTGTTAAAATTATTAAATTACGGTAGTAACAAACTAAATTAGATGGCGTAGGGATGTGACGACCCCATCGCCCACTGGATTTCCAGTGCAGTCAGTCAACATAGGGCAGCTTGTGGCGAGCTGTTAGGGAGCAGCGACCCTATACCTGAGTGCTCCTGGGGGTGTCCTGTGGGTTGGTTGTATGAACAGGCCCCCCGCCTCTGGCTTGCCTTAACCGGCTGTCCAGAGTGGAGTCGCTAGAGCTGTTGCTCGGGGGTGGATGTGGTCACCTAAGTGGCGAGTTGGCTATATGTTTAAAGTCCAGTGCCACCTCTCTACCCCCAGCCCTCTGCACCGGTGTTGCCCTTAGGCCATTTTTAATGTCGCTATTTATAGGGACCCATCTAGCAGAGGGCGAGTCACCGTCTGCCTGAGATAAAAATGTGAGACAGTTTTATTAGGCAGATGTCAGTTGTCTCACTCAATAGCCCAGCCATTAGTCCATCATATTCACCCAATAGTCCGGTTCATTTAGATTCCATCAACCAGCAATAGCTCCTGTACACCTGCTGTGTCTGTGTGCGTCCCATGACACATGGCAGGGACAGCATCCGCTCGGTGTACCCCATGCATTTCATTAAATTGTCAAAAGGGCCTCTACGTGTTGGCTATGTGGTACTCGGTTGGTACTTCGGTACTTCGGTACTTCGGCTCCGCGCACGCCTTCCAAAGGTCCGGGACACCATTGTCCCGTGAGCGGAAAAAACGAAATTAAGCCTTTTCTTTATTGTCATTTGTTGGTGTTTGACTCAATTTTAACAAAAATAAGCGCGTCTTTATTATCAGGTGGGCGGTATGCTTTATGCCAACGACGTAGTATTAAAAAAAACGCATATTTAACATATTTTTAAATTATTCATATTCGGAAATTTCGGAATGAAAAATTGTGTTTAACTCGGGTGAAACCATCCATATCAGCCCCGACTTATTAAATATCTCGTCTGAAATGGGTAGCTTTCAGTCCTTGATTGAAATCTACTATTTTAATTTGACATTTGTTTACTAAAAGGTTGACGCACCCTAGCGACAAAATTGTATGGAACCGAGCGCATATACAGGGTGTGGCCTGTAATAGGAGCAATAAATTTAAGGGACGCTTCCTTAGAGCATCTGCAGTAACCTCTTGTGTCCAAATAACAATTATGTTCTTTCAATTGGGAGAAATTTTGATCTAAAGTTATGACGTCCAAGTAATGGATCTTGGCACCCAGAGATTATAGCGCGGCAGTCAATGGTGATTTTGAGGTTGCTTCAAGTTATAACTCATAATCGTTGTCGCATTTTTGGTTTAAAGAATATTTTAGGGATTTTTTTTTTTTTTTTTCATAATTATTTAGTTTTTTTTTGTTTAATTTGTTATTAATATCACTCCAGTGGAGTAAAAAAAGTATATATAAGCTACATTTACAAAAATAAAATTTAAAAAAGTTTTTTTTTCAAATAAAATAATTTGGAAATAATTGCTGCAGAGCTCAATAGTGTACCGTTTAATTTTTTGCTCCTATTACAGACCACAGCCTGTATATAACTTTTCGCAATCATTACTCAAAGAGTACATCTGATCGTCTGTCAAATTAAACCAGCTTGAAAGAACTGGTTTTCCACGAGGAACTGGTCTACCACTTATATGCGTTGCCGTCAGTTAATCCCCTAAGTATAAACAAAATGCATTTCTAAACATTTATTATGTTAAGTTTCTTGAATGAGGTGTTGATAACCCTGTACGGAACTGGGATACCCAATTTAAAACAGAGTAACTCTCTATTCTGTTCATGAAAAGAATATTCAGGAAATTCTTTTCACACAGGTATCATTGAAAAGCAGACTTCGTATAAGGTTTTGTAAGAGCCGAACGTAGCAGTAATCTCTTGAATGCGAGACTTAAGGCATGTGTCATGAGTAGGGTTTGCAGTCCCGGTCCCGATTTGTATGAAATTTCCCGGGAAATCCCGGGAATTCCCGGGAAATTTACAAACCCTTGTCATGAGTTAAATCCTTCAGTTTCAAAAGCACGAATTTAAGTTTTTACCGTCGAGAACTTCTTTATCGTGGGTAACACGGCTATGAAGAGCAAGCCTATTTTAGTAAAGCGTGACCACTTAAAAAAGTAAAATTAAATTAAAAGTTCTTCAATTTAGGCATATTATATGTACCTATGAATGTCAATAAGCTACCACCGGTTCGCAAAAAATTACATCTGCCACGAGAAGAACCGGCGTAAGAAGCTAGGCGATGTTCATTTTTACAAAGCAATATATGTACATCGTACGTAAGTTTGATATAAAATTAAGGCGTCAGGTACTACAAAATTACAGTGCTACAGTAGAAAACCTATTTTCGCGATTCGTTACCCGTACAGGACACTATCACTGCCAAACATCCCTATTCAGGATGTAATCGTTCACCTTATAATACGTGTAATAAGTGTTTTACTACAGATTTGAATTTAGAATTGGTTCAGTAATGTGTTTATGAAATTTATTTTTCGCCTTTACTAGTCTATAAAACATTATTTTGAGCTTCCCAGTGTTTCTGGTAGTTATTTATTTATCAGCGGTGGAAATGTGTCGTAAAAACATCTATGGTGTCACAGACACACACAGGCAAATAGACACATAATATGTTAAACTTAAAACACCATTATTTTGCGTTCCGCGTCAGGAGTTAAAAATAGTGATTCTGAAACTAAATTGAGGCCCCGGCTCCTTCAAGATCGGTTTTATACTCTATGTTGTTGTGTTTATAGCTAACTGTTAGTCAATTAACAAACTAAGTTAGTAACTACAACACACGAACGGAGCTGCGGCCACTTTGCCTCCACGTCGTAACTTTACCGCAATAATTTGCGTGCATTGCGATTGACAAAAGTAAAGTAAAGTGAAATGAATAAGATAAAGTGATGATTAATCGTTATTAACCTGATCGTTACGAACAGTGATCGTAACTTTTGTAGCATTTTCGGTGCAGCGTAGTGGTGTTAATGGCGTTGGTATGGACAAATACAATTTAAACGGGTAATTAAGGTTAACATTAACGTTATTAACGTAATGAATCATAAGAATTGGAATCATTTATCCCAATTTCGTTAACACCACTACGCTACACCGAAAATGCTACAAAAGTTACGATCACTGGTTACGAACAATAGGCAATTTGACTAATTTTTGTTATGGTGTTGTTCGAAGCAGTTTTTAGAGACGAGTAGGTACCTAAATATCTATTTGGGATTAACTATAAGTAGCGCACAATACATGGTGTAGTGTATAGCTATCCTTATGTTTTTAGAGACGAGTACCTAAATATCAATACAGGGTTTAGTAGCTATCCTTATATTCTCGTGCGCATACGTCACAACTATGGCAGTCGTGGTCCGACCGTTGCCGATAGTGGCGGTGCGCTGTCAAGCCAAGTATCGTGTCGCTATATATACGTCTATATAAACATAGTGAACGTGAACACTACACAGGGCAAAAATTAGGGACAGACCTAGCTACACTTCAAAAATTTGTTATAACACCATCTCGATCGCTACCGACCACTTGTTGCATCTCGAACACTGGGAGTAAACATTATCTCGAGTGTGAGATTTAGAGAATACGCAAATGGGTTTTCAATCGACATCCGCAATTTTTTATCGAGATATGCCTAATAGACATCATCTCTAACGGCCCTTGGCCTCCAGGTATAACTGGGAACGTGTGGTGGTGGATCAGCGTCAACTTGAGGTCGACAACTGACAGGCAGCGAAGCAGGATCGGAAAGAGAGGCCTGCTCTCGATTCAAAGGCCAGGATCCTCCTTGGACCGACATAGCATTTTAAATACTTTTTCCTAAAGGTTGTTAAATTAAATCGTTAAAATTTAAACCCTCTATCCATTTAACGGAATGCCGTATTTCTATATTCAGCCGTAGTAGCTATGCGAAACTACAGTAACGTAAATAAACTTTACCCATGCGATTTTGATGCAAACCAATTATAAACTTACGGCTTAAAATCGCACAAAACTTACCGTCCATAAGACTTTTAGGTCTTGCATCAGCATGAGCTCATTAAAATTAAATTATAGGCGAGTTGATTATAATTATATCTGTTATAATCATGACGTTCCATAATATTTGTGAGGCTGGTATTAATTACTGGAAGCGATATATTGTAAATCCTGCATACTGTTTACGTGTTTGATGAGGAAGTTATGTAATATCTATTATCGAGTATTCTTTCTTGTGGGCTCAGGACAGGGGTATGTGCACACTGCTCGTGCTACTTGATTTTTCCAGGGCATTTGATTGCATAAATATTAACTTATTACTATCAAAGTTGAGTTACTATGGGCTGGATAATAGTGCTCTGTGTTGGTTCCATAGTTACCTCTATAAGCGACAACAGTATGTTAAACTGAGCCTAAGTGATGGATCAACAAAGTTTTCAGCTATGAAAGACCTCTCTAGAGGTGTCCCGCAGGGATCAATCCTCGGTCCAATCCTATTTATTTTATACACGGCAGACATCAGGACTCACATTACACACTGCAAATATCATGTGTATGCAGACGACGTACAGATATACATTTCATGTAAACCTTCGGACATTGACAGCGCAGTGCAAAAACTTAACACTGACCTTAATAATATAGCGACTTGGGCTGCAAGCAATAGCTTAATGCTCAATCCTACAAAAACAAAATATGTTATTTTTGGCACAAATTGCCAGATAAATAGCATCAGACCCACTATAGATGTCAAGCTGTTAGATGAACGCATAGAGCGTGTACACGAGGCACGAAGTCTGGGTCTTGTTATGGACAGTGGACTTAGATTTGAGAAGCATGTTGCGGGTTCTGTTAGTAATTGTTTCTACAGGCTCAAAGTACTTTATAACATAAGGCCTTTTATTAATGAAACCTTGCGTGTACAGTTAGTCGAGTCACTCATCCTGTCCAAATTAAATTACATGGATTCTGTATATGGTCCACGAATCCTAGCAAAAACAAAGAGACTCATCCAGCGACTACAAAATGCATGTGCTCGTTTTTGCTTTAACATTCCACCGAGGGCCCATGTAACCCCGTACTTAAATAAACACAATATCCTCAAAATGGAGCACCGTCGCAAGCTTCACCTGGCATGTCTCCTTTTTGGAGTGATAACACACAAAACTCCAGCATATCTCTACGAGAAATTGTCATGGTTATCCACCCAGAGGTCACACAGGACACGCCAATGCAGCATACAACTTATGACACCTCAACATGCGTCAGCGGCTTTCCGAGGCAGCTTCAGATATGTGGCGACAAAGTGTTGGAATATTATCCCTCCACCTTTTAGGGCCCTGAAAAGTGTATTTAGTTTTAGAGCAGCAGTAAAAAAATTTATATGTGAACATCAGCGGCGACAGGAAACATTAACTCTGGACACAAGCTGTTTTTAGGGATAAATTAGATGGCAGGTATGACTATGCCTGTCAACTGATTTATCCTATCTAGTAGTTAAGTAGTTGATAGGTACCTGTGTTTTTTGTCCCATTTATAAAAATATAAGTTTGTCCTTCGAAGTTGCCGGTTCAATGTTTCAATGTATTTTTATTTTATATGTATATCACATTTCCGTGTATAATATGTCCTTTTTATCGTCGTGTCTTGCTATGTTTTTTTTGTGGCATCCATATAGAACTGTAGATGGAAACAAACATGTTATTACATAGTTATGACTAATGATGTAATGTGAGACCAAGCCGATACAATATTATTATAAAACGTCTTACTGAATGTATCTTACCTTTATTTTATTGTCCACAATGTGGAAAAATGCAACGATTTCCTTGTTTCGACACTGTCGCACATGAGGTTATACTATCTTCTTTCTTGTTATTTTATTTTGTGTTTTTGCTTGTTTGTGTAGTTAGAATGTTTAATGTAACTGTATTTTACTTTATATTTCTATTTCTTTTTCGGTTTAACCATAAACTATTTAAATTATACACTGTTTCATAAACTTTATCGCTTTGTGTATGAATGAAATAAAATTGCAGCCATGTTGTACGTGCGGCCTCGCGTCATAGCTGGCGTAATGCCAACCTAATGCGCAAAAATAATAACTCGCTCGTTCGCAGCGAGAGGGCGCTGTTCAAGGCAAGCGCAATGGCTGCGTTCAGTTTGATTGTAGGGCCGTCGGACAGCAGGAACGTGGCCCACAATGGTCTCGCCGGAAGACCAGCGCTGGCTTCCGAGTCAGCATTACGCTGAGGCGGGACCATTTCATGACCAACTGCTTGTTTTGTAGCATAGTTTAAGTATATTGATTTGTTTAATATTTCCGGTGTGTTTGTCATGAATAAATTATTTTCAATTTCAATTTCAATTTCAATTTTGCGTTTGAAATAGTTGCTTAGTCGGTCCCTGTCCTATACGTAAACGGGGTGCGACTATGTAACTCATTTAATCCATACTAATACACTGAAGAGTAAAACAAATGAGCACACTTTGTACGGAAATTCTATTGAAATGGTCGTGTACGGTACGGTTTTATAGGAATAAGTCCCTGGCGAGGTTTTCAAAGAGGCGGCAAAGCGCATGTGACACCCCTGGAGTTGCAGCCATCCATGATGGCCGCTTACCGTCAGGTGGGCATCATCATCATGAATTTAAGAGTTCTCTCGTCGTTGTAGCAGATGTAGCAGTTATTTCCACCTTGTCTTACCCAGAGCCATTTCCTTGAGTCCCTTGTAGTGTATAATCATTCCTAAACTGAACGCGTCTCAAGAATTGAAACAATGGAGCGGAACCTTAATTATAAAATTGAATTTCCTTCCTCGGACGCTCCGATTGTGGAATGAGCTCCCTGCCGAGGTTATCCCGAGAGACTACAGTCTGGTGTTCTTCAAGAAAGGAGTGTATAAATTCTTATAGGGTCGGCAATGCGCATGTGACACCCCTGGAGTTGCAAGCGTCCATAGGCCGCGGTGACCACTTGCCATCAGACGGGCCGTACGTTTGTTTGCCACCGACGTGGTATAAAAAACATGCATCTACTCGGACAGGTACAGAGCAAAGCACAGAGCCCTATAATATGATTTGGTCTTAGACAATTTTATTTCATCTGGTTACACGTCTACAAACGACTTGCATTCACATGGACACGCCATTAGTAACATTGAACTGTAGCAATAAGGTCGAAAATTTGTCGAGTCACAACTTTGAAACGTATTAAGGGGATGACTCGAATCTGTATACCACGCCCCGCGTGTAAGACACACGCTTATGCGTTACAAAACGAGACGCACCACTCTTGAGGAATGGCTTTGGCTTCATCAATTTTATGAATTAATAGACAGCATACCGGGTATAAAGCGGCAATTACACTACATCGTTCGCCGCATGCTGCATGCGGCAACCGCAAAAGTGTAAAGAACACGTTAGCCGGCCGCATTCGGCGATCGACAGCTACCAACGCTTATAAGTAGGGGAACAGACTAATGTGAAGACGACGTTTGTTGGCCTAAGTAGTTTAAAATGAATTAGGCGAGGTGTTATCCCAGTACAGTTGCATCCTGAAGGATGCCTAGGGTCTGCTACCTAACCCCAAGAATGCCACTAGTTTAATACTCTAGAGACTGCCATCAGACCTACCAGCCCAAGGGAAAAAATAGACCTATTACTAAGACTCCGCTGACCGTCCGTCCGTCCGTCGGTCCGTCTGTTTGTCCGTCTGTCACCAGGTTGTACCTCATGAACCGTGATAGCTAGACAGTTGAAATTTTCACAGATGATGTATTTCTGTTGCCGCTATAACAACAAATACCAAAAATTAAATAAAATTTAAGGGAGCTCTCTTACAAAAAAAGTTGCTCGTTGCCTTCATCAGGCGCTGGGTCTCAAAATGTATGGGAAAACTAAAATCCAACTCGCACTTGATCAAAATTCTACTTGATATTATTTAACGTTCTTATACCTGATAAAAAAATATTACTTAAATTAAATTAATAAAGATTATAATAAAGTGTCTAATGTAATGTTGTATAGATAATAGTACTTTCGTACGCGAGTCCGATTCGCACTAGGCCGGTTTTTTTTTCTTTCTTCTCCATACCGGACGCGATAAGCGGGCGCCACTGGGTCACGAGAGCTCCACAATTAACCGGACTTCACAATTATCTATTTGAAATTGAATAATTATTGTTTCCTCAGGTCAAAACGACACTTCAAAGAACACAATATAGCGGGAAAAGCCTCGCAATGAGGATAATTCTCATTGGAAGGCTTTTCGTAAGCCTTTTCTTTGACACCCTGGTGCGATATAATTTTCCCCTTCCCTTGATTTCCATAAAACATTATTCAATATTTTTAATATCAGTTAAATTTACGTAAACAAATCAAATTTGAGTACTTTAACGGGACTGCCTACTTCGCGACTTCAGAAATTGGTGTCGGTTCCATTTATTAAACGGTCCGTCTGTTGCTTTCTGACTATTCCTACATGGAATCCTTGGCGCAAGCTGCAGCAAAAAAATTAGGCATCCTCTCTAGGGTGAAGCGGTACTTCACATCTAGGCAGCTTCTCCAACTCTATCAAGCACAGGTCCGATCATGTATGGAGTACTGCTGCCACCTCTGGGATGGATCTGCTAAGTATCAGCTTGCCGCCTTGGAATCGATTGATAGGCGTGCCAGGAAGCTCATTGGTGACTTTGACTTGATTAAAGCTAAGATGCAAAGCCTTGATCATCGTAGGAAAGTCGCCTGCTTGTCGGTGTTCTACAGGATACATTTCGGAGAGTGTGCGCTAGGATTACACGAATTAATCCCTCCCTCACCATTTCGCCATCGTGGGACAAGGCGCGAACATGAGTTCCACCCTTATATTGTTGATATGCCACTGATTCGCACAAAGCGATATGCTTCGAGTTTTCTTGCGAGGACTGCAAGTGAGTGGAATTCTCTTCCGGATAATCTTTTCCCACATACCTATAACTTGGATCTTTTCAAGACGAGAGTGAATAGGTACTATCTAGGTACGCATGTAACACCCTCGACCTCATCATCACTTACCATCAGGTGTGATAGTGGTCAAATGCTTACCTATCTTATATAACAAAAAATAAGTATTTTATACATAAAATCTATTATTTCATTATCCTCAATGGGAGTAGACCGGTCAGAGCCACATAATCGTCAAAATATGCTTAATACATCTATAGGTCTACCTTTTAACTCGAACGGTCCCGTACCGGCGCGCGGCATAAAGGGAAACTTCAAATGGGTGATGGGTGCAATCAGCAAAAGTATATACATTCAAGGATTTTATTGTTTCGTGGCCAAGCGGCGCCCATGTATGCGGGGTTTAAACGTGAACGCTTTGAGTGGTAACTGGCGCTGCCGTGCTTTGGAAGGCTAACCCGTTGATCCCGGCTGCTGTTCTGTGCTGTCTATGACAACAGTCGTTAAGAGTGCGCAGTACGTTCGGTTCTCCATACAAACGTATTTACGCTCTCATTTTAAAACGCCATGCTAGAATAAAGTGAAACTTTGTATACACAATGGGACTCGGCATATCTAGGTCGGAAGTTAGTTTCTGTTGCTTGAAATTATAATGGAGAAAAAATACAGCCACTATTAAGGTTTTCATACATGCCGTAAAAAACTCAAAAAACCGCTGTATTTTTTTTCTTTTACATTTTTGATTTCTAGCAACAATAACTAATTTTAGACCTAGATATGCCGGATCCGATTGTCTATACAAAGTTTCATGTTATTCTAGCATGGCGTTTTAAAATGAGAGCATAAATACGTTTGTATGGAGAACCGATCCACACCGATCGTACTGTGCCGTCATAAACGTGAACGCTTTGGGAGGTCACTGGCGCTGCCGTGCTTTGGAAGGCTAACCCGTTGATCCCGGCTGCTGTTCTGTGCTGTCAATGACAACAGTCGTTAAGCCCTTCGGGTGGCTTGAGAACAAAGAAGATATTAATAACCGTCGAATAAATAAAATAAAACGTATACTACTCCAGAAATGTTACTACTCAATTGACGATATTTTTAGAAATAATGAATTTGGAATGGATGTACAGGGTGACATCGGAGACGTGATCAGAAACAATTTGACTCGATGAAGTATTGAAAGACAAACTCAATAAAGATGATATCACAGTTATTACTTGCAATATTGACTATCATTTCTCAAATTATTAACAGAAAAAAAAAATGTTTCATACAACTTGGTCACCCTACACCACACAACGTCTTGTCATCCCTCATACAACGTGTGTCAAAAGTGATAGGGTGACCATGATATAATATAAGTATGGCGTTATTATTTTTCTAGTAAAAGTTTGAAAAAATAAACTTGTTTTATTCGATGTAACAACTATTGCATTTAAAACGCGATCATGTGTAGAGTCTGAAAAATTAGCTTCTGATTACGTCTCCGATGTCACCCTGTTATAAATTGCAATTGTTATTATTTGCCATTTGATTCATTATCACAACGTAACTTTGTGTAAAATAGTCAAAGATATTAACACACGACCATTGTAAATAAATATATATATATCGGCTTGACTCCTTGACGCTGCGTAGGAATGTAGCCGCTCTGCATTTTCTACCGCATGTATTACGGGGAGTGATCCGAGGAATCCGGTACGACCTTCAAACCTTCAAGAAAAGAGCGTACTCCCATCTCAAAGGCCGGCAACGCACTTCCAACCCCTCTGGTGTTGCGAGCGTCCATGGGCGGCGCTAACCGTTTACCATCAGGCGATTCGTCTGCTCTTTTGCCTCCTATGTCATTAAAATATATATATGCATATATAGATAGGAAAAAATGATACATAGCTTTACATATAAATTAATTTTCTTAACGTATAAAATCAATACAAATAAATCGTTTATTTTTAATATCAAACTGTGATCCTTAGGAGCGTTCGTAGCCCAGCGGCGCCCGCGTACCGCGTGTGGTATGCGAGGTTAAGCAATGTCTTGGATGGGTGACCGCTTTGAGTGGTTACTAACTGAGCGCTCCCGTGCTTTGGAAGGCACGTTAAGCCATTGATCCCGGTTGCTGTCTATAATAGCAGTCGTTAAGCCAAGTTAGAGGCCTCCGGGCGGCTTGAGAACTTCTAACAGTTGCCCACTCACTTGACAAGCCTAATCCTAATAAGGTCTAGTTTCCCCCTCGGGTTGGAAGGTCAGATGGCAGTCGCTTCCGTAAAAATTAGTGCCTACGCCAACTCATAGGATTATGTAGCGGACCCCAGGCATCCTTCAGGATGCAACTGTACTGGGAAGAACGATAGGAGGATGATGATGATGAAACTGTGATCCTTACATGTTATACAATAGCTGAATGTTTAGATTAAGTTAGAATTTATGTTATACTGTGCTATGCCCTACCAGGGTCCATGATGTACGGTCAAGGACTTTAATTGTTCAGCCATTCAGAGCTCACTTTATACTGGACACATTACAGCTAACTGTTGTGCCCAGTATAAAGTGAGCTCTAAATGGCTGAACAATTAAAGTCCGTTCTATTACTAAATTATATAAGACCTTGTAATACCACGGCAGCCATCAATAAACTATGAACTTCTAACAGCCAAGTTGACCCCTCACTTGACTTGGAATCCCCATAAGGTCGAGTTTCCTCCTTGAGAAATGTCAGGATGCAGCTGCTTCCGTGAAACCTAGTGACTGCGCCAATTCTTGGGATCTGGCAGATAACCCCGGGCATTTTTTTATTTAAACTTTATTGCACAGTAACAAGTTACAGATACAAAAGGCGAACTTAATGCCATAAGGCATTCTCTACCAGTCAACCTTCAGGGTAAACAGAGAATTAATATAGTAGGTGCAAGACAAGACTAGAATAAAGAGACGAACATAGCCTACAAATTATTGGTCGTTTATGTTTACGCATTCTTCAGGATGCAACTATACTGGGATATCGCTTATATGATAATAATGAATATATTGCTTAAAGATAAGTTTGTAAAGTGTATACATATTTATAAAGCTACCTGCACCTGCCACGCTCTGCCGGAGCGAAAGGAGTAGGCTTATTGTCGAACCCTTTTCGCCCCTACACGCTCACAGAGTAAACAAAACACAAGCTACACGTGATGGCTATTTTTAGTTTAATAAACAACTTTCCGGTTATCCACGATCGGGGAAAGGCTAATTTGGTATCACAACCGGGCTTCACAATTTACTCTGTAAAAATAAGACAATTGAAGCCCCGCGCTTTGATATCCTTTGGGTGTTCAGGTCTTATGTATAATCGCTTTGTTTCTATTGGCCATATTAAAAATTATAGGACAATTAATGTAAACAAATCACATTTGAACACTATAAGGGGACGACTTTAAGTTACTTAAGCTTAATGTGTTGAATTACTTAAAAACGCATCATGATATCTTAAATTTAGCGGTTTCCTCGCTCCTCAAAGAATCAGTTTGGCGATTCAGCAAGGAAACGTCGCCAGCGTCTTCGGCACAATGCCGCAGGGGCTATTTCTAGATTTAGTTTAGTTTTAGTTTAACTTTAGTTTTATTATAAGTCTTTTTAAATAAAAAAACATAAAATTCTGAAGAAAAGAAAGTTGAATCGCTATTCAGAGGGCTATATTGATTGCTTTAGTTTTACTGCGGATGGCCTCATTCTGATGCAATCGTAGAGATACTCCCAGCTTAGCCAGCTATTGCTCTTTGGGTAACATTGACCCTTCTTATGAGGCCGATTCAGATTCGACGATTAAACTCTTTAGGGAAGGGCTACGTCCATCAGTGGACGTCCATCGGCCGAGCACCTCTGAGTTTGACAGTCATTTTTGGATAGTTTACTTTAACGCATATGTAATAGTTTCTATTACATAGACACTGTCTTACAATCGTATGTTTAGAATATATATGTCAGGGTGAAACTCAAATTACACAAACTGTACGTAAATTGTTTATTTTGTTTTGTTTTGTGTTTTTATGCATAGATCCATGCTATCCGAAATAAATGAATTATTATTATTAAATGAAAATAAAAGAATTGTGTAAACATTTTAAAAGATGAGTCATTTTGAGTGCAAATACCCATACATATATTTTACTTCATTACTTGGCTACGTTGCGAGTTCTGAAAGCTTTCGCTTTTCCTTTCCCTTTGCGAGCAACAGATAACAGACTGAAACTAATAATTTCAAAGATTCACTCGTCCTTAAGAGAACTTTCTTTCAGAGAATAATTCATTAAACACCTTTAGACTGCTCGCAAAAAGAAATTATACAATACAGTACTAATACTCTTTATTGCGCATCTGAAGACACTGACACGATCTAGTTTTTGTCTTGTTTACTCATTGGTGTTAGCTCGATATGCGGTGCTCTTCGCCCGCATACGTTCTTCATAGAACAGGGGAGGTAAGCCTAAAACAGGTAGCCCGCTTAAGGCCTGAATCACACTGGCGCGGCCTGTGGTAGCGGCCAATAGTAAATTTTGCAGCTAATGACAAGTTTACTACTGACTGTCAGAGGCTTTAAACGGGTAAGTTTGTTAGTGTTCGTATTACGACTATTAGTGAGAATGTATCGAGGAGGCCTATGATAGTTGCAATTTTATCACTTATCGTCGTGGATAAGACGCCCGTCACTATAGTACTCGCGTACTTATCAGAACGAGACGGGCGTCTTATCCACGACGATAAGTGATACGGCAACAATCATACGCCCGCTAAAGCAAAGCTTTCAGCTGGCTAACGTCGAAATGGGGTATAGTGCAATGGCAAATTTCCATCCTCACCACTTAGATGGTTGGCAAGAAATCTGGAGAAACGCACAGTTGAGGGCGTTTCTCCAGATTTCTTGCCTCGCACAGCTAGACTGTGGAATGAACTGTCGCCTGCGGTATTTCCGGACCGATTCGACCTTCAAACCTTCAAGAAAAGAGCGTACTCCCATCTTAAAGGCCGGCAACGCACTTACAACCGCTCTGGTGTTACGAGTGTCCATGGGCGGCGCTAATCGCTTACAATCAGGCGATTTGTTTGCTCGCTTGCCTCCTATGTCATAAAAAATGGCATTGTTTGTATTACCTTTGCGGCAGTTATTAAAATTTAATTGTTTAAGTTTATGACTTGTTATTTGCAGTCGGTTCAAATTATTTTGTAACATCCAATGAAAGTGAAGGTTCTAAACGTGTTTTTTTGCATTGTACCTTTTCTGTTTGCATCGTTCTTGTCATTGATAAGATGGTAAGCAAACAATAAATGATTAAATTGTGTTTTTTTTTTCAACGGACGGCAAAAGTTTCTGGTTTTCAATAAATCTGGTGTAATTTTTCGGTTTGCCTAATCAAATATTTATTGTTAAAATACTGATGAAGTGAAGCCACTATATATTCTGGTATTCTTGTCTATATATGTATATATGAATCTTATCAGCGCCTTAATATATAAAACTAATATACGTAACATAAAAACGTAAAACTAGAGCTGAACAACGGGGGGTGTAATCGCTAAAGAGCGATTTCTTCTAACCTTTGGATAGTGGACAAATAGCGACCAATGTATTAAAAGTCGGCAAAATAAAGGCTTTGAACATTTACTTTGTGAAGGGGCGTCTGATCCGGTCGAGAGGCACGCCGGAGCAATCTAAAACAAACACAGGCTATGCTTCAAGTTGATACCGTGGCGTGGCTCGCAATGTAATTTCAGACTTAACTCTTCCGTCACAGAGCTGGATTTCCTTTGTTATTATGTTTATATTCAGAATGCATCAGTGCTGGTTTATATTCAATTCGCTATACAATCGTTTCAAATTCAGTGCGTTTTCCAGTGCGCAATTTAGCGCAATTGTGGTACGAGTATGCTTACGTGCACTGGTACAATTTATTTTTTACTGGAACAACGTGAATATTTTTTTCGGGTTCCTTGCAATAACAAGCCTCTATTTTTAATACTATTTATGAAAAAAGAGCAAACTTCATTGTTAGGGTTCCGTACCCAAAGGGTAAAAACGGGACCCTATTACTAAGACTTCGCTGTTCGTCCGTCCGTCCGTCTGTCACCAGGCTGTATCTCAAGAACCGTAATAGGTAGACAGTTGAAATTTTCACAGATTGTGTATTTCTGTTGCCGCTATAACAACAAATACTAAAAACAAAATAATAATAATAATCAACGGGGGCACCCATACAAAAAACGTGATATTTTAGCCTTTTTCATGGCTACCACTCGCCGAGCTAGATCTCAAGAACCGTAAAAGCTAGACAGTTAAAATTTGCACAGATTATGTATTTTTATTGTGACTACAACAACAAATACTAAAATAAAAATAAAAATTATTATTATTATTTTCTGGTACGGAACCCTTCGTGCGCGAGTCCG
Organism: Notocelia uddmanniana; assembly: GCA_905163555.1. Taxonomy (NCBI): domain Eukaryota; kingdom Metazoa; phylum Arthropoda; class Insecta; order Lepidoptera; family Tortricidae; genus Notocelia; species Notocelia uddmanniana. Next base: position 72,561,106 of record LR991052.1, read on the forward strand.
ACTCGCACTTGGCCGATTTTTTAATATTAATTAGCGTTAAATCTTGAAACGCACAGAGCGCGACGCTGTGTTGTTGCCGGGCGGAGCAAGTTTTGCGGTGAAGCGAACGCGGTTTGGGGCACCACCACCACCATATCAGCCCTAGGACGTCCACTGCTGGACATAGGCCTCCCCCAATTTCATGGGGGTAAATGCCATAATCGCCACGCTTGGCATGCGGGTTGGCGATCGCAGTATCTCCACCGCACTCTAGGAATGCTGCTGCCCATTCCCCGGTGGTCTTGGTCGTAGTTTTAGGACATACCCGGGTCCCCGGGTGGGAAAATTGCAGAAGCATTTTTACTATCTAAATGCTTCTGCAATTTTCGCCAATAATAAACGCTAATTATTTCCAGCGAAATGAAATGAGATCTAAGGATCCCCTTATGACAGTTTTCTATTGAATTTTGTAGTGATGAAGCTAAGAAAAATCGCTTGTCATATTTAACGATTATTGGTGAATAGTGAATCGAATCGATTTTAATGCCAAAACCAATATAATACAAATTCTGCGATAAAACTAATTTCACACTTCATTCGTTTGTAATTTATTCGAATGTAATTAATATTTTCATTGTACGTATTTTATTTCAGCGATATTCATTAATTTGATCGATCAGTTTTGCCCCCAAGCGTCGAAACATAATTGACAACATTTCACATTTTCAAGCAGTATGAAATATTAACTCATTACTAGACACAGAAGCATTTGTGGCAATAATTTATACCAAAAAAACGACTCCAATTTTGTACTTGCTATGCCACAATTTGTGGTTTCCGTGAGCCAATGCTTGGTTACCTACAGAAAATAACGAAATCGGCATAAGCGTGCTTTTCAAATTTGAGGAGTTCCTTCGATTCCTCCTAGATTCCACCATCAGGCCTCCAAGAAATTTATATGGGACCAATCTCGGGGTACCTGCTTTGAAACAAAAAAAGAATTATCAAAATCTGCCAACGCGGTCATGAGTTATCGGGGAACATACATACTAAAAAAAAACAAGCAAACATGGAGACGAACTGAGTACCTACTTCCTTCTATTGAAGTCGGTAAAAACGCCAATTAACTAGGGATTTCCTTACGATAATATTTAATTAAATTTGGACCCGGGTATGTCCGGCTAAAACTACGACCAAGACCACCGGGGAATGGGCAGCAGCATTCCTTAAATGCGGTGGAGATACTGCGATCGCCAACCCGCATGCCAAGCGTGGCGAATATGGCATTTACCCCCCATGAAATTGGGGGAGGCCTATGTCCAGCAGTGGACGTCCTAGGGCTGATATGGTGGTGGTGGTGGAATATTTAATTTGTCGATAACTGTTGCAAATACTTATTTCTAAGTGACATTTCATCGTATAGATTAAGGTCACCGGATTGAAATATAAATTAACTAAAATGCTGATCACTACCCATCGATGTTATATAACAACAATATAACTGTCATTTAAGTAATTCATAGGCATTGTTTTTAGGAATTTTAAAAATTCCAAAGACAGCAATTTTGAAAACTAAAATTTTATTATCTTGACGTGTTTCTTACACAAAAACTTCTCTTTATGCTATTCAATTGATTTTCAAACAAAGTAAACTGAAACCAAGAGTGTCTTGCAACAAACGACAATTAGGTAAATTGTATCATAATAGTATACTCTAATATAATACCTACTCAATTTTCGGAAAATTTATGGAAAAGTGACAAAATTAAAAAAAATTGTACAATTTATCGATAAATTAATATTGTTGGGAAGTCCCTAGGACACTTCGTGCCACAAAAACTTATATGTCTGCTCATTACGTAAACAAGAAACCAAGTATTTTTTTGTATCTTTATAGTTATTAGTTTTCAAGATATTCACAAAAATGTGAAGAATTTTACCGTCGCCATTGATGTCACAAGGCTGAATTGTGACAGCCACAGCGCACAAAAAGAACAGCAGTACACTTTCTTTAGAAAATCCAATTATTATCAAATTCTCTGCCGGCGTGTATTTCCGAGTTCATATAACCTGGACCTTTTTAAGGCACGAGTGAATAGGCATGTTCTGGGTGAGCTCGCTTCATCATCGGCCACCTCATCGGCTCCCTGGCTAGATGATGGCCAAGAGCAATCCCATTTTTAATAAAAATAAAAATAATCACCTTAGTCATAGTACTACTGTTTTATACGCTGTGACGCGTTATTTGTCACCTACTCTCTTTTAGAATGACGAACTTCTAAATATATTTTTTTAAATTGAAATCGGGATACTTTTAGGAATTTAAAAATGTGGTTATATTTAACTTTTTATTCTCTATTTGATTTAATCGAAAAAAGGCCGTTAAAAAATGAAATTTTGACAATTCAAGTTAGAATGCGAAACGGGCGTGTCGAAATGCCCGCAGTCTACGAGCGGGGTGCTACGGAATTTGTAGCCGCGTAGCGTTCGTAGCAACGCTACGAGCTCTCATTAACGTGCGTTTTAATGAGTACGAAAAAATATATTTTCAATTCATAGTTTTTGTAAAAAAATCACGTTTAAATGGATAGTGAAGGGAGCTTTTTTGTACACGGGCAATGTTGCCATCTTTCTGACGTCACCGCCAGGACTGTCCCGTCCCCCCTCCCTTTCATAACTTTACACTATCCATTTAAAAGTGCCGTCTTTTTGCAAATAGCATGTCATCGGCTGTATTTCCTTTAATATTGGGTCTGAAAATATATTTCCCATCAACCTTTTAGGAAATTTAATGCTGTACAATGTGAAATAGTATACAAAATGTCCTTAGTTTCAAAGATCTTTTAAGACCTGCGTTAGCCGTAAATGCTTTATTTGACCTAATGTTTTATTAGACCTACTCCTTTTTTTCTAAAATATTAAACTTTATAAGATTACTAGTTATCGCGGCGAACTTCGTTCCGCCGTGGACCACTTCCGTACAAAAATTATGTGGGAATATCTATTTTTTATATATATCCGATGTTTTAATACTTATTCTGCTACTCGGAGCGAAGACAAATCCAAAAAATAATAAATCATAAAAATCATTGTTTATTTAAAACATTAAAATCATGTAACTAACACATATTGTAGAACAAACCTAAAACCTAACCTATTCAAAACAAAAAACCCATAAGTCTAATGAAACATTAGATCTAATGCAACATTAGTTCTAGTGAAACATTAGGTCTAATGAACCATAAGGTCTAATGGAACATTAGTCCTGGTGAAACAATAGGTCTAATGAAACATTAGTTCTAGTGAAACAAGGTCTAATGAAACATTAGTCCTAGTGAAACATTGGGTCTAATTAAACATAAGGTCTAATGGAACATTAGTCCTGGTGAAACATTAGGTCTAATAAAACATAAGTTCTAGTGAAACAAGGTCTAATGGAACATTAGTCCTGGTGAAACATTAGGTCTAATAAAACATAAGTTCTAGTGAAACAAGGTCTAATGAAACATTAGTTCTATTGAAACATTAGGTCTAATGAAACATTAGGGCTACAATTAGTTAATCAAGTGATAGGTCCCTCAGAGATAAACTGTATAAAATTGAAAAAAGTAAGGAATTTAGGTCCCCTCCTCCCCTCAAGTGAGCACAGGAGGTCAAAACTTGGGACAGTCTTCCTAGTAAACAATAACCTTTGAAAGTTCCATTAAATTCGATATATTTTCAAATAAGTGATATCACGATATTTTTTGCTTGGACAAAGGATAACAACGTAAGATTTTCTGGAAACTTTAGAAGAATCACAACGTTTTTGATAAGTAGTCCGTTATAATGTTTGTAAAAAAAGCGGAAAAAATATATATTGTATACAGATAAAGCGATATTTTATTGATATCCTGGTATTCTTTTCATTAGTGTTCTAATATAATTGCTATTATTTCAAAATAATATATTTTTACATTTATAATCAAAGTTTATTAAATGGCGAAGCGATTGATAATACACGATGTGGCCCGTAATAAGGAAAAAATGAAACGGTACACTACTCGTATTAGGTTCTTCAGCAATTATAAGTACTTTCAAGTGGATTCGTTTGAAAAGAGGTTTATTTTTAGTTTCTTGTATAAAAGTACAGAATACGTACACTTTTATTTAGCCTTTTGGAGTGATATTTAATACCTCTTTTTTATTTAAAAAACACTATAAATTGACAAATGGTATTTAAAAAATCCCAAAAATAACATTTAAAACTAAAACTGCAACAACCATTATCATTCATAACTTGATGCTCTCTGGGTGCCAAGATCCATTACTCGGAGGTCATGTTTAGATCAAATTTCTCCAAATTAAATATATATACAGGGTGTGGCCTGTAATAGGAGCAATAAATTTAAAGGACGCTTCCTTATAGCATCTGCAGTAACCTCTTGTGTCCAATTTTTTTTTATCTTTTTTCAATTGGGAGAAATTTTGATCTAAAGTTACGACCTCCAAGTAATGGATCTTGGCACCCAGAGATTATAGCGCGGCAGTCAATGCTGATTTTGAGGATGCTTCAAATTATGACTCATAATCGTTGTCGCATTTTTGGTTGAAAGAATATTTTTGAAATTTAAAAAAAAAAAACTAAATTTTTTTAGTCTTTTTTCAATAAATTGTTAATAATATCACTCCAGTAGAGTAAAAAAGTACAGATAAGCTACATTTGCGAAAAAAAAAATCCAAAAAAAAAACTTTTTTTTTTTCAATTAAAATCATTTGGAAATAATTGCTGGAGAGCTCAATAGTGTACCGTTTAATTTTTTGCTCCTATTACAGGCCACACCCTGTATATTGGACAAAAGAGATTACTGCAGATGCTCTAAGCAAGATCTTTTTTTTTGCTCCTATTGCAGGCCACACTGTATGTTCTACGTGTGTGGCCTGTAATAGGGGCAAAAAATTAAACGGTACACTATTGAGCTCTCCTACAGTATTAAGCAATTATTTTCAAACGGTTGTAACTAAAAAAAGTTATTTTTGGATTATTTTTTTTGTAAGTGTGGCTTTTATGTACTTTTTTTACTGTACTAGAGATATATTAATGACTACTTATTTAAAAAAAAACATTAAAAAAATTATATAAAAAAAAAACAAAAACATCCTTTTAAACCAAAAATACAACAACGATTATGAGTCATAACTAGATGCTTCCTCAATATCAGCAGTGACTGCCGCGCTATAATCTCGCGGTCCCAAGATCCATTAGTTGGAGGTCATAACTTTAGATCAAAATTTCTCCCAATTGAAAAAAGATAAAAAAAAATTGGACACAAGAGGTTACTGCAGATGCTATAAGGAAGCGTCCTTTAGATTTTTTGCTGCTATTACAGGCCACATCCTGTATACGGAACCTGTTGAAATAAATAAATTGTTCCAAATCTGGGATTCATTTAGTACCATAGTGATCTTAAAATCGTTGTACTTGGCGACTTTTTACAACGATGCAAACTTGACATAGCATAGGGCCGGTCTATCCACGATATTTGACAGAAGGTAAAATATCTTTCCTGCCTCTATCTTTTGAAAAACAAAATAATACACAGATAAGGTGAGGTTATCTCATTTCTGACAAAATAATCAGTGCCCCACAAACCTCAATACGTCCCGCTCACACACTAGACATTGCACTCATAGAGCGTACCAAGATGATTGAAATTTAAATAAGTCAAATAGGTTTCATCACTGTATAAAGTCGTAATGAGCGATGGCACTAAAATTGGTGCCTATTATGTCACAAGAAGATGTTTAAAACACCGCATATGAAATTCCTTAAAAAAAACAGTTGCAACGGGCTGTTTCAACCATATTAAATAAATGTACAAGTATTTCTTTGCGTTTCCAGGGCCGTCAAAATACCTTTTAATTATTATTTCCACGCGCGCGCTGTTTTCGAGTGCGTTCAGCGAACAAAGTGACTTAAGCTCTCGGCGTGTGATATAATGATCATTTTTGCTTGCAATCACGAGTACCCCGCGGTCGAATTATTACTAAAGAACAATTGGTGTGGTTGTTGTTTCTGGATAAATATTAACGTTTACTCAAACAATCGGTTTTGTTTGAGCGTTGCTCTACTATGATAATTAATATAGCTTACTGACATTATTAAGATAATGGTTGGAATAACCCATTTTTGCTCATGAAACTATTTTCAGCTACAACATTTATAAATACGGTAATTCAGAAAAAAATCTTAATGTCTAATTTATAAGTAAAATAAACAAACGAACAATCTAATTTAACTCTTTTACATTTGAGTCATATGTGGAATCAATGACACATAAATGACAAATGTCAACAATGTTAAATTTGTTCCACATATGTCACAACTGTAAGAAAATTAAACTATAAGTTGTACTTCTTTCCAATGCTCGCAAAACTCACACTAAGGTTCCTTTTCCGAATTACCATTACAGAATGGGGAGTTTACCTGAAATTTGATCGATGGGTGAATAGAGTGGCGGCTCCTCCCCCCCTGCCTGCTGGTGTTCAAGCAGACGATGGCACGACTGTCTCATGAGCGCTCCCCGCACTGCGGACAAAAAATTACCGTCAAGGTGACGGAAAAACACGTCGATGCAAAAAGTGAAGTCTACAATAAAAAAACCGGGTAAGTGCGAGTCCCACTCACGTATCTAGGGTTCAGTACAACGATCTTGTACCCGTCCCTACTCCATTAATTCAGGAATAATCATAACAGCGCGATGTACAAATTGAACGCTATGGGTACAGCGCCCTCTATCGGCGTATTTTGTTACTGATTTGCGCGACTGATTAATGTAGTATGTATGTTGATTTTTCAAGAATAATTCTTTATCACGTGAACCGATTTTTAATGAAATTTGAAAGAAGATACTTTCAACATAATCTCATATGATTTTACTAATTGTAAGCAAAAATACATGCAACGATGATTGAATTACCAACTTAGATTAGAAATGTTTTCTTGGCGAAAAAGCAATAATCTACGAGTAGATATATGTGAATAAGTATTTTTCTTGTAGTATTTATACTGTGGTTTAAATACACGTCTTCAGTAAAAGTAAACTAAAAAATGAAAACGCGTCAGCGCAAGAACTACATATGAATACAAACGGTCAAGCACAAATCAATGAACTCAAGAAACTCGTCTATGTAAGAATGCTAGATTTATTTTATTTTATTATTATTATTATTATTTATGTTTTGACGATCCTATATTGAATTTTACTACATAATAATCTCTTAATTATGACATGTTTACAATAATTCAATATTTATTTTAAAGAATAATAATAGTATCAATAAATTGGTCTAAATCATTAATTAATATAATAACATGTTATAACTGACGATTCCAAAGTGCTTGTTGCTAGGCCTGTTTGAATAAAGCATAGTTTGACTTTGCCGTTGAATGAAAAAAAAAACAAATTAAATACCCGTAAGAAATCTGAATTCCTTTGTCCAATGGGCCCTTGTTACGAAATTCGAAAACGTGGGGTATTATTCATAAAGCGACTCCTCCTAAACTCTCACCTCGCCCGTTTTTATATGGAAACTGTCAAATGTCGTTTGTCAAATTTTGTCAGTTTCCATTTTTAAAACGGGTGAGGCGGAAGTTAAGCCGCGTCAGTTTGTGTGGTTTGTTTATATGGAAACTGCCAAATGTCATTTGTGTCAAAGTCGTTAGGAGTTCGGAGTAGACCCTCATTACGAGTATGTAGGGAAATGTACCCAATGGCGTCACAATTGTTAAAAGTTAACTGGAAGAGATCCCTTAAAGGGATAAGTTCGCCTTTGTACCGATATAACCGAATTTGTCTGTATTTCTACCTGTGTTTTGTGTACAATAAAGTATTTACATGCATACAATTGTATATGGTCGAACTGTATCCCTTTTACATGTTTACGTATGTAAATATCTTTAAAATTGCATAAATAAGCCAAAGATTGTTTTTTTTTGAGTATTTTCGTATGATTTTAACCCTACTGCACTAATAGTGACCAAATCAAATTTTAGGTATTTCGATAAAAGCCCAAACAATACCGCAATTAGAGTGTATAATAAACTGGACAATAGTATAAAAGAATGTGATGACTTCTGAACGTTTGAACGAAAATTAAAACAATATTTTATCAACCGACCTTGCTAATCAATTAAAGAATTTTTCGCAAATGCATTAGATCATTGAACTATTTTATTATTCTAATTCAGTATTTTTTTTCTCGATGCAAATAAATAATTTAGTATTGAGTAATACTAGGCCCCATAATACAACATGCTTACACACGTGAGAAGTGAAAGTTCAAGTAAAATAGGCTTCTAAGGTTTGGGATTCTCTGCCGGCGTCTGTGTTTCCGAGTTCATATAACCTGGTCCTTTTTAAGGCACGAGTGAATAGGCATCTTCTGGGCGAGCTCGCTTCATCGTCGGCCTCATCTTTGCCCCCTGGCTAGATGCTGGCCAAGAGCAATCCCATTTTTTATTTAAAAAAAATAAGCATTAGTTGCTAAGCTCGTGTAAACTCAGCATTAGCAGCAGCACGACTAGCACAAGACGGCGCGCGAGATAGACTATCCGTCTCTTTTCGTGTGTACCGATTGGATAGAGGCGGATAGTCTATCTCGCGCGCTGTCTTGTACTAACCTTGCTACTAAGTCGACTTTATTAGGTATAATTTTATATTTATTTCTACACTTACCTTTGTTATATTTATTGTCATTTCACTATGGCCGTTGGCTGTCTAATTTGGACAACATTTTGCCTGAAACAAAAGATAAAAAGGTAAATCCAAGTTTGTAACAACCAGTTACAATAGTAAAATCCTACGTATCCTACTAATATTATAAATGCGAAAGTTTAGATGTTTGGATGTTTGTTACTCAATCACGCAAAAACGGCTGAACAGATCAAGATGCTTTTTGTATACTAACAGTATGTATTCTGGATTCACTTATAATATACTTTTTGTCCCGATAATCACCCTCAAAGGGATGAAATCGGGGGTGCAAATATGGTCTATGAAACGGGCTGATTTAAATCCTCATACGCCATTCTAAGCTTTAAGTTTCATCCAATTGGGAGTAACGGCATGTCAATAAATTTAACGTAAGCCATAGCAGAATTTGACGTATTGTAAACAACCTGACGTTTCGATATGTCAAAGCCAAAATATCATGATTCCTTCCGATTGATGACGCTATTTTTGAGCATAACCTTTTAGCAATTAGGTCTATTATTGCGTGTAAATCAAAATAAATTTGCGTTACTTTGGAATTGTTTGTCTTCATATACTTAAATACAAAAACAGCTGCTTCAATGCAGAAATAATATAAGCCTCCGAAAGGGCAACCTATAGGTATTGGTATTACTTAATCAAAGTGTAGTAGGAATTATTAAAAGACCTATCATACACACTAGCGTCAGAAAGTTTAGGACCGAACACAATTTTTAGTTTCAATTTAATAAATTATTACGCAAACCAAACAAGGGAAAAGATTGCAATGGGCTGTTTCTCACAAGGATTGGAATTTTGCAAACTGATCGAGAGTACTACGGACAGATGAATCAAGGTTGAATGAATAATCAATCAATGTTGATCATTTGCATATTTTGTGTTTGGTCTTAAACTTTCTGACGGTAGTGTATCATTCTCAACTAATCTTACAATCTTACTTTGAAGGCTTCCAACGGTTGTCTCAACACCCTGTCAAACGTTGGAATTGAATTGGAATTCCAACGGTTTGTACACTTGCTTCGCAGACAGAAGTCTCATAGAATCTATGTTTCCCATAATTTTCAGTATCGAAGCATTTCCTTGATGCTCCTACCTCCCAATGACCCTCAATGTATAACTCTCCGTTTTCTCGTATTTTTATGGCTCATCGTATTAACAGCAACGACGTTTACCGGTATAGTCTCATATTTACTTCTAAACTCACTGTCCCGGAGATATATGACCTCAAATTATGGCAATTTTAAATTTCAATTTTAATTTTCTTTTCGTTAGCAGCGTTACTGTTTAATTCAAAATTAATTTGGCAATTTTAGACAAAGCTTTTGTGTATATGAAATAAAAATAAAAAAACTCTCTTATTTTGTTAAGTTTCGTTCCGTTATACAAGTATGTTAAAAACACAGTGTCAATTTTTTTAACTAAAGTGATAAATACAGTTTTTGGCGCATGTTGTGCCATTTTAACTCGCAAAATGAAGAAACTACCAATAAAGACTTGGCTTAAGAGACTCGCATCCAGACCATAAACAATGGAAAAAGTTAGAGACGCCAATACGAACAGTTATATGTAGCTTTCATATATACAAGTGCATAAACAACATACTATTATCGATGAATAAAACATTTAAAAAAAGTATACTTTTTTGATTCAGCTCTAGCAAATAACTAAAAGATTGAACAACCGAGAACCGTTCGTGTCGTTAATATATCAATAGTTATGACGGAGGAAATCGTAAAAAATCGATGATTAGCGCCAGCGGAGCCCCTTAATCGATCGACCTATGTAATTAAAGAGCCACACTGCAAATAAATCGTATAATTATAGAATGTCCTAGTCGGTGCATAAGAAATCATTGCGAGGCCAATGTGCAATAAATAGTGTATCAGTATTGATTTTTGTAACGGTGATTCTATTTTTATTATTCTTGGAAGTGGTTCGTACGATCACATAAGTCACATAACTCATACGATTGATTGATCGTGTCCGAGATCAATCATTGTATGATTGATACACAGATTCGCGTCTTAGTACGTGTGAACACAGCAAAAAGAAAGGGCTTAAGCACCTTACGTTAAAATCATACCATAATCAACTCTGTTTTTTTATACCACGTCGGTGTCAAACACGCGTACGGCCCGCCTGATGGTAAGCGGTCACCGCAGCCTATAGACGCCCGGTATTCCAAGGGTGTTACATTTGCGTTACCAACCCTTTAAAAATGTATACACCTCCTTAAATACTCCCATACCGTAGTCCCTCGGGTAAAACTATGCAGGGAGAGCGGAGTGGAATGAGTTTCACAGTCGAAGCATCCCAGGGAGGAAAATCCTCTGAAACCGTACCGTACGCGACCATTTAGGTTCTAAGGTGTGAGGATGAATGCCTTGCCGATGGCGAGCAGTGCGATGGTAAAAAGCGGCCGTGGGCATCATGTGGAACAGTTCTTCGGAGCACAACCCATTATACAAGCGCTAGAACACGCACAAGGCAACGCACTTACAACCCCTCTGGTGTTGCGAGAGTCCATGGGCGGCGCTAATCGCTTACCATCAGGCGATTCGTCTGCTCGTTTGCCACCTATGTCATAAAAAAAAAGTTTCTCCTTAAACTTAACGGTTCAATATCGCTGTTTTCTGATTTTTTCTGGTGTACACAGACAATTACCAAATTGTATGCCAAATTTCACCTTTCTAGGCCACCTGGAAGTGGGTTAGGTTTTTGATTACTAGTCAGTCAATCAGTCAGTGGTAAAAATGCCGTTTTTTGGAATTTAATATCTCAATAATTATTAAAGCTATATTTATGAAATTTAGGGTTCTAGTTGTTCTAAAGGATCTTAATACGTGTAACAAATTTCATTTTTTTTATGATAGATAGATTGGGAACGGTTCGTGTAAAATAACACACGGCTGCTGTCCGCCAGTTCCTGGGGTGAACTTGGCTGGACACGCTGCCGCGTGTCTAGATCAATACGTCGCTGATTGCGAGTAGTTAAGAGTCCCCAGTACGCTCGGCTGAACTCGATTCTCCATACAAACGTAGTTACGCTCTCATTTTAAAACACCATGCTAGAATAACATAAAACTTTGTATACACAATGGGAGCCGCCATATCTAGGTGGGAAATTAGTTTCTGTTGCTAGAAATTGTAATAGAAAAAAAATACAGCGAGTTTTTGAGTTTTTTACGTCTTGTATGAAAACCTTAATCATCGCTGTATTTTTTCTCCATTATAATTTCAAGCAACAGAAACTAATTTCCGATATAAATATGCCGGATCCCATTGTGTATAGAATGTTTCATGTTATTCTAGCATGGCGTTTTAAAATGAGAGCGTAACTTCGTTTGTTTGGAGAACCGAGCGTACTGCGCACTCTTGATTTCGCGATAATTAACTATCCTAAGGCGATTTCCAGACTTAGCTTGGCAAGATCGATGCAAAACACAGTCATCAGAGAAAACCAGACCAGCAGTATTTGGCCAGATGATTTTTAGGGTTCCATACCCAAAGGGTAAAAACAGGACCCTATTACTAAGACTTCGCTGTCCGTCCGTCTGTCACCAGGCTGTATCTCAAGAACCGTAGTAGAAATATTCACAGATTGTGTATTTCTGTTGCCGCTATAACAACAATTACTAAAAACAAAATAATAATAATAATTAAGGGGGGCTCCCATACAAAAAACTTGATATTTTAGCCCTTTTTCATGGCTACCACTCGCCGAGCTAGATCTCAAGAACCGTAATAGCTAGACAGTTGAAATTTGGACAGATTATGTATTTTTATTGTGGCTACAACAACAAATACTAAAAACAAAATAATAATAATAATTAAGGGGGGCTCCCATACAACAGAGTAGTTGTCGGCGTTTTTTTTTCTGGTACGGAACCCTTCGTGCGCGAGTCGGACTCGCACTTAGCCGGTTTTTTTTTAATATGGCCACAAACTAATATTAGAAAGAATTTATTTTTCTATTTCGATTTTTTTAAGCAGTGTGAGCAACTCATAATTATGAAAGTTTTAAAACAGATTACAGGGATATTGATTATAAATAGGAACGTAAACTCTCTGTGACGGTGAAGTTTATTTAATTGTTGGTATTACGCATAAACCCGCCATAAAAAAACTAGCAATATCTAAGTAATGGTGTATCTTATAAGTTGTGATGTAATAGGCGATTACATAATATAAAAAATACAAGTTTTATATACAATTAATTAATGATTGATGATTAACTGATTACAATGAGATTAATTAAAATCATCATATATGGAGCGTGAAGTGACATGGCACGGACAGTACGTGCTCTTAAATATTTGTTACTACTAATAAAATACAGTTGTAATGCATCATATTCTATAAATATTTCATAACTGACATGTAAAATAATTGTATTTTAATTATTTAATGGATTGAATTTGTGCAACATCAGTGAGCTCACGTTAGAGAACAAAACACCACAAGCTGATTCCGTCCCGAAACAGGAAGTGTCCTAACCGTTATAATCTTACGCTTTACTTAATAGTACGAGTATATGATATACTGACAGTTTTTACACTGATATAAATAACCCACGCACAAAAACACTGTGAGGACTCCTGCCTAATCCCAACAAAGAAAGAAAGATCAACATTTATTCTTGACAAATCTATCTTCACAAAAGAAAAAAATAATAGAAGTGTAATACATAATATAAAAAGGTCTAGTTTCCGCTCTGGGCCGAAAGGTCACATGACAATTGCTTTTGTAAAACTTAAGCCTACGCCAACCGGGAACAGTAGGCTTATAGAAGTCGCACTGAAATTATATTTCCATTTAGGCGGCTTAGTCTGTTTAATGTCGGCCATCTACAAAATAATATGAATCGGAATACCCGAGATTTGAACTTTATTTAGCCTAAGGAAGTGCCCTTGAATTTATCGGAAGCGAACAAATACAGGGTGTATATTGATTCAATATGGAATGAGCGATGTTTTTCTCAGATTGACTCCCTGAGGCTGGGGGCTTCTATATTTTTAGCACTTGCGCGACCGGCTCAACATATTAAGGGCAAGACGATTGCAAACACTGATTCGTCGATCTTGGTGCCGAGTCAATATTTGACGATATGATTGGAAAAATAAGCCAGCGAGCTTGTCCCAGTTGTCACGCGGAACTGGACTCTCGCGCACGTAACAATTGACAGCATTTCATTTTTATAAGCGGGCTTTTTCCGATGAAGTCAGGTAAAGGATACAAAAAAATATATAACCACATTTTTGAATTTTCGGATATATCCCATTTTCATAAACAAAAATCAATTTAAAAAGTTCCTCATTCTAAAAGAGACAAGTAAGGCGTCATAGCGCGCAAAATCATCTATATACTAAAGCAGATTTATTACAGAAAGTGTACTGTTGTTTTTGTGCGTTGTGACTGTCATAATTCAGCCTTGTGACGTCATATAGACGATGGTAGTCTTTCTTCATATTTTCGTGAATATTTTGAAAGCTAATAGTTATAAAAAAAAAATATTATTGTTTCTTGTTAACAAATTAACGAAATGAATCAAGCTTTCATACTACATGGAAATTTGAAATGTTGTCAATTCAACGAATCGCGTTGGCATGAGATGAGATGTATTGCGTTCTTTGGACCGCCATTCTGACCAGACGAGGTAACTTACTAAGAATTACTTTAAGAATTACTAAGAATTACTTTAATAGTATTTCGATGCTATGATTGTATCTCTGATAAAAACCGACACTTAAATTTAATGATAGATATTGAAAAAAAGAGGCCACTTTGTGATGTATTTTTTATTTAAGTACCTCTACTTCAAACTAGTTTTTACGTTGCTCGTTTAAACAATGATAATTATTTATGAGTTGCCCTAGTGGACAAGTTGAAGCACCCTTAAAATTTTGACGCAAAAAAAACACATAGATGTGTATTTATTTTCCATTTTTTTCTTAGTGTCACTAATAATAAACACACACCACACACATCGCACATTAAAGGAAAATTATAACATTTGACCTAATCTAAACTCTCATAACAATATGAATATAACTTCACAAAGTCAGATTATGTATAAAAAACAAGGGGCCGTACATTACAGTATCGAGGCTTACCCTTAAAACGAAAACTATCACAAATAAGTAGACATTACAAGTTAACGAGCAATAATATAAAATGGTCAATTCATCTAAGAGTGTAGCTACTCGGAATGGGATCCTTTGTACAATACCCATTGAAGATTATTTAAGTGAAGTTATAAGTTGTTTGAAACAGACAGTAGACATAAGTTTGTGTGTTTGCCAAATAATCAAAAATATATATTAGAACGTCATTAAATACAGTTATTCCTTAATTTAAGAAAATTCGTTCGTGTCACGTGTGACGAAACTGACAACATTTCATTTTTTAAGCTGGCTCTTTTCCGACGACTCGTTCCACCAATTTACTTTCAATCAACTTAGGACATACTATATATGCAAGAAATAGGTTCTTAGCCAGAGCGTGCAAAATTTACAATAACAAATATTCAGATATTGATATATTCCATTTGCCAATTCAACAATTTGTTTCTGCAATAAAAAGAAAATCCAACAAAAAAAGAAAAATTAAAAAGAAAATTAACAATAAAGGTGTTTGCCTTTTTAAATGAGCTGCAGGTTCTTAATTCATCAATTATTATGTATAATTTTCTCGAATCACATTTGCAATGTAATTAGTTTTAAATTCAATTAGAGTTATGTTATTTTGGTCTGAGTAACAGAATTGTCATTTAACCAGTAGTGGAAACTGTTTGGCTTATGCATGTTTATTATGATTAACTAAATGAATTGTTTAATGCCTGTTTGTTTCCCGAATAAATAAATAAATAAATCAAATAGATGATAAAAAATTAGTAAAACCTCATTTTTAAATTTTCAAAAATATCCTAATTTCATATGAATAAATCAATTTCAACAGTTACCCATTCTAAAAGAGGGTAAGTGACAAGTAAGGCGTCACAGCGTAACAAATCATACAGAAGCACTGTTACAAAGACAGATTTACTAAAGAAAGTGAACTGCTGTTTTTTTTTTTGTGCGCTGTGACTGTCACAATTTCATAGTAGTGACGTCATTACGACGATGGTAGGCTTTCTTCACATTTTCGTGAATATTTAGAAAAGTGATAGCTATACAAATATAAAAACAATATTTTGATGCTTCTTGTTAACAGATTAACAAAATGAGTTAAGATTTCATACTACTAGAAAATTTGAAATGTTGTCAACTGCAATATTATATTACTTGACGACCTGTTTAGCCTAGTTGGTAGTGACTCTGCCTCCGAAGCTAGAGGTCCCGGGTTCGAATCCCGGCCAGGGCATTTATTTGTGCATTTTTCACGGATATTTGTTCTTGGGTCTTGGATGTTTTCTATGTATTTAAGTATGTATTTATTTGTATAAGTATGTATGTCGTCGTCTAGTACCCATAGTACAAGCTTTGCTTAGTTTGGGACTAGGCCGATTTGTGTAAGATTGTCCCCCCAATATTATTATTATTGTATGTCTTTTCCGCTCACGGGACAATGGTGTCCCGGACCTTTGGAAGGCGTGCGCGGAGCCGAAGTACCGAGGTACCGAAGTACCAACCGAGTACCACATAGCCAACACGTAGAGGCCCTTTTGACAATTTAATGAAATGCATGGGGTACACCGAGCGGATGCTGTCCCTGCCCGTGTCATGGGACGCACACAGACACAGCAGGTGTACAGGAGCTATTGCTGGTTGATGGAATCTAAATGAACCGGACTATTGGGTGAATATGATGGACTAATGGCTGGGCTATTGAATGAGACAACTGACGTCTACCTAATAAAACTGTCTCACATTTTTATCTCAGGCAGACGGTGACTCGCCCTCTGCTAGATGGGCCCCTATAAATAGCGACATTAAAAATGGCCTAAGGGCAACACCGGTGCAGAGGGCTGGGGGTAGAGAGGTGGCACTGGACTTTAAACATATAGCCAACTCGCCACTTAGGTGACCACATCCACCCCCGAGCAACAGCTCTAGCGACTCGACTCTGGACAGCCGGTTAAGGCAAGCCAGAGGCGGGGGGCCTGTTCATACAACCAACCCACAGGACACCCCCAGGAGCACTCAGGTACATAGGGTCGCTGCTCCCTAACAGCTCGCCACAAGCTGCCCTATGTTGACTGACTGCACTGGAAATCCAGTGGGCGATGGGGTCGTCACATCCCTACGCCATTTTATTATTATTATTATTATTATTATATTACGTCCATTGTTTTTGAAGGAAATCGCACGCGCCGTCGCCCTCCGCCACCACCACCACCATATCAGCCCTAGGACGTCCACTGCTGGACATAGGCCTCCCCCAATTTCATGGGGGGTAAACGTCATAATCGCCGTCGCCCTAAGCCTATATAATGTGACGGATGGCAACTACGGGACGCTAAGTTTACTGCGTGAGGCCCTAGATGCACTTGCCTTGAATCATACTTTGAAAAAGGGTTTTGAGTAAAATTATGACCTCGATAATTTCAATACAACAATTCAAGGATACGATCCTTTTATTACAATTTTACATGGTAATGGCGCCATTCCTACAAGTTTTTATTTAACTTTCTGTGTTTGTTAGTTGACCCGGACCCGGGTATGTCCTTAAACTACGACCAAGACCACCGGGGAATGGGCAGTAGCATTCCTAGAGTGCGGTGGAGATACTGCGATCGCCAACCCGCATGCCAAGCGTGGCGATTATGGCATTTACCCCCATGAAATTGGGGAAGGCCTATGTCCAGCAGTGGACGTCCTAGGGCTGATGTGGTTTGTTAGTTAGTAAAAAACTTTCTATCATCGCACTGCTCGCCGTCGGCAGGGCATTCATCCTCACACCTTAGAACCTAAATGGTCGTGTACGGTTTCAGAGGAACTACCTCCCTCGGACGCTCCGGTTGTGGAACGAGCCTGCCGAGGTTTTCCCGGGGAACTACAGTATAGGATTCTTGAAGAAATGAGTGTACTTATAACTTTTTAACGGGTCGGCAACGCCCATGTGACACCCTTGGAGTTGCAGGCGTCCACAGGCTGCGGTGACCGCTTACCATCAGGCCGCTTGTTTACCTCCGACGTGGTATAAATAATTTTTAAGAAAAAAAAACCGACTTCAATGTGGGAGGCCGGTGAAAGATTATTATACTTAGATGGTGTACTCTTAGATTCCATACAATAAAATAAAAATGGTTATAAGTATGTTTACGAGTATAATGGTAGAAGACTAAGTACCCTCAATTCCTCATGGAATCATGGAAAAACCTTGCTTGCTTGACAAACAAAACGAAGAGCACAAATCGCCAAACTTGAACTACGCGTCGTTGTAGAGTTCCGTTCTGATCATCATCAGCAGTTCCACTTCATCAAATGTCACTTTTATGAATGAAAATGCTTGATTAATTCATGAAAATACTAAAATTACTATTTGTGTGCCTTTCACATTTGAGGAGTTCCCTCGATTCCTAATGGATCCCATCATCAGAACTCGAGCATGACAAAAATCAATCGTAAAAATAGAACTTGCTTAACAAACTTTGTTGTCTAAGTATAATAATCTTTCACCGGCCTAACCCATTGAAATCGGTTTTTTTTTCTTAAAAATTATTTAATTTCCATTCCACATAAATTTGTGGCACAGGCATCATGACATTCTGCCACTATGCGTATTAAAAATAAAACTTCGATTTTTATTTTTGTTTATATCATTGCATGTTTGAGAAAAGCACTATACATACCTCGGCGGGAAATATGGGGTTGCCCGCCTTAGACCTATCCGTATAAATGACTTCGCCCGGCAACCCCTTTCGTCCCGGCCTCTGTAGTAATGTACTATTTTTGTATAAGTATTTATTGCTGACTACCTGTTTTTCCTCACTCATCAACTATACTGCTGCATTGTTACTGAACTGACATAAGAATGCACAAAAATCACTATATGTTTGCCTTAAAGATTTGAGGAGTTCCCTCAATTCCTCATGTATCCCATCATCAGAACTGCGTTTTGACAAAAACGGGACCAACTTGGATATATATCTTTACTTACAATCAATAAAAGAATTTTTCAAATCGGTAAAGAAATGCCGGAGTTATGGAGTAACAAACATTAAAAAAAACATACAACCGAATTGATAACCTCATCTTTTGAAATCTTGAAGTCGGTTAAAAAGAGGACTTTGCCGGCCTGGGCCTGCAAGATTTGTATGAAATTCCATTAACGACCTCTTGTCCTAGCCGCACCTGAAACGTCATACTTCGCAGCCTATTATAAGGAACATAACCTCAATATTTCATTGCATGTTTGAGAAAATATAATAATGTATAAAATGTACATAGCAGTAATGCTTACGAAAATTCCAAATTTCAAATTTAAGGGAAACACGCCGCCCTGAAGTGTTGTAAGTCAAAGACAAAGTCAAAATTATTTATCCACAGAATATGGTAAATATTCTGCCTGCACATGCGTAGATATATAAAATAGTTAAAAATCTTATATAAGAGAAAACTAGTGGAGGATTTCGTGCCCAGCCTTGATTTTTCTGATAACTCAGTAGAGCGATTGGCCGCGTATGCCAGATGTCGCAGGTACGAATCCTGCTCGGAGGACGATATTTTCCGTTTAATTTGACATTTATACCAAAAATGGGATTTTTAACAGAAACTTATTTGCTTTTATTGTTTACAGTAGAATTGAAGCGGAAGTATATAGGTTTTAGCTTAAAATGTGTCTACGTATTTAAAGTTAATTTTGAAAAAAAAAAACTTTGTGTATTGAACGATTTTGTTTTTCTATGGTGACATATTGGTGAGCATTCTTAACCAAAAGAGACCCCCGCTCGCTTATTATCTGTTCTAAAATAAAGTTTTACTTATCCAAAAATATATTAAAATTATTTTTTACAATTTTTTTGTGAAAAAAATATATAAATTTTGTCGAGAATCGAAGATAATTATATTCACAATCCCCCAGTATACGGAACAGCATGTATATGGAAATATGAAAGAATACAGACACATGTCACTTTCGGAATTGGATCTGTATCCCAGCCATTAAAGGTGATATGGAGATCGAGAACGAAATTGAATATTATATATTTATTATGTTACTAAAATATGGGCAGGTACAGACGACTACAATCGATCCAGTTTTTTACCTTAATTCATTATCCATCAGGTTTATAATATTTTATGCAACTGTTCTTAAAATTCGAGAGTCACTACGTTCGTTTTTAACCGACTTCAAGATTTCAAAAGAGGAGGTTATCAATTCGGTTGTATTTTTTTTTTAATGTTGGTTACTCCATAACTCCGTCATTTCTTAACCGATTTGAAAAAATATTTTTTTGATTGTAAGTATATATATCCAAGTTTGTTCCGTTTTTGTCAAAACGCATTCTGATGATGGGATCCATGAGGAATTGAGGGAACTCCTCAAATCTTTAAGGCAAACTATAGTGATTTTTGTGTTTTTATCAACAAGTCAAGCATTTTCATCCAAAAATGTGACATTGGATGAAGTGGAACTGCTGATGATGATCAGAACAGAACTCTTCATCGACGAAAAGTTCACGTTTGGCGATTTGTCCTACTAGCTGTGTTTGTCAAGCAATTTCTATTTTCACGATTAATTTTTGTCATGCTTGATTTCTGATGATGGGATCCATGAGGAATTGAGGGAACTCCTCAAATCTTAAAGGCAAACATATAGTGATTTTTGTGTTTTTATCAACAAATCGAGCATTATCATACAAAAATGTGACATTTGATGAAGTGGAACTGCTGATGATGATCAGAACGGAACTCTTCAACGACGCGTAGTTCACGTTTGGCGATTGGTTCTCTTCGTTTTGTTTGTCAAGCAAACAAGGTTTTTCCATGATTCCATGAGGAATTGAGGGCACTTAGTCTTCTACCATTATAAACATACTTATAGCCATTTTTATTTTATTGTATGGAATCTAAGAGTGCACCATCTAAGTATAATAATCTTTCACCGGCCTCCCCCATTGAAGTCGGTTTATTTTCTTAAAAATTATGTTATTAAAGAATTTCAAGACCTATTATGTAACGTTGCATTGCATACAATACTTTTTCAACGATGACAAAATAATTTGATTTCAATTAAAAATTTATATCGTGGCAGAATACGATTGACGTGTGCCTCTTTTAAAAATTAAACAAATAACAGTTGTATAATAATATATGAAAATCCATTAACGTTCTCCCACCAGTCATATAACGACTTGTCTATAGTATAGACTTGTCTATAGTATAGACTTGTCTATAGTATAGACTTGTCTATAGTATAGACTTGTCTATAGTATAGACTTGTATTTGAATAAAAAGTGTATTGTTTTAATACTTCTGTCACTTATTTAACTGACATATTATAATGCTATATCATAACGATTTTTATACATATGAATCAAATTATATTGCTATCGTAGAAGAAATATTGTATGCAATGTTACATAATTAAGTCATAAAATTCGAGAGCCTTTAATAACAAAACGAGTGTCGAGAGTTTTTATTAAAGACTCTTGGATTGCCATTTATGTTTTATCGTAAAAAATTGTTACATATGTTGCTTTTGTAAGTACTGTTTTTTTTTCGTAGAAAGTCTTGCAGTGCCTATGATTGAATAGGGTCTAGTCGGCAAATTTACTCTATTTTAACACTAATTTAACTCTCTAGCTTATGTTAATTCCACATTCCACGGTGATTGTCTTCGCGATAAGTCGTCGTATAGGTATATATTTAGGTATCTTTGCCTAAAACATTCATAGGACAATATCATTTTCCCCAAAAGTAGCTCCTGCGAGAACCAACAGAATTACACCAATATTTGGCATTAGCAAATAATTACAGTTATGTTATTTTTGTAAACATCCCTTGATTTGATTTCATTGTTAGAATGCTAGTAATAATGGAATTTGGTTGAGGGTTCCGTGTCTGCACTGTACGCAATATAGGCTACAGGCATACCCAATGGTGCTGCGCAGATGAAAGCTCAATACTTGGCACCAAATGCATTCACCCTACTCTACCTAAACACATTAAAAACGGCACAACTGCACTTGCATCACGAACGAACATAAGCCCTTTTTATCCCCAGCACGCTAGCACGTCAGAACTAAACGACATAAGCGCCAGTACAAAAGACGCTCATAAGCCGTTCTAGTTGTGTGCTACAACGGTCCGCAGCGCTTAACCATGTGTATATCCATTGCAAATTATCTGCAGAGATTTAAGTGGGGATAATACTCGGCTAAACGTGAACTGCTGACCTCTATTCAGAGGCAATAAGGCTGCCGAACGACTGCCATACGCTACAGCAGGTGAATTAAATTAATGAGTACGTAATTACGTGGTGGCTAAACATACTTACTATGTTTTATACCTCTTATGTTGGTGGATTAAGGTTGCGGTACGTATTTATGACAGGGTTAAATCGATACGTATTTTTGCACTTCGCCGTACGGTAATTCACTGATAATCAAAGCAGCAACTATTTAGGAAACGTCATAAAACGTCGTAATTTAATCACAAAGAACAATATACAGTGTGGAAAAAAAAGTCGGGCCCTGGAAGGAAACTTATTACTTAAAGGAAACATTATTTATTTGGGCGGTGAGAAGCCGCTCATAAGATGGGCCCCTGACAACGCGTAAAGACGGCCAGGAGCAACACCAGTGTGAGCGGCTTCGGGGTGTCGAGAGGTGTGCTGCGCTTTCTCCGAAGTTACTCGCGACGTTATGCCCTTTAACACTTCCACCCCTGGAGCATATAGCTCTAACGACTCCTCTCTGGACAATAAAGGCAAGCCAGAGCTGAGAGGCCTGCGGGCTCCCTTGGAGTTCCTCTCCGACCGACGAAGACACGCCGGAGACGGAGGCCCTGACCGACTCTCGGGAGCACTCGGGTCCGTGGGGTCGTTACTCCCCATCAGCTCGCCACAAGGCTTATTATTATTATTCACTTTATTTATTTTTGAATTTAAGTGAGGTTTTTTTGCAAATATTTATAAAAGTAAAATATATAAATATACATACAAAATATAAAAGCATTATAAAAAACCAAACCTAGAGTGCAGCCGACACTGGAAGGAAGATTGATTTTACTCCTGCTGCTCCTGCACATAAAGCGCAAGAGAATGGTAAAACAAAACCAGAAAGCGAAACTACAAAACTCACGAAGTACTCAATATCTCTTTCCTCAATCAAAAAACTCTAAAAGCAACCGTACACTAACAAACTAAGGTCTATATTTGAATACTCACATATATGATAAACAAAAATATAGTTGAAAATTGAATAGTCTTTTCAGTGCCATTCTAATTTCAGTTCTATTCATTTGCGATAAAGTTGATATTCATTGTGATTTTTTTTGTGTTTTGCTCGTGATTCATTGCTGGGAGGAAAACGAAAAGTTTCCGTATGGTGTTTGATGCGACTGGCGAATGGAAGGGAATGCGATGCACGTACAGTCGGCCTCATAAGTAGCTGGTCACTTTGGGACTTAGTCGCTTTCACCCGTTAGACATTTAGTATGACAGTTTAAACATGACGTTAAAGCGAAGGTACAAAGGTGTTCAGCCCCTTGTGAGGCCGACCGTACAATGATACGTATACAGCCTGGACGCTGGGAACTAAATCTGTTTTTTTTCTACAGTGCATTTCCAGAGGCCCTGAGAATGATGGAGCTGCCCAAGTAGGTATATCGTCGTGTTTTATGGCCGAAATGTACACTAGTTGTGTATAAAGAGAAGCCGGCGGTAATTTATGCTTTAACCGTCGTAATCTGATCTGATATGTAAGACGAAATATCCAGCTCATTTCGCCGCAGTCTTGATAGATAAGTCAAATTTCTGGTATGTTTTTTACTGGATATCTGTCTAACATATTCTATTTTTATTAATTTATACATAATAAAATTGTAGGTATCGTCGTACCGGTAGCGACCCGAGCATTATCGATGAAAAATTACCGACGGTGAAAGGGTTAAGGCCAAGAGTGACGCACAGTTTTTACTACGCAAGTAAATTGTTAACAAAAAAACACCGACTCCAAACTCTGCCAGACCCCATCCTCTTGGTAATTTGAGTACCTTATTTATTATTATTCTCCTTATTTATTCTTTTTCACATGTTAGGTTTTTTACAATAAATTTATCCAATGTAAAATATAATAATAATTATTATTATTATTGCCTCACCCCATCCTCTTGGTTCATAATTTGAGAAGTTCCTTCGATATTTCCAGGATCCCGTCAACAGTCAACTTGGTGACAATGGGACCAACAAGAAAACACACCCTTTCAAACAAAAAAAGAATTTTTGAAATCGGTCCACCAGTCTCCGAGTAATCGGTGAACATGCATAAATAAAAATAAAAAAAATTAAGAAAAAAAAACCGACTTCAATGGGGGAGGCCGGTAAAAGATTATTATACTGAGATGGTGCACTGTTAGATAGATATACAATAAAATAAAAATGGCTTTAATGTATGTTTATAATGGTAGAAGACTAAGTACCCTCAATTCCTCATGGAATCATGAAAAAACCTTGCTTGCTTGACAAACAAAACGAAGAGAACAAATCGCCAAACGTGAACTACGCGTCGTTGAAGAGTTCCGTTCTGATCATCATCAGCAGTTCCACTTCATCAAATGTCACTTTTATGAATGAAAATGCTTGATTACTTCATGAAATCTCTTCCCTCGATTCCTAATGGATCCCATCATCAGAACTCGGGCATGACAAAAATTAATCCTGAAAATAGAACTTGCTTAACAAACACAGCTAGGAGGACAAATCGCCAAACGTGAACTTTTTGTCGTTGAAGAGTTCTGTTCTGATCATCATCAGCAGTTCCACTTCATCCAATGTCACATTTTTGGATGAAAATGCTTGACTTGTTGATAAAAGCACAAAAATTACTATATGTTTGCCTTGAAGATTTGAGGAGTTCCCTCAATTTCTCATGGATTCCATCATCAGAACTGCGTTTTGACAAAAACGGGACCAACTTGGATATATATACTTACAATCAAAAAAAGATTTTTCCAAATCGGTTAAGAAATGACGGAGTTATGGACTAACAAACACTAAAAAAAAACAAAAAAACAAAAAAAACATACAACCGAATTGATAACCTCCTCTTTTGAAATTTTGAAGTCGGTAAAAAAAAAAAATATTCCGACGAGTTGAGAACCTCCTCCTCCTTTTTAATATACTCACGGACAAAGAATACAAGTCGGTAAAATACCGTCATATTGCCTAAAATAGCGCAAGGCTGTACAATTTTTAATACCGTCATAATCCTCATTTAATTTTACATCTAAACTGCAAAAATAACTGTTAAAAAATAACATTGCCCGGTTTAAATTGGACTTGTAAACAGCTATGAAAAAACAATGTTAACGAAGCGAGATATCGCAAAAATTGTCATTTTTGAGTACCCATTGATATTTTTATGATAGGATTCAGGAAATTACTTATATAGTTGGGTTAGGTGGTGGTTGGTAATATTATATTTCAGTGCATATGGTGCTACGCATATGTCGAAACTTTAAAGAGCCATAATGTACTGTAAAACGTGCGAAACGATACACATGCGATTAGGTAATTAGTTTCCTGTTCCAATTTCCTGTTCTCTGCACTTGTACCGTAATGTACTATTACAGTACATATGGTGCTACTTTACCGCACGAGCGCGGTAATCAGCAGATTACGCGCATATATCGAAACTTTAAAGAGCCATATGTACTGTAAATCGTTGTACGTTACACGTGCGAATAGGTAATTCGCAACTCGTGTCGATTTAAAACACTCCCTTCGGTCGTGTTTTAATTTATCACCACTCGTTGCGAATTTCCTGTTCTCTGCACTTGTACCGTAATGTATTATTATGTGACTATTAAAAAACCTTATTGCGGTTATTTAATTCAGGATGACCTGAAAGTTTTGACGGCGAGTGTAATCCCACTATATATAATAGTTTGGATGTTTGTTGCTCAATCACGCAAAAACGGCTGAACAGATCAAGATGATTTTTTGTATACAAACAGTATATAATCTGGATTCACTTATAGTATACTTTTTGTCCCCGATAATCACCCTCAAAGGGATGAAATCGGGGGTGCAAATATGGTCTATGAAACGGGGTGATTTAAATCCGCATACGCCATTCTAAGCTTTAAGTTTCAGCCAATTGGGAATATAACGGCGTGTCAGTAAATTTAACTTAAACCATAGCAGAATTTGACGTATTGTAAACAAGCTGACGTTTTGATATGTCAAAGCCGAAGTATCATAATTCCTTCTGATTGATGACGCTATTTATGAGCATAACCTCTTAGCAATTAGGTATATTATTGCGTGTAAATCAAAATAAATTTGCGATACTTTGGAATTGGTGGCCTTCATATGCTTAAATACAAAAGCAACTGCTTCAATGCAGTCTTTGTATCGTCGGTGTACAATTTAATTTTGTCGTGTATTATTTTTTACGTAATGTTGACCCTTCACACCATCATAAACGTTTGATATAAGAGATCACTTGGGCTGGGCAGCCCAATCGTCAACATTGAGAGTTGAAGCACCTTAGATCTATGCACAAAGTACAATATATATACACTGAGATAGAGTGCAAGACCAGTGAAGTATTCCACATAGATCGTAGCGCCGTTGTGTATTTAGTAAGAACTAACCGCACGACCGCTGCATCTCTGTCACTTCAATATGCAAGTGCGATAGATATAGCACCCAGTGGCATCTGGTACAAACAAGTTAAACTAACATTGCAATAGAAAAATTCGTACTTCGAGCTGAAAGGCCCCTGGATCTATGCTCATCCGTACATATAATAAAGCTGTAGAGGGTCGAAAATCTGAACATTGAAGATATTGGATAAATCAATGGAGCGATTGGAGGGCCCTTGGCAGCAAAACAGAACACATTTCAACAGTTTTAAGAATTCGTGTCTATTTATCTATCAGTTTTTAAGTCTAAGCATTGTGACTCTCGGCCTTCAGCCTCCCGTGCATTGCCGCTCTGCTTCGGGCCTTCGGCCCTCAGCCTTTAATGAGCGGACCGCTCTCTGTTGGCTACCTTGCCACTCTGTGTGAATGATCAGCATGAGGAGCCCGCTCTGTGTCTGCCTTTGGACTCGCATGCCTTGCCCTCTGCATTAGGCCTTCGGCCCCACATATGGAGCCCGCTCTGTTGGGACTCTCGGCCTTCGGCCTCGCGTGCATTGCCACTCTGCTTCAGGCCTTCGGCCCTACATAAGGAGCCCGCCGCTCTGTTGGGTCGCTCGGCCTTCGGCCTCGCGTGCGTGCCACAGGGCTGCGGGCCTTCAGCCCTCAGCCTTATAATTATAAGGATCCCGCTTTATGTTAATGCTCGGCTTTCGGCCTCGCATGCCTTGCCACTCCGTTTCGGCGCGTTAGTCATCAACTTTACATAAAAAATCCACTCTGTTGGGAAGCTCGGCCTTCGGCTTCGCGGGTCTCGCCTCCCTGCTTCAGGCCTTCGGCCCTCAAACTTACATAAGAAGCCCGCTCTGTGTGAATACTCGGCCTTCGGCCATCTTACTTACATGAAGAACCCGATATGTTGGGACTTTTTACGGAAGAACTGCGTAGCGAGACTTTTATCATTGTACATGTAATATTTTTACGGGCTTCATTCGTCTAGAATCGGTACATTTGATATTCTGAAATAAGCTTAATCATTCGTTTTGAAAGCACGAGCACGTGGCATCAACTCCCGTTACAATCGGACACTTTTACTCGAAGTTGTAGACGATTATATATACCTAGGACAGACTGTCCAGTTAGCTAGGTCCAACTTCGAGAAAGGGGTTCATCGTCGAATCCAACTCGGCTGGGCAGCGTTCGGGAAGCTACGGCACATCTTTTCGTCCAATATTCCGCAGTGTCTCAAGACGAGGCTCTTTGACCAGTGTGTGTTGCCAGTGATGACATATGGCACGGAAACGTGGTCGCTTACTATGGGCCTCATAAAAAGGCTCAAAGTCACCCAAAGAGCAATGGAGAGGGCTATGCTAGGAATATCTCTGCGTGATCGCATCAGAAATGAGGCTATCCGCAGTAGAACCAAAGTAACCGACATAGCCCTCCGAACCGCTAAACTTAAGTGACAGTGGGTGGGGCATATTGCACGTAGAACCGTTGGCCGTTGGGGAGGAAAGGTTCTCGAGTGGCGACTATGGACCGGAAGGCGCGGCGTGGGTAGGCCCCCCACAAGGTGGACTGATGACCTGGTAAAGGTCGCAGGTGTCCACTGGATGCGGATGGCAAAGGAACGGCCATTGTGTCACTCTTTGAGGAAGGCTTATGTCCAGCAGTGGACGTCTTTCGGCTGATATGTTGGTTCGTTTTGAAAAAAGGATCCCTATTTAAATTTGCCGTGCGCGGTAAAGAGCATGTCATATTGAATGTAATCATTTCTTAAGGGGGTGCAAAGAAGGGTGAAAGATTTATGGGAAAAAAAAACAAATAATTTTAAAGCGAGAATGAGTGCTACGCAGACGAAGTCGCGGGCAAAAGCTAGTAATTAATAAATATAAGGAAGCGAAACTTTGGTGCCGATGACAGACGTTTGACGTCATGCTACATACAGAGTGTTTTTATCTGGATTATTGAAGGAATCGATTTTGATGATGAAAGGTTAACTTATAACAATAATTTAGTTCAAGTTGTGATTACAGGCATTATGAACAGTATATGTATGTAGATATGTATTTAAATTAGAAGATGCGATGTTGTGTTTGAATTCTAAGCGTTCTGGTTATTTTTCGATAACCCACGAAATATAATTTGTGTTTTTCATTTATCCGAATATATTTTTTACAATTAATTACTTAGTAAAATATTTTTTTCTCATTGTCTTTGTTTTTTTTTAAATTTACATTATTTCCAATATAAATAGTAATTTCTTAGTTAATAAAAAATAAAATTTACATTACCATTGTTGCATTATCAATAATCATTGGAGTGTCGCAATGTTGTTTATATAAAGTCACCCTATATGTGAATTTGCGTCATAATGATGTCACCGGCACCAAAGTTTCGCTCCCTGAATATAACCTGCGATCGAAACATGTAGTCCTTAGTAGTCTTTTCTTTACTGTGTGTATGTGTATTATATTTGGTGAGAAATATCGGATCAAGTCCTATTATTTAAAAAGATTGCCATAAACTCTTCCCGGAGCAAACGATTGATTGAGTGCTTCCACTCGAAAACGTCCAAGCTACATTCCCTAGGCTATTTGCACAAAAAGCAAACCAGAAACATTCATCACCGGAATCGTAACGGAATATTCAGAAATTCAGAATCCATTTGAGGCTACGTGCGGTTTTATGGAATGGTCAGTACAGAGCAATTCAAATAGACGAGGGCTAGCCGCCCTGTGTGTAGGGTTGTCACTTGTGCTCAACCATTTTTGACTCCTGACGCAACACAAGAGAAGGGTGTTATAAGTTTAACAATTGGTTTCTGTGTCTTCAACATATATGTTGGAAAGTACATTTACAAAGTCTCTTTTTAGGGTTCCGTACCTGAAAAGGAAAAATAACGGAACCCTTAAATATAGGATCACTTTGTTGTCTGTCTGTCAAGACCCTTTATCTTGGGAACGCGCGGAGGTTTCGAGTTAAAATTAAAACCATGTATCCCGATCTACAGTCGTTTGAAGGTGTGAAAAAATGAAATGTCTATGTCAAAGTAAGTAAGTTTCGTATGAAGATATGACCTTCTTGGATTTAATGTCGACGATGTTGACGGCCTGTTTAGCCTAGTTGGTAGTGACACTGCCTCCGAAGCTAGAGGTCCCGGGTTCGAATCCCGGCCAGGGCATTATTTGTGCATTTAGCACGGATATTTGTTCTTGGGTCTTGGATGTTTCCTAAATGTGTATTTAAGTATGTCTCAAGACGAAAGTCTTTGACCAGTGTGTGTTGCCAGTGATGACATATGGTACTGAAATGTGGTCGCTTACTATGGGCGTCATAAGAAGGCTCAAAGTCCCCAAAGAGCAATAGAGAGGGCTATGCTGGGAGTATCTCTGCGTGATCGCATCAGGAATAAAGTTATCCGCAGCAGAACCAAGGTGACCGATATAGCCCTTCGAATCGCTAAACTTAAGTGGCAGTGGGCAGGACACATATCACGTAGAACCGATGGCCGTTGGGGCGGAAAGGTTCTCGAGTGGCGACCACGTACCGGAAGGCGTAGCGTGGGCAGGCCCCCCACACGGTGGACTGAAGACCTGGTAAGGCTCGCGGATGTCCGCTCGATGCGGGTGGCGCAAGACCGGTCATTGTGGAAGTCTTTAGGGGAGGCCTATGTTTTTTTTGTTTTTTTTTTATACCACGTCAGTGGTAAACAAGCGTACGGCCCGCCTGATGGTAAGCGGTCACCGCAGCCTATGGACGCCTGCAACTCCAGGGGTGTCACATGCGCGTTGCCGACCCTTTAAAAATGTATACACTCTTTTCTTGAAGAAAGTCCAGTCCAGCAGTGGACGTCTTTCGGCTGACATGATGATGATGATGATTTAAGTATGTTATTATGTAAGTATCGATATATGGACTAGGTCGATTTGTGTAAGATAGTCCCTAATATATTTTTTTATTTTTTTAATGTTCTGTATAGTGACTAGAAAATCAGTAAAGGAATAAATAAATAAATAAATAAATAAATAAATATTGGGGGACAATCTTACACAAATCGACCTAGTCCCAAACTAAGCAAAGCTTGTACTATGGGTACTAGACGACGATATACATACTTATATAGATAAATACATACTTAAAATAATAATAAAACACACTTAAATTAATATCTTGTGAGGGTACCGGCCTAATCTTGCCAAGGTCAATTTCTCTGGGTTAAATCTGGGTGATGAGTAGCCTGCGATTGCATTAAACTTTCGTTATTGTGAGAAAAAAATGTTTTTACAGGTTGAATTCAGGAAATAAGATCGGATATTCATAAAATTTGAATCAAGGTTTTATTAAACAAATATATCGTGTCAGTTTTGTAATTTTTGAGGCAACGTGACAAAGTTAAGAATGAACATGCAATACAAAACAAATATTCTTCATGTTCACCAAAAGAAAATAAAACAATGGGAATAAAAGAAAAACGGTAGATAATCGGCGGTCTTATCGCTAAAAAGCGAACTCTTCCAGACTACCTTGTACATCTGTCTTCTAAGTCAACATAAAATCTGTTATATATTTGCAAGTGGCAACCCTAAAACTTGAGAACAAAAAACCAATCCTATCAAACAAGCCATTCATCATGTCCGCGTTCGTATTAATTTTCACCGGCTTTGAATTCGATTGAGTGACAACCCTATTCAGGTTCAATTACCAGCCGCGCCGAGCCGGTAACTTGTCTAGCGAATAGTCGTAAGTGACAATGGTGTGGTTTTTTTATACACCGTCGGTGGCGAACAAGCTTACGACCTGCCTGATGGTACGCAGCCACCTAGCCTATTGACGCTTGTGACTCAAGACAGCTAGAGGCGCGTCATGCCATTCTTGCTTTCACTATGCAATGACGGCCTGTTTAGCCTATTTGTTAGTGACTGTGCCTCCGAAGCTAGAGGTCCCGGGTTCGAATCCCGGCCAGGGCATTTATTTGTGCATTTATCACGGACATTTGTTCTTGGCTCTTGGATGTTTTCTATGTATTCAAGTATGTATTTATATATATATATAAGTATGGATATCTTCGTCTAGTACCCATAGTACAAGCTTTGCTTATTTTGGAACTAGGTCGATTTGTGTAAGATTGTCCCCCAATATTTATTTATTTTATTTTATTTATTTATTATCAGCACTCGCATGTTATGAGTATGGCCATATACAGGGTGTGGCCTGTAATAGGAGCAATAAATTTAAAGGACGCTTCCTTAGAGCATCTGCAGTAACCTCTTGTGTCCAAAAAAATTTATCTTTTTTCAATTGGGAGAAATTTTGATCTAAAGTTATGACCTCCAAGTAATGGATCTTGGCACCCAGAGATTATAGCGCGGCAATCAATGCTAATTTTGAGGTTGCTTCAAGTTATGACTCATAATCGTTGTCGCATTTTTGGTTTAAAAGAATATTTTTGGGATTTTTTCTTTTTTTATATATTTTTTTAGTGTTTTTTTGAATAAATTGTTATTAATATCACTCCGAAAATGTATTCTATTCATTCTTATCTGAAATTGCGAAGCGTCTGGTTGACGTAACTGGTGACCGAAGACCTGGCGACTTCCTCGCTCATCGTATCAGCATTGCGATACAGCGAGGAAATGCCGCCAGCATCCTCGGTACAATGCCTCAATGGCCTGTATTAGATTTACATAAGTTAATTTTAATAATACTTTTTTGATAATTTTGGTTAGGCATCCTTGTAAAAAAGGTGTTAATTTATGATGCATGCAGATATTTTTACAGATTATAATTTACTTTAAACAATTCACTTTAAATAGAAATTAAGAAACCTTTTCATTTATTTTGTTTGGTTTTCATTTACCGAACAAAAAATTAATTTGTAATTTCGTCTAAAATTAATCACCATGTGCCTGATAAGACGTTTAACACTATCTGTCATGTCACTCATGTCAACAATTGTTTGTCTTAAATGTCATTATGGTTCGGCGGAAAAACTACAAATGTAGGATGTAATGTATAATGGTATAGGATGGAAATTGGGGCTGTCGTGTTAAAACTAGTCAAGAAAATCCACCCATTAGGATAGTTAACTAATAATAGCCTTTGATAAGTGAGTTAAAGTAATTTTAAAAGCAAGCATGAAGAAAAGAAGCCATTTCAAAATAAGTAAAATTGATTTGCAAACGACACAATCAGACAGAAAATAACATGACATTAACAATCAAGTATTTGATTTATCGACGTGAAGTGGCCAGTTACAGTTAAGTGGTACGTAAAAGAGGTACTAGAATGGGTGTTTTTACGTAACGAATCAGTTTTTAAGTTTTCTCCAAAAAAACATCGTAAAAGCTATAATGTTACTATACTTAAATATCCTCCTTAGAAGTTTGATTTTTTCACAGCTCCAAGGGCCAGTAGACCTGAGCATTTGATATAAATTCTAGCTTGATACCTCCACGCGTTCCTGAGAAAAAGGGTCTTGACAGACATACAGACGGACGGACAACAAAGTGATCCTATAAGGGTCCCGTTTTTTCCTTTCGAGGTACGGAACCCTAAAAATATTGTCAGAATTAACAAATTTAATTCAGTCGTTCGGTCTCATTGTTTTTGACGTTCAAATAACACTACCTATTTCATTTTCACAACACTAAACCGCCACTCAGGTATATGCAGGGAGCGTTCGTGGCCCAGTGAGCGGCCGTTGCGAGGTTATCACTTTAACTGCCATCAATTTCATAGCGCTATGTGCTATAAGGAGCGTTCGTGGCCCAGCGGCGCCCGCGTACCGCGTGCGGTATGTGAGGTTAAGCAATGTCGGGCGAGGTCGATCCATGGATGGGTGACCACTTTGAGTGGTTACTAACTGAGTGCTTCCGTGCTTTGGAAGGCACGTTAAGCCGTTAATCCCGGTTGCTGTCTATGATAGCATTCGTTAAGCCAAGAGGCCTCCGGGCGGCTTGAGAACCTCTAACAGTCAAGCTGCCCACTCACTTGACAAGCCTAATCCCAATATGGTCTAGTTTCCCCCTCGGGTTGGAAGGTCAAATGTCAGTCGCTTCCGTAAAAACTAGTGCCTACGCCAATTCTTGGGATTAGGTAGCGGACCCCAGGCATCCTTCAGGATGCAACTGTACTGGGAATAACGCTAGGAGGATGATGATGATGAATAGAAGGAAGGAGATACTCAGTTCGTCTGCATGCTTGCTTGTTCTTTTTATATATTTTTTTTATTTTATGTATGTATGTTTCCCGATAAATCTTGACCACGTTAGCCGATTTGGAAGGATGCCTGCTTCAGGATGCAACTGTACTGGGAATAACGCTAGGAGGATGATAATGATTTCATAGCGCTATGGTCGCAGCCGATAACATGCGAGAAACTGTAGTAGCGGAAAGCAACGAGCCGAGCAGAGTGACCAAAATCCCGTTTACACATCGAGAAGAATAGTACTATACAAGATCTACAAAAACCTAATGGATAACCGTCGGCGATACTTTTTACAGCACTTTACCACATTAAAGTGGTTGGGTTACATTTTTACGCCTGTATTTTTGTCAAAAATACATGTTGAAGATCACTCTATGTGCGAATGTGGTGTGGTCGAGGGCACTCTCGAACACCTGTTTTTAATTGTAACTGTATCGTCCCCCTTTTTTATTGTATCCCATCCCATAAATCCCCCGGCCTGTTATCATTAAATTCCTTTTAACCCTAGTGTACTGATCTACTCTCACTTTGTGTACAGTCCGCGAACCCTCCGCATCACATCCATTTTTCGAGTAACAACTGACGTGATCGCGTAACAATTGAAATTTCTGTACATCTGATATATTCTCACTGATGCACAAATCTGTAAGATTGAGAGAGACAGATAAGTGATCTCTGACAGGTCTTCACCTGTCAGTTTCTCCGCTTTCATAACTGCAAATCGTACCGCACTGACATTTGTAACGGTTTGGATTACATGGGATTTGACATTTTGGTGTGCTTTTAAATGGAGACAATTGGTTACAGGCGAAAATGATCGCACTATCTGTCCCGTTCTAACTCATCTTGGTTAAACATAAGGATTCAAAGAGACAGCTATACGAACAATCATCTTGCTTAACACTACGGATATGTTGGTATTATTAATCTAAGTTGTAATCCAATAACGTGACGTTCTATTTTTAAATTACCTCAAAGAAGAGAAAGTCAAATTGCAATATAGTCATCAACTAAATTTTAACCATAATGCCATTCATTTAAAGCTTATTTTACATTGAGACAATAGATAATAAGTAAGTTTAAAAAGTTTTACAAGTTAAGAGGGTATCAAAAGCTCCACTAGCGCCACTCGAAAAAAAAAGGCATTATTTAAATTTAACGATATATATTAATAATTTTTAAGAAAAAAAAACCGACTTCAATGGGGGAGGCCGGAAAAAGATTATTATACTTAGATGGTGCACTCTTAGATAGATATACAATAAAATAAAAATGGCTATAATGTATGTTTATAATGGTAGAAGACTAAGTACCCTCAATTCCTCATGGAATCATGAAAAAACCTTGCTTGCTTGACAAACAAAACGAAGAGAACAAATCGCTAAACGTGAACTACGCGTCGTTGAAGAGTTCCGTTCTGATCATCATCAGCAGTTCCACTTCATCAAATGTCACTTTTATGAATGAAAATGCTTGATTAGTTCATGAAAATACTAAAATCACTATTTGTGTGCCTTTCACATTTGAGGAGTTCCCTCGATTTCTAATGGATCCCATCATCAGAACTCGAGCATGACAAAAATCAATCGTGAAAATAGAACTTGCTTAACAAACGCAGCTAGGAGGACAAATCGCCAAACGTGAACTTTTCGTCGTTGAAGAGTTCTGTTCTGATCATCATCAGCAGTTCCACTTCATCAAATGTCACATTTTTGTATTATAATGCTCGATTTGTTGATAAAAACACAAAAATCACTATGTGTTTGCCTTTAAGATTTGAGGAGTTCCCTCAATTCCTCGTGGATCCCATCATCAAAAATCGAGCATGACAAAAATTAATCGTGAAAATAGAACTTGCTTAACAAACGCAGCTAGGAGGACAAATCGCCAAACGTGAACTTTTCGTCGTTGAAGAGTTCTGTTCTGATCATCATCAGCAGTTCCACTTCATCAAATGTCACATTTTTGTATGATAATGCTCGATTTGTTGATAAAAACACAAAAATCACTATATGTTTGCCTTTAAGATTTGAGGAGTTCCCTCAACTCCTCATGGAGCCCATCATCAGAACTCGAGCATGACAAAAATTAATCGTGAAAATAGAACTTGCTTAACAAACACAGCTAGGAGGACAAATCGCCAAACGTGAACTTTTCGTCGTTGAAGAGTTCTGTTCTGATCATCATCAGCAGTTCCACTTCATCCAATGTCACATTTTTGGATGCAAATGCTTGACTTGTTGATAGAAACACAAAAATCACTATATGTTTGCTATTTCTTAACCGATATGAAAAAGAATTTTTCATATCGGTTAAGAAATGACAGAGTTATGGAGTAACAAACATTAAAAAAAAAAAAAAACATACAACCGAATTAAGAACCTCCTCTTTTGAAATCTTGAAGTCGGTTAAAAAAGGGGACTGCTATGTATGTACTGTATTATGAAATTTTAGTACCTATCTTTTGATAAATGAACCAGAGCGATAGACGGATCCCAGAGGTCACGGGTTCAAATCCCGCGCGGGATGATCAATTTTTCATTTTCGTTCGGAAATGGAACCAGTTATGAATACGTTGCTAGATTCGTCAATATATGCGTCGAAAGTAAGAACGGCTGTTTTATTTTGAATTCATAGATCGACAAATCTCGCAACGTAATAAATAAATAATAATAATAATAATCATTTATTTTTGTACTTAACTTGCAAACAATAAACATACATAGCAAAAATTCATCTTGTTTGTACAACGACGCCTAAAGGTAGTGGTCGATAGTTCCGACCCCCGAACTAGGTGGGAGACCTGTATCTCGGGGGTTAGAGTTATCTCTTCTTCAGTGTCAGATAACAGAAATACAGTTCAGACAATATTCATTATCATTGGAGATGAATCGGAGTAGTTATTAGTACAGTGATTTGTAAGATACAAATTATATTTATATTGTTGCCGTTCATATAAATTCGGGCTTTATAAGAACTATTGATTTGTATGTATTTATACTTATAACACATGTTATAGGTATGTATACATGATCAAATATAAATGAAGCTGCGGTCTGGTCGCACCTTAAGGCTAGTCTTCACGATAGGAACGTATTGTTCACTACATCTTGTATGTAAATTGTCATCAAAACTTGCAATCCTTATTCAGCCGCTTGCCGGTATCCGATTTAACTGAAACTTGGCATACTTATGTAAGTATCTGATGATGGAGACAGAAGGAGGCCATAGCATCTCCTAAACTACACAAGATAAACTCATGTTTGGACTCGTTGGAACCGTCATACAAAAAAAATACTGTCGGCAATGAAAGCTTGTACCCAAATGAAAATTTTGACAGAAACTTGCTGTCTGCGTCTCCGTTGCTTTGAAGGTACTTGGTTTTCATATAACCTGGACCTTTTTAAGGCACGAGTGTACATGGGAGAAATAAAAGTGAGAAGTGGTAAGCATTCCCTACTAGCTAAGCTCTTATTAACCTAGCAATATGTTAAGTTAGGAACACCTAACATGTGCTTAGCCAGTAGGGAATGCTTAGCACTTCTCACTTTGATTTTTAGGATTCCGTACCTCGAAATGAAAACTTTGCCCCCAGGCTAGATGCTGGCCAAGAGCAATCCCATTTATAATAAAAAAAAGTATATTTTGATTGGTGGACTTAATATGCTTAAGGGCCACTGCTAGCTGGCGTCGTGGATTACACGGAGCGCGGGCGCACGCCTATCGAAAAATATATAAGCCGCGCTAACTGACCCGCTGCGGGTTGCATAGAGCGAGTTCCTGCAGGCGTGCGCCCGCGCAGTGCACCCGCGCCAGCTAAGTGTTTTGATTGGTCAAATTATAATGTTATGTAAATAATAGATATGTATAAACATTTTACCTAGGGTTAAATGTACTACTTTGGCCCCGCTTGATAAGTCAAACATGAGTCACTTTTCGGGCATGAGAAGTTAAACAAGACTAACTATATAATATTTTTTAAGAAAAAAAAACCGACTTAAATGGGTGAGGCCGGTGAAAGATTATTATACTTAGATGGTGCACTCTTAGATTCCATACAATAAAATAAAAATGGCTATAAGTATGTTTATAACGGTAGAAGACTAAGTACCCTCAATTCCTCATGGAATCATGGAAAACCCTTGCTTGCTTGACAAACAAAACGAAGAGAACAAATCGCCAAACTTGAACTACGCGTCGTTGAAGAGTTCTGTTCTGATCATCATCAGCAGTTCCACTTCATCAAATGTCACTTTTAAATGAAAATGCTTGATTAGTTCTTGAAAATACTAAAATTACTATTTGTGTGCCTTTCACATTTGAGGAGTTCCCTCGATTCCTAATGTACCCCATCATCAGAACTCTAGCATGACAAAAATCAATCGTGAAAATAGAACTTGCTTAACAAACACAGCTAGGAGGACAAATCGCAAAACGTGAACTTTTCGTCGTTGAAGAGTTCTGCTCTGATCATCATCAGCAGTTCCACTTCATCAAATGTCACATTTTTGATGAAAATGCTCGATTTGTTGATAAAACACAAAAATCGCTATATGTTTGCCTTTAAGATTTGAGGAGTCCCCTCAATTTCTCATGGATCCCATCATCAGAACTGCGTTTTGACAACAATGGGACCAACTTGGATATATATACTTACAATCAAAAAAAGAAGTTATGGAGTAACAAACATTAAAAAAAACATACAACCGAATTGATAACCGAACCGAAATAATTTTGAAATCATGATGTCGGTTAAAAATCTAAAACACCCGACTGCGTTTCTGTGTCATTTGTAAATTGGCGCCAAAAATCCGCTTTTTTTTATATAATTAGTGTCACTCTCACAGTAAATACGAATGTAACGAAACCTCTCAAGCTGAAATCCATCGAGCCATTCAGGATGTAGAGCGTGCCAAACAATTATACATCATCATGTCAGCCGAATGACGTCCACTGCTGGACATAGGCCTCCCCCAAAGACTTCCACAATGACCTTACAAGGTCATCAGTCCATCGTGTGGGGGGCCTGCCCACGCTACGCCTTCCGGTACGCCAGACGGGTAAAAATATTCTTTTTTGTGTCCTTCCTACCTCTTACAAACTAAAATAATAGTATGTTATGTAATTATCTTTTTATACAATGTTACATAGGAAGGGCTCTTGAAGTCGAGTATGTTTAGGGCACGAGACAAGTCGAGGGGCCTAATTTAAAGTGAGTGGGCGGGGTGTGAGGGGGTGGGTGAGCGCCAATTGTATATCCGTTGTACAGTAAAATGTAACGAAACTCCTCAAACCGTTTTAAATATTTTAAAGTGAATAATTCCTTTACTAACGCTAGATAGCGCTAAAATAAAATAGTATCAGTGATTTATCCTGTGTGTGACGTCATAAGTGAATGCACATGTAAACTCATAATTAAAATACCTAAAATAAAACCGGCCAAGTGCGAGTCGGACTCGCGCACGAAGGGTTCCGTACAAGATAAAAAACGCCAACAACTACGCTGTTGTATGAGAGCCCCCCTTAATTATTATTATTATTTTTAGTTTAGTATTTGTTGTTGTAGCCACAATAAAAATACATTATCTGTGCAAATTTCAACTGTCTAGCTATTACGGTTCTTGAGATCTAGCTCGGCGAGTGGTAGCCATGAAAAAGGGCTAAAATATCACGTTTTTTGTATGGGAGTCCCCTTAAATATTATTATTATTTTGTTTTTAGTATTTGTTGTTATAGCGGCAACAGAAAATACACAATCTGTGAAAATTTCAACTTTCTGGCTATTACGGTTCTTGAGATACAGCCTGGTGACAGACGGACGGACGGACGGACAGCGTAGTCTTAGCAATAGGGTCCCGTTTTTACCCTTTGGGTACGGAACCCTAAAAAGAACCTAATGACATGATGTCGTTATGACGCTTTTTTATCCTAATCTATTTTTTATTGAATATATGCCTAATCTGTTTGTTATTAAATTGATTGTATACGATTTTCTACACAATCGTTGTATTGTTTATTAACAAATAAATGAAAAACCGGTCAAGTGCGAATCGGACTCGCGCACAAAGTTTTCCGTAAGTACTTTTATCTATACAACATTAGATACTTTATTATACCGTAAAATGGGGTGAGTTGGGTGAAATTTGACTTTCAAACCTCGATAAATTTTTATTTTTACATGTGAAAACTGAATGGTGTATATAATAAGTGGTTCGGACGTTTGTATTTTATTTTGGGTAATTCCATTTCATAACTTTGACGATAAAGAGGAAAACCCACCTCACCCCGTAGTGCCTCGTATTTGGGATGAGAGGGTTTTTCATACAAAGGTGATTTTGGAAGATTGTTCGATCGATTTCTTTTATTATGCGTATTACTATAGCCTCATTTTAAATTGGAATACATTATTTTTGTAGCAGTAGCCTTAAAATCCCTTCTCACCCCCGCCTTTCAAACCTTCTCTCCCCATTCATAACCCAACTCTCCCCGCGAAACCTACTCACCCCGTTTTACGGTAACCCTTTTTAATTTAATTCATTTTTTTTCAACAGTAATAACAACATTTTGAGACTCAGCGCCTGATGAAGGCAACGAGCAACTATTTAAAAGTTATTCTGTAGGGGAGCTCCCTTGAATATTTATTATATTTCGTTTTTAGTATTTGTTGTTACAGCGGCATCAGAAATACATCATCTGTGAAAATTTCAACTGTCTCTGCCTGGTGACAGACGGACAAAAACGGACGGACGGCCGGCGGAGTATTAGTACCAGGGTCCCGTTTTAGCCTTTGGGTATGGAACCCTAAAAATGAAATAACCAAATGCCAATTTTTAGGAGCCGTTTCGGAGGCCGCTAGCGTCGAGTTTGGCCCTTCCACCACCATATCAGCCCTAGGACGTCCACTACTGGACATAGGCCTCCCCCAATTTCATGGGGGGTAAATGCCATAATCGCCACGCTTGGTATGCGGGTTGTTCGCAGTTTGGCCCTTATTGTAGCATAATTGAAATTGGTCCCATATAGATATAGACATTTGATCGCCCTTAAAAACTGGTTCGAATGGCACCAAAAAACTAGTAAAGTTTGCACTTACATACAATTACAGACCAGAGAAAGATCTGTGTATGGTACGGTCAGAAAGTTACTGAAATTGAGGATAATGTCATTCAGTCAAATATGAAATGCGACGACCTGTTTAGCCTAGTTGGTAGTGACACTGCCTCCGAAGCTAGAGGTGCCGGGTTCGAATCCCGGCCAGGGCATTATTAGTGCATTTAGCACGGATACTTCTTTCTGGTTCTTGGATGTTGTCTAAATATTTAAGTATGTATTTAGCTATATAAGTATGTATATTTTTATTTATCTATATATGTAAGAGCGCTCGTGGCCCCGCGGCACCCGCCTACCGCGTGCGGTATGCGAGGTTAAGCAATGTGGGCGCAGGTCAGTTCTTGGATGGGTGACCGTTTTGAGTGGTTACTAACTGAGCGCTCTCGTGCTTTGGGCAGACAGCAGTCGTTAAGCCAAGTTAGAGGCCTTCGGGCGGCTTGAGAACTTCTAACAGTCAAGTTGCCCACTCACTTGATAAAGGGGGGTCGAAGTTGCACCACGTCCGTAGGGAGTACGCACCGTTACCCTACACGTGACCCTTGGGTGGTGCTAAAAGTGCAACAAAAACTGGCAACCGCACTTGTCCTCTCGAAGATCTCACGGTTCGTAAATAAATGCCAAACGATAAAAAAAATATGTATATCGTCGTCCAGTACCCATAGTACAGTTTGGGACTAGGTCGATTTGTGTAAGATTGTCCCCCTACATTTATTTATTTAAATGGCCAGCCTAGGTAATATCAGAGCGAGAAATCACCCTTGAAACTTTGAACACTAGATAAATTGGAAACGCCATCGTCATCTCAGTTATTGAAACGTCTTTTAAGAGCAAAACAAAGAGTTTTTAATTCCATAAATGGAGCGGTACAGTGCACAAAATGTCGCAGAAATAATCCGCAACCAATTTTTCGTCAACTATTGTCTTATGGTTGCACTTTTCGTGATTAAAAAAAAAACTTGCGCCCTCATTCGTGAGATGTCTTACCGGCTCGCTTGGCCGTGCATTCGTGGTAGCTTTCCTTGCGTGATTATTCTTAACAAGTGAAAATAAAAGATTTTTTAATACACGACTGCTTTTAAAGGTGTTGTACCATAAAGCATATTTTATTAAGAGTCTGCAATCGGCTATTCCATTTATAATCAGATGGTTTGTTAGTTTAAGTAATTGTTAATTTTGAGGGTGTTCCATTGAACGTCATCGTTTAGCCTTTTTGTGTAATCTTCCTCATCTAAGAGATTTCCGGTTAATTCAAAACGGTGTTTTTAAGTCTGTCCTTATTCATCCTTTCTCAGAAAACACTCCACAAAAGTATTCGATTTACCATCGGCAGGGATATCTCAATATCTATTTTGCGATTTTCATTTTCACCCACCCATCAAACGCCTAATGCAATTGAGGAAGTTCCCCACTTAAAACCCAAGGTTCTTTGAGGATGGCAGGAAATCGATGTGTTTAGAAAACACTGCACACTTCAGATGCGTTGCACAAATCATCTGTAATCGAAAAAGGTGCGTGCCAAAATTTCGTCGGCCTGTTTAGCCTAGTTGGTAGTATCACTGCCTCCGAAGCTAGAGGTCCCGGGTTCGAATCCCGGTAAGGGCATTTGTGCAGAAACATTTGTTCCTGAGACTTGGATGTTTTCTATGTATTTAAGTATATATCTATTAAATATATCGTCGTCTAGTACCCATAACACAAGCCTTATTGAGCTTACTGTGGGACTAGTTCGATGTGTGTAAATAATTGTCCCCTAATATTTATTTATTTATTATTTATACCATTTTATTATATGGAATGTTAGACAAGTTCCTAGGCAATGACAGCTGCCGATGCCGGCGCCATTTTTAGCAGCATTTCATTTCATTTTTTGCAGTATTCATTCACCTCTTGCTTCATAATTTGAGTTAGTTTTAAAATTTGTAGGGCCCTTTATTTTGCCAGTTAATGTAACCTATCGATTCGATTTGATCGGTTATACC
Source organism: Notocelia uddmanniana (assembly GCA_905163555.1). Taxonomy (NCBI): domain Eukaryota; kingdom Metazoa; phylum Arthropoda; class Insecta; order Lepidoptera; family Tortricidae; genus Notocelia; species Notocelia uddmanniana. Next base: position 72,603,890 of record LR991052.1, read on the forward strand.
ACTGTCAGTTCTTTGAACATATTCCGTACCATCTTAACGTTTTGAACGCCATTCTTCATTAACGCCAGTGACACTTACACGCCAACAGACAGAATATGAAGTAAAACACGAAGGATCATCGTACGTCATAACACCTTTAATTGTCATTGGCGCCGTAGACACGACAACATGCGACACCTTTAGGTGTTATTGGCGTTCAAAAGGTTAAATTGCGTAGGTTATGCCGAATAGGGCCCAATCATTTTGATAGCATAAACAAAAGGCAGTCGTAGGTTCCACCTAATACGTCAGGAACCTTTAAGTCATTACTTTGTCCTATTGTTGGGAAATATGAAAGGAAAATATAATGGACGTAGCAAAACCGAACCGGTGAGAACACATCTCGATTATTATTTGTAAATATAATATACTCGTACATAACTTTTGTCCTCGACTTGGTACATACCAGTTTTTTTTTTTATAATATCTACATATATTATTTATTGATATGTTCTTTAATGTCGGGCGAGGTCAGTCCTTGGATGGGTGACCGCTTTGAGTGGTTACTAACTGAGCGCTCCCGTGCTTTGGAAGGCACGTTAAGCCGTTGATCCCGGTTGCTGTCTATGATAGCAATCGTTAAGCCAAGTTAGAGGCCTCAGGACGGCTTGAGAACTTCTAACAGTCAAGTTGCCCACTCACTTGACAAGCCTATTCCCAATAATCAGATGGCAGTCGCTTCCGTAAAAACTAGTGCCTACGCCAATTCTTGGGATTAGGTAGCGGACCCCAGGCTTTCTTCAGGATGCAACTGTACTGGGAATAACGCTAGGAGGATGATGATTTATTGATAAAATTAAATATACACAAACAAATAGTCAAATACAAGAACACAAACCAAACAAAATCTATTTAAACCTAATAAAAACAAAACCTATACTAAAACCTAAATATTAATACCTGCGTAAGATCGGGACCCCTTTGTAGGGAACCCATAACGTAGGTAGCATTCCCGCGCTGGATAGCGATTGCTAGCCTTTGTGCGAGAAAGCTGCCTGACCTCGGGTCACCTGTGGGAATGTACTCAGGTGCTAGTGGAGTTCTGTTTTGAGCAGAATTATAATGGTTGCCATTTTACTGCCGCGCTCGCCAGAACGTGACGAATATCTTTATTCCACGACGATAAGCGATATATTTATATCAAAAGAAACAGACCCCAATTTTGTACTTGCTACGCCACAATTTGTGGTTTCCGTGAGCCAACGCTTGGTTACCTACAGAAAATACCGAATTCGGTATATGCGTGCCCATTAAATTTCGAGGAGTTCCCTCGATTCCTCCTAGATCCCATCATCAGACCTTCACCAAATTTATATGGGACCAATGTCGGGGTACCTGCTTTGAAACAAAAAAGAATAATCCAAATCGGCTAACGTGGTCAAGATTTATCGGGAAACATACATACATAAAATAAAAAATATATATAAAAAGAACAAGCAAGCATGCAGACGAACTGAGTATCTCCTTCCTTCTATTCATCATCATCATCCTCCTAGCGTTATTCCCAGTACAGTTGCATCCTGAAGGATGCCTGGGGTCCGCTACCTAATCCCAAGAATTGGCGGCGTAGGCACTAGTTTTTACGGAAGCGACTGCCATCTGACCTTCCAACCCGAGGGGGAAACTAGACCTTATTGGGATTAGGCCTGTCAAGTGAGTGGGCAACTTGACTGTTAGAAGTTCTCAAGCCGCCCGGAGACCACTAACTTGGCTTAACGATTGCTATCATAGACAGCAACCGGGATCAACGGCTTCCTTCTATTGAAGTCGGTAAAAAATGGCAACCATCAAACGCTCCCAGAATAAAAAGTTAACATTTATATTAGACAATTTTCACAAATTCACAAAAGAATCGAAGGGCTTCGCGTCAGCTTGAACAAATGTGCTTTCATATGTCCGGGGTCTTTCCGACTGTCTCATCTACAGGGGGTCTACTCCGAAATTCGAAATACGAACTTCGTATTGTGCCGTCCATTTCACTCGCCTGTCATACACTATATGAGTGAAAGGGACGGCACCATACGAAGTTCGGATTTCGAAGTTCGGAGTAGGCCCTCAGGTTGCATTTCTCAACCGATTCTCGTGCAATTTTGTGAGCAGGCACGATAATTACTTAGTTTTTTTTTTCATATAGCCACTAAGGAATTATATTATACGCATGAACATGAACCCCTCATGAAACATGAAACACTCCTCATAGGGCAGACGAAGACGACGGAAGTCTTTCTCATAGTGGTACATAGTGAATTAGTGATGGAATGAAGTTACTTGTTAGTAGATTTTGTGTGGTTTTATCGTCACTTTGTAACATAAATTAATATAGCTGCCAAAATGGCGGAATTTTGTCATGCAGGATGTTCATTGAATTCCGTTAATTGCGAGGGCACAATCCTGAGATGAAATAAAGTTATCTTCTCTAAGACACTAGTATCCTAATTCTTACCATTCCCAAGATATTCAAGAGTTCATTTTCGTTAATTAACACCCCTAGTATAGTATAAAAGATCCTTAACAATTAAACAATGTTGATTTTTGTAAATCATGTAATGGCATCTAATTCCCTAAGTGGAGTCTATTATACGAAGGTGTATAATAGACTCCACTTCCTACACGAAACTTTTCTAACACATTTGGTTGACGTATCGCTTAAAACCTCAGAACGTCAAGGTGACAAATCTGGGCCAATACCGCGAACCGAAAATAGTAGTAGCGAACCGAAAGTAGTAAAGTATCTCCCTCTCTGTTGGCCGAATACGCTTCTCCTCTTCTTTGTGAGCAGGTTCGATAGATTAGATTTTTTTTGTCGAGTAAGTTTTTGGAAATGTTAGAATTATAAAAAAATGCGATGTCTGCAGCTCACAGAGCCACTAGATTTATTCCTGTGTCATTATTTTATGAGATTATGATATTTTATACATGTATTACTGTTATATTATTTGATCCGTGTGTAGTGTATCAACTATTATTATATTACGCCGATACTCTTGGGATGTGCTGGAATAAAGTAATTAATTATAGTAACATCAACTGTACACTTCAGGTTACACAGAATTAAATAAATGATTTATTGCTCTATTAATAGCTGCAATAAACAAATTGATTTCTCGAAAAAATGCCGATGACATTAACCAAAATCAACACAGTTTTTTTTTAAATGTATTAACACTATTTTATAATTACCTAATAATCAGGGTTACCTGAATGTATTTACCGAAGTTGAAAAAGGTCATTAATAAAATTCATGCGTACTAAAATGACATAAGATTACACATTTTGTGACACATTGTAATCGATAGACTGTCCCGCTCCGCTAAGACAAAAAAGACTTTTCTCAAACATGCAATGAAATTTCATCATTACGTGTGTTATAACAGGCTTCAAAGTATAACGTTGCGGCGGAACAACTCGGGAGTCTAAAGGAATTTCATACAAAATTGAAGGTGTAGGCCGGGAAGTTTTTTTTTTAATATTAATGTCAAACATGGCGTCTGTTAATAGTACATTACTACAGAGGCCGGGACGAAAGGGGTTGCCGGCCGAAGACATATAGACGGCCGAGCGAAGCGAGGTCGGATAGGTCTCAGGCGGGCAACCCCATGTTTCCCGCCGAGGTATGTATAGTGCTTTTCTCAAACATGCAATGAAATAAACAACAAAAAATCAAAGTTTTATTTTTAATACGCATAGTGGCAGAATGTCATGATGCCTGTGCCACAAATTTATGTGGAATGGAAATTAAAAAAGAGGACTTTGCCGGCCTAGGCCTGCAACATTTGTATGAAATTGCATTAACGACCTCTTGTCCTAGCCGCACCTGAAACGTCATACTTCGCAGCCTATTATAAGGAACATAACATCAATATTTCATTGCATGTTTGCGAAAATTTATTTTTGAGTGGTGTATTTTTTTATTGCATTGCATATGTTTGAGAAAAGCACTTTACAAATCTCTGCGAGAAACGTTGGGCTGCAGGCCGCGTATCCCTACGTCTATATCTCTATTTTCATTGCTATGCGGCGTTATGTAGGCGGGCGGTTATCGGGCGGTTATTGTTATTATTATTACGTCAGCCGGTCATTATCGACCAAACTCTTGTGCTTAGTTAATTTTGTAACTTATGAATAAAACAGATTTTTAAAGTAAGAAACAGTTTTCTGGTAAATAAATAGTTAAAAACTTTGTATCAAAACAAATTAAAAGACTGCGGGCAGAAAAAGGAAAAACCATGCCAGGTAAAGCTTGTAAAGAAAAGTAGCAATAGGAAAGTTGCGTGTTTTTCTTATTCTCAGATAAAAGTTACTACACTTGACAATAAAGTCAATTGATTGTTTACCAATAATCTTTATTGATTACCGACAATGTAGTACCGTTTTGCTTGAAAAGGGCACGTTTAAAGAGATTAAAACTTTACTTTTTATATCTTAATTGAGACTGTTTATTTCTTCCTTGAAGGTCACGCAAAATACGAGTAAGCTTGATTTTAATAATTTCTGTAATGTGACACGTGTTCCGAATTAGTAAATAAATACTGTTGCTACTGAGTTTGTTGGTGCACACTGTTTCTATGAAGTAGAAATGAGAGCGTTAAAAATCATATGTGGAGTACGTTCGTGTGATCGAATAAAAAAATATGTTATAACTTATAATCAGCGATCGTAGTAGTAGTGGTGTTAACGGAAATACAATTTAAACGGTTAAGAGGTTAATATTAACGTTGTTAACGCTAATGTATCATAAGAAACCATTTATACCAATTCCGTTAACACCGCTACGCTGCACCGAAAATACTACAAAAGTCACGATCACTGGAAGCAGGTAGCGAAACTTTGGTGCCGATGACAGACGTATGACGTAGCGGCTTCATACAGAGTGTTTTTATTTAGATGATAGATAATCATTAATCACTAACAACTTATTGGCCTCTTTAGTACACGGATATTTTATTGACACTTGAGACGGCCAGTACTTATAAAAACATCATTACTTAACTGTCTTTCATCAGAAAATTATCGAAGGCAATATTATACATTGTTTTAGTATTTTTTATTCGTGAATTTAAGAAATGTGAATTGATAAGGTACACATTATAGGTATCGCTTGACCGTAGTCACCATGGAGTCTATGCAGCCGTATTTGTAGACGTTTCCTTTTCAGTTGTTAAAAATGAAAAAATGGTTTTGCTCCTGCTGTCAGCAAAATTTAACAGAGCTAAACCAAGTAACATAGAAAAACATTGAAACACTAAAAAGCACATTGAAAGAGAAGGATAAAAAATGACACATCAAGACTTTTATATGGATTTAACAAATTTCTATTATAATACAATAAATCTTTGACATTGCTATTAAATCGGCATGCTAGTGACAACTGTTGCATCTGTCAAAACGTGGTAAAGGTTAATAACTATGTTGTGTATAATTTATAAAAACATCCTGTATGCCAATTTAGTTGCGTCATAATGATGTCATCGGCACCAAAGTTTCGCTGCCTGGTTATAAGAGAAAGATGTGGAATAGATGACGACGTAGTAACTAGGATTGAAAAAGGAATGGTTTTGTGATTTGGGCATGTTGGGAGGATGTGTGAAAGCGGACTGGCTAAGAGGGGTTACGTTCAGAAGATGGATGGAAGGGTTGGAAGGGGGCGACCAAGGCGAGAGTATCTTAATCATATTTCTACAATACTGAAAAAAGGCCATGTCAGAAGTGCCCGCAACCGACGTGCAAGTATGAGATGTATTTATTTATTTAGCAGATCACATTAACAATTAACAGGTGGAACTTATAATTAGGTATTCATGTGACACCCTGCAAGGGCATAGCAATAGAAGTGAGAGAGGCGGTTATCGCCTTTACATACCTTATACGTCTCTGAGAATATTAAATTACTTAAGTGCTATTTTAATTCACTACTTATTTTAATTTAGACGGTTAGAGAACATGTACATCTCTAAGTACTGAGGAATAATGGACGCTCAGAGACCATATACATCTCTGAGATATTAAATTTATTGTATATACTTTTGTGTATTCGGACAGAGACCGTATATATACGTCACAATTGTTTTTTTTATACAAATTACAAAAAATACAAAATGACGGTCAAAGTGTGTGGGAAACCCAGGGGACGTTGCCAAGTTAAGGGTTAACGAATACTAAGAAAATATATTTCACACAATATTTAGTTTCCACTTATCCTGAAAGGGTGTTAAACAAGAAAATTGCCCGTACTTCGTACTTCTGGGAAAACTGGAATCAATAACAAAACGTGTTGTTTCGACTATCGGGTGTGTTGCCATTGTCAACACTATTAATTTAAGTATAATGAATAAAATATTGAGTGCCCTTTCCGGGTGTCATATACCTACCAATCTAAATTTATCACATCTTAATGTATTATGTTATGAACATGACTGCAATACAATAAAGAATAAAGAATAATAGCCAATCCAGTGTGGGGGGTCGGTAAGGTGTTTAAGTACCCCCAAAGCTTGGAATTACAGTGATTTTGTCACAATGTTTTCTTTACGTGTATTTTATAACAAAAGAAATAAAGAAGAAAGAAAATGGGGATAATAGTGCAAAAACAAACTACGTACAAGCGAAACACGTGTAAATACGTTACGTAAAATAACAAAGAGCTTAAAAGATAGTTGCGTTGAAGTTGAAGGTTCTTCACTAAGCTTGTCAAGAGGCGAGTGAGAAGACGTTTATTTTTAGGAAACTATCAAAAGAGTTATTTATAATGTTAAATAATTTAACGATCATGAAATATGTGTAAGATCCATTTAAAACTTAGGCGAAATGAATTATTTGCGAAAAAATATTATACCAATATATTAATCACGGTCTGTGAAAATGTTGTTTGTAATTTTGCAAGTAAAAATTCAGCCGATCTCAGTTTTACAATTTTAATAAAAAAAATCCAACCATAATGAAAATATATAAAATTGATCATCGCTCTTTCCAAATGAGCTGGCAACGAATCTGTAAATCAGTTCACTCTTCTAATTAAGGCTTAGGGATACTTGTAGCAGTTGAAAAGACATTTAACGCGACAACCCCCGGTAGCTTAGTTGGAGAGAGCGATGGACGGAAGAAGTCGTGGGTTCAAATCCCGCCCGGGTCGATCAATTTATCAATATTTCACTCCGGTTGGAAAATATAATTTTACTAAGCGGACGATACCACTTGTAACAGTACATTACGATACAAGTGCAGAGAACAGGAAATTCGCAACGAGTGGTGATAAATTAAAACATGACCGAAGGGAGTGTTTTAAATCTACACGAGTTGCGAATTACCTGTTCGCACGTGTATCGTACAACGTTTTACAGCACATATTGCTCTTTAAAGTTTCGACATGTGCACGTAATCTGCTGATTATCGCACTCGTGCGATAAAGTAGCACCAAATGTACTGTAAAAATATTCACAGTTACGTTTTCATTTATTTATTGTAAATGCGATGACGAATAATGTCCAGCCATTCCAAATGAAAAACTATCAAGTATAGGGGTCTAGGCGCCGAATACTGTTTTGTACCGTTCGGCGTCGAGACCCTCGGTCCGTGGGGTCCCAGTGCCCAAGAACTCTTCAAAGAGTTGTCTAAAAGGCTGGCTGATACCACCGGGGACCGTAGAGCTGGCAGCTTCCTCGCTCAACGCATCAGTATTGCAATTCAGCGAGGAAATGCTGCCAGCATCTTCGGAACCATGCCTCGGGGCGACCCCTTATTTTATAGCTTTAATTTATTTTGATTAGTTTTAGTTCTTAGTTACGTTTTTGTTTCAGCCAAAAACGTATATGAATGAATGAATGAATGAATGAATGAACAACATATATGTTCAATACTTAATGTTCGTCTGTCTGTTCGAGGGTTTGCTCTGTGTCTGTTAGTTTTAGAAAGCTGCAATTTGGTATGGACATATAAATCAATAATTCTAACAAAGTGATAAAATAAAAAGTAAAAAAAAAATTAACGTTATTTCCCCTACACTTAAAGTAGGGATTTTTTTTTTGCTTCAATGTGTAGGGTATCAACTATTTTTTTTATATTTGAATATTTACGGAAACAACAACACTAAAAGAAATAAATGTGTTCCCAATGCTAACTTTTGAACTATGGTTCCAATAAATATGAAAAAATCATCAAAGTAAAACTTAAAGACAAACAACGAAAACTATAGCGGACATGATAAATTAAGCTGTTTTTGAGTTATCGTAAAAAGTCTTCCCTTCTTAGTAAAAGAAGTATGAAACTCTGCGAAGATATTCCCTCGGCATGCGAGTCCGACTCGCACTTGGCTGGTTTTTTCCCTAATAATAATAATAATAACTAAATGTATTTAATTAATCTACCGCGATTTTCACTCATATTTACTAATAAACTGACGGACGGGTATATACGCGGTTAATTTCTGTTTGTTTATAATTAAAGATGATCACTGAGCTTATTTTCGGCGCATAAAATATAGGTAAGTTCGTGTGAAAGGGCTATTGGCTATGTGCACGTCTGAAACGTCTAACGTCAAAGGTCCCGAGACAATCTCAAAACTCAGAGATGTCAAATAATGACACATGAATATTTTATTTACTTTAGTAAACGAGAAAGACCCCGTATTGGAAATTTTACTGAAATAAATAAGAGAATAAATTACAAACGAAACGAATCGTAAGAAACCGTTAAGAAACCAATAGAAAACGTGAAAGTAAATTTGACAGTTGTCCCCGGTAAGTGCACATTTCTGCCATGGTGTGCGCTACGATCGCCTAGCTTACGCCCACCACCTACTTCGCACATAGCCAATATATACACAGACCAAGAAACAAAAGTCGTATTTCTTGTAGTGAATAAATTAAGAGCCCGCAGTAAGCTCGGTTCTCCATACAAACGTAGTTACGTTCTCATTTTAAAACGTAATGCTAGAATAACATGACACTTTTTATACACAATGGGATCTGTCATATTTATGTCGGAAATTAGCTTCTATTGCTTGAAATTATACTGGAGAAAAAATACAGCGATTATTAAGGTTTTCATACAAGACGTGAAAAACACAAAAACTCGCTGTCATTTTATTTCTAATGCAATTTCTAGCTACAGCAGCAAACTGATTGCCGGGTTAGATATGGCGGCTCCCATTGTGTATAATAATAATAATAATATTGGGGGACAATCTTACACAAATCGACCTAGTCCCAAACTAAGCAAAGCTTGTACTATGGGTACTAGACGACGATATACATAATTATATAGATAAATACACACTTAAATACATAGAAAACATCCAAGACCCAAGAACAAATGAAAAATGAATCCGTGAAAAATTCACAAATAAATCTTCGAACCCGTACCTCTAGCTTCGAAGGGAGGCAGAGTCACTACCAACTAGGCTAAACAGGTCGTCGTTGTATGCAAAGTTTCATGTTATTTCAGCAAGGCGTTTTAAAATGAGAACGAATCTACGTTTGTATGGAGAATCGAGTTCAGCCGAGCGTACTCAGCGTGGGGACTCTTAAGGGAATTAGGTACAGATGTATTAGTGAGTAATTTGTTCCTATTTCGGAATACGACTAGGCCCGACGAACTGTCAATCAATTGCCGTATTATTTAACATCTGTCATGTCAAATAACAAAATACTACCGCTCAGAGTACATACCCCAGAGTAGACGTCAAATAATAATACCACTACGAGCGAGATAGTCATATACTAAATTGAATATATAATATGCAGCGGCAGTTAAACCTGTATGGCTTTGGCCGCTGTTACGAGATCACTTTTTGTATTTTTCTCTTTTATGATATATAAATTAAAAAAAAAAAAAAAGAGCGACTGAGAGGGATGTAATATTTGTGGTCTGATTATGCCGTATAAATAGGCAATTATTACTATGCGACTGAAAATGTGCGAAGCGAGGCGAGGAACAGGTTACGCCGCAGTATAAACAATCGTGATGTAAATAAACCGAAAGAAATCAATTTGCGGCTACGTAGATCACTTACCAGCCCGGCTAGTATGATAGCGTATACCGTCACGTTTTATGTGACGTCTCAGTACATTTTTGCCATATAACGTGACGGTATAAGCTATCATACTAGCCGGGCAGGAGTTATTTTAAGCAGCAGCACGGCGATAGCGGTAAAGGCAAGCGGCGACACAAATAATATAATTAGGTAGGAATTATTTTTCAAAGCGGATGACAACTGACACACAGGTATTTTTTCTTCACCGGTTGTACGTGCGGCGACCATAGAGGAAACAACCTCCGTAGCGTCTTTAGTAAAAGGAGGCAAAAGGGAATTTAGGATTCAATATAATACAGCGCAACCATGGTCCTTGTCACCGTTCCGCTTTTCTTTATTTGCCTCAATGTCATCTAAACGTCATGACAAATTGAGGCAAATAACCGATTACCCGCCCAGATTAAAATAGTACATTACTACAGAGGCCGGGACGAAAGGGGTCACCGGGCGAAGACATATAGACTACAGACAGGATAGGTCTGAGGCAGGCAACCCCATATTTCCCTCCGAGGTATGTATAGTGCTTTTCTCAAACATGCAATGAAATAAACAACAAAAAAAACAAAGTTTTATTTTTAATATGCATAGTGGCAGAATGTCATGATGCCTGTGCCACAAATTTATGTGGAATGGAAATTAAAAAAAGAGGACTTTGCCGGCCATTGCGGTCCATTAACGACCTATTATAAGGAACATAACGTCAATATTTCATTGCATGTTTGAGAAAAGGTTGTTTATGGTAGACAGCCAGGCGTTTAAGACAAGTTCTCTATTTAGCTGGATAAGAGCTTTTCTGTCCCCCCTGGAACTCGTATAGGAGCTCTATAGAAATCCTTGCTCTGAGAATACCAGTTTTCATTCTGACGTTTGTCATGTCTGAAGTTTCACATTAACAGACATGAACGTGTCTGTCATTTAATACGATAATTGATGGCCACTTCGGGTCTGGTCGCATTCCTAATTTTCACGATGTGTACAGATTCAAGGCATATACGAGTAAAACGCGTTATCAGACATTATATCAGAGGAAAGCGAGTCGTTAATGCGGATACAGGGTCGAAAAAAGTACGAGTATTAGGCTGTTTAGCCCTTAACTTCAATGTTCACGGAAAAGTCGCGAATGAAAATTTGTGGATGCCTCGGAAAACACACTGTATAAAAATATATAAATATACAGGGTGATTCAGGATACGTGAGCAGGACCAACACTACACACTTAGTATATGGCAACGAATCGTTCACCATTGTATTTAAGTGAAACACCCATACCTTTTCCTGTATTTTAATTTTTGTTAGGTTAAAGTTTAATTTTCTACAATCATGGTATGGTACAATAACTGGTTTATAAAGATTAAACCTCTAACTGTTATGACAGCACTTTGATTACGAAGAAAGTAAATTGTCACATTGAATGAGATACGATATTTCAAAAGTAATCGGACTCGGATGACATTCAATTTGACACGAATCACTTGACTGAAGTATTCTGATTGTAGAGTGACCATGAATTTCGTAAATAATTTAAAACATTTTGTTTTCAACACCAAAGACAAATGAACGTTAATTTCACTAATAGTGACACGAAGCAGTAGTTTATGATCTACTGAATCCGTAGTGTTCATCTTGCTCATGTCTCCCGAATCACCCTGTATATGTTATTAATGAATTCCGTTAATTTCAAGGGCACAATCCTGAGATGAAATATAGTAAACTTCTCTAAATCAGTAGTACACCAATTCGTACCATTTCGACGATATTCAAGAATTCATTTTCGTTAATTAACACACCTAGTATACTAGGTGGCCCATTCAAATCGGTCAGTATGGGAAAGTCTGAAACTATAAGACATACGAAGATTTGTTCTTAGGAACCATGTCACCGATTTTGATAAAAAGAAAAACTGCATTCATACATTTGAAAAAAACACTGTACCCAGCTAGGGAATCGAACCCGGTTGTTTTGAAAAAATAAACTTATACTATTTCTATTCAGATATCGTTTGTGTAGGTCTTAAGCAGTAAATGTCTCTAAGAAACATAATGTCTAAAATGAATAAAATGCATTTTTTTCACATACTTTAATTTATCATAGTAGGTGTTCAAAGTGACCACCGTTACAATATTCAACAAGTTCAGGCATGTAAAATTGTCTCTATGGTTGTTTGTACCTCTCTACTTGTAAAATCGGTGACATGGTTCCTAAGAACAAATCTTCGTATGTCTTATAGTTTTAGACTTTCCCATACTGACCGATTTGAATGGGCCACCCTGTATACTAAAAGATCTTTAACAATTAAACAATGTTGACGTGCGCGTCATTTGAATTCCGAATTGTCATACTTGACATTAACTTGTGGTTAACTCCACGTTAACTCTTAAACCCGTTTTCCATTCACTCATATTTTGTATGAAAATAAAAATATTTTTATTTCTTGAATTTTGAGAAACTAAATATGCTACTTCATTTTCTATGGCTACACACGGCTATATGCTTGAAGGAACGGAAATCAATAAAAACACCCTGTATAAGAGGAAAGTGAGTCTTTTATGCGGATACAGGCCCGAATCAAGATAATTCTTAGCCTAATGGCTGTTGAGCCCTTAACTTCAATGTTCACGGAAAATCGCGAAAAGAAATTTGTGGATGTCTCGGAAAACACACTGAATATATAAGTATATATATATATATATATATATATATATTACACGTATAGCCATCAGACTCCTAGTGTTATTATATACTGCACTAGTTTACGATGCTATAAAAATAAAGTACAGTTGTTTTTGCTTAGTAATGTAAGGTAATACGTAATTATAGATATTGTGGCCTACTCCGTATTTACCACTCTTACCAGAAAAATATTGTAATCTAAATTACGACCTTCTTCGCGCGGATCCCTAACACGGCGCCCGCACTTACCGAACATACAACGTCGCGTTTGAGCGCGAGCTGGCAGCAACGCCGCTTGCGCCGCCTCCGCGACGTGAACCCGTGACCCGCAGGGTCTCAGTGTTACCTACGGCACGAACGCGCGCGCACGCTACTCTTGACAATTAACCCAACTCGCCGACGTGAAGTGATTAATGTGATGATGCATGTGTGAGAACTAACCTGTGTGACTCTACTTGTGTTGCGTACCTATACGTTTTAACCCTAGAACTAAGTTCGCTTTACTTCGCCGAGATCTGTGTTAACCATTAACTGTAAAACTGAATGAGTGATTAATAAACAGCTTTTATATATTACGTGTTGGATATTATTCATAGTGCCACGTAGGAATAACACCAAACTGGTGACCACGACAACCAAAACATGCTTAGCAACAACGGCGAAGTTGAAAACCAAAACGATGCAAATCCCGCTGCCGTACCCGGCGCCACCGCCGCGCCGCTGGCGCCCGGCGCGCTTCCAGGAATTGCGCACGCACCGCCGCTGCATGGCAACGGTACACCGCCTGTCTCGCTCCCGCATGGGTCGCAAGGCCATGCGCCCGCCTCACTCCCGCACAGCGCAATGCCCGCCACTTTCCCGCCCGGTGAATTTACGACCCAGCCGAATAACACTGCAGCTGAGTTTTTCCCCCAACACCCGAGTTTATTCCGAGTAGGCATTAAAGTGCCTCCGTTCTGGATGAATAAACCCGCGGTATGGTTCGCCCAATTAGAAGGCCAGTTCCAACTGGCCGGAATTACCTCGGACACAACTAAATTTTATCACGCCATGGCACACTTAGACCATCAGATCGCCGCCGAAGTAGAAGACGTAATAACAAATCCACCGAACGAAAACAAATACTTAACCCTAAAATCGGAATTGATCCGCCGACTATCCGTATCTCAAGAACAGAAGGAGAAACAATTACTAATGCATGAAGAATTAGGCAGTAGAAAACCGTCACAATTTCTACGTCACTTACTGCACTTAGCGGGGCCTAATAAGTTACCTGAAAGTTTTATACGTACGGTCTGGTCCAGCCGACTCCCGATCCATCTGCAAACGATCGTCGCTTCGCATCCGGATATGCCGCTAATCAAACTTTCAGAATTAGCAGACCATGTTCACGAAATCGCATCACCCAGTTACCGAATCGCCGAAGTTTCACCCACTGCTATTCCAATGCAAACTACATCTTCATCGCCGCTCAACCCATTTAACCCGCCGCAAACTTACTCATCCATCGCTTTACCCACAACTTCTACGTCGTCGTCGCTCACACCGTACACCGCACGGCAGCCGCACTCGCCCCTCGAGACGATGTCCTTGCAGATCGCCGAACTCTCTCGGCAAATGGCAGCACTCACCAACCACGTGTTTGAAGAACGCTCGCGATCTCAATCCAGGTCCTCAAGTCGGAATAACAACCGTGGTCGATCAAAGTCAGGCGCACGGTCCCAGGTGCGTAACGGCGTATGTTGGTATCATCGCCGATTTGGTTCGGATGCAACGAGATGTACACATCCCTGCGAGTTTAAGGCGGAAAACTAGCGAGGCAGCCTGAAGTGGCCGAAAACGACTGCCTCACGCGAACCGGCCGCCTATTCGTAACGGACAAGCACACTAAGGTACAATTTCTTATTGACACGGGAAGCGATCTTTGCGTTTACCCACGATCAGAAGTTAAAGGTCGTCGACCTAAAACAGACTTCCAGCTTTACGCCGCAAATGGATCAACTATCGAAACATACGGCTACGCACACCTGGAATTGGACCTGGGACTTCGACGATGCTATCGATGGCGGTTTATTATTGCTGATGTCACCAAGGCAATAATCGGTGTCGATTTTCTGTCCCACTACAACCTCGTGGTAGACTGCCGTAACCAACGTCTTATAGACAGCTTAACGACACTGCAATCACCTGCACAGCCTGTCCCACCGACAGACACGATATCGTCTATCAAGACTCTCATGGGAGGATCAAGATACCACGATATCTTACGTGACTTTCCTGACCTCACTCGTCCGGCCGGTACTCACCGTGTGATGAACCATAGCACCGTGCACCACATACGGACGACTCTAGGCCCTCCAGTCGTTAGCTCACCTCGCCGCCTGGCACCGGATAAGCTGAAGATCGCAAAAGCGGAATTCCAGTCGATGCTTGAGAACGGGACAGCTCGACCTTCTGAAAGCCCATGGTCTTCACCTTTGCACCTCGCACCAAAGAAGGACAACGGATGGCGGCCCTGCGGCGATTACAGGATGCTCAACGCACGCACTATACCTGACCGCTACCCTATCCGCCACATCCACGACTTCACACAAAACATAGCCGGTTGCAGAATATTCTCCACCATAGATCTAGTAAAGGCCTACAACCAAATTCCGGTCAGTAAAGAAGACATTCCGAAGACTGCTATTACTACGCCCTTTGGTATGTACGAGTTCCCCTATATGACCTTCGGACTAAGAAACGCTGGCCAGACGTTCCAGAGGTTCGTCGATGAGATGACACGAGGACTGGACTTCTGCTACACATACCTCGACGATTTTCTAGTTTACTCTACATGTCAGAAAGAACATGAAGACCACCTCCGTCAACTATTCTCCAGACTCCAGCAGTATGGTATGGTCATTAATACGTCCAAGTGTGTCTTTGGAGAACCACAAGTCACTTTCCTCGGCTACAGCATCTCCGCAGACGGCATCAAGCCACTTGACACCAAGGTCAACGCCATTAGAGAGTACCCAGCACCAAAGACAGTCAAAGAATTAAGGAGGTTCTTGGGCATGCTTAATTTTTACCGTCGGTTCATTCCTCAGGCAGCTCATCTCCAAGCACCCCTCAACGCTTTATTGACCGGGTCTGTAAAAGGCTCCCATCCTGTGGACATATCTGGTAACGCACTCAAGGCATTTGAAGAGTGTAAGCAAAGTGTGTGTGAAGCGGCCCTTCTTGCACACCCGGACTGCAATTGCCAGCTCTCGCTAGTCACAGACGCATCCGACACATCGATTGGCGCAGCTATACATCAATGCAAGGATGGGGCATGGCAACCTCTAGCGTTCTTTTCACGCAAGCTAAACACGGCGCAACAAAAATACTCTCCGTACGACAGAGAGCTCCTAG
This sequence comes from Notocelia uddmanniana, assembly GCA_905163555.1. Lineage (NCBI taxonomy): Eukaryota > Metazoa > Arthropoda > Insecta > Lepidoptera > Tortricidae > Notocelia > Notocelia uddmanniana. The sequence continues at coordinate 72,620,025 of LR991052.1, forward strand.
CCATTTACGAGTCCGTGCGTCACTTCAGACATATGCTAGAGGCAAGAGACTTCGCCGTGTTTACAGACCATAAGCCCATCACCTTCGCATTCACCACAAGGCGCGACCAGTGTTCACCTCGACAGTACCGCTATCTGGACTACATTGCCCAATTCACCACAGATATCCGTCACATCTCAGGCAAAGACAATTCCGTAGCCGATGCACTTTCACGTATTGCCTCAATCGCGGTGACCATAGACTACAAAGCTCTTGCAGAGGATCAGAATTCAGATTCTGAACTGCAAGACCTAATGAAAAATGGTTGTTCTCTGCGACTGAAGAAAGTTAACACGGAAGGAGCAAGCATATACTGCGACCTGTCACTAGACAAGCCCAGGCCATATGTCACTCTACCCTTTCGAAAAAAAGTTTTCGACCGCCTGCACAACTTAAGTCATCCAGGAGCAGCAGCGTCAGCCAAGCTTATAGCTGATAGATACGTTTGGCCTGGCATTCGTCGCGATTGTAAAACTTGGGCGCGGAATTGCCCAGACTGCCAGCGCAGCAAAATTCATCGTCACACTGCTGCACCTCTTACCCCTATCCAGACTCCTTCCGACCGCTTTTCTCACGTCCACATGGACCTCATTGGTCCTCTTCCACTCTCTTCTGGAAATAGATATTGCCTAACCGTCATCGACCGGTTCACAAGATGGCCAGAGGTGTACCCACTACCAGACATGACAGCAGAGACCTGCGCTAAAGCATTTGTCTTCGGCTGGGTGGCACGCTTCGGCTGCCCTAACAAAATAACGACTGATCGCGGAAGGCAGTTTGAGTCACAATTGTTCCAGAGCATCACAGTCCTCATCGGCTCAAATCACTGCCCCACCACAGCATACCGTCCTGAATGTAATGGCATGATTGAGCGCCTGCACCGACAGTTGAAGACCGCAATCATGTGCCATGACAATCCCCAATGGACAGAGATCCTACCACTTGTACTCCTGGGAATACGGAGTGCCTGGAAGAATGACCTTAAAGCCTCGGCAGCAGAACTGGTTTATGGCGAGCCTCTTAGATTACCAGGCGAGTTTTTCAACCCTTCCACTAATCTTGATATAGACATAACTGACTTCGCCTCCCGCCTGCGTAAACACATGGCAAATCTTAGTCCAGTTCCAGCATCATGGCATACAGCGAAGACATTCTATATACCAAAAGATCTGCTCACTTCGGAGTATGTATATCTTCGCCAGGGGCCGGCACGACGATCCCTCGAAGCACCATATTCTGGCCCATACAAAGTTCTGGAAAGAGGTCAAAAAACATTTAAATTGGAAATACAAGGCAAGGAGTCAACCGTTACTATAGACCGACTTAAACCAGCTTATCTGCTTCGCCCCACCACCATCCAGCCACAGCCGCCAGACCAAGCCAGAGAAAAACAAACCAGAAGCGGCAGAGTAGTTCGATTTCCAACTCATTATGCTGACTATCGCCCGTGAGACGGTCTCGGCGGGGGAGTGTTTGTGGCCTACTCCGTATTTACCACTCTTACCAGAAAAATATTGTAATCTAAATTACGACCTTCTTCGCGCGGATCCCTAACACGGCGCCCGCACTTACCGAACATACAACGTCGCGTTTGAGCGCGAGCTGGCAGCAACGCCGCTTGCGCCGCCTCCGCGACGTGAACCCGTGACCCGCAGGGTCTCAGTGTTACCTACGGCACGAACGCGCGCGCACGCTACTCTTGACAATTAACCCAACTCGCCGACGTGAAGTGATTAATGTGATGATGCATGTGTGAGAACTAACCTGTGTGACTCTACTTGTGTTGCGTACCTATACGTTTTAACCCTAGAACTAAGTTCGCTTTACTTCGCCGAGATCTGTGTTAACCATTAACTGTAAAACTGAATGAGTGATTAATAAACAGCTTTTATATATTACGTGTTGGATATTATTCATAGTGCCACGTAGGAATAACACCAAAATATAACCCATAGATGTATCCACTGTCACCTAGTATCAAATTGAATAAGTATCCACCTACTTTGTTATATAACTCCTACAATAAATACAATTGTAAGTTAAAATACTTTTGTAATATTTAGGTTAGTCATATAATTTTTACACAGTATTTATATCTGGAAGTGTTTTGAGTGTTACAATTCGCCAACAAACTGTCATGCAGTTTGGCGAAAAAATGTGTTTTTGTATACACTGTGTAATTCTTGGTAAAAAAAAAAAAATACATATAGTAAACGAAAAAATTATACACAAATCGAACTAGACCCATAGTAAGCCCAATAAAGCTTGTGTTATGGGTACGAGAAGACGATATATTTAATAGATACATACTTAAATACATAGAAAACTTCCGAGTCTCACAAGCAAATGTTTCTGCTCACCACAAAAACAAATGCTCTTACCGGGATTCGAACCCGAGACCTAGCTTAGGCGGTATCACGCCCAACCAGGCGAAACAGGCTGACAAATACCATAATAGACGAGTTGTGGTGAAGTCATTCCAATATCAGGAAGGTATAAATTCTTTAATAGTTAATAGTAAGACGTGTACATTTTTTATACTATCTATAGGTATCAAAATCAATTCAAAATAAATATAATATTCAAAATAACCTTCTATAGACTAGTAAAGGCGAAAAAGTCGTTCTTGGGAAATTGTATCAAATTCTACAATAAAATTCCTAAACACATTACTGAACTTAGCAATTCTAAATTCAAATCTGTAGTAAAACAAACACATATTTCAAGAGCATATTATAAGATAAACGATTACATCATGGATAGGGATGTTTGGCACTGATAGCGTCCTGCACGGGTAATCTATCGCGAAAATATATTTTCTACTGTAGCATTGTTATTTAAGTTATTTTGTAGTGGCTGACACTGTAATTTTATATTTAACTATACAATGCATATTGTTTGAAAAAATGACACTTCGCCGAGTTTCTTACGCCGGTTCTTCTCGTGGCAGAGGTATATTTTTCCGAACCGGTGGTAGTTTTTTGACGTTCATAGGTGCATGTAATATGCTTAATTAGAAGAATAAACTACTTTAACTTTTACTTTTACAAAAACGTAAGTATCGAATTCCTTTTTCTGTATATTTTACTAATTGTAAAAAACAATGCAATAAATATGTTTAAAATTTAGGTAAAATTACACCACTTGGCTTTTCTTCGTAGCGAATGTCAATATGCTTCGCGGAAAACGATGTGCCTTCGCTCCACTAATTAAATATTTAGGAAAGCCTTATGGATCAAGTTTCAACGGTTTTAGCTTATATTTGACTACAGGTACTATATTTATACACTATTTACCACCCATTTGTAAGAGTATTGCAAATCAAAAAAGGCTAAAAATCTAAACATACTTAAACTGAAATTGTTATACAAAATCAAATTTAAATATAAATGATACTAAGTTTATCTTTTAACATATAGATATTACAAACTTATAGAAAACTTAGAATACATTTTGACAGTTACGAGTATCAACGTCAAAAATAGTATCGATTTTCAAAATGGCAAACGTACTTAAGTACTGTTTTTAACGTTTAGGTGTCTATCAGGAACTGTGTTACTAATCAATTAATTACTTTGATATAAAATAAACTTAATTATTCAATTGGAAACTTTGTAAAAGAACAACACTTGGCAAAACTCAATTTAAAATTTACGATTTTTGAAAAGCGAACGAAGCTGGTACGTAAGCTTAAAACTCTATACGTACGAATGCTGAAGCCAATGACTGCTAATTGACGTACAAGTAATCCTTTACATTGCACATTTTGTTTACGGTTTACGCAATCTTACACGGACACAGGCTTGGCTCCACCATACACAGGACGATCGCAAGTGCATTAAATAACATTCGCGCCGCCGCGATTTCACTAACCTGAATATTTAGGCGATCATCTCGTCACTCCCTGCTCTCGGTCGATGGGTGCCGAGTATGGACTACCAGGTTCTATTCCTGCGCATGGCTAGTCACCGAATGGGCCCTGGCACTCAAAACGGTCGATACGTACAGACCTGCGCCTTTGCTAAGTTCTGCCCCATTCTTAAATCGAAATGTAGTAACGCGCGGGGACGCTTTGCGAGTTACTCCGTTTCGGGGCGGCGGACTACGTTACTTTCGTGACGTCATAATAGCAAGAGTACGCTGCAGGCTTTAGTTGCGAAAGAAATTTGAGTCTTAAATTCGATGGTCTTTTTAGGGTACAGTCCGCGCTAATTGTGATTTAACGATTAAATGGCGTAACATAGTACGGGATTAGGTGCAGTCGGTTAATGGTTGCATTCAAAAATATTTCAATTAGTATATGTTTAATAAAAAAATATTTATGATTTTGTAAATGACTGTACGATCTTAAGTACCTACGGCTAAATATCGATACTTATAACTAATTAGCATAAGGAATAATTTAACATAAATTAATTTGCATATGAAATAAGCTACGGAATTCTTGATCGAGCGGCAGAATACGCTTGGTCTATTATTGCAAGCGGCCACAGAATGGGGTAAGGGTAACACATAGTTAGGGTAAATCTACCAATAATCGACCGTTCATTACAGTTCAACCTTATATCGAGACAACAGAGATAGTATTTCATTACTAGCGCGTACTAGTGCGGTTGTCAAGCGGTAGTCGCGAGTTCGAATCCATCCAGGGTAAGTAAATTTCCCGGGAAACCTCATACAAATTGGGGCCGGGACTGCTAACCCCATGTACTTATGAATTTTTTCGAAATTATGTACGGAATATCATTTGCTATTTACCGTAAGCTTCGATGGAGGGAAACATCTGTTTAAGTCGCCAGAGCTCCCGAGGACACCGAGGATACTACCGAGGAGAGTGAGGGACCTGGATACCTCTCCAGCTGTCAACACAACGAATCCGAGTTAATAAAGCGTCAGCAACGCGCTTGTGACTCTTCTAGAGTCGCAAGTGTCATAGGCGACGGTGGTTGCTTACCAGGAATACCAGGTCGGAAGCTTGTTATTAAAAAAAAAATTTTGAGGTGAGTTCCACCAACTTTCGATCACAGTCAACGTTAAATAAAACTTAAACAGTAGACTAGTAAAGGCGAAAAAGTCGTTCTTGGGAAATTGTATCAAATTCTACAATAAAATTCCTAAACACATTACTGAACTTAGTAATTTTAAATTCAAATCTGTAGTAAAACAAACACTTATTTCAAAAGCATATTATAAGATAAACGATTACATCATGGATAGGGATGTTTGGCAGTGATAGCGTCCTGCACGGGTAATCTATCGCGAAAATATGTTTTCTACTGTAGCATTGTTATTTCAGTTATTTTGTAGTAGCTGACACTGTAATTTATATTTAACTATACAATGTATATTGTTTTGAAAAAATGACACCTCGCCGAGTTTCTTACGCCGGTTCTTCTCGTGGCAGAGGTTTATTTTTCCGAACCGGTGGTAGTTTATTGACGTTCATAGGTGCATGTAATATGCCTAATTTGAAGAATAAACTACTTTTACTTTTACTTTTACTTTTTTTTTAAATATGGCGCCCGTATCTGTCATCCCATAGAAACTTCTCAGACTTTCCATACAACCAAATTTTAACGATTTATCAGCATTTTCTTTCCTAATGCGAACAGCTAAGGACTGGAATTTGCTGCCGCCGTCTGTATTTTCTGATACATACAATCTGGGTCTCTTCAAGACAAGAGTGAATAGGCTATTACTGAACCAGCGAGCAACATCTTAGGCCTTGTTATCTCTTTCCATCAGGTGAGACCAAGGCTAATCACTGGTCAGTCTATCATAAAAAAACACCGCAAATAATAATAATTGTATGGCATTTATTATCGAATCGTGAGATCTTCGAGAAGACACTACAGTTGCCAGTTTGTTGCACTTTTAGCGCCATCCAGGGGCCACGTGTAGGGTAACGGTGGGTACTCCCTACGGACGTCGTGCAACTTCGACCCCCCTTGTCAGGCGAGTGGGCAACTTGACTGTTAGAAGTTCTCAAGCCGCCCGAAGGCCTCCAATCTGGCTTAACGACTGCTGTCATAGCCAGCAGCCGGGATCAACGGCTTTACGCGCCTTCCAAAGCGCGGGACTCAAACCATCACCCATCGAAGAACTGACCTGGCCCCACGTTGCTTAACCGCTTACAATTACAGACAGTTTGGTGTTACCCACCCTATAGTGGTTGGCGGTTAAGAAGTCAATCCTGACATCTTTCATTTCCATACAGTTTATAACCTAAAAGTCACTTTGAGATTATAAAATGACGGCCTGTTTAGCCTAGTTGGTAGTGACAGTGCCTCTGAAGCTAGAGGTCCCGGGTTCGAATCCCGGCCAAGGCATTATTTGTGCATTAAGCACGGATTTTGTTCTTGGGTCTTGGATGTTTTCTATGTATTTAAGTATGTATTTATCTATATAAGTATGTATATAGTCGTTAAGTACCCATAGTACAAGCTTTGCTTAGTTTGGGACTAGGACGATTTGTGTAAGATTGTCCCCCAATATTTATTATTATTATTATCTTTACCTCATCTCGGGACCGTGGGGTCCCGGACTTTTGGAAGGCGTGCGTGGGGCCGAAGCCAACAGCGCAGAGGCCCTTTTAGACAATTTAATCTAAAAGCAAAGGGATACACATGGCGAATACCATCCCCGAACGCACAATATGATACATACGCCAGGTGCAAAGACTATTGCAGTGCATCACTGTGCTGCGATGAAAAAAAAGGTCACTGGCTATTATGTTGAATGTTGGATGGGCTGGATGATGGGCTATTGGAGGAGACTAGCGGACACCTGCCGTGACAATCAGTCTCAATATTGTAAAAGGCAGGCGGTGACTCGCCAGCCCGCTGAGTGGGCCCCACATACAGTCGCACGCACAGTGCGACAGTGGGGCAACATCCCGTTGAGCGGCTGTAAGCGTCGAGAGGTGATTCTGCGGTAGCCAGATCCCGGTAATCCGATCAGCAGGCCGCCGTCGTTATGACATTTTACACTTCCAACCTGGAGCATAGGTCTCGCTCTTGCGACTCCACTCTGGCCGGCCAATTAAGGCAAGCACAGAGGCGAGGGCCAGATGGAAAGGGCCCTCTGGAGATTAGGAGTCCGCGGTGTCGCCACTCACCGTCAGCTCGCCACAAGCTGCCCCCGCGGGCTTAATATTATTATTATTAACCTTTTGAACGCCACGGTCGGCCATAGACGTCAACGTAAAATCGTCACCCTGACGCCAACGACGGCACTGGCCGACAATTTTCTTTTTATGAAAAACTACTGAGAAGCTGCCCAATTTTATATTGGCATTATTTCTTTACACATCATTTTTTTACCGTTGTGGCGTCAGGGGCACGGCGAATTACTTTGACGTCTAGCGGCGAAAAGGTTAAAATGCATGGAAATGACTTCTTAACCGCTGACTACTATTAGCAAGCTGACGGTAGCATACCGGTTCAATGCGGCTGTCAAACGGCAGTCGTGTGTTTTGAACCCAACCGACTCCCGGCATCCCGTCTCACTCCAATCAGTTTCTCGCAACTTACGTCATCATCAGCCTGTGCCAGGCAACTGCTGGACATAAGCCTCTCCCATGGCACGCCACTGAGCTCGGTATTCAGCTTTTCTCCAATCCCTACCTACTGCTGCCTTTTTTTTTATGACATAGGTGGCAAACGAGCAGACGAATCACCTAATGGTAAGCGATTAGCGCCGCCCATGGACACTCACAACACCAGAGGGGTTGTAAGTGCGTTGCCGGCCTTTAAGATGGGAGTACGCTCTTTTCTTGAAGGTTTGAAGGCCGAATCGGTCCGGAAATACCGCAGGCGACAGTGCATTCCACAGTTTAGCTGTGCGAGGCAAGAAATTTCTGGAGAAACGCACAGTTGAGGACTGCCAACCATCTAAGTGGTGAGGATGGAAATTTTGTCGCGTTGGGCGATGGCGGAAAAAAGCGGCAGGGATTAATCCGAACAATTCCTCGGAGCACTCCCCGTAATACATGCGGTAGAAAATGCATGCCTTACGAATGTCGCCATCCCACCTAGTTACAGGGCGTCCTATATACACTACGTTTGCCGACACGCGGTCTCCACTCAAGCACCAGTCTGCCCCAACGACCGTCGGTCCTGCGATGTGACACCCACTGTCATGCACTAATTCGCTGAGCTATGTCGATAACCTTATTTCTCTGACCAATAACTTCGTTCCGGATACGATCCAAGAGAAACTCCGAGAGCTCTCTCCATAGCTCGCTCGACCTATACTGGTGGACAAGGCGCTCAGTAAGTGGTCACATTTCGGCTGCGTGTGTCATTTTACAGGGTGGACGCACTGATTAAATTGACTTACATGCGAAAGATAATCATAATTAGCTTTCAAGAAGTAATTAACTTAATAGGTATATCCACGAGCAATAAAGGCTTATGACAATAATATTGTTATTAGTAACCTTCCCACGCTAAGCCTTGCGTGGGAAGGCTATTAAAACGCCCACTTACTTGAGATGAGGGATGTGCTCAACGAGTTTTCAAATTGGATCGGAATCGCAATAGTGCCGCATTCGTCCATAGGCTTAATTAAAAAAGTGGCTCGTCGAAAAATATATTTATAGTTTTAAGGAATTAGGTTATATTACTTGAATAAATATAAATGTATTATAGATGTTTTTATGTAAACTAAACTTAAATTTTTACTTGTAATGTACACTTCATTACCAATAAATGATGTCTATGTCTAGGCTATGGTGTCTGCTTTCTTCCAGGCTCCAGGTTTGTTTTCCACCATTAATATTAGGAGACAATTTTTTACACAAATCGAACTAGTCCCATAGTAAGCTCAATAAGCAATAAGGCTTGTGTTATGAGTACTAGACGACGATACATTTAATATATATACACTTAAATAAAATAAAAACATCCAAGTCTCGGGAACAAATGTTTCTGCTCACCACAGAAACCAATTCCCTTACCGGGATTTGAACCCGGGACCTGTAGCGTCGGAGGCAATGGCACTACCAACTAGGCTCAACAGGCCGACAAGATCATCCGATTATTATTAATGTAGATAACTATCTTTACAAAAAACGCTAAAGCCTATTCTCGCACTTAATTATTGTTTTTTTTTTGTATAAGTGCATCCTTGTTATTTGTATTTCATATGGCAACAAAAAATTTTCTTTTTAAATAGTTGTAGTAAAACAGTCCATCGTCATCATTCATCTCAAACTGAACACTCTTGCAATACACATAAACTCAAATATTGAAGCAACAACGTAAGTTTTATTAAATCTCGAAAGCACTTTTGACCATTCGAACGCCCTCTAGGGCGCTAGTAGTGAAATATTTGCATAACTAAGTTTCAGTAAAACTATCGACTAGATAATACACGCAACGCCATCTGCCAGCGCATTTTCATACTAAAACGTAACCATATAAACCAAACAGCGCGCTACGCGTCTTTGTCCTCTCCGCGTCAATAATCCGTCTCCTTTCCTCTCTTGTGAATTTCATCTTCTGTTCATCATTGTAATGTAATTGTACTCTATGATGCTGATATTACTACTAACGCCATCTTGCAGAATTATTATGAACTATTTAGTATTAAGGGGCCACCAAACTCTATGCTTGCGCGTTTGGTCTTCAATCAATGTTACCGAGACTGAAAGCTTGTTCTAATTGTATAAATTGGTAATGTACGAGGGCAATAATATACAATTATCATCATCCTAGCGTTATCCCAGGACAGTTGCATTCTCAACCCAAGAATTGTCTACTAAGATATTGATGGTTCACGATATGAATAAATACTCCTACTTATTAAGCATTTCATCCCATACATAAGTATTTTCCCTGTAGTCAGTTTCGTAGGCCGTAAAATACGCTTTCCGCCTTTGCCAAGTTTCATATTTCGTCTAAAATAACCTTAAATAGTTCCAGTACTAAGCTGAAAGTTGAAAGCAATTATTGAATAAGTAATAGCGTGCGCTGTATCGAAACGGCAACAGGGAAATTTTCGTGTATATTCCTCCCTGTCACGCTTGAATTAGAGCGACAAAGAGAGAAATACATGGGCAGAAGTTCGTTTTCAGTTCCCGGTAGGGGTCCATCCGAGTTTGGGAAGCGGCCATTTGGAATTGCCAAGAAGCCATATTTACACTTGAATAGCTGCCAACATGAAGCATTTCAACACTAGCTACAGAATTACAATATAAGGTTTGCGGGCGCTAACGGCGCTGCAATTGCGCGTCCCACGTAAATTTGTATGAAGAGTATTTAGTTCTAGATTTTGCCACGTGAATAATATCTTCGTCGCAATCTCGAATGAAGTAACAAAATTTGAAGTGAACGTCTCTATCCAAGACAGCAAGCTTAAACTTATGTATCGTATCTTAATTTCAATCATCGCATCGCTCGCCGTCGGCAGGGCGTTCATCCCCACACCTTAGAACCTAAATGGTCGCGTACGGTACGGTTTCAGAGGAATTTCTGACGCTCCAATTGTTGAATGAGCCGAGGTTTTCCCGAGGCACTACAGTATGGGGTTCTTCAGGGAGTGTATACATTTTAAAAGGGTCATGTGACATCCCTGGAGTTGTAGGCGTACGCTTGTTTGTCACCGTAGCGGTAAAAAAAACGTGCAAGCGCATTCAGTTTTAGATGGGTTTTAGGTACAATCGGCCACGAAAGTGGTCTTAACTTAAGCGTTTCGACTCTATTTACATCAGCATCACATTACATCACATATCATCATACAACGTGCTCCTGAGGAACCCGCATGACTTTACCAGCGTATTCCTGATCATATTTAGAGACTAAAACGTCATGTGTTTTTTTTTACAATGTTTCAAGTATTTTCATTTTTTTTTCTCTCGATGCATATTGATTCTCATTGTTTTGTTTACTATTTATGACATTTTACGAGGCTTGCACTGAAAGTGGCGGGAATCGAATACTTATTAATTTATTTTTAACATGTATTATACCTTTTTATAATCTCTGAAGTTTCCTTATCTCAACACACTGGCCACTTAGAAAAAAAAAAGTATGGTTCGGTTTCAATTGTTTATTGAAGTCGTCGAGTCACTGCTTAAAATGGAATTGTGCCGTGAAAATTTCAGAGCTATGATTTATTATGACTTTAAAAGTGGACTAACACAAAAACAATGTGAAGAGCGGATGGTTGCTGCTTTTAATATTGAAGCTCCTTCAAAGACTACAATATACAGGTGGTATTCAGAATTTCAACGTGGCCGTGTATCCCTCACCGACGAAGTGCGTGAAGGTCGACCAAAATCGGCAGTCACGCAAGAAAACGTCGATGTTGTGCGTCGTCTGATAAATGAAGACCGACATGTGACATATCGGGAAATTCAAGAGCACCTGGGTATTGGAATGAGTCAAATACAAATTATTTTAAAAGAAGAATTAGGCGTGAAAAAGTTATTTTCCCGTTGGATACCTCACCTATTGTCTGACGAGCAGAAAATAGTCCGTGTCAATTGGTGTCGCAAAACTTTGAAAAGATTTAACAAGGGACGCTCAAATGCTGTTTTTAGCATAGTATCAGGTGACGAGTCGTGGATATACGCTTATGAGCCTGAAACTAAAAACCAATCCCGAGTATGGGTCTTCGAAGACGAGCTCAAACCCACAAAAGTTGTTCGTTCTCGCAGTACGGCTAAGAAGATGGTGGCTACGTTTATCTCTAAATCTGGTCACGTAGCTACTGTGGCTCTTGAGGATCGTAGAACAGTCAATGCTGATTGGTACACCACTATTTGTTTGCCGAACGTCTTTGCTGAACTCCGAAAAACAAACCCTAGTCGTCGCATCATCCTTCACCACGACAACGCCAGCCCACACACCGCTCGGACAACAACTGAGTACCTGGACGGTGAAAAAGTCGAAATATTGGACCACCCTCCATATAGCCCTGACTTAAGTCCCAACGACTTTTTTACATTCCCCAGAATCAAGGACAAACTGCGTGGTCAGCGGTTTCAGACGCCAGAAGAAGCAGTGGAGGCCTATAAAATAGCCATTTTGTCGACCCCTACTTCAGAGTTCAAAAAGTGCTTTATGGACTGGTTTGAATGCATGCATAAGTGCATGAAATACAAAGGAGAATATTTTGAAAAACAATAAAAATAAATAAACTCACTTATACTGCATATTTTCTTCTATTCCCGAAACTTTCAGTTTTACCCTCGTATTTCAATCTTTATTGTGGTAGACTAATGTATGTTTCTTTTTCGTAATTCGTTTTTTTTTATTGTTATTTATTGTGACATGTTAACGATTTAATTTGTTTTGTGATTATTCTTTATTTATGTATTGGATTCAAAACCTATGTTCATAAATAAACAACTATGAAACTATGAAACTATGTGAAGTTCACTGGATTCAGGCTAGTTTCAGAGATATTACCATTTTTTCAGAAAATATTTTTTATTCATAACTCAGCGCAGAATGCGTCTTTGCGCACGATGTTGCTATTATGTGGTTGAGTCTAGACATACTGATTAATAGACTTCGAAGTGACATTCTCATGTCTTCGCAAACCAAGTTCTAACAAAAAAACGTTATGGTTTCACCAAATAAAATTTACTTTAAATGTTCAAAATTCCATTCAAAAAACCTAAAAAAAAATTTTTTTTACTTTTTTGACTTGAAGTCATATTATACTTTTTGCTACTTTTAGCCTCAGTAATGCGTGGTTAAAATCTTTCGGGTTTCTCGAAAGCACCCTGTTTACATCATGAGCCCAAGTATACAGGGTGATTTTGGGGACGTGATCCGAAATAATTGTACATGGTCAAAAATTCAAAGTAGACAACATCACAGTCGGTATGAAGGTTTTTAACTCAAATTGTTTTATTTTTTTTTTACAAATTTTAATAGGAAATAATACTTTTTCATACAACTTGGTCAACCTACCGCACTGTCAACTCTCCATACCATCCGTCAATGAGAGTAGGGTAGCCATGCATTATTGTGATTTTGTATTTTTTTTCATCAAAATATATTAAAAATGAAATGCGTTTGTTTCGTGTCACTACAATTTTTTTGAAATGTCTAACAGATACCGAGTCTAAAAACTGGTTCTTGATCCACCACCCTGAAATCACCCTTTATATATGAGTACGTCCCACAGCTAGGCACAGGGTTCTCTGTTAGGTTGTGCTAAAACAACCGAATAAGTACTCATCCAAAATAAAACCGGCCGTTTTATTTAAAACTAGTTTGGTGTATTCAAAGGGTACTTAAATACAAAATACTTTACATAGTGGCCTCCTTTTTAGGGTTCCGTAGCCAAAATGGCGAAAACGGAACCTTTATAGTTTCGTCACGTCTGTCCGTCCGTCCGTATGTCACAGTCGATTTACTCAAAGACTACAAGCACTACAATTACAAACCTTCAAGAAAAGAGCGTACTCCCATCTTAAAGGCCGGCAACAACCCCTCTGGTGTTGCGAGTGTCCATGGGGGGCGCTAATCGCTTACCATCAGGCGATTCGTCTGCTCGTTTGCCACCTATGTCATAAAAAAAAAAAAAACTTGGTAGAAAGGTTCTATGAACCGTTACAAAAAAATGATATGAAATTACGAAAAATATGAAATAACACACCATACATGTAAATGGGGGATGATAAAAAAAAAACAATGCATATAGGCGCGTGGGGTATAGGGATAGGGGTTTTAAAATGATATGGAGGTTTCTAAAAAAACATTTCCAAACTATGAAGTGTGAAATTCTGAAAAAAATTGAGGTGATAATGAACATTAATAAATACTACGATTTTTGGTTTGAACACGATAGGTCTTACGGTTTTTGAGAAAACGCTGAAAAACTGTATTGCCCAAACAAAAGAACTTAAGTGCCGTGAGTTCCCTATGAAGATACGACCTTTTTTGGATTCAATGAATACATTGAACACCTTACCTATACGTATACAGTGATCCGACACGCACTTGGCCGGTTTTTCAATATCTATCGTTACAAATAATCACAATTATTTACGAGTGGCGCTAGTGGACACGTTAAAGCACCCTTAACGACCGCGAACCGGTCTGAAACATGTCGAGCGTTATTCGACCTTAAAGACGTAGGTGACCCGTTTCATTATATTTTAATAGCCCTCTTCATTGCTCACTGCTGCTAAGTAGCGGTATTCGAACCCATCACCCGAGACAGCTTGCTTGGAACGCTACCGTATTCAAACTACGTAGGAATAGCCATTAACAAATCATGCCCATCACAGTTCTCTCCTTTAAGCGAAGTTCTGAGGGGGTACTCCGAACTTCTAAAATCGAAATTCGTTTCGGGCTATCCCTTTCACTATCATGTTATACAATACATGACGGAAAGGGACGGCACGATACGTAGTTCGATTTACGAAGTTCGGAGTAGGCCCTCTGAATTGCTATTCGTGTACTCGATACCACATTCGGCGTCCATACAACTCAGTTTCCGTCGGCATTGCCTTTTTAACCAACTTAAAAAAGAGGAGCTTCCCAATTCGTCGGAAATTTTTATGGTTGTTAACCGATTACGTACTTAGTAGCGGTACTTCACCCCGGGATAGATACTTTTATTATACATATAAGTCGTAAGTTCATCCCCGCATGGAGTATTGTTGTCACCTCTGGGCGGGAGCACCTGGATACCAGCTTGGGCCTTTTGACTCGCTTCAAAGACGTACTGTGCGAATCGTGGACGATCCCAAACTCACGAGCGATATTGAACCGTTAAGTTTAAGGAGAAACTTTGGCTCCTTTGCCATTAGATAATGTAATGTTTTATACAATACTTTTACTAGGATGCCAAAATAATTTGATTGAAATTAAAAATCGATATGGAGGCAGAATACGGGAATTAGCGTGTGACTCTTTAAAAAAATTAAAAAATGAACAGTTGTATAATAGTAATATATGTGATTTGTGTGTACCCACGTTTTTACTTTGTGTTCTAATTTTTGTCATGTATGTGTGTCCTGGACCCGGGTATGTCCTTAAGCTACGACGACGACTACGACCAAGACCACCGGGGAATGGGCAGCAGCATTCCTAGAGTGCGGTGGAGATACTGCGATCGCCAACCCGCATGCCAAGCGTGGCGATTACGGCATTTACCCCCCATGAAATTGGGGGAGGCCTATGTCCAGTAGTGGACGTCCTAGGGCTGATGTGGTGGTGGTGGATGTGTGTCCGTGAATAAATGTTTCTTTCTTTCTTTGTATGGAGAACCGAGCTTCCTGCGGTCTCTTAACCTAACTCGGACAATAGCTTTGTACGGATGGCGGATTCCGTGCTCGTGAACTTTTGAGTGCAATTCAATTATTAAAAGGCTTCTTACTTGGCACCAACGCGGTTGAATCGCTCCGAAAATCTAGGGCGAGACATCTCCATCCCGATTTGCATCTGCGGACGTGCAATATTAAGTTATTCCTAAAAACTTTAGCTTAGTAAGTCACCATCAGTACATACAGGGTGTGGCCTGTAATAGGAGCAATAAATTTAAAGGACGCTTCCCTAGAGCATCTGCAGTAACCTCTTGTGTCCAAAATTTTTTTATCTTTTTTCAATTGGGAGAAATTTTGATTCAAAGTTATGGCCTCCAAGTAATGGATCTTGGCACCCAGAGATTATAGCGTGGCAGTCAATGCTGATTTTGAGGTTGCTTCAAGTTATGACTCATTATAGTTGTCGCATTTTTGGTTTAAAAGGATATTTTTGGGATTTTTTTATTAATTAGTACGAAGCACGAGCACGACGGGGCTTTTAGAGCATTCATCCTTAAGATTTGAAGGGTTTGAATTTTGAAACATATCACCGATAGCGTTAATTATTACATCTAAATCGGTTTATATTGAAAGTTTGACAAGTTCCTTTGTCATGTGAGCTGCCGGCGCCATAATTGGCGCCATTGATTGGTTGGTAACCGTAGTATAAGTAAAAGCTGCACGCTGTTAATTATTAATAAAAAAAAACTAGAGGCCAATAATGACAAAATTAAAAAAAAACTATAGATGAATCAATATGTACTTTTAGCTTAACTTCAAGGCATGATCACGCAATTTGAAATCAAAAATCGTTGAAGGTATTTATTAAGAGGTAAGAGAAGGTATTATAAAAGACCCACCTCAAAAAAATCTGAATTTTAAACTTTAAAGTTTGGAAATTAGAGGGTGGAGTGGAGGACACGGTTTTTACGACGTTGACAGCTACTAATATGTCACCAACGTTTTTCTTGAATGGAAATAGTTATTTGTTCAACAAGAGAGCAAAGTAAATTTTTGCGGAGAGTGTTGATGTTGAGTCCCGAGCAAGCGAAAGATTCTATAATTGAATCACGAGCGTAGCGAGTTATTCAAAATTAGAATCTTGAGCGTAGCGAGAGACTCAAAAGACACGAGATGCAAATATCTTTGGTCTCGTGTGATACATGCAACTTTTCACCTCAGCGGCGAGAACGTATAACGCAAAGGAATAGTGATAGAGAGAATGAAGTTACTTAAACTAACCTACGATATGAAAAATTAAAAAGTTAGTTTTTTTCACGCTCGCATCAGCAAAATTGAATTTTACTCACTGGTTTCACCCAACAAAACCGCCATTTTCGAGCCGCTGAGGTGAAAAGTTTATTAGAAACCTTTTTTTTTTATATACTACGTCGGTGGCAAACAAGCGTACGGCCCGCCTGATGGTAAGCGGTCACCGCAGCCTATGGACGCCTGCAACTCCTAGGGGTGTCACATGCGCGTTGCCGACCCTTTAAGAATTTATACACTCCTTTCTTGAAGAACCCCATACTGTAGTCCGACGGAAAAACCTCGGCAGGGAGCTCATTCCACAATCGGAGCGTCCGAGGGAGGAAATTCCTCTGAAACCGTACCGTACGCGACCATTTAGGTTCTAAGGTGTGAGGATGAATGCCCTGCCGACGGCGAGCGGGGCGATGGTAGAAAGCGGCCGTAGGCATCATGTCGAACAGTTCTTCGGAGCACAACCCATTATATAAACCTGTATTATCATTATTAAAAGCCCCATTACTACCACTATTAAAAGTAATTATTATTATTAGGTACCCGCCACGCGTATGTGCATTTTTTTTTTAATTATTTGGTTACATGTATGGACTGCCTACCTATATTTTTTTATTATACTTCACTTTGATGTATAGGTTCATAGAATACACCTTACAATCAAATTTCATAATTGTAGTGCTTATAGTCTCCGACTAAATCAACTGACATACGGACGGACTGATATGACGAAACTACAACGGTCCTGTATTCGTCAGTGGCTACGGAACCATAAAAGGGTTCTTTATGGACGAAGATAGAAAGAAAAGACAACTGGAATATATTTTTATTTATTTGATTTTAAGACCGATTTTTACATTGTAGTTCAGATGATTACAAATAAGTATTTACATAATAAAATACAATTGTCGTACCACAATTCTACTGGAAACAACAAATACAGGTTGTTAAATATAAAAATGTTAGTTAAGAGAGCGCAGCAGTACGTTCAGTTCTCCATACAAACGTATTTACGCTCTCATTTTAAAACGCCGTGCTAGAATAACGTGAAACTTTGTATACACAATGGGATTCGGCATATCTAGGTCGGAAATTAGTTTCTGTTGCTTGAAATAATAATGGAGCAAAAATACAGTGATTATTAAGGTTTTCATACAAGCAAGCAAAAAACTCAACAAAACCGCTGTATTATTTTTCTATTACAATTTCTAGCAACAGAAACTAATTTTCGACCTAGATATGCCGGATTCCATTGTGTATACAAAATTTCATGTTATTCTAGCATGGCGTTTTAAAATGAGAGCGTAAATACGTTTGTATGGAGAACCGAGCGTACTGCGCCCTCTTAACCGCTTAAGGTGCTAAAAAGCCTTACTAATTTTGAAATGTTAAGAACTAACACAAGTCGGTTTGTGAATAACACCACTGTATTATCATTGTGACAATAGTGGAGCTTCCACAAAAATAATAGGCAGTGTTATCAAATAAATTTTCTCAAAATCTAACAGAAACCACAAAATATTAGTATGTATAAAACATTGGTAATGCCACAAGACGGTTTAACGTCATATTTAAAATATCAAAACTGTGAAATAAAATGCGTTTTTTTTATAATATGGCAATTTGTGTAGATAAGGTATCATATCACACGATGTACCTATATTTTTTCCATACATACTCGTATAATCATTCGAAGTTATGCTCATCTTTGTCAACTACAAAAAGGTTAGAATAAAGTAATCGATCAATTTAATTACTAATTAACATAGTTATAATTAAAAATTACTTAGTAATTCCAACTACAGGTAATTGCAATTACATAGTAATAGTGTTTGAATCACTTTAAATTCAATTAGTTATTAAGTTACAATAGCAATTAATAATGCCCAATACGAAAGTCCAGCTACTTTTGTACACTCATAACTAGCTGGACATTTTTCACCAGTTAGACATATACTATGACAGTTTAAGCATGACGTTAAAGCGACAAGGTACAAAGCCCCTTGTGAGGCCGACCGTACCTTACCTACCCAAAAAAATTAAAAATATTATAAATTGTGACATCACCTAAAACACTTATTATTATTACTATAAATATACCTATTACGAACTAACCGTCCCCCTTTAGCACATAATTTCAGTTAAGTAATAGTACGTTACGATACAAGTGCAGAGAACAGGAAATTCGCAACGAGTGGTGATAAATTAAAACACGACCGAAGGGAGTGTTTTAAAACGACACGAGTTGCGAATTACCTGTTCATACGTGTATCGACATATGCACGTAATCTGCTGATTACCGCACTCGTGCGGTTACGCAGCACCATATGTACTGTAAAACCATTTTTTTATAGAGCGCCCCGCTACAAGTAGACTATGTTTCAATATTTATTTTTAGGAGAACCATCAGTTATAAGTAAGTATAATAGTTATGATTATGGGTAACAGAGAGCTAATTATAGGTAGGTACCCACCATTAGCAACATTCATCATGTCAGCCGAAAGACGTCCACTGGTGGACACAGGCCTCCCCCAAAGAATTCCACAATGACATATAATTGGTGGTTTGCATTAAATTTTACAGGGTGTAAGAAAACTAAATAATCTTACATTAAGCTTGGTTCTCCATACAAACGTAGTTTAGCACTCATTTTAAAACGCCATACTAGAATAACGTGAAATTTTGTATACACAATGGGATCCGGCATATCTAGGTCGGAAATTAGTTTCTGTTGCTTGAAATTATAATGTACAAAAAATACAGCGATTATTAAGGTTTTCATACAAGACGTGATAAACTCAAAAACTCGCTGTTGTTTTTTTCTATTACTATTTCTAGCAACAAAAACTAATTTCCGGCCTAGATATGGCAGCTCCCATTGTGTATACAAAGTTTCATATTATTTCAGCAAGGCATTTTAAAATGGGAAAGAAACTACCTTTGTATGGAGAATCGAGTTCAGCCGAGCGTACTGGGGACTCGATCTAAAACTAAATAAAATAAAACTTTAAAGTAAGTACAACGCTATGCTATTGGCTATGTGCACGTCAGAAACGTCAAACGTCACGGGTCCCGGGGCAATGTCAAACTCAGAGATGTCAAATAATGACACATGAATATTTAATTTATTTTAGTAAGCGAGAAAGACCCCTTACTGGAAATATGACTGAAATAAATAAGAAAATAAATAAATAAATACAAACGAAACGAATCGTAGGAAACCAATAGGAAACGTCTAAGTAAATTTGACATGCATGTCAAATCTTACATGTAAGTCCCCGGAAATTGCACATTTCTGCCTTGGTGTGCGCTGCGATCGCTTAGTTTACCCCCACCACCTACTTCGCACATAGCCAATAGCACAAGACACGCTCACTTAAAGAATTTGTCTGTCAATTTTCGTCTGACAGTTGAGATGTTGCTATTAAAAATGTGAATATGTACTTATAAGTTATTGTGTATTGCGCTTTGCGCTTATACATATGCTTACGTCGCATGCGAGCGGAAACGGTGCAGAGGCGTTCAGATTAAGATTGATTTTACTCTACAACACGCTTAACATTTTAATATATTACAAAAGACCACTAACTAGACCAATCGCTGTGAGACTAAAGCCAATCGCTGGTCAGCCTACCATAAAAAAAAAAATGTTGTACTGACGTAGTACCAACTGTACTACTCGTATAGTACGGGTCATGTACATGCGATGATGCTCTTCATTCCGAAGGATTAAAGCCTACAATGGCATGAGCATTCACATGTGCTATGGACTAAGAAGCTTACTAAATAAATTACTATTACCTTAACACATTTTTATCTTATAATGATACCAGTCACCTATTAAGACGGCGCAGTACAGTACGATCGGTGTGGATCGGTTCTCCATACAAACGTATTTAGGCTCTCATTTTAAAACGCCATGCTAGAATAACATGAAACTTTGTATACACATTGGGATCCGGCATACCTAGGTCGGAAATTAGTTTCTGTAGCTAGAAATTGAAAAAGAAAAAAAATACAGCGGTTTTTTGAGTTATTTACGGCTTGTATGAAAACCTTAATAATCGCTGTATTTTTTCGCCATTATAATTTCAAGCAACAGTAACTTTGTTCCGACCTAGATATGCCGGATCCCATTGTGTATACAAAGTTTCATGTTATTCTAGCATGGCGTTTTAAAATGAGAGCATAAATACGTCTGTATGGAGAACCAAATGTACTGCGCCCTCTTAAGCTATGGGTCATAATAATAAACAGATTTATCATATACCATGGCCCCGAATATCCAGACAGACATTAGCCATGCTGAAGTTATATTATAAGAAGTAAAACATTTCATATAAACCTAGTTTAAAGAACAATATTTATTTGCTATTCCGTTAAAGATCGTGCATTTCTATTGGTGATAATGCCATGTATACACTTGCGTATTTTTCCCACCCTCCCTCCGCACGCAGAAACATGCAAATAAATACAAAAAAACCACCACCACTAATTTACATTTAAAAAAAAACATGCAGACGAACTGAGAACCTCCTTCCTTCTATTGCAGTTAAAAAACAGCCACTCGAGCGCGTCGAATATTGATAGTGTATACGCCCATATGTCTCTGATAATAGACGTATGTAAATCTGCCGTTTTGGATGGTGGGATGGCCGTGGAAGGGCACAAACAAAAGGAGGAAAATAAAAATCGAACGCGCCAGACAGGGGAATTTAAGACCCGAAAGAAGCTCCCGTTCAATAATCTGACGATTTGGGTGTGACGCAAGCTCGTGGCTCACAATTGGTGGAGGTACTCAACAGAGTGCAAGGTATCCCCATATTTTAAATTAAGAGTCCGCAGTTAGCTCAGTTCTCCATACAAACGTAGTTTCGCTCTCATTTTAAAACGCCATGCTAGAATAAAATGAAATTTTGTATACACAATGGGATCCGGCATATCTAGGTCGGAAATTAGTTTCTGTTGCTTGAAATTATAATGGAGAAAATATACAGAGATAATTAAGATTTCATACAAGACGTGATAAACTCAAAAACTTGCTGTTGTTTTTTTCTATTACTATTTCTAGCAACAAAAACTAATTTCCGACCTAGATATGGCAGTTTCCATTGTGTATACGAAGTTTCATGTTATTTCAGCGAGGCGTTTTAAAATGAGAACGAAACTGCGTTTGTATGGAGAATCGAGTTCAGCCGAGCGTACTGGGGACTCTTAAAGGGAAAAGTTGTAAAATTTAGTGCTCCGGGCAGGATTATGGAAATTTGGAATTTTCGTTAAAAGCGATACTGCTTAGTACAAAATTAATTTAACCCCCATACGTTAATCCGCCGCGCCCGTTTAAATCGTAAAAACGTCTCTTCGTCTCCCCGATTATAATTAGTACTGGGATAATGGATGTCACCGACCGCCGTACCAAGCTATATATTGAAATCATAATAACAAGATCAGATCCTTCATAGTTACGTTAAAAGGCTTGAGTGATTATCACAATATCGGTATGTCAATATTATCGCGGATTCAAAATTGTCATTTTTTGCGTCAATATGCATCAATGCGTTTCTACATCTACCCAGCACTAATTTTAAGTGTCTCTGTTTGGCCCAATGATTGACTGGTAGAGAATGCCATTTATTTTTTTGTGCAATAAGCTTAAATAAATATTGATGTGATACTGCGTAAAAAGCCCGAATGACTATGAAACATAACATTACCTATTAAATAATTGTGTAATAATGTTTATCTAATATTAGCTCTCAATTAATAGATATGAAAAGACAATAATTTTACAGAACTTCACATTCTTTTCTCTTCAGAAAATTAATAGCATTTTCAAAACAAAATCAATTTACTAAATGACTAATTTGTAAACGGCAAAGTAAGGTTTCATAAGTTATGGCACGACATATTACGGTAGTCTTGAATTAAAGATACAATAGTCAGTTTTGGAACATTTAATCTTAGTATATCACCCAAATAACTATTTCAAATGCAAAAGCATATAATCTTCTTAATAATGACAATATCTGTATCACATAACATACATATATTATGGTCTACCCATTTATTGATTTTAATTTATCAGTTAAAATATCTACCGTACAAGTATTCATGAACTCTCTGTGTCATAATGAGTTCATATGCAATCAAGAGTTTCCTACTGATGCAATTAAAAAAATAGTGTTAATATGAAAAGGGCTCTTATAAATTGCATAGGACAACAATAGGGCATCAATATTTAAATTATGTATTGTTATAGGAAGTGCTCTAGAAAGATGAAATAACTTATTCACATCTGCTTTCTGACTGTTGCCCTCAAATGAGGGTTCTAAGTCGTTGTCATTCGAGGGCAACATTGACTCTTTTCCTCATAGAAGGTGTGAAAAGCAGTACATGTCACAGGGTAGCAAAATTATTTCCGCTTTGGGCCTAAACACTGGAATCCCTCACTATGCTGAAGATTCTTCAGGTTTGATAATTATATAGCATTTTTTGGTGTACCAGTTTTTGGTAATTTTGGAAAAAAAATGCAAGGTTCACAGAGCGCAGAGTTTTAGTTTAGTAAAAGTTTAATTCTCTACATTCACGGTCCCCATGGAACTATTAGAAAAATAAATGTTAACCTCACATTATATAATCTGTGACCTTACTAATAGTGGTACATAGCAGTAGCTTATGATCTATTGCATCCATAGAGTCCTGCTCATATATCCCAAATCATCCGGTATACACTTCAGGCTGCTAATAAATATCTATACATACACTAACCCCCTTAACCATAAAACTTAACAGACCTCTGTCCCTTCTTCACAAACATAAATATCAAAGTGACTGATAAGGAGAAACAAATTTTAGCGCATTTCAACTAAAACAGTTATAATGGACATTTATATAAAATGGTGTAAGCCTTCTTTCTCTATGCCTTGACTATAATCGCGTTCAGATGTTTGTATGTACCATAGACAGCATTTAACAATACAATAAATTGGAAGACTACGACGCCCACATGTAAAAGTATATATCTTGCCAGTGGCTTAAATACTGTATCACTGGACCGCAGATGAAAGCCATCAGAGGGACCTTGTTCGATGCAGACGTCAGAACACTCTCAATGACATTCTTCGAATATCCATTGTACATTGGGCTTCGTAACAAGTACAGGACAAGCCCAAGTTTTCTTCGACTTATCTCCAACCGTTGATCAGCAGTCAAGTCCTTCATGTGACGGTTGTACAGCTTCAAGCTAGCTAAGTCGATGCTTAGCGATACAAGCCATTGCCGCCATGCCTTCGTACCGAACACCCTCATGGCTGCTAAGTGAATAAGCGGCTTCAAGATGTGCAGTGATTCAGCATACATCAAATCCTTTACGTTAACAGGTAGGCTGTTGTCATCTTTAAGCTTCACTGGCTGCCAATCTCTAAAGGCGACTGGCGGAGCGCCGTCGACGCGTCGGATGACTCTTCCGGAACGTTTTAAAGTGAAAAAGGAGCTCTCACCATCTTCACTTGTTTTATCCTCCGTGAACTTTTTCCTTGGAAGCGCAGCAATCGGCGGGTGTTGTATTGGTAGCTCTTTAAACCTCAGAAGCAGTATCAGTGCGGATGAGCACTTGAAAAGTTGCAGTAGTGTGGCGATCGTCCATTTTCCTTTACTGCCCCATCTGTGCTTCACGACGAGTTCCACAAACACTTCAGAATAGTGGATGACTGTCAGCCACAGCTTGATTTGTTCCCTAAGGCTATAGAATTGCACTTCGGAGGTGTAAGCCTCGCGTATTAGTTTGTCGTTAAACAAGGAAAGCAGTTTCGATAGAGAATATACGAGTTCGGAGACTATAGGTGACTTGTTTATCTTGCCGGCGACGAAGTATGAGGACCATGTAGCCACCGTCTCGACGTCGGTAACCAAATTAGGATTGCTAATCACCCACCTTTTATATGCCGCGAAAAATTCCTTCAGCGAGAGCTTATCCATCGTTTATCCAGTACAGTTATAACCTTTTTGAAATCTGCTAGGTTTCTCACATTTGTCTAATGCAATGTTGAGTGATTTATTAATTTAAATTACTGTGTAAATGCAAGTCGGCAGTACGAACTAAGTGAAGTCATTTCACTTGCCCCTTGCCCCGTTGACGTCGCTTGTCAAATCAAATAAACTTTCGTCTATGGTACATAAAGATTGGCATTCATGATTCGATTTTCACAACAAACTCGTTTATTGTAATGTAAAAATTGAAGAGATACTACTTTGAAAATAATTTATTTTGATTGATTGGAAAAAAAAGCACATAAAGATGTCACTATATGACACTAGGCAGTATTTCGTGAAACATATTTTCCAGCAATATCAACGTATTATAAAGATAAATTCATGGTTCATAATTCCGTTAAATACCACTTATAGTAATGACATTACACTTAATTGTATAATATATTAACCAGTCTTACAGTAAAGCATTGCTCTTAATTGCGGATAATAATATAATAACCAGTTTGGTTTACAGTAAAACGTCAAAATAAAATAAAAACCGTTAATATTACATTTATTGACAGAAAATTAAACCAATAAATATTCAAGACATCTGACCGAAAAGAAATATAACACAAATATAATTTAAATCATTTACTTGACACTGTAAAAATCTTAAAACTTCGTTGGTATTGTCTTTGGGCATATAGCAGTCAGGCGGAGAGGTCCTCCAGTTCCCTTAGCTATCTTCATCGGCATAGCGACACCAGTACATCCATACTCTAAAACAAACCGTAAAAATCCCAATTATCATGGCCTTGGTGGACAATAGCACAGATGACGTAAAAGATACAAGTATACGTTATCGTTACATCTTATTACAAATCATTTCTACATAAAGTTTAAAAAACTTATCTGATGTTCATCATCCATCATACTTAAGAAACAGATAAAAATATTATATAATATTTTTATACCTTACACAATCCTTACAATTTCATGCAAATCAATCAACCTTTTACGTTACACAATAGACTTGGACCATGTGATAGGCTTCATTGACCTTTCTAACTTCAAGGGTAGTATTATTTACAACGTACCTGGGATTGATTCATCAAGCTTAACGTTTTCCATGGCGTATAATCCAGCAGTCATCAAGATTTTGTGGACAGGAAAGTTGGTGCTACTTCCAGGGTCTATGGAGGCCGTATCAATGCCTACACCGACCACGTTTTTGAACGAAGTCGTTATCCACTCCGCAATCTCTTGACTGAGACCTAAAATAGAACTGATTGTTACTCTAAACTACCCATTTCCGACGTTTTATTATAATAGAATCCTGAGCTGTGGGTGTTGATATTGTGTGAGAGTCATTGTCCACCAGCGTTCGTGGCCCAGCGGCGCCCGCGTACCGCGTGCGTTATGCGAGATTAACCGACGTGGGCGTATAGTAAGCAATAGTTGAAAACGAAAAAAAAAGTAAACAAACAATATATTGAATTTGACATATAATATGTTTTCAACTGGTGCTTACTTTAGGTCGGTTCTCGGATGGTTGACCGCTTTGAGTGGTTACTAACTGGGTGCTGTCAACGACAGCAGTCGTTAAGCCTGGTTAGAGGCCTTCGGGCGGCTTGAGAAGTTTTAACAGTCAAGTTGCCCACTCAATTGACAATGGGGGTCGAAGTTGCACCACGTCCATAGGGAGTACCCACCGTTACCCTACACGTGACCCCTGGGTGGTACTAAAAGTGCAACAAAACTGGCAACCGTACTTGTCTTCTCGAAGATCTCACGATTCACGGTTCGCAAAATAAATGCCATACGATTATGATTATTATTACGGATTTAAATCCTTATTTGTAAAGTATGTCATGGTTAAATGTTTGAAATGAGTTATTAGCTGACTGAACATCAGCCGATTCCCGGGTTGCGCTCGGGGCGATGTGTGAGAAAAAATTTCAAGCCCGTAATGTAGCCCGTACCAGATGACAATTTATGGTAACTATACCACTGCTGCAAATTTTTAACTTACCAGGAAAATTGAGTGGACCACTATTATCAGTGAGATTAGACCCCATGTATTTCTCGCGATCGTTGTAGAATTTGCTCCATCCAAATTTGAATATAATCATACAAGGTTTCCCATTGTTGTCGTTCAATAGATAGTCCAAATGGTGTTTTTGAAGAACAAAGTTCGGATCGCCGTTGACTCGGGAGTGAATGTCTACTATTATTACTGCGATAAGAAAATAAAAGTATTATTATCAGGCCTACCGTCTGTAATACTAGAAAATAGCTCGGATTTTTTTGCCAGCACAGCTTTTGTAAGTTGAAACGATGAAAACCATAGAAATATTAAATATAAAAAAAAATTTTAGCTCCTAATTTTCAGTAAGCTCCGACACAATATGTATGATATTCTGTCTACACCATCTTTCTAAAGCCATATTCACATTTACGCCTATCAGCACAGGACTGGATTTCACAGCGTTTTTCAATTCATACTTAACTCTATAAATAACGTTGTTTCATATACGTAAAACTGGTAAAACCGGTATACATATAACATAAGTATGTAGCAAGCCTGTTTAGCTTTGGAAATGCAGCACTGAACTAAAAATACAAATATAATCATACGAACAAGGTACGATGAGTTTCTCTACAGGTATTTCGTCGACAAACTTCCCCTCTTTGTAGAAATGATAGGGTGCGTCCATGTGGGTCCCGCCATGTTCACCGGCCTCGAATTCATTCATAGCATACCTAATACAAAAAACAGCACTTACTACGTTAGTCACTCAAGTGAAGAAAGAAAAATGATATTGGAATGATTGCCGATAAGATAACCCATCAAACTTAAAAAAAATTAAGGAGTGGTCAGGATAAACAATCAGATTTTGAATGCCGTCTAAACTGACCATTTATAATTATTATTATCTTGTCAAGACCGCTACCGTAAAGACCTCAGAGCATAGAATACTATATTTATACATCTGTCGAAAGGTCAACAGATAGGGAGTCATTTAGCGGATAAGGAAACAAGTACTATATTACCTGACATAATACCACTCAGTTGTTAAACGTAGCATATCGTGAAGCTCAGAGAGTAATTTATCTGCTCTTTACTATATTTACTGTCTGTTAACCCTTCAGGTAATAATAAACCCAAAAAAACAGCCAAGTGCGAATCGGACTCGCGTACGAAGGGTTCCGTACCATTATCTATAAAAACGGCAAAAAAATGACGTTTGTTGTATGGGAGCCCCCTTAAATAATTAATTTTATTCTGTTTTTTAGTATTTTTAGTTATAGTGGCACCAGAAATACATCTGTGAAAATGCCAACAGTCTAACTATCACGGTTTATGGTAATAGGGTCCCGTTTTACCCTTTAGGTACGGAACCCTTAAAACTAATTGCGTTATTTATTGCCGTTTTTGAGTGGTGAATGTATATACCTATATTGTTTTCAACTGCTACAAAGCTGCCTATATAGCAGTTAAAGAGTATTTGTTTAACTATTCTAGGCACTATGATTACCATTTATGAGACCATTTCCGTACCAATACTCGTATATTCATACAATTAGTTGTTTGTCTTGACCGACTTGTATACATATATACTTTAGAAACGCAATGTACTAACAATACATAGATATTACGTCAGTGATATAATATTCAATATATCAATATTGCTAAAATAATATTGGTGGTGCTTGGAATAAAGTATTAACCACTAAAAGGCCGCATTTTTTTTTAAAATGGCGAAATAAGTATTTTTTAACATTTGGCCTTGAGACCACTTCAACAATAATATGTGGCGTTGACATAGTCGTTCACAAACCCGTCTTATGATTAGTTATTTACCTATAAAGATAATACACGTTTGGGATTTTATGATAGCAGTTTACCAAGAAAAACTTAGCAACACGAGAGTTAGTTATAAGATTTATAATATCTGTCTTGCATTCGTTGTCAGCAACTTTCCTGATTAGTAAAAGGAGCCAAATAACATTCAGAGATGTTTGTTGATCATGTTTGTTATTGTTTTTGTATATGTACTGATCCCGTAATTGTCAAAATTATAAATAAAAATAGATTTATAAGTTTCATGATAGTCTTTTCGTTTATACTTAAAGTGTACACTATAAAAAATATCTCTATTATCTTGGAAATAAATAAATGAAATAAAAATCTGAGTTCTTACCATCCAAAATCTAAATTTTCGGCTATTTTTTTGGTAAAATCAAATGGTTTCACTGTTGGCCAGTAAATAGTTTTTCCGTCAAACTGGTGCGATAAATCATAGTAAACTAGATCACCATTTGAAATGACATCATTTAACTTGCAAGATTCTGCGCCAACATTGGCGAAATATATGAACACGATCGTCTTTAACCACATCGCTGCAGTGACTGGTATAGTCAAACGGGGATATTGATATTATCTTGCGAACAAAGTCACAATATAAATAGCATCAATAGTATTTATATTTACGTAATTGTCGTCACATTACTAAGAGTAAGAGAACTCTATTATTTGTCATGATTTGGCACCTATTTGACATTTTGTTGATTGTCGAGCATGGGGTCATGTACCCTACTAATTTTATGTTTCAACCAATCAATTTGCGTCATTATATTATATATTTCATTATAGGATAGAGAAGTACAAAGTTTAAGCAGACATTTAATTGCTATGCGAGAATTGTATATTAGGCGTAAAATAACACTAATCTTTATTATACAAATCAAAATACGTACTTTTAATATATAAGTATATGGTAAGAGAGACAGGAAGCAATAAGTAAAATATATCTTGCCAATAAATTAACATTATTATTATTATTAATTATTATGTAATTTATATATTTTTCCCGGTGACAAAAGTTTGACCTCTTGTTTACTTTTGATTTTATTCCTTAACTCTTCAATGGAGTTGCAGGCGTCCATAGACTGCAGTGACCGCTTACTATCAGGCGAGCCGTACGCTTGTTTGACACTGACGTGGTATTAAAAAAAAATCTACAAAGCCACCTGACTTGTTGCTATAAAGCGGGAAATATTACTTTTAGGCTTCTATTTTGCTAAGAATTGAAAGAGATACATCATATTTTAAAGTCATTATACTGTTGAATTATTACATTATTGTGTGACAACAATATCTTTAGGTATAGACCACGACAATTACTTTCATAGTGTAAGGACATGTTCCTCAACTCGTGCTCTTGAGACATTTGTACAAGAATTATGTAATGGCAATGCATTAAAATGTAACGTCTATAAAACGGACTGAATATTCTAATCACTCCATTCCGTACTATGAGACAATAAAATAAGTAAAAGAACTTTAGCCAAGTATGCGGTTCTTGCGGTTGCCCTTAAATTACAGAAAATATTATTTTCATAGCGTTTGCCCGCGGCTTCGTGTGATTCATTAACAGATGAACAGATGAAAAGTCAGTATACATTCTGAGAACCTGAAAACTATTATCATACATTTCCGAAAGGCCGGAGGGGAAAGGGTCGATGAAATAAAAGCATGTCTTAAATGGCTCTTAGTAAAAGTATCTGTGTACTACAGTAACACCAATAGGTCTGATAACGACCAAGCACCGGTCATAAATTCTGGTCCTTTGAAGTACAGAAATACGGGTAATTCTATATCAGGTGTAACCCTTATTTTACCTATAAATTAAATTTAATAGGCAGGTTTTGCCAGTTGCTATTGGAGCATCCAAAAAGAAAATTTGGCCTCACTTCCATTCGCACTCCTTACTATTTGCTCGTATACTGACTTTTGTTCATATGTTAATGAATCAAAGTTACGCCCAACTAACCCCTCTAAAGCTATCACATCATACCCAAAAATCTGTTCTCGTTCCGTACCTCAAAAGTAAAAAGAGACCCTTATTCCCAATTCACGTGTGGCTGTCTGTCAGTCCGTCTGTTACAACTGATTTGCTTTAAAACTACTGGACCGTTTGCCATATCCATAATATTAAATTAAAACCGGCCAAGTGCGTGTTAGGTTACGCACAAAGAACCTACTAGTCCACATTTAAACCACTATTGGAAACTCACGGCACTTAAGTCCTTTTGTGTGGGCAAGACTGTTTTTCAACGATATCTCTTACTTGATGTTTACTTGAATAATAACAACCCATAAGTAGTAAGTAACAGGTAGTTTAAAAGTTCCCAATTTTTTAAATGCACGCGATGTTTTCCCTAAATTGATTGTTACACTTAGCATGTACCTACTAAATGTAATTGTATCATTATTAAATGTATTAGTGTAAACAATTGTTGCTGAGCCAAATAAAATAAATAAATAAATATCTCAAAAAATGGTAAATCTATCTTGTTTAAACCAAATGTCGCTGAAATTATTTACTAATATGCACCATCTAATTTTTTTTCAGAATCTTAAACTTCCACCACCACCACCATATCAGCCCTAGGACGTCCACTGCTGGACATAGGCCTCCCCCAATTTCATGGGGGGTAAATGCCATAATCGCCACGCTTGGCATGCGGGTTGGCGATCGCAGTATCTCCACCGCACTCTAGGAATGCTGCTGCCCATTCCCCGGTGGTCTTGGTCGTAGTTTAAGGACATACCCGGGTCCCGGGTCTTAAACTTCATAGTTTGGAAATTACAGTGAGCGGACACAATTTTTACGACTTAGACAGCTTATCTATACTAATAATATAAAAAGGAAAGGTTTGATTGTTTGTTTGCATTGAATAGGCTCCGAAACTACTATTTGAAAAATTCTTTCACTGTTGGGAAGCTACACTATTCTTGGGTGACATTGACATGGGCTAGATTATATTTTCAAAAAATTAATGATTCTTACTAAAACTTCAATAATGTAACCCAAAGTGTAAAAAAAATACCTAAAATATTCTTTACATCGCGTGCGCTGGGAAAACTATTGATGATAGAACAACTATTTGTTAATTATTTGTATGGGCCGGGCTCCTAGTATGTAATACTAATCTAAAGGTGGATTTAAATAGAAAAAAAATATAGAAACCTCTATGACGTTTTTAAAAGCCAATCCATAGATACCCCGCCACACTCCTAATCTAATACGCCTATATAGTAACATTAAACTTATTTTTTGCAATCCCTTGCATGTATGGAGTGCCAAATTTTACCTTGGATTCGTATTAAGGGACCTCTCGGACGCTCAGATATCGATTTTGAACGAAATCGTTGGAAATGAAGATAGTCAATATGGCTGCCGCTTTTTCCAAATTTTATCTCGTATTCGTATTAAGAGTGCGCAGTACGCTAAGTTCTCCATAATAACTTATTTACGCTCTCATTGTAAAACGCCATGCTAGAATAACATGAAACTTTGTATACACAATGGGATACGGTCGGAAATTAGTTTCTGTTACTTGAAATTTTAATAGAGAAAAAATACAGCGATTATTAAGGTTTACATAGAAGCCATAAAAAACTCAAAAAACCGCTGTTACTTTTTTCTTTTACAATTTCTAGCAACAAAAACTAATTTCCGACTTAGATATGCCGGCCGTACTGCGCTTTCTTAAGAATTTTTTCGGACGCTCAGATATCGATTTTGAACGAAATCGGGACGGAAATGATAAAAATCAATATGGCCGCCACTTTTTCCAAATTTTTACTCGGATTCGTAATACGAGGCCTCTCGGACGTTCAGATATCGATTTTGAACGAAATTGGGAAGGAAATGAAGAAAATCAATATGGCTGCGACTTTTTCCAAATTTTATCTCGGATTCGTATTAAGAGACCTCTCAGACGCTCAGATATCGATTTTTAACGAAATCGGGACGGAATTGAAGAAAATCAATATGGCCGCCACTTTTGCCAAATTTTACCTCGCATTCGTATAACGAGACCTGTCGGACGCTCAGATATCGATTTTGAACGAAATCGGGATGGAAATTAAGAAAATCAATATGGCTCCGATTTTTTCCAAATTTTACCTCGGATTCGTTTTAAGAGACCTCTCGGACGCTCAGATATCTATTTTGAACGAAATCGGGACGGAAATGAAGAAAATCAATATGGTCGCCACTTTTTCCAAATTTAACCTCGGAGTCGTATTAGGGGACCTGTCGGACGCTCAGATATCGATTTTGAACGAAATCGGAACGGAAATGAAGAAAATCAATATCGCCGTTACTTTATTCAAAGTTTACCTCAGATAACTCAGATTCCTATTAAGAGTCCTCTCGGACGCTCAAATATCGAATTTTGTCGAAATCGTATCGGACGGCACTGATTAATAAAACCACTTACAATACACCGAATCAAAAAAGGTCATGCACCTTTAGACCTTGTAAGAAACCTACATGCCAAATTTGATATCTCTCGAACCAGCAGTTTGGCCTGTGCGCTGATAATATTTCACTCACTCAGTCAGTCAGTTTCTTCTTGCAATTTGGCTCAAACTTTTAAAAGTTTTCATGTCCGCAATATTAAATTTCAAAATCAATGCCATTTTCGAAATTAACGACCCAAAAAACCATAAAAACGACACCCATATTAATATTTAGACATTCCAACCCACACGCACCCCAACAGAGGGGATGGTATTTCACGTCCTCCACGTGGGATTTTAAAATCATTGTTGTTTTCGTAATCAGCGACCCGATAAACCATAGAAACAATATCTATATCGATTTTCAGAATTTATCACCACTTTTAGGGGTTGATTTCTCCAAAAACCTGAAACACATGTTTACTCATTTATCGTTAGAAATACTCCTGTGAAGTTTCGAATAACATAGTCCAACTAATCTTGATTCCCCATAAAAACTTCAAACCCCCATTTCACCCTCTCAGGGGTTGAATTTTGAAAAATCCTTTCTCAATGTACCTCTAGACCTTATATGGAACCAACATACTAAATTTGGAATCACTAGAACCAGCAGTTTGGGCTGTGCGTTGATATGTCACTCACTGAGCCAGTCAGTTATTTCTTGCAATGTAGCACAAACTTTCCCCTTTACTTTCCCCTTTTTTTTCCTTTTCTTTCTTTGTCCTGTGGGTCGCCCCAAGTATCGCTGGAAGGATATGGTGGACGCGGACCTGCGTGAGCTCGGAGCCGTTGAAAGCTGGCGAGAAATAGCGCAGGACCGAGAAAAGTGGCGTGCTCTTGTCTCGGAGGCCAGGACTCATTTTGGGTCGTCGTGCCAGCCTAGTTAGTTAGTTAGCACAAACTTTCAAAAGTTTTCATGTTTACAATATTTAATTTCAAAATCGTAATTAACGTTCCAAAAAACCATAAAAACGACACCCATATTAATATTTAGACATTTCATCCCCCTTGCACCCCAACGGGGGGGATGGTATTTCACGTCCCCCACGTTGGATTGTATAATCATTGTTGTTTTCGTTATCAGCGACCCGATTAACCATAAAAACAATAGCCATGTAGATTTTCAGAATTTATCACCACATTTCCCGCTTTTAGGGGTTGATTTCTCAAAAAACCTGAAACACGTGAAACTCCTGTGAAGTTTCGAATAAAATAGTCCAACTAATCTTGTTTCCCCATACAAAGTTCGGACCCCTATTTCACCCCCTTAGGGGATGAATTTTGAAAAATCCTTTCTTAGTGTACCCCGAGACCTTATAAGGAACCTACGTGCCAAATTTGAAATCTCTAGGACCAGCGGTTTGGGCTGTGCGTTGATATGTCAGTCAGTCTGTCAGTTTCTTCTTTAATATATTTGAGATTTATTTTATGCTTTATTGCAAAAAAAGCAAGTGTATAAACGGCGGACTTAATGCCGAAGGGCATTCTCTACCAGTCAACCACTGGTAGACTGTTGGTGGTGGGTTGTTGTTCACTATCCCCCTAATACCTTGCAATATTTTACAAAGTTATGAAAACACATCTTATTTCTTATTACTTACATAATGCGCACTTCTAAGGTTTGGAATTCTCTGCCGGCGTCTGTATTTCCAAGTTCATATAACCTGGCACGAGTGAATAGGCATCTTCTGGTTGAGCTCGCTTCATCGTCGGTCTCATCTTTGCCCCCTGGCTAGGTGTAGGCCAAGAGCACTACCATATCAATTAAAAAAAAAAAATATTAAATCATTACTTAAAAAATTGCTGAAACGGTATTCGGTTTTTAGTCAAAGAACTTTCCCCTACAAGGCGATGCGGTGATTGAAAATAAGTTTCAGGCAATTTGTGATCAAATAAATTGTCGCTACACATTGCCGAAAAAAAACTATGTTACTCGTACACTTAGGTGCTTACGAACGAACAACATTTTGTGCTTATTCTTTAGTTGAGATGATTTCGTAGCAAATAATATGAATAAAATAATCATTAAGTGCGTTAGTATCTAGCGCACGTTAAGATTGCCCAAATCCATGTCAGACTTACAAATAAACGGTACGTGTATGTGATTTTGGGGTCGTGACGCGAAATAATTGTACATGGTCATAAATTAAAAGTAGACAACATCACAGTCGGTATGAAGGTTTATAACTCAAATAATTTTCTTGTGTTTACAAATTTCAATAAGCAATAATACTTTTTCATACAACCTGGTCACCCTACCCCACTGTCAACTCTCCATACCATCCGTCAAAAAGAGTAGGGTAACCATGTCTTTTTGTGATTTTGTATTTTTTTCATCAAAATAATTTAAAAATGAAATGCGTTTGTTTCGTGAGTTGACACTACAATTTTTTTTAAATGGCTATCAGATACCAAGTCTAAAAACTGGTTCTTGATCCACGACCCCGAAATCACCCTGTATTGTGAAATGAATTGGTTTAATTCACAAACATTTTAAAGCGGGCAGACGTGTCCTTGTTGTAGAAGATCAGCTTAGTTTTGTCTTATATATTAACCTTTTACGTCCATTTTTCTACTTACTCGCTTATAAAATATGAATTAAACATAAGAACGTTTTGTCTATCCATGTTCGGGCATATTTCACACACTAGCTCTGAATCAACATTTTCATCGGTTAGTTGTTAAACTGAAAATAATTATGTAAGTATGTAATATTGTAAGCACTTTATTACCCACAATAACAGGCTAAAATATTCTACATGGTACATGACACAAAATATACATACAAAGGCGGACTTACCCCTATAAGTAATCTCTTCTAGCTAGCCTCCAATAAAGAATTTGGTTTTCCTTACAAGAATTTTCCAAGTTATATTTGACAACAACATATAAATCACATTTTTATATTTATATCTCTCTCTGATTAAGTAATTAAATAAAATTAAAAAGGAAATAATTTTAAGTTATGCCCAATAAATGGAATAATAGACCTAAAAACTAAAATAAACGTTCGTCTTTGTTTTAACCGACTTCTCAATTCGATTGTTTTTTTTTTATGTTTATTACCTCAGAACTTTCGATTGGGTAAACCGATTTTGATGATTCTTTTTTTTTGATGCTGATGCTTTTCGTGTTGTGCCATTTTAATTTGGTCCATTTCTGACAACGGCATCCATGAGAAAACCATATAAGTCTTATGTGGACAAATGGACGAATAATTTGGTTGAAGTCGTTTTTTTTTGGTTAAATTATTATCTTTTTTTTATGATATCAAATTAGGTTATGATACGTTTTACGAGTATAGGACGTTTTAGTACATTTCGGCTATATAACGTGATGGTATAAATAAGTTGTCGTACTCGCTAGGTACTTATGCGCGGCTCACTCCGTGTTTCGTCACACCACACCAGCCTGGCTAGTATGATAGCTTATACCGTTACGTTATATGGCCAAAATGTACTGAAACGTCACATAAAACGTGACGGTATAAGCTATCATACTAGCCGGGCATTACAAGTACATGTCGGCCGCTAACTTAGTTGGCTGTAATACATATTTGATATTTAGTGGTTTATAGTTTAGTGGTTGGCGCAGGAGCGCACTGCTATGGAAAGCACGCGTTCGCGTTTAAGCGTAATTTGCTTGTAAATTCGCTTAGTTAATAAATGACAAAAAATAAATACATGTTATTGTTTTATTTACTGAACTTTAACGAAACATGGGATTTGTATTAACAGGGAACATTCTTTACATTACATTATAACTTATTCTGTGACCATACCTAATTAATTATTCTAATCGCAGATTCTAATAATTAATTATTCATGTGAGACGACACAGAGCAGACTTTCTTTGTAGCAGATAATCAACGTAAGAATGCAAGTCTATGGCACGACCTAAAACTATATTGTGTCGCCCATGAACAAAATACCTTATGTCTACTTTGTCTATTGACTACCATTGTCTACCCCCACACCATAGACAAGGTAAACTTTCAGGCATCGCGGTGTTGTGCGTGTATATTTGTAGGCGAACGCAAAATTTGTTTTGATATACATGAACCCAAAAAAATAAATCAAAATGCGTTGATATTTAAAGTGATTGTGTTGTGTCACGATGGACGGTAACGGGTGCCGGGATGGGCAGGACGATATAGACGGTGGGATATTCAATGATAAATTTCAACTCCGACCCAGTGCTGATGAAGAAAAGAAGATATTTTGGCTGGAAGGGGTGATGGGATGTTTCTCATCGGTGATATCAGTGTTCCGGACGCCTGTGGAGAAGCCCGCCCCAGGTAGGTGCTATTTTTATATCCCCGGGATGCATCCAAGGCCTATGCGCGAGTTTCCAGGGTTGCATCGAAATTGATTTTACGTCAGCGCTCTCCTGCCGCAGCATAGTCGTCCTTATGTGCTTGTTATAGGTATTGTTTTCGCGAGTACTGCTACCCTTGACATTAGCCCTTGACCTGCTACCTTGGACGCCTGGGGGACCTGCAATTATTGGCATTCCATCTCGATACGCCGCGATAACAACTTGTTGTATCACCTTCCAAATTTGAATTTTCTAATATGTTCGAAGTGTTAGGTAAAGTGTACTGTTGGAGGGAAAAGCCTCCAGACGAAGGTATGTGATTAAAATAGAACTGATTTCTCTATTATTTTAGGACTTTCCTTTAGGCGCGTGGGAGTTATGACGCACTACACAGTGACCTATTATGTTTATTTATTTTTTCTTAAAGTGGACACCTATTGGTCTAATTGTTTTTATCTACTATTAAATTTCTGGTTACATTTTGGCAAATATCTAGTCAATAGTCAATAGTCAATCGTGTTTATTTCGTAAACATAGGTACATCAAATAGAGGTGTAGTAAGCAAAAATCGTTCCACTATGTTTTGCCTTTCGGCGTACAAAAACAAGCTACATGCTAACATAATATTAATGTACAATTAAAAAATATATATATTTAAAAGTACATTCTACAATTATTTAAATTAATTTATTATATTCAATATGTCAACTCAAGTTATTATAAAAATATCAATTAACATGTCTATCCCAATTTAATTAAATATGATATTATCTTATTATATTTTCTAACTATAGAGTGTAACTAGGATTTGGATTCACTAGGTTGTCCAATGACCATGGGATTGAAATCCAGAATTGGCTGAATCTTAATTGCCTATAAACAAATTTACTAAATTAATCCTTTGCTTTTAGCGTCCTTGAAGTACTTTGTCCTCCTGGATAACATATGGCCTTGACCTTTTGGTTATATAGCTGAGGCTGCTATTAGAGATACCTAAAGTTGTGGCCCCACTTTTACTGTGCTATCTTGCCATCTTTTTGAACAATCTCTGTCCAAAATTTGGCTTGCCTATTGGGTCTATTTTATTTTGTATGGGTATTGAAACAGCAAACTTACCGCGAACTTCGAAAATCGAACTTCGTATCGTACCGTCCCTTTCCGTCATATAGAGTATAACACGAGAGTGAAAGGGACGGCACGACACGAAGTTTGCGGTAGCACAGCAGTTCTTTTTCATGATATCTGGTCACAATCAATGCATGAGTCTTAATGAATATCCTAAAACATCGGTGTTCTATTTGATGATCATTATGACTTCAGCCTAACTAGTATGATATTGAATACATATAATATATTATTGGGAATACCTTGGCCCGGAGCTCAATCCACAACCTAAGTGTTTGAGGTATAAAGTAAAGTACCTATTGAATTGAAACATACTGTATCAGAACGCAATGGCTCCAAGGTATGAGGATGAGCTCGCAGGCGATGGCGAGAGGTGCGATGAGGAAAGGTAAACGCGGGCCTCGTGTCAAACACACAAAAGTAATTACTATGTGGCTTAAAACCAAAACCTATGAGGAGACAGAGCATCTACTACAGTTGATGTAAACAATAATTTAGAATAACTTAACATTACTTGGTGCGAAAATGGACAATCCTACATACTTACAGGTTACACACACACACACATACTCACACACACACACGCACGCACGCACGCACGCACGCACGCACGCACGCACGCACACACACACACACACACACACACACACACACACACACACACACACACACTTTTTTTTATATTTATAAATATTCCTTTTTGTTAATACCAATAGAATAAGTAACATACAAATGTTTAGCACGTAAATAATATACAATATAATTATAAGTTTTTTACCTAGGAGGAATAGCGGTGCCACCCAACACAGGCAATGTTTTGCTTACAGGGTGGCTCCATCCCCGTATATTATGTACTAAGTGTTATTTTATGAAATAAATATTTTGTATTTTGTAAACAGTTAATCAGAGCACATCCCTTTATATAGGCGATAGAACACGCACAAGGAGGCAATGTCCCTCCTGAGACCGAGCGGTTCATGGTTGCCTGTCACACTGGGATTGTCGACAATTCTGACTGCACATCTTTGAACAGAGTGTCAGTGTAGATGTCGGTGGTAATTAAGCGTTACAGTCATTGTGTAGCTGCTATTAGTCAGAATCGCCTACTTTTGTTGTGTATATCATTCTAAAATCTGGAATGTTCACTTGTTG
This sequence comes from Notocelia uddmanniana, assembly GCA_905163555.1. Lineage (NCBI taxonomy): Eukaryota > Metazoa > Arthropoda > Insecta > Lepidoptera > Tortricidae > Notocelia > Notocelia uddmanniana. Next base: position 72,659,484 of record LR991052.1, read on the forward strand.
GATCATACTACAACTCTGTATATGGTTAGCGGAGGTACATTTGTAACCTCCTTTAACTTGGAACATTCAAGCTTAGATTTTCATATTTCAATTCTATATTTAGTGAGACATTCAATACTAGGGTTATCGTATTAGAATTTATTGAAGCAATATATTGCAAATCCTAATTTGTCCATGGATTTGTTCAATTATGATTCCTCGCCTTAAGGCCTCTGTACAGCGCCTGTACCTGCTTAGCGCCAAGGCGTCATCCGATGCCTTGGCGCTAAGCAGGAACCGTCTACGATTGCTGGTAAGGGTGCTTACAGGGCACTGCTGGCTACACAAGCACATGCATACGTTGGGACTGAGTGACACAAGGCGGTGCAGACTCTGCCTTTGGGACTGAGTGACACAAGGCGGTGCAGACTCTGCCTCGAAGCGGAGGAGACGCCTGCACACATCCTAACCGATTGCCCTTGCCTGATGCGCAGCCGTAGTTCTATACTGGGCAGACACGTCATGTGCCCAGAAGAGATAAAGTCTCTCGAGTTCAGCAAAATCCTGCAGTTTTTCGAATTTGCAGGGCTGGACCGAGATTTGTAGTAGGTGGCGATCACAATAGATCAGAGATGGTCGCAGTGATACGAGGGCTCAGCAGCCCGGAATAGCCACAAGCTGAATAATAATAATAATAAGGCCTCTGTACACACATAAGAGAGTCGCATGCGAGCTCCATTATCTAGCGGGTTACCGTGGTATAATGAGTTTAATCGATCTGTCAAACCGCCCAATGTAGTGAAACTCGCATACGACCCTCGTACGTGTGTAAATAAGGCTATATAACCAATGATCGGATTTTACAGTTCAGCACGGCGGGATATCGAGTAGAAATCTTAATATGGATATGACCATCATCCCGGGGCCATGATCGAAAAAAATCTACCAATATAATACCTATGTATAAATAGGCAGCTTAAATTATAACATATTTGTGCTTTATATATATTTTTATGTTTGTAATTTCGTGTATAGGTCGATTCACAAGAGCTGGCGCGGAAAATGTATGAAACTGTCAATAATTTCATAGACATTCCGCGCCAGCTCTTGTGAATCGACCTATAGTGTTGTGAGTTGATACTGCCTTTATAAAGAGCTTCTAATAAATGATAAACACCGATCTTTTATTTATATTCTTACAAAAATCAGATCAGTTATGTTATGAACAGCGTAATTAAAAACAAACATTATAATTTTTATACATACGCTTATTTCGTGAAAATATTTATTTTACACGTTAAAATTTTATTGAAATTTATTTGATGTCATAAAAAATCTGGAACATATCCAAATTAGCATAATGTTTGAGGTCATTCACCCCGCGTTGCATCGGGAAATCCGATCACTGCTTATAACTGCTTTGAAGTCGCAAGTGTCCCGAGTGTCAGCTTTTCATTTGGCTGGCTGTATGCAGTATTGTCTAAAAAAACATATATTGACACTGCAACTATCGCGATAATTATCCCTGGAACTCCTTCCAGAAATTGACATTGACGTTGACGTAAACGCGAGCGCATTCGGAAACACATAAAATTTTAGGGTATTATCAGACTATAAGAGTTACAATAATTATCAAGATAAGTATCATTGCTAGTTTTATTATCCTTTAGAACCTTGGTCACCAGGGCCCTATTTCACCACGGCGACAGGTGCGACAATTGTCACATAATATGACATGTGTAAAATTATCGGTTTCACCACGCTGACATAATATGTAATGTCACCTGTCGCTTGACAATTGTCGCTCGACATATGTCACTGACAATTGTAGCCGTGGTGAAATAGGGGCCTGTTCTATCGCTTGTATAATGGGTTGTGCTCCGAAGAACTGTTCGACATGATGCCTACGGCCGCGTTCTACCATCGCACCGCTCGCCGTCGGCAGGGCATTCATCACACCTTAGAACCTAAATGGTCGCGTACGGTACGGTTTCAGAGGAATTTCCTCCCTCGGACGCTCCGATTGTGGGATGAGCTCCCTGCCGAGGTTTTCCCGTCGGACTACAGTATGGGGTTCTTCAAGAAAGGTGTGTATAAATTCTTAAAGGGTCGGCAACGCGCATGTGACACCCCTAGGAGTTGCAGGCGTCCATAGGCTGCGGTGACCGCTTACCATCAGGCGGGCCGTACGCTTGTTTGCCACCGACGTGGTACTAAAAAAATTGCTCAAGTCCTGCTCCACTATAAACAAAAAAAACCATGTGATTATATTTTGTATTTTTTTCTTACATGTATTTTGCTATTAGTTTTTCCTCATAAATAAGCAATATTACATATGTTTTTAAATTGCGTACATTTTGAAACTTTTTTTATTACCACGTTGGTGGCAAAACTGGCAAACAAGCGTACGGCCCGCCTGCTGGCAAGCAGTCACCGCAGCCTATGAACGCCTTCAGCTCCAGAGGAGTCACATGCTTGTTGCCGACCGTTTAAAAATTATACACTCCTTTCTTGAAGAACCCCATACTGTAGGCCCTCTGGAAAACTTCGGCAGGCTCGTTCCACAAGATTTCAGGGAAAACCCCGAAACCTGCGCGGTGCATATTGATTTAATCAATAATCCTTTCATTGCAGTAAATTTGCATTATTTATTAAATACATACATCATCATCATCCTAGCGTTATTCCCAGTAGGTACAGTTGCATCTTAAAGGATGGCCGGGGTCCGCTACCTAATCCCAATAATTGGCGTAGGCACTAGTTTTCACGAAAGCGACTGCCATCTGACCTTCTAACTAGGGTCTTATTTGGATTAGGCTTGTCAAGTGAGTGGGCAACTTGACTGTTAAGTTCTCAAGCCGCCCGAAGGCCTACTTGGCTTAACGACTGCTATCTGCGACAGCAACCGGGACCGGGAACTTCCAAAGCACGGGAGCGCTCAGTTAGTAACCACTCAAAGCGGTCACCCATCCACGCCCGACATTGCTTAACCTCGCATACCGCACGCGGTACGCGGGCGCCGCTGGGCCACGAGTGCTCCATATTAATATACCTCAGAGTAACGTTACTTTTTTTTTATGATAGACTGGCCAGCGATTGACCCTAGTCTCACCTGATGGAAAGCGATGACAAGGCCTAAGATGTTGCTCACTGATTCTAATAGCCTATTCACTCTTGTCTTGAAGAGACCCACATTGTATGTATCAAGAAATACAGACGGCGGCAGCAAACTCTGACTGTTACTCTGAGTATTATACATATGTATGCACAATTTTTACACGACTTTCTAAACTGGTTTTTTACCATTTTAACATTATTTAAAAATTTATCAAAAACATACATATTACGTGATATTACCCATTTTCTCTCAACGTAGAGCATGCACAGTTTAAAACGTCAGCCACTTCTGAAAAACCTTAGCCTTGAGCAGCGCGCGCCTGTTCGCGCTGCAATCAATAACGGGCCTTCCGCCCACCCGACAGGGCTCACATTTGTACACACTGCGCACGCATGCGCACTCCAGCCGCCACAAAATGGCGGCGGTTCGTACACAACTCTCATAACTTATGACGTTTAGGAGTAGAACGTTATGGATGCGTCCTTGGTGCATCGATAGCTGGTTGGAGCATGTGCAACTAGTGACCCCCGGAGTCGTCTATGCTCGACAACTCCCAACCTGTTGCGAGCTTAGCTTGCCGTAGTCGGAATAAAGGAATATCAAATAATAGCCCAAACATATTATTGGCTTGTTATAAAATCGAAATAATCGTTGTTGTTGTGCTTGTTCATTGTAAGTCGCGTGTTTACTTGATTAAAAAAAATCTTTAGGACAATGACTGTGAAGCCGGCTGGAAACACGAAAATTCCCTCAGCCCGGGTCATTTGCTGTCACTGCAATGCAATTGTAAGTATTTATTTGTAATGGTGAAACGTTACATATTATAGTACTTCAAATGGGATTCTTAATAATCGATGGAAAAATAGGAAACAAGTCATGTAGAAAAAATACATGAAATGGTCAGCTACTCAAAGGGTGGGTTTAAAAATTTTATCTATCTCTTGATTTTTTTTAATTCGTCGTTAGGGCCAGATTCCATGAGCATTTTGGTGTACTGAATTCCTGAATTTAGCAATCTGTAGGTAAAATGTGTTTTTTTTTTCTTTTAGACTACAAAGATGGTTGTTAATTATGTCCTTAGACCCCGTTGCACATTTCGCTAAGCTACAAATAACAATTACTAAACATAATTGTAGCTAGCTGGGGCACTACAAGAAATAAACTGTAAAATACTGGGTATTTTTCTAAAATTCATAAAAATGCAGTTATGAAAAAGCTATCAAATTTCGGCTAAGACATATATGGCTAAAAATGTGCAAAAATGATTCGGTTATAACTCTTTAAAAATTCCGCAGTCATCTACCAAACACCATACATATTATATTTAATCAACACAAACAAACATTCTGAATTGACTTCAACAAGTTCAACTTTGTCAATGAAATCCGATGGGTACTTATAAGAAACTGTATCTAATAATTAAATATGTTCAGTCTAAATAAAATAACATTAATTAAATAATAACTTGTACTTGTCCTTGTTGTATCTTATGACCAGGGAGCGAAACTTTGGTGCCGATGACAGACGTATGACGTCAAGTTACATACAGAGTGTGTGTGAGAGTGTGTGTGTTTGTGTCTAGATTATTGAATAAATCGATTTTGTTGATGAAAGGTACGACAATATTTTGTTCTGGTTGTGGTATAGGCATTATGATCAATTGCAACGACAATTTTTATAACTGGCGGGAGATGCGAGAATGATATCAATTATTTAGAATGTACAGTGTATGTATGTATGTAGGTATGTATTTAAATAAGAAGGTGCGATGTTATGTTTGAATTTTAAGCGTTGTGCAGATTTTTCGACAACTCACGAAACTTAAATTGTTGTTTTTCATTTATTAATTGTAAAAAGTATATTAGTAAAATATTTTTTCTTATCGTCTTTATAATTATTTTCATATTAAAATTATTTTAAATTAAAATTAATAAAAATATTTTTTTATAAAGAATCTAATTTATATTACCATTATTGCATTATTAATAATCATTGGGGTATTGCAATGTTGTTTATAATAAAATCATCATATATATGAATTTGCGTCATAATGATGTCACCGGCACCATAATTTCGCTCCCTGCTTATGACTCGGAATCTTATTGCTGATGTTCCAAATTTTAGATTTTAGAAAGTCGAATTCGATATCCCTACTCGTAACTCATATTAGTCTCAGGTATCGTAAAATATTCACCACATTCAATAAATCCGCATAGCCCACCTACCCCACAAAGAATGTCATTTTGACATTTCGTGGAACTCACGCCTCAGAGTAAGGATTTTTATCTATCTGAGGGCAAAGAAGATATATACTTTGTATTAATCTATGGAAAGAGTTTTTCTATAAACGTTCCCAAGAAAAAGGTATTTGGTACAGAACTATCCAGCCTGAGCCGTTCCAGTCTCCTTGGATATCTCAGTGTTCGCTGTCTCGACAAGACATAATTATAGCGCTGAGACTCCGCTCTGGACATGTTCCCACTAATAAATTTAAATTCCTTGTGGGGAAAACTACCAATCCTCTCTGTTCTGACTGTGGGGTAATAGATGACGTGTACCACATTCTGGTGGAATGTGTAAGAGGGGAGCCTCTTCGCGCAACCTACCACACTGGATTGTGCAATGCGGTCCTGGCTCAGCCGGAGTCAGCTGAAGCTATCCTATTAATTATTATATAAGAATTATAAAATATGTCTAGGATAATTGTATTATGGCATATCCAACAGCGGACGTATAGAGCGACATTTTCGTTAAACGAAAAAGCTCCTAAAAGTCAGATAAAAAAAAATAGATATATACTGACGTAAACAGAGGGTACACCGAGACCCACGCTATTCTAGCGCCTCTAGCGTCGAATCCATACGTGACAGCCCTCACTACAATGCCGATAGCCGCCATTTTATGTTTGTAACATCTCAAAATGGCGTCTTCGGTTAATTCGTAATCAATAATCATAAACTAGACCAGGTGGCGCTGCATCATAGTTTGACGTTGTTGTGACCAGGCGTGTTATTCTTAAACCAACGCGCCCTTAACTCTCACCTTACACATCATCCGTTTTTATATGGAAACTGTCAAAATTGACACATGACATTTGACAGTTTCCATGTAAAAACGGGTGATGTGTGGGTGGCAGGTGAGGACGAGTCTGTTTTTTTTTTTAAATGGTATTGCTGTTGGCCGGCATCTAACCAGGGGGCAAAGATGAGGCCGACTATGAAGCGAGTTCACCCAGAAGATGCCTATTCACTCGAGCCTTTAAAAGGTCCAGGTTATATGAACTCGGAAATACAAACGCCGGCAGAGAATTCCAAACCTTAGAAGCGGGGTAATAAGAAGTGCGCATTATAAAAGATGATGCAAAGCGCTTGTTTGGAATTAGATGAATTTCCACCAGGGAAGGATGGTAGCCAGCCGTACGTGTGGATGTCTGAGGAAGAAGGGGGAAGGCGTTATGAGCTCATGGAGCTCCTGAGACATGCTATACCACAAAGTACATGCTATACTTTGCGTCTATGGCTATGCAGCTTATTTCCCAGTACCGTACTGCCGCCAATGAGCCTCCTCGTCTTCTCCTATGTGATTATTCACCGAGGGCTGCGCGACCTGTAATCACGAATGTCGTCCATACTCGACAATAAAACGCGAATGGCGCATGCGCGGGCCTTTCTAATTTTAGACCTGTTGCGGGCATTGCTTGTTGTGTCATGGTCCTGATAAGGAATCATAAGATTAATTAAATATTCGACATACAGGGAATGTTTTGTGTTCGTGTTTTTTTTACCGTGAGTTTTGGCCTTGTTCTTCGTAAAAATAAAATGACTAAAACTGCCATTGCGATAAGTGAAATTAATTTGGAACAGCTCGATTGCTACAGACCAAGAGAATACAAAAAAAAACAGCAAAATGCCGGATGCCTGCGTTGTTTGTACACATCTAATGTTGTACACAAGTAAAAGATGATCCCACATTAATAAGTTAGACACACTGCTCGGAGAACCTCCTTGGTTTTGTAGTAGGAATGGCAAATTCTTTGTACAAAACCGGGTCATGTAGGAAGAATATTTACTTCCTTGTACATAACTGTCAATGTGAGTGGTAATGTGCAAGGAACGAAGGTTTCTTATTACATTACCCGGTTTTGTACGAAGAATATTTTTTCTTTATACATAGCTAGTAATGTAACTCAGTTATGTACGAAGAACAAGGGGAGTTTGGTGGATTCTAAGAAAGTTTTATTTATTTCAACATCGTGCATTGGTTTGAGAATATACCGGCTTTCGGGTAGAGCAGACAGGTGCCTAGTGGCGCCTAAATGTCGAATGAGAAAAATATATCAGTTTTGAGACGCCCACCTGTGGCTATGATTGACGCTGAGCAGTGAGAACTAAAGACTTTTTCAACCCGGGTCATAAAATGCAAGTGTTTTGTAATGCTGAATGAAATTATTACAATTTGACGAAGACAAAATGAGGAATGTCGAAATTTAACGTAGAGAAGAAAGATCTCGGGTCGCTACTGGATACGGTTAGCTCAGTACCAGGACGAACGGCGTAAAAATCAGTGATTTTTTAACAATCAGACAAGACAAAGAAAGCAAATCCCGTTCGTTAAAAAACCGACGAGAAAACAGCCACAGACTCACAATGCAACATCAAAAAATACCTTAATTATTATGTATTTATTATTCGCGACGGCCTGTTTAGCCTAGTTGGTAGTGACACTGCCTCCGAAGGTAGAGGTCCCGGGTTCTAATCCCGGCCAGGGCATTATTTGTGCATTTAGCACGGATATTGATAGGATTAAACGAACTTACCTGAAGTGAAGTTCTATCCTGATTATATGAAGTACTTAGTCCGAGATAACTGTGTAGTAACGTCCTTTCTTGCTCATCATACGCGAAGTTTATAGACACTATTTAGGAAAGAAAAAACCTGTTCCTGGCAACATTATAGCTGTCAATCAATTCGTTTAGAGTCCTAATTTAACAGGTGATATACAAAGGGAGTAACCATGGTTACTTGAGGAGGGTGGGACCTTCCTTATCTCGGACTAAGTACTTCATATAATCAGGATAGAACTTCACTTCAGGTAAGTTCGTTTAATCCTATCATTATATTCGTACTTAGTCCGAGATAACTGTGTAGATGTTTAGAGGTTTAAAATATAATGCATGTAAGAGAACTGAACATTATATTTCTCAGATATCAACCAAAACGTTAACACTTCTAAAACAAAAAGTTTACATAAAAATAACATAATGTACTCCTGCTATAAACATTATAGGCTGACATATTAATAGGTATTTATACCCTATCTTTTATAAAATTGTCTTATTTTAATCAGACTTTGCAATAACATTCTAATCAGACTTCAAAAAATATCGTATATTCTAATAAGACATTTTCAATAATATTCTAATCAGACTTATAGTATTAATTTATGCATTTTCAGAATTACAGACCGCCCGGGCAAATTGAGTTTGCTCATTGATTGAGAGAGGCCTGTTATAATATCTGGCAAAAGTGAGAGACCTATTAGACCATCCCACAGCCTTTAAAATGTTATCTACGGTGAGACCCGCTCTAAAGGCCCTTGAGGAAGAGGCATGGCGGGTCGAATGTGAAGAGAAAATTGACACATTGATACCACTCTCTTTCATTACTACCTTCAACCATCGGCTTATAGACTGCGTGGTAGCCGGCTTATATGGCTTTTTAAAAGTGAGAAACAAGTGTAAATCAGAATTATTTTTCCTATGATCTTTGGTCACTTCTAGGTAGTATAAGAGAGAGTTTACGGGGCAAACCTCGGGGTCGTTCTTTAAACTAGGCAGTGTTAATTTAGACATAAAGCTACTAGGAGTGGATGTCTTCTGTATATCTGTTAAGGCAATCTCAACACCCTCTTCATTTGTTCTTATATTGTGTGTCTTAATCGAGTGCAAAGTCTGTATCCTCTGACCGGTGGACAAGGCTAACAGCATGGCCGTCCTAAGAGTCATCCTTCTCAAGTCTAATGTATCTAATGGATACCAGTGTCTAATATAGGATAGAACTGTGGCAGGATCCCACGTACTAGTGTATTTAGGCACATTTGGTCGCAACTTAAAAACGCCCTTGAACCAACGCTTTATCCTATCGTCCGCACCTACGCTATTTCCTATCACTAGAGACAAGGCTGACCTGTGACAATTTAAAGTTTGATAAGAAGCCCCTTTATCAAAAATAGTCATTAAATATGTTAATATCTTTGGTACCGAGGCGGATAAAAAGTCCTCCTTTGATGATGTACAAAATTGCCACCACTGGCGTAGACAAGTGTCATATTGCTTAATACTATTCTTAGACAAAGAAGCTATCATAACCTCAATGGCATTATTCGGTAACATTCTTCTCTTCATCGCCTCCCTGACAATATGCAAGCCCCCAGGGTAAGATGCTGGTGCAAGGGGTGCGCCGATCTGGAAGGAGATATTAATAAATCCCTGTCTGGGCCAAACGTAATAATCTCTGACACTATCAGTGATCTTAATAAAGGGTACCAATTTTGGGTAGGCCAAACCGGAAACACCACTATACCGGTTGCCTTATCCGTTATGATTTTCCGTAACACTTTAAGTATTAATGCAAAAGGGGGGAAGGCATAGAAGAACTCTGACCATCTTATAGTAAAGGCATCAATATTCCACGCAAAGGGATCTCGGTGCCATGAGACATATTTAGCACATTTGTAATTGAGCCGTGAGGCAAATAAATCAATCATTGGGACACCTAAAGAATCTTGAATACTACAAAACACTGATGGAGATAATTCCCATTCCGTGTCATCATTTGAACTACGGGACTGATAGTCAGCCTCTACATTATCCTTAGATCTTATATATGAAGCAAATATCCAGAGTTCTCTTGCTTCACACCATTGCCAGATCTGTTTAGCAAGGCTATTTAATTTTGGAAATTGTATAGACCCCATTCTGTTTATATATGAAATAGCTGTTGTATTGTCAATTCTTAATAATATTTCACACTTACTTAAATGAGAAGCAAAACATTTTAATGCAAAAAAAGCAGCTAACAGTTCGAGATAATTGATATGACTCTCTCTTTCCTCCGCTGACCAACTACCTTTAGCGAACTCTCCATTGCACACACTTCCCCAACCCGAAAGTGAAGCATCACTATATATTTCTAAAGAAAAATTATATTGTTTAATATGGCAGTGACCTTTACTTATGTTGTTTTGCCACCATTTGAGATCCATTCTAGCATCTTCACTAATAGTCATCTCACCGTCGTAGTCACCCCCCAATCGTTCCAAAGCTCTAAATTTATTCCTTTCCAGGTTCTTGGTATAGACAAAACCATAGGATATTGCCATACATATTGAAACTAAAGTGCCTAACATCTTAGCAAATTCCCTGATTGTACACACTTGCAACTTTAAAAATTTATTGACTAATAACAATAACTTCTCACGTTTCAAATCTGTAGGACTGAGAGTCATATTATTCGAATTTATTTTGAAACCTAAAAACTGTGATTTTAGTTGGAATAAGACTGCTCTTCTCATAATTTATAACAAAGCCGAGGCATGTCAAGAGGTTCTTTACTATTTTAGCATTATTACTGCACTCATTATATGAAGATCCGAAACAGATCAAATCATCCAAATATATTACTAATCTAATACCTCTTTCCCTCAGAGATCCTACTACTGGCTTTAGAAGTTTGGTAAATATATAAGGAGCCGAACTTAGCCCGAAGGCTAAACAGTTATATTCATATAGAATGTCATTAAATTTGAATCTTAAATACTTCTTGTATTCTGCATCAATGGGACACATATAGTATGCATGTTTGAGATCTATTGTACACATGAAATCATCCTTGGATAACAATTTACACACTGTCCTGATATCCTCCAATTTGAAATGGTGACTGACTACAAATTTATTCAAATTTTTTAAATTCAAAATGAATCTGTATGTGCCATCTCTTTTCAAAATAGTAAACACACTAGATAGAAATTGGTTTGAATCATCTTTACATTTAGATATTACTCCAAGATCTAATAAGTCCTGAATCTCCTTTGAGATAATTTGTTTATCTCTTTGACTAAGATTCATATTCAAGGGAATATTCTTTTGAAAGGGAGGGCTCCTAAAAGTAATTTGATACCCTGCTATCCACGAAAGTATAGTAGGATCTTGGGTTATATTTAACCAACATGACTTATAATAATAAAGTCTACCTGCAAAAGGTACCTTTAGGGATATCTGGCACGTCCTCTCTGTCCCATCATGTGTGGCTTGTTTTCCTGCTGGGGCCGGTAGGGTAGGCGAGGAGAATTGAACCGGTGAGCCCCTCGATAGGATCCTCTGGCTGGAAGAACTGGGTTGGGTGGGAATGGGCGCCGGAGGGGCTGCTGAAAGTTTTTTGCATTCGGTAGATGCTGCTTTGCTGCCTGTGGTCTGGTCTTAATGGTATTTGCAGCCCTCTTTATTGCTGAATAAGACTTGACAGAGCTGTCCAAATTAGAGTATAAAAACTCTTCCCGTTTGTTCTCCTTGAGAGATTCCACTAAATTTCTGTCTAAGAACGGGTTCACCAGCTTCCTCCGTATCTCAGTGTACTGGAAGTGCAGATGGCAAAGGATTCTTGAAACATTTGTTAGTTGTTTTATTATATTAAATTTATCTATTTCTTTCTTTGAAAGGGAATTGAGGATGTTTGAAATCCCCCCAATAGCCAGGCCCATCTCCTGCTGCCTGTCCTCCAGCAGCTTGTCTCTGTTTCTTGATGGGGCATTTAATAATGCTGTCAATTCTGAATTGAGCTTAGGTGCATCTAGCAATTTGCAATTACTGGGAATCAGTATGGTCTCTAGCAAGTCTTGTTTATTCTGCTTGGCTAGACCCTCCAGAAGGATCTTGGATTGGGTATTATAGATCTCATTGTGGACCTCCGGACCATACAGTCTGGCCCCGCTGGTGGACTCACCTAAAGCAGATAGAAAATCTCCATCCAGAGCCTCGGGGTCTTGGCCCTCTGTATGCTCCTCAGCCTCCATTAGCTCTTGGGCCACGCCCATTACGGATTGCTCCGTTGTGAGAGCCCGCGGCTCGACATCCTCACTTTCCTCGCATTCCTCCTCTAAAGAGTGATCCACGACCACATCGTCCACTTCAGGGTCTAGCTCCTCTTGAGCTAAAAGCATACAAAGATAGTTTAAATAACAATTTAAACTCCTCTCATCTCTATCCCACGGATAAAGTGCAATACGCGTCACACGAGTATGCGTAAATTGAGGTTATCTTGAGACTGACCCTTACAACAGGTGACATCTTTCCCACGGAAATGATGCACTTATATCCTCATCTTAGCAATTAGTACGCTTAATTTGAGGCAAAATATCAACGATCTCTGAATGCCTCACTTACCTTCGGTCTTCCGGTACTTGGCTATACGCCTTTCGTACTTCTCGATTTTCTTGCGAATATCCCATTCTCGCTTGCGTTTAGGCATCTGTTTGCCTTATCTTCACCACTTTATTGAGTTTAATCAACAAAATTATATATTTTTACTAAATTCGCAGAAAGTTAGTGTCTGGGCGCGTTGAACGCGAAAAAACGATTGATTGACAGCTATAATGTTGCCAGGAACAGGTTTTTTCTTTCCTAAATAGTGTCTATAAACTTCGCGTATGATGAGCAAGAAAGGACGTTACTACACAGTTATCTCGGACTAAGTACGAATATAATTGTTCTTGGGTCTTGGATGTTTTCTATGTATTTAAGTATGTATTTATCTGTATAAGTATATTGTACAGTACCCATAGCACAAGCTTTGCTTAGTTTGGGCCTAGGTCGATTTGTGTAAGATTGTCCTCCGTGAAAAATGCACAAAGAAATGCCCTGGCCGGGATTCGAACCCGGGACCTCTAGCTTCGGAGGCAGAGTCACTACCAACTAGGCTAAACAGGTCGTCAACATGTGTTTAAGTGTGCCGTAGCTCTTTAACGAATGAACGGATTTGAGTGGATTTTCTTTTATATTCTCAAAATGTAAACATTTACATGCACTTGCGATTTGAGGACTACTCGCTCTTGCCAACGCTTTTGCGAATTGTGTGTTTTGTCAAATCGGCTTCTTAATCCTAAATATATAACTCCAACATGGACACACTATATTCGTTGTGCGGAGACCGAATTGCACACCAGTTTATTGCAAATAAGCCACAGAATAGGCTCATAGTAGCTCTGCATTTGGCCACTCGGTAGATAACATCTTCCAAAGACATACCGCAACGACTGCGCCCGGGCATTATACTTAAAGTCCTCCACATTTTAAGAAAAATTGAAGCAGACTAGTGTATTGGCGACGATGGGTACGCTATAGCAATACTTCACCCGGAATGCACATCCATATTTCTGCTTGGAGAAATTATTATCATTGGCGGCAGTACGGTAGTGGGAAATAAGCTGCAGAGCTTAGCACATCGACGCAAAGTAGCATGTCTGTGCGTCTTCTACAAACTGTACTTCGGTGAGTGTGCTCAGGAGCTCCATGAGCTCATACCGCCTTCCCCCTTCTTCCATCGGACATCCAGACGTACGGCTGGCTACCATCCTTACCTGGTCGAAAATCCTCTAATTCGAACCAAGCGCTTTGCATCTTCTTTTATAATGCGCACTTCTAAGGTTTGGAATTCTCTGCCGGCGTCTGTATTTCCGAGTTCATATAACCTGGACCTTTTTAAGGCACGAGTTAATAGGCATCTTCTGGGTGAGCTCGCTTCATCGTCGGCCTCATCTTTGCCCCCTGGCTAAATGCTGGCCAAGAGCAAACCCATTATTAATAAAAAAAAAAAAATGTGCATACTTCCGGAAGACGATAACGACTGGGTGTGCATAGATTGTGGAAAACCGCTTTATAATGTAGTGTGGAAATGACTTTAGTGCTATGAACAAAATTAGTGGATAATATTAAAATGACATTTTCTGGACCACATTATGTTACGATTCTACCTATAATAAATATCAAATGAATCCAGTATTTTTAACAGGTGAGTCAATTCTTTAATTTTGGTTGACTTAAATGTTTTTTGTCTGATAAAAAAAGCCATATCAATATAAAACCAGCAAGATAAATCACCCAATAATATAACCAATTTGTCATGAGCATCATCATCATCATTATCAGTTGAAGGACGTCCACTCCTGGACATGGGTCCCAAAAGAGTGCCACTATGATCGATCCTGCGCTACCTGCATCCAGCGGATTCCCGACACCTTTACCGTCATGCTCATGCATCGGTCCACCTTGTGGCTGGCCTACCCACGCTGCGGCTTCCGTTACTTGATCGCCACTCGGCCAAGCATATTATTAAATACTACTCCACATTTAAAACCACTATCCTGTAATTTGATTTAAAAAAGTCTTCATAAGAAACTCGGGACACCTGTGCACTTCCGTCCTTTTGTTGGGACAAGGCAGTTTTTCAGCGTTAACTAAAAAACGGTTAAGACTTGACCTCTTGTAGGTTTTCCTGTAATCCATCTCGTCTATCTCATCATAAAAATGTTTGAGATGCTCAAAATAAGCCCTTTTATTTGAATTATCATACGATATTATTTGGAAACCTTTTTTTTTCATTTTCTGATTGGATTTATGCATTTACCAGCGCCGGGGCACCGGCGGTCCTAGAGCCGACTGGCCTGGCTCAAGACGACGGTAGGAGGCCAGATGCCATTACCCTGGTGCCATGGAAGTTGGGACGGCCGCTAGTCTGGGACGCCACATGTGTGGATACCGTGGCACCCTCCCATCCTCCGGCAACCTCGGTCAGGGCTGGGGCTGCCGACGCGGCTGAGCACCTCATCCACCTCTTTGGCTAAAGGGATTGGCACGTACACGCAGTGCACACTCAGTAACTACCTACTTTAACCGCCACTGTTTATTTGCATTTTTAATTGAAAATTTGTTGAATGGATACGGTCGAGGGCGCGACTATCTACACACATTTGAACCTTATTCCATTGAAATAAGGTCAAAAATGTTTATGCCCTCGACTGTACTAGGATAAGTCATCGGTTTTGGTCAGCGGGCCAGAAACGCACTGACAGCCGGCTTGCTAACGCCCAGTTTTGCGAGTCGCCTAGCAGGTGTCCGGCTATGTCGGCTTTTGCAAATTAACCATCGACTAAGAATATCTGCAATACAAACAAAGCAAAAACAAAAATAACGTCAAGTCAAGGTCGGCTTTTGAAGTTTAGCGCCTGTTAAAAATTGTATGTCCGGCTTGTTGGCCATTATGTCCGGCTTTTGAAATAAAGGACCTGGCAACCCTAGTGGTGAACGTTCTAGAACGTTCGTTTTAACTAAAACTATTCGGTAGGCTCTAGGCGCTAAACTAGCCAGCTGTCTATGCGTTTGTAGTCTCTCATGACATTAGTAATCGATCCTTGATAAGATTAGGGTGAGCTCGCTTCATTAGGGGGCTTGATTAGGGGGCCCGGGTATGTCCTTAAACTACGACCAAGACCACCGGGAATGGGCAGCAGCATTCCTAGAGAGCGGTGGAGATACTGCGATCGCCAACCCGTATGCCAAGCGTGGCGATTATGGCATTTACCCCCCATGAAATTAAGGGAGGCCTATGTCCAGCAGTGGACGTCCTAGGGCTGATATGGTGGAGCTCGCTTCACCGCCGGCCTCATCTTTGCCCCCCGGCTAGATGCTGGCCAAGAGCAATCCCATTTTTCATAAAAAAAATATTAACTCCTATTGTTGTGATAGGATGGTCATTGTTCAACTCGTATCGCTCTATTGGTCAGTCAGTTGGTCGATTTAATGGTCAACCAGTAGGTGCAGAGGTTGTTTTGTCTGTTAGTCTAGTCGACAGTCGGTGTGGTGGTGAGTTCGGTGACTAATTAAGTATATTGGTCGGATGACGGGTCTAAAAGTAATTTTATACGTTGCTGGTTAGTCATCCAAACAACAGAATAATTAATAGTACACGAATCTGATTGTATAGAACGAATAAAATAATTAGGATAGATGACTATTTTTTTAAACGATACCAATCAAACCAGTTTTTAGGGTTCCGTACCCAAATGTTACCCTTGGGACCCTATTACTTAAGACTTCGCTATCCGTCCGTCCGTCTGTCACCAGGCTGTATCTCAAGAACCGTAATAGACAGTTGAAATTTTCACAGATTGTGTATTTCTGTTGCCGTTTTAACAACAAATACTAAAAACAAAATAATAATAATTAAGGGGGGCTCCCATACAAAAAACGTGATATCTTAGCCCTATTTCATGGCTACCACTCGCCGAGCTAGATCTCAAGAACCGTAATGGCTAGACAGTTGAAATTTGCACAGATTATGTATTTTTATTGTGCCTACAACAACAAATACTAAAATCAAAATAATAATAATAATTAAGGGGGGCTCCCATACCACAGAGTAGTTGTTGGCGTTTTTTTTCTGGTACGGAACCCTTCGTGCGCGATACCGACTCGTACTTGGCCGGTTTTTTAAAGAGAATCAAATGTTTTACGGGGCCAACTACAATCAGAGCGAAATGAAAGACGAAAATGAGAGTCATATTACAATATAGCTGCTCGGTACAGAAAACGCTCCATTCTAATTGACACTTAAAGGTGACGTCACAGTTGAGTAGCCCCGTACTACCGTTGTATGGAAATCGAGGAATTTGCTGTTTTGGTCGTGTTTTTATTTGGTTTAGGTACATATTTGTCATATAACTTATTGCTTAGTTTGGGACTAGGTCGATATGTGTAAGATTGTCCCCCAATATTTATTTTATTATAACATCTATCCTGTTGCATTGCGCCTATACTCTAGTTTTACCGGCTATCGTAGCACCCAGCAACTACAACTGGTATTTTTTTATAAAGGTAAAGCCCGTACCGAAAAGTTTTTTTACAGAGTCTGCATACCAGTAAAATACTGTCTGGTAAACGATTTTTTTTTCTGATTATATGCCTCAGTTTGTGTCATCTTGATGTATCGATTGGCATAATTAATTCAGGTTAGGTAATGTTTTTATTTAAAATGCAGGACGATAAAATAATTCGGAGAGAAACCGTTTTGCGGACGTACCTTGAAAATCCTAATTCAACTTATGCAGCGGTTGGAAAGATGGTGAATATAAGTCGTGCGACGGTGCGAAATATTGTTAATCGGTACTTAAAAGAATATAGAATTCAAGACAAAGCTCGAAGTGGACGCCCGACGGGTCCTTCAAATAAAAAAATAGAAAAGAAAATAGTGTCTACTTACAAGAATAATTGTAGTTTATCAGTGCGGGATGTGGCCAAAAAATGTAGAACTAGTACGTCTATGGTCCAGAGAGCAAAAGTGCGTCAAAATTTAAAGACCTATAAAAAAGTAAAAGCCCCAAAACAGTCGGTAAAGCAATACAATAGTTCTGTTACAAGGTCACGAAAACTATACAAGCTTCTCTGCAATTTGGACGGAACATGCGTTCTAATGGACGATGAGACGTATGTGAAAAAAGATTTTACAACTTTACCAGGTGACCAATTCTATACAACCGAAAATAAGGCGGATATAAGCGATCAAAATAAATATATTTTTATGGAAAAGTTTGGGGAAAAATATTTAATCTGGCAAGCAATATGTTCCTGTGGAAAACGCACTGGGTCATTTATCACAAAAGGTACCATAAATGCAAATATTTATGTCCAGAAATGTATAAAAGGTTTGATTTTACCATTTATAAGGCAGCATGAAGGGAATGTGTTGTTTTGGCCCGACCTGGCTACTGCACATTATGCCCGAGCCACACAAGAGTGTCTGGCTTCAAACAACGTACAATGTGTGCCCAAAGATATGAACCCTCCAAAT
The DNA here is from genome assembly GCA_905163555.1 of Notocelia uddmanniana. NCBI lineage: Eukaryota > Metazoa > Arthropoda > Insecta > Lepidoptera > Tortricidae > Notocelia > Notocelia uddmanniana. The sequence continues at coordinate 72,677,481 of LR991052.1, forward strand.
TGTCCCCAGCTACGACCTATCGAGCGGTATTGGGCATTAGTTAAAGCAGAGTTGCGTAAAAATTGTGCTCCAGCAACATCAGAGACAGATTTTAAAAAGAAATGGAAAAAACACGCCAACAAAGTCACCGAAACCACTGTGCAAAACTTAATGGCAGGCTTGAAGAAAAAAATCCGCTTATTCAGCCGCAAAACCCTCAAACCATAAAATGTGTATATTTATTGTAAATAGACATTAAACATCATATGACTAGAATAAAATATCCTTGCTGTTCATTGTAGTTTAAATGATATCATAAATATACTCTGTAAAAAAACTTTTCGGTACAGGCCTTACTTTGTACAGAACTCTACCAGATGATATAATATTATGTAGATATAGAAAGTTACTAAGATTACGTACTTACTAGCCGAGCGCTGTCCGGCCCTCTTGTCGGACTCGGTATGGCTTAGTTTGACTCAACCTTTACACAAGTAGGCCACTCACGTCTACGGGTACGCGGTCCTTAGTAATGAGTGCTCGTCGCGGCATCGGCACGGTTAGCACTGCATGCCCGTGCTCTGCTCGCTCGAATGTTCGGCGCGGGCGGAGGCGAGAATCTACCTATCTAATAGTGACCTAAGTGATCTATGTATATTGTTCAATGTCGGGTAACACACAACACTCAAATCGTCACATGCTAAAGCCTCGTCCATACTCGTCACAGATGTTATATTCATAACTGTTTCCAGTTGGGCGGAAGCATCACAGACTATCCACAATGACGACTGATTTCTTTACTTTCCGCGCCACAAAGAACTTTTCGCAACACAAGAACCTAATAGTAAATATTGTATTACAGAAGAAAAATGGGAGATTCCATCAGAAGCAATCACTGACCTCGTGTACCTGGGTTCAGGCGCTCAGGGCGTCGTCTACGGCGGGCAGATCAACAACGAAATGGTTGCTGTGAAGAAACTGCGCGACCCGGCGGAGACGGACATCAAACATCTGCGCAAGCTCAACCATGACAACATCGGTACGTGGTTCTTTACAAAGAGTACTCTATAGGTAGAGAGGTAGCAAAGAGGGCGTAGAAAGGTAGCAAGGGGACGTAGAGAGGTAGCAAGGGGGGCGTAGAGAGGTAAAGGGGAACACAGGTGAATGAAAGGGGACATAGAGAGGTAGAATAGGAACGTGCAAAGGGATTACGGGGGGCGTATAAATGGGGCATAGAGAGGTAGCTGGGGGCGTATAGAGTGAATATGGGTGACGTAAAGGGGTACAAGGGGGCGATTTGAGGGGCAAGACGGATCGTAGAGAAGTAGTTAGGGAGGGGGGGCTGGCGTAGAGTTAGCAAAGGGGCGTAGCAAGTTTCATAGCACTACTTCCATACTGAGTTTGAGGTACCAGGAGCTCATAAAATGACACTTATATTGTATCAACTTTTCTCGCAGTCCGTTTCCGCGGGGTGGTGACCAAACCCCCCACCTACTGCGTGGTCATGGAATACTGCCAATATGGGCCCCTCTTCGAGTTTCTGCACAGCGGGTCTCTCTTCGCCCCTAAACAGATTCTCAAGTGGGCGAAAGAGATATCACACGGCATGGCGTATCTTCATAGTCACAAAATTATACACAGAGACCTTAAGAGTCCTAAGTGAGTGTTTTTCTTTTATATTTTTACAACTTTGCCCAAGAGTTTTAACTTTGCCCACGCAGAGCCTACTTATAAAGTGTAATAATGCGTTCTATTTTATAATAGAATTGTTCAGTTCAGGATCTTTCGTTGTTTTACTTCGCAACCAATAAGAAAATACAGTAATTCGAAATTAAGTATATGGTTGATTTTACTTAGAATTTATAGCCAGTCAATTAAAAAAAAAAACTTTACTCACGTCTGTTTTTGTTTGCCCTCAAATGACAATTAACCAATGGTATCATCTTTTAGCATCCTCATTGCTGACAACCTAGTTGTCAAAGTATCAGACTTCGGCACGTCACGGGAGTGGAACGACGTTAGTGCGATAATGTCGTTCACTGGCACCGTGGCGTGGATGGCGCCGGAGGTCATCCGCCACGAGCCCTGCTCGGAGCGAGTCGATGTATGGTCGTTTGGTGTAGTATTATGGGAACTTCTGACACAGGAGGCGAGTACTATTGCAACTTTGCCCGCTTTTTTCTTAGGTTTTTATGTACATACCTTATCCATTTTTAGTTACTTATGAGACTTAAAAAAATAAAAACCTTATTTTATTATAACCTATTGTTTAGTTATGACAAGATTTTCTAATGAGTTAATTTTTGTCCACTATTTCAAATGTAACTACATACATATACATACTTCCTATTAATCACTAAGCGAAATTAGTCATTCAGTTTCGCTGTTAAATATTCAGTTTAAATTATTATTGTTTACAACTTTGCCCATGTCCTTTTACTCTATATATCATAATTGTTAGCACATCTTTCAGATACCTTATAAAAACATGGAAACACACGCCATCATGTGGGGCGTTGGTACCGACACTATCTCCTTGCCTGTTCCCGCGACTGTGCCAGACAGCATGCAACTCCTCCTTACACAATGTTGGAATAGGACTCCTAAAAACAGGTCAGTGCGTTTCTCTAGCCCCACAGAACTCTACACTTTCTCGTTAAGTCTAGACAGTGACGTACCGTAGCCAGGATCATTGAAAAAATACCGGTTTTGAACTGACAGCTGCTACGCACACTTTTGTTTAATTGAAAAAAAGGCAAAATGCACCTTTCCCTACAATATTTTATGAAGTGAAACTACTTATACTAATGCTATTTTTACTTGCAACTGAAGCGTTATCCCTGTTTTTTTATTCCTGCTAATCATTATATATTTGCGACTGCACTTCAATAGTCTTAGACTATCATTTACATTGTTTCCAATGGCTATGTATGTAAAATATAAAATCGAAGAATTTATATAGTTTAATGTACCATGTTTTGAGCTTACTGAAATAAATAATTTCATGCCTACAAAACATAATAGAATCGAGTGTTTCCAGGCCTCCTTTTAAGACAATCGCCGCGCACCTTGTTTAATTGAAAAAAAGGAAAAATGCACCTTTCCCTACAATATTTTATGAAGAAGAAACTACTTATACTAATACTATTTTTACTTGCAACTGCAGCGTTATCCCTGTTTTTTTATTCCTGCTAATCATTATACATATATTTGCGACAGCACTTCAATAGTCTTAGACTATCATTTACATTGTTTCCAAATGGCTGTGTATGTAAAATATAAAATGGAAGAATTTATATAGTTTAATGTACCACGTTTTGAGCTTACTGAAATAAATAATTTCATGCCTACAAAACATAATAGAATCGAGTGTTTCCAGGCCTCCTTTTAAGATAATCGCCGCGCACCTTGAAATAGCGGGCGACGAATTCGCAGATATACATCAAGAGACGTTCAGCGTCACGCAAGCCTCGTGGAAGCGTGAGGTCCAAGAGGGCATGGCGCAGCTCTACACCAAGTCAGTATTGTAGGAAAATTGTGCAACATTGCCCGATAAACTTAACTTTGCCCACCTTGGAAAGCGGCAATATACCAAATAGTTGTCTATTTGAAGGTTTCACGAAAAAAAAAACATGTATAGTCCATTTAAATTTAAACAAAAAGCAACCTAACTCATAAAGACATAAGGTGTAAACTGGCTTTGACTAGGACTAGACATGTTCTTTCCGTGTACCCTTCTTTTGTTATAATATGACCAATAAAGGAAAGTCCAAATAATAATGGAATAAGTTTCTGTCAATTATCAGAAACTGCGTTTCTATTGTTGATATATAATATATAATAATAGAAACGCACAAGTTAAGCTAAATAAAAGCATGTAATAGAGGTTACTGCAATGCGACAGAAAATAGCACTTTTTCATCATCCTCATCCTCCTAGCGTTATTCCCAGTACAGTTGCATCCTGAAGGATGCCTGGGGTCCGCTACCTAATCCCAAGAGTTGTCGTAGGCACTAATTTTTACGGAAGCGACTGCCATCTGACCTTCCAACCCGAGGGGGAAACTAGACCTTATTGGGATTAGGCTTGTCAAGTGAGTGGGCAACTTGACTGTTAGAAGTTCTCAAGCCGCCCGGAGGCCTCTAACTTGGCTTAACGACTGCAATCATAGACAGCAACCGGGATCAATGGCTTAACGTGCCTTCCAAAGCACGGGAGCGCTTAGTTAGTAACCACTCAAAGCGGTCACCCATCCAAGGACTGACCTCGCCCGACATTGCTTAACCTCGCATACCGCGCGCGGTACGCGGGCGCTGCTGGGCCACGAACGCTCCAAAAAAATAGCACTTTTAAACCGGGCAAAGTTGACCGCAATGGGCAATGTTGCCAATGTTTTCAGTAAATCACCTGATATGGAGTTGTATGAAGTTCTTAACAGAAACATTTTCATCAGGAGCGAGAAACCTGTGGACGTGCAAGAGACGAGCACCAGACGGGACGAGTTGAAACACGCCCGAGATATTAGACAGGTACTTTTGAAACAAATACAAATTTAAAAATCGTTGTCCTTTATTACCCTGTATAAATTACGTATATGGATATATGGATTTCCATAGATTATTATACAACTTGTTTTTTGGTTTTAAAGAGGAACACGTCAATGATCGTGCTCCACCATATCAATTTTTTATTTAAATCAAATTATTTTGATCTGATACAAAAATTATTATATGCAACGTTACATAATTAGGTCTTAAAATTCGAGAGTCGCTATTAGAGTTGTTATTAAATACTTAGAACCCTTTAACGTAACTGTTGCATAAAGTGCTATTACAGTACATATGGTGCTACTTTACCGCACGAGTGCGGTAATCAGCAGATTACGTGCATATGTCGAAACTTTAAAGAGCCATATGTACTGTAAAACGTCGTACGATAAACGTGCGAATAGATAATTCGCAACTCGTGTCGCTTTTAAAACACTCCCTTCGTTCGTGTTTTAATTTATCACCACTCGTTGCGGATTTCCTGTTCTCTGCACTTGTATCATAATGTACTATTGTAATTTTACTGTAGGTATATGAGAAGCAATTGGCGAGAGCCAACGAGCTTTATATGGAGGCGTGCGCGGTCAAGCTTCAACTGGAGCAACGGGAGGCGGCGCTTACTGAGTGAGTACGCACCTTTAGACCAGGGTTCGGAAACCTGTATTCACTCCATACAAAGATACCGGTATTTTTTTTCGTTCTTTCGTTTATATTTCACACAAGCTTTTGCCCGCGACTTCGTCTGCGTAGAACACGTTCTTGCCTTAGAATTATTCGCTCTTCCATACAATCTTTCACCCCCTTAAGAGTCCGCAGGACGCTCAGTTCTCAATGCAAACGTAGTTTCGCACTCATTTTAACCTTTTGAACGCCACGGTCGGCCATAGACGACAACGTAAAATCGTCACCCCGACGCCAACGACGGCACTGGCCGACAATTTTTTTTTAATGAAAAACTACTGAGAAGCTGCCCAATTTTATATTGGCATTATTTCTTTACACAACATTTTTTTACCGTTGTGGCGTCAGGGGCACGGCGAATTACTTTGACGTCTGGCGGCGAAAAGGTTAAAACGCCATACTGGAATAACAAACTACGTCGGAAATTAGTTTCTGTTGCTTGATATTATAATGAAGAAAAAATACAGCGATTATTAAAACTTTGATACAAGACGTTAAAAGCACGCTGTATTTTTTTCTATTACAATATTTAGCAACAGAAACTAATTTCCGACGATATGGCGGCTCTCATTGTGTATACAAAGTTTCATGTTATTGTTTTAAAATGAGAACTAAACTACGTTTGTATGGAGTTCAGCCCCGGGCTTAAGAAATGAAGTTTACGACATGCTCTTTCACGCGCACGGACAACGTTGTAATAGAAATTCTTTTGTCAAAGCGAATGATTAAGTGCTTATTTCTTTCATTGAACAAATGTACCTATTCTAGCCGATGAATCCCGTCAAAAACATTACATGTACAATGATAATTTCATATTTAATCAGGCAATCTAGTAATACGATGTAATAACCTAAATACATTACAGAGTTCTAGATAAAAAAATAACAACAAAAGTTGAGATTGACCTGTTCCAGTCCCCGCTTTAGACACTAAGGGCGAGTATCACCGACTTACGATAACTGACCGATCAACGTTAAATATGTCGCCGGCTGTCATCCTATTGAAACTAGTCAAACTTGCCATAAAGTCAAAATTTAACACACACCGCATAAATAAATAAATACATAAATATTGGGGTACAATCTTACACAAATCGACCTAGTCACAAAATAAGCAAAGCTTGTACTATGGGTACTAGACGACGATATACATACTTACATAGATAAATACATACTTAAATACATAGAAAACCTCCAAGAACCAAGAACAAAAATGTGTTAAGGCTAGGTCGTCAAGCGAGTTAGCGTTTTCGAGTTTTCTAAAAACAATCTGAAACGTAGAATAAGGGTTTTAAAAATTTGAAAAAATTATATGTTTTACTTAAGGATCTAGTCTAGTCAAAGTTGCACTCAGTTACACGATCTAATGAACTTTGCTCGATAGAAAGAGACCCCAAAGTTACTCCTTTTTGTAAAGCATTTACAATCTGACGACTAAACTATTGATGTTTTAATTAAAGTTTTTGAACTAAACTAAAGCCATTCAGTATTTCTAGACATTTTTGCAGAATTTAAAAAGATAAAATGATTGTATTAATTAATATGTTTAAATACCTACAAAATGCCGAGCGCGGAGGCTCGGCAGGCCCGATCAGTCGCGCGCTGGCGCTTACGGACAACGGACCTGTGTCAGTTTTATCCGCGACAGTTTCGTGCACCAAACAAGCAGTTTTTGACGAATTCATATAATTGTTGCAAGTTATTTAAGAAGGGCAATAAAAACCCAAACGAAAAACGTCGTATTTATTAACAAATAAATTATGGTCATAGTGCCACAGTATAGAAATGACAGTATAACAACTAAACTGAACCCCTGCAGAAATGGAACCAAAGATGGTAAATTTATAAATGATTTTTTTATTACCAGAAATTATAGATATAGTAAGAGATCTACTGCTTTGCACATGAATATTTTTATTAAGCTATGAGCTTCACCACATTAATTCCGACCGTCTTTTTTTAAACCATGTCAGTGGCAAACTAACGGCCCGCCTGATGGTAAGCGGTCACCGCAGCCTATGGACGCCTGCAACTCCAGAGGTGTCAAATTCGCGTTGCCGATCCTTTTGAAATTACTACACTATCTATCTTTCTAGCTAATCTTCTTTTAATAAATCTACCCATTTCCAGGTAGCTACCGTGGCAAGTTTGGTATCATTTCATATACCATATTGATTCTTTTATCATCTTTATGTAAAAATCATTTCTGGTATTTATTTTAAAAGAATACAGTAATCTTTCGCGTAAATAGTAAAACAGTAAAAACTTCGCAATGTTTTTAATGCTTTGAGAGCTAATAACTTTAGACGAATAAATTAAACCACCAAAAAATATCTGTATTTAATTAAATTAAATTAACGTTTTTTCCAAGCTCGTGGTTCCTAAAGTGTTAGCTGTTACAATAAAGCTTAAAACTAGTGGCTCTGTGAGCTGTAGACCACGCAAAAAAAATATTTTTTCAAATTTCAAAATTTACAAGAAATATAATTAAACCTATATAATTATCGAAACTGCTCACAAAATGTCACGAGAATCGGTTGAGAAATGCGACCTGTAGAGGAGAACATTCGAACAGACAGACATACGAAAGAATTTTTGTCAAGATGGTGAAACGGAGACGCTTCGCTCTCTCGGTCAAAAAACTATGTTAGTATAATTTTATGACAGTCGTGGTTCACTACTACTGGGCCTGTGTATATGAAGAGTCGAACATTATCAACTTATATCCATACGCTTCGTCCGGTTTTACAGTAGACTGAGTAGTATACCCTGTTGCCTGTGCCCTCTGTTTGCCGTTTGTGGACTACGAGAAGGCCTTCGATTCGGTTGAAACCTGGGCTGTACTACAATCTCTCCAGCGGTGCCAAGTAGACTACCGCTATTATCGAAGTACTGAAGTGTTTGTACAAAAACGCCACTATGTGAGTCCGACTCCAGGACCAGAACTCGATACCTATTCCGTTGTAGCCGCGAGTCAGGCAGGGAGATGCTATTTATTTTTATTATTAAAAAAAAAAAAAAAAAAAAAAAAACTCGAAGTGTATGGACGTGTTTTTATGTCGCTCCCGATATTTATTTTAATTATATTGTTTTGGTTGGGCTACTACCATGCCTGCTAAGTGTCGTGCGTGTGGTTCTGATACTACGGATAAACCAGTGATGCAGTGTTCCAAAGTACAATGTACTAAAGTCTACGACTTGGAATGCCTTGGAGTGAAGCCCGCTAATTTCGAGTCATTCACAAAGGGGCAAACGCAGCCTTGGATATGCCCTGAGTGCGTTTCGTCTAATCCTACGCGTATTAACTCCAGTACTCCAGTACGCGGTGTACCCGAGCAGCCAAGAACAGGTCCGATAAGTAATGTTAATACTCACCGCGGTAGTCGTATCAAAACAACACAAACATCGTCACCAAATATGTATGATACAAACACGACTCAAGACACGGTCACCGTCGACTCAGTCTGGACTGAGCTCAGGGAGTTACGATCAGAATTAATTGACCGATTAGATGCACAAACACATATTATTACCAGTATTTACCAAGTATGTAATTCTACGAAAGAGCAGTTACAAAACTTTAAATCCACTTTGAATAATAACGCCGCTGCCACTTGCATATTACAGAAACAGCTGGACAATTTATCAATAACAACACAGCAACTAGAAAACATCATAAAAGGTACTAATTGCACAGAAAACAGCATAAAAACATATAACAACACAGTGGTGCAAAATAGTTACGCCGCCGTACTAAAAACGCCGATAGAAATGGCAAATGTAAGCGGAACTATCGCTGCCACTACCCACGTCGGGCAATATATCGAGAGTGTGGCCACGAAAACAGCCCGAAGCACTGCTTATGAAAAAATGCAAGTTACAGATAACGCTGGAGACTGTGAATTTACTCATTCAATATCTTCCGAAAATATGAGTGAAACGGAACAACGGAACTCACCTTCTCCAATTATAACCGGCGCGAGTGACATCAAAAAAACCCCAGTATATACAACGGATTTTTCGAAAACGACTAGAACTAGTCCTGACAGGGTTAATTCACATCGGTCAAAACATGGAACCGAGAATAGGAAGTCGGACAAACAACACGAGAAAGTGCACGAGCGTAACACTAAAAAGATTAAACAGGGTATGCCTCCGGTCAAAAGTATACAAAGAGGCAATAATACAAGCATTTGTGATATCCAAGCTATAGAAAAAATGAAACACTTGCATGTATGGCTACTAAAGAAGGACACTACAGTGGAGAATTTAACAACGCATATTAAAAAGACATGTGGATCACAAGTGACCATAAAAATTGAAAAAATTAAACTTAAAAAGGATAAAGAGTACTCCTCATTTATTATAAGTGCTCCAGAAAACATTTATAACGAGTTACAAAAACCGGAAATTTGGCCGCTCAATGCGCAGTTTAGCGAGTGGACTTGGTTTCGGAGAGCAACAAATAAAACAAAAGAAGGAAGATAGCAGCATCAAAATATACTACCAAAATGCACGAGGTCTAAGAACGAAACTGGATGTTTTCCATAACAACATTGAAAGTTCAAGTGCAGATTTGTTTGCAATCACGGAGTCAGGTTGTAATGCGTCGATCCAAGATGCAGAAATTATTCCACCGGGATATCAAATAATGAGATGCGATCGAGCGGACGGCCGAAAACAAGGTGGCGCGTTTCTCGTGGCCTCACACCGGTTTGAGCTGCGGCCGGTACCTATTCCCAGTGACGTCAACGTCGATAACTGCGCGTTCGAACTGGTAGGCGCTGCAGTGTACTTAAACAATAGGTATCTGTTTTTGTTTTGCGTGGTTTATATTCCACCCAAAAGTAACGAGCATGAATATATGACATTGTTTAGAATTATTGAACAATGGTGTGTAAAGTTTAAAAGCTATTTAATACTAGGAGATTTTAATATGTATTCAACCGGCGATAATGTCAATAATTACTTTGAATATTTTAGAGTATTTTGTGAAGTTGATCAAAAAAATTATGTACCTAATTGTAATGGCCGGCAACTGGATTTGGTGTTGTGTTGTAAGGACATATCGGACGGAGTGTCAGTGGAGGCGGCGGACGAGACACTGGTGCCTGTGGACGCGCACCACCCGCCACTCGCGGTGAGCTTCCGCCGGCCCCCAGCCCGCGCCGCGCCGGCGTCGCCGGCTCCCGTTACCTCTTGTTCCCTTCAGGACCCGAGGAACGAATGCGAAACGGCGCGGCAGTGGAACTTTGCGAAAGCGGATTTTAATGTAATGTATTCATTACTGACTGCTATTGATTGGAATCCGTTGTATAGTTTATGTGACCCAGAGGAAGCAGTGAACTATTTTTATAACATTTTAAATAGTGTGATAGATGACTGTGCCCCTAAAAAGCGTCCAAAAGCATCGAATGTTAGGTATAGCTATCCTAAATGGTATACGAAAGATATCATTAAAAATATACAATTAAAGGCAAAACGTCACAAACTGTTTAAAGTGAGCGGATTGTGTAACGATTACGTAGCCTTTTCGGAGTGCAGGGCCAAAGTCAAACAAATGATAAATGAGGCGCACGATCAGTATCAAGAGCGTATACAGAGAGAACTGACTAAGGACCCAAAATCTTTCTGGACCTACGTCAGATCCAAGCGAGGGGCGGTGAATCGAAGGAAAATAACAAAAAACGGAAACAGTTTATCGGATTCGGCATGTGCAAAGGAATTCGCCGAGTATTTTCATTCGGTTTACGGGAGCTCGACGGCGGAACTGGACGTGGCGGCGGCGGTTCGCAGCGGCGGCGCCGGCGCCGCGCGCGTGGCGTTGCCGCGGCTGGCACTGCGCGACGTGCGCGCCGCTCTCGCTGCGCTCAAGCCGAAGCGCTCAGCGGGCCCGGACGGTATTCCTGCTTTCATTGTGAAAGATTGTAGCAGTCTCTTGGCGGAACCGCTTCTGCATTTATTTAACTTGTGTTTGGGGACTTCATATTTTCCGGAACGGTGGAAAACTACAAGGGTGATACCGATACCTAAAGGCGATGCCGGGTCGGAGATAAAGGGATTTAGACCGATCGCGATTCTTTCCACGCCAGCGAAGGTATTTGAATCGGCAGTGCAGCGCAGCATCCAGGCGCAGGTGTCGGCCAGACTGTCCGACGCGCAGCACGGGTTCCGACAGGCGCGCAGCACGACGAGCAATCTGCTTAACGCCATGGCATATGTAGTCCCTCATGTAGACGCTGGAGTGCAAGTTGACGTCGCTTACTTTGACTTCAAAAAAGCATTCGATTTGGTGGATAATGACGTCTTGTTGGCAAAGATGGCGGCGGTTGGTTGTACTCCTCAAATGCTACAGTTTTTTAGTAGCTACATGAGGGATCGACAGCAATACGTTGAGTATGCAAATTGCAAGTCTCGGCCGTATTTCACGAGGACCGGGGTAAGCCAAGGAAGTAACTTGGGGCCGTTAGAATTTTTAATAATGATTAACGACCTGCCAGAAGTAGTTAAGGATGCCAAATGTCTTTTATTCGCGGACGACCTGAAGTTGCTCCTGGCGATTAAGGATGAGAATGACTGCCAGCGTCTCCAGCGTGATATAGACCGAGTGGTAGAGTGGAGCCAGAAAAATAAGTTACCATTTAATGTAGATAAATGTGTTACAATCACTTTTACCCGGGCCAAGACACCACTTAGTCACAACTATGAGGTAGCAGGAGCGCAGTTAGCGAGAGTGGCCTCTGTTAAAGACCTAGGGGTACACTTAAATGGGGACTTGACTTTTAGAGACCATATACTTACCATTTCAAAAAAAGCTTTTCGGATTCTTGGCTTCGTTCTTCGGCGAGCAGTGAGCTTTAAAAACATACAAGCCATTTCAGCGCTATATAATACTCTCGTAAGAAGCCAACTAGAATGCAATGCTGCAATATGGGCACCACATGAGAAAAAGTATAGCCTCATGTTGGAAAAGATTCAGAACAAATTTACTAGGTATTTGTACTGGAAGCTATACGGAGTCTACCCGTTCTATCCACTGATGTACCCTACGTCCTTCGTCATAGGCATGGTAGGCTATAATAAATTAGAAACGCGTAGGGATCTGACATTGGCATGCTACCTGGTCAGAGTTATGCGTGGTAATATCTGCAACCCAGGTATATTGCAGCAGTTAAGTTTTAATGTGCCAGACGGGTACGCGGGGCGGCGGCGGCGGCCGCGGTTGCTGGCGGAGCCGAATGGCAGAACCAACTTGCTTCGTAAAGCGCCTCTTAGCCGTGCCGTACACACGCTTAATCTAGTTGCTGACCAAACTGACCTTTTTTATTGTACTATGTCCGAGTTTGTGAATGTATGTTTATGTATAGTGTCCAGTTACTGTAATTAATTAGTTTTTATTCAAATCATATTTAAGGCACTATTGCATTAGGGTAAACCTGTAATAATAGTTGCTGTTAATTATAAATAAATAAATAAATAAATAAATAAATAAATAAATTTCTCCCAAACTGTTCTCCGCTGCACTGGAGGATGTGTTCAAGACTTTGGACTGGAGAAGCTTAGGCAATAGGCATCAACATAAACGGCGAGTACATCACTCGCCTTTGGTTTGCTGACGATACAGTAGTCTTGGCTGAGACCATACAGGATTTAAGTACCATGCTCAATGACCTTGGTAAAACCTCCGTGAGAGTTGGTCTTAAGCTGAATATGTACAAGATGAAGGTCATGTCAAATGCCCATGTAGCACCAACTGTCGTTACTATCGGACACTTTATACTCGAACTTGAAGTTGATTATGGTATACTAGCGACCCGCCCCGGCTTCGTACGGGTGCAATGCTGATACTAATTATAATTATATACTACAGAATGTATTTATATACAACCCGGCCGATACCGCCGCAACCGCTATGTTCCTTCATTTTAAATCTGTAATATCTTCAAAAATATTTATTTAAATTACATGGTGTCAAGTGCCATATTGATCTATATAAAATGCAAAATGTATTTAAGGTATTTTATTGGAGAAGGATTAATGCTGTATTGCTTAAAATCGCTTCGTAAATAAGCCATTATTTTTCGTAAAAAGTAAAGGATAAAAAATGGTTATTGTGGGTTATCCCTAAGAGATAGACATATACCATAATCGACTTTTTTGTAGACCTTTGTAAGTTGTACAATACTGTAGTACATTATTTTGATTTATCTCGTAGGGTTCAGTCAGCGTTTGCAATGTAAGCGCAATAAAATATGTTTATTTACGACATCACAATAGAAACCTATTAAATTATCTGTGTTTCTCTACTATACACCTGTAACCAAGAGGAAAGAGCAATGAAGAGGGCTACGCTGGAAGTATATCTGCGCGATCGTATCAGAAATGAGGCCATCCGCAGAAAAACCAAAGTAACCGATATAGCCCTCCGAATCGCTTAAATGGCACTGGGCGGGGCACATTGCACGTAAAACCGATGGCCATTGGGGCGAAGACGAAGGTTCTCGAGTGGTGACCACGTATAGGAAGGTGCAGCGTAGATAGGCCCCCACAAAGTGAACTGATGACCGGGTAAAGGTCGCGAGAGTCCGCTGGATGCGGGTGGCGCAGGACCGGTCATTGTGGCACTCTTTAGGGGAGGCTTATGTTCAGCAGTGGACGTCCATCAGTTGATATGATGATGATATATTTACATTAATAGTTGTTATAGTGTATACAAGCTTATTAGTTTTATGTGTATTCATAATCTGTCATTGCTTTCTTAAATATCCGTGTTTGTGCAAAATTAGTTTGTTGCCTTGTGTACTATATTTATTTTTCTCATTTCATCGAAGGTTAGCTGGAAGAGATCCTTTATAGGGATAAGTTCGCCTTTGTACTTTTACATTTTGTTATTTTGTTTCGATTGGTATTATTTTTTGTGCAATAAAGTGTTATACATACATACATATACATGATGATGATAACACGCTCACGACAAATAAATATAACACCCTGTATAATATAACACAATTAGATAAAAAATTGCATGACCTATTAATCAAATCGAGTAGAAGGGTATAAGACATATTTCTTAGTTTCTTAGGTTTCATAGATTAAAATAACGAATTTCAGGGTTGTAGGTATGTACTACGAATTTTGTTTTTTTTTCCATTATAATGGATCTTACCGTAAGTTCGACTTTCAATTATTTATTTACTACCTTATTAAAAATATATATCAATTACATACTAAAGTTTAATCATAATCAATGCATTTCTTAAGTCAAAATACAGTTATATTTCTATACTGTGACCAGTATGAAGCTAGCGGGGTCATCCGAGTTCACAGTCGCTTCGTCCGCGCGGGCTTGTTCACGCACCGCCAGGACAGCGCTAAATACCTACTCTCGCAGAACTAGAGGGCCTTAAATGCACAAATAATTGCCCTGGCAGGGATTCGAACCCGGGACCTCTAGCTTCGGAGGCAGTGTCACTACCAACTAGGCTAAACAGGTCGTGGCATAGACAGATGGTTCGCTGTAGCCCATTCTAAATCAGGGCGAATTCGACTGTCATTGACCTGTCACCTCACTTCTCACCTGTTTTTATATGGAAACTGTAAAAATTTGACAAATGACATAAAAGCAGGTGAGGTGAGAAGTGCGGACGAGAATAACACCCTTGGTTGAATAAATAATAGAAAAATAAAATCAAAATCAAAAATTTATTCTGCAAATAGGCCACAAGGGCACTTTTACAAGTCAACACAATTAAATAAATTGTCAATAATAATAATTATTTTCTGTTGCCGCTATAACAACAAATACTAAAAACAAAATAATAATAATAATTAAGGGGCTCCCATACAAAAAACGTGATATTTTAGCCTTATTACATGGCTACCACTCGCCGAGCTAGATCTCAAGAACCGTAATAGCTAGTATTACTGTTAGTGTTAGTGTAATATTATGTATTACTGTTGCCGCTATAACAACAAATATTAAAAACCTGCCAAGTGCGAGTCGGACTCCTTTTATAGATCATGCGGTACGGAACCCTTCGTGCGCGAGTCCGACTCGCACTTGGCCGGTTTTTTTATATCATGCGATAAGAACGTTGCAGAGAAACTGTCGCTATAACTTTATTAGGCAATGTCAGAATGGAAGCTGTTACCAATTTGCCATTTGACATGACTTACGTTAAATAATACGGTAATTGATTGACACTTCGTCGGGTCTAGTCTTATTCCGAGCTTTCACAATGGGAACGGATTACTCACATCTGCACATGGTTTCTTCTAAAATCCCCTAACTACTATTTTCAAGATCATACCATTAATAGAATCAGAAAATAAAAACAAAATTCTATAAAAAAGTTGAGAGTGTATTAGCAGAATGAGATCTTTTCTGCGTGATAAGTGAAAATTCAGAGACTTGCCTATTTACAATCATATTTCTTTTTCCTCTGAATCTCTTCAAAATTCTCACTCAACCCCATATTACAGACGCGAGAACGCCCTTAAATCATGCCGGTGCGGCGTTCGCAAGTTGAAGTTCCACCGACAAACATCTTCGTCGTCTGACGGCAAGTGCCAATTGGAGCCGACACACCGCAGACAGAAGAAGAAAAGAGACACCGTCATAACAACGGAGGTACAGGGAGAGAAGGAACAGATCAAGACATGTCTGCTAGAGTGCACCAACAAGGTATGTTTCTTCTACAGTTCAATGCCAGTTGGAGTAGATACACCGCAGACAGAAGAAGAAGAGATACAGTTATAATAGCAGAGATGCAGGGAGAGAAGAAGCAGATCAAGATCAGTCTGCTAGAGTGCACCAACAAGGTATGTTTCTTCTAAAGTTCAATGCCAGTTGGAGTAGATACACCGCAGACAGAAGAAGAAGAAATACATTTATAATAGCAGAGATGCAGGGAGAGAAGAAGCAGATCAAGATCAGTCTGCTAGAGTGCACCAACAAGGTATGTTTCTTCTAAAGTTCGATGCCAGTTGGAGTAGATACACCGCAGACAGAAGAAGAAGAGATACAGTTATAATAGCAGAGATGCAGGGAGAGAAGAAGCAGATCAAGATCAGTCTGCTAGAGTGCACCAACAAGGTATGTTTCTTCTAAAGTTCGATGCCAGTTGGAGTAGATACACCGCAGACAGAAGAAGAAGAGATACAGTTATAATAGCAGAGATGCAGGGAGAGAAGAAGCAGATCAAGATCAGTCTGCTAGAGTGCACCAACAAGGTATGTTTCTTCTACAGTTCAATGCCAGTTGGAGTAGATACACCGCAGACAGAAGAAGAAGAGATACAGTTATAATAGCAGAGATGCAGGGAGAGAAGAAGCAGATCAAGATCAGTCGGCTAGAGTGCACCAACAAGGTATGTTTCTTCTAAAGTTCAATGCCAGTTGGAGTAGATACACCGCAGACAGAAGAAGAAGAGATACAGTTATAATAGCAGAGATGCAGGGAGAGAAGAAGCAGATCAAGATCAGTCGGCTAGAGTGCACCAACAAGGTATGTTTCTTCTAAAGTTCGATGCCAGTTGGAGTAGATACACCGCAGACAGAAGAAGAAGAGATACAGTTATAATAGCAGAGATGCAGGGAGAGAAGAAGCAGATCAAGATCAGTCGGCTAGAGTGCACCAACAAGGTATGTTTCTTCTAAAGTTCAATGCCAGTTGGAGTAGATACACCGCAGACAGAAGAAGAAGAGATACAGGTATAATAGCAGAGATGCAGGGAGAGAAGAAGCAGATCAAGATCAGTCTGCTAGAGTGCACCAACAAGGTATACAACCGTTATTTCTTTATTATTAAAAGAGGCACACGTCAGTGCCCGTATTCTGCCACCATATCGATTTTTAATTTACATCAAATCATTTTGCTGTCGTTGGTAAATTATTGTATGTAGCGTTACATATAGTCTGACAATAAAGAGTAGAAATTAATTGAGGTCGCCACTGTGCTTTAACGGGCAACATTTATACTAGGACTAGATTGATATTGATACTTGCTTATGATAATAATTAAATTTACATCAAATCATTTTGCTGTCGTTGGTAAATTATTGTATGTAACGTTACATATAGTCTGACAATAAAGAGTAGAAATTAATTGAGGTCGCCACTGTGCTTTAATGGGCAACATTTATACTAGAACTCGATCGATATTGATACTTGCTTATGATGATAATTAAATTTACATCAAATCATTTTGCTGTCGTTGGTAAATTATTGTATGTAGCGTTACATATAGTCTGACAATAAAGAGTAGAAATTTATTGAGGTCGCCACTGTGCTTTAACGGGCAACATTTATACTAGGACTCGGTCGATATTGATACTTGCTTATGATAATAATTAAATTAAAAATAATATAGTACAATATATTCAATATTTTATAGTGATATATCCATGTTAGTAATACGAAAATGAAAATAAATGATCTTTTATTGGTTTTTTTCCAATTTATTGATAAAAAATAAACATATATCAAAGTCATTGTTTTTGAGGATGCCCTTTTCTGTGCTTTGTGGGCGTTCCAAATTGCCGTTATTCTTACGTACTTCTTTACAGTACTGACTTCCCTGAAACAATGTACATTTTAAAGTTTTATACATATGTATTTATGATCACATCAATAAGTAGTACTTAAAGTTTTGTGGGTATCAGATGACAAGTGTATAAGTATCTATGTACAAGAGTAACTATTTACTATTTTAGGTCCAACTACATTTTTATTTAACAGGCTATATGTACTGAATTGTTTGACTTATAAAGTTGCAACCTATACTAATAATATAAAGATTAAGTATTTTGTTCGTCTCATTTGCTTCCTTTATGTGATCGAGTAGTAAAATATCAAGAAGTGGCATTTACGCTATATGACATTTCAACATCGAACATTATTTACCTAATCTCAAATTATTTACAATAGTGATATTACATCCAAACAATGATTATTAAGTCAATAGCTTTGCCTCGATTCATAAATATGAAATAAAGTTTTTAGTAGTATATACCCGTTATATTAGCAGTTCTTTTGTAAACTGCTTCTAAATCCAGCAATAACTATCCAGCTTCAAGTTTCGGAAAATCACGTTAAAAACACCTGATATTTTACTTCCCGTGCTTCACTGCGAATTGTTTTATTCATTTACACTTTATTTAGATATTTTCGTTGAATAAAAACTGGTTAAACAACGGTAATACTTACCAGCAGCAATTCAATGTTTATTTACGGACCAATATTTGACATCTTTCACATGACACCTGGTGCTGCCATGTAACGTTCTATGTTAGTTCCATTTTATTTTATTTCTACTCTTTATTGTCAGACTATAATTAGGTCTTAAAATTCGAGATTCGCCGTAACAAAACGGGCGTAACGAGTTTTTATTTATTAAAGACTCGCAAATAACCCTTATTATGTAACTGTTGCGTACTATCAATGTGTGGGCTAAAAAAATATATATGTAAACCCCTCGAATGCGCTAACTAAATTATTTCCATTGTTGCAGTTTAACTCGATCGTTGACGGCGCAAAGAACAACAACTTGGAGACGGTGGATACCGTCATAGAACAGAACGGGAATGTTGAGCTTAAGGAGTTGGTAATCGACAACTATATGGACGACGACGCAGTCGCTCAAGTTTAAGTTAGTTTATGTTCTGCGGACTTTTTCAACAATTTCTCTCCGTTTTTTATCTAAGACACTGAAAAGGTACGTCGAGCCGTACCCGTTAACCGTTATGTACTTATATATGCAGTTGAAATCCTAATAATAGTATAAACGTGACGAATCTTGGAGGAAAAACGTGAGAAACGGACGATTTTTTATGAAACTTCGGTTATGTACCTTATATACAGGGGTCGTACTTTTCGAGTCGGTGACGTAAAATTGACGTCAAACTGCATATAGGATGATTCCAATTTGTGTTATGGTAACTATAAATATATTTAATCATGCATTTATAATGGTATATTTTCTTATACGACCTATTTATTGCATCCGAAGATTGTTAAGGACTTCTTTCATATTTAGAATTTTAATTTATAAGCAGATGAGGATATCATAGTCTTTCAAGTTTTATAACAGGTTATAGAAATGTTGAATCTAAATATGAACGTAAACTCTATGATGACGAGGTTTGTTTAATTATTGGTATAACTGGTATTACACATGAACCAGTCACAAACTTGCAGTATTGCCTAATGTTGTACTTTATAAGTTGTGATGTGACAGGCAAATTGTGTTTGTAATAGGGACATAACTGTAAAAAGTGTATGTTTACATGATTATTGATTAATGAATGATGATTGATTGATTACAATAAGACTAAATAAAATGGAGCGTGACGTCACAAAACCTATATGGAGCGTGACGTCACCGGTACGAAAAGTATGACCCCTGCTTATATATCAGAGTAGAACATAGGCTATAATTTACGTCAAATTGTATCCCTTTTAGGGCCAAAAAAGGAATGAAATTTTATATGGAGAGAAAATATTGTTATGACGTGGTATGTAACAGTTTCGTTGCCATAGAGATACATCATCAAGGTACTTAATAATAAAAAATCGCCTTGTTATTTAATAAGTACGACTTTCAAATAAATGGCTATTAAATTTGAACTTTCTGGCTGGAACAGTGGAGTCGATTTTTGAACGAAATATTTTGATACAATTCTGGAGGTAGAAATGATTTTAAGTACAATAAGTTTTGTACGAACACAAAAAAGTCATCGATCGTAACCGGTTACGAACGTGGGGTTTTGTACGCGGTCGAACATACGGAACTTTGGCCGAAAAGAGAACACTGTCTCGCAATTTCTTATTACCTGTTTCGGTATTAGCTAATCCATCTAATATACATATAAAAATAATAACATAATATGCAATATGTTTAAGACGCTATAAATATGTATACAGTCCGTTAACTCTTGACGGTGTCGCCATACTTGGGGGTTTTTGTGCAAATGTTCTTGCGCACTTTTCTCTGCAGCTGACTGTACATATTACAAGGAGACGCGGAGGAGTTATAGGATATAATATAATTTTCTCAAACATGCAATGAAATATTGATGTTATGTTCCTTATAATAGGCTGCGAAGTATGATGTTTCAGGTGCGGCTAGGACAAGAGGTCGTTAATGCAATTTCATACAAATGTTGCAGGCCTAGGCCGGCAAAGTCCTCTTTTTTAATTCCATTCCACATAAATTTGTGGCACAGGCATCATGACATTCTGCCACTATGCGTATTAAAAATAAAACTTTGATTTTTTGTTGTTTATTTCATTGCATGTTTGAGAAAAGCACTATACATACCTCGGCGGGAAATATGGGGTTGCCCGCCTTAGACCTATCCGACCTCGCTTCGCTCGGCCGTCTATATGTCTTCGGCCGGCAACCCCTTTCGTCCCGGCCTCTGTAGTAATGTACTATTAAAAGACAGGTTACCCTCAATGTGTGGCATGTATAAATTACGCTGTGTAATACTAATATCTTAATCTAGGCTTGGTTAGGTTAGATCAGGGGTTCCCAAAGTGGTCCAGGTGGACCCCCAGGGGTCCACAGGAGACTCGATGGGGGTCTACGTTGACGTGACAAAAAAATGGGGGTTTTGGGAATATGGTAGAAATGTGGTGAAGGGGGTCTACCAGAACCAGTTAACTTTTGAAAGTGGTCTATGAGTAAAAAAAGTTTGGGAACACCTGGGTTAGATGTATTTGTACCTTACTGTGTACATTTATTATTGAAGGCTTAGATTTGCTCATATATTGACGACCTGTTTAGCCTAGTTGGTAGTGACTCTGCCTCCGAAGCTAGAGGTCCCGGGTTCGAATCCCGGCCAGGGCATTTATTTGTGCATTTTTCACGGATACTTGTTCTTGGGTCTTGGATGTTTTCTATGTATTTATCTATATAAGTATGTATATCGTCGTCTAGTACCCATAGTACAAGCTTTGCTTAGTTTGGGACTAGGTCGATTTGTGTAAGATTGTCCCCCAATATTTATTTATTTTATTTATGAACTCTACTGTACAGTATAGCGCATGGTGGGTTATGCCCAAAATACATTTATAAGGGAGGAGTTAGAAGACATTTTACAGAATGACAGACAATTGACAGGAATTACACGACGACTATGAAAACTCACATTATATTTCACGTTTATATTTCTAGAGGCCTGTGTATATCGCACTATATATTATACAGTTTTCGAAGCGATGATGAGTAATGTCCATTATCTCCATACCTTTATTGGCTATGTGCGAAGTAGGTGGTGGGGGTAAGCTAGGCGATCGTAGCGCACACCATGGCAGAAATGTGCACTTACCGGGGACCACTGTCAAATTTACTTTCACGTTTTCTATTGGTTTCTTAACGGTTTCCTACGATTCGTTTCGTTTGTATGTATTTATTTATTCTCTTATTTATTTCAGTAAAATTTCCAATACGGGGTCTTTCTCGTTTACTAAAATAAATAAAATATTCATGTGTCATTATTTGACATCTCTGAGTTTTGACATTGTCTCGGGACCTTTGACGTTTGACGTTTCAGACGTGCACATAGCCAATAATGGGGGAGAATTTGGATCTCATAATGAGTAGGGATCGGATATTCGTATAGATATTTACCTACACGTTGGTGGCCTCATGGTTGTTGAGCTGTATGGAGGCGGACTAGATTTATTTTATCACCAATTACCTAAAAATAAACGCATATTTAAATACATAAGTATGTGTAAATGAACTATTTGAAGTTATTTTTCATGTTAGTATAAATCTATAATCTTGTTATTTAATTTACAAACAACAAAGTAATAGTTGAAATTATTTAAAATGTCCGATATCAAAAAAAAACTGCTATTGGGATTTGAACCTTGTTCCTTTGACAGGAAAGTCGCATCTTGAATGAACAAATTTATTACATGCTGTAAATTCAAATGATTTTAAGTATATCCTGAACATATATTGTTTGCGATTTGCATTCCTGTGAAGTTTTGTACAACCCCGGAATCCTAGAACAAATATTATTAAAATATTTTTTTAAGAAGCACCTCCCATATTTGCTTAAAAATTCCCGAGAATTTGCCAACTTTAGGTAGATATCAGTCCGAATATTCGATCCCTGATAATGAGCACAAATACAATTGTAATGGCGGACTTCACGACATTTGACATGCCTTTCTCAAACATGCAATGAAATTTCGTCATTACGTGCGTTTTGACAGGCTTCAAGATTTCATACAAATTTGAAAGCCTTGGCCGGGAAGTATTTTTTTTTTAAATCTTAATGCCACACTTGGCGTCTGTTAATTTTGTTTATTGAGTGGTGTATTTTTTTATTTCATTGCATTTGTTTGAGAAAAGCACTATACAAATCTCGGCGAGAAACGTTGGGCTGCAGGCCGCGTATCCGTATCTACAACTACTTGGCCTTTCGTTTCCCGGCCTCTGTATTAATATACTATATATGTATGTAAAATTATTTGGTAAACTTTAGTATAAACTATGTGTGTTTTTGGTAGGTAAGGGGTAATTTATTCCCAGATACTATTATAGATAAAAAAACTGTATATTTTAATATACCCAAATAATTTTATAATGCACACTTTGGACAGGATCCAGCCATATTAGGAAACTTTTAGGCGGTATGGGCATTTTCATTCAGGCCTGGTATAAAGATCCTTTAGGGTTTAGACCAATTTGTCAGTAAAAATGGTAGCACCTCAATACCTTTTTTTTTTACATAATTTGCGAATACGGTCTAAGGATCTTGTGTATATTTTTAAATAATAACGTATATGACACGTATTCTATTTGTAGACTTAGATCCCTCTATGTACAGTGCCTCTAATATATTTTTTTCGAAAGAAACGCAGACGAACGCGTTTTCGTTTAGTCTCAATTTGTATGGCA
This sequence comes from Notocelia uddmanniana, assembly GCA_905163555.1. Taxonomy (NCBI): domain Eukaryota; kingdom Metazoa; phylum Arthropoda; class Insecta; order Lepidoptera; family Tortricidae; genus Notocelia; species Notocelia uddmanniana. The sequence continues at coordinate 72,700,604 of LR991052.1, forward strand.
ACGCGAACAGCGCCTCTGGCGGCTTGTAGTGGTTAACTATTCGCCATGCAATGCATTTAGGTTTCGGAAAAATATACAAGAGGTACAGTATTCCGGGGTTAGTTAGATGTACTTAAATATAATACATATAATGGAGGAATTCGACGATGTTTAAGGGAGCAGTGGCGGCCTTAGGGGGTGGCAAGCAGGGCAACCGCCCGGGGCCTCGCTCTTACAGGTGCCCCGGCAAACCCATGTGAAGGCCTCGCAAAGATTTGATGCACCGGGGCCTCCCGGAGCCTCGAATGTCTAAGGCCGCCACTGTAAGGGGGGAATGAGAAGATGACATTAAAGTTAAGGTTTTGTGTCACTTTTTCTTCTTTAGTGAGATTAAAAAGTGACTTTAGAGTTATTATTGAAAAAGTCTGCAGAAAACGTAACTCGCGAGCAACCCCGAATTTCGCAATTTCGATTAGACGTTGATCGGACATTTATATTATATTATAATATATGTTAACAGTTTTTAATGTTAACATAAGGATACAATATGTTTTTTTTTATTACTTATATATATATATTTATATGGGGATGCCGCAGTGCTAACTTAATATTATTATAATTTTCATGTATTAGTAAAAGATCTTATTAATCTAAGGCAGAAAAGATCTCATTTTCTTTTAAGTCTTTGACCAATTATGATCATTTAAGAAAAAGTGAAAATGTTATTTTTAATTCAGAATATTTTGTGAGGATTATTTTCAATTTAAGCTTTACCAGAAGAGGGTCTAATTAATAATAATACTTATTTGAATTATTATTTGTTATTAGTTAAAATCCATGTAACCTCTTGCCTTGAAAAAGTAACAAAAAAATTAGGTACCTTTTGGGATGGAAAATATTCCATATTGATGGAAAATATAGCAAGTAAAAAAGTTTATAACATTTTCAATGGAGTCTGACGACGGGGTTGCGTCACACAAAAAAAACTGAATATGGATACACAAAATGCGTAGCGACAGTCATTCAATAGGGCACTGATGAGATAGTAACCTTATCACTTCAAGATATAGTTGGAAACCTATGAAAAGTGACGTCTGTCATATTAAGGGTTATAACTGACGGCTTTTTGATGGGTAAATTTGTTGCCATATAAAGATTATTAAAAAAAAATGTGGTTCCACCCACTAGTCGGGCTCTAGCAGATTATTATATTTCGTTAAAATTGTAATTTATTCCTATAAACATTCCTTTAGAGATTATTTATTTTTTAGGGAAAAAATCATTAATATATGATAGTTGCCTGTTTGGCCTAAAATTACTTAATCTCAGATTTTATTTTTAAATCTACTTAGATGTATGTAGTTTATAAGTAATTCTGCCGTATAAATGAAATGGGATCTTAAAAGACATTTATTTGAAAAAAAAACAGTTATTCCTGTGTAACCCATGTTTTTGACTTGCCATTCTAATATTTTATATAATATATATATTCTAATATGGATAACAAAATGGAATCACCGAAAATCAATACCGAACATTGCGGTGTTTGGGTAACTATTTCAAATTAAATCTTTGGGTAACGCAGTGATGTAAAAAAACATTAACGGATCTAAAATAAGGTCCCTTTTCGTTTAAACGCCAACGAAACTCATAGGAACATGTATTATTTAAAATGTAAGTTAAACTTAGACTTAAAACGTTTTAGCTGGTCTGAAACATATTCTAATCTTATTTTGGTAGCGAAAAAACTTCTATCGGAATCAATTATTTTCGTATAAAGGCCTGTACACACCCATGTACACGAGACTCGCATGCGATTTTCATTCCATTGCGGGTTACCGTGGTGTAATGAGTTCAATCGATCTGACAAACCGCGCAATGTAGTGATACTCGAATATTAGTCTAAATAAAGCTTGAACGACGTCCAGGTAAATCGTATTTGTAACTATGATTCGGGAAGTTGACGATTGCAAGAGTAATATTCTTTTCTCAAACATGCAATGAAATATTGATGTTATGTTCCTTATAATAGGCTGCGAAGTATGACGTTTCAGGTGTGGCTAGGACAAGAGGTCGTTAATGGAATTTCATACAAAACTTGCAGGCCTAGGCCGGCAAAGTACTGTTTTTTAATTCCATTCCACATAAATTTGTGGCGCAGGCATCATGACATTCCGCCACTATGCGTATTAAAAATAAAACTTGGATTTTTTTGTTGTTTATTTCATTGCATGTTTGAGAAAAGTACTATACATACCTCGGCGGGAAATATGGGGTTGCCCGCCTCAGACCTATCCGGTCTCGCTTCGCTCTGCCGTCTATATGTATTCGGCCGGCAACCCCTTTCGTCCCGGCCTCTGTAGTAATGTACTATTTTAATATATAAAACAAAGTCGGAACGTTCGAACACTTATAACTCGAAAACGGCCGCTCTGATTTTTATGATCCGTGATTTTTTGGATTAGTCTTCGCTCTGAATAGCCGAATAACTAATAAAATATCAGATAAATATGTTTTTCCTCATACATTTTGTACCGTGGCGCATGCAATCCACAGAATGAACATGACTTTAAAAAAAGTGCCGTATAAGTGGACGTTACTTAGTGGACGGGTATTATTGGCGCTCAATAGTAGCAAGTCTTGCATGGGCCTTGGGGCTTGCAAAATTTATTCCCATTTTTTTACACTCTCGTGACGTTTTGTACAAACCCCGGAATCCTGAAACAAATATTATTAAAATCAAATTTTTCAGAAGCTTCTGCCATATTTGTCTAACAATTTCCGGGAATTTGAGAACTTTAGGTAAATATCAATCCTAATATCCGATCCCTGATAATGAGTTACACTCGAATACAATTGTAATGGCGGACTTCACGACATTTTTCTTTTTAGTCATTGATTTTATTTGTTTTTATTTTCCAGCTTAAACAGAAAATTATTTCTCTTGCAATCACAGGCTCCTATGTCAATGTTTAACAGCTTTTTCGAATCTCGACTTTAATAATGTGATTTGAGCGCTTGTCGTAATTGAGGAAATATTTTTATATATATTTTGCTGCAACCCTATATGGTCGGCGTTGCTGTATCGATATTAAATGTACTTATATGTTAGTCGTAAATTTGGTAAACGGGCACTTTTTGATGACTGAGAGTTGAGGTAAGTGAATACAGTTTTATCTAGAACGACACAGATTTATTAAAGCTATCTATCTTTGATACTAGACAACCTAACAAGGATATCAGTCTAGTACAATGAATGCTAAGGATAGATACTGATAAAAGTGCTCGGATCCTTTTAGATAATAATATTACAAGTGTCAATGTCATGTTCGGGCTTAGCCCTCTCCAATACCAAAACAATGTTACCATATAAATATATTTAAACTCAGCACCGATAGGTATAATGTTTTAAAAGACGCAGTGGAATACATTAGTATTCTCGTCTCGTACATCAGTTCGAGATATCATTTGATATTTAACCTTTTGAGCGCCAGATGCCGAAGCTATACAACGTGCCCCTGACGCCGGAGCCTTAAAATAAAGTTAAGCTAAGCAATAATGCCCAAACATCATAAGATTCTAGGAGATTTTTGAACGGACGTCAATTGACGTCGGTGGCGTCAGTGGCACAAATTTGGTAAGACGTGATTTGCCATCTTTGGAGCTCAAAAGGTTAACCTTTTAACCGCCGTAGTCTGATAAATAAGTCAAACGTCTATGTTTTTACAGGATATTCAGCTTTCACGGATTCTAATTAGATTAATTTATACATAAAATATTGTGTTACTTCGTACCGGCGGCGACCCGGCATGATCGATGAAAAATTATCGGCGGTTAAAGGGTGGCTTTTCGATGTAGAAAAACATCGTGAGGCAAACTGTCTAGTTTTCATTCTGTGTTGAAATGTGAGATAGCAGCCGCTTTGGTAACCACACACCACCATATCAGCCCAAAGACGTCCACTGCTGGACATAGGCCTCTCCAAATTTAATGGGGCGTAAATGCCATAATTGCCACGCTTGGCATGCGGGTTGGCGATCGCAGTATCTTCACTGCGCTCCAGGAAAACTGCTGCCCATCCCCCGGTGGTCTTGGTCGTAGTTTTAGGACATACCAGGGTAATTTGGAAGGGGTTTTTATCAAACATGCAATGAAATATTGATGTTATGTTCCTTATAATCGGCTGCGGAGTATGACGTTTCAGGTGCGGCTAAGACAAGAGGTCGTTAATGGAATTTCATACAAATCTTGCAGGCCTAGGCCGGCAAAGTCCTCTTTTTTAATTTCCATTCCACATAAATTTGTGGCACAGGCGTCATGACATTCTATCACTATGCGTATTAAAAATAAAACTTTGATTTTTTTGTTGTTTATTTCATTGCATGTTTGAGAAAATCACTGTACATGCCTCGGCGGGAAATATGGGGTTGCCCGCCTCATACCTATCCGGTCTCGCTGCGCTCGGCCGTCTATATGTCTTCGGCCGGCAACCCCTTCCGTCCCGGCCTCTGTAGTAAGTAGTAATGTACTATTATTCACTTGTCATCGCGGGGGTAGCTCAGTTGTGTATTTGTGAGAGATGGTAGAGGAAGTTAATATGAATTTATCTCCACTTTCGATTGTTCTTTAAATGATTTATTCCGTACGGTGCTGAGTTTTTTCTCATTTCTAATTGTACAACTAAGTAAATAGAATTAATATATGGAGTCTGATTTTTCGACGTGCATTTACTGTTTCTGACACTAAGCTTTACGCGACTTAATTGTATCTTAGAGGTACCTCTATAATTGTTTTATTTAGCCATTTTAACCTCATAAGTCCTTTGTTTTTTCAAATGTAGTAGTCGTAACTACCCAGTGTACTACCACAAGTACAAACTAAGTGTAGTGCTTCGGTCCCAGACGCGACTTTTTCGAATTTGTCTAAATTCTTGCCCTTTGTTTTATTCAGTATGTGTATGGTTTTTAGCGCATCCTTAATTTGTACTTGGCAAAGTACATTAGGCAGTTATTTATACTAGGCAGTTAAAATGTCAGGTCTGAAGTACTATCATTATTTTGTACTTGTACAAGTACGCGGGGACTTACGAGGATAACTCAACTATTTAATTTCATATGTAGTTTCAGTGATTTTATATTTCTTACTATTTGGGTTGTATGACCAATAGATTATACAGGATGATTCGGGAGATGAGCAAGATCAACACTACGGATTCAGTAGATCATATGCTTCGTGCCATTATTAGTGAAATTAACGTTCATTTAACATTGATGTTGAAAACAAAATGTTTTAAATTATTTACGAAATTCATGGTCACTCTACAATCATACTTCAGTACTTCAGTCAAGTGATACGTGTCAAATTGAATGTCATCTGAGTCCGATTACTTTTGAAATATCGTATCTCACTCAATGTGACAGTTTACTTTCTTCGTAATCAAAGTGCTGTCATAACAGTTCATAAACCAGTTGTTGTAGGGTGACCATGATTGTAGAGAATTAAACTTTAACTTATAAAAATACAGGAATAAGGTATGGGTGTTTCACTTAAATACAATGGTGAACGATTCATTGCCATTTACTATGTATGTAGTGTTAGTCCCGCTCACGTCTCCTGAATCACCCTGTATATATTTAAAAAGATCTGAAATTATTTTTAAATCAGTGCAAAAGTTTTTATTTTTAAATCAGTGCAAAAGTCAGTGGACTATTGGCCCGTTCATATCGCTTAGAGTTTTAAGAATCTCAACTATTGGCTATGTGCGAAGTAGGTGGTGGGGGTAAGCTAGGCGATCGTAGCGCACACCATGGCAGAAATGTGTACTTACCGGGGACCACTGTCAAATTTACTTTCACGTTTTCTATTGGTTTCTTAACGGTTTCCTACGATTCGTTTCGTTTGTATGTATTTATTTATTCTCTTATTTATTTCAGTAAAATTTCCATAACGGGGTCTTTCTCGTTTACTAAAGTAAATAAAATATTCATGTGTCATTATTTGACATCTCTGAGTTTTGACATTGTCTCGGGACCTTTGACGTTTGACGTTTCAGACGTGCACATAGCCAATAAGATACTTATATTTTTCATCCTAAAAATGCGAAAGACACTTCAGGTTTTTTGTAACTCTATACCTCAAAACATAAAGTATGTTATCAATTTATTATACCATTAGATTGCAATATATTATATACCGACATTTTCTCGATAATGAATACGATATAAAACACACTAGATTTATAGATATATAGATGTTTCAATAGGAAACACGCAGGTAACTGTATTCTTTAAACAACTCAGTCGGCTAAGGGTCTCCTCACATCTATCGACGCAGAATCGGCAAAAGCCGATAGAAAAAGGGTTCTATCCACGCAATCAGAGCTACAAAGGCATGGTTCGGTTCGGTCGACGTGTCTACGTCGTTTACGCTCTTATTGCGTAGACATAAAGCTTATTTCTATCGGCTATTGCCGATTCCGCGTCGATGGGTTTGGGGACCCTAAAGGCGACAACGCTTTGGCATCTAATAGCGACACTCCAGTCAGGAATACGCGACAGCGTATCGTGTTATCCATATGAAACATCTATATTGTTTTGGACAAAAACATCAGAGAATGCAAAGCAGACTTCCATAGACGACGTTTAGGCGCTTCCATGTAATGTATAGCCGGATACGTGATGCGCTCTGTCACTGTATGGGTCGTCACAACAAAGCATATGATATGGGTACGCTGGCTCGATGACCCAAGGCGGATTTTGGTCTGTGACTCAAGATAACGCCACTTTTCTCTATTGCCTCACCTCAAGCCAGTTGTACTCAGCGGGCTTTCTTTGAGGTCTTCGTCATTCCAACGTTCTGGGGACGACCACTCTTCACAGTACGATCGGCTCCCATACTCTCCAAGCGACCGAGCCAACGGAGTTGCGTCTTGACTTTGCTGACCGTACAAAATGGCGACTGACTGAATATTCGTGCGATGCGGACACTGAGCGCGCTCCATTCGGCTCCCGTTTTTTCGGCGAATCTTTGATAGTTCGAGAGCAAGTGCTCATGCCAGTGGCCACATCGTGAAACTACGTCAGACAAACATAATCCGGCCAGTTTTGAAAGTACAGTCACGGAATCACCTCTTTTGAGTGCCGCGTCGGGGATTAAAATAATACCTTACATTGCTATTCGTCAATACCGTAAACCCCAATGAATGATTCAAGCGGTGCCTTTGGTAATACCGGTTTTCCGCATAAATTATTGGTTTTATTTTTCTATGACCTGTGGCAGTAAAATTATTAGTACATTATCTTGGTGTTTGCTTAATTAAATTTACCGAATTGCCAATGCACCCTAAATGATCAAAGTAGCCCCATTTTTTCCTAAAGTAGCCCCGACCGGTATGTTGAAATCTTGCTAATGTCGGATGTTCTTAATTGGCATACTAATGCTTTTGTGATGATGCTGATGTGATGACCCTTTAGACCCACGATTAGATGGGATGACAGTTTTTTCGACATATTTACGTCAGTGTATATGATTTGACACCTATTTCATACCCAAACCAATCGATGTCTTGTTATGGTCCACCGGGGCCCAGGGTGCGAATGGTGAATATTTTAAAAGTGTCATTTATTGAAATTGTAGGTAAGCCTAGTTTTTGTTTTAATTGAAATTACTATTATTCTATTTAAGTTTGATTAACTACCAAAACGAAATGTATGTAGTAGTCTTTTTTTATTTTTAGGAGCTATTTTCTTTATAATTCAATTTAAAACGTCGATTTTATAAGTATTCATTGTTCGCCGTGATTATTATTAGGTAAAAGTTAATTTATCAATAGTATTATATACAAGTACAACCGTATTTATCAACTGTGTAAAAGGTCTTTCAACGCATATATATAACTCATAAGTTTTATCTAAAATCAAATTTTCAAATGTTTTTTTTTTACCAATAAATATTAATTTGAAACTACATCCTCAGTTTGAAGGAATCTTACCGTCACGATATCGTGTCGTCATGTCGATTATAGCCGTCACGATACCGTGTCGGGTCTTGCCGGCGGCCCTGGTATCGATGTGTAGTGATTCTAGTCCCACTTTGAATGTATTGAACGAAGTCTTTCTGATTACCGAAATAAAGTACTTTAACACTAATTTGCTATTTTTATTATTTATCCCTTTAAACGCTTTCATAATTGAATGAAGTGATCACCCAGACGCCAAACTATCAAAAATTGATGTAACGTTTAAACCAATAAAAACAATTCATAATAGATTTTTTTCATGATCAAAGTACACCTTCACTCCGACCTTTTTAGTGGTTGTTGACGTGGTGGACACGACGACACGACCACTTTATAGGTTCTTGGCGGTTAAAGGATGATTATCTCGACGGCGGTAAACAATCATCAGTACCGGTCATCATCATCATCCTCCTAGCGTTTTTCCCAGTACAGTTGCATCCTGAAGGATGCCTGGGGTCCGCTACCTAATCCTAAGAATAGGCGTAGGAGGGTTTTACCCGTGGTACCACGGCTTTTGTACCACAGGGGGACCACGGGTAATTTTTTTTACCTGTTGTCCCACCGTTCTAGACAGTGTTCGCCAGTGGGTCTACGGGTATAGTACATTTCGATGCTAGTGCGGAAGTATGTCATTTCTTCACGAGTACCGAGGGATGCCACGAGCCGCAGGCGAGTGGCAAGACTCGGGACGAGTGAAGAAAATGACATTTCCGCACGTGTATTGAACGACGTTTTTTAATACAGTTGCGAAAAAATAAGAAAAACAACAAGTAATATTTATAAAAACAATATCGAATGTTGCCTTTAGAAACTTAAAACATGCTTGCAGTAAGTAAAAACGCCTCTTCTTTGACAGGCGTTTCGGCAGCTATTCCGTTCCACTCAGACAACTTATTAAGAACGGTTTTTCAATATTCAATATTAAAAAATAAACGTGTTATAATGATGAAGAGGTAAGTAATAAAATATGAAATGTGTATATTTTTCGTATTCTGATATTAACAGTAGGTTTTTATGTTGATTACGACGTTTAAAGGAAACTAATATTTAACACCCAGCAATAAGGAGTCATGCATTGGAACAAGCATAAATTTAAAAAAATTGGAAAAGTGAAAAGCACTAGTGCGCGAAAACCAACTTTCCGCACGCTAAACAGCTACGTAAAGTAGCACTTTTTGAGCAACTGTATTAAAAATTTATTTTTCCCCATGGTTCGTCTATGTTCGTAATTATTACTGATAAATAAATAAATAAATAAATAAATATTAGTGGACATTTTTACACAAATCGAACTAGCCCCACAGTAAGCTCAATAAGGCTTGTGTTATGGGTACTAGACGACGATATATTTAATAGATACCTATATACTTAAATACATAGAAAACGTCCAAGTCTCAGGAACAAATGTGTCTGCTCACCACAGAAACAAATGCCCTTACCGGGAATCGAACCCGGGACCTCTAGCTCCGAAGGCAATGACACTACCAACTAGGCTAAACAGGCCGACAAACAGGCCGACTGATATGTTTGTTTTCACTAAATTTATTCTACAGAATAGTTAGGTACGACGACGAGCGGAGCGAGGAGAAGTGTTAGTAGAACTGCGATCCTAAAGTGCGCGAGCCGAGCGAGCGAAGCGAGCGTGCCGCGGCAGCGGCCAGCGAAGCGCCAGAACCGAACATTTTTAAACACATCGCATCGTGGGACCATGGGAAAAAGTAAATTACCCGTAGACCCACTGGCGAACACTGTTTAGAACGGTGGGACAACGGGTAAAAAAATACCCGTGGTCCCCCTGTGGTACAAAAGCTGTGGTACCACGGGTAAAACGCGGGCGTAGGCACTAGTTTTTACGGAAGCGACTGCCATCTCACCTTCCAACCCGAGGGGGAAACTAGACCTTATTGGTATTAGGCTTGTCAAGTGAGTGGGCAACTTGACTGTTAGAAGTTCTCAAGCCGCCCGAAGGCCTCTAACTTGGCTTAACGACTGCTATCATAGACAGCAACCGGGATCAACAGCTTAACGTGCCTTCCAAAGCACGGGAGCACTCAGTAACCACTCAAAGCGGTCACCCATCCAAGGACTGACCTCGCCCGACATTGCTTAACCTCGCATACCGCACGCGGTACGCGGGCGCCGCTGGGCCACGAACGCTCCAAGCAGCAGTACTTACCTGTAGTATATTTTTTTCGAAAAATAAACGCAAACGATCGCGTTTGCGTATAGTCTCAATTTGTATGGCAACGCGAACTGCGCCTCTCGCGGCCTTCGGTGGTAACTACACTACCGTCAAAAAGTTTAGGACCAACACAATTTTTAGTTTTATTTTCATAAATTATTACGCAAATAAAACAAGGGAAAAATATTGCAATGGGCTGTTTCTGACAAGGATTGGACTTTGGCAAACTGGGGGTCTACTCCGAAATTTGAACTTCGTATGGTGCCGTCCCTTTCATTCATATAGTGTATGACAGGAGAGTGAAAGGGACGGCACCATACGAGTTCGAATTTCGGAGTAGACCCCCTGGTCGAGAGTACTGCGGACAGATGAATCAAGGTTGAATGAATAATCAATTAATGTTGATCATTTGCATATTTTGTGTTTGATCTTAAACTTTCTGACGGTAGTGTATTTGAGGAGTGTCTTTTCAAAAGGGCTTATTTTTTCTGTAACTCTACTTCTAAATTGGACCTTAAGTTTTCTGGAGCAAGGTTCTCTTTAGAAGTACCGCTAAGACAGTAATAAGCCCTTTTGAAAAGACACTCCTCATTTGATGCCGTACAAATTGAGAATATGGACAAACTCGTTCGTTTGTGTTTATGTTGGAAAAGAATATACTAGAGGTACTTACAGCCTGATGATGCTGAGCAGACATCGTAGTCTATGAACGCTCGCGGCTTTAGGGGAGCCACACGTGCCTTACACTTTATTGATCCCAATTGAACACAATAAATCCCCAGATTCTTACTAGACTTTGAAATTATAAAGTCGGGGGTTTTTTCAACATTTTACCGACTTCAATAGAAGGAAAGAGGTACTCAGTTCGTCTGCATGTTTGCTTGTTCTTTTTTATGTATGTATGTTCCCCGATAAATCTTGACCACGTTGGCCGATTTTGATAATTTTTCTTTTGTTGCAAAGCAGGTACCCCTAAGTTGGTCCCATATAAATTTGGTGAAGGTATAATGATGGGATCTAGAAGGAATCGAGGGAACTCCTCGAATTTGATAGGCACGCATATGCCGATATCGGTTTTATTTTATTTTATTTGGGTAAACAAACAGCCACTACAATGATGACTTAAAATAGGTTTTAAAGAAAATGTTTACAGTATGTGTGGCCCACACCGTTTACCACTGGTTAATAATTCAAAATATATCATTCAGAGCCTGGGTCCCGTCTGTTTTAAGAACGGCCGGTACCCCATTAAGAATTATTATTATTATTAACAACAACAACGAAAGCGAAGGTATACATATTAATTACGTATGCGATACGAAGCACACGTATGTTACAAGTGAGTTGTATATACTATATAGTGCTAAATTTTCTGTAGGTAACCAAGCATTGGCTCACGGAAACCACAAATTGTGGCATAGCAAGTACAAAATTGGAGTCGTTTTTTTTGGTATAAATTATTATTTAAGTAGTCATTTAGTTGCCACTGTATATATTTTTGTTGTAATGAAAGTAACTTAAAAAAGTAAAAGTAGTTTATTCTTCAAATTAGGCATATTACATGCACCTACGTGCTTGTACTTGTTCCGACTGACCCTATCTAAGTATAAAATGTCACCTTTTGCTGAACAACTACGACAACATTTCATTTTTTAAGGGGACTTAAAAAATTAAAATAACCTTTCCGATTAAATCAAATAGGGAATAAAAAGTAAAACATAACCACATTTTTAATATCTAGAAAATATCGCTATTTCATATTAAAAAAATTTTTTTTTTCATTCTAAAAGAGAGTGACAACTTTTTTATTTTTTATTTATTGAAGAAAACTATAGCTAGGTATGACATTTTTGAATAACAAGACCCATCATTGGCAAAACCTTGAGGAGGTTTGTGTGCCGATGGGGAGTTCCACATAAATTAAAATATATATTTTTTTACATTAGAATGTATTGAAATTACGCGCTCGTAAGAATGAAAAGGGCCGCCCGGTATACGATTTTAACTTAAGGGGTGCCCGTCTCCATTCCTCCAGCATGTGTACATTTTTTTTATAAGATATAGCTTAGGCGTCACAGCGTAAAAATCGTACAGAAGTACTATTATTAATAAGGCGGATTTACAGTGCCCTGCTGTTCTCTTTTTGCGTTGTGACTGTCCCAATTCAGCCTTGTGACGTCATATAGTCGATGGTAGGCTTTCTTCACATTTTCGTGAAAATCTTGAAAACGAATAACTATAAAATAATAAAAAATATATTTTTGGGTTTCCTGTTGACAATTTAACGAAATGAGTTAAAATTTTATTCTATTTGAAAATATGAAATGTTGTCATATAACTATAAACTAAAAATAGGTTTATACTATTTCACATTGTACTAAGGCTGCGTTGCCCCTGACGCCAGTAACTAGTAGAATTACTTCCTCCACTCCTTCGTTTTCATGGATTAATTTGATTGGTCCTTCGCCTCAGTGAACCCTTAGACAAGTTCAGCTCTACAAAATCATCATCATTTCAGCCGAATGACGTCCACTGCTGGACATAGGATGACATTTTCTCTACAAAATCACAGAATAAGTAATAGTACATATTCTTAATTTAATGTGTCTCAGACATGGGGTAAGTAAAGAGAAACTATAAACGTTGAACAAATTTTATTTAAGACTGTATTACACAGATAAAACAAACTTACAACTACGTATTTACAGTATTAACGTATGTTCGTTGAAGATCTATACAACACTGACAAAAGTATCACAATTGTTATTAGAACTATAACGACATAGCTACTTCATATATTCGGAGGTAAGTGGAAGAAAAATCGAACAATCCAATTCGTTAAAAACTCGAAAATAATTTACCTAGTATATACTTATACTTGTACATACTTAATCCGAACTTAACATTTCTGAGAATTCTCTTGATTTTTCTGATGTAATCGTGTCCATGTGTTGATCATCATTGGCCGGTATATATAGGTAAAAAAAACAAGAAAAGGACCTGTTGTATGTAGTTGCGACGTGTTTGAATAGACATTTGTTTTGTTTGTGTTATACATTTTAAACATGTAATGTCTATTCGACCACGCTACAACTACAAATATAATCAGGTCCTTTTCTTAAGTTTTTGCAAAACTACATACTATACGTGCCTAACCCCTAAATGCATGTTGTTTTTGGACCGAATTAATGTGATACAGTAATTGTTTACTGCAACCAGGAAAAATTAATAAATTTCCGATTTTCACTGAAAATAAATAATGGGGGACAATTATTACACAAATCGACCTAGTCCCAAACTAAGCAAAGCTTATACTATGAAGTTACATAGTAAAAAAATAATATGATAATTATATGAATATCACTATATGATTTTTTATTATTATTTGTAATCAGTAAGGTATTGGGCAGTTGTGCGGGCATGGTCATAATCAGTGGGCATGTTATACGGAGGGGTGAAAGTCATGTGACAAGAAAGGTATTAGGCATGAATGTGGAGGGATGTAAGAGGAGGGATAGGGATAGACCAAGGAAAAGATGGATGGATTGCGTGAGACGATATGAAGAGGAAGGGTGTGAGTGACGAGATGACGGGCGATAGAGTTATGGAAGAAAGAAACACGCTGCGCCGACCCCAAGTAAATGGGAAAAGGGCACGCGAATGATGATGAAATCAGTAAGGGACTTGTCTATAATAAATAGTTTAAATAATAACAAAGCCCAAAATCACACACCGAAAATGGTCACTTAACTACTTTTCCTGAAGTTATCTAAGAACAGTTAACCCTTTGAACGCCAAGAACCTATAAAGTGGTCGTATGTCGTGGTGCCCACCACGCCAGCAAAAAAAGGTCGAAGTGAAGGTGTACTTTGATCATGAAAAAAGCTATTATGAATTGTTTTGATTAGTTTTAACGTTACATCAATTTTTGATACGTTGGCGTCTGAGTGATCACTTCATTAAAATATGAAACCGTTAAAAGGGTTAAATTGGTTTTAATTTTGAATAAAATTAATGGTTTTGTTATTTAGGCTGCATCCTACACTATGCATTTAAGGGTTAAGTTATATTTTGAACTGGAATTATTAGACTCTGTAACGTTTAAGATACGGCCCAAAATTGCCAGAACTCTACTGCTAATCGTTAAAAGTCGATTGTGACTTGTCTGGAGTTAAAAACTTCAATAGCCTATCAGGCCGGCCGTATCATTTAACCTTTTCGCCGCCAATGAATTGATATACAGTCAGTACATTTAGTGCCCCACACGCCATGAATTCAAATCAAGTCGATGTAAAGGCAACCAACGTGCTATCAAGTAAGGTAAATTTTCAGTCTTTTGCTAAAAACACTGGGGTGTGAGACACTGACGGAATCTACTGTGGCAGTGAAAAGGTTGGTAAGACTTTGTAAGTTAATCCGTTAATTCAAAGCAGAGATGAGCGGAGCAGAGTACGATTATTATTTTTGATTTGACTCCTGATAATCTGGAATTCTCTTCCGGCGTCTGTATTTCCGGAAACATACCTCGATGTCTTCAAGGTAAGGGTGAACAGGCATCTACTTTTAAATAATAAATATTAGGAAACAATTTTTTACACAAATAGAACTACTCCCATAGTAAGCTCAATGAGGCTTGTGTTATGTACGTATATATATACTTAAATACATAGAAAACATCCAAGTCTCAGGAACAAATGTTTCTGCTTACCACAGTAACAAATGCCCTTACCGGGATTCGTACCCGGGACCTCTAGTTTCGGAGGCAGTGTCATTACCAACTAAACAGGCCGCCAAAAGGGTGAGAGCGTTCCATCTTAGACCGTGTTTAAACTTTCCATTAGGTTAGACTAGGGTCAAAAGCAATCACATTCGCAAAAAATTAGGTAATCGTATAAGAGGTCCTTTTGGGCGGCTATTATTGCATTTTCATGGGTGGGAGTCATCACATCATTAGTGAATCTGACGGGAAATAAAAGAAAACCTCGTCACGTCCGCAAGTTAGTGAGTGAAGTAAGGCTTTTAAAAATAAAAACCGATTTCGTGTGGCATTGTAATATTAAACGCACATTCTGGTAACCTTATTTAATAAAACATAACGGCATTTATTTACACAGTCGTACAAATTAACACTATGTTAATATTTGGTAACGGAAGTACATTTTTACTAACAATACGGTACCGTAGACAGGGGTTACTTTAGAAAAAATGGAGCTATGATAATATAGAATGTAGCATAAAAACAGTATTATCAGCAATTAGACGCCAAGCTGGTTTTCTAATATTTCCACTGCACGGGTCACGCGAAAATAATAACAACAATTTATGTGATAAACTCGAATATCAAAGGCGCCCCTCGAATCAAAGTAACCCCAGTTGACGGCGGTCTGGCATAATCTCGTCCTAAACTCATTGGGTTCAATTATAAAGAGTTAAAAGGTGTGAATATTAACCCTTTGAACGCCATTCTTTATGTACGGCAATGACACTTACACGCCAACTCATCTTCCATAAGAAATTGAATATGAAACTTAGTATAAAGGACGAAGGTGACTTTGACAATGTACGTCATAACAACCTATAGTCGTTCTTGGCGCCGTTGGCACGACAACACGCGACACCTAGAGGTGTTCTTGGCGTTCAAAGGGTCAAGGACTGCTACAATATAATAACAGGTCACTCACTTTAGATATATGTTGAAATTTAAAGGGTTGAAAATACGTCTTACTTGAAGCTTTGAGTTATTGAAAATAGAAGAAGGAATATGTTGTGACACCTGATATGGCAAGACAATAAAAGAGAAACGATAATGGAGGGGAAGATGGAAGGAAAGACAGGAAGGGGAACACCCGAGTCAAAAGGTCAATGTAATGTATCGGGAGCTCAAGGCAATGGCGGAGAAAATAATGGAGTAGCGATCACTCTACCGACAAAGTCGAAAGACGTCTTTAAGGTCGAATTTCCCTCGACATGTTTCGAACCGAACCGCGTTACTTAATCACGAGCGTTATCACAGGGAGTGACCCGTGTCAATATATTGTAACGTCTGAAACTCCTATGAGCTCCTAAGATATACTAAGTCCTTATAGAAAATTCCTATGAGTTTTTACAATGATTCCAGTTTCGACTTAAAGGGTGGGTTGCACCAACTGCTTACAGACTGATGAACGTTAAATATGGCGCCGGCAGCTGTCATCCCATAGAAACTTGTCAAACTTTCCATACAATCATATTTTAACGTACACCGCACACGATTACAGAAGGTTTGGTGCAACCCACCCCATATTAAAGCTTGAAACACACAGAGCGCGGCGCAGCGTCGTTGCGGGGCGGAGGCGGTTTTGCGGTAAAGCGGATAGCGGAGCGGAGGTGGCGTGTATGTCATATGAAGCAGTAATCGACTGTCGACAGTTTCGAAAAGATAAAAAATTCAATTCCGCCTCCGCCCCGCACCGCGCCGCGCCCGCTCTGTGCGTTTCGTGCTTAAGCAAGCTTATATTCACGCACGCATGGCATAAATAATGAAATGCGATATGAGCGTACATTTACAAGCTTGCGATTAAGATGTTTACTCATACATTTTCCGCACGTACAATCGAGGGCACCAATATGTATACATTTATTTAGCTTATTCCATTGTAATAGGGTCAGAAAATGTATACACATTTATTGTACAACGCAATGCGCACAAATGAGAAGTCGAATGAATTCCAAATGCTCAATTATCGTTCTAGAAACAAAAGCTAAAATGACCAAACAATGTACACTCAAATTGTTTACAATTCTACCCCAAATCAGTAGGCGTCAGTAAGATTTCAATAAAACATAACCAAAATACAGGATCGACTAGATAATTGGTTTGGCCTTAGAGCATTCGAAATGCGAATCGACTCGAACGAGAGCCAGACATATAACAAAAACACGTAGAAACGACCGAGACGGCAAACATTTCATTTTAAGCAACATTGAGCCCTTTAAAAATACTTTTTAATTACAAAAATATACTCGCTATATGACTTTAAAATACAAGAAGGCATTTTTGAAGGGCTAAAATAGAATTCCATAATTTTCTTGGCCACGTTCAATTGTACCACGACATAATGAAAAAAGGGTTGATGTTTATAAAAGCTACTTTACGTGAACCTCCATACATAAACTCATGCCTGTAATCCAGAAATGGGTAGGCAGGCAAAATCTACATTCCAGTAGGCAAAACTTATCACTGTCAAGTTTCGGGGTAGTTCCCGCGAAAAATCCGGACAAAGAACATGTTGTCTTTCAATATAATGAAACTGGCCACTGACACATTTAAGGTCAAATATCGCTCAACATGTTTTTACCCGGTTCACGGTCC
This sequence comes from Notocelia uddmanniana, assembly GCA_905163555.1. Classification (NCBI taxonomy): domain Eukaryota; kingdom Metazoa; phylum Arthropoda; class Insecta; order Lepidoptera; family Tortricidae; genus Notocelia; species Notocelia uddmanniana. The sequence continues at coordinate 72,718,133 of LR991052.1, forward strand.
TTAATACTTGTCGAGCGATATTCAACCTTAGAGACAAAAGAAATTAGTCACTCATCAGTTTCATTATATTTATTACGTCCGTAAATGACTGCGTCCTCTATATGAAACATGTTTCTTGTACTATAGGTTTGTCGTTGTTAATAATTGATTTGATTTTAGTAAACACTAGCTGTTGCCCGTGAGTTCTTCCGCGTCTTCACTCCTATTGGTCGCAGCGTGATGTTATATAGCCTAAAGCCTTCCTCGATAAATGGACTATCCAACACAAAAAGAATTTTTCAATTCGAACCAGTAGTTCCTGAGATTAGCGCGTTCAAACAAACAAACTCTTCACCTTTATAATATTAGTATAGATTTGTGGTCGCTTCTACAGCGGAAAATATATACAAATTACCATTATTAATATAATTTATCAAACTTCTGTTAACTAATGTGTGTTATGCCCTTTTCTGATATACACCAATGGCAAGAGTAATATTTAAAGGGCAATATGAAGGGTACACAGGAATAACATGTCTAGACATGTTATTTCTAGACTCATTAGGACTATAGTTCTAAAAGCTTAAAACGCTCAGGGCGCGGCGCAGCGTCGTTGCGTGGCGGAGGCGGTTTTGCGGTAAGCGAACGCGGTTCGCGTCCCGTCGCACCAAAAGACCGCGCGGGATAGCGGAGCGGAGGCGGCGTGTGTGTCATATAAAGCAGTAATCGACACTATCGACTGTCGACAGTTTCGGAAAGGTCAAAAATTCAAATCCGCCTCCGCCCCGCACCGCGCCGCGCCCGCTCTGTGCGTTTCGACCTTTAAATTTTTTTTTTTTATTACAAATGGGATTGCTCTTGGCCAGGGGGCAAAGATGAGGCCGACGATGAAGCGAGCTCACCCAGAAGATGCCTATTCACTCGTGCCTTAAAAAGGTCTAGGTTATAATATCAAAGCCGGTTTGCACCGTATGTCATTACAAGTTCTTGAAATTTAAATTGACTATATAAGTACATGTTATTCCGTACACCCTTCTTCATACGGAGAACGTTACATTTTTATGCGTTAAAATCTTACTAGCACACAATTTTATTACAAACTAAACTAATGAAATAAAATCACAACCAAATTTACATAACAATAAGATAACATGCAGTAAATTAGCTATAACTTTTTCCCTCATTTCAGAATCTTTCAAATCGATATAGGGCTAACTTTACAATTACATTCTTCTTTTCTATTTCGTAGTAAGATTTGAACGCATGTAAAAGATTTAACTTGGGTAACCGTGGAATTACCCTAGAGACAAACGAATTTTAACGTCGTTTCGGTTAAAATAGGGTCGAACTTTTATGAAAAGGCCATTACATCCGGTTAGTGATGTGCCGCCCCGGGAATATTCCCCAAACGAGGAATATAGGGGGATTAAAGGTTTGTGTACATACAACAGACAATTTAATGTTTTCTACTAATAATGTTGTGTTTGTCCCTTAGTTACTAGACAAATTTAATAAATAGTCATCTCCGAACAAACATTCCCAACTAACCGGAAATATCCCTTATTTAAATGAAACGTTTATTTTTTATCGTTTTTAAACACCAACGAATGCGTTACATAAATATCACAGTTTCATTATTGCGATGAAATATTGAGATGCTAACATTTAACGCCTAAACATGTAATGCGAGTAGAAATTTTTCAATCATATTTATATATCATAATTTTTTTGTATATTTTATTTGTACCAAATAGAATAACCATATTTTCATCAAATTAAATACTATTGATTTTAATTGAATTATGCATTACTGAGAATTCGTAAACCTCTTTTACCCTAATAAATATGACATTAAATTCTTTAAAAATAGTTGTTTAATTTATTTTTAGTGATCGTATTGATCATACGTTTGTACTACGCCATAATGGACATCGAAATTATCCTTTTGTATGATTTAATATCCTCATTTTTACTATTTTAATGTTCCTCGGTTCGGGCAATGCTTCAGGACTAAAAGGAAAATCCCGGGAATATTCTGGTAACGGGAATATTTCCGTAGCACATCACTAGATCCGGTTCCTAGTTCTCAAGAGCGGCAATGTGCGAATTTGACACGCAACCTTTATAAAAAAAAAATTACATAATTTCATTGGCCAAAATAAATATCACATAAAAATTGTCAATTCCCCCTTTCTGAACTAGGAGATTCCCCCATTTTAACAACTTACAATGTCTAATGAAAACGACTGAAGTTCGCTGTGACATTTCTACGCTACGGACAATTATCATTAAGTAGAACGGACTGGAGAGAACTGCACCGACAAGAGTGACTCTTAAATAGAAAGAAGGAGGACAATTATCCCTTGTCAACAGTTGTGCATTTCCCACAGATATCAGAGTAACCAAACCAACAAACAAACCAACAAACTGTATATACAGTTTGGCGAACAAAAGGTGTATGCTTACTGTAATTTTATATTTTGGGTTTAATAAATAAATAAAAAAAATAAAGCAGATCCGCTCATTTAAGTTGAACGATTTCCGTACATTTGAATTATTCTCACAAATGAAAAAAAAAACAGTAAGTTTAAGAGAGACAAATAAGTGATATCCGACGGGTCACCTGTCAGTGTCTCCGCTTTTATAACTGCATTTTGTACTGAACTAACGTTGTGGTGTGTTAAGTTTATATGGGATATAACATCCTGGTGCGCTTTCAAATGGAGACAATTCGCCAACAGCCGAAAATGACAGTACTATCTGTCGCATTCTAACTCATTTTGGTGCACCATAAGGATTAACGAGACAACTATATGAAAAATCATCCGGCTTAATACTGCGAGTCTGCTTTTCTCTGATGTCTGAGGCATTTCTCAACGGCGCAGCAGGGAAATGCACAGCGCAAACTAGAAATATATAACAATTTGTCATTGTCGCGTGACAATCGCAAAGTTCAGGGGCGAAATGATATGCTCCAAGTCTAATCTACTTATAACAATGGTAACATCTATGTACAAAACCGTATAACCTCTCTATTCCACCACAGTAACTTTTATTGCTGAGAAAGAATTTAAAGAAAAATTTATACTTAAGTTAATATTTATTTCATTTTAATTAAGAGTCCGCAGGACGCTCAGTTCTCCATAAAAATGTAGTTTCGCTCTCATTTCAACACTTTGTATACACAATGGGATCCGGCATTTCTAGGTCGGAAATTAGTATCTGTTGCTTGAAATTTTAATGGAGAAAAAATACAGTGATTATAAAGGGTTTCAGAGGAACTTCCTCCCTCGGACGCTTCGGTTGTGGAATGGGAGCTCATTCCACAACCGAAGCGTGCCGAGGTTTTCCCGAGGAACTACAGTATGGGAATCTTCAAAAAAGGAGTGTATACATTTTTAAAGGGTCGGCAACGCGCATGAGACACCCCTGGAGTTGCAGACGTCCATAGGCTGCGGTGACCGCTTACCATCAGGCGGGCCGTAAGCTTGTTTGCCACCAACGTGGTATAAGAAATAACCTAAAGACTCAAAAACTCGCAGTATTTTTTTTCTATTACAATATTTGTAATATTATAGAAAATTAATGAAAACGCATCTACTTGAATCGCAGCGGCAAAAATAAAAGTCGCACTAAATAAATAAATAATTTAATAATACTATATTCTCATTCACACCCTTACAGACACTAACTCAAAAACACTAACTTTCACATAAACAACTACAGCCATGAATTACTATAGCTTATACAAAATATTTTTCAAAATCGAATTGTACCAGTGCATTTACTCCTTTTTTATACAGGGTGTGGCCTGTAATAGGAGCAATAAATTTAAAGGACGCTTCCCTAGAGCATCTGCAGTAACCTCTTGTGTCCAAAAAATTTTTTTCTTTTTTCAATTGGGAGAAATATTGATCTAAAGTTATGACCTCCAAGTAATGGATCTTGGCACACAGAGATCATAGCGCGGCAGTCAATGCTGATTTTGAGGTTGCTTCAAGTTATGACTCATAATCGTTGTCGCATTTTTGGTTTAAAAGAATATTTTTGGGATTTTTTTTATAAATTTTTAGTTTTTTTTAAATAAAGTGTTATTAATATCACTCCAGTAGCGTAAAAAAGTACATATAAGCTACATTTGCGGAAAAAATAAATAAAAAAAAAAACTTTTTTTTTTCAACTAAAATCATTTGGAAATACTTGCTAGAGAGCTCAATAGTGTACCGTTTAATTTTTTGCTCCTATTACAGGCCACACGCTGTATATACAAATATTGTGTGTGTATTATGCCCGTAGGGTTGCGATCAATCCTGTCACAGGGACCAAGCTGAAAATCAGCGCCTAGCATACGCTGAGACTGGTACCCATTACCTTGCACTTAAATATGTACATATCGAGAAATAAGTTACTGTATACCTTTTGTCTTGTGTTTTTTGTGTTTGCGGTAATAAATGTATTTTGATTTGATTTGATTTTGATCTAGCAACAGAAACTAATTTCCGACCTAGATATGGCGGCTCCCATTGTGTATACGTATTAAAATGAGAACAAAACTACGTTTGCATTAAGAATCGAGTTCAGCCGAGCTTGCGGGGGACCTTCAGGCTGGTGGTAAAGAGACACCGCAGTCTTGGACGCTTTTACGGCAGAACAATCGCGCTCCTGACCGTTTTAATTCGAAGATTCGTCGTATTGACATCTAGCGACAAAGGTCGGCCCCCCACTCCAACACAGCGCATCCTCGGGAGCTCTGGCGACCTTACTCACCCCCAGGAACAACTTCATTCTAATCTATATGTGGCCTGTAATAGGAGCATAAAATGAAACGGTACATTATTGAGCTCTCCAGCAATTATTTCCAAATGGTTTTAATTGAAAAATAAAAAGTTTTTTGTTCGATATTTTTTTTTCGCTAAAGTAGCTTATATGAACTTTTTTACTCTACTGGAGTGATATTAATAACTTTGAGCCATAACTTGAAGCAACCTCAAAATCAGCATTTACTGCCGCGCTATAATCTCTGGGTGCCAAGATCCATTACTTGGAGGTCATAACTTTAGATCAAAATTTCTCCCAATTGAAAAAAAAATTTTTTTGGACACAAGAGGTTACTGCAGATGCTCTAAGGAAGCGTCCTTTAAATTTATTGCTCCTATTACAGGCCACAGCCTGTCCAGTTACCAGCACCAATATCTGCCTAACCAAAGGCGGCTTAAATACCTGACACGACTCTATTTGTAGGGCCGTTAGGACGTGTCAGATATTATTGCCGCCTTTGGTTAGGCAGATATTGATGCTGGTGACTGTATAAGTACATATATATTATTAATCTCAAAAATTCCAGCCAGTATCATCAGAGAGGGTTTTGTGTCTAGAACGATCTCAGGATCTGCTAAATCGTTTTAAACAATGTTTGCGTTATATGTAGATTATTATGCTGGTCTTGTTAAGAATATATGAATTAATATTGGGGGACAATCTTACACTAATCGACCTAGTCCCAAACTAAGCAAAACTTTTACTATGGCTGGGTACTAGACGACGATATATTTATACGTATGTATATGGTGTTTTTTCTCTGTTTTATCTGCAATCAGTGCATTCACTTTTAGCAGATGTGTTGCGTGCTTCTCTCTTTCAGAGTGTGTCTTCCAGCGAAGACAACTACTCATTATTCTCTACACTATAAGATGTCTTTTCTTTTAAGGCGCTTTACATAGCTGAGTATTGTGAGCTGTCGTGCTAGGGTATTGGGGTGGGCTTCTAGCCGTTCCCTGTATCTAGTCCTGACGTTGATAATTTCTTCTTTCACTGTCGGCATGGACGATGGCGATGGCGATGGCCGTTGGGGCGGAAAGGTTCTCGAGCGGCGACCACGTACCGGAAGGCGTAGCGTGGGCCGGCCCCCCGCACGGTGGACCGATGACCTGGTGAAGGTCGCGGGTGTCCGCTGGATGCGGGTGGCGCAGGACCGGTCATTGTGGAAGTCTTTGGGGGAGGCCTATGTCCAGCAGTGGACGTCTTTCGGCTGACATGATGACTGTCGGCATATCCAGGTGTTCGTGGATCCCAGCATTAGTCACATACCAGGGTACATTACCGATTCGGAGGACAATGTTCTGCATTCTTTGTATTCGTGTAATGGAGGAATTACAAGCACTCCCCCACAGTTGAAGGCCGTACAGGTTTCAGGATCGTCTTGCACACTAGTAATTTATTGTCTATCGACAGTTTGCTGTTTCGGCCTAGCAACCACAGGTAAAAAAAGTAAAAGTAAAAAGTAAAAGTAGTTTATTCTTCAAATTAGGCATATTACATGCACCTATGAACGTCAATAAACTACCACCGGTTCGGAAAAATAAACCTCTGCCACGAGGCGTAAGAAACTCGGCGAGGTGTCATTTTTTCAAAACAATATACATTGTATAGTTAAATATAAAATTACAGTCTCAGTTACTACAAAAATAACAAGCTACAGTAGAAAACCTATTTTCGCGATAGATTAGATTAGCCGTGCAGGACACTATCACTGCCAAACATCCCTGTCCATGATGTAATCGTTTACCTTATAATATGCTTTTGAAATAAGTGTTTGTTTTACTACAGATTTGAATTTAGAGTAAAACAAACACTTATTTCAAAAGCATATTGGACAGATACAGGAAGCTTTTGTATTTAATATTTAGTTCTTCTGGTTTCTTCCTGCCCGGCTAGTATGATAGCTTATAACGTCACGGTATATGTGACGTTTCAGTACATTTTGGCCATATAACGTGACGGTATAAGCTATCATACTAGCCGGGCTGATGTGCATGTATATGGTCTGGTACTTAAGTGTATGTGTATGTAAACATGTATATGGTAGTCTAGTACCCATAGTACAAGCTTTCCTTAGTTTGGGACCAGGTCGATTTGTGTAAGATTGTCTCCTTATATTTATTAATATTTTTTTATGTACGTAAGTTTATTTAGAAAATCTGCATAGTTATGGGCCCAAGGGCTTGTGTAAGTTGGGTTTTGATACCTAACTTACATTTTAAGCAAAAGGAGTATGAAAAAATACCTAAAATATAAATCATTCAATCAAAGAGACTAAACAGCGACTCCACTCCTCTCTATGTTCAAAATGCCGCGAACTATCCAGTGCTTAGTCATAAATAATTTATTCAAAGCAGAATTTTGAGTTTCTTTAACAAACATACATACATACATAAACTCACGCCGTTATCCCATGGGGTAGGCAGAGACCAAAGAACGCCAAATACTACATACTTCTTTCGCTTCAATCACATCCACATCTTGTCATACATGCTCGTCGGTTGCGGGTACTTCTTTAACAAACATAAGGTTTAATATATAATGAAACGGGTTCACTCACGTCTTTAAGGTCGAATATCGCCCGACATGTTTTAGACCGGTTCACGATGCTTAATCATGAGTACCTATCGCGGCGGCCGTGCTTTTAGCACGTAAGGCGTGTGTGACCCGTTTCATTATATTTTAATATGTCTCTAACTCACGGGAGTTTTCTATATAAAACATAAGTTTTGTCTGTCGTTAATATACAAAATTGTATCGCTTTAAGAATTCTATATAACTCATTAGCTTTTTATACATCCCACTGCTGGGCACAGGCCTCCTCTAATAGGTTGGAGACTTCACATACACCTTTGAATTTTTTCATATATGTAAGTAGTAGTTCCAGCGAAAAGCACCTTAGGGGCCAGAAGGGTCAGTTGTTACCAATAAACCGGATCACGGTATAGGAAAAAATTGAAGTAAACAGCTCTTGTATGTAGTTGTGGCGTGTTCGAATAGACATTACATGTTTAAAATTTGTAACACAACCAACAGAAATGTATATTAGAATAGTCCACAACAACAAGAGTGGGTTTACATAAGTTTTTCACCTATATTTTGATGACTTGCCAGTAAGAAGTTCAAAAAGCCCATGGTAGGAGAAGCGTGAACGGGTAATTTTACCTGTTTTTTGGTGACGTATGTTGACTCGTCAGAAAGGGTAAGTCTCACTAACAAACAGGATCACGCGAAAAAGCCCCGTGTTTGGAGGGGCCAGAAGTAATTCCCACCAATAACCAGCATCAAGTCGGCGGCGTTCGTCGACTCGTCAGAAGGGGTAGTTCCCACGAAAAAGCTCCGTGTTTGGAGGGGCCAGAAGTAATTCCCACCAATAACCAGCATCAAGTCGGCGGCGTTTGTCGACTCGTCAGAAGGGGTAGTTCCCGCGAAAAGCCCCTCTTTTAAGAGCGGCCAGGGGGTTAGTTCCCCACCCAGCATCAAGTCAGTGAGGTCTGTTGACTCTTCGGAAGAGGTAGTTCCACTCATAACAAGCATCAAGTCAGTGAGGTATGTTTACTTGTCTGAAAGGGTATTTACCGAGAAAATGCCCCCCGTATTTGGAAGGGCCATAGGAGGTTTTCCCCACCCGCAACCAGCATCAAGTCGGCGCGGAATGTTCACTCGTCAGAAGGGGTAGTAGGCAATTTTCAACAACAAATAGTATTAATTCGGTGACTTATGTGGACTCGTCAGTTCCTCCAAAAAAGTTCCCATGTTTGGAGGGGCCAGAAGTAGTTCCCGCCAATAACCAGCATCAAGTCAGTGGCATCAGTCGACTCGTCAGAACGGGTAGTTTCCACCAACAAACAGTATTAAGACAGTGACGTTATGTTGACTCGTCAGAAGGCATAGTTCCCGCGAAAAGCGCCTGTTAAGAGGGACCAGAGAGAGTAGTTCCCTCCCATAACCAGCATCAAGTTGGTGAAGTGTGCTCGTCAGAAGGGGTAGTTCCCGCGAAAGGGCCCCCGTGTTTGACGCTGGTTTTGTCATCTTTTTTTTAAAACGCCGAGCTGATGTCTCCGCTTGTAGGGCTCTGGAAAGAAACAGGTCAGTCAGTAACGGTGTTTTCTTATACCAGAGAAATACATACATACATATACTCAAGCCCGTACCCGATTGGGGTAGGCAGAGACCACAGAATGCCAAGACCTACGGTCCTTACATACTTCTTTCGCTTCAAACACATCCATACATCTTTTCATACATGCCCGTCGGTTGCGGGTACTTTTGCCTTTTTCCTCTTAGTCAGTCTGCTTTCACACAAATAAATAAAATAATAAAATATATATTGGGGGGCAAACTTACACAAATCGACCTAGTGCCAAACTAAGCAAAGCTTGTACTATGGGTACTAGACGACGATATACATGCTTATACATAGAAATACATACTTAAATACAAAACATCCAAGAGCCAGGAACAAATATCCGTGCTAAATTTATTTTTATTTTATTTTTATTTATTTATGAATTCCTTAGGCTAACACTTACAGTCTAGCTAAACGTATCAGCAGGAGTTAAATTTATTATAAGGTAAGTTACAAGGTACAAAAACTAAAAACTAAAATGATGGGAGCGATTCCAAGCTACATCCATGCGTGAAAGATTGGTCTTTAAACTTCTTGGATGGAGCTTGGAGTGGTAATAGACTCCAGGTACCGGGTGCTGAGCGTCAGGAAACTAGATTCAGTACTGTGAAATATATCCAGCTTGCTATCGCTGTTTAGGATTTCGTTCAAAAGAGCCAACCCACGATGTAGCGGTGAATAGGATAGAGCGTGGGTCCGCGCCGCCGGAACAGCGAATAGTAAAGGTCGGCGAGGACGCAGTTGAATGACGGGAACAGGGGGTACTCGTAATGGTATGAGGGCCAGCAACGAGGGGTTATAGATATTACCACGTATCAAATTATAAAAGTATTTTATTAGGAATATATTCCTTCTGGTCTCAAGGGAGGCATAGTTGACCATTCCCAGTATGTACAGGGTCGGATATAAATATGGGTAAATGCACAAAGAATGCCCTGGCCGGTATCCGAACCAGGGACCTCTAGCTTCGGGGGCAGTGTCACTACCAACTAGGCTATACTGACCGTCAAATGGTATATAATCGTAAAGTTAGAGCGTCACTAATGTAATGTTTTATTGTTTACGCCCGTAGGGAGTACCCACCGTTACCCTACACGTGACCCCTGGGTGGTGCTAAAAGTGAAACAAAAACTGGCAACCGTACTTGTCTTCTCGAAGATCTCACGCTCCGTAAATAAATGCCATGCGATTAAATTAAATAAATAGTGGATATCTGACCTTGCTATTGATGCTGGCTCTCAACGATGAGCATGATGGACTGGTGCTGGTCAGCGTGTATGGTGGGCACGGAACGGAGACATTCTATCTGGTGGGCGGCCCAGTCCTTCTTCTGGCAGTAGGTCGAGCAGTACGGGGTCCGTCGGCAGAGGGAGCATTCCGCCGAGGCCTCACGGTTGCAGTTTGCGCACTGGAAATAAAAAAATCCGTCAAGATATTGTTTTTGTTATAGTCAGCCACTTTGGGACTTTGTCGCATTAGCTTGTTGGAAATTTAGTGTGACAGTTTAAACATGGCATTAAGACTGCGCAGTACGTTCGGTTCTGCATACAAACGTATTTATGCTCTCATTTTATAACGCCAGGCTAGAATAACATGAAACTTTGTATACACCACCGGGGAATGGGCAGCAGCATTCCTAGAGTGCGGTGGAGATACTGCGATCGCCAACCCGCATGCCAAGCGTGGCGATTATGGCATTTACCCCTCTTGAAATTGGGGGAGGCCTATGTCCAGCAGTGGACGTCCTAGGGCTGATATGGTGGTGGTTGTATACACAATGGGATCCGGCATATCTAGGTCGGACCATAGTTTCTGTTGCTTGAAATTATAATGGAGAAAAAATACAGCGATTATTAAGGTTTTCATACAAGCCGTAAAAAACTCAAAAAGCCACTGTATTTTTTTTCTTTTACAATTTCTAGCAACAGCATCTATGGTCCGACCTAGATATGCCGGATCCCATTGTGTATACAAATTTTCATATTATTCTAGCATGGCGTTTTAAAATGAGAGGGTAAATACGTTTGTATGGAGAACCGAGCCAGAGCGAGCGTACTGCGCCCTCTTAAAGTGACAAGGTGCAAGTTCAACCCCTTGCGAGGGCGACCGCACAGATGTATTCCCATCGGGCACATTCTGAATACGAATGGACCACAAGTGGTTATCGTGTTAGGGAGGTATTCCAGTCATCTATTATCTTTGTCCAATCTTTGATCAAATTTCTTTGACGTAGGCCCATTCCATGGGAGTATCTCTGCGTGATCGCATCAGGAATGAAGTTATCCGCAGCAAAACCAAAGTGACCGATATAGCCCATCGAATCGCTTAACTTAAGTGGCAGTGGGCGGGACACATAGCACGTAGAACCGATGGCCGTTGGGGGAAAGGTTCTCGAGTGGCGACCACGTACCGGAAGGCGTAGCGTGGGCAGGCCCCCCACACGGTGGACTGATGACCTGGTATGGGTCGCGGGTGTCCGCTGGATGCGGGTGGCGCAGGACCGGTCATTGTGGAAGTCTTTAGGAGCAGCCTATGTCCAGCAGTGGACGTCTTTCGGCATGATTCCACTTATCCAATATCTTTGTCCAAGTTTTTTTTTTCATGTGTAGCCATATTGATTTAAATGTCATCAGAATCTTTGATCAAATGTCGGGGCCCCATCCAAGTTTGATGAAATCATCCAATTTCTTTGATCAAATGTATATCGGTAAGATATTGGATGAGTGGAATACCAAGGGTGGTATTCTACTCATCCAATATCTTTGTCAAATCTTTGATCAAATTTCTTTGACGGAGGCCCATTTCCAGTTATCCAATATCTTTGTCCATGTTTTTTTTTCATGTGTAGCCATATTGATTTAAATGTCATCAGAATCTTTGATCAAATGTCGTCACAACATACTAACGAGCTACAGCGTCTATCCCATGTCGTCGAGCCGTTACAACAAACTAAGCAGCCACAGCGTCGCTCCCATGTCGCCATGCAGTCACAACACACTAACCACCCACAGCGTCGCCTCCATGTCGTCGAGCCGTTACGACAAACTAACCAGCCACGGCGTCTCTCATGTCGCCATGCCATCACTACACACTAACCATCCACAGCGTCATCGATCCGTCACAATCACAACACACAGCCAGCCACAGCGACACGCCACTCACCTTCTTCGGCTCCGCGTCGTCCGCGCCCTGCAGCACGGCGTCCTGCTCCCCCGCGTGCAGCAGCGCGCTCGCCCTCTCCTGCTCTATGCGCGCCAGCTGCCGCGCCGACACGCCGCGCACGTCCTCCACGCACTGCCTCAACTCGCCGGCGACGCGCGACAGCGTCGCCCCGATGTCGTCGAGCCGTTTCAACACGACACCCATATCGGGGAGACCTGGAATACACAAACACTGAGTACCTAATGTATATTTTCACCGACTTCAATAGAAGGGAGGTTCTCAGTTCGATTGCGTGTTTTTTTATGTATGTATGTTCCCCGATAACTCTTGACCACGTCGGCCGATTTTGATAATTTTTCTTTTGTTTCAAAGCAGGTACCCCCAAGTTAATCCCATATACATTTGGTGAAGGTCTGATGATGGGATCTAGGAGGGATCGAGGGAAACTCCTCGAATTTGATAGGCTCGCATATGCTGATTTCGGTATTTTCTGTAGGTGACCAAGCATTGGCTCACGGAAACCACAAATTGTGGCAGTGGCATACCGAAGTACAAAATTGAAGTCAGTTTTTTTTTTGGTATATATTATTATTGTATTAGAATAAGAACCGTTTATTCGTGACAAAATCAAGCTTACAACAGCATAACAAAGACGCATATATTGTATTGCCACGAAAGGGTCCCATCTCAGAATAATGCGGGCATTACTGCCAGCGCTGATGACGACCTGTTTAGATAACATGGACATAGAGAGGGAGCGGTGAGCGCTATCTGTTCGCGTGGCTCGGAGATTTGCAGGCTGTAGAGAAGGTAAAATCACCCTATTTAGGGCATATTGCCAATGCTTCTACACCTGCAATATCTGGGTTAATTTTACGCAGAGGACGTATAGCGCACTCCGTGTGCAGTACAACAACGCCTTCAGGACTCTGCTGGGTCTTCAACGGAGGTGCAGCGCGTCGGGGATGTTTGCTGAGGCGGGGGTCGACGGCTTTCATGCTATAATAAGAAGCGATGCGCCTCTTTATTGGATAGGCTCCGAAGAGGTCCCAGTAGCATCCTGTGGGTGTTCGCTGAGAGATGGGACTCGCCCATGTTGAGGAGATGGATCGGTCTACACTCCACTCATGTGGATTTTAACTGGTGACATTATTTTGATGCATTGGAAATAGGTCTAATAATTTAGATTGTATTTTAATTTCATTTGATTAATTTGATTTGATTTAATTTAATTTGATTTGATGATATTTATTTTCGTTTTTTTTTATTATTATATTTTTTACTGATGTTTTAACTCATTCGGCTTATTATTATCTGTGTTTTGTATTTTACTAACATTAATTGTGTAAGAGATTGACACATGTACATACTAACATTTTATGGGCACTGCCCGAAATAAATGATTTATTATTATATTATTATATGTCTTTTCCACTCACGGGACAATGGTGTCCCGGACCTTTGGAAGGCGTGCGCGGAGCCGAAGTACCGAGGTACCGAAGTACCAACCGAGTACCACATAGCCAACACGCAGAGGCCCTTTTGACAATTTAATGAAATGCAAGGGGTACACCGAGCGGATGCTGTCCCTGCCCGTGTCATGGGACGCACACAGAGACATATTATTATTATTATTAGCCTAGTTGGCAGCGACACTGCCTCCGAAGCCAGAGGTCCCGGGTTCGAATCCCGGCCAGGGCATAATTTGTGCATTTAGCACGGATTTTGTTCTTGGGTCTTGGATGTTCTCTATGTATTTAAGTATGTATTTATCTATATAAGTATGTATATCGTCGCCTAGTACCCATAGTACAAGCTTTGCTTAATTTGGAACTAGGTCGATTTGTGTAAGATTGTCCCCCAATATTTATTTATTTATTTTATTTTTTTTGATCTTCCTATGGGGAAGAATCACATCTAGGAAATTAATGAAATCCGACCGGTCTAATTTATCTATTTATTTAATTACCAACAGCTACAAAAACCGGCCAAGTGCGAGTCGGACTCGCGCGCCGAGGGTTCCGTACAACTAATAATAATAAACGAATGTATTTATCAAATTATCAATGTATTGGTATTTGTTGTTTAGATATACGTAATAATAAACATTATCACAAAACAAGTCCATAGGACAATTGTGTGACAGACGTCAGACGGACACGCGAGTGACAGGAATAGGGCTCCATTTGGACCCTTCGGGTAAGGAACCAAAAAATATGATAGTGACTTGAAGGATGCCTGGGGTCCGCTACCTAATCCCAAGAGTTGGCGTAGGCACTAATTTTTACGGAAGCGACTGCCATCTGACCTTCCAACCCAAGGGGTAAACTAGACCTTATTGGGATTAGGCTTGTCCAGTGAGTGGGCAACTTGACTGTTAGAAGTTCTCAAGCCGCCCGGAGGCCTCTAACTTGGCTTAACGACTGCTATCATAGACAGCAACCGGGATCAACGGCTTAACGTGTGTTAAAAAAAGTAGTTACGCCCTCATTTTAAAACGCCTTGCTAGAATTATATGAAACTTTGTATACACAATGGGATCGGCCATATCCAGGATCGGAAATTAGTTTCTGTTGCTAAAAATTGTAATAGAAAATAAATACAGCGAGTTTTTCACTTCTTGCATTTAAACCTTAATAATCGCTATATTTTTTCTCCATTATAATTTCAAGCAACAGAAACTAATTTCCGACCTAGATATGGCGGCTCCCATTGTGTATACAAAGTTTCATGTTATTTCAGCAAGGCGTTTTAAAATGAGAACGAAACTACGTCTGTATGGAGAATTGAGTTCAGCCGAGCGTACCGGGGATTCTTAGCACAGTAACGTAATAAATACTCGAACATAACCAACTCCAATTTTGTACTTCGCCATGACATTTTCACATATCCTTCCCACTTCACCACATGTACTGCTTTCCAATAGCAAATGCGGTGGTTACAACAGAAAACAGCCAAGTCACTTTAAATGGGCCGATATTTGACGAGTTCCGCCGATTCCTCATGGAAGCCATACTGACCTTCAGTACCTCCTTCAGGAGCTCCATGAGCTCATACCGCCTTCCCCCTTCTTCCATCGGACATCCAGACGTACGGCTGGCTACCATCCTTACCTGGTCGAAATTCCTCTAATTCGAACCAAGCGCTTTGCATCTTCTTTTATAATGCGCACTTCTAAGGTTTGGAATTCTCTGCCGGCGTCTGTATTTCCGAGTTCATATAACCTGGACCTTTTTAAGGCACGAGTGAATAGGCATCTTCTGGGTGAGCTCGCTTCATCGTCGGCCTCATCGTTGCCCCCTGGCTAGATGCTGGCCAAGAGCAATCCCATTTTTAATAAAAAAATAAATTAAAAAAAACCTCATCATAAGTTCCACCTAAAGTGTGTACATTGACGAGCATTATTTGTTACGTCAACGAAATTTCATCGGAACCTGTGAAGTGCCTACATCATTGAGGAGTTCTATATGCCATCTGTGGTCATCGTCACCAGTTCCGCTTCACCAAACGTGAAGTTTCCGTGAGCTAATGCTTGGTTAATTTAATTACAGAAAATACCGAAATCGGCATATGCGTGCCTATCAAATTGTTCGGTTTTTTGGTTCCCCCGATTCCTCTTAGATCCCAACATCAGACCTTCACAAAATTTACCTTGAGGATACCTACTTTGAAATAAAAAAGAAATATCAAAATAGCCCATTGTGGTCAGGAGTTCTCGGGGAACATACATACATAATAATAATTTATACCAAAAAAAAAAACGATATCAATTATGTACAGAAAATATTTAATTACCTACAGAAAATACCGAAATCGGCATATGCGTGCCTATCAAATTCAAGGAGTTCCCTCGATTCCTCCTAGATCCCATCATCAGACCTTCACCAAATTTATATGGGACCATTGTCGGGGTACCTGCTTTGAAACAATCGGCCAACGTGGTCAAGAGTTATCGGGGAACATACATACATTAAAAAAAAGAACAAGCAAACATGCAGACGAACTGAGTACCTCCTTCCTTCTATTGAAGTCGGTAAAAAGAGGCCGAAAGATAAAACTGTCTCAAACTTCTCAAAACACATCCGTAGCTCGTATTTGCCATACATGATACATCTCATCTTTTCATACTGCGGGGTGTAATACAAACTTGGAACATTTCAAAATTCATTGTCTTTGTCACTATTCCTTTGCGTTATATGTTCTTGCAGCTGAGGTGAAAAGTTGTATGCATCACACGAGAGCAAAGATATTTGCATCTCGTGTCTTTGAGTCCCTCGCTACGCTCAAAATTCTAATTTTGAATTTGCTTGCTCGGGACTCAACATCAACACTCGCAATAAAAGCGTGCAATTCGTTATATTATAGAAATAATTGCTATTAAATTTTTGTAGCCGCAGGCTTAAATATCGCTCGCCCATACAAACTTCTATCCTATGCCCTTTCCCGGAACTCAAACTATCTCTATAGCAAATTACATCTAAATCGGTTTAAGCGTGAAGAGGTAACAGACAGACAGACAGAGTTACTTTCCCTTATATAAAATTAGTATGGAATAAGCCATCATTTCTATTTACCCTGACCAGAGCTTTGGTGTTGGTAAGAAACCTTGAACACGTTTTGCTTTATAATTATTATGGGTTTATTATTTAAACGACAATTCGCTATGCAGTTATATTTAACTAGGTGTGCAATGCAGTTTGCTAGTTGCAAATGTACAGCTGAGCGCGTCTACTCGGTCTCAAACCCCCTGACAGATAATCGCTTAGCATTTAAATATACGGGAATTCAGTTAGTGGTATGTCCGATTTTCATTTTTTTCAAATATAAACCATCGCCATGATGGCACCTATCGACACGCAATATATGAGCGTGATCGGTTGAAGCGTCTAGGAGGCGTACGAACTCAAACGAAATTCATCTGTCGCCTAAGAATGAGCTTCGCTCCGTCGCTCAATCATTTGAATAGGTAGTATCAAATTAGCAAGTTCTAATAGTGACTTTACCGTTCAAGCACTTACGTACTTACTTGCATACTTACATACGAAAAGTGCAAGTATATATATAAAGCTTGTAATAATTTTGAAGAAAAAAAAATCGACTTCTATGGGGGAGGCCGGTGAAAGATTAATTATACTTAGATGGTGCACTCTTAGATTCCATACAATGAAATAAAAATAGCTACAAGTATGTTTATAATGGTAGAAGACTAAGTACCCTCAAATCCTCATTAAATACTCAGAACTCATAATCGAATAATACTCAGAACTCATAATCAGAACTCAAGCTTGACAAAATGTGTCTTGAAAACCTAGCTTGCTTGACAAACAAAACGAAGAGAACAAATCGCCAAACGTGAACTACGCGTCGTTGAAGAGTTCCGTTCTGATCATCATCAGCAGTTCCACTTCATCAAATGTCACATTTTTGTATGATAATGCTCGATTTGTTGATAAAAACACAAAAATCACTACTTAGTCGGCTCATAAGTTCTGTCATATACATAGTATCAAATAAAAACAAAAGTTTAAGTTTATTCCGTATAATTTGTACAGCGTTTGAAAGCTTATAAACTAGAGAATCTAAATGTATAACATTTATTCAAAATGACCGCCATAATTATCTACACAGGCTTGAAGTCTGCGTGGCCAGTCGTCAATGGATTCACGCACCACTTTCATGTCGATATTGGCCACTGCCGTAGCAAGGGATTTTTTCAGCGAGTCTAGATTTGCATGAGGTTTTGAGCACACCTTTTCCTCTAAATACTGCCATATTTTATAGTCTAACGGATTAAGATCTGGGCTAGAGGAGGGCCAATCTTCATGCCGTATAAAGTCGATTTTATTGGAGGCGAGCCAGGCTTGTGTAGACTTTGCCTTATGGGCTGGAGCAGAGTCCTGCTGGAAAACCCAATGCTGATTTAGAAACATCGTATGGGATAGTGGTTTCACAATATTAGTCAACACCGTGTCTTGGTACACTTTGGCACTAGTTTTTACTCCTTTCTCACAAAAATGCATACTAGTGACGCCCGCATAAGAAACTCCCAGCCAAACCATCACAGATGAAGGGTGATGACCTCTTTGAATACGGAGAATGCTATTAGACGCTTCTTTACTATTGCGAGCGTCCACTCTATCATTTTGTTTATTACAGTTTTCTTCTATGTCAAAAATTTTCTCGTCCGAAAACAGTATACAACGATGCTTATTTTTAGCGTACTTCTTCAATTAAGCTTTAGATCTTTTAAGCCTTAAAGCTTTAAGCCGACCATTGAGAAGATGACCAGTTTTTCGTTTATAAGCACGAAGTCTCAGGTCTTGATTAAGCACTCTTTTCACCGTGTTTCTGCTCAAACCCATCTGGAGGGCCATAACTTTTTGTTTCCTAGCGGGATTTCTGGCAATGCGTGCCCTAATTGCTTGTACAACCGCTGGAGTCCTAGCTGTACGCGGACGACCGCTTCTTTTCTTGTCATTTAAACTAGAGACCTAACTGTATCTTTCTATGGTACGATACACAAATCTTAGAGAGAATTTTAAATTTTCAAGTAGCTTAAAAATTTTAGCCGGCGAGTGTCCACAACGATATAGTGCAATTATTGCGGTACGGCTATCTTTAAGCGTCCACTCCATGTTAAAGAAAACAGAAAATTGCAAAATTATACTACTCAAATATTTAAAAAATATTCGAAATTCAAATGCACAACGGTTTTTGTTTTAGGAGTTCCAAATTTTAATTTTAAAGGCCAGTGACAGAACTTATGAGCCGACTAAGTAAGTATGTATATCGTCGCCTAGTACCCATAGTACAAGCTTTGCTTAATTTGGGACTAGGTCGATTTGTGTAAGATTGTCCCCCAATATTTATTTATTTATTTTATTTTATTTGATCTTCCTATGGGGAAGAATCACATCTAGGAAATTAATGAAATCCGACCGGTCTAATTTATCTATTTATTTAATTACCAACAGCTACAAAAACCGGCCAAGTGCGAGTCGGACTCGCGCGCCGAGGGTTCCGTACAACTAATAATAATAAACGAATGTATTTATCAAATTATCAATGTATTGGTATTTGAAAAAAAAGAATAAAAAAAACATACAACCGAATTGATAACCTCCTCTTTTGAAATATTGAAGTCGGTTAAAAATAGGTGGAATAAGGGTCTAAAGAAGTCTTCAAAATATTTTTTTTCTATGACCTTTTAGCTTGGGAGTTCGGTCTAACACCCGACGACCGTCTTCCCACCGCCTTCCAACCCCACCTATGAGTGTGATTTACTCGTATCGAAATCGGTTGAGCCGTTTAATACTTACAAAGGAACATACTCCTTTTGAGCTTTGTCGCAGTCGGGTAAAAACAGCCATCGCACGAGCATTGTGACTAATAACATTGCATTGCTTATTATGATTTGATTATTGCATAGTTTGGCATAAACCTATTATCATAGTACACTACAAATATTTTCAGAGCCGTATACAGGGAAATGATAAAAAATCGCATTTAAATAACCCATCTACATAGAAAAATAGGAGACAGCGGGGCTGATCTCGATTCACAATAAAAACCTAGTTACGCTCTCATTTTAAAACGCCATGCTAGAATAACATGAAACTTTGTATACACAGTGGGAGCCGCCATTTGAAGATCGGAAATTAGTTTCTGTTGCTAGAAATTGTAATAGAAAAAAAAATACAGCTAGTTTTAGAGTTTTTTACCTCCTATATGAAAACCTTAATAATCGCTGTATTTTTTCTCCATTATAATTTCAAGCAACAGAAACTAATTTCATAGATATGCCGGATCCCATTGTGTATACAAAGTTTCATGTTATTCTAGCACGGCGTTCGGCGTCGAGTCTATTTTAATGCTATTAAGAGTGCGCAGTACGTTCGGTTCTCCATACAAACGTATTTACGCTCCCATTTTAAAACGCCATGCCAGAATAACGTGAAACTTTGTATACACAATGGGATCCGGCATATCTAGGTTGGAAATTAGTTTCTGTTGCTTGAAATTATAATGGAGAAAAAAATACAGCGATTATTAAGGTTTTCATACAAGCCGTAAAAAACTCAAAAAACCGCTGTATTTTTTTTCTTTTTCACTTTCTAGCAACAGAAACTAATTTTCGACCTAGATATGCCGGATTCCATTGTGTATACAAAGTTTCATGTTATTCTAGCATGGCGTTTTAAAATGAGAGCATAAATACGTTTGTATGGAGAAACAAGCGTACTGCGCCCTCTTAAGGTCGTAAATGAGGAACCTTGGCATTCCTCGACTATACCTCCACCTTACTGAAGGAATACCGCAAATATAATAACACCACTACATGCTCATTAGGTCCAGTCTCGGCCAGAACTATTAAGCACCCCTTATTTTTCTTTGTAACTTATAAATAAACCATGTTTTTTTTAAATTGCAAAACTACACATCTACGCAAAATAGAATAATGTATAAACATCTAGAAAACTTTAGCAGATATAATTTCGAAGTAGCTGTTTATCCTAGAAAACTGAACGCTAAATACAATCGGGTTCGCAATAGAAGGACCAAATGCCTTTTTAGGGTTCCGTAGTCAACTAGGAACCCTTATAGTTTCGCCATGTCTGTCCGTCCGTCTGTCCGTCCGTCCGCGGATAATCTCAGTGACCGTTAGCACTAGAAAGCTGAAATTTGGTACTAATATGTATATCAATTACGCCGACAAATGGTAAAATAAAAAGTGGAAAAAAATATTTTATTAGGGTACCTCCCCTATACGTAAAGTGGGGAGTGATTTTTTTTTTTCATTTTAACCCTAACGTGTGATATATTGTTTGATAGGTATTTAAAAATAAATAGGGGTTTACTAAAATCATTTTTTGATAATGTTAATATTTTCGGAAATAATCGCTCCAGAAGTAAAAAAAAATGTGTCCCCCCCCCCCTCTAACTTTTGAACCATAAGTTTTAAAATATGAAAAAAATCTCAAAAGTAGAACTTTATAAAAACTTTGTAGGAAAAATATTTTGAACTTGATAGGTTGAATAGTTTTTGAAAAAATTACAAAAACTACGGAACCCTACACTGAGCGTGGCCCGACACGCTCTTGGCCGGTTTTTTTAAGTGCAATTTGTTTTAACCTTAATGAATAAGCTAGTGTTATTGAAAAATATTAGAATTTTCTATAATAAAAGATATGCTTTGGTCAAAGTTTTACTTTTACATGAAAAACGCGGGAGTGCTTAATATTAATACTTCCGGCCAAGGCTGTAAGTGGTGGTGTGTTCCTGGTGGTGAGTAAGGTCGCCAGAGCTCCCGAGCATGCGCTGTGTTGGGAGTGAGGGGAGGGTTAAAGTAATTTTGTATTAAACAGTAACGCTGCTAACAATAGTACATTACTACAGAGGCCGGGACGGAAGGGGTTGCCGGCCGAAGACATATATAGACGGAAGATCGAAGCGAGGTCGGATAGTTCTGAGGCGGGCAACCCCATATTTCCCGCCGAGGTATGTATAGTGTTTTTCTCAAACATGCAATGAAATAAACAACAAAAAAAAAGTTTTGTTTTTAATACGCATAGTGGCAGGATGTCATGATGCCTGTGCCACAATTTATGTGGAATGGAAATTAAAAAAGAGGACTTTGCCTGCCTAGGCTGGCAAGATTTGTATGAAATTCCATTAAAGACCTCTTGTCCTAGCCGTACCTGAGACGTCATACTTCGCAGCCTATTATAAGGAACATAACATCAATATTTTATTGCATGTTTGAGAAAAAATCTAAATTTCAAATATAAAGGGAATATTTAAAAAAAATTACGACATTTGGCATACGCGGCCAATCGCTCTAACCACTGAGCTATCGGAACAATCACGCTCTGCCACTAAAACCTTCACTTCCACTTGTTCCCTCCCTCCCTAAGGCGTTGTAAGACGAAACTAGTGAAGGATTTCGTGGCCGAGCGTGACTGTCCCGATAGCTCAGTGGCTAGAGCGATTGGCCGCGTATGCCCGATGTCGTAGGTTCGAATCTTGCTCGGATCACAATTTTTTTTAATTTTCCCTTTAATTTGAAATTTATGGCACTATAAATTCACAAATCAATAAAGGATTTGAAACAGCTACCTAGTGCCCTTGCCGCTTCGCTTAGCTCATCTTGGCCGTGCCCACAGATTAGTAAAACTAAAAATGTCAAAGTAGTTTATTCTTAAAATTAGGCATATTACATGCACCTATACGTCAATAAACTACCACCGGCTCGGAAAAATAAACATATGCCAAGAGAAGAACCGGCGTAAGAAAATCGGCGAGGTGTCATTTTTTCAAAACAATATACATTGTATAGTTAAATATAAAATTACATTGTCAGTTATTGCAAAATAAAAATGCTACAGTAGAAAACCTGTTTTCGCGATAGATTAGCCGTGCAGGACACTATCACTGCCAAACATCCCTATCCATGATGTAATCGTATTATTATTGATCAAGTAAGATAAACATGTTAAAATAACAATTCGCATTGCCGTTTCAGATACTGTACTATGCAGAAGCCACGATATTAACCTAAGCAATAAATAGATGCAATCAAACGAAATATTAATTCGCATGAATGGCAAGGAGCGTCAAATTCGCAGTGTATCATAACGCAAAGCCGTGCAGTAATAGGATATTTCGCAAGACTAAACACAATATACAGCGGTGTTATTTACAAATTCCTAATGAATCCCATCATCAGAACTCGAGCATGACAAAAAATAATCGTGAAAATAAAACTTGCTTAGCAAACACAGCTAGAAGGACAAATCGCCATACGTGAACTTTTTGTCGTTGAAGAGTTCTGTTCTGATCATCATCAGCAGTTCCACTTCATCAAATGTCACATTTTTGGATGGAAAGGCTCGACTTGTTGATAAAAACATAAAAATCACTATATGTTTGCCTTTAAGATTTGAGGAGTTCCCTCAATTCCTCATGAATCCCATCATCAGAACTGCGTTTTGACAAAAACGGGACCAACTTGGATATATATACTTACAATCAAAAAAAGAATTTTCCAAATTGATTAAGAAATGACGGAGTTATGCAGTAACAAACATTTAAAAAAAAACATACAACCGAATTGATAACCTCCTCCTTTGAAATCTTGAAGTCGGTTAAAAAGACAGAACAAATTAAATACTTAAGGCTTATACAACAAACGTGTTTTTTTGCAGTTTTTATAGATAATGTGTACGGAACCCTTCTTGCGCGATTCCGTCTCGCACTTGGCCGGTTTTATATGGAAACTGTCAAAATTTGACAAATGACATTTGACAGTTTCCATATAAGAATGGGTGAGTGTGAGGTGACAGGTGACGAGTCGGTTTGTGAATAACAGGGCAGTACATTACAGACGTAGGTATACACAAAATGACTTTCACAAATACACTGCCAAGTCAGAGTCCCTTGACAGTTTTGCGTGCATTTTGCATTTTTTATTCCTGGCGCCCATAACTTACTGGCAGGAGGATAATTCCTCAAAAGTACCAGGCGCCCATAACTTACTAGCAGTACGATAATTCCTCGTATCCGTTGCCTCAAGGAAATAGTAACCAGCATTTCTCTCCAGACACTGAACAATGGCCTGCCATGCCTCGTTGGATGGTGGTTGCTTAACCTAAGGTTTTGTCTACTACTACTACACTACAATGAACCAATTTTCCTCTTCACAAAATACTATGGACAGCATCAAGAATCAGCCATTCTTCTATTATTTAAGCACTAGAGAAAATACCAGACGACCATAACTCACCAGCAGTATGATTGTCGGATGATGGTCAGTTTTGCGCTTTAAAACCTCAGCCATGTGCTAACACGGCTCCTTGATAGACGTCTTTTAATCACCAAAAGGACCAGGCGCCCATAACTTACCAGCAGTAGGATCGTTGCTGGTGTCCGGTGCCTCGAGGATATGGTAGTCAGAATTGCTCTCTAAACCCTCAGCTATGGACTGCCATGCCTCCTTTGAGTGGCTATTGCTCGTCTGATGGATGTTGTCCATATCACTATCCCCAAGACTGCTGTCCCGCTTCACTTTTGGTTTCTTCTCTTCTCCTTCTTGGTTCCTTCTCCGTCGCTTGTACGGTGTGAATAGTCTGACGGGGCCCATGGCTGGAACAGTTTTGTAAATTATTAAGGTGGTTAGGTTAGGCAATTGTTAACTGATTTTTTTCTAAATATGTGACACTCATGGCTACAAAAATAGGGTCAATGAATATATAATAAAATAGTAAACTAGGTATGTAATATATTCCTCTGGTTGAAAATGTTGAGCGGAGCGTGGTTGTACGTAGGTATGATATGTGGACATCATATGAGTAAAACTCGGAAACGGGATATGACTTTGTTTTCAGTGATTATTCCTCAGGGCAGTCCAATTATTATGATTTCAGAGTTATGCACTTGAGGCTGTCCACTTTGAAGCAGCTCGGCGAAGCCGTTTCGGAGGAGTAGACCCACAAGCATTTACATTTGTGGCCTAAGGTTGAATTCCGCTGCGCTCCGCTCAATAAATATAGGACAATCTTAAAGGGCCATTCTCACTTTTGTGACTGTTACAGCCGTGGATGTCACAACGATGTGTGTAATTTAGAATTTTACTCCTTAATTACAAAAAAAAAACACTAATTATTTGTTCACTCACAAACTACTGCTTGAAAAAAACATAATTAAAGTTCCGAGTAGGGTTTTATGATTGGGTACACGGTAGTTACAAGTGTCACAACCACGGCTGTGCATGGCCCGTATATAAATCACTAATCAGTCAATACCATAGCCATTATACCAATACAATCATGTAAAAAAATCGCATGAGTGCGGCACGGTGCGGGCGGAGGCGGTTTCGCATTTTTGATCTTTCCGAAACTGTCGACTATCGATTACTGCTTCATATGTCAGACACGCCGCCTCCGCTCTAACGCGCTACCGAATACCGCGCGGTTTTTTGGTGCGACGTGCCTCAGACCGCGTTCGCTTTTCCGCAAAACCGCCTCCGCCCCGCAACGACGCTGCGTCTTTCCAGCTTTGGGTTAATTTCAAGTTACTGACTGTGTGTGTGTGACTTCGGCAATTTACAACATTTCAAATTTTTAAGTAGTATGAAATCTTAACTCATTTCGTTAATTTGGGAACAAGAAACCCCAAAATATTTTTATAGCCATTTTTTTCTAAATATTCACGAAAATGAGAAGAAAGCCCATATCGTAGTAATGACGTCATTACTATGAAATTGTGACAGTCACAGCGGACAAAAAGAACAGCAGTTCACTTTCTTTAGTAAATTTGACTTAGTAACAGTGCTTCTGTATGATTTGTTACGCTGTGACGCCTTACTTGTCACTTACTCTTTTAGAATGAGGAACTTTAGAAATTAATTTATTTATATGAAATGGGGATATTTTCGAGAATTTAAAAATGTGGTTTTGCTTAACTTTTTATCGTCTATTGGATTTCATCGGAAAAAAGCCTGCTTAAAAAAATGAAATGTTGTCAATTGGTCACGTTATAAAACGATCCATTTGTTGTTCAGGTCTTTAGCTATTTACGATACAAGGGTTGTAAAACAAAGTAAGGCCGATATCGCAGATGTTTGAGGCCCGAGCCGCAGGCGAGGGTCATAAATATGCGAGAGAGGGCTTTCTGTTTTACGACCCGTGTCTTGTACACAATTTTACGTCACCACTTGGCCAAAAAGTGGGGTTTTCCGGACGCGCAACGTGCGGAAAACGCGCTTTTTGGCAAGGTGTGATGTAAAATCTATTTTATCTATGGTAATTGGTAATAATTTTATGATTTTTTTTAAACAAGCGTTTGCCCGCGACTCCGTCCACGTGCTACTTGCAATTTGTCTCTATATCAAATTTCATCTAAATCGGTTCAGCGGTTTAAACGTGAAGAGGTAACAGACAGACACACAGTGTTACTTTGGCATTTATAATATTAGTAAGGATAATGGATTCATCATGTATGGTTTTGACGAATTCAACAATCAATACATGCAGTTATTTATTCTTAAACCGATTTCATAATATTAATAAGTTTTATAGTAATTCAAATTATTAGTATTACCTTTAAGAGGGCGCAGTACGCTCGGTCTGGCTCGGTTCTCCATACAAACGTATTTACCCTCTCATTTTAAAACGCCATGCTAGAATAACATGAAAATTTGTATACACAATGGGATCCGGCATATCTAGGTCGGACCATAGTTTCTGTTGCTAGAAATTGTAAAAGGAAAAAAATACAGCGGCTTTTTGAGTTTTTTACGGCTTGTATGAAAACCTTAATAATCGCTGTATTTTTTTCTCCATTATAATTTCAAGCAACAGAAACTATGGTCCGACCTAGATATGCCGGATCCCATTGTGTATACAAAGTTTCATTTTATTCTAGCCTGGCGTTTTAAAATGAGAGCATAAATACGTTTGTATGGACAACCGAACGTACTGTGCAGTCTTAAATGAAAAACTAAGGGCAAGAGAATTGAAAAATAGGTATTTATAAAATCAACTGCATCGCGCTATACCCGAAACGAATGCCCATAGAGTGCGATAGGGACAACTGAAACTCGGACCGAAATTCCAACGAAAAGTAGCCAAAACCAACGTCTCGTAGTCCCCTGTTTCCTTCTCCAAAACTGGACCGATTTAATTACTTTTTCAATAATGATTCATCATTCAATCGAATGACGTCCACTGCTGGACATAGGCCTCCCCCAAAGACTTCCACAATGACCGGTCCTGCGCCACCCGCATCCAGCGGACACCCGCGACCCTTACCAGGTCATCAGTCCACCGTGTGGTGGGCCTGCCCACGCTACGCCTTCCGGTACGTGGTCGCCACTCGAGAACCTTTCCGGCCCAACAACGGCCATCGGTTCTGCGTGCTATGTGCCCCGCCCACTGCCACTTAAGTTTAGCGATTCGAACGACGTCATTAATGATTAGAGGAAGGTTTTTGCCGTGTTCCTGTGTTTTTCTTTTTTTATATAATCTCTTCAAAATTGTTTGCTGGATGTCTGAACAACTCGAAAATTCAGGCGTTTTCTTTTTGTTTTTTGGACGTTTATATCTCTTTATAAAAAGGAGAACATAGGGACATGGCAATAGTGGCCATAGATTTTTTGAAAAAAGAAAATGATTGCTGTAATGGCATTATACAAGGAGGAAACAGGGTACTACGTGTGTATGGAAAAAACGGCCCCAGTGCCCGTAGTGTTTCGTCGTAAAGTACTCAAATGTCATTTGTTTATTATGTTAAGTTTATGGACTGGTATAATGAATATGGTATGGTCCCAAACTTAGAAAAGCTTGGCTACCAGAGTACCTACTAGTACACATATCCATATGCATGCTTATCATAAAAAAAACTTAAATGTACTCTGAAAACATCCAAGACTTAAGAGTAAATATTTGGTCTCAGAGATTAAAAAAAAAAAAAAACAAAAACAAATTACTAAGAGCCAACTTAATAAACAATACGTTCAATTTAAATAAATCCGCATTCATTTCGACTCATCCCCTTGGGAGCTACGGTGCCACAGACAGACATACCCAAGTCAAATTTATAAAAAACCCCAATTTTTACCCAAGTCAAATTTATAAAAAAAACCCCAATTTTGCGTTGTTGGTTAAAAAACAGTTTTAGTCTGGCTTCAAAGGCAATATCACTACTAAGGCCTGTGATTGTAAAAGTCCAATATTGGTGTCCAATTGCTGACTCTATAAGGCTATGAAATTAAATTAGTGTAAGGTGGGACCGTCCTATGATAATTTGATCCCATCAAAAACATAAATGTGAAAATGGCAGCCAAGTTCAAAATGCGATGCGTGGTTATAGTTTTCAACGACAAAAGAATTGAGATCTAAATGGGTGCCAAGATTCATTGAAAAGGTGCCAAGTCCGGCACTACATTATTTACAGTAAAACTAATTTATAGCGGCTTAATGCATTTTGAGCTTTAACTTGGCAGTTTTCTTAAATATCCAACAGCTTTTATGGTATTCTATCATACTGCATAGAAAACTGCCAAGTTAAGGCTCAAAATGCATTAAGCCACAGTAAATTTGTTTTATATTTTCGAAAAATCCTGGGACCAGTGAAAAGAGACGAATGGGAGTTGGAGGATCCGTAAAAATGCAGAAATAGAAGAGCTGGTGGCCGAACCAAATATTATTGGTGAATCCAAAGTGCATCGTCTTCGCTGGCTTGGCCACCTCGAGAGGATGGGAGAAGATCGACAGGTGAAGAGAGCATACTTGGGCCGACCGACCGGACGGCGTCCTGTGGGTCGCCCCAAGTATCGCTGGAAGGATATGGTGGACGCGGACCTGCGAAAGCTTGGAGCCGGTGCAAGCTGGCGAGAAATAGCGCAGGACCGACAAGTGGCGTGCTCTTGTCTCGGAGGCCAGGACTCATTTTGGGTCGTCGTGCCAGCCTAGTTAGTTAGCTAGTTAAGTTAGTTTTACTGTAAACAATGTAGTGCAGGACTTGGCACCTTTTGAATGAATCAACGGAACTTGGCACCCATTTAGATCTCAATTCTTTTGTCGGTCGAAACGATAAACACGCATCGCATTTTGAACTTGGCTGCCATTTTCACATTTATGTTTTTGATGGGATATCATTACTTTTTGTCAAACTTCATCAAATGGTGCTTTCCAAGAGCGAATGCACGAGTTACTATACAAAATACCCAAATCGCTTTAGGTGCACCTCAAATATTTGAAGAGTTCCCTCGATTTCTCCAGGACCCTATGATCAATTCTTACCTGATATCTATGAGACTACCCCTGAAGTATACTGTTTTAAACAAAAAAAGAATTTTCCAAATCGGTTAATAAATGACGGAGTTCTGAGGTAACTAGCACAAATAATAATAATAATAAAACTAAAAAAAAAAACTGTTTTCTGATTTTTCCTGGTGTACACAGACAATTACCAAGTTGCATGCCAAATTTCAGCTTTCTAGGTCACCTGGAAGTGGGTTAGGTTTTTGATTACTAGTTAGCCAGTCAGTCAGTGGTAAAAATGCCGTTTTTTGGAATTTAATATCTCAATCATTATTAAACCTATTGGCTATAAGCGAAGTAGGTGTTGGGGGTAAGCTAGGCGATCGTAGCACACACCATGGCAGAAATGTGTACTTACCGGGGACAACTGTCAAATTTACTTTCACGTTTTCTATTGGTTTCTTAACGGTTTCCTACGATTCGTTTCGTTTGTATGTATTTATTTATTCTCTTATTTATTTCAGTAAAATTTCCAATACGGGGTCTTTCTCGTTTACTAAAGTAAATAAAATATTCATGTCTCATTATTTGACATCTCTTAGTTTTGACATTGTCTCGGGACCTTTGACGTTTGACGTTTCAGACGTGCAGTACGTGCACATAGCCAATATTTATGAAATTTGGGGTTCTAGTTTTTCTAAAGGATCTTAATACATGTAACAAATTTAATTTTTTTATGTTATATAGATTTGGAGTTATTGGCGGGTCAAAAGTGGCTCCAATCGGTTCGTGAAATGTAACACACGGCTGCTGTCCGCCAGTTCCTGAGGTGAACTTGGCTGGACACGCTGCCGCGTGTCTAGATCTTGTTATACCGTCAGCGTCAAAAGCAGCTACGCATATGAAGAGTTCAAAAGCCCTTATTCCATTATAATAAAGACTTTTGAACATTTCAAATGCATAGTTACTTTTGAACATTTCAAATGCATAGTTACTTTTGATGTTGACTGTACACATAACAGTCATACTGACAGGTTAGTAATATTGACTAGTTGCTGTTACCTGTAGCTCCGCGATTTTTTACTCAAATTTCTTAATTTCAAAAAACCTACTTAATAAAAAAATCTATATAATTATCAATCCAGCTCACAAAAATTTACGAGAATCGGTTGAGATATGCGACCTGCAGGGAGCAGCCGGAAATCCAGACATACCCAGAAAGCATTTTTTGCTGAAGCTGAAATGGAGAACTTCGTTTCACTCGGTTAAATAATTATCGACAGTTTACCGACAGCATATTCTCATTTTTTGACATACCGCACGTCCCAATAGCCTTGAATACATCTTAAAGGAGAAGGAAGGAAGACAAGGTTGTGGTAGACCGCCAGACACACATGTTTTGATCACATCGACAAATTTACCGGACTCCGAGGACGCCTGGTGTTCTAAATGCAGTGCATCAACGGATCCATTGGTGAGCCGCCTCCACTCCCGTGATACAGCGGTCACCATCCTCAGCACTGAGTAGCCATCTGATTGGAGGTCTATGAAACGTAAGAATAGGATGGCTAGTACATTAAAATCTCATCTTAGATTTCAAAGATGTTTTCTTGGTTTAGGCGCCTCTGAATTGGTCCACAAAAATACTAACAAAAGGCCAAGGCAACGAATGGCACTATACAGCAAGATATTCTTCCATGCTGACACTTTTTTGATGTAAGATTTACTGTTTTGATATCATAAAAATATCCCTAAATTTCCACAAAGCACATGATTGTGGATTGCGGAGATTCCTTGATTTGAACGACCAGCAACAACAGTAAAAGAGGAAAGGTAAGCATATAATACATAAATAATATAAAGAACCATGCCCCGATTTGGGCCATATGGCGTTCAGCGATAATATCTATACCAGTGTTTTACTTCAGAGGAGTATATGACCAGAAAAATATTTTTAGTGCCGTTCCGCGAATGCGTCTTAGTTTACAGGATGTTGAAAAATAAAAATTATTTTTCAGCATCCTCTTCATCTGAACTATCAAATCTTATGAATATATTTTCTAGATCTTCTGATGGTGGATTTATTTGTACATTATGATGTTTTGCATACCCTAAAAACCAGATTATAGTAATTACGTGAACACAAGTACAGATGGTTCGCGCACCATTTTTACAACTACAATAGTAACCTTTTATTGAATCTTTACCTGCTAAGTTTTTTTCTGCTAACACATAAACATAGTATTTCGTCTTATTAATATGTCGAGACTGTATTCTTCCTTTAATAAATAATGGATTTACTAATTTCAACCCATAAGAAGCAAAATCAATTTTATCGGTATTAGTGCATATTTCAATTCTAAATCTACCATCAGAAGCTATGTATACGCATCGAACCTTTTAATCTTCCTGCCATAACGGCGTAATTCGCATCCAGGGGCTTAGCCGGTCAAAATCATACTTCAGACCGTTACCACCGTCACCACGAGGAGGTGCCCTGGACGCAAGAAGATTTAAGATGCTTTAATGATAGGTATTGAGAAGATTTTTTTTAAATAAAACGAAATTTTCAATGTCTCAGAATCATACAATTGGACCCCCTTTAAAGCCTCACGCATTCAACGCAAGGATAAAAAAACACTAGATTGGTATTGTACTAGCTTAGTACTTTTTATTGGTATTCAATTTAATTCTGCACGCCCATGGCCCAAAACCACCTTTAAATGGGGCACAGTTCTTTTGGTGGACGCTTACACAAATCTACTCAGTTCCAAACGAAGCAAAGCTTATATATACTATGGGTACTAGACAATAACATACATACTTAGGATGATAAATACTTAAAAATATAGAACATCCAAGACTTGGGAACAATTATACATATGATCATCATCATCATACAAACAAATGTACCTAACTGAACCCTAATGAATGTGTAATGAACCTAAATGGTCCGTACGGTACGGTTTCAGAGGAACTTCCTCCCTCAGACGCTCCAGTTGTGGAATGAGCTTCATGCCCAGTTTTCCCGAGGGACTACAGTATGGGGTTCTTCAAGGAAAGTATATTTTTTTTTTAATGCAACGCGCATGCGACTTGCCTGGAGTTGCAGGCGTCCATAGGCTGCGGTGCCACTTGCCGCCAACGTGTTTATATAAAAAAAATGTCCTGTCGATTTGAAAGTGGTTTTCCGTATGAAGTATTGTTAAAGTTATTCATGGCCCACCCAATATACTGGTGACTTTGGGAAATCCTTAAATATGGGCAGACTTGCTCTAAGGCCCAGTTGGCCTAGCAGCCAAGCATCCAATCTGTGTCATTGCCGGGCCTGGGGCCCAGGCCGATCCAGACTGCAAATCTGCCACAGGCAATTAAAGCTACTTTAATATAGAAATAGAAATAGCCTTTATTCATACTTAATTAGGTACATTTTATTTTTATTTCTCAAAACATATTACTTAAGTAATATTTGTTTTCTAAATATATTTATACATTCAATTGGGTATACAAATTAATCTATTAATTGTATTATATTTTCATTGTTTCAGCTTTGTTACTATTTAAATTTATTAATAGTTTACATTATATATATATGTATATGTTGTTATTTATTTAATTATGCAAGGCGCGTTCAGCGTAAAAGGCCTCCCCCAACCTTTCCCATTGAACTCTATCTTGAGCCGATCTCCACCAATATTTATCATGCTTTTTTAGTTCATCTCTCCATCTGACTCTCGGTCTGCCTCTCCTTCTCGTTTTTTCTCTCGGTGTCCATTCTGTTAAAAGCTTTGTCCACCTATCATTTTGCATCCTGCACACACGACCTGCCCATGCCCATTTTATTTTCTTAATTTTTCCGATGACATCTTCTACTCCAGTTTTTTCTCTTATTGTTGTGTTTGGAATTCTGTCTTTTTTAGTTACTTTTAACATTGATCTCTCCATTGCTCTCTGGCATACTCTAAGCTGGTCTGCTTGCTTTTCGGTCAGGCTCCAGGTCTGTGTCCCCATATGTTAGTGTTGGTAAAACAGCGGAGTTGAAAGTATTGGTTAAATTTTTTATAGATAGGTCCGATTTCATTATAAATTTTAGTGCCCAATATTTCTTCGATGCTTTACTTATTCTGTGTTTACCTCTTTGTCTGAGTTATCGCTGAAGGATGTCAGTCGCCCTAGGTAAACAAACTCCTGAACATATTCAATCGGACAACTTTCAAGTTTGACAGATACTTGTTCACCATTTGTCATAATTTTGCACTTGTCCCTGTTCATTCTCAATCCGGCCTCACTACAGACCATGTTAAATTCCGTTATCATATTTTCAAGGGCTTTAGGATCTTCAGCAAAGATTATTACATCGTCTGCGAACCTGAGGTTGCTCAGGAACTTCCCATTGATGTTTAGGCCTTTTTGTTCCCTTTAATATGTCCTAGGTATATTAGGAATCCATTATGTGTAACAATTACTCCCTGTCTGAAACAGTAACTACAGTTTTTCATTGTTACTGAGCTATAAACCGGTTGATCACGTGTTTCTTGTTGAGGGAGGAGTTCATACACTTAATGCATTCCTGCCATGCCTAGGACATAATGAAACGGCTTTATCACAGTCACATAAATGTTTGGAGACTTTAAGCTCTATTACAGCATAGTTCTAAAGACTCATCGAGGCGACAAACATGGCAAAGCATAGAAAACTGAAATATCAGAGTTATTATTAACAAAAAATAACATCTACTCTAACAGTGGCCTATGTGGTCCAACGATCATTCTATAATTTTAATAAACTATTTCAGGAATAAGCGGCATGATATATAAATTGATGTCAGAAAAAAATTACCTTGGCCACTCGAATAGAAAAAACAGTCTTACCTTAACATCCAGAAAACTAGCAGATCATGCAAGAACCTGTTAAGTGGGGCAACATCAACAGAACATGCATATTGTTGTTGTGACTTTGCCCAGCTTTGGAACTCACCTGACTGATCGTCGCAACACGCTCCGCAGGTACAACTGGTCGCGTGTGGAGTCAACACACCCTCATCAATAAGCGCCTGAATGCTCCGCCCGCCGAAACGTATCGACCTCTTCCAGTCCTTACTCGATGCTCGCCCGCACAGCGCCTCAAACTCACTCGGCGTGTACCACTCAAGTCCGTATTTAATGCATCTCCCACGACCCCCCGAACCAAAACGCTGCTTATGCAGCTCCGCGGATGTGTTTTTGCAACGCACTGGCAGCACTGGCATGTTAGCCGTCTCAGCCCAAGAGCGGGCGCTAGCGCGCGCTGGCGCCTCGTCATGCCGTGGCGATGGAGGATTCTGTATCACAATATGGGTCGCTTTTATGTCGTCGCTGACCGGCCCGCCTGATATAAACCCGTTGTCCACACACAGCATCGGCTTAAAATGCCCAGGTAGCTGATCAGATGTGATCACGTTGAAGGTCGTCCCCGTTATCAGGGTCCCCACGGGAAGGGACACTGGAACTGTCACCACACCGTTGGAGTCAAGACGTGCGGCTTTGAGCGCGCCGCCGTCGCGCTCCAGCCTAGCGACTTCGCGCTCGCTCGCCGCCAGCGGATCGGGATCGGTCACTTCGGTAATGTCCGGCATAACGACGTCTACCGAACTCCTGTTCTCCGCCATTGCCGAACGCCGCCCACCCGATACGGCCCGATCGCCTATTATTTAGCGACGCACATCAACACTAGAAATTTTTATTCGCAATCCGGATGGTAAAATGAAGTATGAACTTCGATCAGCCACAGTCCGCCATAATTAATCGAAATATGAAAACATTTCACACACGTACGCTCCGAGGTTATGGCGGCAAATTCGAAATTCGATTGAAAACACTTTGGACAGAAGGAATCTGACTATTTTTTAATGGAAATTGGAGTACAGCTCCACAAACGTGCGAACGCCGCAAGATCATCGCAGGACAATAATAATTTATGCAAATCCAATCAATATATAATTATGATAACATGATACCTTGCTTTGTAAGCAGTAGGCAGTAGAAGGTGTCAAATATTTCATTACGACTATTTTATTTCGAATTCCACTAAAACTCAAAAGAAAATTTTAAAAGAATACAGACACTAAAGTAATGAAATAAAACTAACGGATTCTTCAATTTATACGTTTTTATTTACCTATTTCAATCATTGTGAACGCTACTTAAATTTTATTATTGATTTTTTGAACGCCATGTTCTTACGCAATATTAACCGGACAAATTAAATAGGACCGCTCAAACCGTTGCGATAGAACTGGTGATTATGACATTTCAATTGCACCAAGCTACACGCGTTGGCTTCCCGTTTTACGACATACATATCTGCCAAACAAAATAAAAATAAAGGAGGGAAATATTCAAAAATAATATGTTTTCGCTGGTATACTCGCTTATTATATGCTAAATACAGTGTCAACATCTTCTATGTGTTGTTTTGTTGAGAAAATGTAAATGTTTAGTTTTTAACGCCGGACAGGTAGTCAAGTGTCGTTAGAAGTTTAATCGAAAGTATTTAAAATGGAAGAATTGCGGTCGAAGCACAAGTCGCTGCATAATGCTGCTCACCACATCGCTTTGGAGTGCATTAATCCACAGGTAGCACGTCATGTCAATATATAACTGAATTTATTTATAATCAATTTACCTAATTAACACACCACACCACACAGAACCTACCTTGCAAATTAATAGGCAAGATATCATTCAATATATATATATTGAATGAATGAAATATCTACTTGGAAAATAATATAATATCTAATATTTAGTCTTTTCTCCTTTAGTCCTTATCTCTTATACCACTATTTCTTCCTGAAAATTAGAAAATACTAGACCATTATGCATTATATAGAATAATGAAGAATTAATACTAGCCAGTTACAACATTAGCTTAAGCTAAATATTTTTATTATAGTTGGTCATTGGTGGTGGTAAAATTACATGTTCCAGTGCCGGAACATTTTATATGAAGCTATTCACACTAAATTGGTGTTGGGCGGGTGTGAATAGCTTCATATAAAATGTTCCAGCACTGGAACATCTGATTAATATCTGGGCCTGACAGCCGATAAGTGGGAACCAGCTCTTTGCTTATTAAATAAGAGCAAACTAAAGAAGTAAAGTAATAATAATCATGATAAAACCAGTTGCCAACCTGAGTTATGTGGTGTTTCTATCCGTTGCGGCCAGCACCTGCATTGTCAAATGGAGATCTATAGGATCATATGACAAACCCCACTGAAGCCATTCCAACCCTATGCTTCTTTGAAGGAAGACAACTATTCATTGTGAATTGTTTAAAGCCCACAAGGCAGAGAGGGTCACCAGAGAGCGCCGGTTCTTATGGGCTCAGAGTAAACATCAAATAATGATTCCGCTACTGTGCAAGATGGTCATATTGTCATTATGCCTTAAACTGTTTGACTGAGGCAAATAAATGATTACCAGCCGAAGTTAGAGGCTGTTTATGTTAAGCAGTCAACTGTTAAAGACAAGTTTTCAATTTAGCTGCATAAGAGCTTTTCTGTCCCTCTTAGGCAGGACACATATAGGATAGGGACTTATCTAATTCCTCCTTTAACTTTGTAGACTTTCCAAATTGTTTTCCTTTTTTTTTATAATCATGTGATTGTTTTCAGACAGTGAATTAGCACTGAACGATGAAGAACAGATTGCATTGGGAGCTTCCACAAATTGGACTGCAGCCAGAAAGAGTACATGGAACTTTTAAACATATGACTGAGATGCTTTTAAAGTTCTTGTTAATACTCTCTTTGCTGTCTATATTTAATTCACAAATGTATTGCAAAATTTTGCACCCGGCGTTGTGTGCACTTTTCTGATAATGGTGCTATGCAATTCATGTCACATATTTGTAGGCAAGTAAAGTATAACGTGGTAGGCTTTCTTCATTTTCATGAATATCTTAAGAACTATAAAAATATAAAAAATATATTTATGGGTTTCTTTTTAACAAATTAACGAAAGTTCACAATATTCGTATACGGGTCTAACGAGAAATTAATTTATTTACATGAATTACCGACGTTAAAAAAAAATCGTGTTAGAATCTTCGAAAGTTCGAATATTTTTAAGAATGTGTATAAAGCGCGAGAGTTTATAGTGTTTTTTTTTATATTTGAAATGTTGTCTATTCCTCTTTTTACCGACAGCCGACTTGTCCCCTAACATATAACTTTTGAAGTTCTCGTTACTATAAAACCGTTAGAATAACTTATACATTCATATAATTTTAGTGTACCATACCAAAATTGGTAAAACGAAGCCCTTATGCGATCATTCACTGTCTCTCTGTCTTTCACAGGCAGTTATTGTCACTCACTACCATAAAACTATCGCGTCAAAAAAAATACAAAATACACCTCCGTCACATGTTTTTGTATGAGACCAATGTCGGTAAGAAAGGAGAATAACCCATCTACGATTCCTCAACATATTTGTTAAAAACATCGTTAACTAAGGGATAATAGTAAAGGGATAATAGGTACAAGAGTACCCTAAATCGGCGCGCATGCATGAAGAATGTTATGAGAGTTCATGAAGCGAAAGTTGTATGTTGAATATGAGACATGACGCATAGCACCCCCCACCATTCACGTCCACGTGTGTACGCACAGCTTGTTCACAGCGTGTGTTGTCCCATCATGTCTGTTCACGGAGCAGTCCCATTCGGCGTACCACGTGCACCCGTATCCGTCCCCTGTGCGGTTGCAGCACGCGTTCCAGAGTCAGAGCAGCCCGAAGATGTTCCATCCTAAGGGGCTTAAGCCGCAAGTTGTAAGTATTTTTGGTGTTCACAACGGGACCAAATACGGCAGAGACAGTTTATCCCCGGTGTAATAGGACGCGTTCCAGAGCAAAAGCCCAAAGATGTTCCATCCTAAGGGGCTTAAGCCGCAAGTTGTAAGTATTTTTGGTGTTCACAACGGGACCAAATACGGCAGAGACAGTTTATCTCCGGTGTAATAGGACGCGTTCCAGAGCAAAAGCCCAAAGATATTCCATTCTAAGGAGTTCAAACCACATGTTGTAAGTATGTTTGGTGTTCACAACGGGATCAAATACGGCAGTGACAGTTTATCCCCGGTGTAATAGGACGCGTTCCAGAGCAAAAGCCCAAAGATGTTCCATTCTAAGGAGTTCAAACCACA
Organism: Notocelia uddmanniana; assembly: GCA_905163555.1. Taxonomy (NCBI): domain Eukaryota; kingdom Metazoa; phylum Arthropoda; class Insecta; order Lepidoptera; family Tortricidae; genus Notocelia; species Notocelia uddmanniana. The sequence goes on from LR991052.1 coordinate 72,756,171, forward strand.
TGTAAGTATGTTTGGTGTTCACAACGGGACCAAATACGGCAGAGACAGTTTATCCCCGGCGTAATAGGACGCGTTCCAGAGCAAAAGCCCAAAGATGTTCCATTCTAAGGAGTTCAAACCACATGTAAGTATGTTTGGTGTTCACAACGGGATCAAATACGGCAGAGACAGTTTATCCCCGGTGTAATAGGACGCGTTCCAGAGCAAAAGCCCAAAGATTTTCCATTCTAAGGAGTTCAAACCACATGTTGTAAGTATGTTTGGTGTTCACAACGGGATCAAATACGGCAGAGACAGTTTATCCCCGGCGTAATAGGACGCGTTCCAGAGCAAATGCCCAAAGATGTTCCATTCTAAGGAGTTCAAACCACATGTAAGTATGTTTGGTGTTCGCAACGGGACCAAAAACGGCAGAGACAGTTTATCCGCGGTGTAATAGGACGCGTTCCGGAGCAAAAGCCCAAAGATGTTCCATTCTAAGGAGTTCAAACCACATGTTCTAAGTATGTTTGGTGTTCACAACGGGATCAAATACGGCATAGACAGTTTATCCCCGGTGTAATAGGACGCGTTCCAGAGCAAAAGCCCAAAGATGTTCCATTCTAAGGAGTTCAAACCACATGTTGTAAGTATGTTTGGTGTACACAACGGGACCAAATACGGCAGAGACAGTTAATCCGCGGTGTAATAGGACGCGTCCCAGAGCAAAAGCCCAAAGTTGTTCCATTCTAAGGAGTTCAAACCACATGTTGTAAGTATGTTTGGTGTTCGTAACGTGGTCCCATATTCACGGCAGAGTGTAATTCTAAAGATGTTCCATCTTAAGGCTTAAACCATAGGCTTAAACCATAAGTTGCGAGTATCTTTGGAGTTTACCACGTGGTCCCACCACTTTCACTGTAGGGTCTGCTCATCCCCAGTGCGACAGGGCGCGTTCCAGAGCAAAAGCCTGAAGATGTTCACAACGTGGTCCCACCATGATCACGGGATAATGCACTCGTAATGGTTGCCGATGCGTATGCAACACACGCAACAAAATTAGTGGAGCCCGGAGTTGTCCGTCCTTAAGGCCTTACATTGTAAGTATCGAGTTTTGAACAATATCCCTTGGACATTCTGACAGGCATCTTCAGTAGCCTTTAGAGTGACATGAAGCTTAATATTTGCGGTAAGTTAATAAGACGTTCAACAACACACTCAATTGGCAAGTACCATCACTTTCATTGATATGTGTTGCTTTCGATGTCAATTCAAATAGATTATTTATGCTTTTTCTATGCATCAGAATTTACTTGAGGCGTGCCTAATAAGATTTTTATTTGTGTGTTTACAAAGATGACGATACTGGGTTCAAATACATGGCAAATATTTGTGTGATATATTCAGAGTCTTGGATGTTTTCTATGTACCTATTTAAGTATTAATATCGCCGTGTAGTACGTTCGATTACAAAAATATGGGTGTATACAACTTACTCAAAGGTCTGCCATATGGCTCTTTACATCGACGAATTAAGGTTTTGGTACATTTTTATGGTATAATTAATTTGATACATATTTTTGTACTCAACTGCAGTTGCAATTTTTGTACTCAACAAACCTTATTGAACTTGCTAAGTTCGAATCGTCATATGACTGTTTCCTAATACTTACCATACTTTATCTAGGACGGGCGAGCGTACAGCACACCAAATGACAGTCCGATCCTCGGCCGAGCGCTCTGCCTCACGCCCCGCGGCAGCCCGCTGCCGGGGCGCGTGTCGCACCTCAGCGACAAGTTCCAGGACTCGCTCACGCTCACGGCCGACACGGAGGCGTTGGTGGCCAAGATCAGCGCCATGTTCCCCACTGTCAGCGAGACACACATCAAGATACTGCTAAAGAAGTGAGTTCATACTCTATGGCATTGTGCTACATCCTAGGACAGTACACCAAACGACAGCCCGATCCTCGGCCGAGCGCTCTGCCTCACGCCCCGCGGCAGCCCGCTGCCGGGGCGCGTGTCGCACCTCAGCGACAAGTTCCAGGACTCGCTCACGCTCACGGCCGACACGGAGGCGTTGGTGGCCAAGATCAGCGCCATGTTCCCCACTGTCAGCGAGACACACATCAAGATACTGCTAAAGAAGTGAGTTCATACTCTATGGCATTGTGCTACATCCTAGGACAGTACACCAAACGACAGCCCGATCCTCGGCCGAGCGCTCTGCCTCACGCCCCGCGGCAGTCCGCTGCCGGGGCGCGTGTCGCACCTGAGCGACAAGTTCCTGGACTCGCTCACGCCGACATGGAGGCGCTGGTGGCCAAGATTTGCGCCATGTTCCCCACTGTCAGCGAGACGCACAACAAGATACTGCTGAAAAAGTGAGTTCATAGTATAAGGCATGCTACTACATCCTAGGATTCCTAGGACAGCACACCAGACGAAAGATCGATCAAGACACATCAAGATACAGCTGAAGTAGTAGTTAATAGTGTAAGACATGCTACTATACCCCTAGGACAGCCCACCAAACGTCAGACGCACATCAAAATAATGCTGAAGAAGTGAGTTCACAGTATAAATCATGCTTCTACATCCTAGGATTCCTAGGACAGCACACCGGACGTCAGATCGATCAAGACGCACATCAAGATACTGTTGAAGAAGTGAGTTCATAGTATAAGGCATGCTGCTATTTCCTAGGATTCCTGGGATAGCACACCCGACGACAGATCGATCAAGACGCACATCAAGATACTGCTAAAGTAGGGTGACAGCACCAGTAATGGACTAGGACCAATGATGCACCTTGACTCTTATTTGAAAGAAAATAAGAGTTATATATTTTTTATACAATAATCAATTTAAAACCGTATGATCGTTGAATTAGGAATAATAATAATAATCGTATGGCATTTATTTTCGAACCGTGAGGTCTTCGAGAAGACAAGTACGGTTGCCAGTTTTGTTGCACTTTTAGCACCACCCAGGGGTCTCGTGTAGGGTAACGGTGGGTACTCCCTACGGACGTGGTGCAACTTCGACCCCCACTTCGTCTTCGAATTAGGAATGAAGTGGCCATTACTGGTGCTTGTCAGCTTAAAGTGTCCAACACTGGTGGCGTCACCATAGTGTAAGGCATGCTACTACATACCTAAGACAGCCGCAACGTAAGATGAAGGAACGATACACATTAAAACTTAGTAAAAGCTAACTAAAACTTATATTACTAATACTAGATAATCTCTGCAAAAGAAACTATTGAAACAAATTACAAAAAGACTTTCTCGAAGTGTTTGGCCCGAGTTTATTACAATTACATTGCCATTTATTCTTGTATGGTTGGCGGTTGGCGGGCAGTAAATTAACCTGGAATATTCTCCCCAAAAATAAGTGCTATCCTAGGATGTATCCTAGCCTAGAAGTAAATCAATACACACACAAATCAACATTGACTATAGTTTAAAATTATAAAATTTCCGTTCAATACAATGTCTATATAATAATTATATTTATCTCATTTGTAAAGCGTACTGCTAGATCCCGAGATACCGGCTCAGCCTACTTCGGAGTCCGCCGGATTTCCATGTTATTGTTAAGTATATGTAAGACGTGTATGGTTTTAATTAATTTTATTCTTATTATCCTATCAGCCGAAGGACATCCACTGCTAGACATAGGCCTCCCTCAAAGAGCGCCACAATCAATACTAGAGATGCAACGGATAGTTGTTTGGCCGGATACCGAATACCGGATATTCAGCCTGACCACCTGCCCAATATTCGGTATCCGGCCGCCGAATATCCGGCCAGCGGAACTATACCTATATTTTGAGTTATGCAACTGCGCGTCGTGCAGTTTTTGACCTGTTTCGTTAGTGAACGTTCGTTTTATACACCGTAATTTGCCTTTGGTGGATTTCTAATATTAAATACAAATAAGTCGCTTTTTACTGATCACGAAACTTACTTAAATATGTTTTCTTATAAAAACATTAAGCTTAAATAGTTTCAAAAGAATACACTAGTTCGATTATGACCGTGATTGTTTTTAGATTCCATTTTTTACCCCAAAATCAAACAAGTATACTATCCGGTATCCAGCCGGATAATACGTAGCTATCCGGTATCCGGCCGGATATTAAAATAAAGGCCGGATATTAACCGAATATACCCCTCCGCAGGTACTACAACCGCGAAGCCGTAGTGATAAGCGCGCTGCAAGTGGAAAAGCACCCGATCACGACTCCGGGCCCCCTTAGCATGTCCCCCATGACGGCGCGGTTGCACAAGGGGGCTATGGGGGTGTACTCGGCCATTCAGCTCGCTAAGGGGGTCTCGGGGTCCATACACTCGGCGCATCTGACGCCGCTCTCTGGAACACCGCAGGGTAAGACTACCGAATAAATAAATATTAGGCGGACAATTTTTACACAGATTTAACAAGTCCCACAGTAAGCTCAATAAGGCTTGTGTTATGGGGTACTAGACGACGATATATTTAATAGATAGTTAAATACATAGAAAACATACAAGTCTCAGAAACAAATGTTTCTGCTTACCACAGAAAGAAATGCCCTTACCGAGATTCGAACTCGGGACCTCAAGCCTTGGAGGCAGTGTCACTACCAACAAGGCTAAACAGGCCGACAAAATTGATGGCATGGATGTACACTACCGTCAGAAAGTTTAAGACCAAACACAAAATATGCAAATGATCAACATTGATCGATAATTCATTCAACCTTGATTCATCTGTCCGTACTACTCTCGACCAGTTTGCAAAAGTTCAATCCTTGCGAGAAACAGCCCATTGCAATCTTTCTCCCGTGATTGGTTTGCGTAATAATTTATAAAAATGAAACTAAAAATTGTGTTCGGTCCTAATTTTTTTGACGGTAGTGTATATCCTTCAAAAGACTATAACCGTGTAAGGGAACAAAATATGCCCCTGACGTTATTAGCCAATGAATACATCCTGTGTATTGGTAATAATGCTGGTTATTAATCTGCCAAGTTTTATGTCATAATTATTGACAGTTTCCCTGCAATGTCACTTGAAAGGTTTTTTACTTTTCTAAATATCTTGAAAACTACTGGTCCGTTTCTTTTCTGATTAACGTATGTTGTTAATGGCTTGAAGAGGAATAAATTCGCAAAAAAACAAGACGTCTGTAGGTCAACATTAACTTGGTCATTTTTGATGTCATATATTTCCAACTTTTTTTTTGACACTTGTGACTCAGCGACCCCCACCATTGTTTTTACACTGATGTGACATCTCTTTCCGTACAAATGTATATTGGTCTAAAATCAATCGGCTTGGAGCAACATGGTGATTTTTGTAATAAATTTCAGGTGCCTAATAGGAGCAGTATTATAAGAGGCTTGCACTGAAAGTGGCGGGAATCGAATACTTATTAATTTATTTTTAACATGTATTATACCTTTTTATAATCTCTGAAGTTTCCTTATCTCAACACACTGGCCACTTAGAAAAAAAAAAGTATGGTTCGGTTTCAATTGTTTATTGAAGTCGTCGAGTCACTGCTTAAAATGGAATTGTGCCGTGAAAATTTCAGAGCTATGATTTATTATGACTTTAAAAGTGGACTAACACAAAAACAATGTGAAGAGCGGATGGTTGCTGCTTTTAATATTGAAGCTCCTTCAAAGACTACAATATACAGGTGGTATTCAGAATTTCAACGTGGCCGTGTATCCCTCACCGACGAAGTGCGTGAAGGTCGACCAAAATCGGCAGTCACGCAAGAAAACGTCGATGTTGTGCGTCGTCTGATAAATGAAGACCGACATGTGACATATCGGGAAATTCAAGAGCACCTGGGTATTGGAATGAGTCAAATACAAATTATTTTAAAAGAAGAATTAGGCGTGAAAAAGTTATTTTCCCGTTGGATACCTCACCTATTGTCTGACGAGCAGAAAATAGTCCGTGTCAATTGGTGCCGCAAAACTTTGAAAAGATTTAACAAGGGACGCTCAAATGCTGTTTTTAGCATAGTATCAGGTGACGAGTCGTGGATATACGCTTATGAGCCTGAAACTAAAAACCAATCCCGAGTATGGGTCTTCGAAGACGAGCTCAAACCCACAAAAGTTGTTCGTTCTCGCAGTACGGCTAAGAAGATGGTGGCTACGTTTATCTCTAAATCTGGTCACGTAGCTACTGTGGCTCTTGAGGATCGTAGAACAGTCAATGCTGATTGGTACACCACTATTTGTTTGCCGAACGTCTTTGCTGAACTCCGAAAAACAAACCCTAGTCGTCGCATCATCCTTCACCACGACAACGCCAGCCCACACACCGCTCGGACAACAACTGAGTACCTGGACGGTGAAAAAGTCGAAATATTGGACCACCCTCCATATAGCCCTGACTTAAGTCCCAACGACTTTTTTACATTCCCCAGAATCAAGGACAAACTGCGTGGTCAGCGGTTTCAGACGCCAGAAGAAGCAGTGGAGGCCTATAAAATAGCCATTTTGTCGACCCCTACTTCAGAGTTCAAAAAGTGCTTTATGGACTGGTTTGAACGCATGCATAAGTGCATGAAATACAAAGGAGAATATTTTGAAAAACAATAAAAATAAATAAACTCACTTATACTGCATATTTTCTTCTATTCCCGAAACTTTCAGTTTTACCCTCGTAAGAGCAGTATTGAAAGAGGTTTCAGTAAAAATATGATTGGTAGATTATTGAAAGAGGTTTGTTGCCTATACCTTTGATGAATGAATGCTGGCAGGTTATTACCATACTTTGAAATCCCGAGAAAACATATTTTTTTATGAAAATGTCACCGCTTCTTTTGTTTTATAAGAGTAGACATTTCTCCCTTTGCTTCGATATTAAATATGAACTAAAGATGAATTCGAGACGTTCGCCGAAAAGCCTGTATGACCTAGTTTACGGGAAAATACAGAATATTTTAAAAGCACATCTCAACTTGGAATTACATACAGATGATTTGTTAGATGCATTTTCCGATATTTTTAATTTCTTGTATAAAAAATTCCGATCGCCTTTCTTTCCAGTATTTGTATTTTCTTGTATAAAAATTTCCGACAGCCTTTTTTCCATATTTATTTTTTCTTATATAAAAAATTCCGATCGCCTACTTTTCCAATCACTTGAGTTCCTACACGTTTAATTTCTTAGGTGTATATTTTACTTGTCTCAAAATATCATATCATATCTAGCCTTTTTATCTAAGCGAATATTTTCTAATAGATTATATTCTCAATAGAAAATTATTACTTACATTCGCAATTTTGCTCACTTGCGTTATAACACTGTTAATTTGAGTTTGATATTTGGCACTTTTTGGTCTCAGTCAGGCAATTTTTTTTTCCAATCTAAATCTCATTCATTGCGGCAGATCATATTATAGACACATTACTATATTTACCTGTAAGGCGAATTGCAGTAATCGTACGTACAGTCACCAGCACCAATATCTGCCACAACAAAGCGCGCATAAATATCTGACACTACTTTATTTGTAGGGCCGTTAGGACGTGTCAGATATTTTTGCCGCCTTTGGTTAGGCAGATATTAATGCTGGTGACTGTACAGCGTATGTAGTCTAGCGTTAAGGGGTGCGATTTTCAATCCGGAGGTCACATGGAGTAAGAATAAGACTGGAGCCGGTAATATACACAAATGTGTAATATACAAAGATGCGTAAAAGAGATGTAAGATAGACAATATCGCACGTGGGAGCGAGATGCACTGACAATATCTCCTGTCCCTCATCGCGTATAAGGCCATAACATAATATTTGTCACTGTCACCGAAACGTCATCGATGAATGCCATTGCTGTCACCACATATGGAGGTCGTAGGTTCAAACAGACGGAATGTCATTTGATATTTACTACAGTAACTTTTCTGTGAAGGAAAACATCGTGAGGAAACCAGCCTAATCCTTATTAGGACTAGTTTTTTAATATACCACGTCGGTGGCAAACAAGCATAGTTACGGCTCGCCTGACGGTAAGCGGCCACAGCAGCCTATGGCTGGCCTATATATATAGTACATTAATTACCTAGGGCGGTAAAACAAAGAATGTCTCAGATCGCAGGAATCTGACGCCCGAGCCAAAAGCGATATCAAAGCGGTATTAACCCGTGGTAAGTACAAAATTTTACGTCTCCTCCTGGATAAAAATTGGAGCTTTTACGCACGCGTAGTGGGCGGTAATTGCCACTACATAGCCAGGAGTGACGTCATCATCATCAATATCATCATCATTATATAGGCCGCAAGACGTCCACTGCTGGACATAGGCCTCCCCTAAAGAGTGCCACAAGGAGTGACGTACTAAAAATATAATATATTCAAATTTTCCTCGGTGAAAAGTTACAACAAAGAAACTATGCGTATGAGAAATTTTTCAAAGGGTTAAATATACGCACATGAAATTGTTCGAGTGGAAAATTAAGTGGCTGGCAAAAAGGCGATCGGAATTTTTTATACAAGAAAAAATAATGCTGGGAAAAAAAGTAGTCGGAAATTTTTATACAAGAAAATAAATATACTGGAAAGAAGGATCATCGGTTATTATTATCCAAGGAAATAAAAATATCGGAGAATACATCTAACAAATCATTGTACACACTCTGTATTTAAAATTGTAAGTATATATTTTTTTCGGTTGAAATATTGTAAGCTGTAGGTACAAGTACTTATACATACAGTCAGCAAACATAACAGTAAGGTTTGGTTTTCTGCAAGTATGTATTGAAAATGTTCTGCGGTCAAAATACTAATAATGCAGAATAACAGTCGCATATGATATCGCGTTGATTTTAACAAACTCTATAATGTACGTAGGTTTTTATATTTTTATTTATACTATCTGAGTACAGAAGGCCGGCTTAATGTTAATTCTAAGAGCTTCTTCATGAGATGTTCGCTTTGGCGGACCGACGAAGAAGACGAGTGTGGTCAACCCATGCGAACGGCTCATGAAGAAGCTCCACGGTATAGTGTCGAGCAAAAGATGTAGCGCAATTTTCAACATTACACGTGAGGGACTCAGTTTCATTACGTTTTATATGCCTGTCTTGGTATCTTTGCTCTATTTTGTATTCATGAATCTGGTATGAATTAAAACTACTGCAACTTGTGACTTTTCAGTGGCAATGTTGAAAGAAAAAATACTATCGCTTCCGATACCTCGCAGCATAGCTATTCAATTATTTGTGGACGCATTACCTCAGTCGGAGATTACGTTATTGGAGGAAGATATGTTATGGTATAATATGTATCCATTTTTTCACCTTATGACTGATGAGAGTGATGAGGGTGGATAGGTCAATCTTATTTGGCTAGAGGTTTTACGTTTATTTTGTATTGTTGATTAATAAATACAACATTTTCATTTTAAATTGACTTTTAATGTAGATTCAAGCTAGTCAATCCCTAGAATGTACTCCATAACGGACTGTAGGTATGCTTAAATAATCTGTAGATTAATGAAGATTTATATAAAATACCAGTTATACTCGTAGTACGTGTATACCTTGGTGATGTACTAGGCCGGTATACTCAAAATAAAAAAATCGCCATGTTGCTCCAAGCCAATTAATTTCAGACCAATATATATTTGTACGGAAAGAGATGTCACATCAGTGTAAAAAAAAATGGTGGGTGTCGCTGAGTCACATGTGTCAAAAAAAAGTTTGAAATATTTGATATCAAAAATGACCAAGTTAATGTTGACCTACAGACGTCTTGTTTTTTGCGAATTTATTCCCCTTCAAGCCATTAACAACATACATTAATCAGAAAAGAAACGGACCAGTAGTTTTCAAGATATTTAGAAAAGTAAAAAAAAACTTTCAAGTGACATTGCATCCCAACTGTCAATAATTATGACATAAAACTTGGCAGATTAATAACCAGCATTATTACCAATACACAGGATGTATTCATTGGCTAATAACGTCAGGGGCATATTTTGCTCCCTTACACGGTTATAGTCTTTGAAAAAAGTTGCATTTGTTTCGTTTTGTTCAATTTCAAAACAAAATGGCTCCTATGGGTGCTACGGAAGATCAACGCCGGCTGTAAAGCAAGCATATGCTGAGTAGGTTTCCCTATCGTGACTTCTCCTTTGTTTATTGTCTATGGCAGCCATTACACGGTCAATCTAAATAATTGTGATCCATATCGCAATCCGTCAATCCAACACGTTACACAGTCAATCAGGATCAAGATCACTGATCACGATCACGGATCTCGATCTAGATTGACCGTGTCATGGCTGCCTATGTTTTTGTTTACCATTATTGTTGTGCTTGTTACGAATGAATGTTTGAATCAGTTTTTCTTATTACATTAGATACAAGTTTGAAGAATTTGGGCAATTTTCCAACGAACGCTGATAAACCAATAGCCACGAGAAATACTGGGAAACTGAAAGTAACCTTCTATAGACTAGTAAAGGCGAAAAAGTCGTTCTTGGGAAATTGTATCAAATTCTACAATAAAATTCCTAAACACATTACTGAACTGAGCAATTCTAAATTCAAATCTGTAGTAAAACAAACACTTATTTCAAGAGCATATTATAAGATAAACGATTACATCATGGATAGGGATGTTTGGCAGTGATAGCGTCCTGCACGGGTAATCTATCGCGAAAATATGTTTTCTACTGTAGCATTGTTATTTCAGTTATTTTGTAGTAGCTGACACTGTAATTTATATTTAACTATACAATGTATATTGTTTTGAAAAGATGACACCTCGCCGAGTTTCTTACGCCGGTTCTTCTCGTGGCAGAGGTATATTTTTCCGAACCGGTGGTAGTTTATTGACGTTCATAGGTGCATGTAATATGCCTAATTTGAAGAATTTAAAAAAAAAAAAAAAAAAAAAAATTGCCATTTTTTGCATGGTAAGCGACTGATGCTTAACCGGTATGTTTCAGTTCGTTATTCATCATGGGGCTTGCCGGCTTGCCTATCTTATCTCACATATATCGATAAAAATATCAAATCTATACCGTATAAATAAAATTTGCCTCGGCCGGTGTGTCTGTTTGGTACAGCTGGAAAGTAAAATTATATATTTTTGTATTATGTTGAGTCACATAACACGGGGACTGTAAAAGGAAGATTTGGTTACAATTTCACCATGAATTAGCAATTAGTTGAGCGGAGCGCAGTGGAGCTAAATTCTAGGGCACAAACGTGGTAATTGATGGAATCAGGCATTATTATAATAATTTGCGGAAATCCATGATTCCGGTTCGTTACAGCCAAATATCATAAATATCATAATGACCTTTTACATATTTTACTAAATCTCAAATTGTCTTAGTTCCAAAATGCCTATATTCCCAAACTGATTTATTTTCAATTCAATAAAATGTCATAATAACATTTACACTTTACGTACATCCGATTTCCAAATTGTGTAGTTGGTAAAATGAAGTATAACTTCAAATACCGAATCATTATTCAGACTGAAAGTAAAAATGCATTAGTTTCATAATTACCAAAATTCAATTTTGTTGACGGGCCCAAAGATCAAAATGACACTGTCTCATAATACCTAAAATTTTAACTACGCAGTATTTTTAGTGTTACGTATTTATAAATGTAAATAATTAGTTTATCAGAATTGGTTTTAACAACAACATAATTTTAAATATTTTCCATAGATACCGAGCTTCAGATATATTGACAATGTGACGTTTTTGTATCTAGTTAATTTGAGTTTTATTTGTTTTAATTATATATTGTTTATTTATTTTATTTTATTTATTTATTTGCAATATATATATATATATATATATATATATATATATCACTTACAGATATACCAAAACGTGATATATATTACAAAAAACAAAAATATTTACAAAAATAACACAAACAAACAAAATACATACAACTACAAAATAATAATTATGACAAACTTAAATGCTTACATACGACATCTGTGAATTCAGTCAGTGCAGTTAAATAGGTCAGTTTTGGTAGAAATTTCATTGAGCATGTTTTAGACATTGTATAATTGAAAATTCATCAAAACATGATCAAGTCAAGTTTTAGACATTTTTGGAAACAGTAGATTTGAAAATGTATCAAAACCGCGATAGAGTCAAAATGAATTATTGTCACATTAAGAGTAAGGTAATTTAAGAAGTAGGCGTAAGTCATTTCGAGCTTTAGACATTATGAGAATAATCTGTTTTTACTTTCTGATAAGGAACACGTTATTATGATATTTGGCTGTAACGAACCGGAATCAAATCCATGACAAGTTTCTAGAACAATATTTGTTGTTTTTTTTTTGACCAATTAAAAAATATTTTTAACTTGGACTGAGGTATCCACTTGCGTATTTTTGCATGCGGTTAATATTCCCAGATTTCCCAGTTCCCACCCTCCTCTGCCCGCACAAATATGCGAAAAAAAACACCACCGATAACGACAAAACCTCGTCTGCGGCCGGGATCGGGCTTAACGTGCTATCCAAAGCACGGGAGCGTTCAGTTAGTAACTGTCGTGATATTAAATATTTTTTAAGAAAATAATACCGACTTCAATGGGGGAGGCCGGTGAAAGATTATTATACTTAGATGGTGCACTCTTCGATTCCATACAATAAAATAAAAATGGCTATAAGTATGTTTATAATGGTAGAAGACTAAGTACCCTCAATTCCTCATGGAATCATGGAAAAACCTTGCTTGCTTGACAAACAAAACGAAGAAAACAAATCGCCAAACTTGAACTACGCATCGTTGAAGAGTTCCGTTCTGATCATCATCAGCAGTTCCACTTCATCAAACGTCACTTTTATGAATGAAAATGCTTGATTAGTTCATGAAAATACTAAAATTACAATTTGTGTGCCTTTCACATTTGAGGAGTTCCCTCGATTCCTAATGGATCCCATAATGAGAACTCGAGCATGACTAAAATCAATCGTGAAAATAGAACTTGCTTAACAAACACAACTAGAAGGACAAATCGCCAAACGTGAACTTTTCGTCGTTGAAGAGTTCTGTTCTGATCATCATCAGCAGTTCCACTTCATCAAATGTCACATTTTTGGATGAAAAAGCTCGATTTGTTGATAAAAACACAAAAATCACTATATGTTTGCCTTTAACATTTGAGGAGTTCCCTCAATTTCTCATGGATCCCTTCATCAGAACTGCGTTTTGACAAAAACGGGACCAACTTGAATATATATATACTTACAATCAAAAAAATAATTTTCCAAATCGGTTAAGAAATGAAGGAGTTATGGAGTAACAAACATTAAAAAAAAACACAACCGATATTGAAATCTTGAAGTCTGTTAAAAAAGAAGTCGGGTCGAGTTACTAGTCTACGGATATGTGTAGCGTTAGTTTGCCTTCAGTTGTGTTGTGTGTTTTAGATAGTTGGGTGATTTGTACAGTTCAAAATGGTTCAGCAAAAGTTCATCAGGATCTCATCGGTGTTCTATAAATCTTACAGAAAATTCAAGTTTCATTGTGCCTTGGGTAAAGTAAATAGAGATATTAATACCTATAGGAGCGCTCGTGGCCCAGCGGCGCCCGCGTACGTAGGTCAGTCCTTGGATGGGCGACCGCTTTGAGTGGTTACGAACTGAGCGCTTTGGAAGGCACGCTAAGCCGTTGATCCCGGTTGCTGTCTATGATAGCAGTTGTTAAGCCAAGTTAGGGGCCTCCGGGCGGCTTGAGAACTTCTAACGGTCAAGTTGCCCACTCACTTGACAAGCCTAATCCCAATAAAGTCTATTTTTCCCCTCGGGTTTGAATGTCAGATGGCAGTCGCTTCCGTAAAAACTAGTGCCTACGCCAATTCTTGGGATTAGGTAGCGGACCCCAGGCTTCATTCAGGATGCAACTGTACTGGGAATAACGCTAGGATAATTATGATGATGATTAATACGTATAGTTAAGTATAACACTGTTATTGTACTAGTATGGATCGGAATGTTGGGCCGCGAAGGTGACGGATGAAAAGAGATTGCATGTTACGGAGATGAGAATGTTGAGATGGATGAGTGGCGTAACAAGAATGGATCACATAAGAAATGAGTATATAAGAGGAAGCCTGAAAGTGACACCCATAGATGATAAGTTGAGAGCTAATCGTCTACGGTGGTATGGGCATGTTATGCGGAGGAATGAAAGTCATGTGACAAGAAAGGTATTAGGCATGAATGTGGAGGGATGTAAGAGGAGGGGTAGACCAAGGAAAAGGTGGATGGATTGCGTGAGAGACGATATGAAAAGGAAGGATGTGAGTGACGAGATGACGGGCGATAGAGAGTTACGGAAGAAAAAAACATGCTGCGCCGGGAAATGGGAAAAGGGCACGCGAATGATGATGTACTAGTATTTTGAGCTGTTGTGGAATGGTGCATCGAGACAAACCAAACTGTGATTTAACGGTGCAGTTTTAACTAACTGTAAATGTGTTTTTAACTACTTTAAAAACTATTTTTTACCACGTCGATGGCAAACAAGCGTACGGCCCGCCAGATGGTAAGCGGTCACCGCAGCCTATGGACGCCTGCAACTCCAGGGGAGTCACAAGCGCGTTGCCGACCCTTTAAAAAAATATACACTCCTTTCTTGTAGAATCCCATACTGTAGTAAATAAAAAATAAATTAAAAAAAAATCCCATCGCCTAGGCAATACGGCTATTAAATGGTTGACAAGTTAATGTCTGTTAATGTAAAACTTTGTTACTCAATGTCAACTGTCAATAAAAACTGGTAGTATTTTGCCATTTGACGTGACAGATGTTAAATAATATGGTGATTGACAGGGAGCAAAACTTTGGTGCCGATGACAGACGTATGTCGTCAAGCTACATACAGAGTGTTTTTATCTGAATTATTGAAGGAATCGATTTTGATGATGAAAGGTTAACTTACATCAATAATTTTGGTTTAGTTGCGATTACAGGCATTATGTACTTGTGTGTGTGTAGGTATGTATTTAAATTAGAAGATGCGATCTTGTGTTTTGAATTCCAAGCGTTCTGCCTATTTTTCGCCAACCCACGAAATTTTATTTGTTGTTTTTCATTTATCCGAATGTTTTTTACAGTTACTTACTTAGTAAAATATTTTTTTCTTCTTGTCTTTATTATTATTTTTATATTTACATTATTCTGAACATAAATAGTAATTTCTTCATTAATAAAAAATAATATTTACATTACCATTATTGCATTATCAATAATCATTGGAGTGTCGCAATGTTGTTTATATAAAAAAATCAGCCTATATGTGAATTTGCGTCATAATGATGTCACCTGCCCGGGTATGTCCTAAAACTACGACCAAGACCACCGGGGGATGGGCAGCAGCATCCCTGGAGTGCGGTGGAGATACTGCGATCGCCAACCCGCATGCCAAGCGTGGCGATTATGGCATATACCCCCCGTGAATATGGGGGAGGCCTTTGTTCCACCCAGACAACCAAGTTTGATAACTGGTTAACTAGAAGCACTATTTGTTCCGCGGAGTTAACCAGTTATGTGAGTGGAAGTCTAATTCCATATTCTTAACCGACTTGGATTACTGGAGATACATTCTACATATTCTACTTAAGGCAGGTCGGTGTAGGTACGACGACGAGCGAAGCGAGGAGGAGTGTTAGTTGAACTGCGACCCTACCGCGCGCGAGCTGAGCGAGCGAAGCGAGCGTGCCGCGGTAGCGGCCGGCGAAGCGCCAGTACCTAACTAACAATATATTTTATAAACTTCTTTATATATAATATGGTTTAATTCACAATATTACAAAATTTCAAGTAGTATATTGTTAGTTAGGTACTGGCGCTTCGCCGGCCGTTACCGCGGCACGCTCGCTTCGCTCGCTCGGCTCGCGCGCGGTAAGGTCGCGGTTCAACTAACACTCCTTCTCGCTTCGCTCGCCGTCGTACCTACACCGACCTGCCTTAAGTAGAATATGTAGAAGATACATTCCAGTAATCCAACTCGGTTAACAATATGGAATTAGAATTCCACTCACATAACTGGTTTTCTTCGCGGAAGAAATGTTCCACCCAGTTAACCAGTTATCAAACTTGGTTACCTGGGTGGAACAAAGGGTCCAGCCCTTGACGTTCTTTGGCTGATATGGTGGTGGTGGTGGTGGTGGGTGTCACCGGCACCAAAGTTTCGCTCCCTGGTGATTGATTTACACTTATTCGGGTGTTGTCGTATTTCGAATTCAGCCGATGGGAATGGATTATTCACTACATAATAATAATAGTAAAACTCTCCAAAGGGCCTCTACGTGTCGGATCTGTGTCCCCACGCAAGCCTATCAAAAGACCGGGATGTAATGGCCCGTGAATCTCGAAGGAACAAATAATAATAATATGTTTATTGATTTCTAGAGACTTATAACAAGTACATTCTTAGACATAAATGTTAGTTTTAAAGTCTTAATAGGCCAAAATTGTGTCGTTGATACTTAAAATAGGTCAAACCTGTGCTATAAGCATCAGCTGCCTTCCATCTGTCTGATGTGATTAATTAAGACTAGTTATAAATGTTACAATGGGGGTATACTATAGGCTTGTGCTTGCTCGTTCTTTTTCGGGCGCGCTCCGATCTCGTTCAATCGGTTTGAGGAACTAGTTCGGTCTTTTAGTTTCTTCGCTCTTTTAGGTCAGCGTGGGGCGTGGAAGTGGCCGTTAGATAAGACTATACGCGCCCGCGCGATGTCACCCGCATCTCGTTCCGTTCGACTCTCGCTCTGCTGCTGAACGAAAGACCGAAGACCGATTTATATCGTGATTGACGAACTAGTTCTTTTCGTTCTGAGATGGGATTTCATTCCTAATATAACACAATAACACAAGCCTAGTATACTACCTAAGGTTAAAACAATCAAATGCAGAAATAGGAGTAGAACTACGTAAGACAATATAAGCTTTAAATAATGGGACTAAAGGAAATGGTATTAGTATGATGTTATTAAAGTGTATGCGCGTGTCTATGTGTGTAGTGTGTGAGTGAGATAGAGAGAGAGTGTGATTATGTGTGTGTGTGTGTGTGCAAGATTGTTAGGTGATGAGGTGACATAAATACTCAATACATATACAGGATGGAACAGAACGAGGGTCTTTCCTGCAAACAGGGAATTGGTTAGCCTTATTAGTACTATTCTGTTGTCAAATAAACAATTTTAATGTTCGTATCCGTATCCGGATCATAGCTTCTTAAACTTCATTTAAAAAAAATACAAATTAAAAAGCATGATTTAGTTTAGCAGTTCGTGACATATGTCACTTCAAAATGTAATTACTTAAATGGTAATGTTGAATCGATAGGGTTGTCACTAATATTAAAAGGTAATATTTGTGAATATTTATTATTTTTAACACAGGCTTCTTACGATTACAATTTTATTGTGCATTTAAATCACAATATACTTCCAGGAAAGTCCGTCGTATCGCCCCTCCCTGTATGTATAAGTCAAATTATTTAAAAAGTACGTCTATTTAAATTCAAATGCTTTTAAGGATACAATCAACATCGAAACTATCTATACGCACTGAGTGACAGTGACAAGGTATCAAAATATAAAGTCGATTCGAGTCGATATCCTCAATACGTAAGTTTACAAAACAGCCAAAAACCCGCTATGGTTTTAGAAAAAAATAACATTTATTTTTAATGCATTTCAATGATTTTTTTTGATTATTTTTTACCTCTTTGAGTTCTTTTATACTAAATAGTTAATTTTACGCCCCTCTGCTTAAAATAACGGAGATATCATGTCCGATATTCCCAAAAACACTGAGTTTTTGACAAGATTCGTCCCTGACACCAAATTACTTAATTTTCAGTTTATTTAACATAAGGGCGTATTGGCCAGAAATTATTACCAATAGGCGTAAGTCTCATATTATCTCGAAACCTATATTATCTCGCCACCCTAGTGTTGAACGAACACTTTTTTAAAACATTACCGGGCTTATTCCCATAGTCGATCTTATCTAAACCCTAGAAAAGTCACTGCGCATTAATTTTTCATGTGCTCTGCCTACGCTTGTTGACAATGACATTATAGTAATCGTTTTACACATACAAAGTAAATGTTAATCGATGCTTCAATACGGTATTGAAGTGAAACACCCACTCTTTTTTAGGGTTCCGTACCCAAAGGGTAAAAACAGGACCCTATTACTAAGACTTCGCTGCCCGTCCGTCCGTCCGTCCTTCTGTCACCAGGCTGTATCTCAAGAACCGTAACTAGCTATTACGGTTCTTCAGATACAGTTGAAATTTTCACAGATTCTGTATTTCTGTTGCCGCTATAACAACAAATACTAAAAACAAAATAATAATAATAATTAAGGATGCTCCCATACAACAGAGTAGTGGCCGCTAAAACAACAAATATAAAAAAAACTCAATAAAACAAATGTTTAATGGCACCAGCTTTTAGCCTTTTTTCTGGTACGGAACCCTCCGTGCGCGAGTCCGGCTCGCACTTGGTTTTTTACTTTATGTTATGTCAAAAGTTTAATTCTCTACAATCATGGTCACCCAACAACAAAAAAGTTAACGTTAATCTCATTGATAGTGGTATGTGATGGTATGTAACAGTAGCTTATGATACACTGAATCCGTATGGTTGTTGCTACTCATGTCTCCCAAATCACCCTGTATACACCCAAGGACAAAGTAAATACCTTAATACTAGTGTTATTTTATTGTATGTAGATTGACGAGAGACATGATCCTGATCTGGATTAGTTTTATTGTTATTGACGCTTAGAGACCTTATACATCTCTAACAATATTAAGTTTACTTATTTTAATTTTAGCGCTTATAGATCATTTACATCTCTAAGGACTTTTAAATAATTGTTATTAATCGTATTTGGACGCTCAGAGACCATATACATCTCTGAGATATTAAATTAATTGTATGTACTTTTTGTTTATTCGGACAGATCGTATTCAATACGTCCTTAATATTTGTAAATTTATTTTTATTTAATTGTTAATCAGTATATTTTTTTTTAATCATTATTATTAAGTAAGATTGTCAGTTTTTTTTTTAATTGTATAAATTCACGCTTTGTCTTGTAAAAGTGCCCTTGTGGCCTATTTGCAGAATAAATATTTGATTTTGATTTTTGATTTTATAGGATGATGATATTGATGATAATGATAATGTATGACTAGTCGGCCTGTTTAGCCTAGTTGGTAGTGAAACTGCCTCCGAAGTTAGAGGTCCCGGGTTCGAATCCCGGTATTCCTCTAATTCGAACCAAGCGCTTTGCATTATCTTATATAATGCGCAGTTCTAAGGTTTGGAATTCTCTGCCGGCGTCTGTATTTCCGAGTTCATGTAACCTGGACCTTTTTAGGGCACGAGTGAATAGGCATCTTCTGGGTGAGCTCGCTTCATCGTTGGCCTCATCTTTGCCCCCTGGCTAGATGCTGGCCAAGAGCAATCCCATTTTTAATAAAATAAATAAGGGCATTTTATTCTGTGGTGAGCAGAAACATTTGTTTGTGAGTCATGTATGTTCTCTATGTATTAAAGTTTATATCTATTAAATATATCGTCGTCTAGTACCCATAACACAAGCCTTATTGAGCTTACTATGGGACTAAATAATAATAACTAAAAAATATATTCTATAATGACTATCCGCTAGTGTCTGCTGAAGCGTCTATAACGACTCTAAACTTTGTTGCAGGTTCCCCGAGTCTATTGCGAGCGGCGTCGGGAGCGTCCAGCCACTATGGGGCTCGTTCCACTAGCAGCCAGCCCGCCAGACATCAGTCGCCTAAGATGAAGCTCAAGTAAGATTCTTTAGTAGTTTGGGCTCTAGGTTAGTTTTGTGGTTTTGTACAGAAAGGTAATAATAATAATAATCGTATGGCATTTGTTTTCGAACCGTGAGATCTTCGAGAAGACAAGTACGGTTGCCAGTTTTTGTTGCACTTTTAGCACCACCCAAGGGTCACGTGTAGGGTAATGGTGGGTACTCCCTACGGACGTGGTGCAACATCGACCCCCCTTTGTCATGTGAGTGGGCAACTTGACTGTTAGAAGTTCTCAAGCCGCCCGAAGGCCTCTAACTTGGCTTAACGACTGCTGTCGTAGACAGGAGCCGGAATCAGTGGCTTAACTTGCCTTCCAAAGCACGAGAGCGCTCAATTAGTAACCACTCAAAGCGGTATCCAAGAACTGACCTGCGCCCACATTGCTTAACCTCGCATACCGCACGCGGTTTGCGGGCGCTGCTGTGCCGCCGGCATATCGGCATACGTGGAAAGTTCCTGCAGACTTACAGCTGTTTCACACGAGGCGTTTTACGTGCGATCGGGCTGCAACAGTGGGGTACTAGTCGCTCATAGTATCCGTCCGCGTGAACTCCTGCCTCCTCCCCGAAGTAAACCAGTCGAAACGAAAAACACAATTGCATTCTCTAAACCTGAAGGGCCTACAAATGCCGTCATACCTACAGGATCTTCATAAAGCTCGAAACGCAACAGAGCGGGCGGGGTGGAGGCAGTTTTGCATTTTTGATCTTTCCATAACTGTCGACTGTCGATTACTGCTTCTATCCATACCTAGTGCATAGTGTAAGGCCTGAATCACACTGGCGCGGCCTGCGGTGGCGGTCAATAGTAAATTTGACAGCTAACGACAAGTTCACTATTGACCGCCGCGGCCAGTGCCCTATCCCGCAAAACTTACAATTACAATTTTAAAAATGTCAAGTTACAAGTTTGTAATAATACAAGTGTGCGTACCACAAAATATACAAATTAACAAATTTGTACTTAGTGGAAAATTCTTACAAATATGTAAATTGTATTGACAAGTCTACAATTTATTGTATCACAAAACTTTACATGTATTTTCCGGAAAACGTACAAATTTGTGGCTGACAATTGTTTTGTGCGACGTAAGTGTAAGTGTAACGATATTTTTTTACTGTTATTTTTGCAGTGTAAATGTAAAATTTAATAAATATTATGACAGGATTAAAAAACTGTCGAACCTTGTACTATTTTACGAATATATGACGGTATTTTACCGAGCCGTATTCTATGTTCTAGCTCCATGAGCTCATACCGCCTTCCCTTTTCTTCCATCGGACATCCAGACGTACGGCTGGCTACCATCCTTACCTGGTCGAAAGTGCCTTGTAAAAGTGCCCTTGTGGCCTATTTGCAGAACAAATATTTGATTTTGATTTTTAATTTTATAGGATGATGATATTGATGATAATGATAATGTATGACTAGTCGGCCTTTTTAGCCTAGTTGGTAGTGAAGCTGCCTCCGAAGTTAGAGGTCCCGGGTTCGAATCCCGGTATTCCTCTAATTGGAACCAAGCGCTTTGCATCATCCTTCATAATGCGCACTTCTAAGGTTTGGAATTCTCTGCCGGCGTCTGTATTTCCGAGTTCATATAACCTGGACATTTTTAAGGCACGAGTGAAAAAGCATCTTCTGGGTGAGCTCGCTTCATCGTCGGCCTCATCTTTGCCCGCTGGCTAGATGCTGGCCAAGAGCAATCCCATTTTTAATAAAAAAGAATTTCCGTGAGTGAAGGTCCTTTGACTCGCGCCAAAAAACCGATAAAACAGGGAGCGATGGGCATTTCGAGTAGCGTGGCCATGCTACGTCTCTGCCTTTCCTCGGTACTTCCCACGTTACTCGACGAGTGTGTGGCCGGGGTATTATGTCACACGGCGCCTCCGCTCTACCGCATGGTGCGACGTGCCCTGGACCGGAGGATTTCAAGCTTAAACCTACTATCATCATCTCCCTGCCCTTATCCCGCTTATGCAGGGTCGGCGCAACATGTTTTCTTCTTCCATTCCTCTCTATTATTCGTCACTTCAGCACTTACTCCTTTCTTTCTCATATCCTCTCTCACACAATCCATCCATCGCTTTTTGGGCCTTCCAATCGCTCGTCGTCCTTCAACATTCAACCCTAATATTCTTTAATCAATATGACATTCCCAGCACCACCATATCAGCCCTAGGACGTCCACTGCTGGACATAGGGGGGACCTATGGGGGGTAAATGCCATAATCGCCACGCTTGGCATGCGGGTTGGCGATCACAGTATCTCCACCGCATTTAAGGAATGCTGCTGCCCATTCTCCGGTGGTCTTGCTCGTAGTTTTAGGACATACCCGGGTCCAATATGACATTCATCCCTCCTGATTACATGCCCATACCATGCTAACCTACTCCTCATTTTCTCTGTCACGGGTGCCACTTTCAAACTTCCCCTTATATACTCATTTCTAATTCGATCTTACCTCGTCACCATGCCACTCAAAAAGGGATACGATAGGAATACTCTTTATTGCACACCTCACACAAATAAAAAGTTGCAAACAGAAAATAAAAACAGTAATATGTAGGTAGAGGTAGACAACAGGCGTTCTTATCGCTAAAGAGCGATTTCCTCCAGACAACCCATGGGCAGCGGAAAAAAAAGTGGTGAAGAGTTACTTTACTACTTGTATTTAGGGATACTTTTATATAAATAAATATTTTAGGGTACATTTTTTACACAAATCGAACTAGTCCCACAGTAAGCTCAATAAGGCTTGTGTTATGGGTACTAGACGACGATATATTTAAAAGATATATACTTAAATACATAGAAAACATCCAAGTCTCAGGAACAAATGTCTCTGCTCACCACAGAAACAAATGCCCTTACCGGGAATCGAACCCGGGACCTCTAGCTTCGGAGGCAATGACACTACCAACTAGGCTAAAGAGGCCGACAAATATATAAACATACATACAAAATTATACTTATATAACAATATCACAAAACAAATAAGAAATAGTAAAATAAACAACAACCAAAAAAAAATCTATGTGTAGTCGATGTTAAGGAAGGGACAAATAATGTTTTCTAAGTAGGGATTTGAAAATATTAATCGTTTCTGCCAATCTTATGTCAAGAGGGAGAGAGTTCCACAGTCGAACAGCTTTAAAAGTGAACGAACAGTTGTAGAATTTGGAAGAGGAAGATGGCACTGTTTAAAGAAAATTATTAGAAGATCTGAGATAATTAAAATAGCTGAAACGCTCTTTCCGATAGCGGGGTTTCGCTGGGTTGAAAAGGACACTATACATAAGAGTGAGAATGTGAGAGTTACGGCGGTAACGGATAGGGAGCCACTAATTATATAGGGAGACAGCAGTGGAGGAGATAAATTATATTCAGATGGCGAATAAATGAAGTTTTAATTAATATAAAAGTTACAATAATTAACTTAATCTAACACGAACGATTTCGTGTGTCCTATAAGACCCGATGTTAGGTATCTAAAGGCGCGCGGCGAACGTGTGCTTCCGTTTTATTAAGGCGATCAGAGTGATTGCCCAATATTGATGACGCGCTGCGGCGCGGACAACGTAATGGAGTGACGTAGGGCATACGTAGCCACGACGTGGTGCTGGTGACGTTGCGCGGTGACGTATGCGGACGGTATACCGATGATTAGCCGTGCGGTGGTGCTGCGTGTGAGGTGCGTAGCTAACACGCTTGTCATATCATTTGGTTTGGTATTCATTGCAGATATCTGAAGAGCGTGTTCCCGAAAGCTGAAGAAACGTTGATATTGGACGTGCTCGCTAACAAAGACAACAACGTGCAGAAGGCGAGCGAGGAACTCCTTACCATGGGATTCACTAAGAAGGTAACTTGCCACGAGGCCACTTTTACATGTCAAAATGTATAATTACTTACATGTAAGGATCCCGCACGCTTGACTGAACTCGAACTTCCATACAGATTGGTTTCCGCCATATCTAGGCCGGAAATTAGTTTTTTTTGCTAGTAATTGTATCATCCTCCTACGGTTATTCGCAGTACAGTTGCATCCTGAAGGATGCCTGGGGTCCGCTACCTAATCCCAAGAGTTGGCGTAGGCATTAGTTTTTAAGGAAGCGACTGCCATCTGACCTTCCAACCCGAGAGGGAAACTAGACCTTATTGGTATTAGGCTTGTCAAGTAAGTGGGCAACTTGGCCGTTAGAAGTTCTCAAGCCGCCCGGAGGCCTCTAACTTGGCTTAACGACTGCTATCATAAACAGCAACCGGGATCAACGGCTAAGCGTGCCTTCCAAAGCACAAGCGCTCAGTTAGTAACCATTTAAAGCGGTCACCCATCCAAGGATTGACCTCGCCCGACATTGCTTAACCTCGCATACCGCACGCGGTACGTGGGCGCCCCTGGGCTACGAACGCTCCTAGCTTGTAATTAAGCTATTAATTGTAATAGAAAATTAATACAGCGAGTTTTTGAGTTTTTTAGGTCTTGTATGAAAACCTTAATAATCACTGCATATTTTCTCCATTATAATTTTAAGCGACGGAAACTAATTTCCGGCCTAGATGTGCCGGATCCCAATCTGTATACAAAGACTCATGTTATTCCAGCTTGCCGTTTTAAAATGAGAATGAAACCTCGTTTGTATGGAGAACCGAGCTTCCTGCGGACTCTTAAAAGTCATACAATATTACTACTGGCTCTCTGAGCTATACAGGGTGATTCAGGAGACGTGAGCAGGACCTACACTACATACATAGTAAATGGCAATGAATCGTTCACCATTGTATTTAAGTGAAACACCCATGCCTTTTTCATGTATTTTAATTTTTGTTAAGATAAGTTTAATTCCCTACAATCATGGTCACCCTACAACAACTGGTTTATAAAGAATAAACCTCTAACTGTTATGACAGCACTTTGTTTACGAAGAAAGTAAATTGTCACATTGAGTGAGTTACGATATTTCAAGTAATCGGACTCGAATGACATTCAATTTGACACGTATCACTTGACTGAAGTATTCTGATTGTAGAATGACCATGAATTTCGTAAATAATTTAAAAGGTTCCGGTCATTTAGGGCCACTTCCCAGTAGGGCCACTGTCCGAATTCCTTGTTGGTCCACTTCCTGGTTTGTCCATTTCCTATTTGGTCCACTTCCAGGTTTGTCCATTTCCTTGTTGGTCCACTTCCTGGTTCGTCCATTTCGTTTTTGATGAAGATGAGATGCGACAGAATGATACCAAGGTTGTAAGTTCTACCGGTTGTATTCCTCAAAGACACGTTATGCAAAATACCAGATTACAGTAACGAGTTAACACGAGTGATACTTGTGGGTTGCGGTGCGGGACTGGCGGTATGCAATGCATAGCCGCGTTTGCTGACATTGCATTGCCTACATAATATCCCCTTACAATGGTTCATGCGATAGGTACAGCCTGGTGACAGACGGACAGACAGACAATGTGCTCGTTACAGAAAAGTGGTCGTTCAGGGATGTGGCCGTTCGATAATTATGGTCGTTCGAGTGAAATGGCCGTTCAAGTGAAGTGGCCGTTCAAGGAAAGTGGCCTAAAGTGACCGGAACCTGTATATGGACTCCGCGATATTTTTTAATTTCCAAAAACTGTCTCCAAAAAAAAATCAACGTGCTCACAAATTTATTACTGTAATCGGTGCGATTTCCCGTTGTTCTCCTCTACAGGATAAAATATGCCATCCGCTGGCCGGACATACGAAAGAATTTTTGCCGAAGCTGAAACCTGCAATTTCAATTAATATCAAAACTACAGATTAACATCTAAGAATTGACCATATACACTACCGCTCATAATTATTAAGGCACCCATACATTTTTCCATACATCTGTATACAAAAATGACTTTCAGAAATACACTGCCAAGTCAGAGTCCATTGACAGTTTTGCGTGCATTTTGCATTTTTTATTTAGCTAACTTACTGAGCGTTAAATCGGCGCCAGAGACCACCCTTTTAAAATTGTAGTTTTCTTTTTGCAATGACTTAAATAACTACTAATTGCTGGTTCATATAAAAGTGTAGCGTGTTTGTATGTAACCCGGATAAATATTGAAAACCCGGTATTCAAGAAAAATAGGTCTTTACGATACAAGGTTTGTAAAACAAAGAAAGGCCGATATCGCAGATGTTTGAGGCCCGAGCCGCAGGCGAGGGTCATAAATATGCGAGAGAGGGCTTTCTGTTTTACGACCCGTGTTTTGTACACAATTTTAAGTCACCACTTGGCCTAAAAGTGGGTTAATCCGGACGCGCAGCGTGCGGAAAAAAGCGCTTTTTTGCAAGGTGTGGTGTAAAATTGTTTTTCTACCCGGTTGTAATCTCTCTACGTATGGGATGTCCTCTTGCGAAGAATAGGTATTTTAGCTTACCTAATTCCGATCACTCGCGATTAGACAGGGGTAGGGGCCGTCCATATTGCGGCAAGTCACGCAAAATTCCGTTTTTTTTTAAATAGCCATAGCAATTGAGAGGGCTATGCTTGGCAGTTTCTCTGTGTGATCGCATCAGAAATGAGGCCATCCACAGTAGAACCAAAGTAACCGATATAACCCTCCGAGTCGCTAAACTTAAGTGGCAGTGGGCGGGGCACATTGCACTAGGAACCCGTTGGGATGGCCGTTGGGACGGAAAGGCAGGCCCCCCACAAGGTGAACTGATGACCTGGTAAAGCGGGAGTCCACGCGGGACCGGCCATTGTGGCACTCTTTGGGGGAGGCCTATGTCCAGCAGTGGACACCCTCGGCTGATATGATGAATATTCCTTTTTCGCAGGAAATTGTAAAGAAGAAAGAAGAGACCCCGCAGCCTGCCAAGAAAGTGGTCACCATCGTGAAGACGGCAGAGGAGAAAGAGGAGCGTATGTAGTTAACACTTCTATTATTTATTTTTAACCGACTTCAAAAAAGGAGGAGGTTCTCATTTCGTCGGAATTTTTTTTTTCTGTATGTTCACCGATTACTCGGAGACTAGTGGACCGATTTCAAAAATTCTTTTTTTGTTTGAAAGGATGTGTTTTCTATTTGGTCCCATTGTCACCAAGTCTGGATCTGTTGACGGGATCTTGGAAAAATCGAGGGAACTTCTCAAATTATATACCAAGAGGATGGGGTAAGTAAGGCTACATAAAAGGAACTCCTCAAATTATATAGCAGGAGGATGGGGTCTGGCAAAGTTTGGAGTCGGTGTTTTTTTCTTAAAAATTTACTTGTATCGTATGGCATTTATTTTCGAACCGTGAGATCTTCGTTTATATTTACTTCTGTTTGTAAATAAATGACAACTTAGAAAAGAAGGTGAAACCCCTGATATTTTCATTAAAATGTTAATATCTCAAAAACGGCTGAACCGATTTTGATAAAACATGTCTCTGTTGACCATTTCTGGAAAACCTGCTTGAAAATAAATAAAAACCGAATCGAAATCGGTTCACCTCATTAAGGGCTAACACGATGGGATAATTGACAAAAAAATGTGACGTCACGCACTAATATTGTATGGGAAAACAAAAACATTAAAAGAGTATAAAATAACAAATTTTTTTTCAAACATGCAATGAAATATTGATGTTATGTTTCTTATAATAGGCTGCGAAGTATGACGTTTCAGGTGCGGCTAGGACAAGAGGTCTTTAATGGAATTTCATAAAAATCGTGCAAGCCAACGCCGGCAAAGACCTCTTTTTTAATTTCCATTCCACATAAATTATGGCACAGGCACCATGACATTCTGCCACTATGCGTATTAAAAATAAATCTTTGATTTTTTGTTGTTTATTTCATTGCATGTTTGAGAAAAGCACTATACCGCCTGTTGTTGCATTGTACTAGTCTAAGTTTTTTTTATACTGTTCTCACTTTGTAGTGCGCAATAAAGTATATTTATTATTATTATTATTCACCTTATTTATTTCTTTTTCTTGGGTTAGATTTTTTACAATAAATTTATCAAATGTAAAATATAAAAATACACGTACAAAGTATAAAAGCATTATAAAAAACCTAACCTAGAGTGCCGCCGGCAGCGAGGCGGGGCCTAAGCTACCGGTGGTTAGGGCGACAGAGAGAGGAACCTCCTGACTATTCGCGCCGTGTCCAGGAGTACCGCCTTCTGTATCTGACCCCTGACCCAGCCATCTAACGAGAGTCTCTTGAGATGTTGGTCGAGACTCTTCGCTATTAGACCGTTCGCGGAGACGACTATCGGGACAATGATCGTTGAATCAACATCCCACATGGCGGTTACCTCGTGTGCCAGGCTAGACCTTGTACTTGCTAGATTTGTCCTTCTCAGCCTTCACAGGGTTCTCGTCATGGGTAATGGTGATATCAACGAGTATTGCCTGGCGCTTCAATCGATCTGTCAGCACGATATCAGGCTTGTTGGCTATAATAGTCCTGTCCTGTATTATTATTATTATTATTATACATACCTCGGCGGGAAATATGGGGTTGCCCGCCTCAGACCTATCCGACCTCGCTTTGATCGGCCGTCTATATTTGTCTTCGGCCGGTAACCCCTTCCGTCCCGGCCTCTGTAGTAATATCACTATTATTGAATCGTGTTAATTCTTTTGGTAGTCTTTATTTAACTTTCAGATGACAAAAGAATACTGTAATATTTTTTTTAAACTTCCAAGTCTCATATTCTGATTATAGTTTGTGATTTTCATTTTCTTGTGTTAATTTGATGGTATACTAATGGCAATATGTTATAAAGTTTAAAGTAAATTATTTATACATTGTAAACTGTGTACATAAACGTTTGAAAATATTCAACATTAGGTTTACACTATTGTTTCAGTAAAAAAGAAACTTCAGATTATGTACAGCGGTGTGGCGGAGCGGGTATTGTCCTTTGCGCTTGAGAGCGTTGATTACAACGAGGCTCGCGCCGAGCAGATCCTTGCCGCTGTGCTACAAGACGAGCCCGTCAAGGTCCGTAGTGTATGTCTTTAATTGCTAGTTTCGTTGTGCGGGAGGTATGCACTGGTGCGTTATCGTGCAAAATCAGAATTCCTTTGCTTAGTTTACCTCGCCGTTTTTCTTTTATTGTCTCTCTTAGTTGATATAGTAAGTTTGAGTAATAATCAGCATTAAGGCGAAGGAGTGGGCAAGCTCTTTCCATACAAACTTTGTGCAAGTTTTTCTTCGTTTGTGTTTGCACTCCAGTTACTGTTTTTGGTCCATATGCTTATTTTTTTGTTAGCTATGTCTTGATGAATTTCTTTTTTTTAATTTTTTATTTTTTTGAAATAATGCAATATTTCTACATCAAGTTCTGCGCATATCCAATATGTACCAACAAAAAATAAAATTAAATGCTGTAATGCCAAAACTAACGCAAAAAACTTGCACAACCTTTGTATGGAGAATGGCTTGCCCTACCCTGCGCCTTAATTGTAGTTTTCTTCGGTAGGTAATCTATGAGCAAAATCCCTTCTGTGTACCAAAAGATTGTAGCCATAAGTTTACCTGCCGACGGACAGACGTTGAATTTCCGAGGCGGCTTCTCATCCTTAAATTTCCACTGTAACGACTCTTGCTTACTTTCCGGGTCCCATTGTCGAATCCATGTCTCATCACATGTTACAATTCTAGAAATTATTTCTTCCTCTTTCCCTCGACTCATGTCCATAAACTCTTCGCGGCATTTGACACGCCTCTACGTGTCAAATGCAGTCAACATTCTGGGGACCCAACGTGCACTAACCTTGGACATGTTCAAATGCTCGTGATTTTTTTCTTTGGCTCGCTCTTTACTGACGCCCACATCTCTAGCTATCTCCCACTGCTTCACTCGTCGGTCCTCTAATATAATTTCTTTCACCCTGGCTACATATTCATCGGTGACGGCCGAAACTGGTCTTACGCTACGAGGATCATCATCCAGGCTCTCACGACCTAATTTAAACTGCCTTCATCAAAACTTTATAACAAATTCGGAAGAACACGAACTGCCAAACACACGTAACATACGCTGTCTGATCTCTGAATGTGTATTCCCTTCTTTAGTCAGAAACTTAACTACTGCACGGTGCTCGATGTAATACATTTTGAAAATAAAATAACAAACGAATATAAATCTATACCAGCCAGCATTATTTTTGTATATCTTTCTGACCAAGGAGGTTACTTTCAGCCGCCCCTCGTATGTAACTAAATTCTTTTTGTGGCACTATACTACTTTCCCTCTTTTGCTGTCATAAACAACTCTGAACAAAACTCGTATCATAAATAGTTATTTAAACGAGATTCAGCACTTTTTTTAGGAATTAATTACAATTGTCAATGTTCAATGCAAACTATATAAGACTGTTTGTTTCTGTATAAAATATTTTTTTTTGATTTGTGTGCTAAGCATGTATTCTAACGAATATTATAAATTTCGAATTAAATTAAGAAAATTGTGAAATTTCAGTGCTGCTTTATCTTTAAATGTTTCATCGTTTCCCAGGTCAAAACGGAAACTCCAGAGCCTCGACGGCCGCGGACGCCTGAAATCAAACCGGGGTAAGTTGGATCTCGAAACTCTCCTACACACATACACTAGCACATAACGTCATAGGTACAATAAAATACATTACGTATAATAAGGTGGAACTTTAACTTTACTCTGAATCTGAAACTAGCATGAATATGCAGTCATGGCAATAATGTCTTTATATACGCACTTACAACTCGTAAATGTAGCAAGTCAAAGTTCTTTATTCCTCAATTAAGGCATATTAAATTCACCTATGAATGTCAAACTAACACCGGTTCGGAAAAATACATCTCTGACACGAGAAAAACCGGCGTAAGCATCTCGTCGAGGTATATTTTTTTCAGAAAAGCTATAAACCAATACTTATATGTGTACTTCTCCCTCGTTTGATGTTTATCAGGGCGTCCACCACACAGGCTGGTTTATTATACCAGTACTAGTCATGTAAACGAATCACATTTGAGTACTTTAAAGGAACTTATAGCGAAAATGGCTGCAAGGAACTCAAATATGTACATATACATTTTTAACGGGCACGAACATGTAACAATAAGTCATATCAAAATTGTACTACATTTTTTCTCAGAATTTGGCAATTTTTGTTTTTTCCTGCTCAAAATCATAAGTACTCCTGCCCGGCTAGTATGATAGCTTATACCGTCACGTTTTATGTGACGTCTCAGTACATTTTTGTCATATAACGTGACGGTATAAGCTATCATACTAGCCGGGCTGGTCCTGCAAAATAATTAAATCCCCAATATTTTAATTCTACTATCTGACGTATTTTTCACACAATTTGTATGGACTTATTGGAAGTATAAAAATATGGGAAATTAAGGACGATATTCCTTTTATATCATAAGCAATAGTACTTTTTCATACTCGCAACAACTGTAATCGAAGGCAAAGTCATTCAAAATTGACATTTGAAAGGCCATACGGGAGCTTTTTATATCATTCCAACGAATAGTGTTATATGCTTCTTTGTAAACATACAGCATTGTTCAGTTCAGTCATCATCATTATGTGTGAAAGAGATTTACCGCGGAGCTCTAAAATACCAAGTTTGTGTCTACAACTTTGCCCACCCATCTCAACTCCATCATTTAACATTTCATTCGACTATCATTTAAGCATTGCACTTAACATTTTTGAAAATAATATATTTGAAATGTCGCTAAAAACGTTCAACACATTTTGTATCACATTTACTCGACCAAGAACATAAGTTTTAAATGGGCAAAGTTGTAACAAAAGGGTTTCAAGGTTCATAATTGAATGCACTTCATAATCCGCTTACACTGAACCTTTCACGGACCATTTTAAACTGTTTAAGTATTTTGACGAATACGCTATGTAAAGTGATTTTCTGTGACTTATGTACCATACACGAGCACAAAAGTATTTCAAGGGGAATATGATGTTCGCGTTTGTTTGTATTAATAAATCAATCATAACTATCGTTATGCGGAGCCCGCCTTAGGGTAGAGCGGGCCGCTCTAAATGCGAGGTGCCCATGGGCGCCAAGGGAAAGAAAAATATTTGGAGGCCCCTTTTGAATGGCGTGGAATGAATCACTCCAAGGGCGCTGTTATGAGTTATTATTGTGAACTGTTTTAAGTGGCATCAATTACGACAGATGGCAAACAAGTATTCAACTTAGAAATTATTGATAACAGTACTTTGGTCGCGTATGGTCATTGAAAATCTAAGTTTCAGTGTGAACGGACTGAATATTGAATCACGTCTCTGAGTAAATACAATTAATGGCTTGTTTACATTGGGTCGGAAGGGTAGAATGCGTTATGTCCAAATTTGCTGTCAATTTGACTTTCTGTTCAGTGTAAACAGGCCATATGTCTAAATGTTGCTGTGTGTTAGATTAAATCAAATAATTGTCTGTCACGACTTTTAAATCGGAAATGGTACTCGTATCATGACATGATCATACTGTCGCTAGAAATGTATTTAGATTTTATGTTAGTCTATATTCTGTTTCTGTTTATGGTACACATTTGAAACACATGCTATCACAATAATTAATGTTATTGCGATACTGTCTATGGAGATATTTATTAGGATCTGCAAAAATATTAAATAAGTTGACAGCCCTCGAATTTGAAATTGTGCGCTGGTACACAGCCTTGTTACGGATTGTTTAGAAATTAGTGTCTATTAATTAACCCGTTACTAGTACAAATAAGGTTTACGCATGGTCAGTTATAGCAGTATTTTCCCTCGCTGCCCGTGAAACAGAAAACGTGGAAGCAGACATGAAAATGCGACAATTAATAGCCTCTAGGCGCCCACCATACAAGAAAAATTGGCGATAAAATTTTAATCTACTGTTATATGGAATATAGTTTGTTTTATTTTGAAATCAACCGAAACAAAACAAATGCAATTCTGTTCCAATTTTGAAAGATAGATTCCATATAGACTTTTGGGTGGCTACAAGGTCTTAGGTGCAAGAGCTATGATGTTATTCCAACATTTTGTTGTTCCATGGGTAACGAAGGAAAAATACTATTCTAACTGTGTTATCGATGTTAGGGAGGAGCGGAGAGCAGTGCAGCCGTGTCTGATTACCGTCGAGCGTCTTCCGTACGTCCACATTTATTACTCGAGTCCGTCTCTTCATGGTCATATATGTCAATCAACATTTTCTTGATATTTTATCCATATTTTTAGAACTGAACGGTTAAACTTGCCTAGTAATTGTCACTATGGCCGATATGTTTCTAACCTTTCATAAGTTCTTCTGGATGTGTTATCCACACGTTGTGGGATTAAAAGATTTTGCCCGTAGTAACAATTAATATGTCAGCTGTGTCCTGTAGCCTGTTACAACGTCACCTATATCACTATCGAACCATTTATCCACCATGAGATATATTTATAAATTTTCGAAAGATTGATTTTGTGGTAAAAAATAATCAATCCATTGTAGCTATCCTAAGCATATTTACAGCTACTGAAAAAGATATAATTAATTACTTAGTATGCAGAGGAAAGAATATCGAAAAGGAAAAGTTGATTGATCCTCTAGCTAAACTGATTAAAAAATAAGAGCAGTCATGATAATGCCATTTTACACGCTCGCCATCTCTTTCACACGGCAATCCACAAAGAAGCACCCTATTTGTACAGTCAGGGAAAGAGAATGTTTGTCAAAATCTACTGCACGGATAAGACAAAACAAAAAGCAGGAATACCACTTTTGGTATGGCGCGCGTTTTCGTATATTGAATCAACTAAATTATCATATCGACTGGAAATTTCTCATTTATAATCAGTTTAGTGACTATAAGGGCTCATCTTCATTTGTTGACACACTTCGCTCCCGTTTTGTTAAAGGGAAAAATAACAATAAAACGAACTCCATGCTTACTAGCCGACCAATGAAAGTGAGCACTATGAGACTGACCATAAACCCTTCCTGCTATGCTGCAGATGTAGGTGAAGTTGTTCACTAGATGTTGCGGACCAGATAGTTACGTAGTATACGAGACAAACTGTTTGTTAACTTAAAACTCAGTGATAACTTTGCCTAACATTTGGAGCAGCTATTTTCCCCGCTCCCCAAGCGTAGTTACAAATAGGGCCCGAGCTAAAGGCCTTGATGTGTTTACCCTGTACAGTAGCAATCAGATATATCGGAGAGAACAAAGTACTCACAAATATCTGAACACGACTTCACTATCGAGGCGGTAGAGTGCATGTTGAGATATTATTGACGACTGAGGAGTACAGACATAATTGATGGCGACTGTACTATGGAGGCAGTAAGGTTGTCTAAATGATTAAGTGCTTATAAAAAATCTTGCTCAGTAGGTTGTCAACTTGTTAAAATTACTTAGCAACTTTGACAGGTACCACAGACCAGACGTTTTCATTATCTGTTATAGTCTCTAGCTCGGTCCCTTACAGTGCTCAGGAAGTTTAAATCGTAATCCGAAACCTAAATGTCGAATTTAAAAAAAAACATAAATATCGAGATAAGATTAGTTTTAACTCTTAAACTATACGGAATATACATATGAAACCTGTTCAATATAAAGTGAAGTTTATACAATTACAACGCTCACGTCCTTTCCTAGCCGAGGTAAAATACTGACACGGGCAAATTTGCCAATAATATTTAATTGTATATACAATTTATGTAATTAAAACGTTTTGTTTTTGAGCAAGATTATAGCGAGGAAATGTTTTTTTTTTTGGAATAATGGCTATCTTGGCCCTAGGTCAAAGTTAATATAGTTTTAGGAAATTTAAATTCACGCTAAGTCAGGTCTTGGTGACTGCGGCAGTTACTTAGGTTTGATTTACGATTTACACCTTACCTTATAGGTTTTCGCATGTGACCATTGTGCATGTTAAATTAATGTTATTTTTTGTTTATAATTGTATACGTGGTTCTACTTACTACAACTTTGCCCATCTGTTCGATTATTGCTCAGCCAAAACACATACAAGAAGAATTCCTGGTTATTCAATATTACAAGTCAATATTATTCGGGATTGGGCAAAGTTGAACGCGTTTGTAACGTACAGTTAATAACATCTATCATAATTTAAATACAAATTTTGCAGTTTGGTTTCAAAGAATTCTTTATATTCTCTGTCGATTCTACTACAATTTAAAAACCTTGTATCGTTATTTTAAGTTAAGATTTCTCTTCATAATGTGCTAACTACATGCTTAATTTAAATTAAAATTCCAATAATAAATGCATCCCGAAAATAATTCTGTTGACAATCATGTAATATATTTATTACTAATTTACTAATACAGACTAGGGGATATATGTGGCATTCCGTAGCAAACGGCCCGTTTGGAGATGTTCTCGTGGCGTCCGTCGTTATGGAAATAGTT
Organism: Notocelia uddmanniana; assembly: GCA_905163555.1. NCBI lineage: Eukaryota > Metazoa > Arthropoda > Insecta > Lepidoptera > Tortricidae > Notocelia > Notocelia uddmanniana. The sequence continues at coordinate 72,791,426 of LR991052.1, forward strand.
CCTTATTGACCAAATGAAACCAAGGTTGTTTCAGCTTCGGCGAAAATGCTTGCATATGTCCAGATTTCTGGCTGTTCTCCACAGGTCACATCCCTCAACCGATTTTCGTGAAATTTTGTGAGTGGATTTGATAATTATATCGATATTTTTAATGAGTTATTTTGCGGATATTTAAAAATCGTGAGCACGCATACAACTCACAGAGCCACTAAAGCGGTGCCTTTTGTCCAGCAACGACACATATATATACGGAGTTATTCTCGGGCTGTTCTTTGACTGGTCTTTAAGTGAGATAAAATAAGCAACTTACGCTTCACCTGTACAGGAATGAGACAGCAAGCATACACGACACGCTTGACATGTTAGATGACATTGTCACTCCTTGGTAAATATCTTCTTTTCTTTTGTATGCTGGTGTGTGATCGGCCTAGTTTTGACAGGGGGTATACATTTCAAAATAGGCTTGAAAGCTATGTTTTCAGTCTTCGTTATAGTACTCGTTTTTAATGAATGTGATGATCATTTTGAGCTAATACTAAGCTATTTCTGTGGCTATTTTTCGACATCTTAACAAACTTCAATAATTAATAACACTCTAACGATATATTTATTTCTTGATCGTCCAGCAGCGCACCCTCTGGCAAATTTTTAGGCCAATTATGTACCAATATTGCATGTTGAAATGGAACTCCCTCTCAATCAGTGACTTTGTTTTTATTGATACGATTCGATTTCAAATGAACACGCTTAAATATAGGATATTGATTATGCTGATTCTACTTTTAAAAAAAACCCTAAATATTTTAAGTCACGTTTGCTTTGAGTTTCACATGAGTGCAAAAATGAAAATGTGAAACGGTTTAACTATATCATTGCATGGTTTTAACACGAAACTGACAACTTCTACAACTGTTATCTTTGTCTTTTTGGGAAATTAACAAAAAAGTTTTTTGGTATGCAAGGATGCCACCGACATAGTTGTCAGTTTTGTTTTGTTTTTTACAAATAGTCACATGTAAAATATGTGTTGTGGTGTTCCGCATCATTTTAGTACTACTTTTGCCAATATATCAAATTTGCTGTTGTCATGTGCGCTGTAATGTCAATCATGTTGTTTTCTTGTAAGCATGTATAAGTTTATTGTACAATTAATATTATTTCTATCTATAGCTATCATTCATGTTCATTTTTAATTTAGTTTACAGGATTTTATTTTAGGTATTTATATTTTTAATCTAGAAATTAAAGTTCAATCATTTAGAGAATTTAGGATTCAAAACATACACACATTAAAAAGAACGTAATTAAATTATTTATTAACGTTGACACCCTAATAGTAATATTTTTTTTTATAAATAATTGTTTATCTAGTATATAGTTTAAAGCAATATAATTATATAGTACGTATGTTACTTGAATATTATTAATAATGTGTACGCCTATACCCAATTGAGAATTGCATGAAAAATTATATAAATCTGTTCTCAGCAAAAGGTATGTACATAGTGGATAACAATCCCAAATCTCCCTTTTACTGAAGTATTCTTGATTAAAGTAATCTGGCACAGCGTTAAATAAAGAGTTTTAAAATACATTTAAAGATATTCCTTATATGTCATGATGAGTACAAATTATCTTTTGCTTTGAACGTTCGCATTGGTTGGATTAAAAAAAATGGTCAAGAACCAGAAGAACTTCCTAAGTAAGGATTTGTTCACCAACTAGAGTAGGGCTAACACAACTGACCGCAGCTTACATATATCTCCGGAAATACTGTTTTATTTATATTATGTGGTAAGAGCCTCTTCTTTTGCTCCGTGGTTTTCGACTATAGGAGCGTTGTAGTGAAATGTGTTGTAGGCAAGTAACATAAACAGACATAGGAATCCGCGGGGCAAAATTGTTTGACAAGTAGGGAGTTCCTATATCGATAAACTCAACTATCGATGCTAGTACTATATACTAGTGAGCACTCAAGGGTTTGCTTGTTAAAGTATGTTTTTATTAAGAGTATTTTTTTTTTAAATTAAATATTCAATACTCTTCTACGTTTTAAAAACAATTTTATAATTTTACGCGTTACTTGCTTTTTGGATTTTCTAATTGATACCACGATATATTGTAGACCACCATAAACATAGTAAGGTCTTTTTAAAGATATTCTACCTCTTGAATACCTCTATGTCTTTCGATTTTCGTATGCCTAACAAGAGAATATTTTTAACGATGAAAGGTGAATTGACATTTGTTACAGTATAGCTTGAACCCACGTTTAATTATTTCAGTGTGTTTTTTAAGCAATTCTTCTATTTATTTTGGAGGCATTATAGATTAGATGAGGATTAGATAATATTAAAAGAAAGTAAAGAGGTTGAGATAATATTAACTATTTTGTAGTGCAATGGGTATTACGCCCTACCTTTATATAACCTAGCGATTATTTAATATATGCTATGTTGAACAATACAACAAAATACACACAGTGTTGGGGGCGATCACTAGTATATAGATCTAGCATCGATAGTTGAGTTTATCGATATAGGAACTCCCTACTTGTCAAACAGTTTTGCCCGGCGGATTCCTACGTCTGAACATAAATAAATAAATAAATATTAGGGGACAATTTTTACACAAATTGAACTAGTCCCATAGTAAGCTCAATAAGGCTTGTGTTATGCGTACTAGACGACGATATATTTAATAGATATATACTTAGATACATAGAAAACGTCCAAGTCTCAGGAACAAATGTCTCTGCACACCACAGAAACAAATGCCCTTACCATAACATATCTCTGCATTACCACATTTTATTTATATTTAATCTAAATTGCTAGAAGTGGTACTGGAAACCAAGTTTCAAGTGTTCTGCCTTCCATATTGGGAATGCTGGTGTTGAGTATTGTATGTCTAATTAGTGCGAGTAGCATTTACAGAGGCTAGCGATGAGTGATGTAGTTTTACAGTGGATTTAGTTGTGCTAGCCCTAATTGCACCGTTTCAGGATCGATATTAGACGAACAGACGTTACCTTGGGATAACTGGATACACTCATTCAAGTATAATGAAGTATACCGATAATGTATCAGTAACCGAAGCCAAATCCTTCATGCTCAAAGAACGATGAGTTAATAAGTGCAGTGCGAAATTTTTGTAAGAAATATAATCATTGTTGCCCTTGAGTATCCGCAGAAAAGGTAACCCAATTGGGTTAGAATATTATCACAGAAGTTCATATAATATAACAGTCTGTGTTGAAACCAGTCTAATATCGTCCTTGAGACAAAAATCTCTTATAGATGTATCAGCAGCGAGTAAAGAATAATAATAGAGTCTTAATGTAAGTTGTCCTGCATTATCTTTTAACTAGTTTACGTACATTTTGTATAGGGGTGATTTATGATGATGGAATAGTAAAATGTCAACGCCATCTAGTGAGACTGACATTGGCACTCTATAACTCTTTACTATCTGAAAGACATCTATCGGCGAAATGAAACCCTGACTCTTAATGAACCGTAGGACATATACATATTATTTTTATTTTTATTATTAAAATGAAATTTAATTAACTATAGTTTTATAAACCTGTAGTTTCAGGGTAGGTCAGGGTTCCATTTTGGCTCTACATAGTAATATGTTGTTAAAAAATGGCGTCGTTCTCAGGCCGATTTTGAAGACGAACAACAACGAGAGCAAATACAAGTCACACTACGCGGTATCTGGTTCCGGACCAAATCCGACGCTCCGACGGGGTCCGAAGGACTGTCTGTTGCTGTACGTACACATAAATACACTTATGTATGCATTTTATAAAACAACGTCGCCGATTACATATGTCAATATAAATAAAATAAATATTGGGGGACAATCTTACACAAATCGTCCAGGAGACCAATTCTCGGGCCGTTAGAGATGATGATCTATTAGACATATCTCGATGAAAATTGGCGGATGTCGATTGAAAACCCATTTGCGTATTCTCAAAATCTCACACTCGAGATATGTCTACTCCCAGCGTTCGAGATGCAACGTGTGGTCGGTAGCGATCGAGATGGCTTTATCACAAATTTTGACATTTGATCTGCCAGTGGTGGTAAATATTGACAACTTAAGTAGTTGATCGACTGTTTACAGCAGTACAAAATGAACCTATTTTCGAAAGATATTTCGGTTAATTTAAATTATTTAATGGCCGAAGACTTAAATATTTTTGATACGTTCAGTGGTGGAATGGCAGTTGACGGAAAATATTGACAGCACACAAATATTGCAAGTTGTGTTTGACTCAAAGTGTCAAGTCAAAACAGTTTTTATGCGTTCCATTTAACGTAAGTACATAAACAAGCATATAGTCGTAAATATGTTTGAGGTGTTAAATCATCATAATCATCTATTAGACTATTGTAAATAAGTAACGCTTTTGTTTTTGATATAAGAACTATTTAATTAAGTGGAAAAAAATATAAATTGATTCATTATTGTACACTCGATTGTAAACTAACACAATCGAAAAAAACGGAACGCTTATTGCAATAGACATTTAGATCGTCGTTCGACATAATCTCGATCGTGCCCAAGAATAAGAAATTTCGCTTTGTTCGGCATTTTGGTAAGATTTTTCAATAGACATTGCGTCAATCGAGATCATTTTGAATGGACATCATCTCGAACGGCCCGAGAATTGGCCTCCTGGTCCCAAACTAAGCAAAGCTTGTACTATGGGTACTAGGCGATGATATACATACTTATATAGATAAATACATAGAAAACATTCAAGACCCAGGAACAAATATCCGTGGTAATTGGGTAGGTATATAGAATAATCAGACCGGTAAATCTGTGAATACGCGCCCCATCTCTATTTATACGAGTATATATTACTTTCCTTAAAGCCTATTCAACTGACTTTATTAGTAAAGCCTTTTAATGATGAAGCATCTCGTAAGCTCGCGGGGACTCCGGTAATAATTTTCCTAAGAAAACATTTCTGTCATCTCCTCGCTTCAAAACTCTCCCATATTCGAGACAGAATAGCAGGACAGGGAAACGTCATGAAGAAACCTTCAAAAGTTGTAATGTATGTTAAGATTAGTCGCCCATAGCCATTTCGACTTGTCCATGACTTGCATGCCCCGCAGTGGGATATATCTGTTGATAATGATGACTTTTTTTAGAGAGGACTACATGGCCTGGAAAGGCCCCAACCCCGACCTCCTCAAAGGCCCTATCGTACGGGCTTCAGGGCCGGAGACGCGCGAGCGGGGGTGCACACTCGCGCGGGGGCCCGGGGACCTCGCCAGCGGACCCGCAGGGCTAGCCAAGGGCTCAATATATCAGAAGATGAATAAGAAGACCGCTAAAATGTGAGTAAATTAATTCCGTATAATATATTTCATGTTTCTTTAAATAGAAAGAACGAAATAATCCCTTTTGTTTTGAACAATTAAAAACTCAAAACACCACACGCCGGTCGTGACACCTACACTTTTACCCCCTTATTCATAAAACTTGACAAACCTCTGTTAACTAAAATTAGTTTTGTCCCTTTCTCACAAACACAAATGTCAAAGTGGCAGATAAGGACAAACGGACTTTAACGGCTTGTTAACTAATATAGTCTTGATGGACGTTTATGAATAAGGGGGTTACTCTTTGTGTTTTGTAAATAACTTGTACTGTTTTGTGTTGTCACGAGTCACGAATAAATGTTTTAAGTTTGTTTGAGCTTGGTTAAAATTTGTATGCAGTCTCACGATACTTCTATAGATTTATTTCGCACAATTTATGATGGGTCGCGGGACTGACTAGCATAAAATGGCTGTCACATCGACTGGTGAACTAACCAATACGGTCTTTAATGATAGCAACTTTTTAAGCTTAAATTAGCTGAAGTTTTACATTACCCGAGTATTTCCGCAAGTTTTGTTTCTTGGTAACTTGTTTCAGACCGTACGAGTATTAATATGTTAAGCTGACAGCCATTTCAGGGTTATAGCACTGTTCAATCTCGCAAAGAAGTATCCCAAATCCAAGATCCATGGCAGATCATACAACATTGATGACAGAAATAGAACTATTAGCTGTTGTGTATGACCTTTTTTGTAGTTTGTAGCGCTAACATCCTCTTTTTGTTTTTAGCGACCCGTTCTTGAGAATGTTGTGGCCAGAAAACTTCCCGTCGCCTTAGTTTTACGTCACCGCAGTAGTTTAGTATGTTTAATTTTCATTTCATTTCTATAACTTAAGTCATATTTTATATTATTGTTGTTGTGTTATTTTGTTGTAGTATTATTAGTCAGACAAATTAATTTATCTCTTATTTACATTGAAAAATAATAGTTTGCCTCTGTTTCCGGTTTAAATTACAATTATCATTTCCAACATTATTTATTTAACTATAATCGTTAAAGCAGATAACAAACTATTGTATGTTTTTTTTTTCAATTTACTGACTGGGCAAAGATAACGTACGTGGGCAAAGTTGTAAAAAAGCTTGTCACTCATATTTTGAAATGTTTTTGTTTCAGTGTTGCGTAAAATCGGAAAAAAACAAGTATTGTAATGTTTAATGTACACGTAACAAGGAATGTCCAGGTATCATAACTTATAGCAATATTATATATATTAAGTTATTTTTTCGTAAATAACTTTTACCTTCTTTCAATAATCAATTCCGATACTTATCCAACTTACTGTTACATGCTTGATCTATTTAAATGCGCAAAATAGTAAGCAATATCCAATACAATTCCTATTTCCAATGGTATATCAATAAGTAGCGTCTTCCGGAATGGATATCGTCCTATAGCACAGTAATATTAGCTGAAGCAGTATCTCAACTAGTGTCTCGTAAGACCTTTTTTTTTCCTTGGGGAGAAAACCTGCGGTCCAGGTAATTCCAGGTAAGTTATGTGGTATTTCTATCCACTAAAAACTCCACGGTGACCGCCATCTGTGCTCGAATGCGGAGGACTCCAGGATCTCAAAACTGAAGGCACTGGAGAAACCCCCCCCCCCCTCCCCCCCCCTCCTTGTGCTTTACTCCTATCCATTGCCCTATTGTGCGACTTTGCGACCTCATTTTAGTCTGTCATAAAATATAAGCATACTTCACAGATAAAGTGTGCATCCAATAACATTTTACGGGATAATCAACTCTAGGGCCTTTGCCAAAAGTTTAAATTGCTTTAATAGAAATGTGACGTTGGACGGATCCTGCATATAAAGGCCGCCATTAATTAAGTAGTATATAAATAAATAAATATTAGGAGATGTTTTTTTACAAAAATCGAACTAGTCCCATAGTAAGCTCAATAAGGCTTATGGCATATGGACCGCCATTTTTGTATTAGTGCACTCGGAACGGAATCTATTGCATATGTAGATAGAGTCGATAATCAGTTGAACTCTCGGTGGCAATAACGGCTTTTTATAATATTTAGTGAACAAACGCTTTTGTTCCTTTAAGACCTTTAATTGGATTGGACGAAACTAAAACCCAACGACAATACCGCCGCGCTGCGAAGTCTGCTTATATTTAGGGAGCATACCCAAACTACGTGATTAACTTTTTACAGTTTTTTACCCCCTCCCACCCTCCGGTGACCAAGCGTAGTATATGCCAAGACCTTCCCCCTCTAGTTTTCACGTAGTATAATTTATTAATCGTTTTTTTGCGGTAAGCAAAAAAAAATGGCTCTTGTTTGTATTTTCTCATAATGGCCCCTAATGCATGACGTCGAAAGTGCATGCGTGGTTAAATTGTAATTGTATTTAAGTCGAAACTGGAGAAGTTTTAGTGGTGGGGTAAACCGTGGCGCGTGAGCCCGCTTCAATTAGAATGTTTCTCTAAAATATTCCACTAGCTACGTGACGAGAAGCTACCCCCTCCCTCCCACCGGTGACCAAGAGTGGTATTTTGACGACCCCCCCCCCCCCAACCCCCCAAACGAGTCACGTAGTTTGGGTACGTTCCCTTATTGTAGCGACGTGTCTGTGTGAAAGCGTCAAATCGAACGTATTTTACTGTTTTTTTTACCGCTTTAAGCTATATATCTACTGTGCCTATAGTGAAGCGATGTAGTTAGTAAAATATTTAACTGTAAGAGTAAATTTAGTCACGAAAACACTGTTTTATATGATCAGACGCTCCAAATATTACTTCATAATTTTACATATATAGTTATTTTCTAAGATAAGTAAGTAAAACTTGTAAAAGATCTCATTAGTTTAAATATTATTCATAACTTAATTTATTGTTTTACAAGTGAGATATAAGTATTTTCTTTATTTATATTATAAGACTTTAAAATTATCTTATGAAAAGTAACTGTTCCATAAATCCATTAGAATAGAATAAGAGAAAAAGATACTATATTTTAGTTTTCGTTTTTGACTAATTGTAAATGCGAAATGTCCTTAATTTATTTAATAGAATTAACGCCTTTAGTGTTTTATATCGTGCAATATGTACTTTAGGTACAACCCTTATGAGAATTAGCGCTAGAACAATTCTAAAGCCCGAAACGCAAAAGGGGGCCGCGGAGGCGGTATTGCATAGTTGATATTTCCGAAGCTGTCGTCTGTCGATAGTGTCGATTACTGCTTCATATGTCACACAAGCCTCTTCCACTCCGCGATACCTCGTGGTTTCTTGGCTGCGTTAGATTTACCGCAAACACGCCTCCGCTTCGCAACGACGCTCGCTTCTGTGCGTTTAAAGCTTAAGAGGGCGCAGTACGCTCGCTCTGGCTCGGTTCTCCGTACAAACTTATTTATGCTCTCATTTTAAAACGCCATGCTAGAATAACATAAAAAATTGTGTACACAATGGGATCCGGCATATCTAGGTCGGACCATAGTTTCTGTTGCTAGAAATTGTAAAAGAAAAAAAATACAGCGGCTTTTTGAGTTTTTTACGGCTTGTATGAAAACCTTAATAATCGCTGTATTTTTTCTCCATTATAATTTCAAGCAACAGAAACTATAGTCTGACCTAGATATGCCGGATCCCAAAGTTTCATGTTATTCTAGCCTGGCGTTTTAAAATGAGAGCATAAATACGTTTGTATGGAGATCCGAACGTACTGCGCAGTCTTAAACTGAACGCCCCTGTCCCGGTAGACATATTGTTTCCATTTGTGAGTTTCTGTGTATTGCGCCTACACTACCGCTTCTAAGTATACAGGCACTTTTTTATACAACTGTATACAATAGTACATTACTACAGAGGCCGGGACGAAAGCGGTTGCCAGCCGAAGACATATTGAGAATGAGGCGGGCAACCCCGTATTTCCCGCCGAAGTATATATAAGTATAGTGCTTTTCTCAAGCATGCAACGAAATAAACAACAAAATAGACAAAGTTTTATTTTTATGACGCATAGTGGCAGAATGTTATGATGCATGTGCCACAAATTTATGTGGAATGGAAATGAAGAAAGAGGACTTTGCCGGCCTAGGCCTGCAAGATTTGTATGAAATTCCATTAAAGACCTTTTGTCCTAGCCGCACCTGAAACTTCATACCTCGCAGGAACATAACATCAATATCTCATTGCATGTTTGAGAAAAAAATATTATTGGAAATAGACTGCCAAGTCACGTGACAGTCATCGGTACAGTTTGCATTTTTTTTTTTCATTTAACCGACTTAACGATGACTGCCTGATTCACAGCAGGCCGTTCCGTTTCCGGGCCGGCCCGTTTTCTTCTAGAGAAATACGCCGGCCGTTGCGTTTGCTGTAACAGAAAACGGGCCGGCCCGGACACGGAACGGTCCTCCCGTGAATCATTCTTTATCGATCTTCAATATGGTGTGCAGGATATCCTTTTAAATATTCTACTTACCAGCAGACAAGCGTTAAAGAAATCATAAACCTATTCAAGTATTCATAGTACAGAATTGTTTAATTATGTATGTTCGGCAGGCATGATGATGATGATGTATGATGTGTGCAAGTTTTTTTTTATCGCAGTAAAAAAAAGACTTGGAATTTATAAAAGGGCAGTTCTTCGAGCGTTTCTACAACTGTGATTTCTGTGGACATCTATTGAATCTATTGAAGGACATCTCTAGAGAATGCGAGACAAATCCAAGCTTTTTAATTCTGTGCACACATTTTGAGTTGTTGTCAATATCTGAACTTTACTCTATAATTGTTAATATGTAGACATGTTGTTTTGTGAGCTAAAATAAATAAATTTAGTTTAGCAGGCGGGTAGTAAATAGATAAATAAATATTGGGGGACAATTACACAAATTGACCGAGTCCCAAACTAAGCAAATCTTGTACTATGGGTACTAGACGACGATATACATACATATATAGATAAATACATACTTAAATACATAGAACACCCAAGACCGATGAAACAAAATCCAAATCCGTACTAAATGCACAAATAATGCCCTGGTCGGGATTCAAACACGGGACCTCTAGCTTCGGAGGCAGTGTCACTACCAATTAGGCTAAACAGGTCGTCGTATACTATCATTTTTTTCTAATGCTGCTTCATGCTGAGTTGGGACCATTTCGTGTCATTTATTGTTTTTTATTTCTCTTTTTCTGATTGTTTTATTATGTCACGAATAATAGTTATTTGTTCAACAAGATTCACAATTAGAATCTTGAGCGTAGCGAGGGACTTAAAGACACGAGATGCAAATGTCTTTGCTCTCGTGTGATAAATACAACTTTTCACCTCAGCGGCGAGAACATATAACGCAAAGGAATAGTCATAGAGAGAATGATGTTACTTAAACTAACCTACGATATGAAAAATTAAAAAGTAGGTTTTTTTTCACGCTCACAGCAAAATTGCATTTTGCTCACTGGTTTCAAGCAGCAAAACCGCCCTTTTTGAGCCGCTGATGTGAAAAATATTTTCTTCTTCTCCTTATTAAAAATGGTTTACATAAATCTAAAGGCATCGTCAAAAATACGACCACAAAAATCACGGCAGTTGAAACGCTCCAGGAGAAATGCGCAAAATCTATCTGGTGCCAATTTCAGACTAAATATATTAAATACATAAAAAATGCAACCAGCATCTAAAAGGGCCGATGAGCTCTGATTAGGCAGTATTAACCCTTAAATGCATGATTTATTATTTTTGCCTGAAATTGATATATTTGATACATTATTGTTTACTGATACCGGGAAAAATAATCTGATTTTCACTGAATTATCAGTGTTAAAAGTTACATAGGGCCAAAGCCTATGTAAATATATAATTGTACGCTACATATGTATGAAAGATATTATTATAATATTTATAATCAATCAGTATGGTACTATATTCGTGATATAACTATGACAAATCATTTAAATATAAAATAATAAATAAACCCCTAAAAAACTCGTTTAAATCACACACCGAAAATCCTCAACTAACTACTTTTTGCAAAATTGCCACCCTTATGCCTAAAAACAAGAGTATTTTTTTTTTTTACAATACCGTACAAATCTGAATGATAAATATAAAAATCAATTAGTTTTCCTGACGAAATAATATCTAAGAACAGTTCATTATGTTTTCACATTGAATATAATTTGATGATTTTGTTATGTTGGCTGCATCCTACATTATGCATTTAAGGGTTAATCTGGAAGTCATTTTTGCATACAATTGTATGGAAAAACTAATGTATGCCTAATTACTAAATGAGCGGTTGTATGTGCATAAGGAAACACTTTGGGTGGGGCATTCGGTTTAATATTGCTCTTAATACACCAGATCGTTCAATAACACGGTTAAAGTACAGTGAAGTTAGTATTTGCCAAAGCAGTATCGCAACTAGTAGCCACGCACGCTCGCCTGAACTCGATTCTCCATGCAAACGTAGTTTGGTTCCCATTTTAATTTTGTTTTTTTTTTAACATGAAACATTGTTAAAACAATGGGATCTAGGTTGGACATTAGTTTCAGCTGCTTGAAATTATAATGGATTAACAAATTAAGGAAATCAGTTAAGATTTCATACTAGATGGTTACTTTGAAACGTTGTCAGTTAGCTCCTACGCGTTTACTGTGAAACCATGTGAAACTGCGTCGATTGGCGACGAGTCGCGGCGCTTCGTTCTAATCGACGCAGACGCAGTGGCGGTTAGTTGTGATTCGGCACGGCTCGGCGAGCCTAGTGGACGGCGAGCCTTTATCTTTGATATAAAACCTTTGACAGCGCTCGATGACAATATACTCCGCGCTTCATAATTATAAAGTCGTGTTATTGAACCTGATCCGGGAACCAAACGTGTGCTGTCTTATGGCGGGTTGCACCAACTTCCGATTACATTGCAGACCGACCAACGTCAAATATGGCGCCGGCAGCTGTCATCCCATAGAAACTTGTCAAACTTTCCATACAATCAGATTTTAACGGACACCGCTTATTTCACGGTTCGGTGCAACCCGCACATCAGACTGGTTCCAAAACTATCAATTGACATAATCATAATTCATAACACTAGGATTTACAGTCCCGGGATTTTGTATGCAAAGTCCCAGAAATCCAGGGATTCCGGGACTTATATTAAATCCCGGGACTGCGAGCACTACATAACACCCACCTGACTAGGGTCGGGTTATATTTTTTGGAGTGTATTTATGTAAGTACTGCTGATTAGCTGTAATTTAATGTTTATGGTTCTTAGAAGATGCCCGTTATTCGAGACAAGTCCTTAGACACTTATATTGGTTATTATTTATAAGTTGCAAGTAATTATTTATCGTTTTATAATTATTTAGTAAGTAGTTGAAGCTAAGCGATTTCTAGTAATGTAAAAACACTCAGATTGATTTATTACGCCTTTTACATAATAAATCGAATAGTCTAGTTTCCTTAACAGTTTAAAACTACTAGTCTTTGTAAAATATCCAAATGTTATTTATTATTGTGAATTCGATTATGAGCAACGGGAAAACACCCGTCAATCCGTGAACGCATGGCTGAGCTGAACTGTGTTTCATATTTGAATATTAAGTGTTCGCTAAGTATATTATGTAAATTATTGTAATCACGAATATGCCCATAGAAGCGTGAAACGAGACTCATTCTAGCGTTGTCCCAGGACAGTTGCATTCTGAAGGATGCCCGGGGTCCGCTACCTAATCCCAATAATTGCCATCATTTCGGCGGTTTCGGACCAGATTTAATAATGGCCTTTACTAAAAATGCCCGTTACGAAAAATATCTACTACACAAAATGACTACTGCATAAAATGTCCCATTTTTTGCATAACCATTTTTTTTATCCCACCATTTCTGAAAATTACTGCTTATAATGTAGCGTTCGTGGCCCAGCGGCGCCCGCGTACCGCGTGCGGTATGCGAGGTTAAGCAATGTGGGCGCAGGTCAGTTCTTGGTTGGTGACCGCTTTGAGTGATTACTAACTGAGCGCTCCCGTGCTTTGGAAGGCACGTTAAGCCGTTGATCCCGGCTGCTGTCTACGACAGCATTCGTTAAGCCAAGTTAGAGGCCTTCGGGCGGCTTGAAAACTTCTAGCAGTCAAGTTGCCCACTCACTTGACAAAGGGGGGTCGAAGTTGCACCGCGTCCGTAGGGAGTACCCACCGTCACCCTACACGTGACCCCTGGGTGGTGCTAAAAGTGCAACAGAAACTGGCAACCGTACTTGTCTTCTCGAAGATCTCACGGTTCGTAAAATAAATACCATACGATTAAAAACGGCTTTTAATTATGTGCTTCTTGAAACGGCTGCTTTTAAAAACGACGGTTTCTTGGATTTACTGCTTCTGGAAAAATGTCCAGTTAATGAATGAACCACTTCTGGAACTGTTTTTTTTTTTAATTATTTGTTTCAAATTAGGCATAATTACATGCACCTGTGAACGTCAATAAACTACCATCGGTTCGGAAAAATAAACCTCTGCCACGAGAAGAACTGGCGTAAGAAACTCGAATGATTATTGTGAAGCCAGTAAAAAAAAATTGTGGGACAATCTTACACGAATCAACCTTGTCCTAAACTAAGCAAAACTTGTACTATGGGTACTAGACGACGACATACCACCACCACCACCACCTTATCAGCCAAAGGACGTCCACTGCTGGACATGGGCCTTCCCCAAATTCACGAGGGGTATATGCCATAATCGCCACGCTTGGCATGCGGGTTGGCGATCGCAGTATCTCCACCGCACTCCAGGGATGCTGCTGCCCATCCCCCGGTGGTCTTGGTCGTAGTTTTAGGACATACCCGGGTCCAGGACGATATACCATACCTACTTATATAGATAAATACATACTAAAAAACATCCAAGAGCCAGAAACAAATATCCGTGCTAAATACAGAAATATTCCCCGGCCGGGATTCGAACCCGGGACTTCTAGCTTCGGAGGCAGCACTACTAACTGCCGTCATTCGAATGTTTCTAGATAATTTTACTTGCTTCGCTTGTTTTATTTATTTTAATTCAATAGAAGTTTTAGTCTTGTACCTATTTATTGTACCTATATATTGACCTGTTATTGTGTTTAATTAATTGAATTAATCCATTTAGACTTGCTTCGTGCTCTGCCTTGACAAATAATGTCTGGACTCTGTTTTATCATATATCCTTATAGTGGTCGACGGTTAAGAAGCAATCCTGACACCTGTCATTTCCATACACCTTATAACCTCAAAGTGACTTTTAGGCTATAAACTGTATGGAAATGACAGGTGTCAGGATTGACTTCTGAACCGCTGACTACTATACCTAAACTACGACTAAGTATGGTAGGATGGGCAGCAGCATCTCTCGAGTCCGGTGGAGGTACTGCGAACGCCAGCCCGCATGCCAAGCGTGGTGATTATGGCATTTACTTCAAGTCTTTACCCGTGATCTGCGCCAATTAGTGGTAGCCGTACAAGCCCGATTTCAGAGAAATACTGCAAATCGATGTACAGTTTAGCCGTTTGGCACACGCATACTTGAGGTCAAAACAAAATTTTTTACCGCAGTTCCTTTCCAGTTCCCAGTTTTAGAATCGCCTTAAAAAGCCATTTCATATTATGATACTACACACGATAGGTTTCAGAAAAAAAAATTTTTTTCCATACAAAAAGTAAAATGTCTCATTACTCCCCCCCTAAGGGAATTTTTTTAGGAACTGCGGGTCAAAAATTTAGTTTTGACCTCTAGTATGCGTGTGCCAAACGACTAAACTGTACATCGATTTGCAGTTTATTTAAGCGTACAGCTTACACTAAATAGGAAGGAGGGCTCTAAAGTTTTCTAAGTCATAAGATACATGTGAACCGATACGTTCAAATAGGGATTTATTGATCAAGTTTAGGTATTGGGGTAACTATTTGTTGTTATTCGGTCCCTTTATAAAGCCAGGAGAAAAATTGACAGTCTCTTTGGAACATTGTTAGTCAGCATCAAAAGTAGTGAAAAGTAGTGATTTGAAAATTTCAAAAGTCCTTTTTTTATGACATAGTAGGCGAACGAGCAGACGAATTGCCTGATGGTAAGCGATTAGCGCCGCCCATGGACACTCGCAACACCAGAGGGGTTGTAAGTGCGTTGCCGGCCTTTAAGATGGGAGTACGCTCTTTTCTTGAAGGTTTGAAGGTCGTATCGGTCCGAAAATACCGCGCGACAGTTCATTCCACAGTTGAGCTGTGCGAGGCAGGAAATTTCTGGAGAAACGCACAGTTGAGGACTGCCAACCATCTAAGTGGTGAGGATGGAAATGTTGTCGCGTTGGGCGATGGCGGAAGGAAGCGGCAGGGATTAATACGAACAATTCCTCGGAGCACTTCACTTTGTTATGAGGGAATTAGAGCTTTTGACCCCTTCATATATGTGGCTACTTTTGTCGCTGACTGCACTTACAAGACAACCTTTAAGAAATGTAGTTAAAAATGCCAAGTAAATCCTACGTTTGGTTCGTCACATCCGTTTTCAAAATTTACCCAGGAGACGTGATGGCGGTTAGGTACCATATCACCTTGATTTCATTATACCCTATTACCAACATACCTAGATCTCAAAATAACTTGGTGTCAAAACGGCTAAATCCCAAAATACCTATTTTTTTTTCTCAAGACACCGGATTTTTAATAAGACGGAATTTTAAAATAACTTTGTCTCAAATTATAGTAACTAAACATCACAACACCTTCATCGCAAAACAACCAAATCCCAAAATACCTAAATATTAAAAGGTTATACCTTCTTGTATTGGCTATGTGCACGTCAGAAACGTCAAACGTCACGGGTCCCGGGGCAATGTCATACTCAGAGATGTCAAATAAAGGAGCATGAATATTTTATTTATTTTAGTAAGCGAGAAAGACCCCTTACTGGAAATTTGACTGAAATAAATAAGAATTAAAATAAATACAAACGAAACGAATCGCAGGAAACCAATAAGAAACGTTGAAGTAAATTTGACATATAAGTCCCCGGAAATTGCACATTTCTGCCATGGTGTGCGCTGCGATCGCTTAGTTTACCCCCACCACCTACTTCGCACATAGCCAATATATGGTTTTCTTGTTTATCACTGGCCACATGAAAATAAAGTACTACTCGTATTATAGGTATAAAGACAATAAAATGTCATCAGGCAAACATCATTGTGGTTGCGATTATTTTTATCTACTTATAGTAGTTAAGTAACCGGTAAATGCAATATAAACCATGGTACCATGGATCTCTAAAAAAATATGCATTTTGCCATTTAGGTGTTTTTTGGTTTGAGCTATTTGAAGGAATGGGATGTTGACACCAATAAAAATAAATTACTCTTACATTACCAATAAATAAATCTCGCGAAAATATTCAGACTATATCACGCTTCTACTTATTTTTGTTATTTTAAAGATTTCTAAATACATAAAGAACAATAAATGGACGCTATTTGATCATACAAAAGGCATGACGTCACTTGTTCCTATTTCCCTACAAACTTCATACTAACAGACCGATTTTGACGTTTCATTAAAAGTTGCTGATTTGACTATCAGTCAACATCCCTATTGTGCATTTCAATCTTTAGGGATTTAGAGAATATGACGTTTTAGGTCAAAGTCATAATGAATTTCGTTCATTTTAAGAATGAGACAATTTGACATTTAGGTTTTATGAGCCCATGGTAATTTGAAAATTAGAGGTATTAGTGAATAAGGTATTATGAAATTAAGTAGTTTTAAGCCCAAAGCACAGAAAAAATATTTAGGTAATGGATTAATGGTTAATAAATTAATAATATAGTGTATAGGAGTGCCAACTCCTACTTAAAACTCGCAAGACTATCATAAGTTAAATCTTGGCTGTGCTCAATTAATGACATCATTATTTGACTGCGTTCTATAATTTTTAACCCATCACAAACGCTCTGGGTTCAATATTCCGCCCTCACCCCTAAATGTGTTAGGAGTGAACCCCATAAGTATTCACATAATGTACGTAATTAATGGAAAAAAGGCGGTACGTGGAGTCCTAAGTGCATAATACAAATTTAGAAGTAATAAACCCGTGTCGAATTAAAATAATGGAAAATTCGCTCGCCTACCGCCTTTTCTTTCCGTCCTCTTCTAAGCCTAGTCTTTCCCTAAACGCTGCAAAATATCAGAATTTCAAAATATTAAGGCATATTTTGTGTGCACCCCATGGTGAGGTAACTGGGGCAACGTCTCACTGGTCGGCAGCCAACTAAGATTCTAATTTATAAAATAAAATTCGACATAAGAAAAAAACAGGCACATAATCAAGTAAAAAAAAAAACAAAAACTAAGTTTGACAATATTTTTTCCTGGCCTAAGGCTCCATGGTGGAATAACTGGGGCAGTCTCAACGATCGCCAGCAAAAATTCTATTTTATAAAAAAAAAGTCGCCATAGATAAAAATACAGACACAAATTCAAGTGAAAAAAAAACTGCAAAAAGAACAAAACAAAAATTAAGTGCGACAATCGATAACATAAACATTTAGAACTTTTGGTGTCTCTTTTGGCTAAGCTTCGTTTTTTTTTGAAAATCTGATATTTTAGCGTGAAAAGGACATATCTGTGGGCATGGGCAGTGCTCGTTTTAGTCACAATTTAGTCAATTAGAATAAGCATAGTAATATAGGTGCAATTCAACATTCCATATTTTTGTGAACATGTAAGATTTGTCGGAATAAAGTTGTTGGTTTGTCCAAGCGTTGTTTTATTTTTATCCTATGAAACTAGAAAATGTGCGAAATTACAAATCTCACGGAATGCGCTGGTTCGAATGTCGCTCGTGGTAAATCATTTTCCGAATGGGAAAAAATCAAGTGTGAGTCGGACTTGCAAAGAAAATTGTACGCGCGCACTATCAGTGTGAAGCATTGTTTTTATTAAGACCACTTATTAAGTAGATGTAGGTGGCCGTCAGTGAGTTTTATTTCTGAGCCCCTCCCCTCCCCCTGGAATATATATCACTATGACTAAAGGTGGTAAGTAGTTGTAAAACACTGTTCAAAACAGTCTCACCGATTTCAAAAGTTCAGAAGTCAAAAGAATTTGAACATTCTATGCGTAGCTACATTCCATATTGAAACGATAATGCCTCGCCGCGCCACGCGCTCGTCACTATTGCTACTGGCATTTAAATATGAAATCTAACTTCGTTATAGAAGGGTAAAATTCCTATCGCATTCGTACCACTGTTACCAAGTGAGTGCAGTTCTGCTAGTCAAGCTTCACCATCATCCCAGTACAGTTGCATCCTGGAGGATGCCCGGGGTCCACTGCCTAATCTTAAGAATTGGCATAAGCACTATTTTTTACGGAATCGACTGCCATCTGACCCACCAACCCAAGGGGAAAACTAGACCTTATTGGGATTAGGCTTGTCAAGTGAGTGAGCAATTGACTGTTAGAAGTTCTCAAGCAACCGGAAGGCCTTAACGACTGTTGTCATAGAAGTAGTCGGGGTTAACGAGTCTTCCAAAGAAGCATTCACTTAGTAACCACTCAAAGCGTTCATCCGTCCAAGAGTATACAGACTGTTTAAACCTCTTATACTGCACGGGGTTCGGAGGCGCCGCTGGGCCACGAGCGCTCCGAGTTTTTTCATAGCCTATTTAGGTGTCCCACTGCTGGGCAAAGGCGCCTCCTCTTTTCCTTCACTCCTATTACTTGCATGCTCCCGCCAATCGCAGCAGAATGCATCCGAATCGTCCCGTCATCTCCATTTTGGTCGGCCTTGGCACCGGTAGCCGTCTCGAGGGATCCAATCCCGTACTTTTGGTCATCTTTCCGAATGCATACGACAGACGTCCAGCCCAGTCCCACTTTAGTTTAGCGGTCTTGACACCGACATATACAACTTGTGTTTTATAAAGCATCATATTGGAAATAAAATGAAACAAATACCTATCACACAAGCATATTTATTTCACACAACACTCAGTCATATATGTATATGTACGGATTGGACTCGACGAGTTGTATGTCCTTCTCTAACTGTCTGAGCTCCTGCTCCATTTTATCCTTCTTCAAGATCTTCGGAACCGTATCGGTGAGCATCGGTAGTTGAAGGAAAGCTTTCTGTTTTATTTGCCATTTCTGTTTCAAATCCTGGAAAGAAAGTAACATTATAAATAATAGTACATTACTACAGAGGCCGGGACGAAAGGGGTTGCCGGCCGAAGACATATATATGGATATAGACGGATAGGTCTAAGGCTGGCAACCCCAAATTTCCCGCCGAGGTATGTATAGTGCTTTTTATGTGGAATGGAATTAAAAAAGAGGACTTTGCCGGCCTAGGCCTGCAAGATTTGTATGAAATTCCATTAACAACCTCTTGTCATAGCCGCGCCTGAAACGTCATACTTCGCAGCCTATTATAAGGAACATAACATCAATATTTCATTGCATGTTTGAGAAAAATCATAATTACAGTTTTCTTTTGAGTAGCGGTCGGTAACAGGTGGCCCGCAGGCCCGTGAGCCCTTTCCTTGCAGCCCACAAGCCTCGTGGCTGTTTTGTATGTAACGAAAATTTGATACCAATTGTCTGATATAGTCACAATTCAAGCGGAAGCGGTTTTGCGATAAAGCGAACGGGGTCCGGGGCACGGCGCACCAAAAAACCACGGGGTATTCGGTAGCGCGGTAGAGCGGAGCAGTAATCGACAGTCTACAGATAAGGAAAGATGAAAAATGCAATTATTAATAAATGCGGCCCGCGTCAATTTATTTAGATACTATATGGCCTTTGGCCGCTAATAAGATTGCAGGCCGCTGCTCTTGACTTTATTAGTACATTACTACAGAGGAGGACGAAAGGGGTTGCCGGCCGAAGACATATAGACGGACGAGCGAAGCGAAGCCGGATAGGTCTACGGCGGGCAACCCCATATTTCTCGCCGAGGTATGTATAGTGCTTTTCTCAAACATGCAATGAAATAAACAACAAAAATTTCAAAGTTTTATTTTTAATACGCATAGTGGCAGAATGTCTTGATGCCTGTGCTACAAATTTATGTGGAATAGAAATTAAAAAAGAGGACTTTGCCGAACTAGGCCTGCAAGATTTGTATGAAATTCCATTAACGATCTCTTGTCATAGCCGCGCACCTGAAACCTCATACTTCGCAGCCTATTATAAGGAACATAACAGCAATATTTCATAGCATGTTTGATAAAATGTATTTTTGGTATTTCACTTTACCTATTAAATAAAGTTACTATAAATAAAATAAGGATAAAGTAAGTCCAATTTAGTTATATGTAGGTAACTTTAGCAAAAATTTTGCTACGTGAGAATCATTTGTCAATCGATAGTCGATGAAGACATTCGTCACGTTCTGACAAGTATGCTAGTGCGAGAGGGACGTACGATACAGACGAACATAGAACCTCCTCCTTTTTTGAAGTTGGTAAAAATGGCAACCATCAACATTCAACACCATCATACGCCCCCGGCCCGGCTAAACTCGGTCACCGAATTCAATAAACTAACAAAATTATTTTTTTTGCAAAACCCATGACGATTCTTATTAAATAAATAATAAATAAATATTAGGTGACAATTTTTACACGAATCGAACTAGTCCCATAGTAAGCTCAATAAGGCTTGTGTTATGGGTTATGGGTACTAGACGACGATATATTTAATAGATATATACTTAAATACTTACATAGAAAACATCCAAGTCTCAGGAACAAATGTCTCTGCTCACCACAGAAACAAATGCCCTTATCGGGATTCGAACCCGGGACCTCTAGCTGCGGAGGCAGTGGCACTACCAACTAGGCTATACAGGCCGACAAAATAGTAATTAACTTATTGCAAAATAATAAAATAAAAAATAAAACCCCTCGACCATATACGAAGTAAGTACAAGATAAAAGTAGATTTCTAAAACGGATGTATGATTGCGAGGTATAGTTAGAAACCCAGAAAAATCCGTCGGGGGCTGCCATTACCTGCCCTGAAATGAAGTAAAATTATGCGGTCTGTGTTACAGCCCGGCTAGTATGATAGCTTATACCGTCACGTTATACGGCCAAAATGTACTGAAACGTCACATAAAACGTGACGGTATAAGCTATCATACTAGCCGGGCAGGTACCTTGATTTAAGTTGCTACATATATTACAGTACGATTACTTTGAGTTTGACACTGACATATACTCTAATTCCATTGGATAGTCTACTTTAACGCTTGTGTAATAGAGTTTCTATTAGAAACATACGGTTTTAAGACAGTGTCCATAAAATAGAAACTCAATTACATAAGTGTTTAAGTAGAATATCCAATGGAATAAGAGCAGTGGGGCTAGTATGATCGCTTATATGTCGGACATATAGCATTCGTCCCTCTCGCACTTACATACTTGACAGTACGGGACGAATGCTATATGTCCGACATATAAGCGATCATACTAGCCCCTCAGATGTCAGTAGCATACTTAATAGTACATTACGATACAAGTGCAGAGAACAGGAAATTCGCAACGAGTGGTGATAAATTGAAACACGACCGAAGGGAGTGTTTTAAATCGACACGAGTTGCGAATTGCCTGTTCGCACGTTTATCGTACGACGTTTTACAGTACATATGGTTCTTTAAAGTTGCGACATATGCACGTAATCTGCTGATTACCGCACTCGTGCGGTAATATAGCACCATATGTACTGTAAAGTAATTTACCTGTATGTTATGTATCTCGAGTTTTACTATAATTATTTTTTTGGTAAAATTAAAAACAGACATGGTAATGGCAGCCCCCGTCGGATTTTTCTGGGTTCCTAACTATACCTCGCAATCATACAACCGTTTTATAAATCTACTTTTATCTTTGTGTAGGTTACCTACTTACGTCGTATATGATCGGGGAGATTTTATTTTATTATTTTGCAATTAGAATCGTCGTGACTTCAGCGCTCAAACGTACTTTCAAAAGAAAAATGTTAACTGCAGCGCCCCCTGGCGAGTTATGGTCGTAACATTTATTGGGGGTTCGTCCCACAGACATCAGAGAAAAGCAGACTCGCAGTATTAAGCCAGATGATTTTCCATATAGTTGTCTCTTTAATCCTTATGGTGCACGAAAATGAGTTAGAATGCGACAGATAATACAATCATTTTCGGCTGTTAACAAGTTGTCTCGATTTGCGAGCACACCAGGATGTTAAATGCCATATAAACTTAACACACCATAACGTCAGTTCAGTACAATTTTCAGTTATGAAGACGGAGACAATGACAGGTGAAGACGTGTCAGATGTCACTTGTCTGTCTCTCTCAAACTTTCTGATTTGTAGTGAGAATAGATCAGACGTACAAAAATCGTTCAACTTAAATGAGCGGATCTGCTTTACTCTGATATCTGTGGTTCGTCCCGAATGAACCACAAACCACGGATCTATACCTAAACCGGATTGAGTACAAACTTTTATGAGCCAATCAAAATTGAACCATATTCCGGCGTGATACAGTTCATATCCTGTTATGACAGACAGACTAGGGAAAGCGGTCCGAGCGAGAGCAACCAACCAGAGGGCGGTGTCCCACTCGCACAGGTTGCCAATGTAAAAAAATATATGTTGCGGTAATTTAGAATACTGAAAATAAGTACTTGCTTATACTAACTAGTACTGTATGTTTATTTGGGATAATTTACATTTGACTTCATTTGTAATTGTATAAAATATTAACATTATTAACTGACTAAAACCTAGTATTGCAATAAATATAGTAGTATTTTTCGAATATTGATTGGTATCCCCAACGTTAATGGTGTCAAATTTGAAACTATGAAAATATGCGGCTAATGAAATCAGTTGAAAATGGTGAAAACGTGTTGTGTAAAGGGCTGTAAAAGTGTAAGTTTTATTAATTGTGGAAAATCATTTCACAGGTAAGGAACAATTTGTTATATTTTACGATAAAACGGCAAGACAAATGTCAAACTTATTAGGGTGTCTATGACTTGGGCTGTTTTTGCAGAAATATTCGTTAGTACGTGTTTAGTGACAAAACCTTTTCTCAAGGTCAGTTGAAATTCAATCTTTTAACACTTTTCTTATTAGTACGAGCTTTTGTTTAACTTTGTTGTCGTTCCAATTTTTTTACCATTTTTCAGCTACTTGCCGGTATCCAATTGAGCTGAAATTTAGCATAGGTACACGTTCGGTAACAATGCAATATTATTATTATATTGCATTGTTACCTACCGCACTCGTGTATCATGGCACCACCGTGCTGATCTGATGTTGGGAAATTGACTTAAATGTTAATTTTGCTTGAAGAAGCGAGTAATTTATACCCTAATACATCTATAACCACGGAAGACCATCACGAAATTCAAATTATAAAGGCTATTGCCTCGTCTTTTTTCAATTTACGCATGGCTCATCACGGGAAAACACATTTGTTAAGAGATTTGGGAAATAAAGTAGGGCTTAGGCAAAAATTACACAAAACTATATTGTTTAACAATGTATGATACATAAACCTATGATTAACGAAAAAAAATATTTCTTTGAAAAAATGCTTATTTTATTTACTACCTAATTTAGTCTAAATTTCATTGTACATAGAACCTATATTAAAAATAATCCTCATATCCACAGATGTACTTGGTCACCCTAATTAAAACGAGATGCAATCCTCAAGTTTGGCTTCTCTGTCGGTCACACTTTTTCGTCACAGTACTCAATCCCACAAACCCATTGCAGGAAACCGTACCTATTCAAATCGGTCAAGACGTTTTAGAGATATTGAGGTGCACACACAAACAAATACAAACAGACAACCTCTCACCCTAAACGCATATACCTTCTCCGTTCCGTCGTGGGTAAAAATAACAACTTTTGGAATCGAACCAGACTCCTACGATTCCTATGTTTGACGTAAAACCTTTGTAATGTGAATTCGAGACTGCGAAGGCACGCTCTTTATAGCCTCATGAAGTGCATTCGGTACGTAAGTAGTCTACCATCATCACATCATCCAAAGGACGCCTACTGCTGGACATAGGCCTCCCACAATGACCGGACCACTCCACGTACTGGAAGACGCAGCGTGGGCAGACCCACCACAACATGGACTGATGACCTGGTAGATGTAGCGGGAGTCCGCTGAACGCGGGTGGCGCAGGACCAGTCATTGTGGCACTCTTTGAGGGAGGCTACCTTCGGCTCATATGATGATAAGGCACAATTGGGACCTCTACAGCTAAAGCCAACACGGTAGCAATTTTAATAGCATTCGACTCACCGCCAGCAGTTTCTCCCTCTCCTCATCAGCCAGCTGCTTACACAGGCTCTCCTTGTGGTCGTCGGCGTACTGCATGGCGGCCAGTTCCTTCCGCAGACGCCTATTCCGGCGTACCAGGTAGGCCGGCATGCGTCCGAAATCCGGACGGAGACAGTATTCGGGAACCTCGCCGGAGCCTTTGATCTTCTTTATGTGGCCGTCACGGGTGTCCACGAGTCTGTGACCGTTGTATAATAATAGTACATTACTACAGAGGCCGGGACGAACGGGGTTGCCGGCCGAAGACATATATACGGCCGAGCGAAGCGAGGCCGGATAGGTCTAAGGCTGGCAACCCCAAATTTCCCGCCGAGGTATGTATAGTGCTTTTCTCAAACAAGAAATGAAATAAACAACAAAAAAAACAAAATTTTATTTTTAATATGCATAGTGGCAGAATGTCATGATGCCTGTGCCACAAATTTATGTGGAATGGAATTAAAAAAGAGGACTTTGCCGGCCTAGGTCTGCAAGATTTGTATGAAATTCCATTAACGACCTCTTGTCCTAGCCGCGCCTGAAACGTCATACTTCGCAGCCTATTATAAGGAACATAACATCAATATTTCATTGCATGTTTGAGAAAATTATTTTTCTCAAACATGCAATGAAAATTTCGTCATTACGTGCGTTATAACAGGCTTCAAAGTACGAGTATCACGTTGCAGGCGGAACAACTCGGGAGAACGGAAGCCGGGAAGTATTTTTTTTAATTTTAATGTCAAACATGGCGTCTGTTAAGTTTGTTTTTTGAGCGGTGTATTTTTTTATTTCATTACATATGTTTGAGAAAAGCACTATATGTACAAATCTCGGCGAGAAACGTTGGGCTGCAGGCCCAAGGCTTCGTTTCCCGGACTCTATAGTAATGTAGGTAGTATTTCTCAAATATGCAATGAAATATTGACGTTATACATATTAGTTTTAATGCCGAGAAATATCACGTTTCCGTTGCGGCGAAACGAGCGGCGTGTAATGCAATGCAATTTCATGCAATCCAATTGGCGTTGAACCGATGGTGCGATATATCCGTCGTTCAAAAGGTTAACTACATGTGACCCGTGTCTATACTGTGCAGATGGTTTGGATCATGCCATTTTTGATAATTGAATATATTATATACTCAGCAGCAAAAAAACTGCCTAAGATTGAAAAAAAGGTATACTTAGGTAACAAACTTTTTCTCAAACATGCAATGAAATATTGATGTTATGTTCCTTATGGCTGCAAAGTATGACGTTTCAGGTGCGGCTAGGACAAGAGGTCGTTAATGGCATTTCATACAAATGTTGCAGGCCTAGGCCGGCAAAGTCCCTTTTTTAATTTCCATTTCACATAAATTTGTGGCACAGGCATTATGACATTCTGCCACTATGCGTATTAAAAATAAAACTTGGTTTTTTTGTTGATTATTTCATTGCATGTTTGAGAAAAGCATTATACATACCTCGGCGGGAAATATGGGGTTGCCGGCCTCAGACCTATCTATATGTCTTCGGCCGGCAACCCCTTTCGTCCCGGCCTCTGTAGTAATGTACTAAAGAAAAGGACTTGTTGTATCTACATTGTGACATGTTCGAATAGACATTACATATTAAAAATGTGTTACATAAATAAAACAAATCTCTATTCAAACACGTCACAACTACATACAACAGCCCAGCTAGTATGATAGCTTATACCGTCACGTTATATGGCCACAGTGTACTGAAACGTCACATAAAACGTGACGGTATAAGCTATCATACTAGCCGGGCAGGTGTCCTTTTCTCAATTTTTTTATCTATATTTATAAGTGAATCGTATTAGCTTTTTTTGCCACTGAGTAGGTATATTTCGAAGAGTTGCACTCGATAATATGCCCGGAGCGCACGCTCAGCTTTTTTTCATATTCATTCATTTATTGCATTTTATGGGTTTTACAAGATCTTATAAGTAGTTACATGTTCCAGCATAAACCTCGTCGGGGCACAGTAATATTTTGAAGTACTTATTAGGACTTAAATTATACACTAACAAAATTAAACCTTATGTTATGACTAAGATACTCCTTCATATTGTAAAACGAGTTTTCAACCAGGAACCCAGGAACTACTTTAGTTTGTTATAGAAAAACGATTCTTTCTTTATATTCTTAAGCTCTAAAGGTATGTGGTTTTTGGACATATCATGCAGTCTAAAAAGCATGACCTAGAGAAGCTGAGATGATCCTAGGTCAAATGGACACCAGCCCGGCTAGTATGATAGCTTATACCGTCACGTTATATGGCCAAAATGTACTGAAACGTCACATAAAACGTGACGGTATACGCTATCATACTAGCCGGGCAGGTGTGCTCAAGGTAGAGCACCCAAGAGATGGTCAGATGCTGTAAATAAGCTGGTTGGCGGCAGTATACGTGCCACACGGCATATGGCCGCACTTTGCAGCGACCGAGCTTACGTGGTCGCGATCCTCAGTAATCGAGGGACCGAGACACACTAAATAAACGATTACAGGCTGATCAACGTTAAATATGGCGCCGGCAGCTGACATTCCATAGAAACATGTCAAACTTTCCATTCAAATAGATTGTAACGAGCACAGCTTTCAACTTCAGGCTGTATGCACTAAAACGTCTGAATTAATTAATTTTTACCTTGCAGTACATCATCATGCTGCAGCAGTCATACCTGGGCTCCACGGGTTTCCCCTTGACCTTGACAGCTTTCTTGATGTTGAGCACTTTGAAGTTGACCTTCGGTTTCTCAGGACCCTTCCCCGGCGGCGGCCGTTTGGGAACTGGAGGAAGGTTCCCTTTGAGGCAGTGGTGGTCTGTCTTCTTTACAGGTTGACCTGCATAAAAAATACATAACAAACTTAAGGTAGAGAAAAGCTGATATAGGTGAAAAACTTAAGAAAATGAGTTATTGAATTGTTGTATGGAGGTCACAACTCCATACAACAGGTCAACAGTGTTCGAATATATATTTAAAATGTGTAACACAATCAAAACACATGTCTATTCAAACACATCACAACTACATACAACAGGTCACTTTCTTAAGATTTGTACAGGTAAATTATTTTCGAGACGTTTTTGCATATGTAGTTGTGACCTCTGTAGGCAGCCTCACGTCAACGTGTACGCGTGTTCCTGTACAAATACTACTACAAAACAAATGCAAAAACGTCTAGAATAGTAGATTATACACTAAGGGGATAAAGCACTGTTTTATGTCACGGGAGTGAATTGAATCCCGAACGTAACGAAGGACTCATAATTTAACTCCTGAGCGTAGCGAGGGAGTTATAAGTTAATTCCTGAGCGAAGCGAGGGAATTAAGACTGAGTCCTGAGTGCAGTGAGGGGTTCAACCGCCCAAGACTAAAACAGTCTTATCCCCGAGGTGTATACTCTACTTTTCACACCTTATGCGAGACAAAAAAACAGGCTCAGTAGATAAATAATGTTTATTTAGCAAATTAAAAGTACATAGTAACATTAGACACGTTAGTCCAATTATGGAAAGATAAGGTAATGTTTTTATTTGGTACTCGATTTGTTCGTCACGCGTGAACAAATGAAGGCGCGCGACGTTCCAAATTCGAAAGCACAAGCCGTGGTCCTAGATTCGAAATTCGAATTTCGAACACCGCGCTCCTCCGGACCGGGGTTCACACGGAGGCAAACTTCATTTATTTTGTCAAATCAAGTAGGCCATGGCCTAGGACAAATTGTGTTTAGCAAAATTAAACTTTATGCATATAGTAATAAGAATTATGAAAAGTGAAATCATATTATTAACCAGCGGGTTATAATGAAATTCAGTACAACATTATAACCCGGCTAATACCAAGGGATTTAATGTCTTGCTTTCGGTAGGGTTTACATGACCTATAATTCGGCATTGTCGAGCATGTGGTTTGAAAAGTAATTTACCTGTACCCAGCCTGTACCTATAGTAAATTTCGCTTCCGATTCTGAGAGCAAAGACTATCGTTTAGGATCGCGATAACCACCCGACCCGACCGGTTAGCGACCGTCGTATATACACCCTAATTATGATGCGAGTTAATTTGGTGTGTCGATTTGTGATGAGTCAATGAACTGAAATGATATTTTCATAGGCATACGGCTCTCTGTTTATTTAAGGTCTGTAAAAATGTTAATATCTTAAATTAAAAACTTCGTTCTTTAGGTGGTGAATGGTCGCAAACTGACAGTGATCGCGTGACCGGCCTACGACCCTCGTAATATTTGTACTGCTGTATTCTTCTTCAACCTCCTTCATTGTAGCCCTTACCGTTCGCTCGCTCCTGTGCTTTCCTCGTCCAACCCTCCTCAGCCACTCGTCATTCCATCTCGCCGGTTGCCTTCCTACCTAGGTACGCCACTCCAGTAAGTTTTGCCCCCTTCTTTCATCGGATCTACCCACGGCATACGAGTCATATCGCCCTTCCACTGCTATTTCCTAGTGGCTGTAGTTTTTGCTATGTCGATTAGTTTTTTTTTTCATAGGAGGTACTTGGCCTCGAAATGCCACACTGCGCGTTTTTATAGCTTATAGTAGCTGCCCGGGGTCAGGTAATATCCCGCCGGGCACTGGACACCGTAATAAAGCCGGGTACGCAGCGCCATGTTTTCCGAACACAAAATAGGCGTGGCCTCAATGTTAAGGCGGGTCCATTGCACCAAAAATCTAACAAAACATGTTAAGATATTTTCAAACATGAAAAACATGGCGCTGCGGACCCGGCTTTACAAACAGACCCCTACTGCCACTATCACATTTAAGGCCTCTATACACTGTACGAGACCCGCATACGAGTTTCATTAAATTGCGGGATACCGTGGTAGATATACATCGGTACATGATATGCTCGTAATGAGTTTCATCGATCTGTAAAACCGCGCAATGTAGTGAATCTCGCATACGATTCAAAGTAAAAAAAAAACAGAAGGCGGTATACTCTACTCCTGGACACGGCGCTGGTAGTCAGGAAGGTTCCTTTCTCTGTCGCTCTAACCACAGGTAGCTTACAATACACCATACCTCGCTGCCTAACCGCATTCAAATCGGTTCACCCATTTAAGTGCTGACACACACCACAGATAGACATATAGATACACATGTTAAAATTCATAAACCTTTTTGCGTTGCGCGTCGGGGGTTGAATAAAGAGATTCATCATGTCAGCCGAAAAACGTCCACTGCTGGACATAGGCCTCCCCCAAAGACTTCCACAATGACCGGTCCTGCGCCACCCGCATCCAGCGGACACCCGCGACCTTTACCAGGTCATCAGTCCACCGTGTGGGGGGCCTGCCCACGCTACGCCTTCCGGTACGTGGTCGCCACTCGAGAACCTTCCCGCCCCAACGGCCATCGGTTCTACGTGCTATGTGCCCCGCCCACTGCCACTTAAGTTTAGCGATTCGGAGGGCTATATCGGTCACTTTGGTTCTGCTGCGGATGGCCTCATTCCTGATGCGATCACGCAGAGAAACTCCCAACATAGCTCTCTCCATTGCCCTTTGGGTGACTTTGAGCCTTCTTATGAGGCCCATAGTAAGCGACCACGTTTCAGTGCCATATGTCATCACTGGCAACACACACTGGTCAAAGACTTTTGTCTTGAGACACTGCGGAATATTGGACGAAAAGATGTGCCGTAGCTTCCCGAACGCTGCCCAGCCGAGTCGGATTCGACGATTAACCTCTTTCTCGAAGTTGGACCTACCTAACTGGACAGTCTGTCCTAGGTATACGTAATCGTCTACAACTTCGAGCGTAAAGTTTCCGATTGTTAAGGGGGTTGGTGCGACATGGACATTTGACATGATCTTCGTCTTGTCCATGTTCATCCTTAGACCAACTCGCTCGGAGGCTTTACTGAGGTCATTGAGCATTGTACTTAAATCCTCCATGGTCTCAGCCAAGACTACTATATCGTCAGCAAACCGAAGGTGAGTGAGGTAGTCGCCGTTTATGTTGATGCCTAGCCTTCTCCAGTCCAGAGTCTTGAAAACATCCTCCAGTGCAGCGGAGAACAGTTTAGGAGAAATAACATCTCCTTGCCTGACTCCCCGCTGCAACGGAATAGGCTTTGAGTTCTGGTCCTGGAGTCGGACTGACATAGTGGCGTTCTTGTACAAACTTTTCAGCACTTCGATATACCAGTAGTCCACTTGGCACCGCTGGAGAGATTGTAGTACAGCCCAGGTTTCGATCGAATCGAAGGCTTTCTCGTAGTCCACGAACGCTAAACAGAGGGGCAGGTTATACTCCTCAGTCTTCTGTATAACCTGACGGAGCGTATGGATGTGGTCTACGGTGCTAAAGCCTCTTCGGAAACCGGCTTGTTCGGGAGGCTGGAAGTCATCTAGCCTGCGTGCGAGACGGTTCGTAATGACTCTTGAGAACAGCTTATAGACATGGCTCAGAAGTGAGATGGGTCGGTAGTTCTTCAGTAAGGAGTTGTCACCCATTTTGAAGAACAGCACCACCACACCTCTGTTCCATGCCTTTGGAGTTTTCCCTTCCAGTAAGACGGAGTCGAACAACTTCTGAAGGGCCCTAAGGACCGGTTTTCCACCCGCCTTCAGGAGTTCAGCTGTAATTCCGTCTTCACCGGGTGCCCTGTTGTTCTTCAGCTGCTTAAGAGCCATTCTAATCTCGTACAGGCTGATGTCCGGGATATCTTCGGTATAGTGCCGGGTTAATCTAGCTCTAGGGTCTTCCGCCAGACCAACTTCGGGTCTGCTAGTTGACGTGTATAGCTGTCCATAAAAGCACTCTATCTCACTCAGAAGCTCAGGTTTGGACGAAACGATTCTACCATCCTCAGTTTTTAATCTGGCGAGCTGGCTCTGCCCAATAGACAGATCTCTTGAGAAAACTAATAAAGAGATTAATAAGTAGGAATACTGACCGATCCCCTCCCCTTTCTTGAGGAACTGGTCCGGCGGGCTGACAGGGGTCTCTGCGTATCCGAAGGTCCGCCGGAGCTGAGGTATCTTCCTTGCTTTTAGCTGCTTTTCTAGTTCAGAATGGTACCTGGTTAACAACATTGAAAATAGAATCATTATCTTCGTGGAATCCAGTTATTAGCAAGTGGAAGCGTCAAAATACATCGTTTGTGTCGGGCAAGTGACAACCCTAGTGTAAATGTGAATAATAAAGATCAAGTGCGGGTAGTTCGGAAAAACCGTACGGCTAGAAGATGCACGTACGCATAAGTATAATTTTGTTTTCAACTTTATTGTATGATATAGAGATCTAATCAATGAAGGTTAACTCAACATTAGGCAAAAGTAAACATTCTTATCGCCACCTAGCGTAAGTGTGATTTAAAAATAGGTACTATCGCTCTGTGTGGTGTTTAAGCGCACAGATATCAGGTTAAGCGTAACATACACTGGAGCGGACTACGTTGGCGGCCAGTTACACACTGTGACAATCAAGGCCGCGTGTGTCTGAATGATTGTTAGGATTGTCATAGCGTACAACTGGCCGCCATGGCAGGCCACTGCAGTGTGTGGCACAAAGTACAACAAAGAAAATGAAGATCTATGGTATAGAGTGGGTAAACAAACCTGGGAGTTTTCGGCGGTTCTGGTGGCGGTTTGTCGAGTATGGTGTAAATAACTTCGTCGTGGTGGACAATTTCAACTACCGACATCCCTTAAAATAACAGTAGCAAAAATAGAATAAGATTTACTAATAATATACTAAGTCCTAACATCAAACAACTCGGTACAGGAGTTTCCATGGAAACGAACAAAGAGTATAGTGAGTATGGAAACGAACTCCTTTGACCAATACTTTACTCTTTGAACTAAAGTAAGAAATTTTTTAAAAGTCGGCTAAGTCACAACTTTTTTGGCCTAGACTATGCTTTAAGTGATCCGTTAATTTATTTATGAAATATGTGAGATATGTGTTCATAAACTAATCAATTGAACTTGACTTTTCTTATTACACAACTATTTCATTTTTAGTTCCATTCTGCAATCAACGTTTGCGGGTGGTGAAAATGGGAACTAGAAGTTCTACGATGCAATTTCTTTGTGTTTCCACTGAATATGGAAACGCGCATGTCCAATGCAATTTAATTTGAATGCTGGCGCCACTTCGCAACAGCAAATCGACCGCCATTGGCCAAGAGGATCACCCGGGAAATATTTCCACTGGCAACACAGCCGCGTAATTGTCAAAACAAAATGTCTTTTTCTTCATGTTGATCGCTCCCCGCATATTATTTTTAGACATTTTACGATTTATCCAATGCAGTTCTCCCCGAGAATAATTTCGTTTTTTATTTTGAGGTGATTATAAGTGAACATGTTGATAAGGCGTGTTAATAGACGCGGTGTGTCGCGCTGTTTAAGTTTGATCGGCGGAGGGCACCGTCAGTTTTCTATACGGTTAGATGCCCTGGATCAGGAGGAACGGTTGGACGGATGTTTGGAGCAGCTGCCATCGCAAGCGAAGGTCGTGATATGCGGCGGCGGAGTGATGGGAGCCGCGGTGGCCTACCACCTGGCGAAAAGAGGATGGGGCGACAAAACTATCCTAATAGAAAAAGAGAGGTGAGCTTTTTTGAATAAATTAACTTTTGTAACGTAATATTCAGCCGTTAACGCTAATTTAGACCTCAAAGCGCGACTTTTTGGAGTATTTTAACAAGTTTTAAATGTAAGAGATGTACTGTTGCAGGTATGATATTATTTTTGTTCATTGATTTTTCATGGCAATAGAGTGGCTAGTGACAGTTATGCATTCGGCGCGGTTTTCCGGGTGTGAACCGAGCCAATTGCAGTTGATACGTACTTGCATTGTTAAGGAATTGACTGATTGTGTGATATTCTTGTTATATATGGCTCCTGTGTAGAATACTGGTCAGATGTGCAAGTGCAAAGTGCATTATTGAGATTAGATGAATCAACAGAAAGGAAATTGCATCTGGAGCTACATATATGATTGGGAACTTGGAATTCAATCACGTTTTTTTTGGATTAGATGCTGGCCAATAGCAATCCCATTTCTAATAAAAAAAAAAAAAAAACTTATGTGAATAAAGAATGATTGCACTCATTTTTAAGTTAAACATTTTGGAAACAAAAGTAGTAGTGGAGTTTTTATAGTATGTTAGTACACATAAAGTATTTAAAGTTAAATTCTTATCCTATACTTATTTTGCTAGGAAATTAAGCAAATTTATTTTTAATTAGTTAAGTTTTTACACATTTTCTGGGATGGGTAAAACATAATTATATTACTATATTGTTCACCAAAAGAAAATAAACAATGATAATCCACAACCACCACCATATCAGCCGAAGACGTCCACTGCTGGACATAGGCCTCCCCCAATTTCATGGGGGGTAAATGCTTGTCAAGCGGATTGGTGATCCCAGTATCTCCACCACACTCCAGGAATGCTGCTGCCCATCCCCCAGTAATCTGGACAAGAATGGTAATAAAAGAATATAATAATGGTTGACTATTGGAGGTCTTATAGCTAAATAGTGATCTCTTCCAGACATATATTTTTATTAGCTTGTATCTGACAAACCATTTCAAATTTTCACCCTGGGCAGGATTTAAACTCACGAGCTCTGGAATTTGTCCCCACTCCACTGCGTAATACGAAATTAAATTGAACCGGCTACAGCTCACAAGTACCCAGAGTAGACGTCAAATAATAATACCACTCAGAACGAGAAGATCATATACTAAATTGAATAAGAGTAACAGAGAGGGATATATCATTTGTTGTCCTTGTCATAGTTCCGCTTTTCTTTATTTGCCTCAATGTCATCTAAACATCAAGTCAAAGAGTTTCAGGCAAATAAACAATTACCCGGCCAAACTAAAGAGGTTGTTTATTGTAAGCTGCCAGACGTTTAAGACTAGTTCTCAATTTAGCTGCATAAGAGCTTTTCTATCCCCCTTGGTGAAACTCGTATAGGATCTCTATAGAAATCCTTACTCTGAGGGCTACAGTAATTCACAGAGACTGAAATGAGAGATTCATATTGAAAAGTGTAAAAATAATAGTTGGCTAGTCAACATCCCTCGACAAGGCAAAGCCAGCACTTGTTGGGGTTTTAGACTGGTAGTCCAAGGCATTTGCTGTGGTCAGTTGGTCATACCCATCCTGGTCTGCCAACCAGGTGGGATGCATAAAAGCATTTCTCAAATGCTAAGAAACAAAAAGTACCCATAGTAAAAGCTTTGCTTACTTTGGGACTAGGTTGACATGGGTAATATTGTCCTGCAATGTGATAGGCTTGTAAATAATGCTATTCATACCAGTTTCTACTAAACTTATATTATTATTATATTAACGCAGATGGGAAGATGACATAAAGGTAGTTGCAGGTCCCACTTGGTGACGACTGCAACAAATAGAGAGGTATGGAGGATTTCAGGGGAGTCCGCTGCTGCGAGGCAAATTGACCACACCACCGATATTAGTGATGAACTTCATCATCATGTCAGCCTGCGGCAGTGGCACCATCCCACACAGCGATGCAGGTCATTACAGATTGTGCTAGTGTAATATAAAGTTGGTTAAGGAGTTTTTTTTTTAAATAAATAAAATAAATATTGGGGGACAATCTTACACAAATCGACCTGGTCCCAAACTAAGCAAAGCTTGTACTATGGGTACTAGACGAACACACAAATAAATGCCCTGGCCGGGATTCGAACCCGGGACCTCTACTCACTACCAACTAGGCTAAACAGGTTGTCAACAGTTGTTTAGATGCTTTTTATATCGACACAAGTTGCGAATAACCTATTCGCACGTGTATCGTACAACGTTTTACAGTACATATGGCTCTTTAAAGTTTCGACATATGCACGTAATCTGCTGATTACCGCACTCGTGCGGTAATGTAGCACCATATGTACTGTAAAAATACTTATAATGATTATTCTAGGTGCACAGTTAGTCTACAATAAAATAAAAGAAAAGAAATACAAATACAAATAATTCACAATGTTTTCGTCGCTTAGAAATTTGTTAATAGTGTAATAGCATTTGTCCGTTAATAGTTATTTCAGATGGGTTTTAAATGCGAATAAACTTAGGTTGAGATCAGGAATCTTTAATGATTTCTTAGGTACAGTAGATGGTAATAAATATAAATGATCTGCCATGAAACCCTGCAGGCCTCTGCGACATGCGTTTCATAAATAAGTACATAAATTAGCTTACAAGTAATTACATAAATAATAATATAATAATAATAATATATAATAATATTGGGGGACAATCTTACACATATCGACCTAGTCCCAAACTAAGCAAAGCTTGTACTATGGGTACTAGACGACGATATACATACTTATATAGATAAATACATAGATAAATCATTTTGGATGTTATATAAACATTTTTTTAACTATTAACATACATTCTAACGAAATATTGTTGAATATGTCTATAATAAATCTGGAGTGTGGACTATTTCTATGCCTTGAGGTTGAGGTTTAATTTTTTTTGCGTATGTACCATGACATACATTGCTACTTCTAGAATATATAATGAATGGTAATGTGATTGGTTGTTTTTGAATGAAATTCGGCCTGCAGCTATCCCGAGGGCGAATGTTTACGAGGATGCGTAGACAGTTCTGCATTATAAACAGAACTGCGCTTCGGTACTGTGACCCCATAAAATCATATCTAAGTTATCGATGGATATTGTACGTAGATCTTTAAGATAGGCTTTTACTCGTCTCTCGGTATCTAACGATACCAAACACGATGGACGATGGGTTTGGAAAGAAAAAAGAATTGATTCCCCACTTTTCATGTAGGACGGAGTGTTATGCCGTTTTGTTGGCGTTATATGTATAACCATACAAAATGCCAGCGACGCTTTTGAGCCATCTACGATCCGGGGCGGTCCTTTAGATTAGGTTAGGTTGACGGTGTTGACGAAGCCTGTTGCGGATTTTGTAATAATTAGTAAATAAACTTATTAATAATAATTCAAAATTACAGCTTAGATTACTTATTTGGTGGTTATTTGTTATTTTTAATGCATGTTATTATATTACATCGTGAAAAGGAACGCGTTTTTAGCGAACGTTAAATAAGGTAGTTTTCTTGTTTGTTTTGATATTTATAAAAGTCAATTGAAGGTATATTGTTCTTGATGGCCGCTCACGGTTGCACGCGTAAGCCCATTCGTCGCGCTAAAAATATCGCTAATACACGTTAGAAGCTCTCTCATCATCCAGTACATCATCAGCTCGCCATTGTGGACTGTCGGTACCGACTCAGCTGTTCGCCGGGCAAATTAGGGTGAGTCTGAGTTAGCGTTCATTTTGATTTCTTTCCCTGGCATTGTTTGTAAAACTGATAGCTAAATAAAAAAAACACATTTACGTATCCATGTTCGAGGGTGATTGTACAGTGACAGTATGACGAAACTCGAGCCAATGGTTATGGTTATGGACTCCTTTTTCCGCACTTAGTCCGTGAAAGTTGGACCATTGTGCGTGACGTTAAACGCCGGCTAGGGATCTAGCCAGCCTAACTCCGACCAGAAGCGCAGGATCCTCCTGGTGTCACCACAGGCTTCGCGGAGTGACCTCGGTGCGTTGAGGATTTGAGTCCGTTGTGTAGCTACACCTTCGCATTCCAGGATGACGTGGGTGGCTGTTTCATCGGCCGACAGGCATCCCCTGCATACGGAGCTGTCGGTCGTACCTAGAACATATAAATGTTTGTTGAGTGACCAATGTCCAGTAATGGTGCCTACGATTATACGTAGTGACGCTCTGTTAAGAGAGAGTAGACGCCTAGTAAATGGTGCATCCGGGTGTGGCATTATTTCCCGGGATTGTCTGCATGTACTGGTATTTGTCCATTGATCAGCGTGTTGATCAGATGTTCTATGACGTAGCCATGATCTTATCTGGTTGAAAGGTAGCGGGAGCGTTGGACTAGGGCCAAATGCAGGCCGGCTAGATCCTCTCCTGGCCAGCTCGTCAGCTACGTCGTTACCTAGATAGTCACTGTGCCCTTCGAGCTCGAAGAAACGAAACTCGAGCCATATAATAATTGAATTTCATTAAATTGTCAAAAGGGCCTCTACGTGTTGGCTATTATAGTCGGTTGGTGCTTTGGTATCTCCGTACTTTGGCTCCGCGCACTAAGTTGCTAGGCAGTCTTATTAATAGGTTTTTTAGTTACCGTCTACAGTCCCGTGTAAACTTTCATGTCCTAATTCATAAAATTGGTGAGTCTCATATAAAATTCCTCCCCCCATTTTAGGGGATGGGAGGCGAAAGTTATAAGTTTATGAATTTTTTTGTTGGTTGTATACTAAACTTAGATTGCATACCAAATTTCAGCTTTCTAGCACTTCAGGAAGTAGCCAAACATTTTGATAATCATCAGTGTGTCAGTGACGAAATCGGTGTATTTTAGATATCAATAAAATCTAAATTCTAAAGTATTAGAGCTATTCAATTGAGACTTTGTTTCGAGATTCGAGAAAACGTAGGTAGTGTCCTTCCGCTTCGCTTGGCTCGTTTTGGCGGGGGCACTACCGTGCCCCCAGATAAACCCGTCGTTTTTGCTCTCATTCGAAACGTCTCAACAAGTAGTTGATGAGTGGAAACAAAAGTACAGTGGGCAATAAAATAAAAGCTTGTACCAAAATTTTTATTTTTGATCTAAACCTTATTGGTTATTGCTTATCTTAATAAATCAGCTGTTGGCATAAATGATGGGAGTAGTACTCCACTTCACACCGCTATACCGCGAGTTTTATTTGCTATTTTACGCATTCGCTTTACCGCAAAACCGCCGCGCTTTGTGCGTTTCAGAAAGGGATCTCTACCAGCTAAACTTTGATTAACTGAGAGGACATGTTGCTGCATCACCATTCATGTATTAACTTTTTTTCTTCAAATTTGATTGCGTTTGCGATTTTACTACCATTTCACTTAGAACTATACTGTTCCTTATCTGACCTTGCAGAATTACTGTTTCAAAATGCTAATCTAATCTCCCAGAATACACCCTCAATACACTTATGTGGAAAAACATTTTTTTGGTCCGTTCATCCTCCCAGAAATAATGAAAGGTGACTGTTATGAAAAAAGCGAATTTCTTTATGCATTAGCCTTCGCATATATGTATAATGTTCATACCTATGTACATTTAAACTCATAACCCTCAACAAGACACCACCAAGCTAGATGGACTTACAAAAAAACTAAATATATGTACAAAATCCCTCAGATGGTCATACATAAGTTTTGTGACGAATACTGTTTTAAGTAAATCAATTATTAAAATTGTTTCCGTCAAGCTTATTATTTTAATTTAACTATGGTTTTTTTTTTCAAAATGTCATGATACATATTTTTGTTTTAAAATTACATTTATATCTCAACATAATCTTGAAGAGCCGAACACTTATTCCGGCGAGTTTCCATTTTTTAATCCCCTTCCTTAAAATACTATTTGTCGAGGTCTTCAAAATAGCCGCTCACGCCTGCGATACAGTCCTCATTTGTCAAATATATTTGTCCTCAAAGCCATGTTTTCCAATTCAGACAACATTCTCAGTAGTGACTTCGATTGGGCGACCAGACCGTGGAGTATCAGATGTTTAAAATCATTTAACCAGTTATAAATTAGTGCCGTGAACAGAATCAAGCTCAGTTTTTATTGTGGCAGCACTGCAAAGCAAATCTTCATAAAACAATTGTTTAATAACGTCCCGAAATTCTGATTTTTCCATATTTGTTAATATTTTATAGGTGATCACAGTTAAGCAATAGTTAAAGTGACAATTTGTTGTTGCTTTTGTTGCTGAATTTTCAACATTTTTCATACCGGTACGTCCCGGGGTCGAATCCCGGTAAGGGCATTTTATTTTGTTTCTGTGGTGAGCAGAAACATTTGCTCCTGAGACTTGGATGTTTTCTATGTATTAAAGTTCTCGTACGTTCAATAAGGCTAGTGTTATGGGTATTAGTCGTCGATTTTATACATACACAGTATCTTTCTGAAACGAATGTCCTCTTTTTTCCGAACGTGCGACTCCAGAAGAATCACCGCCGGCCCTTTATGGACTGGCGGATTTTGTTGTGTTTAGGTACAGCTAGATACATTGTGCAGGTCCCTCACTCCCAACACAGAGCATCCTCGCGAGCTCTTACGACCTTACTCACCATCAGTAACACAACACAATATAACTATAAGTACTTTAAGATTAAGTAGTGGTGTTATTATCACTGCGGTATTCTGTAAGGTAAAGCTGCTACAAGTATGAGCCAGGTGACGTTCTGATCTGCCCTTCCTCTTTACCTCGCGGCTACAGCGGCAAGGGCGCGAAGCAACAGCGGTGCGTGCTCGGGCAATTGCGATTGTATTAGCATGGGGCACACTAATACAACGCGGTGAAAATGGTGACACTGGCACCCGCGCTCCACGTGACGTCTCCGCGCTGCTGACGTTCCGCACCGCTTCCGGCCCGCGCCGCTACCTCGTAAATCAGACTGAGCCTTTCATATAAACTTATACTTTTTTTTGTTTCCAACAGCCGTCGAGTAATCAAACTGTGGCGAGTTTTCGAAGTTTACTAATCAGCGTATTCCTCTCCAGGGTAGGCGCCGGGAGTCGCTGGCACTCCTCAGGACTCATAGGCGCCTTCAAGCCGTCTCTGGCCCAGGTGAAACTGACGCAGTCCTCCATCAGGCTTCTGGAAGAGCTGGAGAAGGCGGGCCGAAAGACTGGGTGGAAGCAGTGCGGGTCGTTGCTGCTCGCGC
The DNA here is from genome assembly GCA_905163555.1 of Notocelia uddmanniana. Classification (NCBI taxonomy): domain Eukaryota; kingdom Metazoa; phylum Arthropoda; class Insecta; order Lepidoptera; family Tortricidae; genus Notocelia; species Notocelia uddmanniana. The sequence goes on from LR991052.1 coordinate 72,831,983, forward strand.
GGACGAGGGACCGCCTCACGGTCTACAGAAGGATGAAGAGTCAGTCTGTGTGAGTGTTTGGCTGAAGAGGCAGTTTTACCTCAAGCAGTTGCTAGCCCACAGGTGTAGTTGACACAGTCCTTCAGACTGCTGCAAGAGAGATAACGGACCGGAAAATGGGTTTATGTCTGATTTGACCGTAGTTGGCTCTTCCGAATCCTTGCAGCAGAACTGCTGGCTGGATGCATCACCTGAACTGAACTGAACTGAACTACTATACATGCAATAAACTATCGTAAAATACATGAAAGTCTTTTGGCAAAATCGGCTTTAGAGATTGCAAATCATCATACTTTCGTTTTTTAATGGGGACGGGTCCAGAATAGAGCTGATGAATCGCTTGATCTTCGGAAATATCATGGAATCTTTGAGGTAGAACAGTCCAGATGTCATCAAAGCGAAGTTTAAACTCAATAGGACTGTGAGGTGTATATTTTAAAGCCCTCAAATTTACCACATATGGGTCACCTGCTCTCTTTCCAGGTCTTATATATGTGTAGTCCTTAAATGCGGCATAGTTTTTTGCGGCAAAGAAAGGAAAAAGGAAAAATTAATTAGATACGAGTTGTTTCAAAGTAGTGACTATAATTAGTTTAGATACGATTTTTTTTAACTAACGAATACTTACTATAATGACGATTTATCTTCGTTGGAGTTTGTGCATCATACGAGGTGTATTTTTATTAGTTTAATGCGAAAATAAACGAAAAAAAGGAAAAAAACAGATACGAGATTTTTTAAAAGCAGTGACGATATGCTTTTGTGGGTATGTGTGTTTTATGTGTGTCAACGTATATAATCGTGCATCTTCTTAGATACATGGACTCCACAGGTAACACGGTGTTTGTATCCAAATTGATACTCAGGACAGGGAACGTGTTATAAAATAAATTACTAATGTTGTATTAAACAGTAACTCTGCTAACGCAGCAGCAATTTGAAACGTGTTATGAATACTCGTTACTTTATTGCACATTTAATAGTTTTACAGGTGGTATAAGGTTATAATATTACGAGGGCTGTTCCGAAAGTTTTTAGCTGCTCTCACTCTATTCATGCGATATATGTTTTATTTATACCATTGTGTGCGTATTTCAATAGTTATGAGCTGGGATAAAATCGTTAGTAAGCAGCAAGTATTTTTTTTACCAAAAGGCCTTTTGTATGGGCTTTTAAAAATTTGCGAAAATAGTACCATTTTTGATACCTAAAAATAGTTTTGACATCTAAATCCCTAACAACTGTGGTGGAAAATGCCCGGGATGACTTCCTAACTTAGTTTTGCTGATTTTAATGTAAAATCACTGAATGATTTTATTTAATTTAATTTTTTTTTTGTGAAGATGACCAGTCCCTATTAGTCTCGCGACCTAGACTAATATTTGACACACCTGCTCATTGTCGCTGATTTTCATCCAATCGAAACAGTTTACATGGGTAGAGACAGGGAAGATTCATAGTTTGTGGTGTATAAAATTTCGTTTAGTTGTGGTGACGTATTAATTAATATTGGCCCGCAACACAAAATTGATATTGTGACCCGTTCATCGCATATTCGATAGGGCTGTTGCCACGTCGTACTTAAAACTCAATAAAAAAAAAAACCCAAGCGACTTTCATCAACAGTTTCACCCCAACACATATGTATCGAAATTACCCGCATAATGGTATCATTAAAACATATATCGCATGAATAGAGTGAGAGCAGCTAAAAACTTTCGGAACAGCCCTCGTACGTTCACACTATGTCTGTTGGGCGTAGCAATTATAGTGTTAGGACATTTGATATTCTGTACAATCTAAATATTACAATCACATCACTACTTATTTATTTTATCTCTTACTATCATTTTGATTGCATTGTGTAGTAATTATTTGTGCTTAAAAATTATAGATTTTGATCGTCAAGACATTGGCACTAGTATTCGTTTAGTGTAGAATTCAGGAAATTTTGTTTAGAGAAACAGCACCTTGCTGTCACCTCTGGGCGGGAGCACCTGGATACCAGCTTGGGCCTTTTGACTCTCTCCAGAGACGTGCTGTGCGAATCGTGGATGATCCCAAGCTCACGAGCGATATTGAGCCGTTGGTCGGCAACGCGCATGTGACACCCCTAGGAGTTGCAGGTGACCGCTTACCATCAGGCGGGCCGTACGCTTGATTGCCACCGACGTAGTATTAAAAAAAAACAGCAAACAGTATCAAAAAACAGCATTTTACTTCGTTATTTTCTAGACAAATGTATTCATAATCGTTTGCAAACAAATTCTTCCGGGTTAGAACAGTGTTCTTCCAAGCAAAACTCGTTTTATATAAGGGCAAATACAGACGTCGTTTGTGAATGTTTTCAAGTTTGTAGGAAGCCGGTTAAAAACGTCTTTCTACAATTAATTACCTTCGGAAGCTTTACACGAAACACGTGCCGTTTTCGTGTCAACAACAATAGAAGCAATTAAATGTTATTCCTTCTTTTCCTCAATAACGAATAAAACGGTACAGTTCACAACAAAGCGATGTAACATTTTTGCTTTTTACAACGCAATAAGCTGAACAAGCGTACACATCTGGTTGTAGTCGACTGTACAGGGTTCTGTTTCGTTTCTCCAACATTCCTTACTCAACTTTACGTTAACAATGATGACATTTTAGTATATACATCGCTACCGGCTCAATGTACTGAAGTCTGGACTATAGGAACAGTAGACCTAGAAAATACTCTACAGCTGTTTGACAGACTTCAAAAAACGAGGAGGTTCTCAATTCGTTGGTACCTTTTTAAGGTTCTGTACCTCGAAAGGAAAAAAACGGAACCCGTCCGTCTGTCTGTCTGTCAAGACCCTTTTTCTCAGGAACGCGTAAAGGTATCAAGCTTGAATTTATATCAAATACTCAGGTCTACTGTCCCTCGGAGCTGTAAAAAAATCAAACTTCTAAACCAAGGCAATCAAAAGATACAGCCGTTTATGCCGCAAATTTTCGACACTCGCAAGGGAATCAAAACCTACAGGGTACTTCCCGTGAACTCAGAATCATGAAATTTGGTACGAGGCAACGTCTCATAGCACAGGTAAAGGAAAAATTGCGAAAACCGTACATTTTTAGTTACATCATATAATAAAAAATATTTTTACGGAACCCTCGGTGCGCGAGTCCTACTCGCACTTGGCCGGTTTTTATGTAGGTTCACCGATTACTCGTACACTATTTAACCGATCTCAGAAAAAAAATTGTCTGTTTTAAACGGTATACTTTTTAGTTGGTTCCATTGCCATCAAGTCAGAAGCTGATGACGTGATGGAGAAATCGAGCGAACTCCTACAGTTTTATAGGCATTTTTAACCATAATAAATAAATAAACGATTATTCACATAATGATATATCTTGCTTACTTGTACATATATTCTTCTGCCAAACCACACCTCACAAGGCACCAGCAACCCCGACGCAAAAAAGGAGTGTTATTAGTTCAACAAGTCTGTCTGTGGTATCGTCGCTCCCAAACGGATGAACCGATATTCGTTTAGTTTTTTTTTTGTGTCATAGATAATTTTATCCCGAGTGTTCTTAGCCATGTTTCACGAAAATCTGTTCAACCGTTTATGAGATATTGAGTTTTTAAATGAAAATGTCAATTTCAACTTTTCTAAGTTGTAGTAATTTAAGTAACGCGTGCATTTGCTCTGTTCGAAACGAGGTAGGCCAAAGTAAAGGTGTGAGAGATGATATGAACAGGAAGGGTGAATGAAGAGATGACGCGTGACAGACATGTATGGAAGAAAAAACACGCTGCGCCGGCCCCTAATAAATGGGAAAAGGGCAAGCGAATGTTGACGTGCATTTATTTGCTCTCGAAAAGTACAATGTAGTGTAGTGAAAATGGCGGAGATCAGAAATGGCCACCTGATCTTCTCAGTTAATTTTTCATGGATAGTGATATTTTATTTAATCGTATGGCATTTATTTACGAACCGTGAGATCTTCGAGAAGACAAGTACGGTTGCCAGTTTATGTTGCACTTTTAGCACCACCCCGGGGTCACGTGTGGGGTAACGGTGGGTACTCCCTACGGACGTGGTGCAACTTCGACCCCCCCTTTGTCAAGTGAGTGGGCAACTTGACTGTTGAAGTTCTCAAGCCGCCCGAAGGCCTCTAACTTGGCTTAACGACTGCTGTCGTAGACAGCAGCCGGGATCAACGGTTTAACGTACGTTTCAAAGCACGAGGGCGCTCAGTTAGTAACCACTCAAAGCGGTCACCCATTCAAGAACTGACCTGTGCTCACATTGCTTAACCTCGCATTCCGCACGCGGTACGCGGGCGCCGCTGGGCCACGAGCGCTCTTTTATAGCGCGATAGTGATATGATAGGATATTTCGATTAAGATTGAACGGTCGGTTCACATCTTCTGTCTTGTAGTCTCTCGTGCGTCGTCTTGCACGGTCTGTGCTGGTCGGCTGTCGGTTGAGCACTGTCGTCGTTGTCTGGTTTTCCAAGACATGTCAGGTCTTTAAATTTAGAAACTGCCGTTCCAAATGGGCTGTCAGTAAGTCGGCCAGTCATAGTTAGGTCACTCAGTCAGTGCGAAGGTTAGACGCCCCGACAAAGATTGCTTGTGAACCTTAATATACAAGTAATAGAGTTGAGAAGTGGCAGTGGGCGGGGCACATAGCACGTAGAACCGATGGCCGTTGGGGCGGAAAGGTTCTCGAGTGGCGACCACGTACCGGAAGGCGAAGCGTGGGCAGGCCCCCCACACGGTGGACTGATGACCTGGTGAAGGTCGCGGGTGTCCGCTGGATGCGGTTGGCGCAGGACCGGTCATTGTGGAAGTCTTTGGGGGAGGCCTATGTCCAGCAGTGGACGTCTTTCGGCTGACATGATGATGATGATGAGAGTTGAGAAGGCAGATCAGTATCTTGGCTGTCTGTGTCCCAGACTGCTCGACATATTTTCGGCCACCGAATACGCCCGGAACATATTTCCTGTGGCCCACCCAATTTAATTTTCTCGTTCGGTACGTCTATACGGTCATGTTTGAAATGGAACAGATAAGATAACGCTTAATACTTTTTAGGGCAGTTCAATTAAGATGGATGGTATGGAATTTCACAGTAGCTATTCAGATACGGTAATAAGTGGAGGGGATAGCTGCGCATAGGTACTGTCGCGCGCGCAATAGTTATGTCTACAAATTGATTACAATAATACTCATTAATAAAGAATGTGTTTTTGTTTGTCCTTCTTTTATATCTAAGCTACTTCGTTTAAACTAGTCTCATATAGATGGATGTTTCTCAATCACGCCAAAGCGGCTGAACGGATCTGGATGAAATTTAGCTCCGAGATAATGTACACTCACAGACTTTAATTGTTGAGCCATTTAGAGCTCACTTCATACTGGGCATTATTAACACGTTAATTCATTTATTTGTTTTAATTGTGATATGGGTATGCACCTAAAAAAAAGAAAATTAATTAGGCCACACCTGGCCAAAAAAATTATCTGAAAAGGTGCCAAGTCTGGCACAATATTGTTTACAGTAAAACTAATTTATATTGTTTAATTTATTTGTTGACGTAACTGGTGACCGAAGAGCTGGCGGTTTCCTCGCTCAACGTATCAGCATTGCGATACAGCGAGGAAATGCCGCCAGCATCCTCGGTACAATGCCTCAAGGGCCCGTTTTAGATTTAAGTTAGTTTTAATTTTCTTTATATTATTTTGGTTAAGTATTCTTGTATATATTTTTATTTATATTTTAGCTTTAATTTGGCAGCTTTCTTAAATATCCAACAGCTTTCATGGTATTGTAACATACTGCATAGAAAACTGTCAAGTTAAGGCTCAAAGTGCATTACATACATACATACATAAACTCACGCCGTTATTCCATGGGGTAGGCAGAGACCAAAGAACGCCAAATACTACGGTCCTTACATATTTCTGTGCATTAAGCCGCAATAAATTAGTTTTACTGTAAACAATCTAGTGCCAGACTTTGCACCTTTTCAGATAATCAGCGGAACTTGGCACCCATTTAGATCTCAATTCTTTTTTCGGTGAAGACGACAACCACGCATCGCATATTGAACTTGGCTGCTATTTTCACATGTATGTTTTTGATGGGATATCGTTACTTTTTGTCAAACTTCATGAAATGGTGCTTTTCAAGAGCGAATGCACGAGTTACTATACAAAATACCCAAATCGCTATAGGTGCACCTCAAATATTTGAGGAGTTCCCTCGATTTCTCCAGAAAACTATGATCAATTTCTTACCTGGTAACTACGGGACTACGCCAGAGTTATACCCTATTAAATGACAGTTATTAAGCATCAATAATAATAAAACTGAAGAAAAAAAACCATTGTTTTTTGATTTTTTTTTGGTGTACACACACAATTACCAAGCTGGATGCCAAATTTCACCTTTCTAGGTCACCTGGAAGTGGGTTAGGTTTTTGATTACTAGTCAGTCAGTCAGTGGTAAAAATGCGGTTTTTTTTTACTTAAATATCTCAATAACTATTTAACCTATATCTATCTATCTATCTTCTATCTATATATATATTACGCGAAGTCGATCTTTATAATGCCCATCAGATCTACAGTTATGGACCGATTATGATAAATTATATACCATAGGATTCGTCCCATCCTGCAGATGTGCAATAAGGTCTTAGTTTTTTTATTTTTGTCCTGGAAAATTAATAAAATAATATTTACGAAAAATCCTGGATGCCCCGACAAATATAAGCCTCAAAATAGTGTTCGGTGACGCCGCATACAAGCGAGGGGTCAGCTTACCTTGGTAGAATTGTACGAGATGTCAAAATTTAGCTTGGTTAACACGTGACCTCCACGTGACTTGGGAACTGGCTATGGTATGATTCCGGATGACATAAAATTAAATGTGAACTAAAATGTTCCTGTAAGAAATATCTCAATAAACGAAAGTAAAATTACTAATTTGTTAACAAGACAATACATAATATTCGGTCTAAGTCACGGATCTATACCTAAACCGGATTGAGTACTGTGACGAAAAAGTGTGACCGACAGAGAAGCCAAACTTGAGGATTGCATCTCGTTTTAATTAGGGTGACCAAGTACATCTGTGGATATGAGGATTATTATCAATATAGGTTCTATGTACAATGAAATTTTACACTAAATTAAGTAGCAAATAAAATAAGAATATTTTTCAAAGAATTATTTAAAAAAAATATTTTCGCTGATCATAAGTTTATGAATGTTAAACATATAGTCTTGTGTAATTTTTGCCTAAACCCTACTTTATTTCCCAAATCTCTTAACAAATGTGTTTTCCCGTGATGAGCCATGCGTAAATTAAAAAAAACTGGCCAAGTGCGTGTCGGGTCACGCACAAAGTAGGGTTCCGTACCGACACCTCCTAATCTACATTTAAAACCACTATACAATACAGTAAATCAAAGAAGGACGTATCTTCATAGGGAAGTCACGGCACTTACGCCTTTTTGTTTGGGCAAGAGTTTTTCAGCAATAACTCAAAAACCCTTACACCTATCTTGTTAAAACCAAAAATAGTTTAAAGTATTTAAGATTTTACATCATCTTGTTTTTTTCAGAATTTTAAATTTCATAGTTTGGAAATTAGAGGGGGGGGGACACTTTTTACGACTTTGACAGCTAATATCTCACGCATGGTTGACTTAAATGGAAAAGTTTTATAGAAACCTCTATGTCATTTTTGAAGGCCTATCCATGAATGGGGCTTGTAAAAAAAAATTGGCCCCCCTGTTACATGTATGGGGTGCCCCCCCAGTTTAATATTGTTTTCGTAATTTCACATCATATTTCTATAGCGGTTCATAGCATACACCTTCCTACCAAATTTCATAATTGTAGTGCTCATAGTCTCTGAGTAAATCGGCTGTGACATACGGACGGACGGACAGATATGACGAATATATAAGGGTTCCGCTTTAGCCATTTTGGCTACGGAACCCTAAAAATTGGAACGACAACTTGCAGTTTAATCACATACAGTCCAAGTTAAACAAAAGCTCGTAATAATTGTGAAAAGATTGAAATGAAAAGTTTAAAAGATTGAGTTTCATCTGACCTTGAGAGAAGGTTTTCTCAATAAACACGTACTAACAAATATTTCTGCAGAACCAGCCCAAGTCATGGTCAGCCTAATGAGTTTGACATTTGTCTTGTCGTTTTATCGTAAAATATAACAAATTGTTCCTTACCTGTGAAATGATATTCCATTATTAATAAAACTTTCACTTTTATAACCCTTTGCACAACATGTTTTCACCATTTTCAACTAATTTCATAAGCCGCTTATTTTCATAATTTCAAATTTGACACGATTAACGTTGGGGATACCAATCTATATTTGATAAATACTACTATATTTATAGCAAAACTAGGTTTTAGTCACATAATAATGTTGATATTTTATACAATTACAAATAAGGTCAAATGTAAATTATCCCTAATAAACATGCAGTACTAGTTAGTTTAAGCAAGTAATTATTCTCAGTATTCTAAAATACCACAACATATATATTTTTTACATTGGCAACTTGTGCGAGTGGGACACCGTCCTCCGGTTGGTTGCTCTCGCTCGGACCGCTTTCTCTAGTCTGTCTGTTATAACAGAATATTAACAGTATTACGCGGGAATATGGTTCAATTTTGATTGGCTCATAAACGTTTGAACTCAATCCGGTTTAGGTATAGATCCGTGGTCTAAGTATTTACAGTTTACATAAATGACAGATGTATTGTGTCAACTTTTTTTTTATTGTGCTCTAATTATGTCAATATTAAATTGTCATGGTTTATACTTCAAAGAAGTTGATATACAAACCAATGACGTTTCAAATATACGTTCCGTATATCTTGACTGATATTGATATCTGCCAAAACAATGACAAACCAAATTAAACTTTACGTTGTGAGTTACAGAACTGTTTCTGAGTTAATCATAGATAAGCTGCAAAACATTTTGAAAGAGAAGAGGCTAGCTTTGTCTAAGTGTGTCTCTCTTCCACCTATTGCCATACCAGTAGGGTGATCATAAGCAAAGAAGTTCAATCAGTAGACGTTACTTATTGGTGGATTCAGATCAAACCGGCGAGAAAACAATGTTGCACTATTAAACGTTTACGACGCCAATAACGTATTCGACGTATATGCGCACCATTGATTAGACAAAACGACGAATATATCCGTCATGGTGATGGCATCTAATGCGATATCAACCTAGATGCGTTTCTATTGATAGTGCGCTTAAAAGGTTAAATACTTTAAAAAAATTAAGACGTCAGAAAAATAATTAAACCCTTTAATTGTCGACAACATGGGAGTTATAACGTACGTTGTCAAAATCACCTTTGTTCTTTAGTTGACGTGTAAGTGTCACTGCCGTTCATAAAGTATAGCGTTCAAGGGGTTAATTTGCTATTCATCAATGTTTGTCTGAGGATGTCAAACGCAAAGTTGAACCCTATAGAAATGCATGTAGGTTGATATCTCATTAGAGGCCATGACGGATATATACGTCGTTGGCTTCGGACCGTTGGTGCGCAATATAGGTACGTTGTTAGCGTCGAAAAGGTTAATAATACTCGAAAAGTTAGAGGACATGTATATTTCTCTTTGTTACGTTTCAGTAAACATGTCCAAAATAAGGGGGATAATGGTCACGTTAAACTGCCACGTTCTAAAAGGGCGTAGGTACATTGAAAGGATGAATAATATTACCACTATTGGTAACATGTTCAATTAAAAGTTAAAATTATACTGTATCAGTGTCACCTGCAACAGTGACAGTGCCGGTCAGGGGGTCTACCCGAAACACCCGAAGATCGAAGTTCATTATATTTCCTTCTCTATCACACCAATAAGCAAGTGTTGTAGAGATAGATATAATGAAAAATTTTAACCCAGTTACTTCACTTGACAAAATAGACCTCACAACTGCCATGCCAAAACCACACGATGGGCCATGATGGGCCACGTACAAGACGCAGTTATGCGGTGGAACGAGATGCAAATATGTTTTTTTATGATTGACTGACTGGCGATTGACCTTAGTCTCACCTGATGGAAAGCGATGGCCTTTAATGCATAACTGCGACCTATACGTTGGCGAATAATGGCCCATTGCGTGGTTCCGGCATCAAATGTTAATACCAATATTGCCAATGTCGCAAGCATTGTTTTTTTTCTAGATTAGATAGAATAGGTTATGAGGATACTTAGAGTATTTCTAAAGAGATCCTATACGAGTACGAGTTCCACCAAGGGGGACGGAAAAGCTCTTACCCACCTAAATTGAGAATTTGTCTTAAACGGCTGGCGCCTTATCATAGACAACCTCTTTAATTTGGGCGGGTATGACGTGGACATGATAATGAGCCAAATAAAAAAGTGGAACTATGACAAAGACAACAAATGATGTATCTCTCTCTGTCGCTCTTATTCCATTTAGTACATGACCTCGGTAGTGGTATTATTATTTGAAAATTTCTCAGGGGTACTCTAAGGGAGGGTAGGATAGGAGTCATATCACAGAACATTCTTAATTGCGGAACTATGACAAAGACAACAAATGATATATCCCTCACAGTCGCTCTTATTCGATTTAGTAAGTATATGATATGATCATATCGCTCGCTAACGGTATTATTATTAGACGTCTTCTCTGGGGTACTCTGAGTTTGCGTACCTTATTAGAGCCTTATTTAGACAAGAGACGCCATCAGCTCACATTACCGAACAAAATATTTTGTAAATTGGGGGAGGTAACACACACATAAAAAACCACACATACAAAATATTTTCCTATTACTACGCACCATTACACTGAAACAATCAACGCACACACATTCAAAACACTAAAATTATCTGATTATTATCAGATAGCCAAATTGATTGAAGTTGCTAAGATGCATATTTTTCATAGAAATTCTCATAGTTAGTACGAGGCTTGCACTGAAAGTGGCGGGAATCGAATACTTATTAATTTATTTTTAACATGTATTATACCTTTTTATAATCTCTAAAGTTTCCTTATCTCAACACACTGGCCACTTAGAAAAAAAAAGTATGGTTCGGTTTCAATTGTTTATTGAAGTCGTCGAGTCACTGCTTAAAATGGAATTGTGCCGTGAAAATTTCAGAGCTATGATTTATTATGACTTTAAAAGTGGACTAACACAAAAACAATGTGAAGAGCGGATGGTTGCTGCTTTTAATATTGAAGCTCCTTCAAAGACTACAATATACAGGTGGTATTCAGAATTTCAACGTGGCCGTGTATCCCTCACCGACGAAGTGCGTGAAGGTCGACCAAAATGGCAGTCACGCAAGAAAACGTCGATGTTGTGCGTCGTCTGATAAATGAAGACCGACATGTGACATATCGGGAAATTCAAGAGCACCTGGGTATTGGAATGAGTCAAATACAAATTATTTTAAAAGAAGAATTAGGCGTGAAAAAGTTATTTTCCCGTTGGATACCTCACCTATTGTCTGACGAGCAGAAAATAGTCCGTGTCAATTGGTGCCGCAAAACTTTGAAAAGATTTAACAAGGGACGCTCAAATGCTGTTTTTAGCATAGTATCAGGTGACGAGTCGTGGATATACGCTTATGAGCCTGAAACTAAAAACCAATCCCGAGTATGGGTCTTCGAAGACGAGCTCAAACCCACAAAAGTTGTTCGTTCTCGCAGTACGGCTAAGAAGATGGTGGCTACGTTTATCTCTAAATCTGGTCACGTAGCTACTGTGGCTCTTGAGGATCGTAGAACAGTCAATGCTGATTGGTACACCACTATTTGTTTGCCGAACGTCTTTGCTGAACTCCGAAAAACAAACCCTAGTCGTCGCATCATCCTTCACCACGACAACGCCAGCCCACACACCGCTCGGACAACAACTGAGTACCTGGACGGTGAAAAAGTCGAAATATTGGACCACCCTCCATATAGCCCTGACTTAAGTCCCAACGACTTTTTTACATTCCCCAGAATCAAGGACAAACTGCGTGGTCAGCGGTTTCAGACGCCAGAAGAAGCAGTGGAGGCCTATAAAATAGCCATTTTGTCGACCCCTACTTCAGAGTTCAAAAAGTGCTTTATGGACTGGTTTGAACGCATGCATAAGTGCATGAAATACAAAGGAGAATATTTTGAAAAACAATAAAAATAAATAAACTCACTTATACTGCATATTTTCTTCTATTCCCGGAACTTTCAGTTTTACCCTCGTAGGTAGATCTTATTTCATGAAATAAGGCTGATATTTACTGTAAATTTGACGACTAGCCGTGATGATCAAGCACGAATGTTTTTAAATCGACTTTGTAATCGACCTTCCGAATACGCATATTCTATCCCGTGGCTTCGCTTGCATTCTTCGTAGTACGTCGACGCGGCGAAGCCGCGCGGGTAACTAGTTTATAAAATTTGGGGTTTCTAGTTGTTCTAAAGGATCTTAATACATGTACCAAATTTCATTTTTTATGTTAAATAGATTTGGAGTTATTGAGGGCTCAAAAGTGGCTTGGCTAGAGTCTAGATAACATCCCGCTTTTGCGTCGAAGGTTAAGCGGTTTATTATCACTATCAGTATCACGAACTAAATCTCAGTGCTAAGAGAAAATACTCATTCTGACCAGTAGTTTTCTTACCAGTTCCTGGGGTATACCGTGCGAGCTGGTCTCCTCCGCGCGCTGCCACGAGATCTGCCCCCTGTTGAATGTAGAAGATATCCTTGGCGGCCTCTGGATACCGGGGGATGGAGTCGCGGATCCACATCTCGTGTGCATGGCGCTAATGAGAGAGGCTGTGGCTAATGGTGAGTTTAGAAGTAACCACGGAGGCTATGCCCCGTCCTGAACTTACCAGGAGCTTCGTGTTTTTTTATACCACTTCTGTGGCAAACAAGCCGCCGGCCAACCTGATGGTAAGCGGACAACGCGGGTTGCCGACCCTTAAAAATTGTATACACTCCTTTCTTGAAGAACTCGATACAATAGTCCCTCGGGAAAACATCGGTAGGGAGCTCATTCCACAACCGAAGCGTCCAAGGGAGGAAATTCCTCTGAAACCGTACCGTACGCTATGCCCCCTACTACCAGGAGTTCCACCACCACCACCACCATATCAGCGAAAGGACGTCCACTGCTGGACATGGGCCTCCCCCAAATTCACGGGGGGGTATATGGCATAATCGCCACGCCTGGCATGCGGGTTGGCGATCGCAGTATCTCCGTGCGGTGGAGATCGTATCTATTTGAGGTATAGGTTCGGGTATCTCGTTGAGACGATTCCAATGAGCCAAAACACGATGGGTTTATCTTGTGTAGTTTAAGAGTCCCCAGTAAGCTCGGTTCTCCATACAAACGTAGTTTCGCTCTCATTTTAAAACGACATGCTGAAATAACATGAAACTTTGTATACACAATGGGATCCGGCATATCTATATATCCGGCATATAATACAGAAAAAAACAGCGATTTTTAAGATTTTCATTCAAGACCTGAAAAACTTAAAAACTCGCTGTATTTTTTTCTATTACAATTTTTAGCCACCACCACCACCATATCAGCCAAAGGACGTCCACTGCTGGACATGGGCCTCCCCCAAATTCACGGGGGGTATATGCCATAATCGCCACGCCTGGCATGCGGGTTGGCGATCGCAGTATCTCCACCGCACACGTTTTCGCGAGAACAAATTCTTTACTGAAGTCACTATGAAGTTTTTTTATACTTTACTAAAAATATCTTCTCGAAAGAATCCGCAAGCCGTGGGGAAACATAATTATAATTAAATAAAATTACTATTCATGGTTATTTGAGTAGTCTTGTACCTAACCTTTACGCATACTACATTAAATAAGGGTGATACTACATTAAATCGTGATGAAAACCCAGACAACATGAATTGTTCAATATTGCCTATTTTTCGGTAAATTTAATTTATTTGTGTAGCAACACAAAGTTGTCACTTTAAATTCCTTTTCCTGCGTTAATGCGGCAACACAGTTAGTCTAAGAAAGACGAAAACATCTGTCGCTATCGGTAGTTCCGTTGAACGTTCAATTTCGAAAGTAGCCAGACTTTTGTCGCGATCCGGGCTGCGCCGGCCAAGGCAGTGGATCCACTACCTATTTTACTCAAGAAAACCACAAGATTGCGAGTTGGCTCGAGTTCACCTGTATGAGCATCATAAGTAGCGGAACTGAGGGTGACACTTAACCTAGATCTAGCACTGGGCTAGCCTGAGGGACTGCCGCCTCCAGCTGCTGAGCTTCGCATGGAAGATCTCCAGGTAAGCCAATCCGCAATCTCATCCAACAACTATGGTAACATAACATAAAGATTGTATAGAGTCACGGGAAGTGTGCTAGAAACTATCGAAATATACAGTCCACTTAAACTTTCGCTCTCGCATTATCCTTCATTTTTGGTTCGTCGGCCCGATTTAGTTGAAAACTACCTTTTGTCGCGAGTTTCTGTGTAATTTTCCGTGATTTTAAAGAATTATTTGATTTTTTGTTACTTTTCGTAGGTAGGTTGAGAAATTGCCTTGGCCATATTTTATCGTGTTAGAGTTTTACGCCATCTTGTTTGTCGCTTTCGGTTTTCGTTCGTTTATGTTGGCACTGTTGCCAGTACAACTTTATACTATAGACTTGAACGTGAAACGGAACGTAGCAGTGAGTAGGAATAGCCTAATCTGTCAAACTTAAAAGTCAATTCGAGTGACGTCTATTATTTAGGTTATATTTAGTGCTTCAGCTGTTTTGCATGATATTCAGTGTTTTGGTTTGTATTTAAAGACAAAATGAGTGTACACAATGATATTGATTTGGAACCGGCGACTGTGGATACTTACCGTGTCGCCCGGCATTATTGTGTTATGCAAACGCATAACACAATTATGATGGTCTAAACAGAGCACATCGAAAGTTCGGATTTGCTAGGTTACGATGAGTCTGATCTTAAAGACAAGAAAAGGACTTTCACGAAGCGCAACTCCGAATTTTGAGGCCGCTCACTCAGGCGCAACGTCTTGACGAATATGTAATAACAAAATAATTTGAGAATCAGATAAAATTAGTGAAATGTAAGCTAAGACAGAACACACCAAGTAGGCAAGCTGAAATGAAACCCTTAATGTTGGAAAACAATGTAGCAAAACTTCCTAAGATAACAATTAAGGCTTTCGATGGGAAATTAGAGAACTGGGTATCATTCAAGGAGCTCTTTGACTCGTTAATTCATAATCGGAACACTATCAGTGATGTAGAAAAATTATATTACCTTTTATCGAGTATGCATGGTTCCACATATGAATTTATTAAAATTGGAAAAACAATCATACTCACACAGAAATATATTTAATTAGAATTACAAGAAATAAACACAGCAATACATAACATTCGATATCAATCATAATAAGTAATAAAAAAAGGACAGCTTGTCATGTCAAGCCTTATTTCTTTTCATCCGAGTTACCTAAACAAGGAGGCACTAAACAGGAATAAGTTTGTCATTCAACAGAATTAATTAAAAGCTTTCATCTGTCAGGTGACAACTATGTAAATGCTTATGAAACTGTGTCAAACTACTATGATAGGAAGAGACAAATTGCAGTTATGTACAGTGGGCCAATGAAAATGATGAGCACTTTAGTACTTTGTGAAACTAAACCAGAACAAGGCAGTTCCGCGCGTGATAATTAGGTTGTCAATCATTTAAACTTCAAACAGATTGTTATGACATTCATGCAAAAGAGTGTGGACTTGTCATCACCTTTCATTGCATATCCCTCTCTGTTCTGCGATTTTGACAGATTTCTCTTACCTAAGTAAGGACCGGGGGCCTATCAGTTCGAATTTTTCTATGGAAATGTTAGTTTAACTTGTTTGTACCAGATGTCACTGGGTGCTATCTCTATCGCACTTGCATATTGAAGTGACAGAGATGCAGCGGTCGTGCGGTTAGTTCTTACTAAATACACAACGGCGCTACGATGTGGAGTATTTCACTGGTATATCTATCTCAGTATATATATTGTACTTTGTGGTAAGGACTAACCCCCTTATCCATAAACGTCCATCAAGCATCTATTAGTTAACAAGCCGCTAAAGTTGGTTGGTCCTTATCTGTCACTTTGACATTTATGTTTGTGAGAAAGGGACAAAACAACTTTTAGTTAACAGAGGTTTGTTAAGTTTTATGAATAACGGGGTAAATGTTTTCATGACACAATTTCAAAGTTGCAAGTCACAAATAAATAGCTTAATTTCAACGGCTACATGAAGTATGATTGTGGTGTAGATAGAAGTAGCTTGCTTTCTGATACAGGGGTCCCAGGTACAAATATCAGCAAGGGAAATTGCTTTTTTTTTAATTTAAACAACCATAATTTTAAGGGCACGGTAGTATATTGCCAGCTGTTATCATTTACCAAAAAAAAGCGCAACTTTTGGCCATTTGGTGAAAGATATTTTGAAGTTAGATTTTATTAGTAGTTAAAACAGATACGAGTATTATGCTGTCAACGATTTCTTAAATGACAAAAATGCTTTTAACGCATTGATAGTTTAATCTTGTTAGTTAAAATATACCTATGCTTCACTTAGCCTATTTCCTTGTACCTACAGCTCTTTCGTTGCGTTTTATGAAACATGATGCTGTTTTTTGCCGAACAGTTGTTTTAATATTTGATATTATTTATTAATGTCCGGCAGCCTGAATATGTCACGCTCGCTTAAAAGGCTTTGCTTACGGTGGCGTCGTTGATCGGGTCGCCACCTTCCCTAACAAATGGTCGAGGGAGGCGATGGCTGAGATTCACGTCATACTCGTGATCGGGTGCTGTTTGTGGAGTCCGGTCTGTTCATGCTTGCAAGGGCATAATGAATTACTTAATACTAGTGTTATTTTATTGGAGATTGACGGGAGACATCATCCTGTTTTGGATTAGTTTTATTGTTATTGACGCTTAGAGACCTTATACATCTCTAAGAATATTAAATTACTTAAGTGCTATTTTAATTCACTACTTTACATCTCTAAGGACTTAGGAATGGAAAGGAAAGCTCAGAGACCATATATATCTCTGAGATATTAAATTTATTGTATATACTTTTGTGTATTCGGACAGAGACCGTATATATACGTCACTATTTTTTTTATATAATGTATTGTAAGTTTATTTTAATTGAATATTGTAAGTTTGTTAATCACTATAGTTTTGAATTCATTATTATACTTGTCTATTTTTTTTTAGTTGTGCTATTCTGTTTTGAAAACATAATAATTCATGTGTTGACTTGTAAATCTGCCCTTGTGGCCTATTATGCAGAATAAAAATTTTGAATTTGATTTTAAAAAAGCTTTATTGAAAAGCGAAGCAAATCTTTAGAAAACTCAAGCGTTAAACTGTCGAATTCGCGTTTTGGAATGGCCCAGCCAAAGTCCGGACTTGAATCCTATAGAAAACCTATGGAAGGAGCTAGGTCGTGCTGTGAGTGCAAGAAATGTCAACGAAAGATTTGAACAATTAAAGGAAGAGTGGGAACGCATTCCAAGTTCTGTCCTCGCGACGTTGATTGCATCACTGCCCCGAAGATGCCAAGCTGTTCTAGATGCAAAGGGTTTCAGTACCAAGTACTAATCTAGTATTTTGATTTTCAGTGCAGAATCTGTAATTTTAGTTGTTTTCTCCATTAATAAACCTTTTTTACCTATGTTTCGAGTATTAGTTGTTTTATGCACTTTTTAATAAACTCGTACAAAACGAGTTTCTTATGTGGTGTCATACAAATGTAGTATATTATTTTACTCTCCATCTAAAGGACTTTCACATGATAATCGTTTAGGCAGCCTTAGTCGTTCTCTTAAAAAAAACACAAATATGATAGATTATTTTCCGCTACTGTACAGTCCACTTAAACTTTCGCTCTCGCATTATCCTTCATGAATTATTTTCGTGATTTTGTAAGAACCTTTTGCATGTAAAGTGCGGAACTTTTATCAACTAAACGATGCCCGCAGGTGTGGGTGTGATGGAGAACTGCTCCTTAACCTCTGTGTTATCTAAGGAGGACCGCGTGGCCGGAGTGGAGACGAGCCACGGGTCGATACAGTGCGAGCACTTCGTCAACTGTGCGGGCTTCTGGGCCAGGCAGGTAACTGACTCCGTAACCGACGGGCTATCTAGCCAGGCAGGTAACTGACTCCGTAACCGACGGGCTATCTAAGGAGGGCCGATGGCTGGAGTGGACACGAGCCACGGGTCGATACAGTGCGAGCACTTCGTCAACTGTGCGGGCTTCTGGGCCAGACAGGTAACTGACTCCGTAACCGACGGGCTATCTAGCTAGGCAGATAACTGACTCCCTAACCGACGGGCTATCTAGCCAGGCAGGTAACTGACTCCCCAACCGACGGGCTATCTAGCCAGGCAGGTAACTGACTCCCTAACCGCTGTGCTATATAGCCAGACTTCAGGTAGCAGTACAGGGCTACCTTTCTGTAGTTACGTTACTAAGAATATGTCCGCGGTGCCCGCTTTATTCATATAAAAGTCAAACTTTGAATCAAGCATTTTATATCTTTTATTATTATATATAAATTTCTAAAATAGTTTAAAAATACAAGCTATTCGTTGACGTTAAAGATAATTCCACGTAAAATAATGCAATTGGTCCCTTTATTGCAATCTCGATTATTTTTAACATTCAATTGTCTAGGATAAAGCTAGCTTCGAAACGATATCTACTAAAGTTGTCTAGATGTTTATATGTAGATATACCAGTTTATATTTTACGTCAATGTGTATTTAAATAATAGTTTATTTATATCTCACAAAGGACATTGAGAGGTGCTCAGTTTTTTTGACGAAAGCTGTTAATTCCATTAGATATTTGCCGAGTCTCAAACTTCAGAAAAAGTAAAACGGCCATATAAAATGCCGCATGTCCTACACTACAGCTAATACAAATTGTCAAAGTCTATTTTACTTCTGTCTGAACCACAATTTTTTTTATCTGGGCTCGACCGTCACCAATATTTTGTCATGCTCACATGACTAGCTAATTAATAAAGTATTTTTTAACAATGTAATCACAGGATTGCCTAACATTAGAAAGTTCTTAATGTACAATTATTGTAACTGTTGAGGAATGTAACTTGGAAATCGAACTTTGATACTTACGTATATACAATAATAGTACATTACTACAGAGGCCGGGACGAAGAGGGTTGCCGGCCGAAGACATATAGACGGCCGAGCATAGCGAGGCCGGATAGGTCTGAGGCGGGCAACCCCATTTTTCCCGCCGAGATATGTGTACCTAGTGCTTTTCTCAAACATGCAATGAAATATACAACAAAAAAATTAAAAAAGAGGTCTTTGCCGGCCTAGGCCTGCAAGATTTATATGAAATTCCATTAACGACCTCTTGTCCGAGCCGCATCTGAAACGTCATACTTCGCAGCCTATTATAAGGAACATAACATCAATATTTCATTGCATGTTTGAGAAAAACATATTCTATTCAGAAAGGTAGTCTTAACTTCCGGATACCGGTTTTTGTTACGCTGTCACACTCATTGAAGACTTTGATAATTAATCATTATCATTAATAATGATCATTATTAATGATGATCAATGATCATTATTAATGAAGATTCTAAAATATGTTACAGGTGGGTCAGCTAGCGAAGCCCCAAGTGAAAGTACCTTTGCTGCCTTGCGAGCATTATTATCTACACACCAAGCCCATAGAAGGCCTGGACCCTATGACACCAGGTAAAATAAAAAATATTTTGACATGCTTTTTAGTTTATCACTTCGTTCGTTGGTTTAGTTTGATTTAAAAAAAAATTACAGTTGTACGAGACCCGGACGGCTACATATACATGCGGGAAAGAGACGGCTGCATACTCGCCGGCGGTTTCGAACCGGTTGCTAAGCCAGTCAACGAGGAGGAAAGTAAGTATAATTTATACCAAAAAAACCGACTTCAATTTTGTACATGCTATGCCACAATTTGTGGTTTCCGTGAGCCAATGCTTGGTTACCTACAGAAAATACCGAGATCGGCATATGCGTGCCTATC
Source organism: Notocelia uddmanniana (assembly GCA_905163555.1). Taxonomy (NCBI): domain Eukaryota; kingdom Metazoa; phylum Arthropoda; class Insecta; order Lepidoptera; family Tortricidae; genus Notocelia; species Notocelia uddmanniana. Next base: position 72,852,170 of record LR991052.1, read on the forward strand.
AAATTCGAGGAGTTCCCTCGATTCCTCCTAGATCCCATCATCAGACCTTCACCAAATTTATACGGGACCAATGCCGAGGCACCTGCATTGAAACAAAAAAGGAATTATCAAAATCGGCCAACGTGGTCGAGAGTTACCGGGGAACATACATACATAAAAAAACAAGCAAACATGCAGATCAACTGTGTACCTTCTTCCTTCTATTGAAGTCGGTACAAAATACCGCTTTATATGTTCTGTGAGAGAGCACTCGTGGCCCAGCGGCGCCCGCGTACCGCGTGCGGTATGCGAGGTTAAGCAATGTCGGACGGGGTCAGTCCTTGGATGGGTGACCGTTTTGAGTGGTTACTACCTAAGTCTGTTTTGGACGTGAAACCGTTGATCCCGGCTGCTGGCTAAGACAGCATTCGTTAAGAGGGCGCAGTACGCTCGGTCTGGCTCGGTTCTCCATACAAACGTATTTACCCTCTCATTTTAAAACGCCATGCTAGACTAACATTAAAATTTGTATACACAATGGGATCCGGCATATCTAGGTCGGACCATAGTTTCTGTTGCTAGAAATTGTAAAAGAAAAAAATACAGCGGCTTTTTGAATTTTTTACGGCTTGTATGAAAACCTTAATAATCGCTGTATTTTTTCTCCATTATACTGCGCAGTCTTAAGCCAAGTTATAACTTGAGGCTTTAGAACTTTTAACAGTCAGGTTGTCCACTCACTTGACAAGGGGGGTGGAAGTTGCACCACGTCCGTAGGGAGTACCCACCGTACCCTATACGTGTCTCCTGGGTGGTGCTAAAAGTGCAACAAACTGGCAACCGTACTTGTCTTCTCGAAGATCTCACGGTTCGAAATGATTGCCATACGATAGATAAAATGTGTTCTGCGACAGTTCAAAATCTCGTGGCAAAATCGTATGTGATGATCTGATGATAAACAGGGAGCGTAACTTTGGTGCCGACGACAGACGTATGACGTCAAGCTACACACAGAGTGTTTTATCTAAATTATAGGAGAAATCTATTTCGATGAAGAAAGGTTGACTTTCAACAATATTTTTATAACTGGCGGGATAATCTAAAGTTATAATTATTGTCCTAAATGTACATGGAAATTAAATATATGTAAATAAGGAAGCATATGCGATGTTATGTTTGAATTTTAAGCTTTCTTCATATTTTTCGACATCCAACTAAATTCAATTTGTTGTTTTCCATTTGCTTGTGTAACAAATACATTACGAAATAAAATATTTTATTCGTATCGTCTTTGTCATTATTTAAATATTTACATTACTTTTATATAAATATTTGTCATTTTTATTATTAAACAATAATATTTACATTATCATTATAGCATTATTAAAAGTCATTGGGGTGTAGCAATGTTGTTTATATAAAGTCATCCTATATGTGAATTTACGTCATAATGACGTCACCGGCACCAAAGTTTCGCTCCCTGTGATAAACGATTATTGTTTATTTGGGTTCCGTAGTAAACAACCCCTCCTAATAGTTTTGCCATGTCTGTCCGTCTTTGGCTTAGCTCAGAAACATCTTTAGGCGATCTTTTGTAAATCTATTATTTACACTTGTTTTGTAACAGTTGAAACAGCGGCTCAACGGTGCGTCCAAGAAGACTGGGACCACTTCCACGTGTTACTGCAACAGTTGCTGCGCCGCGCCCCGAACCTCGCGCGCGCCCAGCTTCACAAGCTGTGCAACGGGCTCGAGGCGTTCTCGCCGGACTGCAAGTGGATCGTGGGCGAGGCGCCCGAGGTGAGTGTTGATGTAACAGTTGCCGCAACAGTTGCATTTCTGTAGGATTCTTGGTTTCTGACATTCCGACATTGTGGCGTGTGAAAACAGCTTTCGTATTTTTGGCAGAGCGTTGGTTGGAAAGGTCAAAAATGTTTTTTTTGTATGGCGAGCAGCACGAGGATACACAAGGAAGGTCTGGAAGACCTGGAAAACCTCCAAGACCCGGAGAACTTCCAAGACCTGGAAGACCAGTAAAACCTCCAGGAATTGGAAGACCTGAAAACCCCTAAGTCCTGGAAATCCTCCCAAGACCTGGAAGACCTGGAATGTGACGCTCCCGTCTCGTTCGATCTCACGATACTTAGCGTGCCATCGGCTAAATTCGTGACATCGAACGTTATGTGTGCGCGCCTAACAACATGCCGGATTACGCTGAAGCAGAAGGAATGTTGAAATCAAAAGAAAAAAGAAGTACGAATTAGAGGGATGTTTTAGTCATTTTCAGGCTAGACCGTCGCCAAAATTTTGACCTGTTTGCTCGCTAAGGGTAGCTCAATATAATTGCCTCCTCGCCCTTGAGGAAATCGGAATGAAGCAAGATTTTGGTCAAACCTGATAATCATTTTTTTTATCTAAACGACGGACTAATTGTTTTGTTTTAGGACACACGCCTTTTGTTCGATTGTATTATCATCATCATCATCATCATCATCCTAGCGTTATTCCCAGTACAGTTGCATCCTGAAGGATGTCTGGGGTCCGCTTCCTAATCCCAAGAATTGGCGGAGGCACTGGTTTTTACGGAAGCGACTGCCATCTGACCTTCCAACCCGAGGGAGAAACTAGACCCTATTGGGATTAGGCTTGTCAAGTGAGTGGGCAACTTGACTGTTAGAAGTTCTCAAGCCGCCCGGAGGCCTCTAACTTGGCTTAGCGACTGCTATCATAGACAGCAGCCGGGATCAATGGCTTAGCGTGCCTTCCAAAGAACGGGAGCGCTCAGTTAGTAACCACTCAAAGCGGTCACCCATCTTAAGGACTGAGCCCGTCCGACATTGCTTAACCTCGCATACCGCACGCGGTAAGCGGGCGCCGCTGGGCCACGAACGCTCGTTTTGTTCTATTGTATGACTCTTGTAAAAAAAGCCTCAAGCTTATTTATACTTGATTTTGAATTGTTGAAATGTCATCCAGATGTTCAACTATCACGTGGCTGCTGGCATGAAGACTGTCGGCATCTCCGCGGCGGGCGGGGTGGCTGAGGCCACGGTGGAACAGCTTATATCCGGATACACACGCTATGATATGCACGAGTTGGACATCAACCGGTTTCTTTCGCTGCACAACAATAAGCGGTTCCTTCGCGACCGCGTCAAGGAAGTACCCGGTGAGTACTTTATACATGTACAGACAGCTGCAGAGAAACGTGACCCCCCCCCCCCTGCATACAAAACTTCTATGCAGGGGGGGTCATGTTTCTCTGCAGCTAACTGTACTATCGGCCATGTGCACGACAGAAGAGAGGTGACCCTAGCAACAAGCACTTTCGAATCGTCAGTTATGACATGTATTAACATATATATTAATTAATTATTTAGAGCAATTTATTGATGCTATTATTATTCTTTAAAATAAATATTGTATTGTTGTAGACATGTCAAAATAAGAATTTTTTGTGTAGTAAAATTCACAATAGGATCGTCAAAACATAAATAATAAAATAGAAATCTAGGCAGATTATAGAATAAAATCAAAATTTCAAAAGAAAATAATAAGATAATATTAATATCTAATGTCATAATGATTAATTCATTAATATTTCAGTCACAATTAATCCCACGGTGTTTTATCATTCATGTAGTCGTGTGTGCTATAATACTTTCGACATGAGTTGACGCTTTACATAATTTTTGAAATTATTAATAGCTCTATCTAAGCTCCCAGCTAAGTAAAATCGTTTTAATACCTTAGGTGTCCACTACGGGCTGCCGTACCCTTTCCACGAGTTCCAGACGGGCCGCAATCTCCGCATGTCCCCTATATACCCCACGCTGAGGGACAACGGCGCCGTGTTCGGACAAGTCATGGGATATGAGAGGCCGACGTGGTTCGAGCCTGTTGGTGAGTACTCAACACATTTCCATTCAGATTTCGAAAGTGTAATTGGGCTATTTTCTTATAGGCAGCCTTTTTTTTGGCGAATAAAAAAGACATGTTGAACTTCTTCTGTCTCGGCCGAAGGTTCGGTTTCGGCCAAAAAAGTGCCGAACCTTTCGGCCGTGCCGAAACTTACAACATTGTACCTACTTTCGGATCGTGAATTCTAATTAGTCTTTCGAGGCTGGCCTGATTGTGTTCTGATAAAATTAAAGATCAAAATATTATTTTAGTTAAATTTATATCTAGTTTAGAAGCTGTTCGATTTAAGGATGATTCACAGTAGACCGTTCCGTGTCCGGGCCGGCCCGTTTTCTTTGACAGCAAACGCAACGGCCGGCGTATTTCTCTAGAAGAAAACGGGCCGGCCCGGACACGGAACGGCCTATTGTGAATCATCCTTTAGTCATTCTCAAAGGCATGGGACAGGAGTTTGGTTGTTTTTTCAAAACTGAGACCATGGAGAACTTAAGTACCATGCTCGATGATATGATGAGGTGGGCCTCTGAAGAAGTTGCTCTTAAGATGAACGTGGACCATATGAAGATCATAACTAACGTCCATGTACCTAGTACGTACTCCAGTTAAGATCAGAGACTCTACGCTCAAAGTTGTCCGACAAATTTTTGTACTGTCCCTGAGCCTAGGACAAACGGTTCAGTTGGGCAGGTGAAGTTTCGAGAAGGAGATCAATTGTTAAAAATGACTTGGCTGGGTGGCGTTCGGGAGACGCGATATCTTTTCGTCGTGTATCTATTATCCTCTCATCAATACTTAAAGTGTTTGACCAGTGCGTGTTGCCATTGATGACCTATAGCTCCGAAAAAGGAAGGTCAAAGTCACTCAAAGAGCGATGGAGAGGGCTATGGCCTGTGCTCGAAGTTACTCAGCGAGATCTAAAAAACCGGCCAAGTGCGAGTCGGACTCGCGCACGAAGGGTTCCGTGCCAGAAAAAAAAACGCCAACAACTACTCTGTTGTATGGGAGCCCCCCTTAATTATTATTATTATTTTGATTTTAATATTTGTTGTTGTAGCCAGAATAAAAATACATAATCTGTGCGAATTTCAACTGTTTAGCTATTACGGTTCTTGAGATCTAGCTCGGCGAGTGGTAGCCATGAAAAAGGGCTAAAATATTACGTTTTTTGTATGGGAGCCCCCCTTAATTATAACCCCCTTAAACTTGCCAAACTAAAGTGGCAGGTGCGGGCCATATTGCCCGGAGAACCGATGGTCGGCGGGGCAAGCGAGCTCTCGAGTGGTGACCGCGTACCGGATGACGTAGCGAAGGATTGCCTCACGAGGTTGCTGAGGCTTGAGGTGGGCTGATGACGTGATTAAGGTCGTGTGGTTCCGCTGGATGCGGGTAGCTCCTAATTGATTGCTTTGGCATTCTCTGGGGGAGGCCTATGTATGACATGTTGCCCGCGGCTACCAATCATCATCACACCTCTCGCCATCGAGCTCATCCCCACACCTTGAAGCCAGTGGCGGTACGGTCTTAAAAGCCCAAAAGCCTGGCTTGCGTTACTATATTTAGCAAAAACAATATATATGTACGACTATTTTTTTTCCATTTCAAACTAACTTAAAATCCGCGCGGCGGCGCCTGATCTGTATATGCTATTCATCTTGGTCGGGGTAGTAGTACAAAATTCGACCGTAGCAAGTAAGTGGCGCTACTGCAGCGCGAAACGAGCGGTTTTAACACGATAGAGTTGAGACACGGGCTAGTCATCTCGCTCGCACGCGCGGGCTTGCAAGCGGGCTTTAATGCTGATATCTTTTTTCTCTTTCTTATCTATGAAAACTGCTAGCAAATAGTTTGTGACTAGAAGCCCGGCTTTCGACTGGTGAAGTTATCAACAGATGTTAGTCAAATGCGAATTTCGCGCGTGCGCCTTCATGACTGGATGGATTGTGATGCCAACTTCATCGATTACAATTATGTACATTACTTGAAACTGAACAATTTGTTTGAGCGTATAGTGTTTTGTATTAAAAAGTTTATTAAAGTGGAAAGTGACGATGGATGAAGTCGTTCCGTGTGACGATTTAAAATATGCACAAGTTATCGGCGCAGAAAAGGTAGGCACGCTAAACTTTGCACAAAAAAGCAACTTATTTTTTCACCGAAACCTACGCCTGACTTGAGTATTTCTCAGATAAGCAAGTCACATAAATGACAATTTCAATGATCGTTGCGATTGCTGATAAGTCTGTACAATTTTATCTAGTAATAGCATGCCTTCAGTGTGTTTTGTTGGTCTGCCCTGTCTACGCCACACCAGTTAGTGATAATGAAGAGTGAAGATTTACTAGTATGGTAATATGGCAAGGTATCAAGGTAGGAGAAAGATTTATTGATATTGTGTGTGAAAAAAATACAAAAATGTATCCCTCGGCTTGCCCTTCTCTGCAACCCTAGGCACGCCACTGCTTGGAGCCATTGCGTTCTCGTACAGTACGTCTCAATAGGTACTTTATACCCAGAACACGTAGGCTTTGGAATGAGCTCCCTGCCAAGGTATTACCAAAGGGGTACACATGGGACTCTTCAAAAACGGCGTGGATAAGAGCCAGGATAATTTGGTCCAGTTCAACCCCACCAAGACACAAGTGCATTCTTGTCTCTTGGTGGGGTTGAACTGTAGCAGATTATCCAGACCACCGTATGCGTGCACTACGAAAAAAAAAACCCCCATTCACTGTTGCCCATTCCAAGACACAGCCCTCTCCATCTCAGAGAGTTATTGGGGTCCTTGGTGTGTCGACGTTTAGTTTCGGAGCCACTTAGAAGACAAAGCCAGGCTGGCATCCAAAAAGCTGTGCTCAATAGAGCGAAGCGAAACTACGAAAAAAATAAAACCCATTCACTGTTGCCCATTCCAAGACACAGCCCTCTCCATCTCAGAGAGTACACATGGGATACTTCAAAAAAGGCGTGGATAAGAGCCAGGATAATCTGGTCCTGTTCAACCCCACCAAGACACAAGTGCATTCTTGTCTCTTGGTGGGGTTGAACTGGAGCAGATTATCCAGACCACCGTACGCGTGCACTACGAAAAAAAACCCATTCACTGTTGCCCATTCCAAGACACAGCCCTCTCCATCTCAGAGAGTTATTGGGGTCCTTGGTGTGTCGACGTTTAGTTTCGGAGCCACTTAGAAGACAAAGCCAGGCTGGCATCCAAAAAACTGTGCTCAATAAAGCGAAGCGAAACTACGAAAAAAAAACCCATTCACTGTTGCCCATTCCAAGACACAGCCCTCTCCATCTCAGAGAGTACACATGGGACACTTCAAAAAAGGCGTGGATAAGAGCCAGGATACTCTGGTCCTGTTCAACCCCACCAAGACACAAGTGCATTCTTGTCTCTTGGTGGGGTTGAACTGGAGCAGATTATCCAGACCACCGTATGCGTGCACTACGAAAAAAAAACCCCATTCACTGTTGCCCATTCCAAGACACAGCCCTCTCCATCTCAGAGAGTTATTGGGGTCCTTGGTGTGTCGACGTTTAGTTTCGGAGCCACTTAGAAGACAAAGCCAGGCTGGCATCCAAAAAGCTGTGCTCAATAGAGCGAAGCGATACATCACCCCTGGACAGAGACTTCTATGATTCATTTCACTGAGTTTGCTGTCACCTCTGGGCGGGAGCACCTGGATACCAGCTTGGGCCTTTTGAATTGCTTCTGAGACGTGCTGTGCGAATCGTGGACGTAAATTGAATCGTAAAGCTAGTTACAAGAACAAATATCGTTTACATCTTCTAAATGCTCAAAAAAATTACCTTTGAATTCCCGTTTCACTATATTTCATTCGTATTTTATCCCTTTCCGTATATGCTTCCTCCTCAGTAAACTGCCACAGAGACACACACGTACGCAAACACGCACGCACATACACACACATACATATACACTTTCACTTGTACTCTCAGTATAATATTCATACTTAATTTTCTGTTATCTTATTGCTGTTAATTTTAATTTTATAAATTATCATCTGCGTATTGTTGAGAGATGTTTACTCGTAGCGTTGCACTGGCCGTTATTTTATAAGGTTCTGGAAGAATACCAGCGCTGTGGCTGGCCACAGCATTTATGCTGAGCCATCGCCTATTCTCTGCCACGACACATGGCTTATCCGTTTAGTTTCTGAGTTTTAGTTCCTAAGTAGTTGCATGATAATGTTTGTGTTGATATTTAAATTTATTACTGTGTTATGCCATGTATGTTGTGGATATGAATAAAGAGTTAATCAATCAATCAATCCCAAACTCACGAGCGTTAAGTTTAAGGAGGAAAATTGCCTCCTTTTGCGTGTCCTATGACTTGTATAATGGGTTGTGCTCCTAACTAACTATGGCTGTGATCACGTGAAAACGTCTGAAATGAAGAATTTATTATTATTATTGTACGTCTTTTCCATATCTCGGGACCATGGGACTTTTGGAAGGCGTGCGTGGGGCCGAAGCCAACAGCGCATAGGCCCTTTAAGACAAAAATAATCTAAAAGTAAGGGATACACATGGCGGATACCATCCCCGCACGCACAATGTGATACATCCGGAGATGGTCCCCGCCAGGTGCAAAGACTATTGCAGTGCATCACTGTGCTGCGATGGAAACTAAGGTCATGGGCTATTATGTTAAATGTTGGATGGGCTGGATAATGGGCTATTGGAGGAGACTAGCGGACACCTGCGACAGTGGGGGAACATCTCTTTGAGCGGCTGTTAGGTTGTCGAGAGCCAGATCCCGGTAATCCGATCAGCAGGCCGCCGGCGTTATGACATTTTACACTTCCAACCTGGAGCATAGTTCTCGCTCTTGCGACTCCACTCTGGCCGGCTAATTAAGGCAAGCACAGAGTCGAGGGCCAGATGGAAAGGGTCTTCTGGAGATTAGGAGTCCGCGGTGTCGCCACTTAGAACCTAAATGGTCACGTATGGTACGGTTTCAGAGGAATTTCCTCCCTCGGATACTCCAGTTGTGGAATGAGCTCCCTGCCGAGGTTTTCCCGAGAAACTACAGTATGGGGTTCTTCAAGAAAGGAGTGTATAAAATTTTAAAGGGTCGGCAACGCGTTTTTATCACCCCTGGAAGACCGTATACCATCAGGCGGGGCGTACGCTTGTTTGCCAATGACGTGGTATTTAAAAAAAAACTTGTTTTTTATACCACCTACACGGATAATAGGTGTTTCATTGATCATATGATTCATAACATGTCTAATAAAAAAATATTCCCGCGAATTGAGAACCTCCTCCTTTTTTTGAGTTAAAAAGAACGGCCTACTGACATTTTATTCAACGATTTTAACACGTCTATAAAAGTTTCGGTTTTGGCCGAAACTAGAGCCAAGACCGAACCTTCGTTTTCGGCATAAAAACATGTTTCGGTCGGACACTAGTAAAAACGCATAACAAAGTGGTAAGCGACATTTTTCATTCATTCACAAATTGATGAACACTGAGTTACTCGATTTATGGATATTCATAGCAGGGATCGGAATCGATCGTTTAGTCTCAAAATAGCCAATTATTTTGTATTGGTTGATGTTCTCTACAAAATTATACCAAAATGGGGCATGCAACTTGAGAATAGAATTCAATCTTTATCAACTACTGAGATGAAAAGAACTGTGTGTCGTGGTAGAAAATAGGCGCTGACTATACAAATTACAAACACCTGGAAGACCTGGAGACATTATAAACACCCTTACACTCTGAGATGATAAATTTAATAATGTGTTATGGAAATAAATTTAGAAATTTACGAAGAGCTCTACACCTGGAAGACCTGGGACAGCTGGATATGGCCCTGCTTACGATGCGTCCGATCTCGCGATACTTAGCCGTGCCATTGTGCTAAATTCGTGACATCGGACGCTCCGTGAGTTATACAATCTTCGTTTTGGACCGATATTTAGAAGAGGTGTGTTTTGTCTGCTAACATTTTTTTTTGTACTTGCGACAAATGCAAGTTAAACGTGAGATCACATCCAAATTTATTGATCGAACATAGTAATCACAATAATTGTCGATGCGATTTCACACTATTCCATTTATGTTTTAGGGCATAATCGGATTCTTTCCAGCATATACAGCTTCTATAAGAGTTCACATTTGAGTTATTTTTCAATTGTTTTTTGATATCTACATCTGCTTCAAAAATGACCGTGTTGATGATAGCATACCGCTTTGCTCTCTCATAGCAACATTTTGTTTAAAATACATTACTCCAATATTGTTTTTCGCAGAAAAATCGCCTGACGACACGCTTAAACCCCGACCGTTCAAGATAGCCCACACAATGACGTTCGGCAAGCCGCATTGGTTCGACACGGTGCAGCGAGAGTACTGGGCCTGCAGAGAGGCTGTCGGGTTGGCTGACTATTCGTCCTTTACAAAGATCGATTTGCAGGTACAATGGGGGCAGACTGTAACAATACTTCTTAGGTTAGGTTTCATCCGGTAACCAGTGCATTTTCGACATTTCTTAACGTTACCATCATAAGGTCTAACGGATTTGTATAAAACCTCAACCTAAGTGGACGTAACTAGATAGAGTTTAGGGATGACGATTCAACCGACTAATCTCAATTTAAAATTAAAGAGAAAAATTGAAAAAAAAAAAATAGTGCCCTTCAATTTGAAATTTAGAAAATTTGCACTAGAAATCTATTTGAGGGTTCACTTTCAAGATTTACATCCTTGTTGCGGGTAGCAATTACGACCAACTATTGTGTTCGACCCGTGTGTGCGTTATCGGCACTACGCTAACGCTGCATTTTATCAACAGTCGAAAGGCCGTGAAGTGGTCGATCTGCTGCAGTACCTGTGCTCCAACGACGTGGACGTTCCTCCGGGTTCCATCATACATACGGGCATGCAGAATGAGAGGGGAGGGTACGAGAATGACTGCAGTATCGCCAGGATATCCGATAACCAGTAAATAAAGTTTTAATAGTTTTATTTAAGAAGATTTTTGTGATTCAAAAGTATTTTATTTATTTTTATTTATTTTATATACTTTATTTGGGGCATCAACAGCAATACAATATGAAAAATACAAAACTTAAACTACAATAACAATAGCCAATGACAGATGTCCACAAAAATGCAAAACACAAATCCAACCTTAGTGGTAACACAGAAACTTACTGAGATGTCGCAACGAGTTATTCTATATATTTTTACTTTCACTGGAAATTATGAATGAGTTAGCGGACGTTTCCGATTGATTAATAATTTATACAAAAAAAAAACGACTCCAATTTTGTACTTGCATGCCACAATTTGTGGTTTCCGTGAGCCAATGCTTGGTTACCTACAGAAAATACCGAAATCGGCATATGCGCGCCTGTCAAATTCGAGGAGTTCCCTCGATTCGTCCTAGATTCTATCATCAGGCCTTTGCCAAATTTATATGGGACCAAAGTCGGGTTACCTGCTTTGAAACAAAAAAGAATTATCAAAATCGGCCAAAGTAGTCAAGAGTTATGGGGGAACATACATACATAAAAGAAAAAAAAAACACAAGCAAACATGCAGACGAACTGAGTACCTCCTTCCTTCAATTGAAGTCGGTAAAAAAATACAATACAAGGCACTGACTGCTTAATATTTCAATTTATCATACTTCACGTCGTTTGCAGTTACATGATGATCGCTCCAACCATCCAACAGACCCGCTGCAAAGTCTGGATAAAGCGTCACCTCCCCCGCGACGGCTCCGTGACGCTCTCCGACGTGACGCCCATGTACACCGCCATCTGCGTCATGGGCCCGTTCACTAGGAACCTGATGTCGGAGCTCACGGACACCGATCTGTCGCCGAGCAACTTCCCCTTCTTTACGTTCAAGGTCAGTTGATATTTTGTGCGTCAGGGGCTCGTTCACTGAAAGCCTGTTGTCGGTGCTCCCGATACCGGTCTGTCGCCTAGCAACTACCCCTTCGTCACGTTTAGGTCAATTGGCACGTGACGCACTTGTGCGTCATGGGCCCGTTCAACAAGAACCTGATGTCGGAGCTCACTGACACCGATCTGTTGCCAAGCCACTTCCTCCTCCTCACGTTCAAAGTGAGTTGACATGTGACGCACATGTGCGTCATGGGCCCGTCACCAGGAACCCATTCAGTTCATCGACACTGATCTATCGACGAGCAACTTTCCCTTCACTCCCAAGAATGCCGAGATGAGTCTCTCAGCTACTCTCCAGAAACCCGAAAGCTTGGCTAGTCTTTAATATGCGTTCTGAAAGTTGTTTCTTTTCAGGAGTTGGATGTGGGTCTTGCCAATGGAATCAGGGCCATGAACCTCACTCACACGGGAGAGCTAGGATATGTGTTGTACATACCCAACGAGGTAAGGACCTTTCCAGTTTCCACATATAATGGGTAGGTGACTCATGCTACAATTGAAATGTTGTTGTTTGAATGGTTGGTTGTTTTTACACACTGCCTCCGAAGCAAGAGGTCCCGGGTTCGAATCCCGGCCAGGGTATTATTTGTGCATTTAGCACGGATATTTGGTCGTGAGGTCTTGGATGATTTCTATGTATTTATCTATATAAGTATGTACATCGTCGTCTAAAGTACCCATAGTACAAGCTTTGCTTAGTTTGGGACTAGGTCGATTTGTGTAAGATTGTCCCCCGATATTTATTTATTTTAATGTTTCGTAAAATTATGATATTGTTTTTTTCAAAGTCAAAATTATTCATTCTTTGATTTAGGCATATTCTGCACAGAATGCATTAATATGTGCATACCTATGAATATGAATGAACTACTACTGATTCGGAAAAATAAACCTCTGCCACGGAAGAACCGATGTAAAAGCTCGGCGGACTATCATTTTTTCAAAACAAAAATTACACAATTACACATTACATTTGCCAGCCACCAAAAAAACTGCCAAACTGTTGTGAGAACCATTAGAAGTATTTCTTACCATGGGGGCACACAGTGGCATCCGAGTAAAAAATCTCGAATATTTATTAAAAAACACAGAGCAAAAAACAGAGACTTTTGATGAAATGTAGGGGAGAATCAGACAATTATTTGCTAATAGCACCCAAAGTTTAGTAGGTTAGCATGGTATGTGCATGTAATGAGGAGGGATGAATGTCATATTGATAAAAGAATATTACGGTTGAATGTCGAAGGAAGAGTAGCGATTGCAAGGCCAGAAAGCGATGGATGGATTGTGTGAGAGAGGATATGAGAAAAATTAGATACACAGTTGCGTTGGTCAAGCCATATAAGCCTACTAAGGAAAAGACTAGCCAGCGCCTGTTACGCTTTAAAAAATCTCTCAAAAATGTTGAACTCTTCGGTACTTAAGACAGTCTATTCTGCATATTTTGAAAGCTTACTAAGGTATGGTCTTGAGGTTTGGGGTAATGGTGTTCATGTGAACCGTGTTCTCATACTACAAAAAAAGGCTCTTAGGTATGTCGAAAAAGCAAAGCCTCTTGAACATTGCCGTCCACTTTTTGTAAAACACAGAATACTAAAGGTGATATCGCTTTACATATATTTGGTCTGCATTTTTGTTTACAAAAATAAGTCCAGTTTTGCATGTAATAGTAACAGTAGACCACGTAGATTATGCAGAGACAATTTTGACATTCTGTTACCTAAATCTAATAATTATGTGCATTTCAAAAGAAGTATTGAATATAATGGTATAAAAATTTATAATAATTTAAACGACGACATAAAGCAATGCGATAATATAAGTGAATTTTCTAGAACATTAAAATCGTACTTGATAACTCGACCATTTTATAACTTAAATGAATATATTGATAAATTGTATAAATAGATAATAGTATTGACGTTTTTAAATTAGATTTTAGATTTTGCATGCCAAATTATGGCGGAACATGCATGAACATGTAATTTAATTCTACTGACATGTAAATTTATAACATCTGTGTATGTTTTTGCAAATAAACATTTCATTTCAAAGGAGTATGCGCTGAAGTGACGAATAATAGGGAGGAATGGAAGAAGAAAACATGTTGCGCCGACCCTGCATAAGCGGGATAAGGGCAGGGAGATGATAGAATAGCACCTAAAGTAGAATCGGCAACATTTCAAAATTTTAATTACGATGAAATCTTAACTCATTTCGTTAATTTGGGAACAAGAAACCCCAAAATATTTTTTTTATATTTTTATAGCCATTAGTTTTCTCAATATTCACGAAAATGTGAAGAAAGCCTGTTAGGGTCCTACTGGGACTTAAATAAAATGGACTGTATTTCTGATAGGCTGGTATATTCCGCCTTAATTACAAAATAGGGCCCGGCCAAACAATATGTAAGAACTTTAAATCGAGAGTCGTCCGTTGCCGGCGGAGTTCGTGAAGCCGAGTGTCGCTCGCGGGTCCCGCTGCCGCCGTCCCCGCCTCTCCTCCCGCGCGCATGCCGATCAAGTTCTCAACAAAGCCCATATCATAGTAATGACGTCATATACTATGAAATTGTGACAGTCACAGCGGACAAAAAGAACAGCAAGCTCACTTTCTTTAGTAAATTTGTCTTAGTAACAGTGCTTCTGTCTGATTTGTTACGCTGTGACGCCATACTTGTTACTTGCTCTCTTTTACAATGAGGAACTTTTGAAATTGATTTATTTATATGAAATGGGGATATTTTCGAGAATTTAAAGATGTGATTTTACTTAACTTTTTATCCTCTATTGGATTTCATTGGAAAAAAGACTGCTTAAAAATATGAAATGTTGTCAATTGGTGTCTTATTGTGAAATGTTCAGACCAATGTAACCTATTGTTTAGAAGGTTTCTTAATGTGTAGGCCGGCTTTTATTTATGGGCCCAACTTATTAGTTACCTGACCGGTCTCTAGTTCTTATTCGCCCACCCTTAGCTATTATTTATTGAGTGACGCTGTTCCAGTTTGCGCTGCACGTGTACCAGCGCATAATGGCGGCCGGTGAGAAATACGGCATCAGCCACGTCGGCTATTACGCGTCGCGTGCGCTGCGCGTGGAGAAGTTCTTCGCGTTCTGGGGCCAGGACTTGGACACTACGACGACGCCTTTAGAATGTGGACGCACGTGGCGCGTCAAGTTTCAGGTCAGTCGCTCGTCTACTAGCTCTTGTCTCTTTTAGGGATTTAGATTCTTCCATAACTGTAGAGATTCCCAATTCGACAAATTACCAATCCCACAGATTACATTCCTACAGATTTCTAATCTTACAGATTTCCATTCCTACAGATTTACAATCATAGATTTCTAATAGTACAGATTCCCAATCTCACAGGTTTAACCTTAAGTACCCAAGAACAAGGCAAGTACGGCACCAGTCACGTGCGCTATCACGCGTAGCGTGCGCTGCGCGTGGAAAAGTTTTTCGCTCGTTCTGCTGGAGCCTAGTCCTGGATATTACAACGCCTTTAGCGGAGTTTTCATACTTTAACAGATCCCCAATCCTACAGTTCAGATTCTCGAGTCTACAACCCCCATTCTCCAAATTCCCATGTGGACATGCTCGTTTTCATGTCTGCTGATTTCCGTTGATGCAGATTCTCGTCTCTGCAGTTTCATAATTATACCATTTCGACATACACCTCATCTTACAGATACCTAATCCTTACGATTCCCACATCAACTGATTCCGGACATGAAAAACTAAGATATAAGAAGGAGCTAAGTACGACACGCGGGCTATTCCGCGTCGCTTGAGCTGTGCGTGGAGAATTCTTCGGATCTTGGCCTCACAGCGTCAGGACTCAGGATCGACGACGCCGTTGGAATGTGGATGCACCTGAACGCAAAGTTCCAGGTCAGCTGTCTATGGGCGAATCTCCGATATTACGGTCGTTTCTAACATCATTATCTGCTAACGATTATCTACATAAAGAGAATGATAAAACGCGAGAATTTAAATCAAATAGACTCCCGATATTGTTTTTTTAATTATTAACAAAAGTTAAATCTGGTTATCATCTCGTTTAACAGTGTTTAATTATTGATATAACTTAACGTTCGACATAACGTTGTTTTTATAACCTAAAACTATAGAATAAATTCCATTACATGCAACGTTACGTTTATTTCAATATTATTATACTTTATAAGACGCTTAAAATTTCAACAGATTTCCATATTCTCCATTTTACTGATTCCCAACTTCAACATATACTTATTTGTACAAATTCCCAATCCAACGGATTCCTTTACAACAGATCTCTCAATCTTCGCTTGCTTCTAATGGCATCTCTCGATTACAGAAAGACATCCCATTCATCGGGCGAGCCGCTCTGGAGCTTCAGCGCGCCGAGGGCATCCGACGTCAATACGTGCAGCTGCTACTGACGGATCACGACCACGAGTTAGACATGTGGTGTTGGGGCGGCGAGCCCATATACCGGGACGGGGTTCACTGCGGACAGACCACCACTACCAGCCACGGGTTCACCTTCAAGAAACAGGTAAAGAATGGGTCCTACTAGGTCCATACAGTCAATTAGAATTATTATAAAGGTATCACACTCATCCAGTATCTTTGTCCAATATACATTTGATCAAATAAATTGGATGATTTCATCCAACATGGATGGGACCCCGACATTTGATCAAAGATTCTGATGACAGTTAAATCAATATGGCTACGCATGAAAAAAAAACTTGAACAAAGATATTGGATGAGTGGAATGGGCCTGTCAAAGAACTTTGATCATAGATTTGACAAAGATATTGGACGCGTGGAATACCACCCTTAATCACATAGGAATGGTTGTCGGCAGGTCTGTCTCGGCTTCGTCCAGAATCTGGACGAGAAGGGAGTCGCGCACCGCGTCACAAACGACTACGTCCTCAGTGGACATTACGAAGTCGACATCGCTGGCATCAGGTATTTAAATACTTTAGATAACCTTGCCAAAAGGCGCGTTTTTCCGCACGCTGCGCGTCCGGTAAAACCCACTTTTTGGCCAAGTGGTGACATAAAATTGTGTACAAAACACGCGTCGTAAAACAGAAAGCCGTTTCTCGCATATTTCTGCGATATCGGTCTTTCTTTGTTTTACAACCCATGTATCGTAAATAGCTTTTATAATATTAATGAATTTTATAATGAAATGAACTAGAATAATGTAAACTTAAGCTTTAGTTAATAAGATCCTGATATTGTACGTCCGTAATATATAAACTGCTGTGTCTCATATTATAATCCTTGTCATCTTTGTACACAGTTT
The DNA here is from genome assembly GCA_905163555.1 of Notocelia uddmanniana. Taxonomy (NCBI): domain Eukaryota; kingdom Metazoa; phylum Arthropoda; class Insecta; order Lepidoptera; family Tortricidae; genus Notocelia; species Notocelia uddmanniana. The sequence continues at coordinate 72,869,333 of LR991052.1, forward strand.
GGCAATAAAATATTCTTATTCTTAACATTTGATTGTATGGAATGTTTGACAAGTTTCTATGACATGACAGCTGCCGGCGCCATATTTAATGATTGATCAGTCTGTGATTGTAAGTCGTTGCAACCCAGCCTTAGTCCCCACAGTCCCAGTACGGATCGGGAACTTTACATACGGCAGCCGCCAGGTTTTCTCCGCAGTTTCCTCATAATGGAAAAAATAGTACCATTACTAACTACAGAGGCCGGAACGAAAGGGGTTGCCGGCCGAAGACATATAGACGGCCGAGCGAAGCGAGGTCGGATAGGTCTCAGGCGGGCAACCCCATATTTCCCGCCGAGGTATGTATAGTGCTTTTCTCAAACATGCAATGAAATAAACAACAAAAAAATCAAAGTTTTATTTTTAATACGCATAGTGGCAGAATGTCATGATGCCTGTGCCACAAATTTATATGGAATGGAAATTAAAAAAGAGGACTTTGCCGGCCTAGGCCTGCAACATTTGTATGAAATTGCATTAACGACCTCTTGTCCTAGCCGCACCTGAAACGTCATACTTCGCAGCCTATTATAAGGAACATAACATCAATATTTCATTGCATGTTTGAGAAAAATGTTTTGTATCATTCGATTTCAATACAAACTAAGCTTATTTGTCGGCCTGTTTAGCCTAGTTGGTAGTGACACTGCCTCCGAAGCTAGAGTTCCCGGGTTCGAATCCCGAGTGCATTTGTTTCTGTGGTGAGCAGAAACATTTGTTCCTGAGACTTGGATGTTTTCTATGTAAATATTTAAGTATATATGTATTAATTATATCGTGGTCTAGTACCCATAACACAAGCCTTATTGAGCTTACTGTGGGACCAGTTCGATAAGTGTAAAAAAAATGTCCCCTAATTTTTATTTCCTATTTCAGTACATTAGAAATTAATTGATAATTTTTGTAGCAATATGCCTGTTATAAACTGGCGTAGGAGCGCTCGTGGCCCAGCGGCGCCCGCGTACCGCGTGCGGTATGCGAGGTTAAGCAATGTCGGGCGAGGTCAGTCCTTGGATGGGTGACCGCTTTGAGTGGTTACTAACTGAGCGCTCCCATGCTTTGGAAGGCACGCTAAGCCGTTGATCCCGGTTGCTGTCCATGATAGCAGTCGTTAAGCCAAGTTAGAGGCCTCCGGGCGGCTTGAGAACTTCTAACAGTCAAGTTGCCCACTCACTTGACAAGCCTAATCCCAATTAGGTCTAGTTTCCCCCTCGGGTTGGAAGGTAAGATGGCAGTCGCTTTCGTAAAAACTAGTGCCTACGCCAACTCTTGGGATTAGGTAGCGGACCCCAGGCATCCTTCAGGATGCAACTGTACTGGGAATAACGCCGGGAGGATGATAATGATGCCTGTTATAAACTGTGATTGATTTTTCATACAGATACGCGGCCAAAGTGAACCTTCACTCTCCCAACCTGCCGACCAAGTATCCCGACAAGGAGAGGGACGTGTACCAGGCTACCAGGAAACACGACCACCTCGGCAGACACTACCAGCCATAATTCTATCGGAGAAAGGTTTTTTTTTTACTTTTGCTAATGTACAGTTTTTTTTTGTAGATTACATTAAAATGACCTCTGGCCCAATGTGGAGACGAGTAACTCGGGACAGACCCCAATGGAAACTGTTAGAGGAGGCCTATGCCACGAGGCACACTGAGATTAGAGACATTTTATAAGATTTGTTACCAATTTGTATGTTTATCTAAGGATTTATTATAATGTACAGTTTGGCTGAAAGTATTGAGCACCCCATATTTTCTTTTGCAACTTATAAATAAACCATTGTTTTTAGGGTACCGTACCCAAATGGTAAAAACTTCGCCGTCTGCCTGTCGCCAGGCTGTATCTCAAGAACCGCGGTAGTTAGACAGTTGAAATTTTCACAGATGATGTATATCTGTTGCCGCTATAACAGCAAATATTAAAAACCGACCAAGTGCGAGTCGGACTCTGCCGTTTTTATAGATAATGGTACGGTACCCTTCGTGCGCGAGTCCGGCTCGCACTTGACCAGCTTTTATAATGGGGAATGCCTGAAAATTTTAAAAGTCCTTGATTATTTTTCTGATGGTAGGAATAACCGTCGCCATTAACAGAAAAATGTTTCAGATTTTTCGGTTGCGCCATATATTTTGTAAACATACAAACATTTTATATCAGGTCGCGTCTGCCCCGTATCGGACTACTAAGACATTTCTAAATCTGAAACTTTTTTCTTTTAATGGCGACGGTTATTCCTACCATTAGAAAAATAATCAGACTTTTAAAAATTTCAGACATTCCCTATTACAAAAAACATTGATGTACAATATAAAAAGATATATTAACCTTTTGAACGCCACGGTCGGCCATAGACGTCAACGTAAAATCGTCACCCCGACGCCAACGACGGCACTGGCCGACAATTTTTTTTTTAATGAAAAACTACTGAGAATCTGCCCAATTTTATATTGGCATTATTTCTTTACACATCTTTTTTTTTACCGTTGTGGCGTCAGGCGCACGGCGAATTACTTTGACGTCTGGCGGCGAAAAGGTTAACACCTAGAAAAAAATTAGTAGATAATATCACTTTAGAGTACACATGGTGCTACATTACCGCACGAGTGCGATAATCAGCAGATTACGTGCATATGTCGAAACTTTAAAGAGCCATATGTACTGTAAAGCGTAGCCATATTGATTTAACTGTCATCAGAATCATCCAATTTCTTTGATCAAATGTATATTGGACAAAGATATTGGATGAGTGTAATACCAAGGGTGGTATTCTACTCATCCAATTTCATTGTCAAATCTTTGATCAAAGTTCTTTGACGGAGGCCCATTCCACTCATCCAATATCTTTGTCCAAGAATTTTTTTTCATGCATATCCATATTGATTTAAATGTCATCAGAATCTTTGATCAAATGTTGGGGTCCCTTTCCCATCATTAATTTTAATTAGTCTATAATTTAATTGATTCCGTGACATTAAGATTTGTCATACAATTAATATGGGTAAGTTTCGAGTCCATTGAATTGTAGACGAATTTAAAAGACTTACCGTAGGGGCAAAAATTTGCTCCTTGCCCACATACAATTATTGTATTATTATTTTTATTATATATACCATCGCCAACACATTCGTGCACTTTATACGTATTGTAATATAAGCAGACATCGGAAATCCGGATACTTTTATACCTACAACTAGCAAAATCCCAAAAGCTAAGCAAGTATGGAGTCGGCTTCTTAAAATTAATACTTCTATTATTTAGTTTCCAGGATTCCGGGGAATAAAGCATAACAAAAAGGTTTTTTTTTGGGTTATGTTTGTTCTCAGTAGATTTTAACAACATTCACGTTGGTAAACATTTTTCACGACATACAGGTTGTAACAAAAAAAAAGTGGTGGTCCGTTTAAGGGCGTCATAGGTATTGTGTTTTGATTACGGAATATGTATGTGTTTCGAGTTAACTACTAGGGTGTAAATACAAGATAGTTGCCTACGGTTTAGTTAGGGTATATTAAGAAACGTATTAGGCTGGGTTGCACCAAACCGTCTGTAATCGTAAGCTCTGCTCGTTACAATTTGAATGTATGGAAAGTTTGACAAGTTTCTATGGGATGACAGCTGCCGGCGCCATATTTAACGTTAATCAGTCTGTGATCGTAAGTCGGCGCAGCCCAGCCTTAATAGATAGATAGATTCATTTATTTCTCTTAGAAAATAACATTATTATTTTACATCAAAAATAAAATGGATTCACTAAAAGATCGTCTATACATATAATAATTTGAGAATTTAAAAACAATATAATAGAAAAATAAGAAATGTCACATGTGAATGAAATAAAATAAAAAATGTCTTAAAAGTAGGTATACATGACTAGGATATCCTAGGTAATGTCAAATCAAAATTAATAAAAGGATAAAAAGGAAAATATGCGTGCGATATGAACGACAACCCGTTAGTAACTGTCTGCTCCCAGAATAGTGTGCGGGATGTGTCGCATCGCTCCGAATGGGGACAGTTTTTCGTACCTTGCGATAAGAGCCTTGTAGGCCATCTGTCGCTACATGTGTTTAGTTTATACTATCCTAGTTTTCGGTATTCCGGGAGATCACGGCAATTTTTTTTGTAAAATTTAATTGAGTCCGCCTCCATGCTACTCAACAACAACGCGGTGTAGGTACTGATGCCGAAGTGCAGGTATAAAAGCATCCGTATTTCCGATCCCTGAATATAAGGGTCACGAATGGTCAGTAGCCTGAGGGCCTACTACGAACTTCGAAAATCGAACTTCGTATCGTGCCGTCCCTTTTCGTCATATAGTGTATAACACGAGAGTGAAAGGGAAGGCACGACGCGAAGTTCGATTTTCGAAGTTCGTAGTAGGCCCTCTGTGTTGGCGTTAGTACCTTTGTACCTTGTCGCATTAACGTCATGCTTAAGAGGGCGCAGTACGCTCGGTTCTCCATACAAACGTATTTATGCTCTCATTTTAAAACGCCACGCTGGAATAACATGAAACTTTGTATACACAATGCGATCCGGCATATCTAGGTCGGAAATTAGTTTCTGTTGCTAGAAATTGCAAAAGAAAAAAAATACAGCGGTTTTTTGAGTTTTTTACGGCTTGTATGAAAACCTTCATAATAGTTGTATTTTTTCTCCATTACAATTTCAAGCAACAGAAACTAATTTCCGACCTAGATATGCCGGATCGCATTGTGTATACAAAGTTTCATGTTATTCTAGCGTGGCGTTTTAAAATGAGAGTATAAATACGTTTGTATGGAGAACCGAACGTACTGCGCACTCTTAAATTGGCATACAAAATGTCTAACGGGTGAAAGCGACAAAGTACCAAAGTGTCCAGTTACTTATAAGGGCGACTGTACATAGATAACAAAAGACTGTGTGATCTGTACTATTTATTTATTTAAGGCGAAGGGTAGGGCAAGGCCTTCTCCATACAGCCAGTCAGCAGATTTTAAATTAATATCAATAACGTACAAATGGTCTCTGTCAAACACAAAACCTGTCAAACGCAAAGTAGAGCCCTCAGAGTAAGGATTTCTATAGAGATCCTATAAGAGTTCCACCAAGGGGGGCAGAAAAGCTCTTAAGCACCTACATAAACAGCCGGAAGTTTAAGAGAACTTGTCTTAAACGTCTGGCTGCTTACCATAAACAACATCTTTAATCTGAGCGGGTGGTTGTTTATTTGCCTCAAACTATTTGACATGACGTTTAGATGACATTGAGGCAAATAAAGAAAAGCGGAACTGTGACAAGGACAACAAAATATTGTATCCCTCTCTGTCGATCTTCTATTATTATTTGATGTCTACTCTGGGGTACTCTGTGGTTCAGCCCGATAGAAATGCATGCAAACCTGCATATCGCGCTTCACGCCGTGGCCATGATGAATATAACCGTCGTTGGCACTGAACCGATGGTGCGTATATATCGCGCTTCACGCCGTGGCCATGATGAATATAACCGTCGTTGGCACTGAACCGATGGTGCGTATATATCGCGCTTCACGCCGTGGCCATGATGAATATAACCGTCGTTGGCACTGAACCGATGGTGCGTATATATCGCGCTTCACGCCGTGGCCATGATGAATATAACCGTCGTTGGCACTGAACCGATGGTGCGTATATATCGCGCTTCACGCCGTGGCCATGATGAATATAACCGTCGTTGGCACTGAACCGATGGTGCGTATATATCGCGCTTCACGCCGTGGCCATGATGAATATAACCGTCGTTGGCACTGAACCGATGGTGCGTATATATCGCGCTTCACGCCGTGGCCATGATGAATATAACCGTCGTTGGCACTGAACCGATGGTGCGTATATATCGCGCTTCACGCCGTGGCCATGATGAATATAACCGTCGTTGGCACTGAACCGATGGTGCGTATATATCGCGCTTCACGCCGTGGCCATGATGAATATAACCGTCGTTGGCACTGAACCGATGGTGCGTATATATCGCGCTTCACGCCGTGGCCATGATGAATATAACCGTCGTTGGCACTGAACCGATGGTGCGTATATATCGCGCTTCACGCCGTGGCCATGATGAATATAACCGTCGTTGGCACTGAACCGATGGTGCGTATATATCGCGCTTCACGCCGTGGCCATGATGAATATAACCGTCGTTGGCACTGAACCGATGGTGCGTATATATCGCGCTTCACGCCGTGGCCATGATGAATATAACCGTCGTTGGCACTGAACCGATGGTGCGTATATATCGCGCTTCACGCCGTGGCCATGATGAATATAACCGTCGTTGGCACTGAACCGATGGTGCGTATATATCGCGCTTCACGCCGTGGCCATGATGGATATAACCGTCGTTGGCACTGAACCGATGGTGCGTATATATCCGTCGTTGGCGTCCAAAAGGTATGTGTTATATTAGTGAAATTGGAAGGGCTGGCTGGTCGTAAGTGCCTGTGTATATACGCAAAATACACTACATTAATTTATGTATCATCCATACTTTATATACCAAATATTTGTCGTTAGTTGCGTTGCATATTGTTTTGTAAAAATTAGAAATATATTCAGTAGTGTATAAAATATTTTGTATAAATTGAATTTACTGACATTCAATTGATTTAATTACATATACCGGTTAGTTGTTATGGCTACTTTCAGTATTTAGTATGCTTGAATCACTTATTTATTCATTGTACATTTAAATATAAGAATTAAAAAAAAACAGTAATACTTTATAGTATTAATGTTTTTTTTTTATAAATAAAAAGCTTGAGCCAAATCGGCGCCAGGCGGTAAGGTGCCCAGGAGGCTGGCCGCGTTGCCACGTTGTATAGCAATGCTAATACGTTGGGCTAGGTATGAGCCAGCCCTCTGGTCACCAGAAGCGTCGACAAGGCGTTTTGAAAGAACTTTATAAAGTTTTACAGCATTGGTGCCCCACGGCCCTAAGGTCTCTACTCCGAAAGGCTCAAATATGATAATATAAGATGTTAATTGTTTACAATTTTACTGAAAGTTAGAAATACACAATTATAATTGTTTATGTCGCCAAGCGTCAATCTTGCCTTAATAGGAAATAGCTCAATTTTTTAAATGTATTATTAATTTATTAGTTGGAACTAAGCAATAAAAAGCCAATTAAGAGTAAGTGTCAATTTTACTACAATATAGATAAGTAAATAAAATGTTCTTTTATTTTTGAAAACTCGCCTTGAAATCGACTTGCATGCGTAGGCCCATCCATAATATCCTAGCGTTATTCCCAGTACAGTTGCATCCTGAAGGATTCCCGGGGTCCGCTACCTAATCCCAAGAATTGGCGTAGGCACTAGTTTTTTAACCTTTCGAATCGCTAAATTTAGTGGCAGTGGGCGGGACACATAGCACGTAGAACCGATGGCCGTTGGGCCGGAAAGGTTCTCTAGTGGCGACCACGTACCGGAAGGCGTAGCGTGGGTAGGCCTTCCACACGGTGGACTGATGACCTGGTAAGGGTCGTGGGTGTCCGCTGGATGCGTGTGGCGCAGGACCGGTCATTGTGGAAGTCTTTAGGGGAGGCCTATACAGGGTGTCCCAAGAAGTAGTGATATACTGAAGCTGGGAGGTAGAGGACCTAGAGGGCAATCTGAATCACCCCCATGTATGTTCCGCGATTTTTAGTATTTTCGGAGTTATGAATTTTTTTTTAATTTTTCTCCTATCGCCGCGTACGATGAGATTTTTATTTATGGTGACGTGAATTATTGCGGTAGATGCTTGATTTTTTTTGTGTGCTAAGCTGATAGATAGGCCAGGCCAATTCAGTATGGTAACATTTACTATCGTTAGATCTTTGAATGGCATAAAAAAAATTAAATGCCAAGAAAGATAAAATTACCCAGTATGTTCACAACTTCAAGGGCCCTTAAAAAAATAAAATCACATAAAAAATAATTACCGATTGGCTTTTAAAAACTTGCTCTCTCTATCAGGTAGCTACCCTGAAAATTTCATTTTATTATTAATAAGGCTTCAATCAAAAAATTGAAATCTAACTGTGGTAAGTGCAAAATTTTTATTTACATAATGATTATTGCGAGCAAAGTAAAACCAATTACAAGGTGTTTAATTACAATAAATTTTCAAAATGGCCTCCCTGTTGCTCAATGCAAGTGCGACATCGCCGGAAAAAGTTGTCTTTTAAACGTCTAAATGCACTTCTATTATTTTTAATGGTTTCTTCTTCTACTCTCAATTTCCGGGTTAACTCGTCCAAATTAAACGACCAATCCATCTTCAGGGTATCTTTGATTTAAATAGTTTCTCACGTCCAAGGCAAAATGGCATGGTGAACCATCACACTGCAGTACTATGTTTCTGCGTGTCTCCAAATCCACATCTTCTAACAGCAGGGGCAGATCGACGCGTAGAAAATTTAAAAAGTGATTGCCGCCCAAGCGGTCTGGCAGCTGAAAGGGCCCGATTAACTTACCGTTAAGTATGCCAGACCAAAGGTTAACACTAAAGTGTTCTTGGAATGTCGATTCCCTTTTTAAATTCGGATTTTCAATTGCCCATGAGTGAGAATTGTGCATATTAAAAATCCCATTGCGTCTAAAGTGGGATTCATCCGTCCACAAAATTTGGTTAAAAAAATTTTCGTTTTCAGCTTGTCTCCTCAGCATTTCCTGACCGAATTCAATTCGCCGATTGTAATCTTCCGGTTTCAACTGTTGCACTTTTCTAATGTGAAACGGATGATATCCTACGGTCTGTAGTGTACGGTGTACCTGAGATTTAGAAAGTCCGGTACGACGTTCCGTAACTGTCACACTGGTCGACGGGTCTCTTTCTACTTCTTCAACAACTGCATCTACTACATCAGGATCCGGCATAGTGGCCATACGGCCTGATTTCGTACCCGGTATGTGACCTTCCAAATACGCATTATGTACTCTTAAGATCATGCGATAGTCAGGAAACGTTTCAGGTTGAGGCCCGCCTCTTCGTTCCACATGTTCCCGGTACAGCCTTGAAGCTTCCGCTGCATTCCCCCTAGCATAACCGTAATAGTAATGCATTTCTGCGTAATCACGTGAAGAGGGAGGGCCCTCGAGTTTCTCGGTGCGGGATCGCGCGGTAGCAACACGCTGCGCCGATTCGTTCTATGGAAAATATTAAGTTCCGACTATATTGGTGAAGATAAATGTGTGAATCTTTTGACAGTTATAAAGTGTATAATCAGTGTTCGATTAAGTATATAATATATAAAAATAGTGCTTAAACCAAACCACAATCACAGTTTTAATAAATCAAAATCATCTTACAAAATTACCGTCATTCGCTAAAGACTCAGTACACGAACAAATAGTCGTAAGCGACGCGATCTGCACGGCGCTTGGGTCCTTTCGTCGCCTGGCCGTACAAGTGTTGCATGCCAAAACGCGTCAGGTGGCGAGTACCAAAAAATACAAGTGGGTCTGGATAAAAAACTCTGCCATTCTAGTTAGAAAAGACGATTCATCTTCAGTTATCCGCATTCGTAAGGACGCGGACCTAAATAAACTATGAAGTTGGTACACACATTCTATTGGGACTATATACATATTTACATTGATGTTTAAGGTAGTAATCAAAAGTGAGCCATATTTACATACATTATACCAAACCATTTTTTGTAACATGATCAATATCATGATATTAACAAGTTTTACCAGTAAATTTAAGAATAATTATATGACACACATACCGCCACATTATCGTAACCTAGTGCAAGGCAATATTAAATGCATATACAAATATTTACTTATCTACAGGTACAGTAATTAAAAATTTAAAATTCTACTATCAGAATTGTGGTGGTATTAAATCAAAAACTATGGATGTGCGCTTAAACGTGTTGCAGTGTAGTTATGATGTAATAATATTGACGGAGACGTGGTTAAGACCGGGCATATATGACGCCGAATTATTCGACAGTAACTATAATGTGTTTCGGCGCGACAGGGACTTGCTGGGCGCGGCGAAGAAGGGTGGGGGTGGAGTACTTATCGCAGTAAAATCGAGTCTTATGGCCACGCGCCGTACCGACTGGGAGTCCCATACCACCGAGGAAATATACATAGAAATAACAAGCGCCGGGCACAAGTTCATCATTAATGGCGTTTATATCCCCCCTAAGTCGAATATACAAGTATATCAAAGTTACTGCAATAAACTAGAACAAATTAATTCAATTACACAAGATACTATATTCTGCCTGGCAGGTGATTATAATCTGCCTGACGTAACATGGTGTTTGTCAAGTATAGGAGAACTCATACCGAACAATGACAATCAGAATAAAGGCGCGACAATGTTGATTAACATGACAGAAATGTTAGGTCTAAAACAATATAACTCATTAAAAAATATAAACAACAGAACATTAGATTTGATATTTACTAATAAGGAGTGTAAGCTCACGCACCCTGAAATAGACATTTCTAATCCGGATAGACATCATCCACCAGTCGAATTTACCATAAATATAGTAATAACAAATCTAAGTGCTAATAAACATATACCAAAATACAATTTTCGTAAAGCCAACTATAGTGAAATTTCAGAAAAAATCAATGGAATTGACTGGCAGGCCGAACTCCAGCAATTGCATCCCGAAATAGCAGTTGACAGATTTTATACTTTAATATATGGTATTATAGATAGTTGTATTCCACTGAAAAGAGTGCAAAGTAGAAATATACCTAAGTGGTTTTCTCCTGCTCTAAAGAGGACTCTAGCGAGAAAAAATAAAATCTGGCACCGCTGGAAAGTATACAACTCATTGGCAGATTATACAGAATTTTCTTTACTTAGGAGACGGGGCAAAGTTTTACTATTGGAGTGTTTCAACACTTACACAGCAAATACAGAGTTAAGTATCCAGAAAAATATTAAGACATTCTGGTCGTACATATCTTCACTTAAAAGTAATTGCAGCGGTTACCCATCCACAATGTTTTATGACGATAAAGTTGCACGTACATCAGAGGATGCAGCTGAATTATTTTCAGAATTTTTCCAATCAGTATTTGAGCCTTGTGGCAATTATAACAATAATAATGCAGATCATATGCAGTTCTCGGACTACGCGAATAATATATCAAATATTCATTTGAGTCACCACCAAATTTTAAAAAAACTAAAAAATATAGATACTCAAAAAGGTGCTGGGCCAGACAACATAAATCCACTCTTCATTAAAAACACAGCTGCAGCATTAGTTGCCCCTTTATACATTATCTTCAACAAGTGTCTCACTACAGGAACTTTTCCGAAATGTTGGAAAATATCATACGTTACACCTATTCACAAGTCAGGTTCGAAGTCCCAAGTCACAAACTATAGACCGGTATCTGTGCAATCTGTTATACCAAAAGCGTTTGAGGGCCTGATTCACGACGTCATTTACCCTCTTATACAGGCTTCATTAATTCCTGAACAACACGGATTTATGAAACACAAATCAACTGTCACCAATCTCTTACTTTATACAGACTTTCTTTTTAAATCTATGAATAAAAAAGAGCAGGTTGATGTTATCTTTACGGATTTTCAAAAAGCCTTCGATAAGGTCGACCATCTGTATTTGCTTCGAAAGCTGGCGTTTAATGGTATCCGGGGAAATCTGTTACGTTGGTTTGAGTCTTACCTAGAGAATAGGACGCAAGTCGTAGTCATCAATGGTGTGAGGTCGCGTCTGGCCACAGTGAGCTCGGGAGTGATTCAAGGCTCAATTTTAGGCCCACTGTTATACATTATTTTCGTTAACGATATCAAGTCGTGTTTTAAAAATTGCAATTTTTTGATGTTTGCAGTTCGTTTTGATACAAAACGAATCTGATTGTAAGCTTATTCAAGCTGATTTGGATGCATTTTATGAATATTGTGAGCGCAATAAATTACATCTAGCGGCTAGCAAATGTATGCAAATAACTTTCACGAAAAATAAGAAAAACGTAGTAAAATTTCAGTATAGTATTGGTAACACCCAAATAAAAAAAGTTGAAGTGGCTAGGGATCTGGGAGTGATGTACGATGAAAAATTGCACTTTGATGTGCACGTGGATAAAATAGTTCGTAAGGCCTATCAGATGTTGGGTTTTGTGATTAGGTCAGCCAAATCATTCAAAAAGCCAGATACGTATCTAATACTGTATAAAACGCTAGTAAGGCCGCAGGTAGAATATGCGTCAGTTATATGGAACCCTTTATATGCAAAATACAGTAACTCCCTTGAGATGGTCCAAAAGAAATTTTTAAGAATCATGCATAGAAGATTAACGGGGAAAAAACTGTCATATAATAACTTACTAAAGAAATACAAAGTCTCTTCGCTACTAGCTCGCCGTAAAATGGCCGACGCAGTAACACTTTTTAACATCTGCAGAAGTAAATATAACAGTAGTGAACTGCTGCAGCTCGTAAAGTTCAGGGTGCCGGAGTGCCGTAGGACTCGGTCCACGGCCCTGTTCGCCGTGCCAGCGAGCGCCAGCAACGCCGGGGCGCGCGCGCCTCTGCGCCGCATGTGCGACGCGTATAACAGGTCACTCGTCTCGGTCGATATATTTAATACATCTAAAGCGCAATTTAAAAAACAAGTCATAAATGTTATTCCTGAGGAAGAATGGTAACTAAGTGCTTCTCTAAAGTACTTGCTGGTATTTAATTTGATTATTGGCTGGTATATAATATATAGATGTTGGTATTTAAATATATCTAAAATAATAAAAAAATGGTAAGTAGTTCAATTGCTCGCTTAATGTTCATTGTTAAGTTTTTGTAACATTTCTTTTTACTTTTTCGGATGTAATATTCTTCTATAGGGTAGTGCATAAACAATGTAAATTTTATGTCTTGGTGAGAGCTGTTGAGGAGTTAGATGCACGTATAACATTAACCTAAAATAAGTTACTTTAATTTGTACATCTATCTCTGTTTGTTTCTCCAAATAAATAAATAAATAAATAAATAAACATGATCATTTACACGCAAACTCAAGTCCAGTTAAATGATGCCAACTCGTCGATTCCAGGTAATAACACTAATCCAAATCGTAATGCAAGTCAAAGTCCATATGAATAGCCAAAATGATTAGGGAAACGAACAATTAGCAGTATTAAAACACAATTTTTAAATTATTGAAAAATAACAACGATGACCAAACAACGTGAAAATATTCTCATGCGTCAACCGTCTTTTGTTTTTTGTTCTTTTTCTATTGATGGCCAGTGCGTGATTTAGAACGAAATTTATTTAGAAAGGTTTTGCTTTGCTTGCATTAATCATTATGTAAATTAAAATTGTGCACTTACCACATTTAGATTTCAATTTTTTGATTGAAGCCTTATTAATAATAAAATGAAATTTTCAGGGTAGCTACCTGATAGATAGAGCAAGTTTTTAAAAGCCAATTGGTAATTATTTTTTATGTGATTTTATTTTTTTAAGGGCCCTTTAAGTTGTGAACATACTGGGTAATTTTATCTTTCTTGGCATTTTTTTATGCCATTCAAAGATCTAACGATAGTAAATGTTACCATACTGAATTGGCCTATCTATCAGCTTAGCACACAAAAAAATCAAGCATCTACCGCAATAATTCACGTCACCATAAATAAAAATCTAATCGTACGCGGCTATAGGTGAAAAATTAAAAAAAAAAATAACTCCGAAAATACTAAGAATCGCGGAACATACATGGGGGTGATTCAGATAGCCCTCTAGGTCCTCTACCTCCCAGCTTCACTATATCACTACTTCTTGGGACACCCTGTATGTCCAGCAGTGGACGTCTTTCGGCTGACATGATGATGACGATGATTAGTTTTTTTAAGGAAGTGACTTCCATCTGACCTTTCTAGCCGGGGGGAACTAGACCTTAAGGGATAGGCTTGTCAAGTGAGTGGGCAACTTGACGTAGAAGTTCTCAAGCCGCCCGAAGGCCTCTAACTTAGCCCTTGCTGTCTATGACAGTCGGGATCAACGTATTCGGATAACGTACGTTCCCAAGACCGATTTCCCGCTGAGGGTGTTCCAGCTGCGTTCGCGTCACTACGTGCACTACAGTTTGTGGTGCGCGTGCCGCGGCCTGCAGGAGACCATCGCGTGTGCTGACTTCTGGCCGAAGGATGTCGTGTTTCGAAGGTTCCGGGGCAACCTATCGAATCCTACAGCGGAGACGACGATGCAACGGGGCCACGCCGTTTCGGCGCCTAAATAGATATTAATGGGAAGCGAAAATGGGAGCGCTCATTAACCACGCAAAGCGGCGGCCCATCTAAGAGTTGACCTCGGCCTGCATTGCTTAGCTCCGTATATCACACGCGGTACCCCGACGCCGCTGGGCCACGAGCGTTTCTAAGCATGCGTGGGCCCTACCACGAGTAATTAACTAACGAGCTATTTCATCATCAGACTATACAAGATGTGGCTTGTAATAGGAGCAAAAACTTTAAAGGACGCTTCCTTAGAGAATCTACAGTAACCTCTCGAGTCCAACAATTATATACCTTTTTTTCATTTGGGAGGATTTTCGATCTAAATTTATGACCTCCAAGTAATGGATCTTGGCACCACGACATTATAGCGCGGCACTCAATGCTGACTTTGAGGTAGCATCTAGTTGTGACTCATAATCGTTATGACATTTTATGTTTGAAAAGATATTTTTGCGATATTTTTAATTATTTTTAATTGTTTTTCAAACAAACGGTTACTAGTATCACACCAGTGGAGTAAAAAAGTACATGTAAGCTACATCTGCGTAAAAAAAATATTACTTTATTTTCTTATATAAACTATTTTGAAATAATTACTGGAGAGCTCAATAGTGATCATTTTAGTACCTTGTCTCTTTCACAACTTTGACGTCTTAACTGTCGCAGTATTGTTTACGTTAGTGCGACAAAGTACAAAAATGATCATCAAGATTTGCTGTTGACTGTACAAGAAAGACAATATATAGTCGAAAATAGTTATTGGTTCAACAAAAGAGCAAAGTAATTTTTTGCTGCGATGTCAAGCGAAAGAATCTTGAGCGTAGCCAGGGAGTTAAAGACACCAGATGCAAATATCTTTGCTCTCGTGTGATACATACAACTTTTCACCTCAGCGGCGAGAACTTATAACGCAAAGGAATAGTGACAGAGAGAATGAAGTTACTTAAACTAACCCACGATATGAAAAACATAAAAGTTAGTTTTTTCACGCTCGCAGCAAAATTGCATTTTGCTCACTGGTTTCAAGCCGGAAAAGTCGTTTTCACGCTCGCAGCAAAATTGCATTTTGCTCGCTGGTTTCACGCAACAAAACCGCCATTTTCGAGCCGCTGAGGTGAAAATGTATTTTTGGTACAAGCTTTAATTGCGGACGGTGTGAATGAGCTCAAACATGACGGGTTTAACGGTTGAGGTCACCATCATAAGAAAAAGAATTTCTTTATTTGCCATTAAGGAACACATACAAGAATGAGACAAATAAAGTTAAGAAAACAAATAAAATATCAATGTAAAAGAAAAAAAAGAAATTAACTAGACTAGGTATTATACAATTTATACAAATATTATAATGCAAGAAGTGTGGCAAATGGGTCCCAATTTCAGCATGTGCCAAGCTTAGCAGCCCAGCGCTGGTTTTCAAACTGGTCCCTGAGAGAGTGGTCGCTATTTTACTTTTACAACACGAAGCAGTTTCCGTGCTCAAGAGATAATAGTTTTACGTGTATGGTCGATCTGTCTGCAAAATTGTGTGTTTGCGTGCGTGTGTAGTTCGTGTTATTGTTTAGTTAATGCGGTTTATTTTGTTGCGAGGTAGGTATTTTCCCTGGGTATCTAGGAGGTGTGCTTGCGTTAATCGTTTAAATTTGAACAACGGCATTGGCTCTCGCAAGGGTGGTGGTAAGTCGTTCCAAATTTTGGAAGCAGCAAATTTGAAACCTCGTCAGAGTCAGTCAAATCATCAGATCAGCTCCGTACAAGTACCACATTATTGCACTGTCAACGAACTTACACATGTAAGTGTGCCAAATTTCTGCTCAATGGACAGTAGGCTGAAAAAACCGGGCAAGTGCGAGTCGGACTCACGCACAAAGGGTTCCGTACTAAATCAATACAACAATGTCAACAATAGACACTTTAAATATAATGAAACGGGTCACTCACGTCTTTAAGGTCGATTATCGCTCGACATGTTTCAGACCGTTGTGAGTGTTGTGTGTAGCTCGGCATTGAACAATTGTGAAGAAAACGAGGGTAGATTCTCACCGCCGCCGCCTCTGCCCGCGCCGAGCAACCGAGCGGACAGGGCACGGGCACGCAGTGCTAAGAAAACCGCTGCCGCGATAGGTGCTCATGATTAAGGACCGCGAATCGGTCTGAAACATGTCGAGCGATATTCGACCTTAAAGACATGAGTGACCCGTTTCATAATATTTAATATGTCTCAAACTCACGGGAGTTTTCTAAAATACACACTTTACTAAACCTTTTTTTTATTTTTAATATAATTTAAATAATCATTTTATTATTTTTATCAGTAATAGGAACGTTAAATAAAGTAGAATTTTGGACAAGTGCGAGTCGGATTTTAGTTTTCCCATAGGTACATTTCGAGACCCAGCGCCTGATGAACTCAACGAGCAACTTTTTAAAAGTTTTATGTATGGGAGCTCCTTTAAATATTTATCGGCAACAGGAATACAACATCTGTGAATATTTCAACTGTCTACCTATCACGGTTCATGAGATACAGCCTGGTGACAGACGGACGGACAGCGGAGTCTTAGTAATAGGGTCCCGTTTTACCATTTAGGTACGGAACTGAGGGTCGTCTCCAAGTACTCAAATGCGATTTGTTTATTTGAATCGTATTGCTCTAGTTCATATTTAGCAACGTGTGTTGCTACTGTTAAATTCTCAAAGCGTCTTCAATTCACGACCAGTGCAATAGTCTTGTGAACTTATGGTAGCGTAGTGGTTTTCATACAGCGCTCGTGCCAGTTTTTAGAACTTTTGTACGGGATTTGATTTTTACGGTTAGCATTTCGGCGAAGAAAAACATCGCGATTGAATCTGCGAAGAAAGAACCCCGTACCAAAAGTATGGAAATGTGGTTTCAGTTAAATATTCTGAGATATATCAAAATCTTTGGTACGGGGTTCTTTAAAGATGTATGTAAAGTCACCAACCCGCATTCCGCTAGCGTGGGGATTACAGGCCGTTCCCTCTTATCTATATTTCAGTCAATATTTTGTATGCTTACCAGTTCTCTGGTATTATATAGTTGCACCGCCTAGTCGTTCCGTTTTGCCTGAAGTTTGACTGGCAGAGAATGCCTCATGGGCTCATGGCATTAAGTCCGCCTTTTGTACGTTAAGATTTCTTATTGTGCTATAAAGATTAAATAAATAAATAAAAATCTATGAGAGGGGTGTGTCCAGCAGAGGGACATATAATGTTCTGATGATAATCATAATTTTATAAAAGATAGTCTTGTTTTGAAGTGTCAACATTTATTAATCAATTGATTACAATATAATCCATAACATAACATCCAATTATTCTAAGACATTAATTATTTTGTTCATGTAAATTATAATCAACCGGCCTATTAAGATCCAATGTTCCATATTTTGCCCTAAAAGTTAAATTATTTTTTTGCTTGTAAGAGCGCTTGTGCGCTCCTGGGGCCCGTTTCATTACAATTTGTAACTTGTATTGCAAGCGGAAGTATTTTTCTTGTAAAAGGTCTTGAAAAACCTCCAACTAGTTGGTATGAAATATTTCCCGTTTTTTTTAATCCACACTTAATGCGAATGATTAAAGATGATGAAGTTTACAAACTCACAATTCACATATTCATCGGTCAAACACGAAATTAATATTTTTATTCTGTCTGTATTACCATATTGTTAGAGCCCATATGTGCATTGGACCTTAGCAGGTTACCAAACAAAAAAAATAGTTTCACAATTCCCAGAAAATATTTTTTCCTTACATAAAACATGTTCAACTAAATGCGCGAATACGTAATTTAACTAAACTAAAACTAATAATACAAGTGAGCAATCGCGAACCGCGAAGTCAGTATGAAGAAATCTGTAAACAAGATAAGTACCTTTCCATAGCTAAACATTTAATCAGTAAAATTTAGACCTTGAAGTCTAAACCAGAAGGTATAAAATACTTCACATTGATTAGTGCTTTAGCCATACCAAGGGTCAAATGGACACTTTTAACATATTTCTTAGTAGATGAATTGTACTCAGACGAACTAGCACACCTGTCGCCCTGTCGCGCCGCCAGATCAGAAAGTCTACCTTCTCCTTTCTATATTGCAGAGTGCGAGAAGGACAGCAGTCGCAATGCCGGGCACGACTTGGCAGCCAGTTCTACTAAACCCCCAAACACTTCAAATAAAACAAAATACAATGGCAAAATATGCAAGTCAATAAAATCGCGGCAGCTGCAATTATTATCTATCACATAGTAAATACGTGTATACTAAAATTATCAAAAACAGGTACATCAGTACAGGAAACTTGAGTAACAGTCGACAGACAAAGTTGCGACGTCACAACGTCGAAAACGTCGAAATAAGCACATTATAAATACATCCGCTTACACTGTGTACAAGCGGAAAATGTATTAATGCTACTTTTGATTGACCCATATATGGGACAGACTGTTCCTGAAAACTAACATTGTGATGACGCAGTGATGTGTGTCGGCTCTTATTAAAGGATGTCCCGTGGCAGTACATACTAAATCTCAGTCGAATTCATTAATCTGATTAAAAATACCTGAACACACTTGTAAAGTTTTCGTATTCGAGTGTATTCAGATGTATTCAGACCCTAATTCAGCAGTAATTGTGGTACTGAAAAGTTTGGACACCCTAAAAGAGGGAAGTGGCTTAGACGAATATCATATAAAATAAATGTCAGTTTTTTAAACTCCTGACTTTCAAAAATCCATCATCCTATTATGCTATATCTATTTCTTTCTTACAACGCGTCAAACACAGTGTCTCATCATGTTTTGTCTTTTGAGCATCCGAATAATTTTATAACATAAGTCTTAGGTATAAGGTAAAATGTCAGGTATAATAGAATAGAAGTGTAGTTTACTACATTGATTCAATACTTACTAGGACTAATACTAATACATTGTGTGTTCAATTATTTGATTACGTATAAATAATATGTGATTAATGATTAATATTCTACTGGCCGAATTTCCGTGGCCCATATATGGCACACAGTACAGTACCACTCTACGAGGAAACTTGAAAAAAGTTAGGATAAGTTTCACGTATCATTAATGTCAATCAATCAAAAATTATTTATTCAAAACAATTTATAATGAACACTTTTTGATGTCAATTTTTTACATACATAATAATATACAACAACAATATTTTATCTTGTTTTCACATACATATGTCATTATTTATGACATTGACATACAATTAAATCACCTGGCGCGTGTGCAAAGTTTTTTTCATGAGGCCTGTACTAGTGCCATATTTAGTACACTGAAATTTTTGACGGTCGATACAGCTGTAACATTGAGAATAAAACAGAGATCCATCTATATCTATAGTCTCTTCCAATGATATGTGCACAATTCTAGATTAACTTTAGGCGAAGTTCTAAATCGTGCACATATTATTGACATATGTGACTCTAAGAGAACTTTATATCATATTTTTGGCATAGCGCCATGGGTCGGCGATATCATGAAGCGATACCATATATTTATAAAATAAGATTGAAAAACTTCTACAGTACACAAGAAGTAGTTCAAAACATCGCCATTCCACAGCTTAAATTGGGATTCAAGGAAACACATAGTTAAATAAAACGGCTTCGCCGTTACACCAACTACACTAACATTAACCAACATCAGACAAGCCGAGTGAATGTCGGCCGACTCTCTCGAACTAATCAACTCCGTAATGATCCGTTACCTACCAGGGGCCAAATTTACTAGGCCGTTACCTTTCCGAATCCGTGGCTAGGAGTACAATATTCAGCGACATACTCCGAAAACCATTCTTCACAATTACATTTTTTGCTCAAGAGATTCTTTGACATATATCTCTTCTTCCTGGCGCTTTCCTGGACTAGACCGGTTTTCTCACGATGTTTTCCCTTCATCGAAAAGCCACTTTTAAATGAAAGAAACGACAGTTCACGCGCGATCAATAATCGGAATCGATGTTGAAATCGTAAAATATAGGTTGGTAAGGTTAAATAACGGCTACGGCAGAATGGCTCTCGAATGAAGTCATGAGATATTAGTGGTAAGACTGACTGTCTAATACAAGTGTGTAAAACTATTGCGCTCCCAGATTTAGGCAAGGATAATTGAGGTACTAGTTTAATAACAACCGTTTCCTAAAGTAAACTTAAGATTACAAGGAACGAGGGATTGCTTGGGAAAAGGAATGATCACTTTGTGGCAAGCTTGAGCGCTTAAAGTGAAAAGCGCAGGTCACAGTATGTTATGTATCAGCGTGGCTGTGGCCACAAAAATCAGCATAGTTTTTATATCATATTATGGACTGATGATATCTAAAACTGTAAATTTCACCTGATTTCATTCCCATCTATGTTCTAAACAGTGTGAACAAGTGCTAAGTGAACTCCGATTTATACTTATCATTGACAGCTGGCTGTCTAAAACAAAATAATAATAAATGTTCCATAAATGGAACACATGTCATTGACTAAATTTCCACAAATTGGTTGAGAATCTAAATTGAATTGTATGTTATTAATAATAAAAATGTCGTGCTTGAAGGACGGGAAGTTTTAATTAGTAGTACTAGTAATGGTACTAGTAGTAGCAGTAGCACTAGTAATGGTACTGGTAGTATTAGGTCTAGTAATGGCACTAGTAGCCCATGTAATGGTATTAGTAGTAGTACTACTAGTAGGAGTTGTGGTAGCAGGAATAGGAGACATAGGAACAGGAGAAGTAATAAAAGGAAAAGTGCACGAATACCTACGACGGCCGCAGGGGCAAGCCGCGTACATGCAAGGCAAGCTCGAGAGCACATGAGCAGGCCTCCTCTTGCAGATGACACCTGGAGTCCACCTGGACCGACCTCGCCGGATCGGCCGCTTCCTTTCCTATATCATGTCATATATGTTGAATGTGTAAGTGTTATATGAGCTTGGTTTGCGCAGCTTCTCCTTAATGAGGTCACAGGGCGACGGAGTGTCAAACTTAAAACGAGCAATGCTATTCTCAACAGGCTCCTGCAAGTAAGGAGCCGCAACGGGCCGCAGTCTAGATGTGACTACTTTACCAAACTGCGAGCATTTGCCCCGCTTCACTCTTTGCCGGAGCATGTACGACATGTCTTGTATGCATGGAAGAACAGGTTCTGGGGTTTGCATTTGGACTCCTTCTTCGGGTTCCGCAAAGTTTGGTTGGAAGATAGACTCTAGAGAGCTAGCGGTACTGAGCACTTCCCTCCTAGGCACCGGATTGTAAGGGGTTTGGAGTGCCTGCAGAAGATCAATGACACACTTGTCTTCTTCAAGCTTTAGCCTCCTGGTTTCCTCTACTAACCGTCGTTGCTCTTCCTCCTGCTGCCGTTTGAGCTCTTTAGCTTTTAGCATGTTGGAGACTTGCTCGGCGAGTACATTATCAATGGGACTCTTACCGAATTGGAATGTTGGTATGTTTATACGCTGGCCGGGGGTGAGTTTGGTATCGGATTGGACCCCACTCTGGCCGGCGAGTCGTGGGATCTGGATGTGATCACTGAGGCTGTGGCTGGTGCCCTCCGCCTGGCCCTGGATGTTGGTTTGGGACAGATGGCTGTCCACTAGCGCCAGCAGAGATGTGAAAGAACTTGAATCCGCCATTTTGTTTTCCTGCACAATTATTAAAGCAATATTACATTTATTTTCCTTAATGATACTCAATATTGATGAATGGCAAATATCATTGTGATATACATGAATGTGCAAAGCCTTGGACAATTGCGTTTAATCATTTACGTCATTGTGTTTAAGATAATTGAAATTGCATCACTTTAATTTTAATTTCTCATAGGTAATTTCGTTTAATTAATACAAAGTGATCGAAAAATACAAGGCCACGGCTCACTGATCATCTTATATTAAGCAAAGTCAGTGCAATACATTTCAGTGAAGATTTCTATTTAAAGTACTGCGTAGTTTGTAATTGCGACATAAACACATAAATGACGAATACTTACAGGTTTACCAGGCTCTAGTGCTTTTTTATCGTGCATTTTCTGCGTCGCAACGGCAATTCACCAATTTAAGTTTTCATTTTGTTTTTATTGATTACTTGAACCAAAATATTGGGAAAAACAGCGAAATGCCACAAACAATCAGCCACCCATTCCACCCGATCACCAAAGTGGTTACGTAAAGCTAGTATTTCACTTGGCTGTTGTATTTTGGCAATATCGCTGCTTCACTTTCTTTTGCGATATTAAAGAAAGAGATGCAACACGAATACTTGCACAACTACAGCCAAGTGAAAACCTGGCATAATATATTTTTAATTTTTGTTATTGATCGGACAGCGGTCCGAATCGTACGTTGTTATTAATATTTATATAAAATTATATAAAAAAGGAACTTTCTGAATGAGGTGAAAACGTTTACAGTAATAAATAAGTTAATAACACATTTATGACTCTACGGTTTAATTCAAATAAGAATGTTTATATGATTTCAGTAATAAGTTTTTCTTTTTACTGAAATCATATTAAGTTTTTTTTTACGCTGACATAGTTGAAATACCCCTTGCAAATTCAAGCAAGGAGTGAAAGCCGAAAAGTTTTTACTTTATTAATTTATAGTAGGAGTGCCCACGATGCTAAATGTGAATTTATTCGCTCGAGTGTCATGACCGTCGTCGAGACCGAGCGAGACCCGTACCCGTATGCTGTACTCGTCAAACGATGTAGGTAAGAAAGGAACGTCACGTGAGTGAGCCTTGTTGTGTCTCGCCGAGAGTGTACAGGCGGCATTAGATTTAGAAAAATGGATGATAATAAATATAATCGGCGGGAAACGACCACAGGTTTTCAAAAATGTAAAAAGAAATCAGCAGACATAGGAATCCGCGGGGCAAAATTGTTTGACAAGTAGGGAGTTCCTATGTCGATAAACTCAACTATCGATGCTAGTTCTATATACTAGTGATCGCCCCCAACATTGTGTGTTTTTGGTTCTATTGTTCAACATAGCATATTTTAAATAATCGCTAGGTTATATAAAATAGTTAATATTATTGCAACCTTTTTAGATAATTTAATAGAAGTAAATTACCTACTTAGACACTCACCATAAAACAATAGATACTTGTCAATTTCGGACAGTGTCATTTGTAAACACGTCATACTACATAAATATTTTATATTTATGAGCGGAAGTGAAATAATAATACCTCCTAAAATAGAAGAATTGCTTAAAAAACACCCTGAAATAATTAAACGTGGGTTCAAGCTATACACTGTATAGCTTTTGTATAGTATACAGAAACAAATGTCAATTCACCATTCATCGCAAAAAATATTCTCTTGTTAGGCATATAAAAACCGAAAGACATGGAGGTATTCAAGAGGAAAAATATCAATTTTACAAAGACCTTACTATGTTTATGGTGGCCTGCAATATATCGTTGTATCAATTAGAAAATACAAAAAGTAAGTAACGCGTTAAATTATAAATTTAAAAACGGAAAAGAGTCAATACTCTTAGTTAATAATTATTAGTTTTTTACTCTTAATAAAAAACATATTTTTACAAGCAAACCCTTGAGTGATCACTAGTATATTGGCTATGTGCGAAGTAGGTGGTGGGGGTAAGCTAGGCGATCGCAGCGCACACTATGGCAGAGATGTGTACTTACCGGGGACATCTGTCAAATTTACTTTCACGTTTCCTATTGGTTTCTTACGATTCGTTTCGTTTGTATTTATTTACTTATTTTCTTATTTATTTCAGTAAAATTTCCAGTACGGGGTCTTTCTCGTTCACTAAAATAAACAAAATATTCATGTGTCATTATTTGACATGTCTGAGTTTGACATTGTCCCGGGACCCTTCACGTTTGACGTTTCAGACGTGCACATAGCCAATAGAACTAGCATCGATACTTGAGTTTATCGATATAGGAACTCCCTACTTGTCAAACAATTTTGCCCCGCGGATTCCTATGTCTGGAAATTAGTCACGCGGACATACTCCAGCGAGTCAGATATTAATAGTGTATACACCCCACGTGTCTCTAATATCGGACATATGTTAATATACCGGTTTGCATAGTGGGGGTAACCAAACAAAAGAATTGAAATAAACAAAAATATCTCGAGTTCGTCAGATTTTCAGAGAGGATGTTGAGTTGACCTAAAGGTTTGGACGTCACGCAAGCATATGGCAGCTTACGGTAAATGCAAAAAAACAAGAGCGGTGCCAGCGGAGCAATTTGATATAAATGGAGAGTGAAGAAAGTATTAATTGTGGGTATTGTCTAAAGCATATTGAATGTCTAGGAGAGGTGGAGGGGTGGGGGCACGCTATTGAAATACTCAAGCTTATCAGATGACGGATTGACGGTTCCACTTGATTCTTAGTTGAGCTGCCTCTTAATTTGACAATTATTTGCAAAGATTTTTTTTATATTACGGTTAAAAATAAATACTTATATTTACAATTGTAACATATTAGTACGTAGTTAATAACTCTGGTTACAATTATGACCGTTCGAATCAATCACTAGCCTAAATTCCACTTTTATGATAATTTGACAGACCACGGACCGGACTCGACTGTGGCTCGGACTTTATATCGATAAAATCTCTTTTATACACGAGTTATACACTTTGCGTTTCACTTCGATTGCAAGAAAATTAAACAAGTAAATAAAATTATGTATCTTATACTTGTGTGCTCGTAGACCTCGGGTGGTAGAGCAGGGAACTAGCCCGCGCGCGCTGAAAAGCCGGGAATGGACTTTAATTGGTGCACTAGAGCATAAAACACACTTTTTGTCGCCTATGCACAACATAAAGACGAACTTTTAGAGTGTGAGAAGTGAAATTGTTTTTTGTTTTTGTAACATGACATAACGTCTTAAGTTGTGCCTCTAATTACCCTAACAGCACCGTGCATACAAAATAGGTGTACCATACCACCATGATAAATAAATAAGCTGTTTGTGGTGGTATCGTAATATTTGACTAAATGATCATTGGAGAAACAACATTTGAAAAAACAAAATGATATTTAATAATTCGTCTTTTTATAAAGCATTATATAAATTGCTCACTAAACAAATATTCACTTTTATGGACAGACTTTTTATTTATTTAAAACATAATGATAAAAATAACTCATGACCAAAAACCGTTTGATAAAACGCATTGTTTGACAAGTACCTGTTTTAACAAATAATAAAATAATTATTTACCAGTTTGTTTGTGGGTTAAAAGGTGGATGAGTGATGAAGCTTTTATTTTAATTAGGGAATAAATATTACTGTCACCAAAACACTAGAAAAGTGGCGTGAACGTGACCAATTGATTGAGATTTTTAAAATCTTAAATGACCATTACGACTATGCAGAGCTGAGCGACTTGTTCGCTTGACATATAAACACACGCACGAGAGGCCACAACTTTAAATGGTCAGCAAACAAATCTGAAACAAATGTCGGTAAAAACTTAATGTCTAATTGAATAATAAAGGCATCATGGACCAAATTACCTTCAGAACTAGTGAACCAAAGTTTAAATAATCCACGCAATGTGAGCCTGTGCTTGATCACCCAAAACAAAACCGTTTACCAAAAATCTTATATCAATTTTTGCCCAAGGTTCGGCTATATTACTGAATTTGTTATTTATCAGAATGGCACACACCAAGACAAAGTAAGTCTCTTTTGGCTCGCGTTTTTAGCCACAGATGGTACTCTAATTATACGTAGTTAATCCTACCTCTATGACTATAACAGAATGCAATGTATATTCCGTATAATATTATGTTAACCTGCCGCGCTAGAGTTAACTCCAAAATTCTTTCTTGGGCACCCGTACTATTACTCGCATCGGCTACAATGTACATTTGCTATCTTGAAAAACTACTAAAAGAAGACTACAAAACAATGTTTTTTGTTTCCTCAACAAAGTTGTTCGTTGCTTCTTTGCGTTTAGCTTCATTGAAGCGATAAGAAGAAATCTAAACAGAAATCCGCGCATACTACGACCATAGAGGTAGGAGATATTACGGAGAGCGACCTAATACATGAGCTTTGACGATTTAGAGCTTATCTATTGTTAATTTAAAGCCGCAGTTAAGTTTATTTACACCACACCTTGCTAAAAAGCTGCGCGTCCAGAAAAACCCACTTTTTAGCTAAGTGGTGACGTAAAGTTGTGTACAAAATACGGGTCGTAAAACAAAACGCCCTCTCTCGCATATTTATGACCCTCGGCTCATAAATATGCGGCTCGGGCCTCAAACTTCTGCGATATCGGCCTTTCTTTGTTTTACAACCCTTGTATCGTAATGTACAGTACATATGGTGCTGCTATTTTACCACACGAGTGCGGTAATCAGCAGATTACATGCATATATCGAAACTTTAAAGAGCCATATGTACTGTAAAACGTTGTACGATACACGTGCGAACAGATAATTCGCAAGTTTCGCAACTCGTGCCGATTTAAAACACTCCCTTCGGTCGTGTTTCAATTTATCACCACTCGTTGCTAATTTCCTGTTCTCTGCACTTGTATCGTAATGTACTATTAAAGTCAACTTATATGTAAAAGTAAAAGTAGTTTATTCTTCAAATTAGGCATATTACATGCACCTATGAACGTCAATAAACTACCACCGGTTCGGAAAAATAAACCTCTGCCACGAGAAGAACCGGCGTAAGAAACTCGGCGAGGTGTCATTTTTACAAAACAATATACATTGTATAGTAAAATATAAATTACAGTGTCAGCTACTACAAAATAACTGAAATAACAATGCTACAGTAGAAAACATATTTTCGCGATAGATTACCCGTGCAGGACGCTATCACTGCCAAACATCCCTATCCATGATGTAATCGTTTATCTTATAATATGCTTTTGAAATAAGTGTTTGTTTTACTACAGATTTGAATTTAGAATTTAGATTTTAGAAGTAAGTATTTGTACGTCGTTGTCTAGTGCGTAATTACGCATTCGGACCGCGCTTATGCCCTCAACATGTGGCAGCAAGGTGGCAGCACTAGCTTCCATGTTTATCGCGCCGTTCCGTCACCGTCAGACGTGACGTTTCTCCCGTCGCTCCCGACGATTGGACGCGAAATAAAATTAAAACACAAAATTATTAAAAGAAACGATCGACTGCAATTATTAGCTGCTATGCAGCTGGGTGAATTTAGGACACCCGGACCGACCTACATCCGCCATGCTTGGAGTAAAATACGAGCAGCTGCCAATGAATGCTGAAGTTGAAGAGGATTTAACTGCAGCTAGACCTTTGAAGAAATGGGCTGAAGTCTGCTGCCAGAAGGGACTGCTGTCGTTAGGCTTGATCCTGCTGTACTTCTCTCTATCCATCGGACTCACTTTCTACCAAAGATCGCTATTGAAGGTAGCTGTGTGATTTTATCTCTATTGTTTTTATCTGTTTACACTATGATCTTTATAGTATTAGCGAATTTTCGTGTGAAATTTTTAATCCTGTCGCTGTAATAAGAGTGATAAGGGCTGCTTAAATCCCATTTAGCTTAGGAAAGGAAAATAAGGGCCATGCCAAAAATTAAAAAAACGTATACTTAGGTATTTTTTGATGGCATTATGGGACATACATCCAAAAAAAATTTCTCTTGTAAGATTTCATAAAACAAAGCACAGGCTTTCACAACCTTGGAATTCATGAAAAGTTAGTAAGAAAACTAGTAAAACAGAAGAACAAGGAAGAAGTTAATATTAGTAGCCTCATTTGATAATGAATTTGTTTACTTAGTCGGCTCATAAGTTCTGTCATATACATAGTATCAAATAAAAACAAAAGTTTAAGTTTATTCCGTGTAATTTGTACAGCGTTTGAAAGCTTATAAACTAGAGAATCTAAATGTATAACATTTATTCAAAATGACCGCCATAATTATCTACACAGGCTTGAAGTCTGCGTGGCCAGTCGTCAATGGATTCACGCACCACTTTCATGTCGATATTGGCCACTGCCGTAGCAAGGGATTTTTTTCAGCGAGTCTAGATTTGCATGAGGTTTTGAGCACACCTTTTCCTCTAAATACTGCCATATTTTATAGTCTAACGGATTAAGATCTGGGCTAGAGGAGGGCCAATCTTCATGCCGTATAAAGTCGATTTTATTGGAGGCGAGCCAGGCTTGTGTAGACTTCGCCTTATGGGCTGGAGCAGAGTCCTGCTGGAAAACCCAATGCTGGTTTAGAAACATCGTATGGGATAGTGGTTTCACAATATTAGTCAACACCGTGTCTTGGTACACTTTGGCACTAGTTTTTACTCCTTTCTCACAAAAATGCATACTAGTGACGCCCGCATAAGAAACTCCCAGCCAAACCATCACAGATGAAGGGTGATGACCTCTTTGAATACGGAGAATGCTATTAGACGCTTCTTTACTATTGCGAGCGTACACTCTATCATTTTGTTTATTACAGTTTTCTTCTATGTCAAAAAATTTCTCCGCCGAAAACAGTATACAACGATGCTTATTTTTAGCTTACTTCTTCAATAAAGCTTTAGATCTTTTAAGCCTTAAAGCTTTAAGCCGACCATTGAGAAGATGGCCAGTTTTTCGTTTATAAGCACGAAGTCTCAGGTCTTGATTAAGCACTCTTTTCACCGTGTTTCTGCTCAAACCCATCTGGAGGGCCATAACTTTTTGTTTCCTAGCGGGATTTCTGGCAATGCGTGCCCTAATTGCTTGTACAACCGCTGGAGTCCTGCTGTACGTGGACGACCGCTTCTTTTCTTGTCATTTAAACTAGAGACCTCACTGTATCTTTCTATGGTACGATACACAATTCTTAGAGAGAATTTTAAATTTTCAAGTAGCTTGAAAATTTTAGTCAGCGAGTGTCCACAACGATATAGTGCAATTATTGCGGTACGGCTATCTTTAAGCGTCCACTCCATGTTAAAGAAAACAGAAAATTTCAAAATTATACTACTCAAATATTTAAAAAATATTCGAAATTCAAATGCACAACGGTTTTTGTTTTAGGAGTTCCAAATTTAAATTTTAAAGGCGAGTGACAGAACTTATGAGCCGACTAAGTATAAGAGCATAATTAGCATTTATCCTTATGGACATCATAACAGTGCGTAAACATAATTAATTTACTGGAATAGTATGGAAAGGAAGTAAATCCTATTACATTTTATTTTATTTATCAAATGAATACAAAGCACTTACAACAAATATTATATATATATATTTTACCACGTCGGTGGTAAACAAGCGTACGGCCCGCCTGATGGTAAGCGGTCACCGCAGCCTATGGACGCCTGCAACTCCAGGGGTGTCACATGCGCGTTGCCGACCCTTTAAAAATTTGTACATCTTTTTCTTGAAGAATCCCATACTGTAGTTCCTCAGGAAAACCTCGGCAGGGAGCTCCACAACCGGAGCGTCCGAGGGAGGAAGTTCCTCTGAAACCGTACTGTACGCGACCATTTAGGTTCTAAGGTGTGAGGATGAATGCCCTGCCGACGGCGAGCGGTGCGATGATATTATTTTCACATTACCCCCAGGGTGATAATTTTTTCTCTCCAGTTGGAAATTACATTTTGTTGTTAGTCTTTTAACCTGACGAACGATATGTCAATCAAAAATGAATTGTAATTTCAACTACACCTATAAAAAATCTAGGTTTCAAATTCAAAATTTGTTACACAACTGTCTAAGTCCCTCAAGGGGTTTATTTAGATTAGAAGTCTACATTTTACACCAGCTGATGGTCCATTGTGATATTCATTGAGTAATCTATTTAAAAAATAAAGTTTGGAACACAAGGTTATATTTTAGCCCTGTACTATACTGGGTAGAACAGGATGATGGACTTTCCTGTAAACAGGGAATATTTAAGCCTTGGTACTATGCTTTTGCCAAATGAACTATATTAATATTGATAACCATTTTCAAGTTATAGCTTTTTTAACATCAATTAAAAAAACAGCACGTTTCAACCCTATCTTATAAGAAAGCTAGTGCCATGTGGCACTTCAAAATATAAATTCTTTAATGGTAATGTTAAATCATTAGGGTTGTTACTAATATAAAAAGCCATTATTTTAATGATTTTTTTTTTCATTCTAACTCAAGGTCTAATGTTTACAAGTCGATTGTACATCATTTAAATGACAACATACTTTCAGAAAAGTCCTTGGTACATATTGTTCCTCCCTGTATGTGTTTAGAAATGATTAATAAATATTTATGGCAAATTTTGTCCCCAACTGACCTTAAAATGCATGGAACCTAAGTCAAGTGTAATTTTAGGGGGGAAGTCTTTGCTAACAAGCTGAGACTAGAGGTTTAGGAAGATAAATTATATATTCACAGATAGTTAATAAATATCAGCAATATGCATGGTAATTTAACAGCTCTCACTGAGTCACTGATAAGCCGTTATCTTTACAGCCATGCTTTATGAGATATGTTACTGAATATGACATGTTTATTTTGCATTTGCGAAACAAATGAATGTGTTTTTTTTTAACAATTGCATTTAAGACAATGTTTTTATAACCTCATACATTTTATTTATTTATAAAGAGAGAAAAGTTATGCAAATTCGTGAGGAGCATGGTTGTATGGGAAACAATAACAAGAATAAAATAAAAAGTTGCAGTTTAACATGTTATGGTGATGATATCAAATTTAAAAATGAATACTGTTTTAGCTATCTACTAGGTGCCAATAATTTTATTTTAATAAGTTTATAATAATAAATAAATATTAGTGGACAATCTTACACAAATCGAACTAGTCCCATGGTAAGCTCAATAAAGCATAATAATAATTCATAATCAACACTCTATTGGGATCGATCTGTCATCACGGACAGGACTATTGTAGCCAACAAGCCTGATATCGTGCTGACAGATCGATTCGAGCGCCAGGCAATATTCGTTGACATCACCATCCCCCATGACGAGAACCCCGTGAAGGCTGAGAAGGACAAATCTAGCAAGTACAAGGTCTAGCCTGGCACACGAGGTAACCGCCATGTGGGATGTTGATTCAACGATCATTGTCCCGATAGTCGTCTCCGCGAACGGTCTAATAGCGAAGAGTCTCGACCAACATCTCAAGAGACTCTCGCTAGATGGCTGGGTCAAGGGTCAGATACAGAAGGCGGTACTCCTGGACACGGCGCGGATAGTCCGGAGGTTTCTCTCTGTCGCCCTAACCACCGTAGTAGCTTAGGCCCTGCCTCGCTGCCGGCGGCACCCTAGGTTAGGTTTTTTATAATGCTTTTATATTTTGTATGTATGTTTATATATTTTACTTTTATAAAGTTATTGTAAAAAACCTAGCTTAAGTACGAAAATAAATACAGAGATTATAATTCATAATAATAACTTAAGGTATTTTTTTTAATACCACGTTGGTGGCAAACATACTGCGGCCCGCCTGATGGTAAGCGTTCACCGCAGCCTATGGACGCCTGCAACGCCTGTATTATTCCATAATTATTTAAATTTATAATATTATTACTGTTTAGATCAGTGAACGAATTCGCTGGTTTAGATCTTATTTTTTTGTAAAATAATATTAAAAAATACGAAAATGAGAATGTTATTATTCGTATAAAGAAGAGTTTAATTGAAAATAAAAATTGAAGTGTTAAATGTTTAGTGGAAATTCCTATTTCACACTTTTTCAGGCATTTGTAACATATTTATTTATTTAAGCTGGGTTGCACTGACTTACAATCACAGACCGATCAACTTTAAATATGGCGCCGGCCGCTGTCCTGCCATAGAAAATTGTCAAACTTTCCATACATTGAAATCTTAACGAACACGGCTTATGATTTCAGACGCTTTGGTGCAATCCAACCTTATTCTATATTGTTTTTATGCTCTATGATTCTTTTTTAATCCTTGACAACTCTGACAAATGCTTCAACAGGTAAAATATATTAAACAGGTCAAAACCCCTTCTTTGAAGAAACCCCTTTTACATGGTCTAAGTGGGTCGTAAGATAATATCTTCTTATAATAAATAATAACCAAAAGCAAGCGTATTTGATACTGTTTGTAATAAGACTATGAAATTTTATTCATAATATTGTTTAAATCAAATTTTAATTAATTTATTTGAGCCTTTATTTTACAAACAAGTATTTGACATATTTGTGATCACTTTGTTACACACTAAGTAATGTTTGTAGGGTCTTTTGACCTAGGCCTCTTCCGAATCGGCATTTTTTAAGTACTTGTTTTCCATGTTCTTCCATGTCTGTCTGTCCATTGCTACTTCTCTTCAGTCTTTTCCTATTTTTTCTATTAGGTCCTTTTCCCACCTTGTATTTGGCTTACCCACTTTCTTTTTCCCTACTCTTGGTTTCCAATTTGTTATTGTTTTTGTCCATTTCTTATTTGACATTCTTAGTATGTGACCTGCCCACTTAAACTTAAGTTTAATTATGTGTTTTGCTGCATCTATAAATTTTGTTCTTTTTCTTATCTCGGTGTTTCGTACCCTGTCTGATAGTTTTGTATTGAGGACGCTTCTTCCTATGGACCTTTGACCCTTGTATTTTTTTGATAATGTATTTTGTGAGTGCCCATGTTTGACAGCCATATGTAAGGCATGGCAAAATACATGTATCAAAAGCAAGCTTTTTAAGTTTAATCGGTATCTTCTCCTTAAAGATGTTTTTCATTGCCCAGAATTTTTTCCAAATTTTAATTAAAACTATATAAAAAAACCGTCAGTATAGGGCTAAAAGTAAACTCCAAGATTTTTTAGGCTATTTTCTCCCTAATTCAAATAAAATCATACAGCCCTTTTACACTATTCCATCACGAAATTCCATAATTCAAAATTTCACTCCACCCTAGCACAATACCTGATCAGGCTCCAGCGATATTGTTCGGCGCCATTCTAAAGGCACAAGTATCAGTTTTTATGTCAATTAAAATCCCATTGTAATATGTTGAGGCGTCCACTGCCGGACATAGGTCTCCCTCAATTTCATGTGGGGTAAATCCCATGATCGCAACGCTTGGCATGCGGATTGGCGATCGCAGTTTAGCTTATACATGTTGCCGGTTGCCTGAACTTCAAAACCAAGTTTGGCTTTGCACAAGTCACATGCACGTAAAGGCCCGTAATCAACATCTATGTAGTGCGGTGGAGGTGAGGATGATGTCCTCCCAGACGTATCCGACGACGGCGACAACCTGACAAATTTATACAGGGCGTCCCACGGCTATGCCACATGGAGGGAAAGTACCTTGAACATTGTAGATGGAAAATATTACTGAAAGAAGACATTATTTTAATTAATAAACCAATTTAAACTGCATTCATGGATTTTTAAATAATTATATAGTTGATACGGGAATCGAACCCGCTACACGGGAAAACAAAATACCCTGTAGCTTTATCATGCCGATCGAAAGGCTTCATCATGAGGATTATTTTTTGCTAAATAACTTAGTGTCAGAAATAAAAGGAAGAGATTAATTTTAACATTTTTAACATTTCATGTGAAATTATGTTCAGAAAAATGATAACCTACAACAAGAAGGACATACAACTGACATTATTATTTTAAAGTACATATTACTAATAAATCAGTACCCACTTGAGAACTACGCATTATATCCCTATAATAATTTACTTTTCTGGATCGGGACAAATGGACAAATAAGATGGCCACCAAGATCCCCAGATTTAACCCCGTTAGATTTTTTATGGGGAGATGTAAAAAAAATAGTTTACAAGAATTAGTATGCAAGTGTCCACGAGCTACAAGCAGAACTTAGCCGTGTTATTCTAAATATCCACCACAACATGATCAAAAAATCGACAGGGAGCAAAATAATCAAAAGAGTGCGACTTTGTATTCAAAAGAATGGGACTCATTTTGAGCAATTGATTAATTTTTAATTAAAAATGTTAAAATTCATGGTCATCCTTTTATTTCCGACACTATGTCATTAAGAAGAAAATAATCCTTACGATGAAGCCTTTCGATCGGCATGATAAAACTACAGGGATTTTTTTTCTCGTGTAGCGGTTTTGATTCCTGTTCAACTATGTATGTAATTATTTAAAAATCTATGAATGCAGTTTTAAATCTTTTTTAAATTAAAATAATGTCTACTCTCAGTAAAATGTTCCATCTACAATGTTCAAGGTACTTTCCCTCCATGTGGCATAGCCGTGGGACGCCCTGTATAAAGTCAGGTTGTCGCCGTCGTCGGATACGTCTGGGAGGACATCATCCTCACCTCCACCGCAATCCAGGGGCCTATACCACAAAACTTTACAAGCGTACAATTCGACAAAATTGTACTATTTTCCATAGAAAAAATTGTCAAATTATGTCCTTAAATGGGTGTTCGCTGGATGCGGGTGGCGCAGGACCGGTCATTGTGGAAGTCTTTGGGGGAGGCCTATGTCCAGCAGTGGACGTCTTTCGGCTGACATGATGATGATGATGATGATGTCCTTAAACTACGACCAAGACCACCGGGGAATGGGCAGCAGCATTCTTAGAGTGCGGTGGAGATACTGCGATCGCCAACCCGCATGCCAAGCGTGGCGATTATGGCATTTACCCCCATGAAATTGGTAAAGTGTGGTATTGGCCCCAGGTCGTAGTTTTAGTTGATATCGACGGCCTGTTTAGCCTAGTTGGTAGTGACACTGCCTCGCTTCGAAGCTAGAGGTACGGGTTCGAATCCCGGCCAGTGCATTATTTGTGCATTTACCACGGATATTTGTTCTTGGGTCTTGGATGTTTTCTATGTATTAAAGTATAGGTATGTATTTATCTATATATGTATGTCTGTCGTGGACTAGCTATGGGTACTAGCTTTGCTTAGTTTAGGACTAGGTCGATTTGTGTCCCCCAATATTTACATATTTACATCCGGGTCCATGGGTCCTAATTATGAGACAAAAATAGTAGATTGACCCGTGGAAAGATTGGTGTGCTTATAATTATTTGTAGAATAAAATCAAACCACTGAGCACGTATCCAACGTGTTTACGTAAACAGAGAGCCTACTCCGAACTTCAAAAATCGAACTTCGTATCGTGCCGTCCCTTTCCGTCATATAGTGTATAACACGAGAGTGAAAGTGACGGCACCACACGGAAGTTCGAAGTAGGCCCTCAGGGTAACATGAACAAAATAGGACGCTAAGATGATCAAAATAACATCTCATTTTGAATGTAATTATATATTCTTTGATCGTTTCATTACAAATACATACTCGTGTAAGCTGTTTGGAGCGTATCTCAGTTTGGCGATGTTTGTTCAAGTGAAGTTAATATGTTGTTTACACTTTCCGCGCTGGTGTCAAAATAATTATTTATTGCTGAATGCCTTCTCATCTACATCGGTGGATTTACATTTATTATATATATTAAAGTGATTCAGATTCAGGTTTACTGGAGCGATATTAATGTAACTTATAATCTGTCCATTTTGTTATTGTTATAGGGAGCCGAAGAGGTGATTTTAAGATTTACTTGAGCGCGGAACATTAATATATAGGAGACCTTGCACACTGTTGAGTACCTCTACCTATTATGAGCCCTCTATACATGATCGCGCGCATAGGACATTTAAATAACCGGCACTTGCTCGCGGTGCGTTTAACATGATCATTATAAGAAATATTTATTACTAGCATTTGCCCGCGGCTTCGCCCGCGTAATAAGCGATATTTTTAACCGTCTACAAAAAACAGGTTCGTATTTTTGTCCACGATTATCTCGCGTTTGGCTGAACCGATTTAGATGCGGTCTCCAGAAAAGTAGTTGTTACATTCTGGGGGTTTCGGTATACGAAGTTTGGTGATTATGATTCATTAACAGATGAACAGATGAAAAGTACATTTCCGAGAGGCCGAAGGGGAAAGGGCCGATGAAATAAAAGCATGTCTTAAATGGCCCTTAGTAAAAGTATTTGTGTACTACAGTAACACCAATAGGTCTGTAAACGACCAAGCAGCGCGCAGCGGTCATAAACTCTGGTCCTTTGAAGTACAGAAATACGGCTAATTCAATATCACGTGTAACATTTATTATTCCTAAAATTAAATTTATTAGGTAGGTTTTGCCAGCTCCCATTGGAGCATCCAAAAAGAAAATTTGGCCTCACTTCCATTCGCACTGCTTACTTCAGTCCGTCTGTTACAACCAAGTTGCTTTTACTGGACCGATTGAATTGCAATTTGGCACAACCTATCAAGAATTTAGAGCGCTCGTGGCCCAGCGGCACCCGCCTACCGCGTGCGGTGTGCGAGGTTAAGCAATGTGGGCGCAGGTCAGTTCTTGGATGGGTGACCGCTTTGAGTGGTTACTAACTGACTCTCGTGCTTTGGAAGGCACGCTAAGCCGTTGATCCCGGCTGCAATCGTCAAGCCAAGTTAGAGGCCTTCGAGCGGCTTGCGAACTTCTAACAGTCAAGTTGCCCACTCACTTGACAAAGGGAGGTCGAAGTTGCACCACGTCCGTAGGGAGTACCCACCGTTACCCTACACGTGACCTCTGGGTGGTGCTAAAAGTGCAACAAAAACTGGCAACCGTACTTGTTGATTTAAATGGAAAAAAATATTGAAACCTCTATGTCGTTTTTAAAAGCAAATCCATAGATACCCCACACGCCTATATAGTAACATTTAACTTTTTTGCATACAGGCATGTATGGAGTGCCAAATTTTACCTCAGATTCGTATTAAGAGACCTCTCGGACGCTCAGATATCGATTTTGAACGAAATCGGGAAGAAATAAAAGAAAATCAAGATGACCGCCACTTTCACAAATTTTACCTCGGATTTGTATTAAGAGACCTCTCGGACACTCAGATATCGATTTTGAACGAAATCGGGATGAAAATGAAGAAAATCAATATGGCCGCCACTTTTTTCAAATTTTACCTCAAATTGGGGACCTCTCGGACGCTCAGATATCGATTTTGAACGAAATCGGGTTGGAAATGAAGAAAATCAATATGGCTGCCACTTTTTCCAAATTTTACCTCGGATTCGTATTAGGGGATCTCTCGGACGCTCGGATATCGATTTTGAACGAAATCGGGTTGTAATAATGAAAGTCAATATGGCTGCCACTTTTTCTAAATTTTACCTCGGATTCGTATTAAGAATTCTCTCTCAGACGCTCAGATATCGATTTTGAACGAAATAGGGACGGAAATGATAAAAATGAATATGGCCGTCACTTTTTCTACATTTTACCTCGGATTCGTATTACGAGACCTCTCGGACGCTCAGATATCGATTTTGAACAAAATCGGGACGAAAAAAAAGAAAATCAATATGACTGCGACTTTTTCCAAATTTTACCTCGGAGTCGTATTAGGGGAGCTCTCGGACGCTCAGATATCGATTTTGAACGAAATCGGGACGGAAAAGAAGAAAAGCAATATGGCCGCCACTTTTTCCAAAATTTACCTCGGTGTCGTATTAAGGGACCTCTCGGACGCTCAGATATCGATTTTGAACGAAATCGGGACGGAAATGAAGAGAATCAATATGGCCGTTACTTTATAATTTAAAGTTTAGGTGCCTCGGATTCCTATTAAGAGTCGTCTTGGACGCTCAAATATCGATTTAAATAAAAATCGAAATCGTATCGGACGGCACTGATTAATAAAACCACTTACAATACATTGAATCAAAAAAGGTCGTATCTTCATAGGGAACTTACGGCACTTCATGCACCTTTAGACCTTATAAGGTCTTACATGCCAAATTTGGCATCTCTCGAACCAGCAGTTTGGGCTGACTCACTCAGTCAGTCAGTTTCTTCTAGCAATTTGGCACCTACTTTTAAGTCATTATTGTTTTCGTAATCAGCGACCCGATAAACCATAGAAACAACATCCATATCGATTTTCAGAATTTGTCACCAGATTTCCTCCTTTTAGGGGTTGATTTCTCAAAAAACCTGAAACACATGTTTACTCATTTATCGTTAGAAATACTCCTGTGAAGTTTCGAATAAAATAATCCAACTAATCTTGATTCCCCAAACTTCGGACCCCCATTTCACCCCCTTAGGAGTTGAATTTGGAAAAAAGCTTTCTTAATGCACTTAAAGACCTTATATGGCCTACTAAATTTGGAATCTCTCGAACCAGCAGTTTGGGCTGTGCGTTGATATGTTAGTCAGTCAGTCAGTCAGTCAGTCAGTTTCTTCTTTTATATATTTAGATTGTATTTTTTTATACCACGTCGGTGGCACACAAGGGTACGGCTTGCCTAATGATTAGCGGTCACCGCAGCCTATGGACGCCTGCAACTCTAGGGGGTCACATGCGCGTTGCCCGACCCTTTAAAAATGTATACACTGCTTTCTTGAAGAACCCCATGCTGTAGTCCCTCAGGAATACCTCGGAGATTATTGAACGGGAGAGTCTTTCGTGTCTACTTACAACTCCCATGTAGCCGGACTAGTTAGTCAGTTCAGTAGGGAAGTCCGCGTATGGGATCATCATTGGAGGATTTTTGGGACTAAACAAAAGAAAACAGTGCTATTGTTCACAAGACAAGCTCTCAAGTGCTAAACGGACACCTTATAAAACTGGAACAAAATAGACACCAACGGGGAACATGAAACTCTCATTTAAAAATTGGTTATGTCAGCAGTCCTAATAAAAGCTGTGCTTAATGAAACCTCTCTCCCTAGGAGTTCCACTATCCGCTGACAGTGGTGATGTACCACCTGATAGTGAAATGGCTGCTTTCCGTGCTGGTACGCGTGGTGCGCTGTCTCTGGACCGGCAAGAGTCAGCTGATGCTGCCGTTCATGACTTGCGTGCGCTCCGTGGCGCCCACAGGTATATGATGTGACTTAGCTGATAGTGAAGTGGCTGATTTCCGTGCTGGTACGCGTGGTGCGCTGTCTCTGGACCGGCAAGAGTCAGCTGATGCTGCCGTTCATGACTTGCGTGCGCTCCGTGGCGCCCACAGGTATGTGATGTGACTTAGCTGATAGTGAAGTGGTTGATTTCCGTGCTGGCACGCGTGGTGCGCTGTCTCTGGACCGGCAAGAGTCAGCTGATGCTGCCGTTCATGACTTGCGTGCGCTCCGTGGCGCCCACAGGTATGTGATGTGACTTAGCTGATAGTGAAGTGGCTGATTTCCGTGCTGGTACGCGTGGTGCGCTGTCTCTGGACCGGCAAGAGTCAGCTGATGCTGCCGTTCATGACTTGCGTGCGCTCCGTGGCGCCCACAGGTATGTGATGTGACTTAGCTGATAGTGAAGTGGCTGATTTCCGTGCTGGTACGCGTGGTGCGCTGTCTCTGGACCGGCAAGAGTCAGCTGATGCTGCCGTTCATGACTTGCGTGCGCTCCGTGGCGCCCACAGGTATGTGATGTGACTTAGCTGATAGTGAAGTGGTTGATTTCCGTGCTGGTACGCGTGGTGCGCTGTCTCTGGACCGGCAAGAGTCAGCTGATGCTGCCGTTCATGACTTGCGTGCGCTCCGTGGCGCCCACAGGTATGTGATGTGACTTAGCTGATAGTGAAGTGGCTGATTTCCGTGCTGGTACGCGTGGTGCGTCATCATTGGACCGGCAAGAGTCAGCTGATGCTGCCGTACATGACGTGCCTTCGTTCCGTGGCGCCTTTTTAAATATCAATAAAAAAATAAAGTTCTGCGGTTGTATTTTATATGTTACTTAGAACTTCGTCATTTATAAACCGATTTGGCAAATATTTTATGTTTGAGAGGTTTTAATCAAAAGAGGTCAGGATATAATTCTGATGACGAGATCCACGAGAAATTGAAGGGACACCTTAAATGTTCTAGATTATTATGGTGAGCTCGGTGTTTTTTGTAGTAGGATTTGTTTTAATTGGCCAGGGTTTTACTTCTTCGTATAGTCTTTACATTCATAGGTGCATTTAATATGTTTAAATTGAAGAATACATAAGCTTTGACTTTGACTTAGTTTAGTTGTATAAAAAATTAACGTTGTCTATGGCAGGGCTGGCGAGCGGCATCGACGTCGGATTCTCTAACTGGGGCTTGGAGCTGGTGACCATCTCTCTTTACACCATGACCAAGTCTACCACCATCATATTTATACTCGGCTTCGCAATCATGCTGGGTTTGGAGAAGAGGGTGAGTGATTTTTCTCTTTCACAAGCATCTTAGTGAGTTTTACACATTCACACACATCTTAGTATTTTATACAATAGTTACATAATGAGCTTACAACTAGGGAAGAAAATGTTTACCTATGAAGGTGCACAGCTTTACAATAAACTACCGTCTGACTTGAAAGGAATAGGCTCACACAATGCATTTAAGAGTAAGTTAGCGGACTACATTTTAAACCACTACCCACCCAAATAAAACAATAAAAATAATGTGTGTGCGTGTACCTAACGGACGATATATATTAATTAAGGATTTTTTTTGTCTTAAACGCTGTTCTCTTGTAAGTGACTTGTATGTCTTTTTTGAGAATAAATATCTTTAAACCTAAACCTAATGAGTGCTATTGAAGTTGAGTACACGTGGCTTGCCGAGTGGTCTGATCAAGGTACGAGATTTCAATAGCTAATCATGAAACTATTGGATACGAATATTTTTTCTATGAATCGACTAAAATAAGATAACTGGATCAAACACAAATTCGCCGCTGAAACAGCGTCATTAAGCACAAATAATAAAACAGTCCATAATTCGCTCCGTAATATGGCAATTTTCGACCAATCACGAGGCATCAGGTTATATGTATTCAATTTATGGTCTGGGTAAGACATTTCAGGCACAGATATCGGAGTAAAGCAGATCCGCTCATTTAAGTTTAACGATTTCTGTACATCTGATCTATTCTTACTAATGCACAAATCAGAAAGTTTGAGAGAGACAGACAAGTGACATCTGACAGGTCTTCACCTTCTCCGTCTTCATAACTGAAAATTGTACCGAACTGACGTTGCGGTGTGTTAAGTTTATATGGGATTTAACATCCTTGGTGTGCTTTCAAATGGAGACAAGTCGTTAACAGCCGAAAATGATTGTACTATCTGTCGCATTCTAACTCATTTTGGTGCACCATAAAGATTGAGGAGACAACTATATGAAAAATCATCTAGCTTAATAATGCGAGTCTGCTTTCTCTGATGTCTGTGATTTCAAGTAGGTAACGGCGTAATTTGATAGTTTGCCAAGTACATTGGCGTTTTTAAGTTCGGTGTTGGTTCATAGTCTAGGGGCCGGACAGTTGGTGGTAATTTAAACACGAGAGGGAAGTGGAGTAGTTGTTACAAAATTACCTCTTATGATTGAATCAATATTTATTTATTTATCTCCATTATATCTACAGTAAATTATTAATTTTAATTTTATAGAAAATAAGGCATACTATTGAGTCTCCCCTGTAGCGGCATTAGCCATAAAGCATTATTTGACGGCCAACCTACAGTCAAAGCATATACGAGTATATGCTATATTATATGAGTATATTTTAACTGTAATAAGGCGATGGGTTTGATTTTCTTTTTTTTAATGTTCGCTATTGTGTTGACTATTGACTTGTGGCAATAAAACATTTTTTATTAATTTTATTTATTTATATGATATGATATTTATTTATATGATATGATATTATATGATATTTTGCATAATTTCATGTAGGCCAGTATGTTTTAGAACAATAATTTCAAGTATTGCAGGTAGAAG
Source organism: Notocelia uddmanniana (assembly GCA_905163555.1). NCBI lineage: Eukaryota > Metazoa > Arthropoda > Insecta > Lepidoptera > Tortricidae > Notocelia > Notocelia uddmanniana. The sequence goes on from LR991052.1 coordinate 72,911,378, forward strand.
TACATAAAGGTAACAACATTTTATTGAGAAAATCTATACTTCGAACTCTAATTCAAGACCAATGTGGATTGCCACTACAAAAATTTTTTTACAGCGGTTAGTTTTTTAATTATGAAAAAACTGCACTGATATAACTTATTTATCATTATTATTAAGCTAATCATCATTAGTTTTTCCTAGCGTTATTCCCAGTACAGTTGCATCCTGAAGGATGCCTGGGTCCGCTACCTAATCCCAAGAATTGGCGTAGGCACTAGTTTTTACGGAAGCGACTGCCATCTGACCTTCAAACCCGAGGGGGAAACTAGGTCTTATTGGGATTAGGCTTGTCAAATGAGTGGGCAACTTGACTGTTAGAAGTTCTCAAGCCGCCCGGAGGCCTCTAACTTGGCTTAACGACTAATATAATAGACAACAACCGGGATCAACGGCTTAACGTGCCTCCCAAAGCATGGGAGCGCTCAGTTAGTAACGGTCACCCATCCAAGGACTGACCTCGTAAAGCTTAATGAAAACTTTAAACGAAAACTATAACGGACATGATCAGTTAAGTTTTTTTTTATGTTATCGTAAAATGTCTTTAATTCTTAGTATAAGACGTGTGAAACAGTGCGTAGGTAGTTATTGATTTTTTTTAATTGATTTCCTTTTCTAGTTATAGATTTTTTTTATTTTGAGTTCATAGGGCACCTACGGAACCCTACACTGAGCATGGCCCGACATGCTCTTGGCCGATTTTTACTTATACTTACATAATAAATGCAGGTATTTTACTCTTGTTTTATTCATTTTCCGTTGCAAACTGTTGGTGTCCTCGTTTTTATTCTTGATAGCGTTGTTTTTTTATGAGGAAGTCGTTGCATCGCTTCAGCACTACTTCCTTTTTCACGAGGTCGTTCATTATCAAACTAAACTAATTTTATTGTATTTGGATACAATAAACCTTAAATGGTAATTAATTTCTTTTTTTATTACAATACAAAATATAATTACAGTATTTAAAGAAAATATAAAGTATACAAATAAATACTCGTAGAACTAATGACTAAATATATCGCTTCGCATCGCACCCGGCTCAAAGGTCCCCATGATGCCGGCAGCATTACCCCGCTGAACGGCGATGGAGACCTGTTGAACCAAGTACGACCTGGAGCGCCCCCCCTCGCAGCACCCCCACAGCCCCTTTCTCGTAGGCGTCGGCCTAGCTCTGAAAAGACGGTGGGCCTCCGAGCCCCAGGGTCCCGCGGTTTCGATAGCCACAAGTCGGTACGCCGGCTCCAGGGCGGAGTATTTAGTGTAAAATACCTAAATTCAATAAAAAAAAATTATCTGCTTCTCTATCGCATGTACGAATTCCCTATAGTCCGAAACTTCAGAACAAACCGTTGTATAGGAAAATAATCGACTTGATGTTTTGGTCGCGAACTCATATGTAGGACACTTTAGTACTTTTTCGCTTCCACCTGTTGCAAATTCGGTCTTAAACGTACAGTCAGTTTAAACATTACTTTGATGTGTCAAGGTATACACTACCGTTCATAAGTATTTAGGCACCCATACCCTTTTTCCATACATCTGTATACCAAAATGACTTTCAGAAATACACTGCCAAGTCAGAGTCCCTTAACAGTCAGAGTCCCTTGAAATTCGGTCGTAAACGTACAGTCACTCACACACATACACGTACAGGTCGTACAGACTCTGAGTCTAATACACTGCCAAGTCAGAGTCGGACAGTTTTGCGTGCATTTTGCATTTTTTATTTAGCTGACTTATTGAGCCTTAAATCGGTGCCAGAGAACCCCCTTTTAAAATGGTATAGTTTTCTTTTTGCATTGACTTAAATAACTACTAATTGCTGGTCCATAGAAAAGTGTAGTGTGTTAATGTTTGTAACTGACAACATTTCGAACTTCCAAGTAGTAGGAAACCTTAACTCATTTCGTTACTTAGTTAACAATATAGGAAACTTGCGGCACTTAGGCCCTTTTGTTTGGGAAATACAGTTTTTCAGCAATAACTCAAAAACCGTTAAAACTATCTTGTTCAAACCAAAAATCGTTGAAAGTATTTATTAATTTACACCATGTTGATTTTTTTTACAGAATTTTAAACTTCGTAGTATGGAAATCAGACGGGGGGGGGGGGGACGACACTTTTTACCACTTTGCAGCTAATATCTCGACAACGGTTGACTTAAATGGAAAAGTTTTCTAGGAACCTCTATGTCATTTTTGAAGGCCTATCCATAGATACCCCACACGACTATGTGCATTTTAAAAAAATGACCCTCTGCTACATGTATGGGGTGCCCCCCCAAATAATATTTTTTTTTCAAAATATCACATCATATTTCTATAGCGGTTCATAACACACACCTGCACACCAAATTTCATAATTGTAGTGGTCGTAGTCTCAGACAGACATGACGAATCCATAAGGGTTCCGTTTTTTGCCTACGGAGCCCTAATAAAAAGGGTTACAAAATGTCAAAAAGTAAATTTATACAAATAACCTTTGTCACGTACACAACTAAAAACATTGGAAAATACAGGGAAATATTCAAATAATATAAAAAGTTTAATATACAACATAAAATGCAAATTAATGGAATAACAGAGATTACAGATTCATATGTGTCAAATGTCAAATTACTCGTAATTGTGTATTGCATATTAATGATGTAAACTAAATATACATATTAATATTATTATTGAGTCTCAGAGAAGAACTCTTGCGTGGAGTAGTAACATCGTCAAGTAGAAATGACTTCAGCTGAGCTTTAAACTTATGGAAATCGTTTTCACTCTTGAAATTGCCCGGTAACTTATTGTCATTTTTTGTACACATTGCTAAAGGGCCAGTGCGTACTAATTTTAGCTTTGAGAGAGGTAGTTCCAATTTGTTGCGGGGTCGTAAGTTCGGTGGTCGGCATGTATTGCGGGAATAGATGCATATTTCTTTTGAGAAAGTACATACTTCTATGATGTAGATCGATGGTAGTGTCGAGATCTTTTGTTCTGCAAAGTGTTTTTTACAACTTTCCATCGAGTCTATGGTTACTAGGATTCTAAGGCATATATTTCATGGCACAAAAAGAACAGCAGTACACTTTATGTATGATTTTTACGCTGTGACGCCTTATTACAACGCTTGACGCTTTTGATACGAAATTGCGATATTTACGAGAATTAAGAATAGAATAGCATAGAAATACATTTATTCGTAGCACAATACGATACACATAAAACATAGACAATATAAAAATAAAACAATAATAATTTTTAAGAAAAAAAAACCAACTTCAATGGGGGAGGCCGGTGAAAGATTATTATACTTAGCTGGTGCATTCTTAGATTCCATACAATAAAATAAAAATGGCTATAAGTATGTTTATAATGGTATAAGACTTAAGTACCCTCAATTCCTCATGGAATCATGGAAAAACCTGGTTTGCTTGACAAACAAAACGAAGAGAACAAATCGCCAAACGCGCGTCGTTGAAGAGTTCCGTTCTGATCATCATCAGCAGTTCCACTTCATCAAATGTCACTTTTATGAATGAAAATGCTTGATTAGTTCATGAAAATACTAAAATCACTATCTGTGTGCCTTTCACATTTGAGGAGTCCCTCGATTCCTAAGGGATCCCATCATCAGAACTCGAGCATGACAAAAATCAATCGTGAAAATAGAGGTTGCTTAACAAACACAGCTAGAAGGACAAATCGCCAAACGTGAACTTTTCGTCGTTGAAGAGTTCTGTTCTGATCATCATCAGCAGTTCCACTTCATCAAATGTTACATTTTTGTATGATAATGCTCGATTTGTTGATAAAAACACAAAAATCACTATATGTTTGCTTTTAAGATTTGAGGAGTTCCCTCAATTCCTCATGGATCCCATCATCAGAAATCAAGCATGACAAAAATTAATCGTGAAAATAGAACTTGCTTAACAAACACAGCTAGGAGGACAAATCGCCAAACGTGAACTTTTCGTCGTTGAAGAGTTCTGTTCTGATCATCATCAGCAGTTCCACTTCAACCAATGTCACATTTTTGGATGCAAATGCTTGACTTGTTGATAAAAACACAAAAATCACTATATGTTTGCCTTAAAGATTTGAGGAGTTCCCTCAATTCCTCGTGGATCCCATCATCAGAACTGCGTTTTGACAAAAACGGGACCAACTTGGATATATATACTTACAATCGAAAAAAGAATTTTCCAAATCGGTTAAGAAATGACGGAGTTATGGACTAACAAACATTAAAAAAAAAAACCAAGAAAAAAAAAACATACAACCGAATTGATAACCTACTCTTTTGAAATCTTGAAGTCGGTTAAAAAAGAAGAAAGCGCCACGAATTGGTTCCGACTCAGCATAGTGCCAACCTTACGGTCAACGCTGGTCTTCCGTCGGGACCAACTGGTGAGATCACGGCGTATATACATTAAAAATGTGGCTACACTGAATTGTTCAACCTTTATTTGATGACAAAGGTAAAAGGCCCGCTAAAAATGAAATGTTGTCCATTATACCGTATCGTACCCTTCTGGTGTAGTCGTATTACGAGTTTTGCTTATGGGAAAGCATTAATCACTACATCTGTACACAGGCTATTTTTTTTTGCGTTTGCGACTGTATATTCGAAGAATGGAAAGGTTCGTCACTTTTCGTCCTTAACATCCTTAGAGCATACATAACTGGAGTGGCCATCAGCGCGTCTTACCAAACAAAATATTATGCCAATTTTTGCGGGGGGCGAGGTTACACAGATATAAAAAAGCTACACACACTTACAATATATTGTTCCATTAATACTCACCCACACTAAAACAATCAACTCACGCACATTCAAACTACTAAAGTTGAGTAATAAAATTCGACCTTATTTTTGTTAACGTTAGATCCATTATTGGGTTACTATCGGATGGCCAAATTGACCGAAGTCGATAAGGACCATGTTTCAAAGAAATTCTCATAAACAGTAGTCCTTATTTCTTTGAATACGGTGACGTCAAAGTGACGTTTCACAGCTAGCCCTAATGGTCGAGCACGAATGTTTTTAAATCGATTTTGTAATCGATGCTCGATTTACGATTAGAAATAAAACTTGAATTGCGCATAAAATTATAAATAAAGCAAAAATATGCTTACAGTATGTATGATAATTTCACAAAATTATCATCAATCTATTTGTAAATATGATAAAGTACAACGTTTTATTACCCTAAACAGCAGATAAAGGTATTTTCACGGAGCTCTTCACACGCCGAAAACGATTTCGAGACTGACTTATAATCTATTAATGAAGTAGTTTTTAAAATTTTTTTGCTCATTGTGTTTTTTTTTGGCAGAGGGGTAAGTATCCTAATGGCTACTCCAGTTATGTATGCTCTTAGTTAACATCATTAAAATAGAGTCGATAACTGACTATCCTTTTCATTCCTCGATTTTACATGTGTACATAAAAAGTTGTTACACAGTTTATTATTTATAGGAAATCATAATATAAGTACAGTACTGGCCAGTAGATTAGATTAGATATAATTAATAATTGGCATTGAATTCTGTAAATAAGGAATTTATCCGCCAAATAAAAATCTAGAAAAACATCTAATAAGTATTTAAAATAATTACAAGTCGTATGTTATTTGTGTATTTTGTAAAGAGTTGTAGATATTTTGTAACTGCTAATGAATTTATAACATTTTAAGCGAAATTCTATTGATACATTTCAATTTGCTCTTTTACTAAAGAAACATATTTTCAGAATCTTTATTCACCATTACTTTCATCATAAATATCATAATAATATATCGCGTTACGTGAAATATAGGTACATTTTATTATAGTGCCTCATCGGAGATTGGAGGTCAAAGGAATCCTTTATTGTAAATGTAAACGCTACGTGAAAGAAAATATTCATTGTCACAGCTTCCAGTGAGTGGCACATGTGCCGGTAATATATTGTGATTTCAAATTTATGGTTGTTGGTATTTTGTTGCAAGCTTTTAGTAACTAGATAGCCTTACATACCATTACCCTTTAGCTTCTTTGGATACAAGAGGTATTTACTTGGACATTATTATCACTTAATCTGCTTAGTCGGGTCATATGTTCTGAAACAAGCATTTTGATAGATAAACTAACAAACATTCTGCAATTCAATATACAGTGTATATAGCCGTGCATATAGCTACTTCATGCATATAGCTACTTCATGTGCATAGCCATAAAAACGACGCCGCATATTTAGTTTTTCAAAATTCAAGTGAAAATATTTTTTACATTTTCATACAAAATAATTAACGTGGAGTTAAAGCAGAAGTTGATGTCAAGTATTCGGAATTGGAATGACACCGCACGTGACGCACGTCGACATTGTTTATTTGTTAAGGATGTTTTATACTATACTAGGGGTGTTAATTAACGAAAATGAATTTTTGATTAACTTCGAATTGGTACGAATTGGGATACTAGTGTCTTAGAGAAGATTACTTTACTTCATATCAGGAATGTAGTTTTAGGACATACCCGGGTCCAATCAACAATGTTAAGAGTTTTGCATTTTATTCTATCGCAATAAGATGAAATATTGAACATTATCCCTTCTGAATACGAAATGTTAACGGGATTAACCGTATTAGGTATTTATATTCGTAGATACAATCGATCCTCTGATTATCATGACGTCTTACAGAGACAACGTCGTAGGCGGTATGTCGCGCCAGTATATTTATAGCCAGGTATTCGGGATACCTTATTCCATCGACACAAATCCTTTGTCAAGTAACATATAATGCGTCTCTAATGGATAACGAGATAACAACTTAATAGCCGTTGACGTGATTGAGATGTTTATTGAGTATTCCATTTAGGTTATTAATAAGCCGATTGAACTGAGCGGTTGTATCTGAAGATGGTGGGTTAGAACATCCTCGTACCATGGCCAACATAGTTAACTGACCATTTGTGTACTTTATTCTCATTGTAATAAGGGTCATGAATGCTCAGTTAACTTGTACCACTGGGTTTAAAAAAATCTACTTGTTCCTTTAAGACTGCGCAGTACGCTCGGTTCTCCATATAAGCGTATTTACGCTCTCATTTTAAAACGCCATGCTAGAATTACATTAAACTTTGGATACAATATGGGATCCGGCATATCTTGGTCGGAAATTAGTATCTGTTGCTTAAAATTATAAGAGAGAAAAAATACAGCGATTATTAAGGTTTTCATATAAGCCGTAAAAAACTCAAAACACCGCTGTATTTTTTTTCTTTAACAATTTCTACGAACAGGAACTAATTTCCGACCTAGATATACTGGATCCCATTGTGCATTAAACGTTTCGTGTTATTCTAGCATGGCATTTTAAAATGAGAGGTAAATATGTTTGTATGGAGAACCGAGCGTACTGCGCCCTCTTAAACACATCATCATCACCCTAGCGTTACCCCAGTGCAGTTGCATCCTGAAGGATGCCCGGGGTCTGCTACCTAATCCCCCAAGAGTTGCCGTAGGCGCTAGTTTTTACGGAAGCGACTGCCATCTGACCTTCCAATCTAAAGGGGAAACTAGACCTTATCGAGATTAGGCTTGTCAAGTTAGTGGCCAACTTGACTGTTAGAAGTTCTCTAGCCACCCGTCATAGACAGCAGCCGGGATCAACGGCTTGCCTTCCAAAGCACGGGAGCGCTCAGTTTGTAAACCAATCAAAGTGGTCTCCCATCCAAGATTTCACCTCGGATGACGTTGCTTAACCTTGTTTACCGCACGCGATACGCGGTCGCCGCTGGACGACGAGCGCTCTTTTTTTCTTCAAACAGAATCTCAAAAAATATCATATTGAGAACCAAATTGCTAATACATAAGCAGATGGTTTGTTTTATAGTATAGTAGTTTAGTTAACTGACTATCCTTTTCATTCCTCGATCAATTATGTATTGTAATCAACGATATGCCTGTTGGTTGCAATGTGACACTGGTTATACATATTAAATGCGTCTGGTCGAAATTCCTCTAATTCGAACCAAGCGCTTTGCATCTTCTTTTATAATGCGCACTTCTAAGGTTTGGAATTCTCTGCCGGCGTCTGTATTTCCGAGTTCATATAACCTGGACCTTTTTAAGGCACGAGTGAATAGGCATCTTCTGGGTGAGCTCGCTTCATCGTCGGCCTCATCTTTGCCCCCTGGCTAGATGCTGGCCAAGAGCAATCCCATTTTTAATAAAAAAAATAAATAGTATTTACTGATTTTGAAACTGAGCGTTTGTGGACTTGCGGCGCCCGCGTACCCGTGCGAGACACACTTGCTTGTAAAGGGCCTTATTGTGCGCAGGCTTATACAGCAGTTATAACCGATTTACCTCCCGTGGGATTTATAGATTTTTAGTACTCCGGAGGGAGTAATGCGTTTCTGTAATTGGTTGAAATATTGGAGCTGAAAAATGTAGTTGGCCGCGTGCCGTAAGAATACTGCTTTGTTATTGGTTGAAGTATTCAAACTACGCGCTCCTCTCGCAAGAAAGCCCCAGCGATCATGCACCGATACTGGAGATGAAATTGGCAATGTAGTCAATTTGGATTGGTGATGGAGTTATTTATTTCCTCGCAAATGCGATGAAAAACATTGTGATTAACTCGGGCGTAAACAATTCTCCACTTACGCCTCTCGTTAAACAATGTACTATCTAGGCGGTGTCAGTTAATTTGACTTATCTGTCGTGGCACATGGCTTGATTTTATCAAGATGCCAAAACAATTGAGTTACACAGACATTTGAATTGACTCATCTTTATAGAATCAAATCTTTATAAAATCAAGAAAAACTGTTTAATATTCATGTTTCGTTACGTGAAGATTTCCATATTGATGAGCATGTACGGCGAATTGCAAGAGAGCTTGAGTTAAGCGATAGTTGATAATATTTATTAAAGCGGCAATTACACTTCGTGGATCATCTAATGCGGTCGCCGAATTCATTTTGAACTACTTAGGCCAACAAACGACGTCTTATTTATTTATTTATTTAAACTTTATTGCACAAAATATAATTGTACAAATGGCGGGCTTAATGCCAAATGGCATTCTCTACCAGCCAACCATTGGGCTAAACAGAGAAATATGAAAGGTGCAAAGAAAAAAGTTTGATAATATCTACTAAGAAAACAAAATCTACGAAGACAAAATCAATATAAACACTGTAAATAAACATACATAAATACAAGATATTTATACAAGTTACATACATACAAGCATAGATAAAGATATACTACTTCATATTAAATACATACTATAAGTAATTATAGGGATGGATTCTAGTCGAATTCTTGTTTAAGAGTGCGCAGTACGCTCGGTTCTCCATACAAACGTATTTATGCTCTCATTTTAAAACACCATGCTAGAATAACATGAAACCTTCTATACACAATGGGATCCGACATATCTAGGTCGAAAATTAGTTTCTGTTGCTTGAAATTATAATGCAGAAAAATTACAACGATTATTAAAGTTTTCATACAAGCCGTAAAAAACTCTAAAAACCGCTGTAGTTTTTTTGCTTTTACAATTTCTAGCTACAGAAACTAATTTCCGACCTAGGTATGCCGGATCCCATTGTGTATACAAAGTTTCATGTTATTCTAGCATGGCGTTTTAAATTGGACCCGGGTATGTCCTAAACTACGACCAAGACCACCGGGGAATGGGCAGCAGCATTCCTTGAGTGCGGTGGAGATACTGCGATCGCCAACCCGCATGCCAAGCGTGGCGATTATGTCATTTACCCCCCATGAAATTGGGGGAGGCTTATGTCCAGCAGTGGACGTCCTAGGGCTGATATGGTGGTGGTGGTTTTAAAATGAGAGCATAAATGCGTTTGTATGGAGAACCGAGCGTACTGCGCCCTCTTAAGCATATGCTTACGCAGCATTCGCTTGAAAGCAAAGTTGCTAGGGGCTTGTCTTGTCTTCACATTAGTCTGTCCGCCTACTTATAAGCGTGGGCAGCTGTCGATCGCCGAATACGGCCGACTAACGTGTTCTTTCCACTTTGGCGGTCTCCGCATGCTGCATGCGACGACGAAGTGTAATTGCCGCTTTAGCCTTTATTCAGATTGATGAATTCTAAATCAGTATTTTTGTCGCGCCGACGTAGGCGGGAGCGAAAATCAGTGCGATATGAACTCGGCCCTGTCTGAAAATTGTACGCCCTTGTTTGTGTTTGTTTCTGGGCGCGCTTTATATTTATTTGTTTATACATAAGGAGAATCAGCGGCAAAAACATGACACAGTGTTAGATAGTAATACATAGCCAATTAGGAACTCGCAGATAGAAATTGAATAAAAGTTAAAATTATTTTACAAATGTAACGCACACTTTCGCTCTATGTAACACTAAGTTCTGCTTGATAAAAAGGCGTGCATAGGAAAAAGTAACAAAATTTAACAACTAAGCATAATAAAATATTACATTCATTGCAATTAATACAAGTTGCATTGCAACTGCAAACTGTACATGATCAAGTATTGGATCCTGAAAAATCTCATTATATGATTTGATTTGATTACCCACATATGTGTGTAAAATCTGTGATAGATTTAGGCCGGGTTGCACCAAACCGTCTGTAATCGTAAGCTGTGTTCGTAAAAATTTGAATATATGGAAAGTTTGACAAGTTTCTATGGGATGACAGCTGCCGGCGCCATATTTAACGTTGATCGATCTGTGATCGTAAGTTGGTGCAACTTAGCCTTAGAGATCAAAAATGTAAAAAAGTGAGTTGCCACCAAAAAAGAATTACGTATGCAGTGAGTAATTGAAAATCATTGGAATACTTTAAAAAAATTACCGCGTTCAAAATTTAACCGAAAAAAATTTGAATTAATACAAAAATAACCACTCTGAATTAAATAGCGTTTTTAATAACATATTGGTGTTGTTTTAATAAAATATCTGGAGATATGATTTATGCTACTGGTAAGTACAAGAGATTTTAAAAAGGAAAGTCATGTTAAATTGACAATTGTTTGTTTACATTTTTGATCTTTAATTCCAGACTTTTGTAGTCCAGGAAATCTCCGTCCCGGCCGAGTAATTTTTTTTTATACTAAGACGGTGGCAAACAAGCTTACGGCCTGCCTGATGGTAAGCAGACACCGTAGCCTATGGACACTTGCGACTTCATAGATATTGACATTGATATTTATTGGTAAATGTTTACGTAATTGTTACAAGTCATTAAAATTGTTACTTTAAATATTAAATATAAATATTAGGGGACATTTTTTTTACACAAATCGAACTAGTCCCTTAGTAAGCTCAATAAGGCTTGTGTTATGGGTACTAGACGACGATATATTTAATAGATAAATATGTATATATACTTAAATAAATAGAAAACATCCAAGTCTCAGGAACAAATGTCTCTGCTCACCACAGAAACAAATGCCCTTACCGGGATTCGAACCCGGGACCTCTAGCTTCGGAGGCAGTGACACTACCAACTAGGCTAACCAGGCCGACATTGCATGTCGATTGACTTGGGGATGCGGTGTGCTGAGAGTGAGAGACCCGCAGACTCTCCAGCTGTCAAGCTAGAGACATATGCAGGCCCCTCACTCCCAACACAGCGCATCCTCGGGAGCTCTGGCGACCTTACTCACCACCAGGAACACAACACCACATACCTACCTAACGGGCAAGTAGTGGTGCTATTATGGCGGTGGTCTTCTGTAAGGCGGAGGTACTTCCCCAGTTGGGCTGCTCCAAATTTGAGCGTGATGATGCATACTCGTACTTGCCAGTGCTCAGAAACGTATTTCTAAATTTCCAGTCGTGGTCCCTCGTCGGCATAGTGCTGATGATCGCCCTCGGCCTAGTGATGTTCACGTACAAGTCGACCGCGTTCAGCCTACTTGGGTTCAACTTCCTGCTGGTGGCGTCGTTCGCGGGCGGGCTGCGCTGGACGTTCGCGCAGCTGCTTATGCAGCGCGCGCGGCTCGGGCTGCACAACCCGGTGGACATGGTGTTCCACGTTCAGCCGTGGATGTTCCTCGCGTTGATGCCGTTCACTGCGTTCTTCGAAGGTGGGTAATTTTTTTCTTAGAAATTATGGTGTCTCTCTCTTTTATCAGTCTGTTTCTCTCTCTCCCCCTCCTCTTTCTCTCCACCTCTTCTGCGATCTCACTCCCGCTCATCCTCCCCCCGGACCCCGTGATGTTCACGTACAAGTCGACCGCGTTTAGCCTGCTCGGGTTCAACTTACTGCTGGTGGCGTCGTTCGCGGGCGGGCTCGCTGGACGTTCGAGCAGCTGCTGACGCAGCGCGCGCGGCTCGGGCTGCACAACCCGGTGGACATGGTGTTCCACGTTCAGCCGTGGATGTTCCTCGCGTTGATGCCGTTCACCGCGTTCTGTGAAGGTGGGTCATTTTTCCCCAGAAATTATAGTGACTCCGTCTTTAATCAGTATGTATCTCTTTATCTCCCCCGCTCTGTATCCCGCTCCCTCTCCCTATCTCTTCTCTCTTTATTTCTATCTCATCTCTGATCTCTCCTCGGCTCATCCTCCCCGCGGGCCCCGTCATGTTCACGTACGATTAGACTGCGTTCAGCCTGCAGCGTTCGCGTTGATGCCGTTCACTGCGTTCTTTGAAGGTGGGTCATCTTTTTGTCTCGCCTCTTTTTATCAGTCGCTCTCTCTCTCTCTCTCCTTTCTCCCCCACTTTCTCTTCTCCCTTTCGTTATATATCACTCCCTCTATTTCTCTATCCCTCCTTCGTCCTTTAGATATTATAGGCCTATAGGGTCTATTTGTACATACATATAATCACACCTGTTTCCCAGAGGGGTAGGCAGAGATCACGGATTTGCATTTTCTATGGTTTTAGACATACAACTTTCGCTTCATAAACTATCATGTTAAACAAATATAACATTTTACTGTGTTAATTAGATAGTTTACATACCACCAAATTGACACGGTAAAAAGAAAATTTTAAAATAAAATCAGAATAATAATAAAATACGAGACTTGAAAGATTCTAAAAAAAATATGTATTTTTTGTGATCTAAAAGTTATTAAAGGCTACAAATACAATTTAAATGATTCAATAAAAAGAAATTGTACGGTCAACAGCACATGTAGATGAACAATACTGCTACAGTTGGGATGCGTCAAAGTAGTGAAAATGGACAAGGTACTAAAATAGCAATTTTCTTGTTTTTCCATACAAAAGTAGTACGGGGCTCGTGCGTGGTGACGTCATAATTTTCTGTCAATTAGTATGGAGCGTTTTTGGTGTCCGGAACAATATCCACCCTTGACACTAATTTGCGGCTTTCGTTGTGCTTTAATCGTAGTTGGTCCCATACAAACATTTTAATCCCCTTTAAAAACTGGTACGAATGGCATCGTTAATATTTTTTTTGAAACTGGCCTATTGGCATAGTCATAGAAGTACTTTATTTATCACCACATTTTAACACTAAGGTTGGGTTGCACCGACTTACGATCACAGACTGATCAGCGTTAAATATGGCGCCGGCAGCTGTCATCCCATAGAAACAATGACAATGATGGTATAACAATGAGTGATGATAAAAAGGGGCTGGACTCAGCAGAATGTTGCTGAATACACCGCAACGCTGATTTTCAGTCAGATCCTTCTACTGTTTATGAGTTATTCTTATATAACACTCGTACGTCGGAACAGTGTTCGAGTTGAAGTTTAAGATAGAGGGGAGCAGAGGCAGGGGAAGACCGAGACGTGCGTTTATGGATCAAGCCAAATAGAAGGTCAATGTAATGTCGTATCAGGAGCTCAAAGCATTGGCAGATAACCGAACAGAATGGCGATTACTCCACCGACAAGAGCTAGACTCTTAAATACATGATGATGATGAGCAGGGGGGCTGGAGCCGGGTATGTCCAAAAACTACGACCAAGACCACCGGGGAATGGGCAGCAGCATTCCTAGAGTGCGGTGGAGATACTGCGATCGCCAACCCGCATGCCAAGCGTGGCGATTATGGCATTTACCCCCCCATGAAATTGGGGGAGGCCTATGTCCAGCAGTGGACGTCCTAGGGCTGATATGGTGGTGGTGGTGGATGAGCAGGGATCGGAAATTCTGATACTTTTATACCTACAACCAGCAAAAGCCCGGAAAAAGCTAAGCAAGTATGGATTCGGCTTCTTAAAAATTCTAAATATTTCAATTCTTTAGGTTCCGGGATTCCAGAATTGTATGAAGCATCACGAAAATGATCACCGTTTATTTCTTTTAGGTTATGGCTATTTACAGAGACTTTCATAAGTGTAACAAAAAAATAATAATGTTGGTACATTTAAGGGCGTAATACGTATTGTGTTTTGATTACGGAATACATATGTGTTTGTCGAAGAGGAATAATTACCTTCTGCGCCCTCTATTAAATCTGTCGTGAATTTATTTATCTTGCACTTCGCTGTCATTCTACAAATGCCACTGATTGAAATGCAAATGAATAAGGATGTTAAAGCACATCTGAGTGAAGTCGATTGCTAGATAGTTCCGTTGTACGCCAGCAGAGGGCTGTTGAAAGGATGGTTACAGAACAAGCGACAAACGAGTGCTCTGTCAATTGTCATTGAGAAAAGCTTGGGGAGATGACGAAGGCTCCTGGCGCAGAAATGGGAGTTGGTGTGACGGCATCTGAGTATCGAAATCACTAGTTCGTTGTATTTTGCTTGACATTTGTAACAATGTTGAAGTGGAAGTAAAAGGTTGACTTTGTAAAATGAGTATCGTCTTTTGTTGATGCCCGAGGAACCCCTGGACATGAACCTTCCCCGATGGAATACGCCCACGATCCGATATGTTTATGCTATCCTAATTTTCGGTATTCCGGTAAATCCCGGGAAATTTATTAGTAGAATTAAATTGAGTCCGCCTCTATGCTTCTCAACAACGACGCGGTGAAGGCAATGAGGCCGAAGTGTAGACATAAAAGTATCAGATCTTCCGATGCCTGCTGATGAGCCTATTGCCTCCTTCCATGCCTCGGCAATAATGTAAATATTAAAGGCCCGTCATATCGTATCAGGCCGGGGCTTCTCTCGCGATAAGCTGTTTAATTGTGGTAAAGAGATAACGCGCGTATACTAACCCACTCCGGCCATCGTGTCAGCAATATCTGTTATCGTTTAGGCCATGAACGCAATGGCAGGGGGCTCGCTTAGCGCCTAGAGTGTAGCCAGTCACCTAGCGAGTAGCTTAGTAAAACCAATCGTTTTAGCGGCCAAGGGTCGTATACACTGGCCTGCAAAAGAAGTTACCTATAACACTCATAAACGTGACGATAACTTCTGTACTATTTAAATTAGAAACTTGAAATAAAAAAGCATTATGTAGAAAATGTAGTTTTGTTATATAAACTCCTCCAAGACGAAAGGGGTTGCCGGCCGAAGACATATAGACGGCCGAGCGAAGCGAGGTCGGATAGGTCTCAGGCGGGCAACCCCATATTTCCCGCCGAGGTATGTATAGTGCTTTTCTCGAACATGCAATGAAATAAACAACAAAAAAATCAAAGTTTTATTTTTAATACGCATAGTGGCAGAATGTCATGATGCCTGTGCCACAAATTTATGAGGAATGGAAAATAAAAAAGAGGGCTTTGCCGGCCTAGGCCTGCAACATTTGTATGAAATTGCATTAACGACCTCTTGTCCTAACCGCACCTGAAACGTCATACTTCGCAGCCTATTATAAGGTACATAACATCAATATTTCATTGCATGTTTGAGAAATAGTACATTACTACAGAGGCCGGGACGGAAGGGGTTGCCGGCCGAAGACATATATACGGCCGAGCGGAGCGAGGTCGGATAGGTCTGAGGCGGGCAACCCCAAATTTCCCGCCGAGGTATGTATAGTGCTTTTCTCAAACATGCAATGAAATAAACAACAAAAAAAAACAAAATTTTATTTTTAATGCGCATAGTGGCAGAATGTCATGATGCCTGTGCCTCAAATTTATGTGGAATAGAAATTAAAAAAGAGGACTTTGCCGGCCTAGGCCTGCAAGTTTTGTATGAAATTCCATTAACGACCTCTTGTCCTAGCCGCACCTGAAACGTCATACTTCGCAGCCTATTATTAGGAACATAACATTAATATTTCATTGCATGTTTGAGAAAAAACTGTTATACCTTCTTTTGCAGGCCAGTGTAGTAGCTAAAGAAATTGACGCGGGCCACTTAATGGCGTATGACGCCTACTTTGGCTAAGTTGGCCACTACCCTGCCTACGAAGCCGGAGGTCCCTGGTTCGAATCCTAGTTAGGGCATTATTTGTGTATATTTAACACGAATAATTTATTCCTATAAATATAAATATAAATATTATAGGACATTTTTTACACAAATCGAACTGGTCCCATAGTAAACTCAATAAGGCTTGTGTTATGGGTACTAGACGACGATATATTTAATAGATATACTCGCATGATATATTGCCGGCTGTTCTCCTCTACAGGTCGCATTTATCAACCGATTCTCGTGAAATTTTGTGAGCATGTTTGATATTTTGTCGAGTCAGTTTTTGGAAATCAGGATTGGTTCAGTCGTTCTTGAGATATTGAATTTTTTAAATGAAAATGTCGCGGGTTCATCATTTTTAAGTTGTCAATTATAATTTCCACCACCACCATATGAGCTCAAGGACGTCCACTGCTGGACATAGGCCTCTTCCAATTTCATTGGGGGTAAATGTCATAATCGCCACGCTTGGCATGCGGGTTGGCGATCGCAGTATCTCCACCGCACTCTAGGGATGCTGCTGCCCATCCCACGGTGGTTTGGTCGTAGTTTTAGGGCATACCCGGGTCCCAATCCAATTATAATATAATAAATATGATGTATTCATTAACGTTCCAGGTTACTCCTGTTTCGACAACCTCGGCTCTCTGCCACCGGAGGAGTTGATGCCGACGTTGGTGCGGGTGTCGGGCGGGGCGGGCCTCGCGTTCCTCATGGAGATCTCCGAGTTTCTCGTCGTCACCTACACCTCCAGTCTCACGCTCTCCATCGCTGGCATATTTAAGGTGAGCTTGGTTTTCACGGGGAAGGGATAGAGGAAAGGGGGAGATTGATAGGAAAGGGGGAGATTGAGAGGAAAGGGGGATTTTGAGAGGTTGTGGGGATGTAGAGAGAGAGGAGAAAATTGCAACGACAGCGTCTGAGAGAGGTCTCTGGCTGCGATCTGTGTCGCCGCCGAGTAGCTGAGTGCTTTAGTCTGTCTCCGTTCGTTGCCTTGGGAGGAGTTGATGCCAACGTTGGTGCGAGTGTCGGGCCGGGCGGGCCTCGCGTTCCTCATGGAGATCTCCGAGTCTAGTCGTGACCTACACCTCCAGTCTCGCGCTCCATCGCGGGCATATTTAAGGTGAGCTTTCATAGAGGAATAGAGAGTTAGTGAGTGGACAGGGGGGTAAATATAGAGAGGAGAGGGGGGGACAGATGTAGAGAGGAGAGAGGGAAAGATAGATAGATAGATATAAGAGAGGGGGATAGAGAAAAAGAGATGTGGATAGAGAGATAGATAGGAAAGATTAAGATTGATATATCGAGAGAAGATCGAAGGCCGAAGATAGAGCTATAATCGTTCTCAAAAGCATACATAAACTCACGCCTATGTACCCAAAAGGGATATGCAGAGCGCATGAAAATTATTATCCAGCGTCACTTTTAACTATTGCAAATTTATAGATGGAGAAAATGCAATATTACAGTGACAGGTTGCTTGCCCATCGCCCACAACACATTCCAACCTGGTTCCCATACTCGACTCTTACGACACCCAAGGGAGGAAAGGGGGTGGTGCTATTCTAACCCGACACCACACGTGTTACCACACGTTTCTCTTAGTCTATATCTACTTGGCCTGCAAACCTTCATTTTCCGGCCTCTATAGTAATGTAATATGGCTTAGTGGTGACGTAAAATTGTGTACAAAACGCGGGTCGTAAAACATAAAGCCCTCTCTCGCATATTTATGACCCTCGCCTGCGGCTCGGGCCTCAAACATCTGCGATATCGTCCTTTCTTTGTTTTACAACCCTTGTATCGTAAATGGACCCGGGTACGAGTATGTCCTGAAACTACGACCAAGACCACCGGGGAATGGGCAGCAGCATTCCTAGAGTGCGGTGGAGATACTGCGATCGCCAACCCGCATGCCAAGCGTGGCGATTATGGCATTTACCCCCCATGAAATTGGGGGAGGCCTATGTCCAGCAGTGGACGTCCTAGGGCTGATATGGTGGTGGTGGTGGTATCGTAAATAGCTATTATAATGCTATCGGAACGCTCGTGGCCCAGCGGCGCCCGTGAACCGCGTGCGGTATGCGAGGTTAAGCAATGTGGGCGCAGGTCAGTTCTTCAATGGATGACCGCTTTGAGTGGTTACTGACTGAGCGCTCCCGTGCTTTGGAAGGCACGTTAAGCCGTTGATCCCGGCGGTTGTCTACGACAGCAGTCGTTAATTCAAGTAAGAGGCCTTCGGGCGGCTTGAGAACTTCTAACAGTCAAGTTGCCCACTCGACAAAGGGGGGTCGAAGCTGACGTGGTGCGGATTCGACCCCCCTTTGTCGAGTGGGCAACTTGACTTAGGGAGTACCCACCGTTACCCTACACGTGACCCCTGGGTGGTGCTAAAAGTGCAACAAAAACTGGCAAGCGTACTTGCCTTCTCGGAGACCTCGCGGTTCGAAAATAAATGCCATACGATTATTATTATTAATACTATCATATAAATAAATAAACTTTCTCTCTTGCAGGAGATGTGCATTCTAGTCCTGGCCGTGGAGGTGAGCGGTGACCGTCTCAGCCTCATTAACGTTGCAGGCCTCAGTGTGTGCCTGCTCGGAATCATCGGCCATATTGTGCACAAGGTACGTCGCTACCTGTTGTTGCAGAGCAGACACATCTGCGCGGATATTTACGAGTGCGTATCAGTTATTGTGGAATTGTAAATTACCAGTCACGCCGTCGTCGTGAGAGAGGTATAGTACATTACTACAGAGGCCGGGACGAAAGGGGTTGCCGGCCGAAGACGGATAGGTCTAAGGCGGGCAACCCCATATTTCCCGCCGAGGTATGTATAGTGCTTTTCTCAAACGTGCAATGAAATGAACAACAAAAATATCAAAGTTTTATTTTTAATACGCATAGTGGCAGAATGTCATGATGCCTGTGCCACAACATTTATGTGGAATGGAAATTAAAAAAAGAGGACTTTGCCGGCCTAGGCCTGCAAGATTTGTATGAAATTCCATTAACGACCTCTCGTCCTAGCCGCACCTGAAACGTCATACTTCACAGCCTATTATAAGGAACATAACATGAATATTTCATTGCATATTTGAGAAAAGGTATATTAAACAGTACATTATTACAGAGGCCGGGAAGTTGATTTTGACGGAGTCGGTCAAACGTTGCGAGTCCACGAATTGCCATTCCTGCCAATGCATGTATAGTGATTTTCTCAAATAATGCAATGCAATGGAATTTGAAAGCCTGGTGACCGACCCGGCGCGCCTCGTAAACAAAAGACGCTTGCTTTACCGGCTTAGTCCTCCAATTTCGTTTGAAATTCCATTATGGACCCCTTGTTTCGACGGACCCAAAACTTGATACTTTGCAGCCTGTTAAAACGAGCATAACGTCCATATATCATAGCATTATTGAGAAAATCGTCCATTTGAGATGGGGCACAGCCGACCATCATATCGGTCATATCTGAAGCAGCCCTACTGGGGAAGCACCTCAGTCTTCCGGAAGACTGGCGCTATAATTCTGATGGCCTGTTTAGCCTAGTTGGTAGTGACACTGCCTCCGAAGCTAGAGGTCCCGAGTTCTAATCCCGGCCAGGGCATTTTTCGTGCATTTAGCACGGATATTTGTACCTGGGTATTGGTTGTTATCTATGTATATTGTCGTCTAGTGCCCATAGTACAAGCTTTGCTTAGTTTGGGAGTAGGTCGATTTGTGTAACATTGTCCCCCAATATTTATAATAACACCAATAATAGCTGTGTGTGTGGCTTTATGCGGTAAGGTCGCAAGCTTCAACGCTGTGTGTGAGTTGCCTGCATATGTCGCATGCGTAAGGCTTTTCTTTTACTACTGGCGCTAAGAAGACGATTTCTGGGCTGACCTAAAGACTGACTGTTATCGAGCTTATTAATTTTATTGAATATCAGCTAAACGTCTTACGTAAGCGACACTGGAATGTGCCAAAGGTGGAATGTGTATACCCTTCTACCCTATGGTACCGGCATGTTCTGTATTCTTTCGCTCTTAAACCTTTTTTTAAACCTTAACCTTAAACAAATTCAATTTCAAAATTAAATACAAATTACATCTTTTGAACCAACAAACCAACAAAACTTAGCGGAAATTCCCTCCTGTTTTCGAAAACTCGAAGCTCAAGCCAATGTTTCATTTATATTTATAGAAATGTACACACACAAAAAGTAATACACATACACATAGTTACAATAATTAGAGATTACTACCTCACTTTAACACGTACACACACAACGCGGTCATTTTATAGCTTGTGTAAATAAAAATGCGTTGCACAAAATTCAAGGACCTGGCAGAATACCAGCGATGTGGCTAGCCACATCATTATGCTGAGCCAGCGCCTATTCTGTACCACGACACATGGTTTTGTATTTAATTTGTTTTAACGTTAGTTCTAAGCTTCATGCCTCTCTTTGATGTTTTAACTTTTTTTTCTTGTGTTTCAATTTTTACCATGTATGTTGTGGAAAAGAATTAAAGAATTTATCTATCTATCTTTTTTGTATTGAAAAAAGGTGTCCCAAAAAAAGGGAGGGCTTGGGAAAATGCAGAAGAGTTTAAAATCATTCAATATATAATCATGCCGGGGATTACCAGCGGAGGCTGAATGAGTTGATTTTGGTAAAGTCTATATCGATCTGTCAAGGATCTGAATGTCAAAGGGTGGTATTCCACTCGTCCGATATCTTTGTCCAATTTCTTTGCCCAATCTTTGATCAAATTTCTTTGACAGAGGCCCATTCCACTCATCCAACATATCTTTGTCCAAGTTTTTTTTTCATGCCATAGCCATGTTGATTTAACTGTCATCAGAATCTTTGATCAAATGTCGGGGTCCCATCCAAGTTTGATGATTTCTTCCAATTTCTTTGATCAAAGATATTCTGTTTATTTTAGTCTGTTTATTTTTCACATTTTCACTCGCTAATGTCATATGGTATAGTGTTTTGGGGCAATTCAACCAATTCCAAGCGAGTGTTCATATTACAAAAACGTGCGCAAGCTGGAGTAAAACCCAGATATCCATGTAAGGAACTATTCAAAACCCACCGCATCATGACACACTACTCCCTATATATGTTTGAGGTGCTTATGTTTGTCAGGACTAACTTGCAAACGTTTAAGCGAGTTGAAGTCACGGGAAAGCAGATCCGATCCACTGGGAGACTCAGAACAGTACGCCGCCGCATGGCAATATCAGCAAAAAACCCACGAGTAATTGGACCAACCTATTACGAGCGTCTGCCCGTCAAATTACGAACTGAACCATCTGACGAAACATTCAAAAGTCAACTGAGAACCTTTTTATTGGAAAAACCACTGTATTCTGTTTGTGATTATATGGAAATATAATATAATATAATAACATTGTTTAATTTAATACAATTAATTTTAAATTTTAATGTAACCATATTTTTATTTTCACCTTGACGATCATTTTGAGATATTGATATTTAATTCCTTAATCAGTTTTTTTTTTTTTTTATAATATATTTTCATAATGATATTGCTGTGTACCTGTGACAATTAGTTGTATTACTTGACATAATTATTACTATATTCCATATTTGACGATCATAATGTAATTTCGTGTAAATTAGCTTAAGTTAATTTATAATGTAAATTTATATTATGAAATAAATAAATCTAAAAAAAAATCTAAAAAATCTATTGGATGAGTTTAATACGGGGTAGTATTCTACTCATCCAATTTCTTTGTCAAATCTTTGTTCAAATTTCTTTGACGGAGGCCCATTCCACTTATCAATATCTAGCAACAGAAACTAATTTCCGACCTAGATATGCCGCCGGATCCTTTTGTGTATACAAAGTTTCATGTTATTCTAGCATGGCGTTTTAAATGAGAGCATAAATACGTTTGTATGGAGAACCGAGCGTACTGCGCCCTCTTAATTGGTAACGTAATATTTTAACGTTTTTAAATACTTACTGTATTGCCAGTGAAATGAAAATATGTGTTACCGATGGACCCGGGTATGTCCTTAAACTACGACCAAGACCGCCGGGGAATGGGCAGCAGCATTCCTAGAGTGCGGTGGAGATACTGCGATCGCCAACCCGCATGCCAAGCGTGGCGATTATGGCATTTGCCCCCCATGAAATTGGGGGAGGCCTATGTCCAGCAGTGGACGTCCTAGGGCTGATATGGTGGTGGTAGTGGTTACCGATGAAAAGTTTTTCGGTCATTCAACGGTAAACCAATGTCTCTCTTTCTAATAAGGGTAATCCCGTCTTAGAAAGGGGGACACTACGACCAGATTAGGGATGATTCACAGTAGACCGTTCCGTGTCCGGGCCGGCCCGTTTTCTATGACAGCAAACGTAACGGCCGGCGTATTTCTCTAGGAGAAAACGGGCCGGCCCGGACACGGAACGGTCTACTGTGAATCATCCTTTAGTCTGTTTCGGACTCGTGTTTTCGGCCACGATGGGTCTCTATGTAACACGTAGTATATCTCATCTTAATGGCATTTTCAGAATTTGTGTCAATCGCCCTAACTTGGTATAAGAAATCAAATACTTTTTGCCAAAAACAAACAAGTAAACCTATACTTTTACAAGCCTTTTTGACCAGGTATATGTAGACCTGGATACTTAAGCCTTATAAACCAGGTATAATTAGTAATGGATATTTTACAAGTTTCATTGACCAGGTATAAGTAAACCTGGATACTTTTACAAGCCTTTTTGACCAGGTATAAGTAAACCTGGCTACATTTACAAGCTTTATTGACCAGGATTAATTAAACCTGGATACTTTCTACTAACCATGTATAAGTGAACGATGGGACAAGTTCGATTTGTGTATGATTGTCTCCTAATATATATTTATAAATGAAAACTCACTGAAATATCTTCCACAGGTACTCTTCATAAAGTCAGTAACGGGTGGCGTATCTCTAGACGACGATTTCGAGTCAATAAATCGCTCTAGAACTCCAAAAGGCGGTGGTGAGCCCCTTCTCGAGGCGAAATGGACACATCCAAGCGATGAGAGCGACGTTGACGCTAATCTGGTACTCTTTGAGGTTATACAGAGGAGGGACGGGAGGTAATAGAATGATTGACGACATATAGTTGTAGCAGCTCGGTTGTGGCAAAATTGACAACTCTGTTATGACCCGTATTGCGTTTCGACATAGATGGAAAAAGAGGGGGAGGGCAGAGAGAGAAAGGGAGATACTACCGTCAACTATACGTGGAGACTTCTTACGTTTATGAGTAAATAGAGTTTATTTAAATTAATAAGTGGGTACAAAATATATATGGACAACTATGAAAAATGACTTTAGTATTTGGTTGATAGTCTCCGATACCATGGCTTTTATTTTGGCACCATCTAGTGTTAGTAACGGCACTAAAACTGAAAATGTTGAGTGTAGGACAGCCACATACAAGCTACCCTCTATTGTATTGGGAAGTATACGGTGTGTGACAGAGTTGCCAGTTTGACAATGCCGCTGCGTCTTAATCGGTCATTTAACAGTTCTGTTATAACATAAATAGTTGATCATTTGACTGTTCTGTTATAATAGAATTACGAATTTGACAGCTGTTTTCTAACTTAGTCGACCATTTGACAGTTCTGTCGCGACATATTTGGCATATGACATTTCGATAGAAATGCTCTTAGAAAGGGGGACATCTCTTTTAGGCCATAGTTTCATTCTGTTATGAATTGGGTATTTGCCTCATGTTAACATTTGTAACATAGTAAACCATTAAAATATTACAATAAAAACTGTAAATAACAAAATTATACCAAGATCATAAAAAGATATGTTAATTTCATCTATTCGAAATTTTATGTTTTATCTTTATTTTATTTTTTTAAATGGCAAACGGGCAGACGAATTGCCTGATGGTGAGCGATTAGCGCCGCCCATGGACACTCGCAACACCAGAAGGGTTGTAAGTGCCGGCCCTTAAGATGGGAGTACGATGGGATCTTTATCGTCCAAAAGTCAAACTGAAGGTACCAATAGAATCCTTAAGTAAAAATATAATAAATTTTATGCAAATATTTACCTTAACGCAATATTTCACGGCTAAAACAGCAATATACTTTGTTTCCCATACAACGGTTGGTTCAACTATCAGCGCGTGACGTAAGCAACTGTCAATTTATTGGAGCCCTTCCGGGGGTAACTGGCGTCGAACCGTTGTGGCTAATTTTAGCCCTTTAAGGTCGGTTTCGGTTTATTTAATTCATTTACAATTTTCATTGTGTTTGAATATCTTAAAATTAAATAAAACTTAATCTACAAGATATCATAAAAATAATCACACAATTAAATTAAATTACAATAAATAATATTCCTTAACAAATTGTCCAAAGAGTAAAAGAAAATAATCTATTCAATAATAATAATAATAAATTAAAATAATACAAATAAAAATAATAATCAAAAATCAACGATGTCATAACAGAATTTTTGTAATAAATACGATTTTAACCTATTCTACACTATACTCTTCGCACACTATATAAACTCCACACCACGGTGGCACCAACTCAACTCCAATATGTACGACACGAGTGTACGGT
Source organism: Notocelia uddmanniana (assembly GCA_905163555.1). Taxonomy (NCBI): domain Eukaryota; kingdom Metazoa; phylum Arthropoda; class Insecta; order Lepidoptera; family Tortricidae; genus Notocelia; species Notocelia uddmanniana. The sequence continues at coordinate 72,936,311 of LR991052.1, forward strand.
ACGTGGACAACGCGTAGACCAGACGTCGTACACTACCTTAACATCAATTTAGGAAATATGACTAGAGGCTTAAATTTTAATATGTAGCTTTGAATTGAGTGGCTGTTGAGTTGTTATAGTGTGCGAAGACCTTTATTGTGCTCTAATTGTAGTTGGCCCCATCATCAAATGTCTATTTGATCGTCTGAAAAAACTGGTTCGAATGGCACTATAAAAAAGTCAAATACCGTATTATAACAGAGTTGACAAATGACCCACTATGTTATGAGTTATGACGATGTTTTTTTTATTTGTAGTATATACAACAAATTGTTATTTTAGTTAAGTACTGTTTAAGTTTATTTGAAGCAAAAAATTTAAATTAAGGAGTTTTTTTATGTATTTAAATTCGGCGTTTTTGCATAAATTAAGGGTATGTTTATAAATATTATTTGAAACGGGTATTTACATTTAGTTGTAATAATATTTCGTTTCAAATATGTTATTATAATACAAGGAGTGATTACAAGTAAAAAGTATGAGCTAAGATTCGTTTACCAGTCAAAATATAAAACTTATTTTAGACTCATCATAATTAAGAAAGTTAAATTTTCTTGTAAATTTTATTAATATTGAAAAGTCGCAATTAAGGATGAGGAACGTTTAGATTGACATTTACATTGATTAAGATTATTCTACACTAATATTTGGTAACTAAAACTAATATATTGCTTGAAGGCACCGGCCTACTCTTATACAGGGTGTTTTTATTGAATTCCGTTAATTGCGACGGCACAATCCTGAGATGAAATAAAGTAATCTTCTCTAAGACACTAGCATCCCAATCTGTAACATTTCGAAGATATTCAAGTATTCATTTTCGTTAATTAACAACTCTAATATAGTATAAAAGATCCTTAAGAATTAAACAATGTTGACGTGCGTGTCATTCCAATTCCGAATTGTCATATTTAACATTAACTTTTGCTTAACTTCACGTCAACTCTCAAGGCCGTTTTTCATTCATTGATGGTGATAATTAATTATTTTGTATGAGAATGAACAAAATATGTTTTTCTTGAATTTTGAAAAACGAAATATGCTACGTCGCTTCTATAGCTACACACGGCAATATGCTTGAAGGAACGGAAATCAATAAAAACACCCTGTATGTACCCACTCTTATATACGTCCGTCTGATCTATTAAATACATACTATAATTTGCGTAATTAATGTAATTATGATGGGTTGTGGTTATACTTGAGATTTTAACATTATTTAAAATCAAAATATTTATGCCTTAAACCATTCTTGCGTTATAAATGGTGTAACTAGCACGTTACATATTAAGCGCATTACAAACGTTTCCTTGCTACAGTTTTAGTACAAAAAGTGAGGGTATACGAGTATTTTTAAACCGACTTGAAAAAAGGAGGAGGTTCTTAATTCATCGGTTTTTTTATGTATGTTCACCGATTACTCGGAGACTAGTGGACCGATTTCAAAAGATCTTTTTTTGTTTGAAAGGGTGTGTTTTCTATTTGGTCCCATTGTCACCAAGTCTGGAGTCTGATGACGGGATCTTGGAAAAATCGAGGGAACTCCTCAAATTATATACCAAGAGCATGGGGTAAGTAAGGCCACATCGAAGGAATTCAAATTATATAGCAGGAGGATGGGGTCTGGCAAAGTTTGGAGTCGGTGTTTTTTTTGTTAAAAATTTACTTGTTGCAGACCATAATATAACCAATAATCAATCAATATTTTACGAAGAAAACAAGACTAATTAATTATAAAAATAAAAAAACCCGACTGCCTTTCTGTGTAATTTGGCATTTGGCGCCAAAAATCCGCCTTTTTGTTTTTTATTTTATTTTGATATACCCAGTGTCACTCTAACAGTAAATACGAATCTAACGACACCTCTCAAGCTAAAATCCATCGAGCCGTTCAGGCTACAGAGCATGCCAAACAATTATACATACATACATACATGCATACTCTCGAAAAACATACCCTCCTTCTGGCGCAGTTGGGTAAAAAGGGACACGTATTTATACACAATTTAATAAATAGTAAAATAATAATCGCATGGCATTTATTTTCGAACCGTGAGATCTTCCAGAAGACAAGGAACTGCTGATGTAGTTGAAGTCATATCCGATAGTTAGAGGAAAACAAAAATGAGTGGAACTATGGTACAAAACGATGGAAGAAACGAAAGAAAGGAACTTAGAAACAAATGTTATGTTACGAATTACAGCAAATATCATCTTAAAGTAGGTAGAGTCTATACACCGTGGGCCCAAATAACCTGAAAGATTTAAACCAACGATTTTAAAGTCTAACCCCCTTATTCATAAACGTCCATCAAGCCTCTATTAGTTAACAAGCCGCTAAAGTTGGTTTGTCCTTATCTGTCAATTTGACATTTATGTTTGTGAGAAAGGGACAAAACAACTTTTAGTTAACAGAGGTTTGTTAAGTTTTATGAATAAGGTGGTAAGTATATAATGTGGTATAACATATAGTTAAAAAACCCATAATTTGAGAGATATTCATTATTTAAAAACAATTCACAAGTTGAAAAATGTGATTTGTTTTAAAAAAGTCTAACACACCCTAAACGCGTGACGTATCCACCTACTACTTTTTTGACTTGACACTTCTTGTCTTGAACACATTTTCAAGTCGCGTATAGATTTGTTCGCAGAGAAGCGGTCAATTAATTTTGTACTGTAATAGTAGTTTAATTTAAACAAATAATTGGACTCATGTTGATGTAACATTATTTATTCGTAGTGTGGTTAAAAATACGTGGTTAAAATCTTTCAGATTATTAGGGCCGGGCCGGCGGTGTATATCCTAAAACAAATCCAACCGAGACATATAAGTACTTGTTACTTTCTACTCTTGTTACTTTGATCACTGATACCCTCCTAAGGCCCCGCGTACATTTTTTTGTACAAATACCAAAATTGATTTGACCTTAAAATGAATAACAAAAGAATTCCTAATTCAAAAACGCAATATTTTTTCTGGGCCTCAGGAGGATACGTAAAATCTCCAACAGTAGTAACGATCAATAGCCCATCATAATTAAAGTTTTTGAAGTTTGGCTCACAGATATAAAACGATTGGCCTGTAAGCGGCTTAGTTTCAACTTTGTGTGTGCGATAAATTCGAAATTGAATCCGGTATTTCACTTAATAAACTGAGCTGGTAAGGAGTGAATAATGTTATACAATATGCATATGAACCTAGGTTCATTTACTTGGTATCGATTCGCGCACTTTCAATAGATTTTCGCATTGAATAGAGATGCTTGTAATTTTTTTATAACTACTAAAAGTAATAACCGGATCGTACTTCCAAGTTATCGCAATTTAATGCCTATTTTATTAGTGTCTATATGTTATAATGCCGTAGAGAATTGTTATGCCGTGATTACACTTCGCTATGCGCTATTCTTAATGTGACTGTGCCGTATTTGAAAAATATAATATTTGTTATGTGCGCGAACAAGCATGCCCCAACTTCTTCTTCCACATATTCGTGTCCTTTGATGTGTACCAAAAGCTGACAAGTCGACGGACGGGCGTCTATTCTATTCTATTCTATTCTATTCTATTCTAAGCCGAATAACGAAAAGAGTATACCGAAGTGTGGTGTCGGCATTAGCATTCCTTCGTTGATGTTATTTGTATTAGTACCGTCCGAAAAGAGGTGTAAGGTAAATGCCTTAGTGCTTGGCTCTGAATCTTGTTTCACGATAATGGAGGTGAACAAACGTCAGAAAGTAATAGAGTCGAACTGCACAAACAATGGGGCGTTTACACTAAGCCTACCGTTTAACTGAGTTGATTTCTGCGGTACAGTAGAGTTCCAAAATATGTGCTCGCGACTATATTGTTAACCCTTTGAACGCCAAGAACCTATATAGTGGTCGTGTGTCGCCGTGCCCACTACGCCAACAACCACTAAAAAGGTCGGAGTGAAGGTGTACTTTGATCATGACAAAAATCTATTATGAATTGTTTTTAAACGTTACATCAATTTTTGGTACCTTGGCGTCTGAGTGATCACTTCATTCAAATATGAAAGCCTTCAAAGGGTTAAAGGCATAAGGTTGCATAGATATTTTTGAACGTTAAAGAACTTTGGCATATGTTTATGAATTCGAACAGGTGTCTGTGCGTTTTAAGCCGGATTTACCAAGAAACTACTGTCAATGTGAATTAAAAAATTGACGAAATTAATTTCCATACGGAATAAAGTAAAATCTAGTGTCGTGAAATCGCTTGTTTAACAGAGATTCCCTGCGAAAAAATGGCCGACGCTTTCGTGACACTATTTTCGCTCGCTTATACGCCATTTTCTTAGTAAACGTGGTCATAGTTTTACTGAAAAATTGCGCATTGCACGGAATTAATTCAGTGTCATAACATAAATGCATGCATTATGAAATTAGAGATTCATAAGTGAAACTAATGATGAAACTTATTTTATCAAAACCATTCTATGCCACTAGTTTCGTAATTTAAATAAAATATACTTTTGTCTGCCATTCCTCGCGCATCACGCAGTCATAGCAGAAGTCGATACTTCCAGTTAATCGGTACGTATTGGACGGGTGCATTTTTTAAATGTTAAGTGTTTTAATGTTTCCTATATCTAACATTCCATTAAATATATTAACTTAAGACTTGACTTGTGCATAAAGTCAGCTCAGACATTTTACCACTCCGGTTGAGAGGGTAAAAAATTTGATGATAGTTATAATTAAATTATAGTTATTCGGCCCCGAATTATGAAATCGCAATGTACTCGTAGATCCGTCCAGCGCCATCTAGTGGTAAGAAAAACCGTTTTTCCATATATTAAAACCCCCATATCTGTTCACCCTGTACTGATTTGGCGCGTGGTTGATATTTTTAAAATTTCCCAATATACACAAATATATATGCATACGTACCTACGCCGGTTTGTTCTATTAGAATCGATTGAATAAGTATGACAGACAACTGGCCAACGTATGAGTAAATATAACCGGTTTAAATTTGTGTGAAATTGTCTGTCGCTGGCTTTGTATTATTATATGAGATTTTATGTAAATGTGTAGGTATACTTATTACACGTGTTCTTTACCTTATATGTGTTAGTTAGGAAAAATGGAACCGCATCACGGATTTAACATTTAACCAACTGATATTTTGAATAACGCAATTTTCGAATATGTTTGTGACTTTCGTAAGCATTTTATGATTGTAAAAACGTTACATATCCACATATGAAACTGTGTACATAATCTACAAAACTTCTATAAAACTATGTTGAAGGGTGAAATAAGTAGGTTTTATAAACTTACAATAAAATCTGTTATTATTTATTAATAAAAAATATGTGAAAATGAGATTACAGTGTATATTAATGCGTCGTGAAACTGAGACAAAATGGACAACGATATTGAATTATTTAAGTGGTGTAGAATGCCATCCATCGTCTCACAGAACTTTAGGCATTCATGACATACTCGTATAACCGCCTAGCACCATTCATGCTGGACATTCCGGTGCTGATACCAGAAGCATGGAGCTGTGAGAGAGCTTGGAGCAAAGGCGAGTTGGCTCGATACAGCGTAAAAACCGAAGTTTTTACCTAAGAGTAATGGAGACCTTTGGGATATACCAGTAGCCTCCAGGCCTGTACAGTCCGATTCACCGCACTGGGTACGACACGCCGACACTAACAAACTGCAGTCACGTCGCACGCAACGAGTTGTAACCGAGCGCCCCGTGAACATCCCCTATCCCGACAAGTTTCATCCCGTGATGTCGGATGGAAACGGATTCTTTATATAAAAACCTTAGAAGGCTTTGGACTTTTCGAGAAGGCGTGCGTCCATTCGAATGGATGCCTCAACCGCCGATGTCTTCAGTTTACTTCTTACTAAAGTATCATGGTCATGAAAGTTACGAAGGTACTATCACATAGGCTCCATCTTTGAAGGCAGCTAGCAGCAAGCGATGAGATCTGCTCATGAAAAGTGAGACGCATATATCGAAGATCAAGCCCAGATAAAATCGTTTCTATTCACTTTAGTGTTCAGAAATTATTGACATTCCATTCTTGTTCTTGTTTATATACTTACCCCCTTAATCATAAAATTCGACAAACCTCTTTTAATTAAAATATGTATGGCCCTTTCTCACAAACACAATTGTAAAAGTGGGATATAAAGACAAGGGAATTTCAACGGCAATTGAAAATAGGTTTGATGAAATTTTATTAATCAAGTAGTTTTAATAAACTCAAAGGGCTCCCAATATTATTCTATACAATATTAAACTTTTATAGTACCTACATTATCCATTTTTAATTATGTATGGGACCACCTTTGATAAAAATCAACCTAAGATAAATTCCATAAACATGTACATATATCCATTTCAGAAATGGTACAGTTAACAGCAAAAGTAGATGATCAATTTAGTACCATGTCACAGTGTCGCAGTATTGTTACGTTAGTGCGACAAGGTACTAAAATGATAATCTACATTTGCTGTGTACTGTACAGACAAAAACGATTGTCGTCGAAAGGAAACCTATTCCATATTTAGTCACACTATGATGTTGATGATAATGTAATAAATTTTTTGATCGCCGTCAAAGATATGTGTCCAGGCAGCCAAGAAACTGGTCTAACACTTTGATCCTATTGTGCGTAAAGGTCCAAAGTTTTTGGGGGAGGCTTATTATCCAGCAGTGGACGTCTTCCTGCTGATTTGTTGATGACGAGGACCAAAAGTGGCTATACATCAGGCAGAATCGTATTAACTTAACACAATGTCAAATAGTTTGCTTGATTCGATCTAAATTTAGATACAGTACTGGTCTTTAGGTTTTTTTACCTCTTATAACACTGGAAATGCATACCTAAAATCATTCGGTGTTGGGTTCACGGTGTAGATATACAGGGTGATTCAGGAGACCTGAGCAGGACCAACACTACATATAAGTACATACTAAATGGCAAAGAATCGTTCACCATTGTATTTAAGTGAAACACCCATACCTTTTTCCTGTATTTTAATTTTTGTTAAGTTAAAGTTTAATTCTCTACAATCATGGTCACCCTACAACAACGTGTTTATAAAGATTAAAACCTTTGACTGTTATGACAGCACTTTGATTACGAAGAAAGTAAATTGTCACATTGAGTGAGATACGATATTTCAAAAGTAATCGGACTCTGATGACATTCAATTTGACACGTATGACTTGACTGAAGTATTCTGATTGTAGAGTGACCATGAATTTCGTAAATAAATAAAAACATTTTGTTTTCAACACCAAAGATAAATGAACGTTAATTTCACTAATAGTGGTACGAAGCAGTAGCTTATGATCTACTGAATCTGTAGTGTTGATCTTGCTCACGTCTCCCGAATCACCCTGTATAGAAACAGCCGAAGTAGCCAAATATATTGTAACACATCTTATAGTAAGACTGCGCGAGTTGCAGCGCAGTAAGCGTTTTAACCGACATACAGCCTTGGCCAGAAGTATTAAGCACTCCCGCGTTTTTCATATAAAAGTAAAACTTTGAAAAAAGCATTTTATATCTTTTATTATAGAAAATTCTAATATTTTTCAATAACACTAGCTATTCATTGACGTTAAAAATAATTGCACTTAAAATAAGGCGTTTGGTCCTTTTATTGCGAACCCGATTATTTTTAGGGTTCAGTTTTCTATGATAAATAGCTACTTCGAAAGTATATCTGCGAAAGTTTTCTAGATGTTTATATACATTATTATATTTTGCGTCAATGTGTAGTTTTGTAATTAATAAAACATAGTTTATTTATAAGTTACACAGAAAAATAAGGGGTGCTTAATACTTCTGGCCAAGGCTGTACTTAGCCCGAAGAATTGGCAAACTTTAGTGGCAGTGGGCGAGCCACATTGCCCGGAGAACCGATGGCCGGTGGGGCCGGCGGGTACTCGCGTGGCGTGGCGTACCGGACGCAGCGTTGGTAGGCCTCCTACGAGGTGGCATCAGCCTGGTTACGTTCGCGAGAGTCCGCTGGATACGGGCGGCCCATGACCATTCGTTGTGGCAGTCACTGGCTGGCCTATGACCAACAGTGAACGTCTGTCGGCTGACGATGATGTTGATGAAGCGTTTTATCTGTTCATAGTTCGGTTAGTTGGGGTCAGTCGCAATGTGTTAGGAAAGCCGCCGCTTGAAGACACCATACAGAATTCAAAGTCGAGCCTAATGGTGTTATTAATTATTGTTTAGTATCAATTATTTTTCAGATGACAAATAGAAAAAAAAAAAGTTTGGTCACCCTACTCAATGTGACGTCTTGTCGCTTTCCATACAGCGTATGTCAAAAGCGTATGCAGCGTATGTTAGTTTTACGTGAAAAATAAGAAAAAATAAACTAATTATCTTTCAATCAAATACTATTACATGAAAATGAGGATCATTTACAGAGTCAGAAAAAGCGGTTTTGGATCACGACCCAGAAATCACCCGTATAATGGCTGATACTGTATATATGTCACTATAGTGGACGGCGGTTAAGAAGTCAATCCTGCCATCTGTCATTACCGTACAGTTTATAACCTAAAAGTCACGTTGTGGTTACTGTATGGAAATGACAGGTGTCAGGATTGACTTCTTAACCGCCGACTACTATATTATTAAAAGGGAACGTGTTACTTAGTGACGAAATTGGATCGTCCTAATAAGGGCCCTTTGGTTGAGATAGGCACGTACGAATGTAATGCTGATTGTGGACGTCTTTGACGGCTGGGCGATACCGTGACAGTTAAGCTGCGTCCACACCGCTTCTCTAAATACGGCGCCACCACGGAATCGCAGTGATTTGCCTCATGCCTGACGTTTTTAACTCAAAGTCTATCCCTCTCGGCTCTGCGATAACGCACCGTGAAGCAGTGTGGTCGCAGCCTAATTGACTATACGCGAATCTTATTGCGACGTGATAATATTTACTATAGGTCAAGTAACTGCCAGATACATGAGCGAACGGGGTGTTCATAAATATCTGAACACAATTTGTCGAAGCGTTCGTGTTAATACGTTCCCTGTACCTCATAGGAAGCGCAAAATTTCTCAAGGCCGATTAAATGTTTATTGTATTTTTTTATCGGGCTTATTACTATACAGGATGTCGCTGTAATAGGAGCAAAAAATTAAAAACGGTACAGTATTGAACTCTCCAAAAACGAACCTGGTTGCTTCAAATAAAAAAAAAAGTTTAATTTGTAATTTTGTTTGGCATACACGCTTATAATTATGTTTTGCATACTTTTTTTTTACATTTATTAATATAATTTATTTATTTATTTATTTATTAAATAAATTATATTAATAAATGTTAAAAAAACACTTAAAATTGATAAACCAATAATTACAACAAACATTATGAGTCATAACTTGTTGCTGTTTCAAAAATGAGCATTTACTGACGCGCTATAATCTCGTGGTGCCAAGAACCACTAGTTGGATATCATAACTTTAGATCAAAATTACTCGTCTTCTCTAAGGAATCGTCCTTTTAGTTTTTTGCTCCTATTCCTACAATATGCTTACACGTACAAATTGACGACAATTCGGTAATCATTTACCAAATTGTTAGATTTTTATTAGAAATTCTTGATATGGTTTTTTACGTGTATCCGACGCTTTACGTATGCTTTAGTATCTTATGAGCAGTGATCATAACTCTTGTAGCATTCTCGGTGCAGCGTAGTGGTGGTAACGGAATCGGGATATTTTTTTAAATTTCTTATGATTAATTAGCGTTAATAACGTTAATATGAACCTTTATTAACCGTTTAAATTGTATTTGTCCATACCAACTCCGTTGACAACACTACGATGCACCGAAAATGCTACAAAAGTTACAATCACTGCTGCTTATGAGAGATCTTGCTTACGTACAAATTTAGACTGATTTACCGGGTTCTTGAGAATTTATGCAACAATGGTCATATGGACTCCAGGGCGATACAGTTTTTGGTATCCAAATGGATGTACTGGACAAGCCTGTTAAAGTGAATGATCAGATGTTTTTAAACACTTGAACTGTACGAGTACATATCAGCACGGCTAGCACAAGACGTAGCGCGAGCTATCTCACGCGCGACATAGATTATGCGTCCGTTTATGTGTACTTTACTACCAATTAGAAAGAAACGAGTCTATCTCGCCTTGTGCAAGCCGTGCTGATGGCGAGCGTACCTACCTAGAGTCAGTGAATTTTAAAATCAACGCCTAATAAGCTTCAATGTGCGGGTTACTGCGCATTGCGCCCATGTACAGGCAATGGCAATATGTATAATTTGTTTTCACTTTATGCCTTTTAAATGAGGCCCAAATAAATATACATATTTTTATGCTCTCGACTGTACACACGTCACATGTGAGAGGCGTTCAGTTTTAGATTGATTTAAAAGACGGCTTCTGTAAATATTAGTGTGCCGCATATTAAATGTTTCTTTCCAGTTTATATAAAATTTGTAATAACATTGGTATGTTGGTTTTGAAAATAAACTATATTCGGCATGTGTAAGGCATTTTTATTTTTGTCCCTCGTTTATTTGACACAATGGTCGCAAACCACACGGCCTGCTTCATAATAAAGCCTGCTTCAATATGTATGATAGTCTCTAAGGTATTTTTGTAATATGGGCCTCAGATGGCTGAAATAAATGATTATTATTATTATTTGTTTCTCCTTCGAGATTCACGGGCCATTACATCCCGGTCTTTTGATAGGCTTGCGTGGGGACACAGATCCAACACGTAGAGGCCCTTTGGAGAGTTTTACTATGTAATACAACTGCTACAACCCATTCACGGGTACATCAATAGATACCCGTGAACCGGTCCCAGCAGGCGTTGGGACTATTGTAAATAAAATGAAAAGATTACTGGGCTATGGTGTTGAAGTTTGGCTGGTCAAGAGACTGGGCTATTACTAAGGTTCCGGACGCCTGCCATAACAATGCTTACACCGTTATCGAGGCAGGTGGTGACTCGCCGTTGCTTAGATGGGCCCCTGGAACTGCCGTCGTAAAGACGGTCAGGAGCAACATCGGTGTGAGCGGCTCAGGGTGTGGAGAGGTGTGCACCGCTTTCTACCCAGTGGCTATTAACAGCCACCGTGCCCACTCGCGACTTATGCAAGTTTCACTTCCACCCTGCGAGCATATAGCTCTGACGACTCATCTCTGGACGGCCAATGAAGGCAAGCCGGAGCCGAGAGTCCTGCGGGTCCCCTTGGGGTTCCACTCCGACCGATGAAGCCACGCCGGAGACGGAGACCCTGACCGACTCTCTGGAGCACTCGGGTCCGTGGGGTCGTCACTCCCCAACAGCTCGCCACAAGCTGCCCTGTGGGCTTATTATTATAATTATAATCCAGTCAACTAGGCAATTAAAAGCGGTCAATCTCGGAATGAGAGATAATAAGCTGGAAACTTGATATACCTCCATTATTTGGTGTTCTATAAGTTGCTCCAATAGTCTCATAACATTAAATGTCGTGTTTGGGCCGTAAGTTATTCAAGGTCAAATGTCAAAAATCTTTTACAGTACATATGGTGCTACTAATCAGCAGATTACGTGCATATGTCGAAACTTTAAAAAGCCACCTGTACTGTAAAACGTTGTACAATACACGTGCGAACAGGTAATTCGCAACTCGTGTCGATTTAAAACACTGGTCGTGGTCGTGTTTCAATTTATCACGACTCGTTGCGAATTTCCTGTTCTCTGCACTTGTATCGTAATGTACTATTTTTCGCGGTTATCTCGGTTTCTATAGCTCCAATGAAGTTAACACCTATTAATAAATTGTAGAGCAATTAATTTCCTACACATTTTGTTTCCAAATTTTATTCACACGCCTTACCGTTTTTGAGATAAAGGGCGGAGAGCACTATATATTGAACATGGCTCCCATTTTCACATTTATGTTTTTGATGGGATATCATTACTTTTTGTCAGTCTTCGCCAAATGGTGCTTTTTAGGAGCGAATTTTTCACACACACCATTACCAAGCTGCATGCCAAATTTCAGCTTTCTAGGTCACCTGGAAGTGGGTTAGGTTTTTGATTACTAGTCAGTCAGTCAGTCAGTCAGTGGTAAAAATGCCGTTTTCTGGAATTTAATATCTCAATAATTATTAAACCTATGTTTATGAAATTTGGGGTTCTAGTTGTTCTAAAGGATCTTAATACATGTACCAAATTTCATTTTTTGTATTTTAGATAGATTTGGATTTATTGGGGGGTCAAAAGTGGCTCCAAACGGTTCGTGTAATATAACACACGACTGCTGTCCGCCAGTTCCTAGGGTGCACTTGGCTGGACACGCTTTCGCGTGTCTAGATTTATTGCGGCTTAATGCATTTTGAGTCTTAACTTGGCAGTTTTCTGTGCAGTATGTTATAATACCTTAAAAGCTGTTGGATATTTCAGAAAACTGCTAAGTTAAAGCTCAAAATGCATTAAGCCGCAATAAATTAGTTTTACTGTAAACAATCTAGTGCCAGACCTGGCACCTTTTCAGATAAGCTACGGAACTTGGCACCTGTTTAGATCTCAATTCTTTCCGGCGAAGACAACAACCACGCATCGCGTATTTTTAATATTGAAATTGGCTCCCGTTTTCACTTTAATGTTTTTGATAGTAAATTATAATAGAATGGAACTCGGTTGCGTAGCCGCTGTTGCGTGAACGCAACTCCGCTTCGCTACACTTCGCAGGTTCGCTACGAAAGCTTCTGCTACGCAATGCTACGCGCTACGCCGCTGTCGCATCGCACAAGTAATAAGTACGAGGCTTGCACTGAAAGTGGCGGGAATCGAATACTTATTAATTTATTTTTAACATGTATTATACCTTTTTATAATCTCTGAAGTTTCCTTATCTCAACACACTGGCCACTTAGAAAAAAAAAAGTATGGTTCGGTTTCAATTGTTTATTGAAGTCGTCGAGTCACTGCTTAAAATGGAATTGTGCCGTGAAAATTTCAGAGCTATGATTTATTATGACTTTAAAAGTGGACTAACACAAAAACAATGTGAAGAGCGGATGGTTGCTGCTTTTAATATTGAAGCTCCTTCAAAGACTACAATATACAGGTGGTATTCAGAATTTCAACGTGGCCGTGTATCCCTCACCGACGAAGTGCGTGAAGGTCGACCAAAATCGGCAGTCACGCAAGAAAACGTCGATGTTGTGCGTCGTCTGATAAATGAAGACCGACATGTGACATATCGGGAAATTCAAGAGCACCTGGGTATTGGAATGAGTCAAATACAAATTATTTTAAAAGAAGAATTAGGCGTGAAAAAGTTATTTTCCCGTTGGATACCTCACCTATTGTCTGACGAGCAGAAAATAGTCCGTGTCAATTGGTGCCGCAAAACTTTGAAAAGATTTAACAAGGGACGCTCAAATGCTGTTTTTAGCATAGTATCAGGTGACGAGTCGTGGATAGACGCTTATGAGCCTGAAACTAAAAACCAATCCCGAGTATGGGTCTTCGAAGACGAGCTCAAACCCACAAAAGTTGTTCGTTCTCGCAGTACGGCTAAGAAGATGGTGGCTACGTTTATCTCTAAATCTGGTCACATAGCTACTGTGGCTCTTGAGGATCGTAGAACAGTCAATGCTGATTGGTACACCACTATTTGTTTGCCGAACGTCTTTGCTGAACTCCGAAAAACAAACCCTAGTCGTCGCATCATCCTTCACCACGACAACGCCAGCCCACACACCGCTCGGATAACAACTGAGTACCTGGACGGTGAAAAAGTCGAAATATTGGACCACCCTCCATATAGCCCTGACTTAAGTCCCAACGACTTTTTTACATTCCCCAGAATCAAGGACAAACTGCGTGGTCAGCGGTTTCAGACGCCAGAAGAAGCAGTGGAGGCCTATAAAATAGCCATTTTGTCGACCCCTACTTCAGAGTTCAAAAAGTGCTTTATGGACTGGTTTGAACGCATGCATAAGTGCATGAAATACAAAGGAGAATATTTTGAAAAACAATAAAAATAAATAAACTCACTTATACTGCATATTTTCTTCTATTCCCGAAACTTTCAGTTTTACCCTCGTATACCATCACGGCTAGCACAAGACGGCGCGCGAGCTATATCGCGTGCGAGATAGACTACCTGTCTCTTTCCGTGTGTACCCATTAGATAGAGACGGATAGTCTATCTCGCGCGCGATATAGCTCGCGCGCCGTCTTGTGCTAGCCGTGCAGATTCATTATTATCAACTATTTATATACTTAAACAAATCATAATTGAATACTTTATAGGGACAATTTCAAATTCATTCTTTTATTAACCGCCATAGTGTGATATACTGGGTGGAAAATAGCGATGGACTTTCCTGTAAACAGGGAATAGTTTAGCCTAGGTACTATACTTTTGCCAAATAAACTATATCAATATTCGTAACCGTTTTCGAGTTATAGCTTTTTTATCATCAATTAAAAAAACAGCTGTTTCAACCCTATCTTATACGAAAGTTAGTGACATGTGGCACTTCAAAATATAAAGACTTAAATGGTAATGTTAAAACAATAGGGTTATTACTAATACTAAAAGGGATTATATTAATGATATTTTTCTTTCTAACACAAGTTTCTAATGATTACAAGTCGATTAGGTATTTAAATGTCAACATACTTTCAGGAAAGTTCGCGGTATTGTTCCTCCCTGTATAAAACACAACTTATTCAGCTCATTTTGCCGCAGTCCGATAAATAAGACAAATGTCTGGTATGTTTATTAGTAGGATATTCCTCTCTCACTGGTTTTAATTTCATTAGTTTATACATAAAAGATTGTGTAACTTGCGGCGACCAGCCCGGCTAGTATGATAGCGTATACCGTCACGTTTTATATGACGTTTTAGTACATTTTGGCCATATAACGTGACGGTATTTAGACGCCAAGGTATCAAAAATTGATTTAACCTTTAAACCCATAGAAACAATTCATAATAGATTTTATTCATGATCAAAGTACACCTTCACTTCGACCCTTTTTAGTGGTTGTTGGCGTGGTGGGCACGACGACACACGACCACTATATAGATTCTTAGCGTTCAAAGGGTTAAGCCCCTTTAGAGTACTCAATTACGATTTGTTTACATGAATTCATTATAGATCCGTGACTGGTATGATTATCGTACACTCGCGGGCTTTAATTATACTGGGAATCATAGTTAGCTATAAAATGTCCAGTATAAACTGAGCTATAAATGGCTCAATAATTTAAATTCCGTGACCGTACGAGTATACACGTTTTATTATGGCCACGGTCTTCTGTAAGCACTTTCCCAACATTCCCAACGGCTGCTCCAAATACAAAGAACGTCGGTGGTAAACAAGCTTACGGCCCGCCTGATGGTTAGCAGACACCTTAGACATCGGACGCATACGACTCCAGTTTATGTAGAACCTGTTCTAACGACTATAGGCGCCATTGGCGTTCTTTTGAACGCCAACGATTGATAAATCCGCCCCATCGGTTGAACCAGCGACGGATATACCCGTCACGGCGTGCAGTGCAATTTCAATGTACATGCAATGGCCCTTTCGTCGCCATTGACTTGATATAAAGTCAGTTTTGTGTGAGGCGTACACGTCGTGACTGCATATAAAGTCATGTCAAGTGATGTAAATGCAACCTACCTGTTCTTTTTCTGTATTTTGCTACAAAGACTTAGGCGCTCTGAGACAGTAGTACTATCACGTCAACTAGTAGTACAAACGATACACCCTAGGGTCACTAGTACTACTACTAAAAATACAAGAAAAATCACTC
This sequence comes from Notocelia uddmanniana, assembly GCA_905163555.1. Lineage (NCBI taxonomy): Eukaryota > Metazoa > Arthropoda > Insecta > Lepidoptera > Tortricidae > Notocelia > Notocelia uddmanniana. The sequence goes on from LR991052.1 coordinate 72,952,190, forward strand.
GGGTTTTCTCAAAGACCACAGTGTTACGTAAAAGTTCAACTGGTAGTATATACATATAATACACATGCCTAATGTTTACATAATAAAATAGGTAAAGCAGGGGTTTAGGAATCAACTCGTCACACCAAAATTTTGTTCTAATCGGTCACACCGCCAAAAGCAGTATTATTTGTTTCAACTCGTCACAACAAGATTTAGTTCTATTAAGTCACATCATAATTTTGTAGCTATTGGTCACACTACAAATCTCTTCTTATTCGTCACACCGTCAAACAGTTCTAACTGGTCACAAGTAGAATAATAGGTTCGGTTCTGGCGCTACGCCGGCCGCTGCCGCGGCGCGCTCGTTTCGCTCGCTCGGCTCGCACACTGTAGGGTCGCAGTTCTACTAACACTCCTCCTCGCTTCGCTCGTCGTCGTACCTAACTGAGACCTTGTGACCAGTTAGAACTGTTTGACGGGGTGACGAATAAGAACAGATTTGCAATGTGACCAATAGCTACAAAATTATGATGTGACTTAATAGAACTAAATCTTGTTGTGACGAGTTGAAACAAATAATACTGCTTTTGGCGGTGTGACCGATTAGAACAAAATTTTGGTGTGACGAGTTGATTCCTAAACCCCTGCTTTACCTATTTTATTATGTTAACATTAGGCATGTGTATTATATGTATATACTACCAGTTGAACTTTTACGTAACACTGTGGTCTTTGACAAAACCCGAGTGATTTTTCTTGTATTTTTAGTAGTAGTACTAGTGACCCTAGGGTGTATCGTTTGTACTACCAGTTGACGTGATAGTACTACTGTCTCAGAGCGCCAAAGTCTTTGTAGCAAAATACAGAAAAAGAACAGGTAGGTTGCCTTTACATCACTTGACATGACTTTATATGAAGTCACGACGTGTAAGCCTCACACAAAACTGACTTTATATCAAGTCAATGGCGACGAAAGGGCCATTGCATGTACATTGAAATTGCACTGCACGCCGTGACGGGTATATCCGTCGCTGGTTCAACCGATGGGACGGATTTATCAATCGTTGGCGTTCAAAAGAACGCCAATGGCGCCTATAGTCGTTAGAACAGGTTCTACATAAACTGGAGTCGTATGCGTCCGATGTCTAAGGTGTCTGCTAACCATCAGGCGGGCCGTAAGCTTGTTTACCACCGACGTTCTTTGTATTTGGAGCAGCCGTTGGGAATGTTGGGAAAGTGCTTACAGAAGACCGTGGCCATAATAAAACGTGTATACTCGTACGGTCACGGAATTTAAATTATTGAGCCATTTATAGCTCAGTTTATACTGGACATTTTATAGCTAACTATGATTCCCAGTATAATTAAAGTCTGCGAGTGTACGATAATCATACCAGTCACGGATCTATAATGAATTCATGTAAACAAATCGTAATTGAGTACTCTAAAGGGGCTAATCATGAAAAAAATCTATTATGAAATTTATGAATTGTTTCTATGGGTTTAAAGGTTAAATCAATTTTTGATACCTTGGCGTCTAAGTGATCATTCAAATATGAAAGCGTTGAAAGGGTTAGCTTCGAGTTAACCCTTTAACCGCCGAGAATTTTTCATCAAACATTGCCCAGCCCGGCTAGTATGATAGCTTATACCGTCACGTTATATGGCCAAAATGTACTAAAACGTCACATAAAACGTGACGGTATACGCTATCATACTAGCCGGGCTGGTTGGCTTGTCGTGACGAGTTGAAACAAATAATACTGCTTTTGGCGGTGTGACCGATTAGAACAAAATTTTGGTGTGACGAGTTGATTCCTAAATCAAAGCATGCGACTATCAAGTACATCACTAAGTATCATACTTTACTGGTTGAAATTAAGCTACGTAGTTCAACTGGTAGTACAAATGATACACCCAATTTGTGCATGTTAGCCATAGAGAAAATAAGTAAGAATAGAGTGATCACTCCATACATCAGTTTTTACTGGTTATTTCGTATTCGACATCTAGCGTCAAATAACGGAATTATCAGTACTGCTATAAAGACGTATGTCACGTATGTCGCTACTGACGAAAAGCGTATTTCTCAACAATTTACTACTTATATTTAAAGCAGAATGAACTCAAAACAGAGTTCCTGTTAATCCGGTTATAATATTAGCTAAAAATGGTAGAGCAGTCGATTGTTCGTTCGTCACGGCGTCTATTGTCGAGTAGCAGTACTGATAACTCCGCTATTTGACGCTAGATGTCGACTACGAAGTAACCATAAAAAACTGATGTATGGAGTGAGCTCTCTATTCTTACTTATTTTCTCTATTTTGTGCATGTTAGGGTGTATCATTAGTACTACCAGTTCAACTACGTGGTAGTACTAGCTACTGTCTCAGAGCGGACTTTGGCGTGAGACAACTTACGGAATCTACCGTGGCAGTGAAGAGGTTAAGTAAAACACCCGTTGTGTATTATGTAAAGTTTATTCTTAAATATAGTATAGTCTGTATTACATAGCAAATCTAAAACGAATTTAAATGTATAACATTCATTTTGAATGAACAACATCCATTTCAACACAATTTTTTTTGTACCGTCATTGGAAAAACAATCTTAAAAGAAAAGCGTCTCCAACGTGTTTTAAGTGATTTTAAACAAAATTGTCTTTAATTTTATTTAAATAAAATAAACTTTTTATTTTAATTTTAGTTTCAACTCACTTAAATACATTGGAGACAATCATTTTAAGATTGGTTCTCTGCTCATGCAAATTTTAAAGTTCTTGGAAAATTATTGTCAAATATTAAAATAACACAAAATTTCCTCAAAACAAGAATCACTGCATTTAACTTTAGAGCGCAAATAACTGCACTCTAACTGCTACTATGGGAACTGCACACTGGCGTGCAGTTATTTTAGTTTTCGTACAGTTGAAGCAAATGCTGGCTCCATCCTCAGCTGACAATCAAGACCCGCTATAGATCTACCATATAGACCAAATAACATGAACTAGACTGAACCTCATATCCCAGTACTGAATCGACAGCTACTGAAACATGAGCTTGTCGCTATTTCTTACTAAGATTTTGTTGTACACCGACAAGTTGATGATAATGATGATGATTAAACCAGGACCTAACGCGAAATAAACCGAAGATTTCCATCTCATCTCGCAAATACGACAGAGATGGAGACACACGAACCAACTTCGGTTTCAGCTCGCATTCACTCCTGGCTGTGTGGCTTTTAGCCGGGACCATAAACATGTAAACGGAATGTACTTAAGAAAAGGTCGCATAGCTATAGTATCGCGCCTCATGAGAAGGATCAAAGCCACAGCAATGGAGAGGGCTATACCGGGAGTTTCTCTGCGTGATCGCATCAGAAATGAGGCTATCCCCAGCCGAAACAAAGTAACCGACATAGCCCTCATAATCGCTCTCGTTAAATTTAAGTAGCAATGGGCGGGGCACGTAGCACCGACGGCCGTTAAGGCGGAAAGGTTCTCGAGTGGCGAGCACGAACCGTAAGGCGCAGCCGTAGGCGCCCCACAAGTTGGACTAATGACCTGGTAAAGCGGGAGTCCGAAGAGCGCGGGTGGCGCAAGACCGGTCATGAAGCGTACGTCCAGCACTGGACGTTCTTCGGCTGATAAATGAAGGTAAGTGTATACATGTTTAAGATAGCGACTGGAAGAACACAGTAGGCACGGTCAGCATCTAATGTAGGTACGCATATGAACGGATCAAAAGTACTTGTTCCTTTATAATAAACACTTTTGAACTTTTCAAATGCGTAGGCTACTTTTGATGCTAACTGTACGTGTCTGCATGGCTGGCACAAGATCCTAGACGTACTCGTATCCCGCGTAGATAAGAAACACGCACTCCAATCTTGTACAAGCCGTACTGGACAAACAGCTAAAAGTTGCAAGTTCGAGGTTCGCTGCGATAGCGCGTAAGTGACGCGCAGCGACTCGCGAAGGACGCGACAGTAGATAAACACTATGGAAATGATTGACGCCACTTTCGAAGGCTGCGGCTCGAGAGAGCCGCACGCGAACCTTCTCTTTGATTCCATAGTGTTTACAGCATTCGCGTTCTTGATCTAGAGTCGCTGGGGTCAAGATGGCTTCATAGTTATATCTCGTGACGTGTCGTGACGCGTCATACATTCTGGTCTGATCATCAGGTCGTCAGATGACACGTCTGGTCATCAGATTTTCATTGATCTGATGAGCAGAGAACGTGACGTCAGTTAAGTATGAATCCAGTCAAGTACACGCGATTGTCGTATCAGCTGCAACCCACGAACTTGCCTCTTAAAGCGAACGTCCCGCGCCCTGCTCGCTATTAAGAAGAACCGAAACCGAAGCTCAACTGACTCAGCTGAGACACCTTAGGCTCACCAAGCTGCCCGCTCAGCCTAAACAGCTTCCCATTCAAAGCTGTAGCAGCCTCCATCTTCCTCAGAAACATGTTCTTCGAAGAAGTGTTCAGCGTTCGCTCCGTCAACGTCTTATTCGAATCAGAGTCCAAGGAATTGATGATGGAATCAGCATCAGCGTCCATATTCAAGATGTTCGTCTGCGACTCCTCCCGCCACAGTTTCTGCAGATTCAACGCCATGAGTTCCAGTTGTGCTTGAGAAAGTTCTCGAATAACATCGATCTGTACGGACATCACACTGTCGCAGGTCTTTAGGAGGGAGTTGAGAGTTTCTAAAACCTCGGCGCGGCGTTTCTGTATGTTATATTGGTTGTCAAGGTTCTTCTCAAAGAAGGCCAAGTGCTCGTAGAGTTCTGCAAGCTGAAGGGAGCAGGATATGTACTGCGCGGGATGGTGCTCAAAGTCGTAGTAATGCTTCGTGCGCATTATCCATTTGTGGGTGAACGCGAAGAGTTTGCGCGCTTCTTCGATACTGCGCACTGGCTCCGAAGGCACCCTTGCTTCGATATCCTTCAAATTGGGTATCGAAAATATGAACACGGTGTCCGCCGGCCTGTCCCCTTGCGACTTCTCCATTCCTTCCTTCTCATCAAACTTCTCAGAGCCAATGTTCACCGTCTTCCATAGATCCGCCTTCGAGCTGCCCTCAGAGAAATACTTGTCCAGAATATTCTTCTTCGACAACTTGAACAACGTCAAGCCGTATTTTACGAAATGGTGTCCCAGTTCGAGGAAATGGATCTCGAAATCCGCCTTTTGCAACACGAATTCTTCAGGCATGAGCTTGTAATTGTCGTGACAAGTACGGAGCACGTGGTAAGCGGCGCAGAGGTGATGCCGAGCGTTCCCAAGTTGGTGTAGATACGTGAAATAGTTCCCAAGACGCGCAGTCCTCAAAGACCAGTCCTGCGGCGTGCCTTCCTTCAGATCCAACTGCCTCCGAAGCGCAGTGTGATTGTACAGACAGTACTTATCTGGTATGTTTAGTTTGTTGTACAGAAACGCTTGCATTTGAACGTTGTTGGTGATGACTTTGTCGATCTTTTCCGGGTTAATGCAGCGGACGGCTGGCAGCGGTTCGCAAGTGAACATGTATTCCGCATCCAAGTATTTATCCGCTTGTGGGCATATCTTGTCATACAGGTCTTCAGTCGCTTCGAGAATCTCTCTCGCTAGGTCTAGCTGTTCTAGATGAATCAGGTAGTAGCAGAGTAGGTTTTGTATGCGAAGGTAGATGAAGAGGCATTCGTGACGGAGCGCATACGGTTTTAGTTTCTCATAGGAAGCCAGGAGAACGTTTCTCTTCTCGACGAGAGAGAGTGGCAGGACTTTGGCGGTCAGGAGGGCCAAGTAACCCTCCATGGCGAGTCCCCGGACGAAGTCCACATGGTTCTGCTTACCTAGGACCGCTAGCTCAGCGCTCAGCGAGTTGATGTCTCTCTTCAGAGCAGCAACTTTGTCCCCATTGTCTTTACACTTTATCGTGGTTCTGATATTTTCAAATGTTCTGCTTATCCTCTCAAGGAATTCCATTGTTTGATTTATTTTACATACAATTTCGATCTTGCTTGGTTTGTTTGACTTTTGGCTTGTGAATTTGTTCTTAGTTTGTTTTATATTGATTTGACATGACGTAATGAAATATTATAACCGGCCAGTGTGAATTGTCACAGAATATTATATGAAGATTAATCCTTATTTCTAGCGGTCCGCCCACGACCAAGGATGTTGTGCTCAGAGTAAGGATTTCTATAGAGCTCCTATACGAGTTCCACCAAGGGGGACAGAAAATCTCTTACGCAGCTAAATTGGAAATATAACCTCTTTAATCTGGGCGGGTAGTTGTTTATTTGCCTCAAACTATTTGACATGACGTTTAGATGACATTGAGGCAAATAAAGAAAAGCGGAACTGTGACAAAGACAACAATAATTACCTATATCTCGCACTGTCGCTCTTATTCAATTTAGTATATGGCCATCTCGCTCGTAGCGGTATTATTATATGACGTCTACTCTGGGGTACTCTGAGGCACAGACATCAGAGAAAAGCAGACTCGCAGTATTAAGCCAGATGATTTTCCATATAGTTGTCTCTTTATTCCTTATGGTGCACCAAAATGAGTTAGAATGCGACAGATAATACAATCATTTTCGGCTGTTAACAAGTTGTCTCGATTTGTGAGCACACCAGTATGTTAAATCCCATATAAACTTAACACACCATAACGTCAGTTCAGTACAATTTTCAGTTATGAAGACGGAGACACTGACAGGTGAAGACGTATCAGATGTCACTTGTCTGTCTCTCTCAAACTTTCTGATTTGTACATTAGTGAGAATAGATCAGACGTACAAAAATCGTTCAACTTAAATGAGCGGATCTGCTTTACTCTGATATCTGTGCTCTGAGGATGCTATGACATATCCAAAACGTTGGGTGACCTCGACAGGGACTAGCGTTTGACCCAGGAAGTATGGCGTCTCGTGATCTGGATATTTTATTTATTTATGATATAAGATCAAAAATCAAAATCAAAATCAAAATCAATCAAAATCAAATATTTATTCTGCAAATAGGCCACAAGGGCACTTTTACATGTCAAAGCATGAATTTATACAATTTAAAAAACTGACAATCTTACTTAATAATAATGATACAAAAAAAAAATATACTGCTTGACAATTCAATGAAAATAAATTTACAAATATTAAGGACGTATTGAATACGATCTGTGTCCGAATAAACAAAAGGAATATAAAATTAATTTAATATCTCAGAGATGTATATGGTCTCTGAGCGTCCAAATATGATTAATAACAATGTTTTCAAAGTGCTTAGAGATGTAAATGATCTCTAAGCGCTAAAATTAAAATAAGTAAACTTAATATTGTTAGAGATGTATAAGGTCTCTAAGCGTCAATAATAATAAAACTAATCCAGAACAGGATCATGTCTCTCGTCAATCTACATACAATAAAATAACACTAGTATTAAGGTATTTACTATGCCCTTGCAAGCATGAACAGACCGGACTCCACAAACAGCACCCGATCACGAGTATGACGCGTATCTCAGCCATCGCCTCCCTCGACCATCTGTTAGGGAAGGTGGCGACCCGATCAACGACGCCACCGTAAGCAAAGCCCTTTAAGCGAGCATGGCATATTCAGGCTGCCGGACATTAATAAAATCAAAGATTAAAATTACTCTTCGGCGAGAAACAGCATCATGTTTCATAAAATGCAACGACAGAGATAAGTATTTATACAAGGAAATATGCTAAGTGAAGCATAGGTATATTAAAAGTAACAGGATTTAACTATCACTGGCTTAAAAGCATTTTTGTCATTTAAGAAATCGTTGACAGTATAATAGGCCTGGCTTAACAAATAACGTTTAATATGAGACTTAAATTTACTAAGTGGAAAATTAACTATATCGATGGGTATTTTATTATAAAATCGTATACAGTTCCCCACAAACGACGTGCTAACCTTCCGGAGACGACTGGCCTTCACTGCAATCTTGTGTTTACTTCTAGTGTTGTAGTCGTGGATATCACTGTTAAGTTTGAATTCTTGAATATTTTTTCGAACATACATAATGTTTTCAAGAATGTATTGACATGCCACAGTAAGAATATTTGCCTCCTTAAATTTTTCTCTGAGAGATTCTCTGGCCTTAAGTTGGTAGATGGAGCGTACAGCTCGTTTCTGTAGCACGAAAACGGTCTGGATGTCAGCCGCTTTTCCCCACAACAGGATTCCATAGGACATAACACTATGAAAGTAACTGTAATATACCAGCCTGGCCGTCTCAACGTCAGTTAACTGTCTAATACGTCTTACTGCATAGGCCGCAGAACTAAGTTTGCCGGCCAGAGTGGCAATATGCGCATGCCATTGCAGTTTTGAATCTAAGGTGACACCTAAAAACACTGTTCTATCTACAAATTCCATTTCATCCGACTTTAATTTGATCTTAGAGTTGTTTGCCTGCTTGACATTAGGCATAGTGAATTTGATGCACTTTGTTTTCTTGGAATTTAAGAGCAAATTATTTGCTGTAAACCAGTTCACAACAGTACCTAGTGCCTCATTAATACCGTCAAAGTTTTTGTCTTTGCGGCCTACCTTGAAGATAAGCGACGTATCATCTGCGAATAGCACTATATCATGTTTATCTTTTACAAGGTTTGGTAAATCATTAATATAAACTAAAAACAGAAATGGACCCAAAATTGATCCTTGAGGAACTCCAAGAGCAACCGTTGTCCCTGCAGATTGAATCCCGTTGATGACTACCCGTTGAGTTCTCTCTGACAGATACGATGTAACAAGGTTCAGGGCACCGTTTTTTATCCCATAATGGCTTAACTTTCTAATTAAATTCTCGTGATTAACGCAATCGAATGCCTTTGATAGATCACAGAACACTCCAATAGCATCTTGAGCCTCTTCCCAGGCATCAAAAATATGTTTAATTAGTACCACACCGGCATCAGTGGTAGAGCGACCTCTAGTGAACCCGAACTGATTGCTATTGAGTAGTTTATTGCGATTAAAATGGGACATCAGCTGATTAAGAATGACTTTCTCAAAAACTTTGCTTAATGCCGGTAGTATTGAGATTGGTCTGAAGTTGGTAGGGTCAGTTTTTGATCCTGATTTAAACAACGGGATGATTTTACTGTGTTTCATCAGGTTAGGAAAAACTCCAGTATCAATACATTTATTGAAAATATCAGCTAAGAAAGGTGCGATTGATTCTACAATGGAATGTAATACTTTTACTGAAATACCCCAAAGATCTTCAGTCTTTTTTAAGTTTAATGATTTAAATGCTTTAATTACAATATGTGAAGTCACGTAAGTGAAGCTAAAGATTTCTTTACATTCTGTTACATTTTCCTTCAATAACGATTCAGCGACATCTGGTGATGAATTCAAAGACTTCGTGGTATCGACGGGTACATTAGTAAAGAACCGCTCAAAATGATCTGCCACTTCGTGGTCGGAACTCACTAGAGTGTCATCGACTCGCAGGCTGAAGTGCGCATCTTTTAACTTACTTTTCCCAGTTTCATTGTTGATAACTTGCCATACAGTTTTAATCTTATCACTGGAGTTCTGGATCTTTTTTGACAAGTAATCGGCTTTAGCAGCGACACACATTAACTTAAAAGATTTTGAATAGTTCTTAACATACTCTAGAAATTCCGGCCTTTTATCAGTAGTTCTTGAATCATACAAGTCATAGAGTCGGCGCCTCTTCACGTGAATGTCTGGCGTAGCCCAGTCGCTAAATTTAGTTTTGATCTTGCTTTGAATCTTCTTCAAATTAAAACAGACATCGAATTCAGTTTTGATACAATTAAACAATCGAGTACACAAACGGTCAGGGCTAACGAACTCATGTGTAGCTAATCAAGTAAGAACTAACGAACTCATGTGTAGCTAATCAAGTATTCATCTGGAAACCCGTGTAACCTTGGATTGGAACACATTACAGGTGACTACAATGAGATGTATTAACTTTTTCTCCTTATTGCACTGCATTGCAATAATTAATAAGGTCAAAAACCTAACATTAATCCCTGCCGCTTCCTTCCGCCATCGCCCAACGCGACATCCATCCTCACCACTTAGATGGTTGGCAGTCCTCAACTGTGCGATTCTTCAGAAATTTCTTGCCTCGCACAGCTAAACTGTGGAATGAACTGTCGCCTGCGGTATTTCCGGACCGATTCGACCTTCAAACCTTCAAGAAAACAGCGTACTCCCATCTTAAAGCCGGCAACGCACTTACAACCCCTCTGGTGTTGCGAGTGTCCATGGGCGGCGCTAATCGCTTACCATCAGGCGACAAAAAACAAGCTCAGAAAGCCAGTGTACCTAATATCTCCTATATCTGTATCGAACTTATTTATTCTCTCACTTATTTTAATAATTATTATTATTTTTCACTTCAATTTATCACATTGTAAATAGAGGACTAAATCCTATTACAATAAGATTACTTAATTTCATCTCATTTGCGCCCTCGCAATTAACGGAATTCAATAATAAAAAACCGGCCAAGAGCGTGTCGGGCCACGCTCAGTGTAGGGTTCCGTAGTTTTTGTAATTTTTTCAAAAACTATTCAACCTATCAAGTTCAAAATAATTTTCCTACAAAGTTTTTATAAAGTTCTACTTTTGAGATTTTTTTCATATTTTTAAAACTTATGGTTCAAAAGTTAGAGGGGGGGGGACACATTTTTTTTAACTTCTGGAGCGATTATTTCCGAAAATATTAACATTATCAAAAATGATTTTAGTAAACCCCTATTTATTTTTAAATACCTATCTAACAATATATCACACGTTAGGGTTAAAATGAAAAAAAAAAACACTTCCCACTTTACGTATAGGGGAGGTACCCTAATATAATATTTTTTTCCACTTTTTATTTTACCACTTTGTCGGCGTAATTGATATACATATTAGTACCAAATTTCAGCTTTCTAGTGCTAACGGTCACTGAGATTATCCGCGGACGGACGGACGGACAGACGGACGGACAGACATGGCGAAACTATAAGGGTTCCTAGTTGACTACGGAACCCTAAAACAGCCTGTTTAATAGTTATCCAACTGACAAATCTGCAGAAGAGAGGTACACGACTATTTTTAGTAAATCAAAGTAACATTTATTGGCAAAAACTTTTTACTTTCTTCAAAAATATTTAAACATGTAAAAACGATTGTTTATTTTTGTAACGCGTTAGGTATTTATCATAGGTTAAGTTATGTTATTGCTCCACCCTAGCAGGGTCCATGTTGTACTTTATAACTGTGTAACACATTGTAATACCATGGTTGGCATTGATTAAATGAATATGAATAAAATTGATAAGCGCCCGACATTTTCGTTTCAAAGTTCAATATCTCAAAAATGTATTTGTGCATTAAGTAGTGAGTGAGAATAAATGAGATGTACAGAAATCGTTCAATTTAAACCAAGTGGTTCTGCTTCACTCTGATATCTGTGATTCATGCCTACAAAACAAGTAAGTGGTGTTATTGGAGCGGTCTTCTGTAGATTGGTAGTAGGTACCTCCCCAGTCGGCTTCAAATATTATCGAGTTGACGTTCCAGTGCACTATATCTCTATAAAAATAATTGTAATGCTAATAAACCGGTGGCACTGTCAGATGAGGACCTCGCGAGTGATTTTTAGGGTTCCGTACCCAAAGGGTAAAAACGGGACCCTATTACTAAGACTTCGCTGTCCGTCCGTCCGTCCGTCTGTCACCAGGCTGTATCTCAAGAACCGTAATAGAAATTTTCACAGATTGTGTATTTCTGTTGCCGCTATAACAACAAATACTAAAAACAAAATAATAATAATTAAGGGGGGGCTCCCATATAAAAAACGTGATTTTTTAGCCCTTTTTCATGGCTACCACTCGCCGAGCTAGATCTCAAGAACCGTAATAGCTAGACAGTTGAAATTTGCACAGATTATGTATTTTTATTGTGGCTACAACAACAAATACTAAAATCATAATAATAATAATAATTAAGGGGGGCTCCGATACAACAGAGTAGTTATTGGCGATTTTTTCTGCGCGAGTCCGACTCGCACTTGGCCGGTTTTTACGATTATAACCCCCATGGCTCCATCATCACCCTAGCGTTATCCCAGTGCAGTTGCATCCTGAAGGATGCCCGGGGTCCTACCTAATCTCTAGAATTGGCGTAAGCACTAGTTTTTACGGAAGCGACTGCCATCTGTCCTTCCAAATCAACCCAAGGGGGAAACTAGACCTTATTTATTTATGTATTCCTTAGGCTAACACTTACAGTCTAGCTAAACGTATTAGCAGGAGGACTTATTGGGATTAGGCTTGTCAAGTGAGTGGGCTAATTAAATGTTCAAATTTCTCAGAAGGCCTCTAACTGGGCTTAATGACTGCTGTCATAGACGGCAGTTGGAATCAACGGCTTAATATGCCTTCCAAAGCACGGGAGCCCTCAAGTTGGTAACCACAAAAAGCGGTTACCCATCCAAGACTTGGCCACCAAACAACGTTGCTTAACCTCGCATACCGCACGCGGGCGCCGCTGACCCACGATCATACCGCCATTTTCAAAATTGCCTAAATCTGAATTCCATATAATTATTGAACCTGCTCTCAAAATTTCACGAGAATCGGTTCATGAAATCGACCTGTAGATGAGAACAGCCGGCCACCCACCAGACAGAGGACAGGACAGACATACGGTGGCATTTTTCCTCAAGCAGAAACAGAGACGCTTCGCGGTCGCTCGTACAATTATTTTAAATCAACTGAAACATTTTGTATTTCAGAAAACCCACGCATCTAAAGATTTTAATAGACTCTAATGCGTAATTAAGTAAAATTATGCGAAAATCAATAATGATGACGCAAGCAAACTCTACTTACTCCCCCCTGCAACCCACTTTCTTACCCTAACGGGGGTATAACAACTATGTATATTTACACTCTAAATGTACAATTGTACACTTCCTACGCACGGCCTATGAAATTTACAATGTGACCTAATCAATTAGCCAAGCAAAAAGGAACTTTTAACCAAAACACCAAAGTCCAGGGGGCCAATTCTCGGGCTCGATCGAGATGATCTTTATTCGAGATTCCATACAAGTGACTCTACCATTCTATACAATGTCACGATAGACATGCATCTCGCTCGGACCGAGAATTGGCCCCCAGTCCCGCTTTTTCATTACAACTTGACCTAGTTCGCTAATCAAGCGAAAAGGAACTTTAAGCCAATGAAATAATGCCCTATTCTTCTTAAATGCGTAGGTTGGTTTAGGCTTCTGCGAACCTCCAATGCTAGACTTTGATTGGTCGGGTAAGTGATTGCTACATATAGTAGGCTCCGCCTTATAGCCTCGAGCTCTTTTCATAGTTCTGCAGCTGTAAAGGTGCTCCTACACGGACAATATTTTGAGCGATTATTGCCCGTCAACAGTACACGCGTCCTTCTCTGGCCTGTAAGTAAAAGTGAGACAACCGTACTGTTGACGAGCACCTTAAAACTGGATCGATAAATTGCGATTCGGTATGATTAAGACGATCCGCAGAACTAGGTACAGTGTTGCCAGGTTACTTCACCTAAAAGTTTCGTCGCTATTCCTGAAAAGTTCCATTATAGACTGAAAAAAATCAAGAAATACTCATAAATAATGCCATTTAATTAGATATGCATACCCTTTATTGAAGATTTTTATGAAAAAAAGTTTTGTTTTATATCGTCTCATAAAATATAGATTTGAATATAATCTAATAAATAAATTATATAAATATATTTGTTTATATAATCAATTAAGATTAACTATTACTTTACTATGCATTTTCTAGAAGATTTTAATGAGTGCGTGAAAAGTTTCGCAAATTGTTCCTTCCAAGTTCTGCGGGGGTGTCTAAAGCTCCGAAAAACGGAACAAACGGAACCAAATGGCAACACTGACTAGGTACGTGAGATATGTTTTCGCATCGGCTAACGTCGGAACACGACAAGATCCGAAGTGGTTATCAATTATCGTATTAAATGATTGACGAGTTTATGTCTGTTAATGTGAAACTATATTAGTCAATGTCAAATGACAGAATGAAAACTGGTAGTATTTTGCCATTTTGACATGACAGATGGTAAGTAAGCGACCGAGTTAAGCGAAAGTCTCCGCTGCAGCTTCGACAAAAATGATTTCGTATGTCCCAGATGTCTCTACAGGTCGCATTTCACAACCGATTCTCGTGAAATTTTGTGAGCACGTTCGACAATTGTATAGAATTTTTTGTTGAGTCAGTTTTTGGTACTTTTGTTTGAGGTCGACAGCTCACAGAGCTACTACGAGTAGTAGAGTCAACTGCAAAAATATGTATCGATTTAATCATCTCTTAAATATGTAGTGAAACCTTAATCCGCTGGCATAAGAGCTATGTGACATATTTTTGAGTAAGTTGTATACACCCATATTTTTGCATTTTTTGGAGCGTTCGTGGCCCAGCGGCGCCCGCGTACCGCGTGCGGTATGCGAGGTTAAGCAATGTGGGCACAGGTCAGTTCTTGGATGGGTGACCGCTTTGAGTGGTGCTTTGGAAGGCACGTTAAGCCGTTGATCCCGTCGTTAAGCCAAGTTAGAGGCCTTCGGGCCCAGTCAAGTTGCCCACTCACTTGACAAAGGGGAGTCGAAGTTGCACCGCGTCCGTAGGGAGTACCCACCGTCACCCTACACGTGACCCCTGGGTGGTGCTAAGAGTGCAACAAAAACTGGCAACCGTACTTGTCTTCTGGAAGATCTCACGGTTCGTAAATAAATGCCATACGATAAAAAAAAACCGGCCAAGAGCGTGTCGGGCCACGCTCAGTGTAGGGTTCCGTAGTTTTTGTAATTTTTTCAAAAACTATTCAACCTATCAAGTTCAAAATAATTTTCCTACAAAGTTTTTATAAAGTTCTACTTTTGAGATTTTTTTCATATTTTTAAAACTTATGGTTCAAAAGTTAGAGGGGGGGGGACACATTTTTTTTTACTTCTGGAGCGATTATTTCCGAAAATATTAACATTATCAAAAAATGATTTTAGTAAACCCCTATTTATTTTTAAATACCTATCTAACAATATATCACACGATAGGGTTAAAATGAAAAAAAAAATCACTCCCTACTTTACGTATAGGGGAGGTTCCCTAATAAAATATTTTTTTCCACTTTTTATTTTACCACTTTGTCGGCGTAATTGATATACATATTAGTACCAAATTTCAGCTTTCTAGTGCTAACGGTCACTGAGATTATCCGCGGACGGACGGACGGACAGACGGACGGACAGACATGGCGAAACTATAAGGGTTCCTAGTTGACTACGGAACCCTAAAAACATATTTGTGTTGATATGATTGATAAATGAGTTGTGCGATGAATGCGTCAGATAGTACGATAATTTTCAGCTGTTAACGAATTGTCTCCATTTGAATGCACACCAGGATGTGAAATCCCATATTTTCAGTTATGAACACGGAGGCACTGACAGATAAAGACCTGTCACTTGCCTCATCATCATCATCATGTCAGCCGAAAGTCGTCCACTGCTGGACATAGGCCTCCCCCACAGACTTCCACAATGACCGGTCCTGCGCCACCCGCATCCAGCGGACTCCCGCGACCTTCACCAGGTCATCAGTCTACCGTGCGGGGGGCCTGCCCACGCTACGCCTTCCGGTACGCGGTCGCCACTCGAGAACCTTTTCGCCCCAACGGCCATCGGTCGGTCACTTAGTCACTTGCCTGTCTCTCTCAAACTTACTAATTTGTGCATTAAGTAGTGAGAATAGATAATATGTATAGAAATTGTTCAACTTAAGGCGCCTTCCTCATTTGTCGATGCGGGGGCGGTACGATATGAGAAAACTGTCAGCTGTCAGTGTCAACCGATACTAATACAGTACTGCCCACAAAGTACAATATATATACTGAGATAGAGATACCAGTGAAATACTCCACATAGATCGTAGCGCCGTTGTGTATTTAGTAAGAACTAACCGCACGAACGCTGCATCTCTGTCACTTCGATATGCAAGTGCGATAGAGATAGCACCCAGTGACATCTGGTGCAAACAAGTTGAACTAACATTTCCATAGAAAAATTCGTACTTCGAGCTGAAAGGCCCCTGGTACTGCCCCACTTCTGCGCATGGTATTACTGCTGCGCAAACGTATTACTGACAGTATTTCGTCAAGTGAGGAAATCTCACATCGGTAAATTCACGTCAAAGAGCAAAATACCTATGACATATCGCTTCCGCCACGCCAAATCAGGAAGTCGCCTAAATGAGCGGATCTGCTTTACTCTGTGCGTGATGACAACCCGGGGCCGTCATTAAAGCACTTGATCACTTGCAATTGTAGGTGCACTAAGTAATATTAGCAACACAGACATCAGAGAAAAGCAGACTCGCAGTATTAAGCCAGATGTTTTTCCATATAGTTGTCTCTTTAATCCTTATGGTGCACCAAAATGAGTTAGAATGCGACAGATAATACAATCATTTTCGGCTGTTAACAAGTTGTCTCGATTTGTGGGCACACCAGGATGTTAAATCCCATATAAACTTAACACACCATAACGTCAGTTCAGTACAATTTTCAGTTATGAAGACGGAGACACTGACAGGTGAAGACGTGTCAGATGTCACTTGCCTGTCTCTCTCAAACTTTCTGATTCGTACATTAGTGAGAATAGATCAGACGTACAAAAATCGTTCAACTTAAATGAGCGGATCTGCTTTACTCTGATATCTGTGATTAGCAACAATGTGGTTACACTTACACGCATGTGAGAAGAGTGACAGTTTAGTACTAAGCATTAACTCATGTACAATTTGTCGGGTTGCTTACACGAGCTCAGCAACTTGAAGGAAAACAAGGAAGAATTAAACTTGCCTTTCGACTGTTGCCCTCCTTTAAATGAAATAACTTTATCCTTAAATAAAATGTTTTTACAACATTTGTTTTTTCAAGCGACGTTTGAATAACATTCACGAATTAGACGTATTTACGGGTAGAAACTGTAAAAATGCGTTATTTAATCCTTTCCCATTGAACCCCTCAGGGGTCGTAATGGCCTGATTTCAGAGACAAATAAATACTCCGTTTTTAACCATTAGAAATGACTAATTAAAATAAGATAGGAGTGGCGGTAAACATTTTCTTTTCTGAAATTAAATCTGGGTGCCCCTAATTATTGTGTCGTTTTTTTTTGTTATTTTATTTATCCTAAAAACTTTATTCGTAAAAAGCTCTCCGATTGTAAATGCTGCTTGGGGATTATTCACTTTATTTAGTTACTAATTTAATAACCCCTAAATGAGAAGTTTGATTTTTAATAATAATTATCTTTATTAAACTTTCCTCTTAGTAGTTTTCCTGATGATTTCGTAGCACTACGTTCGAAGCTGAAAACATGCGAAATACCGTATGTAGAGGGAAGCGCCTACGAGACGAGACCCCTCGTTCGGTTTCTTCGAACTGAAGGTGTTAGGCTAATTATTTTTAAATATATGCACGTGTATAAGTATCTGTCTAAATTTCATTTTTAGTACAGTCATCATCATAAATATGTATACACTTTTCAACCTTATCACTAAGCAATAAAGTGATAGAATGTATATATATTTATGGTGCTGACTGTACAAGCTTTTATTTCCGACTATACTTTTTTTCACAATCATCAACTACTCGTTGGGACGGTTCGATTGAGCCCAAACACGATGGGTTTATCTTGTGTAGTTTAGGTGTTGATATGACCACCTTCTGTCTGCATCATCAAATTTTGGTGACAAACTTACTACATACGAACCACCACCACCATATCAGCCGAAAGACGTCCACTGCTGGACATAGGCCTCCCCCAATTTCATGAGGGGTAAATGCCATACGCGAGCTAACTGATGTCTGATTTCCTCATTTGACGAAATTTTGTCAGTATTAAAAAAGTGGGGCAGTACTGCATTCGTTGACACTGACAGCTGAAAGTTTTTTTCATATTGATATCGATAAATCAGGAAGGCGCCTAAGCCAAAGTGGTCGTCCGGGGTTGATATTTAAAACTAAGCGTCAGAAAACCAAATTATACGCGGACTTGTAATTTGTATAAATGGCTTATCTGTTTGTACAAAAAACCTGTAATAAAAACCACTTACATGTACATACTGTGTAAACTGAGAAATATGAGAAAGGGTATGGGTGCTGGAATAAAATGTTCGCCCGTTACGACTTTTACTTGAGACAAAGGAATTCACGCCCTCTCACAAGTTCACATTTATGTCGCAAAAAACAATAAGTAAAACACATTAGAAAGACCACACGAGAGACGACATGGGTTTTTCAACTGTGCCTGTGACCCGAATCTCAGGGGATTTATTATGGAGGGAGGCGAGATACGTACTGGTACACTGGGGAGGTACACTAACGAGTTTTTTTTAAACAATTTAAAACGTAGTAAAAGGGTTTTAAGAATTTGTTAGAATATATGTATTACTATCTAGATCTAGTCTGGTCCAAGTTGTACTCAGTTACACGATCTAATGAACTTCACTTGATAGATAGAAATCCCATTGAGAGATATATAAACTGTTTTTATCTTGAAAAAAAGGTCTATCCGAGCCATTTATAACTTGGGGTCGCGTGAGTCAAGAGAATTCTTCAAGGGAATATAAATTCTAACCCTGCCGTCCCTATACGTATTTGAAATAATAATGTACGCTAGGAAGAATTTGTGCAATTTCCCAAAGAACGCTGATAAAAGTGATAAACCAATAGCTGCCAGAAACACTGGGAAGCTCAAAATAACCTTTTGTAGTTCAATTGTATCAAGTTCAGGTTTGTATCAATTTCTACAATAAAATTTCTAAACACATTACAGAACTTAGCAACTCTAAATTCAAATCTGTAGTGAAACAAACACTTATTTAAAAAAACATATTATAAGGTAAACCACTAAATCATGGGGTGTTTGGCAGTCCTGCACGGGTAACGAATAGCGGAAATACGTTTTCTACTGTAGCTGTAGATGGAAATTGTATTGCAAAAATGACAACTCGCCGAGTTTCTTACGCCGGTTCTTCTCGTGGCAGAGGTTTATTTTTCCGAACCGGTGGTAGCTTATTGACATTCATGGGAGCATATAATATGCCTAAATTGAACAAACAAAAAAGATAAAAAGACATTTGACAGTTTCCATATAAAAACGGGTGAGGTGTGAGGGTGGTTTATATGGAAATTGTCATATGTCATTTGCCAAAATTTGACAGTTTCCATATAAAAACGTGTGAGTTAGATGTTAGTACTTGTTTGTGCCAGATGGTCCAGATGTCGCTGGGTGCTATCTCTATCCCACTTGCATATTGAAGTGACAGAGTTGCAACGTTCGTGCGCTTAGTTCTTACTAAATACACAACGCGCGCTACGATCTATGTGGAGTATTTCACTGGTATCTCTATCTCGGTATGTATATTGTACTTTGTGGGGGGAGGTGAAAGATGCAAGGTCAGGACGAGTCGCTTTGTGAGTAAGAGGGTAGGTATGCAGTGGCCCAGAAATCAAATTCCTCTAATTTCACGAAAGAGAGTGTGATCCTCAGCGTACCCAGAGTAGACGTCAAAAAATAATACCACTAAGAGCGAGAAGATCATATACTGAATTCAATAAGAGCGACAGAGAGAGATATACCATTTGTTGTCCTTGTCATAGTTCCGCTTTTCTTTATTTGCCTTAATGTCATCTAAACGTTAAGACAAATAGTTTGAGGCAAGTAAACGATTACCCGGCAAAATTAAAGAGGTTGTTTATTGTAAGCCGCCAGACGTTTAAAACTAGTTCTCAATTTAGCTGCATAAGAGCTTTTCTGTCCCCCTTGGTGAAACTCGTGTAGGATCTCTATAGAAATCCTTACTCTAAGGTGTGATGTGATATTCCAACCCAGACGGTAAACTAGACCTTGTTGGGATTAAACAGGTTCCCCAGCAGGAGCCTTTCAGCTCGAAGTACGAATTTTTCTATGGAAATGTTAGTTTAACTTGTTTGTACCAGATGTCAGTGGGTGCTATCTCTATCGCACTTGCATATTGAAGTGACAGGGATGCAGCGGTCGTGCGGTTAGTTCTTACTAAATACACAACGGCGCTACGATCTATGTGGAGTATTTCGCTGGTATCTCTATCTCAGTATATATATTGTACTTTGTGTCCCCCAGAATGGTATCCTTCACCGAAAAGCTACTGTTTGATGCTGCGAGGGGAGGTAAATATATTCGCGGAATGAAGTATTCAAGAATCAAAAAAAGTTCACGAACTGTCTCCTATCTCTAAGTTTTGATGATGTTTTAAAAGAAGGAGATGCTTCCCGTGCTTTCAGTAGTTTTCATGAACTGTTCATTCTTTTTTATAACTTGTGCTTTCCTATAATTAGAGTTAAGGTCATAAACCAAATTAGTCATTCAAAACCCTTAACTAAGACAATGCGATCTTGCTGTCGTAAAAAAAGGCATTTGTATCTGCTAAGCAGAAAATCAATAACGCATAAACAACGTTACTTGAAATACTCTCGCCTTTTAAAGAAATGTGTATAGTCTCATCAAAAAACGGAAAACTTAAAATACATAGATAAGCAAAGCAATAAGTGTAAAGCAGTCTGGAATATAATTAAAAAATACACCACATCAGACTGCAATAGTAGATCTGTGGAAAAGCTAATAATAGATAATGAATGTATTGATGACCCACAAAAAATTGCCGATTGTTTTAATAATTTTTTCATTAAATATGTAATTGACAATATGACATTAGACATTAATTATAACATCAATATTACCAATCTTGAGTCTTCAATTTTTCTTAAGCCTTTAAATGCGAGTGAATTGATTAGTATAATTAGTAGCCTCAAAAACTCGAAAGCTGTTGGTCACGACGATATGAAGACAGATGTTATAAAAAAAATGCATATGTAATTGCACAGCCACTTGTACATATACTAAATTTGTCGCTGGTTCAGGGCAGCTTTCCCGAAATACTAAAGAAGTCCGTAGTTAAACCCCTTTACAAAAAAGGGGCTAAGTCTGACATGGGTAACTATAGACCTGTGACACTTATACCCATATTTTCCAAAATCTTTGAAAAAGTAATGTATAATAGGTTAACACATTTTTTAGAAAATAATAATGTAATAAATGAGCAACAACACGGATTTAGAAAATGTAGATGTACTTCTTTAGCGGCGTTTAAGTTAATCAAAAGTGTAATGAATGCTATTGAGAATCGTATTCCAGCGACTGTTTTATTCATGGATATGAGTAAAGCATTTGATTTTGTGAGTCACAAGCGTTTACTAACGAAATTATATAGGTATGGGATACGAGGTCCAGCTCATGACTGGATAAGGGCTTACCTCACCGGTCGAAGTCAATGTGTAGAGACACTAAAGTATTGTCCGAAATTTAGAAATTTAGTCTCTTACCGATCAACTTATGTGAGTAATAACTATGGCGTACCGCAAGGTAGCATATTAGGCCCTTTATTATTTTTATTGTATATAAATGATTTACCAAATTATATATATCATGAGTGCATTTTATTCGCAGACGATACATCGATTATAATAAAAGGTAACGATTTATCGACATATAATGACGAAATAAATATGGAATTATCGCGTACAATTCAATGGCTAAGTAATAATAATTTAAAAGTGAATTTAGATAAGAGTAATTTTATTCAATTCCATACTGACCGAAGTGACTCACAAAATTTAAATATAAGTTATGATAATGTTCTCATTGAAGAGGTTCATAATACAAAGTTCCTAGGTATGGTCATCGATTCTCACTGCAAATGGAGGGACCATGTGGAAAGTGTCTGCAGCAGAGTAAATAGTTTTATATATGCTCTAAGAAGAATTGCGAAAACAGTTTCTATACAAGCAGCGCTAATAGCATATCACGGATATGTTAATACTATTTTTAGATATGGAATAGTTTTGTGGGGTAATTGTTCTGATAAAGACCAATTACTATTAGCACAAAAACGATGCATAAGAGCAATCTATGGAATTGGTCGAAGGGAATCATGCCGGCCGATTTTTATTGATAATGGCATACTCACCGTCCCATGTTTGTATATTTTGGAAGTGGCCGTTTTTGTTCATAAATACAAAACGCAATTTATCGAAGTACAGCAGCTACGTACCCGTAATGTTCGAGCACAATATACACATAAGTTACATAAACCGGCTGCCAAATTAGGGCTTACCTCAAAAAACTGTTATATCATGTGTATCACAATTTACAATAAGATACCCGATAGTTTTAAGTATCAGAAATTAAACTTATTTAAGAATTTAGTTAAGAATTTACTCATATATAAATGTTATTATAATATTAATGACTTTCTGAATGATTCATTTTAATGTAAAATTGTAATCTCTTTTCTGACATTTATTTTAATTTTTTACCACTTTAATTGTAATCTCTTTCATATAATTTATTTTAATAATACATAAGTAGAATTAGACGTATGTACACCTGAAAAGGTAGGGTATGGTGAGTCCACCAGATGTACTGCAACTAGAACTGCAAATTGTCACCCATTTCCAACATACATGAATAAATCATTTCATTTCATTTCATTTCAAGTATTTGCAAATGAAATAAAATAAATCGAAGTATTTTTCTTTTTCAATATATTTACCCTCGAGTTTAATGCATTTTTCGGATCGACTAATTATGTAAACCATCAAAAATTCTTTTTTTATCTTTGCTCTCAAAATGAGCCGAAATAGCCTCCTACGAGAGAACTACGAGGAAACATTTTTTTTCCTCGTAGTTCTTTTTTTAAACCTGGGAACAAATAATAATCGCTGGGGGCCAGATCCGGGCTGTAGGGTGTGTGAACCAGGGGTTCGAAGCCGCACCTGTGAAGAGCAGCAGTCGCAACATGGCTCTTGTGAACCGGTGCAGTGTCGTGCAATAGCAACACACCCTTTGACAGTTTTCCCCGCCTTCTTAGGGTTCCGTAGTCAACTAGGAACCCTTATAGTTTCGCCATGTCTGTCCGTCCGTCTGTCCGTCCGTCCGTCCGCGGATAATCTCAGTGACCGTTAGCACTAGAAAGCTGAAATTTGGTACTAATATGTATATCAATTACGCCGACAAAGTGGTAAAATAAAAAGTGGAAAAAAATATTTTATTAGGGTACCTCCCCTATACGTAAAGTGGGGAGTGATTTTTTTTTTTTTTTAACCTTAACGTGTGATATGTTGTTAGATAGGTATTTAAAAATAAATAGGGGTTTACTAAAATCATTTTTTGATAATTTTAATATTTTCGGAAATAATCGCTCCAGAAGTAAAAAAAAATGTCTCTAACTTTTGAACCATAAGTTTTAAAAATATGAAAAAAATCTCAAAAGTAGAACTTTATAAAAACTTTGTAGGAAAATTATTTTGAACTTGATAGATTGAATAGTTTTAGAAAAAAATACAAAAACTACGGAACCCTACACTGAGCGTGGCCCGACACGCTCTTGGCC
This sequence comes from Notocelia uddmanniana, assembly GCA_905163555.1. Taxonomy (NCBI): domain Eukaryota; kingdom Metazoa; phylum Arthropoda; class Insecta; order Lepidoptera; family Tortricidae; genus Notocelia; species Notocelia uddmanniana. The sequence continues at coordinate 72,975,740 of LR991052.1, forward strand.
GGTTTTTTCTTTAATGGCTTCACGTAGTCTTAGCCAATAGGATTGCATAATATATCCCAGTTACGGTAACACCCTTGTCTTTGTAGTCGATGATGAGAATACCTTTAGAATCCCAAAAAATCGTAGCCATCACCTTTCCGGCTGATTCTGATACCCTGAACTTCTTTGGTGGTGGTGCACACTTCTTACGCCACTGCATGGACTCTTGTTTCGACTCAAGTTCAAAATGATCAACCCAAGTCTCGTCTCCAGTCACAATTCGTTCCAATATGTGGGTAGAATTGTCACCGCACAGATTAAAAAATAGCTTCGATGCTTCAACGCGTTGTATCATCTGCTGCGGTTTGAGCATTCTCGGTACCAACCTGGCACTCACTTTTGTCATGCCAAGATAGTCATGTAGGATCCTCAAAATTGTTGTATCTGATACACCAACTAATGCAGCTAATTGTTTCTTTTTAAGTCGAGCATCTTCTAGTACGTGTTTTTCAACTTTTTTAACGATATCCGACGATGTGACTTCAATCGGCCGTCCTGGGCGAGGGTCGTCTTCAATTGACTCTGCCATGTTTGAAGAGGCCATGCCACTTGTGAATCATGGTTTTAGCAGGGCACTGGTCCCCGTAGACGGCTCTCATTTCATTAATTATGAGTTGCGGAGGTTTTCCTTGCTTCGATATTCAATTAAACGTTTATTCCGAAATATTTTGTTTGGGGGGCGATATTTTAAAAACAAAAGACGGTTTTGAATTGACAATTATATTTTATTTTTCTAAAGAGTTCTTGTACCAGACAAGCAAAGAGGTTTTGTACAATTTTACCTCCTTCTACTTCATTCCGCGAATATTTTACCTCCCCTCGTACATGTTAATGCGTATGTAAGTTTCTTTGACAAAAGGATTCAATATAATTAACCGTATTCGAAGTACGTAAACAAGAAAGGTTCAACGGAGGCAGGTGAAGGGGTGAGGGCGGAGTAAGAGCGCCTAGATTTTTATAGTCCAGGAGCCAAGGTACAAATTTCGTCAGTAATTTCCTTAAAGGCGAGAGCTTAAAGCTGCGTGAATGTCAGCTGTGGTTCCGTGGGCGGATTAAGCAGCGGTAGACTCCCACACACAGCACATCGGTTGAAAATCAGCCGCCTTTACTCGTACTTTTGCTGAATAGCTTAAAAAACTTTCAACTATTTTTTTTTGCGATTAATGTGAAATAGTTGAATTTGTATAAGTTGATGAATAAAAAAATCCGTATTATAGCGAAAAAAGTAGGGATTTTCTAAATAACAGTTTTAAGTAAAAAGTACTCAAGCGTGGCGATTATGGCATTTACCCCCCATGAAATTGGGGGAAGCCTTTGTCCAGCAGTGGACGTCTATCGGCTGATATGGTGGTGGTGGAAGTATTTAAATCAATGATTATGATAATGTAAGCCAATAAACCTGATATCCTGCTGACAGATCGATTGATGCGCCAGGCAGTACTCGTCGACACCACCATCCCCCATAATGAGAATCTCGTGAAGGCCGAGAAGGACAAGGCTAGCAAGTAGCAAGTCCCGATAGTCGTCTCTGCGAACGGTTTAATTGCGAAGAGTCTCGACCAACATCTTAAGAGACTCTCGCTAGATGGCTGGGTCAAGGGTCTGATACAGAAGGCGGTACTCCTGGACACGGCGCGGATAGTCAGGAGGTTCCTCTCTCTGTCGCCCTAACCACCGGTAGCTTAGGCCCTGCCTCGCTGCCGGCGGCACCCTAGGTTAGGTTTTATAATGATTTTATGTTTTGTAAATATTGTTTTATTATTTTTATATAAATATTGCAAAAAGCTATTATTCTTAGCTGAAATGAATAAAGATATAATAATAATAAAAAGTATACTGCCACAAAAAGAAGTACAGTATTAAAAACTACTTATATCTAGTGAGGCAATGGGTCCCATTCTCAGCATGTGCTGTGCGGTGGTGCCCAGCGCTGGTTTTCTGAATGGGCCCAGCTGTAATTATTTAACTAGGGTATACAGTTCTCCACGAACGAATGATAACCTTACGAAGGCGATTGGCTGCCGCTGCAAGCTTGACCTTTCCTTCTTGTGCCATAGTCATGGAGGTTTTTCCGCACGTACGAGTATATAATCTATAAATGAATGAGCCCTGGATAAACTACCAATAAGATTGTGATGAGCGTGGGGTACGAGATACATATAAAACACCTCTGTAGCACAAGGATAGGTTTATTTTGAGATTTAATTAGACTAAGTCTACTGAGTTCCCGTGCACCAACACTGACTCAATGACAACTCACAATTCCACCGAGTCAGCGCCTATTAGTACGTGACTTTCTCACTGATACTTTGCACTATCACTTCACTTTTAGTCCACTTTAACTAGTCCCTTCGATTTTCACCACTTAACTAACTTCGTACTTTGCTTTGTACCGGGGATGTGGTCTCATAAACGCCTTTCCGAATATTCTAGACGATAATTTCGATATTCACTTCGGTATTAATTTCATTACCTACTCTTTTATGGAATTCCAAGTTGAATTCAGAAACAAATATGAAATTTCTGCTCATTTCATATATAAATGTAACTTACGTAATGTAATGTATGTGGGTTTCGTACTCGGGATTCGGGACCACAAGCTTCGTAGCCACTATTAACTTAACTAAAGTGGTCGTCAGGAAAATCTGTTGTTGGCTCTCGGGCTATATGTTGCCCACGCTCATTTTCATTGCGAGATAGCATGGGGAAAACTGCCAATCATTCGTCAGAATACACCGAATGGAAACGGCCGGTGTTTAATTCATTTCCAACTTTTCAACCGGCGTTGGGGAAAATATATATATGGAAATAATTGGTTAAAAATCAAATTAATGAGTTATTAAAAATAAAATTAACTCACCAAAAAGGTACCAGTAACAAATTAACATCTTATATCACTTATATAATTAATGAAATTAAATAATAAGTATAAATATATTTTTTAACTGAATTTATTAGCTCTCAAAAGTGTACGTGTGTGGCATTAAATTGCTACTGATTAACACTTTATAATTAATTAAATATTATTATATTATTTTTGATAAAACTAACACTTAAAAACTGGACTGGATTACAGCAGAGACATTCGATTGTGTGCTCTGCATAAGATCCGCCGGAAATCTAGTGCATTGAGCGCAGCGGGATATTCTAGTGAGTGAACTTGAATGTCGAAAAAAAAAGTGTTTTAAACTAGTGTAAAGTTCAAAAAAGTGGTGAAAAAAACGCATGTGTCCTAAAGTAGTGTATAAACTTGTGAATGAGTAAGTGTACCCAACAATTTTAATATGACAACCAGGAATATATTTTCGGCGTTTTCTTAATTTGACTGAAAAATATTTCTCACAATTGTTTTCACTCGATTTAACTTCGATACTTAATTAGACTTTCATTTTTGTAATTATTTAGATAATGAAATATTTAAACTAATTTTAGATAAAATAACATCAATTTAAAATTTTAAAGTTAAATATAGAAGTATCAAAAATAGGTAAAATAAAATTTACGACCAAAACAAAGTACAAACATTTCAATGTCTGAAAATTATGTTAATAATCTTTTAGAAAATTTAATGTCGATATAAGATAATATTTATGATTATTTTGAAAGAAAAATTCTAATTTCAACTTAAAGTTTTAAATATATAGAGGATTAGGTAAAACAAAAGATACGACCAACTACTAAAATTTCAATATCTTATAATTATGCAAATAATCTTTTAGATAAAATAAAAATGTATCAATAACAAACTAGCATCTTATTTATATCACTGACATTTTTAATTATCTCTCAAAAGTTTGCGTGTGTTGCATTTAATTGCTACTCAAGAACACTTTAAAATTAATTAAATATGTACTATTATATAATTTTTGACCAAACTGCTGGCTAACAATACTTAAAAATTGGACTGGATTCCAGTAGTGACATTTGTTTGGTGCGCTCTGTATAAGATCCGCTGGAAATCTATTGCATAGAGCGCAGCGGGATATTCTAAGAGTGAGTGTACTCTTGTGGACGGGTGACTGTTTGTCTTGTCAAAAAATGTTTTAAAGTAGTGCAAAGTATAAAAATAGTGTTACAATATAGTGATGAAAAAAAGTACGTGTTCTAAAGTAGTGTAAAAATTCTGAGTGAGTGTGGAGAAAAATTAGAATATGACAACGCTGATATCAGGAATAAAATTTAGCCGTTTTTTAAAATTTGACTGAAAATATTACTACGATTTTTTTTGAAGAAGTGACTTTCGTTTGATGCGCTCTGCATAAGACCCGCCGGAAACCTAGTGACCATTGAGCGCAGCGGGACATTCTAGTGAGTGAACTTTTTTAACGTGGTGTAAAGTTTAAAAATAGTGTTTCAATATACACCGTGACCGTTAATAATCCGAAAGATTTAAACCACATATTTTTGACGACTGTACGAGTAAATAATGTTATATCAACATGGGTCTAATTATGTGTCTTAATTAAATTACTATTTCAGTACGAATTAAATCTGATTAATTGCCCGCTTCTTTGTGAACAAGCCTTTAGGTGGGAACCTCAAGTTGAAGAACAGAGAGCGAGCATGAAACTTCACTTCATTTGTAATGTGTCATTTTAGTGACAATCAATTTCAAACTAGCCAGTTACAAGAAGAACCACTCTCGCGACTTAGAACAGAACAAACATCTCTATTCTCAGTGATAACATAAAAGCTACTTAAGATTGAAGTGTGTAAGATAAGATATTATAATTATTCGGCTTAATACACTACACTGTATTTTAGTTGCATCCTTTTATCTCGTGATGAAAATATTTTCGGTACTAAAAACTTTTTGTAGATAGATACCAAACTTCTTTATGAAACTGGCTAACAACCATACAGTTAGTGTATCTACGTGTAAAAGAAATAGGTGGCTACGTCACGCTCACGCCCTTAAGGTGAGTTACACAGGCGATTTTTTAACTTTTGATTTGTTGTTAATAATTAATATCTCCTTAATTATGAGTTTTTGGACTATATGTTACATAACTTTATATACTCTAATTAGGCTCTAGTATCGTTAGCTTAAATCTTTCGGGTTATTAACGGTCACGGTGTATAAGTAGTGCTGAAAATTTGTATGTGCTCTTAAGTAGTATATAAAATTGTGAGTGAGTGTGATAAACAATTTTATAGGATGACGACGCGGGTCTCAGGCATAAAAGATCGGCGTTTTTTTAAAAATGGTTTTTAATATTATTCTCAGATGTTTAACTCGACTTAATTTCGATTTAACACGAAATCTTTATTTTTCTAATTTCGATTTAAAATTTTAAACATAGAGGAGTAGAAGTGGGTAAGAAAATATTTACGAACAAGGCTACTAAGTACAAAAATTTCACTTGGTAAAATATTTTCAAACATTTATTATAGAATAGTATTACTGGCATATTTAGACCACGCCCTAAACGACTTGCTGAGTTCAGCAACAAGTGAAAACCTGTTGCTTTAGGTACTTCAGAACGCTTTACGGCGTCAAATATTATGTGGGCCTCCCGCAGTTTTAAATTTACTGTCAGGGTATTTATTTAATTGATAAAAAAATGCTTCTAGTAAGCTTATATTGCGCTTACGAGTAAGCCAATGGTAATATTTGATTCGATATTTTTTGTGTCGATTTTGTTATGCCTGAGAGCGTTTCGGGAGGACAAAGACATACGAAATAAAAATGTGAGTGTTAGTGTGTGTATGTGTGTGTGTGTATGTGTTATGGAGGTGATCTGCAGCTGGGAGCTGTCAACTCAACGGTCATGCTGCCACGTGTTCCAGTAGCGGCGCTAGGTAAGTTTAGTTTTATTAACTTTAATACCACAACTACCGACGAGAAAGAGCAAAAAAATTTATTAACCTAAAAAATAATGCATTTTTACATAAACGTAATTTTAATAGATCACTGTCATTATTCAATTTACTAGTCAATATAATAATTGTATATCATTATTTACTAGTTTACCAGTAAAAGGCATGTGGTTTATATCTCAAATATTTTTTACGGTCGTTGGGTTATTATGCTTTAAGTACTAAATTGAAGGCTGATAAAAGAACAGTATTTTTCATTTAAAATTCTCCGTTCTGAATACATATTAACAAAAATATTAAAAAGACTTTTAGTAATACATTATTCATTTAAATATAAAAAAAATATGCCTTTAACTCGGTAAGCACCTACCTAATTTCAAATTATATTGTGTTACTTTCCAAAATACAGTTTATTCCCGGTTTACAGGTTTAAAAGGTTTCATTTGAAAAGTTCAAAGGTATTTATAAAAACATTTACGTACTTATATTAAAGATTTGTTTCCTGGCGTATTAAGGCCACGCGCTAAACAACTTGCGGAGTACAGCAACAAGTGAAAACCTGTTGCTTTAGGTACTGGGAAACTGAAAATAACCTTCTATAGACTATAGAGAAACACTGGGAAACTGAAAATAACCTTCTATAGACTAGTAAAGGCGAAAAAGTCGTTCTTGGGAAATTGTATTAAATTCTACAATAAAATTCCAAAACACATTACTGAACTTAGCAATTCTAAATTCAAATCTGTAGTAAAACAAACACTTATTTCAAAAGCATATTATAAGGTAAACGATTACATCATGGACAGGGATGTTTGGCAGTGATAGTGTCCTGCACGGCTAATCTATCGCGAAAATAGGTTTTCTACTGTAGCTTGTTATTTTTGTAGTAACTGAGACTGTAATTTTATATTTAACTATACAATGTATATTGTTTTGAAAAAATGACACCTCGCCGAGTTTCTTACGCCGGTTCTTCTCGTGGCAGAGGTTTATTTTTCCGAACCGGTGGTAGTTTATTGACGTTCATAGGTGCATGTAATATGCCTAATTTGAAGAATAAACTACTTTTACTTTTTACTTTTACTTTACTTCAGAACGCTTTGCGGTGTCAAATATTTACATGTAGGCCTCCCGCAGTTATTAAATTTACTGTCAGGGTATTTTTTTCAAAGTTTTTAAAAGAATGCTTCTAGTAAGCTTATATTGCGCTTGCGAGTGAACTATTGGTAATATTTGATTCGATATTTTTTGTGTCGATTTTGCTATGCCTGAGAGCGTTTTGGGAGGACAAGGACATACGAAATAAAAATGCGAGTGTTAGTGTGTGTGTGTATGTGTTATGGAGGTGATCTGCAGCTGGGAGCTGTCAACTCAACGGTCATGCTGCCACGTGTTCCAGTAGCGGCGCTAGGTAAGTTTAGTTTTATTAACTTTAATAACACAACTACCGGAGAGTAAGAGCAAACATTTAAATCGCATAAAGTCAAAGTCAAAATATTCTTTATTCAAATAGGCCTAGCAACAAGCACTTTCGAATCGTCAGTTATAACATGTATTAACATATATATTAATTAATTATTTAGAGCAATTTATTGATGCTATTATTATTCTTCAAAATAAATATTGTTGTTGTAGACATGTCAAAGTAAGAAATTATATTGTAGTAAAATTCACAATAGGATCGTCAAAAAATAAATAATAATAATAATAGAAAAATATATAAAAAATAGAAATCTAGACAGTTTCTAGAATAAACTCAAAATATCAAAAAAAAAAGATCATATTAATATCTAACGCCATAATGATTAATTCATTAATATTTCAGTCACAATTAATCCCACGGTGTTTTATCATTCATGTAGTCATGTGTGCTATAATATGCTTTCGATATGAGTTGACGCTTTACATAATTTTTAAATTTATTAATAGATAATTCAGTTACATTTCTTGGAAGCTTATTATAAAACTTCACACCATTACCCATGAATGATTTTCTAATTTTCTGTAGGCGAGTGGTGGGCACCGCGAGTTTGTGTTTATTTCGAGTATTAATATTATGTATGTCACAGTTCTTCCTGAAATTTACAATGTTTTTATGTACATACACAATATTATCATAGATGTATTGACAATGCAATGTCATTACATTAATGTTCTTGAACTTATCTCTAAGTGAGTCTCTATGGTTCATTTTATATATTGCTCGAATAGCCCTCTTCTGCAGAACAAAAATGGTATTAATATCTGAAGCACTGCCCCATAGTAAAATACCATACGACATAATACTGTGGAAGTAACTAAAATATACTAATCGAGCTGTCTTCACGTCTGTCAGTTGGCGGATCTTGCTCACGGCAAAAGCTGCAGAACTCAGTCTATTCGAGAGATTAGCAATATGGGGACCCCATTGGAGTTTGGAATCTAATGTTAATCCAAGAAAAACTGTACTATCCACTAGTTCCAATTCCTCATCTTTCACAATGACACTTGTTTGATTGTGCTTAACGTTAGTCGTGACAAACTTGATACATTTGGTCTTTTTCTCATTTAACAATAAATTGTTGACATTGAACCAATTAACTACTTTAGAAATAGCATTGTTTATATCTATATTAGCTTGTTGCTGTCGTTTGACTTTGAATATAAGAGAGGTATCGTCTGCAAACAATACTATATCATGGTGGGTCTTTACGAGGTATGGCAAGTCATTTATGTAGATAAGGAATAGGAAAGGTCCCAATATTGATCCCTGCGGTACACCCATCGAGACCACTGATCCTGGAGATCGCTGTCCATTCACATCGACCCTTTGTATTCTACCATATAGATAAGATTTTAGCAAATTCAGTGCCGATCCTCTAACTCCATAGTAGTGCAGTTTCCTGATTAATGTTTCATGACATACGCAGTCGAAGGCCTTGGACAAATCGCAAAAAATACCTAAGGCATCCTGTGACTCTTCCCAGGCATCGAATATATGTTTAGTTAGCTCAACAGCCGCGTCGGTTGTCGAGCGACCCCGCGTAAAACCAAATTGCTTATTATGCATTAAATTGTTTGCATTAAAATGTCTTATTAATTGGGACAAAACTAATTTTTCAAAAAATTTACTAAATGTTGGCAGCACAGATATTGGTCTAAAATTAGTGGGGTCAGAAGTGCTACCTGATTTAAATAAAGGAGTTATTTTACTATGTTTCATTAGATCAGGAAACTCACCGCAGTCAATACTGTTATTAAATACAACTACCAAGTCAGGCGCTATGACTTCTATTAGAGATTTGACAGCATGGACAGAGACTCCCCAGAGATCACCAGTTTTTTCTTATGAACTCGGAAAATATTTTACTTCAACCTAATTTTAATTGTTATTGGGAGTCTGTAGTATCCCACTGTTGGGCAAAGGCCTCCCCCTCTGTTTCTAAAATGACGATCCAAGGCATCCTCCGACCATTCCCTTGAAAAAGAGTCCAGCTTGTCCCGCCATCGCCGGCGAGGTCTGCCGCGTCTCCGTTTCGAGCTGCCGGGCTGCCATAAATAATAACTTAAAATATACTTAATTAAACGCTAATAATAATAAAAAAAACCGGCCAAATGCGAGTCGGAATCGTGCACGAAGGGTTCCGTACCAGAAAAAAAACGCCAACAACTACTCTGTTGTATGAGAGCCCCCCTTAATAATTATTATTATTTTGATTTTAGTATTTGTTGTTGTAGCCACAATAAAAATACATAATCTGTACAAATTTCAACTGTTTAGCGATTACGGTTCTTGAGATCTAGCTCGGCGAGTGGTAGCCATGAAAAAGGGCTAAAATATCACGTTTTTTGTATGGGAGCCCTCCTGAATTATTATTATTATTTTGTTTTTAGTATTTTTTTGTTATAGTGGTAACAGAAATACACAATTTGTGAAAAATTCAACTGTCTAGCTATTACTATTTTTTTAAATACCACGTCTGTGGCAAACATGCGTACGGCCCGCCTGATGGGTAACGGTAAACGGTCACCGCAGCCTATGGACGTCTGCAACTCTAAGGGCGACACATGCGCGTTGCCGACCCTTTAAAATTTTATGCACTCTTTTCTTGAAGAACCCCATACTGTAGTCCCTCGGGAAAACCTCGGCAGGGAGCTCATTCCACAACCGGAGCGTCCGAGGGAGGAAATTCTTATGAAACCGTATTGTACGTGACCATTTAGGTTTTAAGGTGTGAAGGTGAATGCCCTGCGGACGGCGAGCGGTGCGATGGTAGAAAGGGGCCGTGGCCATCATGTTGAAAAGTTCTTAGAAGCACAACCCATTATACAAGCCATAGGACACTCACAAGGAGGCAAAGTTTCTTCTTAAACTTGCACGGTTCAATATCGCTCGTGAGTTTGGGATCGTCCACGATTCGCACAGCACGTCTCTGAAGCAATTCAAAAGGCCCAAGCTGGTATCCAGGTGCTCCCGCCCAGAGGTGACAGAAAACTCAGTGGGGACGGACTTGTGACTTATATCATGGAAGTCTCTGTCCAGGGGTGACGTATCGCGCTTCGCTCAATTGAGCACAGCTTTTTAGATGCCATCCTGGCTTTGTCTTCTACGTAGCTCCGAAACTAGACGTCGCTGGAAATGTCGACACCAAGGATCCCAATAACTCTCTGAGATGGAGAGGGCTGTGTCTTGGATTAGGCAAAAGTGAATGGGTTTTTCTTCGTAGTGCACGCGTATACTTGTGTCTTGGTGGGGTTGAACTGGACCAGATTATCCTGGCTCTTATTCACTCCTTTTTTGAAGACTCCCATGCTGTAGACATTAGGTAATACCTCGGCAGGCTCAACTACGAGATCGCAATGGCTCCAAGGTGTGGGGATGTGCTCGAAAGCTAGAGGTGCGATGATGATAGGTAGCCGCGGGCATCATATCATACATAGGCCTCGCCCAGGGAATGCCAAAACAATGAATTAGGAGCTACCCGCATCCAGCGGACCCACGCGACCTTAATCAGGTCATCAGCCCACCTCAAGCCTCAGCAACCTAGGTCATCCGGTACGTGGTCGCCACTCGAGAACTCGCTTGCCCCGCAGATCATCGGTTCTCCAGGCAACATAGCCCGCACCTGCCAGTTTAGTTTGGCAAGCTCTCAGGCTATATCGGTTACTTTGATTCCTCTGCGGGTATCGTCATTTTTTAGATCTCGCAGAGTAACTTGGAGCATAGGCATAGGCATACCCTCTCCATCGCTCGTTGAGTGACTTTGACCCTCCTTTTTTGGAGCCATAGGTTTAGGTAGGTAGGTAAATGGCAACACGCACTGGTCAGACTTTAATTATTGACGAGAGGATAATCGATACATGACGAAAAGATATTGCGTCTCCCGAACGCCACCCAGCCAAGTCATTTTTGACAATTGATCTCCTTCTCGAAACTGCACCTGCCCAACTGAACCGTTTGTCCTAGGCTCAGGGACAGTACACAAATTTGTCGACGACTTTGAACGTAGTCTCTGATATTAACTGGAGTACGTACTAGATACATGGACGTTAGTTATGATCTTCGTTTGGTCCATGTTCATCTTAAGAGGGCGCAGTACGCTCGGTTCTCAATACAAACGTATTTATCCCGGCAACGCGGCGAGCGTGTTTGGTACTTTTGCACCGGGAATGATTCGGGGCGGGCTTTTCGATTAGATAATCTTCATTCTGTACTTATGTAATCAGGTTTAAGTTATTTTTTTTGTCAATGTGTATTTTTACGAACCGTTTCTGTCAATAAACTAAGTATGTATCTTCATTGACAAAAATATTGCAAATATTTTTTTTTGAAATACTTTTTTCCTTTACATATAAAAAATATGCCTTTAACTCGGTCAGCATTAAGGTACTTTGTATTTCTAATTTCAAATTGTATTGTGTTACTTTCCAGAATACAATTCTTTTCCTGCTTTACAATAGTAGATTTAAAAGTTAAATCATATTATTTATACGTAAATTAGCATGTTTCAGAAAAGGCAGTATACATGTATTTTTAGACATAAAAATAAATAAAATAAAAAAACACCAAAAGTCACGGCCATTTTCGTCATCAAAAAAGAAAAACAAACATATTCATTATATTCATATTACGTATATTATCCATACTAATATTATAAAGCTGAAGAGTTTGTTTGTTTGTTTGAACGCGCTAATCTCAGGAACTACTGGTTCTAATTGAAAAATTATTTCTGTGTTGGATAGTTCATTTATCGAGGAAGGCTTTAGTCTATATAACATCACGCTGCGACTAATTGGAGCGAAGACGCGGATGAAGTCGGGGGCAACAGCTAGTGGAAGATAAAATTATTGTATTGACGCTGAAGTAAAAAACCATAAACGTCCATAAACATTCATAAACGTCCATCAAGCCTTTATTAGTTGACAATCCGCTAAAGTTAGTTCGTCCTTATCTGTCACATTGACATTTACAATTGTGGGAAAGGGACAAAACAAATTTTAGTTAACAGAGGTTTGTTAAGTCTTGTGAATAAGGGGGTAAGTATTCAGAAAAAGCATACTTATATACGAATATATTTACTGTTACATTATACAACCTAATGAGCAATGATCGGAATTAGGTGGGCTAAAATAAAATACCTATTCTTCGCAAGAGGACATAATATAGAGAGGTTACAAACGGGTAGAAAAACGGCAGGTGGTGTAACACGCTTAGACAGGGTTCGGAATGAGTACGTCAGAGGGTCATTTAAAGTTGCGCCGGTGGCGGACAAGCTAAGGGAAAACTGACTCCGCTGGTATGGTCATATAAGCAGAAGAGACGACAGCTACTCTGTGAAAGCAGCATTAAACATCCCCACAGAGCCCCGTGGCGGAAGAGGCAGACCTCCAGCTACATGGTGGACCAGCATCGAGAAAGACCTGAAGGTCCTGAATATCTCCACAACGACAACCCGGGACAGAGCGTCCTGGCGCCGATGTACAAGGAGGCCCGACCCCAAATAAAAATGGGATAAGGGGCAGAAAGAAGATGAAAAAAACAGGTAGAAATATTTTTTTTTTCTTGAATACCTATAATTTATCTATTGTTAATGGCCATGTTAGCTTGAAATCTTATAACAATGACTCTTTTCCTCATAGAAGCTGGGAAGAGCAGTATATGCCACTCATTAGCAAAATTATTTGTAAGACATTTCATGTTTTAGCAGCGCCAGCGGGTTTCATAGGCCGTGTGAAAAGCAGTATGTGCCACACGGTAGCAAAATTATTTCTGTTGGGCGTAAACACTTGAATCCCTCGCTACGCTCAAGATTCTACCTTAGGATCCGTCGCTACTCTCAGTATTCTATTTTAGAATCTTTCGCTTCACTCAGGATTCAATATACCGCCTTCGACGTAAGTATAATTATGCTCCCTAAAGACGTTACTGATGATTTTGAAATGTTATTCTGACGGTGGTGGTTAAAAAAGGAACCTGAGTGCTCTAGGTAGATGTGGAAGGGTTTGTAAAAGGGAAGTGAAGGATTTGGCGCCTGAGCTTGATTTTTCGCAGGTTCAGATCCAGCTCGGGGTACAATATTTATCAATTTTTTCGTTAATTTTTAAATTTAGTATTTTAGTTAGCCGAGATCACTACATAATGCAAATATACACTTATTGAAACACCAACTAAAACTCCCCACTACTCCGCATTAGTGGTTCTATTTTACCTTCTGTTGGCTGATTCACTGACCTACCTATATTCTAATTCCAAGACTATCCTACACATTTTTGCGTCTAGTAGTTGCAATGCAACAATATATTTAGCAGTAGTAGTAAAACTCTTTATTGTACAAAAACACTACAGATACAAAGATAGGTATATTTAGTTGTAAATATTAAAATACACGCGCTAATCACTGAGTAATGGGAAAGAATAACGCGCACCGCAAAAAATAACACACCCATAGGTTCTGTGCGGACCACCTACTCCTACCTGATGAGTTTTATTATGGCTACAACAACAAATACTAAAATCAAAATAATAATAATAATTAAGGGGGGCTCCTATACAATAGAGTAGTTGCCGCTAAAACAAAACAACAAATACAAAAAAAAACTCAACAAAACATGTGTTTAATGGCACCAGCTTTTAGCCTTTTTCTGGTACGGAACCCTTCGTGCGCGAGTCCTACTCGCACTTGGCCGGTTTATTTTATTTTATATTGTCTTGGACACCACTCTGTTATATCTTTTGTCCATTTATCTTTAAACTACTTAAAATAGGCTATATTTAACCCCCGGCACAATCAAAAAGAAGAGTTTTAGAAGTTTAACGTGGGTATCTGTTTATTTTCCCAGTTGCATCGTAGCTAACGGTTAAACCGAAAACGGAACCGGTTTTTAAATATACCTATTTCGTCAAAATCGGTTAAGCCGTTTTTGAGATATTGAACTTTTATTGATATTGAAATGTCGGGGGTTTTTCAAGTTTTCTAAATTGCTTATATATATACCGCGGCTTTGCTTACGTTCTTTGTAATACACGGGCGTAGCAGCGCAACAGAGAACATTAAATTCAACCACCAAAAGTTATGTGTACATTCCGAATATACAGGGTGTGGCCTGTAATAGGAGCAATTTTAAAGGACGCTTCCTTAGAGCATCTGCAGTAACCTCCTGTGTACAAAAAAAATGTTTTTTAATTGGAAGAAAATTTGATCCAAAGTTATGACCTCGAGAAATTTTGATCCATAGTAACGGATCTTGGTACCCAGAGATTATAGCGCGGCAGTCAATGCTGATTTTCAGGTTGTTTCAAGTTATGGCTCATATCGTTGTCGCATTTTTGGTTTAAAATGATATTTTTGGGATTAAAAAAAAATATAAATTTGTAGTGCTTTTTGAATAAATAGTTATTAATACGACTAAATTTCAAGAGCTCAATAGTGTACCGTTTCATTTTTTGCTCCTATTACACGCCACAACCACAAATAATGTATTGACTTGATTTTGCTTATTTATTATTATCAATTGATGTAAATATGATTTTAATTAGGTTTTATGACATTATTTATTTTTGCTTTGACTTGGTTATATTATTTGATTCGTTTTAGTATATCGAAGTAATGAATTGGTTTTAATTTATATCATTTCATAATAATGACAATTTTTATTTTTATGAGCACTTTGTTCATTTTGTATTATTTATTACGTTTTAAAGGACATTTTATTTATACTTTAATTATAATTTTGTTTTATATAAGTACTTTCACATGCCTATTTCGGCTGAATATATTATGGGACTCATATGTACCTACATCTTAAATAACCATATATTCTTTGTGAAATAAAGATTCATTCAAGGTATAAATGTGCCATCCTCAAACTATGTACCGGGTAACCCTTGGTGGCGATACGAGGAAATGACATGTGGCTAGTTGAGTGACCGAGCGACGACCCTTCCAGCAGAACCACAGACAAGGCGGTATTGCCATTGTATCGACCATAGAGTCGTTTTATTAGGAATGCGTTCGGGAGATTCGTAATAGTTAGAGAGAGTTTGTTGTCATTTGTAAGTCTTGAGGGATCCGCATCAGTGAATGGCAGCCACAAAACAATGTATTATACAACAATAATTAAAATTGGACATAGATATGTATTAGAAACTTTAGGTAATTAGGGATTTAGAAAATTTATGGGCTTAAAAATCAGTGGATACTTTTCTCAGAAACATATCTCAGTAGGAGCTTGTTGGGGATGGATTCCAATACAAATATTTATTTGTTTTCTCTTGAACTAAAAGAAGGTCAGTAAAGCTTAAAATTAGTCTTTTATCTTCTCTGCAATTTAAATAGATCCAAGAATAGGAAAATGAGTAGTAAAACTCTATAGGTTATGAAAGCTAGGTTGGGGCGCTATTCGGGTAACCTCCACGAGTGTCTGGGCTCTTCCAGTTCCTGTTGACCCTCGCGGGTCTGGGGGAAGGGGAAGGGTCCTGGCCGGTGCGCCCTGGAGGCAACGGTAAGTGATTCATCTTCGGAGGGATCGCTTACCGGTGCTACCAATAACCCGGAGAAGAGGTCGCTCTGGGTCTTTTTAGGGTTCCGTACCCAAAGGGTAAAAACGGGACCCTATTAAGTACTAAGACTTGGCTGTCCGTCCGTCCGTCGGTCTGTCACCAGGCTGTATCTCAAGAACCGTAATAGCTAGACAGTTGAAATTTTCACAGATTGTGTATTTCTGTTGCCGCTATAACAACAAATCTCACTAATATTATAAATGCGAAAGTTTAGATGTTTGGATGTTTGTTACTCAATCACGCAAAAACGGCTGAACAGATCAAAATGATTTTTTGTGTACGAACAGTATGTAATCTGGATTCACTTATAGTATACTTTTTGTCCCGATAATCACCCTCAAAGGGATGAAATCGGGGGTGCAAATATGGTCTATGAAACGGGGTGATTTAAATCCTCATACGCCATTCTAAGCTTTAAGTTTCACCCAATTGGGAGTATAACGGCGTGTCAATAAATTTAACGTAAGCCGTAGCAGAATATGACGTATTGTAAACAAGCTGACGTTTCGATATGTCAAAGCCGAAATATCATAATTCCTTCTGATTGATGACGCTATTTTTGAGCATAACCTTTTAGCAATTAGGTCTATTATTGCGGGTAAATCAAAATAAAATTGCGATACTTTGGAATTGTTTGTGTTCATATGCTTAAATACAAAAACAGCTGCTTTAATGCAGTCTTTGTATATCAATATGACATGCTTTTTACCGCGCACGGACATAATTTTAATAGAAATCCTATTTTCAAAACGAATTTACATCATCATCATATCAGCCGAATGACGTCCACTGCTGGACATAGGCCTGCCCCAAAGAGTAACAAAATGACCGATCCTTTGCCATCCGCATTCAGCGGACTCCTGCTACATTTACCAGGTCATCTGTTTTCTGCCAACAAACTGACATGCAGTTTGGCAGATGAGCATATTGTACTCTGTGATTCTACTTTTGTATAATATAAAAAAAAACACAGATCTCGTACACTACACGACCATCAAGGTATATTGAAAATGAACTCAACAAAATAAAAAAATGCATTAAATTTGCTAACGTTATACCAATTTGGTTGATATATAATATATTAACATAGCTCACATACAAAATTCCTATTAAATTGGCAATTTTTTAAAGCGCAGCCAAGTTACGGTAACCACATAAAAAGGCATTTGCCACTTTACTAATATTCACGCAAGATAACGGCGACTTCAAATTAACTCGACCTCCAAACTCCGACTATAACTATAACAAGAATTTTCAGTCGAATTCAACATGACACCCTAGACCCTAGGAGAAGGATAAATTATATGATATCATAACCTTGATTATTTGTTTAATTTTCTCGCAATCGAAGTGAAAAGCAGATGTATAACTCATGTATAAAACTCATTTTATCCTCTACTTTATATCGACCCGAGCCGCAGGTTGTCTCGGATGAAATGGCTTGTTTTATGCAATCTCAATCAACTATTTTATTTGCCAAGGTTTTGGAAGATATTGGTCTTCCAAAACATCATTGACTTATCCACGAATTGCTATTTCCCGGGCACTGCAATAATGTGCTATTGTTGTCTCGAACTATAATTAATAATTATGTATTATAGAAACAATACATGTTTAATTTAAACAATTTGAAATATAAAACTAAAACTAACTACAATTGTACAATTGTGTTGATTTAAAATAATTTTTAAGAAAAAAAAACCGACTTCAATGGGGGAGTCCGGTGAAAGATTATTAATCTTAGATGGTGCACTCTTAGATTCCATACAATAAAATACAACAATGGCTATAAGTATGTTTATAATGGTAAAATACAAAATCAAAAATCAAAATAGTTTATTTGCTAGAATACAGTCAAATAGGTGTTAATATGTGATAAAATTAGTACAGTGTATTCTGCCTGATACTGGGCATGCAAATTAAGTTAACTTAAATTACTAGGGAACAATTAATTAATATTAGGGTTATAATCTAAATATTCTTTAACAGAGTAAAATGCATTTTGAGTTAAAAAATCTAGTAATTTTTTCTTAAATTCTTGTATGTCAGATCTTATTATAATGTCTGGTAACTTATTATATAATTTAGGTGCCATGCCAAATCCGCTTTTTGCACGTAAGGCGGTTTTTGATTGTTCATTTGAGATCTTATATCGCTGCCGTACACTATTAAAAACAGAGAATTGTTTTATATTGGACTTAACATACATAGCTATTTCAAATATGTATAGACAGGGGAAAGTTAATATTTTGAATTCAATAAAGTAAGGTTTGCATGATTCAGTTGGTTTTAGTCCACAAACAGAACGTAGACATTTTTTTTGGGCCTTAAATACCAACTGTCGATCTGTTGAATTGCCCCAGAACATGATACCATAACGTAATGTTGTTAGAAGACTAAGTACCCTCAATTCCTCATGAAATCATGGAAAAACCTTGCTTGCTTGACAAACAAAACGAAGAGAATAAATCGCCAAACGTGAACTACGCGTCGTTGAAGAGTTCCGTTCTGATCATCATCAGCAGTTCCACTTCATCACATGTCACTTTTATGAATGAAAATGCTTGATTAGTTCATGAAAATACTAAAATCACTATTTGTGTGCCTTTCACATTTGAGGAGATTCCTCGATTCCTACTGCATCCCATCATCAGAACTCGAGCATGACAAAAATCAATCGTGAAAATAGAACTTGCTTAACAAACACAGCTAGAAGGACAAATCGCCAAACGTGAACTTTTCGTCGTTGAAGAGTTCTGTTCTGATCATCATCAGCAGTTCCACTTCATCAAATGTCACATTTTTGTATGATAATGCTCGATTTGTTGATAAAAACACAAAAATCACTAATTGTTTGCCTTTAAGATTTGAGGAGTTCCCTCAATTCCTCATGGATCCCATCATCAGAACTCGAGCATGACAAAAATTAATCGTGAAAAAAGAACTTGCTTAACAAACACAGCTAGGAGGACAAATCGCCAAACGTGAACTTTTCGTCGTTGAAGAGTTCTGTTCTGATCATCATCAGCAGTTCCACTTCATCCAATGTCACATTTTTGGATGCAAATGCTTGACTTGTTGATAAAAACACAAAAATCACTATATGTTTGCCTTAAAGATTTGAGGAGTTCCCTCAATTCCTCATGAATCCCATCATCAGAACTGCCTTTTGACAAAAACGGGACCAACTTGGATATATATACATACAATAAAAAAATTTTTTTTCAAATCGGTTAAGAAATGACGGAGTTATGGAGTAACAAACATTAAAAAAAAAAAACATACAACCGAATTGATAACCTCCTCTTTTGAAATCTTGAAGTCGGTTAAAAATATATATTACCTATTTTGACTTCTTTCAGAAAGGTTAGGCTACAGCGCAAACCCTTGACCCGATCGTCTTTGTCTTAGGCTCAAATTGTAGCCGACTAAATTGTCCAGAGGAGTTTTGATCAAAATTTTGAAATCATTCTTCGTTTCCAAAATATCGAGTGCCAAAATGAAAAAATCGGAGGAAATTGATTTTTTTTCACTATTTCGGCCAAAACTTTTTTCGTTCTGGTCTTTCTCAAATAATTCTCTTTGCATCTTACACATCTCGTAAATACGCGTCTTTTGAGCCTAGTTTGAATATCATACCTTCACAACTCTCTGAAATATAAGGGGATCGCACTATTTCGTGAAATGGGACCCTATACTGGAGCGAACGAAAAGACATTTTCAATGTCAAAAAACAGTCCACCTTGTGGGGGGCCTACCCACGCTGCGTCTTCTGGTAGGTACGTGGTCACCACTCGAGAACAACGACCAACGGTATGTAACTATGTACCACGTGCAATGTGCCCCGCCCACTGCCACTTAATACAAATACTTTATTGATAACACCGAGTTACATGTCAGGGTTATGTACAGTCACCATCAGAGAAACGTGACCCTATATTTAAAACTATAACTCGCAAGGCAAAGCCGGTGGTCGACATTCAGCGTTACCAACGATAAATGAAAGCTGTTGGATATTTAAGAAAACTGCGTGGCTATTTTACTTTGGAAGTGAGCAGAAGCACGGGAGAGCGTTCAACTTAAGATTGGTTGATTGCAATTACTCTCATGTTACCTCTAAATGGCTGTTGTCCGAAGAACATACAAAAAGGTAATAGAGTTAAGGCCGACAATTGAAGCAGATTTTAAATAAACTAATTTACTTTGGTCGTGAGCCTAAGCTTTATTTTCTTACTAACGACGAGCATCGTGGGCCTCATCATTTTCACATAATATTTAGTTCACAATTTTTACGTCCGAAATTCCCAATCATGTTGTTTATTGTATATCTCTAGATGGCTGTTATCCGAAGAACATACAAAAAGGTAATAAAAAAAGTCAAGTCTTATCGTGGAAGTAGATTTTAAATAAACTATTTAACTTCATCCGTGAGATTAAGCTTCATTTTCTTACTAGCTAACTGTAACTATGAGCATCGTGGACGTCATCATATCACTTCCACATACTATTTATGTCTTAATTCACAATTCTTACGTCCAACATTTCTATGATTAGTTGTTGTATACATGTGTTTACCACGGGTCAGATTTCAAAATACGAAGATGGTTCCAACAAGTATCCCTTTGGGCATAGCAATTGAATGCCTACATAAAACTTACAAGTATATGCACGTAGAATCGATGGCCGTTCAGATGGAAAGGTTCTCGAGTGGCGACGTACTGGAAGGCACAGCGTGCGTACGCCCCCACAAGGTGGACTGATGACCTGGTAAAATTGGCCATTGTGGCACTTTTTAGGGGAGGCCTATGTCCAGCAGTGGACGTCTTTCGGTTGAAATGTTGACGATGATTAAACTTTAGAAAACAAGTACTTATAGTTAATACTACCATAAAAAGTGACCCTTTAAAATTTAACGGGATGTTTGGCAGTGATAGTGTCCTGCACGGCTAATCTATCGCGATAATAGGTTTTCTACTGTAGCTTGTTATTTTTGTAGTAACTGAGACTGTAATTTTATATTTAACTATACAATGTATATTGTTTTGAAAAAATGACACCTCGCCGAGTTTCTTACGCCGGTTTTTCTCGTGGCAGAGGTTTATTTTTCCGCACCGGTGGTAGTTTATTGACGTTCATAGGTGCATGTAATATGCCTAATTTGAAGAAAACTACTTTTACTTTACTTTACTTTAATTATTCATTAAATATTGATTGTATTCAATGACAATAACCTAATATCAACTCATGGAAAAATGACCTATTTGGGTAATACACAGTTTATAAAACAATAGTTAATGGCTTTTGTATATGTACTTTATGTTATTAATGTGTATAAGTATAGCCAGCGTCAGAGAAACGTGACCCGCCTAAGACTAATGAAAACTGTAGAATAATTTCATTCACTGTATTGAATGTTCACTTAGCATGGATTACTGATCCATTGATTCGCGATTCAAATCCACGGTGGATTCATTTGTATTATTTTTTTATAAAATATTCCCTTTACCGCGCTCCACTCTGAGTTTGATTTCTACATAAAGGTCCTGCGGGATGTTGATGATGGTTTTGGCTGGGATCCGATATTTCCACTAAAGTTGTCACCATAAACTTTATCGGAAGGCTCGGATCTAAGACATAACTTTTTTCGAGCGAGACATGGACTCACCAATAACTGAAGCGATCATCATTCATAATTTTCAGCCTGTATTCGCCTCTTTCTCCTCAATTACGCCACCCACTCGCTAATCGCTAATCCAGCAGAAGTGTGGCCCGTGTACTTACTGAGCACGGTACTATACCAAATATTAACTAAGCTGGCTGAATTCCCTTGCAGAATCCGCTGCGCTGTGTGCTGATCTGTGTTGTTCAACTTGACAGTACACTATGTAGTACGTCACTATAGTTTGTTCGAAAAAACAAATACCATACGATTAATAATAATAATATAAATAGTGTTGTACAGACGAGTACGTGCACATGCTCAATTACTAATCAAGCTGTGTGTACTAAGCTTAGCATATCATGCCATGCATGCATGCCAGAGTTGGCGCGGCTCAGGGCACTTGCGCAACCGGAGTCTGGAGCGTGGTTGCACTCCTTACCTTCACCACACCTAGGCACCTTGCTTGATAACGATTCGCTGAGAATAGCGACAGCTCTCAGGTTGGGTGCTAAGGTGTGCGAGGCCCACCGTTGTCGTTGCGGGGCAATGGTGACAGAAGATGGCCACCACGGCCCAAGTTGCCAGAGATGTGCAGGGCGATTCCCGAGGCACCACGCAATTTATGACATTATTCGGCGGGCCTTAGAGCCACCAGGCCTGAGCCGCTCTGATGGAAAAAGACCGGACGGTCTTACGCTGGTTCCATGGCGTAAGGGGTGCTGCCTCTTATGGGATGCTACATGCGTAAGTACTTTTGCCGCTTCCATTTGAGGCAGACTTCACGGTGTGTGTTCAGGCTCGGCAGCAGAATCTGCTGCCAAATTGAAGCACGCCAAATACTCCGCCCTGGAGCCGGCGTACGACTTCATACCCGTGGCTGTAGGTAGAAACCGCGGGACCCTGGGGCTCAGAGGCTCGTCGTCTTTTTAAGGAGCTAGGCCGACGCCTACGAGAAAGGAGCTGCGACCCTCGCTCCGGGTCGTACTTGGTGCAACAGGTCTCCATGGCCGTTCAGCGGGGTAATGCTGCCGGCATCATGGGGACCTTTGAACCAGGTGCGATGCGGAGCGATATATTTAGTCATTAGTTCTTTTTATTTGTATACTTCATCATGTATTGTCCCTTCCTAATAAATAAATACGTATAGAAATCGAAGCAATAGGTACCAGCGTGCCATCAATAATGTTTCACCCGACCTAGGGACTGATTTTGCACATGTATACAATTGATGTCTGAAGACACTTTCTAGGTCAGGTTGAACATTATAAACGTCGGAAGAAAAAGGAAAGAAGAGTGCACATGAAATTTCCCATAGGTGGGTTCCGCTTGCCATGGGTATCATAAGGGTCGACAATGGGAACTGATTGTCTAGCTGGACAAGTCAGATATCGATGTGTGAGGCTGCTCTTACACCAATGACAAGGTTAAATAGCAGATCTAACACCTTATCCTTTTCAAGCCGCCTCAACACATTTCACTACAGGAGGGCAAACTCTTACAGCATTCCAGTGTTAAATCGGTCGGTAGTGCCTGAGATTTCCCCTAAATTTTGTCCAGGCTACTCGCCATGATGTCCTTCTGAAGGCCTATTTACAGCATGCACGAACTTGTCCAGGCTACTCGCCATGATGTTCTTCTGAAGGCCTATTTACAGCATGCACGAACTTGCAAGCGTTTTTATTACTTACATTGCGGGGCTGCGCTAACGAGCTCGATAATAAACTCTTTTACGCATTGGAAAACGAATGCGTTGTATGTACAGTAAAGTGTAGTAACTTTCCCACTTTGACCGACATATATCTTTTTTTTCAGCACGCTATGTTGGAGGCATGTGTAGTGGTCCAATTGTGTCCTAATAATTATCCACTTGTGTCACCTATACCAAATGGAGGATTATTAGGACCATACTGGCTCATTAATAAAATCGGCTCATCTGAAGAACAGTCAAACAGAACCTCTTTTACTACAAATTGTTTACTGTGCCATAAGTTTCCCAATATATGAGGCGTCGTAGGTTTGGAACACTTTGGAGGTTTAACTGTGATATCATTCTCATAACGTAGATGTCAGATGGTTAATTAACGAGATAATCTATCCAATCTGTATGAAAATCACCTCGTGACAGGCCCACGTCCTACCTTCAATTGTAAAGATAGCTACTTGTATTAAACTTTCTACAAGTCTATTAATTTGTCACTGACAACTTAGAGACAGCTATATAGACACAGCACTGTTTATTCTATTAATTGTATTATTACAAATACTATCATTAAAATCGAATTGAAACCTCTAACATAAATTACCTGTGTCATCAGCTGCTGTAATTTTTGCAGTGTCTTTATACTAGGTGCAACAAAAACCTTGGTAAAATAAGGAAAATATGAATCTATCCATGATTTTGCAATAATTTAAACATAAGACCGATTTCGCCCGAACCAAACAATTGCTAGTTCATATATTTTGGTTACACCGAAGACCTTTTCCTATGAAAGTATATCACGTGTGCATTCAATATGTAATGAAAATGAATAAACTATAGGAATGCCTGATATGCATATAACTCCGCCATTGTCGGTCCCAAGCCCGAATGCGAAAGGAGGAGGGTAGGCAGACACCCAGAATAGGTCGATATAAAGATACCAACGAATAAATAAAAGTGCTTACGTACAAAAATTCCATCGTTGGAGTAAACCGATGTATGACAGCTAGAAAATTGAAATCACGGCATCCAACTCCATCTTTGTTCGATGTGTACCTTGGGCGATATCTGCTGTGAACTATAAGACACTGTAAAGGCACTATCGACGTCAGATTAGAGACCAAGTCTACGGAAACAATTGTATACATAATTATTAAGAAAAAAAAACGACTTTTAAGGGGGAGGCCGGTGAAATTATTTTACTTAGATGGTGCACTCTTAGATTCCATACAATGAAATAAAAATGGTTATAAGTATGTTTATAATGGTAGAAGACTCAATCTTGACAAAAACGTGTCTTGAAAACCTAGCTTGCTTGACAAACATAATGAAGAGAACCAATCGCCAAACGTGAACTATGCGTCGTTGAAGAGTTCTGTTCTGATCATCATCAGCAGTCCACTTCATCAAATGTCACATATAATGTAAATGCTTGATTTGTTTATGAAAATACTAAAATCACTATATGTATGCCTTTTACATTTGAGGAGTTCCCTCGATTCATCAGAACTAGAGCTTGACAAATGATTGTCTTGAAATTGTAACTTGCTTAACAAACACAGCAAAGAGGACAAATCGCCAATCGTGAACTTTTTGTCGTTGAAGAGTTCTGTTCTGATCATCATCAGCAGTTCCACTTCATCAAATGTCATATTTTTGTATGAAAATGCTTGATTTGTTGATAAAAACATAAAAATCATTTCAAACTCAAATGATTTATTTGTAAACATAGGTAGAAGAGTTGTACAAAAGGTGTGTGTGAACGCTATGTTTCGCCCACAGGCATACAAATTTAAAATTAGGTGTACACATACCAATTAAAACACATTACTGCATGCAAATGTACTTAACTAAGGAAAGAAGCTTTTTGAACCCGTGCAACTTGGTTTCAGTACCAGAGGGACCCGTCGGAGGAAGCAGCCGTCCATGCTTAGTCAATGATCAGTGTGAGGGTACTCCTCAAAATTGATGTAAAAAACGCCTTTAATTCGATAAATAGAGACACCCTACTTTCAGAGTGCGAAATTATATTCCGGAACTATATAATTATTTACTACACTGTTACGCCGATCTTTCAAAATTAATGTACAAAAACCACGAAATTTCCTCAGAAGTTGGTTAGAATTTTCAAAATTAGTTTAGGCATGACGGAGTTGTGGAGTAACAATCTCTTTTGAAATCTTGAAGTCGGTTAAAAAGATATACGAGTATAGTGTCTGACCGAAACACAACTTTTAGCGGAAACCGAAACCAAATTTCGGCTTTTGCGTCAGTTTTGACAGAAATACACATTTTAATGCACGTGTTATTATTGTTGAGTTTGATTTCAGTGTAATGTTATTTTTAGACATTGATTCAAAACATACGCCTTTATCCCTAAAAGGGTTAGGCAGAGGACATGAAATTGAATCCCATGAGTGGGTTCCCATTCAACATATAATTGCTGAATGTGGTGCTGGTATTATATTTCATGTGCTCTGTCTTGTTTAACTTTAGCAAATAATTTTGGTTTACAAAGGAGGTGTTATCAGCTTTATAAGTGATACCATGGTTTAGTTTGGATACCGCAAGTTGAATCCAGTAATTGTGTTTAAGAGACAATGAACACTTGGACATGTGTCCTTATTGTTTTTCCAGCTGGTGACGTTGTAGCATAAATCGTGGTCCATTTTCTCTGGTAATTATTCACTTGTGCCTACGATACCAAGTGGATTACTGCCAGGAGATACTGGGTCATTGATAATATCGACGCATTTGAAGAAAAGTCAAGCAAAACCTGTTTTATCACATATTATTAAATGTGCCATAACTTTCCCAGTTTATGATGAATCGTAGGTTTGGAAGACTTGTCATAATTGCTACTTTAGATTTCAGCGAAATTATTTTTTTTCTCATGTAGTTTATGTATAAATATTTTTGAGAAATAAATGTCTTGAACCATAACGTGTCAGTCACATTGAAAGGTTTATTACCCAGATAAATAATTTATAATAAAAAATCTAATTATAGGAATAACTATCGCCAATAACAGGAAAAAGTTTCAAATTTTTTTGTCGCGCCAAATATTTTATAAAAATATAAGTATTTTATATCACCAAGCGTCTGCCCCATATCGGACTACTAAGACATCTAAGTCCATCAAATATTTAAAAAAAGCCTGGTTGAGTCTGTGGTACGCAATGACATTGACAGGGCTGTTACCGCGAACCGAAAATGAAGTATATCCCACTCTGTCGGCCCATTACGCTAGTGCGAGAGAGAGGCACATATTTCGTGATACGACCAACCTATGATTAACTGTCAATGTCATTACGTACCACAGGTTCAAGGAGGCTTTTTTTTAAATATTGACGGACTTAGAAATGCCCCAGTAGTCCGTTATAGGGCAGACACGAGGTGAAAATGTTAGATTTTTATAAAATATATGGCGCAACCGAAGCTCTGTTTTTTTTTGTTTATTGTAACGGTTATTTTTATCATTAGAAAAATAATCAATGACTTAAAAAAATAATTCATTCCCTATTGGGCAGGAAGCTACTTGTATTAAACGATCTACAAGTCTATTAATTTGTCACTGATAACTTAGAGACACAGCTATAAAGACGCAGCACTATTAATTATATTCATTCTAATTATTATTATAATGCTACTATTGTATTATTATAATGCTACTATTGTAAGCCACTCTGCTTTGGCCCTTGAGTTGGGAGGCTCGGTCTTCGGCCTCGTGTACCTTGCCACACGGCTTCGGGCCTTCGGCCTTCAGCCTAACATACGGATCCCGCTCTACATGAATGAGCAGTTCGCTCTGTTGGCTACTTTGTCACTCTGCTTCAGCGCTTCAGTTCGGAGGCTTGGCCTTCAGTTTCGCGTGTCTCGCTTCTCTGCTACGGGCCTTCGGCTTTCAGCCTTACGGGCTTCATTCGCCTAGAATCGGTACATTTGATATTCCGAAACAAGCAATTAATCATTCGTTTTGAAAATAGGAATTCTATTAAAATTTTGTCCGTGCGCGGGAAGGAGCATGTCATTTTGAATGTAACCATTTCTTAAGGGGGTCTAAACCAGGGTGAAAGACTGTGGGAAAACAAATAATTCTAAAACGAGAACGAGTTCTACGCAGACGAAGTCGCGGGCAAAAGCTAGTATGTAATAAACGAACTAGAGGAATGCCTATAACTCCGCCACTGTCGGTCCCAAGCCCGAATGAGAAAGGAGGAGGGTAGGCAGAGAAATGCCGTAAAACACACCCAGAATAGGTCGATATTAAACCATACAATAAAGAATACTTAGTACTTTCATACACAAGGCACGCTGTTTTACTATAACGATGTATGATAGTTAGAAAACTCAAATCACAGCATCCCACTCCATCTGAGTTTGTTAGGCACCTTGTACATTATCCGTTAACTATAAGATATTGTCAAGGTCCTATCGAGGTCAGATTGGAGATTACCGACGATGAAGGACCTTATTCGTTAGTAGACTTAGGCTGAGTTGCACCAACTTACGATCACAGACCGATCAACGTTAAATATGGCGCCAACAGCTGTCATCCCATAGAAACTTGTCAAACTTTCCATACATTCAGATTTTAACGAAAACCGCTTACGATTACAGGCGGTTTGGTGCAACCCAGCCTTAGTAGCCGTCTCACTAAGAGGCAACACACGCGCATGCAGGACATTTACTCTTAGAACATTCCAGTGTTAGATCGGACGACTTGGTAGTCGGAGAATTCAATAGATTTTACACGGGCTACTCTTCCACCATGATGTAGTGTGGTCCACAGAGGAAACAACACTAGACTAAAGGCCCCAAAAACCGGATGAGAATGAGCTAGACATAACGAGGTGCCGAGAAGAATACAGTGCGTGCAGTTTGAGATCCTGCAGTCCGTACGGAAGCGCAGATGGTAGCGTCGGTGGAGTTTGTTATGGGTTTCTACCCATCTCATAACCCAACCAAAGCCACCAACCAGTCTGTGAGTTTCCTCCGCGATAAATGCTGCTCTACAAAAAAAAACTGTACCTTAGTGCCTAAGGATGTTAACTACCAGGAATGTTATGCCATTAACGTCCGTACCCATTGCTGCCAATGTCTTAACGTTCGGTAAACTCGCTGTAAAATCTATGAAAACTGTTGTACAAATAAAATACATTGTGTCCGACCGAAATACTATTTTTAACCGAAACCTAAACTAAATCTCGGCTATCGCTTCAGTTTAGACCGAAATTGAAAATTTTATCGATAAACGAATATTTTGAATTTTTTGTCATTGTGATGTTATTTTTATGTATTAAACCGAAAATGACGCCTATATTTCCAAAACGAATAAACAGAGCACATGAAATTTTAACTCATGGGTTCCCTACCTAGGGGTATCGTAAGCATCGACTAAGGATTGTAGGCGGTGGGCTAGCAACCCATCACTAAAAAATCTCATTTGCTCCATAATTAAACTTGTAATTGCTATAACTACGTGATTCTGGTTTTATATTTCATGCGCTCTGACATGTTTTAATTTAGCAAATGTTTTGAGTGTTGCCAGTTTTATTAGAATTTTAGTATTATTATTAAATAAATAAATATTAGGGGACATTTTTTACACAAATCGAACTAGTCCCACAGTAAGCTCAATAAGGCTTGTGTTATGGGTACTAGACGACGATATATTTAATAGATATATACTTAAATAAATAAATAATAAATAAATAAATAAATAAATATTGGGGGACAATCTTACACAAATCGACCTAATCCCAAACTAAGCAGAGTTTGTATTATGGGTACTAGACGACGATATAAATACTTATATAGATAAATACATACTTATATACATAGAAAACATCCAAGACCCAAGAACAAAATCCGTGAAAAATGCACAAATAAATGCCCTGGCCGGGATTTGAACCCGGGACCTCTAGCTTCGGAGGCAGCGTCACTACCAACTAGGCTAAACAGGTCATCAATACATAGAAAACATCAAAGTCTCAGAAACTGCTGACCACAGAAACAAATGCCCTTACCGGGAATCGAACCCGGGACTTCTAGCTTCGGAGGCAATAACACTACCAACTAGGCTAAACAGGCCGACAAATAATTATTATTACTAATCAAGCAGTGTGCACTAAGGATGTCATGCTAGTCAGTAAGCTATTGTATACGAAATGGAACTGTATCATGTGTTGTATGATGTCTGTAAAGAGTACCTTCCTAATTTATTTAATCGTATGGCATTTATTTACGAACCGTGAGATCTTCGAGAAGACAAGTACGGTTGCCAGTTTTTTGTTGCACTTTTAGCACCACCCAGGGGTCACGTGTAGGCTAACGGTGGGTACTCCCTACGGACGTGGTGCAACTTCGACCCCCCTTTGTCAAGTGAGTGGGCAAATTGACTGCTAGAAGTTCTCAAGCCGCCAGAAGGCCTCTAACTTGGCTTAACGACTGCTGTCGTAGACAGCAGCCGGGATCAACGGCTTAACGTGCCTTCCAAAGCACGAGAGCGCTCAGTTAGTAACCACTCAAAGCGGTCACCCATCCAAGAACTGACCTGCGCCCACATTGCCTAACCTCGCATACCGAACGCGGTACGCGGGAGCCGCTGGGCCACGAACGCTCTAATGAAGAGAAGCCGGAGCCACACCAGCCTACCATCAACAATGTTCCACCGGACCTAGGGAGTGACTTTGCACCTATATACCATTGGTGATACAGTCTCTCTCTACGTCTGGTTAAACATTATAAACGACGGGAATACAACGAAGTGGTGGGTTCCCCTTGTGGTATAAATAAAGCATTCTCTGTGTCGTTCTGTGTGAGTTATCACTTATCATCATTATTATTATTATTAAAGAATATGTGTAAATTAACCAGACAAAAGATTTATAAAAATCTTCAAACGTTTGTGAAGCTCCTTATACAGGGTGATTTCGGGGTCGTGGATCAAGAATCAGTTTTCAGACTTGGTATATGTTAGCCCTTTCAAAAAAATTGTAGTGACACAAACGCATTTCACTTTCAATTTATTTTGATAACAAAAATACAAAATCATCAAAAAACATGGCTACCCTTACTCTCTTTGAAGGATAGTATGGAGAGTTGACAGTGGGGTAGGGTGACCAAGTTGTATAAAAACATATTATTTCCCATTAAAATTTGAACAAAAAAGATAATTATTTGAGTTATAAACCGTCATACCGACTGTGACGTGGTCTACTTTGAATTCTTGACTATGTGCAATCATTCCGGATCACGACCCCAAAATCACCCTGTATTTCGGTACTTGCGTTTTTCTTTTAATGACAGATTACTTACTATATATGATGTATTACCATCACAAAAAAAAACTTCCTGATATAATTATATCTGCCGTAAATCCCTAAGAACAAATAGCCGTGCTAAATGCATAAATAATGTTATTCGAACCCGGGACCCCTAGCTTCAGAGGCAGTGTCACTACCAACTAGGCTATTGGCTATGTGCACGTCTGAAACGTCAAACGTCAAAGGTCCCGAGACAATGTCAAAATTTAGAGATGTCAAATAATGACACATGAATATTTTATTTACTTTAGTAAACGAGAAAGACCCCGTATTGGAAATTTTACTGAAATAAATAAGAGAATAAATAAATACATACAAACGAAACGAATCGTAGGAAACCGGTAAGAGACCAATAGAAAACGTGAAAGTAAATTTGACAGTGGTCCCCGGTAAGTGCACATTTCTGCCATGGTGTGCGCTACGATCGCCTAGCTTACCCCCACCACCTACTTCGCACATAGCCAATACATACGGTTAAACATGTACTGTAACATATATGATGTCTTTAAAGTGTATCTTCATTATAAATAAATATAAGTAGAAGAAGAAGTAGTACCACCCTACCATGAACAACGTTGTAACCGCTCGAGATGACTTTTACACTTGTACAACTATACCATTGGTAAAATAGTCTCTCCCTGAGTTAAGTTGAATATTACAAGCCAACGGAAGAAAAACGAGACCAAGAGGCAGATCACATGGAATTTCCCATGTGCGGTTTCCACTTGCCTTGGGGTAAAGCTAGAAACGCACAGAGCGCGGTGCAGCGTCGTTGCGTGACGTAGGCGTTTTTTCCGTAAAGTGAACGTGGTCCAGGAATGTCGCTCCAAAAAACCGCACGGGATAGCGAAGCGGTGTGTACATATGAAGTAGTAAACGACAGTAGACATAGACATAGACATTATTTATTGGTAATAACACATTACAGGTCAAAAGTTATGATATATCAAATACTAACACATTATACATGATTTTAGTATTTGTTGTTGTAGCCACAATAAAAATACATAATCTGTGCAAATTTCAACTGTCTAGCTATTACGGTTCTTGAGATCTAGCTCGGCGAGTGGTAGCCATGAAAAAGGGCTAAAATATCACGTTTTTTGTATGGGAGGCTCCTTAATTATTATTATTATTTTGTTTTTAGTATTTGTTGTTATAGCGGTAACAGAAATACACAATCTGTGAAAATTTCAAGTGTCTAGCTATTACGGTTCTTGAGATACAGCCTGGTGACAGACGGACGGACGGACGGACAGCGAAGTTTTAGTAATACGGTCCCGTTTTTACCCTTTGGGTACGTAACCCTAAAAATCAAAAAATCAATACCGCCTCCACCCCGCACCGCGCGGCGACCGCTCTGTGCGTTTCCTATTTTTTTCTAGTCTGTCTTGTTTAAACTAGATCAGTTTAGACCTTTCAAAACATGACTAGAACTGGTTTAAGCATACATTTAAAAAGATGACTACAACTGGTTTAAGCATACATTTAAAAAGATGAATACAACTGGTTTAAGCACACATTTAAATAATAACTTGTATCTACCTAAAATCATTGTTTGGGAACATAATTATTTTCTTATAGAAATTTTGATAAGATCATGTGAATGCATGCTAGCTTTATAGCTATACTTATGTATAACATCACTGTGCCCTGACAGGGTCCATGTTTTGGATTCTAATGTATCTATTGATAAGACGCAATAAATAAATGATTTAATCCTGGAGCCACGCCTTAGATAATATAGTACATTACTACAGAGGCCGGGACAAAAGAGGTTGCCGGCCGAAGACATATAGACGGCTGAGTAAAGCGAGGCCGGATAGGTCTTAAGGCGGGCAACCCCATATTTCCCGCCGAGGTATGTATAGTGCTTTTCTCGGACATGCAATGAAATAAACAACAAAAAAAACAAAGTTTTATTTTAAATACGCATAGTGGCAGAATGTCATGATGCCTGTGCCACAAATTTATGTGGAATGGAAATTAAAAAAGAGGACTTTGCCGGCCTAGGCCTGCAAGATTTGTATGAAATTCCATTAACGACCTCTCGTCCTAGCCGCACCTGAAACGTCATACTTCGCAGCCTATTATAAGGAACATAACATCAATATTTCATTGCATGTTTGAGAAAATACAATTTTCTTTATCTGTCAATTTCAGAGCACACCGATAAAATCACGTTCGGATCAGCGGAGTGACTACGCAACGTTTTTGAGCGTGGGGTAGGTAGATCTGAATGTTATTTTTTATACTAAAAATAACGTTTCGATCTACTTACTGCTATCGTACGTCACAAAGCTACCATCCAACCGTTACTTACCTACGTACCATCGAGAATAACATTTTGCGACCAGAAAACGAACCAACACCGTGCCCCTGGTGCCAGCAATGCAACAATGTTCCACCCGATTTGGACGAACGCTTCGCGTATGTTTACCATTGCTGCGCGATTTCTTCGTCTAAGCCAGGTTGAACATTATAAACGACGGAAAAAAACGAAAAGAGAAAGCAAAGGACATGAAATTTCCCATGGATGGGTTCCCCTTGCCATGGGTGTAGTAAGGATCGACTTTGGGAACTGGAAATGATTCTATTATATTTCTAGTCTGTGTTTTTTTTTTATTTTAGCCCAGGAAAATTAGAGACAATAATACTTTGTTCTGAGATGCTTGCGTCAGTGATTGTACAAATCATTGGTCGGGGTGTAATAAATATAAATACATTTACTAACTAGAATTATCATTTATTGACAAAACTTGGTGCTAATAAAATATAATATAGAACGCAGATTATACAAACAATTAAATGTACAAATTAGCGAAATCAGGACATAATTCGATAACTGTAATTTTCTTTTTCTATGTTTTAAAGTATTGTTAGTTATACTTAAAATTAAACATTTTAAGGATCCGCGTCAATGTTAACACTTTTCATGTAGTTATGTGCATAGAGAAGCCGTTTAATTTTTAATAATTCATCACCATATTGCAGATCTCTAAAGTCACAAATATGGGTAATTATTGGAAAACCAAATACATAACTACGTCAAAAGTGTTTAATTGATGCCGTCAACATTTTATTAGTACTATATGAAACATATTAAACAAAAAATATCCACGATAATTGACCTAATTTTTCTTATCAAATTTTTTCTTATCATAATACAGGTACTTTTACAAAGTTATTTATTATTGCTTCCTTACAAAATCAAAATCACGCACGCAGTGCTAAGAAAACCGCCGCCGCGATAGGTGCTCATGATTAAGGACCGCGAACCGGTCTGAAACATGTCGAGCGATATTCGACCTTTAAGACGTGAGTGACCCGTATCATTATATTTAAAATCAAAATGTGTTAAATTTAGTTTTTTGTTTTTTTTTTTTTAACATTGACGCGGAGCCTTATAATGTTTAATTCTTTTTATTTTAACCATAACTAACAATACTTTAAATCATAGAAAAAGAAACTTACAGTTATCAAATAATGTCCAGGTTTTGCTAATTTTATGCGCCTTAATGTACTCCACGCGATAGTAGGGAGCACGCAAACTGTACATTACGGAAAAACAACAATAGATACGCAAAATGTACGTACTTGGTAGAGTCTGGCAAACGAAACCGTCGATGTTGACGATTGGACTGCCCATCCCAAGTGATCTCTTATATCAAACAGTTATCATTGTGTGAAGGATCACCAATTACGTAAAAAATAATACACGACAAAATTAAATTGTACACCGACGATACAAAGACTGCATTGAAGCAGCTGTTTTTGTATTTAAGCATATGAAGACACTCAATTCCAAAGTATCGCAAATTTATTTTGATTTACACGCAATAATAGACCTAATTGCTTAAAGGTTATGCTCAAAAATAGCGTCATCAATCAGAAGGAATTATGATATTTCGGCTCTGACATTTCGAAACGTCAGCTTGTTTACAATACGTCAAATTTTGCTATGGCTTTAAGTTAAATTTATTGACACGCCGTTATACTCCCAATTGGCTGAAGCTTAAAGCTTAGAATGGCGTATGAGGATTAAAACCACCCCGTTTCATAGGATTTCATCCCTTTGAGGGTGATTATCGGGACAAAAAGTATACTATAAGTGAATCCAGATTACATACTGTTAGTATACAAAAAATCATTTTGATCTGTTCAGCCGTTTTTGCGTGATTGAGCAACAAACATCCAAACATCTAAACTTTCGCATTTATAATATTAGTGGGATTATTATCCATTTTGCTTCTTGTATATTTTACGTTTTGTACGTTTGGCGATTGAGAATTTTGCCTTTATAACATTTGGCGAATAATGTATAATTTTGCATTGAACAAATAATTCGCGAAATGTGCATTTTTGTTTTTACACATTTTGCGTTATGTTCTTTTAGCGCAAATACAATCTGCGAACTGTACATTTCACGTACTGTTCATTTTTCATGATGTAGATTTAGCGTATGTACCTATATATTTAGACTGTTTTCAGATTACGCGAGCACTTAGCATATAGCGTACATTTTCAGCCGAAACCAAAAATAGCACGTTCATACATTTTGGATTATATTGAGGACCTTTTCCTATGAAATACTAAATATTCTTTGGCGCGGACTGGGTTGGTCCCACTTGTACATACTAGTAGTTCAGAATAATGAATATATTTTTATTCTGTATCACGTCTGCAATAGAGTTGTTATAAAAAAAATTGAGGAACCTATAACTCCGCCATTGTCAGTCCCAAGCCCGAATGTGAAAGGAGGAAGGTAGGCAGATAATTGCCGTAAAAAACACCCAGAAGAGGTTGTTATTGAACTAACGAATAAATAAAACAACCTTAACCTTATTGAAAAATCATCATCATCATCATCATTCCACAATGACCGGTCCTGCGCCACCCGCATCCAGCGGACACCCGCGACCCTTACCTTGTCATCAGTCCACCGTGTGGGGGGCCTGCTCACGCTACGCCTTCCGGTACGTGGTCGCCACTCGAGAACCTTTCCGCCCCAACGGCCATCGGTTCTACGTGCTATGTGTCCCGCCCACTGCCACTTAAGTTTAGCGATTCGAAGGGCTATATCGGTCACTTTGGTTCTGCTGCGGATAACTCCGTTCCTGATGCAATCATGCAGATATACTCCCAGCATAGCCCTCTCAAATACTCTCAATTGCTCTTTGGGTGACTTTGAGCTTTTTTTTGAGGCCCATAGTAAGCGATCCCGTTTTAGTGCCATATGTCATCACTGGCAACACACACTGGTCAAAGACTTTCCTCTTGAGACACTGCGGAATATTAGACGAAAATATGTGCCGTAGCTTCCCGAACGCTGTCCAGCCGAGTCGGATTCCACGACTAACCTCTTTCTCGCAGTTGGACTTACCTAACTGGACAGTCTGTCCTAGGTATATGTAATCGTCTACAACTTCGAGCGTAAAGTGTCCGATTGTTACGGGGGTTGGTGCTACATGGGCATTTGACATGATTTTCGTCTTGTCCATGTTCATCCTTAGACCAACTCGCTCGGAGGCTTTACTGAGGTCATTGAGCATTGTACTTAAATCCTCCATGGTCTCAGCCAAGACTACTATATCGTCAGCAAACCGAAGGTGAGTGATGTACTCGCCGTTTATGTTGATGCCTATCCTTCTCCAATCCAGAGTCTTCAAAACATCCTCCAGTGCAACGGAGAACAGTTTAGGAGAAATAACATCTCCTTGCCTGAGTCACCGCTGCAACGGAACAGGTTTCGAGTTCCGGTCCTGGAGTCGGACTGACATAGTGGCGTTCTCATACAAACACTTCAGAACTTCGATATAGCGGTAGCTTAATCGACTTGGCACCGCTGGAGAGATTGTAGTACAGCCCAGGTTTCAATCGAATCGAAGGCTTTCTCGTAGTCCACGAACGCTAAACAGAGGGGCAGGTTATACGCCTCAGTCTTTTGTATAACCTGACGGAGCGTATGGATGTGGTCTACGGTGCTAAAGCCTCTTTGGAAGCCGGCTTGTTCGGGAGGCTGGAAGTCTAACCTGCGTGCAAGACGGTTCGTAATGACTCTTCAAAACAGTTTATAGACATGGCTCAGAAGTGAAAAAATATATAAAGCACATATGTTTCCAAAGGGTCGGCAACGCGCATGTGACACCCCTGGAGTTGCAGGCGTCCATAGGCTGCGGTGACCACTTGCCATCAGGCGGGCCGTACGCTTGTTTGCCACCGACGTGGTATAAAAAAATTGTGCCTTCGCAAACTTACCTATGGTGCTGTTTTGCTACATCATAAAGCCTTCAGCAGTTCATATGAATTCTTCTTCTCAATATATACTAGCAAACGAATCGAAACACGGTTCACTTAAGGATTACTTTAACAAGATTCCCTGCAATATTATTCTGATCAATCAGCAGACCCTTATCATATCATGTACAGAAGCTACTCAGCAAACACAATGAAAAGAGCCCTAACACGGTCAAATAACTATATGCCTGGGAAAGGTTCTGTGTGATGTTGTTTAACTCCATCATCAGACCCTCAGAAGTTCATTTACAATGGCTGCTAAGTAAACATAAACAAAAGGGCCCAAAAACAAACAGAAAATAATCGAACCCCTCTACAGTTCCTTACTGTGTTTTTCTGTTCCATCATCTGATCCTCAGAGTCCAAGTAAATGCACTCTTCACAAAGCGCTATCGAAATCGTCCACGCTTGACCAGCGTGGACGATTTCGATAGCGCTTCGATTTCGATAGTAGTTCCGGATCAAACGATCTCAACCACAACGCATACCACCCGGGCGCAGGGGGTGATCCGAGTAGTTATGTGGGACTATATATTTTCGCACGCCAACTGCGAACTGCGGCGACACGTGATTGCGCAATTTGTATACGCGATTGAACTGTATCATTTATTTTATGATGTCTGTAAAGAGTAGGTACCTTCCTAATGAAGAGAAGCCGAAGCCACACCAGCCATTGATGGTAATCAACAATGTTCCACCGGACCT
This sequence comes from Notocelia uddmanniana, assembly GCA_905163555.1. NCBI lineage: Eukaryota > Metazoa > Arthropoda > Insecta > Lepidoptera > Tortricidae > Notocelia > Notocelia uddmanniana. The sequence goes on from LR991052.1 coordinate 73,013,329, forward strand.
AGGCAAAGACTTTCCACCTACATATATACCATTGGGAGGCCACTTTCTAGGTCTTGAACATTATAAACGACGAGAAACATAAAATTTCCCATGGACGGGTTCCTCGTTCCTTTTGCCTTAGGTGTCGATTATGCGAACCATTTATGACATGTTTTATCATTATTATTAAGGCGTATGTGTGAATTTACCAAACAAACGATCCGAACATTTTTCCTAAGTTTTGAAAATTTTATAAATATCGGTGCTTGCAATTTTCTTTTAATGATAGATAACCAAAAGATGATATATTTGTTGGTAACACTAGAAATACTTTTTTTTTCCGTATTCCATGCAAGTTGCTATGTCCATACAGGTAAAAATAAAATGATTGACCTATGAAGATAATCTTTTATGAACATTACAGTAGACAGTACCAGTTTCTATAAGTCAGACCAAACATAAAGGCAGAGTCTGGCTATTGCGAGTCGAACCCAGTAATTCTAATAGAATTACAGCATGAAAACCTAGAAAATATCTTTGCATAATTTTCATTCTTGCTCATTGATGAGGTTATTAGATGGACAGATGGTTAGTGGATGGACATTAATTTTAAATATATCTTCTCTCTAAATAGATTATCATGGCAATCATAATTGCAAACGCACCAGTTCCACAAGTAACTTGAGGGCTATAAGATACGACCCAAGATACTACGGTGTAAGCAGCTCTCAAATCAATGATGAGGCTAAATCGTTCAATCTACGTTGAACTGTCTTATGCGTTTGATGCTGCCCCAATCAATCCTACTACAGGGCAAACTCTTAGAGCTATCCAGTGTTAAACCGCCCGCATGATAGTTTCGGAAAAATAACCCGGAATTTCACCAGGCTACTCTCTTGCACCATGCTCTTCTTAAGCCCCGTTTACATGATCCAAGAACTAGCAAGCAATTTTCATTGCACAAACACTTCAGCCCTGTTTATCGGCAAGCCCTTACCGACATGAATCTTTCAGAAATGCTTCGGCCCAGCCTATGTACACGCTCCACCAGCGTAAATTAACTCCAGCCGAATCCTTTGGCTCCTGTAAAACGCCAATCGATCCGTCATAAGACTCATAAGTTTAGGTGAGCTGAAGCAAACAATCGCACTGAGGATTGTGAAAAAGGGGTCATATCATAGATAAATGTCATACACAGTTGGAAAACAACAGTCGTATTTCCTGTGGTCGACAGTTAAAGTTTACGATTCGTTTCGCATTTAGGTAACATTTTTATTACATAGATTTATAGAAACGGTGACGCCGTTTAAGCAGATTATGAGTACAAGTAAAAAAATCAAGTTGATGGTTAATTTAATTAGTGGACTTGAGAAATCTGTGTAGTGTCCCTAGCTTGTAAATTTGGCCTACGTATATTTATTCATATTCATATTCGTTTATTGCGATCATGTTCATTGTCCATACAGTAGGTCTTAAAATAGGTTTTACGGTAGGTACATGTTACCCTGCTGGGGCATTGCAATACTAACATACCAACACAATATTTAGTTTTACAAAAGCTCTAAAATATATAAATAATTAAATTAAAATTAAATCAATTGGTTATGTCAATTTATAAGCGGACTGAAATGATATTAAATTAAATTATTACTAATAATAATAATGAATATTAGCGATATTATTACATTCATTGCATAGTGTCAAATAGTAAATTTAAAAACTCATCAATTGAATAATAGGCCTTATCAAGGAGTAGTTTCTTCAGTTTGTTTTTGAATGTCTTATCGTTCAATTCTTGTAATTTGTTGGTTACAATAGTACAACGATATTGTGGGCTCTTTTTACACATAGTCAGTTTGGAGTTTGGCATGGCTAGTTGGTTTCTATACCTACTATTACTTTTACAAACATCTTTCCTTTTTTTAAATAAATCGGAGTGTTTTCTTACAAAAAGTGCTACATCCAAGATATATATACAGGGCAATGTTAGTACTTTAAGTTTTATAAAGTGCGGGCGACAGTTGTTAGGCACGTGCGTATTGGTCAAGATGCGGACGCATTTTTTCTGCATGACAAATAGGTCATGTGCATCAGTATTCGCACCCCACAAAACCACGCCATAGCGGAGCCATGCATGCGCATATGCATAGTAAGCTGTTAATGCGGATTCAAGGTTTGTATTCCTTTTTAGTATATTTAGCGCATAGACAAACCTAGACAATTATGATTTTATATTTTGTATGTGCCATTTACTGTTAATACTTGTGTCTATTATTAATCCTAGTAAATTAAACTCGCTGACCTCTTCAATAGGTTAACCGTTGTTACCTAGTTTTATTATTATATTTCCAACTGGCGACGTTGTATTGTGTACTTTAGTGGTCCATTTGTCTTTTGTAATTATTTACTTGTCTCACCTAATTCAAGTGGATGGTTACAAGGAGGTACTGGGTCATTAATAATATCGTCGCATTTGAAGAAAAGTAGCTGTTTATTGTTTTTTTTTATATACTTCTTCTTCTAGGAAAATGTGTGACCAGATAATTGTCAGCCGTTGCATGACAATGTATTTATGCCATTTAGGAAGAATTGCACCAACTTACGATTACAGAACGAACAACGTTTAATAATATAGCACCGGCGGCTGGTACCTCATAGAAACTTGTCAAACTTGCCATAAAATCAGATTTTAGGCAATACAGCTTATTATTACAGAAGTAACAGAAGGTATGGTGCAACTCGCAATAAATACCATTGTAATCGAACAAATCGATATAATGAAAAACAAACCTCAATAGGCATAAGTACTCGGAGAATAAATACCTATTATCGAAGTGGCACAGCGTCGTGTTCGACGATGCACGCCACTCCTTACTAGATTTTATTGTGTTAAGGATGATTCACAGTAGACCGTTCCACGGAACACGTCCGGGCCGGCCCGTTTTCTATGACAGCAAACGCAACGGCCGGCGTATTTCTCTAGGAGAAAACGGGCCGGCCCGGACACGGAACGGCCTACTGTGAATCATCCTTTATATGTAGATTGTAGCCCATGAGATTTTCGGTGAAATCTCGGATAGATAAACCGAATCCGAACTTAGCTTGCTCTGTATCTCTAAAGTTGTTGTAACGTGTGACATGAACCTTGATACTCGTACAGAATAATAGGGTTTGCAGTCCCGGTACCGATTTCTATTCAAAATCCCGGGAATTCCCGGGATTTCCCGGGAAATTGCATGCCCTAAGAATAATTATATGTGAATCCAGCCATGATTTTTAACTTCTTTTTCTACGGAACCAACGTTAACCGAATCAATAATTGCTCTTTCGTACATTTTGGTTATTTGGTTCATCATTTCCTACAAAGCAACAGTTCTTTTTTCGCTATTGGGATTGACCCAATGTAAAAGTGGTTTAGAATTATGGATATATTTATATTCCGGATCACGTGTGCAATAAGTATATGTCATCATCATTATCATTATTTCAGCCGAATGACGTCCACTGAGCATTTTTCTCCCAACTCAACGTTGTTGAGTTTAATGCCAGTGTGATGTTATTTATGGATATTAACGTAAAACTACAAAATACTTGTCTCCGACTGAAATGCGATTTTCGGTCGAAAACGAGACCGAATTTCGGATTTCGTGTCAGTTTTGACCAAATATGAAACCTTTGCCGGTCACTAAAATATGTAAAGAAGTCTATATAGATGATACCAAACAAATTTTTATATTAATTTTCTGTTTCAATCAGTAAAACATCACATACTATTGCAATGTTTTTTTTTTCAGTGGTGATCCTTGCAGGCTGCGGAAGTAGTTGACCTCATCATGTCTAATTCACGTTTTCTTGTTGTGACTCGGATACCAATCGATTCACATATAGAACGCGTAAATCAAGGCGTGATCATACTACGAATCATCTGGCGACAGGAAGAGAATCACTGCTCCTCAGTAGACCCAACTAGCAAAGGAACTAGAATGATAACTAAGTAAACAAAACAAGCGTATTTGAAAGAACTTACAATTGCTGGACAAATTCAATTCATATTACTTATTTCAAAGTGGTTGTCACCACAAATTGGTAGGTTTCTTGAACGAAACCAGGCGTTGGCTTGTTTCTTTTTTTAAGATAAAAACTATGCTGCTTAAACTAAGGAGGTGGACTCGGTAGTTGTAATTGAAATTATCTGGTCATTGCAACTTAAGTTAGTTATATATCCCTCTAAGATCATTTTATTGAACAATATGATAATACTTTTCGCATAATGCTTTATATATCACGCGTGTTAGTTGTTCCATACAATGATCATAGGCGGAGCTATTTAATAATCAGATAGTTGCAATTACAAGGCTCCACCTTCGAATGAATGTAACCTATACCTATATTTATTAGCTCAGGATATCATGCTAGTCTATAAGCTACTGAGTACGCGCGAACAAACTGTATCATGTATTACATGATGTCTGTAAAGTGTAATTACCTAATACATTAATGCAATAAAGTTATTATTATATGTCTTTTCCGCTCAAAGGACAATGGTGTTCCGGACCTTTGGAAGGCGTGCGCGGAGCCGAAGTGCCGAAGTACCGAAGTACCAACCGAGTATCGCATACCCAACACGTAGAGGCCCTTTTCACAATTTAATGAAATGCAAGGGGTACACCGAGCGGATGCTGTCCCTGCCCGTGTCATGGGACGAACACAGAGAGAGCACCCGCCAAGGTGTACAGGAACTATTGCTGGTTGATGGAATCAAAATGAACCGGACTATTGGGTGCATATGATGGACTAATGGCTGGGCTATTGAGTGAGACAACTGACGTCTGAATAATAAAACTGTCTCACATTTTTATCTCATAGGCAGACGGTGGCTCGCCCTCTGCTAGATGGGCCCCTAAAAATAGCGACATTAAAAAATGGCCTAAGGGCAACACCGGTGCAGAAGGCTGGGGGTAGAGAGATGGCACTGGACTTTCAACATATAATCAACTCGCCACTTAGGTGACCACATCAACCCCCAAGCAACAGCTCTAGCGACTCCACTCTGGACAGCCGGTTAAGGCAAGCCAGAGGCGGGGGGGCCTGTTCATACAACCAACCCACAGAACACCCCCAGGAGCACTCAGGTACATAGGGTCGATGCTCCCTAACAGCTCGCCACAAGCTGCCCTATGTTGACTGGCTGCACTGGAAATCCAGTGGGCGATGGGGACGTCACACCCCTACGCCATTATTATTAAATAAATAAATAGAAGACGAAGTCATTAACGCCAGCAACAATGTTCCACCCGACCTAGAGATTGGCTCTGCACACATTTACCATGTTTGTCTGCATTGTCTTTTTCCAGGTTAGGTTGAACATTATGAACGTCGGGACAAAAAACAAACGAAGAGAAAAAGCAGATGAAATTTCCCATGGGTATATTTGGGGTGTATTTTTCCGTCCGTAAACTAATAGGGCGCTCTATTGTAAAACCGTTATTGTACTAGTGTCAGAGATTTCCCATATATTTTGTCCAGGCTACTCTCCCACGATATTCTTCTCAAGGCATATTTACAGGAAACAAGAACTTGCAAGTGAGTTTTATGACATTGCGGGGCTGTGCTACCGAAGTATGATGAGTCCGGTAGGATCCTTCAACGTATTGAAAATGTCATGCAGGTTTTTGCACCATCTAATTGGACATTTAGTCGATATTTATTTTTATTGTTTTCCATTTGGAGACGCTGTAATGAAATGAGCGTCGTGGTTCAATTGGTTACCTATCAATAATCCACTCTCACCGATATCAAGTAGAGGATTACGGACCATATTTGCTTATTGATAATCTCGACGCATTTGAAGAGAAGCCAAGCTAAATCTATTACTAATACTATCTAAGACTCGATATTTACCGTGCCATAACTTGCCCCATTTATGATGTATCGGGTGAATGTAGTGTATGGGTTTGGAAGACTTGTAGGATTAAACAATTTCCCCTAACCAGTTAATGGATCAGCGCTGGCTTTGCCAGCATCACGCTGAGTTGTGACAATTTCGTAACAAAATTAATTACGTATCGGTGATAGTTTTTTGTTAATTCATTGTTTTGTCCTGAATAAACGATTTCTTTCTTTCAATTAATGTGACAGCCATCTCGTGTACAAAATATTAATATATCCACATTTTGTTACTATTTAACTACCAAAACAACTTTACCCCAACCAAACAAAGAAAGTTTATACATTTTGTCTTACATTGAGGTCCTTTTCCTATGAAACACTAGATTTTCTTTGGGGCAGACTGGGTTGGTCCCAATGTACTAGTGGTTCGGAGTCATGAATATATTTTTATTCCGAATCACGTCTGCAATAATAGTTGTAATAAAATAAACTACAGGAATGCCTATAACTCCGCCATTGTCGGTCCCAAGCCCGAATGCAAAAGGAGGAGGGTAGGCAGACGATTGCCGTAAATCACACCCAGAAGAGGTTGATATTAAACTACCGGATAAATAATAGTGCTTAATAGTGTACCTTGTGTATCAGTCAGGTACACTGTATAACTAAACCGATGTATGGCCGCTAGAATAACGCATACACCAATCCATCTAAGTTCGATAGTGTCTCGAATGGTATCTATTGTTAACTATAAGATCGACGCTCAAGCTACTATTGAGGTCAGATCGGATATCGACGCATGTGAGCTACCGAGGGTAAATCGTTCAACGTACGAAGGATGAACGTTTGAAGCCGGTTCAGCCAATTTCAGTCCAGGGCAAACTTAGAGAAATTCAGAGCATTCCAGTGTACTGTCCAACCTTAAGAAACTCCCGTACCTACTGCTGCTGCCATTGCCTGCCAAGTTTCTATTTATCAAATGTTTTAAGATTTCACAGTAGACGGTGTTACCAGTCATATAAGTGGCACCAAACATACCTTTTGCTGGACAATTACGTGAGTGTTGAATGTGATGACTAAACTAGATTTGTGGTCTTTATTTTATAAACACGATGGGTAATTAAACCAGTATTTTTATATAGTTCGTGGCTACTACACTACACTAAGACTGTTCTATTTAGATCCGTAGACCTGCAGCCTGATTGCGTAACTTATTGTTCTAACGTTAGGCATATTTTAATGTCATTTTTTGACCCGACGGCAGCTTGTCAAAAATTCGCACCGCGTAACTCCGTCCGTACGGTTTGAGATGAGTACCGTTCACAAGGTGAATGAGACTCGCCGTTTCGTTATTGCAAAGGTGATAAAATGAACGAATGGTTTATTCTTACAATGTGTTGCACAAATTTGCTATAGTAATACATCAAATCAAAGCATTTTGTTTTCATTTCTGGGAAAAATGATGTTGATAAATAAACACACGCTAGTATGTTTAAAGAAATAAATTAACCATGCAACCAAAAATCACAAAACGCACTATTAAAAGCAGCATATGAATCAAAGACAATTGTAAATTTTGGTGAAAGTAATTTATATAGTACTTATAATTTTAAATTATATTCATTTAGTGATAGTATATAAATAATATAAAAATAAATTTACCAGTTATATTGCATCAATAATAATATATCATTTAATGATTAAATGCCATCTAGTATGGAATAGCAGAACTTTATGAAAATTAATGCGCGTGAATCTCATAATATCGACATCTAGTATGCAGTAGGAAAACTTTTTGACATAAAATAATGTTGGCTCTACACTGAAGGCTAAACCCTCGCAGAATTACAATTTGAGAACTGTTATTTTAAAATACAGCGTATAATTGCATATTGTAAATTTATGCTGAAATTGTACATTCATCAATAGATTATGATTGAACTGTTCTTATATCAGCGTATAACCTGGCAAGTCTTTCATGTCAGCCCAAAAAGGGGAGAAATTAATTAATTGTAGGTATGGTAATCCTTGTTTTACCGTTCTTGTTTCCGTTTATTCCAGAAGTCTCGTGGAAGAAGTACCGTGGTGGAACTAGTGAGACTTATTGCAAACTGAAGGCCTACTCCGAACTTCGAAAATCGAACTTCGTATCGTGCCGTCCCTTTCCGTCATATAGTGTATAATTACAGTATAATACAAGAGTGAAAGGGACGGCACGTCACGAACTTCGATTTTCGAAGTTCGTAGTAGGCCCTCAGTTCCGTTCCGAATGTTTGGTTCTGACGCTGTATGGTCGCAGTTCTACTAACATTCCTCCTAAATTCGCTTGATGTCGTAGTAGCTACTACTTTGTATCGTTGACGGAACTATTGGGAAAATAAGTCTCACCACGGAACTTCTTCGACGGGAGTTAGTATAGCTCACCACTCTGCACTACAAACTGAGAAAATCTTTGATGACGGCAAAGCCAAAATAAAAGGATTAGATATAAGTTTACCAGTCTGGCAAAAGTCTTGAAATTAAAAAGTGGCAACACTTTAGTGTCTTCCCTTTCAGATCAATCTAAGAAAAAAGGGACGATACTACAGTGTTGCCACTTTTTAATATCAAAACTTTTTTGCCAAACTATAAAGGGTGTGGCCTTTAATAGGAGCAAAAAATGTAGAGCATCTGCAGTAACCTCTTGTGCAAAAAAAATATATCTTTTTCACTTGGTAGAAACGTTGCGCTAAAGTTATGACCTCCAAGTACCTAATGGATCTTGGCACCATGAGATTATAGCGCGGCAGTCACTGCTGATATTGAGGTAGTATCTAGTTATAACTCATACTCGTTGTTGCATTTTTGGTTTAAAACGATATTTTTGGCATTTTTTTTAGAATCGGAATCAGAATCAAAGTACATTTTTTCAATTAAAACCATTTGGAAATAATTGCAGTAGGTATCTCCACCGCACTCCAGGGACGCTGCTGCCCATCCCCCGGTGGTCTTGGTCGTAGTTTTAGGACATACCCGGGTCCTACTGCGAACGCCAACCCGCATGCCAAGCGTGGCGATTATGCCACTTACCCCCCATGGAATTGGGGAAGGCCTATGTCCAGCAGTGGACGTCCTTCGGCTGATATGGTGGTGGGTGATGATGGTGGAAATAATTGCTGGGGAGCTCAATAGTGTACCGTTTAATTTTTTGTTCCTATTACAGGCCACCTTGTATATGGACACTGAAGTGGATAGTTGTCCGAACTATTATTCTTACAGCGACTTATAGGAATTACCACTATTATCTCGGTTTGGAAGAGAAAATAATATAAAAATGTCCTAAACTTTCCCCCAAAAAAATAAAACAAGCATCTTATTTTTAAAAAAATTTAATCAAAAAATATCCACACAGTTTTGAATGTTCTCTATAGTTCAGTCAGATCAGATATTATTATACGTACAACTGTATCTATATTATTGGCAAGGATCTGACAAACTTCCGAAGAATCGAAGTTCAAATTGTGTGTAACCGTGCCCAGTTATTGTTTGCTGGCTCCTCTTCATTGGTCTGTAAAATCATTTTCGGCGCGATCATGGTTTGCGTTCATACATTTTCATCATCTGAAAATGGATGTAGAAGTGATAGCAGCTGCTGCTTTGTAGCGCAGTAGATATGAACTATTTTGGTGCTGCTCACCGCGACGTTGGGCGTAAATGGATTTCGAATATTTGCTATGCATATTGCAATGTATCCATATAAAACGGCGCCGCTCAAACGCATGTAGTTGTAGCAAAGTTAGTCTAAATACAGATATATGCCATGCGTAAGCTCGGAGTAGAAAAACATGCTACCTTAAAATAAATCCCATCAAAAACATAAATGTGAAAATGGCAGCCAAGTTAAATATGCGATGCGTGGTTGTCGTCTTCACTGGTAAAAACATTGATATCTAAATGAATGATAGAATAAATGAATGAGGCATTTATTCGAAACACAGACACAACAACATTAACATATACTACAAAATATGGCAACAAAGGTTACAATGCTGCAAGCGTTTCAGAATAGGATAACACGCAGCACAAAGTGTTACGACACTGCTTTTTAACGTACACGAAAATACAAACACAAAACAATACAAAACATAAATGGGTGCCAAGTTCCGTAGATTATCTGAAAAGGTGCCAAGTCTGGCACTAAATTGTTTACCATAGAGCTAATTTCCTGCGGCGTAATGCATTTTGAGCTTTAACTTGCCAGTTTTCTTAAATATCCAACAGCTTTCATGGTATTATAATATACAGCATAGAAAACTGCCGCCGCTTCAGCGCGTGTAGTAGTCGCAAACGCGTAGTTAGCGCTCTACAGATATGTTGCGTGCCACGCGTACGCTCGGAGTAGAACCACAAGCTACCTTAAAATAAATAAAAAGATAAAGCGTTTATTTCAGACCTAATCGATCCATAGTGGGTTAGTTAACAATATTATCTTATTTACTATGTTAATTTATATTTAAATTTTAATTATAATGGACAGCAACATAAGTCTATCGACACTAACAATTATATTGCTCTCCCTATTGTAACCTCTATCCAGTATTTAGCGAATGGACAGTCAAGTCGCTCTGCCAACTCCCTTATGAGGCTTTTGCTGCTACATCGTACTCTCCTTAATAATGAGGCTATTCTCTTCCTCCCTATCGCGTAGAAGTCGTTTGTTTGCGCCTTCGCGACCATATCCGACGCGCTACAGTGCTTCGGCAACCTCAAAAGCATCCTCATAGTGTTATTATACTGGACACGAAATTGTATGATAAGCCTTGTGTGTAAAACTACGTCTATCCCACTAGTTCCATTAAGTTGTCCCATCATGGGACAACTGAGACGATTACATCCCAGCAGTCCCACGGGACAAGTGGAACTAATATTTTTATCATATTGTTGTCCCATCAGATAGGTAGGTTAGGTTCATTAGGTATTATCAGATGCCCGAAGGGCAAACTGCGCAGAAATAGGAGCTCCGCGGGGCTGCGTCAATTTTAAGGCAGAGTGAAGTTATAGTCATTTCAATACTTCGACTAAATTCTATTTCGACATTTTTATTCCTCCGAGCGCTCGTGGCCCAGCGGCGCCCGCGAACCGCGTGCGGTATGCGAGGTTAAGCAATGTGGGCTCAGGTCAGTTCTTGGATGGGTGACCGCTTTGAGAGGTTACTAACTGAGCGTTCCCGTGCTTTGGAAGGCACGTTAAGCCGTTGATCCCGGCTGTTGTCTATGACAGCAGTCGTTAAGCCAAGTTAGAGGCCTTCGGGCGGCTTGAGAACTTCTAACAGTCAATTTTCCCACTCACTTGACATAGGGGAGTCGAAGTTGCACCACGTCCGTAGGGAGTACCCACCGTTACCCTACACGTGAAAAACCTGCTGAGCCACAGCTGCGGGTCAGGAGAGGAGCATCTACTCTCTTAACTAAACGCTCAGCTTTCAATACGAGACTATGAACGTACGTACATTGACTAAGCTCGTAGACTTACGTAGCTCGTAGATAAACTATGTAATAGTATACTTACATTTAGTGTCGAGTATTTAAAAAACCGGCCAAGTGCGAGTCGGACTCGCGCACGAAGGGTTCCGTACCGACACCTCCTTATCTACATTTAAAACCACTATACAATACATTTAATCACAAAAGGTCGTATCTTTATAGGAAACTTACGACACTTACGCTCTTTTGTTTTGGCAAGACAGTTTTTCAGTAATAACTCAAAAACCGTTACACCTATCTTGTTAAAACAAAAATTATCAAAAGGATTTATTAATGTATATCAACATGATTTTTTTCAGAATTTTGAACTTCATAGATTGGAAATTAGAGGGCAGGGGGGGACACACTTTTTACGACTTCGACAGCTAATTATCTCACCAACCGTTGACTTAAATGAAAAAAAGAAGAAACCTCTATGTCATTTTTAAAGGCCTATCCATAGATACTCAACACGCCTAAGTACATTGAAAAAAAAAATTGACCCCCTGTTACATGTGTGGCCCCCCCAGTTTAATATTTATTTTTTGTAATTTCACATTTTATTTCTATATCGGTTTATAACATACACCTTCACACCAAATTTCATAATTGTAGTAGTCATATTCTCCGAGTAAATCGGCTGTGACATACGGACGGACAGACAGACAGACATGACGAATCCATAAGGGTTCCGTTTTGTTGCCATTTGGCTACGGAACCCTAAAAATAAAATGACTTTCAAACTGTCATTGCGATAAATGAAATTTATTTGGAACTGCTCGATTACTACAGACCAAGAGAATACAAAAAAAAACAGCAAAATGCCGGATGTCTGCGTTGTTTGTACACATGTTGTACACAAGTAAAAGATGATCCCACATTAATAAGTTAGACACACTGCTCGGAGAACCTCCTTGGTTTTGTAGTAGGAACAGCAATTTCTTTGTACAAAACCGGGTCATGTAGGAAGAATATTTACTTCTTTGTACATAACTGCAATGTGAGCAAGTGTGAGTGAGTGTGAGTGAGTGAGTGTGATGTGCAAGGAACGAAGGTTTCTTGGTACATTACCCGGTTTTGTACGAAGAATATTTTTTCTTTATACATAGCTAGTAATGTAACTCAGTAATGTACGAAGAACAAGGGGATTATTATTATTATTATTCCTCGACCCTATAATACTTTGTCATTTTTCCATATCAAAGCGTATTTAGACATTTTTATACCTAGTAATTTTTTCATATAGACCTATGTCACCAAAAGGATTTTAATTTCGTAATGTTTCTGTTACTACGGATAACGGCTACCAACTTTTTGAACAACACTGTGTGATTTCGGAAATAGGACTTATGAAATAAAAATATTAGTTCCACGTGTCCCATGGGATTACTGGGGCGGAATCGTCTCACTTGTCCCATGATGGAATAACTCAATGGGACTAGTGGGATAGACGGGTAAAACTTACCCACAGACAGCACGCACCGACTGCACCTTAATATTGGGTGGTGAATTGGCGTGGAGAAGGGGTTATTTATATTCGTAGCATTATGTATGTCGTACGTTTGGAGTAAAGCAGATCCCATCAAAAATGTGAAGACGACAACCAAGCATCGCATATTCTTAATATTGAATTTGGCTCCCATTTTCACATTTATGTTTTTGATGGGATATGGTTACTTTTTATCAATCTTCGCCAAATGGTGCTTTTTAAGAGCAAATGCACGAGTTACTATACAAAATATCCAAATCGCTATAGGTGCACCTCAAATATTTGAAGAGTTCTCTCGATTTCTCCAGGACCCTATGATCAGATTCTTACTTGATACCCCTAAAGTATACCGTTATAGGGACCATATAGGGACCACCCCTAAAGTATACCGTTTTAAACAAAAAAATATTTTTCTAAATCGGTTAATAAATGACGGAGTTCTGAGGTAACTAGCATAAATAATAATAATATTAAAACTAATAAAAAAGTCACTGTTTTCTGATTTTTTCTGGTGTACAAACACAATTACCAAGCTGTATGCCAAATTTCAGCTTCCTAGGTTACCTGGAAGTGAGTTAGGTTTTTGATTACTAGTCAGTCGTCAGTCAGTCAGTGGTAAAAATGCCGTTTTTTGAATTTAATATCTCTATAACCATTAGACCTACATTTATGAAATTTGAGGTTCTAGTTGTATTAATAGATCTTAATACATGTACCAAATTTCATTCTTTTATTAGATAGATTTAGAGTTATTGGGGGGTCAAAAGTGGCTCCAAACGGTTCGTGTAAAATAACACACGGCTGCTATCCGCCAGTTCCTGGGGTGAATACACGGCTGCTGTCCGCCAGTTCCTAGGATGAACTTGGCTGGACACGCTGCCGCGTGTCTAGATGGAGATGACATATAGACAATCTTTCATTCTTGTATGAAAATTCTCGATTTGCTGATAAAAAACACAATAATCACAATATGTTTACCTTTAAGATATGAGGAGATCCCTCAATTCCTCATGGATCCCATCATCAGAACTTTGTTTGACAAAAACTGGACCAACTTGGATATATATACTTACAATCAAAAGAAGAATTTTAAAAATCGGTTATGAAATGACGGATTTATGGAGTAACAAACATTAAAAAAAAAACATACAACCGAATTGATAACCTCTTCTTCTGAAATCTTGAAGTCGGTTAAAATCATAAATCAATCAATATGATTTTTTCATGATAAAAGTACACCTTCACTCCGACCTTTTTAGTGCTTTGGCGTGGTGGGCACGACAACATACGACCACTTTACCCTACCCTAATTCAGCTAGTGCTGGATTTCAGTGGTCGGTGAGTCGTGTTTATTGTAATAGACAATAGTACATTACTATAAGGGCCGGGAAACGAAGAATTGCAGGCCAAGTAGATATAGACGGCCGAGCGTAGCGAGGATAGGGATACGCGGCCTGCAGCCCAACGTTTCTCGCCGAGATTTGTATAGTGCTTTTCTCAAACATATGCATGAAATAAAAAAATACACCACTCAAAAACCAAGTTTTACAAATGCCATTTTTGACATTAAAATAAAAAAGATACTTCCTGTACTAGGCCTTCAATTTTGTATGAAATTCCTTTACAGTTCTCCCGAGTTGTTTCGCCTGCAACATGATACATTAATTTTCATTGCATGTTTGAGAAAAATAATAAATAATATTGGTTAACGTACGCAATTTTTAAACATTATTTTTTAAATACAGTTCGTGTCATCCAGCGGCTTCCCGCGAGTGATCCTATAAGCATGCCGAAGTGCCGTTTTTTTCCTTTTGAGGTACGGAGCCCTAGAAACTACGAGTTGACGAAAATTATCAAATCAAACTAAAAAAGTTCGAAAGTTCTGTTTCCAATTTCCTTGTCTATTCTTCATTTATTCAGATCAGCGCTGGTAATCGCGCCAGCACATCGCTGAGATTGAACCATTTCGCGCAATACCATTATTACTATTTTTACTGTTTCTCTTTTGCTGTGTTGTATTGTCACGAATAGGAAATATACCTATATGTTTTCTATTCTATTTATGCTCTCATTGTGAACATTTTTTTAAACAATCGTAATTCTGCCCAATTATTTTCACTACATCGCGTACACAGCAAATTGTACTCATTTTACTCATATTTGGAGCAACGCAACTGAGGATAGCAGAACTTATTCAACTCTGTAAGTACGTGGTGTTATATTCCTGAAGATATATACCCTCAAAGCATAAAGACACCAGAGCTCCCGAGTATGCGCGCTGCGATGAGTTGAGAGACACCTACGGTCGTACCATTGGCAAAGTTAACGTGGTTAGTAATAAAACTAATAACTATTATTAGTCCAGTCAGCGTTATTAATATAACGCTCCACCCTCCTGCTAAATGGCGAAGATAACCGCGTGTTAGTGAAAAGAGGATTCTCAAATCCACCATTTCGCGCCATTGAGAGGAATCTAATGACGTATCATTCATCAAAATCGGTTAAGCTGTTAAGTAGTTACGAGTGGACATAGGAACAGACATACATACATACAGACCAAACACATAACCCTACTCCTTTTGGGCTTTGCCGTAGTCGGGTAAAAAGTGGTCGTGGGTTCCAATCCCGACTCGTACCAGCGGGATATCATTTGATACCGTTAGCTTTTTAGTGAAGGAAAACATCTTGGGGAAAACTACATACATCTGCCAATAAATTCCAAGGAGTATATGAAGTGCCCAGCAGTGGGACGTATTGTCCGTCCGCCTGCCAGCTACGGTGTCTACTTACCATCAGGTAGGCTGTAAATGTTCCGTAGTTGCTCAATGAACTTACTCTAAAAAAATCCATAAGCAAAAGAGAATGCTTTCGCAGCATTTCATACGTCTTTTACTACGAAGGGAAGACTTTTTACGGTAACTCAAAAACAGCTTCACTGATCATGGCCGCTACAGTTTTCGTTGAAATTCTTTATTAAGCTTTACTTTCGTCTTTTTTTTAATATTTTTTAGACCCATAGTTCAAAAGTTAGAGGGACACATTTTTTTTTGTATTTTTGAGTGAATATTTCCGAAAATATTAAATTTTTCAAAATTGTTTGATAAAGACTTCTATTCATTTTGAAAACCTTACCAACAGCACTCCACGCAATACAAGGGTTACAGCAAATTTAAAAAAAATTATTGATTTATATATCCATACCAAATTGCAGCTTTCTAGCACTAACAGTCCCAGAGCAAAGCCTGGGACAGACAGAGGGACAGACAGACAGACAGACATGGTGAAACTATAAGGGTTCCTAGTTGACTACGGAACCCTAAAAACGGAATGTTTAAGTTATCGTTTCAGCACGAAAAAAAGAAACTACTTAAATAAAAATCTTAAGCAATTCAATAAATATAAGGGTACTTAACTAAGTGCGCCATTTTCAATTGAAACTCCGTCAAAAGATAGTGTAGTAGCACGTGATTAGAACTTAAACAATGTAGCCAAAGCTGTGGGGCAGAAAATAAATTTATGTATAAATCCTTATAGCTCACCACTATAGTAGCATGATTATGATTGCGCCTCGTACATAGTAGCTCTGCTACCTGCGTTGGTGTAAAATATCATCAGACATGGAAGGTTTGATATTGGAAGATTAGCTAAGGCCGTTGGGATGACTGTAGACTACCAAAACCCGTTCATCAGCCAGCAAACGGATTCGAGGTGAGCATTATCTTCTTTCGTTACAAGGGTGTGTTTTACCGCGTGCGTCACCTAACTGTCTGCAAAAAGGTACCAACGCATAAGTGGGAGGGCCTAATTGGGCTCAAAATGGCGTTGTGGTATTAAAATGAGCTTCAAGCTTTCAAAGATGCTCGTCTCATCAAGTTTGATTGCGACGTTAGGTATATACGAAATCGCCCTAAGCCTTCATACAAGTTTAACAGATGAGTATTCGGAATAAGTTCAGCTGCGCACGTCTGCAACTAACTAGGATGGCCGTCGCCGATCACGGCGTGAAAGATCAGAAGCACAACATGAAAGCCAATATGAGTACAACTTGAAATTATAAAAACATTACACACCTTGTTTGCATATTTGTGTATATAAATCCTTTATAACATACCAAAATACCTTCCTTGTTAATGTTTTACTCGTCTCATATTCTTGCGATTATAATTTCCCAATAACAATTACTTTTAATTCTTTGACAACACGACATTAATTTCAAAATGACACCTACATGTGGCCTACAGTTTGATTGTTATGACGTGTCAGAATTTTATGTTTCAAGGAGGTTTTAAGTCATCAGCCTCTTTGTGTTAGAGGAAGACTGCCGGATTTTAGCTGACTGTTGTTAATAAATTGGAATCAAGAGTGATAATGTACACAGTTGTTTACAGCAATAGACATCTAGTGTCAAGTAGAATAAGTTATTACTATTAACGTATTATTACAAGTACCTTGTCACTTTCACTACATTGATGCATCCCAACTGTCGCAGTATTGTTACGTTAGTGCGATAAAGTACTAAAATGATCATCTACGTTTGCTGTTGACTTTAGTTCTTTTATTTTATATCGGCACCTTTGGCAGGAGACAAAGAAATATGGTAAATAAGTAAAATCAAAATGTACTTACTTTACGAGTACATGTAGGTAAAGAGAATTATTTCTCTTGTTAGAAACCCCTTATTGGATTACTTTAAAACGTTCAATAATAATATTTTCGTATCACAACACGCTAAACCACACATGAGAAAATCGGTAGATATGTGTACCCTTGAAAACATAAGACCAGAATGCTGTCCTTATTCCCTCAGCTGCCATTTGTTGTATTTAGACCAACCTGGGTCGACACATTCTATATAATGTACCTATGAAAAGTTAACTATGGTTTTCATCATAAATGGATTACATTACTACACCCCACCAATATAATTCTAGGTATAAAATCTTGATTCATGTATGATTCATTAAACTCAACTGTATGATCGTTATTGACGAGCAGCATGGTTGCACCTTTTTGTTCTTACTAAGATTTTTCAAAGCTTAAACGTAGGTATAATATAGTAAAGTTATGCTTGTAGCGTAGAGTCCGCTTGGGCGCGATATATATGCGCATTGACAGTCTTCGTATCTATATCTTCATGGTTCATAGATCTGTCCGTACTTTGCTACTGTTTTATTATATTCAAAGAGATAAAATAAAAGTATAGTATAATTATTAATTTGATTTTTTGTAATTTTACGTCTTAAACCGGTCGATACTGCATAAAATCTTGACAAGAGCCTCATCACGCACAGAGCGGGCACGGCGCGGTGCGGGGCTGTTGGTAACTGTCGGCTGTTGGTAGACTTGGTAGTGTCAATTACTGCTTCATTTATCACACACGCTGCCTCCGCGCGGTTTTTGTGGTGCGACATACCCCGGATTGCGTTCGCTTTACCGCAAAACCGCCTCCGCCCCGCAACGACGCTGCGCCGCGCTCTGTGCGTTTCAAGCTTTAATGATTGTTGTAGATAATGTAGATCAACAAGGCGACCATTGCCCGTAGTGTGTGATCTCGGCGCCGTACAAAGATGACTCCTTTCTTGCCAGAAAATCCATGCGGCACCACCCACGTCTCCGCAATCTCCTTTGTATCACCTATAACATTTTACATTAGTATATAACTGTTGTATGCAGTTTTATGTATTTACTAGCTGTCTGCGCGACTCTGCCCAAGTATTATTACTTAGTAATAAAGGTAAAACCGCGAGATAAAATATAGTTCATGTCCATTATTCATACCACAGGTTTCATTTAAGAGACTAGTAAAAAGAAAAGATTCAGACCCACCAGTAAGTAGAATCAATAAATTCACGGTTACTGAAAATGAATGTAGACACTAGTGTCAATCATTCAGAATGATATGCTGTGATTATGATATTTATTCATCACGTCATTTCATCAATTCCTAGTACCTACCATAAATCGACAAGCATGTAGGAACAACGCCCTTGGCATCAACGTGTGGGGCGCGTGTATGAAAAAATACATGCTTATAGGAGAACACTTCTATATTTCATCATATATTGTTTAATAATATGGCACGTGTACCACAGAAGAGATCTCTTTTGCTGGGTACATGTTTTTTACATTCCTTCATTTCATTTTGCTACTCAATCTCATCATCTTAATAGAGCATGGCATCATCATCACAGAGATGGTTATTCCGGTTTACATCCTGAAACGAAGCACACAATAGTAAAAATTAAATGAATATTATGATTATGACATAACATAACATTTATTGTTACCTACTTACTTTTCGATTTTTTACAAGGTGATATTGATATTTTGTACTCTATCGTGTGTTATAGCAACTTGACAATGAAATAGTTGGAAAATTTTCGCATTTTAATGAATAAACAACAACTATAATCTTTGTTCAATTCATGTTATGACATGACAGACATTATGACTTTGTCACACAGTAATTGACATTTTGTACCGTCCAATCTAACCGTCAAAAAGTTACGCGTTTCCAATAATTTCATCATTTTCTGATTTTAGTATGGGATTTCCATTCAGTCGTTCATTCAGTTCGGCTCAAATATTACCTAACGTTAGGTAGAAAAAATATGACATAAGCTAATAGATTTTTACTTCAAAAGTGACATTAAAATATGCCTAACGTTAGAACAATAAGTTACGCAATCAGGCTGCTAATGTCAGTGAATTATGTCAAAAATATACTCCAAAATTTTACCTGACATTTGGTTTAATGGAGCCTTATAAAGCCCAGACTATAGCAATGGTAACCAATTGTTACGAGTATCCTTTGCCATCGTTTATGTAGTCGTAAGCTATCAGCTGTCAGAGTCAACTGTCATTCGAGTCAGTAACGTGCCGTAATATACCGATCCTGCCCTTCGAAGTCAGGAAGCCCACAAAGTACAATATATATACTGAGATAGAGATACCATTTAAATACTCCGCATAGATCGTAGCGCCGTTGTGTATTTAGTTAGTGCTAATCGCACGACCGCTGCATCTCTATCGCTTCAATATGCAAGTGCGATAGAGAAAGTAACCAATGACATCTGGTACAAACAAGTTAAACTAATATTTCCATAGAAAAAATCGTACTTCGAGCTGAAAGGCCCCTGAGGAAGCCGCCGTAGATATAATATTTATTTCCACGTTTAAAAACATTTAGCTTTCGTGGTAAGAAAGATGTCGTAGTTTAGTGTTTTCACAACACTACCTTACACGACCACTTTAGTTAGTGGAAAACAATAAGCCGAGCCACAACCATCAGCCACATCTGGCAGGGCCGGTCGAGGGTACAGCGTATGAAGCGGTAGCTTTAGGTGCCCCGAGGCCCCTGGCACCTTGAAGCTACCGCTTCATCCATAGCTCTCGGTGCCAAAATGTAAATTTTCATACTAATAATGACAGTTAGATTTACCTATCATACGTTGTACAAAAGTTATTCAATACATTTATTTGTATTTGTATTTTGTATTTGTTAGAAAAGTTACATGACTACCCTGCGAAAGCCGCTAAGCTGTGCTGATTTGTGTTGGTTGCCTTGACACACTATGCAGTACAACACCTAGTGTTGTTGTACGTGTTCATTATGCGCTAACTGACTAATTAGATGTGTACACTTACAATAAGTTTAGTACATCATGTATAGGTATATAAGCTACTCTACACGATATGCGCGATGTGTTATGAGTGTAAAGTGTACCTTCCTAATAAATAAACAAATAGAAGACGAAGCAGCACCAGCCTACCATCAACAATGTTCCACCTGATCTGGGGATTGAGATTGTACTTGTGCACCATTCGGTAGAACCTCACTTTCTAGGACATGTTGAATATTATAAACGTCGGGAGAAGAACCAAAAAAGACACGGAGCATGAAATTTCCCATGGATGGGTTCCCCTTGCCATAGAGGTGAGGGTTGACTATGGGAATCGGAACCGATTCTTTAATATTTCTTATCGGTCATGCAGAATATTGCCGTGAAAAGACAAGCAGAGTGTTTTATTAATTGTTATTCACTGATCTATAAACTACTTGTCCAATTTTTTTTTGGGAGTACGTTTGGAAGACTTCTGTGATTTAACTGTGAAACTCTTGTCATAAAGTACCTGTCACATCGACTGGTTAATTAACCTGCTAATGTGTCCAATCTTTATGACAGCCCCCTCGTGACAGGGTTATATCTATGCTAATTCTCGAAAACATTTGAGTTAGATTTATGTATTTTGGTTACATTAAGGACCTTTCCCTATGAAAAATCCCTAGTCCCCAATGTAAATATGGGTCAGAATCATCGACAAATTTTTATTCCCTGTCCGCCTGTCACATGTGCAATATACTCGTAATACATAAACTAGAGGAACGCCTATAACTCCGCCATTGGCGGTCCCAAGCCCGAATGCGAAAGGAGGAGGATAGGCAGAATATTGCCGCAAAGCACACCCAGAATACGTCGATATTAAATCAACGAATAAATAACAGTACTTACATACATAATGCACACTATTTACCTAAACCGAAGCTAGAAAACTCAAATCACGGCATCCTACTCAATGTGTGTTCGATAGTATCTTTACCGCTATCTGTGGTGAAGTATAAGACCAGTACACGATACTGTCCAGGTCAGATTGGAAATTTTCGACGGATGTGTGCTGCTCTCAAATCAACGACGAGGGTAAATCAACAATATACGATTGAGAACCTTATTAGTTTGAAGCCGCCTCAGCCAATCTCACTACAGGTCAAACTGTCAACTCGTTCCAGTGTGAAACTATCTGCGTGGTTCTGGCGGAGATATCCCTTGCAGTTTACCCAGGCTATTCTCCCACCACGTTTTGTGGTACACAGAGGCAACAGCACTTGACTAATCACCCCAAAAGCCGGATTAGAATGAGCTTGACATAGCTAGGTGTCAAAAAGAATACAGTGTGGATCCGGGAGATGCTCCGAGATCTCAACATTGAGATCCGAGGGTCCGCGTGGGAGGGCAGATGGCGGCCGCCGGTGGAGTTTATAGTGGGTGGGTGGATATGTCATAACCCAGCCATCCCCAGCGATCAGTCTGCGAGTTTTCTCCGCAAAAACAAGCTATTCTACAATAATCTCTGTTCCCGAGTCTCTGAGGGATCTAAGACACATTTGTCAGATTCCTTTTTCGTCAAAATAAATTTTTAGCCTGTTTTTTTTTCTGAGGAAAACGAACTTTTGGTCAGACTCTATTCTCGTCAGGATAAATTACAGTCTGTTTTTTTTTCTGACTAATGCGGAATCTAATATTTAGGTATATTTCTCCAGTTGTCCCGTTAGGAATATTTTTTTACAAAATATGCATCTGATCAACCAATTGGTTCTGTATAGTAACTTTAATAAACAAAATATTGGTGCTCGTTCCTCACCAAAAAATAACTCGAATTCTTATTAACCTTGTTATTATAAAGTTGTTAGCTAACTAAATTATTTATTTATTACTTTACGTTATAATTTTTTATCGTAATTTTTCTAAAGCATAACCAACTGTTATATCGCCCGCAATAAGCTCTATCTGAACTTCTCTTATGAAATCGTCGTTATCATTACATCATCACAGCACTTTTGCGATTTGGATTCACGCTTACGTTTTGCCCGGGCAGGCAAACAACCAAGCATTTACCACCACCACCACCATATTAGCCCTAGGACGTCCACTGCTGGACATAGGCCTCCCCCAATTTCATGGGGGGTAAATGCCATAATCGCCACGCATGGCATGCGGGTTGGCGATCGCAGTATCTCCACCGCACTATAGGAATGCTGCTGCCCATTTCCCAGTGGTCTTGGTCGGAGTTTTAGGACATACCCGGGTCCAAGCATTTACGGAGCAGTCCAAACCCGCAATATTGTAGTTTGAAGGGGGATCCCCTCTACAAGATTGTATAAGCTATGGACGGACGACAGAAATGCCGGTAGAGCTGCATTAGTAATTCTGCGCAAACAATTACCCCCTTATTCATAAACGTCCATCAAGCCTCTATTAGTTAACAAGCCGCTAAAGTTGGTTTGTCCTTATCTGTCACTTAATATTTATGTTTGTCAGAAAGGGACAAAACAACTTTTAGTTAACAGAGGTTTGTTAAGTTTTATGAATAAGGGGGTTAGTATTTTAATTGAATTCCTAATAAAAAATTCAAAATGTAGTTTTTGTCATGGAAGTTTTTGGAATTATTTAAGTGGTTGGTCTAGCAATGTACAAATTGCAGAAATTGCAGAAATATTCTCGGAAATTTCCGAGAAATTACATGAAAGAAACTTAGAAAGTTCCCTGTGAGAATATTCCCATGAGAACTTTAACATTTTGTGTAATATATAATATTACACGCCACATATTAGTAAACAAGGCAGGCATAATATTTAAAATGGCGTGTGTCTACGTCGGTCCTGACACGATAAGATTGTTTATTAAATTTAAGTTCCAGAGAATAATTATTCCCCTCAATTGGAAAGAACAAATCAACATGATTCATGTTATTTGTGTAAAAAAATACAACGAATTGTCATGCTAATTTTTAAAAATTAGTTACAAAATAATGCTGTAGTAAAGTTTCTCACCAGCTCCGTACAAAAACCAGCATGAAATCCCCCCTCCTAAATTTAATTTTCCAATTCGATCTTCTCTCATAAATCAAAGCATTGCTTTGCTTGCAATAACAGGAGTTTCTCACAATTACTGTGAATATCAAAATATGTTCATTATAAAGGACAAATCATTCTCTGGTGCCTTGTCTAGGTTTGTTTGCCGCTAACAGGTGCAAAATCCAATGGCATACATATCACAGCGTGAGTATAAGTATCATCGCTAAACCACTTGAAAAAAAATATTAATCCAATGTTCTTTACGAATAACATATTTGTAAATGTTTCTTTTCATTAGTTGAAACATATGTTAGTGTTATGTTATAGAAATTATGATTTTAGCTTCTAGAAGAAAGAAGAAGCAAATTAATTCGGTGTGCGGGACAGTCACACTTAGTATCGACTCAGTATTAGTGTAACTGTCGCGGCACACTGAATTAATTAATTTCTACAACCGGAAAAAGAAGATTCATCGAAGATGTTCAAGTCTTTCTAAATATTTTTGCGGATGTATTATATTGCGTACCATACGCCAAATTCCAAAGATCTTACATCAACGCTATCAATGGTACAGAATTATTCACCAGATCTATTTTCCATGAAAACGCAATAACGAAGCCATCTACCGGGTCAAATTGTATTTAAAGACTATCCAGGAGGCTCTGCCTTTTAGGAGGAGTAAGGAGACAAACACATGTACAGAAGAAATATATACACTCGTATAAATACTAGATTAGACACTTTCGAGTGAGCTGCTTTTAAATCAATGACGAGGGTAAATACAAAAACTTGGGTTCAACATACGACAAGGGAACTTTCTCGTTCGAAGACTTCCAAGCCGGCTCAGTCAATCTCACTACATGAGGGTACAAACTCTTAGAACGTTCCAGTAGACTCGTTAAACCACCATAATGGTAGTGTCGGAGATTTCCCATGTAGTGTGCCCCGGCTACTCTCACACGATGTTCTTCTCGAGGCCTATTCGAAGGATGGAAGAACTTGCAAGCGGTTTCCATTACATTGCAGGCTGCATTACCGCGGTACGACGTGCTCGATCGAACTCTTCAATATATTTAGAATCTTACCCTCGGTCCGTGGGGTCCCAGTGCCCAAGAACTCTTCAAAGAGTTGTCTAAAAGGCTGGCTGATACCACCGGAGACCGTAGAGCTGGCAGCTTCCTCGCTCAACGCATCAGTATAGCAATTCAGCGAGGAAATGCTGCCAGCATCTTCGGAACCATGCCTCGGGGCGACCCCTTATTATAGCTTTAATTTATTTTGATTAGTTTTAGTTCTTAGTTACGTTTTTTTTTTTTTTTTTTTAGATGTCAAAAATTTTATTTACAAATCTTAGAATAAATACAATTATTAAAAGTTTTGACATAATCTAGTAGATCCCAGAACGGCAGGCACCTGGTGTAAATGTGCCTAATATGCTGGCGGCATTGCCCCGCTGCACTGCCAACGATATTTTTTGAACCAGGTACGAGCCGGACCTGGGATCGCAACCACTTTCCCTCAACCTCTGTCCTAATTTTTTTAAAAACAATTTCGCTTCAGAGCACCAGGGGCCACACGTCTCTACAGCAACTGGTACGAAGTCATACATAGGTTCCATGTTCGAGTATTTGGCGTGCTTTAGCTTACGTTTTTTGTTTTATCCATATGTACTTAGTTATATAAAGTTTTGTAATCAGTTGCGACTTTGGTCAAAATATATGTTTATTGCTTTACAGCTGGCTACGTTGGAGCATGTATAATGGTCCAATTATGGACATAATAATTATTTACCTATCTTGGCTCATTAATAATGTCGACGCATTTCAAGAAAAGACAAGCAGAGCTGTTTTATTACTTGTTATTTATTTACTGTGCCATATATTCGTAATAAATGAACAAATATAAGACGAAGCATTTCATAGTGTTATGTCGTCCGATATTCTAGTTTGAGGTAAAGCAGGTGACATACAGACAATCTTTGTGTTACAAAAAAGAGCCATTTGCTCCATATATAACCTGGGCTCACATGAATCTCTAAGAGAACTTTTTAAAGAAATTAACATTTTACTTTAGCGTTCCAATATAAGTACATTTATGAGAATTTCATTTATGTCATTAAGAACCTAGACTCGTTCTGTAAAATTCTAATATCCATCATTTTAATACTAGAAATAAAAATAAAATTGCCACTAAAAAGTTTCGTGTTCGCAAAGTATACAAGTATTTTTTCGGTCAATATATCCGTTTCTATAATAAGTTACCTGATGAAATTTCTAATTTACCCTTTCCAGCCCTTAAAACTGACTTGAAACAATCGTTGATGTCAAAGGCCTATTACAGGGTCGAGGACTATCTAACTGACAGAAATGCATGGCCCAAACCAGAGACCTAAATAGCATTATTATTCATATATGTATATTTTCACTATACCACGTACAGTAAATTAGTTACATGTTGTCTTCTTGAACTATACATTGTAAATATTCTTCCTCATTTGTTTCCATACTCAGATTTATTTATATTATGTAGTTTAAGTATTATCATTGTAATAAGCATATTTTTGGGAAAAAGTTACTGACTGTCGAGTTTCTTTCGACGTTTCTTCTCGGCAGTGGTCTTCTTTTGCAGATACGCCAGTAGGGATTTTGACTTGTAAAAGTGCCATCGCGGCCTACTTGCAAAATAAAGTTATTCATTTCAGCAACACCTGCCTGCATTCAACAATGTTACATATACTATACATATACCATGCGCAGGACCGGTCATTGTGGAAGTCTTTGGGGGAGGCCTATGTCCAGCAGTGGACGTCATTCGACTGACATGATGTTGATGATGTATACCATAGATCTTTGTCACAATACTCTCTTTAAGTCAGGTTGAATATTGTAAACGACGGGAACACAACGAAAGCAGAGAACATAATGACATGATATTTCCCATGGGTGGGCTCCCCTTGCCAGAGGTGTCGTAATAATCGACTATGGAAACCAGAACCTATTCTATTATATATCTAGTAATTTTAAATTATAAAACAGGAAATGTATGGTTAGCTAAAACTTGAATTGTGTAAAACAACATTTAACTGTAAATACTGTGATCTCGTGTAAAAAATGTGATTCTATCCACATTTTCTAATAATTCTTTTGTTTTTTTCTTTATGTAGTTTAAAAGCCTCAAATGTTTTAAGTGCTATTGCATACCTGTATTTGGTAAGTATATAAAAATGAGTTCTGTCCATAAATATTGATATGCCAGTTTGATAATATAGTTTACGTAATGTTAGTGCGTCAAATAAATAAAAATTAACTACGAGAAGAAGTTGGCCCCAATCAAAAAAATAGCAACTTCACACATTTTGGATTAATGAGGACCTTTTCCTATGAAACACTAGATTTTCTATGGCGTAGACTGGGTTGGTTCCAATGTACTAGTTGTTAAGAATCATGAATATATTTTTCACCTCACTAGCTCGGAAAGCCGTCTTTTATCGTTTGATACAAGCGGGTAAAAACGCATTTTATCCACAAGTGGGGAAAGTAATTTGACCTTGGAGCGTGTTTGAGTAGCTTTTGACAGATACCAAAACGTAAAACGCTCATAATAATGGTTCGTTTGATATCAATTATCATTAAATAAATGGTTTGAGAATTTAATAAAAGATACCAAATTTAGCTTTATTTAATGATTTAAGTCGTAAACCTTAAAAAAATTCTTTAACGAACATCTTTTTAATAATGATATTGAGTATAATTGTAAACGCACAAGTTGAGTCGATGCAATTTCAAAACGCATCGTCAGAAATGTCATCATTGTCAATGTCAACTAAAATAAACACAACTTGTCACCGACTTTGATTCACGTAAATATTATACACAACTTCCAGAGTTTTCTGTTATAATATCGTAAAAAATCCGTGATTCCAGTGATGAAAATCATGCCTGTGGAACTGTGTTTTATTGCATGTTGCACTTTCCTCGCTATAGTGAGGAGAAAAGTTTTGTGATACACACGGGTGCAAAGTTGTATTTTACTTCTCGTGTGTTGAAACACTCGCTACGCTCATGATTCTATTTTAGAATTAATATTCAACTATAGAATTCTTTCGCTGGCTCGTGTTTCAATTCCACACTCACGGGTAAAATACAACTTTGCACCCTTGTATAACAATAGCTATTTACGATACAAGGGTTGTAAAACAAAGAAAGGCCGATATCGCAGATGTTTGAGGCCCGAGCCGCAGGCGAGGGTCATAAATATGCGAGAGAGGGCTTTCTGTTTTACCACCCGTGTTTTGTACACAATTTTACGTCACCACTTGGCAAAAATGTGGGTTTTTCCGGACGCGCAGCGTGCGGAAAAACGCGCTTTTTGGCAAGGTGTGGTGTAAATAACTATTTATCCCGCATCACGTCTGTAATAATAGCTCTAATAAAATAAACTACAGAAATGCCTGTAACTCCGCCATTGTCGGTCCCAAGCCCGAATGCGAAAAGTAAAAAAAAGTAAAAGTAGTTTATTCTTCAAATTAGGCATATTACATGCACCTATGAACGTCAATAAACTACCACCGGTTCGGAAAAATATACCTCTGCCACGAGAAGAACCGGCGTGAGAAACTCGGCGAGGTGTCATTTTTTCAAAACAATATACATTATATAGTTAAATATAAAATTACATTACTACAAAATAACTTAAATAACAATGCTACAGTAGAAAATATATTTTCGCGATAGATTACCCGTGCAGGACGCTATCACTGCCACACATCCCTATCCATGATGTAATCGTTTATCTTATAATATGCTCTTGAAATAAGTGTTTGTTTTACTACAGATTTGAATTTAGAATTGCTAAGTTCAGTAATGTGTTTAGAAATTTTATTGTAGAATTTGATACAATTTCCCAAGAACGACTTTTTCGCCTTTACTAGTCTATAGAAGGTTATTTTCAGTTTCCCAGTATTTCTCGTGGCTATTGGTTTATCAGCGTTCGTTGGAAAATTGCCCAAATTCTTCCTAACATAAAAGGAGGAAAGGAGGAGGGTAGGCAGAAAAATGCCGTAAAACACACCCAAAAGAGGTTGATATTAAACTAACGAATAAATAACACTACGTACGAACAAAAGGCACACTGGCTAACTAAACCGATGTACGACAGCTAGAAAACTCAAATCAACACATACCACTCCATCTAAGTTTGATAGTGCCTTGAGCGTTATTTGTAGTTACCGACAACAAATCAGCCAAGCTACTATCGAGGTTGGATTGGATATTATCGACGTGTGAGCTGCTCTTACACCAATGACGAGGGTTAATAGCAGGCCTAACACAGAAGACCTTATTCGCTTGAAGCCGCCTCAACAAATCTCACTATAGGAGAGCAGACTCTTAGAGCGTACCAGTGTTGAATCGCTCGGTAGTAACTGAGATTTGTTCAGGCTGCTCGCCAAGATGTTCTTCTGAAGGGCTATTTACAGCATGCACGAACTTGTCCAGGCTACCCGCCATGATGTTCTTCTGAAGGGCTTTTTACAGCATGAACGAACTTGTCCAGGCTACCCGCCATGATGTTCTTCTGTAGGCCTATTTACAGCATGCACGAACTTGTCCAGTCTACCCGCCATGATGTTCTTCTGAAGGCCTATTTACAGCGTGCACGAACTTGTCCAGGCTACCCGCCATGATGTTCTTCTGAAGGCCTGTTTACAGCATGCACGAACTTGTCCAGGCTACCCGCCATGATGTTCTTCTGAAGGCTTATTTACAGCATGCACGAACTTGTCCAGGCTACCCGCCATGATGTTCTTCTGAAGGCCTATTTACAGCATGCACGAACTTGTCCAGGCTACCCGCCATGATGTTCTTCTTAAGGCCTATTTACAGCATGCACGAACTGGTCCAGGCTACCCGCCATGATGTTCTTCTGAAGGCCTATTTACAGCGTGCACGAACTTTTCCAGGCTACCCGCCATGATGTTTTTCTGAAGGGCTATTTACAGCATGCACGAACTTGTCCAGGCTACCCGCCATGATGTTCTTCTGAAGGCCTATTTACAGCGTGCACGAACTTGTCCAGGCTACCCGCCATGATGTTCTTCTGAAGGCCTATTTACAGCGTGCACGAACTTGTCCAGGCTACCCGCCATGATGTTCTTCTGAAGGGCTATTTACAGCATGCACGAACTTGTCCAGGCTACCCGCCATGATGTTCTTCTGAAGGGCTATTTACAGCATGCACGAACTTGTCCAGGCTACTCGCCATGATGTTCTTCTGAAGGCCTATTTATAGCATGCACAAACTTGTCCAGGCTACCCGCCATGATGTTCTTCTGAAGGGCTATTTACAGCATGCACGAACTTGCAAGCGTTTTTATTTCTTACATTGCGGGAATGCGCTACCGAGCTCGATAATACAGTGCCCCGCCGTTATGAAGTCAATCCTGACACATCTTTTAGGTCTGTTACACGTTCGATCATTATATCGATAAAATGTGAGTCAAGTGCGAGTCGAGTTGAATGCAGTTCTTTACATCTATAATAAAAATATTAATAAGTACCAAGGAAAATAAAAAAAAAACATTGGAGATAATATTTATTTGTTACATGTTTGGGGTGCCCCCCAATTTAATATTATTTTCTTAATTTCATATCATATTTCTATAGCGGTTCATAACATACACCTTCACACCAACACCGTGGTCATTTTCTCATATGGACGGACAGACAGACAGACATTTCTGAAAGTAATTTTTATATACAGATGTATGGAAAAAGGTATGAGTGCCTAAATACTTATGAGTGGTAGTGTACGTACAATAAGACCCTTTACGAGCAAGTATGATGAAAATAAATGAATAAAATCCTGTAACCACTCCTCTGATAATAGTAATACAATTTTATTAATCGATTTATATCAGAGCACACCGATAATATTACTTTCGGATGAGCAGGGTGACTACATTGCTTTGCTTGCAACAACATCCGGGGTTTCCACAAAATTTTCACACACTTTCTGTAAATACCAAAATATGTCCATTATAAAGGGCAAATCATTCTCTGGTATCTTGTCTAGATATGCTTGACGCTAATGGACGCTGCACAGCAAACGGCCTGAGTTGGCGCGCACGCCACCAGAGTCAAAGGAATTCGAACTTTCGATACAGAAGCTAAATTTCGTATCCAAACGGCAGAGCCGGCGGCGGCCGACCAGCTGCCCGCAACCCATTCAAATATGAAATCTAACTTCTGTATGGAGGGTTCGAATTGTGGGTCCTTTGACTCTAGCGACGGTGCGCTCCTACTACAGCCGTTCGGTGAGAATCTTTTCATATCTTGACAGGCGCTAAATCCAATGGCATACATATCACAGCGTGAGTAGAAGTATCATCGGTAAATCACTTGAATAACAATATTAATCCAATGTTCTTTACGATGAGCGTATTGAGAGCGTTCGTGGCCCAGCGGCGCCCGCGTACCGCGTGCGGTATGCGAGGTTAAGCAATGTCGGGCGAGGTCAGTCCATGGATGGGTGACAGCTTTGAGTGGTTACTAACTGAGCGCTCCCGTGCTTTGGAAGGCACGTTAAGCCGTTGATCCCGGTTGCTGTCTATGATAGCAGTCGTTAAGCCAAGTTAGAGGCCTCCGGGCGGCTTGCGAACTTGGAACAGTCAAGTTGCCCTCTCACTTGACAAGCCTAATCCCAATAAGGTCTAGTTTCCCCCTCGGGTTGAAAGGTCAGATGGCAGTCGCTTCCGTAAAAACTAGTGCCTACCCCAATTCTTGGGACTACGTAGCGGACCCCAGGCATCCTTCAGGATGCAACTGTACTGGGAATAACGCTAGGAGAATGATGATGTTCTTTACGAAGAACATTCTTGTAAATGTTTCTTTTCATTAGTTGAATCATAAATATGTTAGTGTTATGTTATAGAAATTTTAATTTTAGCTTCCAGAAGAAAGAAGAAGCAAATTAATTCGGTGTTCGAAACAGTCACACTTAGTATCGACTCAGTATTACAAAGCGTAACTGTCGCGAAACACTGAGTTAATAAATTTCTACAACCGGAAAAAGAAGATTCATCGTAGATGTTCAAATTCCTTCTAGATATGTCAACGTGGCAAATTACCGTACGCCAAATTCCAAAGAACTTATATCAGAGCCATCAATGGTATATAATTGTTCAGCAGATCTATTTTCCATGAAAACGCAATAACGAAGCCATCTACTAATCAAATTGTATTTTAAAACTATTCAGGAGCCCACTCAAATGTACATGGAAAATTTCATTGAAATCGGCTCTGTTTTTAGGAGGAGTAAGGAGACAAACACATGTACAGAAGAAATATACTCGTACAAAGACTAGAGTACCTGGGAGACTGAGCTTTGCTCGGCGATCTTTGAATTTTCTTGATGATACCTGTCTAAACGCACTTTATATCTATCTGGTCGTGAAATATGATCATTGGTGATTGATAATTTCGAGATTCAGATGTTCTTTTCTTTAATAACCTTTATTTTATTTGAGTAGGTATGAGATTTTATTTTAAACTACTATAGAGTTGTACTGCTTAAAATCTCTTTCCAAAGTATGTTCCGGGTATGCAAGGGATTCACACAGAGAGAGGGAGAGGGGTTCAGGGGCAGTTACAATTTTCTCTTCACTCTTGAAAATGCAACGTAAAGCTTACCATGCCTGAACACCGGTGGTTTCAGATCAATACCAAGCAACTCGAAGGTTACAAAATTAGGCCGCGAGCAATAAAATAAAAAATATAGATTCCGTGGCTATTTATTGTCCTATCATCGGCCACTTTAAAGGATGTAAAAGCAAACGCAAAATCATCCAAAAAAGGGAATATTTCGCCGGCCTTAAAAAAATTAACAGATATAAGACGAAGCATTTCATAGTGTTATGTCGTCCGATATTCTAGTTTGGGGTAAAGCAGGTGACATACAGACAATCTTTGTGTTACAAAAAAGAGCCATTTGCTCCATATATAACCTGGGCTCACATGAATCTCTAATAGAACTTTTTAAAGAAATTAACATTTTACTTTAGCGTTCCAATATAAGTACATTTATGAGAATTTCATTTATGTCATTATGAACCTAGACTCGTTATGTAAAATTCTAATATCCATCATTTTAATACTAGAAATAAAAATAAAAATGCCACTAAAATGTTTCCTGTTCGCAAAGTGTACAAGTCTTTTTTCGGTCGATATATCCGTTTCTATTATAAGTTGCCTGATGAAATTTCTAATTTATCCTTTCCAGCCCTTAAAAATTACTTGAAATAACCGTTGATGTCAAAGGCTTATTACAGGGTCGAGGACTATCTAACTGACAGAAATGCATGGCCCAAACCAGAGACCTAAATAGCATTAATATTCACATATGTATATCTTCATTATACCACGTATAGTAAATTAGTACCTACATGTTGTCTTCTTGGACTATACATTGTAAATATTCTTCCTCTTTTGTTTCCATACTCAGATTTATTTATATTAAGTAGTTTAAGTATTATCATTGTAATAAGCATATTTTTGGGACAAAATGACTGACTGTCGAGTTTCTTTCGGCGTTTCTTCTCGGCAGTGGTCTTCTTTTGCAGATACGCCAGTAGGGATTTTGACTTGTAAAAGTGCCATTATGGCCTACTTGCAGAATAAAGTTATTTATTTCATTTATTTCGGCAACACCTGCCTGCATTCAACAATGTTACACCTTACGTAGGGGTTGGTTGACTTTGCACATGTATACCATGCGCAGGACCGGTCATTGTGGAAGTCTTTGGAGGAGGCCTATGTCCAGCAGTGGACGTCATTCGGCTGACATGATGTTGATGATGTATACCATAGATCTTTGTCACAATCCTCTCTTTAAGTCAGGTTGAATATTATAAAAGAAAACACAACGAAAGGTGTTCAGTCAGCAGGAAGAATATCACTGCTCCTCACTAGACTCAACCAGTAAAGGAATTAGACTGCAGAAAAATACTAAGTAAACAAAACAGCTTATTTGAAAGAACTCAAAATTGCACAAATTCAACTCATATTATTTCAAAGTAATTGTCACGGCAAATTGGTAATTTTCTTGAACAATTGCAGCTACTACTTTGTTTCCATTTATTTAAGATAAAATATTGACCAGGCTGCTTAAACTAAGGTTTGTAAGTAAAATTATCTGGTCATTGCAACGAACTTAAATATCTCCTTCAAAAAATTGTTGTATTGAACAATATAATATTTTTTTTGATACTTTTAGCAGAATACTTTATATCACGCGTGTTCGTTGTTCCATACAATCATCGCAGCAGGAGCTTTTTAAGTTAGTTGCAATAATCATATAGTTGCAATCACAAGAACCCACCTTATAATTATCCAACCTGTACCTATAATTATTATCTCAGGATATCATAGGTGAATAGCAGACGGCGCATTTTACACCAGCTTACCAGCAAGAATGTTCGACCCGATTTAGTCCAAGGCATCGTGCATGTTTACCATTGATGCGCGACTCCTTAGACTAAGTCAGGTTAAACATTAAAAACGACGGGGACAAAACGAAATGAGAAAGCAAAGGACATGAAATTTCCCATGGATGTGTTCTCTTTGCCATGGGTGTAGTAAGAGTCTACCATGGGAAACGGAAACGATTCTATTACATTTCTAGTGTGTCATGGTTTTAATTTTGGTCTAGGAAAATTATAGATAAGTAGTAGTACTTTGTTCTAAGATGCTTACGTCAATAATTGTTCATAACATCCGTCAGGATGGTGACGGTACTTGACAGGGGTAGGAGTTCATCCGCTGACCCGCCTCCTTGCATCTGACAGCAGTCAGTCGATTGTACTTTGTGGTCAGTCGTTTGCGTTCCACTCCAGATCTGCCATGGAGTAAGATGGTGTAAATTAATTTTGATATCACATCATCCCAGCACTTTTGCGATTTGGATTAACGGGTACATTTTGCCCCGGGCAGTCAAACAACTAAGCATTTACATACAGCGTAGTCCAAACCCGCAATATTATAGTTTGAAGGGGGATCCCTTGGATTCTGCCTACAAGATTGTATGAGCTATGGCCAGATAGAAATGCCGGTAGTGCTATACTAGTAATTTTACGCAAACCTTTAGCATTGCAAAAAATGGCCCACTGTCATATCATGAAACGGGATTTCCTTAAATATTTTCTTTATTATGCAGTACTTTTTTCACTTTAAATACAGTTGTGTGCAATATTATACAAGAAGATCTTCAGATATATTTTTTTTAATTTTTATAATTCTGCGAAATAAATATTTCATCGGTCTCAGTACCGATCGGACCCATTCTGATCGTTCCGACGATTTTCTCGGGACGTGCAAACATTGCCGGCCACGGCCGACTGCTTTTTCCTCGTGGTCAAACTGATTTGCAAAAGTGCCGTGGTTCCATAACTATTGAAGCAAGTTAATTTTATGACTGCGTAGTCCTACTATATTTTAAATATAAGGTATACACATTTTCTCTGTTTTGTAAACAATGTTCATATACCTGGTGATATAAATGGTCAATAAGCGCTCCTTGGGATTACGAACATTTCTTACAAAACGCAACATTCGAATGTTAATCTTAACGATGTACCAACTTCAAAGTCCAGCATTCCAGTATTGAGTCAATCCCAAAGGGTGCAAGATGTTTAGCTGCCGGTAAGCTATGCATGGTTATTGAGGATTGTTTGCATTCAACAGTATTGAAAATTGGTTTACTTTACTGTCTTTCTCTTTTTCAGCCTTGAGGGTGTACCAGATACGACCGAAAAGAAGTCATTGACATCTAAAGTGCGGGTTACAGAAATGTTTTGACTCAAAAGAAATTCACATTCCACTTAATGAGTACTTCATTAGTAACTAATTAATTATTACAGTCCAAATGAAATGAAATGAAATACATTTATTTGCATGAATGCAGGTACAAAAATGGTGACAGGTGTTTAACATGAGCCATATACATTCAGCCATCTGATGGCATGCAAAATATTGATTTGAATATAACATTAATATTTAAAAAAAACAAAATCTTATTGCTGTAAACAGAAAAAAAGACAAATTTTGTAGATGTGCGTAGTACAAATTATGTTTTAAAATATCAACAGTCAGAGAGATAAATATAGTCAATACATGTCTCATGTCATAATGGATACTTAGTCTAATGTTCCTACCAGTGAGCGTTAATCTTACAATATCGATACACGATTTTACTTGCGATCTTACATAATCCCAAAGCTTCATTAACAGGTATATGTGTGTATTACATATGCCGTAAGTACACAATAAAAAATAAACGGTAGCAGAGACAAGAACCTCTGCCCATCGAGGTCAGTAATCTTACCACCCGAACCGAGTATAACAAGCCCTTTCCTTTCTGTATCAACCGCGGATGTAGCCAATGCAATTGCGTCTTTTTACAATGGGTCTGCTTCCGGTCTAGATGGTCTGCGACCGCAGCATCTCAAAGAGTTGACTCTACCCTCCGCAGGATATAATGGCCGCCGTTTGTTAGAATCACTCACTAAATTATGCAATTTTCTATTGAAAGGTTTGCTAAACTTAGAAGTGAAACCGTTTCTGTATGGTGCTTCGTTGTGTGCTTTTTCTAAAAAAGATGGAGGTATTCGATTAATTGCGGTGGGCAGCTTTTTACCGTCTAAATGCGAGTTTTGTACTTGCAGTTTTTTAGACACAAACTCTCTCGCAGAAATCGAGTCACTTTTTCCAGGCATTAGACAAATACATTCTTTCAATTTACTGGGTGCTCCAATTTTCGCTGAGGGGGTTAGTTCAGCTCTTCAAGCACTTTCGTCTGCATAAGAACATTTGGCACAATTGTAGGTTGTCGGGACATGTTTCCCTCATCCTGCTACGAAACTGCTTTGCTCTGCCTCGCATGGTGTACATTACGGACGTCTCCAACCTGGTTTTTTTGACACTAACTTGAAATCGTTTGATGACACTATTAAATCCTGTTTAGAATCAATACTCAATGTGAGCTTAGAGGACAGTGGTGTCAGGCAGCCCTGCCAGTTCGTTACGGTGACTTAGGTGTGCGTCGGGTCCAGGACATAGGTAGGCTTTTTATCGTCGGCACAGTTCGTCGAGTGGTGTTGCTCGTATTTTATCAATTGATGGCAGCAACATTCGAGTTCCATTCGTCACCGAAGCCCTGGCCAAATGGGCGACCAATATGTTTGTTGCTGTGCGTGGATTGCGTGAAGAAATAAACAGATGGCGACTTATCTTGGATGGTGAAATAAAAAGTTCAAAATAAAGACGTGCTTATTCGTGTAATGTATATTTGTAAGTCTCAGATACATTATTCGAGGAAAGGGTAGTGGGAACAATATTTCGTGACGTCGGGTGACGTCGCTGCATATCCGCCGTCGGATTGGATGTCCGTGTAACAATCACCCGGATAGCTTGATGGTCCAAAGAGAATGGGACGACATTCTCTGTAAGCAAACAAATGCTCAATTGTTGAGTGATGCCTCAGGGATCGACCTAGCACGCTTCAAAGCTCTCACAAAGCCCGAATCCGATGCTTGGCTGCATGCCTTGCCTTCCCCTCATATCGGCACTCTGCTCGACAACGACTCCCTGAGGATAGCAGTTGCTTTAAGGCTGGGGAGCAAGGTATGTGAAGCGCACCGATACGTCTGTGGGGCAATGGTAGAGGAGAATGGCCACCACGGGCTAAGTTGCAACAGATGTGCGGGTCGGTTCCCTAGACACCATTCAATTAATGAGATCGTGCATAGGGCTATGGTGTCGGCCAACGTACCGTGTATCCTGGAGCCCCCGGGTCTGTCTCGAACTGAAGGAAAAAGACTGGACGGGTTGGCGTTGGTTCCTTGGCAGAGAGGACGTTGTCTTTTATGAGATGCCACTTACTCATCAGCTGGTTCGGCGGCCGAAAATGCCGCTAAGTTCAAACACACCATATACCAGTGGTGTCTTGGTACCAGCTTACGATTTCGTTCCGGTTGCTGTGGAGACAGCTGGGCCCTGGGGCAGTGAGGCTCTCGGGCTTTTCAAGGAGTTCGGCAGACTTTTGAGGGAGAGGGGCCTTTTCCCCCGCTCTGGGTCATGGCTCGTCCAATAGGACTCAATCGCTGTTCAGCAAGGCAATGCCACAATAATTTTGGGGACCTTTGGTTCGAGCATCACACAGAGCAGGGTGTAGTTTTAATTTATACTTTTTCCTCTCTTTTAGGTACCTAGCTAGTTTAGCGTCTTATACTGTATATTGACCTGTTATTGTGTTTAATAAATATTTTTCATTAGCATCTTAATTTAATTCCTCATAAAAGAATGTAATTTTTGTACTGTAGATAAATAGGATTCAATATTGTCGGGGAAGTTTTTGGAATTCTTTAAGCTGTTAAAATTATGCTGCGGAAAAGTTTCTCAGCAGCTCCGTACACACACCAGAGTGAGGACCTACTCCAAACTTTAAAAATCGAACTTCGTGTCGTGTGGCCCTTTCACTCTCGTGTTCTACACTATATGATGGAAAGGGACGGCACGAAACGAAGTTTGATTTTCGTAGTTCGGAGTAGGCCCTCAGCTTAAGATCCCCCTTCCAAATTTAACTTTCAATTCGCTTTTCTGTAATAAACACTGCCGTTTGCAATAACAGGAGTTTCCCACAAAAATTTCACACACTTTCTGTAAATACCAAAATATGTCCATTATAGAGGACAAATCATTCTCTGGTGTCTCGTCTAACTAACGGCTGGAGACGGCGCGCACGCCACCAGAGTCAAAGGAATTCGAACCCTTCATACAGAAGACCCGGGTATGTCCTAAAACTGCAACCAAGACCACCAGCAGGGGATGGGCAGCAGCATCCCTGCAGTGCAGTGGAGATACTGCGATCGCCAATCCGCATGCCAAGCGTGGCGATTATGGCATTTACCCCCCATGAAATTGGGGGAGGCCTATGTCCAGCAGTGGACGTCCTTCGGCTGATGTGGTGGTGGATACAGGAGCTAAACTTCGTATCCAAACGGCAGCGGGAGAGCCGACGGCAGCCGACCGGCTGCCCACAACCCATTCAAATATGAAATCTAACTTCTGTATGGATAGTTCGAATTCCTTTTACTCTAGCGGGATGCGCACCGACTCCAGCCGTTCGATAAGAATCGTTCATTACAGGCGCTAAATCCAATGGCATACATATCATAGCGCGAGTAGAAGTATCACCGCTAAATCACTTAAAAAACAATGTTACCCAAAGTTTTTTTCGAATAACATTTTTGTACATGTTTCCTTTAATAAGTTTAAACATATGTTAGTGTTATGATTTTAGCTCCTAGAAGAAAGAAGAAGCAATCTTTAATTCGGTGTTCGGGACAGTCACACTTTGTATTGACTCAGTATTACAAGGTATGATTGTCGCGGCACACTGAGTTAGTAAATTTCTTCAACCGGAAAACGAAGATTCATCGAAGATGTTCAATTCATTCTAAATATGTAAACGCGGCAAATTATTTGCGCATGTATTTATTATACTGCGTACTGTACGCCGAATTCTAAAGAACTTATATCAAAGCCATATCAATGAGACAGAATTGTTCAGCAGATCTATTTTCGCGAACGAAGCCGAACCGGGTCCAATTGTATTTTAAAACTATCCAGAGGCCCAGTCAAATGTACACGGAAATTTCATCCAGATCGGTCTAGCCTTTTAGGAGGAGTACCGTAAAATGGGGTGAGTAGGGTTCGCGGAGAGAGTTGGGTTATTAATAAGGAGAGAAGGGATGAAAGGGGGGTGAGATGAGATTTTAAAGCTACTGCTACAAAAAATAATGTATTTTCCATCCAATTTAAAATGGAGCTATAGTAATAGTCATAATAAAAAAAAAACGATCCAACAATCTTCCAAAATCACCTTTGTATGAAATCCCATCTCACCCCAATTACGAGGGACTACGGGGTAAGGTGGGATTTCCTGTTTATCGTCAAAGGTATGAAATGGAACTACCCAAAACAAAATAAAAACTAAAATTCTAAAGGTCCGGAACACTTTTTTATATACACCATTCAGTTTGCATATGTAAAAATAAAATGTTATCGAGGTTTGAATGTCAGTTTTGTCCCTACTCACCCCATTTTACGGTAAGGAGACAAACACGCGTACAGAAGAAATATATATAGTCGTATAAATAAAAACACTTTCGAGTGAGCTGCTTTTAAATCAATGACGAAGGTAAATCCTTCAACATACGACAATAGACCTTATTCGTTGGAAGCCGCCTCAATCAATCTCACTACATGAGGTTAAACTCTTAGAACGTTCCAGTGTACTCGTTCACCCGCCATTATGGTAGTGTCGGAGGTTTCCCATTAGGTCGATATTAAACCAAAAAAGAAAGAAGGCACAATGTTTGACTATACTGATGTATGACGGCTAGAAAACTCAAATCACCGCATCCCACTCGATTTGATTTCGATGGTACTTTGTACATTATCTGTTGTGAACTATAAGATATTGTCAAAGCACGGTCGAGGTCAGAAGAGTTAAAGATTATCGACGTGTGTGAGCTGCTCGAGGGTACAACCTGCAACGAAGAACCTTATTCGTTTGAAGCCGCTTTAACCAATCTCACTATAGGAAGACAAACACTTCTTTAAAAACTTCCATACCTGCTGCTGCCATTGCCTTAACCTTATGTACTAATAACACTCAATGAGCATGCTATTTAATGACACTACTAGTGGCGTAGGGATGTGACGACCCCATCACCCACTGGTTTTCCAGTGCAATAAGTCAACCTAGGGCAGCTTGTGGCGCGCCCTGTAGCCTGGGCATAGAATACGGCTACCTGCCTGTCGTACAAGGCGACTAAAAGGGGGTCCTTGAGGTCGAAGACGGTCGCAGTTGGGGGCTGCGACCGTCAATGAAAACAGATTGTAGGATCCACTGAGGTGTGACTCTAAGGCGGCACTGGTGTGTTCCGACGGAGATCCTAGAGCCGTCCGAAATGAGGAGCAAGAACGAGGAGGACCATTGGGGGTTTTTAGTCGGTGCAAGTCCGACATAACCTCCGCACTGTCTCCACGGTGCGGTAGTATCCATAACGGATTTTCTCCTCGGAGAAAAAAAAAGGGAAAATTGTGGCGGGCTGTTAGGGAGTAGCGACCCGACGTACCTCGGTTATCCTGGGGTATTCTGTCCTGTGCTCAGGCTGTTCCAACCGGGTGGTTGGGTGGACATGCCTCCCGCCACTCTACGTGACCAGCTCTTTGATGGCGTTGCTGTCTGACTAGTTCGTCAAAGATCCGTTTGATGTCGGTAAATGACTATATGGACAATGTACTTCAAAAATTGAAGGGTCCACGCCAAGAACATGTCTAGTCCTTTGAAATTTTAAAGGCAATTTGCACCTTATGTCTTTATCAGTTAAGTTGCTTTTTGTTATGAAATTTAAGTGGTCTGGACAGGTTTTGTGTCGATTTATGTGACAGTTTGGTCTAACGAAACTTTATAAAACCCGGCCTACAGCAACAGTAACCTTAATGTAAATGTAATGTTTAGGTGCCTTTCTGACTTGGCAGTGCTGAGGCAGTATTATATTTGGAAACTATCCGCTGCCAGTGTCAACTGTCGTGTACCGGCCCTGCGAGGTTGTGGCTCGGCTTAGTGTTTCCCCACTAAATTTGTCACCGTATACTTGACATGGAAGACACTAACTTAAAATCTAACTTTTTTCGAGCGAGACATGGATTCACCGATAACTGAATCATTATCATTCATCATTTTCAGCTTGTATACGCCTTCCTCTCTCTCTCTTTAAGTACGCCACTCGTCCCGGTCCTGAGTTTCTCCTATCCAGCAGAGGAGTGACGTTGCTGGCAACAAAGCTGGCAACGCTAGGCTGATATTTTGCCGTGCGTAAGGTCACAAGATCAAAATGTTATTTTCATTAGTATAGTATGCCTGTTAGATTTAACTTGTGCACTTTCGAAAAGTACTCGTAATCGTAACATGATTACCCTGCAGAAGTAACTGCGCTGTATGATGCTTTGTGTTGGTCGACTTGATACTATACTACTCTGAGTAGTACGTCACTTGTTTTGGACTTTCACATGCTAAACTAACTAATCAAGCATGCTAGTCTATCATCAGGCCTCATACATTTTGACAGATGATTTAAACATCGTCTGCACGCGAGAGACAATAAGTATCCTTTTCACAGACGCTGCATCGCCTGGGACGCTTTTTGGAGACGCAGGGTTGCCCAGAACCTACGCGACCCTCTCGACCTTTCCAGCTTGGCCCGCAGGAAAGGCAAGCCAATACGTGCGGTACCACTAGATCGGCTGCAGGCAACTACCGCCTTTCGGATTGTATCCTACTCGCGAGGTTGTCATCTACGGGTTTAATTTTGGAGTTATCCATCTCCTAGATGAGTAGCAAACCAATGCTAACGACGCTCGTCTCGCCGACCAAAAGGGATAGCTATTGGAAAGGATAAAGGAGAGGACACAGGGATATTGGACAGGATAAAAGGACAGGAAACAGGGAAGATGACAAAGGAAAGGAAAAGGGACTGGGATACTATTGCCCGGGAAGATGGGCAGTGTCAATAGCAGCTCTGGGAGCCGGGCTTGCGTACCCGTATACCTTGCAGCCTTCATCGAACAGATGATTTCAATCAAATCAAATCAAATCAAAAATTTATTTATTCAAAATAGATTCATGCAGAACACTTTTTGAACGTCAGAGGTTGTACGTACATTAGGTATACAATATTATATATTTAATTATTTACAATCAGTTTAGGTATAGTGATTGCATTTAACCATATGTCTTTATCATCTAAGTATTGGCTGACTTTATAATATGCTCTCTTTTGCAACGTTAGTTTTACAATAGCCTTAAATTTATTTTCCGACATATTCAAAATCTGATCAGGTAATTTATTGTAGTAGCGTGTACAGAGACCCACAAATGACTTTTGGACTCTACTTAATCTAGTTCTAACTGATATTAATTTGAATTTATTCCTAGTATTTCTATCATGAATGTCACATCTTCTACTAAATAACGCCTGGTTTCGTCTTACTACGATTTCCTACGGTAACCCCTGGCTATTCTATAAGCTACTGTATGCGAGCCAATGAACTGTATCATGTATTGTATGGTGTCTGTAAAGTGTACCTTCGATTTAGATTTAGATTTATTTATTTCACAATATACAATGTCACTTAAAATTACACATAGTCAATTGAAAGGAATTTATATTGTGAGAGCTTCCTGAGAAATAAATAGAAGATGGAGCAATTTACACCGGCCTACCAGCAACAATGTTCTACCCGACTTAGAGATTGACTGTGCTGATATATACCATTTATATTTATTTGCACCATCTCTCTAGGGCAGGTTGAATATTATGAACGTCGGGAGAAAAACAAAAGAAGAATGAACCACTTTCTAGTGTACCCCCGTGATGTGTGTTGAAGTAGGATAAGTACGATACTGCATGAGCTATATCGGGTCTGGTGCCAATTGCATTATACATTAAAGATCCGATGAGCTTTCTGTAAGGAACATCATTTTGGTCTCCTTCCATAGGTGTCTGCAATAAAAAAAACTGATTTCTAAGCTTCATTACCAACATAGATTTTTACGGGTCCCAGATCCTTGACTGTAAATAGCTTTTGAAGATCGTTTTAAATCTCGTCTTCAATTTGTCACTGTTTGACAGAACAAAAAACGTCGTCAACAAAGATATCTGGAACTAGTAAATCCTTACTGTTCCTTGTGTAGTATATGCAGTGCTCTGTTGAGGCTTGGGCCACTGGCGTGGAGCTTGCTTTAAGCCATAGAGTGACTTTTCAAGTAAGTACACTTTTTGCTTAGGATCAGTCGAAAAACATATGCCACAACATAGCAGACTCTTTGCACAGTGCACATGGCATGTGGGTTATTCGAAATGACATCTAGTTTGAACATACTTTTATTTACAGAACCTGTGGACAGGACTAGTCACTTGACATCCCCCTTTAGGAAACATGCTTGCGCCTTTTAATGTAAATAAAACATATTAACCATTTTCGGTTAATTTGGGAAATAATTAATTTGTAGCTAGCCCAGGAACATATAAAACATTACTAATTGTGTTTACACTATCGGGTATATACATATTTACGGTATCCTTGCCACAACTCTGCTTGTTCGCAGCTGTAATAGGCATCATTGTGTGGTTTCCTGCTGGAGAATCAATCTCGTCTGTTACTCATATGAGAAGTTGCTGCAGAGTCGATCAGCCTTGTTGATGA
This sequence comes from Notocelia uddmanniana, assembly GCA_905163555.1. Lineage (NCBI taxonomy): Eukaryota > Metazoa > Arthropoda > Insecta > Lepidoptera > Tortricidae > Notocelia > Notocelia uddmanniana. Next base: position 73,057,144 of record LR991052.1, read on the forward strand.
CCTGTGTCTGTGAGAGGAATGTTAGGAAAACAAGATGAAAGTGTGTATTCCCATGTATTAAATGACTTTATGATCGCCAAATCACTGTTCTTATTTTTAATTTTGCTACAGTCTGATACTGTATGCCTTAGCTTTTTACAATATTTACATATAGGCTTGCTTTTCGGGCAATGACGTCCAGGCCCAGAAAGTGAGGCTGTTGCACGGTGTTGGCTACTGGCTGTAGCCCGAGAATCTTCTTTCAAAAACACTGTGTCCAACTGTCCACGTTATCCGAAGTCATTTTCAGGTTAGCATTATCTAGTGTCATAACTAGGGGTTTAAAATATTCAGACAGTCCGGCGAGCATTATAATGGCCAGGAACTCATCGTCCACTGCTGGATTTCTTCCAGTTCCTGTTACTGCATAAGATAGTAATAATTATTAAACTAGAGTAATGCTTATAATTCCGCCATTGTCAGATGTTTAGCCCAAACCTTTTGCTTCACTTCCAACTAAATCGAAACTTTTATTGTTGTGCTAATATTGTTAAATTGAATGTCACTGTGATGTTATTTTAAGGTATTGAACCGAAACTGATGCCGGAATTCCGAAAAGTGGTAGGCAGAGGATATGAAATTTAATCTCATGGGTGGGTTGTAACCGCTGCTAGCCAACCTATAATGAAATTATCACATTTACTATATCATCATCATCATCAGCCCGAAGCCGTCCACTGAATTCCCCAATTCGCGCCCCCACACCTGGTCCTCAGCTCTCCGCATCCAGCCGCTTCCCGCTACTACCTTCAGGTCGTCGTTTTACCCGGCGGGCGGTCGTCCCACAGAGCGAGTCGTTCACAGCCTCGCCTCCAGAAATCGTCTGCCCCATCGGCTATTGGCTCTTCGAAAAACATCATCTTATCCCGACTTATCCCGAGCGCTATGTCGGTGACCTTGGTTCTCCGTCGGATATTCTGATTCCGGATCCGAATTCTGTCCTTCAGAGAAACTCCGAGCATTCATTTAACTTAAAATACCATCTTGATTATTGCTTATTTATGAAGTTATAAGCAGTGATGTGGCGGATGCCGTCATCGTGAACCGTCTGCCAGAGTTTAAATGTGAGATAGTTTTATTACGCAGGCGTCCGTTGTCTATACCAAGAGCGTGGCCATTATTTATGTAGCACCACACGAACTAAGCAACTCCAACAATGTGCCCCCCGACCTAGGGATTGACTTTTCACCTGTATACCTTTGGCGGGAGATTTTTCCTACGTCAGGTTGAACATTATAAAATTTATAAACGTCGGGTAAAAACCGAAAGGAGATTATGAAGCACGGGAAATTTCCCATATGTGGGTTGGCCAAGGGTGCGGTAAGGGTCGATTTTAAGGACAGAACTAATTTTTAGTTTGTAATGTTTAAATTTGAGCCCTGGAAAATTATACTTAATTTTGTAAGACTATTATAAGATGCTTATGTCAATAATCATACAAATCTCTCCTCGAGGGGTATAATATAAATGAAGAATTAGATGTCTCTTTTTGTGTTCTTTTATTTATCATCATTAATAAAGAGCATGTGTAAATTAAGCAAACAAAATATTCATATATTTATTTACGTCTTTTGAAGAAAAAAAAAACGGTACATGCATTTTTCTTTTAATGATAGATTACTAAAATGATGAATCTGCTACCATCACAAAAAGAATCTTAGGTTATTAATTACATCCAATTCTCCTTATATCCCACAAAGTACAATATATATACTGAGATAGAGATACCAGTGAAATACTCCACATAGATCGTAGCGCCGTTGTGTATTTAGTAAGAACTAACCGCACGACCGCTGCATCCCTGTCACTTCAATATGCAAGTGCGATAGAGATATCACCCAGTGACATCTGGTACAAACAAGTTAATCTAACATTTCCATAGAAAAAAACGTACTTCGAGCTGAAATGCCTCTGTTATATCCCTAAACAAGTAAAAAAAAAGACTATTATGCAAATGTTATAAGGAAACTTTACAGTGGGCTGTGTTACCAGTTTCTATTAGTGATACCAACCATAATAGGTGACGATGAACACTTTGGCCTCTAGTGCCCATAGTACAAGCTTTTCTTAGTTTCGGAATAGGTCGAATTGTGTAAGATAGTCATACAATATTTATGTATATTTTTAAAATAGAAAAAAAATACTTCTTATCGAATAAATGAACAAGGATCAGGATAATAATTGTAAGCCATGATACAATTACCTCATATATGATTTGGCACTAATCAGAATTATTTCTTAAATTGTTATGTTAATTTAAAAATTATTGCATAGTAGGCAATGTTTCAGTGTGTGAATTCCTGTGTATTAATTAATTATTAAACATTATAACAACTATTTAGTGTCCTTATATCAACAGAAGGTTAGAATAGCTACGCGAATCTCACAAAATTTAAAAACAATAGTTATCGGCATTATTCCTTATGATGTGTACCATAGAGTTGTAAGAAATTAACTAGAGGAATGCTTATAACTCCGCCATTGTCGGTCCCAAGCCCGAATGAGAAAGGAGGAGGGTAGGCAGATATATGCCGTAAAACACACCCAGAATAGGTTAATATTAAACCAACGATTAAATGTGCCTACTTACCTGAGGCACACCGTTTAACTAATCCAATGTATGACAGCTAGAAAACTCAAATCGCGGCATCCCACTCTAACAAGCACTCGCTCTTTCATCTAGTTCAGCCCGCATAATAACCGGCCGCGCAACGATGTCAAAGTAACTATCTGTATGATCTTGAAAAATGGACACATATAATCTACGCCCTAAATTTGAAATCTCTCGTGCAGACGCATAACCGAGCACAACAGTCTGATAATAAGAAATGGGATCATCTAATTGACATGAGAAAACAACCCAATCTAATTGTTGTTTCATTGGATGGCCACAGAGTAAAGAGGGATATTCAAGAAGCCCAACCGAGTGTCCTTGCGAGACTACCCACTAGAATAACAAGGAGATCCAACCCAAAATAATGGGAACAGGACAAAGAGAAAAAAAAAGATTAGAGATTTTGTTGCTACAACCTCCTGAAAGTCACAAATGCTTAGCTGGTAGCTCTTAATGTACTGAATTCAGGGGTATTGGAGAGGCCAAACCACCGTAGCACAAGAAATCAATTCCCAAAAACTACTTCTAACAGATAAGCGAATAAGACTACCTAGGAAGCGGTTCCTCTCAGTTTGAAAGCGACAGCGTCTTCTATCCAAAATATCACAGCACTTTGGCCTCAGCTCAATAAGCACTTCAGTTTGGTGGCAAATCGTATTCATCTTCCCATCGCAAACTCGATATTACACAAGAAATCTTCTGAGATATAGTTACGAAGAGACTGCCAAACTACAGATGTAAGTATCATTATAGTGGGTGTACAATAAGTTTGAAATCAAACTTTCCGCACAACTCTTTACAACTTATCAAAACCATGTCATTACATTATAGCTTGACGAGTAGGCTGCGATAGCAAAACACATTCTACTCTATCGAATGATCAACATCATACTTATAGCGATTTCTTCGTTCTAATTTTAGGAGCTGAGGGTTTCTAGTATATTAGACCAGCCCTACGAAAGCGACTGCCGTCTTAATTTTTAAACCACAGAGAAAAATAGACCTTGTTCACATTAGACTTTCATTGATTATCGAATGAGTGTTCTCTCATATCTCACGTAACACACGCACTGAAACAATGTATACTATGAGTGTGTTATTTTACTCTACATAATTATGGTTTTCACCAGCTCTGTCAACCCTGCGGTTCGACATGTACCAAGCTACTGCAGCTGACATCCAGTCAACTGTTCCAGGAGATACTACATTGATGTAAGTATTCATCATCCTCCTAGCGTTATTCCCAGTACAGTGCATCCTGAAGAATGCCTGGGGTCCGCTACTTAGGTATGGGATGGTGGTGGGATTAGTCCCAAGAATTGGCGTAGGCACTAGTTTTTACGGAAGCGACTGCCATCTGACCTTCCAACCCGAGGGGGAAACCGACCTTATTGGGAATAGGCTTGTCAAGTGAGTGGGCAACTTGACTGTTAGAAGTTCTCAAGCCGCCCTGAGGCCTCTAACTTGGCTTAACGATTGCTATCATAGACAGCAACCGGGATCAACGGCTTAACGTGCCTTCCAAAGCACGGGAGCGCTCAGTTAGTAACCACTCAAAGCGGTCACCCATCCAAGGACTGACCTCGCCCGACATTGCTTAACCTCGCATACCGCACGCAGTACGCGGGTGCCACTGGGCCACGAGCGCTCCATTGATGTAAGTATTATGATAGAACAATTAATATAAATTACTTATGTACAGAAGGCTTTCTATGGAACAAAACCAATGACTAGAAAACTTCGAATCATGCTGTCCCTCTGTGCTCTAGCTAGGGGGTTAAAAATATCGCCTAGAAACTTGTTTTTCGTACAGTTGAATGATGCTGCCACTATTGTTATAGCCTACCCTAAGCTGAATTGGCAAGAGGCTTGGTACGAGAATTATATAAGGTGTTAATTTATTAGTTGCAGATATTTTTACAGCTGATAGTACTCGGTCCCTGGAGTATATTTAAGTATGAAACATTATAGCTTTTACGATGTTATTTTGGAGAAAACTGAAAAACAAATTTGTTACATAAAAACACCCTGTTATAATGTGATTATTAAATGAGAACTCATTGAACAGATTCTAATACCTCTTTTACGTACCACTTAACTGTAATTGGCCACTTCACGTCGATAAATCAAGTACTTGATTGTTAATGTCATGTTATTTTCTGTCTAATTGGGTCGTTTCCAAATCAATTTTACTTATTATGAAATGCCTTCTTTACTTCATGCTTGCTTTTAAAATTACTTTAACTCACTTATCAAAGGCTAGTATTAGTTAACTATCCTAATGGGTGGATTTTCTTGACTAGTTTTAACACGGGCTGTCGTGTCCCAATTTCCTTCCTACATTTGTAGTTTTTCCGGCGAACCATAATGACATTTAAGACAAACAATTGTTGACATGAGTGACATGACAGATAGTGTTAAACGTCTTATCAGGCACATGGTGATTTTTTTTAGACGAAATTACAAATTAATTTACGAAAACAAAAAAAATATATATGAAAAGGTTCCTTAGTTCTATTTAAAGTGAATTGTTTTAAAGTAAAGTATCATCTGTTAAAACATCTGCAACTAATAAATTAAAACCTTATATAACAAAGTGGTAACATAATTTTATAAAATAGCGGGTAGTGGCTCTTTGTATTACGCCAGTTGAACGGCGGCCTATAATAACGTTCAGTCCGCTTTGATACTTCCATAATGAGATTTTTTGTTACAGGATTGAACTGGAATGACTTGATCCTGCGCAGTTTTTCGCGGCGCGTCGTGCGGCGCGATACAAAAGGAATCAATTTGCACCGCAATAAAATAACCTACGGGCATTCAATGCCTGGTCAAACGAAGGTGTTTTATAAAAACGTTATTCAAGACTTCTTGGCATCTAATCGAACTATGTGATCTGTTTTGTGAATAGAACGTACGTTTTAGCCTAGTTGTAATTATTAATTCGATGAGCACGGGCAAATTCCTAAGCATTGAATGTGCCTTATGTACATACGAGTATCTAAGTATTTATTGATATAAATATATGTACACTGAAAACATGTCAGCAACTGACTTGAGACTAGAATTATTTGTTGTTTTTAATTGCCTGCATATAGAATTCGTATTTGTCATAAATACATTTTAAAAACATCCCGATCGATTCCTAGCAATGGAAACTTATTTTTAGGGTTCCGTAAAAACGGGACCCTATTACTAAAACTTCGCTGTCCGTCCGTCCGTCCGTCCGTCTGTCACCAGGCTGTATCTCAAGAACCGTAATAGCTAGACAGTTGACATTTTCACAGATTGTGTATTTCTGTTGCCGTTATAACAGCAAATCCTAAAAATATATAATAATAATAATTAAGGGGGGCTCCCATACCAAAAATGTGATATTTTAGCCCTTTTTCATGGCTACCACTCGCCGAGCTAGATCTCAAGAACCGTAATAGCTAGACAGTTGAAATTTGCACAGATTATGTATTTCTGTTGCCGCTATAACAACAATTATTAAAAACCTGCCAAGTGCGAGTCAGACTCTTTTTATAGATCATGCGGTACGAAACCCTTCGTGCGCAAGTCCGACTCGCACTTGGCCGGTTTTTTCTTTTTTTTTTTGTATTTTTTAAATTGTCGTGAATTTCAGAGAACTTTCTGGGAAAGGGAGATATTTATATATGTTAAAGTTTATTTACCTGTTATATTGGACTTTAGCGTAATATTTGTAACTATTATACCTAAAATAATATTATGCCCCGGAATTGAGACATGTAGTTGTAAATATTATGTTAGTAGTGATCTTTAGGTACATTTGTAAAGTAAATTGCTACGTAGATTAAATCAGGGCTGCTAAGCTGTTATGTAATTGCAAATAGATCTTGCTCTTCAGTAGTTATTTATCTGAACGAAAGCAATATGTGATCTATAATACAGCTGAATCGGCATCATATCTTGTCTCCTCAGGCATTGGTCAAGGAAGTAGCCTAGGGCCATTGTTATTTTTAATGACGATTAATGACCTACCCGACTACATCAAACATTCGGCAATTCTGATGTTCGCTGATGATGTCAAGCTCGCTATGCCAATTCATGGCCCATATATGTTTTTAGGTTGAATCGCGGCTCAATACTAAACCCGTGGCTACTGCAATACATCTATCTTAAAGTACCAACGCTTTTTGCAAGGACAACCCCTCGTCCTCGCGCCACCCCCCCTCCCACCCCCCTTTTGTAATTCCCAACACCAGCACTTTAGTCACTAGTCTTTTGTATATAGCACTAGACCACATTAATAACATCCTTCTGCATAATTCCTCCCTGGACATATTTTCACAAACGGAACCGAGTTTCCTGGCCACAGCAGCTCGTTATCTGGAGTCGATCTCTACACGCTCAACCATAACTTAGTGTAACCTATTAAAATATAGATTAGTGTAGATCAATAATGTGTAGGTTAGCGTAGCTTAATAATGTAAGAATATAAGTAGGTAAATATATTAGTTGAATTTGATAATGTATAGCTCAATATTTCATATCTAGTTATAAGTTTAACATGTACCTAACCTATAACTTACATGTATGGTGAAACTGTTAATGTAAGTTGGTTAAATAAATCAATAAATAGATACTCGTAATATTACACTTTTTAACCTTAACTTAATATAGTTGTTTCAATAAGTATGAATATTTCAGTAAAAATGTATAGGTATTTAAAAATGGAGTATAAAATGTTAAATAGTTTAATTAATATTATAATAATTATATAATTTAATTACAAATATTTATATTGCATGTTGCGTTGATCAACTGACTTAGTACAGTTGTGACTAACTTCGTAGCATTATTATAAATATTGCTTTCTTCTTGAGTACAATCAGATGCAAGATTGTATATGCGAGTGATATTAATTTGGAGTATTTGATCGATTTCACCGCGTTGTACAGAATCAAACACTTTAGGATCAACACATAAATATAATCTGTAATTCATAGGTAGCTGACGTGTACTGACTGATTGTGGACCTGGGTATGTCCTAAAACTACGACCAAGACCACTGGGGGATGGGCAGCAGCATCCCTGGAGTGCGGTGGAGATACTGCGATCGCCAACCCGCATGCCAAGCGTGGCGATTATGGCATGTACCCCCCGTGAATTTGGGGGAGGCCTATGTCCAGCAGTGGACGTCCTTTGGCTGTTATGCTGGTGGTGGTGGTGACGTGTACTTCTGTCTAGAGGAATTTAAAACTAACTTATTATCCCTAACATATTTTGATTTATATACAGCCTTTTTAGCGTGACTGCTATTATTGACACTTGTCCTTTCCTGTGTAAATAGAGGGAAATAAAATAACGAATAAAGAGAAGGGAAGAATAACGCTTAATCTGCTGAGTGCAGAATAAGCTGGTAATTACTCCACCAACTAGAACCGATCTCTTAAATGCTATGATGATGATGTCCCGTTCTGTAGACTAGTTTCGCAGCCGAGAAGGAAAACTCGTCATAAAACCCGTGACCTGGGGCATGCTGAGGCTCGTGCCGGACCCCAGATTGGGCCCTAGTTTAAGCTCCACGCAACCAGCTACGCAAACTCACCGACGAGCAGATGAAGAGTAGTGCCTCACCCTAGGACAGGTTCTATAGGAATACTGTATAACGGTGTCTGCGCAGCGTGGAGAGGGGCGACGACAAAGAGTAGCGAACGTGGGAGTGGGGGAGATCACTCCCCTTCCCCGTCCGCTCTTGCGTCGTGAGCTGCGCAGCCGCCGTTAGAGTAAAGAAGGTCTATATAGTAGTTCGTTTATACCTTGGCTACTTCATGATGGGTCGTGGGTCCAAGACACCGTGGTTTACTTTTTTATACGGACTAAATATTTCAATGCCACCTTACTTTTAAGCTCACCTCAACCCGTCACCCCACTTTAACACACATGTATCGCCTCACCACCTCACTTACACCCCTACAGCAAGGCCGTACCAGTTGTGTTCAATTACAAGAATCCGGACCTTCACATTTATAATATTAGTTATTAGTTCTTTTGACATGACCTTGCTTTTCCATAAACCAGTGAATGTTATGCTACCAGTCAAAAGTCTGTTATATACTCAGACCAACGCGACGGTATCATAAACTAACCTAGTTATGAATTCGGTGTGCTAAGGTTTAGAAATGGGATTCTCAAAGTATCCCGCTTCAAAAACCCTTGTGCAAGCATGGCATCATCTTATTTTTGTGCAGGCATCAAGTTCTTAACAGTAGATTAAAAACAATAGTCGGTTTGTTCACAATTCACAGCGTTTCACTTTCCTGTGAACATTTCTGTCGAAGTCTAAGTATGTAGTCGATACATTTTCGGTTGGCGTCGGTAACGTTAGACCCAAATAACATTGAAATAAACAGATACTTTGAAACATGGTGACAGGATTAAGAAATGAAAGGATGTGAGAACTGCTCCACTTTGTACATTGTTTGCCTGATACCTTTAGATCCAGCGCCTTAAACATACTTCGTATAGGTTTATGTTGAAAGAGAAGGCGATTCACAGCAGATATGCAACGAACTTGGCGGATCTTTCAGCTAAGTATAGGCTAGTAATGTCCTGCCCAGTGCAGGATTATCTCCCACACGCGTGCCTGCTTCCGTACGCAGGCGCAAAGAATGTTTCTTTAAGTCCATACTTTAAGCTTCAACGTACGGCAAGGGAAACTGAAAGATCGTCCTCTTTATCCCTTATTATTAATGATATAAGAGCTAAAATGGTACCTGTTTCAAAAACCTTGACTGTACGCCAATGCGAACTGGTTAGGAGGCCGTTGAAACTTATTGTGTGAATTTAAAATAAGATTCTTCATACTCTTCAATGTATTTTTCGTGTCTATGACGTTTGATGAGTCAACGATATGGACGTAATGGTTTTGTGTAGCTGGTTACTAAGCTTTAACTTGGGGTCCAAGTGTAAATTGTAAATAGATCCCTTCGCAAACAACGCGGGCGATTTCCAACAGTCAGTTTGTCGAAGACGTCTGACTTTTTTGCGAAGTTGTCATGGTATTTAGGTACAACTGTGTACTAGGTATTTGCCATGGGGCACTTCCCTCGACTGAATTTAATAGTGTCTGCTACTGTAATGTTTAGGCGGCAAATCGCTAGCACACTCTGCGTGTCATTCATATTGAAGAACATGCCTCTGCTTGTGAACTGAGTAGTATTAAGGTAGGTAAGGCCCTTACGAGCTACCATTGACCTTGCGTAGAACCTCACCTTAATTTAACTTTTACTTTGGCCATTTTATGATAGGTAGGTTGCGGGTTGGTACAGCAGTGGTACATTGAAGTGGTTCTCGTGAATGTCTATTCACTAGGAGACTTTGTCCGTTGTTGATGATGACATTTGTCCCCTGATGAATTTGGCTTTAACGCCACAACTGAGTAACATAGCTGAGTTGCAAACCTTAGTGTCTTATCGCCATCAAATACTATCTGTATTCGGCGGTACTGAACAATATCTGAATAATTTTTATCATAGAATCGTGTTCAGATGTTGAGGCACAAGTTCCCTGTGATATATTAGAAGGCGACTGCTCCACCATCATCGACTGACCAATATTTTAAGATTATAAGATTTACGTTTAACGATTACTTCAGTGAAGTTGATGATGCCTCATGGAACGATAGCCACCGAGTGATATAGTGCGGTTTTCACATACAGACCTCAGATATGACTATCCGACAGATTTGTGTGGCTATATTGAGTCGTGATTTGCCAGCATGATTGCGTTTATTCGGACATACAACATTGGTCCCCCTAGCAAGTTCCTGCGAGTGGGACCAATCACTTTATGCTGGACACGCGACCATGCTAGCTTGTCAGATATAGCCACACGAAAGCGATATTTTGATCCCCGATGGAAACGTTAATCCTGTTGCAATAATTAGTTTATAGTGTAAATTAAATTGTAGTTGTTATATGAACAGGACTTCATATCGAGGACCATTATGTAGTGCTCTGGAGAACAGTCGTTGAAAGGTCTTGTCGTTCTCGGATGCTTCTAGATTCTCTCCGATATTGACATAATATTCGACACACTTAAGTATTAATAATGTGAAATTCTTAACCAAAAATTTTAAAAATCGACGTAGTTAATATCGTCATAAAGGCTTTTTGTCGATGTCAACTAGTTCGATTTTAATAAAAATTTCTTATAAAAATGGCGCCTTGTAACTAGTCAGGCCAAATAAATACCATTTGTTTGAGAGTAACCCATTTAGGTCTTATGTTGTGTCGAACATTTTTCAGGGATTTATTATGTTAACTATAGTTTTTCCAATATTTCTATCACTAGAGGCATTTGTGGACTGTCACTGTCTACGCATATTTGAAGTTAGCCCGTAAGATAGTGTAAATAAAGTAGAAAAGAAATTTGTTGTTTCATTATATTATCCGTCTTAATTTACTATGCGATCAAATAAACATTAGGATTGATTTTGGACACTTCACTCGCTACCTGAACATTATAAAACTGCTAGCTACTAATTATCATGAGCCGTTATCCGATGAGTCTTTCAAAAAATTACGAAAAAAATTACCTTATTAAAACAACGACATAATAGTGGAATATGGTTGTTTTTTTTTCGTTTGCGGTTTGTATTTAAACATTTCGTTTAAACAAATTACGTAAGAAAATGTCTCAAGTACAGAAATAAATAGAAACTAGTACCCGCACTCATAGAAAGCCAAGTTTCAGGCTCAGCCTAGTTCGGACTTTGATAGAATTAGGACATCAAAAAGTTTAGGACAGAATTTACGACCATAAATTTTATTTTTGCATTTTTGTTAGTTATCTTATTTGAACTTTAAAGGAGACATTAAAATAAGCATATTTTATTGATTAAAGTTTTTTTTATAAACTTGCCCGTTTAGGAACAAGAGCAATCCGAAGTTTTAAGTAAGGTCATACAAATACCATGAATCACAGAAATTACTACCTATCACCGAAAAACCGGGGCTCCGTCGACTCGCTGGCTGGTCACTATTGTCCAACATCACAGTGTTTTTTCCGTGGTAGGTTCGTTCATTACCCTGTGTCCCGTAGAGTGGAAAGTAGAAGCCCCGCGAAGCGGGGCTCCGTCTACTCGCTGCGGGTCACAATTGCCCAACATCACAGTGTTTTTCCCGTGGTGGGTTCGTTCGTTACCTTGTGTCCCTCAGAGCGGAAAGTAGGAGCCCCGCTCCGTCACTCACTGGTGGGTCACAATTGCCCAAGGAATTCGAAGTTACCCAAATCCTAGAGCCAGTCACGGAAATTACTATCAACAAAAAACGTAGGAAAGGTCCGAACTTGCAACTTCAGATCGCTCTAGTTCCTAAGCCGGCAAAATTTATAAAAAAAAACTTCAATCAATAAAATATGCTTATTTGAATATCTTCTTTAAAGTTTTAAAAAATTCTAACAAAAATGCGAAATTACAAATTTTGGCTGTAAATTTTCTGTCCTAATATTGGGCCCCTTTTGCTATACTCTGACCGGCATCGGCAGTCGCTTTCCATGCAATTTCAGATGGTCTGATGCAACCTTAGCGTAAATAATTGTATACCCAAACACACCGACTCCAATTTTGTACTTCGACATGAAATTTTCACATATCCTTCCCACTTCACCAAACGTACTCACAGTCGACTGCAAACACTCGTAGTTGATGCATGGTTAACTACAGAAAATACCGAAATCGCCATACGCGTGCCTATCTATTATGAGGAGTTCTCTATATTCCTCCTGGATCCCATCATCAAACCGTCACCAAATTTATATGGGACCAACGTGACTGAAGAACCTGCTTTGAAACTAAAAAGGAATTATCAAATTGGCTAACGTGGTCAAGAGTTATTGGGGAACATACATACCTACATAGAAAAACGAACATGCAGACGAGCTGAGATCCTCCTTCTTTCTATTGAAGTCGGCTAAAAATAAAACTACCCTCCAACTCGTAATAAGTTTATTTCACAATACCCCGGGACTCTGGATCTATCTTAAGGCAACACTTTACACGGGTACGTATGGTGATTTCAAAAATGGGTAATTACAACGTTATAAAGTAAACTGAACACCGTTTTACTGTCATTGTTTTTTTAAAGGCTGCTAAAGTGAAACCTAAGACCTACGACGTTAAATAACCATTTTATTAACACGTTTGTACTTTTCACAAAACCACCCATTATCGAAATCATCCCACATGTTATACCCTACGACTTAGCATTCGACAATCCAAAACTAGTAACTGTCAAACTTAGCTTATCAAGCTTTAATGTAATCAAAAATTACCTAAACAAAAAGTCTTATTGGCTGTGAAAGTTCTCTTTCTAAAGTTTCAACACCAAACCTTTTGGAGTCCTCCAGGACTTTTTGATATGACGGTCGGTGGCAAATATTCCGTCTCTCCAGAAACATTCTGCTTCGCACAGCTAAACTGTGAAATAAACAGTCGCCTGCGGTATTTCCGGACCGATACGACCTTCAAACCTTCAAGAAAAAAGCGTACTCCCATCTTAAAGGCCGGCAACGCACTTACAACCCCTCTGGTGTTGCGAGTGTCCATGGGCGGCGCTAATCGCTTACCATCAGGCGATTCGTCTGCTCGTTTGCCACCTATGTCATAAAAAATAACTACTGGCCTTATGACAGGCGCAGATCTAGCTGCTCTTTTTACAAACAATAAAAATAGTACATTACTACAGAGGCCGGGACGAAAGGGGTTGCCGGCCGAAGACACATAGACGGCTGAGCGCAGCGAGGCCGGATAGGTCTGAGGCGGGCAACCCCATATTTCCCGACGAGGTATGTATAGTGCTTTTCTCAAACATGCAATGAAATAAACAAAAAAAAACAAAGTTTTATTTTTATTACGCATAGTGGCAGAATGTCATGATGCCTGTGCCACAAATTTATGTGGAATCGAAATTAAAAAAGAGGACTTTGCCGGCCTAGGCCTGCAAGATTTGTATGAAATTCCATTAATGACCTCTTGTCCTAGCCGCACCTGAAACGTCATACTTCGCAGGAAGGAACATAACATCAATATTTCATTGCAAGTTATTTCCTGATCTAAATAATAATTTTACATTAATCAAATTAAACTGTTTTTAAGTGCCCCGAGCAGGATACGAACCTGTGACATCCTGGCATACGTGGCTAATCGCTCTAGCCAATTGAGCTATCGGAACAATCAAGCTCAGGTCCAAAATCACTAGTTCCCACATACAACGCCTTCGGGAGGCGTACAGCGACATCTATCTAGAAGAGTGAGACTTCTTTCAGCGGTACCAACGTATTTTAATTGACGACTGAATTGATTTTTTACTCTTTAATTTAAAATCTTAAGACTGTAAGCTTGAGATAAATATAGGGTGCAAATTGTCAATTAGGTACTAGTTTAATTAATTAAGAGACAAATACAGCTTTGGGTTGTCGAATTATTTACATTATAATATAACTAATACGCTATAACCAGGAACTTCGCTTCACATAATACGTCTTCGCCTTGTACTTTTAGTCCAATCAGTAAGATGCTTGAGTTCGTATTTTTTCGTCCCCAACCGTATTTCCTTATGGTAGGGCAATTTATTAATTTTAATACTTACAGGTTTATAAAATAAGTGTTTCTCATTTCTACCTATTTCTGATACATCTTTGTACCTATTTCTGATACATTTATTATAGTTTAAAATCGATATTTCACCGCTTTTTTTTATAAGGACGTCAAAGTATAGCACTTTTTAAGCCCTCAGCAGCTCTTACAAAGACTTAAGTAAACTGATCTTAAAATTTCTGTGAGTTTCAAACAAAAAAAAAAAACATTATAAAATGGTTATGTTAGATTTATACTTATCTGACGTGATGTTCTTTGATTTAATTTGACGTCAGATACAGTATGAGACGTCACGCCAGAAGGTATCAGGTGAATGTGACTGCTGAATATATGAATCCGATATCGTTGTGACGCGCACGTCAGATAGATTAGACGTTTTAATTACGTTTTTCAATAATGAAGATAACGAGGGTAGATTCTCGCCTCCGCCTATTAAGCCGCACTATTAAGAACCGCAAATCGGTTCGAAACACGTTGAGCAATATTCGACTTTAAGGATGTGATATATTCTAAAATTAGTTTCATTGAGACTAAAACAAAAATAGCATTTGACGAAATGCGTGAAGCGATAGACACAACCTAACGAAAAACAAAAACTTAACATTTGTTCAGTTTCGTACGCGACCGGCCACTCAATTACATTTAAAAATCGACTTATTTCACTAGTCGATGTTCACAATCCAATTTCACGGTTGGTACTTGAGTGACTGGCCATACGAAAATCCAATTAAAAATAAAATGCACAGATAAATAATTGAACGAAATTTTCACTCGCAGCTCCATTACAACCTGAAAATAAGGAAAGTATTGATGGGAAATTGTGAGATACCACGTCTTGCCACATTGGAGTACGTACGGGCTCAATCAACACGCGTCAATGTGTATTTAAGATGTCCGAGTTTTTATAAACACTGTCGTTAAATTTTGAATCTTAATGCTCGGATGGTAAAGGCGCTTTTTGAACGGACTGATTAGATTGAAACACACGCATCGAAACAAAAGTTTTCTGTCTATTATGGCCAATGGCGTAAAAATAGTAGATTGTATCATAAGGGAGCCAAATTAAATAATTGTCGCGAGCGTGGTTTATTAAAGGCTAGTATTTAAAGGCACATAAAAAAAGACCTAAAAACCTAAAAATGCTGATTTGCACAACAAAAAAACTAATTGCACATCAAAAAAAACTAATCGCAGATCAAAACTTTTTTTGGTGTGCAATTTAGAGTGCAAGTTAGTATTTTTGATAAACAATTAATAATATCCCTTTATTAAATCCCTCCTGGTTTATCAATAGAATCCTGAACGTAGCGAGTGATATTCTAAAGTAGAATCTTGAGTGTAGCGAGGGATTCAGGTGTTTACGCCCAAGACGGAAATAATTTTAGCACCGCGAGACACAATGCTTTTCACACCGCCATGAGGCCCGCTGCTAAAACATGAAATGTCTTAAAAATAACTTTGCTACCAAGTGGCACATACTGCTTTTCACACCTTCTATAAGTAAGACTAACATTGTTGTTACGACTTTGATCCCTCACTCGAGGGCAACAATGACTTTTCTGAAAAGCAGGTGTGAAATAGTACATTACTACAGAGGCCAGGACGAAAGGGGTTGCCGGCCGAAGACTTATAGACGGCCGAGCCAAGCGAGGCCGGATAGGTCTGAGGCGGGCAACCCCATATTTCCCGCCGAGGTATGTATAGTGCTTTTCTCAAACATGCAATGAAATAAACAACAACAAAAAAAAAACAGTTTTATTTTTAACTAGATGAAAGCCCGGCTACGCTCGGGTGAAATAAAAAAGAAACAAATAAACAAAATATTTATTCGTGACAGTTATGCAAACGACGAAAGAAATAGTGTATAAAAATGTATAAAATAAAAACATTACAACAACGGATTATGATGAAACTTCGAATCGTATAGAAATATAGTCTGTAGTCTGGATTGGGAATTAAAGTATGGAATGGAATTATATGGAATTGGGAGTAAAAGATTACGCAAACGACGTCACGGGCAAAGGCTAGTATCTTTGCAAGTTAATCCTAAGCATTTTTATAAGGGTAGTATTTAAAAGCACATAAAACATTTGACACCGTAATCAGTACTGATTTGTATAGCTAAAATACTAATCGTTCATTAAAATTCAATTCAGATGTGCATTGTTAAATATTGATGTGCCAGTCAGTATTTTTGGTGCGAAGTCAGAGCTGCTAACGCGAAAAACAAATAATGAAGTTCGTGTATCTCCCTCTCTGTCGTACTTGCAAATTCGAGCGACACAGAGGGAAATACACGATGTTCGTTCGTTTTCGTTTCGCGATAGCAGCTCTCTATTCTCCGTGGTGTGTCAATATTATCGTGGTTTTCAATATCGTATGTATTTTTCTTCAATATTCATTGCACGTGATACGGATCGTGATATGAGTATATCGCGTGATAATAATAACCATGTAACAGGCCCCTATGGATGTTGCTTCAATATTCAGTGTTTCACGTGATAATAATAACAGTTGGTAATATTTTCTCCAATTAATGGAAGCTATTTAACAACTTGTTCCGTTTTGCCAAAGGTATTTCACATTCCGATACGCGCACCATCCAGGAATAGGAGCCGTCAGACCAGAAGGGCCTACCACGATCTGAAAACGAAGTATTTCCCTCTCCGCGCTCGAATATGCAAGTGCGACAGAGAGGCATATATATTTAGTTTTCGGTTGGTAGCACCTTAGTCCGAGCGTGGCGGACGGTCGAAGAAAGTGAAAAAGAACATTCCGTGTGTTGTCTGTCACACATATAATTATTTAGCTTCCCATCGACCTATGAACTTGAAATTAAGTGATAATGTTTATTATGAAGTATATTTTACCAAAAATATCAATATATTGATAAATCACATTTGTTTTTTAGTTGTACGGAACCCTCAGTGTGCGACTCCGACGCACTTGGCTGGTTTTTATTACATTTTGAATTTTATTTCTCTTATAGTAAAATACCCTATTCGTTTTAAAGTTGACGCCTGAGGGCCTACCGCGAACCAAAAACGAACTATCTTCCTCTCTGTCGTTCGAATATACATGTGCGAGAGAGGCAGATACTTCGTTTTCGGTTCGCAGTAGCGCCTCTAACGTCCGAGCGCGGCGAACGGCATGAGCTGAGGGTCTACTCCAAAATTCAAAATCCTAACTTCGTATGGTGCCGTCCCTTTCACTCTCCTGTCATAGACTATATGAGTGAAAGGGACGGCACCATACGAAGTTTGGATTTCGAATTTCGGAGTAGTCCCCCAGTACCACTAAGTTATAAGATAGAGCGAGATAGGGATAGAATTTTGCTAGACGTTTAAAAGCCATAAGTCACCTAGTAGTTTGTCACAAACAAAATAGAGACGCAGCTTTAAGATGGCGGACAGACTCAGCAAACATTCAAGTGGTGTCCTTTACACGATTAATATCATCACAATACTGGGGTGTCAATATTATCGCAGTTTTCAATTTGTATGGATTCTGCTTTAATATTCACGTGATACTTATCGTGATATGAATGTATCACGTGATAATAATAACCATGTAACAGGCCCCATACATTCGCTTGAAGGCGGTTGTTGTGACAATCAGCCTAGCTAGCACGATAGATGATACCGTTACGTTTTATGTGACGTTTTAATACATTTCGCCCATATAACGTGACGGTATAAGTTATCGTGCTAGCTAGGCTGATAGGTGTATAGAACGCTTGAAAACTACAAAAAACAAAACGCTGCAGACGCGGCTAGCCGAATCCACGCCCAGCAACCTGGCCAACACACCGGACGCAAACATAGTTTACAATTTCCGAACGTACCCAACCCGATGCTGTCAACAGTATCTTCTTAGTAGTCTGTGCTGTCAACCAACAAATTTAATATGGCGGACCTTTTGTCGTAAAATTAACACTTTTTAATGCAAAATACGCGACAATCCGAATTTTGCGGATACATATGTTCAACTCAAAAATCGTTATTTTTATACGTTCTTCAATTTGAGACAGGTCTCGTTCGGGTCTACCGTACCCCTGCACGAAATTATTAATATAGAAACGCATAGCGGCAGAATGTCATGATGTCTGTGCCACAATTTTATGTGGAATGGAAATTAAAAAAGAAGACTTTGCCGGCCTATGCCTGCAAGATTAGTATGAAATTCCATTTACTACCTCTTGTCCTAGCCGCACCTGAAACGTCATACTTCGCAGCCTATTATAAGGAACATAACATCAATATTTCATTGCATGTTTGAGAAAAGTATATTTCTAGCTCGATACAGATAGGTCTATCGCGTGATAATAACTAAACGCTTAATTCTCCAATGTGACATAGGTTGGTCTATTAAATCGCAGAGTTATAGATTGTCGTAATGTTTGTCATAACTGTTCGCATGATTACGAATATCGTTAACCTAATTTATTGCTTATGCCTTGAAAAGTTGACTTCAACTCGATAGAGATAATGATAATATGTTCAGCAATTTACTCATACCGCGTTGCTTTTGATACAACCGCATACTCTAAGGAAAATTAATAAATACAAATTAAAAAGTAGGTTCTCGTAGTTAACATTAAACTTAAAACAGATTGAAATATCGCTTCATAGTCACTACGTTGTGTTACAATTTGAGAGAATATCAAAAATACACTGTGTATACTTAAGTGTAGGAACGGACAACGAAAACATTTTACTAATAACCGTTGAATTACATGTGATATACAGTGACCTGGTGAGAAGTTAGATTAAGAGGGCGCAGTACGTTCGGTTCTCCATACAAACATATTTACGCTCTCATTTAAAACGAAATGCTAGAATGGGATCCGGCATACCTAGGTCGAAATTTAGTTTCTGTTGCTAGTAATTGTAAAAGAAAAAAATCAGCTGTTATTTGAGTTGTTTACAGCTTGTATGAAAACCTTAATAATCGTTGTATTATTTCTCTATTATAATTTCAAGCAACTGAAACTAATTTCCAACCTAGATATGCCGAATCCCATTGTGTATACAAAGTTTCACGTTATTCTAGCATGGCGTTTTAAAATGAGAGCGTAAATACGTTTATATGGAGAACCGAACGTACTGCGCACTCTTAAATACCAATCTATATACTGAATGCCAAATTATATGGTCCTTCTGGGTCAGGTTTTCGCTGAAATTTGTTACCTGTTCCGCAATGTTTTCCTTTGAATTTCTATACAGTTTGATAGGACTCAACCTCAAGGAGGTCCCAAGTTAAAGTACTTAACTGTACCCTTAAGGCCAAAAAGTATGCGATAGAAATCATGACAAACATTTGTACAATCAGACATAAAAGAACATATCGCGTAGCGTCTATTCGCACAGCAGATCAAAATGGGTACCCACAAATCGCGCTGCATACACATCATACCTTCAGTCTTTCGATATAGATGAACATCTCTTCCGATACGGTGCGGTGCGTCGAGGCGACGCACTATACGCCCTCATGTTAGCGTAGAACTTTCCCTCTTGCGTGATAACCTCAAGCCTGGCCGTTCCTTCAGCCCTCCCATAATCATTCTCTATACAAATCCTGT
The DNA here is from genome assembly GCA_905163555.1 of Notocelia uddmanniana. Taxonomy (NCBI): domain Eukaryota; kingdom Metazoa; phylum Arthropoda; class Insecta; order Lepidoptera; family Tortricidae; genus Notocelia; species Notocelia uddmanniana. Next base: position 73,077,004 of record LR991052.1, read on the forward strand.
ATAGACCAACATCCTCGACTGTCACATGTTCGATTTCGAGCATTCGAATTTCGTCTTTCTCTTTCACTGTGATCCGGGACGATGGTGTGACAATGACGCCGTCCTTGTCCCACGTGGCCCAGGGCGAGGGTAATCCTTTGACGGCGCATTGGAAGACTACAGTTTCTCCCTCTTCCACGACTTTGTTGAAGGGGTATGTGTAGAAGCTGGGTGCCATTGAGCGTGATGGGCTGCTGAGACGCTTCGTGTCGGGAGCTAGACAAACAAAATAATATATGATTCTGTAAAAAGGAGATTTTTGATACAAGCATTTATCTGTCCTTTTTTTCACAGTCATGTCATTAACCACTCGTTGAGACTATTTCAATGAGCCCCAACACGACGAGTTTATCGTGTGTGGTTTAAGAGTATATATATATATATATGGTTACCTTCTGTCTTCATCATTAGCTTAGTGCTAATCTTTGGTACCATAATATTGCATCGTCATCGAACTTACATAAGTATCTCAAGTTTTAGCTCAATCGGTGGAAGATATCTGCTCTACAATTCAGTTATAAGATGTGGCCCACAGCGTTCCAGAAATCATCCTCCAAAGCGATGTAATATGAAGTAGAAGTTGATATCAATGTATAAGCGAAAGAAGTCGCGAGCAAAAGCTATAAGTAAAACAGTGACGGATCCACAATTTGGTATTGGGAGAGAAGAGCGGAGAACTTAACTTGGATTGGCTCCGTAGGGAAAGGGGGAGCTGGACCGCTAAGTTTACATTTTTGTCTCGGATCTTTTTAGCCCCCTGGATCCGCCAGTGTGCATAAATAAATAGTACAGGACGGTTTTAGTACTATCATATGAGTAGCAGAGTAGTCGTTGAGCCAAGTTAAATGCCTTCAAACAACTTGAGGGCTTCTAACAGTCAAGTTGCTCACCACTTGACAAGCCTAATCCTAATAAGGTCCCGTTTCCCCCTTGGTTTAGGAGGTAGAAAAACCTGGCAGTCGCTACTGTAAAAACCAGTGCCTGCTAATCTTGGAATTAGGTAGCGGACCTCGGGCATCCCTCAGGATGCAACTGTAGTAGGACAATGATGATTTTAGTACGATCAAATTCTTACCGGGTGTGGTGGTTCTTGATATAGAGCGCGCGGGGGTGCTTCGCGGGGTACTGCGGGGGGTGGAGGCGGTGGAGAGCGCGGGGCGGCGCAGGCGCGCGGAGAGGGTGTTCGGCTCGCCGGGCGCTGTAGTAATAAAGGTACAGTTGAAATTATTTAAAGTGTCCAGTATTTTTTTTTAACCGCCATTTGATTTTGAAAATTCTTTAAATTTCGAATTAAAAGCTAAAATAGAAAACCGATAGTACGGCCTCATTGAACTTTTGCGAACTGTCTCCGTTTGAATGCAAAACCAAAAATATCAAATCCCATATAAATCAAAAAGACAGTTAAGTACAATTTGCAGTTATGAAAACAGGGACACAGATATCCTCTCTCTCAAACTTACTGATTTGTGCATTAGTGAGAATAATATTGGGGGATAATCTTACACAAATCAAACTAGTCCCAAACTAAGCAAAGCTTGTACTATGGGTAGTAGACGGCGATATACATACTTATATAGATAAATACATACTTAAATACATAGTAAACATCCAAGACCCAAGAACAAATATCCGTGAAAAATGCACAAATAAATGCCCTGGCCGGGATTCGAACCCGGGACCTCTAGCTTCGGAGGCAGAGTCACTACCAACTAGGCTAAACAGGTCGTCTAAATATCATCATGTCATCAGAATCGAGAATACATCAGATGTACAGAAATAGTCCAACTTAAATGAGCGCGTCTACTTTAATCGGTGATAAAATTGTCACAGATAAATATTACAGATAAAATATCACATGTTCAAATATGACCAGTGTCATGCTTTGCCAGTCCATTTGTACCTTCTTTGTACCCAAAAATAACTTATATAATAAGTTATTTCACTGGTAGTCAAATCAGCAACTTATTACGAAACGTCAAAAACGCTCGGTTAATATGTAGTTTGTAGGGAAATGTGCCTAATGGTCAAACTGCATACTTTTTTTCATGCCTATGCATTAAAAAAATGTTTAAAATTGCATAAATATGCTGATGTTTGATTTTTCCCGAGTATATTTGTACGATTTGTTTATTGGTAACGTAAAGAATATTTCTTTTTGTGTTGTGAAATGCTTTATTGTACAATGCATCGAAAAAAGGATTTTTTATTGCATTTAAAAAAAAATCAATATGTAAATAACTATACTCACGATAAACAACCAGACAAGCGCTGGTCGACGCCTTCCCAAGAGTATTGGCTGCCTCGCAAGTGTACGTGCCCTCGTCGTCAGCCGTCACCTGTTTGATCCTCAGCCGCGCTGCGCCGGAGTCGAACGTGCACTCCAGGTACGGGCAGTCGCGGATCAACTGTGTACAACAAATCATCACGATCAGATGTGTTAAGTATTGTCTTGTTTTTAACTTATCACCAGATATAGTAGAATATAACACCAAAAAAATTTTTGGCTGCCGAAAATAGTAAATGATCAGCCGAAAACTCAATTTTTTCGTGAATTCGTAACGCAAATTATAACAGTTTACTATCCTATTAAAGAAAATGTCTCCAAACTAGTAATTGCTAACCCAAAAATAGTTAATGAGGGCCTAAATGTTCATTTTCATGTTATAAACCCAAATTATAACATCTTGCTATCCTATTAAAACACATGTCTCAAAATAAAAATATCTAAATAGAATTTGGTCGAAGTATTCAAATGTCTCATTTCGCTCTGCCTTACAAATGACGGGACCCCGCTTCGAGGCGCTCCTATCAAAATCAAAATCAAATATTTATTCTGCAAATAGGCCACAAGGGCACTTTTACAAGTCAAAGCGTGAATTTATACAATTAAAAAAAAACTGACAATCTTACTTAATAATAATGATTAAAAAAATATACTTATTAACAATTAAATAAAAATAAATTTACAAATATTAAGGACGTATTGAATACGATCTGTCCGAATAAACAAAAAGTACATAAAATTAATTTAATATCTCAGAGATGTATATGGTCTCTGAGCGTCCAAATACGATTAATAACAATTATTTCAAAGTCCTTAGAGATGTAAATGATCTCTAAGCGCTAAAATTAAAATAAGTAAACTTAATATTGTTATAGATGTATAAGGTCTCTAAGCGTCAATAACAATAAAACTAATCCAAAACCGGATTATGTCTCTCGTCAATCTACATACAATAAAATAACACTAGTATTTCGGTGTAGTTTGCCCTTTGGGCATCTGAATAAAAGGTTAGGATACCTAACGAACCTAACATTTAATTACTTACAGGACCGTATTACGCCACAAAGGAAGCAATCAAAGAGAAGCGCAAATGAAAATTAACCAGTGGTGTTCTGAAAAATAAATTAAATAAATATTTATTTCATTTTCTTCGAGTCAACCTGCCCCAGCATAATGGTATAATATGGTACCATCTAATGTCTGCATCCACTAGTTGAGACTCGTAATTTTATTATTGTCCGAGCGAAGTTATAGCGTGGCCACAACGCTGCGTTACTTTGCGGTCTGTCTGCACGCTCTTTCGGCTCCGGTGATAATATTTGGATGTTTCATTCGTAACTGATGCAAATGCCGAATTCACCATCTGATGTCCGGTCACCCGACACTTGAGTTCTACTGCGTTTCCGTCGTAGCTGAGCAGAAATGCTCGTCTCTATGGTACTTACCTCAGCGTAGTGGTACCATGTAATGTCCGGCTCCGGGTGTCCAGTGACCCGACACTCGAGTTCTACAGCAACTCCATTGTAGCTGAGCAGGTTTGCTTGTCTTCATGGTACCTACCTCAGCGTAGTGGTACCATTTAATGTCCGGCTCCGGATTTCCGGTGATCCGACACTCGAACTCTACGGCGTCCCCGTCGTAGCTGAGCAGGTCGTTGAGGTTTCGTTCGAAGCGGGGTATCACGTCCACGCGCCTGTGAGTTTTATTAAATTTTATTACACAAAATATTTGGTACTTCGACGTCAGAGATATATATTTTTGCACCTTATGCCATGGTAATAAGGCGATAAATGTATATTTTTGACGTTGTATGTTGTTGGCATAATGTCGAACATGAACTGGAAATCGATAAAAAGGCCTCTGACATTTGGAAGTTGCATAGTAAAGGATGATTCACAGTAGGCCGTTCCGTGTCCGGGCCGGCCCGTTTTCTTCTAGAGAAATACGCCGGCCGTTGCGTTTGCTGTCATAGAAAACTGTCTCCACATCTATTGACGCGGAATCGGCAAAAGCCGATAGAGAAAAGCTTTATGTCCACGCAATCAGAGCTACAAATGCATGGTTCGGCACGGATCGGGTCGGCCGACGCCAGCCGACGCATCGACGTCCTTTACGCTCTTATTGCGTAGATATAAGGCATTTTTCTATCGGCTATTGCCGATTCTGCGTCGATAGGTTTGGGGAGACCCTAAGGATTGTACCCAACTGTTTGTAATCGTGAGCGGTGTCCGTTAAAATATGACTCTATGGAAAGTTTGACAAGTTTCTATGGGATGACAGTTAACCGGACTGTAAAGTTGGTGAAAGCACGTGAAAGCTCCAGAAAAGTGTTCAAATTGTTAGAGACCTCTTTGAATTAATATAAATAGGGATGTTTAAGTATCTGGCGAGTGTTACTGCCAGTCTACAAGACGAACTATAAGAAGTTGAATAATTTTTCGAAACATTAAAAAATTATACAGTGTGTAAATCAAATACGGGCATTTTAAAAGCTTATTAAATGTCATTACTTTGAAAAAGTTCGCGTCACGCAATATCATTCGCTGAGTATGATTATGTACGGCCAATTAATTGTAAATTTCTGGTCGGTATTTTATTAAATCACCATAGGTTTAAAAATAAGTGTTACTTAAAAATCATCTTATGGAGGAATACCCTATAGCCGATTAAATATTTGAACGTATTCAATTTACATTACTACAACTATGTTCATCATCCTCCTAGCGTTATTCCCAGTACAGTCGCATCCTGAAGGATGCCTGAGGTCCGCTACCTAATCCCAAGAGTTGGCGTAGGCATTAGTTTTTACGGAAGCGACTGCCATCTGACCTTCCAACCCGAGGGGGAAACTAGACCTTATTGGGATTAGGCTTGTCAAGTGAGTGGGCAACTTGACTGTTAGAAGTTCTCAAGCCGCCCGGCGGGCACTAACTTGGCTTAACGACTGCTGTCATAGACAGCCACCGGGATCAACGGCTTAACGTGCCTTCCAAAGCACGGGAGCGCTCAGTTAGTAACCTCTCAAAGCGGTCACCCATCCAAGGGCTGACCTCGCCCGACATTGCTTAACCTCGCATACCGCACGTGGTACGCGGGCGCCGCTGGGCCACGAACGCTTCTACGACTTAATTTTTTTACTACGACTATGTTATTGATTTTATAAAAAAAATCCTTTTACAAAAAGTTTGCTAATTCCAAATTACACAGTAAAGATTTACTAATAAAAACTGCGTTATCGACTCTTTTCCTAATCTAAAAGTAATTACACAAATATAAAATAACAAATTAAAGGGAAGAATTAAATTATGCTCCGAGCAGGATTCGAACCTGCGACGTTCTGGAATAAGTGGCCAATCTCTAGCCACATGAGCTACCGGAACAATCAAGCTCATGCACGAAATCTTCACCAGTTCCCTCTTGTACAACGCCTGCCAGAATTTCGCAGGTTCGAATCCTACAAAATTACTTTAGGTAGCTAATTTATGTCACTCACCCATATCTGACATTGTGGGAATCATCCGTAGAGGAAAGATCTGTAAAAATAAAATATGAATGAATGAATGAATGAAGCATTTATTCGAAACACAGACACAACAACATTAACATGCAGTACAAAATATGGAAACAAAGGTTACAATGCTGCAAGTGTTTCAGAATGGGATTACACTCAACATGTGTCGCAGCACAAAGTGTACGTTGATTTTCAGTGTACCCATTGACACGAAAATACAAACACAAAACAATACAGAAAATAAATTACACTAAGCGAGATACAGCAGAATGTTCAGTGTGCGTTGAATTATTGCAAAATCATGATTAAAATATAGGTAGGTGATGAATAATTTTATAAATATTTAATAAACAAATAAATAAGGTCAGATTGACACAGGCCGTCTAGGTGGAAGTCGTTTGTTCCTTTAGCTGGTGCAGTTTTAGTTTGTTTTTAAACATTGATAGCGAACTGGCATTTCTGATTGGCGGAGGAAGATTGTTCCAGCACATCGTGGCTGCGTACCGGAAGCTGCCGCGGCAACTAGCTGACCTGTGTCGTGGACAGATGAGGCCGGGAGGGGGGGGGGCTTGCCTTACATCTCTAAATATGGCTATAATACAAGTCCAGCAAAGTTCACGCCAAAAGGAACTGGCGAGAGGTACTCATATCTTGACGCTGGGACTCGTAAAACCTATCACCCCACCCTGAGCGAACCAATGCGTCAGTCCTCCGAGCATGTGTTGTCATCACGAGTCCCGGAGACCCGATATCTCGGGGTGAGTGGTGACGTGAACATCTAATGCTGGGTTTAAAGTATTGTGATTATAAAATCCACTCATTCTCGTACATTGCCAGTATCTTAACTTCCCCATGCGACTCGGCAGCAGCTTCCTCTTCACTGGCAATAAGCAGAAAAGAGTGGCAGATTTTTAAGTTTTGATGATCATTGCTCATTATAAATTCCGAACTCTGGAATTATGTGGTGAATGATAAAAAAAATAATGTATTGAGACTGGATTTTCTAAAAATAAAATCGCGTAGTTTTTCCTCGGAAACTTCAGCTAATTGGGTTATTAGCATCAGATACATAGTTTTGGACTAACTTGATCTTCATTATTTCGCTAGCTAATTTAACATAACCCAATCGCGTATGTCTTTCGATACTCCCGTGTTGAGTAGAATTAGATTTTTTATACTAATAAAAAAAAAACTTGTGTTATGGGACTTATGGGTACTAGACGACGATATATTTAATAGATATATCCATACTAACATTCTTTCGTTTTACCCACCATTATAGTAAAAAAAAGATGCATCACCTGAGAATGACAGCTACCACTGCCAGTTATTTTAACAAATTGCTTAAATCACATGATGAGTTTCCTCCACGAGATTAAAATTTATCGGCTAACTCCAATATACCCGCCATTTTCGTAAGAATTTGATCGCTTAGATGTATATTCTCTCAAAAGATAACTGTGTTTCGTGTTATTGGTGTAAACGAAGAAGTATAACATCACAAAGGTATGTACTATTATTAGTTTTTATTAATCTTTTGTGGCTTTTGAGCTGTAAATCCAATACATTTACTGTTTTAGGGTTAGGTTAACCTGTTCTCCAAATTAATGGGAGTTTCTATTCTTACTATCGCGACGAATGTACTTAGCAGGTATTTTACATATTCTCAAAATAATTTCGTTGCAGTGTCTTAAGACGAAAGTGTGTGTGTGTTGCAAGTGATGACATAATGTGCATTGAAATGTAGTCGCTTACTATGGGCCTCATAAGAGGGCTTATGGAGAGGGCTATGCTGGGAGTACCTCTGCGTGATCGCATCAGAAATGAGGCCATCCGCAGTAGAAGCAAGGTAACCGACAAAGCTCTCCGAATCGCTAAATTTAAGTGGCAGTGGGCGGGGTATATTGCACGTAGAACCGTTGGCCGTTGGGGAGGAAAGGTTCTCGAGTGGTGACCACGTACCGGAAGGCGCAGCGTGGGTAGACCCCCCACAAGGTGGCCTGATGACCTGGTAAAGGTCGCAAGAGTCCGCTGGATGCGGATGGCGAAGGATCGGTCATTGTGTTACTCTTTGGGGGAGGCCTATGTCCAGCAGTGGACGTCTTTCGGCTGATATGTTGATGATGATGATTCGTTTTGAAAATAGGATTTCTATTGAAATTTTGTCCGTGCGCGGTAAAGAGCATAACATATTGAATGTAATCATTTCTCAAGGGGGTGTAAAGAAGGATGAAAGATGTATGGGAAAACAAATAATTCTAAAGTGAGAATGAGTTCTACGCAGACGAAGTCGCGGGCAAAAGCTAGATAACCTAAGCTTGTTTGCCACCGACGTGGTATTAAAAAAAAAGTACCTTTAACCAATATCTGCAGCGAGATGATTGCCTTCGCCTCTCCGTGGACGTTTCTAGCGACCACAGAATAGGCTCCCGTGTAGTCCAGTTTCGCATGGGGTATCTCGAAGCGGTACTCAGGACCAGCCCCTACCCGCTTAAAGTGACTCGAGTCCCGGTAGTAGTCCGGCTGCAAAAATATATACACATATGGCAAATCCCTAGTTCACACTCGTAATTATTACGGAAGAATTTGATGTAGTGGGAATTTTAGAGAAAATTTGTGTATAGTGGTGGTAACAAGGCTTTAACGTACAGTACATTTAAAATCAGTTCCTACAGTGAGCTTCATAACCCTTCTACTGGTTATAGGTCAAGGTCAAGGCTATAATGCCAGACGTTCTCATATGTAACCAATAACATCAATACCTTCCGGAAGCATCGTAACCAGTAGACATCAACGCCCACAGGAAGTCTTGTAACCAGTAAACATTAATACCTTCAGGAAGTCTCGTCCAGGGAGCGAAACTTTGGTGCCGATTACAGACGTATGACGTCAAGCTACAAACAGAGTGTTTTTATCTGGATTATTGAAGGAATCGAGTTTGATGATGAAAGGTTAACTTACAACAATAATTTAGTTCTAGTTGCGATTACAGGCATTATGTACAGTATATGTATGTAGGTATGTATTTAAATTAGAAGATGCGATGTTGTGTTTGAATTCTAAGCGTTCTGCTTGTTTTTCGACAACCCACGAAATATAATTTTTGTTTCTCATTTATCCGAATATATTTTTTACAATTAATTACTTAGATATTTTACTAAGTAATTAATTGTAAAAAACTTTTTCATAATGTCTTTGTTTTTTTAATATTTACATTATTTTCAATATAAATAGTAATTTCTTTATTAATAAAAAATAAAATTTACATTACCATTATTGAATTATTAATAATCATTGGAGTGTCGCAATGTTGTTTATATATAAACACCCTATATGTGGTTACTATATATTGGAGTCTGGTCCCTGTGTTGGCATTCCTTCGTGTCATGCTTGCCTCCACAGTACCCACAGTTTTGCGCATATTGGCATTCCCTGGCGAAATGGCCGAATCTTAGGCAGGCGTAGCATTGAAGTATCGGGCTCTGGTCGAAAACTGGTCGCACCTGGTACCCCAATTTAACCTTCTCATCCTTGAGGCGAGCCCAGATATCGGCATCCGCCTCCAAGATGATGTTGGTGGTCTCCTGAATGCGACCCCTCGTTCTCCGGATGACTCTCATCCGCTTCTCCGCCCCTTCCACGTCCTTAAGCAGGGGCACATTCTGTCTAGCCAGAGCCCCGGGAATTTGTGCATCCGTTAGGTCCTTAACCACTCCCACAATACGCAGCAATGGCCTTTTTAGTTCCAAGGGTGTTGTTTTGAGGCCTGGGCATTTCTCTCCGATAGCGTTATTTAGAGCCTCTCTCTCACTCTCGGTTGACACTCCAATAGTCGCCCTCTGCTTGCGATTCACCCTGACATAGTCAACTCCTATACCCAACTGCGATACGTCCACATTCTTCTTGATTGTGTTGATGACTTCAGCACTGGTCATAGTTGGGTCACTTGCTTCCACCGTCAAGGGGAAGTGTGGTTTGAGAGGCGAGTCCGCAGGCGCAAGGCGGATCGGGAGTCGCAGTAAATGTTTACCCCCCCACTCCCCCTAGCCGCCATTGCAACTGCCCTATTCAATGCTACCATCTCTGCCTGAAATACAGAGCAGTGGCTTCCCAAACGAAAAGTGGTATACGAGGACTCCCTACCGTCGTCCCACACCGATACCGCCGCTCCCACCTTCCCCTCGATCTTGCTTCCGTCAGTGAACATGAGCCTTTCGTCACCACGGCCCCGCTCCCCCGCAATCCCCGCCTCTGTGGTCACAATATTAAATGTGTACCTCTTCCTCCTAGCCGGATGAGCTAGGGTAGAGGGATGGACCCTGCTCTGGAGGCTACGACCCGGGAGCTCTGGGAGGGGTTTCCCTCTTTTGATGAGATAAAGCTCTGTCTGCTCTCTCAGTCTCAAGTCGAGCGGCAGGACACGGGCCATGACGGCACTCGCAACAAGGGACACCGTACGATGCGCCTTTGAGATTTTTATGGCAAAGGCTCTAGTAACCCTGTCGAGTCTCTTCTTAGCATAGACCCTATCCGCGACAGTTCCCCAGGCCCCCGCGGCGTAGAGGATTGTAGGCTCAACGACTGTATAGAAGATGGTCCTCAGAATGTCTGGGTTCAATCCCCACTGTACTTACTAAATAATATAGTAACCAGCCGACAATAGTGCCTTTAGGAAATCTTATAATCAGTAGATGTAACCTTGAACAGTGTTGTAACCAGTAAACATACCTTCAGGAAGTCTCGTAACCAGTAGACGTCAGGCTTGGGGTCACCGATGACCTCGCATTCTATGATGACTGTGTCACCTTCGTAGGCCTCGCTTGACCGTGGCTTGCGGATGAACATCGGCTCCTTGGAGTACCTGATAACAAGTCATTAAAGCATCATCAAAGGTCACATTACAAACACAAGAGAGGAGGGGCATAGAAGAATGTCATCGCGCTAAAATTTGGAGCAGCCCAACTAGAGAAAGCCTATGTCAAAGGCAACCAGACACTGCCTGAGGAAAAAGGCAGTGCCTGGCAATCAGTAATCAGAATCACTAAACTAGAGAAATAATTCCTTGTTCAGAAAGACGCAGCCGCAAGATAACCACTACTTGCCCTGTAGATATGAAGCCGGCTCCACATGCTTGGCAAACAACGGCAAACAGCGAACACCAAACAACAAACACGAACGTGTGGATAGGTGTTTGCTGTGTTTGCTTATGTTTGCCAGTGATTGACGTTGGTGTCGGTTTTTTGTACAAATCAACGGATGTTCGACAAACGTGTTTGCGATGTATCCAAACGCTTATCCGGACCATACCAAATCCGGAATATATGTACGTTCGCCTGGGGATGCCATGTTTGTGTTGGGTGATTGAGGTTGGTGTTTGGCAGTTTTGGCACGTGTTTGGTGTTTGTGGCAAACATCAAGCATGTGGAGCCGGCATGAGGTGTTGTGTTCCTTGTGGTGATAATGGTCGCCGGAGCTCCCGAGTACAATTTTGTATCAACGCAATACATTCAGCTCCTGTTCAAATGCAAAATCCCAATTGCGACTCTCTGGCTGTCGACACAACGGATCCTATTATTAACAAAGGCGTCCACAGGATACGGTGTCTGCTTACCATAGACAGGCCGTACATACTTAAGCTAGTTTTCTCAAAAATGGCCGACAAAGCGGGCCACATATTGGAAGGCGACGTGTCATGGTCAATTGGTCAGTCATAAATTAAAAATAAATATCAAAGCAGACTCGCCCGGCGCGACTACAATGTCACATATAAATTTCGCCATTTGTCGAGTTCCAAACTTTAAAAAAAAATTGCCACACAAAAGACAAGTCGTACGAGTATATCTGTTGAAAACGCGACGTTTTTGTGTATGAAATAGTTTGCGAAAAATACACATCCTGTTCGGATTTTAAAAATAACCGGCAGGAGATAATGCACATTTTGACGTTTTAAGGTTATGTTTATCATAACTTAGTTCCTATTTAGTTTTTTTTTCCCATTTTTGGAAAAATCACTATGTTAACCTCTGCTGAAATGTCAATTGCAGGCTTCGTATTCATTCGTCTCGCAAGGCCGTCCGTTTAAAACTAATACTCAGCCTGCATTTGCCTCCTTCCATGCCACATATTATAAAAAACCTACATAATTGATGGAGGAAGTGTTTTCACATTGACATTTAATCATTCTCTGTTTTGTTGTACTTACGGCACATCAGGTCCAACCAGCGTCGGCGGAGCTCTCCTTTCAACCACTGGGCCCTCGATCACTTCCACCTTGAGAATAATACAATAAAACAATTTTAACCACTGGGCCCTCGATCACTTCCACCTTGAGAATAATACAATAAAACAATTTCAACCACTGGGCCCTCGATCACTTCCACCTTGAGAATAATACAATAAAACAATTTTAACCACTGGGCCCTCGATCACTTCCACCTTGAGAATAATACAATAAAACAATTTCAACCACTGGGCCCTCGATCACTTCCACCTTGAGAATAATACAATAAAACAATTTTAACCACTGGGCCCTCGATCACTTCCACCTTGAGAATAATACAATAAAACAATTTTAATCAACATCGGCGCTGATTATGATTAAGAAACAAAAGCCGTCCCTGTCTAGCCTCATCTCGGCGCATGAGGGAGGACGGAGACGTATAGTGGTCCTCACCTTGCCCGAAGTAGATGCACTGCCGACCTCATTCGAAGCAGTACACGTATAAACACCGGCATCCCTCGCTGTGACGAACGCAAGTGCCAGCTCGATCTGCCCATCCCTGTCTAGCGTCATCACGGCGCGCCGGGAGGGACGGAGACGGACGCCGTCCCGGTACCATGTCACGCCGACCGAGGGGTAAGCTTCCACTACGGCGGTTATTCTGAGCTCGTCGCCTGGTAAAAGAAAAATAAATGAAGTCCGAAATATGTTGAGCGATATTCGACCTTAAAGACGTGAGTGCCCGTTTCATTATATATTATTATGTCTCAAACTCACGGGAGTTTTCTATATTAAATTAGTAAGAAAAAAACTCCGTCTCCAAACTTTGCCAGACCCCATCCTCTTGGGACCAATTAGAAAACACACCCTTTCAAACAAAAAAAAATCCTTTGAAATCGGTCCACTAGTCTCCGAGTAATCGGTGAACATACATAAAAAAGAATAAAAAAATAAAAAATATTCCGACGAATTGAGAACCTCCTCCTTTTTTTGAAGTCGATTAACCGACTCTAAACTCCTCCATACTCCTACTATATAACTATAAAATAAGTTTTTGGTTAAAAATTTAATTTTTGGTACAAGATTTTATTGCCGACTGTACTTTTTTCCACAATCATCAACTACTTGTTGAGTCGGTTCGATTGAGCCCAAACACGATAGGTTTATCTTGTGTAGTTTAGGTATTGCCATGACTACCTTCTGTCTCCATCATCATTAATTCATCATGTAGGTCCGTCTCTTCTAACAGAACGCACCTTCGGGTGCTTCTGTGACCTGAGTCACTATTAGAAACAATACCGCATGTGGTGTGCATGCTTACGAGCGATTTTTATAGAATTTGAAAACTTTGGGCTCTTCTTACCCCGAATCATGAGCACTTTTTATTTTGATAAAGGTAAAGTGTCTCCATGTTTTTAATTCCACTGCTTATCGTTTTTAGCACTAGATAACAACAAATACTAAAAACAAATTAAAATAAATATATAAGGAAGCTCACATAAAAAAAAAACTTTTAAAAAGTTGCTCGTTGTGTTCACCAGGCGCTGGGTCTCAAAATGTATGGGATAACTAAAATCCGAAGCCAAAATTCGTAGTAGTCTGTGCGGAAAGAGAAGAGTCGTGAAATGTTAAGGAGCCCATACATTCTATGACTCTTTTCGTTCCATACAGACTGTACACTACTTACGTATCGGTTGACACTGACAGCCGACAGTTTTCTCATATCGTACCGCCTCCGTATCCGCAAATCAGGAAGTCGTAAGTTGTCTTACCTTCCCGTAGCCTGTAAAGGGGATCCAACCCGCAGCATATCTCAGGCGCCACGTACGCGCGGATCCCCTTGTCCACGACGAGACTGCAACGACACGACACCGCTCCGCGCTCGTTGCGAGCCTCGCACGAGTACACGCCGCCATCTTCCAGTGTCGTTGGAGCTATTTCCAGGGTGTGGAATAGCTCGTCCTTGAAGTGCGTATGGCGGTCTGGGGAAGTATGGTATTGGGTCAAAATAGAAATAGAAACAACTTTTTCTTCTTCGAATATGCTACAGTAGATTAAAATAAATAAAAAATAAATATTGGGAGAAAATCTTACACAAATCGACCTAGTTCCAAACTAAGCAAAGCTTGTACTATGGGTACTAGACGACGATATACATACTTATACAGATAAATACATACTTAAATACATAGAAAACATCCAAGACCCACAACAACAAGTGCATATTAGTACATTAAGTGATTGGTAGTGATTGTACAACAAGTGCATGAAAAGAGCCATTTTATCGGAGACAATTTATAGCAGAGGATATAAATGGGTCTTATACACGAGTTATTCACTCTGCTTTTTACTTCTTTAATGAATGTAATTAAAGTTATGTTACAAGTTTATACTTATTTATACTTAAACGGCAATTTACAATTGGACTTTTCGTTTAATATATTTTGATGGTTTGGTACAATAATGTTCTGTGACTATACGACCGATTATAAATTACAAAATTAAAGGAAATCGATATACATCTAAAGTCTCTCTGGGGTGAATTATTTATGAAACTTACTGTCTTTGTACACCTCCTCGCCATCCTTGTACCACGTGACTGTCGGTGTCGGACACCCGACCACTTGACACGTCAGACGGACCGGATACGTCGCCTGGACGCGACGGTCGCGCAGCCTCATCGTGAACTGGGGCGGATAGTCCCCGGGAACATCAGAGGAGCGTTCTCTGAAATTGAAAATTGGTTAAAATCTGCTAAGAAAAGTAACAAAATGCTATTGTAAAGTATAATAAGAACGCTCTTCTGTTTCTGTTCAAGGCAAAAGTGAATATATAGGCTATTACTGAACCAGTGAGCAGCATCTTAGGCCTTGTCATTGCTTCCCATCTGGTGAGAGTTTCACCTGATGGAAAGAGATTAGCTCTAGTCTCTAAGTTAAAAAAAATGTACTCAATGATCCACATTTTTTTAGAGTTCAGCTACGTGACGATTTAACAAGATGTATCGAAAAACCGCACACAGTGAAAAACACAACAAAATTTATTGTAAGGATGATTAGTGCTCATGATTTTGACCAGGGATATTATAACGAAAAAATTAATTGGTACAATTTTCGAGAAAACGCCCTAAAGCCAGTCATTTAGAATAGAATAGAATAGAAATATATTTATTATCACACAACACATACAAAGAAAAAGGCAGTTACATACATCAGTAATGTGAGAAAAGGAACGATCTCAGCATGTGCTGTGCAAGCCATAGTGGCTGCAGAGCGCTGGTTTTCAGTTCGTCCCTCTTTTTTTTTTAAATCTTATTTATGTTTAGGAGTTGACGCAATGACTAAGAAATTACTACCAAAGCACAGCGCTGGCCATCAGTCCAGCTGAGTTTGGTACCCATTGCCAACTTGATTACCTATGACCTGTTGTTACTAAATAAGTACCGAGTTTTAAAAATTATATTAAGATTCCTTTGTTTCGTTGTCTTTGCGTCACTATCATGCTATGGAAATAATTACAATTAACTTGATTATGAATCAACTTACCTCTTAAGTTTCGCATCGGCTTCCCACACAAGCCTATCCGTGACGACAGCCAGCCTCGCATACGAGGACGATCTTCCATGCTCATTAGTAGCCTCGCAGCTGTACCTAGCCTCGTCATCCTCCCTGATATCACTAATGACGAGACTACAATTATACCCGTTGAACGACGCCTTCATTCGCGGATCCTCAATCTCATGACCGTTCCTCATCCAAACGACCTCAGGTACTGGTTTTCCTTTGACGCTACAGCTTAGGTTGGCTGTGGTCCCGATTAGGACTTTTAGCTGTCCTGGTAGGATGTCGACGAATTCTGGTCGGTCGCCGGCAAGCCCGACGCCTATAGGGGTCGTGGTTTGCACGGATTCGCCCCACCCGTAGCGGTTTCTCAGCGTCACTCTAAAGTGATACTGCTCTCCTTGCTTCAAATTGAATATGTCGAAGGAATTTCTCGGGGTTATTCCTAGTTCTGTCCAGCGAGCGCCTCCTTCCTTGCCAAGCAGCCAGCTTTCCACTTTGTACGCCAGCACAGGAGTTGTGGTTTCAGGTTTGGGCCAGGCTAAAGAAATCCAATTGTTTCCACCATCAACGACGCTCGGCTCGCTCGGTATACGCGGCACGGCTAGAACAAATGAGCTGTGTTGATACTTGACCTTATCTGTATACTTGATGGTTTGCCAGCTATTATTGTGCCAGTGTTATTGGTTTTCGATAGCAAATTGGACGTGAGATGCCAATTTGGCGACGTGTTCGTTGTATCTAGTTTTATATAGACAACTATTGATAGCAATTTTCGCTGTTTATAGAAGTATAAACGTAGTTGCGGGTTTGGTGTCGACAAGTCGTGAACGAGCGTAAGGCTAATCACTGATTAAAAAAGACATGTTCGCCGCTCCGCAAACAATGATAACTGAACTTTTCAAGTTTTCACTTTAATTGAAAATTACTTAGTATGCACATTGTTAATGAAAAATATTAGAAATGTCCACTAAGACGGTTAAAACTCACGTAATAAATTGTCATGTTTCGAACTCTTCGTGAATTTAGTAATAAAATCTATGTTATTTATTAATTATTATCAATGTAAATGAAAAATGATTTATTCAGTAACGGGTTCGGGATAACAATGATTATGCAGGTGCCTCTTTTTTAAATATTTTTGATACTTGTGCTAAGAACACCGCTCTTCCACTTGTTGTAATATTCTTCCACTTGTATTTGATATGGATAATATAGAAAGCTTATTCTAATGTGACATTTATATATTTACATTTAACACCATCGCTGACAGAGGAAGTAAATGATTGAGAAGATTTCCTTATCTAATGAATTTTTTTTAGTGCACAAATAAATGCCCTGGCCGGGATTCGAACCCGGGACCTCTAGCTTCAGAGGCAGAGTCACTACCAACTAGGCTAAACAGGCCGTCATATTAATTAAGTACAATGTGTATCTAATTATTATATATATCTAATTAATAAAAAAACAAGAAGCAAATAATACTTACAGTCATAGTTACGACTGCCGACAGTGACCGCCGAGTCATCCAAGGGATAAGTCCAGTCCGATATCAAGTTCTCAGATGAAGCCCTTTGCCGAACCTGTAATTAGTGTAAATTAACACTAATTAGTGTCTGGATGACTATCCGTTTTCGCTTCCCTTGGACAGCTTCGCTTGGTACGAGTTAAGGTCTCTTTGGGGGTGGCCTATGTCAAGCAGCGGACGTCCCTCGGCTGATGTGATTATGATACAATTTTCTTTATTTCACACACATAAGTTTACAGTATTAACACCAAAGTCTTATGCGGTAATTAAATTAAATATTCTACTTATTATGTACTTAAGTGACTAATAAAATGTGAACCAAATAATAACAATTATATAACAATACTATGGCACATCTTTAAACATAACTAGGATATTAATTTTAATACTTTTCTGCAAAATATTCCAATGCTATCGGCAAATACATCTACATCATTATCGTCCTGTAAGATATGGTTCAGGGCAGTCCGTGCTCGAGCAGTGGGAGCGTTCGCTCCGCGCCTTGTACGCGCGCCGGACACCGCGAACAGGCGCCGCGCCGCCCGCAGAGCCGACCGCCGGCCCACTGGCTCGCGGTACCGCAAGACTCATTTGCTCCAGTACGGACGCATTGTCCACTTTATTATTGAGCAATTGATAGTAGTGCACCACATGCAGTAGTTTTCGCCGAGTCTCGAGTGTATTAAGTCCTAGCATTCCCGAAACGAAAAGCGATGGGTACAAATGAGGGTAATATCCGTATAGCCGTTTGTACATGTAAACTTTTTTTGTATTCTCTCCAGCATAAGGGTATATTTTACTTCATGAGGATCCCCTACTACCGCTCCGAATTCAAGCCTACTACGGATGTAAGCATTGTACAGCATGACTGCGACCTTGATTGTTGAAAATTGAGAGACTATTCTCATTATGAAACCGAGAGTTTTGGAAACTTTCTTGCAGGTAGTCGTTATGTGTTGTCTAAAATCGAGTTCTTTGTCCAGTGTCAGTCAGTTAATAAAACTACCACCACAGTTATGTTAAAACATAGCCTCAGTTGACCGGAGTAGATCTCGAATCAAAACTCGTGATATGCGATAGTCCGTGAGACGGGCGATAGTTTACAATTTTACATTATCTCCTTACTTAGATGACCCAAACTGCACTCATTCTCTGTAAAGGATGACCCAATTCTTAAAAGGATTTTTGCTGGTCAATCTAATTAACCAAGCGATTTTATTGAATATACGAGTATCGTGGTTGGAAAAACCAGAATAATTAAAAATATATTACAGCCACCACAAATCACGACATTTATTAAAATAAAATATAATAAATAAATATTAGGGGCCTATTTAAAAAAAAAATAAACTAGTCCCATAGTAAGCTCAATAAAGGCTTATGTTATGGGTACTAGACGACGATGTATGTAATAATATAATAATAGATATATACTTAAATACATAGAAAACATCCAAGTCTCAGGAACAAATGTTTCTGCTTACCACAGAAACAAATGCCCTTATAAATGTTTAAGTTTCAATACCGTCGTTACTTTCAGCAATTCAACTTATAACAAATTAAATATTCTTTGTGTAGAGTAAAACCAATTGTAAGACGAGTGATATTTTTTAAATTTCATCCCCTATGGCTCAAACATTTTGAAAAATTACCTAATTCTGAAACGATAAGAAGTCTATATAATTATCAAACATGCTCAAAAAGTTTCACGAGAATCGGTTGAGAAATGCGACCATCCAGACAGACATACGAATATTTTACATCACCCTCTACAAGCAAGTTTATTTAACCGGTGTCTAATTCCCTATCTGTGTTATGGACAACTATCGAGCTCACGATTTCACGCCAAACGCATACAGCCGCCATTCGAGCTCTGCACCTCAACACTCCAAGAATACCATGAAGAAACCCACGACATTTATATTATTCATACTACTTATAGTTCTTGATTGCGATGGGCGCCGCTATCCTAAAATGCGAAGGCGTTTAGGACGAAGGAGCAATCGCGATACACCGTCTAACCAGCATCTAAAGCCTCCTACCGAAACCCTGAACTGTCCCGTACTACGCCAGCTAGCTTCAACAGGAGAAAAACGTCTATACAACACTCAAGAACAGAAACATTCGCTGCAACCTAGAGACGTTTCGCTCGATGGCTACTATTTAGGTAGTCATGATCAAACACGACTACTCGTTGAAGAAACCCGAGATATACAGACACCCCATGTGGTACAACGAAGGGACGTATCTTCCCATCTAAAATACGGCAGATTTATAGGACTCAATGATGGATTCAGTCAAGTTACACAGAAACCCCACATGGTAAGACCAAGGGATTTGTTTTCCCAATATAGGTATGATCTTCAAGGCAAGGAATCCCCAAGACCATCGTACGACGATGCTGAATACACACTCAGCCAAGAACAGCAGCCGCATCTGTTCCAACCAAGAGACGTCTCTTCCCAACTGTATGATGAGAGCAATGAAGAAGCATTCTATGAGTCATACGCAGAGGTATTTAACAGAAAAAAGTACGAACCTTCAAAATATGGCTATCCTCAAAACAAATCAGAAGAAATCAATATAGAATCTAAAAAAAAACATCAAGAAATATTTAAGAAGCCCCATTCGCTAAGACAGAGAGAGCTCTCGCGACAGAATAGAAGCTTTCTTACTAATGTGCCTCAAAGATCGATCTTCACTCCTGGAAACAGCTACGACCTTGGCAATAGGAGCGCGAAATCCCAGTCGACAGCAGCTTCGAGAATATCTAAAAATTTATTTTATCCAGTACCAGGAAACCATGTAATAGCAAGAGCAAACCCGATAGCCAGCGTTGGCGGTAACACGCTAATGTCAAGCCTTGCTTGGAACACATTGCATTCTCGCCAGAAACCGTTGAGTCCAGGAGAAGACTTGATTAATTGCACACTCTTCATAAACACTTTCGACCGTACTGTGACCAGAAGAATGCCTTGTGCTGTAGCAGTCTCCGTAATGCGGATGAACACTAAGCCCGAAATGAATACAAAGGAGATAGAATGCACTATAATCGGCATGTCTAAAACTCACAATGAGTACATGAGGATGGTGCCATGTAGTCTATTAATGAAGGTAACGAGAGAACATGAGAGGAATGTAAGTAAAGTCCGCCCTTAAGGAGAGATTTGCCTGTCGAACTGTGGGATTTTAGGTTATCTATTAAATTGGTATGATGTTATAATAGCAGCCACTTTTGTCCCATGAGTTTCGTATATGGGAATAGGGTGGAAGAGTGAAGTGAAGGGACAGCAACCTATAACAGCAATACCACGGTCGCCACGGTCTGAAATATGTCGAGCGATATTCGATCATAAAGACGTGACTGACACCAGTTTTATTAAATTTAAATATAATGAAACGTACTTGATAAGTCGAGTTGGCAATTGTCTTACGCCCGAATCCGCTTAATCACAATGTTTATCATCACATAAATCCTAATCCAAAATTGATGAAATTGACAACCAAACCTTCAGTATCAGTGCATGATCGCCGGGGCGTCCTTGCGAGAGGAGCGCGCCGTTTCAATATTTCAACCAATCTCAGAGCAGTATTCTTCTGGAGCGCGGCCAACTAGATTTTTTTTTAAACCAATCAGATCATGAGATCACTCACAAACTCTTTACTCCCACGGGAGTTACGGATTTTCATAAGGTAAATCGGATGTAGCTGCTCTATACGCCTGCGTACAATAAGACCCTTTACGAGCAAGTGTGATGAAAAATATGTACATTATATGCACGGGATTACAATTTACTTTTATACTTTCATTAAAAAAATAATCTTTAGTATATTGTTGATGATCACCAGTACAACCAGTTTAACTGTAGCGCCATCTAGCGTTAAATGGAACTGAAATTGAAATCATCGAGTCGAGGGTAACACAGCTAACTTGCATGACACTAATTGTTGAGCCATTTAGAGCTCACTTTATACCGGGCATTTTAGTCAGCTATAGTGTCCAGTATAAAGTGAACTTTAAATGGCTCAAAGTCCGCGACCGTATATGCAAGCTGCCAACAAAGAACTACCCACTAAAAAAATTGTACACTCACCACGACGGTCACAAAAGCGCGGTCACAACCATACGCGTTCCTGGCCAGTATGCAATAAGTCCCGGCGTCAGAGACGACGGACCTCTTCACGGTAAACTTGACGTAGTCGTCTGACGTCATCTTACAGACGCGCTGGCTGTTTGTGATGTCGCGCGTGCCTTTCATGAAGACGACTACGAAAAAGGAAATTTGTAATTATAGATGGCCAGTACAACAAGGCATTGGTAGAAAATAAGCAAAAGGCTCCCTTGGTAGAAAATAATCTAATGTGCTATGAATGATTTTGCGCACGTTTTTACACTTTTACTATAGGACCAATTTAGTCCATGCCAAATAACAACTACGTCTTTTATATTTTTTGTTTCGTAGTTTGAAGACTACTAAGCAAAGTGCGGTATAAATAAATTAAAAAAATAAATATGTTGGATATTTTTTTACACTAATCGAACTAGTCATAGTAAGGCTACTGTTATGATGGGCTGGGCATGGGACTTTGGGCTTGTGTTATGACGGGTACTAGACGATATACTCGTATTTAATAGATATATAATTAAATACATAGAAAACATCCAAGCCATGTAACAAGAAAAGTATTGGATATGAATGTGGATGGATGCAAGAAACGAGGTAGGCCAAAGAAAAGGTGGATAATTAAAAATGGGATTGCTCTTGGCCAGCATCTAGCCAGGGGGCAAAGATGAGACCGACGATGAAGCGAGCTCACCCAGAAGATGACTATTCACTCGTGCCTTAAAAAGAATAGGATATGAATAGGAAAGATGTGAATGAAGAGATGACGCGCGACAGAGATATATGGAAGAAAAAGACATGCTGCGCCGACCCCAAATAAATGGGAAGAGGGTAAGAGAATGATGATGATGATGACATAGAAAACATCCAAGTCTCTGGAACAAATGGTTCTGCTCACCACAGAAACAAATGCCCTTACCGGGATTCGAACCCGGGATCTCTAGCTTCGGAGGCAGTGTCACTACCAACTAGGCCCAACAGGGCAACAAATACACGGGTATGCGAGACTAAATGTCCGCCATGATCAACTCTTGGATGGATGACCACTTGAGTGGCTAATAATTTGAGCGCCGTTGATCCTGGCTACTGTCTATGGCAGCACTCGATAAGCCAAGTTAGAGGTGTTCGGGCGGCTTGAGAACTTCTAACAGTCAAGTTAACAACTTACTCAGTTTTCCCCTTGGGTTGGGAGGTCAAGATGACAGTCGCTTCCGTAAAAACTAATGCCTGCGCTAATTTTTGAGATTACGTAGCGGACCCCAGGCATCCTTCAGGATGCAACTGTACTGGGGTAATGGTGATTATGGAGGCATCACCCCGCCAGCCCTGCCAGTCTGGCGCCAGCAACTAAATTCATCCTGAAGCTTTGACAGCAACCCTTCATATGAGTACGAGTATATTGTGCAATTGTACATAACATATGAAAGATATGGGTATGATTTATGAAATAGTAGGATAACTAGTAGTGGCTCACCTTTAGGCTTCGGTTCCCCCTGTACCCTGAAAGAAATGTTCAAATCTTCGCCCACAGAAATCAGAACGTCCTTCTCTGGTCTTCCAACGATGATCGCCGGCTTCCCATCCAATTCAGCTGGATGCACTACAGTTATTGCAGCATTCATGTCCACATTACCATGCGTACTCCACGCCCTACATGTGTACAGCCCAGACTCTTTCTCAGTCACATCAGACAACGCTAGCGTATACAATCCTTGTTCCACAAAGGTCTTGGCGTTTCTATACACGTCCGTGACAGATTTCCCTTCTCTGAGCCATTCTACTCTTGTAGGGTAACCTCTGATTTCAACTTGGAGACCTATAGTGCCTCCTCTAGCGACTTTGTAGTCGGTGAGGACGTTGGTGAAGTGTGGCCGGCGAGATTCCATGGCTTGGCGCGTGAAGCGAGAGCGCTCGATCGTTTGGATGTTGGGGCTGAGTCGAGACTCTTTGCCTGGAAGGAATTGCTTTTGAAACATAGATTCCACTCTTTTTTTCCCTAGTGTATCTCTAGAGTTCCATTATGTGTAAAAATATCTAGAAACGGGAAACTATGCGACGTGCTATATCTTAAAAGTAATTAGTTACTGAAATAAGTTAAATGAGTACAATATTATCCTCTGATATCACAGGGAAACAAATAAACGTGGGCGAAATTGACCGTTAAAGTTCTACTCTAATAGTTGAGGTATAGGTAGAATGGGTAGCGTCTTCGTGTATTCAACAATAAAATAAGCCTTACAGGTAATTCTAGCCAGATCCTTAAACAATTAAATTATTAATTATTATGTTTATGATGCTCAAAGGTAAACAATCTGAATGAAGCTGATCAGTGGCATATTATAAAGTTGTTGAAGATTTCGAAGTATGTGAATGTGAAACAAGACACAACTAAAAACAAATATTATTATATATTTCTTGGGTCCCAGAAAAATATTATTCCGTCAGTTAGATTATCAAAAATATATTAAACACGTTTTTTTTCACTTTCTGAAAACTGATTATACAAAAAGTCAATATAATTATCAAACCTGCTCACAAAATTTCACTACAATCGGTTGGGAAATGCGACCTGTAGGAACGGCCGGAAATCCCGAAATCCGGACATACGAAAGCGTTTTAGCCGAAGCTGAAACGGAGGTTTTCATTTCACTCGGTCAAAAATACTCTGCAACATTATATGCACGCAGATTCGAACAGAGACGGCGGAATTCAGTCCGCCTGTCTCTGGCAGGGCCTTTCAATGAATCAGCCGGAATTAATACCGCGCGAATTTCGTGGCTGAACTAAGGCTGTAGGTATATGGCGAGCCTTAGGCTCCCTACCTCCTACCTTTATCTTACTACCTTTGACCCTTACGTTTTTTTCCTGACTACCTTTGAAATAAATAACTAAGTAAATTCTTTACTTGTTCTGAAACTGGAAAAAAACAAGTATATATTTTTCCATTAAATGGAAAATAAAGACCTAATTAATACAGGCAGGAATAAACCCGTCCATTAGTGAAATACCAAAGGCATATTTTTTCCTTAGAGCACAGGTAAAAAGCAACTTTCATCAAAACAGAAGATATCGGACATAAAATAACTTTAAAAGCGAAAATAAGAAAATTAAATCAGACTCTTTTATTACAAATACAATTTAAATTATCGGAGACAGTTCTTTAAATAATAAGTACAGCGATAAGATTTTTTTTCAAACGGCCTATGCGACAACTATGGAGAAACTGAATCAACTTGATTCCACCGCATTGACATGTTATAATACAAATATTGACGGTTTTATAATCTGCCTGATAAAAAAGTGGGTGAAATATACTGGGTAGTCTTTAGCAGGGTGCGCCCGACGTAATGGAGCGAAGCTATTGTCTTATTTCTCCGTGGCATGTTTCAATTTTGATTTTATTTTGTTAAGCCTTCGCGGCATTAGTGTCTATCGCGGTGGTTAATTTCGTTATATTACACTACTTATACATATGTTGTATGGTTAAGACCGTTGGGTTGTGCGCCAAATACACGTTACAGAAAACAAAATGTGCAGACGATTTTTTTCTTACGAGTATTTTAGCCATGATGCAAACAAATATGGCGTTTGCATATTTTTTTAGTTTTTTTTTTTTTAGCGTTTGCATTAAGTTTGACATTTTATGAGGTTGGGAATCGTTGAGTGAACGGTGAATTTATTCAGTGAATGAATGAAATAGGTACTATTTAAATATCAGATACTTGGCTATAATCTTAGGCGTAGGAACAGCAGAGCTAATCCGCTACCTGATTGCAATACGTGCAATGACAACATTTTGCATAGTGTCGAGGTAGGAAACCAGATGTGATCGATTTCGCTATTTCTGATAATACAACTTAGATATTGAAATGCCCGGAATAAACTTGTGTATTATGGACGATTCACACCTAACGGCTGGAGTCAGCGCGCACCCCACTAGAGTCAAAGGAATTCGAACCCTCCATACAGAAGTTAGATTTCATATTTGAATGGGTTGTGGGCAGCCAGTCGGGTGCCGGCGGCTTTGCCGCTGCTGTTTGGATACGAAGTGTAACTTCTGTATGGCGGGTTCGAATTCCTCTGGTGGCGTGCGCACCGACCCCGGCCGTTTGGTGTGAATCGTCCATTAGGGTAGTCTGGATTGCGCGTCAACTCCGTCACCTAATAACGAACGTGTTTTTTTATAATAATATAATAATATTGGGGGACAATCTTACACAAATCGACCTAGTCCCAAACTAAGCAAAGCTTGTACTATGAGTACTAGACGACCATATACATACTTATATAGATAAATACATACTTAAATACATAGAAAACATCCAAGACCCAAGAACAAATATCCGTGAAAAATGCACAAATAAATGCCCTGGCCGGGATTCGAACCCAGGACCTCTAGCTTCGGAGGCAGAGTCACTACCAACTAGGCTAAACAGGTCGTCTAAACGTGTTTACTCGTCTAAACTGACCGATGCTGACACTTTCCGGTGGTGTAAGCTGCGTTCGAGTGTACTACCCCTGTGGTGTGTGTGAGAGGCTAACAAAAGTGGTAAAAGGAACAGGAATTGATGATGACTTACCCGTAAAGCTAACAACGTGCGTGATCTGATCCGACCACACGGAATTCTCCGCTTTGCAAGTATATTTCCCGCTATCTTCAGGAGTTGGGTGAGTGATGGCCAGCCGGCACACCCCGTCAGCGAGGTAGTAAGCCTGGCAGCGTTCGGAGACGATGGGCCGGTCATCCTTCAACCAGGCTATGGTGGGGAGAGGCTGCCCGCGGATACGACATTCGAGGACCAGTTCATTCTCAGCCAGGTGATACGTGTCTAGGAATTTTGATCATACAATGATTATTCGTTTTAAATATACACATTGTTGAGATTTCCCAGCGGATAAGTATATATCTGAATGAGGAGGACCCACTTTGCCGGATCATATTATATATTGGTTGTTTTACAATACTCACAATGTTGAATAACTATGTAGCTATAAGTACTGTATAATAATAGTGTATGTAAATCAAATAATTAATGATATAATTGAATTTATACTTTCGTGGGTCATGTTTATAACTATACCATTATAGCACATTAGTCACATTACGATACAAGTGCAGAGAATAGGAAATTCGCAACGAGTGGTGATAAATTAAAACACGACCGAAGGGAGTGTTTTATATCGACACAAGCTGCGAATTTCCTATTCTCTGCACTTGTATGTATGGCGAGTCGGTTTTTGAATAACAAACCAGTTAAATGGTATAGTAGGCCAATAGTTTTACCTCACAAAAACCTCACTAAATCTGTATGCATCTGAGATGATATTCCCAAAACTTCGACCATACTCCTACGTAGGTACAATCAACTGCAAAAGTAGATAAATGAATAAACTAGTGGCTCTGTGAGCTGTAGACGTCTCAAAATTATAATTTTTTTCAAATTTCAAAATCTCCAAAAACTGACTCTACAAATATTCTATATAATTATTGAATCTGCTCACAAAATTTCACGAGAATCGGTTGAGAAATGCGACCTGTAGAGGACAACATCTGGATAGACAGATTACGAAAGAATTTTTGTCGAAAGCTGAAACACAGACGCTTCGCTTGCTCGTTCGTCCCAAACTAAGCAAAGCTGGTACTATATGGGTAATAGAATATAGATAAATACATACTTATATACATAGGGAACATCCAAGACTCAGGAACAATATTCGCAATAAATGCACAAATAATGCCTTGACCGGTATTCGAGCCCGGGACCTCCGGCTTCGTAGGCAGGGCCACAACCAACTAAGCCAAAGTGGTCGTCAGATGTCAGGTGATATCATTTGTTGGTCTGTTCAGCCTAGTTGATAGTGACACTGCCTTCGAAGCTGGTGGTCCCGAGTTCGGATCCCGGTAAGGGCATTTGTTCCTGAGACTTGGATGTTTTCTAAGTATTTAATTAAAAAAATATATTTTTTCTTTTGACATATTGATTTTATTCTAGAAACTGTCTAGATTTCTATTTTTTATACATTTTTTATTATTATTATTAATTATATTTATGTTTTGACGATCCTATTGTGAATCTTACTACATAATTATTTCTTATTTTGACATGTCTACAACAATACAATATTTATTGTAAAGAATAATAATAGCATCAATAGATTGCTCTAAATATTTAATTAGTTAATATATATGTTAATACATGTTATAACTGACGATTCGAAAGTGCTTGTTGCTAGGCCTATTTGAATAAAGAATATTTTGAATTTGAATTTATTATATATATCGTCGTCTAGTACCCACAATGCAAGGCTTATTGAGCTTACTATGGAACTAGTTCGATTTGTGTAAAAAATTGACTGTAATATTTATTATTATTTTAGTACTTAACATAACAATACTGCGTAAGTTGGGATGCGACAAAGTAATGAAAGTGACAAGGTACATACTAAAATGATCATCTACTTTTGCTGTTGACTGTACGCGTATTCAGGTGATCAATCCAAATGGGTCAGTACGGAGAAGTCAGAAACTATGGTAGATAGCGAAATCTGTTCTTAGGAACCATGGCGATTATAGTGACAAGAAAAACTGAATTCAACGATTTAAAAAACTTGTATTTAGGTCCTACCTATCAGTCTACTATTTGTACTTCACATGTAATTTAAGCTGATGCATTGATACCTAATAAATATATTTTTAACCTCAGCGGCTCGAAAATGGCGGGTTTGCTGCTTGAAACCAGTGAGCAAAATGCAATTTTGCTGCGAGAGTGAAAAAAACTTACTTTTTAATTTTTTATATCGTAAGTTAGTTTAAGTAATTTCATTCTCTCTATCACTATTCCTTTGCGTTATACTATGCTCTCGCCGCTGAGGTGAAAAGTTTTATTTATCACACGAGAGCAAAGATATTTGCATCTCGTGTCTTTGAGTCCCTCGCTACGCTCAAGATTCTAATTTCTCTATGCACGCTATGCTATCTGCTCGATATGCTCGTGATTCAAAATTAGAATTATAGAATCTTTCATTTGCTCGAGACTCAACGTCAACACTCGCAGCAAAAATCTACTTTGCTCTCTTGTTGAACAAATAACTATTTCGTTTTCATTTTCATGTCATTTACAATGGCTTAGTCTGCAAAGTTGTCTGATAGTCAAATGTAGTTTTGGACGTATACAATAATAGTTACGAGAGATTTCTTACCTCGAATAGACCTCGTGAAAGTCGGTGGTATTGGTGACGCCTCGAAACTTGGATATACTTTCAACGTAGCCGTAGAGCTGACGGATCCGTTTTCATTTTCAACGGTGCAGTTATATTCAGCAGAATCGGCGGGCACAGCATTCAGGACTTCCAACGTGACCAATCCGTCGACGTACTTTGTTCTATACTTTAACTTATTGTCGATTTGAACGCCATTTTTGTACCAAGTGATAGTAGGGTCGGCGGAAGACAACACACTGCAGGTTAGTTTAACTCTTGATCCTTCTACAGCCGTTCTATCAGTAAGGTAAGTAGAAAAGACAGGTTTTCTTTTGACGTCTCGAGGCATGCTTGAGCGCTTCTCAGATAATATGCTTCTGGCTTCGCTAACCGCCTTCGTTTTATGCCTTAACTCAATTCTGTCTGTAGGCTCGCTTCTTCTTGATGTTTCAAGACGGGGCGGTACGGACGAACGGAGTTCTGCATCTAGTACTAAAGTTTGAGCTTTATAAATAGTAATTCCTTTACCTGCTGTGTCAATATGGAAGTTATCTGATTGATATGTTTTTTCTCTATAATTGGACGGTCTAGCAAATTCAGAAGTGTAGTCTCTGGTACTGTGGTCGACGAATCTTCGTCTTTCGTCGTCTCTTTGGTAATGGAAGTGAGTGTCTGATGTGTATTCGTTTGCACTGTGGTCGACGAATCTTCGTCTTTCCTCATCTCTTAAGTAATGCGTGTGCCTATCAGAAGCGTATTCTTGTAAACTGTGGCCAACGTGCTTACGTCGTTCATCATCTCTTTGATGATGATCAGATTTAGCCCATTCATCAATTTTCCTATCTCGATATGAACTAAGGTCATGAACTCTGTGTGCTTTTTCTCCATACATGTCTCCATTTTCTCGACGCGTGGTCTTAGTTATAGCCTCGCATTTTTCCATTTCAATCGACGTTCTTCGTATCCGTTCAGTGTCTGTATAACTTTCAATTTTTTTCAAACTCTCTTCTTTTGTTTTGTAAATGTCTACAAGCATTTGTTTGTCTTCTTCTTTTGAAGAAATTAGTTTTCGACTAATCTCATCTTTCTCAAGCTGAGGTTTATCATCATTATCTTTTCTTGTCTTTTTTCTATCTTTTTCCTTTTTGGCTGTATGATCCTCTCCCCTTTTGTCATCAATTATTGTGCTTTTTGATTCGGTGTCCTTCTCAATTTTTTCC
Source organism: Notocelia uddmanniana (assembly GCA_905163555.1). Taxonomy (NCBI): domain Eukaryota; kingdom Metazoa; phylum Arthropoda; class Insecta; order Lepidoptera; family Tortricidae; genus Notocelia; species Notocelia uddmanniana. The sequence continues at coordinate 73,106,690 of LR991052.1, forward strand.
GTTTCTGCTGTTTTTATTTTAGATATTTTTGTGCCTTCCTTCTTTTCTTCAGTTATCTTTGCATCTTTGTCCTCTTTTTTATTATTGGCTAAGTTTTCTTGTTCTTCTGTTTCTTTCTTAGGTTGTTCATCTCTATCCTTTTGTTCTTGTTTAAGTTTCAATTCCTTTTCCTCTTGTTCCTTTTTTAACTTGGTCTCTTTATCTTTTTGTATTTTCTTTAGTTTAGCTTCTTTTCTTTCTTGTTTTGCTTTAAGTTTTGCATTTTCCTCTTCCTGTTCTTTTTTGGACTTATCTTCGTGTTCATTTTGGAGTTTAGCTTCTTTTTCAATTTGGTCCTTCATTAGCGGTTTTTTCTCTTCTTCGGCATTGAGCTTGGCTTCGTTTTTCTCTTGTTCTTTTTTGAGCGCTTCTTCTTTTTGTTCTCTTTCTGCCTTTAGTCTAGCATCCTTATCCTTCTGATCTTTTTTAAGCATTGCATCTTTTTCTTCTTGTTCCACTTTAGCCTTAGTTTCTTTTTCTTCCTTTTTTTTCTGAAGCTGAGTTGCTTCTATTTCCAGCTCTGTTTTAAGCTTAGCATCTTTCTCCGCTCGTTCTTTCTCAATTTTAGATGCATTCTCTTGTTCTTTTCTTATGTCTGCTTCTTTTTCTTCCTCTTCCTGTTTGAGCTTAGCTTCAGTTTCTTTTTGTTCTTTCTCTAGCAGTGCTTTTTTCTCTTCTAGCGCAGCTTGTAGCTTAGCTGCCTTTTCTTGTTCAGTTTTAAGTTTAGCGTCTTTCTCTTCTTGTTCAGCTATTAGCTTAGATTGCCTTTCTTCTTGTTCTTTCCGAAGCTGGGCCTCTTTCTCTTTTTGCTCTTGTTTAAGTTTAGCATCTTTTTCTTCTTGTTCCTTTCTAAGCTTCGCCTCTTTGTCGTCCTGTACTTTTTTAAGCTTAGCTTCTTTCTGTTCCTGTTTGGCTTTCATTTTAGCTTTTTCCTCTTCCACTTTCTTAAGCTTAGCCTCGTTTAGTTCTTCTTCTAATTTAAGATTAGCTTCTTTCTCTGTTTGCGCTTTTTTTAGTTTGGTGTCATTCTCCTCTTCTTCTCCCTGCTTAGCTTCCTTTACAGCTTCTTCTTTTTTCAGTTGCGACTCTTGTTCCTCCTGTCTGGCCTTCAGCGTAGCTTGCTTTTCAGATTCTTCTTTTTGTATCGCTTCTTCTTCTGTTGGTTCGGTTTTCACAATTACTACCTTATCAACTTCTACTTTCGTTTGTTTTGTTTCATTCTCTTCTTCACTTCGGACTACTTTACGTTTACCATGTATATCTGTATGTTCACCCACGACCATTGTTTCTTTTATATCTTTTTCTTTATGCTTGAATTCTTTTTTTTCTTGTTCTGCCTCAAATTCTGTTTTATCGTTTAAATTATCTTCCTCAGGCTTCGCTTGATTATTCCCTTCTTCAGCCTTAAGTATGTCTTCCTTTTGTGCTTGTTCAGTAGTCAGTATAGCTTCTTTCTCGTTTTGATCAGCTTGTAGTTTTACTTCTTTTTCCTGCTCTAGCTTTTGCATAGCTACCTCTACTTCTTGTACGGCTTTAACCTTAGCTTCCTGTTCTTCTTGTTCAGCCTTTAGGTAAGATTCTTTCTTTTCTTTTTCAGCCCTTAGCGTAATCTCTTTCTCCTCTTGTAGAACCTTCAGCTTGGTATCTTTTTCTTTTTGTTCAGCTTTAAGTTTGGCCTCTTTATCGTTTTGTATTTTCTTGAGTTTAGCTTCTTTTCTTTCTTGTTTTGCTTGAAGCTTAGCTTTTTCTTCCTCTTCCTTTTTAAGCTTAGCTTCTTTTACTTCTTGTTCTAGTTTTAACTTAGCCTCGTTATCTGCTTGTTCTTTCTTAAACTTTTCTTCTTTCTCTTGGTTTGCTTTATCTTCTACTACTTCGTTCTGTTCTTGACTTGATTTTAGTTTAATATCCTTCACTTGTTGCTCTTTTTGAAGTAAAGAATCTTGTTCTTGTTCAACTGCCACTTTATGGTTTACCTGTTTCTCTCTGTGTTCAAGGATACTATCTTTTTCTTCTTCGACCGTTTTAAGATGTGCCTCTTCCAATACATGTTCTTTTTCGAAAATTGTTTCTTTTAATTCTTGGTCCATTTGAAGCTTCGTTTGATTTTCTTCTTGTTCTAGCTCTTCCATAGAGCTTCTTTGTTCTCGCCCATGTTTATCAACCGCTGTTGTCTCTTTTTGTTCCAAAGAAACAATTTTCTTAACGTCTTCTTCTCGAGTTATATCAGGTATCAGTTCTTTTTCTTTGTTATCACTTTTAACTTTAATATCATTTTCATCTTTGTCTTTTCTTAGACAACTTGCCTTATCCTCAGGTTCTTTTTCAAGAAGGACATCTTTCGTCTCTTTACCTTTTGTAATCTCTTTATCTTGCTTAAGTTTCTCATCCGTATGCATTAATTTTAAGTCCTCAGTCACTTGGTCTTTTGAAAGCGCAAGATTTTTTAATTCTCGTTCTTGTTTTATGTGTTGTTCAACGTTGTTATATTCAACGATTTCCGCTTCTTCTGTGATCTTTGAGTCTTCATGTCGTTGTGATTCTACTTGATCATAACTTAGTGTAGATCCTGGTTTCTCTTCTTCTTTCTTAATATGGCCTTCTTTTTCTTCCTGTGTTTTAATAATTTCTTTTTTGGCTTTCATTTCAACTTTCTCTTCTTCTTTTTTCTGCTTAGCTTCTTTGTCTTCTAGGTTAGGTTGATTTTCTACGGCCTGTTCCTTTGTAAAATGAGCCTCTATTTCTCCTTGTCCCTGTTCAAGCATTGTTTCTTTCTCATTTTCTATATTCCGCTGATTTTCTGCTTTCTCTTTAAATTCTGCATCTTGGTCTTGTTTTTGAATCATCTGAGCATCATTAACTAGGCCTTGTGTAAGCAAAGCATCATCCTCTGCCGTCTTGATATCGGTTACTTTTTGCTCATGTTCTTTTTTGGGTATGACTTCTTTTGTTTTCTCCATTTCTAGTTGCTTAGCGTCTATAATTTCTGCCTGATGCCCCGGTGCTTCTTTCTTTTGCTCGTCTTTTAATATATCTTCTTTATCCTGTTTTTGGATAATACTAACTAATTCTTCTTGATCGCTTTTGTTTTGTTCGTTTTCTTTGTGTTCCTGTTCTGTTTTGGTGTCAACTTTTTTCTCTTCTGTTTTAGTCCTAAGCTCTACTTGTTCATCCTTTTGCGTTTTTTGAGGTAACTGTTCGTTTTGTATTGGCGTTATTTCATTCTCAGCGTCTGTCTTTACATTTTCTTCTTTAACGTTAACAGTTATAACCTCATTTTCTTTAAGGATATATTCTTTTTCGAATGCGTCTTTGATCAAGGTTCTGTTGTCTTTTTGTTCATCTTCTGGCTTATCAGGTTCACTTGTCCTCAACTGAGCTGTGGTCTCATCTTGTTCTTTTTTCAATTTTGTTTTTTTAATATCTCGTATCCTTTTAGCCACATCTTTCACTGCGTCGTCTTCATCGTCCGTTTGTGTCTCTTCATTTTTCTTTGGCTTTAAGCTTTTAACCTTTTTGGATGTTCCTGCCTTTTCCTGGGGAGGTACTTTATCGTCCTCTTTGTTTTGTTCTTCTATTTCGTGTCTTTCTGCTGGTTTAAAGCTTTCTTGTGCTTGTTCATCTTTAATTAAATATTTTTCATCCTTAAGATTCCCATCTTGCGTGATAATACTACTAGGGTCTATAGGCGCAGCTGATTCTTCTCCTTGAACAACGTTTTCTTTGCCAACTTTATCTTCTACTTGTTGGACTTCCTGTTTTGATTTACTTGGTTGAGCTTCATCAATCTGTGCTTCTTCGGGTGCACTAATCTCCTGCTGCTTAGGTGTTACATCTTTGTAAACTGCTGTTTCTATGCCTGTTTCCGGTATGCTCGTAATCTGTTCACTTATGCTTGAATCAGATATTTTGCTAATTCCTTCTTCTACTTCTACTGTGTGCGCAACTATTTCATCTTTTGTTACGTCATCTTTAGCAACCTTTGCTTCAGTTTCAGCTTTAGCTTCATCAGAAGTCTTGATTTGATTTAAAGCGTCAGGAGATTCTGATAACAAATTATCTGTTACTTTGCTAATCGAAAGGTCGGCTTTATTTTGATCTCTTCTTTGATCTGTAGTTTTTCTTTCATTTAAGGAATTTTCCAATACTTCTTGCGCTGGAATAGGTTCAGCGCATTCCGGTTCATCAGACGGCTTGACTTTCACTGTTTCTTGAACTTCCGTATGAGGTATATCATTTTTGTCTATTTTTTCCATCATCATTATTTCTTCTTCAGAACATTTAGCAATAGCTTCAGTCATTCTTAGTACAAGTGTTGATATTTCCTTGAATACAGGTATTTTTTGTTTTACTTCTAAAGAAGTTAAGGGTTCAATCTCTTTGAGATTTGTTTCAATCGCTTTGATAGTAGCCATATATGTTCTAGCCACTTCTGGATATTTTTCGGAATGTAGTTTAACAGTTTCGTTTATTGCTAATTTTAGTTCGTTTAGAATAATTTTAGTAAATGCAGCATCACTGGGCAATCTTGCCGTTTTATCCAAATTAATATAAAATTTTATATCTTCGAAGTGGTTCAGAACTTTTCTTAGCGATTTAGAAAAGATTTTCCAGTCTTTATCGTTGATGTTCTTTATAGCTTTCAGTATATCTTCAGATGGCTTACCGTAGTTATCATGCATGTATCTCTTTTGTATACTTTGGACAGTACTTCTCATGTTAGAAATACTTCCGTATACAGAATGCACAGCATTTAATATACTTTCTTTAATATTATCTTGTACATCAACGATATCTTTTTCCAAAGCGAAGACTTTTTCTTCCACCTGATCCAAACTTTGTATAACTTCAACGCCTTTGTCAATCAAGGTGTCAGCATCTTTTAGGAAATTGTTCCTAAGAATCTGCATAACTTCCTTAAGGACTTTTAGGTTTTCAACAACTCTTGACATATCCCCTTTACTTTCAATAGCTATGTTAAGTAGTTTCACTGTTGCTTCTGATTCTTCGGAGCATTTCTCTAGTAGATGGTTTGTGTTTACTTCTTTGACAACGGTGCCTGTAAAAAATATAAGTATCAATCCAATTTATAAAACACTTAAAGAACTGAATACATGAAGGGTAAGTTTTTCTGAACCATGCAACTGGCAAGAGTAAACATTGAGTACTTCATTGTAATGTAAAAATACCTGCAATATTTTCGGTACCACTCATATTATTGACAAGCAACTGCAAGGTTGCGCAAGCTTCTTTTAACAGCTCCGGCGGGCTATCCTCTGTGATCTGCAGCTGAACACTCCTCACACTGCACTCTAAATCCTCTAGAGTCTCATTGAGCGTGTCATTTGATGCACCATCATAGTCTCTCTTTAGTTTAATGATGACGGTTTGAATTTCGTCGAGGTTGTCTCGCAATGATTCAGTGTCATCTGATGACCGCTCCGTGGTTCCGATTTTATCGGTGACCTCTTGGAGCAAGTTTTCGAGATGATGCATTGACTCTCCAGCCATTTCCGTTGTAAGTTCTGTGAAATTTATTTTATTTGAACTAAAATGCAATTTGTCTATGATGTGAGCGCAGGATCGACCATTGTGGCACCCTTTGGTGGGGGCCTATGTCCAGCAGTGGACGTCTTGCGGCTGATATGATGATGATGATGAGCACAAGGCATATTTTCAGTTTTTGTATATTTTACGCAAGAAGTGATTAAAATAGTTATCTTTAGTATGATATATATGAGAGAAACCTAAAATAAACAAACATATATTCCGATACGTCAACAGTATTTTAAATAATGGCATATTTTTGTACGTTACATATCATCCGACAGCTTTTTATGTAAGCTAACAATTTATCTAATAAGAATGGAAATTATTCACTAACCTGACACAGTAGCCTTCGCCAGTTCATCTTGTAAATGCGTCATAACTTCGCTTACTTTCACCCATTCACTTACATCAAGGTTTTGAGCAATATTCTCAGTGTTTTCTACGGCAATGGCCTGGAAAGCTTCTAGAGCTCCTTGCAGTTTCTCTACCAATTGAGCCTGTTCTTTCGAAACATCTGTTTGTACTGTCTCCGCTTCACTAAAACAGTCCTTTAGTTCGTGGGCGACTGCTATCGACTCTTTTAGCTCCGTAACGTCTATTATTTTTGATAGTACTTCAACAGTTTCAGCGATAGGCGCTGAAGTTAGTTCATCTATATGTTGAACAAGTGAAGCAGTCTCTGTGAAATTAAAACTATTGTTATAATAAAGCAACATAATTTAGTTTAACGATGAATTCATAGGAATTAATTACATTTACAATGAAAAACAAATTTCAGTGCTTGCTTACATATAGAGACCTAATTATTCTAAGAACACTTAAAGCTACTATTACGTTTTGAACCCTCTTTCGTAATAGAACAGACATGAAATATACTTTTATTGATTGACGTTGATTTTCTTTTAAAATACAATTGTTACTAACAACAGCTGCACGTGACAATATAAATATATTAGGTAAAGCTAAATAAGCTAAAACTGCCATTCATGCATGTTAATATGTACTTGGATTAAAATACAAGTAAGAAAATATACGAAAATTAAATAATTTATTTTATTGACTTTCAAACCTCCATATAAAATGCCACGGCAGTCTTTTTTATGATATAAAGTTACGGTTGCGACATTTGGCGGTAGCTAAATGAATGCTATGTCCCTTTGGGACCTTAACGGGATCACAGAATAAGTAATAGTACAAGTACAGAAGTTTATCTGTTAACAAATCCCCCGTTTAGGTATGATGAACGTGCCTAAACGTGGCCAATCTCTTTCTCTCGCACGCAACGCGCTCTTTCGAGGCCCCACCCTCTGTGCTAGGGTTACCACCAGCGAGAACCTATTTTAATGTATGTACTTTATTATTAGTAGTGTTGTTTACAATCAATTACGAATAGTATTTTTAAGGTTCCGCAGCCAAAATGGTGAAAATGGAACCCGTCCGTCCGTCTTTTCGTCTGTATGTGACAGCCGATGTAACTACTCGGAGACTATAAGCAGTAAGCACTACAAATAGGTACAATTGAAACATTTAGCAGGAAGGTGTGTTCTACTCGTATGAACCGCTACATAAAAGTGATGTGAAATGACGAAAAATACTAAAGTAGGGGGAGGGGGCACTCCATACATGTAACCAGGGGATACAAAGTTTTAGATAATTTTTAAAGGCATCACTTTAAAGAAATAAAAAGAGGATTCTTAGAACCAACGTTTTCACTGTCGTTTTTTTTATGTCAACCGTTGGTGAATACCAAACTCAATGACTGTCAGTTTTTTGAGTGATAACTGACAGTTTTTTCAACATTTTAAGATAAAGAAACATAATTTGGGTAACTATAGAAAGATATTATTTATACAATAATGCTGTGGTTTTGACACTATTATTTAATACGAAACGGATTATTTTATGATCGTACAGCGGTACAGCAGCGTGCGCGTGCGATCCGTAACGCTGCGCCGCAACCATTGAATAGTCACACGACGTGTGAGCCGGCGGCCGCATGTACTTTGCGCGGCGCGATGACGTCACGCTAGTAAACCACCCCTGACGGGATTGAAATAATATCGAAAGTTCACGAAGCTTTCTCTTCCATGATTGTAAGTAACGAAATTGTTGGGTGTCAGCTACGTGTGCAATGTGTAGTGAATGTGTGATACAATCTATTTCATGTATGTTTTTAGCGGCTGATGGTCTTAACTAAGAATTTTTTCAAGTATTCATAATATTACTGTTTGTTTATTATTTCAGTATAGGTACTGACTTTTGAAAAAAGGTAACCCTGATTTAAAGATATTTCATTCAATGCTAAATGAAGATTGTATATACGATATACAGGGTGTTTTTTTTAATTCCGTTAATTGCGAGGGCACAATCCTGAGATGAAATAAAGTAATGTTCTCTAAGACACTAGTATCCCAATTCGTAGAATTTCGAAGGAATTCAAGAATTCATTTTTGTTAATTAACACCCTTAGTATAGTATAAAAGGTCCTTAACAATTAAACAATGTTGACGTGCATCTCATTCGAATTTAGAATTGTCATACTTCACATTAACTTTTGTTTAACTCCACGTTAACTCTTAAGGCCGGTTTTCGTTCACCCGTGGTGATATAATTAATAATTATGTACAAAAATGAAAAAAAAAATCTTCGATTATAAAAAACTAAATATTCTTCTTCGTTTTTATGGCTATACATGGCTTTGGCTATATGATAGAAGAAACGGAAGTCAATAAAAACATCCTGTATATGTCACGAATGCCGTTTTCTGAGTTGATATACCAAAATTACACTTTATCCTTTACTTTTTTTTTAGGATTATATAAATTAATTCCCGTTTATTTGATTTAAGTAATTGAGGATAAACAAAATAAAAACTAAACTATCTAATATTAAAAACTAAATTAAAAATAATTATAAATAAAAGATTTGCCCCAAATCGCCTTCTGAGGGCAGCGTACCTAGAAGGCTGGCAGCATTGCCACGTTGAATGGCAATGCTGATCCTCTGTGCCAGGTATGACCCAGCCCTCCGGTCGCGCGTTACCTCCATCAGGCGTTTGGAGCATTCTTTACTGTATTTCATGATTTCTGCTAATTAATTCAGGAGCTGCTCTGAGTTATGATATGCCGTAAAATATGAATTGTATGCCAGCAGTTCAGAGCATGATATCAATCATAGTATTATTACTAACTAGCATTAAATACAGGACAGGTCAAAAAGTTTGAACACCTTTCTCTATTTAGTGGATATATATTTATTATGTTTATGACCATACAATAATAAGTTAAGCTTGCATATAATTCGTCGTAAATGGTTAATTTATTTAAAGCCACAATGATAATTATTATGCACAAGTAGAAAAGTTTAAAATGATTTTTTTTTACAACAATGCCAATGTTATGTTACTCAATACTTATTCATGTTAATTTTGGTACTACGAAAATAAATACACAAAATATTTAATGCTGCGTTAAATAGCTTTGGAACTATTTGTCAATGCCTTTGGCTATGTCATTTAAAATGAACTAGCTTATAGCAGTTTGCAGACAATAATCCATTTGTACACACAAATACAGGGCGGGCCCTGTAACAGGAGCAAAAAATTAAACGGTGGACTATTTAGTGGGCCAGCAATTATTTCCAAGTGGTCTTAGTCGAAAAAATATATTTTTTTTTTCTTCAAAGATGGCTTACGTGTATTTTTATTACATTTCTGAAGTGTCATTAAAGTCTAAACATTTATTTTAAAAAGTCAATAAATTGAAAAAAATGTTAAATTATACCAAAAATATCCTTGATAACAAAAAATGCAAAAACAATTATGACTTATAACTTGATACTACCTCAAACACTACATTGACTGATGTGCTATAATCTCGTGGTGTCAAGATCCATTACTCGGATGTCATAACTTTGTATCAAAATTTCCGAAACGAAAATTATTGTACAAAAATTGTATACTAGGTGTTACTACAGATGCCCTAAGGAAGCATCCTTTTAATTATTTGCTCCAGTTACAGGGGCCTACCTTGTATAAATAATAAAGTTTCAGTTAGTATAATTTCACTGCCCCATTACAATTAACTAACGTGCAAAAATGAAAAACGATTTACATTATTATTAATGATGGTTCCAAAGCCATTTCTTAAACACTGACGAGGTTGTTATTTTTTTAATTTAGCAAAGCAGCTTTTTGACATTTATTTACCAATTGTTTTACTGACGTCCTCTTCTAATAATAGTTCTCTGGTTTCTGCCAGAGCAGTTAATCCTTGTTTTAGTTCAGCAGTATTCACAATAGTTTCTACTGTTTGCGGAGTAGATTCTATTTTTTCTTGAAGAGGTTCTGGCATGCCTTGATCAAGGGCAGAAGTTATATCTACTTCATGAGTACCGGCAACTACAGTTGCAATTTCTATTACAGCGTGTTGTTTATTTTCAGTGGCTACTGAGACATCTGCTATTTCTACATTTATTGATTCTAGTACAAATTGTTCATTGGCAGCCGTTTCTGCGATAGTTGGTGCTTCTGTGACAGATACATTTTCTAACAAATCTATTGTCGTCACCTTAGCGTTTGTCGTATAAATGGCAGCCATTTCGTCAAGATCGGTTGTAGATTGTAAAATAACGGGTGATTCTACTGCGATTTGTTCCTTGAGAATATGAGTATCTGTGATAGCTTGTTGTTTATGTTTAACGGTTTCTGAAACATCCGACATTTCTACATTCGTTGATTCTACTACAACTTTTTCTTGGACAGCCGGTTCTGACATGGTAGGTGCTTCAATAACAGACACATTTTCGAACAAACGTGTTGTGTCAATGGCAGCTATTTCTTCTAGATCAGGTGTAGATTGCAAAGGAACAGAAGATTCAACCGCGATTTTTTCCTTGAGGATATTACTATCTGCGATAGCTTTTTGTTTATCTACATCTGGCATTTCTACATTCGTTGATTCTAGTACATCTTGTTCTTTGAAATCCGGTTCTGAGATGGTTGGTGCCTCTATGAAAGTCACATTTTCTAACAAGTCAGTCGTTGTTACATTAGCGTTTGTTGTGTTAATGGCAGCTATTTCTTCTAGATCGGATGTAGATTGTAAAGGAACGGATGATTCAACTGGTATTTGTTCCTTGATAATATAACTATTTGTATGAGTTTCTTGTTTGTCTTTAGCGGTTTCTGTAGCATCTGGTATTTCAAAAACAGGAGATTCTAGTACAACTTGTTTAATATGATCAGGTCCGGAGATGATATCTGTTTCTACGACAGAAACATTTTCTAAAAAGTCTATTGTCTTTAATACAACGCTTGTGGTGTCTATTGCAGTTATTTCTTCTAGATCGGTTGTAGAGTATAAGGCAACAGGTGATTCAACTACTATTTGTTCCTTGATAATAATACTATCTCTGATAGTTTGGAATCCTGCCAAAGCCATATTTTCTAACAAATCACTAGTTGTTCCCAAATGATCCGGAGTATCTGTAACAACTATCTGGTCCGATTCTATACGTGATTGTAGAAGAGAAGTGGGCTCTACAAAGACGTCGTCCACTATTGAAGTGGTGTCTGTCATAGTTAGCGTTTCTTTTACTGACACATTTTCTGGTATATCAGTTACTGTTTTTGTTACACCAGTCACTTGTTCGACCGCATCTTGTATTAATTCACTAATAGCTTGTTCAATATTCGAAAAATCTATAAAATTTTGGTCTATAATTGGACCTGAAAGCGTCTTTATTTCTGTTACAGACACTTTATCACATACATATTTTGTCGTTTCTAATACATCTGATAGTTTTACATCTAAATTTTCAATGCTAGTTGCTTGTTGCAAGATAGTAGGTGAATCTACTACAATCTGTTCTTCAATAATACTAGTTTTTGATTCCGTGCATATGTCTGGCAAAGAAATATTTTCTATCAAATCATTTGTTGTCTCGGTGAAATCGGATGTTTCCGTTATAACGACTCCACGTGTATCAATAATGCTTTCTAAAACCTTAGATTCCAGCGCAACTTGATCTGTATCATTAACAGTGTTTGAGATAGTGGTTGTTTCTACAATAGTAACATTTTCTTGTAAATCATGTACTGTTTCTGAAACCTCAGTTGCTTTGATAAATTGTTGCTCCAAATTCCCAACTTCAATTACTTGATTCTCAACCACAGTATCTGCAAAACTTAGGGTGTCTATAATTGATGGTTTTTCTACCACATCAGAGTCTGTTACAGAAACGCTCGGTGTTGTGATTACATTCATTTGATCTATCTCAGTAGTAGATTGTAAAAGTATGGGTGATTGGACTAATAGTGGTTCTACTCCCATGACATTTACTACAACTTGAGGTTTTTCTATTAAAGATATCTTACTCGATTCATCTATAGTTGTTTCTAGAATATCTGTTTTTTCCATAACAACTGCATGATACAAATCAGTATTAAATGGAACATCTACTGCATTACCTGGAATGACAGACTCTTTATCCAGCAAATCAGTGGCTTTTTCTAAAACATCTGACCTTTTATCAGCAACTTGCCCCAGATCAGTAGAGTGTACGTCGTTTGGAAATTCTATTAAAGTTTGTGCACTATTAAGAAGGAATTCTGTTACAATCGGTATTTCTACGTGACATTTATCTTCAACTGTATCCTGAGCAGTTTCTAAAATATCAGGTGTTTCAATGACTGCCACGTGAAATACATCGACATAAGTCTGAGAATCTTTGGGTAGTTCAACCTTTGAGTAATTAATATCAATATATGCTTCAGCTGGAGTTGAATCTAGGACAGGTGTTGTTTGAAGTACGGACGCATCAAATTCTATAATCTGATTGTCAGGTTCCACAACCTTGTGTGTTTTTATCTCGGCCGTTACCAGCCCGTCCAAACTTGAGATCACAAGATTATCCGTGTCAGATTCGTCTTGTACAACAGTTGTGTCTAAACTTGTAATTGTTGCAAACGTAGCATCTTGCTGAGTAGTGACTGCTGTTTCTGATCCTGTAGAAGCTTGATCTAGGGTAATACATAAGTTTTGACTAGGCAATGCTTCTGCTTTTTCCTTCAATAAACCTATGGTTGAAGATTCAAGTTTCTCAATGTCAACCGTTGTTTCGGCTGTGGTTGGAAGTTCTACCTCAACGGCTTGTTCAATATCACAAATTAATGTTAAATAATTTTCTTTTACTAGACCAGATATTTCCAGGGTATTTGCAGTCTCTTTAGGTTCAAGAGAAACTGAAGAAAAAGTATCAACCGCTTCTGTTTCAGTAATTGATTCTAAAACTGTAGCTGTTTCAGTGACAACTTGTTCATTTTGATGGGATGATTCTGATACCATGGATATGTCTTTAACGGGTACAAGTTCAACTGCTTCTGTACTTTCTAAAATTATCGGAGTTTCAATTATAATTTCATTATTTTCCACAGAAGTTTCCAAAACCGTGGAAGTGTCCATTGAAATTGCGTCTTCAAATAAGTCTGCAGTTGTGTCCAAAGCAACGGGAGTTTCAATACCTGTTTGTTCCTTATCAATAACTGCGTCTGTAAATGTAGGAGTTTCTATAGGAAAAGCATCTTCAAATAATTCCGTAGTAGAATCTAGAAGAACAGGAACCTCAGTTATATATTCTTCACTAATCATACTTCCGGACATGGCATGGATAGACATTTGTTTAATTAAATCATCAGTGGTTTCTGCAATACCAGCAGTTTCATTTTGAAATTTTTCTTCGGCTGTTACGATAACGCATTCTTTCAGATGAATATCTGAAGGTTTCTTTTCTTTTTTATCCAAAACAATAGACAGATCTGCTTCAACATCTTTGTTTGCAATATTGTTTTCTAACTTGATTGACACTTCGGTTAATCCTTCTAATAATTTGTTTGGTTTTGCTACCATATTCAAGTCTTGCTTTTTTTCAGTACTCTGTACTTTTACACTAGGAGCAAATTCAAATTTTTCTAGATCAGTTTTTAAATTGGTCACGATGACACTTAATTTTTGCAAATCTGGTTTTTCGGCAACATTTTCAAGAGCATATTTTTCAATGAGATTCAAAACTGATTGAAGCTTTACTGCGAGTGTTGGTACTTTATCGACAATATCAGTTATTGGTTCTAATGTATCTGTCTGATCTTTCTGTTGTGTTATAACTTCAACATTTGTGACAGTAACGGTATTTTCATTAACTCCATCAGTATGTTTTTTTACAATCGGTATTTGGATATCGTTGTCACTTTCTATATCAGCTAGTACTGAATCTTTACTGTGGTTTTCTTCTACAGCATCAATATCCGCAATAATCATGATCAAATCGTATGCCGTATGCAACGAATCATCGACGATTTCAGCGTCAAGTGGTATAGATTGCAATGTGTGTGTGATTTCGGTTGTGTAATCATTGAGGTGTTGCAAAAGTGTTTCTGAAATTGTAACCAAATATGTTTTATTATTTAAATACTAGGCAAATTTGTAGACGTATAAGCTGAACGCTTTTAATAAATTATATCCAAAGATCGTGATGTATTTTCGAGGTAAGTTATTGTATTTGTAATTCTTTCGTTTTCAATTATATATAAAACGAGTCTTATATGTATAAACTTCAATGAAAGATAAATTACTTATATATAAAAAAAATAAGAATTGAAAACTAAGGATCACTCGTTCAAAGAAAATCTAGGAGTGAGAATAACAGGGTAAACCCTTTTGACAATCAGCTTTGAAAACATTCGTTGCCACCAAGAAGCCACACTTTCATTTTATATGGTTTAATAAAGCCGCAACATACGATGTGACGTCAATGGCATAACTTTCTGATGTCGTGATATGCTGACTGGTCGAAAGCTTCAAGGTGAAAAATTAGCATCGTCAACCACGCCAGTGCTCATTTCAATATAAAATACGGATATAATTCTGACACAGACACACGCCTTCAGGCGTGGCAGATTGCAAAGTTATTCAAGTCAAGATTCCTAAATACAAAAAATAAACAAGATTCATATATGTGAAACAAATTAAATACAGTGCGTTAGCGGCACGTGAGCTGTATTCAAAACGGATAATAGTATGATTTATTAGCAGAGTTCGGCGGGGTGAGCTATCTTCAGTTTTAGCAAGACATGGAAATACCTTGTCATTCAATTGTTAATGCCCCATGTGTAATTATGAACTAATGAAATGATTTTATTTAGGCTGCCTTTCTGCTACCAGCTTTACGTCGCCATCAAAACAAATGAATTTTATTAGAACCTACGGAATGTGATTAATCTATTTTGTACAGCTTTCCGCTTAACAGTTTCAACTAGAAGAAAAGTCGATAAGAATGGCGAAAAGAATTTATACAAGCCGAAAATTTACGAATTTAATGTAATTTTACTGTTGATAATTTACATATAATTGAATATGCATTAAAAAATTCCAAGAATATCTATTGTAGATGTATTTTTGCCTTTCGATCACGTGAGAGCTGTTATAAATTGGTCGTCATCTGCTTCTGTGAATCAGAAATTAGAAGACTGTATAAGTAATGTGCAATTTCACTCCAATCACTTCAGTGGATGTAGAAAGATTTTTTTCTATCTATAAATGGATTCTGAACTCAAGTCGAACTAAACTCATTAAAAATTGAAAATATAGAAAAACTTATAATGATATATTACCATACCACAGAAAATTTGAAATAAATAAAAAAGCTTTATTGTAATACATTTTTAACTTTAACTTAATCATACCAATTTTGATTTCTTTAACATTTCTTTATGAATACAGTTTATCTATATTCATATCTACAAGACACAGCTAAATGACATTAATGACGTAAAAATAGCTCACCTCCGCAGACCTCTGTTCATTAGCAATTGTTTGTATGTATAACCCAATCATAATTACTTGAATTAACTGTACAATTTAATTTCTAAAATCGGCACGTTCAATGTACATACTAGGTGCGCTGCTTAAGATGACGTCGTAATAATAAGAACATTAAGGGCTGTCTCTTGTACTGTTTTGTCAATTTACTTTGCTGTAGGTACATTGCCGGAAATTTAAATTTTCAAGTAAATGAATGAAGTCAGTTGAAGTTTTAGTTTTATAATAAAATTAAGCTCATGCTTATGTTTGGGAACTACGTTTCCATAACCTACTTAAAGAAAAGCCCGCATGCCGGTAACATACTGTATAACAAACACTAGAAACCTGTAAATAAAAAAGTGTTAGTATGACAAACGTAAGCAAAATAAGGCAATATTAATTAGTTTAGACAGCACTTAATTCACTGCATCTGTAAATTGACCTTATAAAGATCTGTGTCTGGATATTATCATGTAACAAAAAGTGGAGCTAAAAAAAGTACCTAATAGACAGAATTTCAGCATAGGTTTCACTTGTTGGGCTGCGTAACAATGTAATGCGTTCATGTTTTGCTAGCAAATCTTAACGTTTGACCCTTCATGGTAAGATCCCATTTTTAAGTTACTTAATAAAGACCATAAAGATCGCAACACATGTTTTATAATGAAAAACTAACTGTGATTAGCAAGCTGTCCAAAATTTATGATCTGTGTAAGTTTATGTGGTATTAAACTGATTAAAAATCTATAATAATCGTAACAATATGATTTTATTTAGTTCGTTAATGATGATCGATGCTTGCCAAAAAAAGGCTTTACCAATTGGCGTTTTCACTATATGTTCACACGTCCCTGCTTTCAAATCTTCCGTTCCAATCACTGGTGCTACTATTTTTTCTTGAAGTTGGCTAGATATTGATGTATGTTCCGTCTCTGACACTCTCTCCTTATCTTTAGCTTCATTCTCTTCAAATTCTTCGCTTAGTTTTTGTAATTCTTCGTCTCTGATTGATTGTATCAAAATGGCTGCTAGCCTTTCTGTTGCTTCACCTACTGATGTTGTCAGTAACTCTAGTGATGCTACTTGATCAATTACTTCAGTTTCACTTCCAAGTGTTTCTTTAGAAGCGTTGGCTTCTTCAACTGAAAGCTGATCAGTCTTCAACTGATTTTGAGGTTTTACTTCTTCTAGTAAATCTTTGCTGTCTAACTTTTCAGACTGAAGTGATTCCGGAGGAGTGAAACTTTCAGTATTATCTTTAACAGTACATATTTCCGTAACTTCTTTACAAACTGACGCTATAGTACCATTTTCAGAATTATCAGATGACACCAATTTGTCTTCGGATACTATTGCCTTTAAATCAGCATTCAGATGTGTTGCTACTTTAGCCAATTCAAATAAACCATCTCCAAGTTTTGTTTTAAGATCTTCTGTAGCATCATTAGTGTAAACTTGCAAAACTTTTAAAGCATTCTGGAGTTTCTCAAGTAGAACAGTTTGTTCTATAGTCTTGTTTTCAAAGTCCTCAATATTTTCTATATTGTTGAAATTATTTTGTACTTCCTTAGCTATTGTTATAGATTGTGTCATTGCTTCGCTGTGTACTATATTAGACAGTGTGTTAAGCGTATCACACATATATTCAGACACGTACTCATCTATATGTTGTTTAAATGTTTCTGAAAATAATCGTGTTCACATATAAATCCGCATATTGTATTGCTTTAACTTAGTAACGCGTAGCATGAGAGTTATAAGATGGAGTTTATTAATCGTATTGAACGATTAAAATGATTACTTGAATATTTTGAGCACTATCAATATATTGTTAATGAGTAATAATACTCCAGGGTTTTTAGCTTTGCTCAAGCCAGGTTTTATGTCACAGTTACGGAACACACCACACAATTCTTATACTAACAACTCGGCACTACCAGAATATTTAGTAAATAGAAAAGCGTTTTATGGTTCGTCAACGGTTAGTTCCTTCTTGATTATTGAGAATGTATATGAATATTGTATTTTTGTTTTGACTGAGATTTTTCGTACTATGCATGGCCTACATACTCGTATTTCTATTAGTTCTGGTACGGTTGTACATGGTCATACTGCTATACAAATGTTTAGAATGCAATGTATTTCAACAATTTGAAAGTTTCAAGCATGAATTACATAACTGCATCTACGACTACAATGTTTTAATTGAAACGCAAATTTACCAATATTGGGCAACATATCGTCTTTAGCTTCAGGTTCTTTGACGATTTCATGATGGATTTCAGTTATCTTGACTTCTGGTGTATCTTTAGAAATAGATTCTTTTTCCTTAGGTACGATAAGGCTTTTATTTAATGTATTTTCATTATATTTCGATGGTTCCTCTGAATGTTGTCCTTCAGTTTTAACATAAATTGCTGTAGCAAATTCCTCCAAGATGGATGATGCAACTGCATCCTCTGTAAGCACTTCTTGACAAACTTCACCGACATCTTCATCAAATGGCATTTTATTCTCATTTTGTTCTGTCACTGCATCCTGTACGGCTACGCGTGACATTTTTATAATATCATCCAAATCAGATTTTAAAACACCAGTTACATCTGCTAGTTTCTTTATTACTTCGTCTTTGCTTACTAAATTCTCAACACTATCAAGAGTTTCAATTTCTAGCCGTATTAAAGCTTCTTTTAATTCCAGCGATACTTGAACTTGACGCTCGCTTATTTCTTTTAGTGACTTCTTATTGACGTCATCTTTGAGATCGTTTTGCAATGTTTGTGCAAAGGATAACGATTCTTTTAATGCATCATTCGAAACAACTGCGTCAGTAACATTATAATTCTCAGCCAAGAATTTATCTAAGTGTTGTACAAGTGTCTCTGTAAGTTATCAATGAAATATATAAAAACGTTATTACTGGTCATAATAAGAAACTTTACAAAGCATTATTAAATACAGCGGGATATAGGTTAAAACTTAAGAAGATGACCTGTTGTATGTAGTTGTGACGTATTCGAATAGGCGTTTTTTTTGTTTGTGTTGCACATCTTAAATATGTAATGTCTATTCGAACATGCTACAACTACATACAAAAGGTCATCTTCTTAAGTTTTTCACCTATAACACTGATAATTAAATTAAGTTAATTGACGGTTGTAATAATATCCATTCAATAACAACATTGATTTTAGTATACTGCAATAGTATTTATGTTTATGTTAAGGAGAAGGTTAAAGTCATGTCGTACCTATCATCAACTCAAAGATGAACCAAGCACAAAGAAGAAAAGAATGGCGGTTATTCCCCCGAGAAGAGCAGAGCTCTTAAAGTAATAATGATTATTAGTTTTTAACTTCTATCTCAACGCTTCTAGTTTAAAATTTATGATAAACAAGGTACGAGTTAACTACAACAAACATTGGCGGTCAAAGACAAATACACGTACTTAATATTGTGCAGTATGGTACAAATCAAGCTAACTGGCGTTCTATAGAATAATATCACAGACCTATCTAAATATATTATGGTTAACTTTTGTTTTTAACGTAAAATATCGCTGACATGTTAACGAGGTTAGATCATGGTCTCCACGCTTCCTCCAACCGGGCTGAGCAGCCAAGTGGGCAGGGCACAAGCGCAGGGGATTTATTTATGTACAATTTTAAATTTTCTCTGTGACTATTTAATTAAAGGGTGCTTTAAATTGTAAATTAGTCACGAAATATTTAGATACGTAAATGTTTTAAATATTACCTATAGAAATTGCAACCGCCTGATTTTCTTCAACTGAAGCTATATCAAATTCCTTGACTTCTATTGCTTTCACAATTTGAAGCTCTGGCAGAACATGTAAATCTTCTGTGCCTTTTTCCACTTCATCAGGTTTATGAAGAGACTCAGCGACTTCCGTAAGCTGCCTTGGGTCCCTAATTTCGTTTTCCAAGTCTTGTACTTCATCGAAAGTCCCTTCTCTGATCTCGGTTTTTAACGTTATTTCTTTTTCATCTGTTTCTTTTACAGGACTAGAAATTGCTACCTCTACACTCTCGGTTGATTTCAAAGGAGTATTTAATTTTTGTGTTGCATCTTCTTGGGCTTTCTCGACTTCTAATACAATTGTTTGGTCTGATTTTTGTTGTTCGTCAATTAAAGTTTCAGCGATTGTTGCTTCAACCAAAATATTTTCAATTACTTCCTTTTTGGCCTCAGCAACTTTATCTTTAACCTTATCTGAAGAAGCAATGACTTTAACTGATTCCTCATTTTCTTTCTTATCGTCTAGTTTAGCGGCTACTTCTTGAACAACAACAACACTTTCGAGCTTGTTAACTTCCGAAACAATAGCCGCAACTATATTATCCTCTTCTTTTAGCATTTTTTCTTTAATGTTATCACTTTCTTTATTAATTTCAATAGTCTTGTCTATATAAAATTCTGCTACGTTCAAAGTAGCTGCATCTGAATCTATAATGGCTTCATTTTGTGATTTGATAACCGCAGCTGAACCTGTGATTTCTTCTAGTTCAATAACACTTTCCCGCAGTGCATGATTTTTGTCTATTTGACTATTTTCTTTCGTGACTAGCTTAAGTTTCAAATCTATATTTTCATCTTTCTCCCTTTTCTCGATTTGAATAACTTGATCATCTTCTTTAGCTGAAGGCACTTGACTTTCTTTCACACTTTCAACCAAAACTGTCTCTATTGAGGGTATATCTACAACTTTTACGTCTTTAATGAAACTCTTTGAAATTTCTTCGCTAACAGTCTCTTCGGCAGTTTTTTCAGTTCCTTTTACAATGTCCGTACCTAGCTCGGTGAATTCTTCTTGTTTTTCTCCTTTGTCAGTCTCAATTAGGCACAATTTGATAGCATTGTCTAGACTTTCCCATAAACGTATCGTAGCACTAGACAATTTTTCGATACCTTCAGGTTTAAGAATGACTGAGTGTTCAACATGTTCAGAAATTAAAACGTGTAGTTCCTTCATTGGGTCAATTTGTTCACTGATATCAGCAACAGTTAATTTTTCACGCAGTATGTTAGCAATTTCAAGGATTTTCATTTCGTTAATGTCACCGGCTGATTCGGTTTTCTCCAAATTTTGTCCGAGATATTCATCGATGCGTTGCACAAGCTCTGTAATGGGAATAACTTCCTATAGTGTCTATTCCCAATAGCATGCAGTTACTTAAGCTAATCTCAAAAACTAAACATGGTCCCTTATGTCTTGTAGTATTTTTTACACTATAGCACTATATACATTTGCGAACAATTTTACACTATTCCCACATATACATATGCAAAAAATTAAAACGAGTGTAAAATATCACACATTAAAAAAAATGACTTATCCAAAAAAGTTTTAGCATTCAATCGCAATAAACGTTTTCAAATTACTGATATAAAAGATAATCCTCAACTTACCAACGGTTGGCGTCACAGCCTTTTCTTCCGTTTTCCTCATGGCAGCTATTGTTTCTTCTTCTTTGGTCTGTTTAGCTTTGTCGGCCTCTGTAACATCTTTTTCATCAGTCTTACCTTCGACAATAATTGATACACAAGTCTCAACTGTTGAAAGCTGTTCTGTCGTTATGATTTCAAAAGTCTCACCAATGACTGGCATCGGTTTGATTTCCTCTGCAGTATTCTTGTTTTGAGCAAAATCTGTTTCACTTTCTAATCGAGTTACTTCAGCTACTTCTTTGACGGCTTCTGCAACTTGAGTTACAATTACAGCACTAGTCTTGTCTTCAGTTTTCTGAACCAGTTCTGCAAATGTTTCATCATTTTCTTTAACTTTTTCCAATTCTTCAACTTCAGGAGTAACTGCGGTGCCAGTTTTCTTATCTTCAGAAACTTTAGCTTCAATTTGATGCTCTGTAAGTTTACTTTCTATTTTCCTTTTTTCAGTTGTAACTGATTCACTAGCATCCTGTACGAATGTAGCGTCTTCAACCTCTCTTTTTACGACATCAATTTTGACGTAATCTTGTAACTGCTCAGCTGTTTGCTCAATACGGATTACGATTTGATTTTTAAGCTCGGGTTCTATATCTTTAGTACTTTCCATAATTTGCGTTTGAATAGACATCAGAGCCTCTTTTAATTTCATAGCTAAGTTAACTTGTTTTATTTTGGTTCCAATCATTTCTTCGTTTAAATTTCTACTTTCAACTTCACTTTCTATTTGACTAGTAGCGATACATTCCCGTAATTCTTGGGCAATTTTAGCTGATTCAGCTACATTATTAATTTCGATGATAATTGATATTTCTCCGACAATTTCTATGAGTTCAATACACTGATCAACGCGTTGTAGCAAGTCAGGGGATTTATCTGTAAAATAACAATGTAATAATTATACATATTTATAAATGTACATAAATCTACACCTCATGTTTTAAAATGAGAAAAAGGTTACCCTCATCTAATTGATAAATAAGAAATAAATATATTCAAAAATCATAACAAAAAATAATAATTATATCTTTCAATTTAACATAATTCAACTCAATTGAACGATATACTTTAGTATAATTAATAATAAAACAATGGCATTTTTACAAAGCCAAACATAATATTTGGTGTTTAAAGCGAACGAATGATTCAAAGTCATTGCTGAATACGGGAAAAATATGATAACAGCAATTACTGTCACTCGATGAAAAAGCAAGCACATGATCGGATGGCTATTTTACCTTTTTGAATATCTTCATATTTTTCCTTATCTACTCGTAAAGATGTCAAGAGTTGGTATGTAGTCAGAAATACATCTTTCAATTTATCGTCGATATCTTTAACACTTTCATGTAACCAATCAAATTTAGACAAAAGTACTACCAATCTGTTTATTATCTCTTTTCTATTTCCAATCAATGTGCTATCTTCTTTAACTTCAATTATTTTCAACTTTTGAGCTATTTTATTTAATTCGTTGAAATCAAGGCCAGTTATTGAAGCAAATTTTTCGGCAAAATCTTTGTCAATGGTCAAAAATCGGTCTAATGTGCATTCCAAGGAATCTATATTGGAATTTATATCTATAAAGAAATTCAGTTTTGAAAATTAGGATGATCTCTTCAAACAACGTTAAACAGAAACAGAACACGAATAAAAACACTTATTATGGTTAATTAAACTAAAATCAGTAAAAATAATCTGACCGATGAAATAAAACTCAATTTATCATTCGAACGTTCTTTTTGTAATAACGCCTTGAAACATAGAGATCGAGAGAGTTGTAAGACTTATAAGATAGTCTAAAAAGAAATATATTATTTTTACTCACCCTTTTCCACTGCCTTACTATCCATCGCTAGTAATGTCTGGAATGATTTTTCTATCGCTTCCATAGGCTTGGAGAACTTTTCCTTATCTTCATTTGTAACATTTTCTATAGACTTTATACTGTCTTGTATTGTATGAATTTCTTTATCTAATTCCATTATCATTGTCTTTTCTTCACTATCAACAACAGTGCCTTCTGATACGTGCTGCTCTAGCTGTTTGATCTCTTGTTGTATTTCTACCATAGCTTGTGCAAATGATTCGGTGGATGTCAAATCGACTGATGTGATGTCATCTTCCATACCGGTTAAAACTTGATCTTGTACGTTCAGTAGTTGATGGTGCAGTGCTTGCAAAGGTGCTAACATTTCTGCCAGTACTACTTTCAAAGCTGTATCTTCGAATCTGTGTTCTTTTATTTCTTGCTTAGATTCTGACATGTTTTCTTGCAAAATATCGGAACATTCAGCGAGGCATTTCAAGAGTATAAGTGTCTTTCCTGTACCTATAGCATCCTTGTAGTCGTGGTGTTTTTGTACGCAATCCAATATTTTCTGTAATATTTCTCTAGATTCTATTGTAAGTTCAGACTTCGTTAATATTTGTTCTTCGATAAACGTTTCTGCCTCGTCCATAGCTACCAATAAAGCCTTGTCTTCAACAACTGTAGCATTATGCATAATTTCTTCATGTATGACAGTTTCAGCATTTTTTAGGCATGGCTTTGCTATATCTATGATATTTACAAATCTTCTAGCCACATCTTCTAACGGTGTAAATTTACTGGTTTTAAGAATATCGACGAGGACTTCTTTAGTACTATCAAGTTTCGTAATAGGCGTTTTGAAAAGCAATTCGGATTGCGAATCAACTATTTTAATAAGAGATCCTTGAACGCTGCTGAGGCAATCATCGCAGTAACCAAAGAATGTTTTGAGAGAATTGCCTATATCTTCAGCTAGATGAAGCTCCTTCTGTTTTTCTTTAAAATCGTGAATAGTTTGTTTCAAAGCATTGAACTCTTGTAAAAGCCTAATGATCCTTTTGTGGCTTAGTTTTTTAGTCAATAAACATCGCAGCAGTGCAAACTCATTTTTACAATTCTTAAAGAAATCTTCCACCATCATCAGGTCAGCGACTGGTGTTTCATCACTTGAGTCTTGTATAATACCGACAGCACATTGGACGACATCATCCATCTGTAACAGAGCATCTGTTTCTATCTCAAGTGCTATTTGTGGCGAAGCACATGACATATCGGATGCTCTTGAAAGGTCTACGAAGTCATATTCTTCTAATACAGCAATATTACGCTCAACTCTATCTATTGTTTCAATAAACTTTGCTTCCCGAGCCAATTTTTCTGGCGCTTGAGGTGTAAACTGAATCAGTTCTTCTTGAACGTTAATAACGTTTTCATACAGCTCTTGGGTAACCGACTTCACTTGTTCTATTCTTATGCCTTTAGATACATCCGTCGCGTCTAGTAAATTGTTTACTGTCTCTTCAAGAGCTATGACTTCTTTTTTAATCGGCACGTCAGTCGATATAGCTTTAGTGTTTTCAATTATGTCCTTCAAGTGTTCGCACACAGCGCGTAGTGTTTCTACCTTGTTTGATATTTCAATCGTTTTGTCAGCCGTTTCCATTGCCGGAAATACAGCATGAATACACTTATCGAGATTTTCCTTGAACTCAGTGATACTTTGGAACACGGAATGTATTTTGTCAGTTGGCATTTCCAGTATGTGTTCGTAGATTGGTATATTATTAGCATCTAATACCGACAGACATTGCTGTAATTCTTGCATAGGTTCTGCAATGGCCATTAACTTGGACGTATTTAAATGAGCAATTTCATCCGAATATTCTAAGATAAACGGATGTAAGATCTCTTGTATGCCGGAGTGCAACTCTCCTAAACCTAAAACGACGGATTTTAAACTTGAGTAGTCACTTACTTCAGACAATGTATCTAAAGCGTCGATGACGTCAGGGTTTTGTAAAACTGTGATATGGTCGTTTAATGATTGCAGTGCTTGGGCTGTTGCTGATGGTACTATGTCCTGAGATAAGGAACTAATGGCCTGTTCTGCCGTTGTTTCTGCTGCTTCTGGTAACACTAAGCGATCTGAAGGCAAAGTATCAGCAGTTGTTTTAATACCAGAAATATCTTCTAAAGTCGATATTTCATCTGCGACTTCTATGCCACCCTGTTCGCGAATCATTACTATACAGCTATGAAGATTCTGTACAGCATTAGCCATATTGACGCTTACTTCAAATGGTGTTACATCTTCCCCATATTGTGATATTACTACCTGTTGTAACGTCTCAAGTGTTGTATGCAGTTCGTGTAGTGGCTCAGCTACTGTCACAAAGACTTCGCTATTTTCCTTCAAGCTCTCAATATGTTCTACTATAGTTTGGTTTATAATCATTATATTTTGATTCAGTTCACAGAGAGGTGTGGCTAGAGTCTGTGCTATCGACTGCGCATAAGACATCTCTGAGACATTTTCATCCAGTTCAACCCGTCCTGCTGCCATGGATGCTACGTTTTGCTTGAGTTCTTCTAAGATAGGACAAATATTTTCTATAACAGGTGTTATAGCTTCTTTCAGTTCTTTAGTACATTCTAAGGACTTCACTTTACTAATAGCTGCTATAGTGTGTTCTATACACTCTAAGGCAACATTTGCTTTGCCGGTGTTATACGATGATATGTCTTGTGTAATAATATGTTCCGAGTCAATGTGGAGGCTGATTTCTTCCGCTTGATTAATAGCTTCTTGTATATCGACTAATACATCAGTAATGTTATTCAGGATAGCGCAGTTTAACTCGGAGTCGAATACATTATTAACAAAGTGATCTTGGACTATTCTTAGGGTATTATTGAGACTTGCCAAAGATAAAATGCTGTCTGAATCAATAGTTTTTATGGCTGCGTTTACTCTGTTAACAACATCGCATATTTCTATTAATGAGAAGTATTTTTGAGCTTCATTACTTTCAATCACATTTTCCAATACCTTTGTGAGGTTTTTATGAAAAACATCTAAGTGTACTTTGACTTCAGGTAAAGTTTCCAGGCGTGGCAAATTAT
Source organism: Notocelia uddmanniana (assembly GCA_905163555.1). Classification (NCBI taxonomy): domain Eukaryota; kingdom Metazoa; phylum Arthropoda; class Insecta; order Lepidoptera; family Tortricidae; genus Notocelia; species Notocelia uddmanniana. The sequence continues at coordinate 73,132,535 of LR991052.1, forward strand.
TTTCTAATGCTATTAGTATCTGGGCCATTTTCTGCAAAACCTCTAGTTTGTTATCGCTTTGTAGTATGTCGAATCTGCCAATGTTACTTTCTATTTTATCAATGTGCGTTGAAATTTCGCTTAGATTTTGTTTGATTGAGGTTAAAGCCTGTTTTAAAACTGCCTTATCATCTTCACTCTTCGTTTCAGTCGATAGTTGTTCAAACGATATTCTTAATTTCAGCACGGAATCCATGACTGTCTCAATAATTTCCGTGTTATACCTATTTAAAGATGTTGTCGATTCTTTGACTGATAACGACTCGATTTGTTCTAACGCTGCCTGTAAATCTTGAACTGAAGCAGACATGTCATGAAGTATAACTTCACTATTTTTTACTTTGGCAACATCGATTATTTTTCCGCTGTCTGCACTCTCTGCTATGCAGAGCAATGAGTTAAGTGGGCTTCTCAATTCAAACACCGCCTTTTGAGTCTCCTTGAGGTGCTTGGCATCTACCGATGTATCTTCAATCTTAATTTCACTAGCTTCGCTCAACAAGTTCCTCGTTCTGATGGTGTCTGATGAATATTTTATGACGTTTGTCATATCTATAGTCAGAGTTTGAATTTCTTTTAGAACACTTTCGTCTGCTTGTAAATAGTCGGTCATTGTAACAGTGTTTATATCAGACATAACTTTTTGAATCTCATTGCCACATGTCTCTATGAATGCGACACAAGTTTTCTTAACTAATGTTTTATTTTCGCTTTCCATATCAATACATTTCTCAACTAGCGTTAAAGACTGTTGTAGGGCTTTCATTGATAGAGGCAGGTTGTTGAATATACTACTAACTTCTATTACCTGTATGGATTCTTTGGCAGCTTCTGCTATACTAAGTATCTCCGACAGAGGGGATATTAGGCTGCTTATGATCTCTAGACTCCTTGAAGCAGTGGCAGCAGATGACATTAACTCTGATTTTAAGATTATATCTCGCTCTATTATTTGCACATCATTGATAGCTTTAGATATAGTTGAACTAACTTCCGTTACTTTCGCTTTGAACTCTTCATCTGTCATTTTAGGCTTTGGCTCTACTTCTGCTCTCACATGTAGTAACTCTTCTCTAGCTTTGCTATAAGATTTCTCGCTACCAGAGCTAGAGCGTCGAGAGCTACGACTGCTGCGTCGTTCTCGCTTTGGCTTCATCACAGGTGTTTCCGTTTCAGCTCGCTTCTGTTCTGAGTCTCTTATATCAGTTTTAATGTCTTCTACCACGGTCTTCATTTCTTGAGTTTCTGATTTTATTTCTTTTACCTCCTCTACGTCAACTTTGTGTAGAATGGTTTTAGTTTCAGATGATTCTCTGCCATCTTCAATTGATCGTTTAGAAGATTTTGACTTTTGTTTGCCGTAACTTCGGGCGCTGGCAAAGCTAGCTAAATCACTTTCAGACATGACTTGAGTATCGTCATCCCTTTTATTCTCAGATATCGATTGCTCTCGTGATAGACTGAAGAAATCTTCTCCACTTTTTAAAGAATCTGATTTCTTTCTAGCTATTTTTTTAGGGATATCAGATTTCTCATCTGATAGTAGCGCCATAGTTTTTTCTAAATAGTCTTCGCCTAAATCTGTATCTAATGATAATTGCGGCGGCCCATTTTCATCAGCTATTGAAATATCTTCAATGTCGGCTTCCGTTCTTAGGTCTTCTTCTGGTGACGCGAAGTATTCAGGAGAAACATCAATTATAATAGCCTCCATGAGCAAATTACCAGAAGTTGACGTTTCCTTTACAAATCTAAGCGGTGGTAATTCGACAACATTATGTTCAGTTACATTCTCAGATAGCTGATCAGCGTACATTTCAACTATTTGGAGAGCTTCTTCTTCAGTTAAATCTGGCGTCTCATACAACGATACCGAGACTTCTTTGCCGTCAAACGAGAATGAAATCTCTCCTTTATCGTCTAGAGTTATATCTCCCACCGGGGTATCGTACATCTGCGAGGTTCGTTCTTCGTGTATCGTACTAAGCGACAAATTTCTTTGCAATGCTTGTTCGTCTGCTATTTTCTTCTTGGCCTTCATCGAGTCGTCGAAGCCGAGCAGCGACGCGGAGCTGGCGGCGATTCCCATACAGTTCTGCGCTTCACATGTATATGTTCCTAGACAACAAGTACCGTCTTGTCCTGATATGATCCTATGAATGTCTCCAGGCTTGAGTTCTTCACCATCTTTGTACCACTTTAGTACCGGCTGAGGCACACCGATAACCTTGCATTCTAAATTAACCGCACCTTCTTCAGAGAGGATAGCTTGAAGATTCTCCAAGAATCTCGGCTTCTTATAGTGCCTAGGTATGATCAGTTTGAGGAAGCACGAAGTCACGCTATGTCCGAAGTCGTTCATGGCAACGCACTTCCACTCTGCTTGGTCGAGGAACTCCAAATTCTGGATGTCGAGGGTAAAAATGCCGCGTTCTTCTTTGGCCAGGTGGCAGCGGCTGGACTCGTCTACGGGCTGGTCATCTCGGTACCAAAGCACTGATGGTTCGGGTGGAATGGCAACTGTAACAAAGAAAAATATTAATGGTTTTTTTTTCAGAACACTAATTAGTTAAGGATGTTTCAAAATACCTACCGTTCTCTAATCGAAGTCATGAACCACGCAATGCTGGTTATAAGAGACTTCAGTCTCGCTTAATCCAATTGAGAATGAAAATTTCCGACAAGTCGAGCAGATTAGGTTATTTTATCTCGATAGTGGAAACCATTCTCAATGTGAGGAAGAACAAATTCAATGACATTTTAAAAATATCGTAAGACGAAACGGCACTCTTTTTAAGCTTATAAAGTTTTAAAACATACACTTTACTACTTGTTAGACAGTTTTGTCTACAACGAAGCTATGATAAGCGTCCGTATCATTTAAAAATCTACTAAACATAATTTAATTAGCACAACATACGAACAATGAAGATATGTGACTTCCTAACTTAGCCGGGCGGGATTGTTATGTGGTAATTTCTTCTTTAGCCTGAGTTTACTGACGTCATGCAGATTTCCTCAGTTGACGGAATCCTGACAGTATTACATTGGATTTGGAAGTAGGCTGTAATATGCAACAGTAGTAACTCCCAAGCGGCCCGCATCAGTCAGGAAGTTGAGTAATAAAGAAGCTATTAGTGACTGGAATGAGAGTAGGCACTGTCAGCTTTCTGATATAGTACCACCACACCTCAGGAAGTTGCCTTATCACATTCACTGCCAGCCACGCCCCCAGGAACAAACTTGCATAGAATCGAACGCACACATGCTTCGGTGGCAGTGAATGCGTTATACGAATATAGAGACACCGCTAAGTCTACATTGGAATAATTTGGCTACACCGCTATAAATAACCATCACAAAAGTATAGATACAATCACAGATGACATGGGCTTGTCGAATTCTATACAGACTAAGCATGGACAGACTCTGAGAAAAAATCATACCTTTAATAGTAAATCGGAATGGCTCATCAATCTTCGCCTCGACGCTCTTCAGCCCTTGAACGAACTTGGGCGCCTGGTTCTTCGTAAACAGCTGCAGTTTCTCTTCCTCGTTCAGCTGGTTCTGGATGTCTTCTACCGTCAGCTCTGCAGAACTACTGGCCTGGCCCATGCAGTTGCGGGCGATGCAGCAGTAGGAGCCGAGTGAGTTGGTGCCTGGATTTAGAGCTTTGATTATGGGATTTATTTATTTATCACAGATTTCGTTGGTTCGGTCATCTACTAAGAATGGGGGGGGGGGGGATCCTCTTTGGACCACTGCGCTAAAATAATTAGTTAGCTATATAGTTAAACTTTATTTCACACAAATACAAATGTGCAAATGGCGGATTTATTGCCAAACGGACTGTTATTCTTATAAAAACATAACTTTGAGTTTTGATTTTGAAAAACCACATTTGCTCAAACATGCGCTTAAATGTATGCATTAATGTCACGAAAAGAGGACATGAAGCTACCTGTTTATGGCTCCCTACATTATTAATCCCTACTTTTTAAATTTGCTTACTAAAATCAACTGATAAAGGAAGATAAAGCCAACAAGATGATAGAGCCAACCGCCACGATTTTGTATATATATTTTTAATTTGTTATGTAAATTGGTATTTTTATAGGTTTTTCCATGTTTTTTGGTATTTTTTTAGTTTTTACGTTTTTTTTGGTATTTTTTAGTTCTTTCGTGTTTTTTTTAATGGTGCTTGTATTTTGGAGCATTTTTCGTGTTTTTATTTAATTTCCGCTATTTTTGGACGTTTTGTATTCTTTAGTTTTTTATTGTTTTTTTCTAACATGTTTGAGAAAAGTACTATACAATCCTCGGCCGGAACAGGGATTGCAGGACTCGTTTTATCCCAAACTCGTCCAGCAATCCCTTACTTCACGGCCTCAGCAGTAATGTACTATTAATTAACAACTTATTGACAAAATCACCATATGTACTGGATAGCTAGTCTAGGTACCTATTTGATAAAATGATTTCTTTATTATGTGGCCATATAAATAAAATAAAATAAAAATATCTGTACATTATCCTGCTGTAATAAATAGTACTTGAAGAGTAATCAACTTTTATGGATCTCCTGTAACTTTACCTTCAGTTCAGGTATCATTTTGTAGACATCACTTAAGTTAATTAAATTATTTAATCCGTAATACAAACATAAAAGTGACAAAAGCAATGGTGAATTCCAAACTGAAAGTAAAATGAAAATAAATACAACTCAAGCCTAATTATCAGAGTAAAAGTAAAATACACGCTAAAATAAAGTAAAAAGGATAAAAAAAAGAAAACCTAACAATCTTAAACGTAAACAAAAAAGGGGCAAATAAAATAAGATTGTATTACTGTACATTGTGAAATACATTCATAGCCATACATACTTAGTTCTTATAAAAATTTAGACTTAGTTTGTCGGTTTATAGTACGGTGTTTTATATTAAGTAATAACAATCATGACCGGGATTCGAACCCAAGATCACTAGCTTCGTAGGCAGAAATACCACTGATTCCTTTTACAATTGCCAATTTTCTCATTTGACAAATCATTCGTGCACCATACTTATATTCCGATAATTTCTATGTTACGAATAGTCGAAGTGACGTAACCAATATTTTTATTATACCGCAAAAAATACGTAATTTTCTCTTTTCCCTCTAGTACGTAGGGTTGACCGATACCTTGCGTCCAGAAAAACCGCTTTGCGGAGCTCCGTCGACTCTCTGGTGGGTCAGAACTATTCAACATCACAGTTGATTTATCCAGGTAAGTTCTTTTGTTACTTTGTGTTCCTCTCTTATAGTATGTAGTGGACTTTCCTGTAAGCTGTGAGAACTTCTTTGAGGTTCTCCATGAATCTGAGCTTACTTGGATGTGAAGCGATACCACAGCTTATTTTTTTATGCTCCTTCGATAATCTATCGACCATCCTCGATTGAAAGAGCTCCTTCAGTCTCTGAATCAGCTTATCTACCAGAATGATCTAGAGACTGGCCTGCTCAAGAGATTCTCACCTGAGTGCAAGGGAATCTAAATGGATATCAGTGTCTTACATTATTGGTTAGTTGTGGGCCATTTTATGCCGCTTCTACCAGTAGTTGATGTGGCAGCCCTTATAGTTCGTTGCTTATACCCACTGCTTCCAAGAATTACCAGACTCTTTGGGCTGCAATTTGTTGTTCTCCTCTGGTTGCGTGACATGCCTCCCTCTAGGTGGATACTTCTTTTGCGCATAAGTGTCAGTGTATCAGTGTCTTAGAGGATACTGCAAGGAACACCATCTTCTATAATGTAGTGGACTAATAAACGTACCCGTGAGCTAATATCAGCGTTTCAACTCACTTGATCTAGCTCAGCACGACTTCTAGAATGTTATAAGGACTTGCCTACTCAAGGGATTTTCACCAGGGAAAACAACTAAATGAATGAGGGCAGTGATTTTGAGGTTAATAAAAGTCTTCTAGAATATAGACTTGCCTGTGAGCTGGTACACGTCTCCTGGCTTGAGCTCTTGGCCGTCCTTGAACCAGCTGAGCACGGGAGTAGGAAAGCCAACCACCTTGCACTCGAAGGAGACCAGACCCTCCTCAGTGAGAACTGCTTGGAGGTTCTCCATGAAGCGCGGCTTGCGGTAGTTCTTCGGGACTGTTGGAAGAAAAAATATTTAAAGTAAAACCAGCTTCGTGACTAATCAGGTTTCTATCGCTATCACACTCAGTCTTGCAGCTGACAGTATATTTGGTCGTCAAAAACGAAGATTAACTAGTTTATTAGCATAGATTTAACATTTTATTTTATTATTTTACATTAAGAAAATAGAAGCATTATAGATATATTAAAGGTTTTTTATCGGCTCACTCGCTTTGGACACCCACAAACCGATTATGGAAACTGCCCAGCAGAGTATAGGCGAATATGAAGTATTTTCTGTTAAGCAAGCATCTATGATGACATTGATGACATTGATGAAATGGCAGGTGAAGATGCCTTACCGCCCGCTGAGATCGTCACGCACTCCTCCTCGCCTTCCTCTGGCCTCGGACTGAACTTGTAACATGTAACCCGGTATAGAAATGCTAACTTACCATTCCTGATGACGTGACAGGTGGATATACTGACCCTCACACCTACTAAGCTCACCACGCCATCCACTAGCCGTCATCAAGCCATAGACTAGACTTCTAACAGGCAGCCAAGTCCAGTCTATGATACTGCGAATTTACCATCCATGATGACGTGGCAGGTGGAGATGCCGACCCTGCCGCCTGCCGAAGTCGCCACGCACTTCCACTCGCCCTCATCTGGCCACTCTGCAGACTGGACTTCAAGCAGGTAACCGCCTACGCCATCTTCCGTTACGTGGTACCTTTAAAAATACAAATTGTTTATACTAACGTGAGACATATTAAGTAGTGAGACTATTTGCGACATGTTTCGGACTAAAACTGGAGTCCTTCATTATGATGACACGGTTGCCGATCGCGCTGTACTGCCACCGCAACCGTTCAACACTCATCTTGATGAAGGACTCCAATTGTAGTCTGAAACATGTCGCAAATACTTTACAAGTTATGTTCAACCGTATTTCTTTATTTAAGTATACAAATAGTTCGTTTGATTTATCCTGTACCTTCTAATACACATTTTGTTTCATCAATTCATCAGCCATATTATTAACTAGCTGTTGCCCGCGACTTCGTCCGCGTCTTCGCTCCTATTGGCCGCAGCGTGATGTTAATAGCCTAAAGCCTTCCTCGACAACCGGACTATCCAACACAAAAATATTTTATCCATTCGACTCAGTAGTTCCTGAGATTAGCGCGTTCAAACAAACAAACAAATAAACAAACAAACTCTTCAGTTTTATAATATTAGTACCTATAGATTTGAATATTAGTAGGATTGGTAAAAATTACAAGTCAAAATAATCATCTTAAACTGTACCTAAAACTGAAATAAAATATATCTAAATTAAAACTAAACTAAACTATATCTAGAAAATTGGGCCCCCATGGCATAGTGCCGAGGATGCTGGCAGCATTTCCTCGCTGTATTGCAATACCAATGCGTTGTGCGAGGAAGCTGCCAGCTCTTCGGTCACCAGTTGTATAGATTAAACTCTTGCTCACCTCTTTGAAGTGAGCACTGGGACTCCATGGGCCAAGGGTCTCGACGCCAAAAGGCATAAAAATGTATTCGGACCCCTGTTCTTGTGGGTCTTTAGGTTTTATCAGTCAATTAAGTGGTGTATCACTTTTGAACTTTAATGCTGAAATAATAGAGTCGACTTATGATAGATCAGCGGGATAAATACGCAACGTGTTCGAGCGTGCGATCTAAATGATTTTTCATAGTAAAAATGTCAGTTAGATTTACCCATAGTACGTTTGAAAAGTTACTCGATTACCCTGCAGCTCCTAGGTTGACTGATGATATCGCCTGCTTGATCTTTTTTATTGAAATCATCCTCATCCTAGCGTTATTCCCAGTACAGTTGCATGGGGTCCGCTACCCAATCTCAAGAATTGGCGTAGGCACTAGTTTTTACGAAAGCGACTGCCATCTGACCTTCCAACCCGAGGGGGAAACTAGACCTTATTGGGATTAGGTTTGTCAAGTGAGTGGGCAACTTGACTGTTAGAAGTTCTCAAGCCGCCCGGAGGCCCCTAACTTGGATTAACGACTGCTATCATAGACAGCAATCGGGATCAACGGCTTAACGTGCCTTCCAAAGCACGGGAGCGCTCAGTTGGTAACCACTCAAAGCGGTCACCCATCCAAGGACTGACCTCGCCCGACATTGCTTAAACGGCGCCGCTGGGCCATGAACGCTCTTCTCTTTTCTATTGGAATAAGGTAGTAATTATCCTGTCTTATCCTTCCGGCGCCACTTTCGGCTCTTTAGTATCCACCACACTCAAGGCTGCGGAGGGGTTAAGACTAACTCCTCACAAAACCAGTTTTATTGCAATGGATTAAGGTATAAATTGACCTCACGGTTTTACCTCCGGCTCGATTTTCCCCTCTTTATTGTACCACACAACACCTCTAGGCCACGGCGGGACCACAATATGGAAGCCAAGTGTCAAGTGCTCCCATGTCCACTCTATCTCCCCTAAAAACCAGTTTTATTCCAATGGATCAATGTATAAATTGGCATAGCGATCTTACCTCTCGCCCGGCTCGACTTTCCCCTCTTTGTTGTACCACACCACGCTCCTAGGCCAAGGAGGGACCACGATGTGGCAACCAAGAGTGAGGTGCTCGCAGATCTTGATGAACTGGTCTTCCAGCTCTTTGGTGAAGATCGGAGGCGGTTCAGGAGTAACGCTGTAAAAGAGAACCTGTTAGTTAAATAGCCTGAAGTTATATGTACGAGTATGTGTTTGTTTTGTTAATAAGTTTTCCCCAAGTTGACATCTAGCCACATTTAGCTCCCGCACGTAAACGATTGAGTTGCAAATCTTATAGAAATCTATATTGTCGATTATGTTATGAGAGCCCATTTTACAAATACCAAATAAAATAAACAAATATCATTTAATACGGACTTAGTTTGTTTTTTTTTTATGGGGACTTGGCAATTTTTTACTAAACTAACACAGAATTTTTTCATCATCATCACAGGTCAGCCGAAAGACGTCCATTGCTGGACATAGGCCTCCCCCAAAGACTTCCACAATGACCGATCCTGCGCCACCCGCGACCCTTACCAGGTCATCAGTCCACCGTGTCGGGGGCCTGCGCACGCTACGCCTTCCGGTACGTAAAAAAAATTACATACTTATTTATAGCCATAAAGCGACGCCTGTTAACGCCTAGAACAAATCACGAACATTTTTGGTACTACCTGTCTAACACATATAAAATACTCACGCAGAGCTCGGTCTCGATTCATCCGGGCCCCTCGTCACGTGGACCTTCGAGGAGGAGTAGGCGCGGCCCATGCAGTTGACTGCTTCGCATGTGTATGTACCGAGAGACGTCGGGTCTTCGGCACTCGCTGTTAGAGCGAATACATCACCCGCTTTGATCTCTCGGCTATCCTGTTGGTAAATACAATACATTAAATAAAATAAAGTAAAAATAAATTCTTCTTGCATTCCCAACAAATAAAACTCGTGAAAATACTCAGAATCCTCCCGAACCTTCCTGCCGACCTCGATTCGTATCCTGTAGCCACTCGTGAACCACTGAGCTATCTTGGAAACCCCCGATCGCCCTTCCGGCTGGAGGATATACCACACATCACATTTGACATCACGCTTCAAATTATTTTTGTTATCTTCATCTTCTTTCTCGTGTGAAGGGATCAGATATTATAAAGTAAAAATGTGGACTTGCCAATGTTTACAGTATTGTAAAAAAACGCTACTAAACGGTATTATTAAAGATCTAATCACATAAACACTTGTTATAATGAGTTTTTTTTGTATTTGTTGTTTTAGCGGCAACTACTCTGTTGTATGGGAGCCCCCCTTAATTATTATTATTATTATTTTGATATTAGTACTTCTTGTTGTAGCCACTATAAAAATACATAATCTGTGCAAATTTCAACTGTCTAGCTATTACGGTTCTTGAGATCTAGCTCGGCGAGTGGTAGCCGTGAAAAAGGGCTAAAATATCACGTTTTTTGTATGGGAGGGGGGGGGGGGGGGCTTAATTATTATTAATATTTTGTTTTAGTATTTGTTGTTATAGCGACAACAGAAATACACAATCTGTGAAAATTTCTATTGTCTAGTCATTACGGTTCTTGAGATACAGCCTGGTGACAGACGGACGGACGGACGGACAGCGAAGTCTTAGTAATATGGTCCCTTTTTTACCCTTTGGGTACGGAACCCTAAAAATTACGTTGTCTCAGTCATTATTCCAATTAAATATATTTTTTTTTTGTACTAGGACACCGTAGCGTTTGGATGCTTATGAAATCTCAATCTCGTTGTTGACCTTTTATTGATTTGGGGATTCGTTGTGCTGAGAGCTAGAGAGAAATGGAGGTTCCTAACACTCAACACGGCGCATCCTTGAGATCATTTTTTTTTGACAAACTTACACAATTCGACCTAGTCCCAAACTAAGCAAAGCTTGTACTATGGGTACTAGACGACGATATACATACTTATATAGATAAATACATACTTAAATACATAAAAAACATCCAAGACCCAAGAAAAAATATCCGTGAAAAATGCACAAATAAATGCCCTGGCCGGGATTCGAACCCGGGACCTCTAGCTTCGGAGGCAGAGTCACTACCAACTAGGCTAAACAGGTCGTCCTATTACAGAGCAAGTAGTCTTATTATGACTGTGACCTTCTTTAATATGAAGGTGTCCCAGTTGGGCTGATGGTGACGAATTAAATGTAATTAAATTGTAAGCCAAGAAAATGATTTACTACATTTTGACTCATATTATTTGTGTAATAAGGTTCAAAAGACCTCTAAAGTAAATGTAGAAAAAAATAAAAGTAATTAATCTTCAAATTAGGCATATTACATGCACCTATGAACGTCAATAAACTACCACCGGTTCGGAACAATAGACCTCTGCCACGAGAAGAACCGGCATAAGAAACTCGGTGAGGTGTCATTTTTTCATAAGTTCTAGTCCGTATAAGGGTATTTTCAGTTTCCTAGTGTTTCTGGTGGCTATTGGTTTATCAGCGTTCGTTGGGAAATTGCACAAATTCTTCCTAACATACATTATGTATGAATTACTTACAACATTATGACTTACTTTACACTTTCGCGACTTACTGTGCCTTAAAGCACAAATGGAGGGTACACGGAAAAAACATCTCTAGTCCACCTAAGTTTCAAAACAGAAAACAACCTAACTGATAAAGACATAAGGTGCAAACTGGTTTTGAAATTTTAAACGATTAAACATGTTTTTTCCGTGTACTCTTCAAATCGTTCAACGCGCGTCAAACACTACCCGGAAATGTTTCGCTCACCTTGAACCACCTCAGCACGGGTGTGGGAACACCGACGACCTTGCACTCTAGAGACACCGTGCCCTGTTCCGTCAGGATGGCTCGCAGCTCTTCTACGAACTCCGGCCGTTTGTAGGCCTTGGGAACTAAAACAACATTATAGTTACGGTCAGTACCGGCAATGCTGAAACTGTAAGACATACAAAGTTATGTTCTTAGAAACCATGTCATTGGTTTTAGTAACGAGAAAAACTGCATTCGTCAACAAACCGAACCGTCTGTAAGCGTAAGCGGTGTTCATAAAAAACTGATTGTATGGAATATTTGACAAGTTTGTATGGGATGATAGGACCCGGGTATGACCTAAAGTGCGGTGGAGATACTGTGATCCAGCATGCCAAGCGTGGCGATTATGGCATTTACCCCCCATGAAATAGGGGGAGGCTTATGTCCAGCAGTGGACGTCCTTCGGCCGATATGGTGGTGGTGGTATGGGATGACGGTATCTGGCGCCTATGTCTGCAATCGTAAGTCGGGTTGCATCAAACCGGCTCTAATCGGATGAAATTTGACAGGACTTGACAATGTTGACAGCTGCTGGGGTCATATTTAACGTTTATTGATATTATCATAAATCATAAGTTACCTTAGAGCCTAAATGGTGGCGTACGGTACGGTTTAAGAGGAACTTCCTCCCTCGGACGCTCCGGTTGTGGAATGAGCTCACTGCCGAGGTTTTCCCGAGGAACTACAGTATGGAATTCTTCAAGAAAGGAGTGGACACGTTTTTAAAGGGTCGGCAACGTGCATATAATACCCCTGGAGTTGCAGGCGTCCATAGGCTGCGGTGGCCGCTTACCATCAGGCGAGCCGTACGTTTGTTTGCCACCGACGTGGTATAAAAAAAAAGTTATTGCAGCCCGCCCTACATGGTGACATAAACTTGACGTACCGTGGCTGTCACCCATTCTCTGGCCCTAGATTTAATTTTTCCTCCCTCACACATATGACCTAACAGACGTTGCCTTGACGTTCCCTCACTCATCCTCTCCTCGGCTTCGTGGCTTACTTTGTCCGTCCCACTCTGCCTTGCTGACTCTTTCACACATGACGGAGCTGCTGCATGACTTTAGTCGTCCAAAACGGCCACCTACAACTGCAGTCGACACGGAGCTAGCATGTTTTATCATCAGCCGTTTCGAAGCGACAGCTCCACTAACACCATTTTCCCCTCCACCACCACCATCATATCAGGCCAAGGAGGTCCACTGCTGGACATAGGCCTCCCCCGAATTCGGGGGTGTATATGCCATAACCGCCACGCTTGGCATGCGGGTTGGCGATCGCAGTATCTCCACCGCACTCCAGAGATGCTGCTGCCCATCCCCCGGTGGTCTTGGTCATAGTTTTAGGACATATCCGGCTGTTTTTAATGGCCTAGTACAACTAGTATGCTGTGTACTGTGCTGTCCCTTATATATCAATCTAGCAAACAAACTTTCCATGTATCCGTCGCTAATACTACTATACTCTGTAATTGTCTCAATCTCTCTCCCTTTTTCTCTGTCTCTCGATATCTCTCTCTCATATCAAGTTGCCCGTGTCCGTTATCCTTCATATAGGAAACAACCTTTCAGAATGACACATGATGGAGCTGCTGGGATGAATGTCGTTCAAAATGGCCGCCTATACTCTGTAAGGGAGGTATTCCACTCATCCAATATCTTTGTCCAATATACATTTGATCAAAGAAATTGGATCATTTCATCCAACTTGGATGGAACCCCGACATTTGGTCAAAGATTCTGATGACATTTAAATCAATATGGCTACTCATGAAAAAAAACTTGGACAAAGATATTGGATGAGCGGAATGGGCCTCTGTCAAAGAAATTTGATCAAAGATTGGACAAAGATATTGGATGAGTAGAATACCACCACTTATTAAACTCATCCAAAGAAATTTGATCAAAAATTGGACAAAGATATTGGACGAGTGGAATACCACCCTAAGGCTTATTAAGTAGCTTGGGTTCTTAAGCAATGACAGCTGTCATCCCAGTACAAACTAAGTAATATTTGACGTTGTAAGGTTATATTTGACAGCTGTCACTGTCCCAAGTTAACAAAAACATGATAGTTTGCACGTACCCAGCACGTTAAGGTGCGCTGCGCAGCTGGCGCGGCCGCCGCTGTTCTCGGCGGCACACGTCCAACGCCCGGCATCGTCGACGCTTACGCATGCCACGTCGCACCACCAGAAGTTACCGTCACGAGCGAGGGATACCCGCTCCGCTTCCAGTAGACGACGCTCGTTGCGGTACCATGTCACCTTGGGAAAATGATAAAAAAATTACTCACTAGAGTACATAAGGGAGGTATTCCACTCATCCAATATCTTTGTCCAATATACATTTGATCAAAGAAATTGGATGATTTCATCCAACTTGGATGGGACCCCGACATTTGATCAAAGATTCTGATGACAGTTAAATCAATATGGCTACGCATGAAAAAGAATAAAACTTGGAGAAAGATATTGGATGAGTGGAATGGGCCTCCGTCAAAGAACTTTGATCAAAGATTTGACAAAGAAATTGGACAAAGATATTGGATGAGTAGAATACCACCCCGTATTAAACTTATCCAATATCTTTGTCCAATATCTTTGATCAAAGAAATTAGGATTTCATCAAACTTGGATGGGATCCCGACATTTGATCAAAGATTCCGATGACAGATAAATCAATATGGCTACGCATAAAAAAAAATCTTGAACAAAGATATTGGACGAGTGGAATACCACCCTTACACAACTAGGGTGGTAAAGCGAAGAAAGGCTGAGATCGCAGATTTTGCGGACCGAGCTGTAGGCGACAGACATATATATATATATCGCATATATATACAGGGTGACATCGGAGACGTGATCAGAAGCTAATTTTTCAGACTCTACACAGGATCGCCTTTCAATGCAATAGTTGTTACATCGAATAAAACAAGTTATTTTATCAAATTTTTACTATAAATATAATAACGCCATACTTAAATCATGGTCACTTTTGATACACGTTGTATGAAGGATGACAAGACGTCGTGTTGTGTAGGGTGACCAAGTTGTATGAAACATTATTTTTTCTTTTAATAATTTGTGAAATAATAGTCAATATTGCAAGTAGTAACTGTGATATCATCTTCATTGAGTTTAACTGTCAAAACTTCATCGACTCAAATAATTTCAGATCACGTCTCCGATGTCACCCTGTATATATATAGCGCTCGTGGCCCAGTGGCACCCGCGTACTGCGTGCGGTATGCGAGGTTAAGCAATGTCGGGCGAGGTCAGTCCTTGGATGGGTGACCGCTTTGAGTGGTTACTAACTGAGCGCTCCCGTGCTTTGGAAGGCACGTTAAGCCGTTGATCCCGGTTGCTGTCTTTGATAGCAGTCGTTAAGCCAAGTTAGAGGCCTCCGGGCGGCTTGAGAACTTCTAACAGTCAAGTTGCCCACTCACTTGACAAGCCTATTCCCAATAAGGTCGGTTTCCCCCTCGGGTTGGAAGGTCAGATGGCAGTCGCTTCCGTAAAAACTAGTGCCTACGCCAATTCTTGGGATTAGGTAGCGGACCCCAGGCATTCTTCAGGATGCAACTGTACTGGGAATAACGCTAGGAGGATGATGATATGCGATATAGATATCTATATTAATAATTTCGTGCAGGGGTACGGTAGACCCGAACGAGACCTGTCTCAAATTAAAGAACGTATAAAAATAATGATTTTTGAGTTGAACATATGTATCCGCAAAATTCGGATTGTCGCGTATTTTGCATTTAAAAGTGTTAATTTGATAACAAAACGTCGGCCATATTGCCCACAGACTATATTGCTATATTAAATTTGTTGGTT
Source organism: Notocelia uddmanniana (assembly GCA_905163555.1). NCBI lineage: Eukaryota > Metazoa > Arthropoda > Insecta > Lepidoptera > Tortricidae > Notocelia > Notocelia uddmanniana. The sequence goes on from LR991052.1 coordinate 73,147,927, forward strand.
GACAGTGTCGGCTACGTTCGAAAATCGTGAACTATTTTTGCGTCCGGTATGTTGGCCAGGTTGCTGGGCTGCGTTCTGGGTGATGGGCCATCATCGCCCATTGTGTGGATTCGGCTAGCCGCGTCTGCAGCGTTTTGTTTTTGTAGTTTTCAAGCGTTCTATACACCTATCAGCCTAGCTGGCACGATAACTTATACCGTCACGTTATATGGGCGAAATGTATTAAAACGTCACATGAAACGTAACGGAATGATCTATCGTGCTAGCTAGACTGATTCTCACAACAACCGCCTTCAAAGCGAATGTATGGGGCCTGTTACATGTATTCATGTCACGATAGGTATCACGTGAATATTAAAGCAGAATCCATACAAATTCGAAAACTGCGATAATATTGACACCCCAGTATTATGATAATATTAATCGTGTAAAGGACACCACTTGAATGTTTGCTGAGTCTGTCTGCCATCTTAAAGCTGCGTCTCTATTTTGTTTGTGACAAACTACTAGGTGACTTATGGCTTTTAAACGTCTAGCAAAATTCTATCCCTATCTCGCTCTATCTTATAACTTAGTGGTACTGGGGGACTGCTCCGAGGTTCTGGGTCCGGACTTCGTGTGGTGCCGTCCCTTTCACTCATATAGTCTATGACAGGAGAGTGAAAGGGACGGCACCATGCGGGGTTGGGATTTTGAATTTCGGAGTGGACCCTCAGCTCATGCCGTTCGCCGCGCTCGGACGCTAGAGGCGCTGCTGCGAGCCGAAAACGAAGTATCTGCCTCTCTCGCACATGTATATTCGAACGACAGAGAGGAGGATGGTTCGTTTTTGGTTCGCAGTAGGCCCTCAGGGGTGCTGCCGCGAACTTCGAGAGTCGAGCTTCGTGTCGTGCCGTCCCTTTCCGTCATATAAAGTATAACACGAGAGTGAAAGGGACGGCGCGACGCGAGGTTCGGTTTTCGAGGTTCGCGGTAGCACAGCAGGCGTCAACTTTAAAACGAATAGGGTATTTTACTATAAGAGAAATAAAATTCAAAATTTAATAAAAACCAGCCAAGTGCGTCGGAGTCGCACACTGAGGGTTCCGTACAACTAAAAAACAAATGTGATTTATCAATATATTAATATTTTTGGTAAAATATACTTCATAATAAACATTATCACTCAATTTCAAGTTCATAGGTCGATGGGAAGCTACAAAATTATATGTGTGACAGACAACACACGGAATGTTCTTTGACTTTCTTCGACCGTCCGCCACGCTCGGACTAAGGTGCTACCAACCGAAAACTTACTACCATTCGAGCGCGGAGAGGGAAATACTTCGTTTTCAGATCGTGGTAGGCCCTCTGGTCTGACGGCTCCTATTCTTGGATGGTGCGCGTATCGGAATGTGAAATACTTTTGGCAAAACGGAACAAGTTGTTAAATAGCTTCCATTAATTGGAGAAAATATTACCAACTGTTATTATTATCACGTGAAACACTGAATATTGAAGCAACATCCATAGGGGCCTGTTACATGGTTATTATTATCACGCGATATACTCATATCACGATCCGTATCACGTGCAATGAATATTGCAGAAAAATCCATACGATTTTGAAAACCACGATAATATTGACACACCTGTATTGTGATAGTATTAAGCGTTTAACAGACCCCATACAATTTTAAAAATCGTGATAATATTGAGAGTAAGGGGCCCCACCGAATAGAATTTGGCGGAAAATAGAGAGCTGCTATCGCGAAACGAAAACGAACGAACATCGTGTATTTCCCTCTGTGTCGCTCGAATTTGCAAGTGCGACAGAGAGGGAGATACACGAACTTCATTTGTTTTTCGCGTTAGCAGCTCTGACTTCGCACCAAAAATACTGACTGGCACATCAATATTTAACAATGCACATCTGAATTGAATTTTAATGAACGATTAGTATTTTAGCTATACAAATCAGTACTGATTACGGTGTCCAATTTTTTATGTGCCTTTAAATACTACCCTTATAAAAATGCTTAGGATTAACTTGCAAAGATACTCGCCTTTGCCCGTGACGTCGTTTGCGTAATCTTTTACTCCCAATTCCATATAATTCCATTCCATACTTTTATTCCCAATCCAGACTACAGACTATATTTCTATACGATTCGAAGTTTCATCATAATCCGTTGTTGTAATGTTTTTATTTTATACATTTTGACGTGATAACGTCTTTAAAATCGTTTTAGTCGGGTGACATGTTCAGAAACTTGTGTCACACCAAAACCTCACGAGCGCGATCGCAGGTATAAGTGAAGTGCAAGTGAAGTAAGACGTTATCACGTAAACATCTCGATCGTAAACCTACTTTACAAACAACCAATTTTTGTACACTATTTCTTTCGTCGTTTGCATAACTGTCACGAATAAATGTTTTGTTTATTTCTTTCTTATTTATTTCACCCGAGCGAAGCCGGGCTTTCATCTAGTATATATATATATATGCGATCGAGGGCTTTATTTATTACTACACTTGTGTGGCATAAATTACTTTTAAATCTAAAACTAAGCTAAGGCTAGGCTACGCCGCGCCGTTTACGTCACTTGAATAGTTTGAGCCTCAAACCAACACGGACTAAATTTGGAAAAAAAAACTATATGATATGAAGGCGCGCAGTTTTACAACAAAATATCAAATGATATTAAGGAATGTAAAAGTTATACAGGATTAAAAATAAATTTAAAAAGTTTGTAATTGAATTTATCTAAATCTGGTCGAGGGAATGCCAAGGTGTAAACAAGTCTGTCGCGAAGCAGCGGAATAGTGCTATCGCGATTCGCGATCTACCATTTGATTGTAGGCCTAATGTACATAACTTTAACATACAACATGATTTTACATAATTTCTTGTTCTACCCACCACCACCACCATATCAGCCGAAAGGCGTCCACTGCTGGATATAGGCCTCCCCAATTTCATGGGGGGTAAATACCATAATCGCCGCGCTTGGCATGCGGATTGTCGATCGCAGTATCTCCATCTCCACCGTACTTCAAGGATGCTGCTGCCCATCCCCCGGTTGTCGTAGTTTTAGGACATACCCGGGTCCCCACCCCCGGGTTGTTCTGCCCGCTTATATTTATCAACTATTTTAAGTTAAGTTCTCAAAAGTGAAATTTAATATTTCTTTGAGAAATTCTTTAAACATAAAAGATAAAGCTAACTTTTTACAAACAAGCAAGAGCAGCTTGGGAAAAACAAAGATAAAATGTATTTCGGGCAAAAATGACATTTATCGTATGTACAGTCAACAGCAAAAGTAGATGATCATTTTAGTACTTTGTCGCACTAACGTAACAATACAGCGACATTTGGGATGCGTGAAAGTAGTGAAAGTGACAAGGTACTAAAATGATCATCTACTTCCTGCTGTTGACTGTACAGGCGTTTATTACCGACTGTACTTTTTTAGGGTTCAGTACCTCGAAAGGAAAAAACGGCACCCTTATCGGATCACTTTATTGTCCGTCCGTCTGTCTGTCTGTCGATACCCTTTTTCTCAGGAACGCGTGGAGGTATCAAGCTGGAATTTATATCAAAAACTCAAGTCTACTGTCCCTTGGAGCTGTGAAAAAATCAAACTGTTAAGTCAACGCAATCAAAAGATACAACCGTTTATGCCGCAAACTTTCGACACTCGCAAGGGAATCAAAACCTACATGGTAACTTCCCGTGAACTCAGAATCTTGTAATTTGGTACGAAGCAACGTCTTATAGCACAGATAAAGGAAAAATTGCGAATACCGTAAATTTTTAGTTACATCATATAATAAAAATATTTTTTACGGAGCCCTCGGTGCAAGAGTCCAACTCGCACTTGGCCGGTTTTTTTACAGTCGTCAACTACTGGCGTCTATCGTTGGCAGAGTTAAAATTTGCTCAAATACGACGGGTTTCTCTTGTGTAGTTTAGGAGATGATATGGCCACCTTCTGTAGTACAAGTATTCGTTCCATATTTGCATTTTCACCGAGCTTACATACTCGTAAGTACGCTATCAGCTAAACCGGTTGATTATAAACTGCTTTAAAATTTCAATGCCAGCTTTCACCCGAACCGTTGCGTACAAATATCGCAAGCTTTATTTAAGTAATCTTGTAAAATACAGCAAAAATGAAACTTTGTAAATAATAAAGAAAATTTTCTTTAGAATAGGTAAGACCGCTAATTGTTTATTTGTTATTACTGTTTTTAGGGTTCCGTAGTCAACTAGGAACCCTTATAGTTTCGCCATGTCTGTCCGTCCGTCTGTCCGTCCGTCCGCGGATAATCTCAGTGACCGTTAGCACTAGAAAGCTGAAATTTGGTACTAATATGTATATCAATTACGCCGACAAAGTGGTTAAATAAAAAGTGGAAAAAATATTTTATTAGGGTACCTCCCCTATACGTAAAGTGGGGAGTGATTTTTTTTTTCATTTTAACCCTAACGTGTGATATATTGTTAGATAGGTATTTAAAAATAAATAGGGGTTTACTAAAATCATTTTTTTGATAATGTTAATATTTTCGGAAATAATCGCTCCAGAAGTAAAAAAAAATGTGTCCCCCCCCCCCCCTCTAACTTTTGAACCATAAGTTTTAAAAATATGAAAAAAAATCTCAAAAGTAGAACTTTATAAAAACTTTGTAGGAAAATTATTTTGAACTTGATAGGTTGAATAGTTTTTGAAAAAATTACAAAAATAATTTCTGAACTAAGTTTGTAATTTAACCGTATAAACAGGTGTTTATTGTACCTGTCATTTCTACAAAATCACAATGAAATGACGTGCTTTTTAGGGTTTTGTGTTTCTGTACTTAATATGTCAACTTAATGTGACGGACGGAAAACTACGGAACCCTACACTGAGCGTGGCCCGACACGCTCTTGGCCGGTTTTTTAAATGTTTTACTACCGTTACTTCATTATGTTTTAGTTAACAATAAATTGTTTTAACATAATACAATACACGCGCCAAAATATTTCAAAGTAAATATTATAAATTTTATGCGACATTAAACAAAGACATTGTGGTTGGCTTAGGTTTATGCACAAGAGTATTTCATTAAAATTCACTGTAGACTAATGAGTAAACAGATCAATAAAATATACGCCCCCACATGAGAAAAGATTTTTCCCTCTCAAAGTCTTTATTATAACATTGACTTTCACCTGGTCTTCAGAAAATATTATTTCGCTTATACAATGCCATTCAAATAATATTAATTGTAGTACCTACTTTTAAAAGTCTTAAAACACCATCTTGTGGCGCGTTGATATTTAAAAAATAGTTAAAAAACTACTTATATAATAGTGCCTCTGTAATTGTCTCAATCTCTCTCCCTTTTTCTCTATCTCTCGGTCTCTCTCTCTCATATCAAGTTGCCCGTGTCCGTTATCCTTCATATAGGAAACAACCTTTCAGAATGACACATGATGGAGCTGCTGGGATGAATGTCGTTCAAAATGGCCGCCTATACTCTGTAAGGGAGGTATTCCACTCATCCAATATCTTTGTCCAATATATATTTGATCAAAGAAATTGGATAATTTCATCCAACTTGGATGGGACCCCGACATTTGATCAAAGATTCTGATGACATTTAAATCAATATGGCTACTCAAGAAAAAAAAAACTTGGACCTCTGTCAAAGAAATTTGATCAAAGATTGGTCTTCAGAAAATATTATTTCGCTTATACATACAATGCCATTCAAATAATATTACTCGTATTACCTACTTTTAAAAGTTTTAAAACACCATCTTGTTGCTCGTTGATATTTAAAAAATAGTTAAAAAACTACTCATCAGTTGTGGACCATTCTGTAAATATTTAAGTGGTAGGGATATCACGTCATATTATATGATGGAAAACGATTTGATATGATAGAACGACATCGAATTGAATTGCATATCGAAATACTTTGCCGTTAAAGTGTAAAATAAGAATCGGAACTAAAAGACATTACTGGCCTACAATACAGCTTTGTCTTACATTGCGAATATATGCCGAACTATAAATTTAAATTAAGAACAGAAATCAAATGCTTGTCAGGGAAATTGAAACACGTATATGCAAAAAAAAAAACGCTCAGCACGCTCGGTTCTCCATACAAACGTATCTACGCTCTCATTTTATAACGCCATGCTAGAATGACATTAAAACTTTGTATACACAATGAGATCTGGCATATCTAGGTCGGAAATTAGTTTTTGGTGCTTGAAATTATAATGGAGAAAAAAAAAGCGATTATTAAGGTTTTCATAAAAGCCGCAAAAAATACAAAAAACCGCTGTATTTTTTTCTTTTACAATTCTTACCTAATTTTCCACCTCGATATGCCGGATCCCATTGTGTATACAAAGTTTCACGTTATTCTAGCATGGCGTTTTAAAATGAGAGCGTAAATACGTTTGTATGGAGAACCGAGCTTGCTGCGCACTCTTAAGTAAAGGTCATGTTATGAACATAGTTGTAGCCTGTTCGAATAGACATTACATAACAAACAAAACAAATGTCTATTCAAGCACGTCACGACTATTTACCCTACGGTCCTATTCTTATCTTTTTTTTACGTAAACCTCATTTCCCTCTTGTCACAAAGACAATAAGGATTACAAAGTTGACAAAAAGGGTTAAAACTACGTGTTTACATTTCCTCTGCACAGTCGAAAATGGTTGTGGCACTATTAGGATCGATCTGTAATCACAGACAGGACTGTTGTTACCCCAATAAGCCTGATATAGTGCTGACAGATCGATAGAAGCGTCATGCAGTGCTCTTCGACAACACAATTCCCCATTACGAGAACCTGGTGAAGACTGAGAAGCACATAGCCAGCAAGTACGAGTACTTAGACCTGGCACACGTTACCGCCATGTGGGATGTTGAATCGACGATCTTTGTCCCATATCTCTGAACGGTCCCGACAAACATCTCAAAAGACTCTCATCACGTGGCTGGGTCAAGGGTCAGATGCAGAAGGCGGTACTCTGGGACACGGCGCGGATAGTCAGGAGGTTCCTATTTCTGTCGCCCTAATCACCGGTCGCTTAGGCCCCACCTCGCTGCCGAACTGTGCCCTAGGTAAAGTTTCTTTTTTATATTACATGTATATACTAATATTTTACTTTTACAAACTTATTGTGCCGTGTGCGGTATGCGAGGTTAAGCAACGTGGGCCCATGTCAGTTCTTGGATGGGTGACCATTTTGAGTGGCAACTAACTTAGCGCACCCGTACTTTGGAAGGCACGTTAAGCCGTTGATCCCAGCTGTTGTTCCCAGCTGTTGTTAGAAATTATATGTAAAAAACTGAATCAATTCTCATATGCTTTGTATAATTTAAGAAAAATTGTAAATAAGTCAGTAGCGTTACCAGCCTACCAGGCGTATGTAACATCTCCTCTAAGATATGGCATAATTTTCTGGGCAAACTCGGTTGACAGAGAATCAGCGTTTAAAGCGCAAAAGAGATGTATCCGATCTTTATGCGGCATTCATCAACTCGTTTCTTGTAAACCGTATTTTCAAAAATTAAGAATATTAACACTTCCGTGCTTGTATATATTTGAAGTAGCAATATTCACAAGAACTAATCTGCATCTATTTAATAGTTTCAAGAGTAAACGCCTTAGGAATAAAATAAATGGAATACTGTCTAAAACCGCTCTATACCGTAAAAATATACTAGGAATGGCCCCTAAAATTTATAATAAGGTTCCACGAGACATTGTCACTATAGAAGATGCCGATGCCGTGTTCAAACGAGAGTTATTTAATGTCTTTTTTTTTTTTTTTTTTTTAATTTGTTTGGGACAAAAAACAGTAACACACAAAGTTTCAGACTTAAAGTATAGGAAATAAACAATTCATAGGTGTGTGACCAACAACATTGTCCACGGGTTATTAGTTTAGTTATTTAGCGCTGAGAAACCAACAAAGGAGTACATTATATTATTCCATGATTATCATGAGAGTTAAACATAACTGAAACGAAAATAAGTCCATAGGAAGTCACAAATATCTGACTTAGGTACACTATTAATTTCGGCATCTTAACTATTTATAATATAAGATTTAAATACTAAATTCTTAACAATTTAAATAGAACCTGACTTTTGTATGCGGCAGCTGATGCTAAAAAGATATCGATGTCATTAAACTGTGTGTTGTATGACTTAACGAGCCTGTGGGGGTCGCGCTCGCCTGCATGGGTGCGGCAGCGCGCGTTCGCGAATAGTTGGTGCTCTCGAGCGGCGCGCTGCCGCGCCCGTGTTGGTACACGGTAACACAGCTCCCCGCTCAGGCTGGGGCAGTCGAACTTGCTATGGCACAGGTTGTATAGAACCATTGCATCCAGAAGAATGCGCCGATTGTGTAAGTCAAGTAATTTGTGTTTGTCGAGAAGCTGCTGGTAACTAAGACGTGAACCGTTACATCTGTACTGTATGGCACGTAAGAATTTTTTCTGCACGGTCTCAATTGAATTACTATACTTATTATAAAAGGGATTCCATACGGACACTGCATATTCGAGTTGAGATCTAACCAACGACTTATATAGGTAGAGGTAAGTAGAGGGTTGCTTGAAATCCATTCCGAGACGCATAATAAAGCCATACATTTTGTAGGCTCTGCTAATCACATGCTGTATATGGGCATCTAAGTGAAGTTTAGAATCCAAATTAACTCCGAGGTCCCTAATTATTGAAACTTGATCGATAGATATACCGCTTAGAGTATAAGAAGTGGGAAGGCTATTTGGCTTCTTTGTGAATGTTATTGTTTTACATTTACTTAAATTAAAACTCAATTTATTTTTATTACAGTATTCACTAAGCCTGTTTAAGTCATCTTGGAACCGATTGCGATCATCGTCGTTTTCTATGGTGTGGTAGATTTTTAGGTCATCGGCATAAAGTAAGAAGTTACAGAACTTGAAACAACTGTCGATGTCATTAACAAATAAAATAAATAATAGAGGTCCAAGTATAGATCCTTGGGGGACTCCTGAGGTTACGAGAACGCTGCTAGACTCGTATCCATTTATTACAACTTTCTGTGTACGGTTTGTAATATAAGATTTAAACCATCTCCACAGATTCCCGCGAATGCCATTAAAGTGAATTTTTGCTAAAAGGATTTGGTGATCTACTCTATCAAACGCCTTGCAGAAATCAGTGTAGATACTATCTACTTGTTGATAAGTCTTAGCTACTAAAGCTTACTACACAATAAGTGAATTTATGTCAGACTGTAATTAAAGGAGCATAACCTCCACACACTACATTAATTACTTGCAAATTTGTATGCCAAACGTGATACAAAAAAGAAAAAAAAAACCTTAATGAACCTATGTTGAAAAAAATAAATGATTATTATTATTATTATATGTACTTATATATATATTAATTAAAAAAAAACGGTTACCGGTTTTTTGGTTCATTTCGTACTTAACTGTAACTTTTCAGAGAAGTATACTCGTATTTTCGAGAAAACGGGACTAAACTCAACAACTAATTAGTTTTTTTTATTCATAGTAAGAGCTAATTGTTGGAATTAGAAAAATAAGGTCAATTTTGACTCGAGCAAGTTTTCGGTCTCATATGCGCTTGTTTTCTTTTGGAAGAGGACCCGGGTATGTCCTAAAACTACGACCAAGACCACCGGGGAATGGGCAGCAGCATTCCTAGAGTGCGGTGGAGATACTGCGATCGCCAACCCGCATGCCAAGCGTGGCGATTATGGCATTTACCCCCATGAAATTAGGGGAGGCCTATGTCCAGCAGTGGACGTCCTAGGGCTGATATGGTGGTGGTGGTGGAAGTTTTCGGTCTCATATGCGCTTGTTTTCTTTTGGAAGAGGCCCTATAAAATATGATTTATGGTCGCTGAAAACAAAATAATGCAAATAAGCAGAGGAGAACACAACTAAATTAAAAATAACAAAATCGGGGCGACAATAAGTTTGGGCTCAGCGTTTGATGCGAGCCTGATCGGCTGTACAGCGATGATTTTCAGTCCGCACCTACTTCACATAAAGAAGATAAGAAAGAAGAAAAGGCCGCAAATGGTCCTTCAAAGAGTCGCATGCGGCTTGCGAGCCGCGGTTTGCCGACCCCTGCATCCGATAACATAACAATTCCCCATAACATAATTGTTTTTCTTATATGTATGTAGTCTGGAGTCTGAGCGCTCGTGGCCTAGCGGCGCCGCGCTTACCGCATGCGGTATGATAGGTTAAGCAACGTCAGCCTTGGGTGACCGCTTTGAGTGATTACAAACTGAGCGCTCCCGTGCTTTGGAAGGGGCACGTTAAACCGTTGATCCCGGCTGCTGTCTTTGACACCAGTCGTCAAGTCAAGTTAGAGGCGGCTTGAGAACTTCTAACAGTCAACTTGCTCACTCAGTTGACACGCCTAATCCCACTAAGGTCTAGTTTCCCCCTTGGGGAATTAATAGGGGACGTAATTATGACGGTGGTATTTTCTAAGATAAAGTATTTCATTTACAGCCTATTAAACTTTCTACTTCTTTCACGTCATGAAACCCATATTCGCCGTACACCGGGTCTTGTTCAAAAATATCATACTAAACTGAATCTTATTCCAATGAAACTTAATTTCAAAATGCCATGACGCCTAATGTTGGCATAATAGTTTATAGGCCGAATGAAATGAAACTAGGTTGAACGCTTTCTGTTTATTTGTTGTAGGATCTATTATTGGTTTTTTAATTGCAATTCTACCAGATGGTTGTGTTTTTACAACGCTTTTCAGTTGTTTTCAGTCGAGATTAAAACAATTGGAATGCTGGCTGATAGACAAATTAGCAACTTTTTATGAAGCATCCACAGATATCATAGTAAAGCACAGGGGCCTTTCAGCTCGAAGCACGAATTTTTCTATGGAAATGTTAGTTTAACTTGTTTGCACCAGATGTCTCTGGGTGCTGTCTCTATCGCACTTGCATATTGAAGTGACAGGGATGCAGCGGTCGTGCGGTTAGTTTTTACTAAATACACAACGGCGCTACGATCTATGTGGCGTATTTCACTGGTATCTCTATCTCAGTATATATATTGTACTTTGTGGTAAAGCAGATCCGCTCATTTAAGTTGAACGTTGAACGTTTTCTGAACATCTGATTTATTCTCAGTAATGCACAAATCAGTAAGTTTGAGAGAGACGGATAAGTGATATCTGACCGGTCTTCGCCTGTACTGAACTGACGTTTGTGACGTTTTGGTTTATATGGGATTTAACATTTTGGTGTGCTTTTAAAAGGAGACAATTCATAAACAGCCGAAAATGATCGTACTATATGTCCCGTTCTAACTCATCTTGGTTAACAATCAATCAATCTATCAATTTATTCATAAAATACAATAATTTCACATGTCAGTTTTGCACAATTCATCACAACACAACTATAAGTATTTATTAATGTAGCAACACAAGAGTGAGTGAATAACCGTAAGCAACCGTAAGTATTCAAAGAGACAAGTATATAAAAATCATCTTGCTTAACACTACGGATCTGTGGGTATTATTAATCAAAGGAAGCATCAAAAAGTCGCCGTTATTATGAAGTTCGTAAGGATACATATTAATTTTATTATTAATGTAGATAAATATACTATCCTACTAACTTTAGTACGTATACATATGCGTATGTTTTGGTATTTTCAGTAATGGCTAATGGCAACTACTTTTAATCTACCGCAATCTACCGTATTTGACCGTTTCTGTTCTCTTAATCGACATGACACTGGCTAATGAATTGGCATAGCCATTAAAAAAAAAAAAAAAGTTCGTAAGGAATTGCTACTAGTGTCGTCATGACTTGACTTTCCTGTCGCCAAGCAATATATTTTTTACGTGATTTTATTTAACTTGCACTGTTCGTATCGTATGTATCTAAGTACGTAAAGTTGTCCTAAATATTTTCAATCCTTTTATCAGCCACTTGCCGTTATCCATTGAGCTGATTTTTAACTTACTCAGGTATGGATGTAGTATGTAATGAACAATGACTTCCCATCATTTGAACTTGGTATACGAATAGTCGCGAAGAACAGTCAATAAATTACCGTAGATAATATTTTACAATTGTCATGTCAAATGGCAAAGCACTACCAGTTTTCATTCTGATAATTGGGATCTTGACAGCAATAAAAATAAATTACTCTTACATTACCAATAAATAAATCTCACGAAAATACTCGGAAAATGTCACGCTTCTACTTATTTTTGCTATTTAAAACATTTTTAAATACAGGAAGAAGAATAAATTGACTCTATTTGATCATAGAAAAGGCGTGACGTCACTTGTTGCTATTTCCCTACAAACTTCATACCAACAGAGCGTTTTTGACTTTTCATTAAAAGTTGCTGATTTGACTATCAGTCAACATCCCTATTGACATTAAAAGTAAAAAAAAGTAAAAGTAGTTTATTCTGCAAATTAGGCATTCATTCATTTATGCATTGATAAAGCACAATAGTTTTACAAGTATTTTTTTTTACAATACAATAATAGTTATGTCATATTACATGCACCTATGAACGTCAATAAACTACCACCGGTTCGGAAAAATAAACCTCTGCCACGAGCAGAAACCGGCGTAAGAAACTCGGCGAGGTGTCATTTTTTCAAAACAATATATAAGTACATTGTATATTGAATTGTATATTTTACTAATAAAGTTTCACTTCACACACAGACGTGAACTTGTTAATCATTTAATACAATAATTGATAGCCACTTTGGATCTAGTCGTATTCCGAGGTTACCCGATCGGAATCCATTATTCGCTACATCTCATACCTAAGTTCGATGACAGTTTAATATCATGATACCACCGAGCTGATTTGATGATGGAGACAGAAGTTGGACCATAGCAACTCTTTATTTTTACGCGGAGAAAATCCGTTGTGGATACCACCGCACCGCGGGGACAGTGCGGAGGTTATGTCGGACTCGCAACGCCTAAAAACCCTCCGATCGTCCTCCTCAACTCATTTCGGACCGCTCGGGGATCACCTTCGGAACGCAACGCACTAGTGCCGCCCTAGAGTCACGCCTCTGTGGGTCCTACCAATGCCCAGGTCTTTAATTAGTATGTTGGCATAATATAATCTTATAGTACTGTCTACAATTCCAGTTCTTTTGCTATATAGGTAGCATGGATTGTTTCGTTTCTTTAGATGTAAAACAATAAAACAGTTTTTAATTTATTTATTTTATTTATTAAGTAAAAATTAAGGTAGAAACCAGTTAGACTTTTAAAATTTCTGGATGTCTATAGTTCTAACCCGAGCGACATTTTTTCTAAGAAAACAGTATTCTATAGATGTTTTTTAGGTCTTATGACATACTTATGACTCTTATGAGTATTCAAAATTCTATTGTACACAGCTCATCACAAAATCCATCTAAATGCGTACAGCTTGAAATAAAATCAAAAATAAATTTAAAAATATGTTTATCATTTTAATTTTGAATCACTATAAAAAATAAAAAAGGGCTCTCGTCCTATAAATAAAAATCAGACCTTGAGCAACGGAATGCACGATACCTACGCGGAATGACATAATTCTATTTTCAAACATCCGTTAAGACAGATGAAAACAGTAGCCACGATCACAATGCACACGTGCTCGTCCTTATACCGTTGGGTTACGGTTGTTTATTGTTTAATTTGAGCGTAATATTATAATGGCGTTCACGCACACAAGTAAAGAAACAATGATGGCGGTTGGAGAAATAAGTTTTGTGTTGTCATAAACATGGACGTACAGTCGGCCTCATAAGTAGCTGGACACTGGAACTTTGTTGCTATCACCCGTTAGACATTTAGTAAGGTACTTAGTCCAAACATGACGTTAAAGAGACGAGGTATACAACCTCATAAGTAGCTGTACATTTTGGGACTACGCCGCTTTCACCCGTTGGAAATTTAGTATGACCGTTAGTAACATGAAGGCAAGGCGACACGGTACAAAAGCGTTCAGCCCCTCATGAGGCCGACCGGACGTTCATACAACGTAGAGTTTATAAATATAAAATATTCTTCCACTACTGATAAACAAAACTCACGATGATAACCGGAAAATACAACGCTTCAACTTTTTTTTATAAGTATTAAAAAAAATACGTGTATTAAAAAATAAACACCCGCATCCAGTGGACACCCGCGACCCATAACAGGTCATCAGTTCACCTTGTGGGGGGCCTGGCCACGCTACGCCTTCCTCTAGAACCTATCCGCCCCAAGCCTTACTTCCACCACCACCACCATATATCAGCCGAAGGACGTCCACTGCTGGACATACGCCTCCCCCAATTTCATGGGGGGTAAATGCCATAATCGTTAGGCATGCGGGTTGGCGATCGCAGTATCTCCACCGCACTCCAGGGATGCTGCTGCCCATCTCACGGTGGTCTTGGTCGTAGTTATAGGACTTATATTCGGGTCCCTTACGCCTTACTTCGCTTTAGTATAATAGGACAAGAGCAAATAAAATGGTAACACATTGCATAGAATTTTCTTACAAACTTGCCCGTTTTATTTGCTCTTTAGTGGACCGATAGAATGTAGAAAGACACCGCGCCTCTCTCAATTGCCAATTTATATAAGTGTAGTTATTTAGGTTGTTTATGAATGTTCGTTTAAATAAAAAACGGCTGTTGATTGTGCGAAGGGTTCTATTTTTGGACATTTAAAATTAACTATTATCAATGCTTTACTTGAGTCAGAGCGATCAAAGATCACGTGAAAAATCACGCCGTTATCTTATCCTCGTAAGTCCCCGCGTACTTGTACAAGTACAAAATAATGATAGTACTTCAGACCTGACATTTTAACTGCCTAGTATAAATAACTGCCTAATGTACTTTACCAAGTACAAATTAAGGATGCGCTAAAAACCATACACATACTGAATAAAACAAAGGGCAAGAATTTAGACAAATTCGAAAAAGTCGCGTCTGGGACCGAAGCACTACACTTAGTTTGTACTTGTGGTAGTACACTGGGTAGTTACGACTACTACATTTGAAAAAACAAAGGACTTACGAGGCTATCATGTTATGAACTATTAAACGTGGAATATTTGTGCCTATATTTATTTTCACACCTATTCAAACCACCACCACCACCACCATATCAGCCCTTGGACGTCCACTGCTGGACATAGGCCTCCCCCAATTTCATGGGGGGTAAATGCCATAATCGCCACGCTTGGCATGCGGGTTGGCGATCGCAGCATCTCCACCGCGCTCTAGGAGTGCTGCTGCCCATTCCCCGGTGGTCTTGGTCGTAGTTTAAGGACATACATTACATATGTCCTGAATATTTGTGAATTTAGTTTCTTTGAATTGTTATTTTTTTTTATCATTATTATTATGTTAAATTGTATAAAGTCACGCTTTGACATGTAAAAGTGCCCTTGTGGCCTATTTGCAGAATAAATATTTGATTTGATTTGATTTGAGTAATTGTTGCCCTCCAATGAGGCATCACAGTCTTACTTTTCTTCCCTCATTTGTAAGCAACAATGGCTCCTATATTCATACCTATAGAAGCTGTGAAAAGCAGTATACGCCACTCGGTAGCAAAGTTATTTGTAAGACATTTCATGTGAATAGGCATCTTCTGGGTGAGCTCGCTTCATCGTCGGCCTCACCTTTGCCCCGTGGCTAGATGCTGGACAAGAGCAATCCATTTTTATAAATAAAAAAAAAATGTTTTCTCCCCAGCGGCTCGAAAAAGACGGGTTTGCTGCTTGAAACCAGTGAGCAAAATGCAATTGTGCTGCGAGCGTGAAAAAAATAACTTTTTAATTTTTTATTTTTTTCATATCGTAGGTTAGTTTAAGTAACTTCATTCTCGCTATCACTATTCCTTTACGTTATACGTTCTCGCCGCTGAGGTGAAAAGTTGTATGTATCACACGAGAGCAAAGATATTTGCATCTCGTGTCTTTTGAGTCCCTCGCTACGCTCAAGATTCTAATTTTGAATCACGAGCGTAGATAATTTTTACCACTGACTGACTGACTGACTGACTGACTAGTAATCAAAAACCTAACCGACTTCCAGGTGACGTAGAAAGCTGAAATTTGGCATGATGCTTGGTAATTATGTGTGTACACCAGAAAAAATCAGACAACAGTGATTTTATTCGGGGCTCAAAATCAACACTCGCAGCAAAAATCTACTTTGCTCTCTTGTTGAACAAATAACTATTTTAGCAGCGGACCTCATAGGCGGGGTGAAAAGCAGCATGTGTAACACGGTAACAAAATTATATCTCAACGAATAGCCGGGTGCGGCTGCCGACCTTGACCTTGATGTTGACCGTGAGATCCTGCAGACAGCGCAGGAGGGTGGGCGGATCGGACCCTATCGGGGCAATAAATATCCTCCGATTGTACAATGCGCTCATACAACATACAATGCGCTCTGCGCCCTGAGTTGTACAAAAACAGCCGACGAGCGACTTATACACTAGCTCTCATAAGTCATAAGCATTTAGGCAAAGCTTTTTTCCATACAATTGTATAAAAAAACCGGCCAAGTGCGACTCGGACTCGCGCACGAAGGGTTCCGTACCAGAAAAAAGGCTAAAAGCTGGTGCCATTAAACACTTGTTTTATTGAGTTTTTTTTTTGTATGATGTTTTAGCGGCAACTAATCTGTTGTATGGGAGCCCCCCTTAAATATTATTCTTATTTTCAATTTTAGTATTTGTTGTTATAGCGACAACAGTTCTCTTCCTATTACGGTTCTTGAGATACAGCCTGGTGACAGACGGACGGACGGACGGACAGCGAAGTCTTAGTAATAGGGTCCCGTTTTTACCCTTTGGGTAAGGAACCCTAAAAAAGACTTTCAGATTAATACTGTCGAATCCAGAGGCCATGGACCATTTCAGATGTTGGTTGCATTTTTTATTTGTTTAAAATGGTAAATGCCATAACAAGCCTGAAATTAGCATGGCTGCATACCATTTCCATGCTCGATATCATCAGTTGCGTGTCCTTTTCCCATTTACTTGAGGTCAGCTCAGCATGTTTTTACTTCCATGCCTCTGTATCGCCCGTCATCTCGCCACTTACATCCTTCCTCTTCATATCGTCCCTCACGCAATCCATCCACCTTTTTCGTCCACATTCATGTTTAATACCTTTCTTGTCACATGACTTTCAGCTCGATATGTCAGCTAAATAAAAATGCAAACTGCAGCGAAAACTGTACAGTGCCTTCGGCTTTTATTATTTTTGTATACAATTGTATGGAAAATATAACATAATATGTGTCTAAATACTTATGAGCGGCAGTGTGCTGTGTGTGTGTGTGTGTGTGTGTGTGTGTGTGTGTGTGTGTGTGTGTGTGTGTGTGTGTGTGTGTGTGTGTGTGTGTGTGTGTGTGTGTGTGTGTGTGTGTGTGTGTGTGTGTGTGTGTGTGTGTGTGTGTGTGTGTGTGTGTGTGTGTGTGTGTGTGTGTGTGTGTGTGTGTGTGTGTGTGTGTATTCCCAGCTTACCTTGCACTCAGTTGTGCTGAGTATCTCGACGAATAGCCGGGTGCGGGTGCCGACCTTGACCGTGAGATCCTGCAGGCGGCGCAAGAAAGTGGGCGGATCGTGTCCTGTTTCGGTCGACACGTCGAGGCGGACGCGAGCCGTGTCCCTGCCCGCCGCATTGCTGGCCTGGGACAAACATGACATTATAAATAAATAAATATTGGGGGACAATCTTACACAAATCGACCTTTTTTTCCGGGGGAAAATCCATTAAGGACACCACCGCACCGCGGGGCCAGTGCGGAGGTTATGTCGGACTTGCACCGACTATATAAAAACCCCTAGATCGTCCTCCTCAACTCATTTCGGACGGCTCTGGGATCTCGTTCGGAACGCACCAGTGCCGCCCTGGAGTCACTCCTCTGCTGGTCCACCATCTGTTTACCTATCTGTTAACCTAACGATTACCCTACCAGGTGACCCCTGGGTGGTATTAAAAGTGCAACAAAACATCTCACGGCTCGTAAATAAATATGCCATACGATTAAAAAAAAACCTAACGATACCACCTCGATGAGGTAGGTAAAAACATTTTTACGGGCTCCTTTAGCGTGTGTTTTGGCACTTTGCATGGCTGTGGGTCAACAAGATGCTTACACTGTGTTTTGAGGTTAGTTTCAACCATTTGGCTGTAAAAAAAGTGTAACGGACGACAGACAGACACGTGAGTGACAGAAACAGGACTCCGTTTGGACCCTTCGGGTACGGAACCCTAAAAATGGTTAAAGAAAACCCACATTACTTTTAAACGAGCTATCCAACGATAAATTACACAACGGTATTTGCAAGAAAACACACATTACATGCAGGGAAGGAAGGAAAACTTAAAAAACTTTTTTCAAAATTTTATTGACTCTTAAATTTGGTCTCTATGGATTACTTAGAACGTTAACTCACTTGCAGCGTATAAACGCCGCTGTCGCCCGCCCGCGCCGCGGCAACAGTGAGGCGCACGCCGCCTGCGGCCTCTGACACGGTGAAGCGGTCATCCAGCGACGCGCCAGCTCTGCTCCTGCGCATATATTTTAGAAATCTTAATCATCGTCATCCTAGCGTTATTCCCAGTACAGTTGCATCCTGAAGGATGCCCGGGGTCCGCTACCAAATCCCAAGCATTGTCGTAGGCTTCTTTACGGAAGTGACTGCCATCTGACCTTGCAACCCAAGGGGGAAACTAGACCTTATTGGGATTAGGCTTGTCAAGTGATCTTAATGTGTGTAAAAAAACATTTTGTTTGCATAGGTGATGTTACTAAGCGTCCAACAAGATATCCGGACGATTTACGGCGAAATAAATGTAGATAAAACATGGCCTAAAATTGTTCTAAAATAACGGCTCAAAAATTGTTTAATAAGCTACCTAAAATGATTAAAACCTAGACTTAGCAAAACTGAAAATGTGTCCAGTTGAATTATTATACCTTTATTATTAAATATGTTGTTTTTATAATTATATTTTTAATTAACTTTAAACATGTTAGTTAATGGAATTGGGTAATATCACTATAGATTTATAGCTACATCTAATATAAATATTATAATTCTGGATTGTATTACTTGGCGATCTCAGTATTGTGTGCATATTTTTATTCTAATATTAAGATTAAAATTATGTATTACTATTGAGAAATGAGTTTAGCGATTCGAAGGGCTATATCGGTCACTTTGGTTCTGCTGCGGATGGCCTCATTTCTGATGCGATCACGCAGAGAAACTCCCAGCATAGCCCTCTCCATTGCTCTTTGGGTGACTTTGAGCCTTCTTATGAGGCCCATAGTAAGCGACCACGTTTCAGTACCATATGTCTTTGGGGGAGGCCTATGTCCAGCAGTGAACGTCATTCGGCTGAAATGATGATGTTGATGATTGAGAAATAAACCGTTCTAAATCTGAATCTGAATCATACGTCCCTCACACTTAACACAGCGCATCCCCAAGTCAATAAACGGTCGGTAACGCACTTGGGATTCCTCTGGAGTTATTGCAATTGCAACACCATGGGCGTCACTCGCGCGTTGCCGACCCGCAAAAAACCTTTTCACGCCTTTTGTGAAGAGTCCCATTCTGCAGTCCATTGCCCATTGCATTATGCAAAATATCTGCTGGTTGCAAATAAGTCTACCATAGGACGACCAGGGATACGGCAAGGCGACATCGTTTTACGGTGGCAGTTCCAAAAACTGGCACGAAGCGTTTCGCTTCCTCTTTTATTGTGAGAACAGCCAAGCTGTGGAGCTCCTTGCCGGAATCCTTGTTCCCTGAAAACTACAACCTTACGGTCTTCAAGACGAGAGTGAACCGGTTTTTACTAGGTAAGCGCGCTCTATCCTAGACCGCAATATCGCTTACCATCAGGTGATTTGTGGTCAAGCGCAAACCTATCCGGAGTTAAAAAAAAAGTCTGCTGTAGTCGGTGCCAAATGTTTTTAGAATTTGCCTAGATGGCGCTAGTATATAGTCTTATAGTTACAGTATTGAGCTTTTTTGGCGCCGACTTCAAAAAGTGATAAATTTTTAAAAAAATTGTATATTTGTTAGTTACTGTTAGGTAGCTAATTATTAAAAACGTATTTCGTCTTTATGTAAATGTTTAGTACATTTATGTAATGAATCATTATTGGATTGGAAATCTCAGTTTATAACTTGCTTTTGAGTTTTTTTAAGGCGGTTTTATTTATTTAAAATAATTTTTAATTCACACTTTTTAGTAAATCATTGCGAGAGTGCATCTCATGTCAATTCTAATAAGCCCAAACATGGCTGAGCTACGCTGGTTTATTACGGAGTTCCATTGCCTACCTTCCGGCTTCAATCAGCTCAGCTTGATGGTAATACTAATATTACATCAAGACCGTTTAAATTGACCTCATCAAGTCATCATAGTCGCTTCCCTATCTCGATCGAAATATATATAGTGCCTCGTATGAAACACTAAAAAGTAAAAAAAGTAAAAAGAAATGCTCTTTCTGAATGTAAATGCTTAGTTGGTTACCGAAAATGCTAAAACCGATATATGTTTCCTTTGATTTTTTGAGGAGTTCCCTCATATCATCATGGATTCCATGATCAAAACTAGATTCTGGTAATATTAGGATCCACCTCAAAGCAGATGCTTTCTAAAACAAAAATAATTTTCTAAATCGGTATATAAAGGACGGAGTTCTGAAGAAACATTTAAAAAAATACAGTCCATCCAAAAACTATGAAAATAATCATTTTTTATGAGCTGGTTCGATAATTATACAGTATTTTTATCGAGAGCACTTTTGGTAATTTTGGAATTAGAAAAAAAATATTGCGAGGTTTGCAGCTTACAGAGCCACTAGTTAATAAATACGGTTAAATATATTCGAATACTTAGGATGTCCAAAAGATTTCCAAAATTTTAATCGTAATATGATCCATACACTATTCAGGATTTCCTTTATGACACAACAAATTACACAAACACCAACATTAGTCCCGTATCGTAAAAAATAACATTATGGTGTCAAACGGATGTACTATTGCTAGCTTTATCGGCTATGAAATGAAACTACTAAATTGGGTATTTATCACATGTTAAAATCTATATAGCATAAAATGTTACGTCCTAACGGCTCTACAAATAGAGTCGTCTCAGACTCTCAGATATTTATGCGCTCGTTGTTATGGCAGATATTGGTGCTGGTGAATGTACCGTCGGCAATACTTTTAAACTGACTGGTGACAGTTTTCTCATATCGTACCGCTTAAGAAGTGATAAATTCTTATAAACAGGGGTCGTACTTGTCGTGCCGGTGACGTAAAATTGACGTCACACTGCATATAGGTGATTCCAATTGGTGTTATAGTAATTATTACTATTGAATCATCAATCATTTAATCATGCATTTATAATGATATTTTTTCCTATACGACCTATTGCATCTGATGATTATTAAGGATTTCTTTTCATATTTAGAATTTTAATTTATACGCAGGTTATAGAAGCTCTCTATGATGACGAGGTTTGTTTAATTATTGGTAATAACCGGTATTACACATCAACCAGTCACAAAAACTTGCAGTACTTACCTAATGTTGTACCTTATAAGTTGTGATGTGAAAGGCAAATTGCGTTTGTAATAGGGGCATACTCGTAATTGTAAAAATTGTATGTATACATGATTATTGATTAATGAATGATGATTGATTGATTACAATAAGACTAATTAAAATCATCCTATATGGAGCGTGACGACACCGGCACGAAAAGTACGACCCCTGCTTATATATTTAGATGAACGGGGTACTTTCTTAAATAAATAAATATTTGGGGCCAATCTTGCAGAAATCGACCTAGTTCAAAACTAAGCAAAGCTTGTACTATTGGTACTAGACGACGATATATATACTTATATAGAATACATAGAAAACATCCAACATCCAAGACCCAAAAACAAATATCCGTGCTAAATGCACAAATAATGGCCCCGCTAAGATTTGAATCCAAGACCTCGAGCTTCGGTGGCAGTGTCACTACCAACTAGGCTAAACAGGCCATCTTAAGAGTTGCCTACGTCAAATAACTCTAAGAAAATGTGGAATTTACATTGTAATTGTGTCATTGTTTATTAATGTCATAAAAACTTTGTAACAAGAAAAAGGTGATTTCCTAAGTTAATGTTGACTTTATAGAACTCTTAAAGAAAACGTGGAATTTATACTAATAGATATAAAAGAAAAACAAGTTAACAGACCTGTTTAGGAAAACACAAGACGAGCTAAAGACAGACAGGAGATGCACGCAAAGCAGACAAGGCAAAGTCGTAGCGAGAATTTTGAAAAGTTGTTCGCTTACCGTGGTATACACTCAACAGCAAATGTAGAGGATCACTTTTAGGGTTCCGTGCCTCGAAAGGAAAAAACGGAACCCTTATAGGATCACTTTGTTATCCGTCCGTCCGTCGGTCTGTCTGTCAATACCCTTTTTCTCAGGAACGCGTAGAGGTATCAAGTTAGAATCAAATACTCATGGCTACTGTTTCTTGGAGCTGTGAAAAATCAAACTTCTAAACCAACGGAATCTAAAGATACAGCCTGTATGCTGCAAATTTTCGACACTCGCAAGGGAATCAAAACCTACAGGGTACTTCCCGTGAACTCAGAATCTTGAAGTTTGGTACGAGGCAACGTCTTATAGCATAGATAAGCTCGGGAGCTCTGACCTTACTGACTACCAGGACGCAACATCACTTTTTTTACCGTGGGGTGGGAATAATGCCTTTACGCATCCCGCCTGGCCGAGGGAGCCAGGACGGGTATGACGGACTCCCGGGAACCGCCCGGACTATCGTCGAAAACCTCGCGGTGTTCTTATCGCTACTTATGGTGAGGCCGCGGGAACGCTGACACACACTTCCGCGACAAGAGCACAACACCACTATAGTAAGGGAAGGGAGCCTAAGAGCCGATTTCGGGATTCACTGGAGCGCGGCAGATTAACATATGCAGCTTGAGGGATAATAATACGGTACTTTACGGATAGCCAAATCAGCAACTTTATATAATAAAGTTTGTAGGGAAATATGCCTAAGAAAATAAAGAGTTCATTTTCCATGGTCAAAATGTGCCCTAATTTTCATGTAACAAATCTCCCCCATTATTAACTTTAGTGGCCATGGCCACAAAGTACAATATGTATACTGAGATAGAGATACCAGTGAAATACTCCACATAGATCGTAGCGCCGTTGTGTATTTAGTAAGAACTAGAAGAAAACGGGCCGGCCCGGACACGGAACGGCCTACTGTGAATCATCCTTAAGAGTGGAGTTGGGGGACCAATGCTAAACTAGATGGCGTATTGACAGTACTAATGTTATTTGAATCGCATAGTGTAGTTAACAGAAAATGTCTATGATCATATTAGTACTTTGTCGCACAACGTAACAATACTGCGACAGACGCGTCACGCGTCAAAGTAGTGAAAGTGACTAACATTTTACAACGATTTGGTGATATAATTTATTGCTGTCATGTTGTAAGTTGAACAGACGAATAAATAAATAAATAATATACTAAAATGATCATCTACTTCTGCTGTTGATTGTACCCTTGTAACTATATTGTGCAGTAGGTGTATGACAAGACAACAAACTGGTTCCATATTGGCGACCGGCGGCATAGCCGGCTAAAATTAACCCTCTGCGACGTAACGCGTCACAAGGTCATGGATGAATTTGACAAACAGTATCAGTTAAAACTAATTTTAATACTTAGAAAAAAGGTTAAAGGCTGACGTAATCTAATACACGGTGAACTTCAGTAACCCGACAGATTTTAACCATTTACTAAATAACGTTATATCAACACAGGTCAAATACTGCCGTATTTAATGAATTAATTTCAGACACAAAAAAAAACAAGTAACGATACTACTTTCTTGTGAAAAATTCCTTAGTCAAAGGAGTGAAAGAGAAACTTCACACTTGTCACAATTTCACAAATGTCAGGTGGATCTATGACGGCGACGTCACGTCCTTAGGGTGTGTTATACTTAAGATTTTTTAACTTGTAACTTTCTTTAATTAATAAATATTTTGAAAATTAATCCATTTCGGATTACTAGTTATACCACTTTTTTACTCCATTTAGGCTTTAGAAGCGACGGTTTAAATCTGTCGGGTAAATATAAACTAAGTGGAGTATTAAAAAAATAGTACTTGTACCGTAAAATGGGATAATAGGACGAGCATTTCGGTGATGAATCTCGGTTCTATTATGTCCTTCTGTCCTAAAACTTAAAAATAGCAGTATGTTCGTGTACTTAGTAATTTTGGTAGGATCCAATATTTTTTTCGTCTCTTAGTTCTGTCTTCGTTATTAGTTACTGGCCACATGTATTTTTGAAATCCATAGAATCGTATAGCCAGATAAACAGTCTAATTGAAGATACATGTAGCATCTCACAAAAAGACAGCAGAAATCATTGTTGTCGAAAGGACAAACCACAGTTATCTTAATAAAATAGGGGGACAATTTACGTCCGCTGGACAGCCGGTGAAATTAAACGTAAATTAATATTACTTAATGCCGTTGTTATAGATTCATGCTATCATTAATTAAGCAATGAATTATTTGCAGAAATTGCGAAGCGTCTGGTTGACGTGACTGGTGACCGAAGAGCTGGCGGCTTCCTCACACAACATATCAGCATTGCGATACAGCGAGAAAATGCCGCCAGCATCCTCGTGTACAATAAATACCTCAAGGGCCGTATTAGCTTTGAGTCATTTTTAGGGTTCCGTAGTCAACTAGGAACCCTTATAGTTTCGCCACGTCTGTCCGTCCGTCTGTCCGTCCGTCTGTCCGTCCGTCTGTCCGTCCGTCCGCGGATAATCTCAGTGACCGTTAGCACTAGAAAGCTGAAATTTGGTACTAATATGTATATCAATTACGCCGACAAAGTGGTAAAATAAAAAGTGGAAAAAAATATTTTATTAGGGTACCTCCCCTATACGTAAAGTGGGGAGTGATTTTTTTTTCATTTTAACCCTAACGTGTGATATATTGTTAGATAGGTATTTAAAAATAAATAGGGGTTTACTAAAATCATTTTTTGATAATGTTAATATTTTCGGAAATAATCGCTCCAGAAGTAAAAAAAAATGTGTCCCGCCCCCCTCTAACTTTTGAACCATAAGTTTTAAAAATATGAAAAAAATCTCAAAAGTAGAACTTTATAAAAACTTTGTAGGAAAATTATTTTGAACTTGATAGGTTGAATAGTTTTTGAAAAAATTACAAAAACTACGGAACCCTACACTGAGCGTGGCCCGACACGCTCTTGGCCGGTTTTTAATTTTATTTACATGTATTGTGTTACTTATTTTGTTTGAGTGTTTTTGTATATATTTTCTTTGTACATAAATAAATTTATGAGCAATGAATGCAACATCAATTATAACAACAGCAGAGAACGAGTTTTCACGTAATTTCCTTTTAATTGTTTTAGAAATACACAGTAGCAGTAGAAACATTAAGTTTATCCACCGGTTAAGATACGTTGCTTATCTAGCCAGTTAGTAAACAAAAAGTTGTACAACTACGTCCAATTTTATTCCCAGTTATTTTTGGAATTTTACACGGCTGGATATTTTACAACCAAGTGAAGTGCTAACGCGAACCGAAAACGAAATATATGCCAATATAAATTTATATAATAACTCGGAAATACTTGATTCTCAGTTATAGGCCCTCTGATGCAAATTAGACCTACACGTTGCATTATTTTTACTTAAATAGTTATTTTCCAATCTAGTTCTTATGAACCTAACCCGTGAGTACAATAATTTAGTATTAGGTATTTAAAAATATATAATAAGTAATTTATATCATGTTCAGTTACTCGTAAGTCTGTATTTGTTATCAATGAGGCGTGTGGACTGCGTAATAAATAACGATAGATGCCAACTGAGTCCATTCATTGATGTCATCAACAACAATGTGTATTTATATGTCATTACACATGGATAGGTACAGTCTGCTCCAAAAAGCCTTTTAAAAACTCGATTTACGTTTGCGGTATGTCCTTAGCTTAGCTAAGCGATTCACAATTTCTCGACAGAAGCTCGACGGCGACGCATTTTAGCATAATTTGGCCCCTAGATTCTTTACATGAAGGAGTTCTGGCCGAAAGGTATTGTATTTTGTCGGTTTAGGTTATTCGACACCCAGAATAAGCATCGCGTCGTTATAATTACGTGATACGAATAAGTCTTTAACCCCTGACTCGGAACGTAAAAGAGGCGTGTGTCTGTGTATGTATCTGTGCACCTGTCTGTGCCGTCGTTGTATATAGCTTTAAAGGATGATTCACAGTAGGCCGTTCCGTGTCCGGGCCGGCCCGTTTTCTTCTACAGAAATACGCCGGCCGTTGTGTTTGCTGGTATAGAAAACGGGCCGGCCCGGACACGGAACGGTCTACTGTGAATCATCCTTAAACGGGTGAAGCGATGTGAATGCGGTTTTTTTATTCGAAATCAGGTTTTCTAGCGATGGATCTTACATATGTTTTATCAAAATCTGTTCAGCCGTGTTGAGATATTGAACTTTGAAATGAAAACTTCGGATGTTTTCCAGCTTTTCTAAGTTGACAGTTATTGGGAATATAATATACTATTCGTAGCTGTCCAGTTGAAATTAGTACCGCCTGCGACCTTTTCCGTAGGTACAAAATATATGGGTTTTTTTTTCATATTAAGTATCTAACCAAACGTAAGGCCAATAAATGTACCAAATATTTTTTAAATGATTAGCTTGATAACGGTAGGTGCCTGATTAATTGAAATCCAGTTACTTTTACCGTAAAAAAACTATTTTATATAGCCTCCACTATTTTTTGTTTACCATCTTATCAATGACAAGAACGATATAAACAGAAATATCATAATGTTAAAATTAAATGACGATTAGGACCTTCGCATTCTGCCGGACTGCAAATAACAAATATCTACTTAACTAAAATTTTAAATAAGTAAATTTTAAAAACTGCTGTAAACCATGCCATTACACTATATACCCCATTTCGACGTTAGCCACCTTAAAGCTTTGTTTCAGGATCAGATACGTACTGTATTTTACCGATATTTGAATAGTTATTCTGCTAACCATAGCAAAGATAAACCCAAAAAATCAAAGATCTTAAAAATCGGCCCTGCCGTTAAGGCGAAGAGTGGGCAAGCTCTTTCCATACAAACTTTGTGCAAGTTTTTCTTCGTTTGTGTTTGCACTCCGGTTACTATTTCTGGTCCATATGCTTATTTTTTTGTTAGCTATGTCTTGATGTTTTTCTTTTTTAATTTTATTTATTTTTTGTATTTTTTTTAATAATGCAAAATTTCAACATCAAGTTCTGCGTATATCCAATGTGTACCAACAAAAATAAAATTAAATGCTGTAGTGCCAAAACCAACGCAAAAAACTTGCACAATCTTTGTATGGAGAATGGCTTGCCCTACCCTGCGCCGTTAAGTTGTGATATGAATGGTGTAACTAACACGACATTGTTTTAATTCATGCGGCCTCGGTGTGTCCAACACATACTGTTAAGTATCATATTCGTATGTGGTATGTCAAGTCAAATTGGTCACCAGCTGTGTTTTCATTGGATTTTGACTGTCTCTATAAATTATTAAGCATCTTATAAAACCATGTACCTAATTTCGGGGAACTATTTCTGGAAAGTTCGCTAACCTTTTAATTGTCTATCTTCGGAAAACATTTGACTCTGATTTAATATAATTACGGTATTTGGGAGAATTTCAAGTGTTAAGAAGTAATTTAAATTCCAGAAAATAGATAGACTTAATTTTATACACATACAAATTATTTCAAGTAGATATTTAAACCAATAACGTTTGGACTTTTTGAAATAAAATAACTTTTGACTGTATGATATAGCGTGATTTAATTATATTTCACATAATATACGAATTCTCTTAAAAAATACTGTTATTCAACTTTTAGCAACTTAAGAGGGCGCAGTACGTTTGGTTCTCCATACAAACGTATTTATGCTCTCATTTTAAAATGCCATGCTAGAATAACATGAAACTTTGTATACACAATGGGATCCAGCTTGTCTAGGGTGGAAATTAGTTTCTGTTGCTTGAAATTATAATGGCGAAAAAATACAGCCATTATTAAGGTTTTGATACAAGCCGTAAAAAACTCAAAAAAACCGCTGTATTTTTTTTCTTTTTCAATTTCTAGCAACAAAAACTAATTTCCGACCTGGGTATGCCGGATCCCATTGTGTATACAAAGTTTCATGTTATTCTAGCATGGCGTTTTAAAATGAGAGCCTAAATACGTTTGTTTGGAGAACCGATCCACACCGATCGTACTGCGCCCTCTTAAGTATATTGTGATCGTCATTAATTCATTCCTCTATGAGCTGGACATCACGATTTTAATTTTTAAATTTCAAAATTTTCAATTATGACTCGTCGAAAAAAACTATGAAATAATCAAACCTGCCAACAAAATTTCATGAAAATCGTTTGAGAAATGCGACCTGAATAGGAGAAAAGCGGGATATCCACCGGCCAGATATACGCAAGCATTTTTACCGAAGCTGAAACGGAGTCCTCGTTTCATTCAGTCTATAATTTTTTTAAAGGTAAATAATAATTATTAATAATAATTAATAATAATTGGTAATAATAATTTTTTCGCGTAGGATTCATACTACATAATTAATTTTTGCCCAAAACTCCAACACTCTTAGATCTCAAAACGAATTAGTGTCAATCAATTTGCCTATGCGTAAACCCCAGGCTGATTATTTTTGCTCCCGAAAGTGGCTTGTCTTACCGTGATTTATATATAAAAGAGAACTACTTAATTAAATCACTGGACCATCTCAACTACACATTCCTTTCTACACTAACAAACAATGTACAATCGGCATCAAAAGTAGCTACGCATATGTAGGTGTCAAAAACTCTTATTTCCTTATTGATAAAGACTTGGAACTTTTCAAATGCGTAGGTGCTTTTGATGCTATCTGTACCAAATTACGCCCCAGGTTAGCACACAAGACTTTGTTATGACATAAGCGTAAAATTAGATTCCGGATATTTACTAATCCACGCATAACTTCTCGTTTCCCGCGATATCACTGCATCAAAGGCTGGCTATGCAATTCGAAAATTTCATATCGGTACAGAAGGATTCATCGGTAAATTGGCAATCGTTTATTAAAATAGGCTATAGACAGTCTCGACGTAGTTATCGGCATAATGAGTAATAATTTCGAATGTCTAAGTGAGAAGCACAAACGTATGGGTGCATACAACGGTGGCGGTTTGAGTTTTTTTTTTTTAATGAAAAATGTTTATTTGGTTAAGGCCCTCTAGTCCTGCGAGAGTAGGTATTTAGCGCTGTCCTGGCGGTGCGTGAACAAGCCCGCGCGGACGAAGCGACTGTGAACTCGGATGACCCCGCTAGCTTCATACTGGTCACAGTATAGAAATATAACTGTATTTTGACTTAAGAAATGCATTAATTATGATTAAACTTTAGTATGTCATTGATATCATTTTTTAATAAATAGGTAGTAAATAAATAATTGAAAGTCGAACTTACGGTAGGATCCATTATAATGAAAAAAAACAGAATTCATAGTACAACCCTGAAATTCGTTATTTAATCTATGAAACCTAAGAACCTAAGAAATATGTCTTATACCTCTCTACTCGATTTGTTTAATAGGTCATGCAATTTTTTATCTATTTGTGTTATATTTATACAGGGTGTTATATTTATTTGTCGTGTGCGTGTCATCGTCATCATCATCATATCAGCTGATGGACGACCACTGCTGGACATAGGCCTCCCCTAAAGAGTGCCACATAAAATACAGACAGAATATTTTTTGGTGGTTTAATTTATTCATCAAAAGTTATTAGCTCTTGTAGACGACAGACCCTACCCTCCCCTGATGTACCTAGCACGTAATTTAGAAACAAATAAAGATAAGACGTTAGCTAGGTAAATGTAAGAGTAACCCTGTTATTTAAAATGGAATATTTAAGAAATATTGTCATATTTACGTAAATATTAGAACCTTGTCGCACTAAGCGGAAGGAATAACTCTTTAGGGCGAGTTTATTCATTTCAGCAAGTATTATGACACAATTCGAGTGATTGCGCAATAATACTTGGAAATTTCCATACGCAGTAGAATGAAAGATTGCGTAATAATGTAAAATGTATCGATCGTAGATCGAAATTACGTTATGAAAATGGCATGTTTTGTGAGCTAACTCACAAACAGTTGACTCTGAGACAATAAGGTTTTTATTATATAAAGTAGGCGCTGAGGCGCATATTATAAGCCCTGTTTGAATCACAGGCACTAAGAAATGGTCGCGCAGCGAATTTCTTAAGATTGAATAAATTCAGAATAGTCGTTTTTACACAACGTTCTTCCCTCTCAGAGCCAATATTAGGGAGACACTGTCCAAGTATAAAGGGTCACGTGTGACCACACCGAACGCCGACTCGATGAGTCCTAGTACAGGCCAGTGAGATAATCACAGCCTCCGCAATCCGCGGAAAACCGCGAGATTTGTAAGATTCCCTATTTATACTCGGACGGCGCCTCGTAGCGTGCACAACTTCATGGTGCTCACGTTACGGTCAGCCATTACGAAAGAAAGGAGGTGAGTTCGCAACGTACTTCACTCAGTACCGAAGAGACACTCCAAGGAAGAAACCCAGAACAAGAAAGAAAAGTGCGTTGGGAACTCAGCTCAGGAAAAGTTTAGGAATCTAGACATTGTGTCCTAGATTTAGATAAAATCAGTGTTAAAGTCATTATAAATAAGTAACTTTATTATATACAGTGTTAACTTCAAAATACGTTTTAATAAGAACATAATCTGTGATAAAGAATATAAACCATTTATAATCCGTCCGAACTCTTTTACTTGTTACGAATCATAAGAAAAAGCAGAACCAAGGTGGCACCAATATTAGAGTAGAGTCAGTCACTGTTATTTTACGAGAGGAACTACCAGTCATTTGTATACAGTCCACTTTAAACATTTATATTTTTGGGCCTAATCAATCAGGATTAGTGCATCATTTACAGCTCTCAAAGCATAAAAAACATTGCGAAGTTTTTACTTTTTTACTCTTTATGCGAAAGGTTACCGTATTTTAAAAAAATAAATACCAGAAATGATTTTTACATAAAGATGACAAAAGAATCAATTTGGTATATAAAATGATACCAAACTTGCCACGGTAGCTACCTGGAAATGGGTAGATCTTATAAAAGAAGATTAGCTAGAAAGATAGAAAGTGTATAAATTTTAAAAGGGTCGGCAACGCGCATGTGACACCTCTGGAGTTGCAGGCGTCCATAGGCTGCGGTGACCGCTTACCATCAGGCGGGCCGTACGGTTGTTTGCCACTGACGTGGTATTAAAAAAAAGACGGCCGGAATTAATGTGTTGAAGCTCACAGCTTACAAAAATATTCAAGTGCAAAGCAGTACTCGTAGATCTCTTACTATATCTACAATTTCTGGTAATAAACATTTCATTTATAATTTTACCAACTTTGGTTACATTTCTGGAGGGGTTCAGTTCAGTTGTTATACTGTCATTTTTATACTGTGGCACTATGACCATAATTTATTTGTTAATAATTACGCCTTTTTTCATTCGGGTTTTTATTGCCCTTCTTAAATAATTTGCAACCATTATATAAATTCGTCAAAAACTGCTTGTTTGGTGCACGAAACTGTCGCGGATAAAACTGACACAGGTCCGTTGTCTGTAAGCGCCAGCGCGCGACTGATCGGGACTGCCGAGCCTCCGCGCTCGCGCATTTCGTAGGTATTTAAACATATTAATTCATACAATCATTTTATCTTTTTAAATTCTGCAAAAATGTCTAGAAATACTGAATGGCTTTAGTTTAGTTCAAAAACTTTATTTAAAACATCAATAGTTTAGTCGTCAGATTGTAAATGCTTTACAAAAAGGAGTAACTTTGGGGTCTCTTTCTATCGAGCGAAGTTCATTAGATCGTGTATCTGAGTGCAACTTTGACTAGACTAGATCCTTAAGTAAAACATAGAATTTTTTCAAATTTTTAAAACCCTTTTTCTACGTTTCGGGTTGTTTTTAGAAAACTCGAAAACGCTAACTCGCTTGACGACCTCCCCTTAACAATAGGCTTTCAGATCACATAGGTTGGGATCTCCTAGTAAGTATTGAAATACCTGTGACAGGAGATCCCGCTTTTCCATACTTAATGTTAGTTACACAAAATAAAATCATGAATTTCATATTCTTAACTCATCTAAAAACTAAACTAAAACAAACTTAATGAGTACACTCTATTTGAGATCAATTGACCTAATTAAAATAATAAAATGAATGAAATGAAATGTTAAATTTCCTAGACGCGCGATTGGTGGAGGCACTCAACAGAGTGGAATGTATCCCCCACGTGTTAATTTGCCGCGCTCGAGTAAATCCTAAAATCCCGTCTTCGGCTCCCTTCCTACCAACATAGTAACAAAGTAAGGTAAGTACTAAACGCTATCTTGTCGCACTGACGTTGATTTCTCGTAGGGGTTGAATGTTTTTTTCTATATCGACCGTCTCGATGTCGATGTTTATATTACGCAATAATACGACTTATACACAAATGGGTCAATATCATTAACTAATAAAATAATAATAATAATAATAATATAATATTGCGGGACAATCTTACACAAATCGACCTAGTCCCAAACTAAGCAAAGCTTGTACTATGGGTACTAGACGACGATATACATACTTATATAGATAAATACATAGAAAACATCCAAGACCCAAGAACAAATATCCGTGAAAAATGCACAAATAAATGCCCTGGCCGGGATTCGAACCCGGGACCTCTAGCTTCGGAGGCAGAGTAACTACCACCTAGACTAAACAGGTCGTCAAATGATTGTTGTGCAAAGACAATCTGGCAATGAGTGTGGATCTGTTGAAGACGTAATACATGTACTGATGGAGTGTGTTCGGATCGAGCCTTGAGAGCTGCCTGGTTCTAGAGGAATCAGTTAGACACGGGATTCCTAAATAGTATTCTGTCTGTTCCTATATCGGATGAAGCCGAGATTTTGTACAAACTAACAGAGGTAGCTTTAAGATGTAGAGCAGGTGTTCCCAAACTTTTTTTTTCTCATAGACCACTTTCAAAAGTAAACTGGTTCTGGTAGACCCCTGGGTATCTCCTAAAACTACGACCAAGACAACCGGGGGATGGGCAGCAGCATCCCTGTCGTGCGGTGGAGATACTGCGATCGCCAACCAGCATGCCAAGCGTGGCGACTATGGCATATACCCCCCGTGAATTTGGGGGAGGCCTATGTCCAGCAGTGGACGTCCTTTGCCACATTTCTACCATATTCCCAAACCCCCCATTTTTTGTCACGCCAACGTAGACCCCCGTCGAGTCTCCTGTAGACCTGGACCACTTTGGGAACCCCTGATCGAGAATTTAAGTTTTTCTTTGATGTAATATTTTCTTTTTGTTGGCCTTACGGGGCGGTATGTTCGCCTGGCGGCAAGCCCTTTTTTATCAATAAATAAAAAAAAAGACAATCTACATATTACCGAATTCTTACCGTAGTTGGTTTGACAGCAAGGGAGATTTAGAAAGCGTGGATGCCTGGTCTTGTTTTGGGCGTAAAGTATTTGATTACTGATGCGAGGGTGTAATGTAAAGTGTTTAATTTCTGATCTTACGATTCTTACGTGACGTAGGCGCAATACACACAAATTCATATGTAGAAACAGTGTCTACTAGAGAACGTTCGTTTTATTTAAGGTTAATTTAACTGAAATCAATTGATAGCAATTATTAATTATTTATAGTACCGCTGTATATACATATTATTAGACGGCCTCACTACACAGGGCTTGGGCGGCTGCCCAGCGTTCGATATTGCGCAAACGCAGATAACGCACGTAATGAGGAATGTGGGTCAGTGACCAGAACAATGGTACCCGTAACCAGGGCCTTTCAGCACTAAGTATGAATTTTTCTATGGAAATAGTTTAACTTGTTTGTACTAGATGTCACTGGGTGCTATCTCTATCGCACTTTCATATTGAAGTGATAAAGATGCAGTGGTCGTGCGGTTAGTTCTTACTAAATACACAACGGCGCTACAATCTATGTGGAATATTTCACTGGTATCTCTATCTCAGTATATATATTGTACTTTGTGCCCGTAACAACGGGCACTGAAACTGGTAGTATGGATAGCTAGGAAACCTCAAAAAGCACAGAGCGGGTGCGGCATTTTTGATCTTTCCGAAACTGTCGACTGTCGATGACGCTTAGGATGATGATGATACTGACGGCCTGTTTAGCCTAGTTGGTAGTGGTCCTCCGAAGCCAGAGGTCCCGGGTCGAATTCCGGTAATGGCATTTATGTTTCTGTGAGCAGAAACATTTGTTACTGAGACTTGGGTTTTTAATTAATCGTATGGCATTTATTTCCGAAACGTGAGATCTTCGAGAAGACAAGTACGGTTGCCAGTTTATGTTGCACTTTTAGCACCACCCAGGGGTCACGTGTAGGGTAACGGTGGGTACTCCCTACGGACGTAGTGCAACTTCGACCCCCCTTTGTCAAGTGAGTGGGCAACTTGACTGTTAGAAGTTCTCAAGCCACCCGAAGGCCTCTAACTGGTCTTAACGACTGCTGTCGTAGACAGAAGCCGGGATCGACGGCTTAAGGAGCCTTCCAAAGCACGAGAGTGCTCAGTTTGTAACCACTCAAAGCCTGACCTGCGCCCACATTGCTTAACCTCGCATACCGCACGCAGTACGCGGGCGCCGCTGGGCCACGAGCGCTCGAGACTTGGGCGTTTTCTATGTATTTACTTTATACTTAGTTATGATAAGTTGTGGATTCAGGACGTTTTTCGAGATAAGAGAACACAGGCGGTGGCTGCGCGGCGCGCAGGTTACGTCAACGGGCACGCGGGAGCGGGGCAGTACCCTGTCACCATTTCCTCGCTCGCTATCCGGGTATGCCGGGAAAGTGGAGGGGTTGCCTTAGCGGTGTTGTGGCACAACGTAAGACCGCCAATGC
Organism: Notocelia uddmanniana; assembly: GCA_905163555.1. NCBI lineage: Eukaryota > Metazoa > Arthropoda > Insecta > Lepidoptera > Tortricidae > Notocelia > Notocelia uddmanniana. The sequence continues at coordinate 73,183,187 of LR991052.1, forward strand.
CGCGCGCCCAGTAGGAACCGTCCGGAACAATACCGTCAGGTGGTCTCCTCCGAAATCCGAACTTCGTATGGTGCCGTCCCTTTCACTCATATAGTGTATAACGGGAGAGTGAAAGGGACGGCACCATACGAAGTTCGTATTTCGAATTTTGGATCGAATTTCAGACCCCCTGGAACCGCGACGGTAGACCTATACCGGATGGACAATCCAAATGGGTCAGTAGGGAGAAGTCAGAAACTATAAGACATAGAGAAACCTGTTCTTAAGAACCATGGCGTCGATTTTACTGTCGAAAAAATTGGTTGTTTGTAAAGTAGGTTTACGATCGAGATGTTTACGTGATAACGTCTTACTTCACTTGCACTTCACTTATACCTGCGATCGCGCTCGTGAGGTTTTGGTGTGACACAAGTTTCAGAACATGTCACCCGACTAAAACGATTTTAAAGACGTTATCACGTCAAAAAACCTGTACTGTGTTCAGGAAACGAGCCCGGTAATATTAAAGAAAAAAAATAGGTACATTATGTCTATTTCGATATCGATTGTGTAAGTCATGAGCAATAATGTTAATATGAAACACATCTACAATGAATACAGTGCATAATTAAATGGAAAAATACTTTAAGTTCTATTTCTTCAATGAGACCAAGTTCGATTCCTGAACTGAGTAGTACAAGTTATTTTTAGAAATCTATGAATGCAGTTTTGCTTGTCTCTAAAATCGACGCCATAGTCCCTAAGAACAGATTTCGCTGTCTCTCAAAGTTTCTGACTTCTCCATACTGACCTAATTGGATTGATCACGCTGTATAGGATAATTAGCACGTAATTAGTCTTCCATTAGTGTGGGGTTCAAGAAAGGTGTACAGGTTTTTCAAGGGTAGTCAATGCGTAACCGCTAACCACGTGAGCCGTACGCCTGTTTGTCACCGATGTATTATAGGTAGGTTGAGAAAGGTATGCTAAGATGGTTTGGACATGTAGAGAGGATGGATGAAAGAAGATTGACAAAACGAGTGTATGAAGGAAGAGTGGATGGAAAAGTTGGAAGGGGAAGACCTCGGCGAACGTACTCGGACCAAATCGGAGACATTCTGCAGAGAGGCCAGGTCAGGAGTACCCTAAATCGGCGCGCATGCATGAAGAATGTTATGAAAGTTCATGAAGCGAAAGTTGTATGTCAGGATCGTAGAAAGTGGAAATCCGTGATCTCCGCCTACCCCTCTGGGAAATAGGCGTGATTATATGTATGTATGTATTATAAAAACCTATCGTATTTTTTTCACAAATAAAGTTCGACAATGTCGCAAAAACGACTAGACAATTTTTTTGCCGCAAAATTTTTCATCGCCTCTTCTCCGTTGGCATTCTTCACAGTCTTTATTTCTGGATAAAAACAGATTCGAATGATTAATATGTTTTCCTCTGGGCCTTGAAAATGCTTTTATATAACTGTGACCTATATTTAATTTTATGGGAAGGTTATGTCACAACTACAGGGCAATGATGTGTGGAGATATTGCTCTGTGGGCTTTCGCTATAAAAAATAGAAACCGATAACGTTTCATCATCATCATCATCATCATCATGTCAGCCGAAAGACGTCCACTGCTGGACATAGGCCTCCCCCAAAGACTTCCACAATGACCGGTCCTGCGTTACCCGCATATAGATCCGCATCCCGATAACGTTTACAATAAGGTATTTCACAACCATAACAAATATTTTATAAGTTTTTTTTTATACTACGTCGGTGGCAAACATGCGTACGGCCCGCCTGATGGTAAGCGGTCACCGCAGCCTATGGACGCCTGCAACTCCTAGGGGTGTCACATGCGCGTTGCCGCACCTTTAAGAATTTATACACTCCTTTCTTGAAGAACCCCATACTATTGGCTATGTGCGAAGTAGGTGGTGGGGGTAAACTAAGCGATCGCAGCTCACACCATGGCAGAAATGTGCAATTTCCGGGGACTTATATGTCAAATTTACTTCGACGTTTCCTATTGGTTTCCTACGATTCGTTTCGTTTGTATTTATTTATTTTCTTATTTATTTCAGTCAAATTTCCAGTAACCCCTTACTAAAAAGGACACAATTTGACCATGGAAAATTATGACGTCATTCATTAGGTACATTCCCTACAAGTTTCATACTTAACCACAGATATCTGAGTAAAGCAAAATCGTTCATTTAAATTGAACGATTTCTGTACATCTGATCTATTCTCACTAATACACAAATCAGTATTTTGGGCGAGACAGTTAAGTCATTTCCAACAGGACTTCAACCTGTTAGTGTCTCCGTTTTCATAGCTGCAAATTGCATTGAACTGATGTTTGTGTCGTTTTGGTTTGTTTGGGAATTGACATTATCATTAGCCTTTAAACGGTATGCGAGGTTAAGCAATGTCGGGCGAGGTCAGTCCTTGGATGGGTGACCGCTTTGAGTGGTTACTAACTGAGCGCTCCCGTGCTTTGGAAGGCACGTTAAGCCGTTGATCCCGGCTGCTGTGTATGATAGCAGTCGTTAAGCCATGTTAGAGGCCTCCGGGCGGCTTGAGAACTTCTAACAGTCAAGTTGCCCACTCACTTGACAAGCCTATCCCCAATAAGGTCGGTTTCCCCCTCGGGTTGGAAGGTCAGATGGCAGTCGCTTCCGTAAAAACTAGTGCCTACGCCAATTCTTGGGATTAGGTAGCGGGCCCCAGGCATTCTTCAGGATGCAACTGTACTGGGAATAACGCTAGGAGAATGATGATTAGCCTTTAAACGGAGACAACCGGCAAAAGAACCTCGGCGAACGTACTACGACCAAAGTGGAGACATTCTGCAGAAAGGCCAGGTCAGGAGTATCCTAAATCGGCGCGCATGCAAAATGTTATGAGAGTTCATGAAGCGAAAGTTGTATGTCAGGATCGTAGCAAATGGAAATCCGTGATCTCTGCCTACCCCTTTAAGAAACAGGCGTGATTATATGTGTGTAGGTATGGATACTTCTTTGTTCTTTTCTTCTTTCTTAGATGTGGTGTTTTCGTTTAGCGAAACTTGAAATTTTCTAATACCTAGTTACTTTTAATGCTGACTTTACTTAGGAATTCCTAACTATTATATAGAGACGATTTTCAAAAAAAAACCGGCCAAGAGCGTGTCGGGCCACTCTCAGTGTAGGGTTCCGTAGTTTTCCGTCCGTCACATTAAGTTGACATATTAATTACAGAAACACAAAACCCTAAAAAGCACGTCATTTCATTGTGATTTTGTAGAAATGACAGGTACAATAAACACCTGTTTATACGGTTAAATTACAAACTTAGTTCAGAAATTATTTTTTTAATTTTTTCAAAAACTATTCAACCTATCAAGTTCAAAATAATTCTCCTACAAAGTTTTTATAAAGTTCTACTTTTGAGATTTTTTTCATATTTTTAAAACTTATGGTTCAAAAGTTAGAGGGGGGGGACACATTTTTTTTTACTTCTGGAGCGATTATTTCCGAAAATATTAACATTATCAAAAAATGATTTTAGTAAACCCCTATTTATTTTTAAAGACCTATCTAACAATATATCACACGTTAGGGTTAAAATGAAAAAAAAATCACTCCCTACTTTACGTATAGGGGAGGTACCCTAATAAAAATTTTTTTTCGACTTTTTATTTTACCACTTTGTCGGCATAATTGATATACATAATATTAGTACCAAATTTCAGCCTTCTAGTGCTAACGGTCACTGAAATTATCCGCGGACGGACGGACAGACATGGCGAAACTATAAGGGTTCCTAGTTGACTACGGAACCCTAAAAAGTGAGAGAAAAACCAGTAAAACGCGTTTTGCCTTGATTATTGAACATAATAGGAATCAAAAAGGAAAATTTCTTTATGGTACGATATTGCTGCATTTTTGATACATGAAGTTTAATAGTCCGAAAGAATTCACAAAAAAAGTGTTTTGTTTTTTACTTGGCCAATAAACAAATCACACGAAAATACTAGGAAAAAATCAATCTTCGGCTTATTAATGCAATTTGAAAGATTTTATAGGTTATAGGTTTACGCGGGCTGGGTTTCCGCAACTCGACGTCATATGTCATATGCGTGATGGGTTTTTGACGCTACACGTGCCAACCCAATTCTACCAGAAAGCCTAGCAGACCCTTGATGTTGCCGACGACTTCTGGCAGCGACCTCGGGGATCCGAGGTATTTTGCCCGGTATGCTGCCACTTCAGGACATGTCAGGATGACGTGGGCAGCTGTCTTATTTAAAAGATTTTATTAAAAGCTTTTATTTAGTTTCACCTGTCCCGTTGTCCGTCTGTAATCAAATCTTGCATGTTAAATTTGATCCACTTCCCGGTTTCCGATTGAGCTGAAATTTTGCATGCATGTATAAATCGGATGACAATGCAATATTATTATGGCATAGAGCTGATCTGATGATGGAGACAAGGTGGTCATAGCAATTCCTAAACTACACAAGATAAACCCTTGTGTTTGGGCTCATTCGAACCGACTCAACAAGTAGTTTATGATTGTGGAAAAAAGTACAGTCGGCAATAAAAGCTTGTACCAAAAATGAAATTTTTGACCAAAAACTTATTTAAATACATAAACATGTAACATTAGGCACATTTCCCTACAAAACTCATACGTGCTTCATACTATAGTAGACGGCGATTAAGAAGTTAATCCTGACACCTGTCATTTCCATACAGTTTATGACTTAAAAGTCACTTTGAGGTTATAAACTGTATGCGAATGACAGGTGTCAGGATTGACTGCACTATTGGCTAAGTGCGAAGTAGGTGGTGGGGGTAAGCTAGGCGATCGCAGCGCACACCACGGCAGAAATGTGTACTTACCGGGGACAACTGTCAAATATTGACATAGCCAATTGGCTATGTGCAATTGTGCACGTCAGAAACGTCAAGCGTCCCGTGACATTGTGAAACTCAGAGATGTCAAATAATGACACATGAATATTTTATTTACTTTAGTAAGCGAGAAAGACCCCTTACTTTAAATTTTACTAAAATAAATAAGCAAAATAAATACAAAAGAAACGAATCGTAGGAAACCGTTAAGAAACCAATAGAAAACGTGAAAGTAAATTTGACAGTGGTCCCCGGTAAGTACACATTTCTGCCATGGTGTGCGCTACGATCGCCTAGCTTACCCCCACCACCTACTTCGCACATAGCCAATAACCGAGCGTTTTTGACGTTTCTTAAAAAGTTGTTGATTTGACGATCAGTGAAATACTGCATTAATTACGAGTGGCGCAAGTGGACACGTTAAAAGCTTCTTAAGAGCCAATCTCTCTATTTACTCTCAATATATTAAACTCAGAGATGTCAAATAATGGCACATGAATACATATTTTATTTATTTTAGTAGGCTAGAAAGACCCCGTACGGAAATTTAACTGAAATAAATACAAATCAAACGAATCGTAGGAAACCAATAGGAAACATTGAAGAAAATTTAACAGATGTCCCCGGTAGCTACAGATTTCTGCCGTGGTGTGCGCTGCGATCGCTTAGCTTACCCCCACCACCTACTTCGCACATAGCCTACGCAATAGTAGTTGCCATTCTATTATTTTAACAGTTATTTCATTGAGCATTCTATTATGACGTCACAATTTTCTATGGTCTAAATGCATATTCTTTTTTCATGTTTATGTAGGTATTTAATTTTATTTAAATTGCATAAATAAGTTGAAGAGTGATTGTTCCGAGCATTTTCGTATGATTTGTTTTGTTGTGAAATACCCTATGGTAATTATTTAAATTTAACGATAGATAATAATGAAAAAACCCGCCAAGTACATACGTGTCGGATCACGCACAAAGCAGGGTTCCGTACCTGCTAGTCCGCATTTAAAACCATAATACAATACATTAAATCCAAAAAGGTCGTATCTGCCTAGGGAACTTACGGCACTTAAGTCCTTTTGTTTGGGCAAGACAGTTTTCAACGATTTCTCGAAAATCGTTAAATCTTTTTCAGTTTTTTACACTTCATAGTTGGAAATTAGAGGGAAGCTACTTTTTACGACTTTGACAGCTAATATCTCGCAAACGATTTACTTAAATGGAACAGTTTTTTTTAAACCATCATATCATTTTTAAAGGCCTATCTTAAGTAAGATACCCCTCACGCCTATGTGCATTGATTTTTTTTTATCAATTCCTGGGTGCCCTCCCTTATTTAATATTTTTTTTGTAATTTTACATCATTATCCATAGCGGTTCATAGAATACACCTTTCTACCACATTTCATAATTGTAGTGCTTAGTCTCCGAGTAAATCGACTGTGACATACGGACGGACGGACGGGCAGACATGACGAAACCATACTTAAGGGTTCCGTTTGAGCTATTTTAAAAGGGGTCCACTATGTACTGTATTTTGTATTTTAGTATCTTTTTAATACATACGACTAGGTTTTACGTTGCTGGATTTGTCGATCGGAGTTTTAAAAATAAAACGGCCATTTTAACTTTGGACGCATAGATCGACGAATCCAACAACGTAAACACTAGTTTAATGTATTTCAAATGGTACAATATGTAGTGGTCCCCCATTTTCAATATCTATCGTAAAATTTAAATAATCACAATTATTAACTTTAATTTAGTTTAGATTTAATGTTACAGACATGCACCCTAGTTGTTGTTTTGTGAACTTAGTTAACCTTTAAAGAAGAGCGGTGTCTCTTGACACAGGTATATTAAATACGTAAAAAGAGGCACCAAACTGTTATACTGTTAAGTTCTTTTGTTAACGAATAAATCATTTTTCATTTTCATTTTTCATTTCATTTCATTTACGGGTTGTGCTAGTGAACACGTCAAAGCCCTCTTAATGATGATAGTAAACTAGATTAATAAGTAAGTAACCTAGAGGGTGATAAGTTTAACATGTCTATCTGTGTATCTGTGTGTGGTATCGTAGATCCCAAACGGATGAACCGATTTTCGTTTAGTTTTTTTTTATGTCATAGATAACTTTATCCAGAGTGTTTTTAGCCATGTTTCATGAAAATCTATTCAGCCGTTTATGAGATATTGAGCTTTGAAATGAAAATGTCGGGGGCTTTTTCAACTTTTCTAAGTTGTAGTTATTCAATATATGTCGTTAAATTTAAATAATCTCAATTTTTTACTAGTGTCACCAGTGGACACGTTAAAACCATCCTAATGTTGATAGGTATGATAGTATACTAGATTCTAAGTATAAATAACGATGATGAGACACATAGGCATACAGTGAAAATGATAAATATACGTAGTGATTATTTAGGTGCATTTCAATGATGGTCACAGACGATGGAAATGATGGACGGTGACCTAGACACAGTTCTATTTTCTAACTAGGTACGAATATATACATACTTATGAATGGCGATAGAAAGCTTGAATGAATGTGAATATTTTCCGCCTATGGCTTCTACCTCTAATGTCTTGCATCCCGATACCGACCATGCTTTTAGTTACCATCTACCACTAACACAGACACTGACATCACAAGCACTTGACGTACATACGCAGCACCCATACAACTCCGAACAACTCTTGAAGTATTAGTACCAGATACCTGGTGTATATTGAGGAGCCTTTCACGGCACGCCCTGAATCCGCCTTACAACAATTACTACCCATTGCGAAGCATAGCGGGGTGCTCCTCACTCGGACAACGACTGACTAGTTTATTTTTGAAGATGCCGCTAGCTGGCGCGAGCGCACGGTAACAAACCAAAACCGAAAGGTCCTAACCTACTATAGATTCAGTACACGCTTAAGCTGTTTTTACAAGCGTTTCTGAAGCGAAACCAACGGAGAGTAAGAACGGAACGGATAGTAAGGAGTTTCATACATGCTTAGGCTGTTTTATGAGCTTTACAAGCGTAGAGATAGAACGCAATAACTTCGTACAAATTGAGAATTCGTTGGGCTGTTTTCGAAAGAGTCTTTCATGCGAACCAACGAAGTCAGAATGGAATGGTCAGTAAATAATTACATACAGACTAGGCCACGACATTGCGCGATTGCTGCGCGGAAAACGTTTTACTTGTTCATGATGCGAAAACCGCGTCCGACGCTGCTCAATTCCTAGATGAACCGCACTAATATATAAGTACTCGTAGATGTTCACCAAACCAGAGAACTAAATAGCATTAATATTCATATAATATGTATATGTTGGACCCGGGTATGTCCTAAAACTACGACCAATACCACAGGGGGATGGGCAGCAGCATCCCTGGAGTGCGTTGGAGATACTGCGATCGCCAACCCGCATGCCAAGCGTGGCGATTATGGCATATACCCCCCGTGAATTTGGGGGAGGCCCATGTCCAGCAGTGGACGTCCTTTGGCTGATATGGTGGATGTATATTTCCATTATTGCCTTCCTCTAATTTGTTAATATCTTTCCTTAACTGCGCATTGTAAATATTTTTCCTCTTTTTTTATCTATACTCAGATTTACTTATATTAAGCGGGTTAAGTATTATCATTTTTGGGAGAAAATGTCTGACTGTTGAGTTTGTTTCGGCGTTTCTTCTCGGCATTGGTCTTCTTTTTCAGAAACGCTAGTAGATTTTGACCATTGCGGCCGATTTGCAGAATAAAAATCATTTATTTCAATCATTTCATTATTTTTAAATGGAAACTGTCCAAATTTAACAAATTACATTTGACAGTTTTCATCACAGACTTCAGAGAAAGCAGACTGGCAGTATTAAGCCTGATGATATTTCATATTAAATAGTTGTCTCTTTAATCCTTATGGTACACCAAAATGAGTTAAAATGCCACAGTTAATACAATCATTTTCGGCTGTTAACGAGTTGTCTCCATTCGCAAGCACACCAGGATGTTAAATCCCATATAAACTTAACACACCACAACGTCAGTTCAGTACAATTTTCAGTTATGAAGACGGAGACACTGGCAAGTGTAGACGTGTCAGATGTCACTTGTCTGCCTCGCTCAAACTTCCTGATTTGTGCATTAGTGAGAATAGATCAGACGTACAAAAATCGTTCAACTTAAATGAGCGTATCTGCTTTACTCTGATTTCTGTGGTTTCCATGTAAAAACGGGTGAGGTGTGAGGTGACAGGGGTGCTACCGCGAACTTCGAAACTCGGTAGCACAGCTGGTGAGGACTAGTCGGTCGGTGAGAGGGTAGGTTGCATTCAATATCGTTTCTGTAGCGAAAGCACAGCGTCACAGTGGTGTAAAAAAATAATGGGTTGCAGTAGTGTATTGCTTTCCGTTCCTTCTTCATAGAATAGAGTCGTCATAGAGAGTTTACGTTCATATTTAGATTCAAAATTCCTATAACTTGTTATAAAACATGAAAACTATAAATTCCTCACCTGCTTATAAATTAAAATTCTAAATAGAAAAAGAAATCCTTTATAATCATCCGATGCAACATGCCGTATTTGAAAAAAGACAATTATAATATATAAAAGATAATATTGGGGGACATATAATATTGGGGGACAATCTTACACAAATCGACCTAGTCCCAAAGCTTGTACTATGGGTACTAGACGGCGATATACATACTTATATAGATAAATACATACTTAAATACATAGAAAACATCCAAGACCCAAGAATAAATATCCGTGAAAAATGCACAAATAAATGCCCTGGCCGGGATTCGAACCCGGGACCTCTAGCTTCGGAGGCAGAGTCACTACCAACTAGGCTAAACAGGTCATCAATGATGATGATTAAAGATTGATAATTACCATCACACCAATTAGAATCATCCTATATGCAGTGTGACGTCAATTTTACGTCACCGGCATGAAAAGTACGAATCCTGCCCGGCTAGTATGATAGCTTATACCGTCACGTTATATGGCCAAAATGTACTGAAACGTCACATAAAACGTGACGGTATAAGCTATCACACTAGCCGGGCAGTTAATGATATTTTAAGTATACTATACGTACTAGGGGTGTTGATTAACGCAAATGATTACTTACTTGAATATCTTCGAAATTTTAACTACGCCGGGAACACATTCATTAAGCCTGCTTGCAAATTATTTAATAATAATGAAAAACTTATAACCATTGATATCTTTAACTGTACAAGTACTTCTCTGAAGAAAGCATTTAAATAGACTTAAGGACAATTGTACTCTGAATGAATAGTCAAGTATTTCTGCTCACTTTAATCAGATATGTTTTTCTCCTAGTTTATCAAACACCTGCTACTGTACACACTTGAAATCTTATAAATTTATTCGTAAAATTATGTTTAAATTACCTTATAAAACAGTTTATGTTTGCTATGTTGTCATAGTACACTTCATATATTAGCCACGTATTTTTTAACTCGTACTTTCAGGAAACTATAGGTCTGTTTTTCTGTTTCTTTTATCTTACTCAAGATTTATGTATGACTGTTTGTTTCTTAATAAAAAAAAATAAAAAAAATGGTACAAATTGGAATACTAGTATCTTTGAGAAGATAATTTTATTTTATCTCAGGAATGTACAGTCAGCATCAAAAGTAGCTACGCATTTGAAACATTGAAACGTCTTTACTGTAAGGGAAATAAGAGCTATTATCCCTTACAATTAACGGAAATAAAAAAAACATCCTGTATAATGAATTTAATAAAAGGAAAACTATCACATCCTCTAACTTTTGAACTATGGGTCCAAAAATGATGATATAAAAACGTGGAAGTATAGACTTTCAACGAAAACTATAGCGGACATGATCAGTTAAGCTGTTTTTGAGCTATCGTAAAAAGTCTTCCCTTCCCTTCTTAGTAAAAGACGTATGAAACGCTGCAAAGGCATTCCCTTTTACTTGTCATCATCCTCCTAGCGTTATTCCCAGTACAGTTGCATCCTGAAGGATGCCTGGGGTCCGCTACCTAATCCCAAGAATTGGCGTAGGCACTAGTTTTTACGGAAGCGACTGCCATCTGACCTTCCAACCCGAGGGGGAAACTAGACCTTATTGGGATTAGGCTTGTCAAGTGAGTGGGCAACTTGACTGTTAGAAGTTCTCAAGCCGCCCGGAGGCCTCTAACTTGGCTTAACGACTGCTATCATAGACAGCAACCGGGATCAACGGCTTAACGTGCCTTCCAAAGCACGGGAGCGCTCAGTTAGTAACCACTCAAAGCGGTCACCCATCCAAGGACTGACCTCGCCCGACATTGCTTAACCTCGCATACCGCACGCGGTACGCGGGCGCCGCTGGGCCACGAGCGCTCCCTTTTACTTGTAAAGTATTAAAAAAAAAGAAAAATGATTTATTCAGTAACGGGTTTGTGATGACAATGATTGTGCAGTCTTTTTAAGTAATTTTGATACTTTCCAATTGAAAATGAAAAATTGAAAAATTGATCACCCCGGGCGGGATTTGAACCCGCGACCTCTGGAATCCCGCTCGGGGTGATCAATTTTTCAATTTTTCATTTTCAATTGGAAATTATAATTCCGTTAAGTGGACGTTTCCACTTGTAAAACATTTACATTTAATTTTGATACTTGTGCTAAGAGAACACCGCTCTTCCACTCGTTATAACATATTCTTCCATTTGTGTTTTGATTTGGGTAATATATAAGTAGTATTGATTTTTTTTAATTAATTTCTTTGGGCAACTACGGAACCCTGCACTGAGCATGGGCCGACATGCTCTTGGCAGATTTTTCAGCCACTTGCCGGTATCCAATTGTGTTGAAAATTGGCATACTTTTGAGTTCGGTGACAATACAATATTATGGTACCACCGAGCTGATCTGATGATGGAGACAGAAGGTAGTCATGGCAATACCTAAACTACACAAGATAAACCCATCGTGTTTGGGCTCATTCGAACCGTCTCAACAAGTAGTTGATGATTGTGGAAAAAAGTACAGTCCGCTTGTACCAATAATGATTTCTTTGACGGAAACTTATTTTTAATATCTATCCTTAAATTTCAATAATATAATAGTGGCGCTAGTGGAACCTTTATAACGCTCTTAATATTCCCAATCTCAACACAACACGAAATTAGCTTTCAGTGTTTCCCGCTTTCCCAAAGATACATATATTATTTCCAGTGACGTAACTCCAAATAGTTCGGTAATTTGTAAACAGATGGCGTTGTGACTGCGTTGTCGCTCGCTTGAACTAGATGGCGCTGTCGACCAGATATCACATTTATTTTTGGGCAAAGGTAAACCTTGAATGATCTCATAGTATTTTAGTTTTAGCCCGAGCTATTAAGAAACATTTAAGAATGCATAATTGATTAAGAAAGTTGCTTTCACACGATATCCATGCTTCTAGTAATTATAATCGCAAAAAAATATGTTTGTTGTTTCACGCTGTAAAAAGGTCGCAGTGCACTATATATCATAATGCTTTACGGACTAGAGTAAAACTAATTTTAAAAGTTGAGTTGCCTGTTGCATAATATAAGAAAAATATGAGTATATATTTATGTAGTTAGTTTTAAGATACAATTATTGTACGCCCGTAAAGGGTAACTGTTGAGCCATGTAATTTAAAGTCCATCTTTGTATTTTACAAAGTTAAACTACAAAAATATATTCTATTCTATATTCTATTCTATTCTATTCTAAATGAACGCCATTCTTATAGCAGGGAATGTTTCAATGTACTATGTAAAGTCAGCATAAAAAAAGTAGATGTTACTACGAATAAGATTCGAGCTATTCAACTCGTCACGTCTACATGCTACTTCTGACGCTGAGTGTACCTACTGTACATTGCTTACGTCAGATGTGAGCTGAAACTCAACGGACGGGCGTTCAGTTCAAGAGCTACTAAAAAGTGTTAAAGATTTTTTATACAACGATGGCGGTAAACAAGCCTGCCTGATGGAAAACAGACACGCAGCCTATGAATACTTCCAAATTAATTATAAGCGCGTTACCGACTTGAGGATTCGGCGTTTCGGCAGCTCAGAGAGACATAATTATGCAAGCAAGCGCAAGTGGATATTGATCCACACAGCGCATTCTAGGGATCGTTGGCAACCTTATTCATCTGTGACAATTGCGTTTTAAGTTTTCATTTACATTCCTTTCTCTCGGATTAAACTCGCTAGAGGAAAGACGTTGTTTTATTGAGCTGATTAATACCGAAGAAACCGATCCTTACATTATTCACTCACCACCTCACTAGTACTGGTAGTTGTATATTTTGTTACTCGCCGAAAGCTAAAACACTACTGCTTAAAATGGTAAGGTTGGAACTTCTTAATTATTAATTCGAGCTGAATTAGGAAATCCTGGATCAATTGGAGAATGATCACAATATAATACTATTGTTACTGCTATCTTTTTATCACCATATCAGCCAAAGGACGTCCACTGCTGGACATAGGCCTCCCCCAAATTCACGGGGGGTATATGCCATAATTGCCTCGCTAGGGATGCGGGTTGGCGATCGCAGTATCTTCACCGCACGCCAGGGATGCTGCTGCCCATCCCCCGGTGGTCTTGCTGGTGGTAGTTTTAGGACGTACCCGGGCCTTTTTATTACACTTGCTCGTGTATGGTGCCATTATAAGTAGGCATAATGAACTACACTAGCCTATATTACGCCCACGGGCGTAATGCATATATCCCATTCTTACGCATTTACTTTACTCATACTGTCTTATTCATGCATTCGCCGAAGTCGCGACGTCGCCAAACGCATGTCATTCGACGCGTCGAATGGCGCCATTATTTATATATTATTTTTGGCTTTACTATTTGTTTGTTTCCTCCGAATGTGATGAAAAACATTGTGTGTACTACGCGGGGTAAAAGTGATTTTACAAACTGGAGTCGTTAATTCCTTCCGCGTCGGGATTCTAATAGACTTCTATTCGTTATACCTATTTTACCGCCTTTCATGTACAATGTAGGTACTATTATTTAATTATATCTAGGATCAGCAACAGTGGTATCAACAAGTCATTAGCACTAGAGAATAAAATACATGGTTTAAATTAAATGCGCCACCAATAAGTGAACACGTCACAGCAGGCGTCACAGACTTTAAATAGTATTTTTAACCGACTTCAAACAAAGGAGGAGGTTCTCAATACGTCGGAATATTTTTTTATGTATGTTCACCGATTACTCAGAGACTAGTGGACCGATTTCAAAAAATCCTTTTTGTTTGATTCGTCAAATCAGCAGGAAGCAGCAGCAGGGAGCAGGAAGGGCCGAGTGTGAGAATGGAAAAATTTAGAGTTACATAAGAAGGGTTCATAAAATTCGAGAGCCGCTGTAACAACACGAGCGTAGCGAGTTTTGTTATTAAAGACTCAAGAGTTTTAAGACCTTATTTTGAACGTTTCATACAATATTTTTTCACCGACACCAAAAAAATTCGATTATAGTTAACCTTTTCGCCGCCAGACGTCAAAGTAATTCGCCGTGCCTCTGACGCCATAACGGTAAAAAAATGATGTGTAAAGAAATAATGCCAATATAAAGTTGGGCAGCTTCTCAGTAGTTTTTCACAAAAAAAATGTGTCGGCCAGTGCCGTCGTTGGCGTCGGGGTGACGATTTTACGTTGACGTCTATGGCTGACCGTGGCGTTCAAAAGGTTAAAAATCGATATGGTTGCAGAATACGGGGATTGACGTAAATAAACAATATGGAAATCCATTTTGATTCTCCAAACAGTCATATTAATAACTTGCGTATAGTATAGATTTGAATTTGTATAAAAAGTGTATTGTTTTAATACTTCTGTCATTAATTAATTGACAGATTAGCAATCTTTATATAACGTATGCTTTTATGCTGTCTTTCAGAGCCATTGGACGTAAAGAAGGAGCCCATTGATTCTCACCTCTCGCTATCGGTCATTTTCTGTACAATGGTCAGCAGTGAGAGGTCCCCACCCACCTTAGAGCATAACATAACTGGAGTAGCCATCAGCGTGATCAGCGCATCTTACCAAACAAACTATTATGCCATTTTTTGCGGGGGGCGAGGTAACACACATATAAAAAAACTACGCACACTTACAATATATTGTTCCATTACTACGCACCCACAGTAAAACAATCAACTCACGCACATTCAAACTACTAAAATTGAGCAATAAAAGTCGACCTTATTTTCGTTAACGTTATATCCATTATTGGGTTACTATCGGATGGCCAAATTGACCAAAGTCGATAAGGGCCATGTTTCAAAGAAATTCTCATAAGCAGTAGTCGTAATTTCTTTAAATACGGTGACGTCAAAGTGACGTTTCACAGCTAGCCCTAATGGTCAAGCACGAATGTTTTTAAATCGATTTCGTAATCGATACTCGATTTGAAATAAAACATGAATTGCGCATAAAATTATAAATAAAGCAAAAATATGCTTACAGTATGTGATATTTATGAAATAATGAAATTGGGGGAGGCCTATGTCCAGCAGTGGACCTCCTAGGGCTGATATGGTGGTGGTGGATGTGATATTTATTATCATCGATCTTTTTGTAAATTTGATAAAGTACAACGTTTTATTACCCTAAACAGCAGATAAAGGTATTTTCACGGAGCTCTTCACACGCCGAAAACGATTTCGAGACTGACTTACAATCATTAATGAAGTAGTTTTTAATATTTTTTTGCACATTGTGCCTATTTTTGGCATAGGGGCGAGTATACTGATGGCTACTCCAGTTATGTATGCTCTAAGCCACCCACTACGGTGGCCAAATCATGCCATTGTGGACCCCATGAAACGAGTCTACCCTAATATTTATTCTGTGCAGTAGGTCCTAGTAGAACGGTATAGCATGATAGTTCTTTCTAGCAGTCAGACATCATCATCATCCTCCTAGCGTTATTCCCAGTACAGTTGCATCCTGAAGGATGCCTGAGGTCCGCTACCTAATTCCAAGAGTTGGCGTAGGCACTAATTTTTACGGAAGCGACTACCATCTGACTTTCCAACCCGAGGGGGAAACTAGATCTTATTGTGGGATTAGGCTCGTCAAGTGAGTGGGCAACTTGGCTGTTAGAAGTTCTCAAGTCGCCCGGAGGCCTCTAACTTGGCTTAACGACTGCTATCATAGACAACAACCGGGATCAACGGCTTAACGTGCTTTCCAAAGCACGGGAGCGCTCAGTTAGTAACCACTCAAAGCGGTCACCCATCCAAGGACTGACCTCGCTCGACATTGCTTAACCTCGCATACCGCACGCGGTACGCGGGCGCCGCTGGGCCACGAACGCTCGTAGCAGTCAGACATTTTAGTTCAATACAAATCTGTACTTATACGTAAGTAATATCCTAGTGCCACACTGATCGATTCCACTGATCATAATTTAATGACCCGCGTAGCCTAGTTGGTAGTAATTACTCTGCCTCCGAAGCTAGAGGTCCCAGGTTCGAATCCCGGCCAGGGCATTATTTTTGCATTTATCACGGATATTTGTTCTTGGGTCTTGAATGTTTTCTATGTATTTAAATATGTTTATATCTATATAAATATAAGTATGTATATCGTCGTCTAGTACCTGTAGTACAAGCTTTGCTTAGTTTGGGACTAGGTCGATTTGTGTAAGATTGTCCCCCAATATTTATTTATTTAATGACAGAGGTGATCAATAGGTGTCAACTATTGGGTATTAAGTTGCCGAGCACTGGGACGTATACCTTATAAAGTCATCATCATCATCAGCCCACTGCAGTCCACTGCTAACCACAGGCCTCTCCCAATGTAGGCCACAAAGTGCCTCTGCTTTACGCATCCAGTCGCTTCCCGCCCCCCGACGTACGTCGTCTCGCCACCTGGCTGGCGGGCGGGGTTTTTATATGGAAACTGTCATTTGTCGAATTTTGACAGTTCCCATAGAAAAGGGTGAGGTGTGAGGTGAGGACGAGTAGGTTTGTGAATAACACCCCTGAACACGCTTACACCAGCGGTTGTCCGTTCTACGTCAAATGATGCGGCCAGCCCACAGCCACTTTAGTTTGCTAATTTTAAAAGCTATGTCGACTACTTTGGTTCTCTGACGTATTACTTCTTTCGGAATTTTATCCATGAGAGAGACTCCAACAGCAAAGCTCTCTCCATAGAGCGCTGAGCTACTTTCAGTTTGTACTTTTGTAGACAAACCCCACTGTTAGTGTGTACTTTAAAGTACTATAAATTAATCTGCGCAAAAAGCCTAAGTATAGAATACCGACCCTGAAGAGGCCATTTTAATATAACTACAGTAATATTCCACAGTATGATATTATGTAATTGTTGCGAGAAATATTGCGTTGTTCCATGTGACATGTCCGAACTTGATCCGACAGTGTCGGATGATGGCTGACACTATTTCTACATTTTCTACATCCAGCTGCAACTAGCGAGGTCTACAATTATTTATCGTACGCTAATTGAGAAAAAAATGTGCAGTTTTAATCCCATATATAAATATTTGGGACCAACTACAATTAGATCGCATAAAGGGCAGAAACTAGGGACACATCCACCCAGACTACTAGGTCATGACAGCGACTCCCTTGCATTCTGAGCCGCTAATACTTAGGCTTAGGGTGGTACAAAAATATATTTTTTTCGATTTCCGGTTTGAAAACTAATCCCATCTGTTGCTTATGCTTGGTGATTTAACGTCCTCAAATATTGTTTCACTGATCGTAGTAGAACTTGGTGATAATAGGTTGTTAAATACAAGAACTGTGTGATTTAGTGTCTCTGTTACTCACAAACAACTGGTCTTCTAGTGATAATCGTCTCATAGAAATAAAATTGTGGAGGTGTCTTTTCGGGTGCAGTTGGAACGTTTAATTGACCGAAAAATGCTCTATCAGTCCTTTAAAAAAAGGTATTTGAGGCAGAAAAGTCTTGCTTTCTTCCTGTTGGATTTCAGAATCTGGAGCTTTTTCATTATCAACTGTCAATATATGTCTAGACAAAACCTACAACATTATCATCAGCACCTAAAAGTAGCAAAAAATGCGTCCAATGAATTGTTCCATTTTAAGACGTAGAGCAGAAAATCGAAAAAGTCGTATTTTCGAAGCCGTTTAGCATACCCTTCCTACAGAGCTAGGTCAACCAAACTTTGTACAAATAATGGCAAACAGATGAACGAAAAAATGAGGGGGAACAATTTGTATTGAAGAAAAAATTTTTTTTTGAAATCGTCGCCCCACCCCCTCATTTTTTGTTCATGTACATGCCATTACTTGTACAATATTTGGTTGACCTAGCTCTGTAGGAAGGGTATGCTCAACAGCTTCGAAAACACGATTCTTTCGATTTTCTGCTCTACTACGCCTTAAAATGGGACGATTAATTGGACGCATTTTTTGCTACTTTTAGGTGCTGATGATAATTTTGTAGGTTTTGTCTAGACATATATTGACAGTTGATAATTGAAAAAGCTCCAGATTCTGAAATCCAACAGGAAGAAAGCAAGACTATTCCGCCTCAAAGACCTCTTTTCAAAGGACTGATAGAGAATTTTCGGTCAACTGAACGACTTTCCATCAACTGCGCCTGAAAAGACATCTCACCAATTTTATTTCTATGAGACAATTATCACTAAAAGACCAGTTGCTTGTCAGTAACAGAGACACCAAATCACGCAGTTCTTGTATCAACCTAGTATCACCAAGTTCTACTACGATTAGTGAGACAATATTTGAGGACGTTAAATCACTAGGCAAAAGCAACAGATTGAATGACTTTTCAAACCGGAAATCGGATTTTTTGGACCACCTACTTAGGCTATTTAAAGGCTCACTGCCTTACGCCACTCCAATTACAATTACAATCTAAAATAGTTATTTGTTATACAAGGGTGCTAAAGTTGTATTTTACCCGCGAGTGTGGAATTGAAACACGAGCCAGCGAAAGGTTTCTATAGTTGAACCACGAGCGAAGCGAGTGGTTCTAAAATAGAATCCTGGCGTAGCGAGTGTTTCAACACACGAGAAGTAAGATACAACTTTGCACCCGTGTGTAACACAAAACTTTTCTCCTCACTATAGCGAGGAAAGTGCAACATGCAAAAAAAACAGTTCACAGGCATAATTTTCATCACAGGAATCACTGATTTTTTTACGATATTATAACAGAAAACTCTGGAAGTTCTGTATAATATTTACGTGAGTCGAAGTCGGTGAGAAAATTTTATTTTAGTTGACATTGACATCTCTGACGATGCGTTTTGAAATTTCATCGACTCAACTTGTGCGTTCACAATTATACTCAATATTATTATTAAAAAAATGTTAGTTATGGAATTTTAAGGTTTACGACTTAAAATCATTAAATAAAGCTATATTTGGTACTTTTTATTAAATTCTCAAACCATTTATTTAATGATAATTGATATCAAACGAACGATTATTATGAGCGTTTTACGTTTTGTTATCTGTCAAAAGCTATTCAAACACGCTCCAAGGTCAAATTACTTTCCCCACTTGTGGATAAAATGCGTTTTTACCCGCTTGTTTCAAAGGATAAAAGACGGCTTTCCGAGCTAGTGAGGGGAAAAATAAAATACAAGCCCGAAGTTTACAAAAAAAAAAAAAATACGCAATGTAGGAGGCCTATGTCCAGCAGTGGAAGTCGATCGGCTGTCGATGATGATGACTCAATGTTAATGTTAATATAAATATAACAGAATATAATTATATTTCTATCTAGATTATATATTTTCTTATCACCATCAAATATTTATTCTCAAACATGCAATGAAATATTGATGTTATGTTCCTTATAATAGGCTGCGAAGTATGACGTTTCAGGTTCGGCTAGGACAAGAGGTCGTTAATGGAAAATCATACAAATCTTGCAGGCCTAGGCCGGCAAAGTCCTCTTTTTTTAGTTTCCATTCCACATAAATTTGTGGCACAGGCATCATGACATTCTGCCACTATGCGTATTAAAAATAAAACTTTGATTTTTTTGTTGTTTATTTCATTGCATGTTTGAGAAAAACACTATACATACCTCGGCGGGAAATATGGGGTTGCCCGCCTCAGACCTTTCGGCCGGCAACCCCTTTCGTCCCGGCCTCTGTAGTAATCTATATTAATAATTTCGTGCAGGGGTACGGTAGACCCGAACGAGACCTGTCTCAAATTGAAGAACGTATAAAAATAACGATTTTTGAGTTGTACATATGTATCCGCAAAATTCGGATTGTCGCGTATTTTGCATTTAAAAGTGTTAATTTTATGACAAAAGGTCGGCCATATTGAATTTGTTGGTTGACAGCGTCGGGTTGGGTACGTTCGGAAATTGTAAACTATGTTTGCGTCCGGTGTGTTGGCCAGGTTGCTGGGCTGCGTTCTGGGTGACGGGCCATCATCGCCCATTATGTGGATTCGGCTAGCCGCGTCTGCAGCGTTTTGATTTTGTAGTTTTGTTGTTGTTGTTGTTTTTACACCTATCAGCCTAGCTAGCACGATAACTTATACCGTCACGTTATATGGGCGAAATGTATTAAAACGTCACATAAAACGTAACGGTATGATCTATCGCTAGCTATGCTGATTGTCTCAACAACCGCCTTCAAAGCGAATGTATGGGGCCTGTTACATGGTTATTATTATCACGTGATACATTCATATCACGATAAGTATCACGTGAATATTGAAGCAAAATTCATACAAATTTGAAAACTGCGATAATATTGACACCCCAGTATTGTGATAATATTAATAGTGTAAAGGACACCACTTGAATGTTTACTGAGTCTGCCCGCCATCTTGAAGCTGCGTCTCTATTTTGTTGTGACAAACTACTAGGTGACTTATGGCTTTTAAACGTCTTGCAAAATTCTATCCCTATCTTGCTCTATCTTATAACTTAGTGGTACTCGGGTCTACTCCGAAATTCGAAGTCTGAATTTCGTATGGTGCCGTCCCTTTCACTCATATAGTCTATGACAGGAGAGTGAAAGGGACGGCAACATACGAAGTTAAGATTTTGAATTTCGGAGTAGACCCCCAGCTCATGCCGTTCGCCGCGCTCGGACGTTAGAGGCACTACCGCGAAGTCGCGAACCGAAAACGAAGTATCTGCCTCTCTCTCGCACATGTATATTCGAACGACAGAGCGTTCGCGGTAGGCCCTCGGCGTCAACTTTAAAACGAATAGGGTATTTTACTATAAGAGAAATAAAATTCAAAATGTAATAAAAACCAGCCAAGTGGGTTCCGTACAACTAAAAAACAAATGTGATTTATCAATATATTGATATTTTTGGTAAAATATACTTCATAATAAACATTATCACCTAATTTCAAGTTCATAGGTCGATGGGAAGTTAAAAAATTATATGTGTGACAGACCACACACGGAATGTTCTTTGACTTTCTTCGACCGTCCGCCGCGCTCGAACTAAAGTGCTGCCAACCGAAAACTAAATATATATGCCTCTCTGTCGCACTTGCATATTCGAGCGCGGAGAGGGAAATACTTCGTTTTCAGATCGCGGCAGGCCCTCTGGTCTGACGGCTCCTATTCCTGGATGGTGCGCGTATCGGAATGTGAAATACCTTTGGCAAAACGGAACAAGTTGTTAAATAGCTTCCATTAATTGGAGAAAATATTACCGACTGTTACTATTATCACGCGAAACACTAAATATTGAAGCAACATCCATAGGGGCCTGTTACATGGTTATTATTATCACGCGATATACTCATATCACGATCCGTATCACGTGCAATGAATATAGAAGAAAAATCCATACGATTTTGAAAACCACGATAATATTGACACACCACTATTGTGATAATATTAAGCGTGTAACAGACCCCATACAATTTTAAAAATCGGGATAATATTGACACATAATATTGAATGTAAAGGGCTCCACTTAATAGAATTTGGCGGAGAATAGAGAGCTGCTACCGCGAAACGAAAA
The DNA here is from genome assembly GCA_905163555.1 of Notocelia uddmanniana. Classification (NCBI taxonomy): domain Eukaryota; kingdom Metazoa; phylum Arthropoda; class Insecta; order Lepidoptera; family Tortricidae; genus Notocelia; species Notocelia uddmanniana. The sequence continues at coordinate 73,205,104 of LR991052.1, forward strand.
CGAACGAACATCATGTATTTCCCTCTGTGTCGCTCGATTTTGCAAGTTCGACAGAGAGGGAGATACACGAACTTCATTTGTTTTCGTTCGCGTTAGCAGCTCTGACTTCGCACCAAAAATACTGACTGGCACATCAATATTTAATAATTACAAATCTGAACTGAATTTTAATGAACGATTAGTATTTTAGCTATACAAATCAGTACTGATTACGATGTCAAATTTTCGAACGAACATCATGTATTTCCCTCTGTGTCGCTCGATTTTGCAAGTTCGACAGAGAGGGAGATACACGAACTTCATTTGTTTTCGTTCGCTTTAGCAGCTCTGGCTTCGCACCAAAAATACTGACTGGCACATCAATATTTAATAATTACAAATCTGAACTGAATTTTAATGAACGATTAGTATTTTAGCTATACAAATCAGTACTGATTACGATGTAAAAAAAATTATGTGCGTTTAAATGCTACCCTTATAAAAATGCTTAGGATTAACTTGCAAAGATTGCCTTTGCCCGTGACGTCGTCAGCGTAATCTTTTACTCCACATTCCATATGTTTAGATTAACACAGACTATATTTCTACTCGTATACGAAGTTACATCATAATCCGTTGGTTTAATGTTTTTATTTTATACATTTTTGTACACAATTTCTTTCGTCGTTTGCATAACTGTCAGTTCTGTCACGAATAAATGTTACTTTATTTCTTTCTTATTTATTTTACCCGAGCGAAGCCGGGCTTTCATCTAGTGTACTATTAATCACATGGCGTTTAATTCCTCTTGAATTAATGAGCCGGTACGGGTACACGATCGTTAAAAAAAAACCCAAGGTCTTTATTTTCGAACCGTGAGATCTTCGAGAAGACAGTACGGTTGCCAGTTTTGTTGCACTTTTAGCACCACCCAGGGGTCACGTGTAGGGTAACGGTCGGTACTCCCTACGGACGTGGTGCAACTTCGACCCCCCTTGTCAAGCGAGTTGGCAACTTGACTGTTAGAAGTTCTCAAGCCACCCGAAGGTATATCTAACTTGGCTTAATGACTGCTGTCGTAGACAGCAGCCGGGATCAACGGCTTAACTCTTCCAAAGCACGGGAGCGCTCAGTTAGTAACCAGTTTTTTATTCTTATTGTATATGATGATTTATTATGTGAGGTGTGCAATAAAGAGTATTTATATTGAATTTTTGAGTCAGTTGATATGCACATATTTTGGCATTTAACTGTACAACATGCTCTGAAATAATGCTATTAAATACAGGGTGATTATTAAATAAAGTAGATGTATTTAGTCATATTGAAGTATTTAAGTGTGACACTCTAACGGCCCAGCCGTGATTGTGCGAATTGGTCAACATTTAATATTTTCAAGGTGGCCATTTTATGATATAGATCGATAGAAAATGAGATTTTAAGGTTCACGTGTTTTTTTATTTCTCCCAAAATCCTCATTTACTTCCTATAATATCTTATTTAAAAGGAGCGAATTCCAAAAGGTCGTAAGTAAATTATGACGTCATTACAATGGCTGTAAGGCAGTATTACCATTGCCAATTATTTTTCTACAAAACCTTGGAGCGTTCACATTTCGTTGACATGGTGTTCACTTCATGACAGTGTCAAGTAGTGTGTCATGCTATGACAACCTAAAACTAAGCAAAGATCCAGATTTTTTGTTGAAAACAGTGCCATCTATTGTACAGAAGTAGCACTAAAATATAAGTGTTATTGTATTAAAATACTTTTAATGCTATTGGCTATGTGCGAAGTAGGTGGTGGGGGTAAGCTAGGCGATCGTAGCGCACACCATGGCAGAAATGTGCACTTACCGGGGACTGTCTGTCAAATTTACTTTCACGTTTTCTATTGGTTTCTTAACGGTTTCCTACTATTCGTTTCGTTTGTATGTATTTATTTATTCTCTTATTTATTTCAGTAAAATGTCCAATACGGGGTCTTTCTCGTTTACTTAAGTAAATAAAATATTCATGTGTCATTATTTGACATCTCAGAGTTTTGACATTGTCTCGGGACCTTTGACGTTTGACGTTTCAGACGTGCACATAGCCAATAGGGAAATTGATAATTGTTATTTAAATTAATATCAGGAGATTTTGATTTTCTATAAGTAAGTAACACAATAATTTTGGAAAATTTGAAAGTTCACAGGGAAATTTTGAAATAATATTTATTGATAAACGGTATTTAGTAGTGGTCATAAGGGTCCCTTTACACGGTGAATATTATCATTTGAAAATTGTCCCCCCCCCCCCCCCCTCTCTCTAACTTTTGAACTATTGGGTCCAAACATTTAAAAAAACATGAAAATAAAGCTTAATAAAAACTTTCAACGAAAACTATAGCGGACATGATCAGTTAAGCCGTTTTTGAGCTAGCTAAAAGTCTTCCCTTCTTAGTAAAAGACGTATGAAACAAGTATTCCATTTTGCTTGTTATTTTTTTTTTAAGTAAGTCATTGGGCAACTACGAAACCCTACACTGAGCATGGCCCGACATGCTCTTGGCCGATTTTGTCGGGAGACTAGTAGTGACATGACATCTACCGTCAAGTTCAGTTTTTCAATTTTTAATTTCAGGTATTTTTTTACACAACGACGGTGGCAAACAAGCCTCATTTAGGCGGGCCAGGACAGATTCGTACTAAATCAGTTGAGGTTTAGGCCAAAATCTGAGTAAGTACGATTCTATTGAGGACAGATTTGCCATAGGTCGGTTTCTGAATAAAACAGTTTCGACATACGACTGATTATATGGGATACATTTTCTCTAGAAGCCAATTTCTGAGTAGGACAGATTCGTATAAGGTACCTTGACATGATAGTACTACGTCGGATTAGTAATAAGTTGGATTCGGACTTATGCAATTTTTTATCCCATCCGAATAGCAAACATTCGATTAAGGAATTAAACATATTCTTTTAATGATGAATTCTGGAAATAACGCTTTCTTATTAGGACAGATTCTATGTATATTTTATTCCGAAAAGGCCAGGTACAATTGGCAAGTAAAAAATTACTACGAACTACAACTATACATATATTTATATACTCTTTATACACTTAAACAGATACCTGAGATACAAATGGGTATAAATATTGCTTCAATGTCAAAAACAAAAAAGGTACATTGAACTTTAGATGCAATAACAAAGATTCCTGTAGTGCTTCTTTGACGATGAATGCACTATTGACCACCGTTATTCGGGTAAGTGAACACACATGTCTTCCGGATTTCGACCGAAATTCTATTGAATGGGCGATGTTCGGCTGTAAAGAAAAGGTAGCAGAGTCATTTGAGCCCATCCAGCCTATTTTCGAGGAGTTCTTGCAAGATCTCAAAGATTTGCACAATTCGATACTACTGCCTACCTTTTCCTCCAAAAATGACTCCTCATATGCCTGGAAGAAGCGGGCTTTGGGTACCGATGCATTAAAATTTGACAGCCCAAAAGAGGTGCAAATACCGAAAATCATAAGCGATTTTTTTTTGATTTGCGAAGTAGGTGATGATGATGACAAAATGTTTATTTTCGGCACGGATTTGTCAAAAACAATTATAAAGAAGACTTCTAGATTCCTCGGGGATGGCACTTTTAAAGTTGTACCAAAACCCTTTTACCAACTTTACACGATACACGCCATGTTAAATTATGATTCCGACAGTAGCCGCATCATTGTGCCAGTCATATATGCACTCCTACCTAACAAGCAGGAGAAAACATACGTCAGACTGCTTCAAACAATCAAAACCATTCTGAATGTAGAAGTCCAGCATTTTAAGGCTGACTTTGAGTTACCTGCCTTGAATGCTGTGTCTCAGGTCTATCCGTCAGTAATTAAATCGGGATGCTACTTGCAAAGCTATTTGGAGAAAATCGAAGGCAATTAATCTCTGCGATGATGACGGGAAAGAATTCTTGAAGTTACTCACGTATCTGCCATTGCTACCGAATGACCATATTCCTGAAGCATGGTGTTCTCTTGTTTCAACATTTCCTCATGTGAAAAATATCGACCGATTTATAAAATATTTTCAAAAGTATTGGCTGTCAATAATAACACCGGAAATATTTGGTTGTTTTCAGGAAAAATATCGAACAACTAATAATTTAAAAGGTTGGCATAACAGATTCAACAAAAAGCTATGTAAACAGTCGAATATATTTAAATTTTTGTTTGCCCTAAAAAATTGGTTGTTTGTAAAGTAGGTTTACGATCGAGATGTTTACGTGATAACGTCTTACTTCACTTGCACTTCACTTATACCTGCGATCGCGCTCGTGAGGTTTTGGTGTGACACAAGTTTCTGAACATGTCACCCGACTAAAACGATTTTAAAGACGTTATCACGTCAAAAAGGAGGGTAAACATTACGACATGTGCATCAAACAAGCCTGTGCTAGCCGAGAAACAAAAAAATCCAGAAAAGTTGACCTCAAATTTGATCAGCACGTGAGAAATTTAATCACAGACGTAAAGGAGAAATCGATCGGATTCCTAGATTTTCTCAACACAGCGTCAAGTTTAAGCTATGAAAGAAACGTAAAGAGAGATTTATTTGACGACAACAAAAATGAGCCCGAGTCTAGCGGTACCAGTTCCAAGAGTGAATCGTCGAGTGATTATTTAAGTGATTCGGAATGATTATTTTATGGAGGCGTTTTATTTATAAGTTATAGAGGATTTTAGCTAAGTTGAACAAGTTTGTATTTCTAAACTACAAAAAAATCACAGTAGCTTTATGCGTATGACAGAAGTCGTCTCAATATAATTTAATTTAAATTGTACTGACACCTGCCCGGCTAGTATGATAGCTTATACCGTCACGTTTTATGTGACGTTTCAGTACATTTTGGCCATATAACATGTCGGTATAAGCTATCATACTAGCCGGGCTGTAATAAAGCTACGGTGAGTCATATCCAAGTGGTAAGTAATTTTTTTTTATTAGATGCCTACCAGTACAATATTTGAAAAAATAGATGTTTTTATTAACATACCCAATATTTTATTTTCCCTTTGGACTGTACGTTCGCCTAATGTACCCAGAAATTGATTGACATATTATCTGTCCTTCTCAGAATAAAGCCTAAGCAGAATCCAGTCAACATCGAATCGGTTGTACCTACTCGGAATCACACATACTAAGATTCTGGATATGTGATTTTCTGACCTACTCAGAATCCAGCATTATGAGAATATGAAGTGCTAGGAATTTGATATCTTAATAATCGAACATTTTAGGAACCCCTTAGAATCAGAATTCAATAGAAAATGGCAACCTCAGAGTCGTACTTACTCAGATTTTGGCCTAATACTTAATACTCAACTGATTTAGTACGAATCTGTCCTGGCCCGCCTAAATGACAAGCCTACGGCCTGCCTGATGGTAAGCAGACATCGTAGCCTATGGACACTTGCGACTCCAAAGGAATCAAGTGCGTTGCCGACCCTTTATTGACTTGGGGATGCGATGTGCTCAGTGAGGGACCCGCAGATGTCTCCAGCTGTCAAGCTGGAAACATATGCAGGCCCCCCACTCCCAACACAGCGCTTCCTCGGGAGCTCTGGCGACCTTACTCACCACCAGGAACACAACACCACATACCTACCTAACGGGCAAGTAGTGGTGCTATTATGGCTGCGGTCTTCTGTAAGGTGGAGGTACTTCCCCATGCAGTTGGGCTGCTCCAAATTTGAGCGAGATGACGATTCGCTGTGCCCTACCTCTTCTCCGGTAGGTAAATACGGTATTATTTAAATATTAAGGTTCATGTATAGTCAAGTGCAAAAATATAGGTGCATACAACTGGCTCAAAAATATATATAGGTTTGCGCTTGACCACAAATCACCTGATGGTAAGCGTTATTGTGGTCGAGGATGGAGCGCGCTTACCTAGTAAAAACCGGTTCACTCTCGTCTTGAAGACCGTAAGGTTGTAGTTTTCAGGGAACAAGGATTCCGGCAAGGAGTTCCTCAGCTTGGCTGTTCTCACAATAAAAGAGGAAGCGAAACGCTTCGTGCGAGTTTTTGGAACTGTCACCTTAAAACGATGTGGCCTTGCCATATCCCTGGTCGTCCGATGGTAGAAGGGAGCGGGGAGTATTATACTGCGCAGTTCCTCAGCACACTCCCCGAAATGCAACCGATAGAAAACCGAAAGACTAGCAACTTGCAACACCAGAGGCGTCGCTCGCGCATTGCCAACCCGTAAGAAACCTTTTCACGCGTTTTTTTAAGAGTCCCATGCTGCCCATTGGGAATACTTCGGCAAGGCGCTCATTCCACAACCTAAGTGGTGGCACAAAGTACCTACCTATTGAAACGTAATGTATATACGAGAACGCAATGGCTCCAAGGTGTGGGTATGAGCTCGCTGGCGATGGCGAGAGGTGCGATGATGAAAGGTATCGTGTCAAACAGTTCGTCAGAACTCATCCTTCGATCATCCCAAGCGGTTTAAGGTTGCCAGTCCATCCCCACATGGAGTATTGCTGTCACCTCTGGGCGGGAGCACCTGGATACCAGCTTGGGCCTTTTGACTCGCTTCAGAGACATGCTGTGCGAATCGTAGACGATCCCAAACTCACGATCGATACTGAACCGTTGAGTTTGAGGAGAAACTTTGCCTCCTTGTGCCTGTTCTATCGCTTGTATAATGGTTTGTGCTCAGAACTGTTCGACATGATGCCCACGGCCGCTTTCTACTATCGCACCGCTCGCCGTCGGCAGGGCATTCATCCTCACACCTTAGAACCTAAGTGGTCGCGTACGGTACGGTTTCAGAGGAATTTCCTCCCTCGGACGCTTCGACTGTGGTACAAGCTTCCTGCCGAGGTTTTCCCGACGGACCACAGTATGGGGTACTTCAAGAAAGGAAATTATACATTTTTAAAGGGTCGGCAACGCGCATGTTACACCCCTCGAGTTGCAGGCGGTAGGCTGCGGTGACCGCTTACCATTAGGCGGGCCGTACGATTGTTTTCCACCGACGTGGTATTAAAATAAACACTGGGATCGTCGACAATGCTGACTGCACGTCTTTGAATCGAGTCACAAGGGTTAAATTGGTATTTTGGAGCCCATAGGTGAGAACAGTAGGTACTAAGTTGCGCGCAAACGCTAATATCAGATTAAAACCGATATATCGAGTCATCATCATCAGCCGAAGCATGTCCACTGCTGGACATAGGCCCCTAAAGAGTTCCACAATGACCGGTCCTGCGCCACCCGCATCCAGCGGACACCAAGCGATTACCAGGTCAACAGTCCACCTTGTGAGGGGCCTGCCCACGCTACGCCTTCCTGTACGATATATCGAATATTTTCAAGATACTGTGATTTAAAATTCCTCGTCACTAGACAAATTAAGAAAAGATGCAGCTTTTTACATTTGTCAATTCCACTCAACCACAACGGCTGAATTAAAATCGGATATATCTTCTTGTAGTCGACCGTACCCAAAGAAAATTGAAGTTTAACCGCGGTTAAAACCCATAATAACCTAATTTCTCTTCACCGGTACCGGCATGTTAGCTAAATTGTGCATCCAGACGCGACAAGTCTTACCTACAAACTTATTTATATCGACCACATGTAAAAACAAATAAACACAGCGCGCGACCAACACAAGCCAATCCCGACCTTATAAACACATATATAAGACTTATAACCGCGTAAGTGTAAAGTAAAATTAATATAGAATGGGTGAAATGTACTTTCTTCGATCAATTTGACGTTTGACGCGCACGCTTTCAGCGCTCAAAATACGCAAAAACGAACCTATATTCACTCAAACCGAATACTTCTTAAGATCTGCCTAAAATTTCCAGCTAAAACACTTGCACACGATAAAATCACAGTAAAAGTCGACAAGTCAGTCACAATAAAAATAATGTATACAGCACACAGGAATTCAGTTCTATATTTACCATTCGTATTGAAACGGTTCGGTCCCGTTGATTGGTAGGAAGACGGTGGCGGAGGCGCCGGCTGCCGCGACGAGGGCCGGGGGCTCTCCAGCGAATGCCGGGGGCTCCATCGGACTCCGGGGTGCGCGCGGGCCGCGAGCGTACGCCCGTATGCGAAGTCAACGTCAAACGAACGCTTTTTCTAAAAATAATCGCGTGTGGAGTACGAATATTTCGCTAATTTATACGTAGTATGGACGAACAGCTGGGGAGTGACGTCAGATTTAGAAGTGCTGCTTGCTGAAAAGCTAAGTCTAGGTACCTGCTTTTTAGAGTGCGTGGCTACTATCTGCGATACAAATATTTACCCCAAAACCTGTGATATCCGTGCCGAGCGCTTGGAGCTTGCATAGATCAGAGCGGCGCGGCGTAATAGACTCCGAAAATGTAACTTATTTTGAAGCAGCTCGTCTCTAACGCTTGGACCATAAGCCCACATTATGGGAGATTCGACCCAAGCCTTGCGTACACATTCAATAATCATCATCATCTTACACATTCCACTGCTGGGGCACAAGCCAACTCTCACAGTTAGGAGCGAAGAAGGGGCAATAGGACCCACGCTTCCCTTTGAATTTCCATGCAGAAATTTTCTTCTGGGGATGTTTTCCTTCACCGAAAAGCTAACGATTTTCATATGGTACTTACGAGGGTTCGAACCCTCGACCGCTGATCGACAGCCGCATGCTTGAACCAGTACCTACGCTACCGTATAGAGATATCCGAGAAAGTAGTAGGGTCGCGATCGGATATTTAACAAGGACAGGGTGGATTTATAAAGTCACGGAGGGAAAGTACGCTAAGCAATGGAGTTAGCATTGTTAGCAAATTTCACTCAAAGGAAACATTCCTCTTTTTTTGATAAAAAACAAAACTGTATTCAAAGATTTTTAAAAATACGCTTAATACCACACTCAGGAATCGGTCTTGCTAAAAACAACCTGTGTTCTTATTATCAACTGTGACGCAACTGCAGATCCGTGTTTCTCGCGCTTTTGAATGATAAACGCATTTATCAAGCAAAAGGCGTCTAAGAGGCGGTGGTAGTCTTTGGGTGGTAGTTTATTGACGTTCATAGGTGCATGACATGTAATGTAATATGCCTAATTTGAAGAATAAACTACTTTTTCTCAAACATGCAATGAAATATTGATGTTATGTTCCTTATAATAGGCTGCGAAGTATGACGTTTCAGGTGCGACTAGGACAAGAGGTCGTTAATGGGATTTCATACAAATCTTGCAGGCCTTGGCCGGCAAATTCCTCTTTTTTAATTCCATCCCACATAAATTTGTGGCACAGGCATCATGACATTCTGCCACTATGCGTATTAAAAATAAAACTTTGATTTTTTTGTTGCTTATTTCATTGCATGTTTGAGAAAAGCATTATACTCGTACATACCTCGGCAGGAAATATGGGGTTGCCCGCCTCAGACCTATCCGTCTATTTGTCTTTCTTCTTCTTCATATGTCTTTGGGCGGCAACCCCTGTCGTCCCGGCCTCTGTAGTAATGTACTATTACTTTACTTTTAAGACTTTTTTTTATAGGTTAATGGAGTGTGAGTGGATGAAAACAAAAATTTATTAAATATAAACAACAATACCGAAATCACTGAAAAACCCGTAAACCCGGTTTTACTCCTCGGCGATTTTGTGACCCCTAACTCTTATGGCTCGTGCCAAAACGCGCATTATTATGGGTTTTATTAGGAGTATGTTATATTTTGGTACCTACCTACCCATCACCACCATATCAGCCAAAGAACGTCCACTGCTGGACATAGGCCTCCCCCATATTCACGGGGGGTATATGCCATAATCTCCACCAAGTATCTCCACCGCACTCCAGGGATGCTGCTGCCCATCCCCCGGTGGTCTTGGTCGTAGTTTTAGAACACACCCGGGTCTACCTTCCCATGGACGACATAAAATCATAATCTTTTTATGATTTCGTTATAACCACCGTGGGATGGGCAGCAGCATCCCTGGAGTGCGGTGGAGATACTGAGATCGCCAATCCGATTGCACGCGTGGCGATTATGGCATATACCCCCCGTGAATTTGGGGGAGGCCTATGTCCAGCAGGATTTTGTTAACCTTTTTACAATTTATTGTGATATTTTGATTGTTCTATACATGTAATTAACAAAAGGCCGCGTCGTACAGTCAGGTTCACTAATATGTACACGCATTTGCGCCTTATTTTCATTGAGATAGTTTGAGAAAAGTGTATATATGTGTGAACTTAACTGTATAACAACACAGATCGTGACCATCAATGGTCCTGCCGAAAGACAAGCGCTGACTCCTGAGTCAGCACCATGCCGAAGCGGGGACATTTCGTGGTAAAAAATTTAATAGTTATTATGGAAGTGGGTTAGGTTTTTGATTACTAGTCAGTCAGTCAGTCAGTGGTAAAAATGCCTTTTTTTTGGAATTTGTGGTTAAATAATTTATTATTATCTCAAAAGAAATATACAATTCACTTTACGGGAGATAAACATAGTTAATTATAAATGAATCTCTGGGCGAGCACCGAGTTTGAAAAGCACTAATTATTCAAATGAACATGCATTGTATGTGATACAGTCTTTAGAAATAGACTTAAGTATACCTAATAAAATCTAAAATTATTGTTAGTAATTACAAAATCAAGCATACAACATCCAATTATACAATATATGTGTTCCGGCGGCTATATTTAAAACAGATTACTATACGAGAGTTGTTAAGCTACCTTAACTTAGTTATTTTTGAGTGCTACAACGTTGCACTTGACTTAAGAGATTTAATATCTCAATAACTATTAAACTTATATTTATGAAATTTGGTTTTCTAGTTGTTCTAAAGGATCTTAATACACGTACCAAATTTTATTTTTTTATGTTGGATAGCTTTGGAGTTATTGGGGAGTCAAAAGTGGCTCCAAACGATTCGTGTAAAATAGGATACTGCTGCTGTCCGCCAGTTCCTGGGGTGAACTTGGCTGGACACGCTGCCGCGTGTCTAGACCTACATAAGACGTAACAATTAAACAATATAGTACCTACACACGACTACACGCAAAAACAAGTTCCTATTTTTATAGGGTCTTTTTAAATTACTTTTTTTTTTCAATCCATATTCAACCATTGGCTTGACCATTTACATCTACAACCGCCACCTAGCGGCGGTAAGCCAACTACAAAACACTTCTCCAAGATCGCCGCGAACTTGGCAATTACACAAGTTTATTGCATTTAATAATAATAATTATAATTACTGCATTTATGGATACCTAAAACTATGTAGTATTGTGTAATTGCCAAGTCACAAAATTTTATTTAGTTAGCAAATAAAGAATAATAAGAATGCCTGAGACTTGGTACCTACTACGAAATATCTCACAAATAAAAAGGTGAATGTTCAACACATTTGTACACAGAGGATTACGTAGTATGAATGATCGTTGAGAATATAATTTGAACATTCTTTATACGTTAGTGGGTACAAGTCAACGGCCAAGGATTACGTAGTATGAATGTTCGTTGAGAATATAATTTGAACATTCTTTATACGTTAGTGGGTACAAGTCAACGGCCAAGGATTACGTAGTATGAATGTTCGTTGAGAATATAATTTGAACATTCTTTATACGTTAGTGGGTACAAGTCAACGGCCAAGTCAAATAAAGAAATCGCAGTAAGGAACCTTAGACTTGGCACGACTTTGTCTAGATTTCATTACTTTTTAGAGATAAACAAGCAGCACCATCGCGCCTTGGCTAGTTTTTTACAGAATGTTTGATGGGATTTCACTTCTTTTTGTAGAAACGTGGGCTTATTGATTTATTTTATTAGACACAGTTTTTTTCTTTTTAGGAGTAGTTTTTTTATTATTACAAATCTTTCTTTTCTTTTTTTCCGGTTCTGATTCTTGTACAGTAGCAACAGTTTTTCTTGACATTCATCATTTTTTTAAAGGCGGTATAGTAGATATATCTCTAATAGTTTGGTTGGGCTCTTGTGTTTTCTAATCAGGGTCACCAGGTACTCCAGATCTTCGATTATCCTAGTTTTTATAGTTTTCCTTTTATGTGGCCATTAAACCCTAACTCTGTACCAAATTTCAGCTCTCTGAGTTTATGGGAAGTACTCGTTTTATTTTTATGATCATGAGTGATGGAGTGTCATAAATGCGAAACTTTGCTTTCGCTTAACTTCGGAACTAAATGACCTACAGACTTGAAATTTTGGATTTTAAGTATGTGATTATAGCTTACTGGATGACGAAAATTTCTGCGTTCTGGTCTTATCCAGAGGTTCTCAAATAGGGGCCTGAAAATGCGGCGAAATGGTTCCAGTAAAGGATGGTACGGCACTGTTTGCTTCGCGCTCGACTTGGCGGGGGCACAGATCTGATAGTAATTGAAAGCTATATTCAGGAAATTGCGTTCAGCGCCACCTAACGTCACGTAATGAAACCACCTTGCTGGTTGTTCCCGTAGTTAACTCACTGTGGTATTAGTACCTTGGGTGGCCGCGAGATGTCGCTGTCATAGAACGTGAGACGAAAAAGAACCCTACAACAAAGTGCATTTTGTGATATAGGTGTTTTAAGTAGAATAAAACCAATTTCAAAATAATTTATACCAAAAAAGAACCGACTCCAATTTTGTACTTGCTATGCCACAATATGTGGTTTCCGTGAGCTAATGCTTGATTACCTTCTTACAGAAAATACCGAAATCGGCATATTCGTGCCTATCAAATTCGAGGAGTTCCCTCGATTCCTCCAAGATCCCAACATCAGACCTTCACCAAATTATAATGGGACCAATTTTGGGGTACCTGCTTTGAAACAAAGAAAGAATTATCAAAATCGGGCAACGTGGTCAAGAGTTATCGGGGAACATACTTACATACATAAAAAAAAGAACAAGCAAACACGCAGACGAACTGAGTACCTCCTTCCTTCTATTGAAGTCGGTAAATGAACGAGAGGCGTAACAGACAGTGTCTCAATGTGCGTGTCACTGTGTATTGTGCCTATAGACCTATAATAAAGAAGATTATATACTAACGTAAACGACGTAAACCTATAAGTACTTACGTGAGATGAGAGCGGACCACTAGAGGAGCGCTCATTTACCCCTTTGAACGCTTTCATATTTGAATGAAGTGATCACTCAGACGCCATTAAGGTATCAATATTGACGTAACGTTTAAACCAATAAAAACAATTCGTAATAGATTTTTTTCATGATCAAAGTACCTACACCTTCACTCCGACCTTTTTAGTGGTTGTTGGCGTGGTGGGCACTACGACACACGACCACTTTATAGGCTCTCGGCAGCCAAACGGCTAAAAAGGGCCTTACTATCTACAGGTGTAATGAGAAATCCCATTCAAGGGAAATTCAATTATTATCTACGTGAATTTTGTAAAGAGCGCAAAGCTTTTTTTGTATGGGTTGCTCTGTGGCTCTACAGAGCATATACAGGTTGACTCCAAGTGGTGACAGAAACGTTTTTATTTTAAATTACGTAGGTATAATTTATAAACAAATGTAACTATATAAGCGGGTGGAATTTTGTAAGTATTTATTTAATTGTAATTATACTAATTATAATAGAATCTATTACTAAAGTTACGCGCAGACAGGCTAGTTATAAAACCTTAAAAGCACTATATATATTTGGAAGCAAATTGCAATATAACCTAAAATAAGTATTCTTCTTAATTCTAAAGTCGCATATTAGCGCAACTAATAAGGTAATGTTGAAACTAAAACCAAACCAAAACAGCAATTAGTATAGTACACCTATTTCTATTGATCAATTTCTCGAGAAGATTATGTCGTAATAAATTCAAGAATTCGATTTTTTAGGGCAGGCTAAGGTTAACAAAAGAAAATTAGCCTAACTCTATAATGCCATTGTTGGAATTATTTTATCTATGCCGTACATTGTTTAATCAGTCGCATGCTGGCAACACTCTCTTTGTCCGCCGCCTATTCCTAAGTTAAGTTGTGCCGTTACATTTATTTTATATTTTGTACAGTTTTAAATACACTTTATACAATTTTACTATATAATAATAACATGTAATCGCTGGAACTATTTCACTCCGCCGAGATTGCTGTGCTAACCATGAATAAAGAAAGATAAGCATATCTTCTCGCGCAAATGTCTATGTAATATTGAAACTGATGCAAAAGGATACTTTTTGGCGACAACAATAACGCACCATTTCTTCGATTTGATTTTCCTTTCATTTCCACAATTTGTCTTAAAGTTGACCGCTTTAACATAACCGTAGTATCAGAGTTTACATTAGTGGTAATAATCAATTCGATTGAAACTGCGTAGATTTTCTTCTTAATGAAAAAAAGAGTTCCGGGTATTCCCTCATCATAGTACGGAAAAATATTTTTTCAAGTAAAAGCACCTGAAATCAGAGTTATATATTCATCATCTCATCAGCCTATACTGCTAGGCTTGTTGCCCATCATGCGGCTATCAAGCAGCGACCATGACTGCGAAATGCGAAACCCGGCGCGTTCGTACCAATACATTTTTCAGAATTTATATACGTAAATATCATTTGATATTTATTTACCGTTAGATATTTATTTACCTTTTCAGTGAAGGAAAACATTATTAGAAAACCTGCATAGTCCAATACAATTAGCAAAACCTGGATAACATAATTCGATAACTGTAATTTTATTTTTCTATGATATAAAGTATTGTTAGTTATACTTAAAATATAAAAAATTAAACATTTTAAGGCTCCGCGTCAATGTTAATAAACAAAAAAACTAAATTTTTAATACATTTTGATTTCTTAAGTAAGCCATAATAAATAACTTTGTGAAAGTAGGTACCTGTATTATGATATGAAAAAATATCATTTAATCAATTATCGTGAATATGTTTTATTTAATATAAATAAATAATAAATAAATATTGGCAGACAATCTTACACAAATCGCCCTAGTCCCAAACTAAGCAAAGCTTATACTCTGGGTACTAGACGACGATATACATACTTATATAGATAAATACATAGAAAACATCCATGACCCAAGAAAATAATCCATGCTAAATGCACAAATAATGCCCTAACCGGGATTCGAACCCGGGACCTCTAGCTTCGGAGGCAGTGTCACTACCAAGTAGGCTAAACAGGCCGTCAACATTTTATTAGTACTATAAGAATCATATTAAGCAAAAAATATCCACGATAATTGATTAAATGATATTTTTTGTTATCATAATACATTGCAGGTACTTTTACAAAGTTATTTATTATGGCTTACTTACGAAATCAAAATGTGTTAAGTATTTAGTATTTTGTTTTTTTAACATTGACGCGGAGCCTTAAAATGATTAATTCTTTTTATTTTAAGTATAACTAACAATACTTTAAATCATAGAAAAAGAAAATTACACTTATCGAATTATGTCCAGGTTTCGCTAATTTTATGCGCCTAGCAAGCCTGCGAAGAAATTTAAAAAGTTTATGTGAAGTTCCGCGCACTGTGCCAGCGTGGGGACTACTTACTGCCCATTCCCTCTCTTCTACCTAATGATACGTGGGCTGTTCCGAAAGTTTTTAGCTGCTCTCACTCTATTCATGCGGTATATTTTTTATTTACACCATTATGTGGGTAATTTCAATAGTTATGAGCTGAGATAAAATCGTTGGTAAGTAGCAAGTATTTTTTTCACAACGTTTCTTTTACCAAAAGGCCTTTTGTATGGGCTTTTAAAAAATTGCGAAAATAGTACTATTTTTGATACCTAAAAATAGTTTTGGCAACGAAATCCTAACAGCTGTAGTGGAAACTGCCCGGGATGACTTCCTAACTTAGTTTTGCTGATTTTAATGTAAAATCAGTAAATGATTTTATTTAATATAAGTTTTTTTGTGATGATGACCAGTCCCTAGTCTCGCGACCTCTATACTAATATTCGACACACCTGCTCATTGTCGCTAATTTTCATGCAATCGAAACAGATAACGTGGGTAGAGACAGGGAAGATTCATAGTTTGCGGTGTACAAAATTTCGTTTAGTTGTGGTGACGTATTAATCAAAATTGGCCCGCAACACAAAATTGGTATTGTGACCCGTTCATCACATATTAGATAGGGCTGTTCACACGTCGTACTTAAAATACAATAAAAAAAAACCAAGCAACTTTCATCAACAGTTTCACCCCAATACATATGTATTGAAATTACCCGCATAATGGTATCATTAAAACATATATGGCATGAATAGAGTGAGAGCAGCTAAACACTTTCGGAACAGCCCACGTATGAGAGAGGAAGCCTATAACTAGCAGTGGAAGGTATGCAGCCCCGGCGCATGCGCCGCGGAGGGATGGAGCCCTGCTTAGCGGACTGCTGGAGTATCCAAGTTCCTTAACATACAACACAACAAGAGGGCGCACCGAGCGAAACCTCTATGATATTATAGACGACCACTTTGGCTTAGTTGGTGACCCTGCCTTCGAAGTCGGAGGTACCGGGTTCGAATCCCGGTCTGGGCATTATTTGTGTAATTAACAAGAATATTTGTTCCTGAGTCTTGGATGTTTTCTATGTATATATAAGTATGTGTTTAGCAACACAAGTATGAAATGAGAAAGTCTAGTTCAGTCAACAGCAAAAGTAGATGATCATTTTAGTACCCGGTCACTTTGACTACTTTGACGCGTCCCAACTGTTGCAGTATTGTTATAGACGATTCACAACAAACGGCGAGAGTCAAAGGAATTCGAACCCTTCATACAGAAGCTAAACTTCGTATCCAAGCGGTAGCGGCAGAGCCGGCGGTAGCCGACCGGAGGAAGGAATTCGAACCCTCCATACAAAGAGTTAGATTTCATATTTGAATGAGTTGCGTTGCGAGCAGCCGGTCGGCTGCCGCCGGCTCTGCCGCTGCCGTTTGGATACGAAGTCTAGCCTCTGTATGGAGGGTTCGAATTCCTATAAGTCTGGTGGCGTGCGCACCGACTCCGGCCGTTTGGTGTGAATCGTCCATTAGTAGGATAAAGTACTAAAATGATCATCTACTTTTGCTGTTGGATGTACCCATAGTATAAGTTTTGCTCAGTTTGGGACTAGGTTGATTTGTGTAAGATTGTCCCCCAATATTTATTATTTATTATAAGTCTCGCTCATACTGATGATCTTCTTCTCGTGTCGAAGGTTTCTACTACTTGTTCAGATCGAACGGGACCAGAAGCTGGCGATAGCCAAAGCCCTGTCTGTCGCGTCACGAAGGTCTTGCTCGGAGCAGGAGCACGGGCATGCCGGGCAAGACAACATATGCCTCATAGTTTGCGGAGCCGTCCCGCACACACACCGAGCGTCCGACCCGCTTAGGATGCCCCATTTAATAAGGTTCTCCTTACTGCGGCCGACCTGGGATTGATGATGATGATGAATCAATACTCACCACGCTTGGCATGATGGCAACGACAGTCAACTCAGGCATGTCCCGGTCCGTCTCAAGGGCCAGTTCCCCGAGATGGTCACCGTCCACTAAATGACCAATCTCCTTATCTTCTGAATACACTGCTAGAAACCCCACTTCGACTAACATCAGCCCGTCTTGAGGGCTCCGTGCCTGCAAATAGCTGCTGATAAAACACTGCCACATAAAACGTAAAACAAGGATAGATGTGATATTAACAGATACTCACACTGCTCACTATGTCATCGGCCAAGTATATTTCAGGTTCTAACAGCTCCACAATATTAGAGATCACTTCAGGCGGCCAATTGGCGAAGCAGGGTATTCTCGCCACGTATTTCCTATAGCAGGCCGCCTTGATCTCAGACACCAACATACGAGGCAAAGCCTTAAACAGGCGGTTCCTCTTCTCAATAATCACCAAACTGGACATCTGGTAGTGGTAATAATTCACCACCTTATCGTGAATGGAGTCAGGCAGTCTCCTAGTTCGCAGGACTGATAAAGATTGACTCCGATGCACATATACGCGGTGTTCTAGAGAATTAACCCTTTGTATGCAGTTGTACAGCACGATTGTAGCCCAAAAGTGAAACGTAAAGGCTACAGAGTGAGTCAGGATAGCAGTGAGCCTGTCAGACCATTCCAAATTAGGGATTACAGTGTAACCTAATAGAAAGAAACTCTTGCAGATCCTGGATATCTTTACAAAGAGAAAGAACGAGTCGTCATAAGATTCTCCTGTCGGTGACTGATATTTCATTTCCAGCAGCAATCCATTGTACGACTGGTTTTCCACTGTTCCATACATGACTAAGTAGATCATGCTCAAAGACGAAGTAAGAGTTAAAATTTGAATAGTCACCACGAGACCAACCACGACTATTCTTACAAATTTGAAGCAGACTGTTCTTCTAAAGCTGCCGCGGTCTTTCGCCCAGTATTGGGATGCTTGAAACAGTCTTGCCACATGAATTAGACTTATTAGATTCAGGGTAGGGACGAAGTAGTTTGCTTTGGACGCTGAATTGTCTATCTCCTTTCCGAGCCGCAGAAACATTAGACTTTCGAGAGGAATCGCACTCATTGCGTGTATGAAAGCGTATGTCGATAAATAGTGAATTATTATGTCGTGTGACTTCATGATGATTTGCCTGGTTCTTTTAATAGTGTAACCAGTTTTCGCGTTGACGCATAAATCCAGGATAAATATATATTCAATGACAGCCACCAAGTAGTGATAGAATATGTGAGGGCTGTGTATAATAGAGGTGTTGAAGTGGAAGACGGTCATGCGTATCAAAAGGAGGTGAAGTATGAGGCAGTCCCACATGTTTCTAGAAGTAATAAGAAAGATGGACTGCGGTTGTTTCATTTGCTAATAAAGGGTCGGTTGCACCAACCTACGATTACAGGCCGATCAACGTCAAATATGGCGCCGGCAGCTGTCATCCCATAGAAACTTGTCAAACTTTCCATACAATCAGATTTTAACGAACACCGCTTACGATCACAGACGGTTTGATGCAACCCAGACTTAGGCTGGGTTGCACCGACTTACGATCACAGACCGATTAATGTTAAATATGGCGCCGGCAGCTGTCATCCCATAGAAATTTGTCAAACTTTCCATACATTCAGTTTTTTACGAACACAGCTTACGATTACAGACGGTTTGGTGCAACCCAACCTTAGTGGTTGTCAGGATGGTTAAACCAACGCAAGATATTGCAAGTTTGGGTGAACCCAAATTTAATTATACTATTTGGTACCTAAGATAAAATTTTAATAGTCTAATTAACGTTTGAGAATCTATACCTACAATGAAAGTGACCAGCCATTCTGACGGCAGTATAGGTGGAACATTTCTAGTTGTACCAACTATTTTCGTCATGAGTACCTAATTTGTATCCCAACATCTTGTGCCCAGCAGTTGGACAGGCTAATGATAACCTACTAACGGGTTGCAGTATAACATTTCTGTGACTTTGAGGACTTGCTATGCATTAGGTATCGTATTAGGTAGGATTTGTTCCTTGCAGCCTTCCATCCCGTATAGTGAAATTTACCTGAATTTACTAAAAGGATGTATACATCTCCGGTTGTGTCGAAATTGAGCCGTTCTCGCCATCATCATAGCATAAGAACTCATGTAGAAATGCTTGGAACGGCTATCACTGTACGATAATAAAAATAAATCGTGCCACCATCTCCTGAGCCTCGGAATAACACCTTTTCCCCATATATCCAAATAAATAACATCTTTTGCGATCATCGTTGTAGTGTTAGATACGCGCTCGCGATCATAATTTCTACTTCTACGTCCGTACATTGAATATTACAATTTTTGACTTTACCGCTAGACTACAAAACCAAGTTAGCGCTGTGCGGGTGGCGAAATTTGGAACTACTGCCGCCATCTTGTCAACAAACTGTCATAGCCGCCATTGGACATAGATGTACATCGTGTGTTTTTGTAGCGATTATATCACAAATATTCGCAAAAATGCCGAAAAATATAACGAGTGAAGTGCGGGAGATTATATTGAAAGTGAAAGAGTTCATGGACGAAGAGAAACGCATGCAGGTGCCGATAATTCCGTTAAGTAAAGTGTATGTACGGGTCTCTGCCGCTACAGGTCAGTGTTGCCACACGAGTATTTCAAAATATCTGGAATATAATTTATTTTGCGTTAGTCCGTTTCATGTCAATTATTTTTTGTATGTAGTATATGTCTGTAATTATGTTCGGGAATAAAACAAAAGCCAAATTCATTTTTAAAACCCGCTAAACAGGTTTTAACAGCGGAGTGCCTATCGCGATCCGGAAACCGAATATCTACATCTCTGTCGCATTTGATGATTCGACCGACACTACCGAGAGAGGTAGATACTTCGTTTTCGGTTCGCGGCAGGCATTTAGGTTCTTGTAAAATCTGCATGGTAATCATGGTATTAAATAATCTTTCGAGGAATTTCTTAAATTCTCTTTGTTTACTTACAAATAGTTAGGTAGGTATTCTTCTAATAAATTTAATTGCAATTACTGACAGACGCTAAAATTTCAGGGGTATCAGAACGTACCGTACTTAACATAGTCAAAGAAGCGCGTCTGGTAGAACAAGGGCTCCTCGACCCAGAAACGTTAAAGAAAACACCCAAAAAACGCGTACGCACTAAAGGCAAGATCGAAGTCGACGAATATGACTTGCAAGTCATAAGACGCAAAATCCACGAATTCTACGCATTCAAGAAGGAGGTACCTACTATCAACAAACTGCTACAAATACTAAAAGAAGAAATCAATTTCAAAGGTTCTCGAGAGACACTGCGTAAAATTCTACGCAAGAATGGCTTTCAGTTCAGAAAAACGAAGAATAATAAGGAGAAAGAGCCGGTTCCGGAACCTACGCCGCCAGTGCCTCCAATGGTTCCGCCATACATACACACCATGTTTAGTCATAAAAATATTCAGTCGTAAGAAAATCTCAAGTTTAGTGATTAAGACGGTTGCTCTGGCAACACTGGTATGACAGGCGGTATTCTGCAGTGCCAGCCACCCGTTGTTTTACTAACTTTGTCATCCATCTTTGAGACTGCAAATCCTTTATTGTTGGTTATTATAACGAATGATTTCTGTATAAATATGATAGAAAAATAGCTTATAGTATTGTAATCGTACCTAAGTTCTATGTAGCAAGCGTGAGATAATGGTATGGCAGCTAGAAATCGTATTTTTATGTGTAGTAATTAGACTAAAAATGCCATCGCAATGTTACGAATATATCAAATCTTAAAAAGCTTGTGAATAGGCTATAAAGTTAGTATTAACTGTTGATTTTAGTGATAAATGGTTGACATTTTGACAAGATTATCCAGACGGGCATAAAATGAAATAGTTTTCTATGTTAACACTACCCTTTAAATACAACATAGGTACATAGTTAAAAAATTCAATTCAGAATATAAATGATCATCATCCATTGTACAACTAATATATTCGTCTGGTTGATAGCAATAAGTGTTCTTTATTAATATAATTAGTTATATTGTAAACGTAATTCTAATTTAACGGTATATTTGGAATGAATCTTGGTTATTTTATTATAATCAGTTGTTTCAATATTAGGTTTAATTTGTACTAAAGAACGTTGAAGTTGAATATTGAAACAAGTAGTGCTGAGACGGAAGTGACATAGCATTTTAGTGCTACATAAAATAATTTTTACTACCGGCAAGCGAATGTAGTTCAATTTTTTTTGCGAGGCGAATGTATTTGTTTACTATGTTTTTCTGTGTACACACAGACTAGCAATTGCATATAAAACTGCAGGAACGTGATATTTCTTGGAATCTAGTAGGTAGACACAAGTGACCAGGCATCTTCTGGGTGAGCTTGCTTCATTGTTGGCCTCATCTTTGCCCCCGGTCTAGATGCAGGCCAAGAGCAATCCCATTTTTAATTAAAAAAAAAGTGCTTTTTCTTCTATATTGGTAAAGACTAAAATTTTGGACCATTGTTTTGTCTTTTAATTCTTCAATTTAATTGATGCCATTGTGAGACGAAAAACTAATGTCAACTGTTTTTTTTTAAATAAACTTAATATTAAAAGCATTAACAATTTGGTCTTTACCCATATATCTAAGCCGTGTACAGGAATATTATCAAAGATAATTCTTCACTTATGCCTTATGCCCCATAATCCTCGGTAATAAGGTGAATAATGTGTATAGGTCGATTCACAAGAGCTCAACCTATATCTTTGACAATTTATTTACCGTTAACTACACATGGAAACCAGATATCATCACTTAAGTCTATCTGTATATGATGCTTATGTATGGTTTTTCAGGGGTATGTACACAAAAGGTGCCCCGGAACCTAATTACTAAACCTCCACTGTCCGTCCGTCTGTCAGTGAGGTTGCATTTCATGGCCCATGAAAAAATTGAAGGTTGTAGTTAAGCAATAAACTTTAGTTGTCAGTCAATATTGTATGATGATATGGAAACCTTTGTGTGTGCTTTACTAACATATGGCTAGTTTTTCAATGAAATGTATGAATAAGAAAAATACCTACTCAGCGCTTAACATGCATACAGTCAACTGCTTAAAAATTATACAGGGTGAGTCTTAAAAATAGACTTGAGTATACTCAGTATTTGGATTTCATACATATTGGCCCTTATTTCCTGCCGCTGAGTATCTTTGCTTGACTCAACTGTCAAGTGCTCGGAAGATTTTGAATGGACAATTTTTTTTTCTAATACCGCTTCGGTGGCAAACAAGCGTACGGCCCGGCTGATGGTAAGCCGTCACCGTAGCTTATGAACGCCAGCAACTCTATGGGTGTCACATGCACGTTGCCGACCACAGTAGACTAGGTACTATCAGCGTCACAGAAAACTGACCATTAGAAGACGAGAGGTAGGACGCAGCAGAACGTAATTTGGCTCATGTCAGAAGCAGCCGAACTGGGGAAGTACCTCCACCTTAGGTATGTGGTGTTGTGTTCCTGGTGGTGAGGAAGGTCGCCAGGGCTCCCGAGGATGCGCCGTGTTGAGAGTGAGGGAGTATCTCTAGCTGTCAACACAACGAATCCTCAAGTCAATAAAGGGTCGGCAACGCGCTTGTGCTTTTCTGGAGTCACAAGCGTCCATAGGCTACGGAGTCTGCTTACCATCAGGCAGGCTGTAAGCTTATTTGCCACCGTCGTATAAAAAAAAGAGACGAGCTTCATGCAAGTGTTGATGGTACAGTCAGCGACAAGAATGAGTGCATAAATATTTGATACGCTTTTATTTCAAGGGCCTTTACGATTGGTGACTACGTACGTAGCCGCCAAAGTGGCCAAATATATGTTTTGTATGGTGTATCGAACTGTTTGGCTGCTACGTACTATATGACGCTGACTGTATATAAGCCTATGCTTTAACATATTATCATCACATAATTTTTAATAGTACTGTTATGTGTACGATAAATTGATTACATACATCCTAAGGTAATTCAATCAGGAATATCGTTCGGGCCTTTAATAGTTATTATTATTATTATCGACACTCATATCACGATCCGAATCACGTGAATATTGAAGCAAAATCCATGCACAATTTAGAAAGCGGCGATAATATTTACACCCCAGTATTGTGATAATATTGATCGTGTAAAGGGCCCCATTGGCACCCGACAACCACCGGTATAGGGTAGGTACACACTAAGCGGCTGACCGCTATCATCATGATTATTGTATTACACCGCAGTTTTTATACTCACTGATGCGGCTAGCACGGCTATATTTAAGTTTTATGAATATATTTGCATAAAAAAAAACATCTAGAGTAGTATTGTGTGTACATTTTGCGATTGTTATTTACCAAGGGTTTTTGAGGATGCATTATGTCAGCAGCTAACACCACTGGCGAAGAGAACTAGCCGTCAAATTCGGGTTATTATCCAGCATACACAGGGTGTGGCCTGTAATAGGAGCAAATAATTTAAAGGCTGCTTCCTTTAGAGCTTCTGCAGTAACCTCTTGTGTCAAAAAAAAAATCTTTTTTCACATGGGAGAAATTTTGAACTAAAGTTCCTCCAAGTAAAAGGATCTTGGCACCACGAGATTATAGCGCGGCCGTCACTGCTGATATTGAGGTAGCATCTAGTTATGACTCCTAATCGTAGTTGCATTTTTGGTTTATAAGGATATTTTCGGGATTTTTAAATTTTTTTTAGTCATTTTGTAGTGTTTTTTTTTAATAAGTAGTTATTAATATAGCTCCAGTAGAATTAAAGGGTACATATAGGCTAATTTTGCAAAAATATAATTCCAAACAAAAAATCTTTCAATTTAAACCATTTGGAAATAATTGCTGGAGAGCTCGATAGTCTACTGTTTAATTTTTTGCTCCTATTACAGGCCACATCCTGTATATAATATAATATAACCCATTAGTGCACAGTTAGTAACTACTGGGGAAAAAATCCTAGGTTGTTACCACTAACGTTTCTGAAGGTACCCGGAATTCGTTTTAGTAGTAACATCTGGGAATATTTTCCCATCTGTTACCACTGGGAACGGTTGAGATACATTTCCATTTGTTACCGGCAGTAAAAGACAGGGATATCCTGTCAAGACCCACCAACGTAAGACAGGTAAAGATTACTATGAATATAAGACAGGTACATTGAAATATAATATAATGAAACGGTCAATCACTTCTAGGTTATCTGTCGGTACAGTCAAGCGCAAAAGTAAGTTAACACTTGCATTTTATTCAGTTATGTTAAGAGGGCGCAGTACGATCGGTGTGGATCGGTTCTCCATACAAACGTATTTATGCTCTCATTTTAAAACGCCATGCTAGAATAACATGAAAATTTGTATACACAATGGGATCCGGCATATCTAGGTCGGATCATACTTTCTGTTGCTAGAAATTGTAAAAGAAAAAAAAACAGCGGCCTTTTGAGTTTTTTATGGCTTGTATGAAAACCTTAATAATCGCTGTATTTTTTCTCCATTATAATTTCAAGCAACAGAAACTATGATCCGACCTAGATATGCCGGACCCCATTGTGTATACAAAGTTTCATGTTATTCTAGCCTGGAGTTTTAAAATGAGAGCATAAATACGTTTGTATGGAGAACCGAACGTACTGCGCAGTCTTAAGGGGAAAAAAGTGTTAACTTACATTTGCTCTTTACTGTACCATAAATCATAATATTACGGATATTCAAATAGGCATTGTTAATAATACAGGGTGAGTAATTAATTGGCTTGATACTTTAGGCCTTTAAACGCTTGAAATATATTTAAAAGAAGTGATCATTCAGACGCCAAGGTATCAAAAATTGTTGTAACGTTTAAACCAATACAAACAATTCATAATAGATTTTTTTCATTATCAAAGTACACCTTCACTCTGACCTTTTTTAGTGGTTGTTGGCGTGGTGGGCACGACGACACACGACCACTCTATAGGCGTTCAAAGGGTCCGTAAAAATTAGTGCCTACGCCAACTCTTGGGATTAAGTAGCGGACCCCAGGCATCCTTCAGGATGCAACTGTACTGGGAATAACGCTAGGAGGATGATGATGAGGCGTTCAAAGGGTTAAAAATAAGAAATAAAGTGCCCATAGCATTTTCAGAACAAATGTATCTCTTTTTATATTGGTGTCACTTCTACTCACAATTGAACTTTCCACACTCAGAACCATTTTGGATTGCTCACTCACCCTGTAAATTTCAGATAGCTGAGAGGGACAGCCATATATGTTAGACTTAGCAATAAAAACTACGTTTCTTTTCTAACAAATATTCGCGCTCTTCTCAGCAAGTCGAATGTGTCTATAACTGTAAAATAAGTTAGCTTTAATAATTATATTTTAGTTAAAATAAATGTACATTTGATTTAATGAAAAATCGTGATTAAACCGGTTGAAAATATGACTTTTTTTTTGTATATAATTCTGTGTGTATCCAAATTAGCCCTTTCGGCCCTAACAACGCAACTGGAAGAGATCCCTTATAGGGATAAGTTCGCCTTTGTACCGATATAACTGAATTTGTCTGTATTTTTACCTGTGTTTTGTGTACAATAAAGTATTTACATACATACATACATACAACGCCTAAACTATCAAACGTCTAACCTACAACGATCAATTTAAATTGTAAATTCTTCATGAAGTCCATCCATTTATCGGACAAAAATGTTGGATAAGTTGTATTTTGAGCATCGGATGTGGCCGGACCTTAACACGTGTGACCAGAGTGCTACCGCGAACCGAAATATCTGCCTCTCCGTCGCATTTGCTCATTCCAACGACAGAGAGGTAATAAAAAATGGCCAAAGATATTGGATATGTTGTATATACCCCTTTTCAGCTGTTTTTATATACTTTTCGTATATATAATGTACTCTTTGGCCAAACTAGGTATATAAGTTCAATTCAGGTGTACAAACTTTGAATAAACGTCTTGTTATATACCACACTTACTAATTGTTTTGTTTTGGTGCATGATTCGACTAAGGAAATGAGCGCTTCATTCGCCAATAAACTGGTTACAGTTTGGCGAAATTATAAATTTTGTCTGTAAGCATGTACCATCTTGAGTAAATAAAAAAAAACTTAGCAATATTGCACTATTCAGTAGATCCACACTTTTGAAAATTGGATCAATCGAGAAAAAAATATCTCGGTAGATACATTATGGATATAGTCAATGGATCTACTGAGAATGATCCAAAAGAAAACTCCTTTATCGGGAATGAATTACTTTATTCGCTTAAATATTAAAACATGATTATGTTAAACAAGCATACTCTTAGGTCAGGGACATAATTAATTATAGGCGCACCGTATAACTCAGGCGGCGCCTCGAGACGCAGGTGCTGTGGTCAAAGGGTAACGAACGTGGAACGGGCGGCTGACCCGCCCCGTTCCCCGTCCGTTACTCAATGACCGCTCATTCTATGAGCGTTTCAACCGCCCTCATTACTTTGACCCCATGTTTGTCGAATTTTCTGTTCAGTTTGATGACGTTATTTCGTAATATTTCATTTCTTTATTCCATAACAATGTCAATTATGTTTCAAAAATTCAACTTATTCAATGTCAATATCTTTGACATAGAAGTCAGGTCAAAAAAAATCCGAGAACCCAAAAACATAATCAAAAATGTCACTGAAATCAACAGAAACTGACAATAATGGGGTTACGGTAATGAGGGCAATTGAAACGCTCGTAGAATGACCGTGATGCCACCACTTATTGCGCGCCGCGCATGCACCGTGTGAGTTAAGCGCTAAGCCTGAATATGACAGGAGAAAACACCAAAATATACAGAAATAAAATTTACAGCATCCTGTTACATGAGACAATGTGAATGCGAGTACTTAAATTCCATCGTCTCAATAATTTAGTTAAATCGTACTGCAATATAACTCCTTATTACTATAACGAAACTAATATGTTTTTGGACTATAGAAGGCTTTTTACGTCACCTTTGAGACACGAAAATTATCCATATTTGTGTCAAATTTGTGTGTCACAACGCAATCAATTAAATTGTAGACGAAATAAGCTTTAACTATGGTCCAAACGCAATAAAATAATGCAACAATTTACAGCCATGTCACGCTTGGAGTAAATAAATACTTAATTTAACATAATAAGTTAAAACAGTGTGTCGTCCATACGAATTTGTAATTAAGGTTCACATAAACATAATTTATCTTTAATAAAAAAAAAACAATTTAACAATGATTGTCCATAAGTGTCATACAAATGGTTTGCGTAATGCATTACATTGTCGCCCATCATAAAAAAATAAACAAAACTCAAAACTTACGTTAGTTCAAATTAAAAGTTCGTAATTCGTATGAATACACAATGTTACCATAACTATACCCCTAGATATTTGATTTAAGATTTATAGTTTTCCATTGCGCGACGATAACCATATAGTTATTAATTATCTCACAACGGAACTTTATGGATTGTGACCATCTATTTTACTAACTAATGATGGTCTTAACTTTCAGCTAAATTGATGACTGCAGTGATAATGTGCCCCTGACGCCAAAACGGTAAAAAAAATATGTGTAAAGAAATAATGCCAATATAAAATTGGGCAGCTTCTCAGTAGATTTTCATAAAAAAAAAATTGTCGGCCAGTGACGGCACTGGCCGACAAATCTACGCCAACGACGGCGTTGGCGTCGGGGTGACGATTTTACGTTGACGTCTATGGCCGACCGTGGCGTTCAAAAGGTTAACAATGCTCTTTCGCACTTGCAAGATGCACGGTCCAACGGAGGGCTATTCCTGCCTGTTTTATACCAATTTCAGCCCTAACGTAATGTGTATAAAGATATTTAATAAAATTAGCAACCAGATAAAATGCTTAAGTTCTGGAAACATCTTCAACCACCGTCTAAAGACGTTCTTGATAAAGAAGAGCTATTACTCTTTAAATGAATTCTTGTATGACAAAACAGAATAAATAAATAAATCAATTTTGTACCTACCTACACTGCATAATAACTTGAATTGAAGTACGAGGGGTGATCCATAAGTTTTGATAATCAGTATTAAATATGGGAGATATGTAAATCGTTATATTTTTAACACAATATGCACACTTTCTATATTTTCAAATACTTCTTAACGTCATTCAATTGTTTTATTTTACCCCAATAAAAATAATTTTACTTTTTGAGGTCAAATTTTATACCTTCACTAAGTCATCACCAGCTCTTAATTTTCATGTAGTTGGTTTTGAACATAAGTGAATGAGAAGTAGTAGTCGGAAGTTAGGGCTAAATAACAATAGGATCGGTTATCAGTTCTGATCTTTACTCGAAGAGCAGCACCTTTGTCAATTAGAAGGCTCTGAAGTACAATTTCTCCCGAAAATTCGTGTTTTTTTTCTTCAGCTTATTTATAATATTTAACACAACTCTGATAGAATAATGTTTGTGAAAGCTAATTTCGCAGTTTTTATTGGTAGGCCTCAATAGTCCAGGAAGAAGTCGAAAAATACACCCTAATATTGGTGACAGAGCTGGAGATAAAAAAAAAACCAAGGCACAGATAACTTGCTTATCCTTTAAATCATAATGATAAACCAAGGTTTTATTTTCAATTACAATACTTATCAATATTACGAGGCTTGCACTGAAAGTGGCGGGAATCGAATACTTATTAATTTATTTTTAACATGTATTATACCTTTTTATAATCTCTGAAGTTTCCTTATCTCAACACACTGGCCACTTAGAAAAAAAAAGTATGGTTCGGTTTCAATTGTTTATTGAAGTCGTCGAGTCACTGCTTAAAATGGAATTGTGCCGTGAAAATTTCAGAGCTATGATTTATTATGACTTTAAAAGTGGACTAACACAAAAACAATGTGAAGAGCGGATGGTCGCTGCTTTTAATATTGAAGCTCCTTCAAAGACTACAATATACAGGTGGTATTCAGAATTTCAACGTGGCCGTGTATCCCTCACCGACGAAGTGCGTGAAGGTCGACCAAAATCGGCAGTCACGCAAGAAAACGTCGATGTTGTGCGTCGTCTGATAAATGAAGACCGACATGTGACATATCGGGAAATTCAAGAGCACCTGGGTATTGGAATGAGTCAAATACAAATTATTTTAAAAGAAGAATTAGGCGTGAAAAAGTTATTTTCCCGTTGGATACCTCACCTATTGTCTGACGAGCAGAAAATAGTCCGTGTCAATTGGTGCCGCAAAACTTTGAAAAGATTTAACAAGGGACGCTCAAATGCTGTTTTTAGCATAGTATCAGGTGACGAGTCGTGGATATACGCTTATGAGCCTGAAACTAAAAACCAATCCCGAGTATGGGTCTTCGAAGACGAGCTCAAACCCACAAAAGTTGTTCGTTCTCGCAGTACGGCTAAGAAGATGGTGGCTACGTTTATCTCTAAATCTGGTCACGTAGCTACTGTGGCTCTTGAGGTTCGTAGAACAGTCAATGCTGATTGGTACACCACTATTTGTTTGCCGAACGTCTTTGCTGAACTCCGAAAAACAAACCCTAGTCGTCGCATCATCCTTCACCACGACAACGCCAGCCCACACACCGCTCGGACAACAACTGAGTACCTGGACGGTGAAAAAGTCGAAATATTGGACCACCCTCCATATAGCCCTGACTTAAGTCCCAACGACTTTTTTACATTCCCCAGAATCAAGGACAAACTGCGTGGTCAGCGGTTTCAGACGCCAGAAGAAGCAGTGGAGGCCTATAAAATAGCCATTTTGTCGACCCCTACTTCAGAGTTCAAAAAGTGCTTTATGGACTGGTTTGAACGCATGCATAAGTGCATGAAATACAAAGGAGAATATTTTGAAAAACAATAAAAATAAATAAACTCACTTATACTGCATATTTTCTTCTATTCCCGAAACTTTCAGTTTTACCCTCGTAGAGCATCAGGTCAGAACTTTTTCAACACCGCTCCGAATAGTTACAAAACCAACTCTTATATCCGCCATCTTCCCATTTTTTCAATTCGGATTTTTTTTGTTCAGCAAAAACAAATGAATAATGTTTATATATTTTTACTATAATTTAATGTTGATTAGTGTCATGGTACAGCCCACATTAAAAGAATATCATTAACGGGGTGGTTCATGGTTCATACCGATTATCAAAACTTATGGATCACACCTCGTAATCACTTGAATTAAATATTGTTATTAGATAAGTTAGTATATAAGTACTATGGTGTGCCCTGGCAGGGCGTCATGTACAGGCTTTCTCAAAATGTAACCAAACACCAACATTATTGTACTTACATGACTATACAATACAATGAATATGAATATTTGTTTCCACTGGTAACCGCTGGGATTTTCCCCCATCTGTACTCAATGGTAACTACTGGGAAAAAATGCTAGATTTTTTCACAGTAGTTACCATTGAGATCAAGTGGGGAAAAAAAAATACCAGCGGTAACTGGCGGGAATAACCCCTATCGGAGCATGTCTACTATATTGTATTGCTCCTCGTCAATCCGATTTGCACTATAGATGAACCTATGTACCGGACTGATTTATCCTCTTAAGGCCCCGCGTACAATTTTTTGTACAAATTCTAAAATTTATTTGAACTTAAAATGAATAACAAAAGAATTCCTAATTCAAAAACACAATACTTTTTCTGGGCTTTAGGAGGATATACAAATTTTATCGATTATTGAATCATACGTTATTCACTACTTGTGGGACGATTAATAAAGATTAAATAGACACCGATTGCAAATACACCTTGTAGATAACGGGGAGTTAATATTCAAGGGAAAGTGTTCAACTATATTGTATAGTTGCATTAAAATTTTCCTAGATACGCAAATTTTATGGATGTAACGGCGGCTCGAGCCATCTGCACCATAAATTATAATAAACTAGCCGTTGCCCGCGACTTCGTCCGCTTCTTCGCTCCTATTGGTCGCAGCGTGATGTTATATAGCCTAAAGCCTTACAAAAAAAAAAATTCAATTCGAACCAGTAGTTCCTCAGATTAGCGCGTTCAAACAAACAAACTCTTCAGCTTTATAATATTAAGTATAGATTAAATAACCTGATTTCGTTTATAATTTATAAATAAAATTCAGGTTTTCATGACTATAGGCAGTATTTCTGAAATGAGTCTATATTTTATTTTAATGCTCATGTATCAGTGAATCGCCCAGTGCGCCCAATCGAAATATGTAGTAAGAAATGGGGTTTGTGTGTTGAAACTGAACGAAACAAAACAAATGCAATTAATTTAGAATTTTCTAAGCATTCTGAAGAAGGCAATTATTAATAATACACATACCAATGTATATACAACACTACATCAAACATTATACATTAATATTGTTAATTAAGTAAATACAATAACTAGCATTTGCCCGCGACTTTGCGTAAACTCCAGTAACGACTTCACCGCCAATTATGCGTTTAGTTATAATTTATATATAAGTATAATAAATTGTAATGTATGTTTTAATCCAGGTTATAATTTATATATAAGTATAATAAATTGTAATGTATGTTTTAATCCAGGTTATAATTTATATATAAGTATAATAAATTGTAATGTATGTTTTAATCCAGGTTATATACTGGCTATACCTATGCTAAATTTGATCTAAACCAGTTCGCATAATTGAGTAACAATCATCCAAACTTTCACGTTCATATTAGAAGATAATAAAGAATATTTCTTACATATGTATTACGAGCATATGGTACTAGTAATAAAAGCCGTTAGAATCACGCAGTAATTGTAATAATTTTAAAACATAACTAGTTACAATTTAATAATCATATATAACATTAAACTGGTTGACTCATTAACATTATTATTTAAATGACAGCTATGCTATCGACTTATCAATATCTTTTGATAATTGTATTTTTAACAGCACACGTCAGGTTATATTGGGTGGATTCTTCGCCATCTTGGCGAAGGTAACATTACGTAAATTTATTTTAGTTAAATGATATTATTTGACCGATCGTTCCTTTTCGCCGCCAGACGTCAAAGTAATTCGCCGTGCCCCTGACGCCACAACGGTAAAAAAATGATGTGTAAAGAAATAATGCCAATATAAAATTGGGCAGTTTCTCAGTAGTTATTCATAAAAAAAGATTGTCGGCCAGTGCCGTCGTTGGCGTCGGGGTGACGACTTTACGTTGACGTCTATGGCCGACCGTGGCGTTCAAAAGGTTAACTAACCGTTTCAGCTTGAGCAAAAAGCTTTTGTAAGTTCTGATTCCTGGCCGTTCTCTACAGGTCACACACAGGAATAAAACATTGAAAACAATTTGCGAGGTCTACACCTCACATAGCCACTATTTCGTAGTTACAAGTAAATTTTCAACAAAAAAAAAACCAGACTCCCAACTTTGCCAGACCCCATCCTCTTGGTAATTTGAGTACCTTATTTTCTTCTTGGTTCATAATTTGAGGAGTTCCTTCGATTTTTCCAAGATCCCGTCATCAGATCCATACTTGGTGACAATGAGACCAACTGGAAGACACACCCTATCAAACAATAAAAGAATCTTTGAAATCGGTCCACTAGTCTCCGAGTAATCGGTGAACATACATTAAAAAAAAAACCGTCGAATTGAGAACCTCTTCCTTTTTTGAAGTCGGTTAAAAATATGTCTTCACGGATTCTGGCAAAGGTCTTTTGAGGCAGTCATTTCTATTTTATAACAATAATAAATTGCGATTCGTTGTATCGAGAGCTAGAGAAGAAAAAATGCAGGTCCCACATCCTACCGAAAGGAATACAATCATGTTCTAGTAATCTTTCAGAACAATCGTTCCCTTCTTATGCCCTTATTCTTAAACTTTTTAGATAAAATTACGTAAAAAAAAATTCGGTTGTCCTTATCACTTCGACATTTGAGCTTTCGAGAAAAGGACATACCACATTTTAGTTAACAGAAGTTTTTTTTTTATAAATTATAACAAAGGAGGTTGATGTTTTAAAATCGTGGTGAATAATTTCCAGAAACTAACGATTTCAAGTACAATGTCGCCTACAACTAATAACACACTAAGTTATTTATATTCAACTTAAGTCAAAACCCGGTAAACAGTTTTATTTATTTATACATAAATAAATAAATATTATTATATTATATTTTCTGAATTACTATGAGATTGACATGCTACCGATTTTGATAAGCCTATATCTTAATATTTATAGAACATTAAATTGACAAT
The DNA here is from genome assembly GCA_905163555.1 of Notocelia uddmanniana. NCBI lineage: Eukaryota > Metazoa > Arthropoda > Insecta > Lepidoptera > Tortricidae > Notocelia > Notocelia uddmanniana. The sequence goes on from LR991052.1 coordinate 73,238,845, forward strand.
AATCACGATACATTAAGAACAATTTAACATAGTTTAATATTTTTGCAACATAATATTATATCTGTCTCGTAAGCATTACTACTATATTATATTATATTCAAACGAAACATCCGCTATCTCAATATATATTATATTTAAACAAGGCATCCACTACCTTAATCTATATTATATTTAATCGAGGCATCCGCTATCTCAATATATATTATATTATAATTAATCGAGGCATCGAGTATCTCTATATACATTATATTTAAACGAGGCATCCGCTATCTCAATAAGTATTATATTTAATCGAGGCATCCGCTATCATATATTATATAAAATGTGTTACCGGCACGCGGGAATTTTTTAAGTACCTAACGTAAGGGAACGTAGCTCCTGAACCTTTCCATGAGTTTATTTTTATTATATAACTATTATTTCGACTTCATATACTTAACGACAGCCTCTAATGTTTTATTTACTACGCAGTCATCATAAGCAGTGGACCTAGTACATCGAAGGTGCAGATTTAAGAAATTGAATTATACAGTTAAACCAAATGATGGTTTTCCAATACATACATCCGTGCTAACGAAACATACTATTATCCGTTTTGAAAAAAGCCCGCGTGTGGATAACGCACCTATACCAGCTTTGTTTTGTGTTATTTATTGCTCCTATTACAGGCCACACCCTGTGGTGTGGCCTGTAATAGGAGCAATAAATTTAAAGGACGCTTCCTTAAAGCATCTGCAGTAACCTCTTGTGTCCAAAAAAATTTTTTTTTCTATTGGGTGTAATTTTGATCTAAAGTTATGACCTCCAAGTAATGGATCTTGGCACCCAGAGATTATAGCGCGGCAGTCAATGCTGATTTTGAGGTTGCTTCAAGTTATGACTCATGATCGTTGTCGCATTTTTGGTTTAAAATAATATTTTTGGGATTTCAAAAAAAAAAGTGTTTTTTGAATAAATTGTTATTAATATCACTCCAGTAGAGTAAAAAAGTTCATATAAGCTACATCTGCGAAAAGAAAAGTCCAAAAGAACCTTTTTTTTTCCAATTAAAACCATTTGGAAATAATTGCTGGAGATCTCAATAGTGTACCGTTTTAAGTTTTTGCTCCTATCCCAGGCCACACCCGGTAATATATTATAAATGACACTAATATACAAGTAACATTAGCTTAATATTCATCACAACTATTTACGCTAAAATGCAACTTTAAAAACATATTATCAACCAATTCATTTAATTATATCATTCTTTCAACTAATTTTAGGTGATCTGAACATTTTGCCTTTTAAATACTACAAATGCCATAATAAACCTATCCTAAAAAGTTATTTTTATTATATGTAAATTACGATATAATTTGCGCATTGAAATGGCGAAAAGTGGCTATTTTTATGTGTCTGGTGTGTAATGTAATGACTAATTACCACATTTTGCCATGAGATGATATACTCAATCGGTCATATTGATAAAAATATATCAATATCATAATATAAACATATAATCTTTCATCATAGACAATATAGACATGTCAATGATTGACTGCATAATATATATAAAGCTTAAATAGCAAAAAAAGCAATCCCCAAATTAAATAATTTTCTTAATAATAAATTTTCATTTTTCACTCAAGAATATAATACCTATTTGTTACACATTAATCGTTTCAAATAATATCTGAACGGGCTTTTAACATTCCCATTTCCATAGTCAAGTTGAGTTATCATCTGAACTATTACCAATTACCATAAACCAAAATGTCGATCTTCGCTCACGATTTTTTTTATACAACGACGGTGGCAATCAGGCTTACTGCCTGCCTCATGGTAAACAAGACACCGTCGCCTATGGACGCCTGCGACCTCAGAAGAAATAACGACCGGGAAAGAGATTTACCGATACCACTGGACACAGATGGGAGATATTCTCAACCGTTACCATAAAAAAATTGGTAGTAACGTGTGGGGAAAACGACCCGTGTATCCAAGATAAGTTTACACAATTTGGTAGTTTAACCTTAAATTATATATTTATTCCAGCGTGATTGAATCCGACCTTAGAAGCTATTGGGACTAACGAACATTTAGCATAGTTCTTCCTCCGCTTCGTCAGGTTTCGAATCTTCGTACGATGCATTGTCTGGCCTACTGTCTTCTACGGGCGAGGCGCTCTGGAATAAAGAAATAAAATGCTATTATAAGATAATATATTTAAATACTAGTTGTCCCGGCGACCTTTGCTCCGCCCCGACCCGTTCGGTATAAAATATATGCGAAAAAAAAACTTTTTTTAACAATATTTAAGAGGTTTTAGAGAAAAACAAATGCAAAAAATCCTTTGGTACCGTTTAGTAGCCAAGTTATGTAACTGGCTACGAACAGGGTTTATGGATTCCCATTTTGTAGCTGGCTACCGGATGGGCCTGCGTACTTCCGTTTCGTAGCCAAGTTTTGTAACTGGCAACAGAAAGGGAATTTAAAAATTCCCTGTTTGTAACCGGTTGCGTAATGGGCCTGTCTAGTGCCGTTTGGTAGGAAAACGTGTATAAAACCTTGGGCTGGTTTGTAACTGCGGTTACGAATCGGTAATTTAAAATTCCTGTATTGTAACCAGTTACAATACGGTTTTTTTCCTCTTTCGAAGCTGGTTCGTAACCACGGTTACGAATCGGTAATGGAAAAGTCCCGTTTTGAAGCCAGTTACCGAATGGGTTTTTTTCCCCGTTTCGAAGTAGGTTACGAACTTTTTAGTTACCAAACGGTATCAAAGGCTTCAGCGTCCCTATGCTTACTATAGGAATGTACTGTAGTAGTCCCTTTCAAACGTCGACATCAGTGTCTTGCGTCCATAGAAATGTTGACGCTGAAGCCAGGCCAAATAGGAAAATCAAAATCAAATATTTATTCTGCAAATAGGCCATAAGGGCACTTTTACATGTCAAAGCGTGAATTTATACAATAAAAAAACTGACAATCTTACTTAATAATAATGATTAAAAAATATACTGATAAACAATTAAATGAAAATAAATTTACAAATATTAAGGACGTATTGAATACGATCTGTGTCCGAATAACAAAAAGTATATAAAATTAATTTTATATCTCAGAGATGTATATGGTCTCTGAGCGTCCAAATACGATTAATAACAATTATTTCAAAGTCCTTCGAGATGTAAATGATCTCTAAACGCTAAAATTAAAATAAGTAAACCTAATATTGTTAGAGATGTATAAGGTCTCTAAGCGTCAATAACAATAAAACTAATCCAGAACAGGATTATGTCTCTCGTCAATCTACATACAATAAAATAACACTAGTATTAAGGTATTTACTATGCCCTTGCAAGCATTTGTCGGCCTCTTTAGCCTAGTTGGTAGTGTCATTGCCTCAGAAGCTAGAGGTCCCGGGTTCGATTCCCGGTAAGGGCATTTGTTTCTGTGGTGTGCAGAGACATTTGTTCCTGAGTCTTGGATGTTTTCTATGTATTTAAGTATATATCTATTAAATAAATCGTCGTATAGTACCCATAACACAAGCCTTAATGAGTTTACTGTGGGACTAGTTCGATTTGTGTGAAAAAAAATGTCCCCTAATATTTATTTAATATTATTATTTATAAGCATGAACAGACCGGACTCCACAAACAGCACCCGATCACGAGGAGATCAGGAACTTAACCTCACACACACTGCAGGCCGTATGCCTGTTTGTCACCAACGGTATTAAGCTAAATAGGACGACTGACCTCATAGTTGGAAGCGTTGGGGCTGACGTAAGATGGCGCAGCGTTCTCACGGACCCCAGCGCTCGGGGTCGGTTCTAAAGCTTCGGGCAGTGGGATCATCTGAAAAACAACCAATATAAGAAACGACACGAGAACGTATGCCAGATGTCGCAAGTTCGAATCCTGCTCTTTTTTGCTGCGTCATGTAAGTTGCGTAACTTGCTCTATTTCCGGGAGGGCGACCAACAGTCCCAGGGAGGTGTCGGGTTCATCGTCCACAAATCCCTCGTGAACAACATGACAGTTAACATTCTGAATTCAATTTGATCTAACTGCCAGTCCCCGTCGCGGAAGATCTGTAAAGGTGGTTATACAAACGTACCTGCGCTAGCCGCGCGTATTCCACGTCCATGCTCCGTATAAAAGGCGACATGAGCGCCCGTTTGGCGGACTCCCGGTCTTCTTCGTCATACGCCGCCAGGAGTTGCTCTATCGTCTGCATTTCCGCCATTTCACAGTTGTTGCCCCATTCCTGATTAACGATAGAATCGTATGTTAATATAAACATAATATTTGGAATCGGACGGCCACTGAGCTGAACTTAACAATTCTAAATTCAAATCTGTAGTAATACAAACACTTACGTGGGTTGTTCCGAAAGTTTTTAGCTGCTCTCACTCTATTCATGCGATATATTTTTTATTTACACCATTATGTGGGTAATTTCAATAGTTATGAGCTGAGATAAAATCGTTATTAAGTAGCAAGTATTTTTTTCACAACATTTCTTTTACCAAAAGGCCTTTTGTATGGGCTTTTAAAAAATTTCGAAAATAGTACTATTTTTGATACCTAAAAATAGTTTTGGCAACGAAATCCCTAACAGCTGTAGTGGAAACTGCCCGGGATGACTTCCTAACTTAGTTTTGCTGATTTTAATGTAAAATTAGTAAATGATTTTATTTAATTTAAGTTTTTTTGGGATGATGACCAGTCCCTAGTCTCGCGACCTAGACTAATATTCGACACACCTGCTCATTGTCGCTAATTTTCATGCAATCGAAACAAATTACGAGGGTAGAGACAGGTAAGATTCATAGTTTGCAGTGTATAAAATTTCGTTTAGTTGTGGTGACGTATTAATCAAAATTGGCCCGCAACACAAAATTGGTATTGTGACCCGTTCATCGCATATTAGATAGGGCTGTTGACACGTCGTACTTAAAATACAATTAAAAAAAACCCAAGCGACTTTAATCAACAGTTTCACCCCAACACATTTGTATTGAAATTAACCACATAATGGTGTAAATAAAAAATATATCGCATGAATAGAGTGAGAGCAGCTAAAAACTTTCGGAACAACCCATGTATTTCAAGAGCATATTATAAGATAAACAATTACATCATGGATAGGGATGTTTGGCAGTGATAGCGTCGCCCACGGCTAATCTACCGCGAAAATATGTTTTCTACTGTAGCATTGTTATTTAAATTATTTTGTAGCTGACACTGTAATTTTATATTTAACTATACAATGTATATTGTTTCGAAAAAATGACACCTCGCCGAGTTTCTTACGCCGGTTCTTCTCGTGGCAGAGGTATATTTTTCCGAACCGGTGGTAGTTTATTGACGTTCATAGGTGCATGTAATATGCCTAATTTGAAGAATAAACTACTTTTACTTTTACTTCACTTTGGCTTAGTTGGTAGTGATCCTGCCTAGCCTACGAAGCCGGATGATACGGGTTCGAATCCCGCTCAGGGCATTATTTGTGTAATTAACCCGAACATATGTTCCTGTGTCTTTGGTGTGTTTTCTATGTATTTAAATATATAAGTATTGTCTTTGCTTAGTTTGGGACTAGGTAGATTTGTGTAAAATTGACCCCCAATATTTATTTATTTTATTTATTTCATCATCATCATCATGTCAGCCGAAAGACGTCCACTGCTGGACATAGGCCTCCCCAAAGACTTCCACAATGACCGGTCCTGCGCCACCCGCATCCAGCGGACACCCGCGACCTTCACCAGGTCATCGGTCCACCGTGTGGGGGGCCTGCCCGCGCTACGCCTTCCGGTACGTGGTCGCCACTCGAGAACCTTTCTTTCTTTATTTATTTATTTATTGTCAAAAACATGTTACATAAAAAATTCAAGTGTTTGGGTCATAAGCAAGGATTCCCTGTGTTAATAAGACACATGTAAAATCTAGACACTTTTACATAATTAATATTAAATAAACTTTTTTTATTTAATGTAAAACCTGGCACTAATTACATAACATCATATCATAATATATTGTATTTATCTATCATAATATTCAATTTATTTTAAGACCAAGTACCTATATTCTATACGTAAACTACACTGCACACTTTACATACCTGAAGAAAATTAGTTAAAGCTGAAATGTAAACACATTGTTCTTGAGAAATATTGTTTATTAGCTCTGTACGATTGCATGTCTCGATTTTAATGCTTGTTATTCTACTGGGTCCTGTAACACAGGGAATCCTAGCTCAGGACCCAAAGACTTGTTTCATTGTTGTAAATGTTTTGTCAATAAATATTTCTATTTCTATATTGCTTTTTCGAGCTATGGCCCAGCGGTAGACGTATATGGGTGAGGACCAAATTTTTGGACAATCGTTAAGGCATTTAATTCGCCTACAATTTAATTGATTCCGTTGTGACACGAAAGTTACCCATATAAATTGTATGACAAATTTCCGTATCACAACGGAATCAATTAAATTGTAGGCGAATTAAATGCCTTAACGATGGTCCAAAAATTTGATACTCACCCATATCGGCGGGTGATGATGCTCTTTCGATGTGCACATATAATAATACGCTCATACAGAACACCGCAGCCATTATTACACCGCTATCAGATGCTAAAGTGAATAAGGATACCACGAATGTATTTTACTGGTAACAGCTGTAAATGTTTATCCCGACAGTTACCAATGGGAACAGACGGGGAAAAATCCCAGTGGCAAAAACCTGTTGGGAATAATTCAGACTATTTCTTTTCTAATAAAGACTACTTGGGCATACCTTATAAGTTATATTATATTTCTTTGGCGGTGTACTACCGTACCTTACACTTATTACGCTTATGCTAATGCATGGTTCAGCTACGGTATAAACCTTTGGGGAAATAGCACAGACGTACCATCTTTATTTACTCTACAGAAAAAACGAATTCGCATATTAGTAAATATTGACAACACAGACAGTTGCAGACCCCATTTTCAGGAACAGAAAATGCTAAAGTTAACTGGATTATATATTTTAGAAATTTGTAAATTCGTTCGAAATTATTCCGAAAACTACATGAAACGCTAAGACTTAACCACATCTCATCTGCTCCGCTATAGAGAAAGAATTTTGTTACCCGCATCTAAGTTAAAAATGCATTCTGTCCATAAAAATATATAACAAATTGGCAGATAAAATAAAATCCGTGAAACAATACTATAAGTTCATAAAATTGTTAAAAGAATTCCCTATTTATAAAAGTTATTATACACTAAGAGAATACTTGGAAGAAAAACTACAATAAAAACATAAAAATAGTAAAATTCCACCATATACAAATCCTCGTAAGTCCTTTGTTTTTTTCAAACGTAGTCGTCGTAACTACCCATTGTACTACCACAAGTACAAACTAAGTGTAGTGCTTCGGTCCCAGACGCGACCTTTTTGAATTTGTCTAGATTCTTGCCCTTTGTTTTATTCATTATGTGTATAGTTTTGACGTGATAACGTCTTTAAAATCGTTTTAGTCGGGTGACATGTTCAGAAACTTGTGTCACACCAAAACCTCACGAGCGCGATCGCAGGTATAAGTGAAGTGCAAGTGAAGTAAGACGTTATCACGTAAACATCTCGATCGTAAACCTACTTTACAAACAACCAATTTTTTTAGCGCATCCTTAATTTGTACTTGGTAAAGTACATTAGGCAGTTATTTATACTAGGCAGTTAAAATGTCAGGTCTGAACTACTATCGTTATTTTGTACTTGTACAAGTACGCGGGGACTTGCGAGGATAATAAAAATACAGAATAAGTTGTTAAAAACAAAAGTGAAATTAATACATAACTAGATAATTAGCACTGTAATGCAAATTTCAAGAAATTGAACTTTATAATAAATTTATTTAGCTAAATAAGTCGTCTTCTCTTCACGAATTTGCGGTGCCCAACAGGTTCCACAATTAAGTTTTAATATTATTTAAAAACTAACCCCCTTATTCATAAAACTTAACAAACCTCTGTTAACTAAAAAGTTGTTTTGTCCCTTTCTCACAAACATAAATGTCAAAGTGACAGATAAGGACAAACCAACTTTAGCGGCTTGTTAACTAATAGAAGCTTGATGGACGTTTATGAATAAGGGGGTAAAACTTTAGTTTGCCTAATATCCTGTAAACTAACATTATGGAATGCAATAAATGATTGAGTATACCCCCACAGTGAGTAGCCCCCGCCATCCCAAGTTAACAATTATTCGTAACTAAATATTCTTTGCCGCCACGGCATCTCCCTTCGCCAACTGGACAACTACCGCCATAGGTAGGAGCTCGATCACCCCAAGTTACACGGGGTTATTCCCACTCGTTACCACCAGTTCGTTACCAGTGGTAACGGTCGGATTTATTCCCGTCTGTTCTCAGTGGTAACTCTTGAGAAAAAATCCCAACTGCGAATTCAACTGTTTCTCATACTAACTGACTGAGGCTAAGGGTGGTATTCCACTCATCCAATATTGTCCAAGTTTTTGTTTTCATGCGTAGCCATATTGATTTAACTGTCATCGGAATCTTTCCCATCTAAATTTGATAAAATCATCCAATTTTTTTGATCAAAGATATTGGATGAGTTTAAATACGTGGCGGTATTCTACTCATCCAATATCTTTGTCCAATCTTTGATCAAATTTCTTTGACAGAGGCCCATTCCACTAAACCAATATCTTTGTCCAAGTTTTATTTTTTTCACGCGTAGCCATATTGATTTAACTGTCAACGGAATCTTTGATCAAATGTCGGGGTCCCATTCAAGTTGGATGAAATCATCAAATTTCTTTGATCAAATGTATATTGGACAAAGATATTGGATGAGTGGAATACCTCCCTTAACGATGACTACCCTGGTCATACCTTGTATGCCTTCTCTGCCGCTACCGCGTCCCCCCTCGCCAATTGGACGAGTACTACCGCCACCGTGAGGCGGCCAATCGCCCCGGTGTTGCCGCTCTCTTGATGGAAACCTATCTCCCGTCGGAGACTGTCCACTGCTTGGTCATACCTGGATACAAACACATATAAGGAATATAGAGGAGCGTTCGTGGCCTAGCGGCGCCCGCGTCCCGTGTGCGGTATGCGAGGTTAAGCAATGTCGGGCGAGGACAGTCCTTGGATGGGTGACCGCTTTCAGTGGCTACTAATTGAGCGCTCCCGCGCTTTGGAAGGCACGTTAAGCCGTTGATCCCGGTTGCTGTCCATGATAGCAGTCGTTAAGCCAAGTTAGAGGCCTCCGGGCGGCTTGAGAACTTCTAACAGTTAAGTAGGCACAGTCACAGAGTGGGCACACTTACTTGGCAAAGCCTAATCCCAATAAGGTCTAGTTTACCCCTCGGGTTGGAAGGTCAGATGACAGTCGCTTCCGTAAAAATTAGTGCATAAGCCAACTCTTGGGATTAGGTAGCGGACCCCAGGCATCCTTCAGGATGCAACTGTACTGGGAATAACGCTACGAGGATGATGATGACCCAAAAACACACTTTAAATGGTTAAATGAACTTGATTTTTTGCTTGTAATTAAGTGACATTTGAAAGATTTTTACAAATATGTCATTGTTACCATGTAAAAAGTTTTAAATAAATCTGTCTCTAAATTTATAAGCCAAAAAATAAAAAAAACTGGCGAAGTGCGAGTCGAACACGCGCACGAAGGGTTCCGTACCATTATGTATAAAAACGGCAGAGTCCGACTCGCACTTGGCCGGTTTTTAATATTTGTTGTTATAGCGGCAACAGAAATACATCTGTGAAAATTTCAACTGTCTAACTATCGTGGTTCTTGAGATACAGCCTGGTGACAGACAGACAGCGGACCGACAGACAGCGAAGTCTTAGTAATAGGGTCCCGTTTTTACCCTTTGGGTACGGAACCCTAAAAACGAGGTTTTAGCTTTCAACCTTTTACTAACTGAAATTAAGCTTTACATACGAATATAATAAGTAGTCAGCATCAAAAGTAGGTACGCATTTGAAAAGTACAAAAGTCTTTATCACAAGGGAATAAGAGCTTCTGACACCTTCATATGAATAGCTACTTTTGACGCTGACTGTAGTATGTGACGAAATTTAAGAAGAAATGAAATTTTCTCAAACATGCAATGAAATATTGATGTTATGTTCCTTATAATATAGGCTGCGAAGTATGACGTTTCAGGTGCGGCTAGGACAAGAGGTCGTTAATGGAATTTCATACAAAACTTGCAGGACTAGGACGGCAAAGTGCTCTTTTTTTATTTCCATTCCACATAAATTGTGGCACAGGCATCATGACATTCAGCCACTATGCGTATTAAAAATAAAATTTTGTTCTTTTTTGTTGTTTATTTCATTGCATGTTTGAGAAAAGCACTACACACACCTCGGCGGGAAATTTGGGGTTGCCCGCCTCAGGCCTATCCGGCCTCGCTACGCTCGCCCGTCTATATGTCTTCGGCCGGCAACCCCTTTCGTCCCGGCCTCTGTAGTAATGTACTATAACTACTGTTGTATTCGTAAGATTAAGAACTTACCATTGCAACTTGACTAGAATTCTTGACGATTTGCTGATGTACTCTGCACCTTGGTGTTGACTGCTTTCGCCCTGTATAGAGCAAAAGTATTTAAAAAAAACCGACGAATTGAGAACCTCCTCCTTTTTTGAAGTCGGTTAATGAACATTAGTGGCATGAGAAAAATCTGATGCTATTACAATTAAATAAATATAAATAAATAAATAAATATTGGGGGACAATCTTACACAAATCGACCTAGTGTAACGTAGCCGTTTTTCACACCTAAATTTAAGTATAGAATTAAGGAATTAGCTACGCGCGGAACCCTAAACGTGTCCTTTGTTTCCGCGCGAACATAATAGACGCGGTTCGCCCCGCCGCCCGCGCCCGCGCAGGCCTGAGCCGTGCCGGCTGCTCGTTGCTCCCCGCCACTCTGAATTCAAACCTCCAACGGAGAGGCCACGTCCCCTTGCGCGCAGGCCGCTTGGACGTGGGCCGCAGCGCTCCGATCGTGCTGAATTTAATAATTAATTTAGAAAAATAATTATTTAGTAATGTCGGGCGAGTAGCGTACCTATGTTTTATAAAATTGATAGTGCTTAGCATCAGTGCGTGACCCCAGATCGGGGTGCGAGGATACGGCTGCAACGTCTGCACCTTACGCCCGTGTCCTCCAGCTGCGCGCCGCCCGACTTAATCGGGGTGCGAGGATACGGCTGCAGAACGGCCATCGAAGGTTCCGGAATCGCGCGTCATCGTTCCATGACGTCAGACCTTCCGAGCTGAACATCTGCACCTTACGTCGTGTCTTCCAGCTGCGTGCCGCCCGACCAAAACCGCCAGGGGAGTGCTTTTCCCACGTGCCAGCAAATTAACGGCGTTAACTTTTCCGTTAACCGTTATTTCAATTTCTTAAATTTAAAAATAACGGTCGTTATAACGGTCGTTACCGATACTAGTTGAGGAACCAGACGGGCCTTTACGAACCCACGTCTATAAATAACTTGTGGCATTTTTTTTATACCCGGGAGATTGTTGGAACCGAAGAATATAATTTCATTTTGCCGTTTTAATCACGTTGTATCATTTCTTCGCTTACCTCCCGGCGTAACCGCTACAGTGGCGCCTACGTGGTATTTTAACGGTCTGGTTTCTCATATTTTGATTGTTTTGTTAATTTGCTGGTTCGTTGAGAGTTTTTTTGTTTTGTGCTTGTTTTTATTTTTGTGAACGTTTTTTCCTTCGCTTTTTGTTTTTTGGTTGCCTGTAACTAAGGTGTACGCAACTGGCCCATTTGTAGGACTTGTTTTATGCAGTGTTTTTTTAAGAATTGATTATTATTTTATGGTAATTTTATTCTAGGACGTTTTTTTTTTCCGACGAGTAATTTTATTTCGGGTTAGAATTTTAGTGAAGCTTTTATTATTGTGGACTTTAATAAGCATTTCTATATAATTTTATTTTCCAAACACCTGACTTCTTGTACTGACAAGTCGCATGTTGTCGTGGGTATTCTAGTAATTTAATGTTTTTGCCATTGCTATTTATGTACTCGATACTTGACTTCTTGTTTTGACAAGTAGCATTGTGTCAGCGAGGAAAGTTATATTTTGTTTTAGGAATTATTTAATTAATTTGAATTTGAATTTTACTGTTGTTATTGTATTTTTTTATTTTAAATTATTATTGCTATTGTTAAATTATTAATTATTATTGCTATTGCGTCATTCAATTTTATTGCTATTGCGTCATTCAATTTTGTATAGTTTTATTCCGTCTTGGGCACGATTGTTAGTTCGTACACATTAGTTGCACCTTTTATTTTATTATTATTAATTATTATTTTATTTACTGATTTGTCGCTTTTTGCATTTTTATTCTTACGGCAGCTTGGGAAAGTAACCAGAACGTCTCTCACTTTCATTAATTTGTAACAGACGGAGATAGTTTTTTGCGTTCGTTGGGAACTTACTCGTTACTCGTTGAGCACTTAATAATTCAATTACAATGGATAGGAAGGTTAAATTCATGTCCCTGCAGAAAACGGAGCTCGAATATGAGGTGTCTATCAGGGGTGACACGCCGGCCGACACGGTTCAGGAGCTTCGTAAGCAAATAGCAAGGAGTGGTCCGTTGTTTCCCTCTGTCGATATACTAACGAGCTGTTATGAAGTCTCGGAGGACCTAGGCGGTGTTATTTCCGTCCTTGAAAAGATTAACGGTTACCTGGATACCGGTTCCTTGGTAAGGACTGACTTGCTTCGTGCCGAGAATCTACTAAATCATTTGTATCATCGACTTAATCGTATTTCACCCGAGGAGCCTTCTGAAAGGGAGGATTACGTTTCATGTGTGGGTCTTTTCAAGGCGGCGTTAGCTAGGTTTAGCGCACTTAAAGATAAGGGTTCAGATCACCTTTTACCATCTAGCGTTTCGGATTCCGCGGTAGCTAATGATGCCAATGTCTGTACTGGGGCTCCACTTCCGGTTAAAGTAAGCGTCACGTGTGAAGCTGGCAATTCGAACATGTTTTCGAAATTGTGCTATGACGGTAAAACATGCGTGCGAGCGTTCATTCAACGCGTTTCGGAATTATGTCAGGCTAGGGGTATCACGGATGACAAGATTTTCAGTCATGCTACTGAAATCTTTACGGGAGACGCTATCCATTGGTTTAGGAGTATAAGGGATCAGATAGGGACTTGGAGTGATCTTGTGGAGTTGTTGAAGAGGGATTTTGACCAGTCGGATTTCGATTATAGACTGTTAGCAGAAATTAGATCACGTACACAAGGGGAAAAGGAGAATATTGTAATTTATCTCTCGATTATGGCGGGTTTGTTCTCAAGATTGTCCAAGGCCTTGTCTGAGGAAGATAAGTTAGAGATTTTACTGCATAATATACGTCCTAGTTATGCGAGTACATTATCCTCTGTTTCTCAAATTAAGAGCATAGATGAACTGAGGACTCTTTGTCGTAATTACGAGAGCGTTCAGTCTCGACTTGTCCATTTTAGGGAACCTCCAAGGCCTTCATCTGATACACTTGCTCCTGAGTTTGCTTATTCGGGTAATAGTTTTAAAGCGAAACAGTTTAATTCTGGTTCTAACACCAATAGTGACAGCAGCGGTCATAAATTTAATCGATTTGGAAACAATGTGAGCAGCGCGAACAAACCCTTTGGCAACCAGGCTCAGGGCAATCATTTCAGTAAGGGTGACTTCACTCCCAAGACCTATGTGCATGCGGTCGGGACTTCAGAAGTCAGGCCTCGTTATTGTCCCAGGTGTAAGGTCAACACTCATAATTATAGGCAGTGTACCGCTAATAAGGACGCGATCTTCTGCTTTGGGTGTGGCCGGAAGGATGTCAAGCATCCTGATTGCCCAAATTGCTCTAAGAATAGCGGGCCAAAAAAACTAGTTAGCAAGAATTGTGTCAATGATTCAAGGAACCATTTTGATAGCGAGGACTGGCAATCCTGGCTAAGTACGATCAATATTTTCTTTAGGTCCTATAAGGTTGACACAATTCTTGAAAATAATGTTGGGGAGGGGGATGATAGGCCATTTGTTTCTATTAACGTCCAGGACGATACCATTACTGGTCTTCTTGATTCCGGATCAGGCATTAGTATTTTGGGTAACGACGCGCACGCTCACTTTGAGGATCGTGGTTTTAAGCTTATACGGGAGGAACGTATTTCGGTTATCGCAGCTGGTGGCCAGAGTTTGAATAGTATTGGTTACATTAACTTACCAGTTCACTTCGAAGATCAATTCCATATATTAAAGGTTTTCGTCATTCCGGGCATTGGTTATAATTTAATTTTGGGCATTGATTTCTGGCGTAAGTTCCAGCTTTGCCCGAAGTATCTAGGGAGCATTACTCTCTCGAACGGGAACGATACTAAAGGGGGTAGTGTTTCAGGAGCAGTTGGTTCGCCTCATGCTTCCATTCAAGGTTTCGACAAGTTAACTGAATCGGAGAAGCAGCTTGCTGGTAACGTTATTAAACAGTTTGAGGAGATTTCATTTGAACGTAAGGGTCTTGGGCTGACTGACCTTATAACTCATCGCATCGACACTGGGGACTCTCCGCCAATTAGACAACGTTATTATAGGCTATCACCTGAGAAACAACGTATTTTGGTGGATCAGGTTGATGAGATGCTTTCCCTCGATGTGATTGAGCCGTGTGAAAGCGCGTGGTCTTCGCCGGTTTTAATAGTTACCAAAAAGAACGGCCAACCTAGATTTTGTCTTGATAGCAGGAAGCTTAATTCAGTTACTAAACGCGATGCGTATAACTTGCCTTATATTTCAGAAATTTTAGATAATTTAAGGGATGCCCGCTACCTAACCAGTATCGATTTGTCAAAGGCCTTCTGGCAAATACCTATTGCTGCGGAAGATAGGGATAAAACATCATTTTATGTTTCTTCTAGAGGCACCTACCGCTTTAAAAGGACCGCCTTTGGGTTAACTAATGCGCCCGCAACACAACAAAGACTTGTTGACTTATTATTCGCGGAGTTTGATTTAAAGGTATTTGCGTATTTGGATGACATTATCATCGTTTCTAATGACTTTAATAGTCACGTGACTTTGTTATTGCGTGTTCTAGACAAGTTAAAACAGGCCAACTTGACAATCAATCTGGAGAAGTGTAAGTTCTTCAGCAGTCAGCTTAAATACCTCGGTTATGTGGTAGATAGCTCGGGTCTGCGCACCGATCCCGAAAAAGTAGAGGCTATCTTGAACTACCCAACGCCCACTTGTCGTAAGGATCTTAAACGCTTTCTCGGCACCGCGACCTGGTACCGTCGTTTCGTTCCAAACTTTAGCACGGTGGCCGGGCCGCTAAATAAGCTTACGTCTAATAAGAAGGGTACTCCGCAGTTTAAGTGGACCCCCGAGGCCGACGCTGCATTCCAAAGGCTTAAGGAATGCCTTGTATCGGCCCCTGTTCTTGCGTGTCCCGACTATAGTAAGCCGTTCGAGATTCACACTGATGCGAGTAATTTCGGGATTGGCGCAATGCTCACTCAGACTATTGACGGTAAGGAACATCCTATCGCATACATGAGTAAGTCACTAACTGCCGCTGAGAAGAATTACAGTATTACAGAACGGGAGACTTTAGCCGTTGTGACCGCCCTTGAGTACTGGCGATGCTATATTGAAAATGGGCAGCCATTTACGGTGTATACTGATCACAGCGCGTTAAAGTGGTTTTTGTCACTTAGCAATCCAACTGGGAGGTTAGCTCGCTGGGGTGTCCGGTTGTCATCTTTTAATTTTGTACTTAAGCATCGGCGCGGAGTAGACAACGTCATTCCTGATGCGTTATCTAGGTGTATGCCAGTAAATGCCATTTCAACTGCAAATTCATTCGTTAATACAAAGGATAGTTGGTATAAGAATATTTATAACGGTTGTTTAAATAACCCCGTTAGCTTCCCTAATTTTCATATAAAAGACAGTGTCTTATATCGGCTTTCAAAGAACAAGCATGAACTGACGTCCGAGTTCTCTTGGAAGGAGGTCGTTCCTACTGAGGTTAGGGACAAGGTCATCGAGGAGAACCATTCCGAGCCTACTGCTGGACACATGGGCGTTTTCAAGACTTACCGACGTCTTGCATTGCGTTATTTCTGGCCGGGGATGTATAAAGATGTAGTTAAATTCGTTGGCTCGTGCAGTAAGTGTTTAACTTACAAAGCTCAGAACCATCAGACATTGGGAGAGATGGGCCGCCCTAAGCAATGTTCGCGTCCCTTTCAGATGTTGTCAATAGATCTTATGGGGCCTCTGCCAACGACTCGGAAACAGAACAATTACATTCTAGTGGTGACCTGTTGCTTTTCAAAGTTTTGCTTGATTTTTCCGATTAAGAAGGCCACATCCAATGTTATTGCCAAGATTTTGGAAGAATCGGTGTTCCTTGTCCATGGTATTCCGCAAACAGTCTTGATGGATAACGGAACTCAGTTTACAAGCGATGTAGCCCGCTCTCTTTTTAAAGATTATTGCGTTCCTAATGTGTTCTACACTCCGCGCTACTCGCCGCATGTGAATTTAGTAGAGCGATTTAATAGAGTGATTATTACCTGCATCTCTACGTACGTAAATGACGATCATAGATCGTGGGATTTGTTCATTCCTAAAATCCAGTTTGCAATCAATAACTCTGTTAATGAAGCTACAGGGTACACACCCGCATTTTTAGTCTTCGGGCGTGAACTTGTGACTTGCGGTACTCACTATGTTGACACTGATATCGGAGATGAAGTGTTATTTTTACCACGTGATCTATACGCCGAAAACTTGGGTTGCATGTCAACTATCTTCGATAGCGTACAACAGAAATTATGGCAGGCACACGCTAAGAACACAGCTCAATATAATCTTAGGCGGAAGGCAGTCGAGTTTAACGTGGGTGACATTGTATTGAAGCGTACTTATTTCCTGAGTGATAAGGATAAGTATTTTTCTAAAAAGTTAGCTCCCAAGTTCCTTAAAGCTAGAGTTACCGAGAAGAAGTCTCCCCTTGTTTATGTCCTGCAGGATTTGTCCGGGAAAAACTTAGGTAGCTGGCATATCAAAGATTTGAAATTAGTTGGTAGTAGTAAGTAAGTTGGCATGTTAGAAGTAGCTTTAGGTGTGTTTCGCGTCATTTTCTACACCTTGGAGGCTTAGCTTTTGTTGGCTCCGAGTTCATGGGACTGGGAACCAGAGGTTTGTTCGTTGTGCGTCAGTAACTCACTCTATAGCCGTTACTGTGGTACTCATGTTTGAGGATGGATATCTGATAGATCGTGTGAAAGGTTTAACAAATGCTCACTTCCTTAATGCGGGTTTTATTTTTTAAATAATAAAACCCTTGGTGACGCGAGGGGGTACTGTAACGTAGCCGTTTTTCACACCTAAATTTAAGTATAGAATTAAGGAATTAGCTACGCGCGGAACCCTAAACGTGTCCTTTGTTTCCGCGCGAACATAATAGACGCGGTTCGCCCCGCCGCCCGCGCCCGCGCAGGCCTGAGCCGTGCCGGCTGCTCGTTGCTCCCCGCCACTCTGAATTCAAACCTCCAACGGAGAGGCCACGTCCCCTTGCGCGCAGGCCGCTTGGACGTGGGCCGCAGCGCTCCGATCGTGCTGAATTTAATAATTAATTTAGAAAAATAATTATTTAGTAATGTCGGGCGAGTAGCGTACCTATGTTTTATAAAATTGATAGTGCTTAGCATCAGTGCGTGACCCCAGATCGGGGTGCGAGGATACGGCTGCAACGTCTGCACCTTACGCCCGTGTCCTCCAGCTGCGCGCCGCCCGACTTAATCGGGGTGCGAGGATACGGCTGCAGAACGGCCATCGAAGGTTCCGGAATCGCGCGTCATCGTTCCATGACGTCAGACCTTCCGAGCTGAACATCTGCACCTTACGTCGTGTCTTCCAGCTGCGTGCCGCCCGACCAAAACCGCCAGGGGAGTGCTTTTCCCACGTGCCAGCAAATTAACGGCGTTAACTTTTCCGTTAACCGTTATTTCAATTTCTTAAATTTAAAAATAACGGTCGTTATAACGGTCGTTACCGATACTAGTTGAGGAACCAGACGGGCCTTTACGAACCCACGTCTATAAATAACTTGTGGCATTTTTTTTATACCCGGGAGATTGTTGGAACCGAAGAATATAATTTCATTTTGCCGTTTTAATCACGTTGTATCATTTCTTCGCTTACCTCCCGGCGTAACCGCTACACTAGTCCCAAACTAAGCAAAGCTTGTACTATGGGTACTAGACGACGATATACATACTTATATAGATAAATACATACTTAAATACATAGAAAACATCCAAGACCCAAGAACAAATATCCGTGAAAAATGCACAAATAAATGCCCTGGCCGGGATTCGAACCCGGGACCTCTAGCTTCGGAGGCAGAGTCACTACCAACTAGAATGTTGATTAACGGACGCGTCCATAGGTACGAACGAGTACGTAGACATTTTTCTCGTTGTTAAGTGGATTTTGAGTGATGAATACATTTTAGTAAAGGGATTATTAAGTTTTTTTTTGTAAATTATGTCCGGGGGGATGTTTTAGGAAAGTGACACATATAATCGTTCAATTGAAGACTTACAATATATTCCCAGCTGATAACATAATTTCGGTAACGGGTGGGATAGTTACCATACAAAATTCCAGCTGTTACCAGTGGCAACAAACTTTTGGTAACGGGAGGGAGCAACCCGTCTATATAAAATACTCACAGATGAAACTCTTTCTACATAAGACTGTTTTAAGGACTGACGAACAGGGGTGGGGTGACCGATTAAAAAACTGTAAGTAATATTTATTTTTTTATATTCCATTTTTTTCAGTTCATACTCAAAAACATTAATACTCATACAAGTTCTCAATCAAAAAAATGTCTTGTTTTATTTATACGGACGGGACCCGGGTATATCCTAAAACTACGACCAAGACCACCAGGGAATGGGCAGCAGCATTCCTGGAGTGCGGTGGAGATACTGCGATCGCCAACCCGCATGCCAAGCGTGGCGATTATGGCATTTGCCCCCCATGAAATTGGGGGAGGCCTATGTTCAGCAGTGGACGTCCTAGGGCTGATATGGTGGTGGTGGTGGTGGGACGTGACTGGAGAAATATTTTTGCAATTCAATTATTATTTTTAAAAAATATGGAATATAAAAAAAAACTAAAGTTATTTTTTGAAGTTGCCCTGGTGCTTTCTCGTGGAGTGATTAGATAATGGACGTACTTATGCGAAAACGATCCAACCAACGCGATGTAAATATTAAAATCGGAACCTTCCGCTTAAAACAAAAGTCATACATTTAATTGGTGACCTCTTGTGGATTCGATCGTTTTTGCATAACTTCGTCCTAATGAATAACGAATCGCTAAACTTCAAGTGGCAGTGGGCGGGGCACATAGCACGTAGAACCGATGGCCGTTGGGGCGGAAAGGTTCTCGAGTGGCGATCACGTACCGGAAGCCGTAGCGTGGGCAGGCCCCCCACACGGTGGACTGATGACCTGGTGAAGGTCGCGGGTGTCCGCTGGATGCGGGTGGCGCAGGGCCGGTCATTGTAGAAGTCTTTGGGGGAGGCCTATGTCCAGCAGTGGACGCCTTTCGGCTGACATGATGACGATGATGATGATGAATGAATACTTACCGAAGAGACATCCGCCGCTTGCGCGAACAGTTTGTACGCGAGTTCCGGGGCGCGCTCTTCTATGATCTTGGCTGCCTTGTCAAGGCAAGCGGCTGCTGAATCTCCCGACCCCTGTTGTTGGTATAGGCTCGCTGCCTCCGTCGCCAGATTGTAAACCTGGGATAATAGTTATCAATGTCGGTAGCTGGTGGGATAAATACCATTGGTAATGGTGATGGGGATACTATTGGAATAAGATAACACAAGAGCACGCCACTTTACAGATGTAGCAATTAGGAACAAAGTCCCAAAATCTGGATTATGGTTGAGCAGCCGATCATAAGTAACAAAAAAAATAGTGTAAAAAATCTTTCTTTACCTCTTCAGGCGAGCTGGTCTCTTTGCTGACTAGTATCGCGTTCTCCAGGGCTCGGGCCGCGTGGAAGAACGCCTTGTGCTTGTTGTAATTCTCGGAGGCCTTCAGGTGGCACTCCTTGGAGTTTTTGACGTCCCGCGCGATCCGGTAACATTGAGCTGATGAGAATTATTTGATAATCTTAACCCATTGCCATTCTTCACGTAAGGCAATATCACTTACACGCAGACTCATTTTTAATAAGAGATAAAAATTCATTTATTGATATAACTAATATACTGTTTACATAATTTCTTACTGACTAAAAATAATAAATAATAATAAAAAAAAGGCATTGAAATTTTCTCTGCCACGATGGCGCGGGTGAACCCTTATTTTAATTATTTATTTTGTAAGTTTTTGATAAGTATAGGTTATTTTGTAAGTTTTGATAAGTATAGGTTATTTTGTAAGTTTTTGATAAGTATAGGTTATTTTGTATGTTTTTGATAAGTATAGGTTATTTTGTAAGTTTTTGATAAGTATAGGTTATTTTGTAAGTTTTTGATAAGTATAGGTTACTTTATTATCATTTGTCCGTAAGAGATTGAATATGAACCTTAGTTTACAGCATTAAGGTGACTTGAACAACGTACGGTCGAACTCAGAAGGGGCAGACACAAGCCTTCAACGTCATGTTTAAACTGCCATGCTAAATTGCCAACGGGTGAAAACGACAAAATACTTATAATAATAATAATAAAGCCATTTATTCCCCCAAAACAATAAGTGACTAAAACTAAACTAAATTAACAATTCGTGTGTTGTATGTAAAATTAGTTTTTGGGGACCCATAATTGGGCTAAGGCCTCCTCCATGCACGTCCATGATTTCCTGTCTTGCGCGAGTCTAGTCCAGGTACAGCCGGCGGCCTGCTCGATGTCGTCTCTCCAGCGACGGCGCGGGCGGCCGCGGCGGCGCGGCCCGTCGCGCACGAACCAGTGCAGCACGCGTTCGCTCCAGCGACCGTCTTTCGCGCGGGCCATGTGACCGCCCCAGCGCCATTTTAACCTACAGGCTAGATCAGCTACGTCTATCAGTTTGGTCTTATTTCTTATATCTGAACTTCGTATCCTATCTCTTAATTTATGTTTTTGATAAGTATAGGTTATTTTGTAAGTTTTGATAAGTATAGGTTATTTTGTAAGTTTTTGATAAGTATAGGTTATTTTGTATGTTTTTGATAAGTATAGGTTATATTGTAAGTTTTTGATAAGTATAGGTTACTTTATTATCATTTGTCCGTAACAGATTGAACATGAACCTTAGTTTACAGCATTAAGGTGACTTGAACAACGTACGGTCGAACTCAGAAGGGGCAGACACAAGCCTTCAACGTCATGTTTAAACTGCCATGCCAAATTGCCAACGGGTGAAAACGACAAAATACTTAGCAGTGCCTTAATTAGCTTAAAACACACCTAAAGAGGGCTCAAACAACGGGGATTTATTCATTTTGCCCCTCAGCTACCATTGGTAACAAATTGGAGGTAACAGCCTGGAACATTAACCATTCCCTCTGTTACCGTTTTTACCTAATCGGGGTAATCTAAGAATAGTACATTACTACAGAGGCCGGGACAAAAGAGGTTGTCGGCCGAAGACATACTTATATAGACGGCTGAGCGAAGCGAGGCCGGATAGGTCTAAGGCCGGCAACCCCATATTTCCCGCCGAGGTATGTATAGTGCTTTTCTCAAACATGCAATGAAATAAACAACAAAAAAAAAACAAAGTTTTATTTTTAATACGCATAGTGGCAGAATGTCATGATGCCTGTGCCACAAATTTAAGTGGAATGAAAACTAAAAAAGAGGACTTTGCAGGCCTAGGCCTGCAAGATTTGTATGAAATTCCATTAACTACCTCTTGTCCTAGCCGCACCTGAAACGTCATACTTCGCAGCCTATTATAAGGAACATAACATCAATATTTCATTGCATCTTTGAGAAAAAAATTAATTATTCCCAGCTGTTACCAGAGATAACAAATTATTGGTAACAGCTGAGAATAGCCTGAAAATTCTACAAAACAGTCTTGCGGGAGTAGTCACGCAACGATTTCGAGGAACATAGTAAAAGTATTTTTAAAGATAGCCAATTCAATGTTTAATCAATTATTTATACTATTATTCCTATTATTATTCTAATTATAAATCTGACATGCTATGATAGATAATTACTAATAATACTTTAATTCTTTAATTTTATTGTACTGTTTATAATTTAATTTCATTATATACTTTAATTTCCAATGTAATATTATTTAGATAAGATTAAGTTAAATTGCTATACCCTAATAGGGTCCATGCTGTACAGATATAAGAACAGAACAGAAAAAAGTATAGATATAAGAACATCTTATAATACCAAGGTTGCTAAGAAAAAAAAAAGTAATTCGCTGCGGCGAGTATAGTAAAGCTGACAGTTAGATTTAACTATATCGTACGTTCGGAACTTTACGTGATTGCCTTGCAAGATCTAATTTGTCTTAAAAGTCGAAACAATTAGCAAGCATTACTATTGTAGGACGGAGATATTTTGATAACCTACCTGCTTGGTTGTATTCGTCCGCTGCGGAATCATAGTCCGGTTTCCAACGCATGAACGATGTCTTCAGGCTGTTTGTAAAGCATACAAACATTGGTTAGTTTTTAATACATCTTATGACATCTATAAACAACGCAGAGGTTTAATGATATTATAAATATAAATATTGGGGGCAATCTTACACAAATCAAACTAAGCAAAGCTTGTACTATGGGTACTAGACGACGATATACATACTTATATAGATAAATACATACGTAAATACATAGAGAACAAATATCCGTGCTAAATGCACAAATAAAGCCCTGGCCGGGATTCGAAACCGGGACCTCTAGCTTCGGAGGCAGTGTCACTACCAACTAGGCTAAACAGGCCGTCAAATATTATATCATGAGGCTAGAAATATGACTTAACGAATTACTACCTACGGGCACATAAAAAAAAAATCTGCAAGTAGGTAGGCCTCAAGCTTGAAACGCACAGAGAGCTGCGCTGGCGCAGCGTCGTTGTGGGGTAAGGCGCAGCGTCGTTTGTAAAACGAACGCGGTCCGGGGGACGTCGCACCAGAACACCGAGCGGGATAGCGGAGCCGAGGCGGCGTGTGTGACATATGAAGCAGTCATCGACAGTAAATAGTTTCGGAAATGTTAAAAAACTTTACAAGTGGAATCGTACACTTAGCGGATTTATAATTTCCAAACTAAATGATAAATTGATTACTCCGGGCGGGATTTGAACCCACGACCTCTGGAATTAGCCCACCGCTCTTCTATTTTTTCTTCGCTCGCTTGGTAATTTAAGTCACATGAATGCATGGCGTAAGTGGTAACATGGCTTGGCTGCGGTGCAATTCAAGTAAAAATTGTTATGTTTAACATTCTCAGGTTATATTCAGGGTGTTTTTATTGAATTCCGTTAATTGCGAGGGTACAATCCTTAGATGAAATAAAATGGGTATACACGGCTATATGCTTGAAAAAAAGGGAAATCAATAAAAACAGCCCGTATTGTACTGAGATTTTTGCAACGAATGAACAAAACATAGAAGCGCAGCTAGCATCGCAAAATAAGACCTATGTCCTTTTGTTTGAGAATGGCAGTTGTTCAGCAATAACTCAAAAACTATTAGACCTATAGACTTCTTGTAGGTTTTCCTGTAATTTGTAGGTAAAGAACTAAGTACTTTGTACATTTTTTTCCAAATTATACGCCTGGTAGTTTTGATAATAAGTTCGGGGTGTTGGAATAAGGTTTTACTGTGACGGACTGGCCTTATTCTATATTTGAATTTTACAATCGATATTGCACATGTCATGTGTCAGGTTTGTTTTATTCACTCCGGTTGACTTTTTCCTACTGAAAGGATGTTTTGATAATATAATTTATAAATACAAAGTTGTGTATCTCCAGAAATAAACTGTAGTTCTGCCAGAGTCCCATGGTTTTATTATAATAGGTCATGGGCCTGGCTATAAAAATATAAAAGAGCATTAAAGAATAGGTTTTTGAGTGTTTTTCAGATCATTGTAATTATTATCCAGAAGAGAAGATTTTTTATAAGCTTGACAACCAGTTCAACTAGTATTCAACCAGTTAAACCAGTTTGTTGATTTTATAAGCGCTTGACAACGGACGAAACATTGTTTGTATTTGCAAACGGACTGTATGTATTACATTTTATCTATACCTTGGTGAATAATGGAGTGTACTAAACTAAAATCTGCAGATAATTACTCCAATTGGAGACAAATGACAAAATTATTTTTGGAAGCAAAAGGATTAAAAGAAGATGATAAAGATTTTAATGATGCAAAAGCAAAATATTTAATTTTAAATTCAATTGACGAGAAATTTCTACATTATGTGATTAATTGTACAACATCGAATAACATTTTTGAAAAATTAGATTTAATATTCAGATTTGAAGCAAAAGAAGACAATCATTTAAAAGTTATACAGTTTTATAGCTACAATTACAGCGGAAATATAATAGAAGACATTAGTAAACTACAGAATATGTGCGCCGAACTAAATACAAGTGAAAATAAAATAAGCGACGAAATGTTAATACAAAAAATACTGACCATACTACCACCAAATTTAATTTATTTCAAAAATATCTGGCAAGTTACTCCAAAATATGATCAAACTATTTATAATCTTATCCAAAGATTACAAAACCAATTACAACCAAATGAACCCAGTTTCTCAAATAATGAAGCTTTCAAAAGCAACGAGAAAAAATGTTTTAGTTGTGGTAAAGTAGGTCATATCTCTAGGTTTTGTAACCAAAGAAAGTGTAACATATGCAACAGAACGGGCCATAATTCTACAGATTGTTACACTACTCAAATCTGTAAAAAATGTAACAAGAAAGGCCACATCGAGAGATATTGTCGCAGCTACAGCCTGGTAGGTGAACAGTACCATAATGAAATACGTGTTAAAGCTGTGGTAGATTCGGGTGCCAGTTCCCATATGTTCAGTAATAAAGACATTATACATTTTACAGAGAAAATAAATGTAGAAATAAAATGCGCCAATGCAGAGAACCTCATCGCTCAGGCTACAGGTACTATCAGCACAAGTTTTGGACAGTTTGAAGACGTATTATATGTTCCTGAAGTTTCCAGAAATCTAATTTCTGTCAGCTCGATCACAGACCAAAATGGCTCCGTACTCTTCGCTGGAAATAAGGTATTTATTAAAAAGAATGGTAGAATAGTATTAACGGGATATAAAACTAAGAATGGTCTTTATGAAACTGAATTTAATGCCAATTTCACTCGCGAAGCGCTACTTACTGAGAGCGTCAATATCTGGCATCGTAGGCTAGGTCACGTATCCGATGTGCCGCGTCTAGCTAAGTTGGTTAATGGCATCGAAATTGGGGGAGGGAATTTGGAAAAATTTTGCGAAATCTGTACTAAAGCTAAAATGACAAGAAAACCTTTTGGAAATAGTAGAATAAAAGC
This sequence comes from Notocelia uddmanniana, assembly GCA_905163555.1. Lineage (NCBI taxonomy): Eukaryota > Metazoa > Arthropoda > Insecta > Lepidoptera > Tortricidae > Notocelia > Notocelia uddmanniana. The sequence continues at coordinate 73,264,508 of LR991052.1, forward strand.
GAAATTCCCTTTGGAAATTATTCATACTGACGTCTGCGGACCAATCGAAATTCCCACCTGGGACAATAAAAAATATTTTATTACATTTTTAGACGATTTTACACATTTTTGTGTTGTCTACTTAATTACCTTCAAGAGTGAAGCCTTTGATAAAGTCAAACAATTTGTGATGTTAGCGGAAAACCATTTTAATCTAAAAGTTAAAAAATTACGGTGTGATAATGGACGGGAATTCTCGAACAATAACCTAATCTCATGGTGCGAATCAAAAGGAATAGTTTTAGATCTCACAATACCCTATTCGCCCCAACTTAACGCAAAAGCTGAAAGATTGAACAGAACATTAATGGAAAGAACGAGAGCGTTGATATTTGATGGTCGTGTTCCAAACTATCTTTGGGGAGAAGCTCTACTGACCGCCAGTTTTCTGGTCAATAGAAGTCCAACGGAAGGCAGAGATAAAACACCAGCTGAAATGTGGTTCAATATTAAACCTAACCTATCAAACATCAGAAGATTTGGTTCTACAGTTTTCTACAAAATAAATTCGGGCCTGCGAAAGCTTGATAAAAGATGCAACAAAGGAATACTGGTTGGCTATGTTAGAAATGGCTATAAAATCTGGGTAGATGAAGAAAATAAAATTATAAGGGCAAGGGATGTAAAGATAAATGAAGATGAACAAGGAATCTATCTTTATGGTGAAGAAAATAATATTAGAATCAATGGACTTTGGCAGTTAGATGAAAATGAAGAACTAAAAACAAAAGAAATAAGGGAGAACACAACACGAGAAGGTCGAGAAGGTGAAAAAGAAAGAAGAAGTATTATTAAAGATAAAGAAATAGAAAAATCGAAAACAATGAAAGATAATCGAGAAGGTGGAAAAGAGAGAAGATTAATTATTGAAGATCGTGAAATAGATAATTCAACAAACGAAGTTGAAACAAATGAAGTACAAATAAATGAAGGTGAAACAAACGAAGTTGAAACAAATGAAGTTGAAACAAGTGAAGTCGAAAGAAATGAAAGTGAAATAAATGAAGATCATGGAAGGAAAGTGAATATTAATTTGAATAATAAATATAACTTTGGAAGTCGTTTTATTTTTGATAATCCAATATATTCTGATGGGAATGAAGAATTTTTTGATAGTGAAGAAATTGAAGAAACTGGAAGTCGAGCTGTGGAAAATAGTGAAATTTCTAATGAATCTAGGAGAAAAATTAGTTTAAATGAAAGTCGAGCGGTGGAAGATAGTGAAATTTCTAATGAATCTAGGAGAGAAATTAGTTTAAATGAAAGTCGAGCTGTGGAAGATAGTGAAATTTCTATTGAATCTAGGAGAGAAAGAAGTTCAAATGAAAGTCGAGAAGTAGAGAATAATGAAAATAGAAGGCGCCAACCTGCAAGAGAGAGAAAACCACCTGAACGCTATAAAGATTATTTGATGGATTATGATACGGAAATATCTATGTTAACTTATAAAGAAGCAACCGAATCTAGAGAAAAAGATAAATGGAAGAAAGCTATAGAAGAGGAAATCAAATCTTTGGAAGAGAATAATACGTGGTCTTTGGTAGACAAGAATGAAGCAGACGGTAGAAAATTAGTAACGAGCAAGTGGATTTTTACAATTAAATCAGATGGAAGATATAAAGCTAGATTAGTAGCGAGGGGTTTTCAACAAAAATATAAAATTGATTATGATGAAACATACAGTCCAGTGGTCAATACCACTTCTTTAAGAGTTTTGTTGTCAATTGTTGCAAGTAAAGGACTTAAAATGAAACAATTTGATGTGAAGACCGCCTTTTTACATGGAGACTTAAAGGAATGTATATTTATGAAAGTGCCTGAGGGATATAATAATAAAAATGACAAAGTTTGTAAATTGAATAAGAGCTTATACGGTTTAAAACAAGCTCCGCTAATGTGGAATATCAAGTTTACAGATTATTTAGTAAAAATGGGGTTCAAACAATTAAAACTTGATCAATGCATCTTTGTGATGGAAGGTGAAAGAAGAATTATTCTTGCAATTTATGTCGACGATGGGTTGGTTGTTGGAAAAAGAGAAGAAGATTTATTGCATGTGATAGAAACCTTAAGAAAGGCTTTTGAATTAAGAATATGTGAAGAAGTGTCAAATTATATCGGTTTGGACATAAAACAAGAAGGAAATGGGATTAAAATTTTTCAAAAGACGTATGTTGAGAAGATTGTGAAGAAATTCAACATGAATGAAGCTAAAGAATGCAGATGTCCAACTATTTTAGTAGAGCAACATCCATCAATAAAAACTGATATTAAAACTCATGAATTGTATCGAGAGATGATAGGGTCATTGTTGTATCTTTCTAATAAAACTAGACCAGATATTGGATTTCATGTGGGTTATTGTTCGAGACATCAAAATAGTCCAAATTTAAATGATTTAAACAACGCAAAAACGATTTTAAGATTTTTAAAAGGTTCAAAAGATCAAGGGATTCACTTTGGTGAAGGTGATAAAGTGCTTCGAGGATACTGTGATTCAGATTTCGCGGGGGATCCAGACACTAGACGTAGCACCTCGGGTTTCGTGATTTGGTTAAACGGTGGACCAGTGGCATGGAGCTCAAGAAAGCAGTCAGTTGTAGCCCTATCAAGTACGGAAGCGGAATTTATAGCTGCAGCAGAATGCTGCAAAGAACTTCTTTTTGTAAGAGACCTGATCGATGAGATGACAAATGAAAAACTAGAGATTGAGATGAAAGTAGACAATCAATCAGCAATTTGGCTAATGAAAAAGGGAATTATGAACAAAAGAAGCAAACACATAGATGTAAAATATTACTATTTGAAAGAGAAAATTGATTCGAATCAGATATCTGTTAAATACTGTCCAACGGGATCACAGATAGCAGATATTCTAACGAAAAGCTTGCCACCTGTAAAGTTTGAAAGATGTCAACGGAAACTAGTGTATTAGTGATAGTGTATAAGTGCGGGCTAAAGTGAACTAGTATGGTATTTTTGGTTGAAACGTGGGTTATAAGTAGTATGTAAGTTTTTTATAGGGTGTGTCATTCTCTATGATAAAGAAGTTATGTAGAGTTGTGTTGTAAACTTAAGGAGTCAGTAATAAAACAATAACGTACGTTTCGATTTTACTTAATGAAAATATGTTTCATTTAAGGGGGTGCCTGACTATGATTCATTTAAGGGGGTGTATTTGGGGAATCATTCGTAAATGAATCATGAGTCTATATAAAATATCATATACGAGTATCATATCATATCATATAATATCTAACTATCTCAACACCAACCGGACATAACTTGGTATGGCTTTACACGGTTTTTATTATGTTTTATTGACCCTTAAGTTTTCATAGCACATTTTATTTTGTTCAATTTGTTTTGTTTAGTTACTATAATTATGTTTGATGTTTTATGGATTTTAATAATGTTTTTAAAAAATAACAAATGTCGAGTAGGAGTTTATGTGAAGTTGAAGCCGAGTAGGAGTTTATGTGAAGTTGAAGTCAAGTAGGAGTTTATGTGAAGTTGAAGTGGAGTAGGAGTTTATGTGAAGTTGAAGTAGAGTAGGAGTTTATGTGAGGTTGAAGTCGAGTGGGAGTTTATGTGAAGTTGAAGTCTTGTGGTGAATATAATGATATAGTGCATAGAGTCGAGTGGGAGGTTTTTAAATTAATGGAGAATAGTATATACTCCATATAATAGTATATAGTCAATATGAAGTTATATGGAGTATAATGAATTTATGCATAGAGTCGAGTGGGAGGTTTTTAATTGAAAAAATATTATAAAGCTGAATAATGAAGTTGAGTAAAACAATATAATAATAATTGTAAAATGTAATTTTTCAGAAAGCTGTTAATTAATGTAAATGTGGGTTGATATTGTATCGTTTGAGATTTTCTTAAGGGGTGATTGTTTTTTGGTTAATATTTAAGGGGTGATTGTTTCTTGGTGAATATTTAAGGGGTGATTGTCTCTTGGTGAATATTTAAGGGGTGATTATTTTTTGGTATATAGTTAAGGGGTGTTTGAAATTGTTTTGAATTTTTAAATTTTAATTTGTAGATTGTCATGCGCAATAGTCGATTGAGGGGGTGTGTTGGAATAAGGTTTTACTGTGACGGACTGGCCTTATTCTATATTTGAATTTTACAATCGATATTGCACATGTCATGTGTCAGGTTTGTTTTATTCACTCCGGTTGACTTTTTCCTACTGAAAGGATGTTTTGATAATATAATTTATAAATACAAAGTTGTGTATCTCCAGAAATAAACTGTAGTTCTGCCAGAGTCCCATGGTTTTATTATAATACGGGGAATGGTAAATTTTCGTAAATAATTCGAAAACTCTTTGTGTTTCTATTAAAAATATATACATTCCAGATTATCACAACGGGCACTTTCTCGGGCATGTCATACAATATAGCCTTTTATTACTGTTCTAAATTGCCCCCAAAAATTGGGCCGTATGGTTAAAATTCATTTATATATGTTACAATATGGCCGTCTTTGGGTCAACAATTACATGTTTGTACCAAATTTCAACTCAATTGGTTGAGTAGTTTCGGAGCAAATTGGCAGTGACAAACGTACAGACAGACTCAAGTGATTCTATAAGGATTCCGTTTATTCCTTTTGAGGTACAGAATCCTTAAAATCAATTACAAAAGTTAGTAAGTGACAACGCCCCAGCATAATAATAATACAAAAGCACTTTTATTAAGGTTATCCACCTTAACACTACATATAACTATTCCTTATTGATGTCGCTAACAACTCAAGAGAGATTTTTAGTTTTGATTCATTTCCACACATATTCCATCCAATGAAATTGGTTTTCTGGCCTAAAATTACCAAATATTGATGCCGAGATATATATCTCGAAGATGGTGAGTTTTTAAGTAAATATGGGATACTATTTCGGTAAACCTCATTGTTGTAATACAATTAACCAAAAAGGTCATTGGGAGCTATGGGTCTCTTAAGATATTATAATGGTGTATTATTGGCTATGTGCACGTCTGAAACGTCAAACGTGGAAGGTCCCGAGACAATGTCAAAACTCAGAGATGTCAAATAATGACACATGAATATTTTATTTACTTAAGTAAACGAGAAAGACCCCGTATTGGAAATTTTACTGAAATAAATAAGAGAATAAATAAATACATACAGACGAAACGAATCGTAGGAAACCGTTAAGAAACCAATAGAAAACGTGAAAGTAAATTTGACAGTGGTCCCCGGTAAGTACACATTTCTGCTATGGTGTGCGCTACGATCGCCTAGCTTACCCCCACCACCTACTTCGCACATAGCCAATAAGTTGGAGAACAATTCGCAAGTGCTACAATAAAAACCAAAAATATGTATACATTCTATCAATTTAATGTTTAGAGATCAAGTTTCAAATTAAAAAACTCTAAAACAATATACACATCTTTATATTGCCTATACAACACAAAAATAATAAAAGAACTGCCTTCTGCAGCCTTTGATAGAACATTATGGCAACAAAAAACAAAAAGTGCATAAGTTAAAAATACTATAAGTCATTTCACAAGAGCTGGCGCGAATGTCTATGAAATTAATGACAGTTTGACATAAACAAGCCACACTTTGACTTTTTAAGCGCCAGGCAGCGAAGTAAAATAAACATACATACATACATACATAAACCCACGCCATTATCCCAAGGGGTAGGCAGAGACCAAAGAATGCCAAATACTACGGTCTTTACATACTTCTTTCACTTCAATCACATTCATACATCTTCCCATACATGCTCGTCGGTCGCGGGTACTTCTGACCTTAAAAGAATTATTACACCTTCCTGAATTCAGAGTGGAACATTTGTATATGTTAGAGCAAGAGGCTTCAACTCCCCTCCTCTATTCAGGATGCTCAATTCAGGACGATGTTAAGCTTAAGCTAAGTAATAATTCCAAAACATCATAAAGGGTTCTAACAGTTGTATATAGGGAATGCAATCCCGCATGAAGAAATCAATCCCGGTATTCAACGGGATTGAGATTTCTAATCCCGCTGGATCCCGGTATTGGCGGGATCCCGCAAGTTAGTGAGCTATTTTTCACTACACAGCTCGGAAAGTACCCACTTTGTCCTTAAATCGCTCGTCACCCATTTCAAACGCCTCATGATGGCGTCATGTTTCAAAGTTTTGCTGGTTTTTGGTGCGTTTCCTTGGCCTAAAGCAGGGGTTCCCAAACTTTTTTACTTATAGACCCCTTTCAAACGTTTACTGGTTCCGGTAGACCCCCTACACCACATTTCTACCATATTCCCAAAGCCCCAATTTTTTTGACACGCCAACGTAGACCCCCGTCTAGTCTCCTGTGGACCCCTGGGGGTCCACCTGGACCACTTTGGGAACCCCTGGCCTAAAGTGTGGTGAAAAATATTCGGCCTTCAAAAATACCGCCACACAACAGCAGTACTAGAAAACTCTTTATATATGGTTTCTGACATAATTAACACTACATTTGTTAACGTAAGCACTTGTTAATGTTTATTATTTGAAAATCTTATTGCAAGTTATTACAACAACACTAAATGAACTTAAAACGGCAAAATTCGATGCGTTATGACGTAATAACAATTTCAAACTAGCTAAAAAATAGACAAATTCGCACAAAATACTCTTCTACGGCTCCCCCTTCCCCCGCCGTTGCATCTAGGCTCCGCCGCGAATAAATTCCGGTTGTTTCGGCAGTACGCGCTACGAGTAGCACGTATAAACTATGTCGCTCTTCAATGTCGCATAATTTACGTGCGGGATTAATACCGCATATAGCATGCGGGATCCCGGTATTTCGGGATCCCGGTATCCCGGTATTGCATTCCCTAGTTGTATATCATAGTTTTTGAACGGACATCAATTAAGGTCAGTGGCACTAAATTCCAATGGCATGATTTGCTGTTTTTATCAGTCTGAAGGTTCAATGATAATTAATTCATTTGATTTCCAGAGGCCAGCCAAGCCATTTTTTTCACATTGAATATCATAACATCATAAGCATGTGTATGTCAAAAAATCATATAGGTATGTTAAGTTCACTCATACTACTACATAAGGGAACATACCCAAACTACGTGACTCGGGGGAGGGGGGTCGTCAAAATACCACTTTTGGTCACCGGGGGAAGGAGCTAGCTTCTCGTCACATAGCTAGTGGAATATTTTTGAGAAACATTCTAATTGAAGCAGACTTTCGCGCCACGGTTTACCCCACCACTAAAATTTCTCCAGTTTCGTCTTAAATACAATTACAATTTAACTACGCATGCTCTTTCGATGTCATGAATTAGGGGCCATATGAGAAAATACAAACAACAGCCATTTTTTTAACTGTCCGCAAAAAAATATTAATAAATTATACTACGTGAAAACTAAAGGGGGAGGGTAGGGGTCTTGGCATATATCGCTTGGTGAAGACCAAGTTGACTTGGTGGACCAAGCGTAATGGAAAAATGTAATGTGTAAAATTGTAAAAAGTTGGGTCACGTAGTTTGGGTATGCTCCCTAAGTAGAGGCTGAACACCATTGTACCTTGGTGCTTTAACATCATGTTTAAACTGTCATACTAAATGTCCAATATGTGAAGTGACAAAGTCCCAAAGTGTCTAGCTACTTATGAGGCCGACTGTACCATCCATCCCATTCCTTTTTTATTATATATTACTGTTTTTTTTTTGTTATTGGTGGCGTCTTGCTGCTGAGGCACTTTGGCGATGTTTTAAATTACTTATTGGGTGCAAACAAGCATGTTTTGTAGTTGGTAAACCATCCTGCTGACATTGTAAGTGAAGAGTTTCATTCATTCATTTCAATTTATGGAATTTATATTGGGAAACAATCATTCAATATCTGGATAAATAAGCTATGCAAAATAGTGGCTGTATGGGGCTCAAGTAGTGAATTGATGAAAAACAAGTACAAAGAAAACCGCACTGCTGCATAGATCAAATAAAAATCGCCGCTGGTGTCCCAAAATAAAATATTTAAAAATTGCACACTTTTTTCTTTTCTAGGCACTGGACTGCTGCCATCAGTCTACTTTAGCTAGTCTACCACCAATTCAAATAACATAAAAAAGCGAAGAATATTGTAAGAGAGAAATCGATTATCTATTCTTCACTTACTATTTTTCAGCAGCCCTGCAATGTTCTTGAGCTTCTTGTATTTTCGCCGCCATAATGGCTAATGTTTGAACGCCTAAATTAACTAAGTACTAACTTAATTTTAGAGAAGAACTTTTGGATAATAGGGAAGTGGGCTGGTTTAAATGCAAAAAATCAATACATTCTTGCTAGTTGCTGTCAAAACGCCAACGCAAGTCGCAAGATAGATTGTTTTTTTATGACCACCGAGAGACTTGAGCAGTGATATACAGACAGGTGTTTAAATCCCGTTTTCCGTGCGAATTTAAGTGATAATATTGATAATTGACCCCAAATGTAGTATAAATTCAATGACCGAGATAACACTTTTAAAAGCTAGCTTACTACTATTTTTATCGCTATAATTGAAAATGCTGGATAGATGCTGCATGATGTGCTGGATGAATTATTGATCTAAATGCAGTTTCGCATATGGCAACATTACATTACTGTCACATTTATCAAAATGGCAGCTATATGTAATTGAATTGTTTTGTATGTTATTTTATTTTCTAAAAACATTGCGTGAAATTGGATAGTGCAATTTTAACTTATTTATATCAAACCCGAAATATGCGTTACCTAGTAGTGATATTCGCGATCGCCGCTGCCGGCCTTGCGTGTGTTTCGGTGAGATAACTTTCCCATAAAGTGAAATGTTATTTATCTATTAAATTAGTATACAGGACAGTGATAAAAATGCCAACTAATCACCTAGGAGACAATTCCCCAATACACAGGTCTCTAACAAGTACCTACTGCAACACTGCTGATTGTGGTTCATTTCGTAACGAATTGCCACAGAGCTAGAGTAATTTAAATATTAAATTATTGTACATATAATGCCTGGGGCGTTACAGGTTGATAAGATACTTTTTTACGACCATTCTATTAAGGCAAGGTTTAAGCGTAACTAAACCATGGCAATCAGTGTACGAAATACCTGAGAAAAATTGTAAAGCAAAGTTAAAATATATCAATTAATAATCATCTTTCTGTTATAATCACATACTTTTTCTCTATGGAACTCATAACCTAACAAAACTTCAGAACTATAATGAAATTGAGCAATCATGTGTCACCATAGAATGTGCGCGAGTACGAAAACATATCACTGAGTGCTGACCTGTTGGGCCTGCACTTTGTTCCCACAAGAGAGTTTGTCTAAGTAATTTTGGTACACAGTAGTAATATAATTAGCCTAATATGGCCTAAACGTGGTACTCAATTAAAAAAGCATAAATCATAATATAACAATTGCATAATCTACTATTTTGTAATACAGGCACAGTCATATGAAGACAAGAGATGTAAATGTGTGTGCCCAAGTCCGTCAGCAGTGCTCAACAACAACTCAACAAGCAACAACACTACATCTGACCGGAAGCTGTACATAGCCAATGTGCATCCTAACAAATGGTAAGTTTTAGACAACTAGACGAGTCCGTCAGCAGTGCTCAACAACAACTCAACAAGCAACAACACTACATCTGACCGGAAGCTGTACATAGCCAATGTGCATCCTAACAAATGGTAAGTTTTAGACAACTAGACGAGTCCGTCAGCAGTGCTCAACAACAACTCAACAAGCAACAACACTACATCTGACCGGAAGCTGTACATAGCCAATGTGCATCCTAACAAATGGTAAGTTTTAGACAACTAGACGAGTCCGTCAGCGGTGCTTAACAACAAATCAACAAGCAACAACAACACATCTGACCGGAAGCTGTACATAGCCAATGTGCATCCTAACAAATGGTAAGTTTTAGACAACTAGACGAGTCCGTCAGCAGTGCTCAACAACAACTCAACAAGCAACAACACTACATCTGACCGCAAGCTGTACATAGCCAATGTGCATCCTAACAAATGGTAAGTTTTAGACAACTAGACGAGTCCGTCAGCAGTGCTCAACAACAACTCAACAAGCAACAACACTACATCTGACCGGAAGCTGTACATAGCCAATGTGCATCCTAACAAATGGTAAGTTTTAGACAACTAGACGAGTCCGTCAGCGGTGCTTAACAACAAATCAACAAGCAACAACAACACATCTGACCGGAAGCTGTACATAGCCAATGTGCATCCTAACAAATGGTAAGTTTTAGACAACTAGACGAGTCCGTCAGCAGTGCTCAACAACAAATCAACAAGCAACAACAACACATCTGACCGGAAGCTGTACATAGCCAATGTGCATCCTAACAAATGGTAAGTTTTAGACAACTAGACGAGTCAGTCAGCAGTGCTCAACAACAACTCAACAAGCAACAACACTACATCTGACCGGAAGCTGTACATAGCCAATGTGCATCCTAACAAATGGTAAGTTTTAGACAACTAGACGAGTCCGTCAGCAGTGTTCAACAACAAATCAACAAGCAACAACAACACATCTGACCGGAAGCTGTACATAGCCAATGTGCATCCTAACAAATGGTAAGTTTTAGACAACTAGACGAGTCAGTCAGCAGTGCTCAACAACAACTCAACAAGCAACAACACTACATCTGACCGGAAGCTGTACATAGCCAATGTGCATCCTAACAAATGGTAAGTTTTAGACAACTAGACGAGTCCGTCAGCGGTGCTTAACAACAAATCAACAAGCAACAACAACACATCTGACCGGAAGCTGTACATAGCCAATGTGCATCCTAACAAATGGTAAGTTTTAGACAACTAGACGAGTCCGTCAGCGGTGCTTAACAACAACTCAACAAGCAACAACACTACATCTGACCGGAAGCTGTACATAGCCAATGTGCATCCTAACAAATGGTAAGTTTTAGACAACTAGACGAGTCCGTCAGCAGTGCTCAACAACAACTCAACAAGCAACAACACTACATCTGACCGGAAGCTGTACATAGCCAATGTGCATCCTAACAAATGGTAAGTTTTAGACAACTAGACGAGTCCGTCAGCGGTGCTGAACAACAAATCAACAAGCAACAACAACACATCTGACCAGAAGCTGTACATAGCCAATGTGCATCCTAACAAATGGTAAGTTTTAGACAACTAGACGAGTCCGTCAGCGGTGCTTAACAACAGATCAACAAGCAACAACAACACATCTGACCGGAAGCTGTACATAGCCAATGTGCATCCTAACAAATGGTAAGTTTTAGACAACTAGACGAGTCCGTCAGCGGTGCTCAACAACAAATCAACAAGCAACAACACTACATCTGACCGGAAGCTGTACATAGTCAATGTGCATCCTAACAAATGGTAAGTTTTAGACAACTAGACGAGTCAGTCAGCAGTGCTCAACAACAACTCAACAAGCAACAACACTACATCTGACCGGAAGCTGTACATAGCCAATGTGCATCCTAACAAATGGTAAGTTTTAGACAACTAGACGAGTCCGTCAGCAGTGTTCAACAACAAATCAACAAGCAACAACAACACATCTGACCGGAAGCTGTACATAGCCAATGTGCATCCTAACAAATGGTAAGTTTTAGACAACTAGACGAGTCAGTCAGCAGTGCTCAACAACAACTCAACAAGCAACAACACTACATCTGACCGGAAGCTGTACATAGCCAATGTGCATCCTAACAAATGGTAAGTTTTAGACAACTAGACGAGTCCGTCAGCGGTGCTTAACAACAAATCAACAAGCAACAACAACACATCTGACCGGAAGCTGTACATAGCCAATGTGCATCCTAACAAATGGTAAGTTTTAGACAACTAGACGAGTCCGTCAGCGGTGCTTAACAACAACTCAACAAGCAACAACACTACATCTGACCGGAAGCTGTACATAGCCAATGTGCATCCTAACAAATGGTAAGTTTTAGACAACTAGACGAGTCCGTCAGCAGTGCTCAACAACAACTCAACAAGCAACAACACTACATCTGACCGGAAGCTGTACATAGCCAATGTGCATCCTAACAAATGGTAAGTTTTAGACAACTAGACGAGTCCGTCAGCGGTGCTGAACAACAAATCAACAAGCAACAACAACACATCTGACCAGAAGCTGTACATAGCCAATGTGCATCCTAACAAATGGTAAGTTTTAGACAACTAGACGAGTCCGTCAGCGGTGCTTAACAACAGATCAACAAGCAACAACAACACATCTGACCGGAAGCTGTACATAGCCAATGTGCATCCTAACAAATGGTAAGTTTTAGACAACTAGACGAGTCCGTCAGCGGTGCTCAACAACAAATCAACAAGCAACAACACTACATCTGACCGGAAGCTGTACATAGTCAATGTGCATCCTAACAAATGGTAAGTTTTAGACAACTAGACGAGTCCGTCAGCGGTGCTCAACAACAAATCAACAAGCAACAACACTACATCTGACCGGAAGCTGTACATAGTCAATGTGCATCCTAACAAATGGTAAGTTTTGGTCAACTAGATGTATGATAAATAGAAAAATATTAGGGGACAATTTTTTACACATTTTTTTGTTATGGGTACTAGACGATGATTATATTTACAAAGGCCCTTACGGGATTTATTTATTTATACATAAGGAGTATCAACAGCTGCAAAAACATGACAGTCTTGAATAGTAATACATAGCCAATTAAAGGCACTCACAGATTGAAATTAAATACAAGTTAAAGGTATGTAACAAAAGTAGCGCACACTTTCACACTATGTAACACTAGATTCTACTTGATAAAAAGTAGTGCTTAGGAAAAAGTACCTAACACAACTTAATAACTATTTATTTATTTATATAGCCTTTTTGTCAGAAATGCATTGCATATAATCGTTAGTTAGTGTCTATTATGTCACGTTTTTTGACGTGATAACGTTTTTAAAATCGTTTTAGTCGGGTGACATGTTCAGAAACTTGTGTCACACCAAAACCTCACGAGCGCGATCGCAGGTATAAGTGAAGTGCCAGTGAAGTAAGACGTTATCACGTAAACATCTCGATCGTAAACCTACTTTACAAACAACCAATTTTTTTATTTTTTGCAAATCTGTTTTACAGTCGGCAAAGGCTTCCTCCAGCCAACACAACTTAATAACTAAGCATAATAAAAGATTAGATTCATTGCACTAAATACAATTTGCATTGCGACTATAACACACAAACTGCGCATGATCAAGTATTGCATCCTGAAAAATCGCTAAGTACAATCCTGGAGATTCAGAAATTAGATAGGAGAATTGACACTGTTAAAAAAATACCTGGATCGGAACCTGGAACCTCTAGCTTCAGAGGCAGTGTCACTACCAACTAGGCTAAACAGGCCGACAAAATGTATGCTGGTTTGCCGCCTATAAATAGGGCGTGCAGGTTGTACAACACCAAATTTCTAAATTTAGATATTCTTTGCGAAAAGTAGTTTGAAAAAGCTTACTTTGCGATGTATTACACATTGAGAGTAACTAATATAATTACATACTCACATATTTTGATAAAAAATATTTTATTAGCATTGGTACATAATGTTCACACATACGTTTTAAATTAAATTTATGCCTATAACTTGTAAGCACATAATTTAATCTGTTGTGGCGCTATATTTTTTTCTCAAATATGCAATTAAATATTGATGTTATGTTCCTTATAATAGGCTGCGAAGTATGACGTTTCAGGTGCGGCTAGGACAAGGAGTCGTTAATGGAATTTCATACAAATCTTGCAGGCCTAGGCCGGCAAAGTCCTCTTTTTTAATTCCATTCCACATAAATTTGTGGCACAGGCATCATGACATTCTGCCACTATGCGTATTAACAATTTTTTTTTTTGTTTATTTCATTGCATGTTTGAGAAAAGCACTATACATACCTCGGCGGGAAATTTGGGGTTGCCCGCCTTAGACCTATCACCTAAACGTGAAGTAGGATTTATTTTATACATTGTCCGATGCGCCTGACTCAGTATAGGCCGTCATATTTAGAGTGCATTAGATTATGTGAATCTAACTAAAATTGAGTCCAGAATTAGGCGAACTAACTTGACAGTTCATTGTACACTAATGTTGCCACGGTTTGACTAGTGCTGTTAATATCGATCTATAAAAAGTCTAGTTAGTCATTTTTATTGTTTTAAGAATCAAACTAATAATTTTACTAAGCAAAATAATAATAATAAAAATTATAATATACATCGAACATCATTTTGGACATCGTTAAGGACGCTGTCCGCCATTTTGTTTTGTTGACAGTTCGGACCATTGGCCAAAAAAGCAAGCCAGTCGGCTTTCAACAATACTTGCACGACAATTACTTGATAAAATATAAATAAAATCAGATTTATAGAAGACACAAGGTTATATCGACATATTTGTGTCGACTTAAACCTATCACTATTTATTTTTTCCTATGTCTGGCAACATTTTCGGCTGTCAAGTTAGTTCGCCTGATTCTGGACTTGACTTAACAATATCAAATGTATAAAACTGATTAACATAGCTCTGTCACATGAGAATGGTATGAGTCTGACTGAGTGGTACAGTTTTTTTTAATACCACATCGGTGTCAAACAATCGTACGGCCCGCCTGATGGTAAGCGGTCACCGCAGCCTATGGACGCCTGCAACTCCAGGGGTGTCACATGCGCGTTGGCGACCCTTTAAAAATGTATACACTCCTTTCTTGAAGAACTCCATACTGTGGTCCGTCGGGAAAACCTCGGCAGGAAGCTTGTACCACAGTCGAAGCGTCCGAGGGAGCAAAATTCCTCTGAAACCGTACCGTACGCGACCACTTAGGTTCTAAGGTGTGAGGATGAATGCCCTGCCGACGGCGAGCGGTGCGATAGTGGAAAGCGGCCGTGGGCATCATGTCGAACAGTTCTTCTGAGCACAAACCATTATACAAGCGATAGAACACGCACAAGGACGCACAAGGATGAATGCCCTGCCGACGGTGAGCGGGATGGAGTTTTGAGTGAATATACTGTAATAGACATGCACTTGTATTTCAGCAACTGCGATGGGGTGATCCTACCTCAAGTCGGTGACCTCATCAAAGGCAGAGAGCAAGAGTTCTGTCCGCGCTGCGAGTGCAAATATGAGAATAGGAACACTACCATTATTAAGGTAACTGCGCATTGTCATTAAGTATAATCAGTCTATACATGCGGACAGGACCCGGGTATGTCCTAATACTACGACCAAGACCACGTTGGAGATACTGCGATCGCCAATCCGCATGCCAAGCGTGGCGATTATGGCATCTACCCCCCATGAAATTGGGGGAGGCCTCTGTCCAGCAGTGGATGTCCTTCGGCTGATATGGTGGAATACAGGCGGGAAAATATTATGGGCCCTGGAGGGGAAGTATCTTAAAACGTTGAGATAGCTCAATTTAATAAAAGAAAACATTATTTTTAGTATTAATCCTAAACAATATAACTGCATTAGCAGATAAAAAAAACTTTTCGATACTTATTGTACAAAATTTCTTCTTATTTAATTTGTGGTCTCTTTTATAAACTGGACTATGTTGGTCTTTAGAATTTTTTGTTTGTTGATACAAATAGGATTGATTGGCATCAAACATTTATTTGACATATATGTCAAAAATGGTTTTCTTTTGCTGTTTTTTTTTAATCTGTTAATACGGTTTTTATAATAAATATAAATGAAGACTTAACCCCTCACTAAAATGTTGTTGAAAGAAATCCTCCATTTTCTACCTACAAGAGCTTGGTAACTATGTTTTTGTTGTTGAAAATTACATGCAATATTTTTTTTTCAATAAGTAGCTGAAATATATTTTTGGAATCGGCGCAATAATCCCTTTTATTCGATACCCCACAAGATAGGTTATTGGAAAAAAATTGCAATTTGATGTCGTCATTCTAAAAAAAAAACAAAATTTCTCCCAATTGAAAAAATAATTTTTTTTTGGACACTAGAGGTTACTGCAGATGCTCTAAGGAAGCACTCTTTAAATTTATTATTAACTTAACTATTACAGGCCACACCTTGTTATAAGGTGCTTCCAAATTATAATGATGCCAATACTTTAAGACATGTTAACTTCGTCAAAATAATTTGCTTTAAATAGGTTTTTGTTTTCCTTTTATAGTGTACATAAATGGCTGTAGTAGGAATTAGCACAGTGGTCTTTCGGGGAAATGGCCGTAATAGGAATTAGCACAGTGGTCTTTGGGAAATGGCTGTAGTAGGAGTCTGCATTGTGGTCTGTAACTGTTAGAAGTACCCCGAAAGCCTCTAACTTGGCTTAAGGGCTTCGCAGGCTCGACTGAACTCGATTCTCCGTACAAATGTAGTTTCGTTCTCATTTTAAAACGCCGTGCTGAAATAACAAATAATATAAAATGTTGTATACACAATGGGATCCGCAATATCTAGGCCGGAAATCAGTTTCTGTTTCGAGAAATAGTAATAGAAAAAAAAACAACAGCAACTTAAACTAATTTCCGGCCTAGATATGCCGGATTCCATTGTGTATACAAGTTGCATGTTAGATGTTCCAGCATGCCGTTTTAAAATGAGAGCGCGACTTCATTAGTGTGGAGAACCGAGCTTCCTGCAGGCTTTTAACTGCTGTCATAGACGGCAGCTGGGCTCAACGGCTTAAGGTGCCTTCCAAAGCACGGGAGCGCTCAGTTAGTAACCACTCAAAGCGGTCACCCATCCAAGAGTTGAACGCGGCTGACGTTGCTTATCCTCGCGGAACGCGGGCGCCGCTAGGACACGAGAATCCGCTGTTTTATTTCTTTTCTATTCTACTTTATTAATATCGTTTTGTGTTCTTTTAGGTGGTCGTCATAATCGTGATCTGGGTGATAATGCTGCTAGTTGTGTACATGGGTTTCCTCATATGCTTGGATCCGCTAATCAACAAGCGAGCGAAGGCGTCCTACCAGGAGCACACTAATGAAGACGTGAGTGTCCTTCTTGTAGTACAATGGTAATTTTGCTTAAAGTGCGGATGTGCTTATTTATATGCCACGACCCGCTTATCAGCAAGGGAAAGGCGTCCTACCGGGAGCACACCAATGAAAACGTAAGCGTTTTTCTTATAGTTCAGTTATGGTCATGTTCATGTCATTTAAATCTGATTACCAACTTGATTACAAATACAATACAATAATATGTTAATACACTTTGTTGTACTTGGGATACTTTTTATTTTACTCAATGCACCCACTTTTACAAGTTTCTGTTTGGCCCTATGGTTGACTGGTAGAGAATGCCTCACGGCATTAAGTCCGCCTTTTGTATTCATATGTGCAATAAAGTTTAAATAAATAAATTTGTGAACATATTCAAAACCTGAAATATTGGAAGCATGAAAAGGATATGTTAGCTAAACAAAAAATGTTATTATAGTACAAAAACATCTAACGTGCTTTTTCCAGGACGAATCTTCTACGCCGGGCGGCTCGGGCCAGCCTATGGGCGTGCGTGGTAACGTGCTGAACCGCGTCACACACCAGCAGGACAAATGGAAGCGACAGGTGTGGACATGTTCACTTACCTAATCATCACCCACATCATCACCTTCATTATTCTTAAGGATAACCTTTACCGCTTCGTTTCCTGCCCGAAGTCCTTTAAAAAGACATTCTCCATTGTTCAATATAATTACTATCATTTTAAATTAGAACAATGTAGCATTTATTTTGGTTTTGCCCCTATTTTAGAACAACATATTCTTTTCTTCTATTATAATTGAAGTTAATTAATTAATATTTAACAATAATAATACAATTATTTTATTTATTTATAATTTCATTCCTTTTTTTTTGTAAAGGTGGTTCGAGATTATTAATCTCTAGGTTCAGGTAAAAACCTCACCACCTCAAGTAGTACATAGAAAAGTAGGGCAAAGCATATTGTATCGGGGATATTAGGGAGTAATCTAACTCCGAAAGTACCTTACAGAAGATCGCAGCCAGGGGTTGTAACCGGTTAATCTCAAAAACCCCGAAATAGCCAAATAATTTGAATTAGTTTATGCTCTTTATCTAGGTCTGTGTCATGTATTTAGGTTATGACTGTGTATTTTTAGATTGCCTGATTAAACATGAAATAGTTAACGAAAGAACGAAATTCCTAACCGGTTTTTTGTACGGAGAAATTAACCGGTTACAAGCCCTGATCGCAGCTATCACAACTGCACTACTTGCTCTGTATTGTATTTCTTGTGGTGAGGTAAGGGGGTAAGGTCGGCAAATCTCCCGAGGATGTGCTATGTTTAGTGAGGGCCCTGCATTTGTCTATTTTGTCTCTCAATTTTATTCCCAATATGTCATTTAGCCCAGAGAATTGCATGCAATTTTTAACAGATATTATTGTTTTTATTAACTCTAATCGCACAGTGTGAATGTCATCATGCAACAAAGGAGATTTCAACACGTCATAAACGAGTAATAGTCTCGTCTGTACATTGTGAAAGTATGTTATTGTTCTGGCTTGCAAACAGTTCAGTCCGAGCGAGCCCCATAGCGAGGCCGCTGATTTGAATGGATTCTACGAGTGGGACTGAAGATGTCAATGACGACATCAATCCAGAAGGCAAGACGGAATTTCGACGGCCGTTTAGCTTCGATTGTGTAGTTTGGGAAATCTTGAATGGTTGTGACACTCGTTTCCACCTAACGAGATTGGTGTAAGAGAGCCTTGTAAAACAATTTAAAAATATAATGTTTTACAAAAAAATTGATTGGTTGGGACAATTGTGCCAGCTAAATAAGCGCGTCTGTAGGTGAAAAACTTAAGTGGGCTTTACTTATCTCTTGCATGTAGTTGTAGACTGTTGAAATTGGCATTTGTATTATTTGTGTTACAAATTTTAAATATGTAATGTCTATTCGAAGACGCCACAAATATATACAAGAGCGGCCTTTAAGTTTTTCACATATACCATAAAACCTCTCTGTGTCTCCATACATTATACAACTGACGTCCTCTTTTATTCATATAACAGAGAAAAATAAATTGTTGTATTATAGATTTGGTCTGTCTGATAGTAAGCAGACACCGTAGTGCACGCTTGCGACTCCAGAAGAATCACAATTGACTTGAGGATTCGTTGTGCTGACAGCGAGAGACATATGCAGGTCCCTCACTCTCGACACAGCGCATCCTCGAAAGCTCTGGCGTCCTTAAATCATCCACTGGTGCACTTGACTAAACTGACCATTAAGTAGCTAAGAGTTTTGAGCTGAATAGGGATCAGTGATAGCCATAAGAGATTTCCTGGGCTATACGTCGAACGCATGGAACGAAGCTAGCGGTCCCAGGTTCGAATCCCGGTATGGATGAATATTTGTGCAGCGTGCACGAATATTTCCCAAGTCCTGGATGTCATTTGTGTCTTTTAAGTGTTTTTTATTTTATTTATGTATCCATATTAACGTCTATAATTTGCACATTACGATGGACCCATGGGAATGCGGACTTTACGAATTTCGGATGAATATTTTATATGTGTATGGAAACATCTTTGCACTTTGGTTCACCCTTAACCCATTAAGGTGGGTTGCACCAACTTAAGATTACAGCACGATCGACGTCGAATATGGCGCTGGCAGCTGTCAGCCCATAGAAACCTGTCAAGCTTTCCTTTTAATCAGATTTTTTACGTACATTTAAGACAGTTTGGTGCAACCCATCCTTAGAGGCCCACCAACGCTACGTGTGTAGCAGCGTTTTTCCGCATTGGAGCGGAAATCGCACGTAGACGCATGATGCATATGTGTCATCGTGGGCCTTGAATGGGTTGACACAGCGATGTATTCCTGTTATAACGTGGTTGTGATATTAATAGAAATGTTGACACCAAATAAAAAAGGTCAAGTTACAATATTCTCGAAGAAATAAATAATATATATACTTATAGAATGAGTATGAGTATGAAGTATCAAAATAATAATCAGTTGATGGGATAAGTAACAAAAGAATAAATAATGACAGATATCTATAGGATAGGGATTATGATAATTTTTTAGCCGGAAAGCTACACTTTGTGAATAAACCAAGCCGCTTTGTACAGTGATAGTAGGAGCCAAAATTAGTGTTTTTTGGCACTATCTCGCCACCTAAGGAGTGAAACTTTGGTTGCCTCGAAAAATCACTTATTTTGGTCCCAACTATCACTAGACAAAGCAGTTTTTTTTCATCACAAAGTATATAACTTCAAAATCTTAAAATGACGAATAACCATAAGTCTTCGAAGTTTAAGATGAGGCAAATACTGCCTCCTTTTTTGCAAAACTTACCTTTGTATGGAACGATCGTCATTAACTATGGCGCTAGAGGTTCCTGACGTCACGGATCCGTGTCGCTTTCTAACTAGCAACATAAAACCTGTTGTAGCTTCGTTATATTTTGAGATATTTGGATTGGATTTTCATCATTCTGTGTATTTTTGAGTAAACTACCCTTTGGACACATTATACAGTCGTTGTGATACACGTTATGACAAGTTTATATCCCTGCTTATCCTCGCAAAGTCTTCCAAAACCATAACCTTATCATACATACATTGTGCAAGTTCTATGTGTAGTACAGTTGAATTCATGAATACGTACGTTCCCAAATGATCAAAAGTATCTGAGCCACCTTCAGCCCCTTACAACAAAGCTGTGTTCACATATTTATGATCACTTTGTCCGTGTACATGTTTTCGAACTCGACTGTAATTCAATGAAACTACGTTCGTTCGGGACTGAGTAGAAATCGTTTCACAAATTTATCAGACAGTCTTCATTCATGTTTCCTTAAAAAAAGGCACTATTGTTTTACGGAGATGCCTGTATATTGTAATCCACGCCCCCCGTGTAAGAGACACGCTTATGTCTTCTGCGAAAGAGAAAACGAGATCCAACTCTCTTCGGAAATGGCTTTTTAGTTAAATTTCGATATAACTGACTATTTTATTCATATTTCCTCTTAAGAGATTTTCTATGAGATCTACCAACATTTAAACTTGGTTGGGTTGTTAAAAAAAAAAGATTTTTTTTCTATCGAGATAATTTCAAACATTGTTTCGGCCTTAATCGTAGAAACGAATCATAGTCAAGAACCATATATATGAAAATCAGTGCTTATTGTTTTCTAATCTTCCGTTTCGAAGAACGCGATATGTTTCATTGCACGGCCTTGAGTGTTCATCAAATTGGGCAATGTCCTTTACAAAGTTCATTAATTATTAGTATGGATTATTTTAAATCCATTCATTTATTAACAGACAGACGCCGCTGTTGAATATGTATCTCAAATTGACGCTTTTTCTACCCGTCATCTACCGCGACATTTTATTTTATGTATAAAAGTGGACGGAGATCTAGTGGATGACGGAATATCGGCCTAAAAAAAGGTTATCCCTATTGGTTATGTGCACGTCTGAAACGTCAAACGTCAAAGGTCCCGAGACAATGTCAAAACTCAGAGATGTCAAATAATGACACATGCATATTTTATTTACTTTAGTAAACGAGAAAGAACCCGTATTGGAAATTTTACTGAAATAAATAAAAGAATAAATAAATACATACAAACGAAACGAATCGTAGGAAACCGTTAAGAAACCAATAGAAAACGTGAAAGTAAATTTGACAGTGGTCCCCGGTAAGTACACATTTCTGCCATGGTGTGCGCTACGATCGCCTACCTTACCCCCGCCACCTACTTCGCACATAGCCAATACGTTGGTAATCCTAAACTAGGTCTTTAGTACAGTCTGATGGAAAAATATGGGTGCATAAAACTTACTCAAAAATATGCCCCATTTCCATATCGGCGAATTAAGGTTTCAGTATAGTCAAGGGCACCAATATGTATACTTTTTTACCTTATTTAATTGAAATAAGGTCCAAATATTTATACATATGTAGGCCCTCTACTGTCCATGTTTATGGGAGAATTAATTTAATTAACTACATATAATCAATAGTAATATTTCGGGTATTTCAAATCAGTCTAAGAAAAATGTTCTTAATAAAGGACGTCGGTCTGAAAACCATTTAATCATCATTACTTTTGTCTAGCCGCCCACCATTCAAATTCGCAATGAAATTTCAGTCTACTGAAGTAGGAAAATAGAGTAATTTGTTTTAAAATCGAACATAACATATGCAACTCTGTTCCAATGTTGTAAGATGTAAATTCCATTGTGGAGTGTCCTCTTAAAAGGCCATTGGGCGGCTGGAGGTTAATAATCGTCCATATATACAAACAAATAACGTTTTCAGGTACGGGAGCAGCGACGCAACATCTATGATAACCATACTATGTTGAACTAGTAGTCCGATGAACGGGGCTGCCATGGATGGAGCATGGTCCACGGCGGACCCTCATCAACTGGGGTACGAGACGAGCGTGCACTGATGGAACTTTAACTACTGTGACACGGTAAAGCCGTAACATAGCTATTTTTTTTAGGTTACGTTTCCGTTACAAACAAAGATTTCGTCCCAGAATGGAAATATTTCGTTACATGTTGATAACTACGTTTGACATTGCTAAACGACTGTGTAATACAGTGGAAAGCTTTAGTCACACAGTGGACAACTTTGGTTGTGTCGGAAGGCTACACACGCTTCAAATCGTCCGTTACATAAAAGAAAGGGCTATTATACGTAAAGGACCGATTCGTTACATGATTGAAAGCTACGACATTATTATTAGTAAACTGAACTAAATAGCATACAATCAAATAAAAATAAAAATAAAAACAATATTTCAAGCCTCTTTACGTAAAGGAGATGTTCGTTAATATATTGGAACGCATAATTACACAATTTAATGTTACAATCGAGTTCATAAGCAACATTAAGAGGGCGCAGTACGCTCGGTTCTCCATACAAATGTATTTATGCTCTCATTTTAAAACCCCATGCTAGAATAACATGAAACTTTGTATACACAATGGGATCCGGCATATCTAGGTCGAAAATTAGTTTTGTTGCTAGAAATTGTAAAAGAAAAAAAATACACCGGTTTTTTGAGTTTTACGGCTTGTATGAAAACCTTAATAATCGCTGTATTTTTTCTCCATTATAATTTTAAGCAACAGAAACTAATTTCCGACCTAGATATGCCGAATCCCATAGTGTATACAAAGTTTCACGGTATTCTAGCATGGCGTTTTAAAATGAGAGCGTAAATACGTTTGTATGGAGAACCGAACGTACTGCGCACTCTTAACCTTTCGATACCCGCTGGATCCCCAGCTGACTAATGCATATTAAAATTGAATAACTGAATTTTGACAGATATATGTTTCAAAACCGGCTGCTCTCCAGCCAGTACTCGAAAGGTTGTCCTTATCGGTGTTTCATGGGTTTTTACGAGCCCGATATAAACCTGGTAACGATATATTTTAACTCTTATTTTTGCAGTTTAAATGTAAAATTAAATAAAGATTGTGACAGGATACAAAAACTGTACAACCTTGAACTATTTTAGGAATATACGACGGTATAATACGGACCCGTATTCTTTGTCCGCGAGCGTATTATACGTATTGTATATATTGACAACTGTCTGTTTTAGAACTGAATTCATTAAAATGTTAATTAATGTAGTATTTTAATATATTTTCGGTTAACATTATAATAACTTATGTTGCCGTTACATAGCTGACAGTGTCATTTGGAAATCGTTAGATAAAGATTTTTTCGAAAAAATAAATAAAAAAAAACGTTGGCTAAACAAATTTTAATCAATATTTAGATATAATCAGACTATCTTTTATTATTATTAAAATAAGTGTTATTAATAAATTTTTTTATTATGTATTGTGTACATTAAATCAACTATTTATTATGAAATAATTGTATATTTAGCTCAATAGTGAAAAAATAATGTTTAATATAGATATACGGGTGATTCAGGAGACGTGAGCAGGATCAACACTACATACATAGTAAATGGCAATGAATCGTTCACCATTGTATTTAAGTGAAACACCCATACCTTTTTCCTGTATTTTATTTTTTGTTAAGTTAAAGTTTAATTCTCTACAATCATGGTCACCCTACAACAACTGGTTTATAAAAATTAAACCTCTAACTGTTATGACAGCACTTTGATTACGAAGAAAGTAAATTGTCACATTGAGTGAGATACGATATTTCAAAAGTAATCGGACTCAGATGAAATTCAATTTGACACGTATCACTTGACTGAAGTATTCTCATTGTAGAGTGACCATCCATTTCGTAAATAATTTAAAACATTTTGTTATCAGCACCAAAGATAAATGAACGTTAATTTCACTAATAACGGTACGAAGTAGTAGCTTATGATCTACTGAATCCGTAATGTTGATCTTGCTCACGTCTCCCGAATCACCCTGTATAGCAGCTAATCTACTAGGGTAGCTTATAATACAAGTGATGTGAAAGATGGTCAGAGATTGGTTAAAAAAAACACATTTTTATGTATTTTCAACAATACTACATCTCTTTGTAAATTATTCTTAAAATTAAATCACTGTATAAAAAATGAACTTGAACTAATACATTTTTAAAAGTATTTCTAATCGATGTATTTGTTCAATGACGATAGATTTTATAGTATGAAATATTTATAATTACATGTTTTCATGTCTTCAATTTCACCAAACTGTTTGTCATTATTTATTATTATGTGTATAATGTGTAAGCTTACAATTTATAGTATTTTACAGTACATATGGTGCTATATTACCGCACGAGTGCAGTAATCAGCAGATTACGTGCATATGTTGAAACTTTTAAGAGCCATATGTACTGTAAAACGTTGTACGATACACGTTCGAACAGGCAATTCGCAACTCGTGTCGATTAAAAACACTCCCTTCGGTCGTGTTTTAATTTATCACCACTCGTTGCGAATTTCCTGTTCTCTGCACTTGTATCGTAATGTACTATTATGCGACAGTTACACTATAAGGGTTCTTAAAACTCGAGCGTGTAGAGTTTTATTAAAATTAGAGTAATTTAACCTCCTCACGCCTGGGTATCAAAATTTGCCAGAATAAATTATACTCTTTCAAATTGACAAAAAGTCAAAACTTAATTGGGACCTATGTACTATGTGTAGGACGCTAGGCGTCAGGAGGAAGACCTGATTATGTAACGTTGCATACAATATTTTTCTACGGTAGCATAATAATTTTGGATTTAAATTATAAATCAAAATGGTGGCAGAGTACGGGCATTGACGCATGCCTCTTTAAAAATTGATGAAGCAGTTATATAATATTGAATGAGAATCCATTATGATTCTCCCACGAGTCATATAATGAATTGTCTACGGTATAGACATGTATTGGTACATAAAGTTTATTGTTTTAATCCGGCTACCTGTTATTTAATTCACAGATTACAATGCTGTAGTAGAATAATAAATTAATCGTGTAATTTTAAAGGTGTTATATCATTAAGAGGGCGCAGTACGCTCGGTTCTCCATACAAACGTATTTACGCTCTCATTTTAAAACGCCATGCTAGAATAACGTGAAACTTTGTATACACAATGGGATTTGGCATATCTAGGTCGGAAATTAGTTTCTGTTGCTTGAAATTATAATGGAGAAAAAATACAGCGATTATTAAGGTTTTCATACAAGCCGTAAAAAACTCAAAAAACCAGTGTATTTTTTTTCTTTTACAATTTCTAGCAATAAAACTAATTTTCGACCTAGATATGCCGGATCCCATTGTGTATACAAAGTTTCATGTTATTCTAGCATGGGGTTTTAAAATGAGAGCGTAAATACGTTTGTATGGAGAACCGAACGTACTGCGCCCTCTTAAAGTTATTTTAGAGTGTCATAAATTTTATAATTTGATTAATATGATGAAATTATATGTATATAAATAAAATAAATAGCTACTAGATTCTGAGTGAATATTCACCAGTTAAGATGTCAGTTTATATATTTGACAGCTATAGTTTAAATACGTATATTAAAATGGGTCATACACAGTTGAAAAAAAAATCGTACCTCTTTTGCTTAATAGTGATCTAATATTTAATTAAAACAAACAAACTAACAGAAATACAAACATAAAAATAACTTAATAACTAAATTAACTTTCCTATAGGTGAAAAAGTTTGACTGGTAGAGAATGCCTCACGGCATTCAGTCCGCATTTTGTACGTCAAGATTTCTTAAAGTGCAATAAAGTTTTTGTGATAATTTTTTGACTTTTGTTGTGCTCTCATTAGAGTCCGTCACTTATAGATGTTTTATCCTGTCTAAAAACTGGTCCTACTGGCATCATAAAAAAATATCATTTAGCCAATTTTATGTTCGACCAATAAATAATTTCGTAGACCAAACTATAATCACATACTTTTTCTCTATGGAACTCATAAGACAACACTTTAGTGAATTATAATGATAATTGGCCAATCAAGTGGCGCCGTTGGCACGCGAAAATATATCAACGATTAGGTTACCGCTGGCCTAGTATGTTTAATTATATCGATTATTTTAAATAATTTCGGTTCTCTAAGAAAAAACATTATATGCAGACCTAGGATTCCGTGGGGCAAATCGTCTTGACAGCTAGGGACTTCCTATATCGATAAACTCGTTTATCGATACTAGTTCTAAACACTAGTGACCGCCCCCAACATTGTGTGTTTTTTGTAACTTTAATTTTGTTCTGAAGACAAGTATGAAATTCACACGTAGCATCTTTAAAATAATCGGCAGGTTACATATAAGTAAGGCGTAATACCGATTGCACTATAAAATAGTTGATACATATTATCTTAACCTCTTCAGATAATTAAATATACGTAACTTACCTTAGACACTATCTAGAAGAAGAAGAAGAAAGACGTTTATTTAGCAATGAAAATAAAAACAAAAGTGAGACTTATACAATATACAGCGATAAATGCTAAAAAGGTCGTCGCTCAGCTTGATGCCACCATGTAAACCGAGGTTCACATCGTGACGCTGATTTTCAGTGACGCCAGTGGTCACCGGGGTGGTCTTTAATGCTTAATAACATACTTGGTTAGTAAAACATGTTCCAAAAGAAATGAAAAAAAAAATACAACAATACAATAACTTACAATATACAACTACATACAAGTTTTACAAATAAAACAAAAAAAAATACAGTTAAAGCTGACAATTACAAAATTACAATCTATGAAACAATACTTGTCAATGTCATCGGACACTGTTATTTGTAAAGACGTGCTATTTCATACATATTATATATTTGTGAATGAAAAATAAATAACGCCTCTTCAAAAAATAGAAGACTTGCTTAAAAAGCATCCCGAAATAATTAAACGCGAGTCTAAGCTACACAGCAAATGTCAAGTGACCTGTCATCGCAAAAATTTACAAGTAACTTTAGTTAAGTCCATAGGAGACACGGACTGTGTATCACCCAAACGTATCTCGCTCATATATGGTGGCATCTTAGTGTATTTTAGGATTGGGTATACCAGTACTGTATACAATTTTTATATACACTGTGGGCCCCAATAACCCGAAAGATTTAAACCAACGATTCTAGAGTCTAATAAGAGTATGTAATGTGGTACATATTGGCTATGTGCACGTCAGAAACGTCAAACGTCAAAGGTCCCGAGACAATGTCAAAACTCTGAGATGTCAAATAATGACACATGAATATTATAATTACTTTAGTAAACGAGAAAGATCCCGTATTGGAAAATTTACTGAAATAAATAAGAGAATAAATAAATACATACAAACGAAACGAATCGTAAGAAACCGTTAAGAAACCAAAGAAAGTAAATTTCACAGTGGTCCCCGGTAAATACACATTTCTGCCATGGTGTGCGCTACGATCGCCTAGCTTACCCCCACCACCTACTTCGCACATACCCAATAGTCCAAAAACCCATAATTTAAGAGATATTAATTATTTAAAACAAATCATAAGTTGAAAAACCTCAAGTCTAACACACCCCAAAGGCGTGACGTAGCCACCTACTACTTTTTGTCTTGAAGACATTTGCAAGTCACGTAAAGATTTGTTCACAAGGAAGCGGTCAATTACTTTGATTTATTTTGTACTGAAATAGTAGTTTAATTAAAACAAATAATTGGACCCATGTCAAGGACAAGGACAAAGACACTGTTTCCAATTAAAACAAATAATTGGAAACCGTGTCTTTAAAAATACGTGGTTAAAATCTTTCGGGTTATTAAGGCCCGCTTTGTATAGATACAGGTGTTGTGTGTAATACAGAATCCAGAATATTGGCGGCATTTTGAGCTGTCATTAATGACTTCTCATTTATCGACATTTAATGTATTTTTCTCAAACATGCAATGAAATATTGATGTTATGTTCCTTATAATAGGCTGCGAAGTATGACGTTTCAGGTGCAGCTAGGTCAAGAGGTCGTTAATGGAATTTCATACAAATCTTGCAGGCCTAGGGCGGCAAAGTCCTCTTTTTTAATTTCCATTCCACATAAATTTGTGGCACAGGCATCATGACATTCTGCCACTATGCGTATTAAAAATAAAACTTTGATTTTTTTGTTGTTTATTTCATTGCATTTTTGAGAAAAGCACTATACATACCTCGGCGGGAAATATAGGGTTGCCGGCCTTAGACCTATCCGGCCTCGCTTCGCTCAGCCGTCTATATGTCTTCGGCCGGCAACCCCTTTCGTCCCGGTCTCTGTAGTAATGTACTATAGTTGTTCAATATTGTAACGAAATTCTTCAAAACACCGCGTAAGGTCATATATTATTGGCCGGTACTGTATATCCGTCTGATACTATTCTGAAGAAAGAAGTATTGTCAAAAAATTTAATAGATTTCATTCAATTAGAAAAAAAAAATATAATCTTTTTTCACGCAAAAATAGTTTACGTCTCCTTTTTTACTCTACTAGAGTGATATTAATAAACTTTTTATTTGAAAAACACTAAAAATAATAAATAAAAAAACTTTCAACGATTATGAGTCATAATTAGATGCTACCTCAAAATCTGTATTGACTGCCGCGCTATAATTCGTGGTGCCAAGATCCATTACTTGGAGGTCACAACTATAGATCAAAATTTCTCCCGATTGAAAAAAGATATAAATTTATGGGACACAAGAGGTTACTGTAGATGCTCTAAGGAAGCGTCGTTTAAATTTTTTGCTCCTATTACAGGCCACACCCTGTATATAATTAAGCGACGATGTAATAATGGATTTATGGTTATTTATTATACATCGTTTATTATTATCTACATAGCTAGCTAAAATGTCCACGCGACACGCGTGATATCTGGCGCGCTACTCTGTCAATGATTGGAAGTGGTAACAGGACACTGTTGAGACGTGGCTTGGATACTGAAAATGAATATAATGTATTACAACAGCTAGTATTTCAGCTTTACGTTGCTATTTATTGAGTCAAGATAAGACCAAAAATGTGAAAGATATGCTAAAAAAATCAATAGTACGTTGACTGTTTGACGAAATTAAGTCCAAAATTGTATCTGATCTTATTATTAACCGACCGAGCGAAGCTTCTCCGTTTCAGCTGCCGGCAAAAAATCCTTCGTATGTCTGTCTGTCAGGATGTTCTCTTCTACAGGTCGCATTTCTCAATCGATTTGCGTCGTGAAATTTTGTGAGCAGGTTCGATAATTATATAGAATTTCTTTGTCGAATCAGTTTTTGGAAATATTATATTTGAAAAAAAAAAAAAATTGCGAGGTTTAGAGCTCACAGAGCCACTAGTTTTATATCTATAAACAAGCAATTCTTGTATCTTTATTGATTTATTTATTTTGGTATCTCGGAAACGGCTATAACGTTTTCGATAAAATTTACAATTCTGAGGTTTACGGAGGCGTAAAATCGAACCAGCTAGGTGTGATCTTCGGGAATACTCGTCGACGGGAAATATCGAAGGATGCCGAGCAGAGCTCGGTTGTCTAGGTACTGCTGTTTTATTATGTACCTAGAGCCTACTACAAAGAGATCGATCCACCCAAAGTTATAATATCCGTGTCTTTATTGACTTAACATTAAAGTAGTGGATACATATTTTTAACCGACTTCAAAAAAGGAGAAGGTTCTCATTTCGACTGTAGTTTTTTTATGTTTGTTACCTCAAAACTTTCAAAGATTCAAAGAGTTTTATTTGTCCATCATAGGTAATAACAAGGTGTTAACAATTTTTCGTATCACTATGTGGTGCCTGTCGGCATACAAATATAATTGTCAAAATCATACATAAATTCATTAAATAAAAAAAATAAAAAAAACTTTGAACTTGGTGAACCGATTTTGATGATTCTTTTTTTATTTGAAAGCTGAAAAAGCGAAATGGACGAATAAACTCAGTTAAGGTCGGGTTTTTTTTGATAAAATTATTATAATATTCGCGTCTTTATTGACTTAACGTAAAGGTCGCGGATACATATTATTGTAACTTTGATTGACTATTATGATTGACTAATAATTATGTATAATATTATACAAATTTTTAATCTTTGACATGTAATATTATTATTGTGAATATATTGATATGAATATATATTTGAGTACGAATAATTATAAGCCCTTTTTATGAAAATAGTAATGGTATAGGCTGCTGCAGGATTTGCGTTGGCAATCCTCCACTTTGGTAATTAATTGTAAATAAATGTATTGTCATATTGAATATTGTTTTCATTGCCACCTAACCTTATTGTACTTTTTGAGGTCCTTTTATGTTCTACTTCTCTATGTTTCTTATTACTAAAATCTGCGATAGATTTAGAGATCAAAAATGTAAACAAGTGAGTTGCCACCAAAAAAAATATTAATGTATGCAGTAGATAATTGAAAAACATTGGAATAATTGAAAAAAAAAACCGCGTTCATAATTTAAGAAATAACCACTATGAATTAAGAGGGCGCAGTACGCTCGGTTCTCCATACAAACGTATTTAGGCTCTCATTTTAAAACGCCATGCTAGAATAACATGAAACTTTGTATACACAATGGGATCCGGCATATCTAGGTCGGAAATTAGTTTATGTTGCTTGAAATTATAATGGAGAAAAAATACAGCGATTATTAAGGTTTTCATACAAGCCGTAAAAAACTAATAAAACCGCTGTATTCTTTTTCTTTTACAATTTCTTGCAACAGAAACTAATTTCCGCCCTAGATATGCCGGATCCCATTGTGTATACAAAGTTTCATGTTATTCTAGCATAGCGTTTTAAAATGAGAGCCTAAATACGTTAGTATGGAGAACCGAGCGTACTGCGCCCTCTTAAATAGTCTTTAATAACGTGTTGTTTTAATAAAATATGTGGAGATATGATTTATGCTACTAGTAATGACAAGAGGTTTTAAAAAGGAAAGTAATGTCAGATTGACAGTTGTTTGTTTACATTTTTGATCTCTAATTCCATCTCAGAGATTAGTGTACTTATCAACTTACACACTTATAGCGTATAGGTATTTTTGATATACTCGCAAACTATAACGGTGATTAGAATAGGCACTAATAACCTCCTGACGCCAGGTTATCAAAATTTGTCAAAATAAATTATACTCTGTCAAACTGAAAAAAAGTTAAAAGTTAATTGGGACCTATGTACTATGTGTAGGACGCTGGGCGTCAATCAACACTGTCTATAAAGTATGAGGTATATGATTTATACATTTAAACAGAGTAAAACTAATGGGACAAAAATGACATCTGCGAAGTCTTACGACCAGTAAGTCTATTGGGAAGGAAATTCCCAGTAGTCCAACTGGTAAGACTTACGCGGCAAGACTACAGAGAATAGGGGACATGCTTATTATATTTCATAAACCATGACAGCCTACGTCGATTCAGGACCAAATTGCTGTCGATTATTAATTGAATTGCCTCTGTAACCACAGTCACTCATTTTGGATTTTGGACCCTCTTATTTTTTAGTTTAGGTTTAAGCATATCACTATTAACAATATTTTATGTCTTCTCATTGTAATTAGTTTTTAAAGTCGATGCTTTCTATATTGCATGCTGTGTAATTGGTGGCGCAATTAAATTTAAACCATATGTTATTTTGTTCCAATGTTAATGATTGTTGTTGCCACTGTTGGTGATCCTAGATAGAAATAAAAAAATAAATAAAAAAATAAAAAAAAGACTTTTATTGCCTATATCGACCACCAATTGGCTTGGTTGGTAGTGATCCTGCCTAAGATGCCGGAGGTCCCTGGTTCGGATCCTGCCCGGCTAGTATGATAGCTTATAATGTCACGTTATATGGCCAAAATGTACTGAAACGTATAACGTGACAGTATAAGCTAACATACTAGCCCTTCTGCCCGGCTAGTATGATAGCTTATACCGTCACGTTTTATGTGACGTTTCAGTACATTTTGGCCATATAACGTGACGGTATATGCTATCATACTAACCCTTCTGGTGGGGACATATATTTGTGTGATGAACACAAATATTTGTTCTATGTTGATTGTTTTCTTTGTATTTATTTGGCTATATAAGTATGTATATATTTAGTTATATAGACGGCCTGTTTAGCCTAAAGTTGGTAGTGACACTGCCTACGAAGCTGGAGCTCCCGTGTTTGAATCCCTGGAAGGGCTTTTGGTTATGTGGTAAGTAAAAGCATTTGTTTAACCCTTTGAACGCCAAGAACCTATAAAGTGGTCGTGTGTCGTACTGCCTACCACGCCAACAACCACTAAAAATGTCGGAGTGAAGGTGTACTTTGATCATGTTTTTATTTATTTATTATTAATTGTTTTTATTGGTTTAAACGTTAATTACATAATTTTTTTATACCTTGGCGTCTGAGTGATCACTTCATTCAAATATGAAAGCGTTCAAAGGGTTAAAAAGTTGATTCACCCATTTTCATTATGAGAGCGAAACATCTAGATACGCATGCAACATCCTCGACCTCATATCACTTGTTTACGTGATAAGAATATCGTTATGGGTTATTGTAAGAATGTGGTCAAATGCTTACCCCCGACGCGGAACGCAAAACAGGGGTGTTACGAGTGAACGTAAAATGGTGCCGGTGACATCATTATGACGCAAATAATATATAGGTTGATTTTATAATAAACAACATTGCAATAGCCCAATGATTATTATTAATGCAATAATGGTAATATAAATTTCATTGTTTATAAAATATTTCTATTTAAAATTAAAATAAATTTAAAATAATGTTAATATGAAAATAATTATAAAGACGATAAGAAAAAAAAAATATTTTACTAATATACTTTTTACAATTACTTGTAAAAAGTAAAATATTACCATGGATAAATGAAAAACAACAATTTAAGTTTCGTGAGTTGTCGTAAAATTGCATAACGCTTAAAATTAAAACATAACATCGCACCTTCTTATTTAAATACATACCTACATACATACACTGTACATTCTAAACAATTGATATCATTCTCGCATCTCCCGCCAATTATAAAAATTGTCGTTGTACTGATCATAATGCCTATACCATAACTAGAACAAAATATTGTCGTACCTTTCATCATCAAAATCGATTTCTTCAATAATCTAGATAAAAACACTCTGTATGTAGCTTGACGTCATACGTCTGTCATCGGCACCAAAGTTTCGCTACCTGGTTATAAGTTTAACGTGTGTATCTGTGACATCTGTGTACTTATGTGTCTGTCTGTGGCATCATAGCTCTCAACCCTTTACCAGGTAAAGGGATATATCCTCCCGCGTCTTATATCAGTAACTGTAGTCAGGCGGCCAATTCTCGGGTTCGATCGAGATGATCTCTATTAGAGATTCCATACAAGTGACTCTACCATTCTATACAATGTCACGATAGACATGCATCTCGGCGATCGGACCGAGAATTGGCCCCCTTGTTTTAACTCCAAATCTCCTACAAAATGTCAAGTTAATCACTGAAAATATTTTTTTAGGATTTTCATTCACAGCACGCTTCTAACTCGCGTGATATATCTTTGGCAGCCGTTTAAATTCACGAGAACTCTAATTTCAGTAAACTACGGAGAAATCCAAACACTCCTTAATTTCTATGAAACAGAGGGCCTACACCGCGATCTTCGAAAATCGAACTTCGTATCGTACCGTCCCGTTCCGTAATATATAAGTAGTGAGTGAAAGGGACGGCACGACACGAAGTTCGATTTTCGAAGTTCGCGGCAGGCCCTCAAAAGTACATAGGTCGAACATTTTCGAAATCAATTTACCCGATTTGAATGCGGGTTTTTAGGGTTCCGTACCCAAATAATAAAACGGAAGCCTAATACTAAGGCTCGGCTGTCCGTACGTCTGTCTGTCATTAGATGTTATCTCATGAACCGTGATAGACAGTTGAAATTTTCACAGATGATGTATTTCTGATGTCGCTATAACAAAAAATGCTAAAAAACAGAATAAAATCAATATTTAAGGGGGCTCTTATACAATAGACATGTTTTTTTTTGCCTTTTTTATAGATAATGATACGGAACCCTTCGTGCGCAAGTCCGACTCGCACTTGGCTGGTTTTTAATTTGAAAACAGGCGGGAGAATGTCGAGGGTTTTTCAACTTTTCTTAGTTATTTATAATTGGTTTTACTTTAGTTGAAACTAATTACATAACTAAAGAGAGTTTAATGATCAATTAGCATTAACAACATTGCACAATTACAGTAGTCGTCATCTAATAACGCTGTGTCCTCATTTGAGCGATGCTGCTGTGTATCTTAATCCAATCATTATGTTACATAATATTATCTTTAAATGCAACACATCTTATATAACTTAACACTTGTACACACGAACATAACATACTGAAATCAAACTAAGTTTTATTAATTTTAAACCCAAACGTCTTTTCAGTTAAGTTGAAATTAGAACGAATTTAAAAGCGCGCTTAAGACATTACGTATTCGCCGTATTGGCAAGTTTATTTTGCTGGCAGGAAAATAATAATTCCATGCCAGTTATAGCTAATTGTGTATTCTTTAACTGAAATTATAACTTTGTCCGAATGCACGTCGTTGCAACGTCGATTCTCTTTTATTTTAATAACAGCCTTATTCGTACAATTTCCTTAGATCGCAAGCGCCGCATATGGTTTACCAAAATTGAACTGTATGTCGTTTGGTTTGAGTTGATTATTCAACGGCACGAGTAGGCCACAGGAGTTAGCCGTAAAGAGGAATTAAATTATACCTTCCTGATTTATCTTGACGACCACTTTGGCTTAGTTGGTAGTGACCCTACGAAGCCGGAGGTCCGGGGTTCGAATTCCGGTCAGGGCATTACTTTAGTCTTATTAGTCTTGGATATTTTCTATGTACCTATGTATTGTATGACGTATGTATTTGTCTATACGGTGTTTCCGTTCCTTAATTCAAGCATATAGCCGCGTATAGCCATAGAAACGATGTAACTAGCATATTTAGTTTATCAAACTTCAAGAAAAAACTATTTATTTCATATTCATTCATAATCATAATAATTAAACATATCACTAAGTGTCTTAAATAAGATTACTTTATTTCATCTCAGGATTGTACCCTCGCAATTAACGGAATTCAATAAAAACCACCGTCTAGTACCAATTGTACAAGCTTCGCTTAGTTTGGGACTAGGTCGATTTCTGCAATATTGTCCCCCAATATTTATTTATTGTTTTTATCTATACTCTTCAAAGTGTTCACTGTTGATAAACATCTGGATCAACGGAACTCTCATAGTCGACCACGTCTGCGTGAATTGCGGCTCCGCAAGCGTTATACCTATTTAATCCACGGTCGAAGCTCAACGCACTGCGGTTAGTTGGGATCACACGCAATGTATTAGCACGTTGGCTGCCATGAGCATCACCGGTGGGATCCCGTAATCCTCTCTACACAGAGAGCAGAGAGGTGCCTGGCTACACGGCCATGATCATCACAGGTGGGGTCACGTAATCTTCTCTGTGTGGCCATGATCATCACAGGTGGGGGTCACGTAATCCTCTCTGTTTGGCCATGATCATCACAGGTGGGGTCACGTAATCCTCTCTGTGTGGCCATGATCATCACAGGTGGGATCACGTAATCTTCTCTGTGTGGCCATGATCATGACAGGTGGGATCACGTAATCTTCTCTGTGTGACCATGAGCATCACCGGTGGGATCACGTAATCCTCTCTGTGTGGCCATGATCAGCACAGGTGGGGTCACGTAATCCTCTCTGTGTGGCCATGATCATCGCAGGTGGGATCACGTAATCTTCTCTGTGTGACCATGAGCATCACCGGTGGGATCACGTAATCCTCTCTGTGTGGCCATGATCATCACAGGTGGGATCACGTAATCTTCTCTGTGTGACCCATGAGCATAACCGGTGGGGTCACGTAATCTCTGTGTGGCCAAGAGCATCACCGGTGGGATCACGTAATCCTCTCTGTGTGGCCATGAGCATCACCGGTGGGGTCTAATGGATCACTAAATTTGTAAAGGGTGGGGGGGGGGGGGGGTGCTGCCGCCACCGCTCGTAGTCGTGGCCGGACCATTATGCGTAGGGTTTGCAGTCCCGGTCCGGATTTTTATGAAATTTTATAAATTCCCGGGAAATTTACATGCATGCCCTAAGTAATTATGCCACTCGGTGACTGTTCGTCTGTCCGTCTGTCACATGGGCTTTTTTATGTATCTCACGACCTTATCGGTATGCAAGCACCGTCCGACCTGTGGCTAACACTTAGGTTTCTCCTTCTACGTGCGAAAGTAAAATCAGAATACAGATGATCGGAATAATTAAATGTAATGGACGTTCGCGATTTAACTGGTGGTCTGAGGGCCTACTCCGAACTTCGATAATCGAACTTCGTATCGTGTCGTCCCCTTCCGTCATATAGTGTATAAGACGAATGTGCAAGGGACGGCATACGACACGAAGTTCGGAGTAGGTTAGGCCCTATGTTTTAAATGTCGACTTTGTACTCAAGCAATTTCACTGGCCACTAGAATAAACGAATAAATCGGTCATCAAGTCAGCCATCTGCTATATCAATAACTTCATAACACGCAGAATAACCAGAGTAGGGATATATAATTTGTTGTCCTTGTCATAGTTAATAATTATGTATGTATATTTAATGTATATATATATATATATATCTATGTATGTATTCAGGTATATATTTGGTTAAGTAGTTTAAACACCTTTTTTGTAATTAGGATTCTTTTCTTTTTTCTTTTTCTTTTTTCTACCTTAGGATTTTTTTTTGTTTTTCTCACCTAGTTTGTCTCTTGCACCTACCTTCGCTATTTTCTGTTTGGCTCCTTGGTTGACTGGTAGAGAATGCCTTGAGGCATTAAGTCCGCCATTTGTACCGATTTATTTGTGCAATAAAGTTTAAATAAATAAATAAATAAATAGTTCCGCTTTTCTTTCTTTGCCTCAATGTCATCTAAACGTCAAGTCAAATAGTTTGAGGCAAATAAATGATTACGCGGCCAAATTAAAGAGGTTGTTTATTGTAAGCCGCCAGACGTTTAAGAGTACGCAGTACGCTCGGTTCTCCATACAAACGTATTTACGCTCTCATTTCAAAACGCCGAGCTAGAATAACATGAAACTTTGTATACACAATGGGATCCGGCATACCTAGGTCGGAAATTAGTTTCTGTTGCTTGAAATTATATTGGAGAAAAAATACAACGATTATTAAGGTTTTCATACAAGCCGTAAAAAACTGAATAACCGCTGTTTTTTTTTTCTTTTACATTTTCTAGCTACAGAAACTAATTTTCGACCTAGATATGCCGGATCTCATTGTGTATACAAGTTTCATGTTATTCTAGCATGGCGTTTTAAAATGAGAGCATTAATACGTTTGTATGGAGAACCGAGCGTACTGCCACGTACTGCGCCCTCTTAAATTCTTATGATTCATTAGCGTTAATAACGTTAATATCAAACTTACGCAATTAACCGTTTAAATTGTATTTGTCCATATCAACGCCGGGTATGTCCTTAAACTACGACCAAGACCACCGGGGAATGGGCAGCAGCACTCCTAGAGTACGGTGGAGATACTGCGATCGCCAACCCGCATGGCAAGAGTGGCGATTATGGCATTTACCCCCCATGAAATTGGGGGAGGCCTATGTCCATCAGTGGACGTCCTAGGGCTGATATGGTGGTGGTGGTGGATACCAACGCCGCTTAACACCACTACGCTTCACCGAAAATGCTACAAAAATTACGATCACTGGTAATAACCTGTAATTTTTTAAACATTCCGTATCAAAGAGATCTTATCACTTCAAATTTTTCTGTGTATGTGTGTCTGGTTGCGGCATCGTATAGCTTTTAAACGGGTGAACCAATTCGAATGCGTTATTTTATTTGAAAGCAGATTTTTCAGCGATGGCTCTTATATATGTTTTATCAAAATCGGTTCAGTCGTTTTTGAGATATGGAACTTTGAAATGAAAATGACGGGGGATTTTCAACATTTTTAATTCGCCAGGTGTGGTTTATTAATTTTAAATCACACACAGAAGGTAAATTATTGTTCGTTGCTTCGTTTATATTGAGCTCTTGTATATTACTGGAAAAGGTGTGTTGAGTTTTTTTTTAAATTCTGTGTATACATTTTTGAACAAATGTTATCTACATAGGTCAGTCTCTAAATCGAGTTCCACAGTTATAAGGCGCATAAAATTAGCAAAACCTGGTCATAATTCGATAACTGTAATTTTCTTTTTGTATGATTTAAAGTATCGTTAGTTATACTTAAAATTAAAAGAATTAAACATTTTAAGGCTCCACGTCAATGTTAACACTTTTGACGTAGTTATGTGCATAGAGAAGCCGTTTCATTTTTAATAATTTATCACCATAATGCAGATCTCTAAAGTCACAAATATGGGTAATTATTGGAAAATCAAATACATAACTATTTACGTCAAAAGTGTTTAATTGATGTCGTCTACATTTTACTAGTAGGTACTATAAGAAACGTATTAAACAAAAAAATATCCACGATAATTGATCAAATTATATTTTTTCTAATCATAATACAGGTACTTGTACAAAGTTATTTATTATGGCTTATTTACAAAATTAAAATGTGTTAAAAATTTAGTTTTATGTTTTTTTAACATTGACGCGGAGCCTTAAAATGTTTAATTCTTTTAAATTTAACCATAACTAACAATACTTTAAATCATAGAAAAAGAAAATTACAGTTATCGAATTATGTCCAGGTGTTGCTAATTTTATGCGCCTATTATCAGTGTTACTCAAATCACACCCTAACTTGATTTCATTAAACCAAACACAAACGAGTTGATCTTGACAGACAGACGTTGAGTAATGGGAGTAATCACATAATGTATTATAATTTTTTTTTTTTAGTAGAAATCCAAAAACATATAAGCCGGGGCATGATTTCGGAGATACTAAAAATGTATAAGCGGCACTGATAATCAAATTAAATGTGAATTAAATATGCTGTCACTGAATACTGCCCCAAATGTGCAAGCTATTCAAGTATAGAATCACAATGAACAAAGTTCCCGTACGCCGCACCATTCTAGGCTATAATGACGTAGACATTATGATTGGAATTGCGTGAACTACGATTGACATGGGCCATTATGATGTTATTGAACGTCTATAGAAGTCCAGGAAGCGGATTTGAGATTAATTTGTATTGATTGACAACATTAGAAAGTAATGCGCAAAAAACGCAACGGAGATTACATACTTAGCTTAAGGCTGTTTTTTTTTTTAAGTTATCGAACTACGTTTTCACACAAGTGACATGATATATGTAGTTTAGTAAATATAAATATTGGGGGACAATCGTAGCTGGAAGAGATCCCTCATGGGGAAAAGTAAGCCTTTGTACTTTAATTTCCTGTGACGTGTATACTGTGAGTTCCGATGGGACGCTCCACTTTACCTCTCATTTTTCACATAAGCTTCCAGGAATTTTCGGTGGAGGTATTAGCTATTACTAAAATGTATTTATACTTATTTTGAAAAATAAATAAAAAAAGAACGTAGAGAGCTAGCCTTAAGATTGGCTTCTCTGGCTGTGTTCGTTGGCCCAGCGGCGCTCGCGTACAAATCCTACTGTTTTTAAGCAACTACAACGTAAAAAAGGCGTAAAAATTAAATACTCAGCAACAAAATGCTGGAATAACATACCGCCACCTATCAAAAACTTAAATACAATTGGTACTTTTAAATTGAAACTCAAACAACAACTTCTAGAATTTCAAAGCACGCCACCTCCTGGTACTAGAGTAAAACCGTCATATCTATAGTGCTCGAAATCGTAATATGCGCCGTTCAACTTTAAATTTATTACACTCATGTTATATATTTCCTCAATATGTACTTTATTACCCAACGTATTTATTTAGCCTGCACATCAAACCTATCTACACATATGTCATACTATCATACAGTATAATTTTATATATAATATGTCCATGAACATAAACATATAAGTATATTCATAACTATATTATTTTCTACACAAACTATAATAGTCTTAGCCATACAGTTTCCGACAAGCAGCAAGCAAATCCGTATTGTACGAAGGGTCGGCCTGAAAACCAGCGTTGTAGTAGATAAGCCTGCTGCAACACATGCTGAGGTTCGCTCCTTTTTAACATCATAATGGGGAATGTCTGAAAATTTTAAAAGTCCTTGATTATTTTTCTAATGGTAAGAATAACCGTCGCCATTAACAGAAAAAAGTTTCAGATTTTTCGGTTGCGCCATATATTTTTTTAAAATATAAACATTTTATATCACCTCGCGTCTGCCCCGTATCAGCAGACTACTAAGACATTTCTAAGTCCGTCGAATATTTAAAAAAAAAACGTCTGCTTGGATTTGTGGTACGCAATGACATTGACAGTTCAAGTCATACGACCAACCTATGATGAACTGTCAATGTCATTGCGTACCACAGATCCTAGCAGGTTTTTTTTTTTTAATATTCGACGGACTTAGAAATGTCTTAGTAGTCCGATACGGGGCAGACGCGAGGTGATATGAAATGTTTGTATTTTTATAAAGTATATGGCGCAACCGAAAAATCTGAAACTTTTTTCTGTTAATGGCGAACGGTTATTCCTCCTATAAGAAAAATAATCAAGGACTTTTAAAAATTTCAGACATTCCCCATTGTTGATGAAAACATATAAATTTGTGCCTATTTAAGTTTTATTTTAAGGCTTGCAATGTTCTGTAGCATCGTCTGCAATAATTTTTCAATGTGGTGTTAAATAAAAAAAATCTATGTCTATGTCTAAAATTACTAATGTTACGGGGTCTACGGAGTCTATCCGTTTCACTAATTATTTAGTCTTTTAATTGGTTTCTCGAAACCCCTGGATTCAATCTGTTTTTTCCGAATAACCAGGTCGAATCAGTATTTCAAAAAGCACTTATAAAACCGATATTTCTCTAAAATTCTACATTTTACGCGAAAATGCAGATTTCGCCATCATACGCCGACATATAGATAAATTACTACTTACCTACTCAGCTTGATTATCAAAATAAATCGTTCTATTTTTAATTGACAAACTAAGTCAATCATTCTACACTCGCAAAACTAGAGTCTTATAGTTAAATCGAATGTATTCCACTAGTAATACAGGCTACTCGTATTTTTTCCAACAGCA
The DNA here is from genome assembly GCA_905163555.1 of Notocelia uddmanniana. NCBI lineage: Eukaryota > Metazoa > Arthropoda > Insecta > Lepidoptera > Tortricidae > Notocelia > Notocelia uddmanniana. The sequence continues at coordinate 73,306,314 of LR991052.1, forward strand.
ACTAAATTTGGTTCTAATGGTGTTCGTGGGCGGGGTCCGAGTTGCGTTTCTGGTTCCAAATCACTGTAATTTAGAACCGCTTCGCTTGTTGCTAAACAAACCATGTTCTTGGTATTCACAAAGCTTATTGCATACTTTTCCTGCAAACCAGTGTACCATCATCCTCTTTGCTTTAACCCGGTTATGACCTAGAGGAGCCCGGGGTCCGCTTTTTTAGGGTTCCGTAGCCAAAATGGTTTAAACGGAACCCTTATTGTTTCGTCATGTCTGCCGTCCGTCCGTCTGTATGTCACAGTCGATTTACTCGGAGACTAGAAGCACTACAATTATGAAATTTGGGATAGGAAGGTGTATTCTATGAACCGCTACAAAAACTGATGTGAAATTATGAAAAAAATATTAAATAAGTGGTTACATGTACTTAATGCACATAGGCTTGTGGAGTATAATGTAGTAATTTATGTTTTGCATTTTATTCATTTTAGACATCATGTTTCATAGAGCCATTTACTGCTTAAGACCTACACAATCGATATCTAAATAGAAATAGTGTAATTTTTTTTTCAAACACCTGGGTTCGATTCCTGAGCTGAGTACAGGTATTTTTTTTAAATATATGAATGCAGTTTTTCTTCTTATTAAAATCGATGACATGGTTCCTAAGAACAGATCTTCGTATGTATTATAGTTTCAGGCTTTCCCATACTGACCGATTTAAATGAGACATCCTGTATATCTAATTCATTTTAGATGGTCGCACTTGACAAAATTTCAAATTTTTAGGTAATATGAAATCTTAACTCATTTCGTTAATTTGGTAACAAAAATCCCAAAATTTTTTTTTTATATTTTTATAGCTATTAGTTTTCTGGATATTCACGAAAATGTAAAGGAAGCCCATATCGTAGTAATGACGTCACTACTATGAAATTGTGACAGTCACAGCGCACAAAAAGAACAGCAGTTCACTTTCTTTAGTAAATCTGTCTTAGTAACTAACAGTGCTTCTGTATGATTTGTTACGCTGCGACGCCTTACTTGTCACTTACTCTCTTTTAGAGTGAGGAACTTTTGAAATTGATTTATTTATTTGAAATTGGGATACTTTCGAGAATTTATAAATGTGATTTTACTTAACTTATTATCCTGTATCAGATTTCATCGGAAAAAAGCGTGCGTAAAAAAATTAAATGTTGTGAATTATGTCGTTTGTACTTTATTGTGCTCTACTTGGCCGGAGAATAATATATTTAGAAAATATAATATTTTTGGTGTGATTACTTTTGCAATAAAAACAATTCATCCCCACTTTACGTGTTACACCCCTACACGTAGAAGTGAAGAATTGTTTTTCTTGCAAAAGTCATCAATCAGGTCATCACACTAAAAATATACTTTTTTCAAATTTTTATTGTTTATTTTTTTAATACCACGTCGGTGGCAAACAAGCGTACGACCCGCCTGATGGTAAGCGGTTACCGCAGCCTATGGACGCCTGAAACTCCAGGGGGGTTACATGCGCGTTGCCGCACCTTTAAAAAATAATACTCTCTTTTCTTAAAGAATCCCATAATGTAGTTCCTCGGGAAAACCTCGGCTCCGAGGGAGGAAATTCCTCTGAAACCGTACCGTTAAGCGACCATTTAGGTTCTAAGGTGCGAGGATGAATGCCCTGCCGACGGCGAGCAGTGCGATGATAGAAAGCGGCCGTGGGCATCATGTCGAACAGTTCTTCGAAGCACAACCCATTATACAAGCGATAGAACACGCACAAGGAGGCAAAGTTTCCGTTTACCGTTTTTGTTGGCATGATTGATAGGTATCTATACTAATACCAGATTACAGCTTTAAGGAACTGTGATAAGCCGTAGATAAACAGACGGGCGGACATGGCGAAACCATAAGGGTTCCTTGCTACGGAACCCTATAAAGAGGTAAGGCTGTGGCCTGGTTCGTCTGAGTGGTCAATAAACGTACATACCATACCACTCACGTAATGTTCAACTAAAACGACATACAATGTAACTTGTTTTCTACTTAGAAGTTTTAGTTGAGAAAGTATGTAACAGTATATGTCAGATTTTGAAATGGCGGACGGCTTGTCAGGAGCTGTGGACCGAAAATATCGAGTTTCACTTTAATGTAGTAATAGCGTCATTAGCATTACTTATCTATATATCTAATTCATGTTTGATAGTCGCTATTATGTCGTTTGTAGTTTCTTGTGCTCTACTTGGTCACAAAATAATATACAGGTGTGGCCTGTAATAGGAGCAAAAAATTAAACGGTACACTATTGAGCTCTCCAGCAATTATTTCCAAATGATTTTAATTGAAAAAAAAAAAAGTTTTTTTTGGTTTTTTTTTCGCAAATGTAGCTTATCTGTACATTTTTACTCTACTGGAGTGATATTAATAACAATTTATTCAAAAAACACTAAAAAATTATATATATTTATTTTTAAATCCCAAAAATATTCTTTCAAACCAAAAATGCGACAACGATAATGAGTCATAATTTGAAGCAACCTCAAAATCAGCATTGACTGCCGCGCTATAATCTCTGGGTGCCAAGATCCATTACTTGGAGGTCGTAACTTTAGATCAAAATTTCTCCCAATTGAAAAAAGATAAAAAAAAATTGGACACAAGAGGTTACTGCAGATGCTCTAAGGAAGCGTTTAAATTTATTGCTCCTATTACAGGCCACACCCTGTATTTTATATTTTATAATGGTTTGTGCTCCGTGCCTTGGAACTTCTAACAGTCAAGTTGCCCACTCACTTGACAAGCCTAATCCCAATAAGATCTAGTTTCCTACTTGGATTGGATGGTCAGATGTCAGTCGCTTCCGTATGATAATAATAATAATATTGGGGGACAATCTTACACAAATCGACCTAGTCCCAAACTAAGCAAAGCTTGTGCTATGGGTACCTACTTATATAGATAAACACATACTTAAATACATAGAGAACATCCAAGGCCCATGAACAAAATCCGTTCTGAATGCACTAATAATGCCCTGGCCGAGATTCGAACCCGGGACTTCTAGCTTCGGAGGCAGTGTCACTACCAACTAGGCTAAACAGATCGTCAAACTAGTATCGTAGCGTATAAACTAGTGTCTGCGCCTTCTTGGGATTAGGTAGTGGACCGCGGGAACCCTTCAGGATGCATCTACTGGGATAACACTAGGATGATGATGATGGGTCTCCGAAGCTGAAGAAGATACGGTGGATCCAGGTCCCCAGTCATCGGGGATGACTGGAATGTGGTATTTCTATCCACTATTAACTTCACGGTTTTAATTTAACTTAATCGCATGGCATTTATTTACGAACCGTGAGATCTTCGAGAAGACAAGTACGGTTGCCAGTTTTGTTGCACTTTTAGCACCACCCAGGGGTCACGTGTAGGGTAACGGTGGGTACTCCTAAGGACGTGGTGCAACTTCGACCCCCCATTGTCAAGTGAGTGGGCAACTTGACTGTTAGAAGTTCTCAAGCCGCCCGAAGGCCTCTAACTTGGCTTTACGACTGCTCTCGTAGACAGCAGCCGGGTTCAACGGCTTAACGTGCCTTCCAAAGCACGAGAGCGCTCAGTTAGTAACCACTCAAAGCGGTCACCCATCCAAGAACTGACCTGCGCCCACATTGCTTAACCTCGCATACCGCACCCGGTACGCGGGCGCCGTTTGGCCACGAGCGCTCTAAAACTCCACGGTGACCGCCATTTTGCGCTCTAATGCGGAGGACTCCAGGATCTCAGTGCTGAACGCACTGGAGCCCCCATCGCGCTTTCCTCCTTTTGGCTCTTCACCTTCGTCACCTTCCCTGGGGTTGATAGTCGGGTGCTGTGGTCCCCACCACGTGGTGTACTCGCAACCCAGGTGACCTGCTTTAGGCGCCTTTTACGACAGCCCAGGCGGGGCGACCGTAGATCTATTTTTGCACGAGTCTACACGGTTAGATTAGTGGCATAGTGGTTTAAGCCCGGATCCGGGTATGTCCTAAAACTAAGACCAAGACCACCGTGAGATGGGCAGCAACATCCCTGGAGTGTGGTGGAGATACTGCGATCGCCAACCTGCATGCCAAGCGTGGTGATTATTGGCATTCATCCCCCATGAAATTGGGGAGGCCGACGGATTTAAACCGTTTTTGCGTGATTTTGCAACATGCAAAATTTCGCATTTTTAATATTAGTAGGAAAGGTAGGATTTATGATCTCGGCTGGATGTAGTATTTTTGTGACCACGTTTAAAGTAAGCAGAGTGTAACAAGCTATTTACTAAACATCTGTGAGGCCTACTTGACCCCTCGTCTCTTAGTAATTACAAATAGCCAGAGGTCACTAAATACTGGTTATATGCCGAGTTCTGTGAGTGTTGCGAAGTCATAATAGGTGCAGATAATGTATAATTATTATATTTATTATGCTACTGTCATGTAATGCATTTAAAAGTATGTTGATTGTTGAGATTGTAAATGTGGAGATTTAGTTGTTATACTTTTCTTTCGTAATGAAGACGTGTAAATAAACACTTGATGTGCTCCACTATACAGAGTGTTACCGGCATGCGGGCTTTTCTTTAACACGTTGAACGCCAGGCCAAAAATGTAGTGTTTCCATTGAAGCCATGGGGGTCACCGGTGAGCCAAACCATGTTGAACCATTGGAGCCACGGGGGTCACCGGTGAGCCGCGGTGAGCCTTCATTTCAAACCTGTTTTACAGGCCACCGATCACTTATTCCATCCAAAAACGTATGAAGGGTGAGCCGCGTGGCCTCAGAGAAGATACTAGTTGCCTTGGTTCTTTTGTACTGTAAAGGACTTATGATTTTTTCACCATTTTTTATACTTTGTTAGGGTTGCCTTACACATCATAAATAAATATATAGTTGAAAACTGACAAATAAAGCTTTTAAACATGGAGTTTGATAAAAAATAAAAGTAAATAAGTTATTCAAGTATTATATATTTATTTAACTAAATAAAACTAATAATACTATTTTTGGTTAAGCTTAAAAATAAGTAACGTGGTTTGTTTACTTGCTAGGATGGCACAAAAGTTTCGAAAGACTATCTTCTTGAGCTATATTTGTAACATATAATTTATCACAATGGAGATTATAAAATAAAAGGTATTCTCAACGTACTTAATATTTAAAACATTGTATAAATCTTATCAAAAATAACAACACCCTACAAAATCAAACAGAGCATAAGCATCAGAGATCAATTGTAAGAAATCAGTCGTAAGTATTTCAAATAGTTATTAAAATTAGTTTTATTCCGGATCAGTCATAAACTATAACACATTGCTGCGTGTCTTATTTCACAGAGAACACTTAAGAGTGTACTTTGTTAAAGCAAGGCAAACACAGAAACGGTTTTTCAGGGCAGATTGAACAGTATGTGGTCACTTTAATGGTTTTAGATTTAGCCATTTTTGCACCCATAGTTTTGGCACTTTCTTTGTAACATTGCCGACAGATACGTCTAACCTTTCTTGCTATGCCCTCCTTTTTGACTAAAAGGTGCTTCATTCATTTGGGTCGTTGTACGGTGACAACGTCTTCATTTTTATCACACAAATCCATCAAAATTTGTTTACGGAAAGCTACAATCTGGATGCTCTGCTTTTTAGTGGTTTTGAACAGTGTTAAAGCATTCACCATCGCTGTGTTGCGAAGCAAATCAATTGCCAGTTTCTTGTACCACTTTACTGATTTCCGCAAAGGGCTCGAATACGATGTCATTTGGTCAGATAAATCGACCGCACCTTTGCCCTTATTATAATCTATAATGATCTGCGGCTTAGACACTATTTTACCACGCTTTGTCACGTTATGAAAACGCACAGAGTGCTTGGTAGACAGAACGAGAACATCTCTTTTATCTTTCCACTTCATTACAGTGATGCCGTCTGAACTTTCCTTGGCAATGTATTCGCCTTTTTTCAGTTTTTTTGCAGTGACACTTTTTGGAATGTGTTTCCGATTCTTTCTTAATGTTCCAACTAAATGTGTCTCCAGGTCTAATAGCTTCCTTGCAAGATCAACGCTAGTGTACCAGTTATCTGTGTACAATGTGTGTCCTCTATCGAAAAGACCACTACACAAATCCATTACTACATTGGTTGGAGAACTGTTTGCAGAATCATTTTTACCAGCATAAACAGTGACTTTGTAAGTGTATCCAGGTAAGGTACATAGTTTGAATTCTTTGATCCCGTATTTGTGTCGTTTCTGCTTGTTGTACTGTCTGAACACTATTCTTCCTCGGAACGGGACAACACTTTCATCAATACAAAGGTCTTCAGATGGCACGTAGTATTTTTGAAAGTTTGAGTTCAGCATTTCTAAAAGGTGCCGAATTCGATGCAGCCTGTCAGATTTGTGAGCCTCGTCGTCAACTGAGAAATGGAGCATTTGTAGCAGCAGCTCAAAGCGATTGCGGGACATTATGGTTCGTGGGTATGGGTGACCTATAATCTCATCCGTAGACCAATAATCAGCTATTCGCGGAAGTTTTACCGCACCCATGAATAGTATAAGGCCAAAAAGCTTTTTAATATCTACGACATTGGTAGGAACCCACCTGTTAACCCTCGCGCATTTGGAACCTTGCTCAGATGCCGCAATTTTACGAATAGCAAAAAGGTTAGTGCAGTTAACAATCTCTTCAAATATTTCATTAGGCACCATAAGTGCGAAGTAATCACATGGCAATTTGTTAATCATGCTGTTACGGTATTCAACTGGCATTCCGGAAAATTCTGTGTACGGTATAACAACTCTCTGATTACCTAAGGGATCCGTCCATCGGTCCGAAGAAGGTGTATTACCTGTAAAATATAAACTGTTTATTGTTAGCTGAATTTAAATATTATAATATTAGGTAAATTAGGTAAGATATTATTTTTATTATTTATTTAACATAAACGATAACATAAAAACATATTTAACGTAGTTCAATAATTTAACTATCAACATGGATACTAGTTAACATTAGGTACTAAAGTTTAGTTTACTTACCCGAAGAATCAGGCACAACCCTATCATCAATTTGACTTTCTTCGGAGTCGGAGTGCAGTATACGTCGTTTTTTCCGATGCGACGATACTGGCTGCAACTCATCTTCTGAACTTAGTTGAAAACTGCTGTTTAAGAGGTTTATTTCTACGTTTTCAATTTCAGCTAAGTCATCTTGAGTTAGAACAAAGTCTTCAAACCCATCGTCATCCATAATACACAAACAAAGTAATAATACACTTTCTAACAAAATAAAAGACGTAAAATCGTACGTAAATAATTACTCGTGGTACGTGCAGTGCGTAACTGTATACTAGCGGCACTGTCAGTCAGTCGTGAGACTTGCGAACGCGCAGGCAAGTGCGAGGAGCGCGGGCGGGTGAGCCGCGGCATGACCCCCGCGGCCCCCGTGGAAGAAAGTTCGCAATTCCTTCCGATTACGCCACGCGGCTCACCGGTGAGCCTTTTAAGGAAATTCGAGTATTTTTGACGTTTAAGCAAGTATCTTTTAATCTATAGTACTAAATATAATGTTTTACATCCAAAATAATCAAAATCTTTTTTTGAAAAAATTGCGTATTATTCGTTTTTACCATGGCCCCAACGCATACATCGTGATGGCCCACCGGTGGGTGGTGTGGCGTCCAACGTGTTAAGCAGAGTGTCGAAACGTAGTTCCTACAAGTTCCTACACCTAACAATGAACTTAGTTTTATTGTAAACTAAATTTTAACTTTCCTTTGTTTTCGAACAAAATTTAAATAGCCAGCAATGTAAAGCAAAGTTAATTTTCAAGACAGTACAAATGACAGCTCTTAATGTTTTGTTTACTATGACGTCATCTTAAGCAAGTGCACTTAATACATTGAAGGTGCAGATTTAAGAAATTTTATTGTATAATTTATTCAGTTAACTATGATTTGCTAACACATGCAAACAATTATTGCTAAGGAAACATACTATTGTCGATTATTCGATACATACATTCGATTTCGATCGACATTCGATACATACAGACATACATTCGATTTTGATCTAAAGGTATGATCGCCGAGTGGAATGGAATGGATCTTGAAACCACGAGACTATAGCGCATCAGCCATTCAATGTAGTGTTTGAGGTAGTATAGTATCAAGTTATGAAGTCATAACTGTTTTTGCATTTTTTTGTTTTCAACGATATTTTTGGTACTGTTTTTGTATTTTTAAATATATCGACAATCTTCGGAAAAGTAATAAAAATAAACGTAAGCTAACTTTGAAGAAAACATTTTTTTTTAAACTGAGACCACTTGCCCCTAATTACAGGTCCGCTAAATAGTCCACCGTTTAATTTTTCGCTCCTGTTACAGGGCCCACCCTGTATATTGTGTACAGTTAAGTGACTATTCGTGCACTTTAAGTGCATTGTAATAAGGTTCAAAGTGGTCAGCTAACTGTGTAGGCGTTTCGTTTGTACGGTTTACGTCGCGGTCGAAAATATGTGTGCGGACAGAGTGAACAATTTTTTTTTTTAATATGCGACATCAACTGTATTCTAAGGGTTGATTAAATATTTTGAAACCGAAAGAAACGTACATATAGGTATACCAGTCAAGTTGCCCACTCACTTGAGAAGCCTAATCCCAAATGAGGTCTCGTTTCTCCCTTGGGTTGGATGGTCGGATGGCAATTAAGTGCCGATCATGGGTTTTTCTGAGGGACCACAGTATGGGGTTCTTCAAGGAGTGTATACATATTTAAAAGGTCGGCAACGCGCATGTGACACCCCTGGAGTTGCAGGCGTCCATAGGTTGCGGTGACCGCTTACCATCTGGCGGGCCGGACGCAAGTTGCCACCGACATGGTATAATAATAATTTATACCAAAAAAAACCCGACCCCAATTTTGTACTTCGCCATACCACAGTTTGTGGTTTCCGTGAGCCAATGTTTGGTTACCTACCTACAGAAAATACCGAAATCGGCATATGCGTGCCTATCAAATTCGAGGAGTTCCCTCGATTCCTCCTAGATCCCATCATCAGACCTTCACCAAATTTATATGGGACCAATTTCGTGGTACCTGCTTTGAAACAAAAAAAAAAGAATTACCTCAATCGGCCGACTTGGTCAAGAGTTATCGGGGAACATGCATACATAAAAAAAAACAAGCAAACATGCAGACGAACTGAGAACCTCCTTCCTTCTATTGAAGTCGGTTAAAAATATCCCAATGGGTCGAAGTTTTTTTTTATGCAATAGAAGGCAAACGAGCAGAAGAATCGCCTGATGACCAGCGATTAGCGCCGCCCATGGACATTAGCAGCACCAGAGGGGTTGTAAGTGCGTTGCCGGCCTTTAAGATGGGATTACGCTCTTTTCTTGAAGGTTTGGAGGTCGTATCGGTCCGGTAATCATCCGCATGCTCCCTCATAAGATAAGATAAGATAAGATAAATTATAATTAATATTTTAAGTAAACAGGCGGAATGACCTTGTTTATTCATAAGTGCGGTTTACATTTCGCTCATATGTTTGTATCTCGAATCTTTTTAGAACAGTGTTAAATGTGTAACAAGTTACGCACATGATTTTGATTTAATCAGTAACGATTATCGTACTTTTATTACGCGTTGGTATTAGTAAGTATCTAATAAAATTATGGTATGATAATGATACAACTACATAGCGTTAACTCTTTAAAGCATATCGTGACGAATTCGGAAAACTCGACTTTTTGCCTACCACTCCTTTTTAACGACATATCTGTGTGCCGCTTTACATTTTTTTAACTTGTTAGATAAGTACATTACCATATATGGTGGTGTTGGCCACAATGTTGGCTCCACTCATTGATTCCCTTGCATCAATGAATGGAGGCCTGGCGGGTAAACTCAAATGGGCGCTGTTTTTATTTTATTTGAAAGAAGCTAACGATGTTACGATGGTTCCTAGATATATTAACAAAATCGGTTCAGCCGTTTTTAAAAAATTAAACTTTGAAATAAAAATGTCGAGTGGTTTTCAACATTCCCAAGTTATATCACTTATCGTCGTCGATAAAATATTTGTCACGTTCTGACAAGTACGCGACTGCGAGACGTGACGGTTGTATTTTCCATGACCATAAGTAAATAAATAAGTATTGGGGACAATCTTACACGAATAGAACTAGTGACAAACTAAGCAAAGCTTGTACTGTGGTTACTAGACGACGAAAAAAATACTTATAATGCCCTGACCGGGATTCGGACGTTGGGCCATCCGGCCTCGGAGGTAGGGTGGAAGATTCATACCAAACATGAAGACCACAACAAGAGCCATCGGAACGCCGGCGCGCACGCAACCAGAGTCAAAGGAATTCGAACCCTCCTAGGCGCATAAAATTAGCAAAACCTGGACATAATTCGATAACTGTAATTTTCTTTTTGTATGATTTAAAGTATTGTTAGTTATGGTTAAAATTAAAAGAATTAAACATTTTAAGGCTCCGCGTCAATGTTAAAAAAACAAAAAACTAAATTTTTAACACATTTTGATTTTGTAAATGAGCCATAATAAATAACTTTGTACAAGTACCTGTATTATGATTAGAAAAAATATAATTTGATCAATTATCGTGGATATTTTTTGTTTAATACGTTTCTTATAGTACTAGTAAAATGTAGACGACATCAATTAAACACTTTTGACGTAGTTATGTATTTGATTTTCCAATAATTACCCATATTTATGACTTTAGAGATCTGCAATATGGTGATAAATTATTAAAAATGAAACGGCTTCTCTATGCACATAACTACGTCAAAAGTGTGAACATTGACGCGGAGCCTTAAAATGTTTAATTCTTTTAATTTTAAGTATAACTAACGATACTTTAAATCATACAAAAAGAAAATTACAGTTATCGAATTATGTCCAGGTTTTGCTAATTTTATGCGCCTATCCATACAGAAGCTAGACTTCGTATCCAAACGGCAGCGGGAGCCGACCGGAGCAGAAATCTAACTTCTGCATGGAGGGTTCGAATTCCTTTGACTCTAGTGGGGTGCGCGCCGACTCCGGCCGGTCGGTGTGAGACGTCCATGTGGTCGTCAAGTGATAAAATGGCAGCCAACCCACAGCTGAGACGAGTCGCCGGTTGTTGTTAATGCCTATAGGTATGTGTTACAAAACGACGCGCAATGCGTGCTCCGGTTGCGCTTCGAAATTAATCCCATTGTCTTACAACATTCACGTGAAGTTGTTACTAAATTGGGATGTTGACAACAATGTAAAAAACATTGCACTCCTTTTTTGAGCAATCGTGAAAAAAATGACTTCATCATTAATCTATATATTTACGTCCCACCGCTAGGCACAGGGGAACGGGTCTTCACGCTGACACAGTGCGAGTTGGCTACTTCACATACACCATTGCATACACCTCGGTTCTCCATGCAAACGTGGTTTTCATAACATAAAACTTTGTATATACAACGGGACCCGGCATATCGTAGATCGAAAATTAGACTCTTTTGTTAAATATTGTGATAGAAAAAAATACAGCCAGTTTTTGTGGTCTTGTATGAAAACCTTAATTTGTCGCTGTATTTTTTTCTCCATTGTAATATCAGGCGCCAGAAACTAACTTCCGACCTAGATACATAATATACTGGATCCCATAGTTTATATATACATATGCTGCCGTTTTGAAATTAGAACTAATAGTGTTTTAAAATGCAACAGTTACATAATAAGGGTTATTAAAAATCGTGTCGCTGTAACAAAACAAGCATAACGAGTTTTGTTGTTAAAGATTCGAGAATTTTAAGACCTAATTTAATTATGTAACTTTTTTACTACGACAACAATAGTTGTACAATACTGCACCAAGGTCTCGAGGGAGGAGTGAGAAAAACACCGGTTTACTAACAAAACGACGTATGTAATTCTCACTTTAACCACACTGTTCTAAATCCTCAAATAACAAAACATATCTCAAATCGTTTAAAGAAACCACGGGAAACAAACGTTCGCGCGTTGTAGAATTTGCTCCACTGTAACAGCGACATCTCCCGGATAATAGTAAAACTATTCTTCTTACATTTGCAGTATGCAACACATTATACAATAGTTATTTGTTCAACAAGAGAGCAAAGTAGATTTTTGCTGCGCGTGTTGATGTGGAGTCCCGAGCTAGCGAAAGATTCCATAATTGAATCACGAGCGTAGCGAGTTCTTCAAAATTAGAATCTTGAGCGTAGCGAGGGATTCAAAGACAAGAGGTGCAAATATCTTTGCTATCGTGTGATACATACAACTTTTCACCTCAGCGGCGAGAACATACAACGCAAAGGAATAGTGATACAGAGAATGAAGTTACCTATGATACGAACGAACCTACGATATGAAAAATCAATAAGTAAGTTTTTTTCACGCTCGCAGCAAAATTGCATTTCACTCACTGGTTTCAAGCAGGAAAAGTCATTTTTAATACAGTTGCTCAAAAAGTGCTACTTTATGTAGCTGTTTAGCGTGCGGAAAGTTGGTTTTCGCGCACTAGTGCTTTTCACTTTTCAATTTTTTTTAAATTTATGCTTGTTCCAATGCATGACTCCTTATTGCTGGGTGTTAAATATTAGTTTCCTTTAAACGTCGTAATCAACATAAAAACCTACTGTTAATATCAGAATACGAAAAATATACACATTTCATATTTTATTACTTACCTCTTCATCATTATAACACGTTTATTTTTTAATATTGAATATTGAAAAACCGTTCTTAATAAGTTGTCTGAGTGGAACGGAATAGCTGCCGAAACGCCTGTCAAAGAAGAGGCGTTTTTACTTACTGCAAGCATGTTTTAAGTTTCTAAAGGCAACATTCGATATTGTTTTTATAAATATTACTTGTTGTTTTTCTTATTTTTTCGCAACTGTATTAAAAAACGTCGTTCAATACACGTGCGGAAATGTCATTCTTCACTCGTCCCGAGTCTCTCGGTACTCGTAAAGAAATGACATACTTTCCGCACTAGCATCGAAATGTACTATTTCACGCTCGCAGCAAAATTGCATTTTGCTCACTGGTTTCAAGCAGCCATACCGCCATTTTTGAGACACTGAGGTGATAAATAATTTGATTTAAATTAAAAATCGATATGGTGGCAGAATACGGACATTGACGTGCGTCTCTTTTAATAATTAAAAAAATAAATAACAGTTGTATAATAATGTATTGGAAATCCATTTGGATTCTCCCACCAGTCATATATAATGACTTGTCTATCGTGTAGTAGACTTGCATTAGTTCAGTACGCTCGACTGAACTCGATTCTCCATACAAACGTAGTTTCGTTCTCATTTTAAAACGTCTTGCTGAAATAACATGAAACTTTGTATGCACAATGGGAGCCGCCATATCTAGGTCGGAAATTAGCCTCCGTTGCTAGAAATTGTAATAGAAAAAAAAATACAGCGGGTTTTTGAGTATTTTACGTCTTTTATGAAAACCTTGATAGTTGCTGAATATTTTCTCCATTATGATTTCAAGCAACAGAAACTAATTTCCGACCTAGATATGCCGGATCCCATTGTGTATACAAAGTTTCATGTTATTCTAGCATTGCGTTTTAAAATGAGAGCGAAACTACGTTTGTATGGAGAACCGAGCTTACTGCATACTCTTAAATCCCCCACAGCAATCCAACTAAACGCACGACCCATCACAACTTGTGCAAGGTATTTTGATCAATTCGCACTCGACATAATTTCTTTCGCCTTTCCGCTCAAAACTAGACTGTAACAAGTACATTTACCCACGCACCGGTTATGGCGTTATTTCTGCACGCGGGTTACATAATGGTCGCATTTCCAGTTACATGTAGATTAAAGAAATCAAGGACACTCTCGTAATGTACTGCTTGTGGAATATAAATTGGATGTTCCTATTTACGTGTAACATGGTAGAGTAAAATTAGCTTTAAAAAATCCTAGTATACTGTGAGCTTCTGTCGGCCTGTTTAGCCTAGTTGATACTTGTTAGTAACACTGCCTCCGAAGCTAGAGGTCCCGGGTTCGAGTCCCGGTAAGGGCATTTGTTTCTGTGGTGAGCAGAAGCATTTGTACCTGAGACTTGGATGTTTTCTATGTATTTAAGTATATATCTATTAAATATATCGTCGTCTAGTACCCACAACACAGGCCTTACTTATAATTGAGCTTACTATGAGACGAGTCCGATTTGTGTCAAAAAAATGTCCGCTAATATTTATTATTTATATTTATTTATTCTGTGGCAGTGGGCGGGGCAGATGGCATGTAGATACAATGGCCGTTGGGGCGGAAAGGTTCACGAGTAGCGAAAAACGTAGCGTGGGCAGACCCCCGAAAAGGTGGACTGTTAATCTGGTAAAGGTCGCGGGAGTCCGCTTGGTCGCGGCATTGTGGAACTCTTTGGGGACCACTGTGTCCAGCTGTGGACGTCCTTCGGCTGATATGATGATGAAGGTGATGAGTGAGATGAAGAAGCCATAATAGTCCTGTACAAGACAGTAATTAAGAAAAAATGTCAAGATACGTTTCAAATCACATAGAAATAAGCCTATATAGATGAGCAGTGATCGAAATTAGGTGAGCTAAATACCTATTCTTCGCAAGAGGACATAATAAAGTGGTCATACCGGGTAGAAAAATATATATTTTCTTGAATACCGGGTGTTCAATATTCATTTTTTTTTATTTACTATTCGTGTTGTTAACATGTTTTTACTTACAGAACGGGATGTTTTATGTTGGTAATCTAAAAGACATAAAAAAATCTAGTTATGTTTAATAATATTTTCTGTGAGTGTGCTCAGGAGCTCCATGAGCTCATACCGCCTTCCCCCTTCTTCCATCGGACATCCAGACGTACGGCTGGCTACCATCCTTACCTGGTCGAAATTCCTCTAATTCGAACCAAGCGCTTTGCATCTTCTTTTATAATGCGCACTTCTAAGGTTTGGAATTCTCTGCCGGCGTCTGTATTTCCGAGTTCATATAACCTGGACCTTTTTAAGGCACGAGTGAATAGGCATCTTCTGGGTGAGCTCGCTTCATCGTCGGCCTCATCTTTGCCTCCTGGCTAGATGCTGGCCAAGAGCAATCCCATTTTTAATAAAAAAAAAAAGTGTAACCACTATATTATGTCCTCTTGTGAAGAATAGGTATTTTAGCTCACCTAATTTCGATCACTGCAGGATTTGAGTGTTGTTAATTGGTAACGACAAGCACCCATTAATCTAGATTATAGATGATAATGCCAAAAAGACAATAAAGTTGTTGATTAAAGCTAAAACTTATCGTTATTTATTTACATTGTGAGCACGGAATGCAACGCGTTACATAATTGAGTTCTCAGTACCTGGCCCAGTTTGCAAAACGCATCAAAAGCGGTTCATCCGAAAAGGAGAAAGGTAACTGGTTCATATACAGTCTGGTCAGTTTTTTGTTTCACATTTCCTTTGCGGTGTTTTTACAAGTGTTAATTTAATGATCTGAGACTTGGAACGTCCGCCCCTTTCACTCTCGTGTTATATACTACCCATCAAAAACATAAATGTGAAAATAGGAGCCAATGTCAATGTGCGATTCTTGGTTGTCGTCTTCACCGACAAAAGAATAGAGATCTAAATGGGTGCCAAGTTCCGTAGATTCTCTGAAATGGTGCCAAGTCCAGCACTACACTGTTTACAGTAAAACTAATTTACTGCGGCTTAATGCATTTTGAGCTTCAACTTGGCAGTTTTCTTAAATATCCAACAGATTTTATGGTATTATAACATACTGTATAGAAAACTGCCAAGTTAAGGCTCAAAACGCATTAATCCGCGGTAAATTACTTTTACTGTAAACAGTGTAGTGCCGGGCTTGGCACCATTTCAGAGAATCTACGGAACTTGGCACCCATTTAGATCTCAATTCTTTTGTCGGTGAAGACGACAACCACGCCTCGCATATTGAACTTGGCTCCTATTTTCACTTTTATGTTTTTCATGGGACATCATTACTTTTTGTCAATCATCGCCAAATAGTGCTTTTTCCTGAGGTGGACTTGGCTGGACACGCTGCCGCGTGTCTAGATATGACGAAAAGGGACGGCACGATACGAAGTTCGACTTTCGAAGTTCGGAGTAGGCCATCTTGGGGTAAAGAGTGGTTACTAACTGAGCGCTCTCGTGCTTTGGAAGGCACGTTAAGCCGTTGATCCCGGCTGCTGTCTACAACAGCAGTCGTTAAGCCAAGTTAGAGGCCTTCGGGCGGCTCGAGAACTTCTAACAGTCAAGTTGCCCACTCACTTGACAAAGGGGGGTCCAAGTTGCACCACGTCCGTAGGGAGTACCCACCGTTACCCTACACGTGATCCCTGGGTGGTGCTAAAAGTGCAACAAAAACTGGCAACCGTACTTGTCTTCTCGAAGATCTCACGGTTCGTAAATAAATGCCATACGATTAAATAAAAAATTAAAAATAAACGCTAGTGCTGAGAACTGGGGGCCAATTCTCGGGTTCGATCGAGATGATCTCTATTAGAGATTCCATACAAGTGACTCTACCATTCTATACAATGTCACGATAGAGATGCATCTCGATCGGAACGAGAATTGGCCCCCTGAGCCAAAACTTTTACTAATATCATGATATGCATCCATACTAATACAAATGCGAAAGTGTGTCTGTCTGTTTGTTACCTCTTCACGCTTAAACCGCTTAACCGATTTAGATGTAATTTGGTATAGAGTTAATTTGAGTCCCGGTAAATGACATAGGATAGTTTTTACCCCGGAATTCATCCCTTGAGGGGGCATAAAGGGGGCGAAAGTTTGTTTGGAGCTATGATATAAAATAAATGAATTAAGTCGCGGGCTAAAGATAGTGAACCATAAATACGAAAATAGCTATATCTATTTGAAGGCCTGATCGTAGATCGTTTGCTATTGCGGTGTTTTAAGTGGGTTAATTATTGTTTATCGAAAGATTAACTATCATTCTAGCTGCAAGCTTGCTACAACATGACGCAACCATACTGAGTGGGATATTTCAAATCATGTGTTCTTCCAGACAAGAGTGAATACAGGGTGATTCGGGAGACGTGAGCAAGATCAACACTACAGATTCAGTAGATCATAAGCTACTGTTTCGTGCCACTATTAGTGAAATTAACGTTCATTTATCTTTGGTGTTTAAAACAAAATGTTTTAAATTATTTAAGAAATTCATGGTCACTCTACAATCAGAATACTTCATTCAAGTGATACGTGTCAAATTGAATGTCACCCGAGTCCGATTACTTTTGAAATATCGTATCTCACTCAATGTAACAATTTACTTTCTTCGTAATCAAAGTGCTGTCATAACAGTTAGAGGTTTAATCTTTATAAACCAGTTGTTGTAGGGTGACCATGATTGTAGAGAATTAAACTTTAACTTAACAAAAATTAAAATACAGGAAAAAGGTATGGGTGTTTCACTTAAATGATCATTCTTCCTTTTTTATTGCTATTTTGCATTTCTCTTTTTCACTTTTGCATGCCAGTTGCTGGTAAAATGTGCGGTTTTATATTTAATAATATTGCCATCTAATGTACCACATTTTATGCAGAATAAAGATATATCTATATTAATAATTTCGTGCAGGGGTACGGTAGACCCGAACGAGACCTGTCTCAAATTGAAGAACGTATAAAAATAACGATTTTTGAGTTGAACATATGTATCCGCAAAATTCGGATTGTCGCGTATTTTGCATTTAAAAGTGTCAATTTGATGACAAAACGTCGGCCATGTTGCCCACAGACTATATTGCTATATTAAATTTGTTGGTTGACAGTGTCGGCTACGTTCGAAAATCGTGAACTATTTTTGCGTCCGGTATGTTGGCCAGGTTGCTGGGCTGCGTTCTGGGTGATGGGCCATCATCGCCCATTGTGTGGATTCGGCTAGCCGCGTCTGCAGCGTTTTGTTTTTGTAGTTTTCAAGCGTTCTATACACCTATCAGCCTAGCTAGCACGATAACTTATACCGTCACGTTATATGGGCGAAATGTATTAAAACGTCACATAAAACGTAACGGTATAATCTATCGTGCTAGCTAGACTGATTGTCACAACAACCGCCTTCAAAGCGAATGTATGGGCCCTGTTACATGGATTCATATCACGATAAGTATCACGTGAATATTAAAGCAGAATCCATACAAATTGAAAACTGCGATAATATTGACACCCCAGTATTGTGATGATATTAATCGTGTAAAGGACACCACTTGAATGTTTGCTGAGTCTGTCCGCCATCTTAAAGCTGCGTCTCTATTTTGTTTGTGACAAACTACTAGGTGACTTATGGCTTTTAAACGTCTAGCAAAATTCTATCCCTATCTCGCTCTATCTTATAACTTAGTGGTACTGGGGGACTACTCCGAAATTCGAAATCCAAACTTCGTATGGTGCCGTCCCTTTCACTCATATAGTCTATGACAGGAGAGTGAAAGGGACGGCACCATACGAAGTTAGGATTTTGAATTTTGGAGTAGACCCTCAGCTCATGCCGTTCGCCGCGCTCGGACGTTAGAGGCGCTACTGCGAACCGAAAACGAAGTATCTGCCTCTCTCGCACATGTATATTCGAACGACAGAGAGGAAGATAGTTCGTTTTTGGTTCGCGGTAGGCCCTCAGGCGTCAACTTTAAAACGAATAGGGTATTTTACTATAAGAGAAATAAAATTCAAAATGTAATAAAAACCAGCCAAGTGCGTCGGAGTCGCACACTGAGGGTTCCGTACAACTAAAAAACAAATGTGATTTATCAATATATTGATATTTTTGGTAAAATATACTTCATAATAAACATTATCACTTAATTTCAAGTTCATAGGTCGATGGGAAGCTAAATAATTATATGTGTGACAGACAACACACGGAATGTTCTTTGACTTTCTTCGACCGTCCGCCACGCTCGGACTAAGGTGCTACCAACCGAAAACTAAATATATATGCCTCTCTGTCGCACTTGCATATTCGAGCGCGGAGAGGGAAATACTTCGTTTTCAGATCGTGGTAGGCCCTTCTGGTCTGACGGCTCCTATTCCTGGATGGTGCGCGTATCGGAATGTGAAATACCTTTGGCAAAACGGAACAAGTTGTTAAATAGCTTCCATTAATTGGAGAAAATATTACCAACTGTTATTATTATCACGTGAAACACTGAATATTGAAGCAACATCCATAGGGGCCTGTTACATGGTTATTATTATCACGCGATATACTCATATCACGATCCGTATCACGTGCAATGAATATTGAAGAAAAATACATACGATATTGAAAACCACGATAATATTGACACACCACGGAGAATAGAGAGCTGCTATCGCGAAACGAAAACGAACGAACATCGTGTATTTCCCTCTGTGTCGCTCGAATTTGCAAGTACGACAGAGAGGGAGATACACGAACTTCATTATTTGTTTTTCGCGTTAGCAGCTCTGACTTCGCACCAAAAATACTGACTGGCACATCAATATTTAACAATGCACATCTGAATTGAATTTTAATGAACGATTAGTATTTTAGCTATACAAATCAGTACTGATTACGGTGTCAAATGTTTTATGTGCTTTTAAATACTACCCTTATAAAAATGCTTAGGATTAACTTGCAAAGATACTAGCCTTTGCCCGTGACGTCGTGTGCGTAATCTTTTACTCCCAATTCCATATAATTCCATTCCATACTTTAATTCCCAATCCAGACTACAGACTATATTTCTATACGATTCGAAGTTTCATCATAATCCGTTGTTGTAATGTTTTTATTTTATACATTTTTATACACTATTTCTTTCGTCGTTTGCATAACTGTCACGAATAAATATTTTGTTTATTTGTTTCTTTTTTATTTCACCCGAGCGTAGCCGGGCTTTCATCTAGTTTATTTGTACAATGGTGAACGATTCATTGCCATTGTATGTAGTGTTGATCCTGCTCACGTCTCCTGAATCATCCTGTATAGGCTTTTACTGAACCAGTGAGGAACATCTTAGGCCTTGTCATTGCTTTCCATCAGGTGAGGCTAAGGTCGCTGGGTCGGTAGGTCAATCGCTGGTCAGTCTATCTTTAAAAAAATACGTTTAAAGTATGATGTACAGTAGGCCGTTCCGTGTCCGGGCCGGCCCGTTTTTTTTTTTATTGTTAATGGGATTACGTTTGACCTTGGTCTAACCTGATGGAAAGTTAAGACAAAGTCTAAGATGGAACACGCTCACCCAGAAGATGCCTATTCACTCTTACCTCGAAGACATCGAGGTCATATGCTTCTGGAAATACAGACGCCGGAAGAGAATTCCAGACTGAAGCAGTGCGAATCAGAAATAATTTGTTAAACCGCGAGGTGCGGCATGGAGGGAATTCGACTACATGTGGGTGAAATCCCATACGGCGCCTAGTACTCCGATAAAGAAAAGTCGAAGGGGGGATAAGGTCATGGAGCTCAGCAGCACACTCTCCAAAATACAACCTATAGAAAATTGCCAGACAGGCGAGCCTCCGCCGATGCTCCAAACTTTGTTTTCTTCTAGAGAAATGCGCCGGCCGTTGCGTTTGCTGTCATAGAAAACGGGCCGGCCCGGACACGGAACGGTCTACTGTGAATCATCCTTAACCCTTATTTTTCCTAAGATTAAATTGATTAGGTAGGTTTTGCCAGTTCCCATTGGAGCATCCAAAAAGAAAATTTGGCCTCACTTCCATTCGCACTCCTTACTGTCAGTCCGTCCACGGAACGGTCTACTGTGAATCATCATTAAGCCCGTGTATACTAACACACTTGCTGCGCGAGTTGCCGCGCGCACTTGTCAAATTTATTGGATTGGTGTAAGCGCACTCTATGTTGCAACTCGTTTATGACTGCGCATCAGGGATGTTTACTGACGCAGGGATAGGCTGCTTTTAACCTTTTGAACGACACGGTCGGCCATAGACGTCAACGTAAAATCGTCACCCCGATGCCAACGACGGCACTGGCCGACAATTTTTTTTTAATGAAAAACTACTGAGAATTTGCTCAATTTTATATTGGCATTTTTTCTTTACACATCATTTTTTACCGTTGTGGCGTCAGGGGCACGGCGAATTACTTTGACGTCTGGCGGCGAAAAGGTTAAAAAAGAAAGTTAATAGACCTTGTAATAAGGGTCACGGGCCCTTTCTGTACTGGCGAATATGATTGCACGGAGGTTTGCGCGGTGCCCGGGGGAGGCAAAAATTACACTGTTCAGGGCTTACTGCACCACCCTCTACACATGCAGTCTGTGGAACCGTTATACGCAGAGGGCATATGGGGCTCTCCGGGAGCAATATAACAATGCCGGGTGTTGATGGGGCTGCCCTGTTTCTGTAGCGGCGAGTTTGCTGACGCAGGAATGGACTGCTTTTACGCGACAATGCGCATACGCAGCGCATCCTTGTTGCGTCGGGTGCGGGCCGGCCCCAACAATATCCTGCAGATGTTATCAGGTAGGGTGGATTGTGCATATTTACTGCACTGTAGGTAGTGATATGCACAGGCCAGCCGCTACCATACTATGGTAAAACAAAGGTAGGTATGTTTGCAATGTATTTCTATTAAGTAATTAAACAATGTACATGTGTAATTTTATAATTTTTAATGTATGCTCTTTTATGGGTCAGTGATACCCGAATTAAATGTTTTTTTTTTATAACAAAAAAGTAAAAAAAAAAGATGACACTGTCTCAAAATGACAGTTTTGTGTCAGATTACAACCAGGATCAACGGTTCGTACCTTCCACAGAACGCAAGTAGTTACCTAGTTACTTTACCTGCCCAATCGGTGCGACCGTGAATAGGTACTAAATCTCCCATTTCCACTGTCAGATTAGTTCACAGAGCATTGACCAATTCGCATACAAATTCGCTGTAATTTGCCAAACGACTAAAATTACACAAATTGGGCCATCACAATGAAATAAACGACAAGATAATAAAAATAATTCGCATGGCCGCAACTTGTTACTATCATACATTTCATACAGCTTGTTAGATTGTCACTTTATGAACGATGGCATTGCCGAATCTCACCATACATTAACTTTTGAATTACCGTAAAATGGGGTGAGTAGGGTTCGCTGGGAGAGTTGGATTATGAATGGGGAGAGAAGGGATGAAAGGGGGGTGAGATGGGATTTTAAGGCTACTGCAACAAAAATAATGTATTCCAATTTAAAATGGAGCTATAGTAGTACCCATAATTTAAAAAAAACGATCCAACAATCTTCCAAAATCACCTTTGTATGAAATCCCATCTCACCCCAATTACGAAGGACTACGGGGTGAAGTGGGATTTCCTGTTTATCGTCAAGGCTATGAAATGGAACTACCCAAAATAAAATAAAAACGAAAATACAAACGTCCGGAACACTTATTCTTATTATGTACACCATTCAGTTTTCATATGTAAAAATAAAATGTTATCGAGGTTTGAATATCAGTTTTGACCCTACTCACCCCATTTTACGGTTCAGCGTTGCAGTAATACGGTGCAACAGTGTAAAAGTGAAAATTATTTTTCTACTCTCATAATCTGGCAACTTAATGACTGACAGCAGTCTTTTCAAAAGGGCTTATTTTTATCTTAGCGGTACTTCTAAAAAGAACCTTGCTCTGTAATACTTAAGGTCAAATTCGGAAGTAGAGTAACAGAAAAAATAAACCCTTTTGAATAGAAACCCTTTACCATAGACAAGTCATTATATGATTGGTGTGAGAATCAAAATGGATTTCCATACATTATTATACAACTGTTTTTATTTTTAAAAGAGACACATACGCCAATCCTGAAACCATATATTTTTTTTATTTCAATCAAATTATTTCACTGGTATAGAATAGTAGTACTTATACATTACACAACTAGGGTGGTAAAGCAAAGAAAGACTGAGATCGCAGATTTTGCGGCCCGAGCTGTAGGCGAGGGACGTATATATACCTATATATGTGATCGAGGGCTTTATTTATTACCTCCCGTGTTGTGTACATCATTTTATTACTACACTTGGCCTGAAAGCGGTGCGGTTAAAACCACTTTTTGGCCAAACACTTTTAACTGATACGACAAACTGTCGTTAAACATCAATGCTAGTTTTTATTTAGCATTTTATAGTAACTACACGTAGTCAATTACCACTGAACGCTAAATCCCTCAGCTACAACAAAACACTGTGTAAAACAAATCAAAATGTGTGTTAAAAATAATAGTTAACATTACACTGTGTAATGTTCGAAAATATCACCATATACCTAACTATTATTTTTAACACACATTTTGATTTGTTTTGTGCGGAGCTTGTTTACACGTTAACTTCTCGGCGGGTAGATTAAGACTGCGCAGTACGTTCGGTTCTCCATACAAACGTATTTATGCTCTCATTTTAAAACGCCATGCTAGAATAACGTGAAGCTTTGTATACACAATGAGATCCGGCATATCTAGGTCGGAAATTAGTTTCTGTTGCTTGAAATTATAATGGAGAAAAAATACAGCGATTATTAAGATTTTCATACAAGCCGTAAAAAACTGAAAAAACCGCTGTATTTTTTTCTTTTACATTTTCTAGAAACAGAAACTAATTTCCGACCTAGATATGCCGGATCTCATTGTGTATACAAAGTTTTATGTTATTCTAGCATGGCGTTTTAAAATGAGAGCATAAATACGTTTATATGGAGAACCGAGCGTTCTGCCAAGTACTGCGCCCTCTTAATGATAAATTTAAGATCTAATTATGTAAGTAAATTAGATCTTAAAATTATCGAGTCTTCAATAACAAAAAAATGCATAAGTACTCGGCAACAACCACGAATCAGGATTTTTCTTATTTTCGCTATTTTAAAGATTAAATAAATATATATAAAGGATAGGGACGTTTTTCAACCATATATTATTGTGACGTCACCTTTTTATATTCCCATACAAACTTCATTTAATATCGTATGTGACGTTTTATTTAAAATATTGTAGATTATCGTTGTTACCGTTCAGCTGCAGCATTTCGCTTTAGTGTAAATGTTGGTTGAATTCGCCGGTAGACGGCGCTGTACCGTTTGCGAGGATTCCTGAATCGCGCTGTTAAGCATGCTTTAATGTGTCCACTTGCGCCACTGGTAAATAATTCTGTTTATTTAAATTTAACGATAAATATTGAAAAAGGAGGCCACTATGTAATGTATTTTGTATTCAAGTACCTTTTGAATACATTTAACTAGTTTTTACGATTGCTGGGTTCATCGATCTGAGTTCAAAAATAAAACAGCCGTTTCTGCTTTGCACGCATAGATCGACAAATCCAACAACGTTAAAACTAGTTTGATGTATTCAAAAGGTACTTAAATACAAAATACATTACATAGTTGCCTCTTTTTTTCAACATCTAAGTATACTCGTAGGTAAAGCACATTTGAGATTTTTCCTGCGATAGTGACGTCTGGCCAGTACTTCATTCATTTATAGTAGATTAGATTAGATTTGATTCCGGGTGCAGCTGCAGCGGTCGTTAAGGGAGGTATTCCACTCATCCAATATCTTTGTCCAATATACATTTGATCAAAGAAATTGGATAATTTCATCCAACTTGGATGGGACCCCGACATTTGATCAAAGATTCTGATGACAGTTAACTAAATCAATATGGCTACGCATGAAAAAAAATACTTGGACAAAGATATTGGATGAGTGGAATGGGCCTCCGTCAAAGAACTTTGATCAAAGATTTGACAAAGATATTGGATGAGTAGAATACCATGCCGTATTAAATTCATCCAATATCTTTGTCCAATATCTTTAATCCAAGAAATTGGATGATTTCATCAAACTTGGATGGGACCCCGACATTTGATCAAAGATTCTGATGACAGTTAAATCAATATAACTACGCATGAAAAAAAAAAAACTTGGACAAAGATATTGGATGAGTGGAATGGGCCACCGTCAAAGAACTTTGATCAAAGATTTGACAAAGATATTGGATGAGTAGAATACCATTCCGTATTAAATTCATCCAATATCTTTGTCCAATATCTTTAATCCAAGAAATTGGATGATTTCATCCAACTTGGATGGGACCCCGACATTTGATCAAAGATTCTGATGACAGTTAAATCAATATAACTACGCATGAAAAAAAATAAAACTTGGACAAAGATATTGGATGAGTGGAATGGGCCACCGTCAAAGAACTTTGATCAAAGATTTGACAAAGATATTGGATGAGTAGAATACCATGCCGTATTAAATTCATCCAATATCTTTGTCCAATATCTTTAATCTAAGAAATTGGATGATTTCATCAAACTTGGATGGGACCCCGGCATTTGATCAAAGATTCCGATGACAGTTAAATATGGCTACGCATGAAAAAAAAAACTTGGACAAAGATATTGGATGAGTGGAATGGGCCTCCGTCAAAGAACTTTGATCAAAGATTTGACCAAGAAATTGGACAAAGATATTGGATGAGTAGAATACCACGCCGTATTAAATTCATCC
The DNA here is from genome assembly GCA_905163555.1 of Notocelia uddmanniana. Taxonomy (NCBI): domain Eukaryota; kingdom Metazoa; phylum Arthropoda; class Insecta; order Lepidoptera; family Tortricidae; genus Notocelia; species Notocelia uddmanniana. The sequence continues at coordinate 73,331,916 of LR991052.1, forward strand.
AATATCTTTGATCAAAGAAATTGGATGATTTCATCAAACTTGGATGGGACCCCGACATTCGATCAAAGATTCCGATGTCAGTTAAATCAATATAGCTACGCATGAAAAAAAAAAATACTTGGGCAACAAGCCTAATCGCAATAAGGTCTAGTTTTCCCCTTGGGTTGGAAGGTCAGATGGCTGTCACTTCCGTAAAAACTAGTACCCACACCAATTCTTGGGATTAGGTAGCGGACCCCGGGTATCCTTCGGGATACAACTGTACTGGGATAATAACTCTAGCATGATGATAATATGCTGTGATATGTGATGTGATGATAATATGTGCTTTTTGACGACCTGTTTAGCCTAGTTGGTAGTGACTCTGCCTCCGAAGCTAGAGGTCCCGGGTTCGAATCCCGGCCAGGGCATTTATTCGTGCATTTTTCACGACGATATTTGACGATATTTGTTCTTGGGTCTTGGATGTTTACTATGTATTTAAGTATGTATTTATCTATATAAATATGCATATCGTCGTCTAATACCCATAGTACAAGCTTTGCTTAGTTTGGGACTAGGACGATTTGTGTAAGATTGTCCCCCAATATTTATTTATTTATATTAAATAGATATTATTTTTGTCGTTTGTCGGCCTGTTTAGCCTAGTTGGTAGTGTCATTGCCTCCGAAGCTAGAGGTCCCGGGTTCGATTCCTGGTAATGGCATTTGTTTCTGTGGTGAGCAGAGACATTTGTTCCTGAGACTTGGACGTTTACTATGTATTTAAGTATATATCTATTAAATATATCGTCGTCTAGTACCCATAACACAAGCCTTATTGAGCTCACTGTGGGACTAGTTCGATTTGTGTAAAAAATGTCCCCTAATATTTATTTATTATTTATTTATAACGTTCAACTAGTCAGTAACAGGGCCGTTTTTAATCTATGTCTAAGCCCATCAGATAACACTGTTTCATTGTAAACAGGGGTAAAATGTTCACATATCGTAACGGTAACAAATGTTGTAAGAAGTAGTCAATGAATATGGAATGTCACACACCGCTTGTATAATCTACTCGCAAGTCTATAATAATATTATGTGTGTTACTACTCTTCCCCAACTGTAAAACCTGCCTGGCAGGTTACTTCCTTGCACGGCGAATGTAATGTAAGTTGGAATAAAGTTATGAACATTAAACACACGCGCTTTTTACACATGAAGGGTTTTTTCATGCTATGAGGACGGTATTGGCTATGTGCACGTCTGAAACGTCAAACGTCAAAGGTCCCGAGGCAATGTCAAAACTCAGAGATGTCAAATAATGACACATGAATATTTTATTTACTTTAGTATCCTCAATTTATATGAATCCCTCAATTTATATAAAACCAATCTGAAGAAATATATACAAACTAATATAAAATAAACCTGTTGCGATCATGCTAAATATGTTAATTTTAAGGATATCTATGTAAGCTCATTTAAGTGAACTGTATTGTTCTTTTGAGTAAATAAAGAATCTCTAACTTGAAACGAGAAAGACCCCGTATTGGAAATTTTACTGAAATAAATAAGAGAATAAATAAATACATACAAACGACGTCGAATCGTAGGAAACCGTTAAGAAACCAATTGAAAACGTGAAAGTAAATTTGACAGTTGTCCCCGGTAAGTACACATTTCTGCCATGGTGTGCGCTACGATCGCCTAGCTTACCCCCACCACCTACTTCGCACATAGCCAATATGCTGTATGAAGGTGGAGAGAAGAGGTAAGCCACGGAAAAGGTGGATCGACTGCGTGAGAGACGGTAGACATAGAAAGGATGTGACGATATGACGGGCGATAAAGAGATATGGTAGATCAAAATTTTGATAAAATAGCTGACTTTGGTGGCTGCTCATAACTTTGTTTTTCAAAGTTTTTATAAGAATACTTTATATCCAAATAAACCGACTCCAATTTTGTACTTCGAGAGAAATAATCCATTATTTTTTTTTAGATATTTACAAATTAAAAAAAAAGATTGCATGTTGTGCAATGGTGCCAATAAAAAAAAAGAATAATGGGAAAATTCTACAGTTACTACTAAATTTTATGTCGCATTGCTGTTTGTAGAAACTTATTTCATGTACAATTTCACACCAATATTAAATATCCTGATAGGTAGCGGCATTCCAACTGTAGTGGGAATAACGCTAGGATGATGATGATGATGATTAAATATCCTGATGTATTAGTTCCTCATTTCTTTATATTGAAGTGATCGAAAATAATTGAAGTTCAACGTGGATGTTATCGCAAAAGTGCATATGGTTTGTTGTGCTCGTAAAATTATTTGCTGACTAACATTATTTTATTATTATTATTTATTTATTCAATAACAATTTTACAATTGTGTCTGAAATAAATTCCTTATATCTAACATTTCAAACAATATCATGTCAAGTTCAAGTAAGTAAGTTAAACAAACAAAATTAAGGAATCAAGTCACTATCTATAAACTACAATTCAAGTAAATATTAATAATCTCAATATCAATGTCTAGCTAAATAATTTGTGAATTCGTCAATAGAATAGAAGCACTCTTGCAGCAACAGTGATTTCAATTTATTTTTTAAAATGTTAAGGCTAGTAATAATTCTCCACTCGCCAGGAAGTTTGTTGTAAAGTTGTACCTACACTTTGGTAATGTGACTTACAATACAATAATACAATACAATATGCTTTATTGCACACCTCAAAAAGAATTACAGATAGAAACAGCATAAAGATACAAGCAGAGGTAAACAACAGGCGGTCTTATCGCTAAATGAGCGATTTCTTCCAGACAACCTTTGGGTAGCGGAGAAAAAAGTAAACAAACATGATAAGTGGGTGGTGCAAACAAAAGGAATAACTACTAGAAATAAAAAAGAAATATAATAATAATAAAAAAACACATAAAGCACTATACATAAATATATACAATAAACATACATAAATAAGTACATATATACCACAAACTTAAGTGAGACCCAAAAGTAAACTACAGACCAGTATCCAAAAATATTATGGGAGAGACAAATAGTGCTCTTTCAGGCTAGATTTAAAAGACGCACTAGATTTAGCCCGTCGTACATCAAGTGGCAAAGAGACTTACTATCTTCAGTTTTTGGTTGCAATTTAGGTGTTTCCTTCTTGTACCCTTGCGCAACTCCCTTTCTTCTAAAGTCTTGTTACGGCTATGAAGGTATTGTGATATACTATCTACAATTTAGAAAAGTCTTATAAACCAACTCACAATTAGGCAGTTACTTCTTGTTTGAATTGTTACCATATAGTGTAACACGGTAATGTTAGTATAGGTCGATTCACAAGAGCTGGCGCGGAATGTCTATGAAATTATAATAATATTCATACATTTTCCGCGCCAGCTCTCGTGAATCGACCTATACTTCTAAATCATGAAAATGTGGCACACAACTGTCTGTTAGTTTGAGGCCGTGGATTGCCCTTACGCACCTCTTTAGTGCCTTGAAGACAGTCTCTCTGTTCGTGGAGTTTGCCCAGTGCATGGTGCCATAGCGCAACGTCGATGCCAGGAAACCATGATATGCTGTCATAACTGCAGTTTTCTGGTGTCACATGGATGCAGTTTTCTGTAAGGTGGAAGTAGTTCCCCAATTAGGCTGCTCCAAATAGGAGCGAGATGAGGTTCCTCTGTGCCCTACCTCTCCTACCACATGGTTTTTTAAAAACGACTTATGTGTGAAGTAGTAATTGATATTCAACAGCAGGTTTTCGATTAAGAAAAATATCGTAACGAAACCGGTCTAATTCTGACAAGTCCCCCCTACCCCGCTCTTCCAAATTTTTTTTGCCGCTAAGTATATTATAGAATCATACGACCACACGTGACAGTCATCCAACTATTCTCATAAATGTGATTGATTTGGTACAAAATGTACATAACTAAACCGACACCCTGGCGAAATATTTGACACTTTCATATTTAGTTCTAATGAACAACAGTGCCCACTATTGGGCTTAAGCCCAATCAAATTCAAATTAATTTAATGCCAAAAAATAATACAAAATCCCTTATACTAAACATAAAAACTTATACCTAAAACATTCAAATTTGTGTTGGGTTGGGCAATGGGTGCTCGTCTCAGCATATGCAGGGCTTGAAGCCTTGCGCTGGTTTTCAGACGAGTCCCTTCGACAGGGTTGGTCGTAACACTACGAGTACGTCTATCGGTTTCCAATAATTTAGAATTAAACATACTTAATCATTTCAATCGCTAGTATTAATAGTTTTTTTTTTACGCAGATTTATTTAATGATAAAAATTTACCAAAAGTAAACTCACGACCAGATCAGATTACTTCTATATTAAATTCCGACATCTTCATGAATATGTTAATAGAGGCAATAGTTAAGATAGTTACTATAAATAAAACTAATGACAAACCCATTTGCACGCAAAGTATCAAAGAAATTTTACTTGACACTATGAAAAAGAAAACTTAAAATATTATAAATTGTAATATGGTTAAGATTTTAAGACATGATAATTACACGTTTCCCTTTCACCACTAGTCTACTTAAATATACAAACTTTACATAATTGTAAACTTAGTTAACCAATTTTTTCACTTTTTTATGGATAGTACAATTAAAATTATGCAATGGAATGCTCAGAGCATAGTTTATTTTTATTTTTTATTTTATTTATTTATACAAAAACAACTTTTACAAAGTTTCCTTAAAGTAGAACTCTACTCCCTAAATAGGTATTATACCTGAAACTATAGGATAAACAGTGCTCCTCCCCTATAACATAGATGATGTCTATGAGCACAGATTATACATTTAAGACTATGATTTATATAATAATTAGGTATATAGTTATATAAGAATTTTGTGTTATACTAGTTACTCTGTTTATAAGATGTGTGCGTGTGTATGTGTGTGTGTTTGTGTGTGTGTGTTAGCTAGTGATTTTATATTAGTTTGTTATGGATTATATGTTGTGGGTATACATTTATTTTATTTTTAACTTAATTAACGTTATTACTGTCAAAAGAGCTTCAGTTTCATCATAGTTTTTGTTTAACAACCAATTTGTTACACTTTTTTTACATTCTACTTTAGTCATTGGATAAATATTAACCCCCTTATTCATAAAACTTAACAAACCTCTGTTAACTAAAAGTTGTTTTGTCCCTTTCTCACAAATATAAATGTCAAAGTGACAGATAAGGACAAACCAACTTTAGCGGCTTGTTAACTAATAGAGGCTTGATGGATGTTTATGAATAAGGCGGTAAGTATTTTATTTATTTTGTTATAGCTATATGGACCATTGTAATTGATAAAATATCGAATAAATTTGGTTTTGAATTTAGTGTTTATATTTCCAATATATGTCGGCCTGCGAGTATTTTGGTTTTTATTTGGGTCGTAAATTTGTTCACTGTGGTATCTTAGAACCGTGCAAAGGATAAAGAGCTGTCTAACGCTTAAGATATATGCCAATTTGTATAGATCTTGGGTGGAGAAAGTGAAGGTTAAAAGGTGCTTGACTTTTAGGACTGCGCGTTGCGCAACTTCAAGTGGTAACAAGGTAGTTTTGGGTGCACCCCCCCATGCTGTAAAACAGTACGTAATTACTGATTGACATATTGGGCGTATTATCTCCATCGCATTAAACGGATCCACGGCATTGTTGTTACACCCTGTTGATAGGATAAGTAAAAGGATGGAATGTACCAATACTAACATTGCACATGGGACCGCGCCACCCTGTACGCTATTGCAAACCAAATCGGGTTCTGTACATACACAGTAAATATAATTAGTAACTAAATCAGTATCCTAACTAGTCTCTTAGCAATTAAAAAGCAACACACGAAACGCCGTTCTGGCTAATAGGTATGTGAAAACGATAAAGATTGATTTCACATAATTATGGTTCTTGACTACGATTATATGATTGTTTCTCCGATTATAGCCAAACCATGATTGTTTAAGGCGAAGGGGTGGGCAAGCTCTTTCCATACAAACTTTGTACAAGTTTTTCTTCGTTTGTGTTTGCACTCCAGTTACTATTTTTGGTCCATATGCTCATTTTTTTTGTTAGCTATGTCTTGATGTTTTTCTTTTTTAATTTTAATTATTTATTGCATTTTTTTTAAATAATGCAAAATTTCAACATCAAGTTCTGCGTATATCCAAAATGTAGCAACAAAAAATAAAATTAAATGCTGTAGTGCCAAAACTAACGCAAAAAGCTTGCACAACCTTTGTATGGAAAATGGCTTGCCCTACCCTGCGCCTTAAGGTGATTGTCACCATTCCATAGTGCGAGCAGGATATCGCTAAAGACATGTATAGCGCTGTCCCACTCGTACTCGCATCGTACTAGGGTTTGTCCCTATTTTTCCCCAAAATAGTGCTCTAATCGTCCCATATAGACATTTAATCGTCTTCTAAGCGACAGAGCGCTCGTGGCCCAGCGGCGCCCACGTACCGCGTGCGGTATGCGAGGTTAAGCAATGTGGGCGCAGGTGAGTTCTTGGATGGGTGACCGCTTTGAGTGGCTACTAACTGTGCACTTTCGTGCTTTGGAAGGCACGTTAAGCCGAGATCCCGGCTCCTGTCTACGACAGCAGTCGTTAAGCCAAGTTAGAGGCCTTCGGGCGTCTTGAGAACTTCTAACAGTCAAGTTGCCCACTCACTTGACAAAGGGGGGTCGAAGTTGCACCACGTCCGTATGGAGAGTACCCACAAAGTGCAACAAAACTGGCAACCGTACTTGTCTTCTCGAACATCAAACGGTTCGTAAATAAATGCCATGCGATTAAATTAAATTAAAACCGTGGAGTTAATAGTGGATAGAAATACCACATTCCAGTCATCCCCGATGAGTGGGGACCTGGATCCCTACCCGTGACCCCTGGGCGGTGCTAAAAGTGCAACAAAAACTGGCAACCGTACTTAACGTCTCGAAAATCTCACGGTTCGTAAATAAACGCCATACGATTAAATTAAATCCTCTTCAAAAACTGATTCGTGACCGTACTGTTCAGATATTATTTACTGCTTCGTATAGGTACGGGACCGGTCTTAAACATGATAGGTCGAAGGTCTAAGGTGCGATGGATTACACACCTTTACACATTGGGGCTACCGCGAACTTCGAAAATCAAACTTCGTATCGTACCGTCCCTTTCCGTCGTATAGAGTATAACATGAGAGTGAAAGGGACGGCACGACACGAAGTACGATTTTCGAAGTTCGCGGTAGCACAGCAGGACGCCTGGCGTTTTCGTAACTACTTCAAAACGAGAATACTAGTGAGGGTGTGTAATCCACCGAACACATTTCACATGTACTATACTAATATTATAAAACTGAAGTTTTTTTTTTTTATATTGGGCGACAATCTTCCACAAATCAACCTAGTCCCAAACTAAGCAAAGCTTGTACTATGGGTAATAGACGACGATATACATACTTATATAGATAAATACATACTTAAATACATAGAAAACATCCAAGACCCAAGAACAAATATCCGTGATAAATGCACAAATAAATGCCCTGGCCGGGATTCGAACCCGGGACCTCTAGCTTCGGAGGCAGAGTCACTACCAACTAGGCTAAACAGGCCGTCCATGTCCAGTTTGTTTGTTTGTTTGAACGCGCTAATCTCAGGAACTACTGGTTCGAATTGAAAAATTATTTTTGTGTTGGATAGTCCATTTATCGAGGAAGGCTTTAGGCATAACATCACGCTGCGACCAATAGGAGCGAAGACGCGGACGAAGTCGCGGGCAACAGCTAGTTCCGAATATACAGGCTGATTGGTAGATGGATGGACATAAGTATATAGCGGATAGATGAGGTCATCTGCTACATGGTCAAGTACGAAATAAAATTACTTCGGCCCATAGATTTTTTAAACTTAATTTCATTTTACGATCTTACGAATTCAGTTATTTAAAAAAAAAATCTTTACAGAAATATTTGGGCCTAAGTATATAATACTATTAATTGTAATGTTATTATATTTATATATTATTGTTTTTTTTATGTCCTGTCGGGTATGTCCTGGACCCGGGTATGTCCTGGACCCGGGTATGTCCTTAAACTACGACCAAGACCGCCGGGGAATGGGCAGCAGCATTCCTAGAGTGCGGTGGAGATACTGCGATCGCCAACCCGCATGCCAAGCGTGGCGATTATGGCATTTACCTCCCATGAAATTGGGGGAGGCCTATGTCCAGCAGTGGACGTCCTAGGGCTGATATGGTGGTGGTGGTGGTTTTTTTTATTTTACTCAATGCACCCACTTTTACAAGTTTCTGTTTGGCCCTATGGTTGACTGGTAGAGAATGCCTCACGGCATTAAGTCCGCCTTTTGTATTAATATGTGCAATAAAGTTTAAATAAATAAATAAATAAACTATTATACTATACTGTGGCCTAAGTAAATTTTGTATGTGCTTGTAGCAGTTAACCTCATCCATCATATACGTATGTCCATCCATCTGCCAAGCACCCTGTACGAGTACAAAAAAAAAGTAAAATAATTTTTAAGAAAAAAAAGCCGACTTCAATGGGGGAGGCCGGTGAAAGATTATTATACTTAGACGGTGCACTCTTAGATTCCATACAATAAAATAAAAATGGCTATAAGTATGTTTACAAGGGTAGAAGACTAAATACCCTCAATTGCTCATGGAATCCTCCATCAGAACTCAAACTTGACGAAAATGTGTCTTCAAAACCTAGCTTGCTTGACAAACAAAACGAAGAGAAGAAATCGCCAAACGTCTTCTGATCATCATCAGCAGTTCCCCTTCATCTAATGTCACTTTTTTGAATGAATTAATTTATGAAAAAACTAAAATCTCTATTTGTGTGCATTTCACATGTGAGAAGTTCCCTCGATTCCTAACGGACCACATCATCAGAACTAGAGCATGACAAAAATAATCGTGAAAATAGAACTTGCTTAACAAACACAAGTAGATGGACATATCATCAAACGTGAACTTTTCGTCGTTGAAGAGTTCTGTTCTGATCATCATCAGGAGTTCCACTTCATCAAATGTCACATTTTTGTATGAAAATGCTCGATTTGTTGATAAAAAACACAAAAATCACTATATGTTTGCCTTTAAGATTTGAGGGGTTCCCTCAATTCCTCATGGATCCCATCATTATAAATCGAGCATGACATAAAATAATCGTGAAAGTACGACTTGCATAACAAACACAGCTAGGAGCACAAATCGCCAAACGTGAACTTTTCGTCGTTGTAGAGTTGTGTTCTGATCATCATCAGCAGTTCCACTTTATCAAATGTCACATTTTTGTATGAAAATTCGCGAATTGTTGATAAAAACACAAAAATCACTATATGTTTGCCTTTAAGATTTGAGGAGTTCTCTCAATTCCTCATGGATCCTATTATCAAAACTGCGTTTTGACAAAAACGAGACCAACTTGGATATATATACTTACAACCAAAAAAAGAATTTTTAAAATCGGCTAAGAAATTACGGAGTTATGGGGTAACAATTGTAACAAACATTTAAAAAAAACATACCACCGAATTGATAACCTCCTCTTTTGAAATCTTGAAGTCGGTTAAAAAGGTAAAAGTAATTTAATCTTCGAATTAGGCATAATTACATGCACCTATGAAAGTCAATAAACTACCATCGGTTCGGAAAAATAAACCTCTGCCACGAGAAGAACCGGCGTAAGGAACTCGGCGAGGGGTCATATTTTCAAAACAATATAAATATGTAGGTACGTGGTGTTGTGTTCCTGGTGGTGAGTAAGGTCGCCAGAGCTCCCGAGGATGCACACGTTGGGTCTCTAGCTGTCAACACAACGAATTCTTAAGTCAACAAAGGATCGGTAACGCGCTTGACATTGTTCTGAAGTCACTTTTCTATTCTTTTACTCGTTGACCGAGTCAAACGAACGTCTCCGTTTCTGTTCTCAACATCGGCAACTCATGAAATTTTGTGAGCAGGTTTTTTTAGTGTTCCGTAGTCAACTAGGAACCCTTATAGTTTCGCCATGTCTGTCCGTCCGTCTGTCCGTCCGTCCGCGGATAATCTCAGTGACCGTTAGCACTAGAAAGCTGAAATTTGGTACTAATATGTATATCAATTACGCCGACAAAGTGGTAAAATAAAAAGTGGAAAAAAATATTTTATTAGGGTACCTCCCCTATACGTAAAGTGGGGAGTGATTTTTTTTTTCATTTTAACCATAACGTGTGATATATTTTTAGATAGGTATTTAAAAATAAATAGGGGTTTACGAAAATAATTTTTTGATAATCTTAATATTTTCGGAAATAATCGCTCCAGAAGTAAAAAAAAATGTGCCCCCCCCCCCTCTAACTTTTGAACCATAAGTTTTAAAAATATGAAAAAATCTCAAAAGTTAGTTTTATAAAAACTTTGTAGGAAAATTATTTTGAACTAAATAGGTTGAATAGTTTTTGAAAAAATTACAAAAATAATTTCTGAACTAAGTTTGTAATTTAACCGTATAAACAGGTGTTTATTCTACTTGTCATTTCTACAAAATCACAATGAAATGACGTGCTTTCAAAGGTTTTGTGTTTCTGTACTTAATATGTCAACGTAATGTGACGGACGGAAAACTACGGTACCCTACACTGAGCGTGGCCCGACACGCTCTTGGCCGGTTTTTTTTATTATATTAGTGTCGTATTTTTGAATGTGTTTTGTTCTTTTTTGTTTGATAATTATATAGATGTTTTTTTTTTTAATTTTAAATTATCAAATTTACAAAATAAGTATCGTGATGTCTAGAGCTCAATCAATTTTTTTAGTATTCAAGTTAATTTAAGTACTGTATCCATATTTATATTATGCGTTTTTTATTAAGCTTGTTAATGTACCAAACAATAGTGTTAATGATACATTCGTTAACATAATTTAGCCGCATTGCTGTGTATTAACATAATATTATTATGTTTTAGTATACTGTTATGATTCACAGCGTGATGGTTGAAAAGTGGTTCAAGATTGCTTAAACCACTAAAGTCGAGTCCAGAATTAGGCGAACTAACTTGACAGCAGAAAATGTTGCCAGACATAGGAAAAAAAAATAGTGATAGGTTTAAGTCGACACAAATATGTCGATATAAACTTGTGCCTTCTATAAATCTGATTCTATTTATATTATATCAAGTAATTGTCGTGTAAGTATTGTCAAAAGCCGAATGCCTTACTTTGTTTGGCTAATGGCCCAACTGGCAACAAAACAAAAGGGCGGAGGGATCCTTAACGATGTCCAAAATTATGTTCGATGTATTTTTAATTCCAGCCCATTTTTATTATTATTATTTTGCTTAGTAAAATTATTAGTCTGTATTCCAAACACAATAATAATGATTCACTAGACTTTTTAAACATCGATATTAACAACACTAGCCAAACCGTGGCAACATTAGTGTACAATGGACTGTCAAGTTAGTTCGTCTAATTCTGGACTCGACTTTAGGTAAGGTAATTATCTCAATGTTTAACACCGAATTCAATAGTTGACATCGAATTTTGACCTGTATTATGTGACTGATTGAAAGCCGTGCATTAGGTCGGTATTAGTATATTAATAACTTATCGAAGAAAAGAAACCTGAGGGCCTACTCCGGACTTCGAAAATCGAACTTCGTATTGTGCCGTCCCTTTCCATCATATAGTGTATACACGAGAGTGAAATGGACGGCACGACACGAAATTCGTTTTTCGAACGAGGGTTGGAATGGCGCGAGGCGTTTCCCGCGGTCCGAACTCAACGTCACAGAATAAGGAATAGTACAAGTCTACGTGTAAAGGGCGCTATTGAGTGCTATCCTGGCTGATGCGGCATGGACGGAAGACTGGTTAGTAATATCAGAACAAAAGGGCGACTAGTGCTAATTCCTTTTTGCTAAAAGCTTCCAACACAAAGGGGAAACTTATTGGTATTAGGCTTGTTGAGTGGGCAACTTGACTGTTAGAAGTTCTCAAGCCGCCGGAAGGCCTCTAACTTGGCTTAACGACTGCTATCATAGACAGCAGCCGGGATCAACTTAACGTGCCTTCCAAAGCACGAGAGCGCTTAGTTAGTAACCACTCAAAGCGGTCACCCATCCAAGGACTGACCCCACCCGACATTGCTCAACTACGCATACCGCACGCGGTACGCGGGCGCCTCTAGGCCACAAGATAATACCAATAAAAAAAAATTGGGGGACATTCTTACACAAATCGACCTAGTCCCAAACTATAGGTAATCAAAGCTTGTACTTAGGTATCTACGACGATATACATAATCATATAGATCTAAATATAAATAAATGCATATTTAAATATTTTAAAGAAAACATCCAAGACTCAGGAACAAATATTCGTGCTCATAACAATAATGCCCTGACCGGGATTCGCACCCGGGTCCTCCGGCTGCGTAGGCACTAATCACTAAACCAAAGTGGTCGTCGAATAACTTTATAAAAACATGTCCTCTGTCAACTGGAAATGCGTCTGGAAGCTGGTTAATCATGGATAATAATAATAAATTAATAAGAATACTAGTAGCTCTGTGCGCTGTAGGCCTCGCTTTCTTCTTTAAATTTTGAAACTTCCAAAAACTGACTCGGCCAGAAAATTCCATATAGTTATCGAACCTGTTCACCAAATATCACGAGAATCGGTGGAGAAATGCGACCTGTAGACGAGAACAAGCGGAAATCAGGACATAATAAACCTTTTTTTCTCAAACATGCAATGAAATATTGATGTTCTGTTCCTTATAACAGGCTGCGAAGTATGACGTTTCAGGTGCGGCTAGGACAAGAGGTCGTTAATGGAATTTCATACAAATCTTGCAGGCCTAGGCCAGCAAAGTCCTCTTTTTTAATTTCCATTCCACATAATTTGTGGCACAGGCACCATGACATTCTGCCACTAAAAAATAAACCTTTGATTTTTTTGTCGTTTATTTATTTGCATGTTTGAGAAAAGCACTATACATACCTCGGCGGGAATATGGGGTTGCCCGCCTCAGACCTATCCGACCTCGCTTCACTCGGCCGTCTATATATGTCTTCGGCCGGCAACCCCTTACGTCCCGGCCTCTGTAGTAATGTACTATTGTCGCAGCTGAAGCGGAGACCTTTTCACTTCGTCGTACACACACCACCGCCCGGAGCAGCGCCCTTACGACTGGGTGAGGCCGCTGCCCCGGCCAACCAGACGCGTGTCACATCGTGGAACCTACACGTTAATTTATCATGAATTAAAATTTAGTTAACAAAATATTTTTCTCAGACGCAATTAAATATTGATGTTATGTTCCTTATAATAGGCTGCGAAGTAGTCAGGTGCGGCTAGGACATTAACGTACAATGGAATTTCATACAAATCTTGCAGGCCTAGTCCTCTTTTCGTTCCACGTAAATTTGTGGTACAGGCATCATGACATTCTGCCACTATGCGTATTAAAAATAAAACATTGATTTTTTGTTGTTTATTTCATTGCATGTTTGAGAAAAGCACTATACATACCTCGGCGGGAAATATGGGGTTGCCCGCCTCAGACCTATCGTATATATGTCTTCGGCCGGCAACCCCTTTCGTCCCGGCCTCTGTAGTAATGTACTATTGTTTCGTGAAAAAAAGTGGTTGCCACCGTCACCGTACCTATAAAAATACATACACATACACACGTCTGTTTTCCAGAGCGGTAGGCAGAGATCACGGATATCCATTTGCCACCATCCTATCATACAACTTTCGCTTCATGAACTCTCATAACATTCATCATTGCGTGCGCGCCGATTTAGAGTACTCTTGACCTGGCCTGTCTGCAGAATGTCTCCGATTTTCCTTCATACACTCCTTTTGTCAACCATCTTTTATCCATCATCTCTACATATCCAAATCATATTAACATACCTTTCTCAATATTCTATAAAAAAATGTGTCGAGCAAAATATTATAAGTCAATAAAACGTTCGCTTGCGATTTTTCTGGAGTCACAATTGTCCATAGGTTACAGTGTCGGCTTACCATTAGGCCGTTAGCTTGTTTGCCGCAATTGTTGTATAAAAGAAAGGGCAAAATAAACGCTAACTCTCGCGCTTTGTACACATACATAGGTACAAATCTTTGTTGTTCGCTTTTGTTGTTAGATACGACCGTCAGGAAAAAGGTAATAATTCCCGCGATATTTGCAGTATGTGGTCAAAATTAATCTATAGTTACTTACTACGCTGTACCTTACCTGCGGACACTGCCATGTGTGACATGTCCGAAACTGTATCGCTTTACAACTCTCCCCGCCGCTCGAAGAAGGGATACCGCCTTACGTAAACTTAATGTATATATACTCACTCCGTCCGTGTGTCGGGCATACCTACTTCTAAGTTTTCAGTGCAGACACGGAATCATTCCAGCATCAATCAAGATGTACGCAAAACTCGCTGTAAGTGTTTTACATTGTGTTTTGTGCTGTCATTGATGTTAATAGTGAGCGACATCGTGAAGTGATAAGGATACAAAGGAAAATAATCTTAGTGTCTCGAGTTAACTTGGAAGCGTATTTTCGGTAGCAAAGCCACGTTTGTGTTTGGCTATTCACAACACAATAATACCGTGTTGTGGGAACCAGCTAAGATCTCCGGTTGCGTATGATAGATGATTAAACGAACTTTCCTAAAGAGAAGTTCGATCACTATTATGTGAGTCGCTTCATTCGAAGACCATCGAATCGTGAATCGTTTGGTAAAAAATGGCAATTTGTGTTTGCTTCCATGTTTGGAACAAGAACAATATAAACTAAATCTGAGTGACTCATATTTTGATGATGATTGGTCAATAGTGTTTTTGCTGTGCATATTTTCATAATTATTATTCTGGCAGCGTATTCTAAGTTGCTAATCGGTTCAAGTGAAGTATTTTGACTCACTTATAATCACAAAAAGTTATATCCATTTAGATAAATATTGTGATAATCTGTACATACGCGATCGTTTTATAACTTACATATGTGTATTGTTTATTTTATATTTATTTGTATGTAACTGCATGCGTTATTTTTATTTGTTTATTAACCAGAATACAAAGAACATTCCAAAAATTTACCTGTAAAAATGCTAAAAGATATATTTTAAGGCACCATTTTGGGGCCTGATGATGGCCGCCTTACGCAAAAATCTGTTTTTTTTTAATCGTCTGACCGAAATCATTTCTATGTATTTTATACTCTAACATATTAAACTGCCGCTTGGCTAATTAAATTACTTTCTAAATAAGAATAGAGTTAATTCCAAATAATCCGTGCAATTTTTACATAATTTAACAACTACCCAAAACATACATATAAAAGTAGATATTATTCTTTAAAATTGTGATAAATAATCTCAAATTCAGTCTTGATTCCAGCTCATCTATATTAATAATTTCGTGCAGGGGTACGGTAGACCCGAACGAGACCTGTCTCAAATTGAAGAACGTATAAAAATAACGATTTTTGAGTTGAACATATGTATCCGCAAAATTCGGATTGTCGCGTATTTTGCATTTAAAAGTGTTAATTTTATGACGAAAGGTCGGCCATATTAAATTCGTTGGTTGACAGCACAGACTACTAAGAAGATACTGTTGACAGCGTCGGGTTGGGTACGTTCGGAAATTGTAAACTATGTTTGCGTCCGGTGTGTTGGCCAGGTTGCTGGGCGTGGATTCGGCTAGCCGCGTCTGTAGCGTTTTGTTTTTGTAGTTTTCAAGCGTTCTATATACCTATCAGCCTAGCTAGCACGATAACTTATACCGTCACGTTATATGGGCGAAATGTATTAAAACGTCACATAAAACGTAACGGTATAATCTATCGTGCTAGCTAGGCTGATTGTCACAACAACCGCCTTCAAAGCGAATGTATGAGGCCTGTTACATGGTTATTATTATCACGTGATACATTCATATCACAATAAGTATCACGTGAATATTGAAGCAGAATCCATACAAATTTGAAAACTGCGATAATATTGACACCCCAGTATTGTGATAATATTAATCGTGTAAAGGACACCACTTGAATGTTTGCTGAGTCTGTCCGCCATCTTAAAGCTGCATCTCTATTTAGTTGTGACAAACTACTAGGTGACTTATGGCTTTTAAACGTCTAGCAAAATTCTATCCCTATCTCGCTCTATCTTATAACTTAGTGGTACTGGGGGTCTACTCCGAAATTCGAAATCCGAACTTCGTATGGTGCAGTCCCTTTCACTCATATAATATAGTCTATGATAGGAGAGTGAAAGGGACGGCACCATACGAAGTTAGGATTTTGAATTTCGGAGTAGACCCCCAGCTCATGCCGTTCGCCGCGCTCGGACGTTAGAGGCGCTACCGCGAACCGAAAACGAAGTATCTGCCTCTCTCTCGCACATGTATATTAGAACGACAGAGAGGAAGATAGTTCGTTTTTGGTTCGCGGTAGGCCCTCAGGCGTCAACTTTAAAACGAATAGTGTATTTTACTATATGAGAAATAAAATTCAAAATGTAAGAAAAACCGGCCAAGTGCGTCGGACTCGCGCACTGAGGGTACAACAAAAAAATAAATGTGATTTATCAATATATTGATATTTTTGGTAAAATATACTTCATAATAGACATTATCACCTAATTTCAAGTTCATAGGTCGAAGGGAAGTTTAAAAATTATATGTGTGACAGACAACACACGGAATGTTCTTTGACTTTCTTCGACCGTCCACCGCGCTCGGACTAAAGTGCTACCAACCGAAAACTAAATATATATGTCTCTCTGTCGCACTTGCATATTCGAGCGTGGAGAGGGAAATACTTTGTTTTCAGATCGCGGTAGGCTCTTTGATCTGACGGCTCCTATTCCTGGGTAGTGCGCGTATCGGAATGTGAAATACCTGTGGCAAAACGGAACAAGTTGTTAAATAGCTTCCATTAATTGGAGAAAATATTACCAACTGTTATTATTATCACGCGAGACACTGAATATTGAAGCAACATCCATAGGGGCCTGTTACATGGTTATTATTATCACGTGATATACTCATATCACGATCCGTATCACTTACTGTTTAATGAATATTGAAGAAAAATCCATACGATTTTGAAAACCACGATAGTATTGACACACCAGTATTTTGACAATATTAAGCGTGTAACAGACCCCATACAATTTTGAAAATCGCGATAATATTGACACATAATATTGAGTGTAAAGGGCCCCACTGAATAGAATTTGGCGGAGAATAGAGAGCTGCTACCGCGAAACGAAAACGAACGAACATCGTGTATTTCCCTCTGTGTCGCTCGAATTTGCAAGTGCGACAGAGAGGGAGATACACGAACTTCATTGGTTTTCGATCGCGTTAGCAGCTCTGACTTCGCACCAAAAATACTGACAGGCACATCAATATTTAACAATTGCACATCTGAACGGAATTTTAATGAACGATTAGTATTTTAGCTATACAAATCAGTACTGATTACGGTGTCAAATTTATTATGTGCCTTTAAATACTACCCTTATAAAAATGCTTAGGATTAACTTGCAAAGATACTAGCCTTTGCCCGTGATGTCGTCAGCGTAATCATTTACTCCCAATTCCGTATGTTAATCCAGACTACAGACTATATTTCTATACGAAGTTTCATCATAATCCGTTGTTGTAATGTTTTAATTTTATACATTTTTGTACACTGTTTCTTTCGTCGTTTGCATAAGATAACTGTCACAAATAAATGTTTACTTTATTTCTTTCTTATTTATTTCACCCGAGCGAAGCCGGGTTTTCATCTAGTTTAATAAAAACTTGTTCCTTGTAATGCGCACAAGCCAAATCTCTCTTTTCTAAAAGGAGTTGAAATAGTTATGTTTGTACGAATAATATAAGTTACCCGTTGTTATTAAATAACCTAGAGATAAATGTAAATCACGACATAGTTCGCGCTATAATAACTGTTTAACATAATTAAATTAATTAAAGTGTTTGATAATGAGAGTGAGGTAATACGTGTAAATATGCCATGTTACATTACATTAATTAATACTGGCGTTGAAGCATTTCATGTTTCTCAGAATGTGAAGCAATTTTATTAAACTAAATGCATTATGAGTTTGTGATATGAAGCGTGCGTTTTGTATTGAAGGGGTCCATTCCGAGCGTACTAGCGCCACTCATAAAAAAAGTGATTATATAACTGAAACGACAGATATTTAAAAAAAGGGACTGCTATGTACTATATTTTGTAATTTACTACCTTTTGAATACATTAAAACAGTTATTACGTTGCTAGATTCGTCAATCTATGCGTCGAAAGAAAAACGGCCGTTTTATTTTTGAACTCAAAGATCGACAAACCTCGCAACGTAATAACTAGTTTGATGTATTCAAAAGGTAATTAAATACAAAATACAGTACATAGCAGTTCCCTTTTTTTAATATGTATCGTTAAATTTAAATAATCTCATTTTTCAAGAGCGGCGCTAGTGGATCCGTTGATACCCTCTTAAGCTTGATCGTGGTCCAGCGGCGCCCGCGTGCGGTTTGTCAGGTGAAGCAACAACGGCCGGTCTGTTGGATGGGTAACCTCTTTGACTGGTTGCTTTATATATATACATGCTTTCGAAGGCACGTTAATCCGTTAATCCTGGCTGCTGTCTATGAGAGCAGTCGTAAGCCATGTTAGAGGTCTTCGGGCGGCTTGAGAACATCTAACAGTCAACACAACACTTTAAACTCTCGCGCTTTGTACACATTCTTACGTAAACTATTATTATTTCGTATTAGACCCGTGTACGAATATTTTAAGAATCTAAGCGTCAAGTTGCCCACTCACTTGTAGGGTTAATTCCAATAAGGTCTAGTTTCTTTCTGGGGTTGGAAGGTCAGATGGCGGTAGCTTCCGTAAGTACTAGTGCCTACGCTAGTTCTTGGGATTAGGTAGCGTACCAAGCGTATCCTTCAGGATTCAACTGTACCGGGATAAATATACTACAATATACCGTATCTGTACCTGCTATCCTCGAACCTACAGGTTTGGCAAGAGACGATGGCAAGCGACCTGATGGTGCCACACTAGTGCCGTGGAGATTGGGTAGAGCTTTGGTGTGGGACGCAACATGCGTGGATACTTTTGCTCAGTCCCACATCCAGGTGACTCGCTCTAAAGCCGGCGCTGCAGCTGACCAGGCCCAGGTGTTGAAGCGCCGCAAGTACTCGTCTTTAATTAAAAACTACGAGTTTGCGGCGCTTGCGGTGGAAACATTGGGTCCCTGGTCAGCTGACATGAAAAGTTTTATGAAGGCTATGGGTAGACGTCTCGTCGACGCTTCAGGGGACCATAGGGCTGGCGCTTACCTCTCACAACGTATTTCTTTAGCAATACAGAGAGGTAACGCCGCCAGTGTTATGGGCTCCGTGCCGCAGCCGGATCTACTGGACGGGGTCTTCTTTTTATGATTGGGTAAATTAAGTTAGTTTAGTTTTTAATTAATTTGTTATTTTTTGCTTAATTGTTTTTTCGATAATTCTACAAATTAATAATAATTATTAATAATAAATAAATTGTTCTTTATTTAGGTATAACCCACATTACAAATATTAAATATTAAAATAAAAAACATGTATACTAAACATTCATAAAAAAATCAAATTATAAAATGAATTAAAACATTTCACAACAACAAGTTCTGGCTCTCCAATGACTTGTGATTTGGTTTGATACTGATTATATATTTATATTTATGTATATATTTATTATTTTTATTAGTCGCTAGTATATGTATATATAGTATTATTATGTAGTTTGTTATATAGGCAATAGCTATATATATATATAGATACGTTTTTGTACACGTGTTAGTTTGTTTATCTTTTGGTTCCCGTGTCACTCAATTGCTCAAAGGTTAACTGGAAGGGATCCCTTAAAGGGATTCGCCTTTGTACCGATATAACCGAATTTGTCTGTATTTCTACCTGTGTTTTGTGTACAATAAAGTATTTACATACATACATACACACATTTACAATAAAAAAGCCATCTTTGACGACTTACTTGTCAGATAGCATGTCGCGTACACCATGTTGACAATGCTGTTCGTCGATTCGCTCACTCTCTCGATGAAGGACCAGTGTCTCTTACGCATTATAGCGTAGAAGTCGTCCACTCTGTTTGCGGCGAACATACCAGACGCACTGCACTATAGAAGACTTCTATCTTAAAACCCCCATATCAGCCCTAGGACGTCCACTGCTGGACATAGGCCTCCCCCAATTTCATGGGGGGTAAATGCCAGAATCGCCACGCTTGGCATGCGGGTTGGCGATCGCAGTATCTCCACCGCACTCAAGGAATGCTGCTGCCCATTCCCCGGTGGTCTTGGTCGTAGTTTTAGGACATACCCGGGTCCTAAAAATATCCTATCTTAAAAACACAGTCTACTTAATACTATATTGTTTCAGCTCGTATCCCTCGTGATCGCCGCCGTAGTGGCTTCGCCTGTTCCTGGTGGTCATCATCAGTAAGTACCATTAACTTAACCCCTTATTGATAAAACTTAACAAACGTCTGTTAACTAAAATTTGTTTTGTCCCATTCTCACAAACATAAATGTCAAAGTGACCTAAAATAGGTTTGATGGACGTTCATGGGGAAGGAGGTTAAGAGTCCGCAGGAAGCTCGGTTCTCCACACAAATGTAGTTTCGCTCTCATTTTAAAACTGCATGCTGGCATAACATCAAACTTTGTATACACAATGAGATCCGGCATATTTAGGCCGGAAATTAGTTTCTCTTGCTTGAAATTATAATGGAGAAAAAATATACAAGACCGAAAAAACTCAAAAACACGCTGTATTTTTTTTCTATCACAAATTCTAGGAACAATAAATAATTTCCGGCCTAGATATAGCGGATCCCATTGTGTATACCAAAGTTTCATGTTATTTCAGCACGGCGTTTTAAAATAAGAACGAAACTACGTTTGTATGGAGAATCGAATTCACTCGAGCGTGCGGGGGCCCTTACTGTATGGTTTCTAAAACTGTGGTCCAAGGAGCCACACCGAATGCGTGCGCAGCACGCGTGCACGCCACGCAAGCGGTGTGTCATCTACTATGACATTTCATACGATACAACGCGCACGCCACGCACACGCGCGCGTGCTGTGTGCTTAATTTTTAGGGTTCCGTACCCAAAGGGTAAAAACGGGACCCTATTACCAAGACTTCGCTGTCCGTCCGTCCGTCCGTCTGTCACCAGGCTGTATCTCAAGAACCGTAATAGCTAGACAGTTGAAATTTTCACAGATTGTGTATTTCTGTTGCCACTATAATAACAAATACTAAAAACAAAATAATAATAATAATAATTAAGGGGGGCTCCCATACAAAAAACGTGATATTTTAGCCCGTTTTCATGGCTACCACTCTCCGAGCTAGATCACAAGAACCGTAATAGCTAGACAGTCGAAATTTGCACAGATTATGTATTTTTATTGTGGCTACAACAACAAATACTAAAATCTAAATAATAATAATAATTAAGGGGGGTCCCATACAACACAGGCGTTTTTTTTCTGGTACGGAACCTTTCGCGCGCGAGTCCGACTCGCACTTGGCCAGTTTTTAAACTTTTTTATATGTTAGCAAGTCACTTGTTTACATTTTTCATCTCTAAATCTATCACCGATTTTAGACACACTAGTCCAAGTATTGCAAAAAATGCCCAATTAACTAGTAAACCTCAAGCAATACTGACCAGAGTGTGGCATTAAAAGCGTCATTAAATATGACCACAACGTTAAACTGGTCATTAGCTTGCAAAACCTGTTGCAGAACTGCCCAATAAGTAAACGTATACCGATATTTCGCAAACCAGTTTAAATTTGAATGATGATTATGTAGTTATACCCGGCCAAGTGCGTGCTCCTACTAATCTACATTTAAAACCACTATACAATACAATACAGTAAACCAAAGAACGTCGTCGAAGTCGAAGTCACGGCACTTATTATTATTATTATTTTATTATTATTATCACATCGGTAGGAACTTATACATATTTAACCCTTTTTGTTTGGGTAAGACAGTTTTTCAGCAATAACTCAAAAACCGTTAGACCTGTCGTGTTCAAACCAAAAATATTTGAAAGTATTTATAATTGTACATCATCTTGATTTTTTTCAGAATTTTAAACTTCGTAGTTTGGAAATTAGAGGGGGGGGGGGGACACTTTTTATGACTTTGACAGCTAATATCTCACCAACGGTTGACTTAAATGGAACAGTTTTATAGAAACCTCTATGTCATTTTCGAAGGCCTATTCAAAGATACCCCACACCCCCCAAAAATTGACCCCCTGTTACATGTATGGGGTGCCCCCCCCCCACCCCAGTTTAATATTGTTTTCGTAATTTCACATCATATTTCTATAGCGGTTTATAGTATACACATTCCTACCAAATTTCATAATTGTAGTGCTCATAGTCTCCGAGTAAATCGGCTGTGACATACGGACGGACGGACGGACAGACATGACGAATCTATAAGGGTTCCGTTTTCGCCATTCTGGCTACGGAACCCTAAAAAGGTGTACGGGTCAGGTTACAGTGGCTTTTTATAAACGTGTTGTGAATGGCAATCCGGTGACTAAGTATAATGTAAGTACGTAATAGCAGGACTGTCAGGACTTAAGAGGGCGCAGTACGCTTGGTTCTCCATACAAACGTATTTACGCTCTCATTTTAAAACGCCATGCTAGAATAACATGAAACTTTGTATACACAATGGGATCCGGCATACCTAGGTCGAAAATTAGTTTTTGGTGCGAGACATTGTAAAAGAAAAAAAATACTGCGGTTTATTGAGTTTTTTACGGCTTGTATGAAATCCTTAATAATCGCTTTTCTCCATTATAATTTCAAGCAACAGAAACTAATTTTCGACCTAGATATGCCGGATCGCATTGTGTATACAAAGTTTCATGTTATTCTAGCATGGCGTTTCAAAATGAGAGCGTAAATATGTTTGTATGGAGAACCGAACGTTCTGCGCACTCTTAAGGAAAACTGGATCCACGCCACACAACGAAAGCCTTACATAATATTGTCAAGGCCGCCATCTCACAAATATATATACATACATACACATACTAAAAGGCATTTTAAGGGAGTGACAAAAAGTATTGTCTCAGCTGATTTCCGTAATCTTGTATTACAAAATTTATATTTGTGTAACATATAAATAATGTCACATTTGTTATTAAATGTTTACAGAAATAGTTTCTGCGTTGAATTTAATTTGAAAAATCGTTTAGCAATGGCGAATGGATTTAGCGAGGGTAGTAATAAAATAAATTTATCACAACTTTTTTATAATTGATATTACACGTATTTGAAGAAGAAGAAGAAAATAGTTTATTAACGCAAAAAATCGAAATTCACAAGCTAAACTAAGTACAGACACAGAATAAAATCACAAAAATAAAAACAGTAAAGTAAAATAAAGTATTCAGAGCTTAATTAAGATAATTGCGCCAAAGGGTCTTCACTCAGCTTGGTGCCACGAAGCGAATCACAGCACACGCTTTGTGGCGCTGATTTTCAGTGAAGCCATTAAGTGGGTTAGATGGCACTGACATATAATATAAAATAATATTTTACAAAGGAAAAAAGAAAAAAATACACAAATAATCAACAAACATTATACAACAGGAATCAGAATATTGCATTTTTAGGCTTATTCTCAAATATACATAAAGATGATAATATAGCGAAAAAGAAGAAACACAGGGTTCGAAAACCATTCATTATACACAATATGTATGTGTGTGTGTGTGTTTGTGGCAGTACTTGTGCAAGGTTGCCTATTCAAGTACATTTCTGTTTGATTATTAGAAATTTTCTAAGGGACATTTTAAAAGAAGCAACTGTATTTGCTAAGCATATGGTTTTTACAGCAAGGTCACAGGCCCACAGTCACAGGTCACATCCTGTAATTTCTGCCTTGTACCCCTTTTACCACTTAGAGAGCGCTCGTGGCCCAGCGGCGCCCGCGTACGTTGCGCGGTATGCGAGGTTAAGCAAAGACGGGCGGGGTCAGTCCTTGGTACTTTTTTTCAAAACAATTGTCAAAAACTTAAAAATACCGGGAGTACTTTCCCGTCCCGCAAAAATGTTTGCACAATTTGACTGTGGATGGGTGACCGCTTTGAGTGGTTACTAAGTGAGCGCTCCCGTGCTTTGGAGGGCACGTTAAGCCGTTGATCCCGGTTGCTGTCTTTGATAGCAATCATTAAGTCAAGTTAGAGGCCTTAGGGCGGCTTGAGAACTTCTAACAGTCAAGTTGCCCACTCACTTGACAAGCCTAATCCCAATAAGGTCGGGTTTCCCCCTCGGGTTGGACGGTCAGATGGCATGTCGCTTTCGTAAAAACTAGTGCCTACGCCAATTCTTGGGATTAGGTAGTAAACCCCAGGCATCCTTCAGGATGCAACACGGAAGAACGATAGGACGATGGTTCCTTTTACCCCGTAATCAAAATAAATAAAAAATTAGATTGCGTCCATGGAACGAAAAAACATTTGTACATTTCTGTTTTGTGCAATGAAGTTTAAAAAATAACAAGTTGGCTAAAATTTCTGTGCATTATTAGATACGACAAAAGATTTTATTACACTTTCTTTTACATTAAAAACAGAGTAAATATAAAAGATGGTGCACTATTTCTGCTCAGTGTAATAGTGGAAAAGATTCAGATTAGTAACAACAATTGCCTTTTTCCAGTAATTAAAAGTTTTATTGTGTCATTTTAAGTTGACAAATAGCCGTTTTCTATCTGTGTCATCATTATTGTAAGAGTCCACTGTGAGAGGTAGCAGTATGTTGAATTGTTGATGGCTATTGGCTCGCCACCTGACTCATTTGTTTCGAGTTTTGATTTGAACTCTATTCCGTTGTAATAAGGGTGAAAGCCTGGCAACCAGAATCGCCAAAAACCAGTGACTGAAGCCACCTCGTAGTGACACTGAGAATTGGAATTGATGT
Source organism: Notocelia uddmanniana (assembly GCA_905163555.1). Taxonomy (NCBI): domain Eukaryota; kingdom Metazoa; phylum Arthropoda; class Insecta; order Lepidoptera; family Tortricidae; genus Notocelia; species Notocelia uddmanniana. The sequence continues at coordinate 73,357,023 of LR991052.1, forward strand.
GCTATTTATTTATTTATTTATTTATGATAGGGCATATCACTTTTAGTAATCCAGGCGTGAGTTTAAATATGCATTATTTACCATCCATTTTAAATACTAGCATGAAAGCGAAAAGATTATGATTAAAGTTATATGACTGTTTTATAGTATGTATGTACTATGTTTTCTAGACATTTACTATCGATAGAATCATTAAATTCGATGTGAATTACCGTTTTATGGGCGGCAGGAAATAAAGATCGTGCCGACGCATAATGATCGTGCTTATACACTCGTTTTCTATACCGTAATGCATGTATGCATTACATCTGTCACTCTGGAGTAAATTACCCCTCTTTGAAATAATGTCAATGAGGAACGCTATAATAGTAATTTTTTCAATGAGTGAGTTTTTTATGTATTGCGTCTATTGGCTATGTGCGAAGTAGGTGGTAGGGGTAAGCTAGGCGATCGTAGCGCACACCATGGCAGAAATGTGTACTTACCGGGGACCATTGTCAAATTTACTTTCACGTTTTCTATTGGTTTCTTAACGGTTTCCTACGATTCGTTTCGTTTGTATGTATTTATTTATTCTCATATTTATCATATTTATTTCAGTAAAATTTCCAATACGGGGTCTTTCTCGTTTACTAAAGTAAATAAAATATTCATGTGTCATTATTTGACATCTCAAAATTTTGACATTGTCTCGGAACCTTTGACGTTTGACGTTTCAGATGTGCACACAGCCAATATGTTAGTTCAAATGTGAGAGGTAACACGGGTGTTCAGTTTAAGAATCGCTTAGTGTCGTCAGAATCGAAGCTATTAGGCAAGTGGGTTACAATGGCACTTTTACATGTAGCTTATTTTACTAAAGATTAGATAGATGTCAAATAATAATACCACGATGGAGCGGGATGGTCATATAGCTAACGAATTGAACAAGAGTGACAGGGTCGTGATATAATTTGTTCGCCTCAAACTTTTTGATAATTTTGAAACGACATTCACAGAAATGAAGGATTATCCGTTCAAATTAAAAAGGCTGTTCATGGTAAGCCGCCAGCCGTTTAAGACAAGTTCTGAATTAAGCTACATAAGACCTTTTTCATCCCTCTTGGTGGAACGCGTATAGGATATATATAGAAATCCCGGATAGGCGACCATTGTTGGTAAGGAAAAATGACGTGGTATAAAAATGTAGAAATGATGTTTATTGTCAAGAAATAAAAAAGTCGAAATTGAAAATTGACGGAGTATAAAAATGTCGAGAAGCAGAAAAGACGAACTGACAATGGTCCGAAAGTAAAAATGTACAGATTTGCTAAAAAAGTCTAGTTATCTACAACGGCGAAGGGCAAACTGCGCTGAAACAGGAGCCGCTCCGTCAATTTTAAGTCAGAGTGGAATTAGTCATTTCAATACTTCGACTAAATTCTATTTCGACATTTTTATTCCTCGGCCATAATACATTGTCATTTTTCCATATCGTCATTTTTATAAAGCGTGTTTAGACATTTTTATACCTCGTCATTTTTCCTTACCGACAATAGTCGCCTAAAGGAGAAATACTTGTAATCCGTACTAGGGTATTAGTATACCTACGAGTGGACTCTCTTAAATTACATAAGATGTGCAACAAAGGGTAGTTACAAACAATACTCGCAGGTAAAGAAGATAATAAAGAATATTGCCTCACCTGACAAAGCGGTGCTAGCGGCGGCAATATTTCCAACCCTGCACAAAGATATTGTACCTAATATTCGTTTTACAAAGGATCTAGTAGTAAACTCGTTATTGTCAGAATGAAAACTGATAGAAAAATGCCATTTGAAACAATGAATACGGAATTCAATGGAAGCGACAAAAAAAGTGTGGCTGACGCCATATTGCCGTTCGCTAAAAATGGCGGTCTGTAGTGCTGCAAGACAAGTTTAACGATATCGATAAATAGTGATTTATCGATGTCATTAAACTTTGACATTGTTTGAACTTAAGAATGAACTGAGAGTGCTATAGGGCTTACAAACAAATAGATATTCTAACCCTGCCGTCCCTATACATATTTGAAATAATAATGTATGATAGTAAGAATTTGGGCAATTTTCCAACGAACGCTGATAAACCAATAGCCACGAGAAATACTGGGAAACTCAAAATAACCTTCTATAGACTAGTAAAGGCGAAAAAGTCGTTCTTGGGAAATTGTATCAAATTCTACCATAAAATTCCTAAACACATTACTGAACTTAGCAATTCTAAATTCAAATCTGTAGTAAAACAAACACTTATTTCAAAAGCATCCGAGTATTATAAGATAAACGATTACATCATGGATAGGGATGTTTGGCAGTGATAGCGTCCTGCACGGGTAATCTATCGGAAAAATATATTTTCTACTGTAGCATTGTTATTTAAGTTATTTTGTAGTAATGTAATTTTATATTTAACTATATAATGTATATTGTTTTGAAAAAATAACACCTCGCCGAGTTTCTTACGCCGGTTCTTCTCGTGGCAGAGGTATATTTTTCCGAACCGGTGGTAGTTTATTGACGTTCATAGGTGCATGTAATATGCCTAATTTGAAGAATAAATTACTTTTACTTTTTACTTTTTTAATGGTTATTCAGGCACCATAATCCTAATAGCATAATCTCAATTCATTCATACTTTCATTCAGTCCCAAACTAAACCTGTCACAATAATAGCTCATCACAATGTTGCATTCGAGTAGAAGCGAAGTCACTCAATTCATAACCACGATCGTAAAACTAAAAAGTAAAGCATGTGAAAATTTATTACAACCAAGATAAGACTCAAATTAGTACAATGTGAAAAATCATCTTCATTAGCGACATTTGAAACAACTTCATGTCCTTCATACCTTGATTTGAAATGTAAGATGTTAAATAATACGGTAATTGATTGACACTTCGGTTCTAGTCATATTCCAAATTAATCCAATGGGAAAGCATTATTCACTATACAGTTGTATTGTATTGTATTGTATCCATAATTTAATTTGCCACAACCCATTTTTATTTAATCGTATGGCATTTATTTACGAACCGGGAGATCTTCGAGAAGACAAGTACGGTTGCCAGTTTTTGTTGCACTTTTAGCACCACCCAGGGGTCACGTGTAGGGTAACGGTGGGTACTCCCTACGGACGTGGTGCAACTTCGACCCCTCTTTGTCAAGTGAGTGGGCAACTTGACTGTTAGAAGTTCTCAAGCCGCCCGAAGGCCTCTAACTTGGCTTAACGACTGCTGTCGTAGACAGCAGCCGGGATCAACGGCTTAACGTGCCTTCCAAAGCACGAGAGCGCTCAGTTAGTAACCACTCAAAGCGGTCACCCATCCAAGAACTGACCTGCGCCCACATTGCTTAACCTCGCATACCGCACGCGGAACGCGGGCGCCGCTGGGCCACGAGCGCTCTCCCACAGCGCTGCCACAACCCATAACACTTGTGTTTGCCATAATAGTGATTTTCTCGGAAACCGTGAAATTTTCAGAATAATTTACATAAACTTTGTATAAAGCACTCGAAAAGTTAAGTTTCTGAGAAAAACGACTTCGGGCAAATGTAAATGGCAAATGTCATCTGAACATGTCTTTTTTTATATAACACGTCGGTGGCAAACAAGCGTATGGCCCGCCTGATGGTAAGCGGTCACCGCAACCTATGGACGCCTGCAACGCCAGAGGTGTTACATGCGCGTTGCCGACCCTTTTAAAGTTTATACACTCCTTTCTTGAAGAATCCCATACTATAAGCCTATAAGTCCTCGGCAAAACCTCGGCAGGGAGCTCATTCCACAAAAGGAGCGTCCGAGGGAGGAAGTTCCTTGTTCCTTTCAAGTCTTTATTGTAAAGGCTCAAAACAAAGCTCGTTTTTCAGCATTTATCGACAAAACGTGAGGTTTCTAAGTTTGCTATCAAGATAGTTCTGATACGGATTGCGATATTTGCGATAGATCTCCTATAATCCACAGAAACCTAGTAAAAACCAAAACCAATAAACGATATTCAACTCTCATTCAAACTAAGCCAATTCCACCCTTCTGCCACCGCGTTGAAGACTAGCATATACGTACATAAACTTTCAACTGACCAAAGCTTGGAAGTATAATGGCGTAACTGCATAAATCACGCTGCGATTGTTATTTCATATTTCATACACTGTATCACAGTATCGACCTTTCTAATCCAAGTTTAAGGGCAAAAGGGGGTCCCCCTTTCCAGGCCTAGAGGGATTTAGATTAGGGTTTGGGGTCGCCCCCATCTGACAGCTGAGATGGTGGAGCTGCTGGGATGAGCGGCCCTTTGAGCGCGTGTAAAACACTGTAGATACTTTACATGTGCTAGTGCTATCAGTATCAAGTTCATAGACCATTTATAGATTTTATTTCGTTGCACTTAGGTTCACAATTGGTCAGTTAATTGTGATACTGATTACTCCCGCCACACCTTTGAATACCAATGATTAGTTCAAGCTTCTCCCCAAATCACAATACATTGTTCACGCGTTTGCGTGTTAAAAATCTGCCGTAACTTGGAAAAGTCTTATCTGATTCTATTTCAGCTATTCTGAACCTTATTATTATTAATTTAGGGTTGTTATTGTAGAAATTTTGTAGTTATAGGAATATAGGAGGTTGTGGACGACAGTAATGTGAAATGTTTGCTATGCGTCTCATGTTCGATTTACAATGGGGAACTAACTAGCCTCTGTTGCGTGGTTCTGAGTGTGCCATGTTTGGAGAATTTACCGCCTATTTGTTTTCCCTTTGCCCTTATTGTTACACAAACCATCAAATTACCGGTCGACTTACTACCTTACTTTAGGAAAAAATGGGGCTACTCTGATCATTTAGGATGTAACATAAAAGCAATACTATTGACAATTCGGTAAATTTAATTAAGGGTAAAACAAAATAATTTACTAATCATTTCATTGCATCAGGTCACAGGAAAAAAAAACAATAATTTATGAGAAAAACCGGTTTGATCAAAGTCACCCCTTGAATCAAAGTAACCCCAGTTTACGGTACTAATTGTTTTAATTGACCAAAATAAATAGTTAGCGTCCTCGTGAAGGCCTGTCTGTCTTCCTCTACCTGTTGCGGCTTTTTATGATGGAACAGAAAAAAGATACGCTAAATGAATTTTCAAGGTTTCTGAGGAATCTCGATTTCGTTGAATGTGGTTGTTAGTTTCAATTCAAGGACTTAGTAAACAAATTATAGCAATAGGTAAACAAGTCAATTTCAATTTTATTTCTGTTGCATAAACTAGTTAATTGTAATAAGCTATTCAATCTGATTTGAATCGCCTTAGATTTGATAATTTCATTGGAAAATTTGAATTGAGAGAGCGATATAGAAACATAACTTATATACTCATAAGCTATTTTAACTATGTCGACCTAAGGAAGAAGAATTTTTTTTACAAGCTATTTAATTTTCACTGTTTGTATGTGAGTTCGCTCGTCGTTGTAATTTGTAATACCCTTTTCAGCTCCTTGCCGATATTTAAATGAAGTGGAATTCGGCAAGTTCGGTGACAATGTAATATTATGGCGCCGCCGAGCTGATCTGATAATGAAGACAGAAGGTAGTCATACATGAGATAAACCGTCTTGGGTTCATTGACACCGTCTTCTGTCTCCAGTCTCCTACGTCAGATCAGCTCGGTGCGGTGGTACAGTCAACAGCAAAAGTAGATGATCATTTTTAGGGTTCCGTAGTCAACTAGGAACCCTTATAGTTTCGCCATGTCTGTCCGTCCGTCTGTCCGTCCGTCCGCGGATAATCTCAGTGACCGTTAGCACTAGAAAGCTGAAATTTGGTACTAATATGTATATATCAATTACGCCGACAAAGTGGTAAAATAAAAAGTGGAAAAAAATATTTTATTAGGGTACCTCCCCTATACGTAAAGTGGCGAGTGATTTTTTTTTTCATTTTAACCCTAACGTGTGATATATTGTTAAATAGGTATTTAAAAATAAATAGGGGTTTACTAAAATAATTTTTTGATAATGTTAATATTTTCGGAAATAATCGCTCCAGAAGTAAAAAAAAATGTGTACCCCCCCCCTCTAACTTTTGAACCATAAGTTTTAAAAATATGAAAAAAATCTCAAAAGTAGAACTTTATAAAAACTTTGTAGGAAAATTATTTTGAACTTGATAGGTTGAATAGTTTTTGAAAAAATTACATAAATAATTTCTGAACTAAGTTTGTAATTTAACCGTATAAACAGGTGTTTATTGTACCTGTCATTTCTACAAAATCACAATGAAATGACGTGCTTTTTAGGGTTTTGTGTTTCTGTACTTAATATGTCAACTTAATGTGACGGACGGAAAACTACGGAACCCTACACTGAGCGTGGCCCGACACACTCTTGGCCGGTTTTTGTACTTTGTCGCACTAACGTAACAATACTGCGACAGTTGGCAAACGTCAAAGTTGGTAAGTGATAAGGTACTAAAATGATCACCTATTTTTGTTGTTGATTGTACCATAATATTGCATTGTGTATAAGTATAAGGTACAATGGAGCTCAATAGGTTGAGGATAACTTTTCTAAAATTCAGTCCCACACATACTAGCTAAATGGGCAAGCGTAATAAATGCTTGATACTTGCAAAAAGGTCCACAGAGCGCTTGTGACGATGATGTCCATAGGCTATGGTGTACCGTGCTGCTACTAATGTGTCCAACATGTAGACCGTATGCTTGTTTGCCACCGTCATAGTATAAAATATCAAAGCGCTCTCACAAAAACAGTTTGTATGTGAGGACCAAAATTGTTGACTACAGTCAAGGCCTTTTTCTTTCTCGTTGAAACCTCATATCACGACACCACCATATTAAATTACTTTAGTCAACAATTGACAACATTTCAAAATTTTAAGTAGTATGAAATCTTAACTCATTTCGTTAATTTGTTAACTAGAAACCCCAAAATATTCTTTTTGTATTTTTATAGCTATTAGTTTTCTAAATATTCACGAAAACGTGAAGAAAGCCCATATCGTAGTAATGACGTCTACTATGAAATTGTGACAGTCACAGCGCACAAAAAGAACAGGAGTTCATTTTGTTTAGTAAATTTGTCTTAGTAACAGTGCCTCTGTATGATTTGTTACGCTGTGACGCCTTACTTGTCACTTACTCTCTTTTAGAATGAGGAACTTTTGAAATTGATTCATGTATATGAAATTGGGATATTTTCGAGAATTTAAAAATGAAATGTCAATTCTCTTCAGACAGTCCGATTCTCTGCTTTCCTCAATGAGCCTAGGGTTTAATAATAATAAATAATAATAATAATAAATAAATATTGGGGCTATTTTTATTTTTTTTACACAATGGTCATACTGAACTGTTCCCATCCGACCAATATGAAAATAAAAAAGAAAGTTCCCTGATCGTCCCATACTTTTATTTATTTATTTATTGAAACTTTATTGCACAAATAAATCGGTACAAATGGCGGACTTAATGCCTCAAGGCATTCTCTACCAGTCAACCATGCGACCAAACAGAAAATGGCGAAAGTAGGTGCAAGAGACAAGCTAGGTGAGAATAACAAAAAAACTTTTAAGCTATGTGATTGCTGTTTTTGTTTTTTGCTGTTACTTGGTTGGTCCCATGGGAAAAGTTGTTCAGTATGAGCATCTACATCACAATCTCTCATTCGGGATCACGATCCCGAAATCACCCAGTAACCCAGTACACTACCGTCAGAAAGTTTGAGACGAAACACAAAATAATATGCAAATAATCAACATTGGTTGATTATCCACTCGATTTTGATTCATCTGTCCGTAGTACACTCAACCAGTTTGCAAAAGTCCAATCCTTGTGAGAAATAGCCCATTGCAATGTTTTTGCCTTGTTTGGTTAAACAATAAAATAAAAAATTAAATATTGGGGGACAATCTTACACAAATCGACCTAGTCCCAAACTAAGCAAAGCTTGTACTATGGGTACTAGACGACGATATACATACTTATATAGAGAAATGCATACTTAAATACATAGAAAAGATCCAAGGCCTAAGAACAAATATCCGTGATAAATGCACAAATAAATGCCCCGGCCGGGATTCGAACCCGGGACCTCTAGCTTCGGTAACATTAAACAGTTCGTCAACCGCAACTTGGCTTGACTTGGCTTGGTTTGCGTAATTTGGTCCTAAGTAAAAAGTTTAGGATTTTTGACGGTAGTGTATATGTTGCTTACGTAGACTACCTTATTCACATATTTATCTTAAAAGGAGGCTAGAAGTGTCATCTCACGTTTGCCCCTTTGTGTGTATAGCATCGTCACGTAACGAGCTATCATCAAAATAAGTTTAATGCGCACACGCAAAGCACTAGGCGTTGTCCGTGCATTGACTCGGAATTACTAGCTTTCCCCGTAATCAGGTGAAATCTGAGTCAATTTTATGTAACTCAGATTGCGTCTGCATTCTTAAATGCACGTCATAAATTCATAATGTCATTTGACAGATTGGGAATCCATTTCAAAGTGAGGTCGGGTACAGTGAAACGTCATCTCGCTCATTGGAACGCCCCAACTGGGTACCTCCACTTTACATAAGACCGCAGACATAATAGCACCACTAATTCTTTAGATATGTGGTGTTGTGTTCCTGGTTGTGAGTAAGGTCGCCAGAGCTGCCGAGGATGCACTGTGTTCCGAGTCGGGGACCTGCATATGTTTCTAACTTACAAATACTACACAACGTTCATACAGAGAAATATATTTTTAATACTGTACAAATCAGCTTGGAAATGAACATCCACTCTATCCGAACTTCAACCGATTTACAAGCACACAAGGCTCATTATACTTCTAAGGCTTATTTGACCGACATATCAAATGAGTTTCCAAATAAGTGGAAAGAGTATTAACATAAAAAGATCACGTTTTATACGGGCAGTTGGGTTACGAAACTGCTTAAGATACGGTACACTGTGCCTTCAAAATACCCTATTAGATCGTGAATTCGACGTCAAAGATATGATGACACATTGAGCGTTTTCAAAAAATCTTTAACGTTATTTCCCAGAATTATTATTATTGTGATTCTATATTCAGAATAGTTAATAGGTACTACTTAACCGTCATAACAAGACAAAATGATTGACAAATATTCCATTCCACATTTTTGTATGCTGTCTTTGTTGTTTATTTGTGTGGTCATGACGCACTAAAAAAAAATTAAATAAAATCCGAGTTTTTTTTCTTGTATTAAGGATCAATATAACGATTATTCTGATATAAAAGTCTACATTAATGTGTGTAGATTTTTGAAACACTCTTTTTTTGCTCCTTAATCCTTTGTGTTTAGGCGAAAAACATATGTGTGTGCATCATCCTACATTTCCATACTAACCAAACCTTTGTCCACAGCAAGCACGTGACCATCCACGTGCCCTACAAGGTCCACACGATCCACCACCACCACGTCTCCAAAGTGCACGTTCCCGTGGTCAAAGAGGTCCCGGTGATCAAAGAAGTTCCGGTGTACAAAGAAATTCACGTGCCCGTTGTGAAGCACGTACCTTATCCGGTGGAGAAGAAAGTGATTGTGGAGAAAATTGTGCCTGTCCACGTACATGAAGAACACAAGGGATGGGAGAGCGAGTCGCTGTCTCACGGCTGGAATTGATGAGATCGCATGTGTATTAGTAGAAATAGGTGAGTTCGGTGATTGTCACATTCGACAATTTTATATTCGACCACTGTCACATTCGAACACTCAATATATATTTGGCAGCTGCCACATTCGACAGCTAAATGTTCGTCCACTGTCACATTCGGCAGCTGCCACATTCGATGTTATCATATTGAGTATTTTAATGGGATCGAGTAGTATTTGCGATTAACGTCATATTCAAAGTTGTCCCTTTCAATAATTGGCACATTGGTGAGATTTCACATGATCGTAAAAGGTCACTTTAGTGATTTCATGTAATTGCGGTAATTAACCGTTTTCTGCCAGTCGGCGCCACGGTTACGTCTTAAAACTGTGATTGTGTGGGGTTAAAAATTGACAAAATGTAGGGTTTTGTCGAAGTAAGAAGTCAATGTCGTAACGTTTTTTCAAAGACATATTTCCTCCCGACTAACGGGTCAGAATCATCCTCATCAAAGTCATCAAAAGCCTCTATATTCCCCACGGCTGGGCCACATGACACATAAAAAACGAGAAATGGTAGATGGACCTATTTTCACAAATGTCGTCTTCACCAACCAACCAGTCTGTAGGAAAGCAATACACAGCTTATCTCCTTCAAAAACTGCTCAAAATACTTTTTCAAAATCTCTTTCCTATCTTCAAAATACTTTTAAGGTTACTACTACTACTTCAAAATGGGATAAGTCTGTTTTCGACTCTGCTATTGACACGAATGTTGACGAACCCTCATTCAATTTCGAAGCATTATCTATATCAATAATGACCATTTTTAATTGCGCGGTATCGTCAAAAACTGCACTTTTTCCTAGAGAGTGACGCATATTTTAACGTGTATTTTAATAATCCGTTTATCTTCATTACAGGTAATGTTAAGAGTCTGAAGAAGCATATGTGACAAACTGCATACTTGGTTATCAAAAGGAACTTGAAACGTATCCATAAAGTTATCCTAATGTGAAATGCTTTAACAAAACGCCGTCTTTTGGCAGAAACAATAACAAATACCGTTTTCTTCTTGATATCGACAAAGAAGGAACATTTGCTTAAGGATTATATATTCTTCTACACTAATAGAATACAAAACGTAAGCTTCGTACGACTAAATTCCACATTGAAACATAAAGATAACGCAAATTCTTGAATGACTAAGAAAAATAAGTATTAATGCGTTTTTATAGGATCTAACTCAGTCTTCAATAGAAAATTGCTCAACATTTTGTACGGCATTAAGGGTCATACAGACAGGCGCGGCCTGGCCGCGGCGGTCAATAGTGAACTTGTCATTAGCTGTCAAATTTACTATTGACCGCCACCGTAGGCCGGGCCAGCGTGATTAAGCTGTTATGACGCCTTCTTTTGTCATTTACTCATTTATCGTCTGAATAAAACCTTTGTCGCGTTTCGACTAGTATTAAACAAGCGACGGTTACCGTATCGACAAAATAGGCAATAAAACACACCAAGAATGCAAAAAAAATATTGTATTAACGTTATTCATAATTGTAATTTCATATTTTACAAGCGGACACACGCAAGCATAGTAGCTATAGAGTTACAAATGAAACTTAGCTCCGAAAAGGTCCTTGTTACGGTAATGTGTCGCACATTAAAGCTTGAAAGGTACAAAGCGCGGCGCAAACGCAGTCCGGGGCACGTCGTATCAAAAAACCGCGTAGCATTCGATGGCGTGTGTGACATATGAAGCAGTAATCGACAGTCAACAGTTTCGGAAAGATCAAAAATTCAAAATCGTCTCCGCCCGCACCGCGCCGCGCCCCTATGCGCGTTTCGAGCCTAAGGATTTCTCGTGATGTAATCAGTGTTTTCACCCGAACATAATGGACTGTTTGATACATAGATTCTGATCAACAATAAATTCTAGCTGCAGGTCAATCTAGGTACAGTCAAACAGTTTAATTTCTGGGCCACTTCGTACCTTGTCACTGTGACAAGGTACGAAGTGCCCCGGAAATCAAAATGGTTACTGTACAAGTTGCGATTTTAGAAGTCCAACCTGGCAACACTGAGGGCTATCGCGTATAAATTCGCCGCTAGGGGCGCCAGTGTGGCGTGAGGTCTCCGAAATGTCAAATGTCACCGTTGGTGGACTACGCAGGGTTATTTTGAATTAGAACAATGTGGTGAATATTTTGCAATGCCTGAGGTTAACTATGACTAATATGAGTTACGGGTCAATGAGGGTGAGTGGGGTGAGACTGTTTTTTTTTAAACTTATGTCCTTTTTTTCCGTACAAAATGGGACTGCGCAACACTGGGGCATTCTCGATATTTTTACGGTACGATTCACACTTTTAACCATTAGATGAATGAAGTATCTAGAATGTCACTACTGAAATGCCTCAAGTCGAGATCAATTTAATTAATCGTCATCAATTTGGGACTTTGTCATACTGAGTCAAAAAATTTCAATTGAGTAATTTCAGAAATAAAATGCGGTGTCAGTTTTGATGCTGTATGCAAGACTGCATTTAAGGGTTAAGATATTCAATATGGTTTAAATGGAAACTTTGTTTTTACGCCCCTAATAACCAACGGTCGGCAAAACGCCCGTTATTTCATAGGAATTAGATAGGCTACTGTATGAAGCGACGGGCGTTGTTCCAACTCTAATAACAAACTTTGACATTTGGACCTTACTCGATAGTGGCGCCACCTAGTGAGCACGAAAAAAATAGCCTTCATAAGCGACTGACGATTTGGCCAGGGTTGCCAGATCAACATGTGAAATTGTAACGTGCATTTTGTGACAGTTTTATTTAATACCAAGTATGTATATTTGTATAAGAGTTACCGTTTATTACCGTCATTATGTTGTCATTGTTTAATTTTAAGAGCCAAAGAAATAAAAGGAGGTTTTGTACATACACTAAGATTTTTATTTCACAATCTTGTATTGCCTGCCTTGGTTGTCGACTCACAATATTCATATAATGTATTATATTTAAACAATTCCTTACAATCGTGTCCATTACATAAGGTTCAAAATTCTTTTTTTTTTATCTTTCCTTGACAAATTATTACCGCTATGTACAGTTGAGGGATTTGATTTCTGGGCCACTTCGTACCCTGCCACAGTGACAATAATACGAGATCGTTAGCAGCTTTCATACTGATTTGCACTGTGACAAGGTACGAAGTGACCCAGAAATCAAATTAGTTTGCCGTACCATCGCCGACACTGTTATCTAAACACTTGTGCACTTTATACAAGTTGTAATAAGGGTCAAGAATGGTCATTTGATTGTGTTGGCGTTTGTAGCATACAGAAAACTAACAGATTAAATACATTTAAAGTTCGTAGACCAAGTAATTGTATATGAATTCCAACATTTTATAAGCGGTAGAGAATAAGACGATACTAATTAAAAAGTTCACTGGCGGTATCATGATGGAAAGCAAAGTGCGTATATTGTCTGATTCAAAATCACCCCCATAGACGGATTTTTAACCAACAAAAGACTTTTACACATGTTTTAGCGACGTTATTACGTTTAGTTTGACATTTTTTCCTATATATATATAGTCAGGTTTGTAGGCAAGTTTTGGTCTATGTGGTAGTGTTGGTTTGGTAAGATCATAGCCGTTTCAATTAAAATCTAATATTGACCGTATTACAGAGTCTAAGTTTGTAAGAGGGATACAGTTTATGTTTGTTTACGGCGCAGTGCGCTCAACCAAAAAGAGAAAAAACAAAAGAAAGAAGTGGCGAGATAGTTTTTAAAAATATGCAAAGCATTTGAAGGAGATAATATGGTTACCAAAAAATTATGCACAACAATCTTGCGATCATTGTGTAGATACTGAAGCGATTCAAAACATGATTTAACCATTTTTATTCTATAGAAAAAAATTGCGAAGTTTCGTCTAACCCATACCATAACAAAATTGTAACTCTTTTTGTACATCAGCAATAAACATAGAAATGATATGTATTTATGCGTAATTTTACATTTCATGGGATTCAGTGATTATATTTTCTACGATAAAAAAAATTAAAAATGATAATTGAATAACACTGATTTCTGCGACCCCGCTCCTCGATTCATATGATCACAATAATTCCGTGTAATTACCGTGTAACATACATTTTAGACAAAGGGAACAGGAATAAGGACTTAATCTGAGAATAAACATCGATTGTATGAACTAATCTGGCGAAAATATTTGTTCTTATTTGGTCAAATTGATATTCAACATCGCTATTCAAAACAATTATTATCAAAACGCCTTCTGTTCTCGCGTAGCTCGCCACAGTCACACTCAAAGTTGCTAATTCCAACACTTGTCTGTACTTTAGACTTTATTCTTACGTACTGAATGATTTGTTTAACCTTTTCGCCGCCATTTGTTATAAAGTGAACACACCATGAATTCAATACAAGCCGATGCAAAGGCAATCTACGTGCTATCAAATATAGTCAGTTTTCAGTATTTCGCTAAGACTTTGGCGTGTGAGACAACAGAATCTACTGTGGTGGTGAAGAAGTAAAACGATTTTGGATACAAACAAAACATACCGTTATTATATAGCTGTTTTATACATTTCTGTTATCCGAAAAATACATTTAGATTTTGATATTAATAATGAGAATTACTCATCTGTAGCTATCGATTCAATTGGCAGGTATAGTGTGATGTTGTTTCCAAATTTAATTATGTTATATGATTCCAATACATTAAGTCGTACTTGTGTGCTAGGTTTGCGTAGTTCATCCATCTGAAGGTAAAGAATCCGAGTCGCTGTCTTGTTTCCTCTTAATTATTATGACGGGACGTGATTTGCGCTGAAACATAATAAAACGATCAGACCGCCTGTTGTCTACCTCTGCTTACAAGTTGCGGTTTTGAATTTTTATTGTAAATAACAATATTATATTCAATAATATTTAAAGTATGCAGCAGCATATCATTTCCGTCTCCGTAACGCGTCATGTCGGCATGCACTTTGCTTCATATTCTCTCTCACAACTCATCCACCCTTTTTTGGCCTCCCTCGTGTCTTGCATGGACATTCATAGATATGAACCCACCCACCCTTAGATAAGGCTGGTTCGTACCAAACCATCCGTAATCGAATCGTAAGTGGTGTTCGTTAAAATGCAGATTGATTGGTGCAACCCAGCCTCTTCTTGTTTCATGGCTTTCATCCTTCCATGTCACATGCCCGCACCGTGTTAGGCCATTGGCTTTAAACTTTTCGGCAATGGATGCTACTTTATGACTTCCCCTTATATCATCATCATCATGTCAGCAGAAAGACGTCCACTGATGGACATAGGCCTCCCCCAAAGACTTCCACAATGACCGGTCCTGCGCCACCCGCATCCAGCGGACACCCCCGACCTTCACCAGGTCATCAGTCCACCGTGTGGGGTGCCTGCCCACGCTACGCCTTCCGGTACGTGGCCGCCACTCGAGAACCTTTCCGCCCCAACGGCCATCGGTTCTACGTGCTATGTGCCCTGCCCACTGCCACTTAAGTTTAGCGATTCGGAGGGCTATATCGGTCACTTTGGTTCTGCTGCGGATGGCCTCATTCCTGATGCGATCACGCAGAGAAACTCCCAACGTAGCTCTCTCCATTGCCCTTATATAATCATCATCATGTCAGCCGAAAGACGTCCACTGCTGGACATAGGCCTCCCCCAAAGAGTGCCACAATGACTGGTCCTGCGCCACCCGCATCCAGCGGAGTCCTGCGACCACCAGGTCACCAATCCACCTTATGCTCTCTGCCTGCGCTGCG
This sequence comes from Notocelia uddmanniana, assembly GCA_905163555.1. Lineage (NCBI taxonomy): Eukaryota > Metazoa > Arthropoda > Insecta > Lepidoptera > Tortricidae > Notocelia > Notocelia uddmanniana. The sequence continues at coordinate 73,372,505 of LR991052.1, forward strand.
CCTTCGGACGTGGTCGCCACTCAAGAACCTTTCTGCCCCAAACCAACGGCCATCGGTTCCACGAGCAATGTGCCGGTACGTTCCTAATCTGATTGATTCATATAAAGAATGAAGAGTGAACCTTTATTTTATCAGCCAGTGGGTTGATGACGTCACAGTGTAACTGCCAGAACAGGGTAAGGAGCGTTTCCGGGACCTGTCGTAGTCGCTCCAAGCCAGTACAGAGCCGCCATCGGTCGCACCTGTCCCCGGTGACAATGCCTGAATAACACACAACACCTTACCCGTTGAATGTTGTCATGCCCACGGCGCCAATAGCGAGCGTACGGCCAGTCTGTTGTCCGATGGCCGCTTACCAATCGGTAAGAGGCCATCGCAGCCTATTGGCGCCTGCAACTCCCAAGGGTGTCACAAGCCCGTTCCAAAGCCTTCAAAAATGTATACACTTTCCTGAAGACCCCCTACTCTAGTCCTTCGGAAAAACCTTGGCAGGGAGCTCATTCCACAACCAGAGCGTCCAAGGAAGGAAATTTCTCTGAGACCGTACCGCACGCGACCATTTAGGTTCTAACTTCTAAGGTATGAGGATGAATGCCATGCCGATGGCGTATGTCATTTATTAATTGTACTTCTTAGTTAAATTTTTGATATCTAATGTTTAATTGCCATTAGTTTTAACCCAACACTGCTGCAAGATAGAATGTTTCTGTGTATTTTAGCTGTAAAAAAAGTCGGTTTTCTTCAATAGAAAACCATCTTTACTCCTACGTAAAAACTATAATTATTCCGTGCGATTACTTTTCGTGTGAAGTATTGCAAACCGATTTACCTGCTTTAACGGCCACATGCAGTTTCTGTCTTAGTTCTTTTTCTAACTCAGTGTGGTTCGGATTTACTGGGAAGCGGTCCTGGAAAACCATCTTTAGTATAAATATTAAATAAATAGCAGGGAACAGGGAGCGTTCGTAGCCCAGCGGTGCCCGCGTACTGCGTGCGGTATGCGAGGTTAAGCAATGTCGGGCGCGGTCAGTCCTTGGATGGGCGCTCCCGTGCTTTGCAAGCCACGTAAAACCGTTGATCCCGGCTGCTATCTATGATAGCAGTCGTTAAGCCAAGTTAGAGGCCTTCGGGCGGCTTAAGAACTTCTAACAGTCAAGTTGCTCACTCACTTGACAAGCCTAATTCCAATAAGGTCTAGTTCCCCCCTCGGGTTGGAAGGTCAGATGGCAGTTTTCCGTAAAAACTATTGCCTACGCCAATTCTTCGAATTAGGTAGCGGAACCCGGGCATCCTTCAGGATGCAACTGTACTGGGAATAACCCTAGGATGATGATGATGATGATCAGGGGACAATCGTACACGTGCTGATGATGTATCAGCCCATACATATGTTTTTTTTTTGTATGTGGATACTTATATTCTTAAAGTTATTATGTCGCATCGGTTAATTAGGTACCTACACTAGTGACTATATTGTTGTAAGTGGTGGAGGGTAACTGGGATTTCTGTTTACAAATTGGCAGACATTGCAAACTTTATTTAAATTTAAACTATCCAAATCGAACTAATCCCATAGTTAGCTCAATAAGGGCTGTGTTATGTTATTATTTACCTTTATGTACTTCAATACGGTGTTGAATTGGATAGGATCATGCCAAAATGATAGCTCACGTAGACTATCCACTATCATTTCCGGGGTTATCTGGAATTAATGCAATTATTATTTCACGCAGCAGAACCGTGCAGCTTATGAAAATTCGAGTTTTCTATTGAAGGATTCGAACTATCAACTTTTGCGGCTGACGGGACCGATCGCCCTTAACCCTTTATCAAGGTAACGGGAATACCCCTTCCCACATCAACCAATCTATATAGTAGTTAAATATGTTTGGGTAAGATTGACATTTTAACTTTCATTTAGTAAATCTGATAAGGTATTATGGGCTCCAAGTTCCCAAGACTTTTTATCTATAACTCTCAATTTCCTCGTGTTTTGTGTATCGTCGTGCCCAGCACGGCAACAACCACTAAAAAGGTCGGGGTGAAGGTGTACTTTGGTCATGAAAAAAATCAATTATGAATTGTTTTTATTGGTTTAAACGTTACATACATTTTTAATACCTTGGCGTCTGAGTGATCGCTTCATTCAAATATGATGGCGTTCAAAGGGTTAAAAACAACCAGTTTTACCGAAATAATATCGCACATTTTATTCGAACCTTAATGTCTTCGAGATATATGGCATCAAACATTGGTAATCTTAGGCCAAAAAAAAGACCGTTTTTTGTACGTAAGTTTTGTGAAAATGAGTTAAAAATAAAGAGTCTCTTACGTGGTTCGTGGTTAGAGACGTCAATAAGGAACAGTTGTATGTAGATTTGATGGAAAAAAAATACGGGCCCTGGAGGGAAACTACCTTAAAACGTTGAGATAACTCAATTTACTGAAGGGGAACATTATTTTATTTCTCCTAAGCAATAAAACTGCATTCACAGATTTTTGAAAAAATTACCTTTTTTCAATGCTAATTGTGCAAAATGTCTTAATTTTTTCGGGGTCTCTTGTATCCTAGACTAGGTCTGTCTCTAATGAGTTTTTGTTCCTTGATTAGAATAGGATCTATTGGCATCAATTGGCATCAAAAAATTTTCTGACAAAAATGTCAAAAAAAGCCTATTTTTTGCTATGTGTACATTTAAAAAAAAACTGTGAATGCAGTTTTAATGCTTAGGAGAAATAAAATAATGTTTCCTTTCAGCAAATTGAGCTATCTCAACGTTTTAAGGTTGTTTCCCTCCAGGGTCCGACTTATCTTTCCACACTGTACATATATTTAAATTTGGCTCTTGCAAATGTAGACAAAGGATTGAGGATCGATAGCTACTTGTGCCATAGACCACCACCACCACCATATCAGCTCTAGGACGTCCACTGCTGGACAAAGGCCTCCCCCAATTTCATGGGGGGTAAATGCCATAATCGCCACGCTTGGCATGCGGGTTGGCGATCGCAGTATCTCCACCGCACTCTAGGAATGCTGCTGCCCATTCCCCGGTGGTCTTGGTCGTAGTTTTAGGACATACCCGGGTCCCGGGTGCCATAGACATATCTAACCATATATTCAATTGAATTCAATTCAATCCATTTAAATTAGTCCAAGGTCCATAGCGTATTAGTACCTATAACAATACAACTTACAGAACTATGTCAACATGAATAATTGAAATATAAATGTCACTGAAATAATAAAATTATAAATAACTCAAATTAATTGTACATTCAAATTTCATGATATTATAAACAATCCATATATAAGGTGCTTCCAAATTACATGCCAATGCTTTCAGAGCTAATAATACTCGTCCTTAGTATAAAACTAATTTAGAGTACATATTGTGCTACTTTACCGCACGAGTGCGGTAATCGGCAGATTACGTGCATATGTCGAAACGTTAAAGAGCCATATGTACTGTAAAACGTTGTACGATACACGTGCGAACAGGTAATTCGCAACTCGTGTAGATTTAAAACACTCCCTTCGGTCGTGTTCCAATTTATCACCACTCGTTGCGAATTTCCGATTCTCTGCACTTGTATCGTAATGTACTATTAAACTTTTTGTTAGTTTTTGGATAAAATTAGGAAAACAATTGTGCTACGTAATAACACACTGTTAATGAGATAATCAGTTTTCAAAATACCTCTTTGCTTATCGTATGAGGTTTTACTGTCACTTAATTGGCCACTTCAACTACCATACAATATGTAGCTCACTTGACAGAAAGTGACAACTAACTTGTCAGGTAACTGCACAGGATAGTTATATTTGGGATAGTTATAGTTATTTATTTTAGGAGCGTTCGTGGCCCAGCGGCGCCCGCGCACCGCGTGCGGTATGCGAGGTTAAGCAATGTCGGGCGAGGTCAGTCCTTGGATGGGTGACCGCTTTGAGTGGTTACTAACTGAGCGCTCCCGTGCTTTGGAAGGCACGTTAAGCCGTTGATCCCGGTTGCTGTCTATGATAGCAGTCGTTAAGCCAAGTTAGAGGCCTCCGGGCGGCTTGAGAATCTCTAACAGTCAAGTTGCCCACTCACTTGACAAGCCTAATCCCAATATGGTCTAGTTTCCCTCTCAGGTTGGAAGGTCAGATGGCAGTCGCTTCCGTAAAAACTAGTGCCTACGCCAATTCTTGGGAGTAGGTAGCGGACCTCAGGCATCCTTCAGGATGCAACTGTACTGGGAATAACGCTAGGAGGATGATGATGAGTTATATTTGGGAGAAAAATTGTTTAATTATTTTGTTCGGAAACGAAAACAATAATTTCATATAACAAACAATAATATTATATAATAGTTTTATTAGTTCCTATTTAAAGTAAATTATTTTGATGTAATTAAACAAACATTTGGAAGCACCTTATAGTTTTGACGGAGTATTAACAACTCAAAATGGTTCCGGTCATTTAGGGTCACTTCCCAGTACCGGGCCACTGTCCGTTCAAGTGAAGTGGCCGTTCAAGGATTATGGCCGTTCAAGTGAAGTGGCCGTTCAAGGAAAGTGGCCTTAAGTGACCGGAACCCTCAAAATTCGTTCAATTAAAGATTGCATCTACACTAAGTTTAAATATTGTATATACCTGATTGAAATGAACGTATTCCATACATTCGTTTGAGGGTTTAGGTTTCACACCGTACTGTTTTTTCTCATTCCTGTTGCCCCCTGTAGGATTACAAACATATCAGGGACGCCACTTCAGCCCATACTGTACCCGCACAGTGTGCGGTGAACCTTAAAAGGGGTACGTCAAGGAAGAGCGGACGGGAGAGCGAGTTACATCCGCCAGTTCCTCCTCTGACAACCTCCAATCTTAACCCTTAAGAGTCCGCAGGAAGCTCCGTTCGTCATATATATTTTTTTATAAATATTAGGAGACGGTTCACTCACATCTTAAAGGTCGAATATCTCTCGACATGTTTCAGACCGGTTCGCGGTCCTTAATCGTGAGCACCTATCGCGGCGGCGGTTTTCTTAGGCGGTTTGCTAAGAAAACCGCCGCCGCGATAGGTGCTCATGATTAAGGACCGCGAACCGGTCTGAAACATGTCGAGCGATATTCGACCTTTAAGATGTGAGTGACCCGTTTCATTATATTTAATATGTCTCAAACTCACGGGAGTTTTCTATATAAAATATTAAGAGATTATTTTTTTTACACAAATCGAACTAGTCCCGTTTTAAGCTCAATCTCAATAAGGACAATAAGGCTTGTGTTATGGGTACTAGACGACGATATATTTAATAGATATATACTGAAATACATAGAAAACATCCAAGTCTCAGGAACAAATGATTCTGCCTTAACCGTAGATACAAATGCCCTTACCGGGATTCGAACCCGGGACCTCAAGCTTCGGAGGCAGTGTCGCTACCAACTAGGCTAAACAGGCCTACAAATGTAAACGTAGTTTCGCTTTAATTTTAAAACGCCATGCTGGAATGTCATGAATACTTGTATACACAATGATATCCGGCAGATCTAGGTCGAAAATTAGTTTCTGTTGCTTGAAATTACAACGGAGAAAAAATACAGCGATTATCAACCTAAAAAACTCAAAAATTCACTGTATTTTTTTTCATTACTATTTCTAGCAACACGAACTCTTTTCCGACCTAGATATGGCGGATCCCGTTGTGTATAGAAAGTTTCATGTTATTTCAGCTCGGCGTTTTAAAATGAGAACCAAACTAAGTTTGTATGGAGTATCGAGCTCAGTTGAGCGTGCGGACGACCCTTAACATGGCACCACCAATCTAGAAAGCGTTACAAAACAAAAAAAAACTAAATTTATGTAGAAAATAGCTACGTTATGCTGATTAATGTCAAGACAAGTTACTTTTTGCGTAAATACAATCTAATTTAAACCTTATGTCGTCGAACTAAGATATAAAAACGGTATAAAAACGTGGTGAGTGTAATATTCGTCGATAAACTGCACGTTTGGCGAAATGACTAATAATGTTTATGAACCATACTTTTCATTGGAAATAAAAAAAAACCATTGACACGTATCAGAGGGCCTACTCCGAACTTCGAAAATCGAACTTCGTGTCGTGTCGTCCCTTTCACTCTCGTTTTATATTCTATATGACGGAAAGGGACGGCACGATACGAAGTTCGATTTTCGAAGTTCGGAGTAGGCCCTCTGGTTGCTAAATTACCTCTGCTATCGTTTGGCAGTTTTTAAAGCAGGCAATAGGGCTCTCGAGTCAATACCAGCTGTGCTCCTTTTTTTTTAACGGTGTGAAAATGCGTTTTAAGCATACCCCCCGGGGCTAGGGACGCCCATGATGGGGGGTTATGTGGGACTCTGCCCTCAGAAGGAGGGGCATACCCACTAAAAACACGCCGGCGATTCTTCGCTTTGCCGTTCCTGGGGGCGCCATGGGGTGGCGAACATTCTACCACGACGCCCCCCGTCTGCCCTGGTTCCGTCCAGGGCTACCTCGCCAGAGGTGGGAGGGATCGGAATACGCAACGATCCCTCCCCCAACTGTGTGGAGTCTTAACTGTTGTCATGGGCCCCTCCCCTACGAACTCCACTAGGGGTTTTGGCGGGCAGCATACTGCGCCCGCCTCCTCCCCCTCCGTCTGCTCCGGATCGGGAGCGCATCTGCCCTATCTTCGCGCGCCCGTTCCGAGGCCTCCTTCTGCGCGATGACTGTTTCGCAGAAGGAGGCCACTGCCTCCCACGATCTCCCGCTTGGTCCGTCGCTCTGAGGTGTTTCAACGCCACTGAACCAGCTGTGCTCCTATGCGGAGCTCCGCTTAGGAGAGTTACTCACTTCAAGTACTTCTGTCATTGTGTCACTGAAAATCTTCACGATGATTTAGATCAGGAAAAGGAGCGCAGAGCACTGTCCGTTCGTTGCAACATGTTGGCTCGTAGGTTTGCACGGTGTAACGGGAGTGTCTAGATGACTTTGTCAGACCTTTTATACGTGCAGCCTATAGGCTAATTACACTAAGAAGGCGTTCAATGCTCTGCGGGTCCAGTATAACAATGGTTTCAGGTTGCTGTTGGGACTACCACGCTATTGTAGCGCATCAGGCATGTTCGTGGAGGCGCGTGTGGATGACTATATCGCCATAATACGAAAGAGAACTGCCTCCCTGATGCGGCGCGTGCGTGAGAGCCCCAATAGCCTCGTGAATCTATTGGTGGAGTGCCCGGCCAGTGCGATATGGAAACACTGGGACTCCGTTCACATGGGGTCAGGCATATATTAACTAAGGTAGGATTTTAACAAAAATAGATATATCAACTAACATAGGAAGTAAGACTATTGTATTTATTTAACTAATTAGGCTACTACCGTCTACAACAGCTAATGTAACTACCGTCAATTGAAATATATATATTTTTTTAATTTTTCTCTTCGATATGAAATTATTTTATGTACAAATTGTAGAATACAATAATACTTTATTGTTCACCACAGCAAAATGAACGAATATTAAAAATACGGTAGGCAATTGGCGGTTTTACCCATTACCCTTTAATTACATTATTTACCCATTTAGTGTAACCATTTTGTAGTATAGCTACTTCAGAACTTCAGCTAGCATAACTACTAAATAGAAAATTGGTAAATTGAGTCGTATATACTAGAAATAGACCTAAAATAGTATTTATGCTATATCTACTAGGTGTTAGGTAAGTCTAAATAATCTATTCATCATTTTGAACAACTTTATATTTATTTATATTGTTATATGTATTTGAACAACTGCCAAATAATCGCCCGTTTTATACACTTTTCTTATAATTTATGAAATAACAGTTTTTTTGCGCGGCAAGTGTCCCATATTAAAAGTAGTTCAAAATTATGGATATATATTTATCTTATTTTGTGTAATTTCATTCCGTATTTTGTGTCTTGTATTAAACTAATAACATTTTAGAGAACAAACTTTTGATTACACACCATTTTTTTTGAGTTTATGCACTAGACCTCGACTGGGAGTATTATTTTTCTGCACTTTCCGCTTACAAATGGCACGGCGTCTCCTTGGCCGGGATTGGGTTCGTCTATAACGTTGTAGAATTAAATTACATACACACATATACATACATAAACTCACTCTCCTATTCCCAAAATAGGTAAACAGAGCACACGAAAATTAATTTCAGTGTCACTTTTAGCAATTGTAGGTTTATAGATGGAGAAAATGTGATATTGCAGTGACAGGTTCCTAGCCCATCGTCCACAATACACTTCAACCTGGTTCCCATAGTCGACACTTACAACACCCAAGGGAAAAAAGTGGTGCTATTCTAACCCGGCACCAGACAGTGGAATGACAGAATTAAATTATTTTTAGGTAAATTTTTTTTTTTCTCGGCATAACTTAATTTCCCGTAAGAAAGATTTGAAGTAGGTTGGGATGCTGCCTTCTTCGAATCTATCTTTTTTTTTGTATTTTTTATCTTGTTTATTGTATGTATTTTTTATTTTGTTTCTTCTATGTAAGCCAAATTATCTTTAATGTAACTTACCGACTACGATATTTTAACGTGCATTTGTTTTTAACCGACTTCACAAAAAAGGATCAGGTTCTCAATTCGGATGTATTGTACCATCAAAAACATAAATGTGAAAATGGGAAGTTCAATATTATGAATATGCGGTGCTTCGTTGTCGTCTTCACCGACAAAAGAATAGAGATCTAAATGGGTGCCAAGTTCCGTAGATTCTCTGAAATGGTGCCAAGTCCGACACTGCATTGTTTACAGTAAAACTAATTTACTGCGCCTTAATGCATTTTGAGCTTTAACCTTGCAGTTAATAAATGACGGAGTTCTGATGTAACTATAATAAATAATAATAATAAAAAAACTAAAAAAAAAAATGTTTTGTGATTTTTTTTCTGGTGTACACACAAAATTACCAAGCTGCATGCCAAATTTCAGCTTTCTAGGTCACCTGGAAGTGTGTTAGGTTTTTGATTACTAGTCAGTTAGTCAGTCAGTGGTAAAAATGCCGTTTTTTGGAATTTAATATCTCAATGATTATTAAACCTATATTTATGAAATATGGGGTTCTAGTTTTAGCACCTAGGCTTAGCACCACAATCTAGGCTTAGCACCACAATCTTAGAATATTAAGATTTAGCTAAGAAATTAAACTAAATGTGAAATATTAGAAAAAGAAATTTGAAACAAACAGTTGAAATTTAAAAAAAATTTTTTTTTTTTTTAAAGTTGTTCTAAAGGATCTTAACACATGTACCAAATTTAATTTTTTTATGTTAGATAGATTTGGAGTTATTGGGGGTCAAAAGTGGCTCCAAACGGTTCGTGTAACACACACGGCTGTTGTCCGCCAGTTCCTGGTGAACTTGGCTGGACACGCTGCCGCGTGTCTAGATGTAAGTTACCTCCGAATTCGGTACGTAATTTATGAACTGATTTCGAAAATTCTTTACCTTTTAGAAAACATCCGAATTCATTAAAAACGTATTCTGTTATTATTTAATTAGTTGTACATTGAGGTCCAATTCTCAATTAAATATATAGTATGTTCAATAAATTTTGAGTCAAGTCAATCCAGTCCAAGTGGAATGAAATTGCCATTGGAAATCTGTTTATTTTTTTCTTTTATATTTTTTGAAGGTGTTTTTTATTCGTTTAAAATTATTCTGTACTTGTTAATGTGTTAAATAAATCTTTAAATGACGACTGTAGGCGACGGGTGCAGGCACAGGTCGAGAGGAGCGAAATTAAAACAATAGGATATGATTTTTTAGGTAAAATGCTAGAGTGCATGGACATGCGTGTATCGCCCGGCAGCTTTAAGGTAACTGAATCAGGATTGGCCGACCGCCGATGCACACATATGCGTGCCCTCGCGCACACGTTTATTCAACACATACATACATACGGAACAGCGGCGGTAAGTACCCACATGTTGTTTTATGAAGCAGTAAAGTACTTAGTAACTAATAACGACGATACATGCGTACATCTCATCAAGCTCCTTTTTACACCCGTTTCGTTATGTACGTAAGTTACCTACTGTTATTTACTGCAATTACCTGCGCTAACAGCAGACTGGCTAGACAGCAATACACATCCATGAAATGTAATCATTCTTACGAAACGTACCTTTTCGGGTGAGGGTATTTACACATCTCCTTCAATACCTGAAAAGCATTTACATAATCATATGTTACAGTGCGTCCAAGTTACATTTTACTGAATGGCGACGTCGTTTCATATTTTTTAATAATTTAAAACTGCATTCGTGGCCTAGCGCGTGCCGCGTACCGCGTGCTGTATGCAATATCGGGTGGGGTCAGTCCTTCGATGGGTGATCGCGTTAAGTGGTTACTAACTGAGCGCTTCCATGCTTTGGAAGGCACGTTAAGCCTTTGATCCCGGCTGCTGTCTAGGATAGCAGTTCGTTAAGCCACGTTAGAGGCCTTCGGGCGGCTTGAGAACTTCAAACAGTCAAGTTGCCCACTCACTTGACAAGCTTAATCCCTATAAGGTCTATTTTCCCCCTCGGGGAAGTAGTCATACTTGTTATGGCCATTTTTTGAAATCATCATGATGAAAGCAAGCCGCTTTGCACAGTGATAGTAGGGACTGAGTGATTTTACCCGCAGCAACGCAAGTTTCACCCCTTAGAAACAGAGATGACGCCACTTCTTTAAAAATATTTCAAAAAATTCTACTAGCTAAACTAGTGAACCGATTTCATTGTTTAATATCTCAAATGAAAGCTCATTGTATACATTACTTATAAAAAATTACTTAAAAATATATATACTGAATACTTTTGGCAAAAAACGGCATCTCAAGTTTTTTTTAATTCCTCGATTGGTAGTTTTTACTTGTTTTCATAAAAAATGTATGGAACATGAATAGTTTAATGCACTTATATATTACTAAATTAATAACAAGTATTATTAAAGAAAACCGACACCGATACCTTTCATACTTCACGAAATATGAAACTTTGAATGTGAGTGTAAATTTATTCAAAATATATTTCAAAAAATTCTACATGCTAAACTTATTGATCGATTTCAATGTTTAATATCTCAAATAAAAGCTGATTATATACATTACTTAGAAAAATACGCTAAAATTACATACTCAATACTATTGACAAAAAATAGCATCTTAAGTTGTTTTTCTTACTCGATCGATAGATTTTACTTGATTTCTTAAAAAAAATGTATAGATCATGAATAGTTTAATGTATATATATATTACTGCGTTCGAAAAAACCCGACACCGATACCTTTCATACTTTACGAAATATTTTAGTTTAATTACGCACGCTCTTCTTACAAATAAATTTAAAAGAAATCTCCAACCGCAATAAGTGCACTGATTTTAATATGAAATGTGTCATATGAAAAGAAATTACACAATTTAAATCAAAAAATCTATATTTTATAAAATAATGAAAATAAACTGAGAAAAAGGACTTTTTCCTGGTGCTAAATTATAAAAAAAATATAATAAATATAAAATTAGTAATTATTTTTATTTAGTGACTACATTTGAAAACAAAAAATTAAAACTAAATCGTTCCCGAGCACAGTTGGTTCTGAGATTTATTATATGTTGCTTAGTAGATGGCCAATTTTTGTAAAAACATTATCTTTAAGTGTGATAGATACTACTCGAGTTGAAACAATATGTTAACTTAGATATGTCACTACTACTACGATGGCCCAGCGACCTAAAGTGGATCTTGGCCTCCGACACTAAGTCACGCCCCTGTGCTCTGTCCTGGGCAGCTTGTCGCCAATCCGAGTCGGCTGTTTGAAGCTGGCAGAGATCTTTTTGGACTTCGTCTATCTAACGATACCTTGGTCGGCCGAGCGTCGACCATTTGGACGTCCCAGGTACGCACTTTTGGCAGCGCAAACCTCTCCCACCCTCTTAACGTGGCCGAGCCAGCGCAGCCGTACAGACTTGCTTTCTCCGATGATGTTGGGCTCGGCAACCAGTGCTTCCACTTCCACATTCCTCCTCACCCTCCAGCTACCATCTTCCCGTTTTGTGCACTTACCACATTTAGATTTCAATTTTTTGATTGAAGCCTTATTAATAATAAAATGAAATTTTCAGGGTAGCTACCTGATAGATAGAGCAAGTTTTTAAAAGCCAATTGGTAATTTTTTATGTGATTTTATTTTTTTAAGGGCCCTTGAAGTTGTGAACATACTGGGTAATTTTATCTTTCTTGGCATTTAATTTTTTTTTATGCCATTCAAAGATCTAACGATAGTAAATGTTACCATACTGAATTGGCCTATCTATCAGCTTAGCACACAAAAAAAATCAAGCATCTACCGCAATAATTCACGTCACCATAAATAAAAATCTCATCGTACGCGGCGATAGGTGAATAATTAAAAAAAAACATCATATCTCCGAAAATACTAAAAATCGCGGAACATATATGGGGGTGATTCAGATAGCCCTCTAGGTCCTCTACCTCCCAGCTTCAGTATATCACTACTTCTTGGGACAACCTGTATAATGAGCTTTTATTTGAGATATTAAACATTGAAATCGGTCAAAAAGTTTAGCATGTAGAATTTTTATAAATATACTTTGAATAAATTTACACTCACATTCAAAGTTTCATATTTCGTGAAGTATGAGAGGTATCGGTGTCGGTTTTCTTTTATAATACTTGTTATTAATTTAATAATATATAAGTGCATTAAACTATTCATGTTCCATACATTTTATTTATGAAAACAAGTAAAAACTACCAATCATGGAATTAAAAAAAATTTGAGATGCCGTTTTTTGCCAAAAGTATTCAGTATATATTTTTAAGTATTTTTTAAAAGTAAATTTTACAATGAGCTTTCATTTGAGATATTAAACAATGAAATCGGTCCATTAGTTTAGCTAGTAGAATTTTTTGAAATATTTTTTAACAAGTGGCGCCATCTCTGTTCCTAAGGGGTGAAACTTGCGTTGCTGCGGGTCAAATCACTTAATTTTTGTCCCTACTATCACTGCAAAGCGGCTTGCTTTCATCATGAAATGCAGCATTTTGTCCATAACAAGTATGACTAAAGGTCAGATGGCAGTCGCTTCCGTAAAAACTAGTGCCTACGCCAATTCTTGGGATTAGGTAGCGGATCCCGGGCATCCTTCAGGATGGAACTGTACTGGGAATAAGGCTAGGATGATGATGAATTCGTGGTAGGATGCTAGCGATCCCATAGTGCCCCCGAGACGGCCAAGCGTGCTAATGCCGCAGAGGTTTTGGTGGACCGGTATTCCCTTTCCTCGGGTAGGGTGAGCCCGGCCTTTAAAACGTTAAGCGACATTATAGCGATATATTTTGTTAGTGTTTAAAATGTCGTTATAATCATAATTAATATTCCTCAGAACGATATTACATATCATAACAAAATGAAAATCATAACCTTATATTATAATGTTATTATAACGTTATAACATCGTTTAAAATGGTGGCGGTGGCGACAATGACGTGTTCGAGTTTGACGTAAATGTCACAGCGCACGTAAGAGCGAGACTGTGTGCGAGACAGAGATAGCCTATAACGTTATTATAGCGCTTCACAAAATATTGCTATATATATATTGATTTTTATTTATAACGATATAATGGATACCGCTATAAATGCGCGCCAAATATAGAATTAGCGTTTTATTGACAAAGCAGCGTCATGTTAGGAATCATAACGATATGCGAAATAAAAACCGGCCAAGAGCGTGTCGGGCCACGCTCAGTGTAGGGTTCCGTAGTTTTCCGTCCGTCACATTAAGTTGACATATTAAGTACAGAAACACAAAACCTTTGAAAGCACGTCATTTCATTGTGATTTTGTAGAAATGACAGGTACAATAAACAGGTGTTTATTGTACCTGTCATTTCTACAAAATCACAATGAAATGACGTGCTTTCAAAGGTTTTGATACGGTTAAATTACAAACTTAGTTCAGAAATTATTTTTGTAATTTTTTTCAAAAACTATTCAACCTATCAAGTTCAAAATAATTTTCCTACAAAGTTTTTATAAAGTTCTACTTTTGAGATTTTTTTCATATTTTTAAAACTTATGGTTCAAAAGTTAGTCATTTTTTTTTACTTCTGGAGCGATTATTTCCGAAAATATTAACATTATCAAAAAATGATTATAGTAAACCCCTATTTATTTTTAAATACCTATCTAACAATATATCACACGTTAGGGTTAAAATGAAAAAAAAAATATCTCCCCACTTTACGTATAGGGGAGGTACCCTAATAAAATATTTTTTTCCACTTTTTATTTTACCACTTTGTCGGCGTAATTGATATACATATTAGTACCAAATTTCAGCTTTCTAGTGCTAACGGTCACTGAGATTATCCGCGGACGGACGGACGACAGACGGACGGACAGACATGGCGAAACTATAAGGGTTCCTAGTTGACTACGGAACCCTAAAAAGCGTTATTTCAAGGCCTGAGGGCGAGTCCCACATACCCCCAGTGGGCCTTCCCCATAGTCCTGCACTAAAAAATGGAGGACTATACGAATCGTAGCCAAATATGTATAATAATAATAATAATCTCGGCGTAGGGTGGCGTAGGGATGTGACGACCCCGTCGCCCACTGGATTTCCAGTGCAGTCAGTCAACATAGGGCAGCTTGTGGCGAGCTGTTAGGGAGCAGCGACCCTATGTGCTCCTGGGTGTGTCCTGTGTGTTGGTTGTATGAACAGCCCCCCCGCCTCTGGCTTGCCTTAACCCTTTACCAGGCCCCGAAGAACCAGCGTGTCTTAATACGTACTTTATATGCTGTTGCAACCGTATTGAACGCCTTGTAAAAAATGTACTTATGAAAGTCGGAGATCTTCCTTTAAACCAGAAATAAAAATGTGGGTTGCGGTTATCCCATCGCCTGTCTAAGTAATCAACTGTCAAACTAGATTTTGTCTTATTATATTCTTGATCAGGCCAAGGGATATATTCCACCCACATCTTATATCGGTTATAATAGTCAGGGTTTAACTCCAAATCTCCTACGAAACATTATATCAATCACTGAAAACAATATTTACCTCATTATATACTTACCTCATTACTTTTTGGTTAAAAGCAACACAATTATTCAATTTTATGATACTATCTACAAGAAGAAATTCTTCAGGGAAAGTCTTTAAAAGGAGATTTTATAGCTAGGTACATGAATTCGTTCTAGGTTGAACACAAAAACTGTTTTATTACTTACGTGAGTTTTTATGACATGACAAGACAATTTACCGCACCATGGGAAAAATAGCTCCCACACAGTTAAACTCTAATAAGGCCATGGGATAATGTCAACCCACATCCTAATTCTGGTCATACACAATAATGCATGAATATTTAGCAATATTTACGATTACATTAGCTTTCAACACTCAAAATCTACAAAATATCAAAAAATTGTTCGACCTATGTACTTCTGTTTCATAAAAATTATGGAAAGTGTTCGAATTTCTCCGTAGTTTACTGAAATTAGCGTTCAAGTGAATTTAAATGGCTGCCAAAGATATATTACGCAATTTAGAAGCGTGTTGTGAATGAAGATAATAAAATAATATTTTCAGGGATTGACAAAATATTTTGTAGGTGGTTTGGAGTTAAAACCTGACTACGGTAACCAATATAAGATGTGGGTGGAATATATCCCTTGGCCTGGTAAAGGGTTAACCGGCTGTCCAGAGTGGAGTCGCTAGAGCTGTTGCTCGGGGGTGGATGTGGTCACCTAAGTGGCGAGTTGGCTATATGTTTAAAGTCCAGTGCTACCTCTCTACTCCCAGCCCTCTGCACCGGTGTTGCCCTTAGGCTATTTTTTAATGTCGCTATGTATAGGGGCGCATCTAGCAGAGGGCGAGTCACCGTCTGCCTGAGATAAAAATGTGAGACAGTTTTATTAGGAAGACGTCCGTTGTCGCACTCAATAGCCCAGCCATTTGTCCATCATATTCACCTAATAGTCCGGTTCATTTAGATTCCATCAACCAGCAATAGTTCCTGTACACCCTGGTGGGTGCTGTCCCATGACACGGGCAGGGACAGCATCTGCTCGGTGTACCCCTTGCATTTCATTAAATTGTCAAAAGGGCCTCTACGTGTTGGCTATGTGGTATTCGGTTGGTACTTCGGTACCTCGGTACTTCGGCTCCGCACACGCCTTCCAAAGGTCCGCGACACCATTGTCCCGTGAGCGGAAAAGACCTAATAATCGTATGGCATTTATTTTCGAACCGTGAGATCTTCTAGAAGACAAGTACGGTTGCCAGTTTGTTGCACTTTTAGCACCGCCCAGGGGTCATGTGCAGGGTAACGGTGGGTACTCCCTACGGACGTGGTACAACTTCGACCCCAAAATATGTATAATTCCTTTGTAGAGAAAATACTTTCATAACAATGAATAAATAACGTCATATTTACCTGGTGTTTTAAGAGACCCAATCTCATGGAATCTCGATTTTTATAATCGTCAACTTTCGAGTTTTTTTTTTCGTTTTTTTTATTATTCGATATATTTTATTTTTGGTAATTACACAAAAATAATGTAAGAATGCCTATAGTTATATATTTTCACATTTAATTTTACTTCATAACCATAATCCAAAAAAATTATATAAAACTGGCATCCCAATGTCAAAACCACAAAGTACAATATATATATTGAGATAGAGATACCAGTGAAATACTCCACATAGATCGTAGCGCCGTTGTGTATTTAGTAAGAACTAACCGCACGAACGCTGCATCTCTGTCACTTCAATATGTAAGTGCGATAGAGATAGCACCCAGTGACATCTGGTGCAAACAAGTTAAACTAACATTTCCATAGAAAAAATCGTACTTCGAGCTGAAAGGCCCCTGGTCAAGATTCTTCTGCGTTGATTTCTTCTTACTAAGAAGGTTAACGGTCAAAAAGTGTGTACTATTTATGAAAAAAAAAACCGTCAAAGTGCGTGTCGGATCAATCCTTTGATCAATCGAACAGATCCCAAAACAGGGTCGGTACCACAGACATCAGAGAAAAGCAAACTCGCAGTATTAAGCCAAATTACTTCTCATATAGTAGTTTCGTTAAATCCTTATGGTATGGTGCACCAAAATGAGTTATAGCCTGACCAGTATCTATTTGAACCTGGCCATGTTGCAGATTTTCCGTGGAACTAATTTATTATAATGGCAATGGTTTTTTCTGACTACATACGTTGGAAGTCATTGAATATCACCGATGTAAATAAACAAAACGAAAATAATTCTACATATTTCAGAATAATAATCGATTTTGCAATAAAAATGCCCAATTATGTTCGCCGATGCAAAACAAATCATTTTAAATAATACATTCAAATGGTTGCGGCAGAAAAAGAACGAAGGATTCAGCAGCATTCCAGTAAACAATGTTTTGAAATTAGTTGTTGACATGACGGGTATTGATATTTATAGTGCGGTTATAATGAACTGGTTAGCTTGGTACTGAATATGCATATTAATTATGAAATTAATGTTTTTATCTCATGCGTCGTCTCGACGTCTATAGTGTTGCAATCAAAAATATATACAAAAAATAATGTGTCGCTAGCGCCATTGCCACCGACCTAAATCAAAAACTACCAAAAAAAGAAAACAAATAAGACAACTTCGACAAATGTGCCATAACTTATGAATTTTGTGCCTTATGGCCCATAAGGAACAAAATTCGTGAATTCAATGCCGTGCGAAAGATTTGCTATTGCACAATTGGCACAGTGTGAGATTCAAATATAAAAAGTGCAAAAACCAACGGTCCATATTGAAGGAGCGGACGGATATTATCGGTAAATTTAGACGAAATATAAGAAGCTAGGGACAAAAATATATCTCTCGTTTTCTCGTTTATTTAGATAATGAGACTTACATCCATACTTTTCTTAAATAGTCTATAGGCAAATTTGCAAAAAGTCGTCTCCTTCACGATTTTCATATACCTAAAACTGGTATGGATGTGTTCCTTGTTGTTTCTAGAACACGAATCTACCTGTTTTAGTTCATGGAAGAGGGAACACACATAGCTGTGACGTCATAAAAATGGCGGCCGAGCGTCGTCTTTATGTCCAAATCTCGGGTTCTATTTTACCAATCGGTTCGTGTGAGGCGTCGTTTGAAAGCTGAATAAACTTACTATAATTGATTCTTTGACACTTATACCATAACTAAAGTCATTTTTGAAATATTTTATAAAATGTGATTTTTTTACGCTGCATGATTGCATAAGTACAGTTAAAATATGCTTATAACTCAATAAATAATAACTTTAGAGCAATGTATGTTATTACAAAATAAGTAGATCATTTAATAAGCTTTCCAAAAATATAAGTTTTATTGGTGTACAATAATAAGTAAACAAGTCTTGACCAATTTTCCTCAACATGGGTCATTACGCGTCGACTGACAATGACGACGCTCGACTGCGCTGCGAGCGCTGGCGTCGCGCCTTGGTGTAAATATTAGTACGAAGTCTGTATGTTTTCTCAGTAAGTATATTGCAAACGGTCGTTATTTAGTCTGCTTTATGCATATAAGGCGGTAAAATAAAAACCGTCCCAGATCGCGGGCATTTGCAGCCCAAGCCTAGGACCCTAAGGCGAGGCTTTTAAACATGGGATCTGAGGCTCTTTCTATCACCGACCGAGCTGCGTACAAAATTTTATGTCTTGCCTTCGCTTTGCCCCTTAATTGTGCTTAAGCTGTGATGCCCTCAAGTACCTATATATAGATCGATTAGGAAGTGTTAATAAACGTTTGTTCATGTAGTTGAATTGTTATGATCTGATTATAACTCGATTTTTGTTACTGGTAAAATTTATTTGAACGCCTGCAATTTACCTATCAAGGTCGATTAGGTAGTGTTATAGGCGTTTGTGTAGGGAGTTAAATCATTAGGATCCTATTCCAATTCGGCTTTTGACCTCTTGGACGTAATACTCCAGTTGTGTAGTATTATTTTTGATAGAAAAAATTATTGGTCAAACTTATTTGAACACCTCTAAGTAGTATTTAGATTGATAAGGTAGAGTTAAATAGTGTTTGCGCAGGCAATTAAAATGAACTCCACTTGAATAATTTTTATTTACTTTAGTTTTTTTTACTTGTCGAACTTATTTGAATACCCGCAAGTTGCCCATCTAGATCAATTAGATAGTGTTAACAGACATTTGTTCAGATAGTTAAATTGTTAGGATCCGATTCCAACTCGACTGTTGACCCCTCCGACTTAGATACTCCACTTGAATATTTTTTTTTTCATTTTTTTTTCATGTAAAACTTATTTGAACACCCTCAAGTTGCCTACCTAGATCGATTAAGTAGTATTAACAGACATTAGTTCAGGTAGTTAAATTGTTAGGATCCGATTCCAACTCGACTTTTGACCCCTCCGACTTAGATACTCCACTTGAATAACTGTTGTTTTCTTCAGACTTTTTTTACTTGTCAACCTTATTTAAATGACCGTAAGTTACCTATCTAGATCGACTAGGTAGTGTTGATAGACGTTTGTTCAGGTAGTCAAATCGTTAGGATCCGATTGCAACTCGACTTTTCCCCTCTTCAACTTAGATAGGTACTCCACTTGAATTATTATTTATTTCTTCAGAATTTTTTTACTTGTCAAACGTATTTGAACGCCCGCAAGTTACCTATCTAGGTCAGTTAGGTAGTGTTGATAGACATTTGTTCAGCTAGTTTAATCGTTAGGATCCAATTCCAACTCGACTTTCGACCCCTGCGATCTTTCCTTGTGAGTAAATTATTTTTTCTTTAGATTTTTTACTTATCAAACTTATTTGTACGTCCGCCAGTTACGTATCTAGGTCGACTAGGTAGTGTTTATTAACGTTGTTCAGGTAGTTAAATCTTTAGCATCCGATTCCAAATCATAACTCGACTTTTGAGCTTTCTGACTTAGATACCCAGCAGTTGAAATTATTTATTTCTTCAGATTTTGTTACTGGTCAAACTTATTTTAACGCACGTAAGTTACCTATTAATATCGATAAAGTTGTTTTAAGGTAGTGGCTGTAGTCATTTGTTAAGGTAGTCAAATCGTTAGAATCCGATTCCGAGTCGGGTTTAGACCTCTTCGACATGGATACTTCGAAATATTTTGCTTTTAGGTAAAAAGTATCAATTTATTGGGTTGTTAATATTGTTTTTTGAATACAACGATGCAATTAAACCTTATTTTAATGAATATTTGTCAGAAACACCTTTTATTTGAGAACGTAACAAATGCACTTTCAAAGATTAACATCATGCCAATTTAGCGGATTTACCGCGTCGCTCTGTACGACGTTGGTACTCGCGTTACGGAATTGGCCCTAACATAAGTATTTATTACTGTATAACGATGAAATATATATTTTCAGGAAGCTAATAACATATTCTTACATTTTTATAATAACATCATTTACGCTAAAGTTTCATTTTCTTGAATTATTCTGGTAAATAAGGAAACGTAAAAAGTAAAAAATAAAACACACTTTCATAAATATTTTGAAAACCGTTCATTATACGTTATAGGCGTCAAGAATACAATTACAGAAGGTTTAATAAGCTTTCAAACGACACCTCACACGTACCGATTGGTACAATAGAACCCGACATTTGGACAAAAGTCAACGACGGTCGGCCGCCATTTTTATGACGTCACAGCTATGTGTGTTCCCCCCTCCATGAACTAAATCAGGTAGATTCGTGTTCTAGAGACAACAAGGAACACACCCATACCTGTTTTAGGTATATAGAAGAGATGTCAACGACTTTTTTAAAACTGGCCGATTGCATCCAGACTATAACCACGCAAAATGTTGGCAAAGCGAAAATTAACCAGGTGTTGGGAAATCCGTTTCAACCGGCAAACGATATATTATTGTTCATGCCGGTGGACCATCGGGATTTGTTCCCAATGCACTTCTAATACATAATGATAAGGAAAAAAAGCCGATTATCATGACTCCATGAACAGGAACAATTTTAAGAAATAGGTTTTCGAGAAATTAATTCCCAATCTCAGTGAACCCGCGTGTATTATAATGGATATAATATAATATATATAAAGAAAATAACGTTACTGTCATTGCCGCTAATGAAAAAAAGACCCAATACAAAAATTTAAAAAAAGTAGATGTCTAAGAAAGCTAATACAGACTGTCCCGATTATACATGTCGTATGTATATTATTGCCATATAACATGCTGTTTGCAGCGACATTATCTCAGGTCCAAATATATACTGGTCAGGCTATAGAAAGTTACTTATAGGTTTATTTTAAGTTTTGTTACTTTTTATATGTTATTGTTTCTAGAATAAACATATTGGCTATAGAATGCGACAAAAAGTACGATCATTTTCGGCTGCTGTTAACGAATTGTCTCCATTTGTAAGCACACCAGGAAGTAAAATCCCATATTAACTTAACACACCACAACGTCAGTTAAGTACAATTTAGACAATTTTCAGTTATGGAAAGACGGAGACACTGACAGGCGAAGGCCTGTCAGATGTCATTTGTCTGTTTGTCAAACTTTCTGATTTGTGCATTAGTGAGAATAAATCAGATGTATAGAAATCATTCAAATTAAATGACCGGATATATATATGCTTTCCTCTGATATATATGTGGTCGGTACGGAACCCACAAGTCCCCAATTAAAACCACTGAATGGATTGAATAAAAAAAAGGTCGTATTTTCATAGGTCACTCACGCCAGTTACGCCACAAACTTACGTTCTTTTGTTTGGGCGAGACAGTTTCTCAGCGATACGAACACCGATAAATACCATTAGTATTTATTTATTTATTCGCTTCAGGCATCAAAAGGCTCATATTAACATATCATCATCATCATCATGTCAGCCGAAAGACGTCCACTGCTGGACATAGGCCTCCCCCAAAGACTTCCACAATGACCGGTCCTGCGCCACCCGCATCCAGCGGACACCCGCGACCTTCACCAGGTCATCAGTCCACCGTGTGGGGTGCCTGCCCACGCTACGCCTTCCGGTACGTGGTCGCCACTCGAGAACCTTTCCGCCCCAACGGCCATCGGTTCTACGTGCTATGTGCCCCGCCCACTGCCACATAAGTTTAGCGATTCGGAGGGCTATATCGGTCACTTTGGTTCTGCTGCGGGTGGCCTCATTCCTGATGCGATCACGCAGAGAAACTCCCAACATAGCTCTCTACATTGCCCTTTGGGTGACTTTGAGCGTTATTATTTTATGGTTATTAACATATACATTAGACTAAAATACATATCAATACAAAATAATAATGATTTTAATTTCGTAATGTTTCTGTTACTACGGATAACGGCTACCAACTTATGTACAAAACTGTGTGATAAAAATATTAGTTCCACTTGTCCCATGGGACTACTGGGACGTAATCGTCTTAGTTATCCCATGATGGGACAACTCAATGGAACTAGTGGGATAGACGTGCTTACAGTCATGTCATGTTATATGGCCAGAATGTACTAAAACGTCACATAAAACGTGACGGTAAAAAGCACCAAATGTGTAGGTACTGGTTGTGCGGGTGCCTGTATCCAAGCCTTGAAATAGCGCTATTTTCGCATATCGTTATAAAATTATAAAAATAATGGTACTTTGTCAATAAAACGCTTAACCTAAAACCATATTTGTTTATGTTTATGTTATATCCATCATATCGTTATAAATAAAAAGCAATATATATATAGCGATATTTTGCGAAGCACTATTATAACGTTATAGGCTATCTCTGTCTCGCACACAGTCTCGCTCTTACGTGCGCTGTAAAACACGAGCACGTCATTGTCGCCACCGCCACCATCTAAACGATATTATAACGTTATAATAACATTATAATATAAGGTTATGATTTTTATTTTGTTATGATATTTATTTATTTATTCGTATGGCATTTAATTAACAACAGTCGTTTTTATATTAGAGTAAGATCAGGGGCCTTTCAGCTCGAAGTACGATTTTTTCTATGGAAATGTTAGTTTAACTCGTTTGTACCAGATGTCACTGGGTGCTATCTCTATCGCACTTGCATATTGAAGTGACAGGGATGCAGCGGTCATGCGGTTAGTTCTTACTAAATACACAACGGCGCTACGATCTATGTGGAGTATTTCTGTGGTATCTCTGTCTCAGTATATATATTGTACTTTGTGGACAACATCGACAAGACAAGTAAAACTAAAACGTCAAAATAAATAATTTGTAAGCTTTACTTTGCGCAAATTGGAGACCTGGGTAACGAAAAGAGGGCACAGCGTTTTACGTACAATTACATACTAACAACTACGTACTATTTTAATAAAGGGACATACATGGCAATGCAATTTCGAATTCTGCATCCACTGGATCACGTCACTTTTAAGGGTGAACAAGTCTGCCAGGCTTCCGTTGTATTTGCTGAACGGGTAGTACTTGATAAAGTGCTCGACGTCTTGCACCGCGGCCCCACAGTCACACTTGGGAGACTATCCAACCACATTTATGTAGGAATGCACGTGAGCGTCCGCAGCCAGTTCTCAACCTATGATGATGACATTGATGATGTTATGATATGAAATATCGTTATGAGGAATATCGAGTATGATTGTAACGTAATTTTAAACACTAACGAAATATATCGTTATAATATAGCTTATTTTCATAACGTTTTAAATGCCTGCCTGTATCAGCCATCAATTTTCAGCTCTGTCATTAAGACGATGTATTTAAATTGTACTATTTAATGTAGTTATTTTGATTTAATTGTGTTATAGGTATGTAGCTTTGAATTACTAATTATTATTTCTTTCTTTTTAGACCCCTATAGGCCTAATATATATATTCTTAATGTCATGATTATTTAATTTGTAGGACAACTGAAATTATTTGAATGTTTCATAATTGTATTTGTATTTCATAATTGTTTATAATTTTATTGTCCATTATTACTTAATTAGTGTTAGGATTGTTAAGGCAATTTAAATTTTGTACGCCAATAGGCAAAGCACAGAGATCTATTATTATAATTATTAAGACCTTCCTGTACCACCTGTGTTATACAAATAAAAGTATTCTATTCTTCTATTCTATTCTACTGTTATCCTGATACATCAGACAGCAGCTAAAGGGTTAAATCTCTTGGGCCGATAAGAATAAAACAATGTAAATTCTATTTAGCAATGTATTTATCAATTATTTAAACACAATATCCATGAATCGCTAACAATTTACACTTATGTTATGTATAGTATCATTAACAATGAAAAAAGGTGGCGCTGTGGCCTATTTCAGGATGTACACGTGCTTAGAATGAGAGACCATTTAGACAAAGGAAGCCTTCGCCCTAAATGCGTTTAGACAGGAGACGCCTTCAGCGCAACTTACCGAATTAAAAAAAATTGCATTTCAGTCTCGTGTCTACCCCGATGCACCCCCTGCGGGGGACACCAGCAATCTTCTGGCACTGATGTCTCACCCCGGTGGGGATCTAATAAAGCTCAGATTAAGAATAAAAGTTTTAACTTTTTTTAACGAAATAAACCAAGAGAGTCATCTGAAGCTAACTAAACTAACCTAACTATAAGAATGATCGGGGATGAACGAGTACTTGAAATATTATTTAGAAGCAAGTTCTGATATCTCCCATAGAAAGGGGAGACAGTAGGACTGTAATATTGGCAAGGGGGACCGTCGGGGGAGAGATACAAGACCTTCGCTAATAATTGATCTGTGGGGGGGGGGGGGGGGGGGGGCTGACGCAACATATATAAAAACTACGCACACTTGCAAAACATTCTCCCATTACTACGAAACGACACTAAAACAATCACGCAGACACATTAAAACCACTAAATTTGAGCAATAAAAGTCAACCTTACAAGCGTTTACATAAAATCCATTATCGAATGGCTTAACGGATAGAAGTTGCTAAGAGTCATATTTATTAGAAATTCTCATATACAGTAGTCCTTATTTCCAGAAATATAATTTACATTTACGTTGATATGGCGGACTGCTGCGATGAACAAGCACGAATGTTTTAAAACTGACTTTGTAATGCTTGATTTACGATTTGAATTTACTTTAACTGTGCAGAAAATGAAAATTTAAGCAAAAATATAAGTAAATAAAAGCGAATTGAAAACTCATGTTATTATTCTTTTGATAAAGTAAAACGTTTTTTGCACCCTAAAACAACACAAAGGCATTTTGCTGGAGCTCTTCACACGCCGACATTCAATCGATTAATGAAGTAGTTTTTAACCTTTTCACCGCCACAGTATAGCATCCGTAGCTTATGTCTAACACGCAAAAGATTGAAAATGAACCTTACTTGATAACCAGTACACTTTACATCGAATTTTTATGAAGACATGGTGTGTGGGATACAAAATTAATGACAGCGAAAAGGTTAATATGGTAATAAGTTAATAACACTAATAATGTAACAATTTTTCCTCCTATACCTTTGGCAGAAGGGTCAATCAATGGCATCTCCTGTGTATAAACTATAAGGCTAGCTACGTCCAGCCATTTAAATAGTTGCCAGTTTAGACTCGGGAATTTAATTTGTAACACCGTGAAATGTGATCCTGGTATAAGATCGGACTTAATATAATAAATAACACTTTACTCATAACTGAAACTGCCGATATAACCCCGCGGGGACAAATTGGGTCTGGGTCAAATGTACTTGTAATCCCGGAACTTTTATCTTATTTTATGCTCCCGCAACCATTGGCACATCATCTCGTATGTGGTGAACGCGATCACGCTCGTCAGCTGCGCTTTTGTGATGGTGATACCCCACCCGGTGTAAAGACCGGTTACGCCGCCCTGTAATGTTAGCAAATATTAATCTTTTGCACCATAATAAAATTAAAAGCCGGTTTCATGTTTTGTCTGACTTGACGTATCGTGACACGACAAGTGTCATACATTTGGTACGGATTCACATTCATATCTGTATTTTTGTCCATCCCTAGTGTTGTTAAAAGACTAGTCTTGAAGACTTTCGAATCTTATAGACTCGCAAACCTTGAAGGTTCAAGCTTTGAAGACTCGAGCCTTGAAGGTTTAAGCTCAAAAACGGTTCAGAACCTTAACGACTCAAGCTTTTTATGAGCTCGTAAGAGTAAGTCTTTAAGACTCAGGCCTCATAGATAACTCAAGCTTTAAGAACTAAGGCCTCTTGAGAGTTTAAGCCCCCCGAACTTCGGAGGCTTGAGTCAAGCATTAACAGCTCAAAGCTCAAACAATGAGCGCTAGGCATTTAGTATTATTAATACTATTACATATTCATTTATAGTACATTACTACAGAGAGACGGCAGAGCGAAGCGAGGTCGGATAGGTCTCAGGCTGGCAACCCCATATTTCCCGCCGAGGTATGTATAGTGCTTTTCTCAAACATGCAATGAAATAAACAACAAAAAAAAACAAAGTTTTATTTTTAATATGCATAGTGGCAGACATGACATTCTGTGCCTGTGCCACAAATTTATGTGGAATAGAAATTAAAAAAGAGGACTTTGCCGGCCTAGGCCTGCAACATTTGTATGAAATTGCATTAACGACCTCTTGTCCTAGCCGCACCTGAAACGTCATACTTCGCAGCCTATTATAAGGAACATAATATCAATATTTCATTGCATGTTTGAGAAAAGAATATTCTCAAACATGCAATGAAATAAACAACAAAAAAATCTAAGTTTTATTTTTAATACTCATAGTGGCAGAATGTCATGATGCCTGTGCCACAAATTTATGTGGAATGGAAATTAAAAAAGAGGACTTTGCCGGCCTATAGGCCTGCAAAATTTGTATGAAATTGCATTAACGACCTCTTGTCCTAGCCGCGCCTGAAACGTCATACTTCGCAGCCTATTATAAGGAACATAACATCAATATTTCATTGCATGTTTGAGAAAAAGACGACCTGTTTAGCCTAGTTGGTAGTGACACTGCCTCCGAAGCTAGAGGTCCCGGGTTCGAATCCCGGCCAGGGCATTATTTGTGCATTTAGCACGGATTTTGTTCTTGGGTCTTGGATGTTCTCTATGTATTTAAGTATATATTTATCTATATAAGTATGTATATCGTCGCCTAGTACCCACAGTACAAGCTTTGCTTAGTTTGGGACTAGGTCGATTTGTGTAAGATTGTCCCCCCAAAAAAAAAAAGAATATTATTTTCTCAATGATGCGCCTAAATGTATGCGTTAATGTCACGAAAAGAAGACATGAAGTTACTTGTTTATGGCTCCCTATAAGTAGTAGTAATGTATGGCAGCTAAGAAGTAATGTATGGAGAAAGTATTCAGAAACTAAAATTATTGTCAGCTGCTTTTTAAATTTTAAACTTTTTAAATTTGCTTACTTACATTAAACCGACAAAGAAAATATTACATACAGCCAAACACGACTAGACTCTGTAAGCATACCTACCTGCGACATTATTCCGGCTCATCGAGTGACATGTTTCGGATTCATCGAGCTAACGTTTTTGTATTTTTTAAGTTTTTTCGTGTTTTTGTGTCATTTTGTATTTTTCGTATTTTTTGTAGGGTTTTCATTTTTTTTGTATTTTGTAGTTTTTTGGTAAATTATCTTTATATTCTGTTTTTTTTTTTGTGATTTTTGTAGTTTTAGATTTTTTTTTGTTTTTTGTTCTTGATACTTCTCGTATTTTTAAGGCCAATTTCGCGTTTTTTGGTATATTTATTTTATGAAACAAACAGTTGAAATTTTGACAGATAATGTATTTCAGTTGCCGCTATAACAACAATTACTAAAAAAAAAAAAAAATTAAGGAAGCGCCCAATACAAAAAAAAAAAAAAAAACGTTGCTCGTTGTGTTCATAGGCGCTGGGTCCCAAAATGTATGGAAAACTAAAATCCGATTCGTACTTGACCATAATTCTACTTCCATATTATTTAACGTTCTTTTTACTGATAAAAAATTAAAGAAAGTTATAATAAAGTGTCTAATGTTGTATAGATACTAGTACGAAACCCTTCGTGCGCGAGTCCGACTCGCACTTGGCCGGTAATTTATGAAAATAATGTGGTTATCCAGTTTTTGTAAAATGCGTATATTTAAAGAAAACAATTTTGGACACATGGGGGTCACCACCATATCAGCCCTAGGACGTCCACTGCTGGACATAGGCCTCCCCCAATTTCATGGGGGGTAAATGCCATAATCGCCACGCTTGGCATGCGGGTTGGCGATCGCAGTATCTCCACCGCACTCAAGGAATGCTGCTGCCCATTCCCCGGTGGTCTTGGTCGTAGTTTTAGGACATACCCGGGTCCCATGGGGGTCATATTGGACAATATTTTTTGCACCACCTGCTCGTTACATCCCTTCATTATCTGAAAACTAATCAATATAAAAAGTTATCAAATAATTACACATGTCAAATCATAATTTGTTAAAAGCTCATAGGACTTAAATGCTCCACACCTTATAGACTTAAACCTTCAAAGCTTAGGAGGCTTTACAGTTTGAGGCCTATAGACTCGAGATTTCTAACAACAACAAAAAAAAACAACAAGACGGGAACACCTTAGGAAACTATTGTATTTGCCTCGTTTTGTCCTTCCCAAATGTAGTGATGTGTACGGTAAACGACGATGGGAACATTTTTTACCAAATTCTCAATCAACTACCCGCCGATATCTTGATTGAGATTAGTGATAACCCACATAAATGTAAACGATCTATGAAAGCGCTATACAGGAGAGGTGAGCAGGACTAACACTACATACATAGTAAATGGCAATGAATCGTTCACCATTGTATTTAAGTGAAACAGCCATACTTTTTTTCCTGGATTTAAATTTTTGTTAAGTTAAAGTTTAATTCTCTACAATCATGGTCACCCTACAGAAAC
Organism: Notocelia uddmanniana; assembly: GCA_905163555.1. Classification (NCBI taxonomy): domain Eukaryota; kingdom Metazoa; phylum Arthropoda; class Insecta; order Lepidoptera; family Tortricidae; genus Notocelia; species Notocelia uddmanniana. The sequence continues at coordinate 73,401,500 of LR991052.1, forward strand.
TGGTTTATAAAGATTAAACCTCTAACTGTTATGACAGCACTTTGATTACGAAGAAAGTAAATTGTCACATTGAGTGAGATACGATATTTCAAAAGTAATCGGCCTCAGATGACATTAAATCTGACACGTATCACTTGAACGAAGTATTCTGATTGTAGAGTGACCATGAATTTCGTAAATTATTTAAAACATTTTGTTTTCAACACTACAGATAAATGAACGTTAATTTCACTAATAGTGGCGCGAAGCAGTAGGTTATGATCTATTGAATTTGTAGTGTTGATCTTGCTCACGTCTCCCGAATCACCCTGTATTTATGCTGATGTACTAACTAGTCGCAGTCGCACACTCCATGCGTCATCAACTCCATCATAAAAAAAACATTTAATTTACAAACATAATTGCGTGAGTAGTGAGTTCGTAGGGATAGAACTTTAGCTATTATAAGTTCAGCAAATAATTAAATGTATCCTATACAGTTTACGAGCGAATACAGCGGCAGTTAAACCTGTATGGGTTTGGCCGCTGTTACGAGATCACTTTTTGTATTTTTCTCTTTTATTATAAATAAAAAAAAAAAAAACTACATTTTTTGACTTGAGGCTTATACGGTCGAGGCAACTCGAGGCTTTAAGTTTCGAGGCTTCTAGACTTAACAGTCGCGACTCGAGTCTTGTAGTTTACGCCTCAAAGCTTAAATTCACAATGGCATGCGGGTTGGCGATCGCAGTATCTCCACCGCACTCCAGGGATGCTGCTGCCCAGCCCCCCCCTGGTCTTGGTCGTAGTTTTAGGACATACCCGGCTCCATTTTTGTGTATTACTGTATGTTTTTAGGATTCCGTACCACAAAAGGGAAAAAAACGGAACTTTTAAAAGATCACTGTGTCAGTCCGTCCGTCTGTTACAGCCAATTTGCTACGAAACCGCTGGACCGATTGTGTTGAAATTTGGTACACATATGTAAGTCGGTGACTCAAAGACGGACGTGTGACATATATAAATAAAATTGAAACCTAGGGGTCACATTTGGCTATAGATATCACATGATATAGTTGGGGAATATTTTTATTGTACCCCCTAAAACTTTTGGAACGCCTTTTCACCACTTATTATAACTCAAGAACGGCAGGGCCGATTTATCTTTGTTTTTTGAATTTTTCTTCTCTCCAAATAGCAGAATCTGCAGAATAACTATTAAAATATCGGAAAATTATAAGAAAAATAAAACATTTTCCCATACTATTTTTCCAAAACGGGTCGGGGCGGAACGAAGTAAAAAAAAATGAAGATTAGGTTGAAAAGTGTGCGCATTTTCATGATGCCAACTTTAAGTCTGACATAAATTGCGTTTGGTGTGAAGCCTACCAAGCTGGAGGTCCCAGGTTTGGGTCTCAGTAAAGGCATTCGTTTGTGTTATGAGCAAAAACATTTGTTTCTAAGACTTGGCTGTTTTTTTTTATACAACGACGGTGGCAAAAAAGCTTACGGCCTGCCTAATGGTAAGCAGACACCGTAGCCTATGGACACTTGCGACTCCACAGGAATCACAAGTGCGTTGCTTACCTGTTATTGACTTGGAGATGTGCTGTGTTGAGAGTGAGGGACCCCCAGATGTTTTTTTTGACGACCTGTTTAGCCTAGTTGGTAGTGAACCTGCCTCCGAAGCTAGAGGTCTCGGGTTCGAATCCCGGCCAGGGCATTTATTTGTGGATTTGTCACGGATAATTGTTTTCTATGTATTTAAGTATCTATTTATCTATATAAGTATGTATATCGTCATCTAGTACCCATAGTACAAGCTTTGCTTAGTTTGGGACTAGGTCGATTTATGTAAGATTGTCCCCCAATATTTATTTATTTATTCTATTTATTTTAGTATTTAAGTATACAGGGGGTCACATTCAAAGATAGGGACATAAATAATAAGCTGGTCATAATAAAGACCAGTGATTGACTCTGTTCTCACTGGTAAGTTCACGGGTTCAGTAATAAAACCGAAGCCAGAGGTCCCGGGTTGGAATCCTGGTGAGGGCATTTGTTCATGTGGTGACCAGAAACATTTGTTCCTGAGGCTTGGATGTATTCTATGTATTTATGTATATATCTATAAAATATGCGTCGTGTAGTAGCCATAACACAAGCCTTATTGAGCTTACTATGTGACTAGTTCGGTTTGTGTAAAAATGGTCTCCAAATATTTATTTATTTAAAATAAACTATTCACAGGTGTTTATCTGACACTTGACAAAAATATTGGTTGGCATCTAATCAATAACAAAAAGGAGTGCAATTAAATATTTTATTACAAAAAACTATCACTGACAATCTGTACATACTAAATTCACAATACTCCCACTGGGTCAAGATGAGAATGGAGTGAAACACTAAGTACCGCTCGCGCCGGTATTGCCCCACTGGGTCAAGATGGGAGTGGAGTGAAACACTAAGTCCCGTACTTTTCATTGTGTTCCCGAAGTAAATGGCACACTATCTCGTACGTAGTGAATGAAATCATAGTGTACAGTTGAGATTTGTAGACTGTAATGCTCCAACCGGAGAACAATCCGGACACGCCATCCTGAAATATTTATAGAAATTTACCCTTGAGCGTACACGTTTTCTTAAGTACCTAAACAATTTTGGCCCAATGCTGACTGCGAGAACTTTGATCCAGGAAGAAGCGTACCTACAGCCAAACAAGCCTCAAAGGCCTTCCAGAGTGTTTTCGCCAATATTTTACGTAGTATACGCGATGGGAACAAGTTACCTGACAACTTAATAGCATTCTTGGTTACTAAAATCTCATACAAACTTTGCGCGTTTCAGTCGAATTTTTGACAAATTATTGCTTTCATGTAAACTTTTTCTATCGTTAGCCGTTACTCGATAAGAAAGCCCCAATATTTGTGAGATTGCCACTAATATAACCAACTACCAAGTCTCACTTGAAAAAGTAATTAATACAATATCAAAGCGGCCGAAAATGAAATCACTTCTGAAATTAAACATTTCTCGAACAAAAACACATGTATAGTTCGTTTTAGGTCATTTATTTCTACATAGTGACATTACTTCAAACTCAAAGGTAAGTGATCCCTTAAAGGGAGAAGTTCGCCTTTGTACAAACGTCTTAAAATAAGTTTATTTTTCTTTTATGCACTTGATTTGTGCAATAAAGTGTTTACTACTACTACTACTTCATGTCTTAAAACAATAATGGCGTTATCTCTAAATATTTGTTGAATTTGACAAAGGTTAACTTTTTTTACTCTTTATAAACTTAGAAATGCATACTTAACCCTTTGAACGCCAAGAACGCTTAAAGGGGTCATGCGACGTGCCCACGGCGCCAATAACGACTATAAGTGTTATGGCGTATGATGTCAAAGTCACTGTGGTTTCAATTAAGGTTCTATATTCAATATTTTATGGAAAACTGTTGGCGTGTAAGTGTCATTACCGTACATGAAAAAGACGTTCAAAGGGTTCAAATCTGTCGATTTACTTGTTCCCATCCTGCATAAGCGCTATACACAGATACTCATACATACATTTAAACCAAAAAAATGAGTATTTTAAAAAAATGTTTTTTTTTTTTTTTTTATATGGTTCGGATACGGTAATACCTCGCAGACGACATTGTCCTCATTGTATTTAGTTTAAAAAAATCTTTCGAGTTAAAAGACAGCAATATATTTACCACTGTCCAGAAAGACAGGACATACTGTTCACTCTTATTGTTGTGAAAAGAGGGGCAAGGTAGAATAATGCAATAAAAAAATAGTGTTAATTGATCATCAATCACTCCGAAAATTAATAGAACAGCAGCTCAGATGTAACTTACCTTATCAAAAATAAATTCAGATCACTTTCTTTATACCACGAAGGCGGCAAACACGCATACGACGTACGACAGCACATCGCATCATTGTCTTTTCGTCGATTTAATAATAAATTGCTAAACATCAAGTTTTGCCCAAGCGACTATTAATAGACAACGGCAAATATATTGCCGTCTTGTTAAATTACAGGTTCAATTTGGCTAATTGTAGGCCACCCACCAATAATTGGCCCCTTCTCGCAAAACAGCATTTGTTGGATTGTACAGTCAACAGCAAAAGTAGATGATCATTTTAGTACTTTGTCGCACTAAATTAACAAGGCGACAGTTGGCATACGTCAAAGTTATGAAAGTGAGAAGGTACTAAAATGAACATTTACGTTTGCTGCTAACTGTACCTTGTTTCGCAGACAGAAGCTTCATAGAATGTATGTTTCTCATAAATTTCATTTTCATAGAAAGCATTACTTTTTTTTTTTTTTTTTTATGACAGCTGGCAAACGAGCAGACGAATCGCCTGATGGTAAGCGATTAGCGCCGCCCATGGACACTCGCAACACCAGAGGGGTTGTAAGTGCGTTGCCGGCCTTTAAGATGGGAGTACGCTCTTCACAAAAGGTCGCAGTTCTAACCTAACCTAACCTACTTTTCTGGTAGACCTTAATGAGTTCTATACAATGACCTAAAAAGCTTACCTAAAAATTTGACGGTTTCAGAAAAAAGCTTTCTGTGATGTGAATATTACATTCTATGAAACGTTTGTCTTTGTAACAAGAGGACGGCCATTTGTTGTTATTACTGCAATTAAATTAGAATAATTTAATGCAAAGCTGACTACTACATTGACTTCATGTATTTTGTCAAAAATGTCGCCTTTAATACTTGGTAGCTGGTAACTGGAAAACATTTTCTTAGACAGCCAGCCTGTTATTGGCAATTTAATCGGTGAAAGAAAATTCAACGATTTAAATCTATACAGGGTGATTCAGGAGATGTGAGCAGGGCCAACACTACATACATAGTAAATGGTAATGAATCGTTCACCATTGTATTTAAGTGAAACACCCATACCTTATGCCTGTATTTTAATTTTTGTTAAGTTAAAATTTAATTCTCTACAATCATGGTCACCCTACAACAACTGGTTTATAAAGATTAAACCTCTAACTGTTATGACAGCACTTTGATTACGAAGAAAGTAAATTGTCACATTAAGTGAGATAAGATATTTCAAAAGTAATCGGACTCGGATGACATTCAATTTGACACGTATCACTTGACTGAAGTATTCTGATTGTAGAGTGACCATGAATTTCGTAAATAATTTAAAACATTTTGTTTTAAACACTACAGATAAATGAACGCTAATTTCACTAATAGTGGCACGAAGCAGTAGCTTATGATCTACTGAATCTGTAGTGTTGATCTTGCTCACGTCTCCCGAATCATTCTGTATACAAGGTGGACCCTGTAACTGGAGCAACTATTTAAAAGGACGCTTCTTTAGGGCATCTGCAGTAACACCTGGTGTCCAATTTTTGTTCCAAAATTTTCGTTTCGGAGAAATATGGATCTAAAGTTATGACCTCCGAGTACACGGATCTTGACACCACGAGATTATAGCACATCAGTCAATACAGTGTTTGAGGTAGTATCAAGTTACGAGTCATAATTGTTTTTGCATTTTTTGTTTTCAAGGATATTTTTGGTATTTAAAAAAAACCTATTAATGACCTTTTTAAATAAATTGACATTAATGTCACATCAGATAGGTAATAAAAAGAGACGTAAGCCATCATTAAAGAAAAAAAAATTTTTTTTTTTTCAACTTAGGCTACTGAATTTCAAAGCCAGTTTGCACCTTATGTCTTTATAGGTCAGGTTGCTTTTTGTTCTGAATTTTAAATGGACTAGACGTGTTTTTTCCCGTGGACCCTTCACTTGGGAACAATTGCTGGCCCGCTAAATAGTCCACCGTTAAATTTTTTGCTCCTGTTACAGGGCCCACCCTGTATGTAAAACAAAGTCATTTTAGTTACACCATTTATAACTCGAGAACGGCTGGGCCGATTTTCATCATCTTCGATTTTTTGGATATGGTTGAGGATCAAATTTTTGGACCATTGTTAAAGCATTTAATTCGCCTACAATTTAATTGATTCCGTTGTGACACGAAAGTTAACCATATAAATCGTATGACAAATTTTCGTGTCACAACGGAAACAATCAAATTGTAGGCAAATTAAATGCCTTAATGATGGTTCAAAAATTTGGAGCTAAACCATATATCATCGCTCCGAATAGCAGAATAAATGTTAAAATATCTGTAAAATATGCGGAAAAAAACATTTTGTACGGAACGGGTCGGGGCGGAACAAAACGCCGGGACAGCTAGTAAATAAATAAATATAAATATTGGGGGACAATGTTACACAAATTGACCTAGTCCCAAACTAAGCAAAGCTTGTACTATGGGTAAAGTCTGAGATGGAATTAAAGATCAAAAATGTAAACAAACAACTGTCAATCTGCCTCGAATTTCCTTTTTAAAACCTCTTGTCATTACCAGTAGCATAAATCATATCTCCAGATATTTTATTAAAACAACACCAATATGTTATTAAAAACTTAATTCAGAGTGGTTATTTTTTCTATTAATTCAATTTCGCTTAAATTTTGAACGCGGTATTTTTTTTCAAGTTTTCCAATAATTTTCAATTACCCACTGCATACGTTAATTTTTTTATGGTGGCAACTCACTTGTTTACATCACCGATTTTAGGTACTAGACGCCGATAGACAATAATTAATTAAATACATAGAAAACATCCAAGACTCAGGAACAAGTCTTCGAGCTCATCAGACAAATAATGTCCTGACCGCCGTCTTCGCAGGCACGGTCACTACCAAGTAAGCCAAAGTGGTCGTCTATTCATTGCAGGGATCCATTACCTAAAGTCTATCAGTATAAAAGTGTCTAGACGGTCTTTTAACGTCTGAGAATCTCTTGTCAAAGTCCTCTGGCCGCCTTGTAACGCACGTCTGTCTTGAGCGGCTTTCGGATGAGCATTGGTCAATTGTCATTGTCTTTCGAGTCATTTGTCGTTCTTTTTCTTCCTGCGTGGCTAGCACGAGAAGGCGCGCGAGCTATCTCACGCGCGACACAGACTATCCGTCGCTTTCTGTGTGTACCAATTAGAAAAAGGCGGATAGTCTATCTCGCGCGTAGTCTTATGCTAGCTGGTCGAGATTTTAAGTGAAATATGTGCAAGTCAGTCAGGCAGTCATAGTCAAGTCTGTTGAGGATGCCCTAAAAATTCTATATTTACAAGGCAAATTAAATGTGCTTTGAGAAATGGGGCTTTGTATAAGGTCACTCCAAAGCGAAGTCATACTTTTTCTGCGATTTACGGCGCGTTGCAGCATGGAGTGCGGTGGAGATACTGCGATCGCCAACCCGCATGCCAAGCGTGGCGATTATGGCATATACCCCCCCGTGAATATGGGGGAGGCCTATGTCCAGCAGTGGACGTTCTTTGGCTGATATGGTGGTGGTGGTGGTGGCAGCATGGAGGGCACCCAGGATGGAACACGTATGAATAGCACCCAGGGTGGAACGTATGTTTGGCATGCAGGGTGGAAAACGTGAGCATGTCACCCAGAAGTCACCCCCATCGATGGGGCACGGATGGCACACCGGCCGCCCTGTCAATGCCACTACAAAAGCCAGTAATAAATAAACGTGGTGATCGGTGACGTAACCAACCTTGCGTACCATGTCCGTGAGACAGGAGAGTAGCGTGTGACACTTGATCAGGTCCCGTGACGTTGAGGGCGTCTTCACATTAGGATTGATTTGGTGGCTCTGCAACAGACAACACATTACGGTTAATGATTGCAAGAGTAAAAAAATATACATACAGACGAACACAGAATATCAAAAAATAAAATCAAAAATATCTTTATTACCATTAACAAAGTATATAAAACAGTTTCGGGGGCCTCCCTTTAGGTTTACAGAGCGTGTGTTGGGACGCCCCGCTCTTCCAACAATTATTATCTGACATGGTACTCAGAACCTCCTTAGGTCAGTTAATACCGATTCCGACTTTTCTTAGTTGTCTATTATTACTACTAAGACCTAGCTTGATTTCAATTATTCAATTCATCCAATTTTCCCCTTTTTGAGTTCCACGAAATAAATTAATTAATATACATACAAAATGTATGCCAGTTGTAGAGTAGGATGCGTCAAAATGGTCCTAAAACCAACAATGCTGTCACAGTACCGGCCAATAATAAATCACGTACGCGGTGTTTTGTAGAATTCCGCTACAATATTAAACTTTTACAAAAACAATATTAGTAGAAATAGTTAAAGTGTTACAAATTCATTAACAGTTATAAAATATTTAAAACGCAATAGCTGTAGATCATTAATTTACTATAATCTATACCAAAGAAAACCGACTTCAATTTTATACTTGCTACGACAAAATTTGTGGTTTCCGTGAACCAATGCTTGGTTACCTACAGAAATTACCGAAATCGGCATTTATTTTTATGAAATAGGAAACGGGCAGACGAGTCGCCTGGCGGTAAGCGATTATCACCGCCCATGGACACCCGCAACACCACCTGATAATACGATTTTTTTTTAAATTCTAAGTACTTCGGAACGGTACCCTTCATTGTGCGTGGCCTGTCGCGCACTTGGCCGATTTTTTCATGTATAAAACACCCGATTCACATTCTATTCTCTGTGTTTTGTTTGTTACAAATAAATTACAGAGATTTTCCCGACGGACTACAGTATGGGGTTCTTCAAGAGAGGAGTGTATAAATTCGTAGAGGGTCAGCAACGCGCATGTGACACCCCTAGGAGTTGCAGGCGTCCATAGGCTGCGGTGACCGCTTACCTTCAGACGGGCCGTAAGCTTGTTTGCCACCGACGTGGTATAAAAATAAAATCAATTATTTTTTTTTCAATTTTAATTGGACTATCGGCAATTTGAGCACACTTAGTTCCGGAATCCTAGATTTGTATATTATAAAAACAATTACCTATAAGCGGAACGCGGCTTGCGCAACTGTTACGCGCACGGAAACGTGACATGTAGTTGACTATGAAATTATTATCATTCTGTCGTTGCCCGACCATGCAACTGGTTACTGGGCTGACTCGGGGCGGTTTCCCTCACGTAACAATCACATCACAGCGTCATCATTGCAATTGCACGCACTTATGTGCCTTTAAAAACATTTATTGATTATTTAAATTATCTATAATGACTTAATTTCTCTAAGAAAATAGCGTCCTAACCCTTACTACCAGTGTTTTACGTAAGTACGTGTTGTTATGATTTTATTTCATTAAAAAAGTTAACTCTTATTACATTATTTTTTTAATAAATGAATATTAAGGGACAATTTTTACACAAATCGAACTAGTCCCATAGTAAGCTCAATTAGGCTTGTGTTATGGGTACTAAACGACGATATATTTAATAGATATATACTTAAATACATAGAAAACATCCAAGTCTCAGGAACAAATATCTCTGCTCACCACAGAAACAAATGCCCTTACCGGGATTCGAACCCGGGACCTCTAGCTTCGGAGGCGGTGACACTACCAACTAGGCTAAACAGGCCGACATCTTATTACATTTGGTATCTTAGTTTGTCACATGAGTTACCACAACGATACAACTATCACGTTCAGTGAGGGAAAGTTTAAAAAAAATAAGGAGAAATGAAGACTTTTGTCGTTAAACTGGTGCGAAGCTTACAGTGAACGAGAAACCCGAGAAGCGACCAGTACCCCGGGAATAGTAATACGGCTACGGTATCCCCTCCCCTGCCTGTCGGACTGTATAGATGAATTCCCCAAAAAAATATTCTCCGGTATTTTTAGATCCATTCGCTTTTTTCCCCATTCATGATTTTACCCACACATTATTCGCTATGTGCACGTCTGAAACGTCAAACGTCAAAGGTCCCGAGACAATGTCAAAATTTAGAGATGTCAAATAATGACACATTAATATTTTATTTACTTCAGTAAACGAGAAAGACCCCGTATTGGAAATTTTACTGAAATAAATAAGAGAATAAATAAATACTTACAAACGAAACGAATCGTAGGAAACCGTTAAGAAACCAATAGAAAACGTGAAAGTAAATTTGACAGTGGTCCCCGGTAAGTACACATTTCTGCCATGGTGTGCGCTACGATCGCCTAGCTTACCCCCACCACCTACTTCGCACATAGCCAATAACTTCACTTTTTATTTCCTTTCGCAGATTTCCCTAATAGGGAATTTTCCTAGATACAAGGTCTCGGTTAGGTACGACGACGACCGAAGCGAGGAGGAGTGTTAGTAGAACTGCGATCCAGAACCGAGTATTAGAAAAAAGGGCTACTAGTTCCTTTTGGTTAAAAAGCTATTGGATTAATAATCTAATATCGCTCGTCATCGTACCTAACTGAAACCTTGTATTTAGGAAAATTCCCAAATGGTGAAATCTGCGAAAGGAAATAAAAAGAGAAGAAATAATATGTGTAGGTAAATTCATGAATGGGGGAAAACGCGAATGGAACTAAATGTAACGGAGAAAATAATTTTTGGGGACTTCATCTATACAGTCGCCGGTCGTACATGGCGACTAAAAGTTGTTTCTCGGGGTCGAAGACGGTCGCAGTGGGGGCTGCGATCATACATGGAAACATACAGGGTGATTCAGGAGACTGAGCAGGACCAACATACATACATAGTAAATGGCAATGAATCGTTCACGATTGTATTTAAGTGAAACACCCATACCTTATTCCTGTATTTAAATTTTTGTTAAGTTAAAGTTTAATTCTCTACAATCATGGTCACCCTACAACAACTGGTTTATAAAGATTAAACCTCTAACTGTCATGACAGCGCTTTGATTACGAAGAAAGTAAATTGTCACATTGAGTGAGATACGATATTTCAAAAGTAATCGGCCTCAGATGACATTCAATTTGACACGTATCACTTGACTGAAATATTCTGATTGTAGAGTGACCATGAATTTCGTAAATAATTTAAAACATTTTGTTTTCAACACCAAAGATAAATGAACGTTAATTTCACTTATAGTGGCACGAAACAGTAGCTTATGATCTACTGAATCTGTAGTGTTGATCTTGCTCACGTCTCCCGAATCACCCTGTATAGTGGGACCCACAGGGCGGCACTGGTGCATTGCGTAGTTCCCAGAGCCTTCCTAAATAAGTTGAGGAGTACCATCGGGAAGTTTTTGGTCGGTGCAAGTCCGGCATAACCTCCGCGCTGTCCCCGCGGTGTGGAGCACAAAGTACAATATATACACTGAGATAGAGATACCAGTGAAATACTCCACATAGATCATAGCGCCGTTGTGTATTTAGTAAGAAATAACCGCACGACCGCTGCATCCCAGTCACTTCAATATGCAAGTGCGATAGAGATAGGACCCAGTGACATCTGGTACAAACAAGTTAAACTAACATTTCCATAGAAATATTCGCACTTCGAGCTGAAAGGCCCCTGGTGCGGAGGCATCCATGAATATTTTATATTGTTACGTATTGAATGTATGTTAGTCTGTACGCTATATGTTAATATGGACCTTAGTTGCCTGAATCAAATAAATAACGAAATTTCTCTCCGAACTAAGAAGATTACCCGAGAACCGCAGAGGAAGCAACCGCGCTTCCTCGAGGATGCGTAGTACTATGCTATGGCTGCTATCACAATGGAATAAATAAGTCGATCAAAACGGATGCCTAAAGATTACCTACTGCAATCTGAAGTCTTCGCTTGGCGAGGTCGAAGGGGTAGGTCATGGATTTGGCCAGGAAACCCGCCACGGAGCCGGCTATTGTAGATGATATTAGGAGGTTCCTGCGATAAATAAGTACTTTAATATAAGAGGCAATACAAAGTTCAAAATGTTTTGAACTTAAATTATGACAAAAGTATTTATTAATTGCAAAACTTGACTTATTAAATGATCCAAAGCTTTTATTTACGGCATACCGCTAGCAAAAAATTAGCATAAAGTGGACATAATTCGCTAACTGTAATTTTCTTTTTCTATGATATAAAGTATTGTTAGTTATAGTTAAAATAAAAAGTATTTAACATTTTAAGGCTCCGCGTCAATGTTAAAGCTTTGAAATGAAAATGTCGGGGGCTTTTCAACTTTTCTAAGTTGTAGTTATATTCTAGTGCCTCTAGTTGGTTGAATCATAGGTTTAAATATGTAGAAAATGTGACACTGAAGTGATGAAGCCCATAAAACTTTTGACAGTACATTTCTAAGTAAAGTTTCAAAAATCCCATTAACCAGATCGACTGTGAAATGAGTTTATTTATTTATTTATCAGACACACCAACAAGATAGAAGGCTTATACATTTATAATGATAAGATAACAGATGAAACAAGTCTTGCCTGTATCTCAATTATAGGCGTGCAACAGCGTTTAATTAAGATACCAGGACAGTTTCTGTCAAAAATTCCTTTTTGGCACAAGCTTCTACTGCCAATGTACCTACTTTTTCCACAGTCTTCAACTACCCGTTTAGAGGGTTCCAATAAGGCCCAATCATCAGACCAGCTTGGTGGTACCATAATTTTGCATTGTCACCGAACTTGTATATGAGTAAATATGACTGGTTATGAAACAAGACGCATCATGCAGGTTCTGCCAAGAATCAGAGGAAACAGCAATGCACATTCTCTGCTTCTGCGGACCACTGATGCAAAAAAGAAGTACCTACCTAGGGCAGCACATCGTGCAACCAGAAGAGGTACAATACATCACCGTCCAAATAATCTGGAAGTTCCTGGAATCAACGGGCCTTAACGGTGAACTCTAAAGGGCTGCCATAATAGATCACAAGCTGGTCGAGGCGGCATATAAAGGCCCACAACTAACAATAATAATAATTATGACTGGTTGAGGAAAACTGCTTTAAAATTCCATTGCAAGTTTTGACCAGCGGCCGTACGATGGTTGCCATTTTATCAATTATCATCGTGGATAGACAGACATAGAAGACATAGAAATATTTTATTCAACATCACAAGTCATGTCTTAACAATAGTCAATCAATCAATTTTATTTGCCGAGAATACAGTCTTATAAGATATTACATTTTTTTTTTGTTTCTTGTATTCAGCCATGTAAGGCGTGCAAATATTTTGCAAATTATATCAATTATTATAAGAATTAAACATGAGAATTTTAAAATATAATAATACAATTGAATAAGAATGTCACATAATTAATTACAAAAATATAATCTAATACTGTTATTCAAATTTCTATTGTTCGAGAAAATAACGAACCCGATAGAAGCACTTCTCCTTGAGCCAGCTATTTAATGTGGACTTAAAAAAGATCCCTTGAAGCTTTCTCAAGCCTTCAGGCAAGCGGTTATACACCTCAAGAGTTCAAGACACATGTTGAAGACATTGCGTTTATACATGGCCTTAGTACTTTGCGGCTTATACAAAAGGTTTTTTCCTTTGACTCTCGTTTGTCTTTGCACAGTTGCTCCACGTATTTGGAAGTAATGCATATGAGTATTCACGAAAATACACACTTCTCTGATGTATAAACATGGCAAAGGGAGAATGAGAAGTTTTTTAAATAGCGGAATACAATGAAAAGTCTTAACAATGTGTATCTTAAGGTTAGACTTAACATATCAATTTAAAATAAAAATGTTGTTATGCTTGTGATGTCAAAAAGGGGCTTGCCTCTGCATAATGTTGCAGCAACTTCACTACAACGCTGGTTTTCAGGCAGACCCTTACAACATCATAAATCCATTGCTCGCTGTTGGTCGGGAACGATGTGTTTTATGTTATGAATATGTATAGACTATAGTGTGTTTATCTTGAAGTATAGAAGTAAGTCGGCCTGTTTAGCCTAGTTGGTATAGTGACTCTGCCTCCGAAGCTAGAGGTCCCGGGTTCGAATCCCGGCCAGGGCATTTATTTGTGCATTTTTCACGGATATTTGTTCTTGGGTCTTGGATGTTTTCTATGTATTTATCTATATAAGTATGTATATCGTCGTCTAGTACCCATAGTACAAGCTTTGCTTAGTTTGGGACTAGGTCGATTTGTGTAAGATTGTCCCCCAATATTATTATTATTATTATTCACTTTATTTATCTTTGATCTTAAGTTAGGTTTTCTACAACACATTTACAAAAGTAAAATATAAAAATATACATACAAAATATAAAAGCATTATAAAAAACCTAACCTAGAGTGCCGCCGGCAGCGAGGCGGGGCCTAAGCTACCGGTGGTTAGGGCGACAGAGAGAGGAACCTCCGGACTATCCGCGCCGTGTCCAGGAGTACCGCCTTCTGTATCTGACCCTTGACCCAGCCATCTAGCGAGAGTCTCTTAAAATGTTGGTCGAGACTCTTCGCAATTAGACCGTTCGCAGAGACGACTATCGGGACAATGATCGTCGAATCAACATCCCACATAGCGGTTACCTCGTGTGCCAGGTCTAGGTACTTACTAACCTTGTCCTTCTCGGCCTTCACGAGGTTCTCATCATGGGGGATGGTGATGTCGACGAGCACTGCCTGGCGCTTCAATCGATCTGTCAGCACGATATCAGGTTTGTTGGCTATAATAGTCCTGTCCGTGATGACAGATCGATAGGTGTGTACTTATAGTACGGCACTTCGAAGTCCACAAGACCGTACAGAAGAGCAAGCTGCTGGTGAATAATCTTGGCTACCAAGTTATGTCTGTGCAAGTACTCGCCGTTAGCAAGCTGACCACAACCGGAAATGATATGCCTGGGCGACTCTCCGGGACGGCGGCATGCCCGACAAATGTGGACCGTACCGTCCTTCATGATATATTTCCGGTAGTTGTTCGTCATAATAACTTCGTCCGCAATTGCACAGACGAAACCTTCGGTTTCCGCAAATAGATTATTATTATTAATTGGTTTCTAAGATTCGGCCTGATTAAAAAACAATAAATAAATGAAAGTAAATACTATTAATAATAAATAAAAATAACATTATCGTCGCATTTAGGACGGCACAGCTAGACTGCCGGGAGGAAGTGCCTGTCATAACTTCAGAGGTTGACGTTTAAACTGTAATTTAAAACTATTTAGGGATAAGACGCTCGTCACTCTCACACTCACATACTTGTCAGAACGTGACGAATGTCTTATCCACGACGATAAGACAAGTGATAAAATCGCAACCATCATAGGCCCGCTCTGAACAGAAGATCCATGGTAGAAAATGCTTTGTTCAACCTTTTTCAAGAGCGCGTATTAATCCGAAGAAGCTCTTGAGTGGATTGATGCTCCTGGGGTTGAATATGTGATTTTTATATGCAATACGATTGATTAAATGGTAAAAGATGGTTTACTTTTTCAAATTAAAGGGAAAACTTGAAAATTTTTATGCTCCGAGCAGGATTCGAACCTGCGACATCTGACATAGGTACGCGGCCAACCGCTCTAGCCTCTGAGCTATCGGAATAACCAAGCTCGTCCACGAAATCCTTCAATAGTTCCCTCTTACAACGCCTTAGGGAGGCATACAGCGATATCTACCGTAGAACGTGGCACCAACGTCTCAAATTACATTGAGAAATCGACGGTAAAAAAATAAAAATAAAATAATAATTCAATTTTTAAATAAATTTTTCAATTTTTTCCCTTTAATTTGAAATTTTCGTGAGCAGCGTTACTGCTTTAGTACAAAATTAAAATTAATTAGGTTTACTTTTTATCAACAATCTTCTCATTCTCGCTGTACGCAGTCAAGTGTTCCAGTAGCAACGGCTGTACGTATCGGAACACGGCGAACGTGATGCCCACTTGTGGGCCCATCTGAACAAAAAAACATTGTAATTATAATACACTATAGCCTGCTGGCACTTGGTCATTAAAATTAGAAATACCGTTAAATAACAATACCGGCCTAGTGCAGTTCCGTACCATGACTTAATAAAAACGGCCAAAAAAATCACGTTTGTTGTATGGGAGCCCCCTTAAATGTTTATATTGTTCTGTATTTTAGTATTTTTTGTTAAATCGGCAACAGAAATACATCATCAGGGAAAATTTAAACTGTCTATATTTAACTGTCACGGTTCATGAGATACAGCCTGGTGACAGATGGACAAACGGACGGACAGCGGAGTCTTAGTAACATGGTCCCGTTTTTACCCTTTGGGTACGGAACCCTAAAAAGGGGTGCAAGCACCATTTTCAGGGATAAACAGTTACTCTCGTAATCCTTGAAAATGGTGGAACAGTGCCGACAAAACGAATTAAATCCCCCTTTCTAATTCTATTTATAATACTAGTTCGATTTGTGTAAATAAATAAATATAGGGGGACAATATACAAATCGACCAAGTTCCAAACTAAGCAACGATTTATATATACAGGGTGTGGCCTGTAATAGGAGCAAAAACTAAAACGGTACATACACTATTGAGCTCTCCAGCAATTATTTCCAAGTGGTTTTAATTAAAAAAAAAAGTTTTTTTTTTTTTTTTGCGAAAGTAGCTGATATGTACTTCTTTACTCTACTGGAGCTATATTAATAACTATTTACTTAAAAAACACAAAAAAAATATTTAAAAAAATATAAATATCCCAAAAATATCCTTTTAAACCAAAAATGCGACAACGATTATGAGTGATAACTTGAAGCAACCTCAAAATCAGCATTAACTGCCGCGCTATGATATCTGGGTGCCAAGATCCATTACTTGGAAGTCATAAATTTAGATCAAAATTTCTCCCAATTGAAAAAAGATATTTTTTTTTGGATACAAGAGGTTACTGTAGATGCTCTAAAGAAGCGTCCTTTAAATTTATTGTTCCTATTACAGGCCACACCCTGTACATGTATAAGTTCTAGTTCCCCTTCTGTCGTATGACACTTGCTTACATTAGTGGCAATCTCACAATTAAAAGGGCTATTTTACCGCGTTACAACATAAAGTAGTTCACATAAAAATCAATAATATCTTAAAAACTAGACCCCAATCTAGCAAACTTACTATTTATCGTTTATTCCCAGTAGTCCCGTGGAAGGAGTTCCATGGCGGAACTAGTGAAACTTTTTTTCCCAATAGTTCCGTTCCCAATGTTCAGTTGTGGCGCTTCGCCGGCCGCTCCCGCGGCACGCTCGCTTCGCTCGCTCGGCTCGCGCGTTGTAGGGTCACAGTTCTACTAAAACTCCTCCTCGCTTCGCTCGTCGTCGTACCTAACTACCACTCTGTACCGTTGACGGAACTATTGGGAAAAAAAGTCTCACTAGTTCCACCACGGAACTACTGGGAATGAACTCTATTTATGACACTATAGTCTCCAAAAAAAGCCCAGGAATACACTATTAAAGTTTGTCGGGCTACTCGTTCCCACGGTATAGTTTACGGATTAATCGAATGCCACCACGATGGTCAAACCTGCATGAGCGTGGCTGGCAGACCCTCGTAGAATGCAAGTATGCCGCCGCTGCGGTACACATTCCGTGCGCCATCCCAAAACCCGTCATATTGAGCCTTGAAGACGATTAAAAACATAGATTATTACCGGCCAATAATATATCATTTGAAGCATCGTATACTGAGCGACATCGGAGCCGTAATCAGAAGCTATTTTTTCAGACTCTACACATGAGCGCATTTTCCATTCCAATAGTTGTTACATCGAATAAAACAAGTTTATTTTTTCAATTTTTTACTAGAAAAATAATAACGCCATACTCAAATCATGGTCACCCTATCACTTTTGACACACGTTGTATGAGGGATGACAAGACGTCGTGTAGTGACCATGTTGTATGAAACATTATTTTTTCTGTTAATAATTTGAGAAATAATAGTCAATATTGCAAGTAGTAACTGTGATATCATCTTTATTGAGTTTGTCTTTCAATACTTTATCGAGTCAAATAATTTCTGATAACGTCTCCGATGTCACCCTGTATAGGTCCAACCATGCTTTAAACCTGAAACACCCGAGCCCTTAAAGCTAAGATGCTTTTCAGCTTAAGGCTTCATGACTTGAGTTTTTCTGTGCTCGCCAGCGGAGGCGCAAACCTTCTAATTTGAAGCTAGTAGGTTCGAGTTTTAAAGGTTCGAGGTTTCTAGGTGCGGCAGTTTCGATTTGAGCATTGAGCTCTTTATACCTAAAGACACATACCGAAACTAAGTATGTTAAAAAAATAGCTGATGGCAGTGATGGCCATCCGCATCACAATCAAATAAGAGCGAAATCACTCAATTTAAAACGTACTTTATCTAAGCCGAGACAAAGCTCAAATTAGTAAATTGCGTGAAATTGTCTTCATCATCTTGAACTTCACCGAATGTCATCCGTAAAGTTAACATTCATTACAATTGCCTAGACTCGCCTCACCATAAGTCCTTAATATATATTGACCTCGACATTCGTGCCAACTACATGTGCATAATTACTGGTTCTTGACACGAATTTTCCGAACGACAGAGGCATTGTGAATATCAGCCACGTGCTCGGACGTACTCGGCTCTAATCGCCGATCCCCGCCTGTTGCGTGGTCTTGAGCTCAGTTTTACAGAGACATTTTTGCTATGTAATTGTGGTTCGGTTCTATACATTATATTTCTATGGACTATAGTCTTGTATCTTTCACCTGAAAGCTACCCTAAAAGGACTGAAAAAGGGGTTGGCTGACAACAAGTTTCTGTCAAAATTTTCATTTTTGGTACAAGCTTTTATTGCCGACTGTACTTTTTTCCACAATCATCAACTACCCGTTGAGACGGTTGGAATGAGCCCAAACACAACGGGTTTGTCTTGTGCAGTTTAGGAGTTGCTATGGCCACCTTCTGTCTACATCATCAGCAGAGCCCGGAAAATCCATAGCAAAACAAAAGACAGTCGCAATCAAACTAGCGTTAGAAACATTTTTTTATCGACATCGATAGTTGTGTAATATGAGAAAAAAACGGCCCACCAAATGAAAAAAGAATTAATACAAAATTTCACTTAGGTTCGTATAATTATACAGGTACAGATGCAATTTCTTCCACGTCAGTACACACAGCAGCACATGACATCTCATTGGGTTTGTTAAAGTGATAGGCTGATAGGAGTAGATAATCATTAATTTTTCAACATTGTCTGGGAGAAGACTGTTTCGTTTATCAGTATAAAGCCATTTATGTATACTAAATGAACGTTCGACTTCACACGACGTCAAGGGAGCAAATTTATAAAACTCATTGTATTTGGTATGATGATCATTCATCAGATCAGCTCGGTGGTGCCAAAATATTATATTGTCGTCGAACTTACATAAGTATACCAAATTTCAGCTCAATCGGAAACCGGGAAGTGAATCAAATTTGACTTTTTATTTTTTTATTTTATTTATTTATTTAAGAAGTTCAACAGCGTTTACAGAAAATATATACAGACATGTTTATATGTGTACTATTAGTATAGCCAATGATAGAACTCCCTTGAAATTATACAAAATTAACTCTGAGTTGGAATTGAAACTTGTTTTAAAAGGTAACTTAGGGGAAGATAAAATAATTTTAAGAAATACATATCTACAATAACAGATAATTGTAAAAATACAGACCATGAGTGTTAAAAACAATAAGAAGAATGAGAAGTACAATATTGTGATTAAAACGAGCAAAAACTTCTGCAAGATTTGATTACAGACAGACAACGGGACAGGTGAAACTAAATAAAAGCTTGTAAAAACGGCAAGATGAGGGTCCGGCTTTTGTAAAAGAAGTACATTACCTTAACAATCATCTGTCGAACACGTATGACATCTAAAGGTGACACTAACGCGGCGCTCGTGCAGCCAGCGAATATGCCGCACATAAATAAGAGCAGCTTCCTGCAACCGATTATAGGTATTAGGCTGGGTTGCACCGACTTACGATCACAGACTGGTCAACGTTAAATATGGCGCCGGCAGCTGTCATCCCATAGAAACTTGTCAAACTTTCCATACATTAAAATTTTAACGAACACAGCTTACGATTACAGACGGTTTGGTGCAACCCAGCCTTAAACAGAGAAAGTAATAATAGTAAGTCGAGGCATTGAAGGTAATTGCAGGCTGAGTAGATTTAACATGAAGCCAGCAGTTGCTGTTCCAGTCTAGGCTTTTTAGGGTTCCGTAGTCAACTAGGAACCCATATAGTTTCGCCATGTCTGTCCGTCCGTCTGTCCGTCCGTCTGTCCGTCCGTCCGCGGATAATCTCAGTGACCGTTAGCACTAGAAAGCTGAAATTTGGTACTAATATGTATATCAATTACACCGACAAAGTGGTAAAATAAAAAGTGGAAAAAATATTTTATTAGGGTACCTCCCCTATACGTAAAGTGGGGAATGATTTTTTTTTTAATTTTAACCCTAACGTGTGATATATTGTTAGATAGGTATTTAAAAATAAATAGGGGTTTACTAAAATAATTTTTTGATAATGTTAATATTTTCGGAAATAATCGCTCCAGAAGTAAAAAAAATGTGTCCCCCCCCCTCTAACTTTTGAACCATAAGTTTTAAAAATATGAAAAAAATCTCAAAAGTAGAACTTTATAAAAACTTTGTAGGAAAATTATTTTGAACTTGATAGGTTGAATAGTTTTCGAAAAAATTACAAAAACTACGGAACCCTACACTGAGCGTGGCCCGACACGCTCTTGCCCGGTTTTTTTAATTATAGAAGAATATTCACATTTTTATTTTCATTACTATTTTTCGAGATGTTGGTTTGGAATGTTGGGCCGCAAAGGTGACGCATGAAACGAGAGATAAAATGTTGAGATAAGTAAGTGGCGTGACGAGAACAGGTCGGATAAGGAATGAGTACCACAACAGGAAGCCTGAAAGTAGTACCCAGAGTTGATAAGTTGAGAGCTAATCGCCTACGGTGATATGGACATGAAAACATCTTATGACAAGTGATGAAAGTCATATGATAATAAGGGTATTAGATATGAATGTGGAGCGATGTAATAGAAGATTCGAGGTTGGCGAAGGAAAAGGTGGATGGACTGCATGAGGACAGGAAGGATGTGAGTGACGAGGTGACGGGTGATAGACAGGTATGGATGGATGGAAGGAAAACATACGGCGCCGACCCCAAGTAAATGGGACAAAGGTGACCGAATGATGACTACTTTTTGAGATTAAATTAATTAGGGTCGAGGTAATTTGAATTCGACGTATGACCGAAAATAATTTCATGGAATATTGATTTGAAGAGTCGATAACCCTAGCTTACGATATCGTAGGTGCTCTTGTATTGTTTATGGATATAAGTTGATAGCTAACTTAGGCAGTGAACCTTCTGTACTTTTCTCATCAACCTCCTAGCGTTTACCCAGTTGTGTCCTAGAGTAGGACGTAGTCCGCTTTGGCATCTAATCCCAAGGTTTGGCGTAGGCACCAGTTTCACGGCAGCGACCGCCATCTGACCTTCCAACCCGGAGGGAAATCTAGACTGGTGGCGCGTGTAAATAGCTCCACCGAGGGAGAGAGAAAAATAACATATTTTTCATTTATTTATAGTTACATATTAAAATTGACGGCGGCATGGTTGGCAACAAATCTACTCGTTGTAAATGACAATGACATGTATAACACAGTTACCACTAACCTGAAATCCACGTTTTTACAGCTTCTGGCCAACAGGTCGTTATCACCACATGTTTTAATAAAAGTCTCTTCACTGGTTAAGTTAGATGCGCGCGCTATCAAGGTGAATTTGATATTGAGTTCTAGAGCGACTCCATATACTTCAGGAGGTGTCGGGGCGCGACCAATCAAAGCCCAGTACAGTCTTCCAGACAGGTATCACGGCGACATCTCGGGAAGAACGCATAAAAATGTGACAGCGCCTAATTCCTAGTGGGACTGTGTATATCGGAATGGCCGACAGATGGCATATATCATCATGCACCGAATAAATTACGTTTTTGCACAACCATAGACCTTGTTGGGACTAGACCCATTTCCTCACGATGTTTTTCTTCACCAAAAAGCTACTCATCATGTCAGCCGAAGGGCGTCGACTGCTGGACATAGGTCTCCCCCAAAGAGTTCCACAATGACCGGTCCTACGCCACCCGCGTCAAGCGGACACCCGCGACCCTTACCAGGTCATCAGTACACCTTGTGGGGGCCTACCCACGCTACGCCTCCCAGTATGTGTTCGCCACAGGAGAACCTTTCCCCCAACGGACATCGGTTCTATGTGCCCCGCCTACTGCCACTTAGCTTAGCGATACGGAGGGCTATATCGGTTCCTAATTCCAATAAGGTCTAGTTTCCCCCTTGGCTTGGAAGGTCAGATGACAGTCGCTTCCGTAAAATCTAGTGTCTACGCCAATCCTGGGGTTAGGTAGCGGACCGCGGGCATCCTTCAGGATGCAACTGTACTATGATAACGCTAGGATAATGATAATTTCGGTACTATTAAATATTGTGTGATAAGAGGTAGGCCTTGAAATTGCGCTATTTTCGCATATCGTTATGATTCATAACGCTACTTTGTCAATAAAACGCTTTACTAAAAACGATATTTGGCGCGCATTTATAGCATATATTTATAGGCTATCTCTGTCTCGCACACAGTCTCGATCTTACGGGCGCTGTGACATTTACGTCAAACTCGAGCACGTCATTGTCGCCACCGCCACCATTTTAAACGATATTATAACGTTATTATAACATTATCATATAAATTTATGATTTTCATTTTGTTATGATATGAAATAACGTTATGAGGAATATCGATTATGATTATAACCAAATTTTAAACAGTAACGAAATATATCGTTATAATATCGCTTATTTTCATAACGTTTCAAAGGCCTGGATATGGGTATACTCACTTTAACTGTGGATTCGTGGAGTGATCTTCGACCAGTCTCGTAGTCATCTCATAGGCGTGGAATTGAGAGGCGACCGACAAGATGGAATGAATCTGAAATTCAAAAATTGGAAATATTAATTAAATAACGTTAGATATAATGAAACGGGTCACTCACGTCATTAAGGTCTAATATCGACATGTTTCAGACCGGTTCGCGGTCCTTAATCATGAGCACCTATCGCGGCGGCGGTTTTCTTAGCACTGCGTGCCCGTGCCCTGTCCGCTCGGTTGCTCGGCGCGGGTGGAGGCGGCGGCGGCGAGAATCTACCCTCGTTTTCTTCACAATTGTTCAATGCCGAACTACGCACAACACTCACAACGTCACATGCTAAAGACAAGACACGGCACAGGGCACGGGCACGCAGTGCTAAGAAAACCGCCGCCGCGATAGGTGCTCATGATTAAGGACCGCGAACCGGTCTGAAACATGTCGAGCGATATTCGACCTTAAAGACGTTAGTGACCCGTTTAATTATATTTAATATGTCTCAAACTCACGGGAGTTTTCTATATAAAATTAAATAACGTTAGGCCTCGAATTGCAGTCCACCTGCCAATTATTGAAATTTCTACTGTCGAAGAAGATTTGAACTGTCGAAGAATTTCTAAAGTAGTATCCATTGTAACCATTTTATCTCAGAGTAAGGATTTCTATAGAAATCCTATACGCATTCCACTGAGAGGGACGGAAAAGGCAGCTAAATTGAGAACTTGCGGCTTAACATTAACTAAACAACCTCTTTATTTGGGGCGGGTGATAGTTTGCGTCATTGCCTCAATAGAACTTTGACAATAACAACAATAAATGAATTATCTCTCTCTCGATCTTATACAATTTGTTATATGACTTATATGTATGGCCATGGACTATTGGAAGCGCTATTATTTTTTGACGTTTTCTCCGGGGTACTCTCGAGCATATATGTATATATAAATATATATTTTTTTTTAATTTGTTAAGGATCACCAACGGATAATACATCATTCATGCTTAAATAACTAATTAAAATTTTAAGTTGATGCTTATCCAATTAAAGGTAACCACATCTTATTCCAGTATCTTTGAACATTCTAATATAAGTTTAGTACAAAGAGAAAAAAAAAAGTGTGTACATTTGGATAAAAAATATTAATAAAATAAGAAAACAAAACTAATTCCGTGACTAATATAAACAAAAGGAACAAGAAGACAGAAAATAAAATTTTATTAGCTATGGTGCGAAATCCTGGGAGCTGAAATGCTTAAGTACCTTTCGTTTAAAGCTTCCAAGGCTGTCGCAAAGCGTATCTGCGCCCAAGGAGTTTGGGAGATGGTTACATATGTGGAACATTCTCGAGAGTGCAGAGTTGCGTCCCAGGTTTGTTCTATTGAAGCGATCTCTGAACAGCTTGTAGACTCCCGGGCGCGGCAATCTCGCGGGTACGGTAATATTAATCCTAGCTAGTAATTCCGAGCAATCCACCCCTTTAAAATTTATTAGCTTGTAAAGAAACATTAAGTCTAGCATTTTTCTTCTACTATTTAGAGACGTGAACCGGAAAAATCTCATCCGCCTTTGGTATGAATGTAGTTTTTTGCGAGATACGTACCCCAAGTATCTCAAAAACCGCTTTTGTACCTTTTCTATCCCATTTTTGTGGACTTCATAAAAAGGTGACCAGACTTGGGAACAGTACTCTAAATTGCTTCTAACCAACGCAACATAAAGCAATATCATAGTGTGAGGACGCTTAAACTGTTTGGAGTTTTTTTATTAAGAACCCCAAAATTCGAGACGCTTTCTTAAATATGCTGTCGAGATGGGCATTAAAATTTAGTCTACTGTCCATTATTACCCCTAAATCGCGTATTGTGTCTACCTTTTCCAGTCGCCTTCCGTTAATACTATACTTGGTATTCATAATTTGTTTGTTTCGCGTAAAGCACACGTGATAACATTTACTAATGTTCAATGTCATTTTATTTTCCACGCACGAGTCGTTCAGTCTGTCAATGTCGGATTGAAGTAGCAATGGATCTATGTCAGTCTTAATGGGCCGAACGAATTTCAAATCATCTGCATAAAGATATGGTTCAGAGTATCGACAGCAATCCACTATGCTGTTTATAAAATTAAAAACAGCAAGGTCCAATGTGTGAACCTTGCGGAACACCAGGTGTTTATACATCATATCCCAATTTTAATATGTACCAGAAAACCAAGACAAGTATCATAATATTATGGATATAAAGAGTACCTAAAGCGGTTATCCTCTATAATAAATTAGAGAAATTAGTTCAAAGTCACCCTTGTTTTTCCACTTGTATTCATTTTACAACTCCATTTTTAGGGTTCCGTAGTCAACTAGGAACCCTTATAGTTTCGCCATGTCTGTCCGTCCGTCTGTCCGTCCGTCCGCGGATAATCTCAGTGACCGTTAGCACTAGAAAGCAGAAATTTGGTACTAATATGTATATCAATTACGCCGACAAAGTGGTAAAATAAAAAGTGGAAAAAAATATTTTATTTGGGTACCTCCCCTATACGTAAAGTGGGGAGTGTTTTTTTTTTCATTTTAACCCTAACGTGTGATATATTGTTAGATAGGTATTTAAAAATAAATAGGGGTTTACTAAAATCATTTTTTGATAATGTTAATATTGTCGGAAATAATCGCTCCAGAAGTAAAAAAAAATGTGTCCCCCCCTCTAACTTTTGAACCATAAGTTTTAAAAATATGAAAAAAATCTTAAAAGTAGAACTTTATCAAAACTTTGTAGGAAAATTATTTTGAACTTGATAGGTTGAATAGTTTTTGAAAAAATTACAAAAATAATTTCTGAACTAAGTTTGTAATTTAACCGTATAAACAGGTGTTTATTGTACCTGTCATTTCTACAAAATCACAATGAAATGACGTGCTTTCAAATAAAGTAAAACCGGTGAAAATCGGTTCACGCAATAAAGAATTATTCCATAAAAATCATCTTCCATACTTTAAGCTCGCGCGCAATAGTTTACTTAATTTGCCGATAGATGTCGCTGTACGTGGAACGCTCATTTCTACATGGCGGTTTTTCCTGATTTAATGGGGTCTGAGCAGGTGCGCCCATACATGAGGTTGTGTTTCTGTATTTAATATGTCAACTTAATGTGACGGACGGAAAACTACGGAACCCTACACTGAGCGTGGCCCGACACGCTCTTGGCCGGTTTATTATTTTCAGATTAATACGAAAATTTGTAATCCACTTTTTAAAATAATGGACAACAACTTGATTTTTTTACATTTTAGGGCTCCGTACCTCGAAAGGAAAAAACGGAACCCTTATTGGATCACTTGATTGTCAGTCCGTCCGTCTGTCTGTCTGTCAAAACCCTTTTTCTCAGGAACGCGTGGAGGTATCAAGCTGGAATTTATATCAAATACTCAGGTCTACTGCCTCTGGAAGCTGTGAAAAAATCAAACTTCTAAGCTAACGCAATCAAAAGATAAGGCCGTTTATGCCGCAAATTTTCGACACTCGCAATGGAATCAAAACCTACCTTACTTTCCGTGAACTCAGAATCTTGAATTTGCTACGAAGCAACGTCTTATAGCACAGATAATCGAAAAATTGCGAAAACCGTAAATTTTTAGTTACATCATATAATAAAATATTTTTTACGGAACCCTCGGTGCGCAAGTCCGACTCCGCACCAGGCCGGTATTTTTTACGATACTCGTAACGATTCGTTATGACATAATAGCTATTTACTACTCGTGTTTTGTACACAATTTTACGTCACCACTTGGCCAAAAAGTGGGTTTTTCCGGATGCGCAGCGTGTGGAAAAACGCGCTTTTTGGCAAGGTGTGGTGTAATAGTTATTTGTTATACAAGGGTGCAAAGTTGTATTTTACCCGCGAGTGTGGAATTGAAACACGAGCCAGCGAAAGGATTCTATAGTTGAACCACGAGCGAAGCGAGTGGTTCTAAAATAGAATCCTGAGCGTAGGTAAAATACAACTTTGCACCCGTGTGTAACACAAAACTTTTCTCCTCACTATAGCGAGAAAAGTGCAACCTGCATAAAAACACAAGTTCCACAGGCATGATTTTCATCACTGGAATCACCGATTTTTTACAATATTATAACAGAAAACTCTGGAAGTTGTGTATAATATTTACGTGAGTCGGAGTCCGTGACAAGTTGTGTATATTTTAGTTGACATTGACAATGATGACATTTCTGACGATGCGTTTTAAAATTGCATCGACTCAACTTGTGCGTTTACAATTGAAGGGATGTTTACAAAAACAACATAACTGACTACACTGGTCGACTCCTGAGCCCATTATAAATGTTCCTCCAGAAGTGTCAACCGGTCTAAGCAGATATGTTGTTTTTGTAAACATCCCTTCAATTATACTCAATATCATTATAAAACAAATGATACTTATAGAGTTTGACTTAAATCATTAAATAAAGCTAAATTTGGTATTATTTGTTAAATTCTCAAACCATTTATTTAATGATAATTGATATCAAACGAACCATTATTATGAGCGTTTTACGTTTTGTTATCTGTCAAAGGCTACTCGAACACGCTCCAAGGTCAAATTACTTTCCCCACTTGTGGATAAATAGCGTTTTTACCCGCTTGTTTCAAAGGATAAAAGACGGCTTTCCGAGCTAGTGAGGGGAAAAAATAGTTTTTATCCCGATTTTCGCTAGTTTCCTCGCCCGAGACACACTTATTCTGTGCCATTACGTCTGTATTGAACCGGCTGTATTGTTATTCGGTAGAGAGTACCTGCCCAATGCTGTGGCCATGCCAAAACGCTGTGACACCTTCCTCCTTCAGGATTCGCCAGGTCAGCCCGAGCCAGGTCCTGCCCTGTCGATTTTGTTTAGACTGCAGCTGTGTTCGGATCTTCACGATGTCCAGCGGCTGGGTTATGAATCTGAACGAAATGAAACGCATTTGTGTTATAATTCTAAAGACCTGTTTTTTTCGACTGCACCTATGCAGTACCATGACCAAGGGTTTAACATCATCACTAGTTTGTCACAAAAAAATTGCATCCTTTTTTCAGCCACTTGCCATTATCCGATTGAATTGAAATCAGGCATACGTTACCTATGTACTCGTAACTTCGATACAATATTCTAAACTACACACCATATTAAACCCATCGTGTTTGGGCTCATTCGAACCGTCTCAACGGGTTGTTGATGATTGTGGAAAAGTACAGTCGGAAATAAAAGCTTGTAACCAAAATGTTGACAGAAACTCATTCTTGAAAAAATCAAAAAACATCTTTTACCTGAGTTCGAATGCACCTAGTGAGACGTTCAACTATGAAAGTAAGGATAGACCCGTTTGAACAATTTGGAGCCTCAGACTTAGAAAAAAGGTAGACGCGGCATTACGAACAACCTAGTGCAGCCGATTAAGGCCCGGCGCCCATTATCGGCACGGCACGGCAGCCTCGGCATGCCTAAGGAAGTCTTAGCAGTCCTTGGGCAGCGTAAGGCGTACCTAAAAGACGCCGAGGCAGTCTTCGGGAAGCTTCGGCAGGCTTTCGGTTGCTTGGGCAGCGTTAGACGTCCATAAAGACGCCACGGCAGTCTTCGAGAAGCTCCGGCTGGCTTTCGGTTGCTTGGGCAGCGTTAGACGTCCCTAAAGACGCCACGGCAGCCTTCGAGAAGCTTCGGCAGGCTTTCGTGCTAGGGAAGCGTTAGACGTCCCTAAAGACGCCACGGCAGTCTTCGAGAAGCTTCGGCTGGCTTTCGGTTGCTTAGCAGCGTTAGACGTCCATAAAGACGCCACGGCAGTCTTCGAGAAGCTTCGGCAGGCTTTCGGTTGCTTGGGCAGCGTTAGACGTCCATAAAGACGCCACGGCAGTCTTCGAGAAGCTTCGGCTGGCTTTCGGTTGCTTGGGCAGCGTTAGACGTCCATAAAGACGCCACGGCAGTCTTCGAGAAGCTTCGGCAGGCTTTTGGTTGCTTGGGCAGCGTAAGGCGTGGTTAAAGATTCCGAAGCCTGATTCGGCATGCTTCGGTAGTCTGCGGGAAGTCGAGGCAAGACTAGAAATCGTCCGCGCCCCGTGCGCGCCTCATATGCTTTAACACTCCATCACTGACCATACGCGTATGAATTGCAATTTGCAACGATGGAAGACGAGAAGTTAATCTAATTCAAGCATTAATACACACGTCTCTTTGCTTGCACACTTGTTTCCACTCAACTACACCGTTTGGGTCAGGCTTCGGTTATTGCCTGGCGTGCCCAAAGACGCCTAGGCATGCCTAAGGACGCCTTGGCAGGCCTAAGGATGCTAAAGACGCCCAGGCATGCCTAAGAACGCCTCGGCATGTCTAAGACTCTTTGATGTGCCTGAGAACGCCTGAGCGATGCCTCAGCATTTCCAAGCACACCTTGGCAGGCCTGAGCACGCATCGACGGTAATTGCCGTTAGTGCTTAGCGTGGGCATGCCGAAGGATCCCCTGCCGTGCCGTGCCGATAATGTGTCCCGGGCCTTAAACAATGCCCAATAAGTAAGTACATCACGCTTACTCGCTCATATACTAACTAAGCCTTCTTAAAGCGGAGTCTCTTAATTATTGTGACTAACTTAAATAGATCTCTCTAAGATCCTTATTTTGAACAACGAACACCCGTAATATGGGTCACACTTAGAATATGTAACACCGCATATTGCCTTAATTTTTATATATATATATATATATTTTTTTTTTATAAATATTGGGGGAAAATCTTACTCAAATCGACCTAGTCCCAAACTAAGCAAAGCTTGAACTATGGGTACTAGACGACACTACATACATATATAGATAAATACATACTTAAATACATAGAAAACATTCAACCTATAAGAACAAATATCCGTGCTAAATGCATAAATAATGCCCTAGCCGGGATTCGAACCCGGGACCTCTAGCTTTGGAGGCAGTGTCACTACCAACTAGGCTAAACAGGCTGTCATCAAATAGCACTGATGATTATATTACGTAAAAAAACTGACCTACGTGTCGGAATGATGTCAAGATGACGACGGCTCGAGTTCTGTAAGGATGAGTCTTCTTGTAATTGCAACTAACCTAAATATTTTTCTAACCAAACTCCGTGCACCAAAGTCGCGCCACTTGGGCGTAACCTAATTTAGTGGACACTCGATGAAAATGTGACGAGAGTTCTTGTTACCTGGTGGTTATTCCCGAGACGACCCCGGCTATCAGTTTCTGGTGTGACGTAAGTGTCTCTGTCTTCTTATAACCGACGACCATGGCATTCCATCCACCGCATTTCTGGGTTTTCCGCCGCGCATTTTGCTGACATACTGTAAATTTTGTTGCGCCGGAATGACAGTTGAAGCATTTTTGCTTTTCTTGAGGTGACAGCAAGGGCTTGTCTATACTAATGTTACAAAGAGGTCATGACTGTGAGTTTGTTGTATATGTGTGTCTCATCTTACCAACAGATCCGTATTGTTGAGCAAGATGATGTTTCATATTGGCTATGTGCACGTCTGAAACGTCAAACGTCAAAGCTCCCGAGACAATGTCAAAACTCAGAGATGTCAAATAATGACACATGAATATTTTATTTACTTTTGTAAACGAGAAAGACCCCGTATTGGAATTGTTACTGAAATAAATAAGAGAATAAATAAATACATACAAACGAAACGAATCGTAGGAAGCCGTTAAGAAACCAATAGAAAACGTGAAAGTAAATTTGACAGTGGTCCCCGGTAAGTACACATTTCTGCCATGGTGTGCGCTACGATCGCCTAGCTTACCCCCACCCAGGGGCCTTTCAGCTCGAAGTACTAATTTTTCTATGGAAATGTTAGTTTAGCTTGTTTGCACCAGATGTCACTGGGTGCTATCTCTATTGCACTTGCATATTGAAGTGACAGAGATGCAGTGTTCGTGCGGTTAGTTCATACTAAATACACAACGGCGCTACGATCTATGTGGATTATTTCACTGGTATCTCTATCTCAGTATATATATTGTACTTTGTGCCCCCACCACCACGGATCTATACCTAAACCGGATTGAGTACAAACTTTTATGAGCCAATCAAAATTAAACCATATTCCGGCGTGATACAGTTCATATTCTGTTATGACAGACAGACTAGGGAAAGCGGTCCGAGCGAGAGCAACCAACCAGAGGGCGGTGTCCCACTCGCACAGGTTGCCAATGTAAAAAAAAACATGTTGCGGTAATTTAGAATACTGAAAATAAGTACTTGCTTATACTAACTAGTACTGTATGTTTATTTGGGATAATTTACATTTGACTTCATTTGTAATTGTATAAAATATTAACATTATTAACTGACTAAAACCTAGTATTGCAATAAATATAGTAGTATTTTTCGAATATTGATTGGTATCCCCAACGTTAATGGTGTCAAATTTGAAACTATGAAAATATGCGGCTAATGAAATCAGTCGAAAATGGTGAAAACGTGTTGTGTAAAGGGCTGTAAAAGTGAAAGTTTTATTAATTGTGGAATATCATTTCACAGGTAAGGAACAATTTGTTATATTTTACGATAAAACGGCAAGACAAATGTCAAACTTATTAGGGTGTCTATGACTTGGGCTGTTTTTGCAGAAATATTCGTTAGTACGTGTTTAGTGACAAAACCTTTTCTCAAGGTCAGTTGAAATTCAATCTTTTAACACTTTTCTTATTAGTACGAGCTTTTGTTTAACTTTGTTGTCGTTCCAATTTTTTTACCATTTTTCAGCTACTTGCCGGTATCCAATTGAGGTGAAATTTAGCATAGGTACTTATGTACACGTTCGGTAACAATGCAATATTATTATTATATTGCATTGTTACCTACCGCACTCGTGTATCATGGCACCACCGTGCTGATCTGATGTTGGGAAATTGACTTAAATGTTAATTTTGCTTGAAGAAGCGAGTAATTTATACCCTAATACATCTATAACCACGAAAGACCATCACGAAATTCAAATTATAAAGGCTATTGCCTCGTCTTTTTTCAATTTACGCATGGCTCATCACGGGAAAACACATTTGTTAAGAGATTTGGGAAATAAAGTAGGGCTTAGGCAAAAATTACACAAAACTATATTGTTTAACAATGTATGATACATAAACCTATGATTAACGAAAATAAATATTTCTTTGAAAAAATGCTTATTTTATTTACTACCTAATTTAGTTTAAATTTCATTGTACATAGAACCTATATTAAAAATAATCCTCATATCCACAGATGTACTTGGTCACCCTAATTAAAACGAGATGCAATCCTCAAGTTTGGCTTCTCTGTCGGTCACACTTTTTCGTCACAGTACTCAATCCGGTTTAGGTATAGATCCGTGCCCACCACCTACTTCGCACATAGCCAATAGTTGTCTCTTAGAATCCTTATTAATATTTTTACGGTTAACCAAAATAAGTTAGAACGGGACAGATAGTACGATTATTTTCGGCTATTAACGAATTGTCTCCATTTAAAAGCACACCAAAATGAAAAATACCGTGTAATCCAAAACTTCACATACGCCAGTTCAATACAAATTGCAGTATGAAAGCGGAGGACCTGTCAGATATAACTAATCTCCCACTCAAACTTACTGATTTGTGCATGAGTGAGAATAGATCAGATATACAGAAATCGTTCAACTTAAATGAGGGGATCTGCTTTACTATGATATCTGTGGAGTTTCGGTATGTGCACGTCTGAAACGTCAAACGTCAAAGGTCCCGAGACAATGTCAAAACTCAGAGATGTCAAATAATGACATATGAATATTTTATTTACTTTAGTAACCGAGAAAGACCCCGTATTGGAAATTTTACTGAAATAAATAAGTACATACAAACGAAACGAATCGTAGGAAACCGTTAAGAAACCAATTGAAAACGTGAAAGTAAATTTGACAGTGGTCCCCGGTAAGTACACATTTCTGCCATGGTGTGCGCTACGATCGCCTAGCTTACCCCCACAAAGTACAATATATAGACTGAGACTTACCCCCACCACCTACTTTGCACATAGCCAATACAGCTTGATAGGACCTTAAGGAGGTCCCAAATTAACCCGTGGAACGAACTGTCAATTAAAAATGTATTGTAATTTCAACTATAACTATAACAAATCTAGGTTCGAAATAAAGTCATTTCTGCACCTTATCTTTTGAATGATGACATTGATGACTGTTTGGCAATAATGCACGGTAAACAACGTAGACATATTATTGCTGTTATCGCCCTATCTTTATCAGTATCGTATTCAATCAAACAGATAGATATTGGTCCCGTCTGCCGAATTAATTATTAAGTGCGGGGTTAAGTCACAAGCTGTTCGGAGTTAATAATATAGATATTATTATCTTTTTTTATGAAATAGGAGGCAAACGAGCAGCAGACGAACCGCCTGATGGTAAGCGATTATCGCCACCCATGGACACCCACAACACCAGAGGGGACCGCACGAACGCTGCATCTCTGTCACTTCAATATGCAAGTGCGATAAGGATAGCACCCAGTGACATCTGGTGCAAACAAGTTAAACTAAAATTTCCATAGAAAAAATCGTACTTCGAGCTGAAAGGGCCCTGGACATAAGTGAATGTCCCTATAACACGCGGTCGTGGCTGCGTGATGACATATGTCAATGAAATGTGGTCACTTAATGGGCCTCATAAGAAGGCTCAAAGTCACCCAGCAACGGCTTTTCGGCTATGCTGGGAGTTTCTCTGTGTGATCGAACCAGGAATGAGGGCCATCCGCAGTAGAAACAAAGTACCCAACCGATACACCTAGCCCTCTGAATCGCTGCAACGTAACATTGCACGTAGAACCGAAGGCCGTTGGAGCGGAAAGGTTCTCGAGTGGCGCAGCGTGGTTAGACCCACCACAAGGTGGACTTGATGACCTGGTGTCGATCGCGGGAGTCAGCTGGATGCGGGTGGCCTAGGACTGGTCATTGTGGCGCTCTTTGAGGGAGGCCTACGTCACAGTATAATATTAGCAGTAACCAATCTTAGGAGCGCGCGTTGCCTACTTTCCCTGAGCGCACAGGGTTGTCGCACAAACTTGTTGGATAACAATTACTTTTACTAATTTTGAATGTCGGGTGTTATTCGTGTTATTAAACAATATGTAGTTGAAATTAAGTAACATGCTAGTAATAGTCGATAGGTACGATATCAGTCAGTACATAAACGAATTATTATTATTATTGATACTCTATACACTTGAATACGATTATTTAAATTTTTGCTATACGGAACTATACGTGCTACGTAAACTGGAGTGTTAGGTATCTCTTAACACATGCGGCAACCTTTGATAGTGCGGCGCGCGGCAGGACCCTCGCTCTACCTTACACGAGGCGGCATCTTTTGACTGTCGGCGGCGCGGCACTTTACTAAGAACTCCACATAGACCAGGAACGCACTAACATTATAACGACTTTGTACAAATTGTGTATTGTGTTATCTATTTTATATACTTATACGATAAACTAGTATACGGGTGTATAGTTGTATGATATATATGTAATTGAATATAATATATTTATGGACAAAACATTTTACACAACACTTACAAATTAGCTACACTAAAGTATTTCTGTCTATTTCTTGATGTACGGAACTCCTGGTTATTATTCTTTAGCGTAAAATAGATCCGCATCCTTATATATATTTAAAAAAATATATTGTTTAGGAAAACAAGGGCGGGGCAATGTAAGCTCATTCACACAGATGTCATTTTTGTCGTTTCGAGCGAAAACGCTCCAAACACGGCGACGGCGCAGCCCGCACTGATTCACGCAATTTCAGGCCGCTCCGTTTCCATGTGACGCGGGCCGGGCGCGTACGTGCACGGCACGCACACAAACAAACCGCGCGATGTACCTCTGTTCGATGTTTACCTACTGTCTATATACTGTGCCTATGTCCTGCAGTGAACGTCCTTTAGCTGATATGCTGATGATGAATCGCTTTAACAAATATTAAAAAGTGTGCCAAATCGCTGAAGCTTTTGACAGAGGCATCGACAACAATGCTGCCTATTGATAAGCAGAAACAAAATTGATGAAGCACTGTGTTGTGAAAGCCCAGACCCAGTTGTTAATACCTATACGGTGGTGGTACACAAGTGTTGGTCCCTGACGGTAAGTCACTGTTTTACTCAAGAAAATCAAAAGTATTAGATCTGCAGGGGCTAATAATATACAGGCCTAACGCCTGAGTATGTTCCTGACATATGGGAGCGGTACGGGAAGGGTGTGTTTACGGAACGTCAAACGACGTGTAACTTCACTCGGGCGTCAGTCTGGTCACCCCTCCCTCGCCGCTTCCATACCTCAGGAACAGACTCAGTTAAGCGTTACACCTGTAATAAATAATATAATTTTTCTACCTGTTTAGTACTGTTTTAGTGGTGTGTAGGAACAAACCAATTTATAGTTTGTCAATTTTGGAGTGCTGGTTGACTTTCAAGTTCTCAATTAAAAATCCAAAAAAATCATGTAAAATAAATGATAATGAACCCGTAACATAGTTCTGTACTAATAGCGAAGAAAATGTCAATACACGTGTCAAATAAAAAAAAACTAAATAGATGAGATAAAAATAACGGTCAAGTGCGAGTCTGACTCGGGCACCGAGGGTTTCGTACTACCATCGTGTACCCGTCCCGACCCCATTCATTTAAGAGAACTCTTAGCAGCGCGATGTAGAACTTTAACACCACGGTTATAGCGCCATCTATCGGCGCATTTTGTTACTAATTTGCGCGACTGAATAGCTTAGTAAGTATAGCAGCCAAAGTGGCCAAATTCGGTACACTATCCTACTAATATTATAAATTATAATATTATAAATATAAACGCGAAAATTTGTAAGTATGGATGGATGTTTGTTACTCTTTCACGTGAAAACTACTAAATGGATTTTAATGAAACTTTACAATAATATAGCTTATACATCAGAATAACACATAGGCTACAGTTTATAAAGATATTGTGTGAATTGTCCAAATACTAATCCTGCGCAGACGAAGTCGCGGGCACCAGCTAATACAAAATAATATGGTGTAACGAACTTTTTGGCCAATTTGACTGCTACGTACTATATGACGCTGTCTGTACTTTACTTACTATATATTGGTACAGTCAACAGCAAAAGTATGTGATCATTTTAGTACCTTGTCGCTTTCACTAGTTTGACGCATCTCAACTGACGCAGTATTTATTTATTTATTTATTTATTTATTTATTTATTTATTTATTTATTTATTTATTTATTTATTTATTTATTTATTTATTTATTTATTTATTTATTTATTTATTTATTTATTATTTATTTATTTATTTATCTATTTATTTTTTAAGAAGGTACACTTTACAGACATCATACAACACATGGTTCAGTTAGCTCGCGCGTGTTCAGTAGCTTATAAACTAGCATGATATCCAAAACTTAAGTGCACACAGCTTGATGTATTGTTAATGTCAGTGCGATAAAGTACTATAATCAGGGGTTGTAACCGGTTAATCTCAAAAACCCCGAAATAGCCAAATAATTTGAATTAGTTTATGCTCTTTATCTAGGTCTGTGTAATGTATTTAGGTTATGACTGTGTATTTTTAGATTGCCTGATTAAACATGAAATAGTAAACGAAAGAACGAAATTCCCAACCGGTTTTTTGTACGGAGAAATTAACCGGTTACAAGCCCTGACTAAAATGATAATCTACTTTTGCTGTTGACTGTATTATATTGTTATTATATTACGTAGTTAAACCTCGCGTGTTTCATTATTCAAGTTTTACAAATATTAGCCCTTCACAATAGCTTGTACTTGATTAATTGCATTAATTGTTTTTAGGTAGTTTGTAGCCCCAATGGTTATTTACTCAAGTTGATTGCATAAGAGTCCGCAGTAAGGTCGGTTCTCCATACAAACGTAATTTCGCTCTCATTTTAAAACGACATTCTATAATAACATGAAACTTTGTGTACACAATGGAATCCGGAATATCTAGGTCGGAAATTAGTTTCTGTTGCTTGAAATTATAATGGTGAAAAAATACAGCGATTATTAAGGTTTTCATACAAAACATAAAAAACTCAAAATATCGCTGTACTTTTTTTTTATTTTTACACAAATCGAACTAGTCCCACAGTAAGCTCAACAAGGCTTGTGTTATGGGTACTTGACGAAGATATATTTAATAGATATATACTTAAATACATAGAAAACATCCAAGTCTCAGAAACAAATGTCTCTGCTCACCACAGAAACAAATGCCCTTACCGGGAATCGAACCAGGGAAATGAGAACGAAACTACGTTTGTATGGAGAATTGAGTTCAGCCGAGCGTACTGGCGAATGTTAAAGGGCTACACTTATTGGTAATAGTTATAATTATACCTATCATATTGGATTATTAATAAATCCTCCCCAAAGGTTTGTTCACTTTCACGACAACAACAGCAGTGACACCACCACCACCATATCAGCCCTAGGACGTCCACTGCTGGACATAGGCCTCCCCCAATTTCATGGGGGGGTAAATGCCATAATCGCCGATCGCAGTATCGCGACAGCAGTGATAATACGGATGAAAATAAGTAACCTTTGCGTCAGTGGTTGAGTTAGATTATCACCAAGAGACGTTGCATGTTCTTTAGCGGAATATCAAAAAAATATTACAGGATACAGGATTTATTGGTAAAACATAAGCATTTTACAAGTCAGGTTAATTACAAAGAATATTCAATCATGATGTACCAAAAACGTTATACACTACACATTTTGCATGGGTCAATGATCCTTTCGTATATGCGTAAACTCATCAATTGAGTAACAGGCTTTCTCAGTGAGCAACAATCTGAGCTTGTTTTTAAATATTGTGTCACTTGTGTCACTATTGTAAGTTTCTTAAACAAATCTTATTATAGTACCTACTTTCCATCAGGTTAGACAACGAGTAGGGCCAAACGCAATCCCATTTACAATAAGAAGACTCCTTTCTACCAAAACATCCCCATCAACCATGGTTCCAATACTTATACTTATTAAGATGGTATTAATACTTATGTATTACCTTTTATTTAATCTGTGCTTATGGCTCTGGGAACTGTGGACATAAGGATTATTATTTTCAAAATTAAAAATTTTCAACGTCTTGTTCGACAATTTTTTACATAATTATCAGACCTGCTTACAAAAATTAAAAAGAGTAGTGGGGAAAGAGTGGTGGGTGGTGGTTTTTTCTATAGTCATCGAACTATAGAAAAAACCGGCCAAGTGCGAGTGGGACTCGCGCACGAAGGGTTCCGTACTTTTTAATTTAAATAATAATATTATTTTTTGATAGTGACAATAACGTCAAGTACGAGTCGGATTTTAGTTGTCCCATACATTTTGAGACCCAGCGCCTGATGATATTATTATTTTATTTATTTTATTTTTAACCGACTTAAAGATTTCAAAAGAGGAGGGTATCAATTCGGTTGTATGTTTTTTTTTAAT
This sequence comes from Notocelia uddmanniana, assembly GCA_905163555.1. Lineage (NCBI taxonomy): Eukaryota > Metazoa > Arthropoda > Insecta > Lepidoptera > Tortricidae > Notocelia > Notocelia uddmanniana. The sequence continues at coordinate 73,439,869 of LR991052.1, forward strand.
GTTTGTTACTCCATAACTCCGTCATTTCTTAAGCGATTTCAAAAAATTCTGCTTTTGATTGTAAGTATATATATCCAAGTTCGTCCCGTTTTTGTCAAAACGCAGTTCTGATGATGGGATCCATGAGGAATTGAGGAAACTCCTCAAATCTTGAAGGCAAACATATAATGATTTTTGTGTTTTTATCAACAAGTCAAGCATTTGCATCCAATAATGTGACATAAGATGAAGTGGAACTGCTGATGATGATCAGAACAGAACTCTTCAACGACGAAAAGTTCACGTTTGGTGAATTGTCCTCCTAGCTGTGTTTGTTAAGCAAGTTCTATTTTCACGATTGATTTTTGTCATGCTCGAGTTCTGATGATGGGATCCATTAGGAATCGAGGGAACTCCTCAAATGTGAAAGGCACACAAATAGTGATTTTAGTATTTTCATGAACTAATCAAGCATTTTCATTCATAAAAGTGACATTTGATGAAGTGGAACTGCTGATGATGATCAGAACGGAACTCTTCAACGACGCGTAGTTCACGTTTGGCGATTTGTTCTCTTCGTTTTGTTTGTCAAGCAAGCAAGGTTTTTCCATGATTCCATGAGGAATTGAGGGTACTTAGTCTTCTACCACTTTAAACATACTTATAGCCATTTTTATTTTCTTGTATGGAATCTAAGAGTGCACCATCTAAGTATAATAATCTTTCACCGGCCTCCCCCATTGAAGTCGGTTTATTCTCTTAAAAATTATGTTATTAGTATTTGTTTAAGCGGCAACAGAAATACATAATTTGTGAAAATTTCAACTGTCTAGCCATCACGGTTCATGAGACACAGCCTGGTGACAGACGGACAAACGGGCGGACGGACAGCGGAGTCTTAGTAAAAGGGACCCGTTTTACCCTTTGGGTACGGAACCCTAAAATGGTACGGTCGGCAATAAAAGTTTGTATCAAACATAACATAATTTTAGACAGTCGTTTTTTATTATTTAAACACATAAAAGGCAAAAAAAAATATCACTATAAATTCTCACTTATCTTCAGATAACCAGTAACGAGTGGTGAAATCCGCTTGCAGCACACCGAGGTCATGGCAGCCTCGCCCGTATCTCCACGTGAGCTCCGTTCAAAGGAAACCGAACCTTATTCGCCTCTTCTGCTAACTCCTAAGAGTTTGACGCCGCATCTGCCACCCATCGTGTGCCGGGCACCCAAGACCACAGGTTAGTTAATTTTTATTACTTAGGGTTCCGTTGCCAAACTGGTAATACGAGTAATTCATGAAAAGTACAACGTAGAAAAGTTGAAAGCCCCCGACATTTTCATTTCAAAGTTCAATATCTCAAAAACTATTTTTGAGATATTGAGCGTTTTCTCACTTTAACTGGTATTTATATCTTAGAGCTATGTTTATTTATGAAAGGTCAATCATAATACTTTACTAAAAAATCTTCGATAAAATCAAATCTACGGGATCAATATAAATACAATTTACACCTTCCAAAAGTAAACAACTCTATGTATAAAAAATCTACTAATATAATGGCCATTTGTGTTTTTAACCATTTATAGGTCGATTCACAAGAGCTGGCGCGGAATGTCTATGAAATTATTGACAGTTTCATACATTTTCCGCGCCATTTTTTGTGAATTTATCCTGCTGAGATTAAAGTCCTTAAAGGGATTTTATTTAAACGAAAGCTTAAAAACTAGCTAATTCATAAAGTTATCTATAATTTGAATAAATCTATTTAAATAAATCCTAAGTTTCTTGAGTTGCCTGTTGTATAACATAAGAAAAAATATGAGTATATATTTATGTAGTTAGTTTTAAGATACAATTATTGTACGCCCGTAAAGGGTAACTGTTGAGCCATGTAATTTAAAGTCCATCTTTGTATTTTACACATTTAAACAATAAAAATATATTCTATTCTATTCTATTCTATTCATGAAACATGTCTAAGAACACTCGGGCTAAAATTATCTATGACACAATAAAATCGAAACGAAAATCGGTTCATCCGTTTGGGAGCTACGATACCACAGACAGATCCACAGATAAACGGACAGACACGTTAAACTTATAAAACCCGTCTCTTTTTGCGTCGGGGGTAAAAATGGAACCGCTATGGTGCCGCTTTGTCTGTCTGTCACATTGCTAAATCTTGAGAACTACTTATGCTAACGGTTTGAAATTTGGAATAAGGAGACAGATGCATTGAAAGTATTTATATATATATATATATTTATTTTCTGTGACTAATTATCGATACATAGGGGGTCAAAAGTTCAAAGTCTGACTATGTCAAGTGGGGTGTCATATAGAAGGGCTTAAATTGAACATTCTGAAACAGTTTTTTTTACGCTGGTTAAATTTCGATGTAGGAAGGAAAGTGTAGAGAAAGATATCGGTCCCCCTTATCTCCGAAGTTTATCAAAAAATGTATTACGTAAGGTTAATATCAATGTATATTTTACATTTTTTACCATTAGACTTGTTCGATTTGGTGTAAATTTGTCCCCTAATATTTATTTCTTTATTTATTGCTTATTTATTTTATTTAAAGCTGAAATCAATCATTTATTTGCGATGTAAAAATAAATACTCTTCTTTTACGGGAAACATAGCGATATCTCTATATATTTATTTATATATTTATTGACCTGATGACCTGGTAAGGGTCGCGGGTGTCCGCTGGATGCGGGTGGCGCAGGACCGGTGATTGTGGAAGTCTTTAGGGGAGGCCTATGTCCAGCAGTGGACGTCCTTCGGCTGATTATGATCAAAATCAAAATCAAAAATTTTATTCTGCAAATAGGCCACAAGGGCACTTTTACAAGTCAACACATGAATTATACAATTAAATAAATTGACAATGATAATTATAATGTTTTCAAAACAGAACTGCAGAACTAAAAAAAGTAGACAATAATAATAATGATTTTAAAACTATAGTGATTAACACACTCACAATATTCAATTAAAATTAACTTATAATACATTATATAAAAAAAAAATTAGTGACCTATATATATACGGTCTCTATCCGAATACACAAAAGTATATACAATAAATTTAATATCTCAGAGATGTATATGGTCTATGATGATGATAATATATTTATTTATCATCAAAAAACATTTCTAATAAACTAATTTGTGATTTGACCACCTACGCGCGTCCAGTAACATAAGACTGATTAAATTAAATGATAATATATACAATTTTAATTGAGTTCATGCATTTTTAGCCATCATCTCTTACCAAAAATTAGGACACCAAATACGAGCCAGATAAAATCATTATTTTGTTTCATTGTTGAAATTGTGGTGTCTAATTGTGTACACCAGTGTGACACCCCTGGAGTTGCAGGCGTCCATAGGCTGCGGTGACTGCTTACCATCAGGCGGGCCATGGACGGGCCGCAAGCTTGTTTGCTTGTCTGAGGTGGTATATAAAAAACCGGCCAAGTGCGTGACGGGTCACGCACAGAGAAAGGTTCCGTACCGGTACCTCCTAATCTACAATTAAAACCACTAAGTATACAATACATTAAATAAATAATTGTTAAGAAAAAAGATACAGCAAAAAACGCCAAGAACTACTCTGTTGTATGGGAGCCCCCCTTCATTATTATTATTATTTAGATTTTAGTATTTTTGTTGTAACCACAATAAAAATACATAAGCTGTGCAAATTTCAACTGTCTATGTAGCTGTTACGGTTCTTGAGATCTAGCTCGGCGAGTGGTACCATGAAAAATGGCTAAAATATCGCGTTTTTTGTATGGGAGTCGCCCTTAATTATTATTATTATTTTGTTTTTAGTATTTGTTGTTATAGCGGCAACAGAAATTCACAATCTGTGAAAATTTCAACTGTCTAGCTATTACGGTTCTTGAGATACAGCCTGGTGACAGACGGACGGGCGTACGGACAGCGAAGTCTTAGTAATAGGGTCCCGTTTTTACCCTTTGGGTACGGAACCCTAAAAATGAAATATTTCCAACTTTTTGGTTTTTAATTATTTAAATATAATATGGTATTGGGCAACAGCAAAAAATATATACAAGATTTAACCAAAATAACGTAAACCGAATTAAAACTAATCAATTAATAATTAATTTGCTGCACACCTATATAACAACATTAATAAATCAATCGCTATATATCCCCTCCAACTCCATACCTGTAAAAGAACAATCATTGAGTGGATAAATCACTTAACCTATGAAGAAACTGAATCATTATTATACAATGTAACTTAATTCAATACTATATACACTTTACCCCAATTAAATCACGCACAACATACGCACACACACACACACCCACACCCACCCACACACCAACACACAAACACACACACACACAAACACACACACACACACACACACACACACACACACACACACACACACACACACACACACACACACACACACACACACACACTTTTTAAGTACTGATATATTATGTAAAGATCAGTTACGTTGGAGTAATAGTTGTTTATTTTAAGTTAATAAGTAGCTAATTAATTTTGTAATAATTAGTTATTCGGTTACGTCTTACCTTTTGCTGGAAGAGCGGTATCTCCTGCCACAAGTACATATAGTGCTTACTAGGAGATTCCAACCACGATGTATTCTAGAACCATATTGTAACCGAATAAACATTTTTCATTTTTTTTTCTTTTTTTTCAATTTATGTTAAGTAAAAATAAATAATTTCACACTTAGTACTGTGACAAAAAAATTAATGTAAAACAGGCCCTTGAGGCATTGCACTGAGGGTACTGGCGGCATTTCCTTGCCGTATCGCAATGCTGATAATTAATTATTTAACTTTTTTGTATTACACATTAGTATAAAAAAATACCTTCCGACACCCAATAAAATTACTTATATACCAGTAAAAATAATTACTTCTATCTATCTAACGAAAGGTGTATATACGTATATGAATTGTTAGCGTTTTATTGTTGTTATTTGAATTTTAAGCGTGGGACACGGTGGACTGATGACCTGGTGAAGGTGTCCGCTGGATGCGGGTGGCGCAGGACCGGTCATCGTGGGAGGCTTATGTCCAGCAGTGGAAGTCTTTCGGCTGACATGATCATGATGATGATTGTTGTTATTCATTCCCCGTCGTCTTCACCACTCAAGAATCTTTCTGACCCGTCATCCGTTCTACGTGCAATACGGGGCACCCGCTCACTGCCATTTGAGTCTCGCAACTCGCTGAGGCACAGAATAAGGAATAGTACATAGCTGAGCTATGTCGACGACCCTGGCTCACCCACGTATTTCTTCATTTCTGATACGATTTTGTAGGCAGGGCTCGGAAACCGGTATTCTGTCCATGCAAAAATACCGGTATTTTTTTTAGTTCTTATCGTTCTTTCGTCTACTATTTCATGTTTAATCAGGAAATGTAACAAAATGAAGTAATAACCCAAATACATTATTGAGTCCTACATAAAGAGCATAAACTAATTAAAAATATTTGGCTATTTCAGGATTTTGAGATTAACCGGTTCCGAGCCCTGCTTGTAGGGAATCTCCGAGAATAAGTTCGGTACTAATTACTTATATTTACACGTTTATACATTCTGTATAAACGTACGTTTATATATTATATTGAATTAGGGCATCTATTAGCCAATGAGCGACGTATGGGCAGAACTTGTCCACGACGTTCGTCCAAAAATAAATTAAATGACATAATTTTTAAAAACACTTAGGTACCTACTAAATAGTAAAACGATTTTGAAATAAAGGGCTTCATAGCGGTCTTCTAGGAGACATTGTTTCATTGTGTGGTGTGAGTTATATGTTGGCTTTATTGTGTCATATGCTGAATTCATATTGATTTACAATTTCGTGTTTTTTTGTAGATAAATCAGTTATAATTAGTTCTAAAAGACCTTCAAATCATTCAAAATAAAATAGTTAAGACGCTACTAACAAATTATACATGGAAACGAAACTAATGAGCCTTAAGCGAATGTATACTTACAATACGTGTTTATTAATAAAAAAGATTTTAATTAATTCCATAAACAGAAACTCTTTCAACTCGCCCAACGCATAAGTATTGCGATCCAGCGAGGAAATGCTGCCAGCATCCTCGGCACCATGCCACAGGGGCCAATTTTAGACTTAGGTTTTTAGATTTGTAAGGTTTTAATTTAGTTTATTTAATAATATACATGTTTGGATTTTATAATTAAAAAGTTAAATTCCATAAACTGTCAAATAACTTTTATTACCAATAGAGAAAAAGGCTCCCGTATCCTTCGCAGCGCTGATAACTTATATACTCGTATACCTCCAACTCGCACAAAACATTTTGATCATAAAAGCATAAGTTTTGAAGGAGCACACATGTACAACCACTTACCAACGGATATAAAAAATATCAAATCTTTCAACATGTTCAAACAGAAATTAATAGTTATTTGTTATACAAGGGGGCAAAGTTGTATTTTACCCGCGAGTGTGGAATTGAAACACGAGTCAGCGAAAGGATTCTATAGTTGAACCACGAGCGAAGCGAGTGGTTCTAAAATAGAATCCTCAGCGTAGCGAGTGTTTCAACACACGACAAGTAAAATACAACTTTGCACCCGTGTGTAACACAAAACTTTTCTCCTCACTATAGCGAGGAAAGTGCAAATTAACACAGTTCCACAGGCATGATTTACATCACTGGAATCACTGACTTTTTTACGATATAATAACAGAAAACTGAAAGTTGTGTATATTTTCGTGAGTCGGAGTCGGTGAGAAAATTTTATTTTAGTTGACATTGACAATTCTGACGATGCGTTTTGAAATTGCATCGACTCAACTTGTGCGTTCACAATTATACTCAATATCATTATTAAAGAATGTTAGTTCTGGAATTTTAAGGTTTACGACTTAAAATCAATTAAATAAAGCTAAATTTGGTACTTTTTATTAAATTCTCAAACCATTTATTTAATGATAATTGATATCAAACGAACCATTATTATGAGCGTTTTACGTTTTGTTATCTGTCAAAAGCTACTCAAACACGCTCCAAGGTCAAATTACTTTCCCCACTTGTGGATAAAATGCGTTTTTACCCGCTTGTTTCAAAGGATAAAAGACGGCTTTCCGAGCTAGTGAGGGGAAAAAGTATATATTAAAAAAAAATATTACACCCTTTTAACCACTCGACGGAGTCTGGCCCTGCTCTTGCCACTGTTCTGCATGATATCTCCTGGTAAATTTTAAGTGTACCCGCTTATTTGAGTATTGTGATAGTGTACTATATTGTTAAATTTACTTAATAATAATAATAATATTGGGGGACAATCTTACACAAATCGACCTAGTCCCAAACTAAGCAAAGCTTGTACTATGGGTACTAGACGACGATATACATACTTATTTAGATAAATACATACTTAAATACATAGAAAACATCCAAGACCCAAGAACAAATATCCGTGAAAAATGCACAAATAAATGCCCTGGCCGGGATTCGAACCCGGGACCTCTAGCTTCGGAGGCAGAGTCACTACCAACTAGGCTAAACAGGTCGTCAAACTAGGCTAAAAACTTAGCGATACCTCAATAGTGTTTGCTTTTCGAATAGGGTAAAATGTATGTTGTTATTTTATTTTATAAGTAATGCAAATAACTCTTGTAATTAGGTAATGTATAAGTAAGTATATGAAAGAGATTTGTGAATGCGTGATACGTGAATATGTTCACGATCACATCACGATCTTCGCCGTTTTTGTTTTTAGGTAAGACTCATTATTATATATATTTTTTATTGTGTACTACAAATAGCTACCGTTTGCTGTTTTGAGCTTTGCATTTGTAATGTCAAAGTCAAGTCAAAGTCATAGTCAAAATATTCTTTATTCAAATAGGCCTAGCAACAAGCACTTTCTAATCGTCAGTTATAACATGTATTAACATACATATTAATTAATTATTTAGAGCAATTTATTGATGCTATTATTATTCTTTAAAATAAATATTGTATTGTTGTAGACATGTCAAAATAAGAAATTATTTTGTAGTAAAATTCACAATAGGATCGTTAAAACATAAATAATAATAATAATAATAAATATATAAAAAAATAGAAATCTACACAGTTTCTAGAAGAAAATCAAAAATAATATATAGGCAAGTATATTATTATAAGGCATGTTATTGATGTTATTATGTACTAAGTCTCATGAAGTGAAATGTAAATTTCTTTTGAGATGAATAAACTCTTTAGCCCGATAATTAAACTCTTTAGCCCGATAATTAAACTTCTTACAGATTAGCGTGGTAGCACTAAATTTTTCATGGTAGTACTATTTTGCTCTAAAAGCTATCGAAGTACATATTTTTGATGTTGGTCCTTCGAGCCGGATACAAAATAATAAAAGACGGATAAAAATAGAAAAAAATCCTTCACAGTATTTCTTAAGTATTGACGAATAGTTGGTCCACTTGCAATATGAGTTGTTCTCTAGAGATTGGGACCTCACTGCGTAAGAATAGGTCTAACAGAGCATAGTTCCGGGATGATTCTTATCATTCACGAAGACGAGCGCCATTATTTTTCGATTGAGTTCGTAATGCTCTATCCTGATTGGTCGATGTACCGTACTGTGTATATGCCCTTATAGCTATTGTGTATAGACAATTAAAAAAACCAGGCAAGTACGGGTCTGACTCGGGCACCGAGGACCAAATAGTAAAATAGTATAATCAAATAGTATAGTGGTATATTCCTGATGCGATCACGCAGAGAATCTCTATGCATAGCCCTCTCCATCGCTACTCCCGCGACTTTTACCAGGTCATCAATACAATTTGTGGGGGGTTTACCCACACTGCGCCATCCGGTACGTGGTTGCCACTGTAGAACAGTCAGCATCAAAGGCTACGCATTTGAAAAGTTCAAAAGCCCTTATTATAACGGGATAGGAGCTTTTGATCCCTTCATTATGCGTAGCCGCTTTTGACGCTGACTGTACCGCCCGGCCCCAACGGCCTCAAAAATTGGTTATACTCTTATTGAAAATCACGTTTACAGCGAAGCCTCCCCATCCCCCGCCGCCGACTCCGGAGCCCTGGTCGTATTACCACAGACACTGTCAGCGCAGTCCTAAGTACCCAACGCCAGGTAAGTGGGTGAGATAGAGTATAGAGATAGTATATAAAAATACACTATGACACGAGAAAAGCAGACTCGCAGTATTAAGTCAGATGATTTTTCATATAGCTGTATCTTTAATCCTTATGGTGCACCATAATCACTTACAATGCGACAGATTGTACAATCATTTTCGTTTTTTAACGAGATGTCTCCATTTGAAAGCACACCAGGATGTCAAATCCCATGTAATCTTAACACACCACAACGTCAGTTCAGTACAATTTTCATTTATGAAGACGGAGACACTGACAGGTGAAGACCTTTCAGATGTCACTTATCTGTCCCTCTCAAACTTTCTGATTTTTGCATTAGTGAGAATAGATCAGATGTTCAGAAATCATTTGACTTAAATGAGTGGTCTGCTTTACTCTGATATCAGTGGTTAAATTCTAAAGTTTATCAAGTATAATTTTCAACAGTGAGTTAACGATTAAAAAAAAAACAATTGAAACAACCATATGTTGCTTTTTATATGTATTTAGCCAGATAATACAACTGACTATAAAAAGTTATACTCTTAAAAATCGCCTTATTCATAAACGTCCATCAAGCCTTTATTAGTTAACAAGCCGCTAATGTTGGTTTGTCCTTATCTGTCACTTTGACATTTATGTTTGTGAAAAAGGGACCAAACAACTTTTAGTTAACAGAGGTCTGTTAAGTTTATGAATAAGGGGGTTAACATGGATTTAAAGTATGTTCGTTGAGTATTATATTCCCGTAACTAGCAGTGCAGCCCCCGTAACACATTTTATTTGTTTTCTTTTTTTTTATATTGGGGGCAATCTTACACAAATCGACCTAGTCCCAAACTAAGCAAAGCTTGTACTATGGGTACTAGACGACGATATACATACTTATATAGATTAATACATATTTAAATACATAGAAAACATCCAAGACCCAAGAACAAATATCCGTGATAAATACACAAATAAATGCCCTGGCCGGGATTCGAACCCGGGACCTCTAGCTTCGGAGGCAGAGTCACTACCAACTAGGCTAAACAGGCCGACGAAATTGTTAATTCTTATTTGTTATTTTTTGACGACCACTTTCGCGTAGTTGGTAGGGACTCTGCCTACGGAGCCGGAGGTCTCGGGTTCAAATCCCGGTCAGGGCATTTATTTCTGTGGTGAGCATGAATATGTTCCTGGGTCTTGGATGTTTTCTATGTATTTGTGTATTTATTTATCTATGTATATCATCGTCTAGTTCCCTTAGTACAAGCTTTGCATAGTTTGGGACTAGGTCGATTTGGGCAAGATTGTCCCTCAATATTTATTTATTTATATTTCAGCTCGGCGGCAGCAATACAACCCAAACAAATGTTCAAGAACACAATGTAAATGTAAGTAGCTCCGATAAAATGTACGTATTTTATCTTGAAGTACGTCATCAAATGACTTTGTATCGCGGTTCGCGAGGCCTCCGAATATGTCAAGCGGATTTATAATTTAAAACAATAATTTCAAATATTTAATTAATTTGATTTTAGTGTTCCGTACCCAAAGGGTAAAAACGGGACCCTATTAAATAAAAATGCAGAAATAAAAGAGCTGGTGGCCGAACCAAATATTATTGGTAAAACCAATGCGCATTGTCTTCGCTGGCTTGGCCACCTCGAGAGGATGGGAGAAGATCGACGGGTGAAGAGAGCATTCTTGGGCCGACCCACCGGACGGCGTCCTGTGGGTCGCGCCAAGTATCGCTGGAAGGATTTGGTGGACGCGGACCTACCCTGAAGTAGTTTATTCTTCAAATTAGGCATATTACATGCACCTATGAACGTCAATAAACTACCACAGGTTTGGAAAAATATACCTCTGCCACGAGAAGAACCGGCGTAAGAAACTCGGCGATGTGTCTTTTATTCAAAACAATATACATTGTATAGTTAAATATAAAATTAGTGTCAGTTACTACAAAATAACTTAAATAACAATGCTACAGTAGAAAATATATTTTCGAGATAGATTACCCGTGCAGGACGCTATCACTGCCAAACATCCCTATCCATGATGTAATCGTTTATCTTGTAATATGCTCTTGAAATAAGTGTTGGTTTTACTACAGATTTGAATTTAGAATTGCTAAGTTCAGTAATGTGTTTAGGAATTTTATTGTAGAATTTGATACAATTGATCAAGAACGACTTTTTCGCCTTTACTATAGTCTATATAAGGTTATTTTGAGTTTCCCAGTGTTTCCCGTGGCTATTTGTTTATCAGCGTTAGTTGGAAAATTGCCCAAATTCTTCCTAACATACATTATCATTTCAAATATGTATAGGGACGCGTGAGCTTGGAGCCGGTGCAAGCTGGCGAGAAATAGCGCAGGACCGAGAAAAGTGGCGTGCTCTTGTCTCGGATGCCAGGACTCGTTTTGGGTCATCGTGCCAGGCTGGTTTGTTAGTTTGGTTAGTTATTACTAAGACTTCGCTGTCTGTCCGTCCGTCTGTCTGTCACCAGGCTGTATCTCAAGAACCGCGATAATAAACAGTTGAAATTTATATCTGTTGCCGCTATAACAACAAATATTAAAAACCGGCCAACCGCGAGTCGGACTATTTGTCCTAGATAAGTACTTTAAAATATTGCTGTGCCCTAACGGGGTTTATGCTGGAACATTTAACTACTAATAAGATCTTGTAAAACCCATAAAATGCAATAAATGAATGAATATGAATATCATGATGATTATTCAATTACTAATTACTATTAAAATATTTAGGTATGAAAGAATGTGAATATTGTATGAAGGGTCTTTTGCAAGCGTAATAAATACAAAGGGCCTCGGCAGAGAGTAAAATGTTGTACCTTTTGGTGTCGAGACTCTAGGTCCATAGGGTCCCAGCGCGCACAAGTTATTTAGTGAAATTGCGAAGCGTCTGGTTGACGTAACTGGTGACCGAAGAGCTGACGGCTTCCTCGCTCAACGTATCAGCATTGCGATACAGCGAGGAAATGCCGCCAGCATCCTCGGTACAATGCCTCAAGGGCCCAAACCTACAGAGGTTTAAGTTTCAATTTTATTTATATTATCTTGGTTAAGTACTCATGTACATAGGTTCAGCAATACTTTATATAATATCTTGGTTAAGTATTCTTGTACATAAGTTAGGTAGGTAGGCAAGATTCTGTTTGGCCCTATGGTTGACTGGTAGAGAATGCCTCACGGCATTAAGTCCGCCTTTTGTATTCACCACCACCACCATATCAGCCAAAGGACGTCCACTGCTGGACTTAGGCCTCCCCCAAATTCGCGGGGGGTATATGCCATAATCGCCACGCTTGGCATGCGGGTTGGCGATCGCAGTATCTCCACTGCACTCCAGGGATGCTGCTGCCCATCCCCCGGTGGTCTTGGTCGTAGTTTCGAGGACATACCCGGGTCCCGGGTACCCTTTGGAATTCAATAAAGTTTATTTAAATAAATAAATAGGTATGTTCTTTGTACATAAAGATTAGATACATAAACTAGGCCGTTCTCCGCAAGGAAGTGACCTATTTACCTTACGCAGTCGTAGTCCTTCCTCTATGAACTGCAGAGCTCTTCCGCCGAACAAACGATCAATATGTTTTAAATAGCACAGGTATTTTTCTAGGAATCTAGATCCGCCCTACGATGCGTGCGCAGGGACCTATATTCAGTTCATTTACCCCGGAATCCTGCGTGGGCCGGGGATTTTTCAGTGGAAAAAAACGCACGGCCCGCCTGTTAGTATATGGTCACCGCAACCTATGAAAGTTTGTCTTACTGGCGCACTTCTAAATTTACAATGACACACATAACTTCATCGTCATCCTCCTAGCGATATTTTCAGTACAGTCGGATCCTGAAGGATGCCTGGGGTCCGATACCTACACGCTACACACAAAAATTAATATACGAGTATAAATACATAACTAATTGTTGGTAGTGACACTGCCTACGAAGCTGAAGGTCCCGGGTTTGAATCCCGGTAAGGGCATTTGTTTATGTGTTGAGCGGAAACATTTGTTTCTGAGATATGGCTGTTTTCAATGTTTTTTAAAAATATATCTATTAAATATATCGTCGTCTTGTACCCATAACATAAGCCTTATTGAGCTTACTATGGGACTAGTTCGATTTGCGTAAAAAAACGGCCCGTAAGCAATTAATAAAAAAAAAACAGTACAATAAAATTAGCCGGATTTAATTAAGCGGAATTCGAATCCAGGACCATTATCCATCGATAGGCTACTTACTAGGCTGAATTGGTCCTCCGTTGATTTATAAGTATCATATTAATAAATAACAAGTTCTTTATTCGCCTGACCTAAATATGATGGGTGTGGCTGGCATACATGACCTGACCTATTAAAGGACTTCTGACGTCACAGACCTGGGCCTCAGTGCATGGACCTTTGACCCAAAACGGTCCTACTGTTGGAAACTAGGTTGTAAGAGTATATTGATTACATTGTAAACAGTAAACATACGAATATATTTTTTTAATAAATCGTTAACGTGGGTTGCTTTTCGTTAAATTCTCGACTTTTTCCTTTTTCCAAAACCATGCTTAAAATATCTTCATGTAATCTTTTTTTTAAATTACGGTGGCAAACAAGTTCACGGCCTGGTGGTAAGCAGATACCTGCAGTCTATGGATTACACTCCAGAAGGAACAACGCCTTGCCGACTCTTTATCGTCTTGAAGATTCGTTGTGTTTTCAGCTAGAGTCATGTAAAGGTTGCACTTGCAACGTGTGCATCCTCGGGAGCTCTGGCGACCTTACTCCCCACCAGGCACACAACACCACATACCTAAGGAGCAAGTATAGCAGCAAAAGCAAGTATCATCTGTAAGGTGGAACTTCTTCAGCTGGGCTGCTCGAAACATAAGCGAGGTGATGTTCTGATGTGCCCAACCTATAAATTCATTATTCGATTATTTTAATTTGACGATCTTTTGATATATGTATCTAGTTTGGTTCCCTTTTTGTTTTGCTTGACATTTATAAAGTTTTACATAATTGTTATTTCTGTTTTTTAATATTTCGATTAAATTTATTAGTTTTTAAATTGACGATCTTTTGAGATATTATCTCTATTTTTTGTAAAATAATTTTAAATGACTTACATAATTATACCTTATGATTAGTTTTGACATTTTGATTAAATTTAATAATATAATATTCTATTAAGTAATCAAATTGTATTGACGATCATAATATATATTCGTATAGATTAAGCTAGCGTTAATTTATATTGTATTCATATATTATGAAATAAAAAAATCTAATCTAATTTAATCTATCCTAACATTATAGTACTAGCACAAATAGGTATTTAACGAACACTACACCCAGTAGCTACAAGTATGAATTTGTACTCATGCTCATTTGTTCAAAATTTGCATCGGCAATAGTTTAACTTCCAAATTTGGTTAATATAAGGTTATTTTTATATGTTAGTAATTGTTTCTCGATATAAATAACTGTTGTTTAATAAATAAACAAATATGTAATAAAACTACCAAAAATATATTGAAAAAAAAATATAAGTAAGTTTTTTTTCTTAGTGTTTTCATATATAATTCGCACTTGAATTTAACGTCATTCCTTTATCTTTCCATCTATTTTTCCATACAATTTTTTTTAGGTATTTGTGTTAAATTTTTTATTAATTATTTTTGTGCATTTCCAATTAATTATGTTGCTTAATTAGTATTACCTTACGCCGTTTTTAAATAATCATGATCTTGATATTTGTCTACAAATTCAAACAAAACATAATATATTCTGTTTGTTACTTCTCGCATTTTAAATGGTTTATAAATTAACATTCGGTTTTAATAGTTGCAAGTTCAAAATACTATTTAATTCTAGGAATATTTTAATTTAAATATTTTTTTCACAAAAATATATAAATACTCAACGATCGATATCATCGCGTACTGTTTTAAAAATTCCTCTGCGCCACAGCCTGCCCCTACCGCGCCCCATCCCTGAGCTCGCTCCGTCTCCCGGCCATTGCATCCCTTGCACTGTTGCAGTTCGCCGGGAGACGTGATAGCTTGCACACGCGCCAAGCTTCCGACAGCGAGTCCCGTGACGTGCGCGAATGGTTAATTTGTGGCAAATTTTTCGAAAAAATTAAATAGAACAATCCGTTTAAAATTGTGAACTTTTAATGACGTTTTCTTTCAAAACTGTGTTAAATTACTATCTTAAAAGTTTATTCTAACTCAAAAAACTTTTTGAATTAAATTAAAAAAAATTATTGAAGTTTTCGTATAGCATAATTTTACGTGTTCACAAAAGTTATATAAAATTGTAAAAATGTCGATAAAGCAGCGGGCAATGTTAAATTTATGTTGCGCTTTATTAATGTTGGGGGCTATATTTTTTTTATCATCTATTTACCGGCCTAAGCACGGTGGGAGTTCTAACAAAACGCAAAACCATTGAACTCTTCCTTCTTCAGTCGATAATAATGTGGTTTCTGTTAATGATATGTTTACTTTTGATAAAACTGATTATTGCGTTCATTCTGCTGCATAAGCCTGAATAGAGACCGGCCACATTTTAACTTCCTTTCAAAAATAAAGAACTCCAAAAACATGGAGTACATTCGAAGCTGCTTTAGAAAGCCTGCGCCGAAGCCGGAGCAACAGTATGGTAAGTATTTCTATGCTTATAATTAATAAAAAAAAAAACTTATCTATACTAATCCTCATCAGTCATCACTATATCTATCAAAAAAAGTAATAGTTAAAATTCATTTTGGTTAATTTTTTTTCAACGAATTAAGTAAACTGACAGTCATATAATAATAAACAGATAGTTTATTTTATTGTTTTCATTTAACCTGTCGTATACCAGACCTCTCGAAATTTTGCTTCCTCTATTTACCAGGGCCGGCAAAAAAAAAGAGCGTGGTGCCATTTGGACCCGGGTATGTCCTAAAATAAGATAAAAAAACAAATTATAACTAACAATCGTAATTATATTTCTATATTGTATTAAGTAGTAAAGTTAATAACCCACAAAAACATTCCTAGTAGTAGTATGTAAGTTAAATTGTACATTTGCAAGGAATAAAAAGGCTTTTTATTTAATTTATTATGTCCTAAAATTACGACCAAGACCACCGGGGGATGGGCAGCAGCATCCCTGGAGTGCGGTGGAGATACTGCGATCGCCAACCCGCATGCCGAGCGTGGCGATTATGGCATTTACCCCCCGTGAAATCGGGGGAGACCTATGGACGTCCTTGGATGGTGGTGGTGCTAACAAAGAATAGTGTATACTGATCATTTGAATTAAGATAAGATAATACATATTTCTAAGAATAAAAAATAATAATAATATATTTTGTAATTGACCGAATTATACAAAATTCGCAACGAGTGGTGATAAATTGAAACACGCCCGAAGGGAGTGTTTTAAATCGACACGAGTTGTGAATTACCTGTTCGCACATGTTTCGTACAACGTTTTACAGTACATATGGCTCTTTAAAGTTTCGACATATGCACGTAATCTGCTGATTACCGCACTCGTGCGGTAATATAGCACCATATGTACTGTAAAACTATTTACATCACACCTAGCCAAAAAGGTCGTTTTTCCGCACGCTGCGCGTCCGGAAAAGCCCACTTTTTGGCTTAGTGGTGACGTAAAATTTTGTACAAAACACGGGTCGTAAAACAGAAAGCCCTCTCTCGCATTTTTATTTTACAACCCTTGTATCGTAAATAGCTATTAGCTATCCAAGCAAGAAGATACAAAATCTTAAGGTTTTTTTAAAGTCGTACATTTTAAATATTTTCAACTACGCCCGGGCAGTGATCTAGGTCACGCCACACCCTTTAATTCATCCTAGGACTGTTTTCTTGCGCACTGAACTGTATTGCGAGGCTTTCGCTCATGACCAACCAACAACCAATACACCAACCAACCACGGACCACCAACCACAACAATTACAGATGTGTTAGCAAATAGATGGAAAGTAAATAGAATTTAATGAGGCGAATGGATGCCTTGTGCATGCGCGGTGATTTTAGGCGGCCATTTTGTAATCTGAAGGATGCCTTGTGCATGCGTGGTGATTTTAGGCGCCTTTTTGTAATCTGTAAGATGCCTTGTGCATGCTCCGTGATTTTAGGCGCCATTTTGTTATCTGAAGGATGCCTTGTGCATGCTCCGTGATATTAGGCGCCATTTTGTAATCTGAAGGATGCCTTGTGCATGCGCTGTGGTTTTAGGCGGCCATTTTGTAACCTGTTGCCTAAATCACAGGAGACAAATAAAAGTGCCTAGTTAGCGACTAGTCCATTAGATTTTCGATTGAAAAGACTAGATTTTTTTTTACAATTAAAATGAATACTTAACAATTAAAACCGAGTCATTTGAGTAAACAAATTAAAAGGTTAATAGTTATCAAATAAATATTTATTTCTTTTCGATGAATACATGTTAAAAATAAACAATTATTAAATGAATATAAATAAAGGAACATATTAAGTTAGCATCTCACGGTTCGAAAATAAAACGCCATATGAGGAATACATAAATAAAGGAACACAATAAAATAAATTTCTGATTTATTTCAACAGTTCATACAATTAAATTATATATGTAAAAAAAAGTTTGAACTTGAATATGTTGTAACAAGTGAACGCAATTCAGGCGGCCGCCCGTTGATATCTACGGCATGAAAGCTTTCGCGAAATTTTTTGCTAAAAAAGCTTTTCAGGCAAAAAATGACAGTATTTGTTAACTAATATTAAAATTCCGATCGATATTGGCGTGTTTACGTAACTGTGTCGATTTTTACTAAGAAATATTTTTAGGGGATGCATTGAAACTCTTACATAAATACAAGGCTACTCTCAAAATTATAAAGAGAGCGGAGTTAAAACTAACAGCCTCCGTGAACTCATGTCAAGTTAATCTCATCAAAATCGTGTTTCTTTATAAATAGGAATATTTATATGGAATTGACTTGGCCATCCGTTCTTCCAACACGTTAGTCATCATGACATGAAAAAACATCAAAATACTTATTTGAACAGACGACGTCATCATATTAGTGCTATCTCTCGTGCAATCTCCACTTATATTTAAAACGAATACTTAGATGTTATTTTTTCTTTGACCTGCACTTCATTATAATATGAAAATACGAGGAGTGTCAGTATTTATAACTAAGCAGTGCAATTTTAGCCTCTGTTTCCAACTCCAACGAGTTGTAAAACAGCGCCCTCTAGCGAGAAATTTCTAAAGTTGCTTCACTTTTTTCTGTTGCCATAGACGAAACATAGATGGCGCTACAGTATGGACAGGGCGCGGTCCGTATTTAACAGCGAAACTGCCCTACAATGCACTAAAAATACTCTTTATTGCTCATAAAGGAAACAATACCCGTAACATAATCTAGATACAAACTGCGTTGGATAAAGGGTAGTTATTTTGAGACGAATTAAGTGTGGATATTTTGGTGTTAGGCGTTTTTACGTAACGTCAGCAAAGGCACACTCTCGTGCTTATATAGTCGCAAGCTCCAATACTAGATGGCGTGGTCAGGTGAAGTGATTGTCAGAAATCTATGTAATGGTAGCTCTATCTTAAAAGCGTATTAGAGAGAGTGAAACCCAGGGGCCTTTCAGCTCGAAGAACGAGCTTTTCCAAGGAAATGTTAGTTTATACTTTAGCCAGCAGATGACACTGTGTGTACTGTTTCACCTGCCTCTCTCTCGCACTTGCACATTGTGAGTGACAAAGAGGCACATCTTTCGCGATTGTACTTCTGTCATGTATACTTTACCCAAAATTCAGATGATGTGTTTGCTACCTAAATTTATGGTTCAATATTTTTTTCATGTTTACATTTCAAGCGTTCCAACGTACGCAAAATAATTACGTAATTAGGTAATGTACACAAAATTGTGACAACAACATTGTACTAATTTAGCCTCGTCAATTATTCGTGCAAATGGATAGTAGATTAGAGTGCTAATAAAATGCTCCATAGGAAGAGAAGAATGTATATTTTCAACTTCTTCTACCTTACAAATTTCAAATGAAATTTTATCGATGTGGAGTGTATATAAGCTTATAATGCTTAAATATTTTGCGTAAAACTAAACGTTTCCACGGTACGTTGACATCGCTGTCAATTTAAGAATTCAAATGTGAAATAGGTTTTTTTAGGTTAATTGTATATTTATATAATTATGTGTAGTTAACAACTATACAGGGTGTGGCCTGTAATAGGAGCAAAAAATTAAACGGTACACTATTGAGCTCTCCAGCAATTATTTCCAAATGGTTTTAATAAAAAAAAAAACTTTTTTTGGATTTTTTTTTCCACATAAGTAGCTTATATGTACTCTTTTACTTTACGGGAGTGATATTAATAACTATTTATTCAAAAAACACAAAAAAAATATAAAAAATAAATAAAATAAAACCCAAAAATATCGTCTTAAACCAAAAATGCGACAACGATAATGAGTCATAACTTGAAGCAACCTGAAAATCAGCTATGACTGCCGCGCTATAATCTCGGGGTGCCAAGATCCATTACTTGGAGGTCATAACTTTAGATCAAAATTTCTCCCAATTGAAAAAGATAAAAAATTTTGGACACAAGAGGTTACTGCAGATGCTCTAAGGAAGCGTCCTTTAAATTTATTGCTCCTATTACAGGCCACACCCTGTATATTACGACTTGCTGTTAATAGTAATAGTGTCAGTAAATAATGTCGACCCTACAACGTGACGGTAAAAGCCATCGTGCGGCTAAGCAGAGTGTAATGGATTCATTGAAAACTGAATATCTTCGAATGACAAAGCCGCTCCCTACAAAATATAATATGCCACTTTTTACGTGTTAATTTTGTGTTATTGTTTATAATACTGATAAATTTGGGTGCGATTGCTAATAACGAATGTTTGTAAGTAAAATTGTGTAATAAACGATATTTACTAATTTACCTTAAGAGCGCTCGTGGCCCAGCGGCACCCACCTACCGCGTGCGGTATGCGAGGTTAAGCAATGTGGGCGCAGGTCAGTTCTTGGATGGGTGACCGCTTTAAGTGGTTACTAACTGAGCGCTCTCGTGTTTTGGAAGGCACGTTAAGCCGTTGATCCCGGTTGCTGTCTATGACAGCAGTCGTTAAGCCAAGTTAGAGGCCTTCGGGCGGCTTGAGAACCTCTAACAGTCAAGTTGCCCACTCACTTGACAAAGGGGGGTCGAAGTTGCACCACGTCCGTAGGGAGTACCCACCGTTACCCTACACGTGACCCCTGGGTGGTGCTAAAAGTGCAACATAAACTGGCAACCGTAATTGTCTTCTCGAAGATCTCACGCTTCGTAAATAAATGACGTGAAATTATGTTCAGGATTCAATTAAAATATAATACTTTACGCACTTAAGAATGAAACGGCGGCAGCGGTGGTGTGTACGGCGCAGTCGGCAACCGTGTCAATAGTCAACCTGATGAAGGACTTCAATTGTAGTCCGAAACATGTCGCAAATAGTGGATTTACAAAGTGATATTCATTAACCGTATTTCCTCCTTTATGTGTTAATTTCTCACGTTAGTATAAATTATAATAAATAATAATAGTTTTTATTAGTGGCGTAGGGATGTGACGACCCCATCGCCCACTGGATTTCCAGTGAAGTCAGTCAACATAGGGCAGCTTGTAGCGAGCTGTTAGGGAGCAGCGACCATATGTACCTGAGTGCTCCTGGGGGTGTCCTGTGGGTTGGTTGTATGAACAGGCCCCCCGCCTCTGGCTTGCCTTAACCGGCTGTCCAGAGTGGAGTCGCTAGAGCTGTTGCTCGGGGGTGGATGTGGTCACCTAAGTGGCGAGTTGGCTATATGTTTAAAGTCCAGTGCCACCTCTCTACCCCCAGCCCTCTGCACCGGTGTTGCCCTTAGGCAATTTTTAATGTTGCCATTTTAGGGGCCCATCTAGCAGAGGGCGAGTCACCGTCTGCCTGAGATAAAAATGTGAGACAGTCTTATTAGGCAGACGTCAGTTGTCTCACTCAAAAGCCCAGCCATTAGTCCATCATATTCACCCAATAGTCCGGTTCATTTACATTCCATCAACCAGCAATAGTTCCTGTACACCCTGGCGGGTGCTGTCTCTGTGTGCGTCCCATGACACGGGCAGGGACAGCATCCGCTCGGTGTACCCCTTGCATTTCATTAAATTGTCAAAAGGGCCTCTACGTGTTGGCTATGTGGTACTCGGTTGGTACTTCGGTACCTCGGTACTTCGGCTCCGCGCACGCCTTCCAAAGGTCCGGGACAC
This sequence comes from Notocelia uddmanniana, assembly GCA_905163555.1. Classification (NCBI taxonomy): domain Eukaryota; kingdom Metazoa; phylum Arthropoda; class Insecta; order Lepidoptera; family Tortricidae; genus Notocelia; species Notocelia uddmanniana. The sequence continues at coordinate 73,461,375 of LR991052.1, forward strand.
CATTGTCCCGTGAGCGGAAAAGACATACAATAATAATAATAAATATACTTTATTGCGCACTACAGAGTGAGAACAGTATAAACAAAAACCTTAGACTACTACAATGCAACAACAGGCGGTCTTATCGCTTATGAGCGATATCTTCCAGACAACCTTTGGGTAGCAGGAAATTCATAACTCACAACAGTTTACCGGCAGTGCAGAAATTGACAAGAGTGCTTTGAAGACACATTCATCAATATTATAAAGAAATGAATAAATAATAACAATGATAGCATAATAAATAAACTATACTAACAGTGTAAGAAACGAATACAACATATAAATAAATATATAAATAAACAATAAGTATATAATTTACACATGCAAAAAGAAATCAAGGGAGCGACAAGAGATGCATTTTCAGAACATTTTTAAAGACGGGAAGTGACTTCGCACACCTTAAATCCAACGGTGGAGCATTCCAAAGACGAACAGCACGAAAGATAAATGACTTGTTAAAGAATTTTGAGTAAGAAGGTGGTGGAGCAAGAAGATGATTTTGGGAAGACCTTATGCGTATTGTAATGCGTAATATCGGCGCAGTAACTCCGTGAATTGATGACTTCATTCCAAAGAAAATCGAATGATACATACGCAACATTTTTGAAAATAGACGAGTTTTTCTTATTTCGCGCTCGCGTGGACTTAAGCTGTTGCGTTGCTTAGCGATATTATGAAACCTGTGGCTCTGAAGCCACGCCCATGCCAGCGGCGCCGTATATAATCATCTCTTTCTGAACGTTTGTAACGATCGCCAGTACATAAAAGACTAGGTCTGAGAACACACGCGTTTATGTTCTTAAGTTTAACAAAATTATGTTGGCTATGTTTGGTGGTAATATTATAAAGCTGTTTTTTGTTTTCGGCGGAAAACAAGCAAACAGCAGCAGTTTTAGATTAAAAAAAATTTAATACGTGTTTTGTTCAGTGAGTTTTTTCACTTGATGAAAAATACAGTTTTTCGATTACCTGTATCGCCTTAGTTTCGTTAACTGCATCATACGGAAGTGTCCAAAAATGTGACTCCTGTTCTCGCAAGTTCTTTCACCACGCCAACAGGTGAGACACATTGTCAGAAAAAGATGAGAATTGTCACTCGACAATCGTAGAATTTTCACCCGACTTTATAAACAATAAGACTAATTAATATTATCCTATATGGAGCGTGACGTCACCGGCACGAAAAGTACGACCCCTGGTCATTGACATACGTCAGCGCAATTAAATAGGGGGACAAATAAAATAACCAAAATACTCAGGGCAGGCTGTAGCGACGCTAGTTTCATAGGTTTGTTTTGTAAAATACTCTTGAACTAGAAAAAAATGTTTGTGTGAAACGGTTTTATTGCCCGAGCGAGCGAAGCGTCTCCGAAGCTTGGGCAGAAATCCTTTAGTTTTTTTCGGAATGCCGGTGGATGCCGTGAAATTTTGTGAGCAGGTTAGATAAATTATAAGTCTTCTAGATATATAGCATCAAACATTGGCATTTTTAAGCAAAAAAATACAGTTTTTTGCACGTAACTTTTGGGAAAAGGGGTTAATTTTAAAAATATCTATAATGTTGTGAGATACGTCATTAAGGAACAGTTATATGTAGATTTCATAAATACAAGTGCATAAACAACTTACTATTATTGAAATTGGAGCTTTCAAGGAGCATATTTGAATAAATCATAAAAATTAAGTATTAATTATTTACAAAATTCGGTTCTTAGAAATGTAGATAAAGGGTTGAATAACCGGAAACCGTTTGTGGCATAAATATATGTGTAGTCTTGACGGAGGACTGACAATTCAAAACTCGTCAAAAATCGATGATTATTGTAGCGCGTGAGGCCCCTGTAATTCTACTACCACCACCACCACCACATCAGCCCTAGGACGTCCACTGCTGGACATAGGCCTCCCCCAATTTCATGGGGGGTAAATGACATAATCGCCACGCTTGGCATGCGGGTTGGCGATCGCAGTATCTCCACCGCACTCTAGGAATTCTGCTGCCCATTCCCCGGTGGTCTTGGTCGTAGTTTTAGGACATACCCGGGTCCCTTCTTCTAATTATACTACACACACACACAGAAAGCGAAAAAAGATTTCGGACATTTCTTGACTTTTAGTATGGGCATCGTATCCTTCAATGGCTTTATTAGAATCTTCACTGCTATTGTTATATGTTTGTTATGTGTGAAATTAATAAAGTATATAATAATGCATTACTTAACAATTAATAGAGTACATTATATTATCCATTACATTATAATATAATGGTTTATTTACCTAGCAATACAGCATTAATCCTTATCCAATTAAGTACCCTGAACACATTGTGCATTTAATATAGATCAATATGGCCTTTTACAGCATGTAATTTAAATGAATAGTTTCGGGGGTATTACAGATTTAAATTTCATGGACATAGCGGTTGCGGCGGTACCGGCCGGGTTGAACGAGTTTATAAAGACATTGTATTTAGTATCAGCATTACACCCGTGCGAAGCTGGAACGGATCGCTAGTTGTTAATAAAAATAATAAACATCCCGTAAAATAATGAATGTCAATAGTTTCCCATTTCGGTCGTATAAATACAATGATATTGAAATAGATTTTGATATAATTAAAAAAACAGTGATGGAATCCTTCAATAATAACAATATTAATAATTCACGTAAGAATCTTAAAACAATTGCAAACCAGCCAGTCCTAAATATATTTACAGTACATATGGTGCTATATTACCGCACGAGTGCTGTAATCAGCAGATTACGTGCATATGTCGAAACTTTAAAGAGTCATATGTACTATAAAACGTTGTACGATACACGTGCGAACAGGTAATTCGCAACTCGTGTCGATTTAAAACACTCCCTTCTGTCGTGTTTCAATTTATCACCACTCGTTGCGAATTTCCTGTTCTTTGCACTTGTATCGTAATGTACTATTTTTAAATTGTGCCCCTTCTGACGGCCTAGTACTAATTTTAGATATATGTTTTTAATACTTATGAGGCGTTTTATTCCAGACTTCGAGGAGCACGCGGAAATCAGGACGTTCCTTAAAGACAACTGGGATTTTCTCTGGGATTACGTTGTTTACGAAATCCCAGCCAATGTCATTCAAGAATGGCTCACGAGCAAAAGAAAAATGAACGGGACCAGTCCAATGTCGGTGGAAAAGACACCGAGCAATACCACAAGCTCCTCGAACGATGTAAGTATTTTATTGCAAGCTTATTTTGTTGTTTGCGCGAGGTGAAAATACGAGTAACACTGATCATAATTTATTTCTACGAAAAGATAATTATTTTACCGCGTTTCCGCTTTAGGATATTAATAACGCCATGTTATACGCTTACAACACGATGAATATAACAAAACTATTGCGGAAGGGAAGGTGGAAGGAATTCGAAACAGAGGTATACAAAGAATAACGTTAAATTGACCACATTAAAGAAAAAGTGAACGTATTGTCGTATCAGGCTGTTAAAAGAAAAGCTGAGTAAAGAAATACATTGAGATTGCTCTATCGACAAGAACCTAGCTCTTTAATACATGATGATGATGAAAAAACGTGTATAAATCTAAGACTTCATTAAAACAACACAACGAAATGGCTCCGCTTGGTCTTGAACTCTAAAGATTGAAGAATGTAAGAATTTTAATGGGCACTGTAGCAATACTACATCCCTCATAAATGTATTCATGATAAAAGAAGGACCGATCTAGACGCCGTACGGATCAGAATGCTGGACATCCAAAAAAGACCATGAAGCCAAACTGCATACGGCAGAAATGTAAATGTTAAGGTGGGCGGCACGTGTGAAATTGGATAAAATCTGAAATGAGCTAACAAGACGCACCTTCAAAGTGGCTCCAATACCGGAGAAGCTCCACGAAAGCCAATTGCTATGATATTGTGGGACAATCTTACACAAATCGACCTAGTCCCAAACTAAGCAAAGCTTGTACTATGGGTACTAGACGACGATATACATACTTATATACATAAATACATAGAAAACATCCAAGACCCAAGAACAAATATCCGTGAAAAATGCACAAATAAATGCCCTGGCCGGGATTCGAACCCGGGACCTCTAGCTTCGGAGGCCTAGTCACTACCAACTAGGCTAAACAGGCCGTCAATATGGACATGTTTTACGCTGCGATGAAGACCACTGTTAAAATCGCATTAAACATTGACACAGGAAAACAACCCCGAGGACGCCCAAAAGCTACTTGATGAAGAAACCTACAAACAGTATTTTCAAGGATATATGCGACAGAGACGAATGGCAAAAACATTCAGCCGTACCAAACTAGGTTCTCACTCGCCGGTGCCCCGTCTGTCGCGCCTATACAATCAATTGAGCAACAATGCAGACCAGTAGCTTGTTATAAACCATGACAGCCTACATCGATTCAGGACCAAATTGCTGTCGATTATTAATTGAATTGCCTCTGTGACCACAGTCACTCATTTTGGATTTTGGACCCTCTTATTTTTAGTTTAGGTTTAAGCATATTACTATTAACAATATTTCATGTCTTCTCACTGTAATTTGTTTTTAAAGTCGATGATTTCTATATTGCATGCTGTGTTCACTTGTCATTGGAGGCGCAATTAAATTTAAACCGTATGTTATTTCTAATTCAATTCAAATTCAATTTCAAAATATTCTTTATTCAAATAGGCCTAGCAACAAGCACTTTCGAATCGTCAGTTATAACATGTATTAAAATATATATTAATTAATTATTTAGAGCAATTTATTGATGCTATTATTATTCTTTACAATAAATATTGTATTGTTGTAGACATGTCAAAATAAGAAATAATTATGTAGTAAAATTCACAATAGGATCGTCAAAACATAAATAATAATAATAATAATAAAAAATGTATAAAAAATAGAAATCTAGACAGTTTCTAGAATAAAATCAATATTTCAAAAGAAAATAATAAAATAATATTAATATCTAATGCCATTAATATTAATTAATTAATATTTCAGTCACAATTAATTAATCCCACGGTGTTTTATCATTCATGTAGTCGTGTGTGCTATAATATGCTTTCGATATAAGTTTACGCTTTACATAATTTTTGAATTTATTTATAGACAATCCAGTTAGGTTTCTTGGAAGCTTATTATAAAACTTCACACCATTACCTATGAATGATTTTCTAATTTTTTGGAGGCGAGTGGTGGGCACCGCGAGCTTGTGTTTATTTCGAGTATTAATATTATGTATGTCACAGTTCTTCCTGAAATTTACAATGTTTTTATGTACATACACAATATTATCATAGATGTATTGACAGTGCAATGTCATTACATTAATATTCTAAATATACACTCTAAATGCACTTCGCCTCAATAATATGGTTAGCGCTGGTGGTGGGGTCAAGCCTCTATGAAAAATTACCGCAGCGAGTGAAAGACATAGCCAGTGTATCGGAATTCCAGTTCCAATAAAACAAAAAATGCTCGAGAATACAATATATTGCATGGACGAATTCATTACCTTGTGAAGTTTAAAGTTTTTAGGGTTCCGTAGTCAACTAGGAACCCTTATAGTTTCGCCATGTCCGTCTGTCTGTGCGAGGCTTTGCTCTGTGATTATTAGTACTAGAAAACTGCAATTTGGTATGAATGTATAAATCATTAAAGATGACAAAGTCGTAAAATAAAAACTAAATTTTTTTTTTGGGGGTTCCTTCCCTACACGTTTTGCTTCAATCCTATGGTGTGGCGTGTTCTTGGATAGGTCTTTCAAAATAAATAGAGGTCTTCATCAAACATCGTTTAATAAAGTGAATATAATCGGAAATATTCACTCCAAAAAGAAAAAAATATATGTATTCCCCCCTCTAACTTTTGATCTATGGGTTCAAAAAATATGAAAAATATCATAAAAGTAAAGTTTAATAAAGACTTTTAACGACTACTATAGCGGACATGATCAATTGATCAGTTAAGCCGTTTTTGAGTTATCGTAAGAAGTCTTCCCTTCTTAGTAAAAGACGTATGAAACGCTGCGATGGTAACTCCCTTTTGCTTGTTATTATTATTTTTTAAATTAAGTTCATTGAGCGACTATGAAACCCTACACTGAGCATGGCCCGACATGCTCTTGGCCGTTTTTTTATACTTGTATCGTATATCTGTAATAATCTCAACTCGTGCAACTGAGGTAATGATAAAATTAATTATTATAGATTGACATTAATGTAATAATATAATGGTATGAATTAAATAAATATCAATAAGTATGTATATGAAACTAAAATGATCTAATTGTCTTGTATGCTTGCAGGCCGGTTCCACTGATTCCGCGCCGCAAATAAATGCTGTAAGTTATACCTATATTTTATTATTTATTATCTAATCTCAAAAGATAATGTCGGAAATTAAAATTTAGACAGATTTAGTGTTTGCTTCGCTGCATTTTTAATTTATTTTGATGACAATAAATATAATTTCAAAAAATGGCCATCTTACTCTCTTTGACGGGTAGTATGGGGAGTTGCTAGAGGGAATTGATAACCAAGTTGTATGAAAAGGTATTATTTAAAATAAAGACAATTATTTTAGTTAAAAATCCACCATGACGATGTACAATCATTCCCGATCACGACCCCAAAATCAGCCTGTACAGTCGTCCACGTGACTTTAAGCTAGGAGTTAAAAGGTATATGTACAGTCAGCTGCAGAGATACGTGACCCCCTGCATAGAATTTTGTATGCAGGGAGATGAGGGTCACACACAACTAAAATAATTGTCTTTATTTTAAATAATACCTTTTCATACATCTTGGTCACCCAATCCCACTAGCAACTCTCCATACTATCCGTCAAAGAGAGTAAGATGACCATTTTTTTTGAGACTATGTTTTTGACATAAACAGGATTACTGGTAACTCGATGTATTCCTGACAGGAGGCAATAGAGAAGCTAAAATAAATGAATGAATGAATAAATAAGTGAAGTTTATCCTGCAAGTAGGCCGAAATGGCACTTTTACAAGTCAAAATCTACTAACGTTTCTGCAAAAGAAGACCACTGCGAAGAAGAAACGCCGAAACAAACTCGATAGTCAGTCATTTTTTCCCAAAAGTATGCTTATTACAATGATAATACTTAACCTGCTTAATTTAATGTTTTTTTTTTTATACTTGTATCGTATATCTGTAATAATCTCAATTGGTGCAACTGAGGGGATCATAAAATTCATTCGTATAGATTGACATTAATGTAATATAATGGTATGAATTAAATAAAAAGCTAAAATGATTTAACTGTCTTGTATGCTTGCAGGCCGGTTCCACTGATTCCCCGCCGCCATTAAATGCAGTAAGTTATACCTATATTTTATTATTTATTATCTAATCTCAAACGATAATGTCGGAATAGTACATTACAACAGAGGCCGGGACGAAAGGAGTTGCCGGCCGAAGACATATAGACGGCCGAGTAGAGCGAGGCCGGATAGGTCTAAGGCGGGCAACCCCATATTTCCCGCCGAGGTATGTATAGTGATTTTCTCAAACATGCAATGAAATAAACAACAAAAAAATCAAAGCTTTTTTTTAATACGCATAGTGGCAGAATGTCATCATTCCTGTGCCACAAATTTATGTGGAATGGAAATTAAAAAAGAGGACTTTGCCGGCCTAGGCCTACAAGATTTGTATGAAATTCCATTAACAACCTCTTGTCCTAGCCGCACCTGAAACGTCATACTTCGCAGCCTATTATAAGGAACATAACATCAATATTTCATTGCATGTTTGAGAAAATTAAATTTTAGACAGATTTAGTGTTTGCTTCGCTGCATTTTTAATTTATTTTGATGACAAAAATCATAATCTCAAACTGGTCATCTTACTCTCTTTGACGGATAGTATGGGGAGTTGCTGGTGGGATTGGGTGACCAAGTTGTATGAAAAGGTATTATTTAAAATAAAGACAACTATTTTAGTTAAAAATCCACCATGACGATGTACCATCATTCCCGATCACGACCCTAAAATCAGCCTGCACAGTCGTCCACGTGACAGCAACAGAAACTAATTTCCGACCTAGATATGCCGATCCCCTTTGTGTATACAAAATTTCACGTTATTCTAGCATGGCGTTTTAAAATGAGAGCGTAAATACGTTTGTATGGAGAACCGGACGTACTGCGCACTCTTAATAAATACATTTCTACCGTGCGTAGTACGTCCTACTCCGAGGTATGGCAAATACATTTTTTTTTTCAACATTTGCGCTCTATCTTCGCGGAACTCTAAAGCTAATTTTATTTAAAAGAGTATAGGCATCTAATTGAGAATGTATGATTTGTATAGTAGAACACAATCTATACAATCACGGTGGTCACTCAGGGGTTCTATATTAAAACGCTTACTAGTGCCACTCGTTTAGTCTGTGTATGTTTGTCCGGTCCTGAAGGCAAGTGATTTTACAAATCTTTTCTGAAGTCGTTCAATCCGATTAATATGGACATCAAAGGAGGGTTTTCAGAGTGCGCTGGCAAATTCGAGATGACTTCTTACAAAACTGTTAGTACAGAATTTTATAGGTTGAAAGTTTTATGTTATGTTTCGAACCATGTTGTATGGATTTAAAAAAAAAACATGTATATCGCCGATACTTGAAGGGGGTCAAATTAATTGCATTTTAGCTCCTCTATCGCCAATACGTCGAGTTACCAGTAATTATTTTATCATCATCCTTTTTTTCCGCGGAAAATCCTTTATGGATACCACCGCACCGCGGGGACAGTGCGGTGGTTATGTCGTTACTTGCACCGACTAAAAACCCCCCGATCGTCCTCCTCAACTCATTTCAGACGGCTCTGGGATCTCCTTCGGAACGCACCAGTGCCGCCCTAGAGTCTGTAGGTCCCACCATCTGCTTTCATAGGCGATCACAGCCCCAAACTGTGACCGTTTTCGACCCCAGGGACCCCCTTTTAGTCGCCTTTTATGACAGGCAGAGGATACCGTAGCCGTATTCTACGTCCCGGCTACAGGGCTCATCATCATCATCCTAGCGTTATCCTAGTACAGTTGCATCCTGAAGCATGCCCGGAATCCGCTACTTAATCCCAAGATATGGCGTACGCAGTAGTTTTCACGGCAGCGACTGCCATCTGACCTTTCAACCCAAGGGAGAAACTAGACCTTATTGGGATTAGGCTTGTCAAGTGGTTGGGCCACCTGTAACCCTTTTATCTAATATTCACGTCTTTTCTAGTTCCCATTATGCAACCAATATCTGTTACGGGAACTCTCCGAGTCATCTGTGTCAGAGGAGTATGTCCCTACGCCTCCTCTAATATTAAAACGAGACACTGTTGTCCGTCGGGGAGGCAACAATAATTATGTCCACGTCGTGAAGACAAAGACACAACAACCAAGGACGGCGAAGCAACAAACATCAGTGAAACCGAAACTGAAAAAGGAAAAGGCTATCGAAATACCGGATTCACCGAAGTCTGAAGATGTAAAGTCTGTGTTGGTGGAGTTACCTTCTGGCTCGCTGGCGCCCTCGAGCGTACAATTGTCAAAGTCGATGGAAACTCCGGTCGCGGTTGATAGACCACCCAACATCCCAAAGGCTCACTCGGCCAATGGGAACGGAAGAACCAGAAGACTGCTGCCGGTAAGTCTGAGGCATGCTAAAGCTTTCATAGTCCATTTCTTAGGAAGTCTGCTTAGAGCATTGACAGGAGACGCCATGTATGCATCTTACCGAACAAAATATATTGCCTTTTGTTGAGGGAGGCGAGGTAACACTATATAAATATTTTATATAGGAAAAAAACTTAAGTAAAGGACCTGTTGTATGTAAGTAGTTGTGACGTATTTGAATAGAGATTTGTTTTGTTTGTGTTACACATTTTAAACATGCAATGTCTATTTGAACACGCTACAACTACATACAACAGGTCCTTTACTTAAGAGTGCACAGTACGTTCGGTTCTCCATACAAACGTATTTACGCTCTCATTTCAAAACGCCGTGTCAGAATAACATGAAACTTTGTATACACAATGCGATCCGGCATATCTAGGTCGGAAATTAGTTTCTGTTGCTAGAAAATGGCACAGACAAAAAATACAGCGGTTTTTTCAGTTTTTTACGGCTTGTATGAAAACCTTAATAATCGTTGTATTTTTTCTCCATTATAATTTCATAAGTTCTCTTAATATTTTTGCCTATACCCAAATAAAACCGACTCCCGTTAACTACAGAAAATACCGAAATCGGCATACGCGTGCCTACCAAATTTGAGGAGTAGTTCCCTCGGTTCCTCCTGAACTCCGTCATCAAGACCCTCACCAAATTTATATGGGACGACCTTGGACCTGCTTTGAAACAAAAAAAGTATTATCGAAATCGGCTAACGTGGTTAACAGTTATCGAAGAACATATACAGTTAAAATAACTAATTTCCGGCCTAGATATGTTTTGTGTATACAAAGTTTCATGTTATTTCAGCATACCGTTTTAAAACGAGAGCAAAACTTAGATTATAATGATCTGTAACTCCATTCGTAAAAAAATGATTGTAAAAATAATTCCTTTTATCTCAATTTGATTTTAGCAGATATAAGTAGTACAGTCCACGACTTTAATTTGAGAACTTCTCAAGCTCAAAACGCATAGAGCGGGCGCGGCGCGGCGCGGGGCGGCGGCGGTTTTGCCGTTTTGATCTTTCCGAAACCGCCGACTATCGATTACTGCTTCATATGTCCCACACGCCACCTCCGCTCTGCCGCGCTACCCAATACCGCGCGGTTTTTTAGTGCGCCGTGCCCTGCGGACCGCGTTCGCTTGACCGCAAAACCGTGTCAGCCCCGCAACGACGCTGCGCCGCGCTCTGTGTGTTTTAGGCGACTTCCTGACTTGGCCGGGCGGGATCGATATGTCATAAGTATTTTGTTGTTTGACGTAAGCTTACTGATGTGAAATTTCCTCGCTTGACGAAATACTGTCAGTAAAACGTTTGCGCAGCAGTAATACCATGCGCAGAACTGGGGCAGTACTGCATTGGTGTCGGTTGACACTGACAGCTGACAGTTTTCTTATATCGTACCGCCTCCGCATCGATAAATCAGGAAGGCGCCTTAAGCTTCAAGCTTGACAGTTCTGTCAAACCGTATTGAAATTCAAAAAAATGCTAAAGGGTTCCGTAGTTAGGAAAAAACATAGTGAAGATCCATTTCTAGCTGTCATTTCTGCGCTTCATTGATGTATTTTAAGCAGTCTTATAAAGCATCAATAAGCACATTAATTACGTATAGTAAGATCATTCAAGTCATCATTAACATCCACACATTTTTAAAACCTGAGGGTCCGAAGTTTGTTATTGTATCTCTCTCTGTCGCACTTGCAAATAAAGTGACAGAGCGAGATACACTAATTGCCGGTCCACGGTAGGCGCTCAGTACCTAATTAGCTCTCATTTTAGCCTTAGGTAGTCCCTGTTTTATCATCAACTTTGTTTTCAAATGATCTTTATTTCACAGAACACAATATATATATACCTACATGGTACTGTAACAATACAACAGTTACTTACAAATTTTAGTTAAATTATAGTACATTACTACAGAGGCCGGGATGAAAGGGGTTGCCGGCCGAAGACATATATACGGTCTAAGGCGGGCAACCCCAAATTTCCCGCCGAGGTATGTATAGTGCTTTTCTCAAACATGAAGTGAAATAAACAACAAAAAAAAAAACAAAATTTGTAAAAGTTTACGGCAACTATTTTTAATAACATATTTTAACAATTATTTAGTATTACTTATAGAAGAAATAGAAATTCATGCTTAATTGGGTAAATTTTTTTTTCAAGTCGTACATTAATTAATATTTCCTTTTAAAATATATTTATACATGCAATAATTCAATTAGATATACAAATTTATCTATTAATTTTATTATATTTCCATTGCTTTCAGCTTTGTTACTATTTAAATTTATTAATAGTTTACCTAGTAACCAACTAGGTATGTATATATATACCTATATATACAGGGTGACATCGGAGACGTGATCAGAAGCTAATTTTTCAGACTCTACACAGGATCGCCTTTTCAATGCAATACTCGTAGTTGTTACATCGAATAAAACAAGTTATTTTATCAAATTTTTACTAGAAAAATAATAACGCCATACTTAAATAATGGTCACCCTATCACTTTTGACACACGTTGTATGAAGGATGACAAGACGTCGTGTTGTGTAGGGTGACCAAGTTGTATGAAACATTATTTTTTCTGTTAATAATTTGTGAAATAATAGTCAATATTGCAAGTAGTAACTGTGATATCATCTTCATTGAGTTTAACTGTCAAAACTTCATCGACTCAAATAATTTGTGATCACGTCTCCGATGTCACCCTGTATATAATGTTGTTATTTATTTAATTATGCAAGGCGCGTTCAGCGCAAAAAGCCCCTGTATAATTTATACGGATGAGTAGCATACACTATCAATTGTGAATTTAATAGTAGTAAATTCGCTTTTACCTTTAATAATTTACAATGGTTTACATTTCAACTAGTCAGAATCAGAATCAGAATCAGAAAATTATTTATTGCCACAAAACCCTTAAATGTAACAAAGAATCATAATTAAAAAGAAAAAAAAAACTAGAACAAATTGTACAATAATAATAATAACTAACTTAAGGAACTATAGTGGGCAATGGGTCCCAGTCTCAGCATGTGCTGGGCAAGGCGGCCCGGCGCTGGTTTTCAGACTGGTCCCTTTCTAGTAAATATAATACATTTTTCACTTAAACAGTTGCAGAATACTTGATAATAAAAACCTTAACCAATGAAAAGTAAAAATAAAAAAATGAAACACAATTTTTTTTTATATAAATATCCAAGAAATATATTTTTCCTAGAACAAGCCCCTATTTCATCATCAACTGATGCTTCAGAGCTTATAATCATTTCAATTATATTAAATTACACATTAATTCATAATTATCCGATACTTATAATATATAACAATGTCGATTTATCATCAACTTTGTTTCGTTCACAGCAAATACAAATACTTACCCCCTTATTCATCAACGTCCATCAAGCCTCTATTAGTTAACAAGCCGCTAAAGTTGGTTTGTCCTTATCTGTCACTTTCACATTTATGTTTGTGAGAAAGGGACAAAACAACTTTTAGTTAACAGAGGTTTGTTAAGTTTTATGAATACGGTGGTTAGTTTTTAACACCAAACCAACACATGTCAGGTTATGTACCTACCACAAAGTACAATATATATACTGAGATAGAGATACCAGTGAAATACTCCACATAGATCGTAGCGCCGTTTTGTATTTAGTAAGAACTAACCGCACGACCGCTGCATCCCTGTCACTTCAATATGCAAGTGCGATAGAGATAGCACCCAGTGACATCTGGTACAATCAAGTTAAACTAAAATTTCCATAGAAAAATTCTTACTTCGAGCTGAAAGGCCCCTGGTACCTACTAATGCGTTGTTAGAGACACTAACGATAACATTCAAGTGTAGTAAATGTATTTATTAAGCAACACCAAGACTCCCAACGCATGAGTGTGTGCTGAGACAGCCGTCAAACAAACAAACTCCTTCGTAAGGATGTGACTGAACACGTGCTTAACACGTTGAAATAGTAATTTGAAGGGGCGGGCCATGTTTATTGTCAACTCGTATCTGTCACAGATGAACTGAATAATGCATTCCCATCAGCTAGACTCGAAATACGACTGAACCCTAAGAAGTTTCAATGAATTATAGGTAAAAGGACCTGTTGTATGTAGTTGTACCGTGTTCGAATAGACATAACATGTTTAAAATTGAAGAAGTCAAAGCTGCTACATTTTTATGAATAAAATTGGACTGTTTTTGTAACTGGAAGAGTCATATTGATAATCTGCGCAAACGACTCGATCGTTTTGTGTACGTCTTGTATCGGTTACGGAATGTAGTCTCGGAAGAAGCAGCTGTCTCTGCTTATCACGGATATGTGGCATCAGTATTACGATATGGACTCATACTTTGGGGAAACTCGACGGATGCTGAAATAATTTTTAAGATAAAAAAAAATGCATTCGCACTTTATGTGGAGCCGATATCTTAGACCACTGTAAACCACTTTACCAATCCAAACGTATACTGCCACTTCCATGTTTGTATGTATTTGAAATGTGTATCTTTGTTTAAACATACAACTGTTTGATGCAAGAGTCACTAATTCTAAAAGGGGAATACATAGATATAAGTCACACTTACCTAAAACCAATCTGGCGTTATCACGGAGAAATTCATATTGTATGGCCATTAAGATTTATAACATACTTTCAAATACATTCAAAGAAATGCCTTTTAGTCTTTTTAAGAAGAGGTTATTTAATTGAACATGAACAAATGTAAATTATAATATTAAGTTTCTAATTATTGATATTAGATTAAGATTGTAAAATAATATTTGTACGCCAGTATTGGCAAAACAAGATGCGACCCTTGACTAATACAAACAAAACAAATCTCTATTCGAATACGTCACAACTACAACAGGTCATATACTTAAGTTTTTTACCTATACCGTATTATTTAACATCTGTCATTTCAAATGGCAAATTACTACCAGTTTTCATTTTGACATTTGATACTGACTAATAAAGTTTCACATTCACAATTCACAGACATGAATGTGTCAGTCATTTACGATAATTTACAGCCGCTTCGGGTCTGGGGTCTACTCCGAAATTCGAAATCCTAACTTCGTATGGTGCCGTCCCTTTCACTATCCTGTCATACACTATATGTGTGAAAGGGACGGCACCATATGAATTTCCGATTTCGATTTTCGGAGTAGATCCCCTGGTCGCATTACGAGTCTAGCTGATGCGAAAGCGTTAATCACTACACCTGTATATTATATTAACATTTAAATGTTGCCAGTATTCAAATCACTAAATTATTCATGAAATACATAATTATTGGTAACAAGTAGACTGCTAATGCTAAACTTTGCTTTTTTTAATTAGACGTTTCTCAAAAGCAAAGACAAATTTGTTTAGTGTTAATTTAGGCATGTAACATTCACTCAAACTCCGAAAAAGTAAACGTAGGTAAGCCACGAGAAATTCTGCCGTTTACTTGGCGAGGTGTCATTTATTCAAAACGTACCATTAACCGTTAAAATCTTAAATAGGGTTTTCGAGAGCAAAAGTAGGCAAAAGAAAAGAAATGAAAGTTTTCTAGGTTTTTCTTTTATTTACTTTGTCCTGTAAAGTTATTATATACAGGGATTAGTGTATAGATCTGATAGACGACAAGCTTGTGCTGTGAGCAGCAGCAGAACCAGGTAGGACTGAGTGAAACTGGTAAATTATCCACTTTCTCTTCTTGAGGCAGTAAATTCTTCTTGAGGTTTAATCAACCTTTAAAAAAGCGTACACCATTGTGGATCTTGTTTGGGCGTCTTCTTATAAAGTTTATTATTTGTTGATCTCACTAGAGCAATAATCCATGTTCTTTAATAATTTCAACGTTCACATCTTAATGATTAATGAGAACCATAAGATTCCAATGGCCCGCTAACAAAGGAACGGACAGCGGAGGCTTTTGGGTTGGCACTCTTTCGATACGGAACGGAACCAAAGATGTGTAATAGATTTTCCAAATTATGTTCCCAACAAGTCTTTTCTACAGGTACTGGACGAGCATATGAAAAGCATTACCGCTATGATCGAGGATTTAGTTGTAAAGATCTTCCCTGGTGCATCTACGGAGATGTACTTAGTAGATCAACAGGGTGTGTACTGCCTTTTGCCGGACAGTTTGGTGAGTCCGAATTTTTTATAACGGCTAGAAAATCTATCACACCACACCGCGGAGGTTATGCTATGTCAGACTCGCACCAACTTAAAACCCCTCGATTGTCCTTGACGTATTTTGGACGGCTCTGGGATCTCCTGCACAATGCCGCCTTAGCATCACGTCTCTTTGGGTCCCACCATATTTATTCTATGGACCATCACAGCCCAACTACTCCCGTCTACGATCCCGAAGATTACTAGTTGTCTTGTACGACAGGCAGGCGATAACTTATCAGTATTCTAAGCGTCTGGTGAGGCTGATCCGTTTTTCTTGCTTGGGTTGCAGTCAGTAATAGTATGTGTATTAAACTTGGCTTCCCCTGCTTCTTGCTTGCTGTGTCGTCGATCGTTTTTATCAGGTAACATCACCAACCTATATTGGACGTGCTGAGCACATCTTTTTCTAACAGATGAAAAGTTGACGGTAGTCGCCATGCTGGTCCAGTACGGGTTGGGGGCTACTGGTATGCCTTTGAATTTCTTAAATACCGCATTTCCACATAAAAGGTTAATTTCAAACTTAAGTTTCAACTGAGAATATCCATCGATTTTTCATGGAACTTGTTTTTAACACTGAGCACTAAACTTGGTACTACATAAAGACTAAAGTTGTGTTGAGGGCAATGCGCTACTGAGCTCTGTCTCTCTCCTTGACAATTGATACTCCCATCTGATTGTGAGGCCTGCCTTCCTCGTCTTTCTTCTCCATTTAGCTCCGTCTGACGTGTCAGTGTCAGACCCGTTGCAGCACTGTAGATATTTTAATACTGAATCCATTAATTTCCACTACGGCCTTCCCGTCGGATAGCTTTTGGGACTTGGGATTTTCAGAGTCATGGTAGAATTCAGTATGTGATCAGCGAGCCTGCTTGTCAAGGGTTCATACCACCTCAACCTGCTCTCCTGTAGCTTGTCGGCAATGTCACTCCCAGGCTTCCATAAACGAGCTCGTTGCGTATGTTGTTCAGCAAAATCACGATCTTCATATATAAAACTCCAATTGCTAAAAGTGCTATTGAAATTGGGTAGATGTAATTTCAGTGGCATTTCATATTTGCACTTTTTGGGAAAAGGCGTGAGTATCTATGGCGAGTTTATTATTTTTAGTCATTTTCAGGAGTTTACTTCGTACCCACACGAGAGAATTATCAAACAAGTAATGGTCGATGGTCGGCCGTGGTTCCTGAATCAACGCAATTGGCATCGACTTTCAGACCCTCCCAAACGTTTTTTACAATACTTGAATGTAAGTAAAATTTTCATCATAATAATTTGTCAGTTCATGTCATCTCCAATGTCACCTTGTATAACAGTCATTTGGTCAAATGCTTTTTCTACGGACATGTAATGATAAATGAGGAGGGATGAAAGCCATGTAACAAGAAGAGTATAAGATATAAATGTGTATGGATGCAAGAAACGTAGCAAGGCAAAGAAAATATGGATGGATAGTGTGAGTGGAAATATGAATAGGAAGGATGTGAATGAAGAGATGACGCGTGAAAGAGATATATTAAAGAAAAAAACGTGCTGCGCCGACCCCTAATAAATGGGAAAAGGGCAATCAAATGATGATGGTCAAATGCTTTTCCAAAACTATATTTTGCTTTTTTGACTCGTATGAAGCTTTGTTGGGATTACACCGGTTCCTCTCGATATTTTACTTCACCTCATCCACTATTAATTATCAAATGATATTTTGTACATATTTTTTTAAACCCAGTGGCACGATCTGGAGTTTGTACCAACGGTCTAGATTGAAAAAAAAGCGTGTTTTGGTGCTCGGCTACAAGGGCCTATTCTCATTATCATCATACCAGCCGAAGCACGTTCACTGCCACAATGACCGGTCTTATGCTACGTGCTACGGTGGCTTATTGCTCTAGGAAAAACAATATTGTTTCAGAAACAAATCAGCGTGGCCTTGATTCCATTAAAGGTTAACTTTGGGACCATTGTTATTGAAGTTCGGGGAGATTTTGATGCTCAAGTAATGATATTGCTTCAGAGGCTTCAGCACATCGTCGATGTAACTCTTCCTTACCATCAGCAGAGTCAGTCTTTATTACAGGAATCGAAAATGTCCGCGTTTCTGTTGCAGGTTGCTCAGTAAGTATTGTTGCTTTGTGAATAAAAAGGGACTTTCGACTCGAAGGATCGTTTGATCGTTGTACATGTACTAGATATACATTCAGTTGCTTTTTGCTGTGGTTAAACATTTTTGATGTGAATAGACAGGACAGACAGCAAATGACCGCGTAAGGTGTTCTGCTGCATCAATTTCGGTGCGGAATACTGAACTCAATTCTCCGTTCACACCGTTCTTTAGTGAGATTTTAAAAGCATTTGAACTTTTTGTCTGAGTTATCGATAAATTTAGAATTAATTCAAATATTCAATCACCATATCCAATACCGCACGACTTGACGATAGATTGTGTAAGTTACGGTAGAATGGAAAAGAATAGCCTTACCCTTTAAGAGCAGGAGCGTTTTTTCTGAGGCCGTATTATGAGGGACTAGAATGTATTAGTACCATTTTAAAGTGTCAGAAGAAATTAAAACGTATATTGACTGCCCTAAATCACTTAGCTACAGGTAAATTACTTTCGAGACGTTTTGCATTTGTAGTTGCGATCTCTGTAGCCAGCCTCACACACACGTTGACGTGTGTCTGTATACGTCAACGTGTACGTGTGTCCCTGTAAATATACAAATACTACTACAGATGTAAAACGTCTCGAAAGTAACCTGTACATCACTTTTTTGACTTCGCTTAATTATTAATATATTATTTTTCATTTCAACCAATGTCAGTTTTCATGTCCCTTTTCAGTTGAATTTTGAATGTAAAATTATTTTCTATCGAATACAATAGATATTTTGTCTATCAAATTTTGGAGATGATGTTGTTACAATTATGTTTTCACTGTTATTTCACGATTGAATAAGAATAAGAACATAACAGCACCATAACAAATCGGAAGTCGCACTTATTGTATAGGTATTGCCACGAATCGGTCCCATCTCAGCATAATGCCAGCGCTGATCTTCCGATGGGACCGTCGAGTGAACTCAGGGTAGGCAACAAGAAGACTATTTAAATCTACATTCGGTACTATATAAGGTGATTGGTATATGGACCGTCAATTTTTTCGGGATTATGTTAGGGTCATTCGCTACTTTCCCACTCTTGGACCCGGGGTCCTGAGTCACGTTCGTGGCGGTACGACTATATAATTTCTTTCCTAAATTACCCAAAATCTGGTGTGGTGTGCCGGGATAGAATAACACCACCCCCTTTCTTTCCTTGGTTGTCGTAAGAGTCAACTATACCAGGTTGAAGTGTGTTGTGGGCAATAGGCTAGCAACCTGTCACTGCAATATCACATTTTCCCCATCCTACTGTAAATGCTTCCTAGCCCTACCTAATTAAAATATTATTCAAATAATTATCTAATGAATTGGCCATAAATAAATTGTTGTGATCGTCTAGTTCAAATAATTACGGTTAGAACCCTTCATGTTGTGTTAAAATCATAATATAAAATAAACTGTTTAAAATAATAAAAAACATAATTTTGTTTGTAATAAAATAAAACACAGTAAACGCAGTTATTAAAATGCCGCAAAATCACGAAATAAAATGTGTACAAAATTATTGTCAATAACCAATTTCGATACATGAAAATTATGACCGGGAATTGATTTAATTATCCGCAAATGATATTAAACGAAAGAAAATATAAAATATCCGCAATAAGATAAACATGGAAATTAAAATCAAATAATCTGCATTCGTGAAAAGCAATAAAAGTCTATCTACATAAGTGAACATGCGACTCACCCGTTTCAGCATCAGCTCGAACAAACATAATTGATTTAAATTAATAGGTTACAATGAAAATTATTATTATCACTAATTATATACATTTATTTCTAACTTAATATTACTAATTTTATTATAATGCGAACTCCAACACGGTGTATAACAACGATGCCCTGAAAAACCCGACTACGAGGGGACCTTGGGAATTTAGACCTTAGGTCTTGAAAATGGGACCTAGACCTAGGCTATGTCTTTGATATTAAGGGGGCTCACCTTCACACCTACACCCCCGCCATCTCGCAAAACCTTGATGAGTTCAACCTATCAATCCTGATCTACTGTTAAATTCAAACCTTCCCACCTACACATTCCTCATCAATCTGTCACACTTTAAAAAATGTACTTTACGCAGAATGCCAAATAATTTATTTATTTTACTTAATTTACGCTAAGCTTTACGCGCTGCTGAATTTACGCTTCCCTACTTCGTCATGCAGCCGCGATTTATCTGTAACAAAGATAGTGATTGTTGTCGAATGTGTACAAGGTACTCTGAATATTATTTATGCTCTATAACATCCACTGTACTGCCTATCCCTTAAATTGGATAGCATTGTCACTCTACTTCCACTAATTGACGCAGATGCCAAAGGTCCGTATAATCGAGCGAGTACGTCCCAGAATAGACATAGCGAAATGTTACAGAACACATAAATAACTCAGGCCTTGGTTGTATACCTAGTGTGTAATGTTACGGACCCTAGCTTCTAAAGGACTAACGCGTTAGAACCTTTAGGTAAGGCCTCTGATTCAGCTACATCAATAACCCAGGACCTAGTGTCAGCCAAGTTACCTTCTGCCGAGTGTACCTAAATGCATGTATAAAAAATAGACTAAACGTGTAGTGTGTCAGCTTGTGTATGTAAGTGTAATGTGGTGAGTACGCGAATGTGTGTTCATTGTATCCAGGCTATGCCACGGATTACAATGTGTGTGTATGTAATAGTTTTTTATTGTAAGTTCACTATCCTGTCACAAATAATAGAATCAAAAGCAATCAAATGCGTGATATCACAAAGTGTGAGAAGTGTTGGAAAGAGCTAGTGAACGTAAGAGATGTATGTGATAATAAATCTCTCCTAAAAATCATTTACTTTGCAATATCAACATTTAATTCATGCAGTTTTATTTAAAATAATGCATATAAAAACAAGAGCTAAGTATTTTGATTCCACTTTCATTCAAGTACATACTAAAATATAATATGAAGATAGAGTTAATTTTTGACCCTAGTGGTCCCTAACAAATCTTCTCTGGAACACTCCATCAGCCCCAGTGATTATGCAGAAATTATCTAACACACCCTTATATATTGGAACAAAACTACATAGATAGTCCCACCAACAATTTTGTGGCTGAATAGCTATTGAACCCTAATACTAGCTATCAAACACTCGAGTTCACCCGACGCGACGAGATACCTAAAGGGATAAAAAAATATACATTATATTGTACTACCTTAGCACTGACTCTAATTAGAAAAATACAAATTAACACACTTATAATTATTAACAAATAAAATCAAATCACTTAAAGTCTTTACACACTGAGATCAATGTCAATTGTCACTATAAAATTCCCTACTTATTAATATCACTTATCTGTTCACTAAGAAATGTCTGAAATATCTATAAATAGCACTAAAATTATATTACAGGACCACTATTTTAAACTAACAACGGCAAAACGTTCACTCTAGATATTAAATATTTATCAATAAATTATTTAATTAAAAAGGGTTTTTTTTTTTTTATAAATTATCGACCTTTTCGTAAGGGACCCGAACCTCGACTGCCTGAACTATTTTAACACCATATCCCACATGAATTCCTACGCATTCTCAAATGAAGCAATTTGTCTATAATGCATATGAACTTACGTCATTTTAATTCAAAAATTATACACGTAATCAATAATATAGCTAATAGACGCAAGTGCTATATTATTACAGTTAATTTAAGCTCTTTTGTTTTTAAAGTTATTGGATTTTTTTCAAGTACAGCCATCCACTTGAAGTCTGCGCCCAGCTAGCAACTCGAGACGTCAACACACTCCAGATTAAAGAAGTACCATAAATTTAGAAATTTATGACTGTATTTTGAATAGGTTAGATTTCAAAGAAAACTTGTCGTGGGAACATTTTTTAGGCATTCGTGTTTAAATTTCTAATTACCTATTATTTATATAGGATAATTATTTGCATACTGTGACCACTGTGGTTACACTACAATTTCTAAAAGTGGAATTTATATTAATTTTCTTGTGCCCTGCCTACTCGCATCATTTGATCGTTCAAATGTAATATTAATATCTCACACTAAAATTGAAATTTAGATCGACCATACCTATGGTACACAATTTACGTGATCACTTTGATCAAATAGCTGAGGAAGTAGTAATGTCATATAAAGGAAAGCGTAAAGTGACTTAATTATTGATCTCTTATTATAAATAAGCATATAATCTCATAATTCTCATATTCATTTTCATTTATTCACATTACATGTCAATAGTTACATCAAATAAACAATGCAAGAACTCTAACCTACATTATACCTAAAGATTGATTAAATATTGCTGTAGTTTCGTTATGATCTACAATTAATCCTTATTTTTATTGTTAGTTAAGGGGAATCGCTGCATCTACTATGATCAGCAGTTTTGGAGATACGATGTATGGTTTATCGTTTGAGCTATTTCACGTCATCTGCACTACAATAATAAACTACTAACATTATTTACAATACCGTTTGTATCAATAACTGATTCCCTCACTATAATATCGGTGGAAATGAAAAATTAATGTATCAAGTCTTATCAGAACAATAAACTGGTAATATAACGTACTAGGTAAATTAAATGAACTATGGAATGTTTGTAAACGAAAAATAATGTACGTGACATCCTAGGGCAGTGTTTGAAGAACTGTTATCTCTAGACCAACTAATAAAGAAGATTCTGGAAGTAGCCCAGCGTTTGGTCAGTGCGGATAGAGCGTCGCTATTCCTAGTTGACCACAGAAATTTAGAATTGGTTTCCACTGTCTTTGATCTTCGCTATGAAGCCAATCAAGACAGCGACTTCAGCAAGAAAGAGATAAGAATGCCTATCAACAAGGGAATCGCTGGTCACGTAGCAATGTCAGGGGAAACAATGAATATACCTGATGCGTATTTGGATGAGAGATTCAATAAGTAAGTTGAAGAGTGTGCTCATCATAATGGCTCGGTATAAAATTCCACTTACACTAGTTTTGTGTGACACTCACTAAAAATTTAAGCACACAATAGTTAAAACTAGCACGTTAATGTTATTGAATTATTTAACAATTGAATACGCACATGCCACCTAACATACAAAACCATAGGTTTATAAGCGCACACTAGTAGCACAATAAATGCTGCTATTGATAAACTAAACAGAATAAATGCTATATTAAATTACAGAGCTGTTGACGAGGCTACTGGTTATCATACAGTCAGCATACTATGTATGCCAATCAAAGTAAGAGGTAAGGTTCTAGCGGTTGTTCAAATGGTCAATAAAAGAGACAAAGAGGTTTTTGGATCTGACGATGAAACAGCTTTCCAAGTTTTCTCTACATTTTTCGGCCTCGCTTTACATCACGCCAAGCTATATGATAAAATCAAAATAAAAGAACAGAAGTATAAAGTAGCATTGGAAGTGCTCGGGTACCATAACACATGCTGTGAAGAAGACGTGGCAAACGTACTTGAAGAACGAACAAAAGAAGAAAGAATAAATTATAACGACTTCGCTTTAAATCCATTCGAAGTAGGCGAAATTGAAAAATGTAAAAGCATTCTTAATATGTTTGAAGATTTGTTTGATATGACGATGTTTGATTTAAAAGTCTTGGCTAGATTTGTTCTAACTGTGAAGAAGAATTATAGAAAAGTGCCATATCATAATTTCGATCATGGTTGGGCGGTAGCTAATTCTATGTATGTGATGTTGAAAAATGATACAAAGAGCAGATTTGATTTTAACAATGTAAGTAATCGTGTGTCACTGATAATGATGAAAATATAAATTTTGTAAGGGCCCATGCTCTACAAAGTTATAATCTACTGAGCTGCATATTCTAGAATCAATTGGAAACGCTACACAATGAGACAACTTATTTTTTCAGAGACTGGCGTTGTTCGTGGCTTGCTTGTGCCATGATTTAGATCACAGAGGGTACACAAATAAGTTCATGAGCGAAATAGCTTCTCCGTTAGCCGCTATATATACAACATCCACATTAGAACACCATCACTTTAACATGACAGTCACAATACTACAACAGGTTTGTTTGTAGCTATCTAGTTCAGAATCATAAATGATTTCATCATGTATAAAAGCAATAGTTTATAAATTCATCTTAAAGGAATAGCTTACAATTACAATCTCAAAATTCAAAGTTTATTAAAACATTGGGATCACAGTATTTGGGTTGTTTTCCGCTTTGGACTTTTTATCTTTGGTCATTCATTTTATACTTGGTCTTTAGCTCTTCATTTTAGTTATCTTATATTTACTCTTACTTCTTTATGTAGAATTGTCTCACTAGTAATATTTTTATTGATTCTTTCTTTAATAGTCGCATTCTCTTTTTTTATAGATTTGTCTGCTAAATAGTATATGATTTTTTCCCTTAGGTCACGTGGTCCGATCGGTTTGTCCGATCGATCGGACGGCGAAGTTTTTTATTTCCTGCTGGTTTGATTGATCGTACTCTAAAGTTCGTGTAGTCCTACTATCGAAATACTAGGAAATTAAATTTCCTTGTAGACTGATCTATCGTACCATCAGTACTGTTTTTATCCCAGTTGGATTGATCGGACCACAAAGACTAGATAAGTTTTGTGAATGATATCGAAATGTCGGATGACAAGTAGTTGATTGCAATAAAATGTATTTTATATGTCGTAAATTGGGTGCGTATTTTTGCATAATGGGTGTTGTCAATACTACAAAAATGAAACCTACAAAAGAATAAAGAAAAAGGCCGTCAGTATGGAACTACAACAATAAGAAACTACAGAAATGTCGTGACACGGTCACCATTCGTATAAGTTGTCATTCACTTGTTCTGTTACTATTTTTATACCCTAAACAATTCATGTAGTTTTCCGCCTCTTTCGCACTTGCATAGAATAACATAAGTGGAAAGTAACTTTCGTTATATCGAGACAAACCACTTTGGTTTAACGATACTATTAAACTAGTTTTAAGTATTTATTGCCATTAAATAAAAAAATATGCGCTGCTGCAGCTCAGGACCTTATCACGTTCAATACGTAGAACATAATGAACGCACAAATTCTCTATGGTCAGTATATATTGCATCGATCGGACCATCAGGGAAAATAAAAGATGTGTGGTCGGAATACGAGGATTTTTATAGGTCTTGTGGTCTATCGTATCCATCGTATCGTATCAATCGAATAAGATGAACTTTTAAAATCCCGTTTGTCCGATAGTAGGTCTACAAGACTTTGAAAAGTTCTGACTATCCGATCAATTGAACTAGCAGGAGATAAAAAACTTCGTGGTCCGATCGATCGGACAAGCTGATCGGACCACGTGGCCTAAGGGGATTTTTTTAGAATCTCGCTTCTTAGATTTACTAACTAACTTTTAAGTTTCTGTGATCTTTCCCAGGACGGCCACAATATTTTTTATCGAATGTCGGGTGAGGAATATAAATATATTTTGGATTCGATTCGGCAATGCATTCTGGCCACGGATCTGGCAGCGTTCTTTCCAAACTTAAAGAAGATAAATGAAATTGTGTTCGAGACACCACAATTCGACTGGGATGACGCCAGTCATAGGTAAACAGTTATCAATATAAATACAGCTGAAACGCGAAGTTTTAATTACTGTGTTCCGCCGCTTCGCGAATTGTGTAGCCAAGTTACTAATTTTAGCTATCAAGTTACTAAATTAATGTTGTATTTCCTTATATTTATTTTTCTCAAACATGCAATGAAATATTGATGTTATGTTCCTTATAATAGTGCGTCTAGGACAAGAGGTAGTTAATGGAATTTCATACAAATGTACCTCTTTTTTAATTTCCATTCCACTTAAATTTGTGGCACAGGCATCATGACATTCTGCCACTATGCGTATTAAAAATAAAACTTTGTTTTTTTGTTGTTTATTTCATTGTATGTTTGAGAAAAGCACTATACATACCTCGGCGGGAAATATGGGGTTGCCGGCCTTAGACCTATCCGGCCTCGCTTCGCTCAGCCGTCTATATGTCTTCGGCCGGCAACCCCTTTTGTCCCGGCCTCTGTAGTAATGTACTATTAACGCCTACCTATAAACACTGAGCCGCACTTACACGTTTGACAAGATTGCAATGCCTTTATTCCTTACACTTAAGCACTACGGACCTACGGTTCGATCCAGACGGTTCTTGCGCAACGCGCAGCGTAAGAGAGGTAACCTCAAAGGGGATCAGGGGCAGCACCAGTTGAGGGCATGAAAATATATACATTTTTGGAACTAATTTCAATGGACTGGGCAAGAAGTGAACAGTGATCAATTTGTTTGTTAAAAGTTAAATATATAGGGTGACATCGGAGACGTAATCAGAAGCTATTTTTTCAGACTCTACACATGATCGCATTTACCATGCAATAGTTGTTACATCGAATAAAACAAGTTTAATTTTTAAATTTTTTACTAGAAAAATAATAACATCATACTTAAATCATGGTCACCCTATCACTTTTGACACACGTTGTATGAGGGATGACAAGACGTCGTGTGGTGTAGGGTGACCATGTTGTATGAAACATTATTTTTTCTGTTAATAATTTGAGAAATAATAGTCAATATTGCAAGTAGTAACTGTGATATCATCTTTATTGAGTTTGTGAGTCACCTGTATAGTATAATGCATTCCCGGTATTGTAAAAAAAGGGGCAAGCGCTCATAGAATCTGTGGTGCAGGTGGACCAAAATACATCAGAGAAACCGTACTTCCGAGTCAGTACTCTGCAGGCAGGGTCTTACCCAGTGGTAAGACCCTGCCTTCGATAGTGATCTTACATATTGCCACTTATACTCATGTTCACATGAGCGATTATAAAAAAACGCGTGGACTTTAACTCGCTCGCTGCGATATCCAAAAAGACTTCTTCCAGTGAAGCGGCGAATAGCACGATCTGGAAAAATGACTCGTATGATGGGACCGACCATTTATAAAAAGTTGCCGGGAACAGTCAAGTCCTTAAAATGTTTCAAACGGAAGCTGAAAATTTGGCTTCTCGAGCACACATTTTGCAGCTATGACGAATATTTAAACCTGTAGAATAGTATAAATAATATGGTATAGAATTCATATGATAGAATTGATTGAATGAATACGTATTGTAATTTTTTACATAAAATATTAATATAATTAATAGGTATATATATGAATGTCAGCCAGTAATTATGTATTCGCTTCACTATGTTTTTTCTTTGACTTAAATGGAGGTGAACTATAGGTGTCATTTGTTGGGTACAAAGTGTCAAACATTAGTATGTTTATCTTAGATTACAACTATTGGCTATGTGCGAAGTAGGTGGTGGGGGTAAGCTAGGCGATCGTAGCGCACACCATGGCAGAAATGTGTACTTACCGGGGACCACTGTCAAATTTACTTTCACGTTTTCTATTGGTTTCTTAACGGTTTCCTACGATTCGTTTCGTTTGTAAGTATTTATTTATTCTCTTATTTATTTCAGTAATCCAATACGGGGTCTTTCTCGTTTACTAAAGTAAATATAATATTCATGTGTCATTATTTGACATTTCTGAGTTTTGACATTGTCTCGGGACCTTTGACGTTTGACGTTTCAGACGTGCACATAGCCAATACTTAAAACACATATTTATTTATTGTAATAAAATATGCTTTTTTGTCCTTCAGGCACGTCCAACCACCCACAGCGCACCCGTAAACGTAAATATTATAGCTTTAATACACAATACACCATAACCATTTAAAGTACGTCGGCCTCATAAAGTAGCTGGTCACTTTGAGACTTTGTCGCTTTCTTCCGTTGGAAATTTGGTATGACAATTTAAACATGACGTTCAGCCACCTGTGAGGCCGAGCGCACTATTAGCATCTCATTCAATATCATTGGTAGACCTCATCTCTTTGAAAAAAGGTTCACAGTAGAATAATTATTTAACTCATCTTCGGGGGCAAACAGTCAATGTTTCGCCTTTCGTTTCAATGTGTTCCATAAGGCCCAGGTCGAACTGACCCGTGGCGGGCCCGTAGCGGGCGAGAACGACCGCTTCCGAACATTTACGAACAGCATATATGTAGACGCCTGGTGCGAAGGTTCGCTGCTCGCCGCGGGTGGTGGGTCAGAATGACCTGGGCCTAACGTGTACAAATCAACCTTGCAAGAAGCGAGGTCTAAAATATAATGACTCACATTCAGTGGTCAACCAAGGATGGAGGTGGCCAGCGTGGTAACAGTCTGTATGTGAAACCCGCGAGTTTTACGCGCTACTGCGTGACATACATTTCTTATTCTGTAGTCTGTGCTAAAGGACTGTTTGCTTCTCGAATCAGATAGACAATATATCGTAATAGACAACACGCCCATAACACGCCATAGCTATGACGCAAGTCAATTTGTGTAATGTTTATTGGTTAATTATTGATTAATACAAGTTTCTTTCCAACAGGGCTTTAACCAGGAGTTTTTGCATGACGAGCGCAGATTTAAGTGCGGCTGCAAAGCCATTTACCGTCCAGCTGAAGACGGTAGCAATTATCGTGGCGGAATTCTACCAGCAGGGAGACTTGGAGAGGCAGGCTGGTCGCTCCCCCGTACCTATGATGGACCGCCGGCGCCAAGATCAGGTGCCTGCGTGCCAGGTAAGTTATCCTACAGCAATTTTAAATCTCGCGCTTTGTACAAACTTAATATGTGAAAGATTTTGACGTGAGGCAACTTGCTGAGCCCACGACCGGTGAAACCTGTATCGAAACGTCACAAATTAAGGTAAGTATATCGCGTTGTGTAAGTAAATCTTTAAGTTAGGTGTTATATTATAGTAACGTAGTAGTAGGTTTGTAACGGCTTTAGAAGTGACTAAGGACTTGGATGTCTTAGATGCGAAGAGTTGAGGATTCAACCGGAGCTATTAAACTCGCCATAGAATAAATAATATAGTCCTAGACCTGACCGCAGTTCAGTGGAAAAACTGGCTGAAATGTAAGGGTATGGTATATTTTAGGAATCAACTCATGGAGTCGTTTCATTTGATTTCCCACTCAAGAGATTTCTGAAGAAACAAAAACTTTCATACATTATTATTGATATCGTTCGGCCTTGAAAAATAGTCTGCGTGCGATACACTTACAAAGCTAAAACAAAATTGTTCAGTCAGTATCAGAGCACCCGTTAATACACATGTCTCGCTAAAATACAATAAAACCGTAATAGTACATTACTACACAGGCCGGGAAACGAAGGGTTGCATTGCAGGCCAAGTAGATATAGACGGCCAAGCGTAGCGAGGCCGGATAAGGACACGCGGCCTGCAGTCCGTCGTTTCTCGCCGAGATTAACATAAGCAACGAAATACAAAGTACACCACTCAAAAAATAAATTTAACAGACGCCATGTTTGACATTCAAATAAAATAAAAATTAGTTCCCTGCCTAGGCCTTCAATTTGTTCCGCCTGCAACGTGATATTTTGAAGCCTGTTATAACGCACGTAATGGCGAAATTTCATTGCATGTTTGAGAAAATATTTTTACAAGCGGAATCGTTCGCTTACCGGAATTATAATTTCCAATCGAAATGAAAAAAAAAAAAAATCCCAGTAGATGGCGCTATAAGCCTCCCTAAGGCTTAATTAGAGGAGTGAACTAATTGAAAGGTTCGTTGCCGCGGGCGAAATCCGCGGTAGCTCAGTTGGTAAGAGCGATGGACGGATTCCAGAATTTTTTCACTCCGGTTGGAAAAAATATGACATCATAGCTGGAATATGTACCAGGTGACGGATGTCCACCCAAGCCTTAAATACTTACAAAGACTCATACTAACTTTTCAAAAAAAAACTCTACACACCAGTTTTGCCACAGGACTGCATCACGTTCTGGATCAGACTAGTACTTACGTATAGCGTTTCTGTCCAACAAAACCGATGCTTCACAGCGATTAGAAAATTCAAATAATGACATTCTGTTTTATTGTATAACACGTACTCTGATGTCTACAGTTAGGGTTGTTTCGTAAAGACACAACGTCAGCTGTGGTTAGACGAGAGTTTCACGGTAGTGCCAACCGCGTTTGAGTGAATTTTCATGTTGAAGTTGTTCTATAGCTGAGTTTAGCGAATGCAATAAAAGGAACTAGCCTGCCAAAAGGACTCTTATTTAGCTTACTGTGGGACTATAATGGTTTGTGTGGGATCGCCCCAGTGGCTTAGCTACTTAGCATAGATATCATCCGTGTGTCACCCAGGAGCCAGGTAGACCCCGCTGATGGATTTCACACCGTTGGTAGGTTTCCCTCGATGGGCCTGTGTCTCACAAGGTGGCCGTATATGTGAGGGGCCATCTCGACGAATACGTGAGGCGAGCAGACGGTCACTGTCGTAACCTACGGAATGGCCACAGAATCGTAGGCGTAAAGCACAAACTTGCAAAGTCAGCCAAACTCACACACGTGATGGGCCCGATGGTGTACAACCGACTGCCGGCGCAAATTACAGGTGCCTCGTCACTGTCTGGCTTCAAATCGCAGCTCAAACGGTGGCTTATCGAGCACACTTTCTACAGTGTTAACGAATTTATTGAGTACAAAGTTGGTACCTAGTTACTTATTATTATTAAATTATGTATATATATATTTTTTTTATTAATTGTTATATACAAACTTCTTTATAATATGATTAGAATTGACATGTAATACGAATTATTATGAATAAAATGAATATGAATATGAATATTACCCATGACAGCTTTCTCCTTAGCTCCGCCATTGGATTGACTCATTAATTATTTATTTTTACCAACATCAACGAATCTTCCAGCACCGCAACCTGGCAGAGCACAGCAGGTCTTCCCCAGTGTAAACGACGGGATTTCGCCCGAACCATCGCCTTTCCACGTATATATGGAAGGCAAGTCATTCAACGCCCCGTAGATACTACCTTCTCTATCCATCCCCCCGCCTATTAATAGTCACCTTCATTGTGTGATAAGGTAGAACATCTGCAACTTTCTGACACCACTCGAAAGGAAGTTACGGATGCTATATCTTATCGTTTACCACGTGAAAGCTGCAAGGTCTGCAGTCATAATACGGACCCTGATCTCCTTCAGGAACTGTTAAGGCATGCTTTGAGATTCCCCCTCTAATGCAGCAGCTCTTGTTAGGTTCCCAGATAAGGTTCTATAATATGGTTTTGCGTATATTACCATCGAGCTCTGTTAGCGGTTTTGACAACGAGCGCTCGAATATGAGGAGCGCCGTGACCGCTTTGAATCCTAAAATGTTTCAGGAAACCTGATCCGGTACCTGACGTGTGCTTAGAACCTAATGTTTCATGCATGCCTCAATATTCATTCATCGTATTGTCTCCGCGATTATTAGTTAGTCATTGAGTTAAACTATTTGAACGGATTTACTTACTGGGTATTAAACGATCCCAACAACGTTACGAGACTTTTCCAGCGCTAGTGAAGAAGTGGTTAAATTGAGAAAATATTTTTTTTTTAATATCAAATTATATTGTTGTAATTGTATCGTATGGCATTTATTTACGAACTGTGAGATCTTCGAGAAGACAAGTACGGTTGCCAGTTTTTGTTGCACTTTTAGCACCACCCAGGGGTCAAATTATATTGTACAGACTTATACGTAATACACATCTTGGACTTAAATACAGCGCGCAATAAAGGGTTCCGTACCTACTTTTACTCCACATTTAAAACCACTATCCTGTACCGACTGACCGACCACGGCCATTTCATTTGTGTGAGGTGTGCAATAAAGAGTATTAGTATCGTATCGAAACTCACGGAACTTACAAGTACGTCCTTTTGTTGGGACAAGACCGTTTTTCAGCGATAGTTCAAAAACCGTATAATTTATAGACTTCCTATCGGTTGTCCTGTAATCTGTGGGTAAATATTATTTTCTGCATTTGTTATAGATATAGAGAGGGTGTCTTTCTTAAATAATTTAATTTCAAAACTATTTTTTTAAATAAACATATATTTGGTATTCCTACTAAGAGCCCTTTTATATGATATGTCACACGATAAAGTTGAGTCACCGTTTTGCAAATTTGTGCCAAATTTCAACACAATCGATCGAGTAGTTTTGGTTCAAATTGTAGTATGGTTCTTAAGATCAGACACGAAGCCCAGCTGATAGTTAATAAATAAATCATTTTCTATTTTCTATTTCCAATAACATGTTATATGATACCTGACCCTGAGTAAATACAGACAATGATTTATTATTCCATATATGGGAAAAGTATCAACTATCAATTGTGCCGACACAATCCAATGATGCAAATGGAAATTATTAACACTCCAATGAATCCGCTGTTTACACAGTATATAATGCGTGCGTTTTACGGAATAAAGAACATTATTGACTCGACGCTTGACGTATCATTACACCCTCGAACACCGTACACTTCATGGCGACCCTTCCAGACGGTCTGCTCCAGGCAGCCCTGATATAGATCAAGTCATAATTGTCTGTGACAGACGGACGGACAGACAGACGAGTGATCATATAAGTGTCCCGTTTTTTTCTTGTGAGGTAAGGCCCTCTTGTATATAGTTGTAGCGTTTTTGAATAGACATTACAAATTTAAATTTTGTAACACAAACAAAACAAAATCCTATTAGAACAGCTTACTATTACGTGCAAGTGGGGCTTTATTTTTCGACAACGTTTTTGACTTATATACTCGTATAGTTATGTTTCACATGCATTCTCATCCACCTTTTCCTTTGACATTAAGTCGATTTGTCTAACATTGTCCCAAATATTAATTTATTGATAAATTTTTCAATAGGTATCCTGTACAACGGGCCGGGGCAGTTCTCACTCTACTACTCCGACTACGAATTCTAAATGTAATATTCTTTTGTTGAATATTACAGCATGGCATGTAAATATGTAGTTCCCCGTAAGAGCGTGGCCACAATTCTGCGTTGCGGCATCGCACCGCAAAAACGATGATATAATTTCTACGGTATGGCGGTGGTGACCTCGCAACGCAATGTTATGGCCACGCTGTTAAGTGCGATCCTCTAGCTAGAAGTATTTCGTACATTGACCTGTTGATTTAGACAATGACGTGCGCATTATCATTTGAACGAATCATGGTTCGTGGGCTGGAATTTGGGAGATTTAGAAATTATACAGCCTTGAAAAGGTGGCAGTTACATCAAATGGCTAATTAACAAGTTAGAGTGGATTGCAACAACGTACGATTAAAGCAATGTAAAAATGATAACCGATGAAAGTTAAATATGGCACTGGCAGCTGTTATTCCATAGAAACTTGTCAAAGTAAAAGTAGTTTATTCTTCAAATTGGGCATATTAAATGCACCTATGAACGTCAATAAACTACCACCAATAAGCTTCCATACATTCAGGCGCGGGTCGCTCTGACCCGCGCCCACGGCGGGCACCGGGCCGTCGCCTGCGGCTTCTATTCTGGTACCGTAAATGTTCGGGAGCGGTCGTTCTCGCGCGTTGCGGGCCCGCGACAACATATAGAAGCCGCGGGTGGCGGGTCAGAACGACCTGGGCCTCAGATTTTAACGAACTCCACTTACGAATCTTACTATTACAAACGTTTTGGTGCAACCCACTATTGATACTGATAAAAGTAGTTGAGATATTAGAGGATAAAAATAAAATGGGACATTTTAATATTCAATCAGAATATGGACAAAAAGATATAGGTATTCTGAGAAAAAAGTTAAATTAGCACTTTTTTTAAATTCCCCATTTGCCTATTTTGGCTGATACTAATTTTACGAACTGTCTGACACGCCTGCCACTGCCTTTATTTCAAATGCATGTCTCCCCTTTGTCTATCTAGGTTGTAAGACCTCAAAATGCATGTCCCCATTTTGTCTTTCTGCCTAGAAAGTCAAAACCTCTCTTTGTTTGTCGTGAGATGTCGCACGTAGCGCATATCGTCATCGAGCGCTGTCAAAGAATGACAATAAGCGCTCGAATATGACAAATGCAACGGGCGCGCTGAGTCCTTACATGGTCTAAGGAAACAGGGTCTGCTACTCCGGATTGTGACACAAGCCTACGGCACTGTACAGCCTGTACACACACGAACTCTCACTACGACCGCCAACCACCGATAGGCTCTATAGCAGTGATGACGTAGACTTGTGTCACTCGCACAACGAAAACTTCCCCGGAGTGTACCTACTCGTACCTTGTAATATTTTATCATGAGTCCCAATAACGTGTCAGGGAACCTAAACCGGTTCAAGGCATGTAAATACTTCGAGTCTTGCTTTGTTTTCTTGTGTGTATGTTCTCGGAATTTTGACCATTTTGAATTATATTGCGTTTGCTTTTCTAGGTCCAAGCATGGCATAATTGGCGTAATATCTTACCCTAACGTCAATAGTTAACCATGTTTTGTTTGAGTGAAAGTACTATTTGTCTACATACATACAATTCATTTGAATTAATTTAGGTGCATTTTGTAATGCTTTATCAGTTTACAAGTATGATTTTTGTGTTAATTTAGTAGGTGGATGTTAGAAGCATGACTTAACATTATTATTTTATTAGGGTGTTTTACTTTGAGTACCGGGAAATTGGGGGAATTTTCAAGCAAACTGGTACTAGTTCTATCGGAAAAAAATCCCGGTACTTCGATCCCTTCGGTACTGAGTGTGTTATTCCAATTAGCATTTTTTTTTATTCAAAATTTCGTGTCACCGCTCTTACTTTACTACTATATTTGCTAGTCTCCATAACTAGCGGGGAATTTATTCGATTATTTAAGTACCTAAATCTCGGAAATCTCCATATTTGATTCAGTACCGGTTCTGGAAATGGTACCGGTACGGCTTTCCCTAGACCCCACGGGCGCGATTTGGGGGCAAGAAATTTGGTACCATTGGTACGAACGCAAATTAGAGGAATGTGTACTTTATAGATAGTTACATTTCATAATTAATAGTCAGCAGCAATGTTCACTGTGATTCAAATTTGGAATCTAACTTCTGTGTAGAAAGGTTCCAATTCCTTTGACGTTAATTAGATGCACGCCAGCTCAGGCCATCATTTCAAAATGTTCTGGCTTAATCCTTACTTTTGAAATCATTGTGCATACCACCCTAGTCTTGTACCCACACCCTGACGGGTCACCCGTCCTACATTGTGCAATTTATAGTAAGCCTTTCATATGTTTCAGGTTGGTTTCCTCAGTCAAATATGTCTGCCCTGTTACCAAGTCCTGGCAGAGTTATTCCCCAGCACTAGACCTATGCTGGAAATGGTCACCGCTAACCTGGAGACCTGGAAAGAGAGGGCCGAAGAAATTAAGAGGAACAATGAAGAAATCGAGCAAGAATAAGGACTAAAAGGCATATGAGTCTTGTTTGATGGACCAGGTCTTGTTTGACGTAAAGATATTTTTAGAAAGAAGAATTTAAACACCTAGGATGGTGACAATCGAGAGCTGTGTGTGCTGCGGACACCATTCCACACAGCTGCGTTAATTATGCTGGCGAATTCATGCGCACTGCTTTTTGTGTTTGTACTAAGTACCAAAAGCATAACAAAAAATTAGAAAAATAACCGCTGCACGGCAATACGTGTACTAATTCGCAAGATACGATCTTGAAAGAAAAAGAATTGTCGGTAATCTTTTGGATAGTGCAGCGTCTATAAATATCATTCTTAGTAAACCAGTGTCCAATGAGGCGGTGAAGACTTAAAAATTTTATAAAAAATGCATGGAATTAAGACCTAACTGAGAGTTACGAAAAAAGATCGTGGGTTCCTATGAGGCTGGCATTGTCACCATGTGTGCAAAAGCCTCTTTAAAAACATTAAATAACAAAAAATCCTCTGGATTTTTTACTGACGACTGCCAGTAGTTTAAGATACCCAGGTGTTCAGTGTCAGAAAATATTACTTTAGTATTAAGATTTACTGTTGTCGATTACTGCTTCATGTATCACACACGCCGCTTTCGCTCTGCCGCACTATCGAATACCGCGCGGTTTTTTGGTGCTACGACGCGCCGCGCTCTGAGCGTTCCAAGCTTAAAAACTTAATATATTATTAATTGTAATTGTATGTATTTACTTGTGTGTAGGATACAAATATTTGCATGTGAACTTCTTTCTAACTCGTATGCCAGAAGTCAAGTATGACAGAGTGTCATCCTAATATCATTGTAATATGCTCAGCGGCAAAAAGTGCCCTTTGGTTGGGTTTTCATATAATTTACAACGATTTTGGGCTTATTTTTGCCACTGGTTATATTTTATAAAAAAACATTCTCAAGAACCTTAGGATCAACTTGGGATACGTAAATGGTAATGAGCTACAAGAAAAAAAACTGGCAAAGTAATAGACAATCCATATTATACATGGTCATTAGATGTTCTTAAATAAGATTATATTGTGTATGTGTATGCGAGTTTTCTTTCTGTGATCTGTGATATTTTTTTCCTTTCGGGGATTAAGGAGATTTAAGAAAAATCATTATGAAAATAAAAACAAAGTAAATTGCTAGGTTTATCGGTATTTTTATTTTTAAATATAATTAAACGGGGCACTCACGTCTTTAAGGTCGAATATCGCTTGACATGTTTCAGACCGGTTCGCGGTCCTTAATCATCATCCATAATTAAGGACCGCGAACCGGTCAGAAAACTTGTCGAGCGTTATTCGACCTTAAAGACGTGAGTGACCCGTTTCATTACATTTAATATGTCTCAAACTCACGGGAGTTTTCTATATCGAATTCTTATTTTTATTCAAGTACTGTTTTGTTTTTTACTTATTGTTTATCACATTGTATCTTGACGTCTTACATATAATCTATAATATAAGGGAGCATGAAACGTATAAAAACACTTAAAACTATCTCAATAAAAAACAAATAAAAACAAAAAAAAAAACAAATTACAAAAAAATTAACCAAAAAATATTTACTATTTATCTTGAATGTATATTGTTAGTATATACTATAATGTACTATTATACTATATTTTATAGTACTTATACTCGTACATATAACGATGTGCAGGTATCTAAATTTCATATAAAGGAGGAGCTTATTATACACGGTCCTTGGATGTTTTTATTACATATTAATGA
This sequence comes from Notocelia uddmanniana, assembly GCA_905163555.1. Lineage (NCBI taxonomy): Eukaryota > Metazoa > Arthropoda > Insecta > Lepidoptera > Tortricidae > Notocelia > Notocelia uddmanniana. Next base: position 73,498,592 of record LR991052.1, read on the forward strand.
ATTATATAAATGGTGCGCTTACAATTATTTAAGTCACAGCATTTTATTTTGTTTCGTATCAGTTAAAATTTAGAACCTATTAGAATCATTTATTTATGTACAACGAAAATATATACAAGAATACTTAACCAAAATAATATAAATAAAATTAAAACTAACTTAAATCTAAAACGGGCCCTTGAGGCATTGTACCGAGGATGCTGGCGGCATTTCCTCGCTGTATCGCAATGCTGATACAAAAAATAACTGAAACTCTAGGTCCATGGGGTCCCAGCGCGCACAAGTTATTTGCAGAAATTGCGAAGCGTCTGGTTGACGTAACTGGTGACCGAAGAGCTGGCGGTTTCCTCGCTCAACGTTTCAGAACCTATATAATTTTTTAATAAATTACTAATTTTAATAATTATCGTCCCAATTAAGGTACCCATGGGACCAAGGAAGTCCTAACTTTCAAGAAATTATAAAATCCCGATAATAATTTTAGTCAATTATAAAATTAGTTGAATAATGTTATAATATCTTTTAAAAATCCGTACAAAACTTGTTTTGCGATGATTAAAAATAACCCAGGTAAAGATTTATTTTCCTTTAACATTTACATCAATATCAATATATTATATAGGTAATAAATTCAAATTTGAAATGAGTTAAATACGGGTTTTTACTATAAATAAAGTGTAATAGAAAAAACAGGTCTCCTAACTTTTCGAGAAAGAACTATTAAATACTTAAACAAAGGAAACAAAAAAGTAATATTTATTAATAAATTATTGATCCTAAAAATTATAAATATAAGTATATTAGACAATTTTAAATGTTAATAGGTATAAGGATATCAGACAATTTTAAATGTTAATATAAGGATATCAGGCAATTTTAAATGTTAATTCTAATATTCTCTCATATCAGGAGCCGATAACGATTGTCATGTTTTTATTTTTGTATTTTTTTAGGCAATTTTTTTGACTTACCTTTTTCTATATTACGTAATTTTTTACAAAATGTACTTACAAATATTTTTTTATATCGACCAAAATTACAAAATAAATTTTAAAAGAAAACTTTATCAGGGACAAATCAAGGATTAGATAAAATCTTCAACTATTTTCGAACTGTATTGGAATTTATTGTTATTCAGACTCTTGTACCTATATCATTCTATTTAATAGTAAATAAATAAATTTTAAGAAAAAAATACCGACTTCAATGGGGGAGCACGGTGAAAAATTATAATACTTAGCTGATGCAATCTTAGATTCCATACAATGAAATAAAAATGGCTAATGTATGTTTAATTGTTTATAATGGTAGAAGACTAAGTACGCTCAATTCCTCAAGGAATCCTCCATCAGAACTCAAGCTTGACAAAAATGTGTCTTGAAAACCTAGCTTGCTAGTCAAACATAACGAAGAGAACAGATTGCCAAACATAAACTATGTGTCGATGAAGAGTTCCGTTCTGATCATCATCAACAGTTCCACTTCATCAAATGTCACATTTTTGTATGAAAATGCTCGATTTGTTGATAAAAATTCATAAATCACTATATGTTTGTCTTTAAGATTTGAGGATTTCCCTCGATTCCTCATGGATCCCATCATCAGAACTGCGTTTTGACAAAAACGGGACCAATTTGGATATATATACTTACAATCAAAAAAAGAATTTTTAAAATCGATTCAGAAATAACGGAGTTCTGGAGTAACAAACATTAAAAAAAAAACAACATACAACCGAATTGATACCCGTAACCTCCTCCTTTGAAATCTTGAAGTCGGTTAAAAAGTAGTGTTACTGTTAAGGAAATTTTAAAATGTATGTATGTCTTTTAAAGTTTCAATGTTTGATGTTTCGGTGTACACGATTATGCTTACGTTAAATGTGGCGGAGGTGCGTTCTGACTTCTGATTACGATTGATTTTACTCTACGAATACACATGTTCAGTGATTAAGAAACAGGGAAAAGAAAAAAAACAGTATTTGCACTCCTTAAGGGAGAAAAGGGCATGTTCTAATATTATGTTTCAAGTTGACACAATCTTCTTGGAAGTCTCCGCGCCGATCTGAGTTAGGTCACGTGGAACTCCGCGTTAAGGAGATTCACAGTAGACCGTTCCGTGTCCGGGCCGGCGCGTTTTCTATGACAGCAAACGCAACGGCCGGTGTATTTTTCGATGGAGCTCAGCGGGAGTACTCTGAATTCCTTTGGTTCTGGATAGTCATTCATTCTTTGTCTGGCAAGGGCGTGACATTCACACAATAAGTGTTCCATTGTCTCGTCATCCTCGCCACACATTCTACAGTCTATGTTGTCTGATAGTCCCATCTTGGTCAAGAGATCCTTGACCCCGAAGTGACCTGTAAACACCCCAGTTATAATTCTAAGTTGCTTTCTGCTGAAGCTTCTTGGTCCAGCTTGGGTCCACTCCTTCGATGAAGAGCTTTGAGTGCCTTAAGCCTGCCTCAATCCTCCACTCCTGTTGGTGTTTGGCTTTGGCGTAATCCTTTAAGGCCGATGTTATGGTTGTCTGCGAGAGTCCCACAAACGGTTCTGGACCTACAAAATGGCCTGTAGATCCCATACTTGCCAGTTCATCTGCTTTTTCGTTGCCGATGAACCCCTCGTGCCCTGGTATCCATGCCCTGGTGCCGTAGTATGATACCCTCTTTAACTACATTTTCTTCTCGGCAAACATCATAGACCTAGTTAGGTGCACATTGACAACCAGCGCTAGTGGTACAAATATGGGCCGCCAGCAGTAGCTGAATGTGTTCCTTTTGCCGCTTTCTAAATTGTTAACGGTTATTTTTTGTTAGTATTATTTGTTTATAATAAATAATAATTATTATTATTAAAAGGGGGGGACAATGTTACACAAATCGACCTAGTCCCAAACTAAGCAAAGCTTGTACTATGGGTACTAGACGACGATATACATACTTATATAGATAAATGCATACTTAAATACATAGAAAACATCCAAGACCCAAGAACAAATCCCCATGCTGAATGCACAAATATTGCCCTGGCCGGGACTCGAACCTGGGACCTCTAGCTTCGGAGGCAGTCTCACTACCAACTAGGCTAAAGAGGCCGACAACTTTAATAAGGCAATAAATTATTTGTTATTCTTATTGTACTTATTCTTATTTCTCTAGAAGACAACGGGCCGGCCCGGACACGGAACGGCCTACAGTGAATCATGTTGATGATTAACAGTGGCACACGCGACACGCCCACTTTACAGTGGTTCTACTGTTTCATTGCTCTGTGTTAAGGACAGGCAGCGGTTTCATTTGAAATCGCTTATACAGGGTGTAGCCTGTAATAGGACCAAAAAATTTAAAGGCTGCTTCCTTAGAGCATCTGCAGTAACCTCTTGTGTCCAAAATAAAAATATCTTCTTTCACTTGCGAGAAATTTTGATCTAAAGTTATGACCTCCAAGTAATGGATCTTGGCACCACGAGATTATACCGCGGCAGTCACTGCTGATATTGAGGAAGTATTTAGTTATGACTCATAATCGTTGTTGCATTTTTGGGATTTTTTAATTTTTATTTTAAATTTTTTAGTGTTTTTTTTTAATAAATAATATAGCTCTAGTAGAGTAAAAAAGTACATAGAAGCTATATTTGCGAAAAAAAAATCCAAAAAAAAACTTTATTGTCAGTTAAAACCATATGGAAATAATTGCTGGAAAGCTCAAGAGTGTACAGTTTAATTTTTTGCTCCTATTACAGGCCACACCCTGTATTGGTGTAGGGCAAATGTCCCAATGGTTAATATCGTTTACACTATGTAATAAAATCTCTATTACTTATAAGAGCATATGGCAGTACCTGTAAGCGGTAATTGTAAAAATCTGATTCTACTTGAAAAGTTTAATAAATTTCTATGGGATGACAGCCGCCGCCGCCATATTTAACGTTCCAAGGTCTGTAATCGTTAGTATGTGCATGTGCAACCCGTCCTAACGTCTTAAGACTAGTAAAAATGTCATTTTGTCAATGTCCTTAAGTTAGTTATTATTATTATTATTATTGTACAATTTGTTCTAGTTTTTTTTTATCTTTTTAATTATGATTCTTTGTTACATTTAAGGTTTTTTTTTTTGTGGCAATAAATAATTTTCTGATTCTGATTCTGTTTTTGCTTCGTTATAACGAGTCAGTGGTTGTTAAGAATATGTGTTATATTAAATATTAAAATAAATTATTTAATGTACCTATTATGTAGTTACAAATAGAAGTGGCGGTAGATATGTCGAAAAAAATATTGAAAAATGAAATAAAAATATATGTAATTTGATGGTTAGTAAAATATACTATTGATGTTTAGTATATTTGTTTTATTTTGTTTCCCCGTATTTCAATTTGTATGGTACAAGTTTAATATTAAAAATGTATAGTTAAATTTACGAACTAATTAGCGTTAGCGCCGCGGAAGCTAGCACGAGTGGTCGCCGGTAGTTTTCTTTATACAACGCCGGTGTCAAACAGGCCTGCTTTATAATAAGCACATACCGTAGCCAATGAACACTTGCAACAACACATAATTAGTGAAAGAGTCGGTAGTAACTAGCGAGAGATTCTCTGCCGGCGTCTGTATTTCCGAGTTCATATAACCTAGTCCTAGACTTTATTAAGGCACGAGTGAATAGACATCTTCTGGGTGAGCTCGCTTCATCGTCGGCCTTATCTTTGCCCCCCGGCTAGATGCTGGCCTAGAGCAATCCCATTTTTAATAAATAGAGCAAAGTAGTGGTGTTCAGAGAACAATCACACTGGCGCCCAACGTGAAGAACCGATCCAAGTCCAAAACCCACACCGCAACAACAACAGCAGATGTTTTTAGTGTGAGGGTTTAGCGGTGGTGCCCTCAACAGGGTGGGGTGTATGGGTGAAGGTAAAAGTAGGACAGAAAAAGTACATACAGAAATTTCACTTCCTAACAAAAACAGCGTTTAGGCATAAGAAACGTACCTACTCTCTGCATCTCTGTCTATCGCATAACTTGTATTCATTCACGCGCGGCACGTGTACCGTTGGGGTTGTCACTCCATGAATACATTAATAAGTACATATTACTTCACATGTAGGTATGTCAGTGTCATTATGAATAACACCAATAATAAAACTGATCTCGTGAACGGAAATTCCATTTAACTCTTGTAACTTTAATTTGTAAGTGTGTAACACGAAAAGTCTATTAATAAAGTATACCTACAATTCTATTCAGATACTCTTTTTAGGGTTTCGTACCCCCTTTTATAGAAGATTATTTTGAACAGTATAGCCATTGAGTATAGCCCAAAAAAGTTACGTTATCACCGGAAGACTCCTCCTTACACAAAACGACGTAAGTGCCGTAGTTTTCTTATGAGGATACAATCTTTTAAATTAGAAAGGTACCTACAAATTATTTGGTAATGTCCTGCATTTACTTACATAAGAAGGTACAAGAGAGGCTACAAATAATTTATTAACAATTTAGTCGTGGGTTTATAAACCACAGAATAAATAGAAGTAAAGAAAATATATTTTAAAAAAATGTAAAAAAGACTTGAATTGGAAATTAATGTGAAAGCCTTTTACAATAACAAAGTTTATATACAATTAATGACTTGTTTATATTTGATTCTCTGTAATGACACACACATTATGAATAGGAGTTATTTACTCGCGGTTAGTCGTAATTCAAGTCGGCGGCGGAGGCGGATCGCGACACGACGCACGTGCTCGCGCGGCGACGGCCCTCGCCTGACTGATCACCCCGAGGTTTGCAAGCGGTGGGTATAAAACGCGACGCGCTCCGCCCATTGCAAGCCCCTGAGATCAGGGCAGAGGGTATTTATTTAGGTAAAAGATAGGGCACCTGTAACAATACAGTTTACGTTTAGCCTACGATTCCTCACGGCTGGTATGCTAAGGGCATGGACACAGAATAAAATCAGAAATACAGGAACTTACAATAAATGTGCCTTGGCAGAGTAATATTCAAACTGCACTGCAAACAACTACATATTGTACAGCACAAAATATATCTCTTGAACTGTAGAAACTTATAGGTATAATGCAAATTGATGGATTTTAAAACTGAACAGCTTATTCAAATTAAAGGGAAAAATTGAAAAATTTAATGCTCCGAGCAGGATTCGAACCTGCGACATCTGGCATACGCGGCCAATCGCTCTAGCCTTTCGTTACCAGCGTTACTGCTTTAGTACAAAATTAATTTTGAACAGCTTATGCTGCTAGGTAGGTGGGTGACTATTGATCGACAACCTAGTTCGAGATATACTGTCAGAAAATGGCTGCGCAGTGTCACGTGGAATTTGGAAAATGTAGTTCAAAATATGGAATGTAGAATAGTGATCAGACAGAAAGTTTAAGTGTAAAATTCCGTGACACGCATCGTTACAATTTTTTATAACTGCGGTCTTCTGTAAGGTGGAGGCGTGGAGGTGCTACCCCAGTTGGTCTGCTCCAAATATGGGCTAGATGACATACCGCTGTGCCCAACCTCCCGTACCGTATTAAAAATGTGTGCAGCCTATGGACCCCTGCAACTCCTGGGGTGTCACATGCGCCGGCGCTTTAAAAATGTATACTGTCGGGAGACTGAGCTACGGTATAGGATTTACTCGTCTTAACGATGATTCACAGTAGGCCGTTCCGTGTCCGGGCCGGCCCGTTTTCTTCTAGAGAAATACGCCGGCCGTTGCGTTTGCTGTCATAGAAAACGGGCCGGCCCTGACACGGAACGGTCTACTGTGAATCATCCTTTTACGACGAGAGGAGTAAAGATTAGTTGTGCGACCAAACGAACATTATATAGAAAAGCTTCCCGAAATGCTTACAGTAAAAACGACTTAAAACTATACAAAACTTATAGAAAAATGTTAAATAAATGCCTACATAAAGCGAGACAAATTTCTAATACTAGATTCATAAACAATTCAATAAACAGATGCAAAGCTTCGTGGTAAATAATAAAAAAATGCTGTAATTGTTATTGGTACTGATACTATTCAAGATCCACAAGACATAGCTGAAAGAATCAATAGTTATTACATAAATATAACACGTGGACAACACCATACAGTACATAAATCCAACAGAATATCTCAAAATGTATGTAGCTTCTATTATATTAACATGCACAATACATTAAATCGACCTCTCTTCACCCCTTCAACTATTATTCCACTAGACAGAGAATAAATTTAATTTGAAGTAACTGCCAGTCCCCGTCTCGGGAGGAGATCTGTAAAGACCCTTTACAATACACTCCTCTCTTGAACAACCCCATACTATAGTCCCTATCGTGAAAACCTCGGCAGGGAACTCATTACACAGTCGGAGCGTCTGAGGGAGGAAACTCCTCTGAAACCGTACCGTACTCGATCATTCAGGTTCCAAGGTGTGAGGATGAATGCCCTGCCGACGGCGAGCGGTGCGATGGCAGAAAGTGGCCGTGGGCATCATGTCAAACAGTTTTTCGGAGCTCAACTCATAATACAAGCGATAGAACACGTTGTTTCAAGTTTCTCCTTGAACTTACGGGCCCGCGGCCGTGCCCGGTGGCAGGTTAGGTATGTTTAAACGTATTTGTAGTTTATGCAACTCTTATACAGGATATGGCCTGTAATAGGAGCAAAAAATTAAACTAAAAATGGTTTTAATTGAAAACATAAAGATTTTTTCGGATTTTATTTTCGCAAAAGTAGCTCATATGTACTTTTTTAGTCTACTGGAGTGATACTAATAACTATTTATACAAAAAACACAAAAAAAATTTATTAAAAAAAAATCCCAAGAATATCCTTTTAAACCAAAAATGCGACAAAGAGTATGAGTCATAACTTGAAGCAACCTCAAAATCAGCATTGACTGCCGCGCTATAATCTCTGGGTGCCAAGATCCATTTCTTGGAGGTCATAACTTTAGATCAAAATTTCTCCTAATTGAAAAAAGATATTTTTATTTGGACACAAGAGGTTACTGCAGATGCTCTAAGGAACCATCCTTTAAATTTATTGCTCCTATTACAGGCCACATCCTGTATAATGAGGCGAGTATTATGAACTAAATCTCAGGAGCGAGGCGGGGTATATTGAAAAGCTGTTCTTTATGGATGGTTTCTGAATAAACTAATATTATTTAAAATTCTTACCTTCTATTTTTATCATAGCAAATTATTTTCATAGCATAAATCTAGCTGTGAATACTAAGAAATCAGGCACCATGCTTAAGAAGCATCACCATCCACTACCCATGGGTGCTACATATGGGCCTACCTGCAAAAATATTAATTAGGTGTGTGTGATTGTAATTAATTATACGGTAGTGACACGGGAAAACCTCGGCTTCCACAAACACGCATCAGGCGGGCCGTACGCTTGTTTGACACCGACGTGGTATAAAAATAATTTTTAAGAAAAAAAAACCGACTTCAATGGGGTATGCCGGTAAAAGATTATTATACTGAGATGGTGCACTCTTAGATAGATATACAATAAAATAAAAATGGCTATTACGTATGTTTATAATGGTAGAAGACTAAGTACCCTCAATTCCTCATGGAATCATGAAAACATTTGCTTGCTTGACAAACAAAACGAAGAGAACAAATCGCCAAACGTGAACTACGCGTCGTTGAAGAGTTCTGTTCTGATCATCATCAGCAGTTCCACTTCATCAAATGTCACTTTTATGAATGAAAATGCTTGATTAGTTCATGAAAATACTAAAACCACTATATGTTTGCCTTTCACATTTGAGGAGTTCCTTCAATTTCTCACGGATCCCATCATCAGAACTGCGTTTTGAGTAAAACGGTACCAACTTGGATATATATACTTATAATCAAAAAAAGAATTTTCCAAATCGGTTAAGAAATGACGGAGTTATGGACTAACAAACATTAAAAAAAAACACAACCGAATTGATAGCCTCCTCTTTTGAAATTTTGAAGTCGGTTTAAAAACGGAGCGTCGACAACAGTAGGTGACACTCCGAAGTTGCAGGCTTCAACAGGCAGCTGTTATTCGTATCACTTCACGTCAGGCGGACCGTGCTGATTAACCTCTTCACTGCCACAGTAGATCCCGTAAATTGTGTCTCACACGCCAAAGTCTTTGTAGCAAAATACTGAAAATGAACCTCAGCTGACAGCACGTAGGTTGCCTTTACGTCACTTGACATGACTTGATATGAAGTCACGGCGTGTGGGACACTAAATTTACTGACTTCATATCAAGTCAATGGCGGTGAAAGGGTTAACCATCGACGTGGTATATATATAGAAAAGTGTGTTTTACAATCCTAAGCCCAAGGCGTCATCGTCCACCTAGCGTTATTCCGAGTAAAGTTGCATCCTGAAGGATGCCTGGGGTCCGCTACCTTATCCCAAGAATTGGCGTAGGCACTAGTTTTTACGGTAGCGACTACCATCTGACCTTCCAACCCGAGGGGGAAACTAGACCTTAATGGGATTAGGCTTGTCAAGTGAGTGGGCAACTTGACTGTTAGAAGTTCTCAAGCCGCCCGGAAGCCTCTAACTTGGCTTAACGACTGCTATCATAGACAGCAACCGGGATCAACGGCTTAACGTGCCTTCCAAAGCACGGGAGCGCTCAGTTCGTCAAGGCGTCATTCTATAGATAATCATATGTACTCAATTTTGGATAAAAACAACCTTATGACAATTTAATTAGAGTTTATTTTAATGTGTTATACCGCATTTGACGATGTTTGTGCCTTTCAAGTCGTAGATGCTCATGAAGAACCTGTAACACAAAATAAGACTTTAAAAATAAAAAAAATATTCACGCCTACATTCCCAACAGCGGTAAGCAGAGCACATCAAAATTAATTTTCAGTAACACTTTTAGCTATTGTAGGTTTATAGATGGAGAAAATGTTATATTGCAGTGACAGGTTGCTAACCCATCGCCCAGAACACACTTCAAGCTGGTTCCAAGTCGACTCTTACGACACCCAAGGGAAGAAAGGGGGTGGTACTATTATAACCTGGCATCACACTGTGTTAAAGGTATCATTCGTAAATCGATCAACTCCTAGAATTTCCGATGAGCAATACATTTGCAAACAGCAATTGCAGAAATATTACTGTTTCACATTATTCCAAAGCTGCTACCGCGAAACAAAACCGAACGAAGTTCGAATATCTCCCTCTCTGCCGCTCGAATAAGCAAGTGCGATAGAGATATTCGAACTTCGTTCTTTTCGTTTCGCGGTAACAGCTCAGAGGGCTTACCGCGAACTTCGGAAATCGAACTTCGTGTCGTCCCTTTCACTCTCGTGTTATACACTATTTGACGGAAAGGGACGGTACGATACGAAGTTCGATTTTCGAAGTTCGCGGTAGGCCCTCAGGGAGTCCGCTTGATGCGGGTGGCGCAGGTCCGGTCATTGTGGCCCTCTTTGGGGGAGGCCTATGTCCAGCAGTGGACGTCCTTCGGCTGACGTGATGATGATGACATGATTCAAGCTATAGAGCTCGAGGGAAAGATAAAAAGTTTATTGCCATGATTTTAATAATACCAATTAATCCGAATGTAAATCTGTTTGTAAGTAACACCCTAATGCTTAAACCGCTGAAATGATTTACGCTCATAATTATTTATCATAGAAAAGTGTAGTGTGTTTGTATGACCCAGCAATTAGTAGTTATTTAAGTCATTGCAAAAAGAAAACTACCATTTTAAAAAGGGGGTTTCTGGCACCGATTTAAGGCTCAATAAGTCAGCTAAATAAAAAATGCAAAAAGCACACAAAACTGTCAAGGGACTCTGACTTGGCAGTGTATTTCTGAAAGTCATTTTTGTATACAGATGTATGGAAAAATGTATGGGTGCCTAGATAATTATGAGCGGTAGTGTAGATGAAATTCGTTATGCAGATAGTTTGAGATCCCAGGAAGAAAATGCGATAATTTTTATCCCGGAAATCATCCCTTAAGGGGGTGAAAAGGGGATGTAAGTTTGCATGGTAAAGTGATAATGCAGCGTGCGCCTAAAGTAGTTTAATAGTACCTAATTATTTCTCTAAGACAATGCATGTAACTGTCAGAATTAATAAGACAGATCTACCTTACGCACGTTTGGATACGTTACGTAATTGCCCCGCTCGCTACCGTGGCTATATGACTGACCTGTCACCACGAGTCAAAATCAAAATCAGAAATGTATTCGGCAAATAGGCCACAAGGGCACTCTTACATGACAAAAGGTCGAAACGTACAGGGGGTCTACTCCGAAATTCGAAATCCGAACTTCGTATGGTGCCATCCCTTTCACTCTCCTGTCAAACACTATATGAGTGAAAGGGACGGCACCATACGAAGTTCGGATTTCGAATTTCGGAGTAGACCACCAGAGCGGGCGCTGGGCGGTGCGGCGCGAAGGCGGTTTTGCATTTTTGATGTGTTTCTGATCTTTCCGATACTGTCAAATGTCATTATTGCTTCATAATTATGTCACACACGCCGCCTCCGGTCTACCGTGCTAGCGACTTACGTGCGTTTTTTTTAGTACGACGTCCCCCGGACCACGTTTGCTTCACCAAAAAATTTTCACCTGTGTTTTGTGTACAATAAAGTATTTACATACATACAAAGTTGCTGCGCCGCGCTCTGTGCGTTTCAATACCTTCAAGCTAAAACGTGAATCATACAATAAAAATAACTGACAATACAACAATAATAATAATAAGAGAAAGCGCAGCACACATGTCGACACCCCTGAGCCGCTCACACCGGTGTTGCTCCTGGCCGTCTTTACGTCTTTTTCAGGGGCCCATCTTAGGAGCGGCTAGTCACCGCCTGCCTCGATAACGTTGTAATTACAATGTTATGGCAGGTGTCAACTCTTTGCAATAGCCCAATCTTATTATAATAGGGTATCCCACCCCATATTGCTAAATAAACTCCACAATATGGGAAACAGAGGCACTGCCTATCAATGGATTAAGTCATACCTACAAAACCGATACCAACAGGTACAATTAGAATACTACCTTCAGGAGGCGAAAGAAGTTAGGACAATCAAATCGCAAATGTGCCAATGTACGTTGCTCTGTACCACAAGGATCCGTGATATCATGTTTACTCTTTCTGGCTTCCATAAACGACCTGCCGAAAACGATAGACGTAACTTCTATAATGTTTGCTGATGACGTGTCACTACTTTTTGGTACAAAAAGTAGTACAGAATGTAACGAACGCCTACAACAAACTATGCAAAAAGTTACCGAATGGCTAACAGAGCATAATCTATTAATAAATCTTAAAAAGACCAAAATCCTCCAATTTAAACCCTACCAAAAAAACCCCTAGACATCAATTTAAAAATAAATGGTGAGCCAATTGAACTGGTTAGCGAAAGCAAATTACTAGGGATAACAATAATAGATACATGTATTAACTGGAAGAGCCATATTCAGGACGTAAAAACAAAACTCTCACGGTTTGTCTACGCTCTCAGTATTCTTAAAAGAAATACAGACCTTGAATCTTCAAAAACGGCATACTACGCGTACGCCTACGCGTGGCTCCGCTATGGTGTGGTCTTGTGGTTCCCAGCACTGATACCTATGATTTGTTTGTCATTCAAAACCGATGTGTCCGTATTCTTACTAACACCCAAATACCAAACAGCTGCCGTCCGCACTTCATACAACTCAAATTACTTACCTTGCCTTGTATTTACATTTAAGAAGCAGCACTTTTTGTCAGGAAGCCCTCTGAACTATTCAAAACAAAAACTCAAGTCTGTAACAGTAGAAATAGATCTAAAAACAAGCTAGCCATGCCAAACACGAAGTTAGCTATGTGCAAGAAGGGCCCATTCTATCAATGTATCACAATAACAAATAAACTACACGATTATATTATACAAGAACCCAACGATATTAAATTTAAAAATTCTGTAAATAAAATGTTGCTTGACAAAGCATATTACTCAATAGATGAATTTCTCAAAGACCGATCACTATTCTAATCACCTTAAGTAGTTGAAAAAAAATACCACATATAGTTTAATTGTTATTATCTCCGTTTATAAACTCTCGGGTCTTTACAGCCCGGTCCGGTTTATTATTATTATTATTTTTATTCTCAAGCCTATAATTTGTATTGCGAGGTTATATAATAATATATAGTAATAATAAATGAATTCCTATATATATTTTGTACGGAAATTTATAGTTTTGTTTGCTATTATTTTTACTATGTATGTTTTTAGTTTTAAGGACTCTAATAATTGTGTGCCCTTACAGGGTGGCATGTACCGTTTTATGATTGTAACACCTTATTATATTATGAACATGTCTACAATGAAATAAAGAATATTATCCATCCAAACTTCATCACCATAGCCCAGTTCATTCTCTTTCCACTTCACATACAATAGCACCAACGCCTATTGGGACCGGTTCACGGGTATCTACCGTTGTACCCGTGAATGGGTTCTAATAAGTGTACTATATTACAAACTTCGCCTCCCAAAGGCCTCTACGTGTCGGATCTGTATCCCCACGCACGCCTACCAAATGAATGAGATACAATAATAATAATGACAACTGACAATAATAAAAATTATTATTTCAAAACTATATTGATTAACAAAGTGATGTCCACCACCACCACATCAGCCCTAGGACGCCCACTGCTGGACATAGGCCTCCCCCAATTTCATGGGGGGTAAATGCCATAATCGCCACGCTTGGCATGCGGGTTGGCGATCGCAGTATCTCCACTGCACTCTAGGAATGCTGCTGCCCATTCCCCGGTGGTCTTCACTTGGTTTCGGTGATGTCAATTTTGACCGGGCTGTAAAGACCCGAGAGTTTCAGAACGGAGATACAATAATAATAATGACAACTGACAACAATAATAATTATTATTTCAAAACTACATTGATTAACAAAGTGATGTCAATTTCATGTTTATATATTCAATGAAAATAAACTTACAAAATATTATCAAAATTTGAAGGTAATGTTAGAGATGTACACTACCGCTCATAAGTATTTAGGCACCCATGCCTTTTTCTTTAGATCTGTATACAAAAATTACTTTCAGAAATACACTGCCAAGGTGCCAAGTCACAGTCCCTTGAAGACAGTTTTGCGTGCATTTTGCAATTTTTATTTAGCTGACTTATTGGGCCTTCAGTCGATGCCAGAGACTCCCCTTTTATTAAAAAGGTAGTTCTCTTTTTGCAATGACTTAAATAACTACTAATTGCTGGTTCATACAAACACACTACATTTCTCTATGAACTTATGAGCGGTAATTTAAATAAAACTAATATATACATATATTATGGTCTCTGAGTGTCCAGTCCTTACTCTAGGCGTCAAAATAAATAAAAAATCTATAAAATAGCACTAATTTAATATTGTTAGAGATGTATAAGGTCTCTAAGCGTCAATAACAATAATCCAAAACAGGGTGATGTCTCTCTTCAATCCCCAATAAAATTACACTAGTATTAAGGTATTTATTATGTCCTTTGAAAACATGAACAAACTGACACGACCGCCAATAGTCTGCCGTAATCACGACTGACCTGTCAGGGTGTATCCCCAGCTCCTTATGCACGAACTGTGACAGCTCCTTGGCGATGACGCGGTTGTCCCCTGGCTCCACATGCCCAATTGACTCCAGGGTCGCGGCGGCTCCGGGCGAGGTCGATTCACCCCCGAACGACATCTGGCAGTCACCTGATATCACGCAGAGGAACTTCTGCAAGTAGAAATGACCCCTAGAGAGTTCACATCATCTGTTGGAACATAAGAGTTCCTATATGTACCAATGCAATGCAATGAATAAAGCTTTTCTATTTCGATTTCTATTTCTATTTCAATGCAAACTCAAACCGTTTTAGAATAGTCTTCTCTATGACGGATATCAATGTTTTATTTACGTTTGTTGTTTGTGCGGCCCGAATATTCATTCACAATAAATTACTCGAACTGATTTGTATCAAGATCCCGGATCTCCAACTTGGTAGCAGAGCGTGGTTACAAAATAAAAGGACAAGAGGATAAAGTTTATAAATTAAATAAAGCCATATATGGACTGAAGCAAGCTTCGAAGTCTTGGTATGAAAAGATAAATGGTGTTTTGACAATAAAAAGAAATTTAAACGTTTATTTTCGGAACCCTGTGTTTATGTCAAGTCGAGCGGAAAATCAATGATGATTATTGCGCTCTATGTTGATGACATAATGCTGTTTTCTTCACCAGATTGCCAAGGAACGGCAGAAACCAAGGAAGAGTTGAGAAAGGCCTTCGAAATAAAGGACTTAGGGCCAGCACATCATATTCTGGGCATGAGGCTGTGCAGACAAAATGGTGAGATAACTTTAGACCAGTCAAGTTACATTAAGAAGGTACTAGAACGTTATAAAATAAGACGTTATCATCATATCAGCCGCAAGACGTCCACTGCTGGACATAGGCCACAATGACGGGTCCTGCGCCAACCGCATCCATTTATTAGGTCATCAGTCCACCTTGAGGGGGGCCTACCCACAAAGTACAATATATATACTAAGATAGAGATACCAGTGAAATACTCCACATAGATCGTAGCGCCGTTGTGTATTTAGTAAGAACTAACCGCACGGCCGCTGCATCACTGTCAATTCAATATGCAAGTGCGATAGAGATAGCACCCAGTGACATCTGGTACAAACAAGTTAAACTAATATTTCCATAGAAAAATTCGTACTTCGAGCTGAAAGGTACCTGGGCCTACCCACGCTGCGCCTTCCAGTGCGTGGGCGCCACTCGAGAACATCTCCCCAACGGCCATCGGTGAGTCGGAGAGTCCACATAGAAATATGTAATACTTTGCTTGGAAATGTTGCTCTGAAAAGGCGTTCATCATTTAACATTTCTTGGAAAATCTGATCTGAAACTGGGACAGCCTCATTTTATTTTACAACGGCGTTGGTAAATTAATATCATACGGCTCGCCTAACAGAATAGAAAATAAAGAAATCATAAGACTGTGCATGTGCAGTAAGCATCAAAATTAATCTTCTCTCAAAAATATCACTACGATGTCCCGATCGGCGAACTCGTTCCACCAATTTACTTTCAATCAACTTAGGACACACTATATATGCAAGAAATAGGTTCTTAGCCAGAGCGTGCAAAATGTACAATGACAAATATTCAGATATTGATATATTCCATTTGCCAATTCAACAATTTGTTTCTGCAATAAAAAGAATATCTAACAATAAAAAGAAAAATTAAAAAGAAAATTTTAACAATAGAGGTGTTTGCCTTTATAAATGAGCTGTAGCTTCTGAATTCATTAATTATTAGGTATAATTTTCTCGAATCACATTTGCAATGTAATTAGTTTTAAATTCTTAGCATGATTTAGTGTTAATGTACTCCATTTAGAGTTTTGTTATCTTGGTCTGAGCAACAGAATTGTTATTTAACCAGTAGTGGAAACTGTTTGGCTTATGCATGTTTATTAATGTTAACTAAATGAATTGTTTAATGCCTGTTTGTTTCCCGAATAAATAAATAAATAAAATTAGCTACGCAAATGTCCCTTCATTTGTTCTTATTCCCTTGTAATAAAGACTTTTGAACTTTTCAAATGCGTAACTACTTTTGATGCTGAGTGTACAGAGGTAAAGCTACAGATAAATTTTATAAGAATCATCAGGTTGTACCTTTTTCGAAAAACGAAATTTCGATAATCCTTTTAACCAAGTGATCGTAACTTTTGTAGCATTTTCGGTGCAGCGTAGTGGTGTTGCACAAGGTCTTGGTGTCCAGGCTTCTCAGCAGGAATACAAAACTGCGGATATATAAGACGGTCATTAGACCTCTCCTCGTGTATCGTTGTGAGGCCTGGACACTAACGCAGAAAGAGGAAAGACAACTCCGGGTGACAGAGAGGAAAGTGTACCGAAAGATCCTGGGACCTGTCAGGAGGGACGATAGCACATGGAGGATGCGTAAGAACGCCGAGGTTGAGGAGTTGGTGGCTGAACCCAACATCATAGGCGAAATAAAGTCCCACAGACTTCGCTGGTTCGGCCACCTACAGAGAATAGGAGAGGATCGCGCCGTCAAGAGAGCATACCTGAGTCGACCAACTGGTCGCCGCCCCGTCGGGCGACCCAGGTATCGCTGGGAAGACACAGTGGAGGCGGATCTGCGTCATCTGCAGGTCAAAGATTGGCAAGCAGTGGTGCAGGATCGGGATAAGGGGCGTGCTCTCGTTTCGGAGGCCAAGACCCGTTTTGGGTCACTGAGCCAAGATAGTTAGATAGTTAGTAGTGGTGTTAACGGAGTTGGTATGGACAAATACAATTTAAACGGTTAATTAAGGTTAATATTGACGTAACTAACGCTAATGAATCATAAGAATTTTAATAATTTATCCCAATTCCGTTAACACCATTACGCTGCACCGAAAAAGCTACAAAAGTTATGATCACTGCTTATAACCTAGGTAAAACTACGACCAAGACCAGCGAGGTATGGGCAGCAGCATCCCTGGAGTGCGGGGGAGATTCTGCGATCGCCAACCCGCATGCCAAGCACGGCGATTATGGCATTTGCATCCCATTAAATTGGGGGAGGCCTATGTCCAGCAGTGGACGTTCTTCGGCTGATATATGGGTAGAATTCATAAAAGTGACGTTATGCATAGTTTTTGTTAAGATTTAAGCAGACCATAGCCTACGGTTTGAGTTTCCAAAGGAATCTCAAGCGCGTTGCCGATTTTGTTGATTTGAGGAGTCGTCGTGTTGGCAGCGATCTGGGGGACACAAAGTACAATATATATACTGAGATAGAGATACCAGTGAAATACTCCACATAGATCGTAGCGCCGTTGTGTATTTAGTAAGAACTATCCGCACGACTGCTGCATCCCTGTCACTTCAATTTGCAAGTGCGATAAAGATAGCACCCAGTGACATCTGGTACAAACAAGTTAAACTAACATTTCCATAGAAAAATCGTACTTCGAGCTGAAAGGCCCCTGGCTTAGAGCATACATACCTATAACTGGAGTGGCCATCAGCGCATCTTACCAAATAAAATATTATGCCAATTTTTGCAGGGGGCGAGGTAACACACATATCAAAAAAAACTAAGCACACTTACAATATTTATATTGCTCCATTACTATGCACCCACACTAAAACAATCAACTCACGCACATTCAAACTACTAAAGTTGAGCAATAAAAGTAGACCTTATTTTCGTTAACGTTAGATCCATTATTGGGTTACCTACTATCGGATGGCCAAATTGAATAAAGTCGATAAGGACCACGTTTCAAAGAAATTCTCATAAACAGTAGCCCTTATTTCTTTAAATACGGTGACGTCAATGTGACATTTCACAGCTAGCCCTAATGGTCAAGCACGAATGTTTTTAAATCGATTTTGTAATCGATGTTCGATTTACGATTTTAAATAAAACTTGAATTGCGCATAAAATTCTAAATAAAGCAAAAATATGCTTACAGTATGTCAAATTATCATCAATCTTTTTGTAAATTTGATAAAGTATAACTTTTTTTTACCCTAATCAGCAGATAAATGTATTTTCACGGAGCTCTTCACACGCCGGAAACGATTTCGAGACTGACTTATAATCGATTAATGAAGTAGTTTTTAATATTTTTTTGCACATTGTGCCTATTTTTTGGCAGAGGGGTGAGTATTGGCTGTGTGCGAAGTAGGTGGTGGGGGTAAGCTAGGCGATCGTAGCGCACACCATGGCAGAAATGTGTACTTACCGGGGACCACTGTCAAATTTACTTTCACGTTTTCTATTGGTTTCTTAACGGTTTCCTACGATTCGTTTCATTTGTATGTATTTATTTATTCTCTTATTTATTTCAGTAAAATTTCCAATACGGGGTCTTTCTCGTTTACTGAAGTAAATAAAATATTCATGTGTCATTATTTGACATCTCTAAATTTTGACATTGTCTCGGGACCTTTGACGTTTGACGTTTCAGACGTGCACATAGCCAATACTGATGGCTACTCGAGTTATGTATGCTTTAAGGCAGCTAGAGACATAAGCAGGTCCCTCACTCCCAACACAGCGCATCTTCGGGAGCTCCGGCGACCTTCACCACCAGCAACACAACACATAACTGGGAGTAATGGTGTTATTTTGTATCGTATCTGCTTCATCGGGCGGGAGGACCGTTCGCGGCCCAGCGGCGCCCGCGTACCGCGTGCGGTATGCGAGGTTAAGCAATGTCGGGCGAGGTCAGTCCTTGGATGGGCGACCGCTTTGAGTGGTTACTAACTGAGCGCTCCCGTGCTTTGGAAGGCACGTTAAGCCGTTGATCCCGGTTGCTGTCTTAGAGGCCTCCGGGCGGCTTGAGAACCTCTAACAGTCAAGTTGCCCACTCACTTGACAAGCCTAATCCGAATAAGGTCTAGTTTCCCCCTCGGGTTGGAATGTCAGATGGAAGTCGCTTGCGTAAAAACTAGTGCCCACGCCAATTCTTGGGATTAGGTAGCGTACCCCAGGCATCCTTAAGGATGCAACTGTACTGGGAATAACGCTAGGAGGATGATGATCTGCATTCATCGGCCATGCTTCTTAGTTTTAAACCACCACCGAACGACCTATCGTACCACTGAGCCAGTACTGAACCAGTGAGCAACATCTTAGGCCTTGTCATCGCTTTCCATCAGGCGAGACTAAGGCCAATCGCTGGTCAGTCTATCATAAAAAAACCGGCCAAGTGCGTGTCGGATCACGCACAAAGAAGGGTTCCGTAGCGACACCTCGTAATCTACATTTGAAGCCGATTATATTACAATCGAATGAAAAAAGGTCGTATCTTCATAGGGAACTCACGGCACTGAAACCCTTTTGTTTGGGCAACACAGTGTTTCAGCAATAACATCTTTTATGTACATCTTGATTTTATTCAGAATTTTAAACTTCATAGTTTGGAAATTAGAGAGGGGGGGGGGGGGGGGACACTTTTTATGATTCTGACAGCTGATATCTCACCAACAGTTGACTTAAATGGAAAAGGTTTTTGATACCTCTATGTTATTTTTAAAAGTCTATCGTGCCCTGACCTGGACTGACCTGGGTGACTCCACAGTTTTAATTTTTTTTTCGTAATTTCACATCATATTTCTAAAGCGGTTCAATACACTTTCCTACCTATTTTAATAATTGTAGTACTCATAGGCTCCGAGTAAATCGGCTGTGACATACGGACGGACGGACGGTCAGACATGACGACTCTATAAGGGTTCCTTTTTCGCCATTTTGGCTAAGGAACTCTTAAAAAAAAAAAAAAAAACAGAAAATAAACGAAATCACTTACCTCTGCATCTTTCCTTAACAATCTAGCTAAAACCGGTATAACTTTATTAACAAAATCCTTAGGTATCTGGCTGTTTGGAATATTAGTTAGAATACGTAAACACGGCATTCTGCTGTCACTGGCACTATCAACTATAGTTGTGTCATATAGACCGCTTATAAATAGCCGTGGTAAGTAGTGATAGAGTTATCACATTCTGTATGTCACTAACGTAACTTATCTGCTTTAGATAAGGGTATAGGTAAACAAATTAACGAGTAAAAACATTGTGTTATAGATGCTGTGAACATGTATGGAATAATAAATAAATATCAGGAGACAATCTTACGCAGATCTAACTAGCTCCATAACGCTTGTGTCATGCGTAACAACACTAACGACGTATATAAAGAAGGTGTGACCTGTAATAGGAGCAAAATATTTAAAAGATGCTTCCTTAGAGCATCTACAGTAACCTCTTGTGTCCAAAACTTGTATATCTTTTTACAATTGGCAGAAATTTTGATCTAAAGTATAGGTCGATTCACAAGAGCTGGCGGGGAAGGTCTATTGGCTATGTGCACGTCTGAAACGTCAAACGTCAAAGGTCCCGAGACAATGTCAAAATTTAGAGATGTCAAATAATGACACATGAATATTTTATTTGCTTTAGTAAACGAGAAAGACCCCGTATTGGAAATTTTACTGAAATAAATAAGAGAATAAATAAATACATACAAACGAAACGAATCGTAGGAAACCGTTAAGAAACCAATAGAAAACGGGAAAGTAAATTTGACAGTGGTCCCCGGTAAGTACACATTTTTGCCATGGTGTGCGCTCAGACCAAGTAAAAAATATAGACGGAGCGTCACGAACAACAAAATGAAGCCACTTTTCTAAAGATGTGTGCGTATGAGTGTTGCTACTGGAAGGAAAAAGTCCCTATAAATGGGGTAATTCGTTCAAGTTCCCTATTCGTAGAGGGTACAATAAACCAGGATAGGCTAATAATAAAGATGATGACTGCTAGTAACCGTTAGTCACTAATAATAATAACACTAAACGTCACTAAACGTAGTTACTAAACGTAATGGGATACTCAGCATCCTATTTTAAACCTCTGACCTATTTTGTACGAAATTCAAAAAATTACAAAATAAAACGTTCCGTTTCGGTAACAGAATTGAATTATTTACCTATTGAAACTGCATGCATGCTGTACGCATTTATGCATTTCGCAAAAAACAATGTTTAAATTTCTATTCAATATGGCATGACTGTCAAACTTAAGCGGATCACAAATTAAAGTCTTTGACTGTACTACGTGCGAATTTAATTGTATACTTATTTTTCGAGATTAATAAAAAGAAGGGCATTTATAATGACGGTGTTTCTAATTACAGGAAATAAAAAGGCCATGTAGAAATTTTAGTATACATTTTATTGAAGAACAAATTTTTTTCAACTATAGTTACATTTTAACAGACCCTAAAGAAACAGTGAGTCGTATGCATTTTATTTGAGAGTTATTGAATGAGAATCTGTAAAAAAAAACGAGTTACTATCTTTTTAGTTCGGTTCGTCACTTCATCTAAGCTAAGTGGTCGCAAACCGGCACATCAAATTAGCTGATCGCTAACCGACCTATCGAACCTACACCTACGGTTGGGGTAACTAAAAATCATACTCTGGTATCACTCGTGCTTTATGTTACGTCAATCAACGTCAACTGAATGTCGAGGTTTTGTGTTCCAAGCGAAGTAAAATTTATTCTTTAAATAGTGTTTTAAAGTATTACTTCAAAACTTACAAATGAGAAGTTATATTTTTTGGATTTATTGCACGTCCTGGTGTTATTTTTGCACCCCTTAATCACGCAGGAGACCATATTTTCAGTGTTGGTTTTTGACAGTATGTGACAGCATGTCGACATGTACTGAATAGTTTTGGGCTTGGTTTTGGTTTGTGTATGTGTGAGTGAACGTGTATTTACTTAGTGGGCTTGGTTTTGATGGCTTCACTAGGTTGTTCGTGACACTCCGTCTATATTTTTTACTTGGTCTGAGGGTGTGCGCTACGATCGCCTAGCTTACCCCCACCACCTACTTCGCACATAGCCAATACATACATTTTCCGCGCCAGCTCTTGTGAATCGACCTATAATGGATCTTGCTGGCCTTATAGCGCGGCAGTCAATGCTGATTTTGAGGGGTCATCTAGTTATGACTCATAATCGTTATTGCATTTTTGGTTGGAAAAGATAATTTTGGGGTATTTTTAATTATTATTTATTCGTGTTTTTCAAATAAAAGGTTATAAATATCACTCCAGTGGCGTAAAAAAGTACATGTAAGCTATATTTGCCAACCGGCCAAGTGCGTGTCGGACCACGCACAATAAGGGTTCCGTACCGACACCTCCTAATCTACATTTAAAACCACTGTACAATACATTTAATCACAAAAGTTCGTATCTTCATAGGAAACTTACGACACTTACATACACCCTTTTGTTTTGGCAAGACAGTTTTTCAACAATAACTCACTTTTTACGACTTTGACAGCTAATATCTCACCAACGGTTGACTTAAATGAAAAAAAAAATTATAAACCTCTATGTCATTTTTGAAGACCTATCCATATATACACGCCTTTGTACATAGAAAAAAAATTGACCGCCTGTTACATGTACGGGGTGCCTCAGTTTAATATTTTTTCGTAATTTCACATCATATTTCTATAGGGGTCATAATATACACCTTCACACCAAATTTCATAATAGCAGTGGTCATATTCTCCGAGTAAATCAGCTGTGACATACGGACGGACAGACAGGCAGACAGACATGACGAATCCATAAGGGTTCCGTCTTTTGCCATTTGGCTGCGGAACCCTAAAAATCCAATACAAACCATTTTCAAATAATTACTGGAGAGCTCAATAGTGTACCGTTTAATTTTTTGCTCATACTACAGACCACAGGAATATAGATTATAACTAATGTTAAAGAAAAGTATACAAATCTTTTTACAGTCACTGTATCCGGTTTTATAATAAGTTATCTGGTTAAATTTCAAATGTACCCTGTCAGTTCTAAAGAATTACTTGAAAAAATCGTAGGCTTATTTATTAAAGTGTTGAAGACTATCTAACTGACAGAAATGCATGGCCCAAACCAGAGATCCAAATGGCATTAAGATTCATATAATGCATATTTTACAGTATCACAACTAGGAGTAATTCCTAGAATTGGGTTGAAGTTTGTATGGGAATAAGTAGGCGCCTAAAATATTTCATAACAAAGTCGCGGGCAAAAGCTAGTTTATTATAAACGCTCCCCCCTCCCCCCGCTAACCACGCAAGGCTTTGCACGGGTGCAATGATGATACTAAATATACAACAGAATGTCTTTATATACAACGTTCACAGCTTTTTGTAATTAGACATTAGAAACATGTTTTCTTTAGAGGTTACTCTTGAAAGAGCGACATATAATTTGGCCACGCGAAAAACACTCAACGCTCGAATCTAAGCCTGCAACGTTAAAAGTTTGACCCTGCGATTTATTAATGAACGGCCGGCCGGCACCGCCGCAACCGCTATGTCCCTGCATTTTAAATCTGTAGTATCTTCGGAAATATTCATTTCATTTACATACTGTTAGGGCCATATTGATCTAAATTAAATGTACAATGTATTTAGACTTTATTGGACAAGGATTAATGCTGTATTGCTTAAAATCGCTTCGTAAATAAGCCATTATTTCTCGTAAAAAGTAAAGGATAAAAAACCTCTAAAATTATAAGTGTTTCTCTACTATATATGCATGTATTATATGTACATAAAAACTTTCCTCTTGAATCACTCTACCTATTAAAAAACCGCAACAAAATCCGTCGCGAAGTTTTAAAGATCTAAGCATACATAGGGACAGACAGACAGCGGGAAGCGACTTTGTTTTATACTATGTAGTGAAGTGATAGTGATAAAGAGTTAAGTTTGTCATATCATATTTGTAGCAGAACTACGCGTAAGCGTTCCCGTGGCGCCACCGTAAACAGCGAGAAGAACACCGTGGAGTTTTAGACAGTACTTAGTCCGAGCGGCTCCCGGGAGTCCGCCATACCCGCCCCGGCCCCGGCCAGGAGGGAAGCAAAAAGCATTTCCCCACGAAAAAACAAGTCATATAATCTTCAAATCATGTCCCTATCTAAGCAAAGTTTCCTTAAAGCAATTTTCTTCCTTATTCAATGAAAAATAAAATATTAACCTTCATTGTTCCAATTTTTGCACCTTTTCTTATTATCTATTTACTTAATCGCTGGTTGGGCCGTATTTAATTGGCGGCTTAAGCTTTGTCATTGTTAAACTTTCTTTTCGTGAATCCGGTTGCACCGTGTTGTCTGCTAACGGCGGATTAAGTGGAAATGTTACCTGAGAATTTCATTTATGTTTTTGGTATGATTCGTTGAGAGGAATAGTAACTTTTTATATTTATTTTTTAAATTATGAATAAACAATCATTTAATATCTTATTAATAATGTGAAAGTTTGAATTAAATGTAGAACATTAATAACAAACAAACCCGTCCTCAGCTTAAAATTCGCTGCTACGTCTAAACCGCAATAGTCATACAAAGTTTATTTTTAAAAATTGGAATCGCATTGGCCTATGATCAGAATTTTTAAATAACTTTTAGAACATTAAATAATATAATATTGTGTTTGATAATCTTGAAATAAGTTAGAAAATTAAAATATTCTATTACTCCTAAACCGCAAATGATATTATAATTCTTACGGTGCTTCCAAAAAAAGATTGTACTGAATAATTTTTTCTACATTCTGAACGTTTGATATTTCGAAATATTCATTCATTAAACGATCTAGACACGCGGCAGCGTGTTCAGCCAAGTTCACCCCAGGAACTGGCGGACAGCAGCCGTGCGTTATTTTACACGAACCGTTTGGAGCCACTTTTGACCCCCCAATAACTCAAAATCTTAAATTTGGTACATGTAGTAAGATCCTTTAGAACAAGTAGAACTCCAAATTTCATAAATATAGGTTTAATAGTTACTGAAATATTAAATCCATAAAACGGCATTTTTACCCACTGACTGATTGACTGACTAGTAATCAAAAACCTAACCTAGAAAGCTGAAATTTGGCATGATGCAGTTTTATATGCAGTATATTATAATACCATAAAAGCTGTTGGATATTTAAGAAAACCGCCAAGTTAAAGCTCAAAATGCATTAAGCCGCAGTAAATTAGTTTTACTCTAAACAATGTAGTGCCGGACTTGGCACCATTTCAGAGAATCTACGGAACTCGGCACCCATTTAGATCTCAATTCTCTAAAAGTAAAAAAAAAAGTAAAAGTAGTTTATTCTTCAAATTAGGCATATTACATGCACCTATGAACGTCAATAAACTACCACCGGTTCGGAAAAATATACCTCTGCCACGAGAAGAACCGGTGTAAGAAACTCGGCGAGGTGTCATTTTTTCAAAACAATATACATTATATGTATAGTTAAATATACAATTACATTACTACAAAATAACTTAAATAACAATGCTACAGTAGAAAATATATTTTCGCGATAGATTACCCGTACAGGACGCTATCACTGCCAAACATCCCTATCCATGATGTAATCGTTTATCTTATAATATGCTCTTGATATAAGTGTTTGTTTTACTGCAGATTTGAATTTAGAATTGCTAAGTTCAGTAATGTGTTTAGGAATTTTATTGTAGAATTTGATACAATTTCCCAAGAACGACTTTTTCGCCTTTACTAGTCTATAGAAGGTTATTTTGAGTTTCCCAGTATTTCTCGTGGCTATTGGTTTATCAGCGTTCGTTGGAAAATTGGCCAAATTCTTCCTAACATACATTATTATTTCAAATATGTATAGGGACGGCAGGGTTAGAATATCTATTTCTTTGAAAAATTCTCTTAATGAATCACGCGACCCCAAGTTATAAATTGCTCGGATAGCCCTTTTTTGCAAAATAAAAACAGTTTCAATATCTGCAGCTGATCCCCATAAGATAAGACCATAAGTAATTATACTATTAAAATAAGCAAAGTAAACTAACCGTGCCGTTGCCACATTGGTAAGCTGCCTTATTCTCCTGACTGCAAATGCAGCAGAGCTCAACCTACTTCCTATCGCTGTTATATGGGAACCCCACTGCAATTTTGAGTCCAATGTAATACCTAAGAATACAGTAGAAGTAACAAATTCTAATGTTTGACCATTAAGTTTAATATTTGTATCTAAGTTTCTGTTTGATGAGTTCGCTAGAGAGAATTTCATACATTTCGTTTTTTTCGGGTTCAATACTAAGTTATTGGCAGCAAACCAGTCAGATATCATGGAGAGGGTATTATTTGGTTCAATGAGTTCAGTATCTCTCCTATTTACCTTGAACAGTAATGAGGTGTTGTCTGCGAACATTACAATGCCTGATCGTCGGCTTACCATATATGGCAGATCATTTACATAAACAAGGAACAGGAACGGACCTAGAATAGACCCCTGAGGTACTCCCATTTCTACCACTGTCTCTGACGAAATGGCTTTATTTATCGCTACCTTTTGATTTCTCTGTGTTAAATATGACTTCATGAGATCTAATGCATGCCCTCTGATGCCATAAAACTTAAGTTTACAAATTAAAGTACCATGATCTACACAATCAAAAGCCTTGGAAAGGTCACAGAACACTCCGATGGCGTCGTGCGACTCTTCCCAAGACTGCAAAATAAATTTTAATAAACTTGCGCCTGCATCAGTAGTTGACCTACCCTTCGTGAAGCCGAACTGCTGTGCGTACAAAATATTGTGAGAATTAAAGTGAGAAATTATTTTTTCGAATATTTTGCTAAACGCAGGTAGGATAGAAACTGGACGATAATCAGAAGGATTATCTCTATGACCTGATTTGAAAATTGGAATTGTCGGTGAAGACGACAACCAAGCATCGCATATTCTTAATATTGAACTTGGCTTCCATTTTTACATTTATGTTTTTAATGGGATATGACTTTCTGATCAAATATCGCAGGTGTTATTAGGTGCGCTCATTCGGAAAAAAATCAAAATACATTAATCACAAACTATTTTTTTAATAATTATCTGTTTTCGTTTATACAAAACCAATTTTCATATCAAACCAACATTAGCGAATGAAGAAAAAATGACGAAAAAGATAAATCAACTGTCATGTTGATTGACGACCACTTTAGCCAAGTTGACAGTGATCCTGCCTGCGAAGTTGGTGGTCCCGGGTTCAAATCCCGGTCAGGGCGTTTATTTGTATGTTAAGCTCGAATATATATTCCAGAGTCTTGGATGTTTTCTACGTGTTTTAGTACCCATAGCTTTGCGTATCATTGAGGTTGTAAACCGTAAAAAAGTTGGATAAATTCAGACAATTCAGTTGTACGCTATTAAGTCCCGTTTACCAATAATACTGTGTAAAAATCTTGCAATTCTAAATCAATATTAATAATAATAATACATTTCTTTTATTTTGACCAACTGGGATCATATCACAATACAATACATTACATTACATTATACAGGGACCCCGGTATCTCCTAAAACTGCGACCAAGATCACCCGATGATGGGCAGCAGCATCCCTGGAGTGCGGTGGAGATACTGCGATCGCCAACCCGCATACCAAGCGTGGCGATTTTGGCATATACCCCCCGTGAATTTGGGGGAGGCCTATGTCCAGCAGTGGACGTCCTTTGGCTGATATGGTGGTGGTGATGGTAGATTAGATATGAGCACCGCGCCGGCGCGCCGCCGTCGCCGCCGATTCGAGTCGGCGCGCCGCCACCGAGTGATATACGCGGCGCGCCGGCGCAACAAGTTGCGATTTGCTTTCTCGCTCGCACTCGAAACGTATCCCACCCGCGTTCGTTCGCACTATGGCTTCAATCGATTCAAGTATTTTGCCATTAAGTAAGGATAAATTTATCCTCTTTCTACGTATTTTGCCGAGTGAACACGTGTCCGCGTGTTATTTTTTTTATATAAATATTATAAGTTCACGACTTATTTACTTAAATTAATTATTAAAACCATTTGTAATAGCGATGCAGGTTTTTTTTTTAAACAGGCGTTGTCTCCTCAAATATAAACACACTCAGGGGAGCTTAATTTATAGTTATCTTATGAGTCTGACACGGTGATGAGTCCTTAAAATGTGTTTTGAGATAGATTGTGACTAAGCTCTGTGATTAAAATTTGTGTGAAGTTACAAAAGGTAGTATATGCTTGTTAAGTTTTAATATGATTATTTTTCTGGAAACGTAATCTTTAACTGATTTATTGTATGTAAGATATATTTTCTATACATTAAGACTTGCATTAAAACATAGACACGTTTTTTAAGTGAAGATTGTGATAATTATAAATGCTTCTTATGTTATTTCGATTATAACTATGATAATTTTCATTGAAAGAGTGATTATTTTGCTAAGTTAGTGTGAAATTAAAAAAATATGATTGTTTATATAGTCAGTTCCTTTATTAAAATTAATTAAGCTTTCTTTAGAGTAACAAAAACGAGGTATAATAGCTCCATAATAAAAATCTAAAGCTCAAGGTCACGCCGCCGTGACGCCGCCGCCGCCGCGGAATTTTGCCTATCACGCCGCCGCCGCGGAATTGGCCATCGGCGCTCATATCTATGGTGAATACAGGGTGAAATTTTATTGACTGTTAAAATTTTTCTTAGGTATCAATAATTACTCGTAGGTATCGTTAAAAGTTGCCATTTGTGAAAAAAACATAGGTAAAATTTTCACAACGACATGTGATATCCAAATAAATAATTAGTAACGTGTGGATAATCGGGAGCTGAATGACGCTCGGGGTTAGCGGTGCGGGGGGAGGGGCGCGCTCACCTATCTTATTTCGACCAAAATTGCAAATTAGTTATTAGCGCATTTCTGCGTGAGAGGTCGTGCACTTCCGTGTTGTATCTCTCGTAACCACTCAAGTGCTCGCGTTAAAAAAAAAGGTAGTCTAAAGTGCTCAAGATTCACCGAGCATTAGCAGCGCATTGTCTTGTGTTGTTAATAAATCGGTTGCCTGGCTTCGTCTAAACTTTATGCTATGATTCTT
Organism: Notocelia uddmanniana; assembly: GCA_905163555.1. Classification (NCBI taxonomy): domain Eukaryota; kingdom Metazoa; phylum Arthropoda; class Insecta; order Lepidoptera; family Tortricidae; genus Notocelia; species Notocelia uddmanniana. The sequence goes on from LR991052.1 coordinate 73,528,121, forward strand.
TTTATGTTATAAAGCTAAAGGAACAGGCAATTTGTTTATATAATTAATTACATATGTCACCATAGTAAAATATTTTTTAAAAAAGTCACAAACTTTACATACCGTTTTGAATGAGATCTTTTGCAATAAATATATTTTTATTTTAAAATCTAAATCGATAACATATGTAAATGTTATGTTTATTTAAAACTGTAATAGTTTACGCTTCGATTGATACCAAATAAAGTATATGATCCCGGGGAAATATTTTGCATAAAACCTTTTTCATTTGCAATGTTTACATTGTCAGTTTTTCAATTCGCCGCAAAACAGTGTAGTTTGTTTGTGATTTTTGTATGAATAATTTAGGAAAACGAGTACAAAAATATTGTCAGACGTAAATAGAGACACTATAAATCTTTAAATAACAAGTGCCAATTTTGTCAAAATCGCAACAATTTCTGTCACAAATTATCAATAACAAAAAATAGCCTTACATACCTAACGTAATGAGTGCCGCTTTTGACGCCCGATTAAAAATAATTCCATACACTTCAAACCACATAAAACTCTTAACACATATACTACACATGTTACACTTCACAACTTAATAGATATTCGACCGATTACAACTCGATTTATATTTTTGTTCTCATTTCAAAAGTATACAAAAACCCACGCAAAGGTCCGGACTCAAACTAACGGACATACTCCGGCGGACCTGCGCTGTCAAAATTTAATCATGGCGGCGATATAGGACGGGATACACTGGTGCGCAACGAAACCACAGTTCACGCAGTGATCGTCAATATTGAAATTACGAAATTTACATTTCTTATTAAATCAATTACGAATAGTTACAGATCCTTAACTTATGACTTATACAATGCTAATACGAAATTAACAGCGGTACACTCATGGTGACTTTAATTACTTATATATTCTTGAAGTAATAATAACGTTTGGCATTTTATTTTAAATATCATTGGCTGTCGTGATATAGAATAACTGACAAAGTAGAAAAGTTGGAAAACCGCCGATATTTTCATTTCAAAGTTATATATCTCAACAAAGGCTGAACCGATTTTGATAAAACATGTTTTACTAATATTATCGTTTCCCGAGAGAAAAGTTATGTTATTAACTTATTATAAATTCGAGGAGTTAAAAATGCAGTATTTTTTATGTACACACCATAATAGTTGCAACTTTTTGGCTCGACATATCAGATCTCAATGACCTCGTGTTTACGCATTTATAGTTGCTTCAGTCATATTGATCCACGGCTATAAGATACTACTAAATTTCTCTTGGAAATCCTGCTCTGAAAAAAAGACAACCAAATAGTTCACCAGTTTAAATAAAAGCTACGATGCCATAGAGAGATATACACATTAAACTTATAACCCCCCTCTTTTGCGTTGCGTAGTATAGTAGTAGTAGGTACGGTACCAGAACTGACTATATTGTAATTTCATATGTCAGCCGAAGGACGTCCACTGCTGGACATAGGACATATATTTATTTGGCACCCCAACAAGTTTTTTTTAACTCTAACAGGTTCTCATTGCTGAGGTGATAAGTTTTATGTGATGTGGTATGTGTGTGGTACACGAGAGCAAAGTTACCTATATGCATATCGTGTATTCAAATCCCTTGATACGCTATAAAATCTATCATAGAATCACTTGCCACGCTCCCTAGTGATTCGACTAAGGCATCCTTCGCTACCTCGGGATTCGAAATTATTACATACATACATACATACATACATATAATCACGCCTGTTTCCCATAGGGGTAGGCAGAGATCACGGATTTCCACTTGCTACGATCCTGACATACAACTTTCGCTTCATGAACTTTCATAACATTCTTCATGCATGCGCGCCGATTTAGGGTACTCCTGACCTGGCCTTTCTGCAGAATGTCTCCGATTTGGTCGGAGTACGTTCGCCGAGGTCTTCCCCTTCCAACTTTTCCATCCACTCTTCCTTCATACACTCGTTTTGTCAATCTTCTTTCATCCATCCTCTCTACATGTCCAAACCATCTTAGCATACCTTTCTCAATTTTCGTCACTATATCTTCATTCACTCCACACCTCCGTCTTATAACGGTGTTTCTCACTCTATCTCTCAAAGTAACGCTACACATACTTCTCAGCGCTCTCATTTCCACTGCATTCACTCGACTCTGATGTTTCTTCTGCCACACCCAACTTTCACTACCATACATTAGTGTCGGCACCAACACTCCTCTATGCACGGCCAGCCGCGCCTTTTCTGACACTTTCTGGCTACTCATAAAGGCGTGAAGTGCCCCATTCACTCGATTCCCAGCTATCACTCTCCTTTCAATATCTCCTTCATGCTTACCGTCTCTCGTGAACAAAGTCCCCAAATACACAAACCCATCCACTTGCTCCAACCTCTCTCCATCTACAGCAATTTCACAAACTGTCATACACTCATCTCTTTCAAATACCATCACTTTCGTCTTGCTTACATTCATTTTCATTCCTTTTCTCGCAAATAATCTGTGCATGCTAGTTACCATCTTCTGTAGCTTCTCAGCCGATGACGCTAATAAAACCTGGTCATCGGCGTAGAGTAGACATTTGATAAGCAACCCATTCATTTCCAACCCACATTCATCGTCTTTCAAATCTTGCAAACAACTGTCCAGAAATAGATTAAACAGCCACGGTGACGCTACACATCCCTGTCTAACACCCTTTTCGATGCTAAACCATTCAGTGTAGGACCCGTTTACTCTCACGCAAGCAGAGGAATCCTCGTAGAGAGATTTCAGAGCTTGAATGAGATGGTCGCTCACTCCATATCCGGACAGTACCGACCAAAGTTCATTCCTCACCACTCTGTCATAGGCCTTCTCCAAATCCACGAACGCGCAATAGACCTTTTGACCTTGGGCCAAATATTTTTCGGCTATGCATCGTAAAGAGAAGACCTGATCCGTACATCCCATACCTTTCCTAAATCCCGCTTGTACATCCCATATTTTCTCATCGGTTTCTTGCATTACCCTTTCAATCAACACTTTCGCATATAATTTGCCAACGATGCTGAGTAAGCTAATGCCCCTGTAGTTCTTGCAGTCAAGTTGTGAGCCCTTTCCCTTGTACAGTGGCACGATGACCGCCTTGCACCAATCTTTTGGAACTATGCCGGTATTAAAACATAAGTTGAAAAGGCGATACAACTGACTTGCTACGACGCCTTGCCCAGCCTTCAGCATCTCGACTGAAATTCTATCATACCCCGCTGCCTTTCCTGGTTTCATTCCTTTCAAAGCTTTTACAATTTCATCCATACTAATACTACACTCCTCATGTGGCAGTGCATTATCATTCACTCCTGACGTATTTTCCTCTTCTCTCTCAAACAAACCTTCAAAATATTCCTTCCATCTCCCTAATATGCATTCCTCATCATTCAATAAACTTCCATGCTGGTCTCTAATCGAGGTTAGCTCTGAGGTCTGAGTTTTACCTCTGGCTAGTCGAATGGCTTTCCAGAAAAACTTTATGTTTGCCCGGAAATCCTGAGATAACCTCTGATCCATCTCATCATTCTGTTCATCTTTCTTTCTTTTAACTACCTCCTTTACCAGAACATTCAACCTTTTATAGTTACTTTTCCTTTCACTCACGTCTTCAAGCGTGGCTTTTTGACTTCTTTGGTCAGCTCTTATCGCCAACCAATCTAGCCACGCTTTCTTCTTCTCACTTACTGCCTTTTGTACCTCTTTATCCCACCATACATTCTTCTTCTTCTTCCCTTTGCTCCTTTCTTTCACACCACATACATCCCTGGCTGTACTTACAAGCTTATCTTTAAAACCATTCCATAGTTGATCAATCTTGCATATATCATCTATCTCTCTAAGATTTTCCTTTAGTTTATGAATATACTCATCAGCCACACTTTCCTCTTGCAAATTTTCTACTTTTATTCTCTCCAGAACACTAGTGAATATACGAGGTCGATGCCGCCATCCTTGAAACAGCCCTTTCATTCGGCTCATCACCAGGAAGTGGTCTGTATTTATTCCGGCCCCGCGATACACCCTAGTGTCCAGAACATTCTTCCTCAATCTTTCGTCCACTATCACAAAATCAATCATACTCTTTCTTACGTTCTCCGCCTCACGCGTGTACAAATGAATCCATTTGTGGGCAAACATTGTATTTGTCACAAAAAGATTTCTCTCGAGGCAAATATCTAACAAACTCTCACCATTCTCATTCACTCTCTCGTCACCGTGAGTACCCAGAACCTTTTCAAATCCATCTCGCTTTACCCCTACCCATGCATTAAAATCACCTAACATAATCAACCTTTCATTATCCTTACATCTACGAAATTATTACTCGTCGTAAAAAAACGACTGCTCTCTTATTGCACAAATAATTATTGAATCCTTGTCTGACACATCCCATAACCACTAACGAGTAAAATTACAATGAAAATGTAAGAAATTAAATTAAATTAATATTTGAAAAAAATACATCACAAGTAACAACAAAATTCATACACTTATTTTGTGAGGTAAGTATTTTTTATTGGTACGTGGTTTTCACTGCAAATTTTTGGGTGTTAAGTTAAAACGACTATACAATAGTTTATATGCGAGCTACAAATAACTGAGATAACGGTAAATACGAGCTAAAATCAGAACTGGTTTTTTGAAAAAAGAAAACCATACATTCTTATTTGAACCATTACATGGAATATGTGAATTTTATAAATTTATATGATCAGTTGAACAAGTAAAAGTGAACCCTACCTCGACTTCATACATTCATAAATAAAAGGTAAGCAGTTACATTGGTAATGGGCCGCCACTTAGTATGCGTAAAAGAACCTATCAAAAATGAATAAACTAAATTAAACCATTCTGCGACAATAGCCCAGTGTGCACCACGCCTTATGACATAATACGTGGATCCGACGCGAATCGGCGGAAGTGCCTTGTGCAACCACAGTTGCGTACAATAGTATTTATAGACGTCACAAGTTCATTCACCTAATCCTGCATAGAACATACCTAATTGTTCATTAAAAGTGGATTTATGTTGATTTGAATAGACGCATTTATTGATTTTAATAGCCTAGTACAGAAATATGGCATAATCACATAATAATGTACGATTTAAAATTAACCTCTCAAAATTTTCATCACTCAACGTACTTTGTTGGAAGAATTTATTACATTCCATTTTAATTAGTATCGAAATATATGCTTCGTCTTATGAAGCAGTAAACCAGCATTAATTTGGTATATAATACCAATTAAAAAATGCACAATTGATTGCTCACAGCATTTTTTAATCGCGAGCTCTCTCGCTGACGTACCGAACTTCGATGGTCATGAAAACAACTTTTATATTTTATAAAAATTGTTCCTTAGACTGCGGTTTTAATTTTTTTTAATGTTGCCACATTCATACTCTACCTATATAACTCAATTAAAAAGCGTTCTTTACATGTTCCGCATAGCAACAATTTAAAAACCGTTGGAACTCCAACTCGCAACTAGTGTTGCGAGAGCACTGTACGTTTTCCCAAGTCGCAACCCTAGTTGCGGAGAGCACGTGAGTGGGTAAAGACGCGCGATCGCGAACGAGACACGACAATGTTTACGAACCGATAGTACCCCGTGCATGCAGGAAAATTTGCATCGTATGTTTTGTTTTACTAGATTTCATTAAAAATCGTTGTTTCGACGCATAAATTTGTCTCGACGACTCAACGTAGGGGCGGGGCGAGCGTTATCAACACCTCCCGCAAAATGCGTCACCGCGGTATCCACGAACTCATGGTTTTTTAGCATATTTCAGCTGCTCTGTCTCAATATTTTAGTACTGAAAGATACTAAAAGAAAAAACACGTACTTTTTATATTTCACTAAGGAATCCACTGTGAAAATTGGAACAGCCAAAAAAATTTCACCCCGTATTTATAATACATTAATACATAAAACACACAATACATTAATATATTTCGGGGTCGTGGATCAAGAATAAGTTTTACGACTTGGTATCTGTTAGCCATTTCAAAAATATTGTAGTGACACGAATCAAACGTATTTCTTTTTTAATTTATTTTGATGACAAAAATACAAAATCTCAAAAAATCATGGTTACCCTTCTCTCTTTGACGGATAGTATGGAGAGTTGACAGTGGGATAGGGTGACCAAGTTGTATGAAAAAGTATTATTTTTCATTAGAATTTGAAGACAAAGAGTATTATTAGAATTATAAACCGTCATACCAACTGTGATGTTGTCTACTTTGGATTCTTGACCATGTACAATCATTCCGGATCACGACCCCAAAATCACCCTGTATGTATTCTAAGCTTTGCATACTTATAGTTTAGGACTATGTTGATTTATGTAAGTTTGTCCACGAATAATTATTTATTTAATTTAGATTTCGCAGTTCTGCGCTCGCGACCTGCACAACATTGCAAATCAGACTGACATAAGATGGTCGACTATATACTAGGTACTGCTCGATGATCCTGGCTGCTCTCTCCTGGCTTGAAAACTTCTAACCGTTAATTTGCTCACTAATTTGACAAGCCAACCTCAATAAGCTCTAATTTCTCCCTTGGTGCCTACGCGTGTTCTTTGGATTAGGTAGCGGACCCCGAGCATTCTTCAGGATGCAACTGTACTGGGAATAACGCTAGCACGATGACGAGGATGATGATGAAACACTATTAAAATTTCAATAACAATATTGTCAAAATGTAATCATAAATTATACCTCAGCGCCGAGAATTTCGCGGGCTGTCGATTTTTTTATGTCAACGGTACACTAATACAAAATAAACAATGCCGTCGCTTGCGTAATCAGTGCCTCCGCCAGTTCTTCGGATTAGGTGGCAAATCCCGGGCAGTAGATTTTGACTTGTAAAAGTGCCATTTCAGAATAAAGTTCATTTATTTCATTTATCCTCTAGGATGCAACTACACTAGGATAACGCTAGGATGACGACGATGATTCGGTTTAACCAGAGTTTAACCGGGCCGCGGTTTTACTGGCCCCTGATCCGCGGAAGCTGCGTGGACGCAGTCAACTTCCTGATCTACGTTCCCATCATTAGCGGCAAAGATTAATGGTCCAGACGCAACACTATATAACAAATACATGAAATATGTATATACAGGGTGATTTCTGGGTCGTGACCCAAAACCACTTTTTCTGACTCTGTAAATGATCCACATTATCATGTGGTAGTATTTGATTAGAAGATGATTACTTTATTTTTTCTTATTTTTCAAGTAAAATTAATCTTATACTAAGTAATCATGGTCACCCTATGACTTTTGACATACGCTGTATGGAAAGCGACAAGACGTCACATTGAGTAGGGTGACCAAATTGTATTCTAAAATGTTTTTTTCTATTTGTCATCTGAAAAATAATCAACATTATTGGTCATAAACAATAAATTAACAACACAATTAGGCTCATCTTTGAATTCTGTATGATGTCTTGCTCTCTTGCTCCATGACCCCGAAATCACCCTGTAGATAGGTGCTTAAGCGGCTTAAGTGACATCGGAGACGTAATCAGAAGCTATATTTTCAGACTCTACACATGATCGCATTTTCCATGCAATAGTTGTTACATCGAATAAAACAAGTTTATTTTTACAATTTTTTTACTAGAAAAATAATAACGCCATACTTAAATCATGGTCACCCTATCACTTTTGACACACGTTGTATGAGGGATGACAAGACGTCGTGTGGTGTAGGGTGACCATGTTGTATGAAACATTATTTTTTCTGTTAATAATTTGAGAAATAATAGTCAATATTGCAAGTAGTAACTGTGATATCATCTTTATTGAGTTTGTCTTTCAATACTTTATCGAGTCAAATAATTTCTGATCACGTCTCCGATGTGACCCTGTATAAATCTTGAAAAATTAGTGTTTTTTTTTTATTGTGGCTCTTGGAAGAAAAGATAATTATAAAAGATTGAAAAACCGACAACCGTTTCTCACGGACTTTAATTGTTGAGCCATTTAGAGCTCACTTTGTACAGTGTCCAGTATAAAGTTGGCTCAGTATAAATGGCTCAACAAATATAGTCCGTGACTACCATAAACTATCTGATCAATTTATAACTTGGGGTCGCGTGACTCATTATGACAATTTTTCAAAGAAATAGATATTCCAACCCTGCCGCCCCTATACGTATTTGAAATAATAATGTATGTTAGGAAGAATTTGTGCAATTTCCCAACGAACGCTGATGAACCAACAGCCACCAGAAACACTGAGAAACTCAAAATAACCTTCTATAGGGTAGTAAAGGCGAAAAAGTCGTTCTTGGGAAATTGTATCAAATTCTACAGTAAAAATCCAAAACACATTACTGAACTTAGCAATTCTAAATTCAAATATGTAGTAAAACAAACACTTATTTCAAAAGCATATTATAAGGTAAACGATTCCATCATGGATAGGGATGTTTGGCAATGATAGCGTCCTGCACGGGTAATCTATCGCGAAAATATATTTTCTACTGTAGCATTGTTATTTAAGTTATTTTATAGTAACTGACACTGTAATTTTATATTTAACTATACCATTTATATTGTTTTGAAAAAATGACACATAGCCGAGTTTCTTACGCCGGTTCTTCTCGTGGCAGAGGTTTATTTTTCCGAACCGGTGGTAGTTTATTGACGTTCATAGGTGCATGTAATATGCCTAATTTGAAGGATAAACTACTTTTATTTTTACCTTTTTACTTTAAACATATCTATAGTGTTGACGGGGAAATATCAACTCTCAAAACTCGTCAAAAATCGATGCAAAACGCGTGGATCCCCTAAAGTACTGAAGGTTCTCGATGTTTTTTGTATACGGCGGTATCAAACAAGCCTATGGCCCATGGGCAATTGCAACTCCAGATTGATCACTCACAAGCCTGTTGCCGAACCTTATTGACTTGGAATACGTTGGGTTGACAGTTATAGACAAAATGACCCTTGATCTTAACTGAACACAACAGACACCTATTAAAGAGCGAACGTTGCGGTGTTTGCATTTTTAGCTGTCAACGACGAACCCTCAAAACAACAGGGCTGGCGACACGTTTGTGATTACTCTTGAGACTCAAGCGCCTATATTCTACTCTCCACTACATAAATGTAAGGGGGGGGGGGGGGATGAAAAAAAATATGAGAATGCACATATGCGTGTAGGTTTTAAAAATAATATAAAGGTTTCTTAAAAACTTTTCCATTTAAGTCCACCGTTGGCGAGATATTAGCTGCCGACGTAAAAAGTGTGCCCCCCTCCCCCCTTCAATTTCTAAACCACGAAGTTAAAAATTCGGAAAACATAATAAATACTTTCATTACTTTCAACGATTTTTGGTTTGAATAAGATAAATCGAACACTTTTTAAGTTACCATTGTAAAACTGTCTCGCAAGCAAAAAGCCATAAGTACCGTGGGTTTTCTATGGAGATATACGACTTTACTTGTGCACAGTACAGGACAGCATTAAATTAGTACTAGCACTAGTATTTACGGAACCCTTCATTGGCCTCGTTTTTTAGACAACTTTATATAAACAAATGCACACAAAAATGACACATTTTTTTGGTAAAAGATTGCCGAACCCTGGTAGGAGTGATAGACTTATTATTTCAGGTTTTAAAGCCCTTGACTTGAGGACTGTTTTTTTCTAAAGGGCTTATTTTTATCTTAGTTGTACTTCTAATAAGAACCTTGCTCAGTAAAAAAGTTAAGGTCCAATTTTGGAGTAGAGTTACAGAAAAAAAGCCCTTTTGTGAAGACACTTCTCATCTGTAATAATATGGTGATACCCTTCTGTTATTATATTCTTTGCACCAAATCACGGATTTGAACTTAGAGTTCATGTGAACTCCGTAATCCAATTTAAAAATGTCCTAACTAACATAACTTTTATTGCAGTATGAGTATAATGACGGTCGAGACAGAGTTTCATTTCACTGTGTCGTTTTGTTGTAGTTGTGACTGTATTTCGCCGCCGGGTGGACGGAAAGTGAATTCATATGTTTTTATTTCGCAATATCTTAAATACAATAGAAGACCTCAAGCATTAAGACTTACTTACACACGAAAAAAAACTCGTACGCGAGTTTCACTACATTGCGGGGTTTGACAGATCGATTGAACTCATTATGCCACGATAACCCGCAATGTAAATTGTTCGTGGAAACCATAAAGTGGAGAAAAAATGTGAAATGGTGAATAGTTTTGTTTATTCCTTTCGTAGACTTGCAGCGAGCTTAAACAAAGAAACGGCACTACTTGCTTACCATGGTTATGTGGCATCGCTATTAAGGTATAGACTGGTACTATGGGGAAACTGCAGTGAATCCAAAGGCTGTTTGTCAGCCAAAAAAATGTTTATGAGCGATTTGTAACAAGCCGCCACGAAGATCATGTCGGGAATTCTTCGATGAGCTGAAATTACTTACTTTACCATCATTACACATATTGGATGTTACCAATTTTTTTAAGTCAAAACTTGCTTTGTTCCAAAAATAATATTAAAAAATATTTGGGGACAATCTTGCACAAATCGACCTATTCCCAAACTAAGCAAAGCTTGTACTATGGGTACTAGACGACGATATACATACTTAAATAGATAAATACATACTTAAATACATAGAAAACATCCAACACCCAAGAACAAATATCCGTGTTAAATGCACAAATAATTGCCCTGGCCGGGATTCGAACCCGGGACCTCTAGCTTCGGAGGCAGTCTCACTACCAACTAGGCTAAACAGGTCGTTTAAGACGTCATTAAGAGAAACCTGTAAATAGATATACTCGTAAGTACGTATATCGTAGTCTAGTACCTATAGTACAAGCTTTGGTAAGTTTACGACCAGAGGCCTATTGTGACTAATATTGCACGCGTTAGTCTCTTTCTGGAAGGGGTTGAAAAGAGACTTCCGCTTGTAATATAAGTTAAAAGTCATTATGCAATAGGCCCCTGGTCGATTTGTGTAAGATTGTCTCCCAATGTTTGTTTATTTATTAATTCACAAAATGTTTTGCCTCTGGAACATTCGATTAAAATCCGGAGCCGATAGCGAACGGGGGATAATGTTCATCGGAAAATGAACGTTCTGTACAAAACTAATATTAATTAATATGACCCAGAGAAGTACGTATATTTATCATCATCATCATCATGTCAGCCGAAAGACGTCCACTGCTGGACATAGGCCTCCCCCAAAGACTTCCACAATGACCGGTCATGCGCCACCCGCATCCAGCGGACACCCGCGACCTTCACCAGGTCATCGGTTCACCGTGTGGGGGGCCTGTCCACGCTACGCCTTCCGGTACGTGGTCGCCACTCGAGAAACTTTCCGCCCCAACGGCCATCGGTTCTACGTGCTATGTGCCCCGCCCACTGCCACTTAAGTTTAGCGATTCGGAGGGCTATATCGGTCACTTTGGTATATTTATGTATATGTAAAATTGCTACACCAACAGCCAAATCAAGTAACTCACTTTTCGAAGTCGGAATTCCTTATACGGTGATGACCCTATAATGGCAGCACTATAATAAAGATGACGGCTGGTTCTTGACAGAACTTGACATTTTAACAAGGACAAGGATGATGTAAGCCGATGGGTGACGACTTGGCAATTAACATTGTTAAAATATTTATATTTCTACGGGATTACATTTTAGGGGTCCGTAACGGTATCCCAAGTGGTTTCCCACATTTCGTCTCTTTTCAAAAGTGTTCATTAATTCACTTATATTGCATTAAACGAATGCTTCATTCTCTCCATCTATAAACCTGCAATTGACAAACGTGGCACTGAACATTAAATTTCATGTGCTCTGCCTACCCCTTTTGGGAATATGGGCGTGAGTTTATGTATGTATATAAAGCAAAATTAATACAAATACATATAAAGGAACATATAAGTGGTGACACATCATAATTACTATAAGTAATGAATAATATAATCAAAAAAAAATTAAATTAAAATAAAATCGATGTCACTTTTAAGAATAAAAAAATTAATAAAATAAGTAAACGAAAATACAGCATGAAATTAAAATTAAATCAAATTACTTTCTGACCAGTATCTATTTGGACTTGGCCATTTTTAGTGGTACTAATTTATTTTAATGGCAAGACATACTCTTTGACAGCAGACATTAAAAGTCATCGAATGTCTTCGATTTAAACAAACTTACATCAACACCAAATCAACACGAAATATTTCGTGATTATAAAAATAAATGTGCCGAAAATCATCCAAAACGTCGTCAGAAAGTTTATTGTGGATATCGTCTTATATGGGTGTTGATATGCTTTTACGAACTTTTCTTGATTGCTGTGGTGTTTCACAGATACTTTTAAGCGTGGTTACCTCTGCTGTAAGTTTTTTTATTTGTCGTGTGAGCTCATTTGTGTCCAGAATAATATTATGGAGCTCGTTTTCGGTGGTTGCCAGTACAAGTCTTAGTGACTCGATTTCACTTTTTAATTCAAAGACCATACATAATTATGGTATTATTAATTGCTTAAAACATTGAAATGACGAAGGATTGACTAATATTCCAATACATAATGTTTTGAAATTGGTTCTTGACATAACCCGGTAGTATTGACATTTCATATTATAGTATGTATTGATTGAATTGGTAAGATTGGTTGAATTTAAGAAGTACACTTTACTTATTTAATGTATAGGTAAGTCTACACTAACAAATTTAATGCGGAAAGGTTCTCGAGTGGCGACCGCGTTCCGGAAGGCGTAGCGTGGGCAGCCCCCTACACGGTGGACTGATGACCTGGTAAGGGTCGCGGGTGTCTGCTGGCTTATGTCCAACAGTGGACGTCTTTCGGTTGACGTGATGATGATGATGAGATGACTAAGAAACCCAATACACACTCGAACCCAATATCGACGTCCCGACTATACATGACGTATACTGTATATTATTGCCATATAACATGCTGTTTGCAGCGACATTATCTGGGGTCCAAATAGGCACTGGTCAGGCTATACATTTACATATAAAAATAAAATAAAATTGGAACTAAATAACAATAAAGTCATTGTAGATATATATGAAGTAAAATTCAATGAAGAGCATTAGCAAACCATTTTTTATAATGTAAAATGGTCTTTTAATAAAATAAACTTTTGTTTTTTTTTCAACTGTTTTAGATCCGTAAATTTTATTGTGCTATTGCTATTAATTATTTAGCCGACTGCACCAAAAGTTTAACAAATTAAGATCTCTCTTGGTCTGTCTCAGACAGTAACTGAGTGAACAAAATGCTTCTTTTTGTACGAAATAATATTTTATTTTTACCAATATATATAGGTTACAGTTTGGTAAGGAGTATAATTGCTCTGTATCGTCCGCCATTCGTTCGTGCAAGCAAGAAGGGCGAGCTCCCGCTTTACCGACAGAGTTCCGGTGAAGCAGGACCTGCATTGCGCGCCACCTACCGGCAGTTCGTGCTTTCTTTCGTAATTAATTAGGCACTCCTGCCGGGAGATGTCGCTTGTGCGACACTGAGTCAGTTTACTTCATGTATCCGAGGGGCTAAATTAGCCGGGTTTCTTAAAAATGTCACATCAAAATTCGGTGTAATTTGGTAGGTACATTTTTTGACATAACTTACCGAAATGAGGTCGCACGAATTTTTATTAAATACATACGAGTATTTGATATGAACTTTGTTGAACAGTACATCAAGTCTTGTATAACTACAACTTAGAAAAGTTGAAAGACCCTCGACATTTTCATTTCAAAGCTCAATATCTCAAAAACGGCTGAACAGATTTTCATGAAACATGGCTAAGAACACTCGGGATAAAAATTATCTACGACACAAAAAAAAAAAACAAAACGGAAATTGGTTCATCCTTTAGTGAGCTGCAATACCACAGCCAGATACACAGATACATAGACAGACACGTTAAACTTATAACACCCCTATCTTTTTACGTCGAGGGTTAAAAACTAAAAAAAAATAATATTTATTTTTATTTTCCTTAAAAGATGAGCGATATATTCAAGAATTGATTGTATAACTACATCCCTATCTAGACTTCTAGAGGTACATATTAATTTTCAATTTTTTTCATTTTGTTTTTATATGAAAAAATTATCATTTGTACGGAACCCTCGGTAGCCATGTCAGACTCGCACTTAACCGGTCGTTTAATAATCATAGCCAGTCGGTGAGAGGAGTTAACATGAAATGAATAATTTCACTACTTAATTTTTTATTGATTCTGGAAAACTTTTTAAACCGAGATCAACAGAAGGAAGGAGGCTCTCAGTTCGTCTGCATTATTTGCTTTTTTTATGTACATATGTTCCCCGATAACTCTTGACCACGTTAGCCGATTTTGATAATTCTTTTTTGTTTCAAAGCAGGTACCCCCAAGTTGGTCTCTTATAAATTTGGTTAAGATCTGATGATGGGATCTAGGAGGAATCGAGGGAACTCCTCGAATTTGATAGGCACGCATATGCCGATTTCGGTATTTTCTGCAAGCATTGGCTCTCGGAAACCACAAATTTGGTGAAGCAGAACTGGTGATGAGGACCACAGTTCTCATATGGAACTCATCAATGATGTAGGCACTTCACAGATTCCGATGGAATTTTGTTGACGTAGCAACTAATTTAATTATTTAGTTTGGTTCACCAATATTGTTTACACCGTAAATTACATATATAACTTGCAATAACAGTTTTATGCTAGATGTAACAATCACTGACAGGTAAACACGACACGCATTTTATAAAAAAAGTCAGTAAAAATAAAATTTAAAAGTAACAAAAATGCTCAATGTTCCTCAAAATAATAATTCGCAATTTAAGCGAGATAATCGGGTTCATTCACCGGAGTGTTTGGCTATTTTCCCATTTATTCACCTAAAAAAGTAAAAGTTTTTGTCTAAAATTTAATTTTTGTAAGTATTTTTTGTTGCCGACTACACTTTTTCACAATCATCAACTACTCGTCGATGAAATTGAAGTTTAATCAATGATAAAAAACCTAAAAAATAAACGTTAGTAGTTGCGGTATCGACGAACTGCCTGCCGTGTGCTGTTAAAACAGTGCGCCGACGAAGCCACGATACCCTATTGTTTACTGATAAAACAATCTTTTTCACATAGAGTTTTCCCAAATCTCTTAAAAACAGCAAAAATAAAACTAGTTACCATTACAATTACCATTTAACACTCAACTGTTATAAGAAAGTACAACTATTTAATTTAAAACAACTATATACATAGCTATTCGACATGCCTTTTCGTAAGAAAAATCCTAACAAATAAAATACATTCAGATATTTCTTTCAAACAACGAACATTTAAGCACTTTTTAAGAAATACAAATAAGCTACAATTACGACAGATAAGAACGGGTTATGGCAAGAGTAGCGTAAATGTATGCTGGAGCACAGATGTATTATAACGAGCTACCAAATAATGTAAAAGACTGTGAATCCCTCAATTTATATAAAACCAATCTGAAGAAATATATACATACTATAATATAAAATAAACCTGTTGCGATCATGCTAAATATGTTAATTTTAAGGATATCTATGTAAGCTCATTTAAGTGAACTGTATTGTTCTTTTGAGTAAAATAAAGAATCTCTAACTTGAATTTAATAACTACTGACAAATTGCGCAACTACCCACATGATAAAAAAATTTTTGAAATTGCAATATATATACGAGTACAAACGTTTATATGCCTTTTATGAAAAAACACAACATCCTTAACGATAGCAAAAAACACAACATCCTTAACGATAGCGAAAAACACAACATCCTTAACGATAGCGAAAAACACAACATCCTTAACGATAGCGAAAAACACAACATCCTTAACGATAGCGAAAAACACAACATCCTTAACGATAGCGAAAAACACAACATCCTTAACCACTCACGTGCTCTCCGCAACTAGGGTTGCGACTTGGGAAAACGTACAGTGCTCTCGCAACACTAGTTGCGAGTTGGAGTTCCAACGGTTTTTAAATTGTTGCTATGCGGAACATGCAAAGAACGCTTTTTAATTGAGTTATATAGGTAGAGTATGAATGTGGCAACTTTAAAAAAAATTAAAACCGCAGTATACGGAACAATTTTTATAAAATATAAAAGTTGTTTTCATGACCATCGAAGTTCGGTACGTCAGCGAGAGAGCTCGCGATTAAAAAATGCTGTGAGCAATCAATTGTGCATTTTTTAATTGGTATTATATACCAAATTAATCCTGGTTTACTGCTTCATAAGACGAAGCATATATTTCGATACTAATTAAAATGGAATGTAATAAATTCTTCCAACAAAGTACGTTGAGTGATGAAAATTTTGCGAGGTTAATTTTAAATCGTACATTATTATGTGATTATGCCATATTTCTGTACTAGGCTATTAAAATCAATAAATGCGTCTATTAAAATCAATATAAATCCACTTTTAATGAACAATTAGGTATGTTCTATGCAGGATTAGGTGAATGAACTTGTGACGTCTATAAATACTATTGTACGCAACTGTGGTTGCACAAGGCACTTCCGCCGATTCGCGTCGGATCCACGTATTATGTCATAAGGCAAGGTGCACACTGGGCTATTGTCGCAGAATGGTTTAATTTAGTTTATTCATTTTTGATAGGTTCTTTTACGCATACTAAGTGGCGGCCCATTACCAATGTAACTGCTTACCTTTTATTTATGAATGTATGAAGTAGAGGTAGGGTTCACTTTTACTTGTTCAACTGATCATATAAATTTATAAAATTCACATATTCCATGTAATGGTTCAAATAAGAATGTCTGGTTTTCTTTTTTCAAAAAACCAGTTCTGATTTTGACTCGTATTGACCGTTATCTCAGTTATTTGTAGCTTGCATATAAACTATTGTATAGTCGTTTTAACTTAACACCCAAAAATTTGCAGTGAAAACCACGTACCAATAAAAAATACTTACCTCACAAAATAAGTGTATGAATTTTGTTGTTACTTGTGATGTATTTTTTTCAAATATTAATTTAATTTAATTTCTTAAATATTCATTGTAATTTTACTCGTTAGTGGTTATGGGATGTGTCAGGCAAGGATTCAATAATTATTTGTGCAATAAGAGAGCAGTCGTTTTTTTACGACGTGGCAAGTGATTCTATGATAGATTTTATAGCGTATCTAGAGATTCGAATACTCGATATGCATATAGGTAACTTTGCTCTCGTGTACCACACACATACCACATCACATAAAACTTATCACCTCAGCAATGAGAACCTGTTAGAGTTAAAAAAACTTGTTGGGGTGCCAAATAAATATATGTCCTATGTCCAGCAGTGGACGTCCTTCGTCTGACATGATGAAATTACAATATAGTCAGTTCTGGTACCGTACCTACTACTACTATACTACGCAACGCAAAAGAGGGGGGCTATAAGTTTAATGTGTATATCTGTCTGTGGCATCGTAGCTTTTATTTAAACTGGTGAACTATTTGGTTGTCTTTTTTTCAGAGCAGGATTTCCAAGAGAAATTTAGTAGTATCTTATAGCCGTGGATCAATACGACTGAAGCAACTATAAATGCCTAGACACGTAAACACGAGGTCATTGAGATCTGATATGTCGAGCCAAAAAGTTGTAACTATTATGGTGTGTATGTAAAAAATACTGCATTATAACTCCTCGAATTTATAATAAGTTAATAACATAACTTTTCTCTCGGGAAACGATAATATTAGTAAAACATGTTTTATCAAAATCGGTTCAGCCATTGTTGAGATATATAACTTTGAAATGAAAATATCGGCGGTTTTCCAACTTTTCTACTTTGTCAGTTATTCTATATCACGACAGCCAATGATATTTAAAATAAAATGCCAAACGTTATTATTACTTCAAGAATATATAATTAAAGTCACCATGAGTGTACGGCTGTTAATTTCGTATTAGCATTGTATAAGTCATAAGTTAAGGATCTGTAACTATTCGTAATTGATTTAATAAGAAATGTAAATTTCGTAATTTCAATATTGACGATCACTGCGTGAACTGTGGTTTCGTTGCGCACCAGTGTATCCCGTCCTATATCGCCGCCATGATTAAATTTTGACAGCGCAGGTCCGCCGGAGTATGTCCGTTAGTTTGAGTCGGGACCTTTGCGTGGGTTTTTGTATACTTTTGAAATGCGAACAAAAATATAAATCGAGTTGTAATCGGTCGAATATCTATTAAGTTGTGAAGTGTAACATGTGTAGTATATGTGTTAAGAGTTTTATGTGGTTTGAAGTGTATGGAATTATTTTTAATCGGGCGTCAAAAGCGGCACTCATTACGTTAGGTATGTAAAGCTATTTTTTGTTATTGATAATTTGTGACAGAAATTGTTGCGATTTTGACAAAATTGGCACTTGTTATTTAAAGATTAATAGTGTCTCTATCTACGTCTGACAATATTTTTGTACTCGTTTGCCTAAATTATTCATACAAAAATCATAAACAAACTACACTGTTTTGCGGCGAATTGAAAAACTGACAATGTAAACATTGCAAATGAAAAAGGTTTTATGCAAAATATTTCCCCAGGATCATGTACTTTATTTGGTATCAATCGAAGCGTAAACTATTACAGTTTTAAATAAACATCACATTTACATATGTTATCGATTTAGATTATAAAATAAAAATATATTTATTGCAAAAGATCTCATTCGAAACGGTATGTAAAGTTTGTGACTTTTTTTTTAAATATTTTACTATGGTGACCTATGTAATTAATTATATAAACAAATTGCCTGTTCCTTTAGCTTTATAACATAAAAAGAATCATAGCATAAAGTTTAGACGAAGCCAGGCAACCGATTTATTAACAACACAAGACAATGCGCTACTAATGCTCGGTGAATCTTGAGCACTTTAGACCACCTTTTTTTTTAACGCGAGCACTTGAGTGGTTAACGATAGCGAAAGACACAACATCCTTAACGATAGCGAAAAACACAACATCCTTAACGATAGCGAAAAACACAACATCCTTTACGATAGCGAATACCACAACATCCTTAACGATAGCGAAAAACACAACATCCTTAACTATAGCGAAAAACACAACATCCTTAACTATAGCGAAAAACACAACATCCTTAACGATAGCGAAAAACACAACATCCTTAACGATAGCGAAAAACACAATATCCTTAACGATAGCGAAAAACACAACATCCTTAACGATAGCGAAAAACACAACATCCTTAACGATAGCGAAAAACACAACATCCTTAACGATAGCGAAAAACACAACATCCTTAACGATAGCGAAAAACACAATATCCTTACGATAGCGAAAAACACAACATCCTTAACGATAGCGAAAAACACAACATCCTTAACGATAGCGAAAAACACAACATCCTTAACGATAGCAAAAAACACAACATCCTTAACGATAGCGAAAAACACAACATCCTTAACGATAGCGAAAAACACAACATCCTTAACGATAGCGAAAAACACAACATCCTTCACGATAGCGAAAGACAACATCCTTAACGATAGCGAAAAACACAACATCCTTAACGATAGCGAAAAACACACCATCCTTTACGATAGCAAATACCACAACATCCTTAACGATAGCGAAAAACACAACATCCTTAACGATAGCGAAAAACACAACATCCTTAACGATAGCGAAAAACACAACATCCTTAACGATAGCGAAAAACACAATATCCTTAACGATAGCGAAAAACACAACATCCTTAACGATAGCGAAAAACACAACATCCTTAACGATAGCCAAATACACAACATCCTTAACGATAGCGAAAAACACAACATCCTTTACGATAGCGAATACCACAACATCCTTAACGATAGCGAAAAACACAACATCCTTAACGATAGCGAAAAACACAACATCCTTAACGATAGCGAAAACGGGTTTCGAAAAAATCGGTCCACTATCCTGGCAGTACATAAGTTTATGCAAGATATACTTTTTATTTATTTATTTAATTATTCACTTTAGATATAAACACAAATCTTTTTACAAGCATGCCACTATTGAAAACCTCTAGGGTTTATGTAATAGTTGGCGAGATCGCGCTGTCCGATCCGCGTTAGCTTATAACTATTATTACACGCTTGGTTGTGATTTTCAGTACACTTAAATTAATCTATAAACATCACATCTATGTATCAGTTTTATACATTAATAATAGACTTAAGTAGTATTTTTTTAGTATTGGCATACATTTGCCGTGGTTTACAACGATTTTGATTAGATCACACAGTAAGTTTTTAGGCAAGGTATTTAATATATATGGGAGTAGAATACTAAAATAACTACAACCAAGAAAAGTTGAAAAAACCCCTCACAAACGGCTAAACAGATTTTCATGAAACATAGGTAACAACACTCGGGATAAATTATCTATGACACAAAAAAACTAAACGAAATTCGTTTAATTCGTTTGGGAGCTACGATACCACAGACAGATACACAGACAGACACGTTAAACTTATAGAACCCCTCTCTTTTTGCGTCGGGGGTTAAAAAATATGCGATTGGCGTTCTTCTGGACATGTCAAAAGTATAGTCGTACGTGAGAGTTCAATCATCATCCTCCTAGCGTTATTCCCAGTACAGTTGCATCCTGAAGAATGCCTGGGGTCCGCTACCTAATCCCAAGAATTGGCGTAGGCACTAGTTTTTACGGAAGCGACTGCCATCTGACCTTCCAACCCGAGGGGGAAACCGACCTTATTGGGAATAGGCTTGTCAAGTGAGTGGGCAACTTGACTGTTAGAAGTTCTCAAGCCGCCCGGAGGCCTCTAACTTGGCTTACCGACTGCTATCAAAGACAGCAACCGGGATCAACGGCTTAACGTGCCTTCCAAAGCACGGGAGCGCTCAGTTAGTAACCATTCAAAGCGGTCACCCATCCAAGGACTGACCTCGCCCGACATTGCTTAACCTCGCATACCGCACGCCGTACGCGGGTGCCACTGGGCCACGAGCGCACGTGAGAGTTCAATATAATATACTATTACGGAAGCTAAGTATACGATACGGGATACGGGATAGGCGTCATCAGCGCTCCATGTAACTGGTTCAAATCGTACCTCGAAAACCGCCAAAAAAGCGTGGAAATGCAATATTTCAATTACGATATCGATATCATACTCGTGATCGGGTGCTGTTTGTGGACTCCGGTCTGTTCATGCTTGCAAGGGCAAAGTAAATACCTTGATACTAGTGTTATTTTATTGTATGTAGATTGACGAGAGACATAATCCTGTTTTGGATTAGTTTTATTGTTATTGACGCTTAGAGACCTTATACATCTCTAACAATATTAAGTTTACTTATTTTAATTTTAGCGCTTAGAGATCATTTACATCTCTAAGGACTTTGAAATAATTGTTGTTAATCGTATTTGGACGCTCAGAGACCATATACATCTCTGAGATATTAAATTAATTTTATGTACTTTTTGTTTATTCGGACAGATCGTGTTCAAAACGTCCTTAATATTTGTAAATTTATTTTTATTTAATTGTTAATCAGTATATTTTTTTAATCATTATTATTAAGTAAGATTGTCAGTTTTTTTTTAATTGTATAAATTCACGCTTTGACTTGTAAAAGTGCCCTTGTGGCCTATTTGCAGAATAAATATTTGATTTTGATACAACGGAAATAAAATACGTACAATCAAAACCACAAGCCATGCACCACTATTCCACAAGGGAGTACGGTTGGCTGTTTGTTGTTAAAAATGTTTTCGGCCTGTTTAGCCTAGTTGTTATTGTTAGTGACACTGCCTCCGAAGCTAGAAGTAAGGGCATTTGTTTATGTGGTGAGTGAAATATTTGTTCCTGAGACTTGGATGTTCTCTATATATCAAAGTATATACCGGGTGTACAATCCAAATGGGTCAGTATGGAGAAGTCGGAAACTACGAGAGATAGCGAGATCTGTTCTTAGGAACCATGACGTCGATTTTAGATTTAATAATAATTACATTCAAACTTTTTTATTAACTCTCATACATAACCGGGAATCGAACCTCGTCAAAATCAATGTGTATAAATTCTGCAAGTCGCAAGAAGCACAACACTAATGGAATCTTGTTTAAATAATTGAAAGAAAAACCCACCAATAAGATAATTATTTTATTTCAGTAAATGTTCAAAATGGTAGCCATTCTGTTGAATATAGGTCGATTCATAAGAGCTGGCGCGGAATGTCTATGAAATTAATGACAGTTTCATACATTTTCTGCGCCAGCTCTTCTGAATCGACCTATACAAAGATTAATTAAAAATATTGACCAGGTTCGATTCCCGGTTATGTATAAGAGTTAATAAAAAAGTTTGAATGTAATTATTATTAAATTTAAAATCGACGTCATGGTTCCTAAGAACAGATCTCGCTATCTCTCATAGCCATAGACATTATTTATTCTTAATAACACATTACAGGTCAAAAGTTATGATATATCAAATATTAACACATTATAAATAATATTACATTTGCATTAGGTATATAATAATGACATTCTTTGTTCTTTATATTCTATAAATTCTTTAAATGTATAAAAACATTGACCAATAAGCCACTTTTTTAATTTAATTTTAAATGCTGGAAGGCTCGCAGCTGTAGTTATAAATAGTTGTAGCTTATTGTAAACTACTGGACCCGCAACATGGACTGACTTAACAGTTTTACTGAGTTTGTGGGGTATCGTACTAAGCTTACTGACCCATTTGGATTTTACACCCGGTATACAATTATACCCAGGGAGCGAAACTTTGGTGCCGGTGGCTATGACGCAAATTCACATATAGGTTGTTTTTATATAAACAACATTGCGACACTCCAATGATTATTGATAATGCAATAGTGGTAATGTAAATTTTATTTTTTTATTAATAAGAAATGACTATTTATATTTAAAATAATGTAAATATAAAAATAATAAAAAAATAAAAACAGAAAGGAGAAAATATTTTATTAAGTAAGTAATTGTAAAAAATATATTCGTATAAATAAAAAACAACAAATTAAATTTCGTGGGTTGTCGAAAAATAGACAGAACGCTTGGAATTCAAACACAACATCGCATCTTTTAATTTAAATACATACCTACTGTACATAATGCCTGTAATCGCAACTAAAACAAAATTATTGTTGTAAGTTAACCTTTCATCATCAAAATCGATTCCTTCAATAATCCAGATGAAAACACTCTGTATGTAGCTTGACGTCATACGTCTGTCATCGGCACCAAAGTTTCGCTCCCTGATTATACCTATTGAATATGTCGTCGTCTAGTACACTAGTTCTAGGGACTAGTTCGATTTGTGTAAAAAAAATGTCCCCTTATTTATTTATTTATAAATTTTCAAACGGCCTTCCAAAATGATAACTACATAAGTGTGTATTAATTATGTATACCTTGTTGTCATAAAAGCTTAAGTATACGAAAATGTTTTTTTTTTACAAACTTATTATGCAATAATAATAAGTGAACTTTCCACTACAATCTCCGGGTCGTCAATGTCATCTTGACATTGACAACACTCCATTTACGGATGACATTGCGCGTAATCACTGTCTAAAATGTCAAAACTTCATCACCCTGTCGTAGTCGTGTATTTATAAGATAAAATTATTTCGCTTGAAACCTTCTTAATAATTACTGTCGAGTAATTTCCCACTCAAATTCCAATTTTATATCCAGGTACTTCCGATACAAAATTCATAATAGTACATTACTACAGAGGCCGGGACAAAAGGGGTTGCCGGCCGAAGACATATAGACGGCCGAGCGAAGCGAGGTCGGATAGGTCTAAGGCGGGCAACCCCATATTTCCCGCCGAGGTATGTATGGTGCTTTTCTCAAACATGCAATGAAATAAACAACTAAAAAAAAGTTTTATTTTTAATACGCATAGTGGCAGAATGTCATGATGCCTGTGCCACAAATTTATGTGGAATGGAAATTAAAAAAGAGGACTTTGCCGGCCTAGGCCTGCAAGATTTGTATGAAATTCCATTAACGACCTCTTGTCATAGCCGCACCTGAAACGTCATACTTCGCAGCCTATTATAAGGAACATAAGATCAATATTTCATTGCATGTTTGAGAAAACAATATTATAGCAGCTCTTGTAAAAATCATCCTTATTTCTAAAGACGAATGGTTGAATTTGGTACAACATAAAAAACTATGCACAATACACTCTGATGTCTGAGTCTGCCACCGTCTGCCACTGTCTGAGTCTGCAAGCGTCCGTAGGCCACGGTATCTGCTTACCATCATGCTGACCGCTTTGAGTGGTGACTGAGCGTTCTCGTGTTTTGGAAGGCACGTTAAGTCGCAGTAAATTAGTTTGTCTGTAAACAATGTGGACGACCTGTTTAGCCTAGTTGGTAGTGACACTGCCTCCGAAGCTAGAGGTCCCGGGTTCGAATCCCGGCCAGGGCATTATTTGTGCATTTAGCACGGATTTTGTTCTTGGGCCTTGTATGTTCTCTATGTATTTAGCTATATAAGTATGTATATGGTCGTCTACTCGTAGTACCCATAGTACAAGCTTTGCTTAGTTTGGGACTAGGTCGATTTGTGTAAGATTGTCCCCCAATATTTATTTATTTATATTTATAATTTAAACCAGCTTCGCACGGGTATTTAACAAAAATTAAAAAATGTAAAATTTATAATACACGCAAATAATTATTCTATCATCAATAGTTGTATAGAATATTTTAGGTAATTTATAATTTAGCCAGTGTCACCCGGGGATAGTGTAGCTTTCAAACAGTGAAAGAATTTTTCAAATCGGTTCAGTAGTTTCGAAGCCTATTGCAGCAAACAAAATGTTTCCTCTTTACTATATTAGTATAGTAGTAAAGATAAAAAATAAAAGGAGCGCTCGTGGCCCAGCGGCGCCCGCGTACCGCGTGCGGTATGTGAGGTTAAGCAATGTCGGGCGAGGTCAGTCCTTGGATGGGTGACCCCTTTGAGTGGTTACTAACTGAGCGCTCCCGTGCTTTGGAAGGCACGTTAAGCCGTTGATCCCGGTTGCTGTCTATGATGGCAGTCGTTAAGCCAAGTTAGAGGTCTCCGGGCGGCTTGAGAACTTCTAACAGTCAAGTTGTCTACTTACTTGACAAGCCTAATCCCAATAAGTTCTAATTTCCCCCTCGGGTTGGAAGGTCAGATGGCAGTCGCTTCCGTAAAAACTAGTGCCTACGCCAATTCTTGGGATTAGGTAGCGGACCACCGGCGAATGGGCAGCAGCATTCCTAGAGTGCGGTGGAGATACTGCGATCGCCAACCCGCATGCCAAGCGTGGCGATTATGGCATTTACCCCCCATGAAATTGGGGGAGGCCTATGTCCAGCAGTGGACGTCCTAGGGCTGATGTGGTGGCAGGTAGCGGACCTCAGGCATCCTTCAGGATGCAACTGTACTGGGAATAACGCTAGGAGGATGATGAGTAAAGATAAAAAATAAAAGCATTTTTAGCATTGCAGTTGACTATACAATACGCTCAGGCATTCGTTACAAGATGGTGTTATCTGCCCGAACGTCGGTATTAATTATTTCCCGTACATTGTCTGTTATTCACTATTCGTTTATTCACCCCGGAATAATTAACTCAATAAAAAATCCCATCGAAAACATAAAATGTGAAAATGGCAGCCAAGTTCAATATGCAATGCGTGGTTGTCGTGTTCACCGACAAAAGAATAGAGATCTAAATGGGTGCCAAGTTTCGTAGATTCTCTGAAAAGATGCCAATGCCGGCACTGCATTACTTTAACTTTACTTTAATATTGTCCAACATTACACAAATCGACCTAGTCCCAAACTAAGCAAAGCTTGTACTATGGGTACTAGACGACGATATACATACTTATATAGATAACATACATACTTAAATACATAGAAAACATCCAAGACCCAAGAACAAAATCCGTGCTAAATGCACAAATAATGCCCTGGCTGGGATTCGAACCCGGGACCTCTAGCTTCAGAGGCAGTGGCACTGCCATACCAACTATGCTAACAAGGCCGACATTATAATTCATTGGGCGTCCGTATTTTACATGTTTTAAAAAACATTATACTTATTCATGAGGGATATGAATTCAGTTAACCTATGTCGATCGTTTACCGGACACTCTCAAGGACAGAGTCTAACAATACTATCTAGATCCTAGGTCTTGCGTTCCTATCTACAAACGTTCATACATGTTTTTGAGTACAGAAGTAAATGGTTCGAAAACTTGCGTGTGACGTCACAAGTGCCATTCGAACCAGCTTATAGAGATTGGACCTCCTGGTAACTTTGGTAATCAAGTGTCTATTTATTTTCAACCGACTTAAAAAAAAAGGAAGAGTTTCTCAATTCGTTGGAATTTTTTTTAATGTATGTTCAACGATTACTCGGACACTAGTGAACCGATTTAAAAAACCTTTTTTTCTTTGAAAGGGTATGTTTTCTAGTTAGTCCCATTGTCACCAAGTCTGGATCTGGTGACGGGATCTTGGAAAAATCGAGGGAACTCCTCAAATCATACAGCAGGAGGATGGTATCTGGAAAAGTACGGACGGAGTCGGTGTTTTTTGTTAAAAATTTACTTGTGTAAGAGCTATTTCTTGAGCCGCTAAGAGTAGAATTAGGTTTATCTCTAACTTATGCCATTTATTGCGCCCTAATACAGTATTTCACTGGTAGTCAAATCAGCAACTTTTTACGAAACGTCAAATCGCTCGGTTCGCATGAAGTTTGTATGGAAATGTGCCTAATGACGTCACATTTTTCCGTGGTAAAATTGTTTCCTTTTATCATTTTTATTTATATGAAAATCTTTAAAACTGCATTAATAAGCTGAAGTTTTTTTTTCTAAGCATTTTCGTATGATTTGTTTATTGGTAACGTAAAAAAATATTTTTAGTGTTGTGAAATACCCTAGAAGTAATATACCCTGTATGAAGGAAGATTGGATGGTTGTTGAAAAAGTTGGAAGGGGAAGACCTCGGCGAACGTACTCCGACCAAATCGGAGACATTCTGCAGCAAGGTCAGGTCAGGAGTACCCTAAATCGGCGCGCATGCATGAAGAATGTTATGAAAGTTCATGAAGCGAAAGTTGTATGTCAGGATCGTAGCAAGTGGAAATCCGTGATCTCTGTCTACCCCTGTGGGAAACAGGCGTGATTATATAAACATGTATGTATGTTATTAAGCAGCAAAGACTACCCCGGTGACCACTTGCGTCACTGAAAATCAGCGTCACGATGTGAATCGCGATTTACATGGTGACATTGGTGACATCAAGCTGAGTGGCGACCTTTTTATCATTTATCGCTGTATATTGTATAATTCTCACGTTTGTATTTATTTTAATTGCTGAATAAACGTATTTCTTCTTCTTCTTGTTCAACTCCATCTTTAAATTTATAATTTCTAAAAGTGACATTTTTCATTTTATTTCATGCCGGATAACTTCATTTCCCGATGTGAGATGCTCCCAACTGGCTGTAAGCTGTGCTCGTTAAAATTAACGTACATAAGTAGTGTTGGTAAAAACTGAAGTTTTGGAGTCTCAAATTCAAGAGCTTGACTCATATTTACGGGACTCCAAGCTTTAAAGGCTTCCGAGTCTTTTGAGTCATAAGTCGAGTCCTTTTTCTAGTCTTATCGAGTCCTGTAGTCACAACTCAAGCCTTAAAAAAGAACTCGAACGATCGTATCTTTTACATTATTTTTTTTACTAAAGTAAAAGGCGGGCCTCAAAATATACTTGAATCCAATAGCAAAGACTCACTTTTGACGTTTCTATCCAAAGAACTGATTTCTACAGTACCTACTTCACTGAGTAGGCCGCGTAACGTTACGTGTTTCTACAAGTACAGTTGAGTTCTAATCATAATGAGTTAAAAGCCTTTTGTTTACACTTAGTAAACAAAACTCTCAAGTCTCTATAGAAAACTCGAGTCTTTTTAGAGGACTCGAGTCTCTACAGAACACTCAAGCATCGAGGAGTCTAAAAAACTAAGTCGAGTATTCGGAATGAAACGCAAGCCTTTACCAACACTATACATAAGTACGGAAAGTTTGACAAGTTTCCATGGGATGACCCATCCTAAGGATGGGTTGCATCAACTTATGCCGGCGCCATATTTAACGTTGATCGGTCTGTGATTGTAAGTCGGTGCAACCCAGCCTAAGTGTTTGCCATAATCATCATTTTGTATGAGACGTTAAAACATCCATTTAAATTTCAAACTCCCCCGGTTTTACGTTCTAAGTGTTTGTGTCCTGTATTGATTAACAATAGTTTTGTAGGACATTTTTAACTACTAACACTTTCTCTATGCGCACTGCCTGAAATAAATGGATTTGTTGAATTATTAGTCACCCATACATTAATTTCTAAAGAGGTAAGAACAATTCCTAGGCTGACTGTCCTATATACTTATATTTGCCTCGTGCCTTTTATCTCTAAAACTAACAAGCAAACTACTTACTTTGGTATGTTCAATATTGCTTTCACAATTCATCATCATCAAGTATTGTGTCCATGTTAACAGAAAAAAGTTGACATAGCATTGAAACATCGGATTTATCCACAGAAATCAACATACATAGTCTAACAGCAAATACGTAAACTATTACCAACTTCCATATGCAAGCAGCTATAACTCCGGTAGCTTCCTAGGTTATAAAGTGACTAAAGTGCACGAGTTTATTCACGCCATTATGGACTTTCAAAGTGTTGTAAATAGGAGTTTAATCCCGTGTAGATAAAAAGCGGCTTAAGCCACTTGCGCGGTTCGCGTAAAACGTTTGGTAGTTCAAAGATTTTTACGTTCGCATTTATAAGTTGGCGCTTTAGAAAAATATTGATGGTTGTGTTTGTATGTCTTTAACACATTAGCGTGGTGAACGGTTGCAAACAAGCAAACAGTAAAGTGTACACGACCTTCGTTGGTTAAGTGTTAGACTGAGTAAATAAAGAAACATTGATGTTAAGAATGTTCATTTAGCTACTTGACTGTATGGTGCTATTTGAACGAGTTTTCGGAGGGGATCAAATGTGATGTGTTAGGAAGAATTTGTGCTATTTCCCAACAAACGCTGATAAACCAATAGCCACCGGAAACACTGGGAAACCCAAAATAACCTTCTATAGACTAGTAAATGCGAAAAAGTCGTTCATGGGAAATTGTATCAAGTTCTACAATAAAATTCCTAAACACTTTACTGAACTTAGCAATTTAAAATTCAAATCTGTAGTAAAACGAACACTTATTTCAAAAGCATATTATAAAGTTACCGATTACATCATGGATAGGGATGTTTGGCAGTGATAGCGTCCTGCACAGATAATCTATCACAAAAATAGGTTTTCTACTGTAGCATTGTAGTTTTGTGGCAGCTGACACTGTAATTTTATATTTTATATTTAACTATACAATGTATATTGTTTTGAAAAAATGACAACTCGCGGAGTTTCTTACGCCGGTTCTTCTCGTGGCAGAGGTTTAGTTTTCCAAACCGGTGGTAGTTTATTGACGTTCATAGGTGCATGTAATTATGCCTAATTTGAAGAATAAATTACTTTTACTTTTTTACTTTTTTTTGATGTATGTATGAGACTTCTTCGTTAGATTTTTTCTCGGTCCAACTAATCCTCTCCTATGTTAGTATACAATTGAAAATAGAGATTTGGTCCTCTGACTGAGATCCCACATCAGAGAACAATCTTGCTTATTTGCTATCATATTTAAAATGCTGTTGATACTGCCGCGCGCCCTGAAAAAAAGGGGCAGTTTTTTTGCGCCAGACGGCGAATATACACACCCTCTTCATAATACACTTCGTCCATCGTTGAAAACCGTACGTGATTCCCTTCGATAGTTTTTGAATTTATCGCGTAATAGACGATACAATAATACGAGTTATACCACGGGGAAATTCAGCAGTGTGGGTGACAGGTAAAGCGTACGTCATCATTTGTATCGATGGTTCTGCAGGCGTAAGTTCTGTTGCTTTTTTTTTTTTTTTATTTATTTACAGTAGAAAATTGATACATTGTTATAACGGAAAAGTGTCGTTAAACCCTATCGGGTTTGTATCGACACCGAAATTGTGAACAATATTGTTAATAAGCTTACTTACGAGCTAATTGTATGACACATTGGAAAGAAAAAAGAAGCTGTATTGCCAGAGTCGTAATATGATACTCCCCGACTCCCATCTATGCTTGTGAGTATTTTATTGAATTTTTACTGTAATTCATGTTTAACTGACCTATTTTGTTTGATAAGACAAACAAATGACAATTTTTAGAATAAAATATAGCAATTCTTAGAATCGGCTTAGTAAGCCCTTTCATTATATACCACACACGACAGGTTTCAGAACATATTTTTTTCATCACACTTGCTCGGGGTCTTATTGTACGCAGGCGTATTAGAGCAGTTATAGCCGATTTACCTCCCGCGGGAGTTATGGATTTTCATAACTACCTAGGGAGTTATGAGCTTTTGGTTTAAAAGTCTAGTTGGCCGCGCGCCGCAAGAATACTGCTTTGTGATTGGTTGCAATATTAGCAGCGATGCACTGATACTGGAGGTGAAGTTGTCAATTTTTTCAATTTTGATTTGTGCTGGAGTTATTTATTTCCTCGCAAATGTGATGAATACCTCGGACGTAAGAAAATAGCAAACTCGAGTCATCAGAAGCCCGACGACGGTGGCTCGTTACCTATTTTCAACTTACGCCCCTCGTTAAACAATGTACTATTCCCGCACAAAACAAGATGACAATATCATAACTCATTTCCTTTTTAGTTCTCTTTTTCGTGCTACGGGTCTTTATTCGTATGGCCTAAAGGTCGAGCGTTCGGATTTTCATGCTATTAAAACCATTTGTAGCTTTTTACTGAATGTCCCCCGACACGTGTACGCTGGCACTACCAGTAATACGCCGAGTTTACAGTTACATTGCATAAGCATTGCTCGTTTAATTACATACGCAGATTCATTTAATTAATCTCTATAGCCGCGCGACTGATTAATTTTAGTATCCACTTATGTGTGATTCTCATTAATTACCTCGTCCTTTGTTTGAGCATTCGTCAATTAACAGCTCCCCTTCATGGTCAACTGAGCCCGCCGGTCACTGAGCCCGCGGGTTCAGTTGAACAATATTATTTTTGTCGTGGGTGACTGGGCCGCACTGATCAGACAACTCAGCCCGCGGGCTGAGTCCACCACTATATATCGCTTAAGGGTCAACTCAGCCCGCGGGCTTAGTACACCACTATATATCGCTTAAGGGTCAACTCAGCCCGCATGCTAAAATACCCATATCTATCTCTACAGCTTAAGGGTCAACTCGGTACGACAATCACAATCGACTATTAATTATGTATCTGTATTGGTACCCATCTTTCTGTGGCCTTTAGAGTGACCTTGTTACTATGCAATCTCTCAGATCTATTTAGAAGGAGATTGCATATCGTTCACAATAACGTTGGTTTATTTGAGTTTTTTTCTTTTTTTTTCATTGTTATGTGTATCATCATAACGCGGTCTGAGAAAAGGTTGCTAGATCATATCGCTGGTTACAGCGTTTCTAGTATAATTTGTACCTATTTTAGCCCGTAGTCCAATGCAAAAAACGGAACCCTTATAGATTTGTCATGTCTGTCTGTCTGTCTGTCCGTTGTGTATGTCACAGCCCCTTTTTTCCGAAACTGGCCCATAAGTGATAGATATTGGGTTATTGGGTGACTTAGCCAACGGCCTCAGCCAACCCCTAAGTTCAGATAGTGGTAAACTTAGCCCACGGGTTCAGCTAACCCATAAGTTCAGATAGTGGTGAACTTAGCCCACGGGCTGAATTGACAATTTAAGCGGGTCAGGCTGCCCGCCAAGAAATCAAAGTGGTCAACTGAACCCGCGGGCTCAGTGACCGGCGGGCTCAGTTGACCATGAAGGGAACAGCTCAAGTGTCATGTAATTTCAACATTTTACGCCAATGTCGCTATCAAACCGGCTTCACACATATTTTGACGTGTCGTGTCGTAACGTGACTGAAGAATGTGTCACACATTTACAGGCCTATACATTTTTAAATAATGCTCATAGCTCAGCGGCGCCCGCGCACCGCGTACGGAATGCGAGGTTAAGAGTCCGCAGTAAGGTCGGTTCTCCATACAAACGTAGTGTCGCTCTCATTTCAAAACGCAATTTTAGAATAACATGAAACTTTGTATACACCGGAATATCTAGGTCGGAAATTAGTTTCTGTTGCGTGAAATTATAATGGAGAAAAAATACAGCGATTATTATAAGGTTTTCATACAAAACGTAAAAAACTCGCTGTACTTTTTTCCTTTTATACAATTTCTAGCACCAGATACTAATTTCCGACCTAGATATTTCGGATTCCATTGTGTATACACAGTTTCATGTTATTCTAGAATGGCGTTTTAAAATGAGAGCGAACCTACGATTGTATGGAGAATTGAGTTCAGCCAAGCGTACTGGCGACTTAAAATTTCAAAGCCAATTTGCACCTTATTTGAAATTTTAATAGAATAGACATGCTTATTCCGTGGACCCATCATATTTTATTGTTATAGGGATTATTTACTATTGTATCAACGAGTTTTAATCACTATCCAACTAAATCTTTCAGAATTTAGACACAATCATCATCATCTGCCTGGTTCCGGCAGAATACCAGCGCTGCGACAGCAATGTCACAGCACATGCTGAGTCGGCGCCTTTTCGCGGCTATGTCGTGACAATAAATTAAATTGATGTTACATTAGCATAGTTTTAGTTTGTAAGATTTATCTATGTTGAAGCACTCTTTTTAATTGCAAGTATTGTCAAGTCATATACGCAAATAAAGTTTTTATCTATCTATCTATCTATCATCATCCTCCTAGCGTTATTCCCAGTACAGTTGCATCCTGCAGGATGCCTGGGGTCCGCTACCTAATCCAAAGAATTGGCGTAGGCATTAGTTTTTACGGAAGCGGCTGCCATCTGACCTTCCAATCCGAGGGGGAAACAAGACCTTATTGGGATTAGGCTTGTCAAGTGAGTGGGCAACATGACTGTTAGAAGTTCTCAAGCCGCCCGGAGGCCTCCAACTTGGCTTAAAGACTGCTATCATAGACAGCTACCGGGATCAACGGCTTAACGTGCCTTCCAAAGCACGGGAGCGCTCAGTTAGTAACCACTCAAAGCGGTCACCCATCCAAGGACTGACCTCGCCCGACATTGCTTAACCAAGCATAGCGCACGCGGTACGCGGGCGCCGCTGGGCCGCGAACGCTCCAGAATTTGTACACAATACAATAATTTAGTAATAAAATAAATTTTACACGTCATTGACTTAACCTATCTATGCATTACAATTGTGATTGCAGTGTTGTTACCCATGTCAAGTAAAAGTAAATCGTTTTCGGTAATTATTCCTCCATGGTCACATACACAGACATCACGAAACTATACGGGTTCCGTTTTTGCCATCTGGCTACGGAACCCTAATAAATGGTGGAAATTAGCCGAGCGAGCGCGTCGACATTTCATCGTCGAGGTTACGTTTGATTTTTGGCACAACCATACCTTGTTTTTTATAATACCACGTCGGTGGCAAACAAGCGTGCGGCCCCCCTGATGGTAAGCGGTCACCGCAGCCTATGGACGCCTGCAACTCCAGGGGTGTCACATGCGCGTTGCCGACTCTTTAAAAACGTATACACTCGTCTCTTGAAGAACCCCAAACTGTAGTCCGTCGGGAAAACCTCGGCAGGGAGCTCATTCCACAGTTGAAGCGTCCGAGGGAGGAAGTTCCTCTGAAACCGTACCGTACGCGACCACTTAGCTGTCGACGGGAAAGGAAAATGTATTAAAATTGAATAAACAAACATTTCGAGCGCCATATAAAGATATTGCAACGCTAATGCTATATCAATTTGTGCGTCTGAGGCATATTTGCATCAACATAAAACCGGTTTAAATCTATCGCCACAGCGTGCAGCGGTGGCTCGTTTTAAAGGCTTTTACGTTATAAATGCGATCTTAAGTTACGGCGCATTCAGTGTCAAAAATCAAAAATTAAAATCAAATATTTATTCTGCAACAACCACAAGGGCACTTTTACATGTCAAAGCGTGAATTTATAAAATTATAAAAAAACTGACAAACTTACTTAATAATAATGATTAAAAAATATACCGATTAATAATTCGATGAAAATAAATTTACAAATATTAAGGACGTATTGAATACGATCTGTGTCCGAATAAACAAAAAAAAAAGTATATAAAATAAGTAAAAAATAAGTATAGAATAAATAAAAAGTATATAAAATTACTTTAATATCTCAGAGATGTATATGGTCTCTAAGCGTCCAAACACATGTACGTCGCAGAAAGGATCATATTAGTAATATGAATCCGGCTTAAGAAAGTCCGGGTAAGGAAAGGTTGTTCACCTGAGACCCGGGCCACACTACTCCGTTGCGTTACGTCGCGTTGTCGCAACGTATTCAATATGGCATGTCATAAAAGATATATGTAAAACGTCGTAGCGAAGTCGCAGCGTTAACGCTGCGACGATGCCAATGCAACGCCACGGATCAGTGTGGCCTGGCTTTCAGTCGGCATCTGCTTGCAAGGCAATTATCAGTCCTGCCAACGTTTCATTTCAAACGAATGCGAATATTGCATTGACGTTTGCAATAACAAGCTAATCGACTGATAGTGACATGTCTACTAACAATAGTATTGCATGCAATCGTTATATGCTTGTGCTTATTCAGTCGAGTGCCAAATTTATACCACGACGCTTGCCGAGAGGTCTAAGTAAGGTAAGAGGCGTAATTATACTACGTCTACAAAACGGTATAATATAATTTTACCTAAAAGTTCTATACACTGACCAAAAATTTTTTTTAAATTAAGAGTATATCGTCGTCTAGTACCCATAACACAAGCCTTATTATGCTTACTATTGGACTAGTTCGATTTGTGTGACTATAAGGGTTCCTTGTTTACTACGGAACCCTAAAATTACTTCACATTCAGGGGTCAAGAACTTTTTAGCGGTCATGGGGCATATACTAGGTAAAGAAATTGACGCCGGGCCGCGCACAGACCAAAAGTACCATATTCCGTTACATGCAAAAGACCCAGGGGCTTGCGGGCCTGGGTCAGTGGGTTGGGGACCCACATAGCACGGCCCTACTTGTCTTGGGGAGGACTCAACCCTGACCTTCCCCTCTTCAGGCGCTGTTACCCTGGCCGAAGCTAGCCAGAAACACCGGGGGGCGTCGTGGTGAAACGCTCGCGATCCCAATGCGCCCTTCTTAATGGCAGAGCGGGTGACGCCGGTGTATTTTTAGTGGGTATGCTCCTCCTGTCAACCACTCGAGTCGGGGAGGGGGAGTCCCACACAACCTCCAAAAGGCTGGTATGCATAAAGTATATTCACACCGTCAAAAAAGGGGCTTGCGGATCGACCGCGCTGCTCTAATAGATTTGTGTAAGATCATCCTGTAATATTTATTTTATTCATAACCAATAACATTATCATGAAACACTATGTCATCCACTGGCGCCACCACTGGTCATTTTCATACGTCGCATTACATATTGAATTCAATTTGTTTCGCGCACCATTTTCAACAAACACACTTCGATTTTTTTTTTAAATTAAAAATGGGATTGCTCGTGGCCAGCATCTGAGTCACGTAAGTAGGGTAAGTGAAGTCCATCCTTTCTCCTCAATCAGTATCTGAGTCATCTAAATGGGGTTTATACATAGCAATAAACAGCTTAAACATCCGTTAAACCATCAGTATCTGAGCCAGCTCAGTGGGATCCATCATTTCCCCTCCATCAGTAACTGAGTCAGCTCATTGGGGTCTATGTTTCCTCTCCATAATTATCTGAGCTAGCTCAGTGGGAACTGGGATCCATTCATTCCCTTCCATAAGTATTACTATGTAATTTTCTCAAGTAGATGTTAAAAGAAAACTTGGCACGATCTTTAATCTCACTCGTATTTGGAGTAGTCCCTGGGGAAGTTTCCACCTAACAGAAAGCCGCAGCCATAATAGCACCAATACTTGCTCTGTGGGTGTTGTCCTGGTGCTGACTACGGTCGCCAGAGCTCCCGAGGATGCGCTGTGTTGAGAGTGAGATCTGCATTTGTCTCTAAAGATAGCTCTCAATACGACGAAACCTCAAATCAAAGAGGGTTAGCGTGATTGTGATTGTTGTAGGGCTATAGTGCCGTAAGCCCATTTACCACAAAAAATGTGTTTAAAAAATTACAGACGAATATGCACATTCAAACAAAATCGGAATGCGAAATGTATGTTCTCGATCGACCTATTGAATAATATAACTCTTAACCTACATATTATTATTCATACATACTAATTTACATATTAAATAAATAATCAAGCGAGTCTGTAAGGATTTTAGACAAAGTCAAGAGATTCAGGGTAATCATTAGTACAGTAAGGGTTCGGCTACACCGCTGCTTAAAACGCACGGGCTCACTGTACACTGTACTCACTGTACTAACTAAAGATAGACCCCACTTCGGTGACTAAGATGGAGGGGAAAGGATGGAACCCACTGAGCTAACTCAGGTACTGATGGAGGGGAACGGACGGATCCCATTGAGATACTGATTAAGGGGAAAAGATGGACCACTGAGCTGACTCAGTTACTGATGGGAGGGACATAATGGACCCCATTGAGCTGACTCAGATACTGATGGAGGGGAAAGAATGGACCGCATTAAGCTGACTCAGATACCAATGGAGGGGAAAGAATGCACCCCATTGAGCTGACTCAGATACTAATGGAAGGGAATGAATGGATTCCAGTTCCCACTGAGCTGACTCAGATAATTATGGAGAGGAAACGTATACCCCACTGAGCTGACTCAGTTACTGATGGAGGGGAAATGATTGATCCCACTGAGCTGACTCAGATACTGATGGAGGGGAAAGTACAGACCCCACTGAACTGACTCAGTTACTGATGAACCTATTGAATAAATAAATGACGCATTCAAATTTAATAATTACTATGCAAAAAGCATATCCAAATTGAGCTGCTGCTAGATCATTCCGAACGATTGGGCTCGGACATCAGTTGCGTCTGTAACACTTTAGAGCAAGTACAGAGTACAGAATAGGCGCGCAACAGAGCATTTTCAACCACTTCAAAAAAAGGTGGGGGTTCGTATTTTGCCGGAATCTTTTTTTAATTTGTTTTTGTGTATTTTCACCGATTACTCGGAGACTATTAGACCGATTTCGAAAATTCTTTTTTTGGCTGATTGGGTATTGATTCTGTTGATCGTACTTTACTCAGTCAGGATCTGATGGAGGGAACTCCTGAAATTTTATAGGCAAACTTATATTAAAGTGATATATTTTTAAAGCTTACACGTTTGTGTGCACGAAACCATAAAAAAGTACGACTTCCTCGTCTGTTCTAAAAAAGAAAAACAAAGAAATGAAATGAAAAACATTTATTTCGGACATCTAGGTATCCGTCAATCCCGTCACATTTGAAAAAAACCTTTATAAATGCATGATTAAATGATTGATGATTAAATGTTGATAATTACCATAACACCATTTGGAATCATCCTACATGCAGTGTGACGTCAATTTTACGTCACCGACAACAAAAGTACGACCTCTCATTATAAGTATCTAAATACTCCTACGCTTCAATACTCTATAGGTACTATATTTATCATCCTCGTCACCATGACTAGGCATTTTTTTACAAATTTACTTTTGCGTGTTTTAAACAGTGACATTGCTACGCAGACGCACAATTTTTTTGCACATTTCTTTCGCCAACTACATGTGTAACTTTGTATATGTTTTTGTTATCTTTGCACTTGCAGCGTGTGACCTGATGAGATATTTCCCAAATCTTTCGTCATTCTATTTGTTCGGCTTTTTATGCATGTTAGAAGTTATTTTGATTGGCATAATTTTAACATCATTATACGGTTTTTACATTAGAGAGGTAAGGCACATCGGAACGTCATCTGCACTTATTTTGAGCGGCCCTACTGGGGAAGTACCTCCACCTTACAGAAAACCGCTCAGCCATACACCACTTGCTCCTTAGGTATAGCCTTACCAGTGCCTATTTGGACCTGGCGATGTTGCGGATTTTCAGTGGAACTAATTTCTTTTAATGGCAATGATTTTTTTGACAACAGACGTTGGAAGTCATCGAATGTCACGGATGTAAGCAAAACGAAAATAATTCTACATATTTCAGAATAATAATCGATTTTGCAATCAAAATGCCCATTAAAGTTCACCCCGATTCAAAACTAATAATGTTAAATTGATTCAAACAGTTGCGGCAGAAAAAGGCCGAAAGATTCAGCGGCATTCTAATAAACAATGTTTTGAAATTCGTTGTGACAGGACGGGTACTGATGTTCATAGTGCGGTTGTAATGAACTGGTTAGCTTGGTACTAATTATGTATATTAATTACTAAATTAATATTATTTTTCTCATTCAAAGCGTTTGTAGAGCTACAATCAAAAATATATACAAAAAGATTAAGCCGTTACCACCATTGCCACCAATACCAAAAAATAATCAAATAGACGACTTCGACAAATGTGCCAAGAATATACCCCTTTCTAGGGTTCCGTACCCAAAGGGTAAAAACGGGACCCTATTACTAAGACTTCGCTGTCCGTCCGTCTGTCACCAGGCTGTATCTCAAGAACCGTAATATATTATATTATGGCTACAACAACAAATACTAAAATCAAAATAATAATAATAATTAAGGGGGGCTCCTATACAACAGAGTAGTTGTTGACGTTTTCTTCTGGTACGGAACCCTTCGTGCGCGAGTCTGACTCGCGCTTGGCCGGTTTTTATTTATTTAAATGAGACTTATATCTATATTTCTCTTGCAAAATGTTGGCAATGCGAAAATGAACCAGGTGTGTCGAAATCAGTTTCAACCGGCAAACGATATATTATTATTGTTCATGCCGGTGGACCATCGGGATTTGTTCCCAATGCACTTCTAATATATAATGATAAGGAAAAAAAGCTGATCATCATGACTCCATGAACAGGAACAATTTTAGCAATGGGTTTTGCAGAAATTTATTCACAATCTTAGGGAACCCACGTGTGTTATAACACTTATAATCGATATAATGTATATAAAGAAAATAACGTTACCGTCGTTTCCGCCAATAAAAAAAAGACCCAATACAAAATTATAAAAGAAAATATATGTTTAAGAAAGCCAATACACACTGTCCCGACTATACATCACGTCTGTATAATGTATATTATTGCCATAATTATAACATGCTGTTTGCAGCGACATTATCTCAGGTCCAAATAGGCACTGGTCAGGCTATATCTATATTTATTAATTATTTTATATCTGTTTTATAGTAATCTCTGCACCACCTCTACTATATTACCAAAGGTTATCCGGAAGAGATCGGTTTTTACCGATAAGACCGCCTGTTGTCTACTACCCACATGCAAATTTTATAAACAGAGATAAAGATGTTTATACACGCCAAATTGGGCTGTTAAGAATCAAATTCAACACAATCCAAAATACAAATTCATTCTAAATATTCACAAACTAATTTATATGTCATTATTTAAAAAAATCTACAATCATTAAATCCGCCACTAAGGAATTATTTTATCCCGTATATGATAAATAAATAAATAAATGAATAAATAAATAAATAAATAAATAAATAAATAAATAAATTAAGTCCGCCATTTGTACTGATTTATTTGTGCAATAAAGTAGCAAGCCAATAAATAAATAAATCATACATTAAATCACTAATGATATTGACATATCATGTCAAATTATTAATATCATGTGGTATCAAGTCATGTAAAAAGTGTATATAGAAAAATTGTATGAGGATAGTTTGCATAATAGTAATTTGACAGAGAAAATCTATATTATTCTCAGTCTACCCGCTTGACCACGAGTGCTGTAAAGCAAATGGCTTGAAACGTCGGGATAAAATATAGTACATACATAACGATACAAGTGCGGAAAACAGGAAATGCGCAATGAGTTGTGATAAATTAAAACACGACCGAAGGGAGTGTTATAAATCGACACGAGTTGCGAATTACCTATTCGCACGTGTATCGTACAACGTTTTACAGTACATATGGCTCTTTAAGGTTTCGACATATGCACGTAATCAGCTGATTACCGCACTCGTGCGTGCGGTCGATATAAAGTAGAGGATAAAATGAGTTTTATACATGAGTTATACATCTGCTTTTCACTTCGATTGTGAGAAAATTAAACAAATAATCAAGGTTATGATATCATATAATTTATCCTTCTCCTGGGGCCTAGGGTGTCATGTTGAATTCGACTTTGAAAATTCTTGTTATAGTTATAGTCGGAGTTTGGAGGTCGAGTTAATTTGAAGTCGCCGTTATCTTGCGTGAATATTAGTAAAGTGGCAAATGCCTTTTTATGTTGTTACCGTAACTTGGCTTCACTTTAAAAAATTGCCAATTTAATAGGAATTTTGTATGTGAGCTGTGTTTATATATTATATATCAACCAAATTGGCATAACGTTAGCAAATGTAATGCATTTTTTTATTTTGTTGAGTTCATTTTCAATGTACCTTGATGGTCGTGTAGTGCACGAGATCTGTTTTTTTTTTCATATTTGTTACCTCA
Source organism: Notocelia uddmanniana (assembly GCA_905163555.1). Classification (NCBI taxonomy): domain Eukaryota; kingdom Metazoa; phylum Arthropoda; class Insecta; order Lepidoptera; family Tortricidae; genus Notocelia; species Notocelia uddmanniana. Next base: position 73,569,022 of record LR991052.1, read on the forward strand.
GAACTTTCGATTGGGCGAACCGATTTTGATTATTATTTTTTTTATTTGAAAGCTGGTGCTTCACGTGTGGTACCATTTCAATTTTGTCCTGTTCCAACAATGGCATCTATGAGAAAACCATTTAAGTCTTTTGCATTAAGTATGGGCGCGACAAATGGACGAATAAATCGTTTGAGGTCGGTTTTTAGGGTTCCGTAGCCAAAATGGCTAAAACGGAACCCTTATAGATTCGTCGTGTCTGTCCGTCCGTATGTTACAGCCGATTTACTCGGAGACTATCAGTACTACAATTATGAAATTTGGTAGGAAGGTGTATGCTAAAAACCGCTATAGAAATGCGATGTAAAATTACGAAAAATATATTAAACTGGAAGGGCACCCCATACATGTAACAGGGGAGTCAAACATTTTTTTTCTATACACATACACATAGGCGTGTGGGGTATCTATGGATAGGTCTTCAAAAATGACATAAAGGTTTATATAAAACTTTTCCATTGAATCAACTGTTGGTGAGATATTAGCTGTTAAAGTCGTAAAAAGGGTGTCCCCCCTCTAATATCCAAACTATGAAAATTTAAAATTCTGAAAAAAATCAAGATGATGTACAATTATAAAGACCTTCAAAGTTATGGTTTGAACAAGATAGGTTTGACGGAGTTATTGCTGAAAAACTATCTTGCCCAAACAAAAGGGCGTAAGTGCCGTGACTTCCCTATGAAGACACAACCTTTTTTGATTTACTGTATTGTATAGTGGTTTTAAATGTAGATTAGGAGGTATCGGTACGGAACCCTTCTCTGTGCGTGACCCGACACGCACTTGTTTTTTATTAAAGTTTTCGATTATTATGCAATCGTTTACACCCGCTCGCTTGTCAAATATCGCCTTGTAAATGCTTTCCTCCTAAAAGATCTAAGATGACTTTATAAAACCCGTTATTCATAACTTAAGCAAACGCTGACTGTATTTTCATTACTTGTTATTCAAACAGTCGCCAAGCTCATTTCCACGCATCAAAAAGACTTTTTAATTAAAACTTTTAAGTATCCATTTCACTAAGATTTAGTTACCCCGTTTAATAGCAAAATGTACTTAAGTACATTATTTATTAAATAAATAAGTTTATTATTTATTTTTATTAAAAATGGGATTGCTCTTGGCCAGCATCTAGCCAGGGGGCAAAGATGAGGCCGACGATGAAGCGAGCTCACCCAGAAGATGCCTATTCACGAATGAATTAATTTGAATGTTGAATGGGTGAATAAACTAATTAATAATAGTGACCTACCTGTAATTTTAATATTTGTATGTCTCAACTCTTTACTTATCATTAGTCTATTTTACTGCTTTTGTTGTCTATCTTAAGTATGATAATGTTTTTTTTTTATAATGGGATTACTCTTGGCCAGCATCTAGCCGGGGGTATAAAGATGAGGCCGACGATGAAGCGAGCTCACCCAGAAGATGCCTATTCACTCGTGCCTTAATAAGGTCTAGGTAGATAGGTGTATTATAATTCTTGCGGTGACAACGACCGACTTAAATACATGTTTTTGTGTAATAACCACGTTCTCATGGAATTGATGTACCTATATTTATTGATCGAACCGAAGCTCATTCTTAGTTGACAGATGTAATTTTTATTATTATTAATAATGGGATTGCTCTTGGCCAGCATCTAGCCGGGGGCAAAGATGAGGCCGACGATGAAGCGAGCTCACCCAGAAAATGTCTATTCACTCGTGCCTTAAAAAGGTCTAGGTTATATGAACTCGGAAATACAGACGCCGGCAGAGAATTCCAAACCATAGAAGTGCGCATTATGAAGGAAGATGCAAAGCGCTTGGTTCGAATTTGAGGAATTTCGACCAGCTAAGGATGGTAGCCAACCGTACGTCTGGATGTCCGATGGAAGAAGGGGGAAGGCGGTATGAGCTCATGGAGCTCCCGAGCACACTCACCGAAGTACGGTTTGTAGAAGACGCACAGACATGCTACTTTTCGTCTATGGGCTAAGTTCTCCAGCTTATTTCCGCTATTTCGTTTGATTTCGTACCTCTCCTAGACGCTTCAACCGGTCACGCTCAAATTTTGCATGTCGATAGGTGACATCATGACGATGGTATGGAATCACTGAAAAACTGAATTTCCTTATATTTCAATGCTAAGCCAGTAAGTAACTGTCAGGGAGTTTGAAATCGAGTAGACGCGCTCAGCTCAACATTTGCAACCAGCAAACTATACAAACTGCATTGCATACCTAGTAAACAGTTCAGTACTGAATATTCTATCTTGTAGTTTGACGGTGAGTAACTGGTATTATGGTTTACATGATGGTAAGCAGACATCGTAGCCTAAGGACACTTGCGATCCCAGAACAACCACGAACGAGCTGTCGTGTAGCGCTAACCTGTATCAGGCCGCGCTGCGGACCCTTTCTGTCTGTTACAGGATCCCCGAGAAATGATACAAACCAGTGAAGATAAACATCAGCTTATATTATCCAATCGTTACAATAAATATTGATTCCAACAACCGTACGGTTTGATGGTCTATTCCGACTGACGGTGGCCGCCAGCGCTTCCTACCGCCATACGAAAATAAAATAAGTATTAGCTACCCTTTTTTATTGCAAATATTTTCCAATTAAAATCAAACTAGCGGCGTTCAGGGATAAGGCTAACATGTCGTAGGTACCCGAAGGGTCCAAACGGTTTGGGCACTTATTATTATTGCTGTCACTCGCGTCTACGTCTGTCGTCTGTCACTCTGTCACACATTTTGTTCTGAAGAATGTTTCAACTTCCCATTGACCTGTGAACTTGAAATTTTGGTGATAACGTTTATTACAAAGTATATATATATATATATATATATATATATATTTACCCAACAAATACCAACATATTGATAAACCACACTTGTTTTTTATTTGTACGGAACCCTAGGTGCGCGGGTCCGACCCGCACTTGGCCGGTTTTTATTATTACGTACAATACAATACAAATTTTATTCGCACTCTCACACCACCACCACCATCACCATAACAGCCAAAGGACGTCCACTGCTGGACATAGGCGTCCCCCGAATTCACGGGGGGTATATGCCATAATCGCCACGCTTGGCATGCGGGTTGGCGATCGCAGTATCTTCACCGCACTCCAGGGATGCTGCTGCCCATCCCCCGGTGGTCTTGGTCGTAGTTTTTTGGACATACCCGGGTCCCGGTCCTCACACAATGATATAATAAATCATCTTATACAAAAGAATGAAAAGAGGCTTTTTTCCAATGAAATCAAATAGAGGATAAAAAGTTAAGTAAAACCACATTTTTTAATTCTCGAAAATATTCCAGTTTCAGATAAATAAATCAATTTCAAAAGTTCCTTATTCTAAAAGAGAGTAAGTGACAAGTAAGGCGTCACAGCGTTACAAATCACACAGAAGCACTGTTATTAAGACAGATTTACTAAAAAAAATAATTGCTGTTCTTTTTGTGCGCTGTGATACTGTCACAATTTCCTACTAGTGACGTCATTATGACGATGGTAGGCTTTCTTCACATTTTCATGAATATTTAGAAAACTAATAGCTAAAATAATATAAAACAAATATTATGGGGTTTCATGTTAACAAATTAACGAAATGAATTAAGATTACTAAATACTTAAAAAATTGAAATGTTGCCAACCTATAGACATAAAAATGAATTGTATAACAAATCTTCGTAGTGTATGAGAAATTTGATATATTTATATGCGTAGGCACTTATACCTAGTCTGCTATGATAATAAATATGTATTCTTCGATAATAGGAATAACATTAATTGGTTCGTCCTAGTTAAATGTTTCCGAGAAGTTTATTTTCCCATGACCTCTTCGTTGAAAGTTCAAATAATGCTTTCCTTATTTTATTCCTCCCAGTTTTCCTGGAACCTAGACGTATTCACATCAGATCACTGCACAATAACTGCTTAAACCAGTGTAAAACAGATCTTCGATTATTAAAGAGTTTCATAGTCAGGATCGGATTCGTGAAAGAAGGTAGACGGAGCAGTAGGAAAAACCTCGTGAAGCTTTTTAACCACAAACAATAGGTAAGAACACACGCACACATACAAAACCATGCAGAGGTCTTCAGTACATATCACAATGATTATCAAAATTACACGTTTAGACTTCTGTGTACAGTGTGATTTGCATATATTAAATTTTTGGAATGGAAGGATCCGTCAGTTTTAACATCCTTATGGTTGAAAAGTGACGATTTTTTTCATTCCTCGACTGTACAAATAGTTCATTTATTTCATTTATAAATTTATTTCTTTAACAATAAAGCATTGTGTTAGAAAACTTACAAAAAAACTTAATGGTTTAGGTATATAATTATCGTATGGCAATCATTTCGAACCGTGAGACCTTCCAGAAGACAGTACGGTTGTAAGTTGCACCACAACCGTAGGGAGTACCCGCCGTTACCCTACACGGGACCTAAAAGTGCATGGTTAATAAAAACGGGCTTCACATGGTTGTTCGTAACGCTCCGTCATAATCTTTTTTCCTTAATAGTAAAATATACTGGTGGTGAGTGGTGAGACAACGCCCACAAATTGTGAATGCTTAGTTTAAGTAGATGTTGTTAATATTTATATTCAGCCTTGGAAACATTTTCCACGGTTAGATGCGAGTTTGTCCTATAAAGGAGGTCTTTATCCTCTGAAAGCTACTTACTACATATAAAAGGGAACTACCGTAAAATGGGGTGAGTAGGGACGAAACTGACATTCAAACCTCGATAATATTTTATTTTACAAATGCAAGCTGAATGGTGTATATAATAAGTGTTCCGGACATTTGTATTTTAGTTTTTATTTTATTATGATTAGTTCTATTTCATAACTTTGACGATAAACAGGAAATCCCACCTCACCCCGTAGTCCCTCGTAATTGGGGTGAGATTGGTTTTCATACAAAGGTGATTTTGGAAGGTTTTTTTTATTATGAGCTATGGCTCCATTTTTAATTGGAATACATTATTTTTGTAGCAGTAGCCTTAAAATCCCATTTCACCCGCCTTTCATCCCTTCTCTCTCCATTCATAACCCAACTCTCCCCGTGAACCCTACTCGGGGTGAGTAGAATATACGGTATGATATATCTCAACACTGACTCAGTGACTGAGAGCTATTATTGTTCAGGAATAAAAGTATTAAGGTCAACTATTTTGTTTCAAATATATAATGTGCTATTTCTCATTTAAATCATTGCATTTTAAGGGTCTCTTTCCACCAGGGATATGCTATGCTACGTTGCTGTGGATACGTTTGAATTATATTCATTGGTCCACATAGCATAGCAATGGTGGAAACGGGTTTTTGTAGCGTGGTTGTCACATCCTCGAAGCATAGCTGCATAGCACATCTCTGGTGAAAAGGCACCTTAAAGGTAACGAATGTGTGTATGCCTGAAAAGGCAGGATTGTATTGATACCATATTTTCATTGAACCTTCCTTCTACTATGTATGTATCTGAATTATTTACACAATAGATAGTCACTAAACTTAAGTGGCAGTGGGCGGAGCACATAGCACGTAGAACCGATGGCCGTTGGGGCGGAAAGGTTCTCGAGTGGCGACCACGTACCGGAAGGCGTAGCGTGGGCAGGCCCCCCACACGGTAGACTGATGACCTGGTAAAGGTCGCGGGTGTCCGCTGGATGCGGGTGGCGCAGGACCGGTCATTGTGGAAGTCTTTGGGGGAGGCCTATGTCCAGCAGTGGACGTCTTTCGGCTGGCATGATGATGATGATGAGATAGTCACAGCAAGCGCTAGTTCGCGAGGCACAGACCTCCTCCTGCACACCGTTTCAAATCTCGACACCCTCCATACCAGACTGCAAGAAGCCTCATCGATACCGATTTCAATACAACCGCAAAGTGGGAAAGGGAATGGAGGGACAATCCTCCCCGCAGTATGGGTGTCACTATCCAGCCTACAGCGGAACCAGCGGGCTTCTCATTGCCCAGAAAACAATGGTGTCAGCTAAATAGGTTGAGAACTGGCTGCGGACGTTCACGTGCATTCCCACGTAAATGTGGTTGGATAGTCTCCGAAGTGTGACTGTGGGGCCGCGGTGCAAGACGTCGAGCACTTTATCAAGTACTGCTCGTTCAGGAAATAGAATGGCTGGCATTAGGCTTAAGACTTAGTTGTAAGGATATGGGTAGAGGCTGAAAATCAGCGGTCTCGCTGAGTCTCGAACCCTTTCAATACGCAGACATACTATATTTGTGCATGTTTCATCTCAAGACGGAGGTGTGGAGTGAATGAAGATATAGTGACGAAAATTGAGAAAGGTATGCTAAGATGGTTTGGACATGTAGAGAGGATGGATGAAAGAAGATTGACAAAACGAGTGTATGAAGGAAGAGTGGATGGAAAAGTTGGAAGGGGAAGACCTCGGCGAACGTACTCCGACCAAATCGGAGACATTCTGCAGAAAGGTCAGGTCAGGAGTACCCTAAATCGGCGCGCATGCATGAAGAATGTTATGAAAGTTCATGAAGCGAAAGTTGTATGTCAGGATCGTAGCAAGTGGAAATCCGTGATCTCTGCCTACCCCTCTGGGAAACAGGCGTGATTATATGTATGTATGTATGTTCATCTCAATTTTGTTACTTGTTTGTGTTATTGAATAAATTTCTTTTTTATTTTTTATTTTAGAATGGAAGCCCAGCAGGCTTGTTCACCCTTAAAAGTGACGTGATCCAGTGGATGCAGAATTCGAAAATCTTACTCTACTCGTAATATCCAAACGACTGTTGTGAATTAAATGCCATACGAATTAATAAATAAACACAATAGATGACGGAAATTCTAGAAAAATATGCTTACGAGTATTACTTTATAGCAAGAATGGACCGCATGCGGTATGCGAGGTTAAGCAACGACGGCCGGGGCCAATTCTGGTGAGCGTCAGGATGACAGGACCATGATAGATTTTTATATCGAGAGTAATTCCAAGTTTTAGTACCTTTTTTGTACTATTTGGTACCTGACATCATAAAATTTGTACCTCGCTAAAAATCCAGAAATATAGAAAATAAAGTGGTCAGCCATTCTGACGTCAGGTTGACAGGACCAAGTCTAGTTCCCCTAGTTGCAGACGTTATACCGAATCCATCTTTTCGTAATTATTTAGTACCTAATTTGTACCTTAATGCGTGATATTCAGTATTTTATAAAGACTTAGAAAGAAAAAGTTATGATGCTCACCAATTCTGAATGTCTGACCGCTTTGAGTGGTTATTAACAGAGCGCTCCCGTTCTTCGAAAGGCATGCTACTCGTACTAAGCCGTTGATCCCTTTGAGAACTTTATTTATTTTTTATTTATTTCACTGCACGGGACACCAACAGGGTACATAAGGTAAGATAATAGTTGTTTATGGCATAAAGTGTGAGGGGGCTTACGTACCCCAATTATAAGTGAACACATTATTTTACAATATAAGAAGGTTGTTACTAAGATAATTTGGTTGAGATTTTATACAAATTATAACAGTCAAGCCCACTCACTTGACAAACCTAATCCCAAATAATGTCTAGTGATCTTCTGGAATTGGAAAGTCAGATGGCAGTCGCTTCCGTGAAAACTAGTGCCTACGCAATTCTCGGTTGGGTCATTTGGTAGCGGACCCCGGGCATCCTTCAGAATGGGACGTTGATGATGATTTTATGCTATTTCAAATTCCTAATAGTTCTGACCAATTTATTTTATACAACGACGGTGGCAAACAAGCTTACGGCCCGCCTGATGGTAAGCAGACACCGTAGCCTATGGACACTTGCGACTCCCGAGGAATCACAAGTGCGTTGCCGACCCTTTTTTGACTTGGGGATGCGCTGTGTTGAGAGTGAGGGACAGATGAAATTTCACGAGAATCGGTTGCGACCAAAAGCGACATGTAGAGGCGAACAGCGGGAAATCCGGTAATCCGCCGGCCGGACGTACGGAAGCATTTATGCCGAAGCTGTAACGGAGACCTTCGTTACGCTCGGTCAATAACTGACTACATAGAAAAGTTGAAATACTCCTGAAATTTTCACAAAGTTCAATATCTCAAAAACGGCTGATCTGATTAAGATGAAACTTGTCTAAGAATCATTGCTGGAAAACCTTTTTTTTTAATACCACGTCGGTGGCGCACAAGCGTACGGCACGCCTGATGGTCACCGCAGCCTATCGGCGCCTTCAACTACAGGGATGCCAGATGCGCGTTGCCGACCCTTTAAAAATTTATAACTCGTTTCTTGAAGATCCATGTACTTTAGTCCCTCGGGAAAACCTCAGAAGGGGAGCTCATTACATCTGCTTTCAATATAAAAAAAGACTGCATTGAAATCGGATCACCCGTTTAAGAGCTACGATGCCACATACATACACATACACAGATAGACATGTCAAACTTATAACAACCCTCTTTTGCGTTTTGCGACACCCCGAGGTTGCAGGTGTCCATGGGCTGCGGTGACCGCTTACCATCAGGTGGGCCGTACGCTTGTTTGACACCGATATGGTTCAAATAACTAAATATGTCGAGGGTCGGCAACGCGCATGCGACACCCTGAAGTTGCAGGTGTCCATGGGCTGCGGTGACCGCTTACCATCAGGCGGACCGTACGCTTGTTTGCCACCAATGTGGTATTAAAAAATCATATCTATTTTTATTTTTCAATTCGTCGGCCTCTTTAGCCTAGTTGGTAGTGTCATTGCCTCCGAAGCTAGAGGTCCCGGGTTCGATTCCCGGTAAGGGCATTTGTTTCTGTGGTGAGCAGAGACATTTGTTCCTGAGACTTGGATGTTTTCTATGTATTTAAGTATATATCTATTAAATATATCGTCGTCTAGTACCCATAACACAAGCCTTATTGTGTTTACTGTGGGACTAGTTCGATTTGTGTAAAAAATGACCCTAATATTTATTTATTTATTTATTTATTAATCTTACTATAATTGTACTAATATGGCTTGTAAAAGGATGTACTACTGTATTTTATACAATCTACTGTGGGTAAGAACAGTTAATACTTACGTACTCGTATTGCATTTATTCCTCTACCATTCGCTCTGAGTGTCAACAAATGTTTCAGCCTCTTACGTTTCATTTTATTCATTTTGCTACCCATAATAACCGAGATTATCAATAAATATGGTGTTAATTGATACGGGGTTTATGGTGCGGGGGTTAAGAAGGTGCTCCGCAATGTACGGACATTGGCAGTTTGTATCAAAGACTACTATGAATATACACCGCGGGCCCTTATAACCCGAAAGATTTTAACCACGTATTTTTGACGCCATTACGAGTAAACAATGGTCCAATTATTTATTATATGTCTGTTCCGCTCACGGGAAAATGGTGTCCCGGACCTTTGGAAGGCGTGCGCGGAGCCGAAGTATCGAGGTACCGAAGTACCAACCGAGTACCACATAGCCAACACGTAGAGGCCCTTTTGACAATTTAATGAAATGCAAGAGGTACACCGAGCGGATGCTGTCCCTGCCCGAGTCATGGGACGCACACAGAGACAGCACCCGCCAGGGTGTACAGGAACTATTGCTGGTTGATGGAATTCTAAATGAACCGGACTATTGGGTGAATATGATGGACTAATGGCTGGGCTTTTGAGTGAGACAACTGACGTCTGCCTAATAAAACTGTCACGCAAATTTTGTCTCAGGCAGACGGTGACTCGCCCTCTGCTAGATGGGCCCCTGTAAATAGCGACAGTAAAAAATGGCCTAAGGGCAACACCGATGCAGAGGACTGGGGGAGGAGAGGTGGCACTGGGCTTTAAACATATAACCGACTCGCCACTTAGGTGACCACATCCACCCCCGAGCAACAGCTCTAGCGACTCCACTCTGGACAGCCGGTTAAGACAAGCCAGAGGCGGGGGTTCTGTTCATACAACCAACCCACAGGACACCCCCAGGAGCACTCAGGTACATAGGGTCGATGCTCCCTAACAGCTCGCCACAAGCTGCCCTACATTGTCTGACTGCACTGGAAATCCAGTGGGCGATGGGGTCGTCACATCCCTACGCCAAAAAAATATTATTATTATTCATTTATAAGGCAGGCAGTTGAAACAACTGATGAAACCTGTATCCAATTATCTTTAAGTACAATTTCAGTGCTGAGCTAAATTTGAATAGTGCCCAATTTGTTTTCGAAGTGGATGACATTGTGAGCCGAAACCACGTTATCTGGCAGTCTATTCCAGGCCTTCACCACTCTGTTACTTAGAAAGTGTCTACGGGGGTTGCTGTGTGACCTGCGAGGGCTGCGAGCGACTAGCTTTAAGTGATGGCCTCTGAGTCGCGTGTTGTTGTTCCGTTCAAATATATATAATGGAAATCTTTGAGATCATAATGCCCTGATAATATCTTGTATGTCTCGATCAGGTCACCACGCTCGATCAAAACAGTACATTTTGCGGAATTCAAACTTATTAGCCATTTTGTGGACCAGTCCAATATTCTGTTTAAGTCTGCTTGCAGGTCATTGTAATCCAACAATGGGTTAGCAAATAGCTTGGTGTCATCCGCAAATGTACTAGCACTGCACTTTAGGTCACATGGCAAGTCAAATGTGTATAAGATATATAGCATGGGTCCCAGGACAGAACCCTGTGGCACACCACTACATATCTCTCGTTGCCTTGACATCACTTCTCCAACTCTCACTTGAAAAGTTCTGTGTCGTAAGAAGGCCTCTATCCATGTTAGTAACTTCCCTCGGATTCCTTTAATGTTCCAATTTGTGAAGAAGCCTCGTTGTGGGGACTTATCGAAGGATTTTTCGTAATCAAGGTAAATTACGTCGTGGGTTCTCTTTCGTTGAAACTTCTAGTCTAGGAGGATAGACAGGATAGCAGATTGGACACTGTTGAACGGTGTGGGCAAAAACCATGCTGCTGGTCAACTATTATATTGTGTAAGGCAACGACGTTTCTGATATGTTTGACCAGTATTCTTTCCATGGCTTTACACATTACAGTGGTAAGGCTTATGGGTCTGTAGTTAGATGGCTGAAGCTTGTTTCCCTTCTTGAAAATAGGAGTCACGGTTGCCGTTTTCCACTGCTCTGGTAGCATTCCTGTGTCATACGACGCCTGCATTATTTTTGCTAATGGGCCCGCTAGGGCCTCACAGTTTTTTTTTAATTTATGCACTATTTCGTTAAAGGATTCATTATTTGTTTTAAATAAACTACTATTTCGGTACAAAATAAATTGAATTAATGACCGCTTCGTTGGAAACAAATCTTTATGTGACTTGAAAATGTGTTCAAGACAAGAAGTGTAAAAGTCAAAAAAGTAGAAGGTGGCTACCGTCACTTGTGATTTGTTTTAAATAATTAATATCTCTTTAATTATGGGTTTTCGGACTATTTACGTGTTATACCACATTATAATAATATACTCTAATTAGTTTCTAGAATCGCAGGTTATTAGAACCATATTTCGGAATATTTATTAGAGCTCACGTTGTATATAGGATTATATCTCTGCTATTACGAATTATTGTTTGAAGCTTAAGTATAATATCCCGTGCCTATCTGGATCGCATTAAGTAACCAAATATTGCGAGCGCCCTACAAATCCTAGGAATGGGATACCAGGCACGAGTAGATTTAAATATGAATTTATTACAACAAATAATGTAAATACTTCGACCAACTTTGGCCTAGCGGCGCCCGCGTACCGCGTGCGGTATGCGAGGTTAAGCAATGTCGGGCGAGGTCAGTCCTTGGATGGGTGACCGCTTTGAGTGGTTACTAACTGAGCGCTCCCGTGCTTTGTAAGGCACGTTAAGCTGTTGATCCCGGTTGCTGTGTATGATAGCAGTCGTTAAGCCAAGTTAGAGGCCTCCGGGCGGTTTGAGAACTTCTAACAGTCAAGTTGCCCACTCACTTGATAAGCCTAATTCCAATAAGGTCTAGTTTCCCCCTCGGGTTGGAAGGTCAGATGGCAGTCGCTTCCGTAAAAATTAGTGCCTACGCCAACTCTTGGGATTAGGTAGCGGACCCCAGGCGTCCTTCAGGATGCAACTGCACTGGGAATAACGCTAGTAGGATGATGACTTCGACCAACTTTCTTCCGGATATTGTAACTGTTAATACAGGGAGTGGCCTGTAATAGGACCGGAAAATTTAAAGGAATTTAAAGGCTGCTTCCTTTAAAATTTTCGCTCCTATTAAATATCTGTTTTCAATTCGTAGAAATTTTGATCTAAAGTTATGACCTCCTAGTAGTTGATCATGGCACCACGAGATTATAGCGCGGCAGTCTATGCTGATTTTAAGATAGCATCAAGTTATGACTCATAATATGCAGCTGTTACATTTTGTTGGTTTAAGAGGATATTAAAGGGATTTTTAAAACTTTATTTATTTACTATTAGTGTTTTTTTAAATAAAAAATAGGAGAGGAAAGGTGTTAGGCCATCTCATACGCCATGACGACTTTATTAGAAGAATAATAGAGGGAAAAAGAAAAAAGGGGAAGCCCGAGATAACGTATATGGAGCAAATAAAAGAAAAAATAGCTTCATCATACAGATAAGTAAAGGACAAAGGTGAATGTAAAATAAGCTGGAAATTACTCCATGGACACGAGACCTCTTAAATTATATGATGATGAATATAAATGTTTGTATGGAAGCGGGACGTGGACGTTAACTCAAAGAGACAGAGATAGACTTGAAATGTCGTGTTGGAGGAGGATGGAAGGTATAAGTTGGACGGAAAGAAAAACAAACGAAGAAGTATTAGACTTGAGAGAAGAGAAAAGATTCTTGCTAAAGATGATAGAAAATAGAAGAGGGAATATGCTGGGGCACCTGATACGACATGACAATTACATCAAAACTATAATAGAGGGCAAAATAGAGGGAAGAAGAGGCAGGGGAAGATCGAGACGTGCGTTTATGGATCAGGCTAAGGAGAAAGTTAATGTTGTGTCGTATCAGGAACTCAAAGATGTAACACAGAGAAGAGCGGAATGGCGGTTACTCCACAGACAAGAGCAAGGCTCTTAAATTTATGATGATGATGATGATGAATATAAATATCACTTCAGTCAAAAATCATTATCAAAATAAAAAAAAATATTCTGCAAATAGGCCACAAGGGCACTTTTACAAGTCAACACATGAATTATACAATTAAATAAATTGACAATGATAATTATTATGTTTTCAAAACTGAATTGCAGAACTAAAAAATAAGTAGACAATAATAATAATGATTTCAAAACTATAGTGATTAACAAACTCACAATATTCAATTAAAATAAACTTACAATACATTATATAAAAAAAAAGTTAGTGACGTATATATACGGTCTCTGTCCGAAGACACAAATGTATATACAATAAATTTTATATCTCAGAGATGTATATGGTCTCTGAGCGTCCATTATTCCTAAGTCCTTAGAGATGTACATGGTCTCTAAGTGTCTGAATTAAAATAAGTAGTATATGAAGTAATTTAATATTCTCAGAGATGTATTAAGGTCTCTGAGCGTCAATAACAATAAAATTAATCCAAGTTTTCGTAGAGTAAAAAAGTAAACGTAAGGTATTATTTGCATTAAAAATAACCAAAAGTCTTTTTTTTTATTGTATACTCGGCTGATGTAGACGAGCGTTAAGGCACGACACTGGCAATGTGGTCGTTGGTTTGAACCCCGCTTTGTGTACATAAAACCATTTCAATTTAGCGAATTTTATTTATTCAATTTTATACTTCTAAGGTTGGGAATTCTCTGCCGGCGTCTGTATTTCCGAGTTCATATAACCTGGACCTTTTTAAGGCACGAGTGAATAGGCATCTTCTGAGTGAGCTCGCTTCATCGTCGGCCTCATCTTTGCCCCCTGGCTAAATGCTGTCCAAGAGCAATCCCATTTTTAATAAAAAAAAAATGCATCAAAATTTTCCGTTCTAAAAGACAGACAGAGTATCAAAACAATCGCCCACGAACAGTCCACAACTACATGCAAGAGTGTTTTTACATAGTTAAGGGGCTCCACACGTTTTACATCGGTTTTTACATGTTTTGAGTTGATGGTCCTCCGTCAAAACTATACATATATTTATGGCAGAAACGGTTGTCGGTTCTTAAATTCTTTATCTACATTTTCGATGTTTTTAAGGTTTATTCAAACATGGTTCAAAAAGCTCTAGTTTCGATATTAGTATATTGATGCACATATATATATATATTCATAAATACTACTTATAACTGCCTCTTATTGACGTTTCTAACAACGTAAGAGTTTTTTTTATTTCTAACTCGTTTTTTTCAAAAGTTACGTCCAAAAACTGTGTTTTTGGCCTAGAATTGCCAAAGTTTATTCCTATATATCTCGAAGCCACTGAGTGTTGATGTCAGTACATATGGGATACTATTTCGATGAACCTCGTTGTTGTCAATATGATAAGCAACAAGAAACATTAGAAAGCGAGGGTTCAGATCGAAGCCCTCATAAGAAGGCTCAAAGTCACCCAAAGAGCAATGGAGAGAGCTATGTTGGGAGTTTCTCTGCGAGATCGCATCAGGAATGAGGCCATCCGCAGCAGAACCAAAGTGACCGATATAGCCTTTCGAATCGCTAAACTTAAGTGGCAGTGGGCGGGGCACATAGCACGTAGAACCGATGGCCGTTGGGGCGGAAAGGTTCTCGAGTGGCGAACACGTACCGGAAGGCGTAGCGTGGGCAGGCCCCCTACACGGTGGACTGATGACCTGGCAAGGGGCGCGGGTGTCCGCTGGATGCGGGTGGCGCAGGACCGGTCATTGCAGAAGTCTTTAGGGGAGGCCTATGTCCAGCAGTGGACGTCATTCGGCTGACATGATGATGATGATGATGATATCTATCCGGACGTCCCCAGGGGGTCTACTTCGAAATTAGAAATCCGAACTTCGTATGGTGCCGCCCCTTTCACTCTCCTGTCATACACTATATGCTTAAAAGGGACGGCACCATACGAAGTTCGGATTTCGAATTTCGGAACAGACCCCCAGGATCGCCCTCAGACTGCAGCGACGCGATTTGACAAAGCCGAGGAATATAATATGTATGAAATAGCTGCAACTATTGCAGATCATGAAGCTGGTTATGTTTAGATATCTTTTATTAGATGACCAGCCGGCCCTCTTATTCACGAACCGTCTTGACCTCGCCTCACCCGTTTTTATATGGACGGAAACTGTCAAATGTTATTTGTCAAAAATTGACAGTTTCTATATAATAAAAACCGGCCAAGTGCGAGTCAAACTCGCGCACGAAGGGTTCCGTACCAGAAAAAAAAACGCCAAAAACTACTCTGTTGCATGGGAGCCCCCCTTAATAATTATTATTATTATTTTGATTTTAGTATTTCTTGTTGTAGCCACAATAAAAATACATAATCCGTGCAAGTTTCAACTGTCCAGCTATTGCGGTTCTTGAGATCTAGCTCAGCGAGTGGTAGCCATGAAAAAGGGCTAAAATATCACGTTTTTTGTATGGGTAGTATTAATTGTTATTATTATTTTGTTTTTAGTATTTGTTGTTGACCGATATAGCCCTCCGAATCGCTAAACTTAAGTGCCAGTGGGCGGGGCACATAGCACGTAGAACCGATGGCCGTTGGGGCGGAAAGGTTCTCGAGTGGCGACCACGTACATACCGGAAGGCGTAGCGTGGGCAGGCCTCCCACTCGGTGGCCTGATGACCTGGTGAAGGTCGCGGGTGTCCGCTGGATGCGGGTGGCGCAGGACCGGTCATTGTGGAAGTCTTTGGGGGAGGCCTATGTCCAGCAGTGGACGTCTTTCGGCTGACATGATGATGATGATGATGAGTATTGTTGTTATAGCGGCAACAGAAATACACAATCTGTGAAAATTTCAACTGTCTAGCTATTACGGTATGAGATACAGCGTGGTGACAGGCGGACGGACGGACGGACAGCGAAGTCTTAGTAATAGGGCCCCGTTTTTACCCTTTGGGTACGGAACCCTAAAAACGGGTGAGGTGAGAGGTGTAGATTTGTGACAAACCCCTGTCGCTATCAGTCGATTAGCCTGTAATTGCAAACGTCAATGCGATATTTTTTGTTTGTGGAGTCCGGTCTGTTCATGCTTGCAAGGGCATAGTAAATACCTTAATATTAATGTTAGTTTACTGTAGACTGACGAGAGACATAATCCTGTTCTGGATTAGTTTTATTGTTATTGACGCTTAGAGACCTTGTACATCTCTAACAATAAATTTACTTATTTTAATTTTGATGCTTAGCGACAATTTAGATGGAATGAAATGAAATATCTTTATTGAGACAAAGAAACAGTAACATTAACATAGTTGTACAGCGGGCCCCAAACTAGGCTGGGCCTGTATCTTGGGCGCCCTACGAGTTGGTATTCTTTACAAAAACGAGTTATAGTGTGCATAGTACATTAATAATCATATAAATTGAAAAAGAAGAATAGAGAAAGTAACAATTTAAAATACTTTAATTTAAAAGCTCATGTGATGAAACTTGACTTGAGTATGGGTGAGTGTAAGAGAGTGTTTATGTCGAGGGTCCTCGGGTGGCAGTCACAGGGGCGTCTGCTACCCACAGGAAGGAGGCCCTCGAGCTGGAGAGCGTGTGAAGTGTTCTAACACGCCCTTAATGGTGTCTGGGAGATCCTCAAGATCCTCCGGTGATGGGCTCAGGCGGACAGCTGCTGGTGGGGTTGCGGATGTATAATAGTTCCCGTGACCCCACCGCAAAGCAGAGCGACGAACACCGTGGGGTTTTAGACGGTAGTCCGGACGGTCTCCGGGAGTCCGCCATACCCGCCTCGGCCTCCCTCAGCCGGGCGGGATGCGTAAAAGCATTTCCCCACGAAAAAAAAAAAAAAGAGAGTGGATATGTGTGAGTGATCTCACTGATCTCTAAGGATTTTGCAATAATTTTTAATAATCGTATTTGGACGCTCAGAGACCATATACATCTCTGAGACATTTAATAAATTTTATATACTTTTTGTTTATTCAGACACAGATCGTATTTAATATACGTCCTTAATATTTGTAAATTTATTTTCATTGAATTGTTATATTTGGACCCGGGTATGTCCTAAAACTACGACCAAGACCACCGGGGAATGGGCAGCAGCATTCCTAGAGTGCGGTGGAGATACTGCGATCGCCAACCCGCATGCCAAGCGTGGCGATTATGGCATTTACTACCTATGAAATTGGGGGAGGCCTATGTCCAGCAGTGGACGTCCTAGGGCTGATATGGTGGTGGTGGTGGGAATTGTTATTCAGTATATTTTTTAATATTTATTATTTAGTAAGATTGTCAGTTTTTTTAATTAAATTAAATTCACGCTTTGGCAAGTAAAAGTGCCCTTGTGGCCTATTTGCAGGATAAATATTTGATTTTGATTTTGTTCGTTTGAAATGAAACGTTGGCAGACTGATCATTGCCTAGGTGCAATCACAGACTAGTAAGGGTTCAGACCGCCAACTCACGAACCAAAAATATAGACCGTCAGCAACCATATTTAATCTGTACGCGCTGGTAGACTTTTACCGTTTATTTTTTTTAATTATTTAATGACATTGTGGCAATGGAATTTACTGTGAACATCCAACGATAATATAAATATATATATATATATATATATAGCTCATTTAAATTTAACTTTGTGTAGAAGCTCACGGTATTTTTAATTGAACACCAACGTCCGATGTAAAATGAAACTGGTGTTCAATTGAAATACCGTGAACTATGTTGTGCCGTATTATATGAAATTAAACAAACAATTTACTTATAAACAAATTTATTTTTTAATGTATCTCATTTCATTCTAAATGAAAAAAATGCTCGTGGTAGAATTTTACCTTTTATTTTTTTTTAATTATTTAATGACACTGTGGCAATGGAATTTACTGTGAACATCCAACGATAATATATATATATAATACATCTCGTTTAAATTTAACTTTGTGTAGAAGCTCACGGTATTTTTAATTGAACACCAACGTCCGATGTAAAATGAAACTGGTGTTCAATTGAAATACCGTGAACTATGTTGTGCCGTATTATATGAAATTAAACAAACAATTTACCTATAAACAGATTTATTTTTTAAAAAAAAATTCATTCAAAATGAAAAAAATGCTCAGAGACGACGAGACGAAATTCAGAGGAGACGCCATTTTATTTTTATTTGTCACTTTATTTTGACGTTTGACGTCCATTGGCAGACAAGGCAGTAGCCAATGAGAGCTCGGTATGTCGTCAAAATCTTTTTGACACAATATGGCCGCTGTCATACACGTTTCGTTCTACGTAGATAAACAGCCGTGGATGCAATCAAATATCGACTTTAAGGTGACGAACCTTTTGTTACCCCGACTGTACGTGGAATTATACCGGCATGTAATTAGGCTTAGCATAACCCGCTTTGTACTCGTTGCAGTGATTTAACGCATCTTTAAAATCTGCCAACTATTTTCAGGCAGCCGAAATGTGCTAGCACCTTAAAGACGAGGCAGTAAGATTCGAATTGCAATGAGTTTTAGTTTGTCGAGTGCTGTTGACAAGTTGTAAAAAAAGGGGAAAGGCGAGTTAGAGGGGTATTCCGCTTGGGTCTTGTGATGAGAACCAATATTTGTGTGAATTTTATTACGTGCTCAACTAGCCATATCTTTATCGGATCGTGGGCGTATTCTATCAGGTAAGGTTCATGTCCTCCTCGGGTTCACCGGGAATTGAAAAATATACGATACTCATTTTACATATTTTACTTTTTACATTCACTTTAACGCTGTTAAAAATGTCATGCGAATAACAACGAACTACTGAGGGCCTACTCCGAACTTCGAAAATCGATTTTCGTATCGTGCCGTCCCTTTCCGTCATATAGTGTATAACACGAGAGTAAAAGGGACGGCACGACACGAAGTTCGATTTTCGAAGTTCAGAGTAGGCCCTCTGATTTCGTTTCCTAGATACCGTTACACGCACTTCAATTCTCCGCCAGGAGCCTTCGTCATCTCTCCAAGACTATTCACAGAGAACTCCTGTTAGAAGTTCTCAAGCCCGAAGGCCTCTAACTTGGATTAACGACTGCTGTCATAGACATCAACCGGGATCAACGGCTTAACGTGTCTTCCAAAGCAAGAGAGCGCTCAGTTAGTAACCACTCAAAGCGGTCACGTCACCCATCCAAGAACTGACCCGGGTCCACGATGGTTAACCTCGCATACTGCACGTTGACGCCGGCGCCGGCAGGCCAGCGGGCTGGGCCGAGCTCTGATTATATGCGATGAAGTTCCGTTGAGTAAAAATAATGTGTAGAAAATGTAAAGTGTAGATAAGTACGAGTGCGAATCAATAAGTTCTTGAAAAAGGCGTAATCAGCGGCTGTTATCGACACTCACTCTCGCACTCAGATGATAAGACAATAATAGTTATTAAATAGTGTTCTCCACAATCTAATCGTTTTTGAACATGAACATGAATATAATTGACATATTTGTTTAATACACTAATGGTCTTAAGGTTCATTTAAGGTACATCATCATCATCGTCAGCCTAAATGTATCCCCATGTCCCACTGCTGGGCACAGAACTCCTCTCGTCGATGAGAGGGAACAGACAGTAGCCCGACGCTGGGCCAGTGTGGTTTGGGGACATCACATACACCTATGAATTTCTTCGCAGATGTATCTAGGTTTCCTCACGATGTTTTCCCTCAGCGAAAAGCTAACGGTAAATAACGTACATACATACAGCCTTGGCCAGAAGTATTAAGCACTCCTGCGGTTTACATATAAAAGTAAAACTTTGAATAAAGCATTTTATATCTTTTATTATAGAAAATTCTAATATTTTTCAATAACACTAGCTATTCATTGACGTTAAAAATAATTGCACTTTAAAAAAGGCATTTGGTCCTTTTATTGCGAACCCGATTATTTTTAGCGTTCACTTTTCTAGGATAAATAGTTACTTCGAAATTATATCTGCAAAATTTTTCTAGATGTTTTTATACATTATTCTATTTTGCGTCAATGTGTAGTTTTGTAATTTAAAAAAAACATAGTTTATTTATAAGTTACAAAAAAAATAAGGGGTGCTTAATACTTCTGGCCAAGGCTGTACAAATTATACACATAACATAACCCTCCTTTTGGCTTCGCCGCAGTTTAAAAGGGTTATATTGAGTGGTGCCAAGAGGAGCAAGTAATGGTCATTGCGGGCCCGCAGCGTACTGTGGGAGAGTGTAGGGTGACCATCGGTTCGGGTACGAATGCAGGACAAATAATATATTTAATATTAAGAAGCCTTGATTGATATTTAATATTGGTCCGTAGTAACAAGGTTTAAGTAACCTTAGTTATAGGCTTATATTACTGTTGCTATGCCCTTGCAGGGCGTCACATGTAAACCTACCTTAGAAGATGTTCCACCTTTAATCTGTAATGTGACATGCAATAAACGATTCATTCATTCATTCATTCCTCTTGCAAGGTAGTACAGTCAACAGCGGAAGTAGATGATCGTTTTAGAACTTTACGTCCCACTAACGTAACAATACTGCGACAGTTGGGATGCGGCAAAGAAGTGAAAATGACAAAGTTTATTTATTTATTTATTTATTTTCAACCAACTTACATTCACAGCATATTGCCAAACATGAAAGTTATAGGTCATAGTATTAGAAATTAAATTAACAATATTCAAATTAAAATTAACATTGTCATCACCATATAAGATTTTTTATACATTTTACAGCAATTTGACACTTACTTTTAGTCGACACAGTTAGATTTGTATTGAGGTAGGAGTGTTGATTGACTCCAGATACAGAGTGGCTGTTGCAAGGAATTTCGGCTCCGATTGCGAGAATATGTCCAAGGTACAGTCATAAAGGAGAGTATTATTGATGTGGTTCAATGCCTTATACAAAGGACTGGTGCTCAGACTCACTGTAGTATTAGGAACCACAAATAATGGCCGCTGTCGTGGACGAAGTGTACCTCTTATATGTAGCGGTACTTTTAGAGTTACAAATTGTAGTAAGGAGGGATTACTTATACTGCCGCGTATCAGTCTAAAGATATATTTTACCACAGCTAGTTGTCTACGCACCTCGAGGCTCTGGTAAGAGACCATTCCCAACACGAACAGAGTAGGGTACAAGTAAGGGTAATATCCATGGACTTTAAAGTAAAGGTAACGCACGAATGATTTCTGCACTTGTTCAACTAGGGTAATGTATTTTTGATGATGGGGATTCCATATGATACTGTTACTTTCTAGCAGACTGCGGACATAGGCGTTATAGAGTAAGGAAATGACGTGGTGTTTATTGAACAATTTGGACTGTCGTAGCACGAATCCCAGGCACTTGCGCGCTTTGTTACAGATTTGCAAAATGTTCTGAGTAAAGTTCAGTTGGTTATCAAAACATGTGCCGAGATCTCGTATGGTTGTGACATTTTGCAAGGCTTGCCCGTTCAACATGTATGTTCGGCTGGCCGGTAGAGTCGCCTTTGAGTATGACACGACTGCACATTTACCCGTGTTAAGATTCAAACTATTATTTAAACCCCAATGACAAATGGCATCTATGTCTGTCTGGAGTTTGACGTAGTCAGATGTATTTTGGATGGATTTGGCCAGTTTAACATCATCAGCAAACATCAGTATGGCAGAATGTTGTATAAAATCGGGTAAGTCATTAATAATTATTAGAAACAAAAGAGGACCAAGACTGCTGCATTGTCCTATGCCTGATGTTACTCTATAGGGAGCAGAATGGGCTTTCCGATAAATTACATACTGTGTTCTCCCATGGAAATAATCAGCAAAAAATTTTAATAGCATCAACGAGAAACCAGCACCTGCCATTTTTTGCAATAGAACATCACAGTTTATCCGGTCAAATGCCTTTTGGAAATCTAGGTACACCACGTCGAGTTGTTTCCTTTCATCCATATTGTGTGCTATAAATGTAACCAGATTGAGTAAATTGGAAGTTGTGGACTTCTTCGGTAAGAATCCATGCTGAGCATCTGTAAACCATCCCCGTAGCTGTTGATATATTTTTTTATATAAAACGGATTCAAAAACTTTCCCAAATACTGAGAGAACAGCTATTGGCCTATAATTTTTGATATCAGTCTTTGGGCCACTCTTGTGAATTGGCAGCACTTTTGAAACTTTCCACAGCGCCGGATAGGTATTGGTTTTTATAGAGAGATTGAAAATGTGTGACAATGGTCTAATAAAAATTTCGCAACAATCGCGTACTATAAATTGAGGTATAGAGTCCGGTCCCTGTGTGCTCTTGGGAGATAATCGTTTAATAGCGCTACGTATGTCGTTATCAGAAATATATTCGATCGTTATGTGATGTGGTGAGTTGTTCCAGTGGCGCTGAGCTTTTAGTACATCTAGTGTTGGCCCTGTGGGTAGGAAGATATCACTGAAATATTTTGCAAACTCATCTGCTACCTGTGAGGGAGATAAATTGCCAAATGTAGATTGTTCATTATTTTGTCTACTATTTTTTACGTAGGACCAGAAAGATGTAACGTCGCGTTTAATATTTGATTGAATACGCTCGTTGTGCGCTTCGAAATCTCGATCCATATATTTATTTACCTGACGTCGATAGTAGTAAAATAAAGCGTAGTACAGCTGGTCATTACTTTGCTTATACCACTTATGATATAAATTTTTGAGACTATTTAATTTAATGGTTTCGGTTGTTACCCATGTTGCATACTGCACCTTTTGCACTTGGAGAACTTTATATGGCACTGTTCTAGCAATATTGTCATTGAGCAAGGTATAGAAAGCAACAACGGCAAAGTACTAAAATCATCTACGTTTGTTGTTGACTGTACAATTATCCTGTTGAGGCCATCCACCATATCAGCCCTAGGACGACCACTGCTGGACATAGGCCTCCCCCAATTTCATGGGGGGTAAATGCCATAATCGCCACGCTTGGCATGGCGATCGCAGTATCTCCACCGCTCTCCAGGGATGCTGCTGCCCATTCCCCGGTGGTCTTGGTCGTAGTTTTAGGACATACCCGGGTCGGGTTGAGGCCATATATAGGCTTGAATTCTGGCTTTCCTGTAGACACGTCTTGTTAAAATTAAAGAGTTAGACAGCTTCAGTTTTGGTTGGAATCATCATCATCATCATCATATAAGCCGAAAGACGTCCACTGCTGGACATAGGCCTCCCCCAAAGAGTGCCACAATTATCGATCCCGCACCACCCGCATCCAGCGGACTCCGGCAACCTTTACCAGGTCATCAACCCACCTTGTTGTTGTCTACCCACGCTACGCTTTCCAGTACGTGGTCGCCACTCGAGAACCTTCCCGCCCCAATGGCCATCGGCTGTACGTGCAATGTGCCCCGCCCACTGCCACTTAAGTTTACCGATTCGGAGGGCTATAAATAAATAAATAAATAAATATTGGGGGACAATCTTACACAAATCGACCTAGTCCCAAACTAAGCAAAGCTTGTACTATGGGTACTAGGCGACGATATACATACTTATATAGATAAATATATACTTAAATACATAGATAACATCCAAGACCCAAGAACAAAATCCGTGCTAAATGCACAAATAATGCTCTGGCCGGGATTCGAACCCGGGACCTCTAGCTTCGGAGGCAGTGTCACTACCAACTAGGCTAAACAGGTCGTCATATGTCTATGTCAGTTACTTTGGTTCTACTGCGGACGGCCACATTTCTGATGCGATCACAAAAAGATACTCCCAGCATAGCCCTCTCCATTGCTCTTTGAGTGACTTTGAGCCTTCTTATTGTCTGTTGGAATCATAACTATAGTAATTTATGCTACAAAAACATAGCTAACATGAACATAGGCTATTAAATATTAACGACTCGCTTTTGTTCAACTAGATAAAACCAATTTATATCTTTTAAAAAAAGCTTTTACTAGTTGTTTGGTCCATCGTTTGCTAAATTGAAATGGCGAATAGGTGGGTAGTAATTTTGATTTTAAAAGAACCGTACGTCATTGCACTGTTTTATAAAATTAAAAATTGCAGACTCGAACACTTACTTTTTTTAAAATTTCAGGTTTAACGAGTCGACCTTTAAGATACTCCAAAAAACATTTAAAAAATTAAATAAAAAATTGCGTGGGCCCAAGATTTTTTTTTGGCCGTAGAAGATAGCAAATGACCCCACCTATCCGCCATTTCTATTTGGCAAATGATGGACCAAATATCATGTATTTTACCTGCGTTGTTATTATGTAATTTGTACTTAAAATTTGCAATTCCTATTTTAGAGATTTCCCGGTATCCGATTGAGCTGAAAAGCATACAATATGGTACCACTGAGCTGATCTGTTGATGGAGACCGAAGGTGGCCAAAGGAACTTCTAAACTACACAAGATAAACCCGACGTGATTGCGCAAGCGCCTCAGCGAGTACTTGATGACTGTGGGAAATAAGGTAAGCAAAAGCCTCGTGCATTAATAGTACATTACTGCAGAGGCCGGGACGAAAGGGGTTGCCGGCTGAAGACTTATAGACGACCGAGCAAAGCGAGGCCGGATAAGACTGAGGCGGGCAACCCCATATTTCCCGCCGAGGTATGTATAGTGCTGTTATCAAACATGCAATGAAATCAACAACAAAAAAATAACAAAGTTTTCTTTTTAATACGCATAGTGGCAGAATGTCATGATGCCTGTGCCACAAATTTATGGGAAGGGAAATTAAAAAGTACTTTTCCGGCCTGCAAGATTTGTATGAAATTCCATTAACGACCTATTGTCCTAGCTGCACCTGAAAAGTCATACTTCGCAGCCTATTATTTTTATTTTATTTTTATTTATTTAATAGGCACACAAAACAGACAACATTTATTGACAGAAAAATAGCATACTTCGCAGGTATTGATTTGAATGCTATCCAAAACATGTATGCACGGCATGATTAAAAGTAACAGCGAGCGTAAAACTAAAACTACACTAAACTAGGTACATACATAAAAATAATATAATATAATTATAATATAACATATAATATATTTATAATATAACATATAATATATTTGAGCAAGCTACTAACAGATAATTGAGTAGACACATGACTAAAATAGAAATACAAATCAATCAAAAAACCAATTTTAGCTAATCTAAGCGGCTGAGTACTTTGACCAAGAACTGTGACTATCTGCCTTTATTATAAGGAACATAACATCAATATTTCATTGCATGTTTGAGAAAACTATTTTTTTTGCCAGAAACCTATTTATTGTCTATGCTATTGTAAATTCTGTTTAGATCTTATATAAATTTGTATTTGACATATGACAAATATACATACACATATTACTTCATCTTTCATAATGCGCACTTCTAAGGTTTGGAATTCTCTGCCGGCGTCTGTATTTCCAAGTTCATATATAATCTAGACGTTTTTAAGGCACGAGTGAATAGGCATCTTCTGGGTGAGCTCGCTTCATCGTCGGCCTCATCTTTGCCCCCTGGCTAGATGCTGTCCAAGAGCAATCCTTTTTTTAATAATAAAAAAAAGGAATTGTTTTATTATGAATTGTATCATATCGCAATAAGGTTGAGTTACTACATTTCAATTATTGCCTGCACCACAAGCTTTTCTGTTTAGTATTATGGTTGACTGACAGATAATGCCATAAGGCATTAAGTCCACCATTTGTACTTTGTTTTTAACTGTGCAATAAAGTATAAATATAAAATAAATTAATACCTACATACAAAAGCCGCATTAAAAAAGAGAATATTGCTCGCTAGTTCAACTAAAATGAAATCGGGAAATCCCACATAACATAACACTCATGGTTACCCATTGCATAACGTGGCGTGTATAATATGTTGTGCATCAACTTGCTGATATGTACCAATTAAACTAATTATCATACAACTCGGTTTCCCCAAACACTGTGTTTAACTTGTGAAATCTTTCCAAACACCAATTAAAATTTTATTTTGTTTCTAGTTGATATCGATTTAGATTAACCAACTTTTTTTTTAAACGACTGACTTGAGGATTTTTTTAGTATAGGGGTATTTATAAATTGTATTATAACTTTAAAGTTAACAAATTGAGCCCAGGTATTATTCTGTTGTTCATTAGTCATTACCACTGTTGTCATGTCAAAATTCTATATTATATCTAATATTGGGTCAATAACATTTTCTTTGTTGTTATTCTGTCCCGTCAGCCAGGAGACAACAGTAACAGAGTTTCTTAGAAAAATTGTTATTACATGGACTTCAAGTATGCTCCAGAGATGACACACGTCAGAATGGGTTCATAATTATAACTAAAACTCATGTTTGGTAGATTAGGTTAGATTAGCTAATTTATTTCATGATAAAAAATCACAGTATAGATTTGAATGTCATGTGTCACATGTCAAAATTATAAGAATTGATATCATGATCGTCAAAACAAAGAAAATTACAATACAAATATAAAAATGTCAACAATAGTAAATGAACAATAAAAATTAAAAAGTTTATCATGGTCGGCGTATCGAGGAAAATAACAATAAAAAATTGCGAATAGTCAACTAAAGTAAACAAACAATAAAAATCAAAAATAAAAATCAAATATGTCTCCCAAGGAATCATAATTCAATTAATAATTAATGTCGGATCCTTACTTACAATTAAATCAATTAAATTCAGTAATAATAATAATTAATATGTCAAGTCAAGTTAACAGAGTATAATTGATTTTTCAATAAAAGGCTTTTCAAGCGGCCTTAAACTCTTTAAAATGTCGGTTTTAAAGAGTGACTCAGGAGACGTAACCAACCAATGTAACCATGGTAACGAGCAACAACGAAAAGTTAATTGACCAAATTGCTGTATAACCTGTTAAAGCCTTGAGACTTTTTTTTTTATATTAAGGACAATCTTACTCAAATCGACCTAGTCCCAAACTAAGCAAAGCTTGTACAATGCCTTGTATTAGATACAATTTTAGCACGGGGCTGCGAGGAATGCATCTGGTGAGATCGATCCCTCGATTGCCTCCGTCGTTGTATAAAAAAAAACTGTGAACCATACACACTTCGACTTTACTTTCCTCCGCATACGGAACCCTGTTCACCCACCATTAAAATCACTTGTAATACATGCCTATGGAATTACGACAGGTATTTTTCCGTACTCTGCGGTGAATGCGGTTGCCCACAAGAGGTTAGGAAATTATCGATAATAGCTGCGAGAGGCTAGAATTCCACATGTATTTAGAATAGCTGCTGATATGACGAGAGCACATCGTGTGAATTTAATACGAGAAAAAAAAACAATCAGATATAGTCATCATTATTTAAGAGGCCTATTTAGAGCAACTCAAATTATGACTTAAACATTGATGTTTCCATTAAATTGACTACAGGATCGATGCCTTTATTAAAGTTTTAAATAGTAATAGAGCATTTTTAGGGTTCCGTACCTCAAACGGAACCCTTATAGGATCATTCGTGCGTCTATTTGTCTGTCTGTCTGTCACACCCTATTTTCTTCTACTTAACCAATTACGTTGAACTTTGGTACACATATGTAACTTTGTCACCCAAAGACGGAGATGTAACGCAAACAATAGTACATTACTACAGAGGCCGGTACGAAAGGGGTTGCCGGCCGAAGACATATAGACGGCCGAGCGAAGCGAGGTCGGATAGGTCTCAGGCGGGTTAACCCCATATTTCCCGCCGAGGTATGTATAGTGCTTTTCTCAAACATGCAATGAAATAATCAAATAAAAAATCAAAGTTTTATTTTTAATACGCATAGTGGCAGAATGTCATGATGCCTGTGCCACAAATCTATGTGGAATGGAAATTAAAAAAGAGGACTTTGCCGGCCTAGGCCTGCAACATTTGTATGAAATTGCATTAACGACCTCTTGTCCTAGCCGCACCTGAAACTTCATACTTCGCAGCATAAGGAACATAACATCAATATTTCATTACATGTTTGAGAAAATGAATTTTAATAATGTGGGCCACCTACGGGCGTTAATGAGAAATAAAAAGAAAGTTTTTTTATACTATATCGTGTTACACATCAGGTATATTTGCATCTCAAATATATATTTTTGTTATTTTATAATTATAAGTTTAGAAATTATTCAAGAAAATAGCCAAAACGTACAATTTCCTAGCTTCATCTCCGAAACTATTGGTCTAAAAAATTGAAAAAAATATACTACAGATGACAGGAAAACCTATTAGAATGTGCAGTCAAGCGCGAGTCGGACTCGCACTTGGCCGGTTATTATTTTTCTTTGATTGTGTGTAGTAGATTTTAAGCGGAAGAAAACAATTTATGGTACATTAAAAGAAGCACTGTATACCTTTTTGCCGCAGCCATCACCTACTCGTTAAGGCGCAGGGTAGGGCAAGCCATTCTCCATACAAAGGTTGTACAAGTTTTGACATTGAAAATGTCTTTTCGTTCGCTCCAGTATAGGGTCCCATTTCACGAAATAGTGCGATATAAATTTCAGAGAGTTGTGAAGGTATGATATTCAAACTAGGCTCAAAAGACGCGTATTTACGAGATGTGTAAGATGCAAAGAGAATTATTTGAGAAAGTCCAGAACGAAAAAAGTTTTGGCCGAAATAGTGAAAAAAAAAATCAATTTTCTCCGATTTTTTCATTTTGGCACTCGATATTTTGGAAACGAAGAATGATATCAAAATTTTGATCAAAACTCCTCTGGACAATTTAGTCGGCTACAATTTGAGCCTAAAACAAAGACGATCGGGTCAAGGGTTTGCGCTGTAGCCTAACCTTTTTGAAAGAAGTCAAAAAGTCAGAACGACTATTAGTAGGTAATATATTTTTTTTTTAAATCAACACAATTGTACAATTGTAGTTAGTTTTAGTTTTATATTTCAAATTATTTAAATTAAACATGTATTGTTTCTACAATAAATTATTATTAATTATAGTTCGAGACAACAATAGCACATTATTGCAGTGCCCGGGAAATAGCAATTCGTGGATAAGTCAATGATGTTTTGGAAGACCAATATCTTCCAAAACCTTGGCAAATAAAATAGTTGATTGAAATTGCATAAAACAAGCCATTTTATCCGAGACAATTTATCGACCCGAGCCACAGGCAAGGGTCGATATAAAGTAGGGGATAAAATGAGTTTTATATATGAGTTATACATCTGCTTTTCACTTCGATTGCGAGAAAATTAAACAAATAATCAAGGTTATGGTATCATATAATTTATCCTTCTCCTGGGGCCTAGGGTGTCATGTTGAATTCGACTTTGAAAATTCTTGTTATAGTTATAGTCGGAGTTTGGAGGTCGAGTTAATTTGAAGTCGCCGTTATCTTGCGTGAATATTAGTAAAGTGGCAAATGCTTTTTTATGTGGTTACCGTAACTTGGCTGCGCTTTAAAAAATTGCTAATTTAATAGGAATTTTGTATGTGAGCTATGTTTATATATTATATATCAACCAAATTGGCATAACGTTAGCAAATGTAATGCATTTTTTTATTTTGTTGAGTTCATTTTCAATGTACCTTGATGTTCGTGTAGTGCACGAGATCTGTGAATTTTTTGCGTTAGTTTTGGCACTACAGCATTAAATTTTATTTTTTGTTGATACATATTGGATATACGCAGAACTTGATGTTGAAATTTTGCATTATTAAAAAAAAAGAGTACTAAAAATTATTAATATTAAAAAAGAAAAACATCAAGACATAGCTAACAAAAAAATAAGCATATGGACCAGAAATAGTAACAGGAGTGGAAACACAGACGAAGAAAAACTTGCACAAACTTTGTATGGAAAGACAGACCAAATACAACGGGCTTATCTTGTGTAGTTCAGGTGTTGCTGTGGCCACCAGTCTCCATCATCAGATCAGATTAAAAAGTACAAGTAAAAGTAAAAGTAGTTTATTCTTCAAATTAGGCATATTACATGCACCTATGAACGTCAATAAACTACCACCGGTTCGGAAAAATATACCTCTGCCACGAGAAGAACCGGCGTAAGAAACTCGGCGTGGTGTCATTTTTTCAAAACAATATACATTATATACCCAAGCTGTGCTTCAGTGCGGTTTAAATTATTCACAGAAGGGGAGTTGTACAATATAGTTACTAAAGGAGTCGCGTGTAAGGATACCTGTGACATATATAATATTTCCACTAAATTACTCAAGATAAGCCTACCGAATATATTATCCCAACTGGTACATATATTTAATTATTTAATAAAATCTGGAACATATCCAGATATTTTAAAGAATACAAAAGTTGTGCCTATCTATAAAG
Source organism: Notocelia uddmanniana (assembly GCA_905163555.1). Taxonomy (NCBI): domain Eukaryota; kingdom Metazoa; phylum Arthropoda; class Insecta; order Lepidoptera; family Tortricidae; genus Notocelia; species Notocelia uddmanniana. The sequence continues at coordinate 73,599,465 of LR991052.1, forward strand.
GCAAAGGGAGCAAAGATGACCTCCAAAGTTATAGGCCAATTAGTAATATCCCCGCAATCGCAAAACTATTCGAATATGGCTTAGCAAATCGACTAAGAATGTTTCTAGAAAATTTTAACTTGCTTAGCGACAGGCAATATGCGTATAGGAAAAACAAGTCTTGTATAGACGTTGTTCGCCAAACCTTAAAAAGCATATTAATGGCCAAGGAAAACCAATGTCATGTTGCTATATTATTATGCGATATGACGCGGGCTTTTGATCTTTGAGAGAGATCTATGAGATTTAATGAGTGGGCAACTACCGGAATTCGGAAAAGTAGAGATAACTTATACCAACTTTATGAAAGGAGATCTTGCACCACTGACGAATGTTTCCATCAGTATGTTAGGGATTATTCCAAATTGTTTAAAACAGTGTGCACAAAAGCAAAAGCAATGCACTTGAATAATAAAATTAAGTCCTCAGATAATAAAGCCAAGACAGTCTGGAAAATAATAAACACAGAGACTGGGAAGAGAAATAATAAAGAGTTCACAATTTCTTTGAAAGTAAAGGATAATTTAATAACTGATGCAGTAAAAGTAGCTGATGAATTTAATAATTTATTTTCTAAAATTCCTATAGTCACTACTCAAAGTTTAGCATCATCTACCACAAAAGCTGAATCCCTTCTGAATGACAACGTAAAATTAGAATCACTAACTAATTTCAAATTTCATCATGTTTCTCCTCTAGATGTACTGAAGTCCTTTGAAATGTTAAAAATAAAGAGCACTGAGGACTTATGGGGCGTGTCAGTCAAGGTACTGGAATCTATTCTGGAGGTCGTTGCACCAACTCTAGCTCTCATTTTTATTAACTGTATAGACTATGGCATTTTTCCAGACTTAATGAAATGTAGTAAAGTAGTTCCAATTTTCAAATCAGGTCATAGAGATAATCCTTCTGATTATCGTCCAGTTTCTATCCTACCTGCGTTTAGCAAAATATTCGAAAAAATAATGCTTACGCAATTGGTTTCTCACTTTAATTCTCACAATATTTTGCACGCACAGCAGTTCGGCTTCACGAAGGGTAGGTCAACTACTGATGCAGGTGCAAGTTTATTAAAATTTATTTTGCAGTCTTGGGAAGAGTCGCACGACGCCATCGGAGTGTTCTGTGACCTTTCCAAGGCTTTTGATTGTGTAGATCATGGTACTTTAATTTGTAAACTTAAGTTTTATGGCATCAGAGGGCACGCATTAGATCTCATGAAGTCATACTTAACACAGAGAAATCAAAAGGTAGCGATAAATAAAGCCATTTCGTCAGAGACAGTGGTAGAGATGGGAGTACCTCAGGGGTCTATTCTAGGTCCGTTCCTGTTCCTTGTTTATGTAAATGATCTGCCATATATGGTAAGCCGAAGATCAGGCATTGTAATGTTCGCAGACGACACCTCATTACTGTTCAAGGTAAATAGGAGAGATACTGAACTCATTGAACCAAATAATACCCTCTCCATGATATCTGACTGGTTTGCTGCCAATAACTTAGTATTGAACCCGAAAAAAACGAAATGTATTAAATTCTCTCTTGCGAACTCATCAAACAGAAACTTATATACAAATATTAGACTTAATGGTCAAACATTAGAATTTGTTACTTCTACTGTATTCTTAGGTATTACATTGGACTCAAAATTGCAGTGGGGTTCCCATATAACAGCGATAGGAAGTAGGTTGAGCTCTGCTGCATTTGCAGTCAGGAGAATAAGGCAGCTTACCAATGTGGCAACGGCACGGTTAGTTTACTTTGCTTATTTTAATAGTATAATTACTTATGGTCTTATCTTATGGGGATCAGCTGCAGATATTGAAACTGTTTTTATTTTGCAAAAAAGGGCTATCCGAGCAATTTATAACTTGGGGTCACGTGAGTCATTAAGAGAATTTTTCAAAGAAATAGATATTCTAACCCTGCCGTCCCTATATATATTTGAAATAATAATGTATGTTAGGAAGAATTTGGGCAATTTTCCAACGAACGCTGATAAACCAATAGCCACGAGAAATACTGGGAAACTGAAAGTAACCTTCTATAGACTAGTAACGGCGAAAAGGTCGTTCTTGGGAAATTGTATCAAATTCTACAATAAAATTCCTAACCACTCACGTGCTCTCCGCAACTAGGGTTGCGACTTGGGAAAACGTACAGTGCTCTCGCAACACTAGTTGCGAGTTGGAGTTCCAACGGTTTTTAAATTGTTGCTATGCGGAACATGCAAAGAACGCTTTTTAATTGAGTTATATAGGTAGAGTATGAATGTGGCAACTATAAAAAAAATTAAAACGGCAGTCTACGGAACAATTTTTATAAAATATAAAAGTTGTTCTGATGACCATCGAAGTTCGGTACGTCAGCGAAAGAGCTCGCGATTAAAAAATGCTGTAAGCAATCAATTTCGCATTTTTTAGTTGGTATTATATACCAAATTAATCCTGGTTTACTGCTTCATAAGACGAAGCATATATTTCGATACTAATTAAAATGGAATGTGATAAATTCTTCCAACAAAGTACGTTGAGTGATGAAAATTTTGCGAGGTTAAATTTAAATCGTACATTATTATGTGATTATTCCATATTTCTGTACTAGGCTATTAAAATCAATAAATGCGTCTATTAAAATCAACATAAATCCACTTTTAATGAACAATTAGGTATGTTCTATGCAGGATTAGGTGAATGAACTTGTGACGTCTATAAATACTATTGTACGCAACTGTGGTTGCACAAGGCACTTCCGCCGATTCGCGTCGGATCCACGTATTATGTCGTAAGGCGCGGTGCACACTGGGCTATTGTCGCAGAATGGTTTAATTTAGTTTATTTATTTTTGGTAGGTTCTTTTACGCATACTAAGTGGCGGCCCATTACCAATATAACAGCTTACCTTTTATTTATGAATCTATGAAGTAGAGGTAGGGTTCACTTTAACGTGTTTAACTGATCATATAAATTTATAAAATTCACATATTCCATGTAATGGGTCAAATAAGAATGTACCTATGGTTTTTTTTAAAAAAAAACCAGTTCTGATTATGACCCGTATTGACCGTTATCTCAGTTATTTGTAGCTAGCATATATATTGTCATAGTCGTTTTAACTTAACACCCCAAAATTTCTTCATTGCGGCAGTGAAAACCACGTACCAATAAAAAAATACTTAACCTCACAAATTAAGTGTATGAATTTTGTTGTTACATGTGATTATTTTTTTCAAATATTAATTTAATTTAATTTCTTAAATTTTCATTACAATTTTCCTCTTTAGTGGTTACGTGATGTGTCAGGCAAGGATTTAATAATTATTTGTGCAATAAGAGAGCATTCGTTTTTTTGCGACGAGTGATAATTTCGAATACCGAGGTAGCGAAGGATACCTTAGTGCCTTAATCGAATCACTAGGGAGCGTGGCAAGTGATTCTATGATAGGTTTTATAGCGTATCGAGAGATTCAAATACACGATATGCATATAGGTAACTTTGCTCTCGTGTACCACACACATACCACATCACATAAAACTTATCACCTCAGCAATGAGAACCTGTTAGAGTTAAAATAAACTTGTTGAGGTGCCAAATAAATATATGTCCTATGTCCAGCAGTGGACGTCCTTCGGCTGACATGATGAAATTACAATATAGTCAGTTCTGGTACCGTACCTACTACTACTATACTACGCAACGCAAAAGAGGGGGGTTATAAGTTTAATGTGTATGTCTGTCGGTGGCATCGTAGCTTTTATTTAAACTGGTGAACCGATTTGGTTGTCTTTTTTTCAGAGCAGGATTTCCAAGAGAAATTTAGTAGTATCTTATAGCCGTGGATCAATATGACTGAAGCAACTATAAATGTCTAGACACGTAAACACGAGGTCTTTGAGATCTGATATGTCGAGCCAAAAAGTTGTAACTATTATGGTGAAAAAACACTGCATTTTTAACTCCTCGAATTTATAATAGGAGAATAACATAACTTTTCTCTCTGAAACGATAATATTAGTAAAACATGTTTTATCAAAATCGGTTCAGCCATTGTTGAGATATATAACTTTGAAGTGAAAAAATCGGCGGTTTTCCAACTTTTCTACTTTGTCAGTTATTCTATATCACGACAGCCACTGATATTTAAAATAAAATGCCAAACGTTATTATTACTCCAAGAATATATATAATTAAAGTCACCATGAGTGTACAGCTGTTAATTTTGTATTAGCATTGTATAAGTAATAAGTTAAGGATCTGTAACTATTCGTAATTGATATAATAAGAAATGTAAATTTCGTGATTTCAATATTGACGATCACTGCATGAACTGTGGTTTCGTTGCGCACCAGTGTACCCCGTCCTTTATCGCCGCCATGATTAAATTTTGACAGCGCAGGCCCGCCGGAGTATGTCCGTTAGTTTGAGTCGGGACCTTTACGTGGGTTTTTGTATACCTTTGAAATGAGAACAAAAATATAAATCGAGTTGTAATCGGTCGCATATCTATTAAGTTGTGAACTGTAACATGTGTAGTATATGTGTTAAGTGTTTTATGTGGTTTGAAGTGCACGGAACTATTTGTAATCGGGCGTCAAAAGCGGCCCTCATTACGTTAGGTATGTAAGGCTATTTTTTGTTATTGATAATTTGTGACAGAAATTGCTGCGATTTTGACAAAACTGGCACTTGTTATTTAAAGATTAATAGTGTCTCTATCTACGTCTGACAATATTTTTGTACTCGTTTGCCTAAATTATTCATAAAAAAATCATAAACAAACTACACTGTTTTGCGGCGAATTGCAAAACTGACAATGTAAACATTGCAAATGAAAAAGGTTTTATGATAAATATTTCCCCGGGAACATATACTTTATTTGGTATCAATCGAAGCGTAAACTATTACAGTTTTAAATAAACATAAAATTTACATATGTTATCGATTTAGATTTTAAAATAAAAATATATTTATTGCAAAAGATCTCATTCGAAACGGTATGTTAAGTTTGTGACTTTTAAAAAAAATATTTTACTATGGTGACCGATGTAATTAATTATATAAACAAATTGCCTGTTTCTTTAGCTTTATAACATAAAAAGAATCATAGCAAAAAGTTTAGACGAAGCCAGGCAATCGATTTATTAACAACACAAGACAATGCGCTGCTAATGCCCGGTGAATCTTGAGCACTTTAGACCACCTTTTTTTTTAACGCGAGCACTTGAGTGGCTAAACACATTACTGAACTTAGTAATTCTAAATTCAAATCTGTAGTAAAACAAACACTTATTTCAAAAGCATATTATAAGATAAACGATTACATCATGGATAGGGATGTTTGGCAGTGATAGCGTCCTGCACGGGTAATCTATCGCGAAAATATGTTTTCTACTGTAGCATTGTTATTTCAGTTATTTTGTAGTAGCTGACACTGTAATTTATATTTAACTATACAATGTATATTGTTTTGAAAAAATGACACCTCGCCGAGTTTCTTACGCCGGTTCTTCTCGTGGCAGAGGTTTATTTTTTCGAACCGGTGGTAGTTTATTGACGTTCATAGGTGCATGTAATATGCCTAATTTGAAGAATAAACTACTTTTACTTTTACTTTACTTTTTTACTTTTGAAATCATAGCGTACTAAAGGAAAAATTTGAACATATCGGCATCCGTGGCCCTAGTCTCAAGTTAATGCTTGAATTCCTTCACCAGCGGCACCAAAGTGTCGCTGTAAATAACGGCCATACTACATCGGATAGTGGCAAAATTGATATCGGCGTGCCACAGGGTTCTTCCTTGGCAAATTTGTGCTTCCTAATTCAAGTAAATGATTTACCTAAAATTGTTAATGGTCAAATGTTTCTGTTTGCGGATGACGCCTGTGACATTATAACAGCTAGCACAATTCCCGCACTCGAAAATCTTATAGCATCAGAAATACACAAGTTGCAAGGCTGGTTTTCCGCTAACGGCTTAGTATTAAATCTAAACAAGACCCAGGTGATGCACATAGGTCTTGGGGGCAGGCCTCCTCGCCCACTATTTGTAAACGTGAATGGTACAATGTTGCCTCAGGTGAATAGCACCAAGTTTCTAGGCGTGACCTTGGACGCAGCCTTGAAATGGGACACCCACATCGACGTCGTTTGTGGAAAATTGTCTGGTGCATGTTTCGCATTGTACAGATTGGCGCGTATATTACCTCCACAACAGCTCAGGGCGAGCTATTTCTCGTTGTTCCACACTGTAATGTGTTACGGTCTGGAACTGTGGGGCACGGCAGCAGAATGGCGACGTGCATTCATACTGCAAAAACGTGCTGTACGTATCATTTCAAACGCTCCACATGGTGCTCCCGCCAGGCAACTCTTCAAAGACAATAATATCATGACACTAACATCACAATACTTGTTTTACACAATAAAATACGTGCGTAGTAACATGCAATTATTTCCAATGAAGAAATCAAAAAGTTCACGAATTGCACAAAAAAACATAAATACGTTGGCCAAAACATGTTGCCGACTTGCAAAATCAAACAAAATGGTGTCTATTGTCGGGCCAGGTTTCTATAATAAACTTCCCGACAAAATTAAGAATATTGAAAGTGACGTGACATTTCTCAATACATTAAAAAAATGGCTTACGGCAAATGCTTTTTATGACATTGACGAATATAATAATATGTATTTTAATTTTTTTTTTTTTGTGCATGTTATTAGAATTGTATTTTAGACATTTTAATTTTAATTTCACTAAGTTACAAAATAATTTGAATAATGTAATCCATTCGAGATAATAATATTTATTCAACATAATTAATTCGTAATAACTATAATCTTCTGACTTGTAATTTTATTATGAATAAATGAATATGAATATGAATATAGTTACTTATATATAAAATTACATTACTACAAAATAATTTAAATAACAATGCTACAGTAGAAAATATATTTTCGCGAAATATGTGTGGCAGTGATAGCGTCCTGCACGGGTAATCTCGTGCAGGACGCTATCACTGCCACACATCCCTATCCATGATGTAATCGTTTATCTTATAATATGCTCTTGAAATAAGTGTTTGTTTTACTACAGATTTGAATTTAGAATTGCTAAGTTCAGTAATGTGTTTAGGAATTTTATTGTAGAATTTGATACAATTTCCCAAGATCGACTTTTTCGCCTTTACTAGTCTATAGAAGGTTCTCAAGCTCAGAACTTACATCATCATCATCATCCTAGCGTTATTCCCAGTACAGTTGCATCCTGAAGGATGCCTGGGGTCCGCTACCTAATCCCAAGAATTGGCGTAGGCACTAGTTTTTACGGAAGCGACTGCCATCTGACCTTCCAACCCACTTCCAAAGGGGAAACTAGACCTTATTGGTATTAGGCTTGACTAATGAGTGGGCAACTTGACTGTTAGAAGTTCTCAAGCCACCCGAAGGCCTCTAACTTGCCTTAAGGCTCAGGGGGTCAATTCTCAGTCCGATCGAGATGCATCTCTATCGTGACATTGTATAGAATGGTGGAGTCACTTGTATGGAATCTCGAATAGAGATCATCCCGATCGAACCCCAGAACTTACATAAATATGCCAAATTTCAGCTCATTCGGATACCGGCAAGTGGCTGAAAAATGGATTGCATATTCCGAGGGCAACTTACATACAAAAAGTGCAAGACAAATAAAATCTTGTAAAAAACCGTGTCAATTACACACACAAAGTACAATATATATACTGAGATAGAGATACCAGTGAAATACTCCACATAGATCGTAGCGCCGTTGTGTATTTAGTAAGAACTAACCGTACGATTACTGCATCTCTGTCACTTCAACATGCAAGTGCGATAGTGACAGCACCCAGAGACATCTGGCGCAAACAAATAAACGAATAGAAAAATTCGTACTTCGAGCTGAAAGGCCCCTGATTACACACACGTACCTCGCGTATTTGACATCATTATGTCAATGTTACATCACGCTTTCTTGCTATCATTAATTTTATATTGGCTTTGAAATCTTGCGTTTTCGGCTTCGCGCCTACGGTACTAGCGCCGCCAAGTTGACCGACCATCCGTGCACTTTATACGCATTGTAATAAGGGTCATGAAGGATCAGTCAATTGTGTTGCTGGTTGTACGTTGGCTTATGTAATAGTTGCGCCACAACCATTCACCGTATCTCACGCACCCACAGTCGCGTACGTTTAAGGTATGTGCAAATGTAGTGAAAAATCTTTTTTCACAACTGCTATTTAAAAAAGAGTTTTTTATGTCCTCAAATGAATGATCTGTACTTTTCTTACTTAATTTGAGGTCAATAATGACTCTTCTGAATGGCAGGCGTGAATAGCTGCAATTAAATTATAATATTTAGTAAATTCGTTTCTTAAGACATTGATTGACGTGTCACGTGTTGACGTAAAAAAATGTTTTCGTACTCCTGGGGTGCTACCGCGAACTTCGGAAATCGAAGTTCGTATCGTACCGTCCCTTTCCGTCATATAGAGTATAACACGAGAGTGAAAGGGACGGCACGACACTAAGTTCGATTTTCGAAGTTCGCGGTAGCACAGCTGTTATATGTATGGAGTGCTTCTCTATTTGTTATTATTATTTGAATACGTAACCATGTAAAGACTAACATTTAAAATTTTATCTCAATACACCACATAGTTATTAAGGCTAGGTTGCACGAACTTACTGTCACAGATTGATCAACGTTAAATATGGCGCAGGCAGCTGTCATCCCATAGAAACTTGTCAAACTTTACATACATTCAAATTTTAACGAACACCGCTTACAATTACAGAAGGTTTGGTGCAAACCAGCCTTAGTAAAATTCCACGCCACATACGGCCAGACACACAGACATGGCAAAACTATAAGTGGTCCGTTTTTGGCGTTTGGTTACGAACTAAATAGGCCTAAATTTAGCTACGTAGTAGGCGCAGCAAGGTTGGCGTAATCGTGGCAGGCCGAAGCAAAGATGGCGGGACGACAGACCCTTTTCAACTACGTGCCAGAAGCTTAAAGAAACTCACTTTCCAAATCACTATTTGCGTCATGCTTGGCCTGAAGCTGCTCAGAGCAGGCGCGAGTGGAAATCAAAAAGGCAGCCCGGCAGTGGAATTATAAAAGTGACAATACTCGTAACGTTTCTGAGGAATTTCACAAATTGCCGCAGGTGTCAGTCTGTGACAAGCAGTAGCCTTCTCCGGGTCGTGACATTATAATTACTCATGCTTTGTGTCAAAAATTACTTTTTGTCTCACTGTGAGTATATTTAACTTGGTCGAGAGTCATTTAAAATTGACGACCGGTTACTAACGGTTAGTGACCGTGACTACGAAGCTGACTGTCCTGGGTTCAAGTCTCGGTGGGGCAAGTAATTGTGTGATGTGATGACCGTGAATAATAGTTTCTTAATCTTGTCTTCGATATATTTGAGCATTTATATTTATTAAATGTATCGTCTAACACAGCTGTATACGACAGCAGTCGTTAAACCAAGGCGCAGGCGGCTTGAGAACTTCTAACAGTCAAGTTGCCCACTAATTTGACAAGCCTAATCCCAATAAGGTCTAGCTATATATTATACTAGCTTTTGCCCGCGACTTCGTCTGCGTAGAACTCATTCTTGCTTTAGAATTATTTGTTTTCCCATACATCTTTCACCCTTCTTTACATCCCTTAAGAAATGATTACATTCAATATGAAATGCTCTTTACCGCGCACGGAAAATTTTAATAGTAATCCTTTTTTCAACACGAATCATCATCATCATCATATCAGCCGAAAGACGTTCACTGCTGGACATAAGCCTCCCCCAAAGAGTGACACAATGACCGTTCCTTTGCCATCCCCATCCAGCGGACACCTGCGACCCTCACCAGGTCATTAGTCTACCTTGTGGGGGGCCTAGCCCTACCTAGCCCAATAAGGTCTAGCTATATATTATATACCTAGTCCCTTGGGTTGGGACAGTTGGGAGGTCAGAAGGCATTTGCTTGCGTAATAACTAGCTAGCTGATTCGATTTGTGTAAGATTGTTACCTGTATATTTATTTAAAAACCGTTTTGGCTTGAGAGCATTTTGGTTAATAACTAGTGATACAAACGTTGGTTTATGCCATGTGAACCTCGCTTAAATTGTACGGAACATTTACTTGTTCGTGTCTACTCCGCCTTAGAAGCTCATTGCTGACATTGCTGGCCGCATGCAATCGGGCATGCGAAAAGTCCTAAGAGAATATAAAGGCTGTCTGTTATGTCTGTCAATTGAACTGTGGAAGGAATTTTGTATTAGGTATCGTTGTTGATATTAATAATAGCGAATTGATGGATTATGATGATTTCTATGGACATGGAATAAACAGATGAGCTTAACACATTCACTGCCAGCCACCAGGAACAAACTTTCATAGAAGTGAACGCACATGTGCGTCGGTGGCAGTGAATGCGTTAAGCGCCGGAGTTATTTATTGACAAGGATCAGAAAGGACGACGGTTTTACTAGTTTTTATTTGACTTGCAAAGCAAAGATTAAAGACACCTTTAAGCACTGCGTAAAAATGAAATGGCAAATAGGCCAGGCATATAGACTGAATGACTAAATGAGGACAAAACTTGGCTTTATAACATGTTTTTGAAGGTTTTTTTTTTATTAATAAGTATCAAAAATGTTATAAGCTTTTATTGCGGACTGTGCTTTTCAACAATCATCAACTACTCGTTGAGACGGTTCGAATGAGCCCAAACACGATGGGTTTATCTTGTGTAGTTTAGGAGTTGCTATGACCACCTTCTGTCTCCATCATCAGATCAGCTCGGTGGTACCATAATATTGCATTGTTACCGAACTTACATAAGTATGCCAAAATTCAGCTTAACTGGATATCGGCATGTGGCTGAAAAGAGGATCCCATCAAAAACACAAATGTAAAAATAGCAGCCAAGTTCACCGACAAACGAATTGAGATCTAAATGGGCGCCAAGTTCCGTAGATTATCTGAAAAGTTGCCAAGTTTGGCACTATTGTTTACAGTAAAACTAATTTACTGCGGCTTAATGCATTTTGGTTTTAGTTTTACTGTAAACAACCTATATTTATGAAATTTGGGGTTCTAGTTGTTCTAACGGATCTTAATATATGTACCAAATTTCATATTTTTATGTTACATAGATTTGGCGTTATTGGGGGGTCAAAAGTGGCTCCAAACGGTTCGTGTAATATAACACACGGCTGCTGTCCGCCATTCCTGGGGTGAACTTGGCTGGACACGCTACCGCGTGTCTAGATTGCATATTTCGATGACAACTTACTTACATTCTTTTACATAACTACAAACGAACAGAAGTTAAATAAAAACTTGTAATAATTAAGAAGTACTGTGATACTGTAATTTTCTATTAAATTATAAACAATTCATATAGGTTTATAAAAAATACCCGCCGAGGTTTTTCCACCGCTTCTTCCCGTGGCAGAGATTTATTTTTAAGGGGTGGTGCCTGCACTTATGAAGGTACATTTACATTAATAAGTGCATATATTTTTTATTTTTTTATTTTATTATAAATGGGTTTGCTCTTGGCCAGCATCTAGCCGGGGGGCAAAATTGAGGCCGACGATGAAGCGAGCTCACCCAGAAGCCTATTCACTAAATGCCTAAATAGAAGTATAAATAATTTTAACTTTCACTTTTGATATCACCGGTGTCAGTTTGAGGGAGCCAATGCCCAGGCGATGCTAAGTATACTCGTACAGCCGTAGCCAACCACTCCCGCGTTTGAATCAAGCATTTTATAAGTTCTAATATTTCTCAAAAACAACGCTTTCATTAACGTTAAATAATCATTCATTCAACATGTGTGTCTTGATTTGTCGATTGGACTAACAGTTAAATGCTGTATTGTTCCTACAATACATCAATAACCAAGACCTGATTGTACCTACAGTACATCATAATCAAGGCCTAATTGTTTTAGTAAATAGGTAGACTGCCGAGAACATCGCACGCTCCGCTCGCTCGGCAAGTAATTGGTCGGCAGACAAATTAAATTGCGTTGAAAAACACAAAATAACATTAAAAGCGAAGCGCTAAAAGGCGACAAACACATTGTCATGTTTCCACGAAACGGTTTCCATGCAAAAAAATAACTGACCCATTTTCACTGCGAACGAAAATATGCACGTTTCGAACGGTCAATAACACCTATATTTCGCATTGATTGTGTTAGTAGGTCACGAGAGCAAAACTCAACAGTTTCCGAGGATGAGCTGCATAGACATTCGATGTATTGACAGCTGTCAATACATGGAATTCTCAAACCAAAGACTTTCGCGTCCATAAAATCAATGGACGACAAAATAGAGGCATTCGACAGGAGTATGCTAAGAGTTTTCTTGGTTAGTTTCTTGGATGGCAAGAGTAATAAACATAGTTATCCCAAAAAAAATGATGAAGAAAATAACGTACTACATAGCATATGCAATGCTTCACCGCACTCAGACCAGCTTTCGTTTAAATAAAAAAATCTTAATGTTGAAACGAATAATTTTACGGAAATATAAGACATTCAGGTTTTATACAAATGAAATACCAATATTTTTTAAAAGCATCGGGAATATCACTTGTGATGTAGATAGACATAATAGTAGCAAACTTCAAGTTTTATATCAAGATTTCTTTTGACATGGTATTCAAAAATTTATAATAATAATAATAATAGAATAACATCTTAAGAGACTCTCGCTAGATGGCTGGGTCAAGGGTCAGATACAGAAGGCGGTACTCCTGGACACGGCGCGAATAGTCAGGAGGTTCCTCTCTCTGTCGCCCTAACCACCGGTAGCTTAGGCCCTGCCTCGCTGCCGGCGGCACCCTAGGTTAGGTTTTTATAATGATTTTTTGTTTTGTAAATATTGTTTTATATTTTAATTTTTATTATTGTAAAAACCTAATCTAAGAAAATAAAAAAATAAAGAGATAATAATAATAATAATTTATTGATCAGAAAGTTGTACACAATTTTGAAGCCTCTGACTTCTGAACTAGGTATAAACCTGTATCTCAGTTGCCAGCGTCTTCTCCCTTTATCACAAATAAATCACTTACAGATACCAGTGAGATAATATACATATAAGAGTATATATATATATATACTCTTTTCAACATGCAAAACAATTTTAAAGTTCAAGTACTATATTAAATTAATCGATTTAAGTTAATGGCAATCAAACTCGTGTGGTTATATGAAATATGTGTGTGTGTGTGTGTGTGATTTATTGAGGATAAATGCATGTTGCGTCAACCCCTAATGACAGGAAAAAGTGAAAGCGAATGATGAATGATATTCTTGACATAGGTAGTCATTGTTTTACAAGAAGAGCGTACTCCCCGTCTTAAAGGCAGGTAAAGCACTTTCAATCCCTCCGGTGTTGCGCTAATCGCTTACCATCAGGCAATTCGTCTGCTCGTTTGCCTCTAATATCATAAAAATAAAGTTCAAGCGATTAGATTAATTAACCTTATACTTATGTATAATTTTTATATGGATTTTTCGCTAACTGCGAATTTGGAGTGTAGCGGATCACGCTGCCGCATAAAAATCTGGTTTTATTTTATAAATCCGCGATCAGAATTCCAAAGGTACGATCGATCATCGAAATTCACGAGACTCTTGCAGTCGCCGCAAGCTTTAACTTGTATATCTCGACCCCTACACACATAATAATTGTGCGTAAGCGGAGCCTGTTACGCTGGTCTGTGTACTGAACTATTTAGTTGGTATTCTTGTAAATAGTTGCGAGGGCATTGAACTGGGTAAATATACTCCATATTGAGGCAGGTCGGAACTCGGACGCGTGGTTTTCGAGAACCGGAGAGTTTCAACGTTTATTCTGAATGCTTTTTTTACAAGGTTTGAGAGGATTCCTCATGTTTAAATTTATAGCATGATGTCGCTATATGAATACTAAAACTTTCAAAAATAATTATTTATGTAACTATATGATAGATGTATATATTTGAATCAATATTTTTTATGCAAGCTTACCAAATTTGTTCTCTGGTATTTTATAGTTGCACCGCCTACAATCTTTCTTTTTTGCCTGAAGGTTGACTGGTAGAGAATGCCTCATGGCATTAAGTCCGCCTTTTGTACGTTAAGAGTTCTTATTGCGCAATAAAGATTAAATAAATAAATAAATAATAAAATTATAACAAAAATAGTTAACCGATTCTATAAATCATTTCGTCGATGTAAGAATTAAAACGAAGCGCTTGTGACCCAGGGTGCCCGCGCACCGTGTGCGGTATGCGTGGTTAAGCATCGCCGGCCCAGGTCAACTGTTGGATGGCTGACCGCTTTGACTGGTTGCTAACTTAGCACTCCCGTGCTTTGGAAGGCACGTTAAGCTGATCATCCCGACTGCAGGATATGACAGCAGTCGTTAAGCCAAGGCGCGGGCGCTCGAGAACTTCTAACAGTCAAGTCGCCCACTAACTTGACAGCCTCATTTATTCTAGTTATACAGGGTGAGCCCTGTAACAGGAACAAAAAATTAAACGGTGGACTATTTAGCGGCCCAGAAATTACCTGCTTCCAAGTGGTCTGTATTGAAAAATCTTTTTTTTTATGTATTTCTTCAAAAATAGTTTACGTGTATTTTTTTTACTTTTCTGAAGTGACATTAATGTCAATTTATTTTAAAAAGTCAATAAAATCGAAATAAAACAAAAATACCAAAAATATCCTCGAAAACAAAAAATGTAAAATCAATTATGACTCATAACTTGATACTACCTCGAACACTGCATTGACTTGTGTGTTACAATCTCGTGGTGTCAAGATCAAAATTTCTCCGAAACGAATTTTTTTGTATACCAGGTGTTACTACAAGTGCCCTAAGGAAGCGTCCTTTTAAATATTTGCTCCATTTACAGGGTCCACCTTGTATACGCCCTTCGGTTGGGAAGTCAGATGGCATGCGCTTGCGTTCAAACTAGCGACTGCGCCAGTTCTTGAGTTCAAGTAGCGGACCCCAGACATTTTCCAGAATGCAACTGTATGGGTAAAAAGCTTTAGAAAATGACCTGTTGTATGAAGTTGTGACGTGTATGAATAGACAATTGTTTATTTTGTGTTACACATTTCAAATATGGATGGGTGAACACTTTGAGTGGTTACTAACTGAGCGCTCCCGTGCTTTGGAAGGCACGTTAAGCCATTGATTCCGGTTGCTGTCTATGATAGCAGTCGTTAAGCCAAGTTAGAGGTGTCCGGGCGGCTTGAGAACTTCTAACAGTCAAGTCACTTGACAAGCCTAATCCCAATAAGGTCTAGTTTCTCCCTCGGGTTGAAAGGTCAGATGGCAGTCGCTTCCGTAAAAACTAGTGCCTACGCCAATTCTTGGGACTAGTTGGCGGACCCCAGGCATACTTCAGGATGCAACTGTACTGGGAATAACGCTAGGATCATGATGATGAACTGATGATGTCTATGCAAGAATTAAAAGCTAGCATATATACTATGTATGTACGTAGCACGTAGTATCATAGTTTTATGAAATACGTATTTATTTCAACACCATTTTATTATTTCGAGCGACTATCAGTGTAAAAAGAGAGGCAAGAATTTTATAAAAGGTTATTTCCGCGAAACGTTTCCATAAAGTGATTCATTGGCTGATATTGTCTTTCAAAGGTTCTCTGGAAATATTACATGTCCAATAACGGCATTAACAATAACATATTGATAAAACTTCAGATTAATTATAGCATTCAGCAGCTTATTATTAACTGATTCTACCCGATTTCAATCTCTTACTTTCTTTTTCATAATGGTATCAAAAATATAAGATTTCGAGCTAATTTAATTTTGTACTGAAGCAGTGACGCTGCTAACAAAAAAATCAAATTAAAGGGTTTTTTTTCATTTTTTTAGTATGGGATGGCGCATCTTTACTGTCGATTTCTCAGTGTAATTTGAGACGATGGTGCCGTTAATAGAAGCGTAAGTCTTCTACGGTAGATGTCGCTGTACGCCTCCCTAAGGCGTTGTAATTGAAGGAAGGAAGAAGGAAGGAAGGAACTATTGAAGGATTTCGTGGACGAGCTTGGTTGTTCCGATAGCTCAGAGGCTAGAGCGATTGGCCGGGTATGCAAGATGTCGCAGGTTCGAATCCTGCTCGGAGCATTAAATTTTTCAATTTTTCCCTTTAATTTGAAATTTCAAGGTGAATGGTCATTAATATTAGAATCACTGTTAAAACTGCGCGCTCGCGTGGTGTTTGGTAGCTGTGACAAAAGCGAAACAAGAAGAGAGCAGATCGATATGGAGTGTGGGTAGACCACAAAAAAACAGCACGTCAGTTAATCCTTGAAAATGGTGCTTGCAATTGCGCCTAAATATCGGGAACTCAATAAACATAATAGTTATACCAGGTAAATATCCTCTCTTATTAGTTATTGAATGAAGGTCTCTGTTTCAGCTTCGACAAAAATGCTTTCGGATGTCCGGCCGGCTGATGGTGGATTTCCGGATATCACGCCGTTCTCCTCCATTGGTCGCATTTCAATCATTATACAGGGTGGGCCCTGTAAAATGAGCAAAAAAATAAACGATGAGCCTGCAATTATTTCCAAGTGGGCTGTCTCGACTAAAAAAAAAAAACCTTTTGAAAAAAAAAACAAATAAAATCTATTATGACTCATATCATATCTTGATACTTCCTGAAGAACTGCATTGACTGGTGCGTTATAACCTCGTGGTATCAAGATACATTACTTGAAGTTCATAAGATCTTTAGATCAAATTTACTCCGAAAAGAATAAAAAAAATATTGGGACACAGGGAGTTACTTGCGTATGGTCTAAGGAAGTGTTCTTTTAAATAATTGCTCCTGTTACAGGGCCTACCTTATAGAGATTTATTTTTGTGGTCAGAGCTCACAGACCCAATAGTAAATACATATAATATGTACAATTTTACACAAAACGAACAATGTAGTATCTTTGACCTATCGAATTATTTACATCATCATCATCATCCTCCTAGCGTTATTCCCAGTACAGTTGCATCCTCAAGAATGCCTGGGGTCCGCTACCTAATCCCAAGAATTGGCGTAGGCACTAGTTTTTACGGAAGCGACTGCCATCTGACCTTCCAACCCGAGGGGGAAACCGACCTTAGTGGGAATAGGCTTGTCAAGTGAGCGGACCACTTGACTGTTCGACGTTCGTTCGACTATCGAATTATTTACAATCACAATAAAAAAACCGGCCAGGCGCGAGATAAACTCGATGATAAAAAAATACATGCATATGGTTAAATATTTCTTGTACTATTTACATGAATACTACTTATTTCCTTTTCGATAATTTCACTTAGCAAACTTCTAAGAAGGAGGGAGAAGAGAATGTTATTTTTTTTCAATATTTGCCCTCATACAACGACGAAATGTTTCAGTATCTGTTAATGAAACCGTTTCATATGATATTCCACTTGACTAGAGGATAATACTTGGAATTTTTACCTCTCCCATTTTCATAAACTTTTAGTAGAAAATAAAAATTACATTGTTCAAATTCCTTGTTCCTGAAATAGGTACATGTATATTTTTGACAGACGGACAGCCGGAATGGCACGAAAAATTATTTTAACAAACCGAGTTAAAAAATACGTTATACGGTAAAACATTTTCTGAATCAGTGAAATCCAACCGAATCCATTTTAAAATCGTTTGTGTATGGACCACTATCGCGGACACTGTTGACTGACGTTAATGGCTAGTGTTTGTGTCTGGACCATTTCCTGGCCGCGGTTTCAAAGGGGTTTTATTGAACCAAAAAGAATTCTTATCATATGAGAAGTATTGCAACATATTAGATAGATTGTCCTCAGCTATTATAAATGCTGAGTTTTCGAGCTCCATCACGATATCCCCGTAATCCCATTACTCCTTTGTGCCCACCGCTTAGAAAATCAGTACCAGGTAGTAACTCCCCGATATGCCGGTTATGCAAGCTCTGTAATAATTGTAGCGACGTGGTGGACATCCATTACGACCCACTCGGTAAATTAATAACAACTGCCCGTAAATGCTAGTGTTTGGTAGTTAGTAATCTAAGTTGCCTTAATTGTATTTTTCTTTTTGTCACTGTTTATATCCAAATTTGTTTCGCATGTGGTGTTTACTTATAAGTGATTGTGACACCTATCTCTAAATGTACCTACTTAGTTTATAGATTTCGCCTGTGCTGATGTCAACAATCGTTGGTGAACCTTGAATAAATAACTAAAAAAAATAAAAAAAAAATTGTGTCCCTAAACCATTATAATAACCATTAAAAATTTCTACGAGCTATTGCCGACTAATGTTTAAGTTTCAACACCATTTTACCCCCGGACCCGGGTATGCCCTAAAACTACGACCAAGACCACCGGGGAATGGGCAGCAGCATTCCTAGAGTGCGGTGGAGATACTGCGATCGCCAACCCGCATGCCAAGCGTGGCGATTATGGCATTTACCCCCCATGAAATTGGGGGAGGCCTATGTCCAGCAGTGGACGTCCTAGGGCTGATATGGTGGTGGTGGTTTAAGTTTGAGACATTGTCGAATTTTTAAAATGACTTTTTCACGCGGTTATATTGAAAAACAAATTGCTTAAAATGTAATCAAACAATCATCATCATCATCATGATGGGATGAACTATTATTGTTTTTTTACTAAGGTATAATAATAAAACTAAATTATTAATTACGGTTAACTGTTAAATACCCGTTAACCGTAATTAAAAATTTAGTTTTATTATTATACCTTAGTAAAAAAACAATAATAGTTCATCCCATCATGATGATGAACTCGTAATTTTAGTTATTTAAAAGTATTAAAATTTTAACGTGATTATTTATTTTCAATAAGAAAACAACACAAAAATAAAAGATACTTAGAAGTAAGTTAAACTATGTATTTATAACTACTTATAGATAAAAAATGGGCTCATCTTGACAAGCTCGGAGCCCGGTGGTAGGGTGACCAGAAGGCTGGCGGCATTGCCTCGCTGAAGTGCAATGCCGATGCATTAAAATCAATACAATTTGACGGAGGTGGCCTCATGTTCCTGCCATAGCTCATATTATTAAATTACTTTTCCACTCCCGGGCAACATGACTCAATTTCAACTTGCTTCATGTCAAATATGACCTACTTTCAGAGTATGAGGAATGAGATATTTTCGATCAATTAATCTTAAAGAATAATACCAAAGTTTTAGTTATAATTTTCAGATTTTTTATTCGCTAATTTTAGCTTATAACTATTTACCATTACCAAACTACTAATTACGCTTAAACGGTCGTATAGGATTGAGTAAAAGAAAACCATTAACCTTTGATAGCTGTAATTATAACAAAATATCTATTAGGCAATGTTGAACTAATGACCTTACAACTAATAGAAAAGAAATGAATATGTTATATAATATAGGTACTGTCTTGGTATAGACATTTAACTTGTAGTGTACTTAGAAAAGTATTGTATACTTAAGACCTTTTCGTAATGGCGGTGAACTATTATAACTATTATTATAACCCACGCAGCGCAAGCTCATAAAGCGTTGAAATACGCAATTTTCTATGCAGGAACAATGCTGAAAATATATCTAAATTCAACCTTATTCCCAAACAAAACCGTTTAAATCACAATGATAGCTTTTAGCATGTGTATTCTAAAAATAGCTTGATGCTTCACCGTGTGCGAAGTCGAAATAGCATCTTTAATGCGTGTGGCAGAAGGATCAAACCCCAGTTAACTATGGTGATGTACGTTTTAATTTCATTAAAGTGAGATCGAAAGTAGATTTTGGAAGTACGTTCAACTTATAGTTTGCGAGCTAGAAACAAATATTCGTGACAGAGTTCCTCTCGGGCCAAAACTAATAAAATGTTTTAGAGTAGAGGATAAAGAGAATTAAAAGTTTTGGTTTTCAATTTATTTTATTGTTGAAATGTCAACGAAGAATTTAAATTATTTCCTCCCGAATGAGCCGTGGACTTGTTTGGCCCTCTCAGCCTGGCGGTTTTTGTGTCGGAGGCCACTTTTGGTTGTTGCGCCAGAGCAGATAATACGTAAAGTTGAGAATTTATGAAAAAGTACATAATTAACGCAACGTCTCGAAGAAAAATTGGAATTCCTCAGGGGTCTCACCTCGGCCCATACCTCTTTATAATTTTCATTAAAGATTTTGTATGTCACGAAACGCTACTTGCCAAATGTGAACTATACGGCATGATCGGAATAGTTAACGACTGGCTTAGGGATTATTTGAAGGCAAGGACTCAATTTGTGGAAGTAACTCAAATTGGTTCTGACAATATTGTAACTGCTCATAGGTCGTCCACAAAAGTAAACGCAGTCGGAGTACCGCAGGGGAGTATTTTAGGACCCCTGCTTTTTCTACTGTACATTAACGATCTTTCAAATGCAACAAAATTCGACTGTACACTTTTTGCGGATGACCTATCAATCGTCATACCATGTCGAGATGCAAAAACATATAACAATGACATCAATGAGACTATTAACAGTATTGTGAATTGGATGCGGAATAATAATCTAAATATGAATTTTCAGAAAACTACATTTATACAATTTGTAAATAAAAATGGCGTTAAACACCGTCTAACTGTTACTTTTGCGGATCAGATCTTGAATGAATCTTGTCAGACAACATTTTTAGGTATTTGTTTGGATGATGCATTTTCTTGGAATTACCATATCAATAAGGTATGTAGTAAGGTGAACTCGTTTGCCTATGCATTGTGGAGGTTAGTAAAAATCAGTACTAAGGAGACTGCCATACAAGCGTATTATGGATATGTATACTCAATACTTAAATATGGCATTCTTCTTTGGGGTAACTCAAGTCAGGCGAAACGGGCACTATTGGCGCAAAAGCAATGTATCAGAGCTATCTGTAATGCGGATATCATGACATCATGCAGATCACTATACAGAGAATTAAAAATTTTGACTTTGCTGAGTATGTATATTTTTGAAACATGTGTATTTGTTAAAATGCATCCTGAATTATTTAAAACAAACAAAGATACGTGTAAATTTAATACTAGATACCCAAATCGTCTTGTCATACCTCCAAAAAAGACGTGATTATATGGTAAAAACGCATATTGCATGTCTATTAGCATTTACAATCGTCTGCAAGATGACATCAAGGATTTGCCGCTTAGATTATTTAGACTTAAGTTAAAAAACTGGCTAATACAGAAATGTTTTTACTCCATTAATGAATATTTTGATTATTTTAAATATAATTATGTGAAGACTCTTTGTGATTAGGTATGGATGGACTTGACTTTGTAATTTTATATTTCTTATTATCCACTTTGTAATTATTCTTATATATATGACATCGTTTATAATTAGATATAATTAGGTACAAATTAGTGGGTTGTGGAAGTAAATATGACTTTGACATTGTTATTTTAATGATCATTCCTCCTTTTATTATTGGTATTATTTTATTATTTTTTTATTATTTGAATTCCATTTCTCTTTTTCACTTTTGCATGCCAGTTGCTGGTAAAATGTGCGGTTTTATATTTAAATAATGTTGCCATCTTATGTACCACATTTTATGCAGAATCAAGATATTTGTATTTGTATTCATAAATGCTTTCTAAATTCTAAAATATATCTTTTCGCTGATGACCTGAAAGCCACGGCTTAGATTAAAAATTTATCGGATTCTATAAAATTTCAAAGTGATTTAAACAGATTGTCCAACTGGTGTGAAGTAAACAAGATGTCTCTGAATATTAAAAAAAATCAAGCATATTAAATTTACAAAAGGCGTTAACTTAATACTCACTAAGTATGCACTAAACAGGGAGCTCCATGATGAAGTTACCAGCATCAGAGATCTAGGCGTCAATTTTGATTGCAAGCTAAAGTTTATAGAAAATGTTGACCAGATAGTTCTAAAAGCCTTGAGGTTACTAGGTTTCGTAATAAAAGAGTGTAAAAATTTCAAGAAACCTGCCACCAAGATAATTATGTACAATGCACTCGTAAAAAGCAATTTAGAATACTGTAGTTTCGTTTGGTCACCATGTTATGATTTCCATATCAACAGGATAGAAAGAATACAAAAGAAATTCCTTTCCCATCTGACATTTAGTATTTACAATTCTAAAAGTCTCCGGTCATACCGTCACGCCTACAGTATTTCAAAATAGCTACATTGTCCGACAGAATATTTATGAGTGATATTGTTTTTCTAAAAAGAATGGTCACAGGGGGTTTAAATTGTCCAGATTTGTTGCGAAAAAATAAACTTTTTCATCCCACCAAAAATTCCAAGAACATGTAACACTAGATTATTTTCTGTACCGAAAAGTCGCACTAACCTCAGGCGTCATTGTCCTCTAACGAGTATGTACAGTATTTACAAACCACATCAGGACGAGATCGACCTGAATTCCACCTCATTCATGGCCATTAAGAAACATATGCTTAATATCAGATAGTTTTATTATGTGTGCAGACTAAGTCCATAATTATTATGTGTATCCAATGTAGGTATTCTTTGTAAGTAATAAGGCGCATAGTTTTTAAGTGTGCTTGTTAATTCTAATATGAAACAGTGTACTTATTGATGAAGGTCCAAAAAAAAAAGCCGTCTGTAAAGTGGTGGATAATACTTTAGCTGGTCACACGAACATGAAAAATGTTATGTAACAAGCGCACGGCCTGCCTGTAGGTAAGCGGTCACCGCTTCCTATGGACGCCTGGAACACAAGGGGTGTTACATACGCATTGCCGATATAATATGTAATATTTTGTTAGTGATATCGGCTGAATAAATTTAAAAAAAAATATACAGATGCCAGATTAAATGCTATTGAGAATCATCATAATTAAACATGTCAGTTTGTTATATCTGTGGAAAGATTTTCAGCTGCGTGTGTGCGGGAAGCTACTGCTGCTCAACCGACACAGTCAACAGAAAATGTAGATCTATGATCATTTTAGTACTTTGTCGCACTACCGTAACAATACTGCGGCAGTTGGGATACGTCAAAGTAGTGGAAGTGACAAGGTACTAAAATGATCTACTTTTGCTGTTGACTACATATACACGGCGCTTCGAGATACAGCTTTCTGAAGCATTACAAGTTATCGCACGAAGAAATGATGGAGTAAATTTGTACCTGCCTCATGGACTACTAAGTTGTCCGTAATGTGTTTACGTTTTAGGCTACGCATATTGTAACAACACTTACACAATTCACGGTGGGTCATGGACCTCGAATACTTTGTGAGATTAACGACGAAGTTAATCCAAATTGCGAGACCATTTAAATATAACCCATACATGTGAAAATGGGAGCCTAGTTCAATATTTGTGCATATTGAGCCTTAACTTGGCAGTTTTCTTAAATATTCAAAAGCTTTAATGGTATTATAACATACTTCATAGAAAACTGCCAAGATAAGGCTCAAAATGCATTAAGCCGCAGTAAATTTGTTTTACTGTAAACAATGTAATGCCGACTTGGTACCATTTCAGAGAATCTACGGAACTTGGCACCCATTTAGATCTCAATTCTTTTGTCGGTGAAGACGACAACCAAGATTCGCATATTCTGAATATTGAACTTGGCTCGGTGTCGGGTCACGCACAGAGAAGGGTTCCGTACCGACACCTCCTAATCTACATTTAAAACCACTATACAATACAGTAAATCAAAAAAATTCGTATCTTCATAGGGAAGTCACGGCACTTACGCCCTTTTGTTTGGGCAAGACAGTTTTTCAGCATTACCCATTGCCAATAGTACCTCGTATGGTCATAAAATTTGAGCCTAATATGTTTTTAAATAAATCAATTATTGAAATTATTCCCGTTAAGCTTATTATTTTTATTTAACCACTACCTATATACTGCAGTTGACAAAAGTAAATGGAGTTTATTTAAAATTTGTAAATGCCATAATCAGCATGCGGGTTGGCGATCGCAGTATCTCCACCGCACTCCAGGGATGCTGCTGCCCATCTCCCGGTGTTCTTGGTCGTAGTTTTAGGATATACCCGGGTCCAAATTCAAAACGCTTCGATGTATTTGTGAAAGTATTTATTAAGCACCACCAAGACTCTCAACCAACGCATGTGTGCGTGCGGAGACAGCTGTCAAACAAATAAACACACACTCCTGAAGACAAGGCAGTATGGCCTATGGTCTTAGCCTGTCCTAATGGACGAATAAAAAAAAATACAAACAAACACACTCGTAAGGATGTGACTAATCGAAATAGTAATGCGGGCCATGTTATCATAGTTTATCTTTCGGTTGTTCTGTACCTGAATAGTGAATAGGTATCGCAAAGGTATCCGCTAAAATTCCTATCCATCATTGCGTCCTAGATCCGAGTGTGCACTCATTGTTATTGGTGATGGATCATCACTATAATTGTTACAGATGATGCTGTTAGTAACTTAACAGTACCTAGGGTGAATGCACTGGCAGGTTTTGAAATATCGCTGTTTTTGAATATAGTTAAGATCCGCAGGAAGCTCGTTTCTCTATACAAACGTAGTTTTGCTCTCATTTTGAAACGGCATGCTGGAATAACATTAAATTTTGTATACACAATGGGATACGAAGGAAATTAATAATTTCTCGCAACAGAATTTAATTTCCGGCCCAGTTATTGCTTATCCTGTTGTGTATACAAAGTTTCATGTTATTTCAGCACGCCGTTTTAAAATGATAACGAAACTAAGTATGTATTGAGAATCGAGTTGAATCGAGAGGGTGGGGGAGGTTCAAAGCAAGTAGGGGAATTGAAAAAAAGGGGTAATTTAACTATTTTCTCTGAATATGGACTTTATTGGGCTCATTCGACTTAGAATAATTAACGCTATCGATTCTCGAACAACAAAAATGTGTCCCTTGAACAGTTTTGTTATTTTCCAAACAATTATTTTTAGGGGTAACAATAGTGGCATCGAAATGTTGTATGTAAATTGTCACTGACAATTTATTTTTATTGTTTTTAATATTTATACAAAAACAACTTTTACAAAGTTCCTTTAAAAGAACTCTACTCCCTAAATAGGTATTATACCTGAAACTATAGGATAAGCAGTGCTCCTCCCCTATAACATAGATGATGTTTAAGAGCAAAGATTATATACATTTAACAACCTTACTTTGAATTATATAATAATTAGGTATTTAGTTATATGTATAAGAATTTAGTGTTATACTAGTTACTATGTTTGTGCGTGTGCGTGTGTGTGTGTGTGTGTGTGTGTGCGCGCGCGTGTGTGTTAGCTAGTGATTTTATATTAGTTTGTTATGGATTATGTGTTGTGGGTATACATTTATTTTATTTTTAACTTATTTACGTTATTACTGTCAAAAGAGCTTCAGTTTCATCATATAATTTGAGCTTCCGAATTATTCTGTAACCGCCGTGTACAGTCAAGAGCAAAAGTGGATGATCATTTTAGTACCTTGTCACTTCCACTATTTTGACGCGTCCCAACTGCCCCAGTATTGTTACGTTAGTGCGACAAAGCAATAAAATGATCATCTACATTTGCTAAGTAGATGATCATTTTAGTACCTTGACGCTTTAACTAGTTTGACGCATCCCAACTGACGCAGTATGGTTACGTTAGTGCGACAAAGTACTAAAATGATCATCGACTTTTGCTGTTGACTGTACAACACAAACAACTGAGCCAACATACCTCATATATGCCGATGCTTATATTTTTATCGTTAATTAATATATTTATCATGTCTTTATTTTCTAACATAAGAAAGAGAAGGTTACCACCCCGGGGTCGCAAAAAGTGGTAGAAAACAAAACATTTTCGAAAACGAGTTTGTATCGCGAATTCACTGTTCTGGAGAAGCCACAAGTAACACTCAACACAAAAGTACTATATTTATTTACTAGATGAAAGCCCGGCTTCGCTCGGGTGAAATAAATAAGAAAGAAATAAAGAAAACCTTTATTCGTGACAGTTATGCAAACGACGAAAGAAATAGTGTACAAAAATGTAACATTACAACAACGGATTATGATGAAACTTCGTATAGAAATATAGTCTGTAGTCTTGATTAACATATGGAATAGGGAGTAAAAGATTACGCTGACGACGTCACGGGCAAAGACTAGTATTTTTGCAAGTTATTCCTAAGCATCCTTATGCTTAGGAATAACTTAACGTCAATTTTTTTATGTGTCTTTAAATACTACCCTTGTAGTATTTAAAGGCACATAAAAAAATTGACACCGTAATCAGTACTGATTTGTATAGCTAAAATACTAATCGTTCATTAAAATTCAGTTTGGTGCGTAGCCAGAGCTGCTAACGCGAACGAAAACAAATGAAGTTCGTGTATCTCCCTCTCTGTCGCACTTGCAAATTCGAGCGACACAGAGGGAAATATACGATGTTCGTTCGTTTTCGTTTCGCGGTAGCAGCTCTCTATTCTCCGCCAAATTCTATTCAGTGGGGCCCTTTACACTCAATATTATGTGTCAATATTATCGCGATTTTCAATATTGTATGGGGTCTGTTACACGCTTAATATTATCACAATACTGGTGTGTCAATATTATCATGGTTTTCAAAATCGTATGGATTTTTCTTCAATATTCATTAAACAGCACGTGATACGGATCGTGATATGAGTATATTGCGTGATAATAATAACCATGTAACAGGCCCGTATGGATGTTGCTTCAATATTCAGTGTTTCGCGTGATAATAATAACAGTTGGTAATATTTTCTCCAATTAATGGAAGCTATTTGACAACTTGTTCCGTTTTGCCAAAGGTATTTTGCATTCCGATACGCGCACCATCCAGGAATAGGAGCCGTCAGAAGATAGGGCCTACCGCGACCTGAAAATGAAATATTTCCCTCTCCGCGCTCGAATGTGCAAGTGCGACAGAGAGGCATATATATTTCTTTTTCGGTTCCCGGTAGCACTTCAGTCCGAGCGCGGCGGACGGTCGAAGAAACTCGAAGAACATTCCATGTGTCTTCTGTCACATATAATTTTTTTACTTCCCATGAACTGGAAATTAGGTGATAATGTTTATTATGACGTATATTTTACCAAAAATATCAATATATTGATAAATCACATTTGTTTTTTAGTTGTACGGAACCCTCAGTGCGCGAGTCCGACGGCTTGGCCGGTTCTTACATTTTGAATTTTATTTCTCATATAGTAAAATACCCTATTCGTTTTAAAGTTGACGCCTGAGGGCACACCGCGAACCAAAAACGAACTATCTTCCTCTCTGTCGTTCGAATCTACATGTGCGAGAGAGAGGCAGATACTTCGTTTTCGGTTCGCGGTAGCGCCTCTAACGTCCGAGCGCGGCGAACGGCATGAGCTGGGGTTCTACTCCGAAATTCAAAATCCTAACTTCGTATGGTGCCGTCCCTTTCACTATCCTGTCATACACTATATGAGTGAAAGGGACGGCACCATACGAAGTACGGATTTCGGAGTAGACCCCCATTCCCACTAAGTTATGAGATAGAGCGAGACAGGGATAGAATTTTGCTAGACGTTTAAAAGCCATAAGTCACCTAGAGACGCAGCTTTAAGATGGCGGACAGACTCAGCAAACATTCAAGTGGTGTCCTTTACACGATTAATATTATCACAATACTGGGGTGTCAATATTATCGCAGTTTTCAAATTTGTATGGATTCTGCTTCAATATTCACGTGACACTTATCGTGATATGAATGTACCACGTGATAATAATAACCATGTAACAGGCCCCATACATTCGCTTTGAAGGCGGTTGTTGTGACAATCAGCCTAGCTAGCACGATAGCTTATACCGTTACATTTTATGTGACGCTTTAATACATTTCGGCCATATAACGTGACGGTATAAGTTATCGTGCTAGCTAGGCTGATAGGTGTATAGAACGCTTGAAAACTACGAAAACAAAACGCTGCAGACGCGGCTTGCCGAATCCACACAATGGGCGATGATGGCCCATCACCCAGAACGCATCCCAGCACTGTAAGCGTTGTGAGCGTTGTAAGCGTGATCGGAACACAGCCATAGTTTACAATTTCCGAACGTACCCAACCCGACGCTGTCAACCAACAAATTTAATATGGCCGACCTTTCGTCATAAAATTAACAGTTTTAAAATGCAAAATACGCGACAATCCGAATTTTGCGGATACATATGTTCAACTCAAAAATCATTATTTTTATACGTTCTTCAATTTGAGACAGGTCTCGTTCGGGTCTACCGTACCCCTGCACGAAATTATTAATATAGATTTATAATTATGTATTTGTGTATGTCTACGTAATGAGTATAAATAATTATTTATGTAACTATATGATAGATGTATATATTTGAATCAATATTTTGTATGCAAGCTTACCAAATTTGTTCTCTGGTATTTTATAGTTGCACCGCCTACAATCTTTCTTTTTTGCCTGAAGGTTGACTGGTAGAGAATGCCTCATGGCATTAAGTCCGCCTTTTGTACGTTAAGAGTTCTTATTGTGCAATAAAGATTAAATAAATAAATAAATAATTATGATATGACAATCAATACCGATTTCATTTACACTCAATTATTAAACTAATGGCGTATCATTAACATACCACTAAACAGTAAAGAGCATTTAATTTTCTTCCTGGCTTGCGTAAAACTTTCGCTCAATTCCAAAATGTTCAATGTACGATTTATGTCATACACATTTAAGCCGTTTCAGGTTGGGTCCGACTTGTTTAGTACAAGCACAGAATAAGTACTAATAGCACATGTACAAGGCCCACGCATTGGCAGTAAAATTGACCACCCAAGCTAGGAATGGCAATTGTCTTCTTTAGAAATTGCCACAAGAAAGGGAAATGATGCGAAGCCGCTGTCACATAATAATTACTGGTGACTGTGAGCAGGGGGGTTGTTACAAGCCGACTCGTCATCACCTCTCACCCCTGACCTCACCCGTTTTATATGGAAACTGTCAAAATTTGACAAATGACCACTGGATAGTTTCCATATAATAAAAATGGGTGAGGTCGGTTTATAAATAATAGGGCTGTAGACCCCACGTAACTCTTTCAAAGAGCGTAGCCGTTTTTTCATGGAAAAGCGGCCCTTCCATGAAATGTTTACAGTACTTTTTTTTATTAACAGACCTCATAACAAGTATTATTTCCTGTAAGTATCAGCTTCCTATCTTTGTAATTTTCTGAGATATGATTTTTTTAAACTTCTTACCAAAAATTTAAAAAATCCCACACTGGCTGATGCGATTTTCGTAAACTTTTGGTACGGTAATCTCTGTATAGATACTCACATATTCTTTAAATAATATTTTATTTTTCTTTAAAAAATCTTGCCTAAATGTGGGAATTAAAACTTCAGTATTTTTTTTCTTGCATTCTAGACGAGCGGCGCCAACAGTTCTTCGTTACGTTATTGCTTATATAAAGGTCTACAATATATATATATATATATTTTCAAAATAATCCAGTTGGTACTTTATAATAGAATATAGAAAAATAAACGATAAGGTACCTATACCCATACCAGCCCGGCTAGTATGATTATGATAGCTTATACCGTCACGTTATATGTGACGTTTCAGTACGTTTTGGCCATATAACGTGACGGTATAAGCTATCATACTAGCGGGGCAGATAATTTAGTAGTAGTCGAAAAAGAGATAACGCACATTGCAACCTCTTTATCATAATGTTAGGTATACTGGCGGGATGTATTCTAATTTTATATTACAATGTCAAGTTTTAATGACAGATGCCAAAGAAAACGAAATGTTCAAAATATTTTTTTTAATACAGTTCCTCAAAAAGTGCTACTTTACGTAGCTGTTTAGCGTGCGGAAAGTTGGTTTTCGCGCACTAGTGCTTTTCACTTTTCCAATTTTTTTTAATTTAGCTTGTTCCAATGCATGACTCCTTATTGCTGGGTGTTAAATATTAGTTTCCTTTAAACGTCGTAATCAACATAAAAACCTACTGTTAATATCAGAATACGAAAAATATACACATTTCATATTTTATTACTTACCTCTTCATCACTATAACACGTTTATTTTTTAATATTGAATATTGAAAAACCGTTCTTAATAAGTTGTCTGAGTGGAACGGAATAGCTGCCGAAACGCCTGTCAAAGAAGAGGCGTTTTTACTTACTGCAAGCATGTTTTAAGTTTCAAAAGGCAACATTCGATATTGTTTTTATAAATATTACTTGTTGTTTTTCTTATTTTTTCGCAACTGTATTAAAAAACGTCGTTCAATACACGTGCGGAAATGCCATTCTTCACTCGTCCCGAGTCTTGCCACTCGCCTGCGGCTCGTGGCATCCCTCGGTCCTCCTGAAGAAATGACATACTTTCCGTACTACCATCGAAATGTACTTTTATAATAATTCTGTCTATAAGGCAAATAAATAAATAAATCAGCACTACACACGTAATAAATATGATTTATAAATAGTTCTAATATATGGGTTGCCCCAAAAAGAATATTCTTGCCCACACGTTTGGCATTTTTCAATGGGCACCACTTCTTCATCACTCAAATTCATCAATCAATCTGCCAGTGCCAGTACATCATTAATAATAAAGAGGTTGCAATGTGCGTAATCTCTTTTGCGGCTAAATTATTTAGTATGGGTATAGGTACCTTATCCTTCATTTTTCTATTTTCTTGTATGAAATACCAACTGGATTATTTTGAAAAAAAAATTACATTGTAGACTTTTATTATAAGCCATAACGTAACGAAGAACTGTTGGTGTCGCTCGTCTGGTAAGCAAGAACAAAAATACTGCAATATTAATTCCTACATTAAGTCATGATTTTTTAAAGAAATAAAAATATTATTAAAAGTTTACGTAAATCGCATTAACCAGTGTGGGATTTTTTTAATATTTATTAAAAGTTTTAAAAATTAACAAAGATAGGAAGCTGAAACTTACAGAAAGCAATACTTGTCATGAGGGCTCTTAATAAAAAATATACTGTAAACATTTCGTGGTACTTCGATGAAAACACGGCTACGCTCTTTCAAATTTTCTAATTACTGACTCGACTGAAAGTTTAAACGACGCTTCCTAAGAGCATCTGGCATTTTTTCAATTTCGAGAAATTTTCGTGTCACTCGGTCAAATAGTGCGTACAGGTATTACATACGAGACGTTTTTGCATTTGTAGTTGTGACCTCTGTAGCCAGCCTCACACACACGTTGACGTGTGTCTGTACACGTCAACGTGTACGTCCAGTAAATATACAAATACTACTACAGATGCTTTTGCTACAGACGTTTTTACGTCTGGAAAGTAATTTACCTGAGCGTACTTACCAGAAAAATGTGAAATTAATGCCGTTCTCATAATTTTGTTTTAATGTGTCAGTTTCTGTGAACCATCGCCAACATAGTAAACTGACCATTTGTGCACTTTTTGAGTATTGTAATAAGGGTCATGAAGGGTCAGTTATCTGTGTTGGCCTTTGTACTGCGCCCATATGAGTCAACTGTGTCCGGAAAAACACTGGAGCAGTGCTCAATACATTGATACATTGATCCTGTATACCCCTCAGTACGAAACTCATGAAGAAAGGGAGCTTAGACTGGAATCGAGGAGAAAGGATGTACCAAATAAAATCGTACCTTGTCTGAAAATTTTAGGACACGCGGCTGGCTGTCGGGCAGTCCATTTGTTTAATAACTTGCCGGTTGAATTTAAAACGATTGCTAGTGTCAATGCATTTAAATCAAAACTGAAACAGTTTCTATTGAAAAAAGGTTACTGTTCTGTATCAGAGCTGGAAGAGAGCAATGCAGGATTATTGTAATTTTTTTAATTTCCTTTTTAATAGTATTTAATGTGAATTTTTTTACAAGTTTTGGACATAATATTTTCTTTTTTTTACCTGTATGCTATGTAAATTATATTCATTGACATTTTTGTCAATCGCGTGTGCTGACTTCTGGCCGAAGGGTGTGGTGTTTCGACGGTTCCGGGGCAACCTACCGAATCCTACACCGGAGACGACGATGCAACGGGGCCACGCCGTTTCGTCGCCTAAATAGATATTTTATAAGCTTAAGTTTCATGGCGCATTGGGTTAACTGTAAGGCCATGTAAACATTTGTAAGAAATAAATAAATAAATAAATTGTATTATTAATTCATATATACATTGTATTTTTACTTTATGATGTTAGATTTTTTTTTGTGTTGCAAATACAATTGACATTGTTATTTAATAAATAAATGAAATGTAACCCGTGTATAAAGAGACCCGCTTATTATCTTCCGCGCACCAGCACAAGGCTAGCGCAAAAATCTCGCGCATGAGATAGCTCGCGCGCCGACTTGTGCTAGACCTAGACCTGCAGGAAATGAGTGCAAAACTGTACGGGTATTGCTTTTTTTTAAAGAAATTTCGATAACATATCTTAGTGAAATTTTAACTTGATTGTGTTGTTTAATAATGTATTTTTTTTTATACCACGTCGGTGGCAAACAAGCGTACGGCCCGCCTGATGGTAAGCGGTCACCGCAGCCTATGGACGCCTGCAACTCCAGGGGTGTCACATGCGCGTTGCCGACCCTTTAAAAATTTATACACTCTTTTCTTGAAGAATCCCATACTGTAGTTCCTCGGGAAAACCTCAGCAGGGAGCTCATTCCACAACCGGAGCGTCCGAGGGAGGAAGTTCCTCTGAAACCGTACCGTACGCGACCATTTAGGTTCTAAGGTGTGAGGATGAATGCCCTGCCGACGGCGAGCAGTGCGATGATAGAAAGCGGCCGTGGGCATCATGTCGTACAGTTCTTCGGAGCACAACCCATTATACAAGCGATAGAACACGCACAAGGAGGCAAAGTTTCTCCTTAAACTTAACGGTTCAATATCGCTTGTGAGTTGTTTCATGTTATTTCAGCACAGCATGGCGTTTTAAAAATAAGAACCAAACTATGTTTGTATGGAGAATCGAGTTCACTCGAGCTTGCGGGGGACTCTTTATATAACTTATTTTTGGTCTCCCCTTTCTTCGTCATCATCCTCCTAGCGTTATTCCCAGTACAGTTGCATCCTGACGAATGCCTGGGGTCCGCTACCTAATCCCAAGAATTCTACGCCAATTCAGGACTAGTTTTTACGGAAGCGACTGCCATCTGACCTTCCAACCCGAGGGGGAAACCGACCTTATTGGGAATAGGCTTGTCAAGTGAGTGGGCAACTTGACTGTTAGAAGTTCTCAAGCCGCCCGGAGGCCTCTAACTTGGCTTAACGACTGCTATCAAAGACAGCAACCGGGATCAACGGCTTAACGTGCCTTCCAAAGCACGGGAGCGCTCAGTTAGTAACCACTCAAAGCGGTCACCCATCCAAGGACTGACCTCGCCCGACATTGCTTTACCTCGCATACCGCACGCAGTACGCGGGTGCCACTGGGCCACGAGCGCTCCAGTCTCCCCTTCCTTCGTCCTTCAGACAAATATCATATATCTTAGGTAAATTAAAATCGATCCTTGTTGCCACATCTGGTCCATACGGCGTTTCAAAGAATGCAAGTATTTTGCCTGCACGCCCTAAACGGCCCTAGAAATCGGCGTGTCAGATTATACGTGCCTTTTTCTGACATTTATTGATGCTGGCGGTTGTCTGATTGTATATCTCGGTAATCTCGGTATGCGATGTGGCGATCAAAATAGACCAAGTAGTTTAGCTGTCTTGATCGTTGCGTAAGAGATATAATATAACCGAGATGCGAAACCCATTGTTATGTTATGCAAGTGACCGGAGGTCGAGTAACAATAACGACAAGCCGAATATGGTCATCTCCGCGGTACAGTCAGACAAAGTGTTTTCCTACTTTGCGATTTTATTATTTACGTTCCTCAGTCTATGAAAGTATGTCAAAGTTGACCTCAGAGGTGGGTTAAAAGTGAGGCGTGTCGACCCTAGGGCTGAAAAGTAATTAAAAAAAAATGGAGTTGTAGCGAAAGCTTGTATGGCTGTACCTTTGTAAACATTGTATTTAGCCTTTAATAAATGATTCTATGCGTATTATTGTAATCATGGTAATAAAAACGAAATTATAGTACATTACTACAGAGGCCGGGACGAAAGGGGTTGCCGGCCGAAGACATATAGATAGGTCTAAGGCGGGCAACCCCTTATTTCCCGCCGAGGTATGTATAGTGCTTTTCTCAAACATGCAATGAAATAAACAACAAACAAATCATAGTTTTATTTTTTATACGCAAAGTGGCAGAATGTCATGATGTCTGTGCCACAAATTTATGTGGAATGGAAATTAAAAAAGAGGAGTTTGCCGGCCTAGGCCTGCAAGATTTGTATGAAATTCCATTAAAGACTTCTTGTCCTAGCCGCACCTGAAACGTCATACTTCGCAGCCTATTATAAGGAACATAACATCAATATTTCATTGCATGTTTGAGAAAAAACTATTTATTATTGCTATTTGTTGGCGTTTGAATAAAGTTTTAGCAATTCCTTTTCATTTTTTTTTTGGCACGGGAATTAATTTTCGTGCGCGCTGCGGCGTACCTCTTTTGGGAATATGGGCGTGAGTTTATGTATGTATTTGTGTTATTCAAATAAAGCGCATCGTTCCTACACTTATTAAAAAAAACATACTGACTGAAATAAACTAAATAATAAACTAACTATTAAATAAATTGTAGTATTTTTTTAAGCTTACTGAAAATATGCGAAATTTATAATTTAATATTATGGACATACATAAACTCACACCTATAATCCCAAAAGGGGTAGGCAGAGCGCATATAAATTAATTTTCAAAGCCTTTTTTAGCAATTGTAGGTATATTATTATGTATGTATAATATTTTTATGTATGTACCTAGTTTAGTGTAGTTTTAGTTTTACGCTCACTGTTACTTATCATGCCGTGCATACATGTTTTGGATAGCATTCAAATCAATACCTGCGAACTATGCTATTTTTCTGTCAATGAATGTTGTCTGTTTTGTGTGCCTATTAAATAAATAAATAAATGTTGCAGTAACAGGTTGCTAGCCCATCGCCTAAAACACACTTCAACCTGGTTCCCATAGTCGCCTCTTACGACACCCAAGGGAAGAAAGGGGGTGGTGCTATTTATTCTAACCCGAAATCCACGAAAGGTTTCGTCAACAGGTGTTTAGGGTTCCGTACCCAAAGGGTAAAAACGGGACCCTATTACTAAGACTTCGCTGTCCGTCCGTCCGTCCGTCTGTCTCCCATACAAAAAACGTGATATTTTAGCCCTTTTTCATGGCTACCACTCGCCGAGCTAGATCTCAAGAACCGCAATAGCTAGATAGTTGAAATTTGCACAGATTATGTATTTTTATTGTGGCTACAACAACAAATACTAAAATCAAAATAATATAAGTAATTAAGGGGGGCTCCCATACAACAGAGTAGTTATTGGCGTTTTTTTTCTGGTACGGAACCCTTCGTGCGCGCGTCCGTCTCGTACTTGGCCGGTTCTTTTTCCTAATTTAGTACACATCAAAATGATGTTTTGACAAAGCATGAATCTGATACTCTTTAACCGACTTCAATAGAAGGAATGTAACATCTTAACTCTCGGGGTCGAAGTTGCACCACGTCCGTAGGAAGTACCCACCGTTACCCTACACGTGACCCCTGGGTGGTGCTAAAAGTGCAACAAAACTGGCAACCGTACTTGTCTTCTCGAAGATCTCACGGTTCGAAAACAAATGCCATACAATTAATTAATTAATCAGTTCTGCATGTTTGATTTTTTTTGTATGTAAAATCTTAACTCTCGGGGTCGAAGTTGCACCACGTCCGTAGGAAGTACTCACCGTTACCCTACACGTGACCCCTGGGTGGTGCTAAAAGTGCAACAAACTGGCAACCGTACTTGTCTTCTCGAAGATCTCACGGTTCGTAAAATAAATGCCATACGATTAATTAATAATAGTCTTAACTTTCTCTTGACCACGTTGGCTGATTTTGATAATTCTTTTTTTGTTTCAATGCAGGTACCTCCAAGTTGGTCCCATATAAATTTGGTGAAGGTCTGACGGTGGGATCCAGGAATCCAGGGAACTCCTGCGACATCTGGCATACGCGGCCAATCGCTCTAGCCTCTGAGCTATCGGAACAACCAAGCTCCAATTATAGGTAC
Organism: Notocelia uddmanniana; assembly: GCA_905163555.1. Taxonomy (NCBI): domain Eukaryota; kingdom Metazoa; phylum Arthropoda; class Insecta; order Lepidoptera; family Tortricidae; genus Notocelia; species Notocelia uddmanniana. Next base: position 73,635,794 of record LR991052.1, read on the forward strand.
ATTGAGAAATCGTCAGTAACGATGCGCCATCCCATACTAAATTAATTTTGTACTAAAAAAAGTAACGATGCTAACGAAAATTTGAATTTTTCAATTTTTCCCTTTAATTTTAAATTTTCGTTAGCAGCGTTACTGCTTTAGTACAATTTATTGTGTTGATTAATAATAAAGTACAATTTTAATGATTATTGTGCGTACAATACTTGTCTAATGTCTAGTAGGTACGTCACCGGCAATAGTATCTTCCTAAACGAAGGCCGCTTAAATATGTGACACGCTCTTATGACGCTACCAATAAGAGCGTGTCACATATTTAAGCGGCCTTCGTGTAGGAAGATACTATTGCCGGTGACTGTACAAGGTAAGTCGACGAAGCATATAATGGAATATTATCTGTCCTTATGTATTTAGTTATTGAATAAACTAATTATAAAAAGGAGATATTTGGTTGTTTGTTTGTTTGCATTGAATAGGCTCCAAAACTACTGAACCGATTTGAAAAAATCTTTCACTCTTGGAAAACTACCCTATCCCCGGGTCACATCGGCTATATTATATTTCCAACAATATTAGGGATCCTTACTAAAATGTGTGTGTATTATGATTGTTTTTTATTTTTTAATACTTGTGCAAATGCTGGGCCGCTAGTATATGAGTAAAACAAAATTTATACATCGCATGACAAAACAACGTTTCATAAAAGTACGTTTTCTGTTAAGTAATTTATTTGCCAAATCTTTTACAACAGCCTCACAAATTCGCCTAAGTGGATGTGAAAATAAAATTATTTTGATTCAGGCGCAAAATTTATTGATTTGCGTTGCGGCGAACTCGAAGCATAAGTAGCTATTATCAACATCAAAATATGCTAATATCATTATCAAAATATGTAAGTCCCGCTTCTGGACACAAGCCTCCTTTTTCATACGACGTCGGTGGCAAACAAGCGTGCGGCCTGCCTGATGGTAAGCGGTCACCGCAGTTTATGAACGCCTGCAACTCCAGGGGTGTCACATGCGGATTGCCAGTCTTTTCAAAATTTTAGGTGAAAGGGAAACTCCATTAGTCCCCACGCTGGCCTGGGGCCGATGGACCTTAAGCTAACGGTAAATATTAAATGATATACCGTAAGTTCCGAAAAGCTCTTTGGTACGAGCCGGGACTCGAACCACGACCGCCACTTGACAACCGCGTGCTCAAACCACTAAGCTTTATCTGTAGAGAATATAATATATTGTAGAGAAACTGGCTCAGGATGTGTTAGGTCACTTGCGGCGGCCTTGCTTCGCTGTCGCATAATAACCGGCCAAGTGCGAGTCGGGCTCGCGCACCGAGGGTTCCGTACAACTAAAAACAAATGTGATTGCAATATATTGGTATTTAAATAAATAAATATTATTGGACATTTTTTTACACAAATCGAACTAGTCCCATAGTAAGCTCAATAAGTTATGGGTGACGATATATTTAATAGATATTTAATTAAATACATATAATAGAAAACATCCAAGTATCAGGAACAAATGTTACTGCTTACCACAGAAACCAATGCCCTTACCGGGATTCCAACCCGGGACGTCTAGATCTATGACAGTTTACGGCATTTAGCCCCCATGAAATTAAGGGAGGCCTATGTCCAGCAGTGGACGTCCTTCGGCTGATATGGATAGACACAAATAAATGTCCTGACCGGGATTCGAACCCAGTACCATTAGCTTCGTAGGCAGGTTCACTACCAACTGGGCGAAAGTGGTCGTCAAAAGTTATCTTAAACTGATAGCCTCTCTAGCATCTTCCCTTCACTAACGTAACCGGATAGAAACACAGAAAATCACAGACTGAATCAATATCTACTTTGAAGGGCGTTCATTGACCTAAGCGCGAACGAAGCGGCTCCGTTTTAACTTGGGCTTTCGTATCTATCCGGTGGATGTCCGGATGTCCGGCTGTTCTGTACATGTCACATTTCTCAACCGATTCTGTGAGCAGGTTATTATATTATTATTCCTTTATTTATTTTTCGTCTTAGGTTAGGTTTGTACAATGGATTTACAAAAGGTAAAATATAAAAATACACTTACAAAATACAAAAACATTATAAAAACCTAACCTAGGGTGCCGCCGGCAGCGAGGCAGGGCCTAAGCCACCGGTGGTTAGGGCGACAGAGAGAGGAACCTCCGGACTATCCGCGCCGTGTCCAGGAGTACCGCCTTCTGTATTTGACCCTTGACCCAGCCATCTAGCGAGAGTCTCTTGAGATGTTGGTCGAGACTCTTCGCTATTAGACCGTTCGCAGAAACGACTATCGGGACAATGATATATTATTATTATTATTATTAAAAAAAAAAAATGGTTGTGCTCATTACACAAATAATGCCCTGACCGGGACTACCGGCTTCGTAGGTTCACTACCAAACTAAGCCAAAGTGGTCGTCAAATACTAAGTGTTCACAAACCGGCACACTACATTTGGCAGTCTCTAACGGGTGCAATGACCCTACATAGTTTCAGTTTTGGTCACACCATGACTTATACACTATTTGATTTGAAACTATGTATAAGGGTCATTATGTCAGTTGGAGAACAGCAAATTTTAAGTACCTACATATTTTGCGTCCACTTGTATGACCTGAAGTGAATACTAATAATGCAAATAAATTGATTACATTTATTTCATTTCAATTATTTTTATTCATTCATTTCAATCATTTCATCATTTCATTACATCATTTCATTCATTTCATTTCATTTATTTAATTTTATTTTATTTTATTCATTTCATTTCAGTTTTAGTAATTTTATACAATTAATTTAATTGATTTTCTTTTATTTAATTTACTTTCATTTGATTTTATTTATTTAGTTTCATTCATTTTGTTTCATTTATTTCATTCATTATATTTCATTCATTTTATTTCATTCATTTCATTTCATTCACTTCATTTCATTCATTTCATTTCATTCATTTCATTTCATTTATTTCATTTAATTCATTTAATTTCATTTCATTCCTTTCATTTCATTTCATTTCATTCATTTCATTTCATTCATTTCATTTCTTTCATTTAATTTCTTTCATTTCATTCATTTCATTTCATTCATTTCATTTATTTCATTTCATTTCTTTCATTTCTTTCATTTCTTTCATTTCATTCATTTCATTTCATTCATTTCATTTCATTTCATTCATTTCATTTCATTCATTTCATTTCATTCATTTCATTTCATTTCATTTCATTTCATTCATTTCATTTCATTTCATTTCATTTCATTCATTTCATTTCATTTATTTCATTTCATTCATTTCATTTCGTTCATTTCATTTCATTCATTTCATTTCATTCATTTCATTTCATTCATTTCATTTCATTCATTTCATTTCGTTCATTTCATTTCATTTCATTCATTTAATTTCATTCATTGAATTTCATTCATTTCATTTCATTAATTTCATTTCATTAATTTCATTTCATTAATTTCATTTCATTCATTCATTTCACTTCATTTCTTTGCTGGCAGCTTGTATGAGTTCGCTACCTGTAGGGAACTACATGCCCTACACTCAGTTTTCAATTAACAATAAAAGTGACCGTTACTAACGCTAAATGGTGCGAAAATAAAAGTAATAGTATTTTCGACCCTGGACCCTTTTGTCCTGGACCCGGGTATGTCCTTAAACTACGACCAAGACCACCGGGGAATGGGCAGCATTCCTAGAGTGCGGTGGAGATACTGCGATCGCCAACCCGCATGCCAAGCGTGGCGATTATGGCATTTACCCCCCATGAAATTGGGGGAGGCCTATGTCCAGCAGTGGACGTCCTAGGGCTGATATGGTGGGTGGTGGTGGTATATTCGAAATTCGAATGACAAACGCACTTCAATAAAATCCACAGACATCAGAGAAAAGCAGACTCGCAGTATTAAGCCTGATGATTTTTCATATAGTTGTCTCGTTAAATCCTTATGGTGCACCAAACGAATTAGAATGCGACAGATAGTACGATCATTTTCGCCTGTCAACTATATAAAAGATGAATCACATTTACTGATGTGCCTAAGGAAACTTTCTTTGCGAAATGTTTCGGAAATTTAACGTAGGAAAAATTCGGAAAATTTCTTACATTTTCGTATGGGACTTGAAACTTTCCATTTTTTAAATTTAAATTGCCTATATTTCTAGTGAAAGTTTCATGAAATTTCCGAGAATTTATAGAATATTATGGAAACTTTCCGCAACTTGCACATCTGTAAACTTAACACACCACAACTTTAGTTCAGTACAACTTTCAGTTAGGAAGACGGATACACTGACAGGTGAAGACCTGTCAGATGTCACTTGTCTGTCCCTCTCAAACTTTCTGATTTGTGCATTAGTGAGAATAGATCGTATGTACAGAAATCGTTCATTTTTAATGAGTGGAACCTTTACTCTGATATTTGTGATAAAACCACGCACACATACATTTGACGACCTGTTTAGCCTAGTTGGTAGTGACTCTGCCTCCGAAGCTAGAGGCCCCGGGTTCGAATCCCGGCCAGGGCATTTATTTGTGCATTTTTCACGGATATTTGTTCTTGGGTCTTGGATGTTTTTTTATGTATTTAAGTATGTATTTATCTATATAAGTATATATATCGTCGTCTAGTACTCATAGTACAAGCTTTGCTTAGTTTGGGACTAGGTCGATTTGTGTAAGATTGTCCCCCAATATTTATTATTTATTTACATAGGCGGCTATGGCAGGTAGGTGAGGTGGTACATACATAGATTTGTCACCTTGGAGTTATTTAGGTTTTGAATGATATGTCAAGCAAATATGCTAGTAAACTTTCTAGTAAGAAGGTGTATAATAGATTCATCACACTGGTGCGGCCTGTGGTGGCGGTCAATAGTAAATTTGATAGCAAATGACAAGTTTACTATTGACGCCCTGCCATTGCCACGCCAGTCTGTGAGAGGCTTAAAACATGTCACAGACTGACGCGGCCTAGGCAGCGCGGTCAATAGTTAGCTTGTCAAGTTTACTACAGGCCGCCACCGCAGGCCGCGCCTGTGTGTGACACGCTTAAGACGGGCAAACCTTTGTTCATGTAGCTGGCCACAAAATTAGAACTATATGCCATTACAGGATTTAAAAAATCAACATTGTTTAATCGTTAAGGATAGTTTATGCGATTATGATTGTCATATTGTCAATAAACGAAAATGAATTCTTCACTATCTTCGAAATGGTACGAATTGAGATACCAGTGCCTTAGAGATGATAATTTCATCTCAGGAATGTGCCTTTTTTTTTAACGTTGGGGAAATGCGTTTACGCATCCCGTCCTGTCGGGGAGGACGGGTATGACGGACTAATCGCGGCTAGATAGCCTTGGACTACCGTCTAAAACCACCAACGAAGTCCAGCTCCGCCTAGGAATGTGCCCTAGCAATTAACGATCCAAAAATAACAACCTTTGTAATGAGAATGAATAGGCTTCCGCTGTTCGCGTAACCGCCGTATATAACCTAACTGCATAATATGAATGAGTCATACAATAACCAACAAAACTCAATTACTATATAACTAAAGTCTGTGTGAGCTGTAGATTTAACGTGTCAATAATTATATGGATTTTTTGGCGAATATTTTTTTTAATGGCCACGAGTTGCCACTCGGGCGCACTCGGGGCAATAATTATTTAAATATTTTTGCGACTAATTTTTTTTTAAAATGATCCCGCTAAGTATTTAACAAAATCCATAAACGAAACGGAAAGTAAAGACAAGACAAATGTATTCTTTATTGTTCACCAAATTAACATAAAACAACAAATATTCATATCTAGGTACAATACATATCGAACATGTGAGGCGAATATACATAAGTCATACTAGTCATAGTAATAGGTTTACGGAATCGATGCATCAACTTAATGGCTAAGCTTACATCAATGCATCAAGACAATGAATCTCGTTTTTTGTAATTGGTTAAAATATTCCATTCAGTACGATGACCTTTAAGAGCGAGTGAGAGGTCAAACTTAGTGAAAGTACGCATTCGATCACGATGCCACTTGTTATGTAAAGATACTAAATCAGGAGTATTACAGAACAAACTTACTGAATGCGCCCGGTAACCGGTAATTATAATTGCAACCTATACAAATTACAACGGAAACGCGCTATACTTGGCCACTGCAGACGGCAAAGATAAGTTTGCAGTAATGAGCATATTCTTAGCAGTAACTTCTCATATGTCTCATCTCGCGCGATAGTTTTGTTGTAAACTATACCATGCAGCGCTTGAGTAAAGATTAAATTTGAATAACTTGAAAAAATAAATATGAATAAATGTCAATTTTGCATAGTTTGGTGTCAAAGTGTAATAAGCGCAAAACGAATGCGTTTGATTTCGAACCTTAGTCCAATGTTTTAGAGTACATATTAGAATGGAGTCAGTTCTTCTTGATTATCTTGTTTTGAACATTTAAGTCGACTAGTGCGTGACCGACTTACTTACGTAGTAACTCTGTATCTGTGACTTTACCGTACATTGCATAATTTGAAAGAGTTCTAAATTACATAGTAAACCGCACGGAGTTAGAACCTTTTCGAATTACAAGTATTTATAGGTTATAATAAGTATATTTTTCATTTAAAGTACGAATGATTGCGTCACAAATTTGCTTAAAGTAATACATACAGGTGATTTAATCTTATACAACATTATTATTATGTATATGTATTATTTAAATACATGACTTGACCTACAGCCATTGGCAAAAAACAGAAGTCACTTGACAGCGGGGTTGATAATATGAGCCAAACATTTTGCACACTATAAGAATGTAAGTAACTAAGTGAAATGTAAGTAACTAAGTGAAATGTAAGTAACTAAGTGAAATGTAAGTAACTAAGTGAAATGTAAGTAACTAAGTGAAATGTAAGTAACTAATTGAAATGTAATTAACTAAGTGAAATGTAAGTAACTAAGTGAAATGTAAGTAACTAAGTGAAATGTAAGTAACTAAGTGAAATGTAAGTAACTAAGTGAAATGTAAGTAACTAAGTGAAATGTAAGTAACTAAGTGAAATGTAAGTAACTAAGTGAAATGTAAGTAACTAAGTGAAATGTAGTCCACGCATTATTTGTGCTTATACAGGATGTTTCTATTGAATCCGTCCCTTCTAGCATATAGCTGTGTATAGCCATAGAAATGGCGTAGCTTATTTAGTTTTTCAAAATACAAGTTTTTTTTCTGCAATCAAAATAGTTAATTATCACCAAGGGTGAATGGAAACCGGCCGTAAGAGTTAACGTGGAGTTAAGCAAAAGGTAACGTCAAATATGACAATTCGAAATTCGAATGACACGCAAGTCAACATTGTTTAATTGTTAAGAATCTTTTATTGGCTATGTGCACGTCTGAAACGTCAAACGTCAAAGGTCCCGAGACAATGTCAAAACTTAGAGATGTCAAATAATGACACATGAATATTTTATTTACTTTAGTAAACGAGAAAGACCCCGTATTGGAAGTTTTACTAAAATAAATAAGAGAATAAATAAATACATACAAACGAAACGAATCGTAGGAAACCGTTAAGAAACCAATAGAAAACGTGAAAGTAAATTTGACAGTGGTCCCCGGTAAGTACACATTTCTGCCGTGGTGTGCGCTACGATCGCCTAGCTTACCCCCACCACCTACTTCGCAAATAGCCAATACTACACTAGGGGTGTTGATTAACGAAAATGAATTCTTGAATATCTTGGTACGAATTGGGGTACTAGTGTCTTAGAGAACATTACTTTATTTCACCTCAGGATTCGCTCGTGGCACAGCGGCACCCGCCTGCCGCGTGCGGTATGCGAGGTCAAGCAATGTGGGCGCAGGTCAGTTCTTGGATGGGTGACCGCCTTGAGTGGTTACTAACTGAGCGCTCTCGTGCTTTGGAAGGCACGTTAAGCCGTTGATCCCGGCTGCTGTCTACGACAGCAGTCGTTAAGCCATGTTAGAGGCCTTCGGGCGGCTTCAGAACTTCTAACAGTCAAGTTGCCCACTCACTTGACAAAGGGGGGTCGAAGTTGCACCACGTCCGTAGGGAGTACCCACCGTTACCCTACACGTGTCCCCTGGGTGGTGCTAAAACTGCAACAAAAACTGGCAACCGTATTTGTCCTCTCGAAGATCTCACGGTTCGCAAATAAATGCCATACGATTAAATAAATAAAATCCGAAATAATTGTACATGGTCAAAAATTCAAAGTAGACAACATCACAGTCAGTATGAAGGTTTATAACTCAAATAGTTTTAATTTTTTACAAATTTTAATGGGAAATAATACTTTTTTCATACAACTTGGTCACCTTACCCCACTGTCAACTCTCCATACCATCCGTCAAAGAGAGTAGGGTAACGATGTTTTTTTGTGATTTTCTTTTTTTTTCATCAACATAAATAAAAATGAAATGCGTTTGTTTCGTGTCTCTACAAGTTTTTTGAAATGGCTAACAAATACCAAGTCTAAACACTGGTTCTTGATCCACGACCCCGAAATCACCCTGTATAAGCACAATAGTACATTATTGCAGAAGCCGTGAACAAGCAATCCCCGGACAAGTTGATTTTGACGAAACGACGATAGAATTAGACCCGCGGCCACGGATTAAAAAAAAAAAACAAGCTGTTTTTTTTTCAGAAAAATTAACAATCAATTATAATAATATGACAATCACTTCACTCATCCTCCTAGCGTTATTCCCAGTACAGTTGCATCCTGAAGGATGCCTGGGGTTCGCTACCTAATCCCAAGAATTGGCGTAGGCACTAGTTTTTTTACGGAAGCGACTGCCATCTGACCTTCCAACCCGAGGGGGAAACTAGACCATATTAGGATTAGGCTTGTCAAGTGAGTGGGCAACTTGACTGTTAGAGGTTCTCAAGCCGCCCGGAGGCCTCTAACTTGGCTTAACGACTGCTATCATAGACAGCAACCGGGATCAACGGCTTAACGTGCCTTCCAAAGCACAGGAGCGCTCAGTTAGTAACCACTCAAAGCGGTCGACCATCCAAGGACTGACCTCGGCCGACATTGCTTAACCTCGCATACCGCACGCGGTACGCGGGCGCCGCTGGGCCACGAGCGCTCCTGACAATGATGACAATCACTTCGCTATGAGTATTAATCTTAAATAACAAAAGCATTATAAGTTAAGGCGCAGGGTAGGGCAAGGCATTCTCCATACAAAGGTTGTGCAAGTTTTTTTGGGTTTGTTTTGGCACAACAGCATTTAATTTTTTTTTTTGTTGGTACATATTGGATATACGCAGAACTTGATGTTGAAATGTTGCTTTATTTCAAAAAAAAATATACAAAAAAAAATTAAAAACAGAAAAACATCAAGTCATAGCTAACAAAAAAATGAGCATATGGACCAAAAATAGTAACTGGAGTGCAAACACAAACGAAGAAAAACTTGCACAAAGTTTGTATGGAAAGAGCTTGCCCACCCCTTCGCCTTAAGGAGTTGCTAAACAATTCTAAAAAAAAAAAAAAATATGGGTGACAATCTTACACAAATCGACCTAGTCTCAAACTAAGCAAAGCTTGTACTATGGGTACTAGGCGACGATATACATACTTATATACTTATAGATAAAAATATACTTAAATACATAGAGCACATCCAAGATCCAAGAACAAAATCCGTGCTAAATGCACAAATAATGCCCTGGCCGGGATTCGAACCCGGGACCTCTAGCTTCGGAGGCAGTGTCACTACCAACTAGGCTAAACAGGCCGTCAAAATTCTAAAGAAACATTGACATTTTCGATTGCCATTCTCGCCGAGGCATATACTCGTACCATAAAATAGGTGAGTAGGGTTCGCGGGGAGCGTTGGGTTATGAATGGGGAGAGAAGGGATGAAAGGGGGGTGAGATGGGATTTTAAGGCTACTGCTAAAAAAACATTTTTTCAAAAAAAAAAACATTTTTCTAATTCAGAATTACACGCCAAACTAAACGTTAGATGGCGAGACGCGCTCTAATGTATTCCAATTCAAAACGGAGCTATAGTAATGCTCATAATAAAAAAAAAACGATGCAACACTCTTCCGAAATCACCTTTGTATGAAATCCCATCTCATCCCAATTACGAGGGGACTACGGGGTGAGGTGGAATTTCCTGTTTATTGCCAAAGTTATGAAATGGAACTACCCAGAATAAAATAAATACTAAAATACAAACGCCCGAAATACTTAAGTTATTATATGTATATAAGTATGTATACAGCCATTCAGTTTGCATATGTAAAAATGAAATGTTATCGAGGTTTGAATGTCAGTTTTGTCCCTACTCTACCCATTTTACGGTACCTACATTGACAGTTATATTTTTTTAAGTGTCATTAAGAGTCCCCAGTACGTTCGGCTGAACTCGATTCTCCATACAAACGTAGTTACGCTCTCATTTTAAAACGCCATGCTAGAATGACATGAATCTTTGTATACACAATGGGCGCCGCCATATCTAGATCGGAAATTAGTTTCTGTTGCTAGAAATTGTAACAGAAAAAAAAACAGCGAGTTTTTGAGTTTTTAACGACTTGTATGAAAACCTTAATAATCGCTGTATTTTTTCTCCATTATAATTTCAAGCAATAGAAACTTTCACCGACATATATATGCCGGATCCAATTGTGTATACAAAGTTTCATGTTATTCTAGCATGGCGTTTTAAAATAAGAGCGTAACTACGTTTGCATGGAGAACTGAGCTTACTGCGGACTCTTAAAGTGAATTTTAAATGATACATATAAATGTTATGAAATGTTAATTTAATGAAATTAGCACTAACTAATAATAATATCACCTACTAACGTTCGATATAATTTTCATTCGCCCTAATAAGGAGACACTAAACTTGTGTGTCATAATTATTTGATGGGCCTAATTTCATATCTCCTAATCTTTTCTTATACTAAACATCAACTGTGCTAATACAGGATGTGGCCTGTAATGCGAGCAAAAAATTAAACGGTACACCATTGAGCTCTCCAGCAATTATTTCCAAATGATATTATTGAAAAAAAAAATGTTTATTTTTTGGATTTTTTTTTCACAAATGTGTCTTATATGTTCTTTTTAACTTTACTGGAGTGATATTTAAAACAATTTATTCAAAAAACACTAAAAATTTATAAAATAAATTAAAACATCCCAAAAATATTCTTTTAAACCAAAAATGCGACAACGATTATGAGTCATAACTTGAAGCAACCTTAAAATCAGCATTGACTGCCGCGCTATAATCTCTTGGTGCCAAGATCTATTACTTGGAGGTCATAACTTTAGATCAAAATTTCTCCCAATTGAAAAAAGATTATTTTTTTTGGACACAAGAGGTTACTGCAGATGCTCTAAGGAAGCGTTCTTTAAATTTATTGCTCCTATTACAGGCCACAGCCTGTATATTAGAAACTAATAATGATTATTCCTAATTATGTCTAAGGCTAATGAAATGAATAATGTATCTAATAATTACAATGTTTAATGAATACTACTAATCTAGAAAACTACACTTTGTCACACCTCTTTATCGGTTCTTGACCTACTAACTTTTGCCGTAAAGTTTCATTTAACCCAATGTTTAATTTTATTAATTTTTCTTCAGAACTGTGAACTTTTTGGGTTTTCTTTGAATAGAAATCGTTAGGTTAGGTTAAGTTTGTATTGAAATAATCATATAAAATTTTAGTTTTTAAAAGTAAAAAATGTATATGTTCAAGTGAAGAATTTCGCGTTAAAGTAGTTACGTCTAAAAAGGGAGAACAGATGGTCAATTAACTGCGCCACCCGGACCCGGGTATGTCCTTAAACTACGACCAAGACCACCGGGGGATGGGCAGCAGCATTCCTAGAGTGCGGTGGAGATACTGCGATCGCCAACCCGCATGCCAAGCGTGGCGATTATGGCATTTACCCCCCATGTAATTGGAGGCCTATGTCCAGCAGTGGACGTCCTAGGGCTGATATGGTGGTGATGGTAACTGCGCCAGTAAGAGACAAAAATCGAATCAAAGCATCCCTCTTCCACGTGGTCGTATCTGTCCTACCCCCAGAGTGTACACTCGTATAAGAGCCTGCGGAGCCAGGTGCTGGCGAAGGAGGTCCTGAGTTCCCTGAGTCCTCCGCGAAGGAGGGACACGAAGCTGAATCGAAGTGAACGGGGGTAGGTGGCGAGGGAAGCGAACTGGCGACCTCCCGAGCGGAGGTCGAGTGAGACGAACGGCTTACGAAGCGAGTTTGATAGCACCTCAGAAATAAATTCATCATTGGATAGAAGTCATTAGATTAGTTTAGGTGTATTTTATAATAATCCTAAGTTTAATAACACATTAAAAACAAACATTAATTAAAATTAAATGAGCGTAAAAGTATTTTTCTCAAACATGCAATGTAATATTGATGTTATGTTCCTTATAATAGGCTGCGAAGTATGCCGTTTCAGGTGCGGCTAATCTTGCAGGCCTAGGCCGGCAAAGTCCTCGTTTTTAATTTCCATTCCACATAAATTTGTGGCACAGGCATCATGACATTCTGCCAGTATGCGTATTAAAAATAAAACTTTCATTTTTTTGTTGTTTATTTCATTGCATGTTTGAGAAAAGCACTATACATACCTCGGCGGGAAAAATGGGGTTGCCCGCCTCAGATCTATCCGTCTATATGTCTTCGGCCGGCAACCCCTTTCGTCCCGGCCTCTGTAGTAATGTACTATAGTGACAGTTTATAAGGATTATTGTCATCATATTACTGAAAATTCGGTCATGATACATCAGACATTATTTTTTCATAATGTGTAATGTAGACATTATACAAATTCGGAATACTGCCATTAGGTCTAGTGAATTAGGCAAAATGAAGATTTGTGTTTGTGATTTTAGAGATATAGATAATAAGGTATAGTCATTTTTAGGCTTCGTAATGTTAGGCCTATAAGAAGAATCGGTTAAATAAAATTAGGTACTGAAAATTCGGTCATGAGAAGTATGACGACCTGTTTAGCCTAGTTGGTAGTGACTCTGCCTCCGAAGCTAGAGGTCCCGGGTCCGAATCTCGGCCAGGGCATTTATTTGTGCATTTTTCACGTATATTTGTTCTCTTGGATGTTTTCTATGTATTTAAGTATGTATTTATCTATGAAAGTATCTATATCGTCATCTACTTATAGTACCCATAGTACAAGCTTTGCTTAGTTTGGGACTAGGTCGATTTGTGTAAGATTGTCCCCCAATATTATTATTATCACTGTATTTATTTTCGTACTTAAGCTAGGTTTTTTACAATAACTCTATAAAAGTAAAATATATAAACATACATACAAAATATAAAAGCATTATAAAAACCTAACCTAGGGTGCCGCCGGCAGCGAGGCAGGGCCTAAGCTACCGGTGGTTAGGGCGACAGAGAGAGAAACCTCCGGACTATCCGCGCCGTGTCCTGGAGTACCGCCTTCTGTATCTGATTATTATTATTATTATTATATGGCTGAGATACGCGTCATACTCGTGATCGGGTGCTGTTTGTGGAGTCCGGTCTGTTCATGCTTGCAAGGGCAAAGTAAATACCTTAATACTAGTGTTATTTTATTGTATGTAGATTGACGAGAGACATAATTCTGTTAGTTTTATTGTTATTGACGCTTAGAGACCTTATACATCTCTAACAATATTAAGTTTACTTATTTTAATTTTAGCGCTTAGAGATCATTTACATCTCTAAGCTTTAGTAAAAGTATCTAAGGACTTTGAAATAATTGTTATTAATCGTATTTGGACGCTCAGAGACCATATACATTTCTGAGATATTAAATAAATTTTATGTACTTTTTGTTTATTCGGACAGATCGTATTCAATACGTCCTTAATATTTGTAAATTTATTTTTATATTTAATTGTTAATCAGTATATTTTTAAAATCATTATTATTAAGTAAGATTGTCAGTTTTTTTTTAAATTGTATAAATTCACGCTTTAACCTGTAAAACTGCCCTTGTGGCCTATTTGCAGAATAAATATTTGATTTTGATTTTGATTAAAGATATTATGAAAATTCGGGATAGGTCTAATGAATAGCTAGTAAAAAATTAAATTCGGGTTTATGATTTTAGGGTTCACAACATTAGGTCTAGCGAAATTAGATAAGAAGTTCTTAGTCCTAGCGAAGGGGAACCATAGTCTTAGTGCGCTAAGTAACCCAGGTCTCCGAGATGTCAATTTTAATACTCACCAGTTCTTTATTCTCTTTGCCTCTTAATCCTGTTTAAGCAATTTTAAAAAGCAAATGCTTATACACGTCTAGTAAAGAATTTTTAAACTAGAAAATGGCTTCCTAACACTTGTAAAAACAAAGTAAGTGCTAATTACTTCATTATTTAAAGATATACTTGTGTGAGGTATATGATTATTAGCAACTAAAATAAAAGTAAAAGTACATACTTAGTTTTTGATTTGACACATTTATTTATTAATAAATAATTAATAAACTACCGAAAAACATTTTTTGTAATTATAAAAGAGAATTAAAAACAATATGTCATAAAATTGTTACACAATAAGTAGAGCGAATTATTTGGCCCATTATTGAATTTTTAAAATGATGAAATGATTAAAGAAACGTTTTTGATGAAGTTTTTTCCTCCTCCTGTAAAATTTACTCAACTGTAATTGCTTTGTTTCACCATAGGGCAGCCGAGCAGTCAATTCTAAAACAGGCAACGAATGAAATTATCTGCGAATTCATTCGTGATATTTTTCCAATTGCATTTACTATTCAGAAACAACTGACCTCGGCACAATTGTATTGTTCGTTTCCGCAGCAATTCTTGGATATTTCATCAGGTATTAAGCTTGTCCGGGGCGAAATAGCTTTGCTTCCAGTATTTCACAGAATCATACAAGACGAATTGGGTCATAGAAAAACCAGCGCGGCGGCTCATATTATACTGATTTGCTATTTTAAATGAAGGCTCGAGTGATGATCAGACCCATAAAACATCATGTTTTTGGAGACTAGTTTCTCAGTCTTGCTTTTTTGGGTCAGTTGAGGTTCTCAATTCAGTTATTTTTGTTTGAATATCAAAACTCTTAATTTATATATAAATGAATAAATAAATATTGGGGGACAATCTTACACAAATCGAACTAGTCCCAAACCAAGCAAAGCTTATGCTATGGGTACTAGACGACGATATACATACTTATATAGATAAATACATACTTAAATACATAGAAAATAACCAAGACTCAAGAACAATATTATTCGTGCTAAATGCACAAATACTTCCCTTCGAACCCAAGCTCGGGAGGCTGAGTCACTACCAACTAGGATACACAGGCCGTCAGTATAAACAGCGCGGCCATACATTTATAAACAGATTTGATTTTTTTGTTTTATAGGAGGTACTTCCAACTTCAACTGCATACTGCTCTGGGGAAAATCCGCTGACATTGGAACCATATTTATCCTACAAGAGAGGGCAATAAGATCGATTTATCAGTTAGGATCTCGTGTTTCCCTAAGAGAAAAGTTTAAACACATTAATATTCTCACAGTCGCGTCCCAGTATATCCTTGAAAATATAATGTATGTCAAAAGAAATCAGCATCTGTTTAAATTGAATCATGAAGTGCATTGTTTTAACACAAGAAGTAAGGATAAACTTGCTGTGCCTTGGTTCCGTCTCCATAAAGTGAGCTCATCTTTTATGGGAAATTGTGTGCGCTTCTACAATAAAATTCCTAAGGATGTTTTGACTTTGTCGCTAACAAAATTTAAGAAAATTGTAAAAGACCGCTTAGTATGTAAGGCCTATTATAGCGTTAAGGAATTTGTAGAAGACAATAACTTCTTTTAAGCCAATCAGTCATTGTTTAGTGTGAGTTTACTATATTATTTATTCTACTATATTATTTTAAATATTTTATGTGACATGTTATTTTATTGAGCCTAATTCATTTCGATGTGTGTTTTTTGTGTTTTTATATTGTTATATGGTTTATAATTTTGTGTGAACTTTCAGCTGTTGACGTGTTGACATTCAATGTTACTATTTCAATATGATATTTCTATATTTTATTTTTATTTTATATTATTGACATTTCTGTATAATTATTGATCATCGTAAATTTTTCTGTGACGTTTCTTAAGCACTCTTTTGAGTTTATGCGAAATAAAATGATTTTGAGCTTGAGTAACATCATCATTATATCAGCCAAAAGACAGGTATAGGTGAAAAACTTAAGAAGATGACCTGTTTGTATGTAGTTGTGACGTGTTCAAATAAGCGTTTGGTTTGTTTGTATTGCACATTTTAAATATGTAATTTTTATTCGAACACGCTACAACTACATATAGAAGGTCATCTTCTTAAGTTTTTTCAGTTTCATCTTCAAGTTGCGTCTTCAAGTGTGATGGTTACTTATATAAAAGGATTTTAATTGCGTTCGTGAAAAAAAAGTGTGTTTATATATGTAAGCTGATCTTTTAATAATTTATACAAAAAAAATAACAACTCCAATTTTGTACTTGCATTGCCACATTTTGTGGTTTCCGTGAGCCAATGCTCGGTTACTTACAGAAATTACCTAAATCGGCATAAATATGCTTGCGTATAATAAACCAATTGTATTGGTCAAAAACTCTGGAGCGGATTCACGAGACGCGCGATGAGCAAAATTAGAGTGCAGTATAATGATGCATACCGCATTCTAATGAAACTGCCAAGATACTGCAGCGCATCAGGTATGTTTGCCGAGGCCAAAGTCCCAGACTATTTTGCCATCATACGGTCCCGCGTAGCGTCTTTTTGGAACCGCCTTCGAATGTCAGACAACAGTATCCTCCGTGAGCTGTCTGGGTGTTTGGACAATCCCATACTCGTACTTAAGTATTGGATTTCCGTCCATCGCGAAAGGAACAGGAAGTAGCTACTTTCTATCTGTGACTGCCTAATTAGGATTAGGTTATTATTTAATTTTAATTTAATTTAATTTATTGTATTTTTTTTTATTTTTTTTATGCACTTACTTTATACACTTATTTTATACACTTTAATGTAATCTGATTTTGTGATGGGTTTATACCTGTAAATAAAGAACCTTTATTATTATTATTATTATTATAAAAATGCTCTCTCTTCTTATATCCGTTGCATATTTCAGATTTCATTTATTCACCATAAAGTAATGTGCTTATTACATGGTATGTCAGAATTACAGATTCATTATAAAAAATATATATTTATCATACTAAAATTATATAATTTTTTTCTCATTAATTATTGGAAATCGTTGATGCCAATGCTAACACTTAAAAATTCTGATACAGAGTAAAATGCATGTTTTCTGAAATACAGAGATATCTTTTTCTTAAAGCTAATAAAATACTATTTCTCATTCTCAATAAATATGTGATGGTAACAATTTTAAAGAAATTTTGTATAGTTTTAGTATTAAGAACAAACCAATGTAGTGATAGTGTTAAAACGCCATAATGCGAAAATAGGTAACATTTTGCAGCGCTTGCTTAAGCCGATTTGGCCGTAGTCGAACTACGAGTTGTACACAAATACTGTTAAGCCAATTAACAAAGTGCTTTATTGAAGGATACTGGAGGTGAATGAGCCGAGTTATTTGTTTTCAAGCGGCAGGTCAGCGTAGGTATTATTGGGAAATAAAATGGAACAACGCGCACACAATACGAGTAAGTATACGCACAGAAGCGAGCGCTCATGGCCAAGTGGCGCCAGCGTCTGCCCCTTTTGGGGGGAGGGGTTTTCGGGCTGCTAGCTGGCCCGTAGCTAGCCCGCTGAGGATGCGTTGAGGTGGAACCGCAGAAGAAGAGTGCTGGTATTGCGGTGCGCCGTTCTCCCTATCTTCTGTGGCCGAGGCGGGACCGTAGGCGCAGAGGCGTGTTGGTATTACGGTGCGCCACTCTGCGAATTTGGCGGGGCCGTTCCTCAGCAACGGCGTTGGGGGGACCGCGGAGGAAGAGGAATGCTGGTATTACGGTGCGTGAAAAGTTATACATTCCTTCCTTAAAGGACCCCCTACTGTCTCTCGGGAAAACCTCGGCAGGGGGCTCCATCCACAACCGGAGCGTCCGAGGCAGGAAACTCTTTTGAAGGGTCAATCAAAGTATTTTTTTGAGATGCAACGGATAGTTGTTTGGCCGGATACCGGATATTCGGCCTGACCACCTGCCGAATATTAGGTATCCGGCCGCCGAATATCCGGCCAGCGGAACTATACCTACATTTTGAGTTATGCAACTGCGCGTCGTGCAGTTATTTGACCTGTTTCGTTAGTGAACGTTCGTTTTATACGCCATAATTTGCCTTTGGTGGATTTCCAATATTAAATACAAATAACTCGCTTTTAACTGATTACGAAACTAACCTAAAATTGTTTTCTTATAAAAACATTAAGTTTAATAGTTTCAAAAGAATACACTAGTTCGATTATGACCGTAATTGTTATTAAGATTCCATTTTTTACCCCAAAATCAAACAAGTATACTATCCGGTATCCAGCCGGATAATACGTAGGTATCCACCCGGATATTAAAATAAGGGCCGGATAGGCCGGATATCGGATAGTAACTGAATATTCGGAGCATCTCAAATTTTTTTTTATTTATATAATCTGGATGGTGACCAACGGACAAAAATGTCTTGGTAAACAAGTTAATTGACTCTGAAACCGTACCGTATTTACGCAACCATTTAGGTTTTAAGCCGTGAGGATGAGTGCTCTGCCGACGGCGAGCGACGCGATAGTAGAAAGCCGCCGTGGGCATCATGTCGAACAGTTTTACGGAGCACAAACCATTATACGCAGCTGTGGACGACTTCTACGCAATAATGCGCAAAAAGTCTATGTCCATTATAAGGCGTAGGTGTACGGGGGAGTGGGAATAAGATCTTGCAGATGATCGCGGGCAGGGTGGACTCGGCCGACCTCGCCCGTTTTATGGATCTCCGTGTGAGAGGTGATCGGTGAGGGGGGTGGGGGGGTGGGGTATCTTTTTTGTGTGTGGACCCAATTTGATTAATATGTATGTATTTAACATAGATTATAAGTGGCTTGTTATTAACAAAATATGGAACTGGTTTCCTGAATTAAATGTTATTATTTTTATTATACAAGCGATACTTAGTACACATACACACAAGGACGAAAAAGTTCTTAAATTGTCTTCTGTATGGTGTATTTTGGTCATATTGCTAGAAAGAGAAGTGGCAGTTTGAGAAACTTACCAACAAACACAGTGCACGGAGAACTACCTCGAGGTAGCCTTCGTCTGCTCGTTTGCCTCCTATGTCATAAAAAACAGGTAGGAGCCTAACACAATGTTCTGACCTGATCCGTCCCACCTTGGACACTACAATCCGTGATGCTATTCATGCTACTGAAAACAGGGCACAGTGGCACGAAATAGTCCCGAAGAAGATTATTCGGCGAAGTCTTGAGCCTCAGCCTTGAGAAAATACGACGCAATGGCATCTCCATTGACTTCCTAAATAGTCAGAAATGATTTTCTATAGTTTTTTAACGATTCTGGCAAATAAGGACTTAAGAATTCGTTGTGTTGACAGTCAGAGATCTTTTGACAGCATTTTGAGCCTTAACTTGGCAGTTTTCTATGCAGTATGTTATAATACCATGAAAGCTGTTGGATATTTAAGAAAACTACCGAAATAAAGCTCAAAATGCATTAAGCCGCAATAAATTAGTTTTATTGTAAACAACTTTGCAGATAAATAATCTACGGGACTTGGTAACCATTTAGATCTCAATTCTATTGTCGGTGAAGACGACCACCACGCATCGCATATTCAACTTGGCCGCCATTTTCACATTTATGTTTTTGATGGGATATCCACCACCTCCATATCAGCCCTAGGACGTCCACTGCTGGACATAGGCCTCCTCCAATTTCATGGGGGGTAAATGCCATAATCGCCACGCTTGGCATGCGGGTTGGCGATCGCAGTATCTCCACCGCACTCTAGGAATGCTGCTGCCCATTCCCCGGTGGTCTTGGTCGTAGTTTTAGGACATACCCGGGTCCCGGGTCGGGTTTGATGGGATATGCATATCCCGAACTCTCAACACAGCGTCTCTTCGAAAGCTCTGGCGACCTTCCTCGCCACCAGGACAGCACGACATACTTAAAGAACAGCATTAAAAGTTTGCAAGAAATCAGCCAAGTGAGCAAATAAACTCGGTTTTTCAATAGCTGATAAATATGGGAGTGGGAAGGGCACACAAGTGACACAAAATGTAGCTGTTTAAGAACTACCTTCTATTTCAATAACGGGTGGGCGCAGCCACCGTAGCTAATACTTATGTCTATGTACCGTAAAGTGGGGACAAAACCGACATTCAAACCTCGATAACATTTTATTTTTAACCGACTTCAAAATTTCAAAAGAGGTGGTTATCAATTCGGTTGTATGTTTTTTTTTTGTTTTTTTTTTTTTTTTAATTTTTGTTACTCCATAACTCCGTCATTTCTTAACCGATTTGAAAAAAAATTTTTTTGATTGTATGTATATATATCCAAGTTGGTCCCGTTTTTGACAAAAGGCAGTTCTGATGATGGGATCCATGAGGAATTGAGGGAACTCCTCAAATCTTTAAGGCAAACATATAGTGATTTTTGTGTTTTTATCAACAAGTATAGCATTTGCATCCACAAATGTGACATTGGATGAAGTGGAACTGCTGATGATGATCAGAACAGAACTCTTCAACGACGAAAAGTTCACGTTTGGCGATTTGTCCTCCTAGCTGTGTTTGTTAAGCAAGTTCTATTTTCACGATTAATTTTTATCATGCTCGGGTTCTGATGATGGGATCCATGAGGAGTTGAGGGAACTCCTCAAATCTTAAAGGCAAACATATAGTGATTTTTGTGTTTTTATCAACAAATCGAGCATTATCATACAAAAATGTGACATTTGATGAAGTGGAACTGCTGATGATGATCAGAACAGAACTCTTCAACGACGAAAAGTTCACGTTTGGCGATTTGTCCTTCTAGCGGTGTTTGTTAAGCAAGTTCTATTTTCACGATTGATTTTTGTCATGCTCGAGTTCTGATGATGGGATCCATTAGGAATCGAGGAAACTCCTCAAATGTGAAAGGCACACAAATAGTGATTTAAGTATTTTCATGAACTAATCAAGCATTTTCATTCATAAAAGTGACATTTGATGAAGTGGTACTCCTGATGATGATCAGAACGGAACTCTTCAACGACGCGGTTGACGTTTGGCGATTTGTTCTCTTCGTTTTGTTTGTCAAGCAAGCAAGGTTTTTCCATGATTTCATGAGGAATTGAGGGTACTTAGTCTTCTACCATTATAAACATACTTATAGCCATTTTTGTATTTTATTGTATGGAATCTAAGAGCGTACCATCTAAGATTAATAATCTTTCACCGGACTCCCCCATTGAAGTCGGTTTTTTTTTCTTAAAAATTATTACATATGCTAACTGAATGGTATGTATAATAAGTGTCCCGGCAGTTTGTATTTTAGTTTTTATTTTATTTTGGGTAGTTCCATTACATAACTTTGACGATAAACAGGAAATCCCACCTCACCCTGTAGTCCCTCGTAATTGGGGTGAGATGGGATTTCTTACAAAGGTGATTTTGGAAGATTTTTGGATCGTTTTTTTTTCATTACGAGTCATTTTAAATTGGAATACATTATTTTTGTAGCAGTACACTTAAAATCCCATGTCACCCCCCTTTCGTCACTTCTCTCCCCATTCATAACCCAACTCTCCCCGCGAACCCTACTCAACCCATTTGACGGTACCCTATGTGAACAAAATCGTAGGACAAATCGGACTACATCATACATACATATACTACAATAACAGATAATTAAAATTGTACGGTAATAAAGAACGCCGGTCGCTACGGGCAATAATTAGTTGATTGGCGAGTTAATCCATTATCAGACAGCTTTAGACAGTATTGTATTTACATAGAAGTTACGTTTTTTTAACCCTTGTATGGGAAAATAAGTTACTCGTAATTAGCGATGAAAATTACATGAAACATACATGTATCTTTCAAAGGTCCCTGTATTTTTCAATAAAATACAGTATCTTTCCTGGCGGATCTTCGATTGAATCTTTCGCAAGTTTAAGTTTTTTATGTGTATAATAAATACATTGTATTTTTCGCATTATTATATTATATTTATTTATTTATTAGGAAGGTACACTTTACAGACATCATACAACACATGGTTCAGTTAGCTCGCGCGTGTTCAGTAGCTTATAAACTAGCATGATATCCAAAACTATGTGCACACAGCGTGATCAGTAAATTAGCGCATATTTGCCCATGTGTACAACATAGTGTCAAGTCGACCAACACAGATCAGGGGGATATTATGAATTATGTATTGGCTCTCATACAAACAGGTGACTTTTCATTCCGCTCGGATTATATCTCGATATCAGTCAACTAAAGAGGTTGAAATTATCAATTATGGTGAAATATTTATAATTATAAATTGGAATCGTTAATCTATGCTGTAGTGACGTTAACGTGAAGTCAACTTTGCGTCAAAGGCATGACAAGTGCGGGCCCTGATTAGTCAATTAATTATTAAATAATCATGTAAAATACACAGTATTGGCTATGTGCGAAGTAGGTGGTGGGGGTAAGCTAGGCGATCGTAGCGCACACCATGGCAGAAATGTGTACTTACCGGGGACCACTGTTAAATTTACTTTTACGTTTTCTATTGGTTTCTTAACGGTTTCCTACGATTCGTTTCGTTTGTATGTATTTATTTATTCTCTTATTTATTTCAGTAAAATTTCCAATACGGGGTCTTTCTCGTTTACTTAAAGTAAATATAATATTCATGTGTCATTATTTGACATCTCTGAGTTTTGACATTGTCTCGGGACCTTTGACGTTTGACGTTTCTGACGTGCACATAGCCAATATGACAGGTATTATACGTGTATGATTGTATATTTCAGAAAAACGTCAGTTTGGTTTCTTTCGAAAATTACATGTAATTTACAGGAAAGATACAAAGTTTCGAAAGTAACAACATGAATTTTTCTTCATTTTCATCGCTACTCGTAATTGCTGCTTTGGATGTGAAATGGGTAAGGTTAAGTTCATATTAAGTTCCCAAAGGTTTGAATATATCTGAGCAATCTTATGTACATATTTTACTCTGTAAATGAATATATTGGAATTCTTAAATAGCATTTCGCCAATTTTATTGTAAGAATTACTATTGAATTGACATTTATTATGAATTGAAGTCATTACCATTCTTCTTATTGTTAATAATAAGATTTAACATTGTTTTTAGTTATAAGTTCTGACATTAGTGAATTGATACTTTTCTGGTATCATTACCAAATTTAATTATTTTAGTATATTAGTTTGGTATAATTTATTCAACTGACATTGTTATGATTGGTACCTTGACATGGTATAACTAAATTTTTATGTATATTAGTTTAGTGTATCATTTTAATCTTTATTAACTGACATCTTTCCATTGTATTATTTTCTATTATTATTCTTTAAATTGATTATTGGTAAATGCAGGTATATATTTAGTATATACCTTTATGTTACTATTATTATTTTACATTTAAATTTCAATGTACTGACGATCGATATACGACTAGCAATATAGGCGAATATGTTTTATAATGTAATTGTATAATGGAGATAAATAAACTAAACTAAACTAAACATACATAACAATAAAGTCATGTTTATTTCATTTGAGTTATGATTGTATATTTCAGAAAAACGTCAGTTTGGTTTCTTTCGAAAATTACATGTAATTTACAGGAAAGATACAAAGTTTCGAAAGTAACAACATGAATTTTTCTTCATTTTCATCGCTACTCGTAATTGCTGCTTTGGATGTGAAATGGGTAAGGTTAAGTTCATATTAAGTTCCCAAAGGTTTGAATATATCTGAGCAATCTTAGGTACATATTTTACTCTGTAAATGAATATATTGGAATTCTTAAATAGCACTTCGTCAATTTTATTGTAAGAATTACTATTGAATTGACATTATTATGAATTGAAGTCATTACCATTCTTCTTATTGTTAATAATAAGATTTAACATTGTTTTTAGTTATAAGTTCTGACATTAGTGAATTGATACTTTTCTGGTATCATTACCAAATTTAATTATTTTAGTATATTAGTTTGGTATAATTTATTCAGCTGACATTGTTATGATTGGTACCTTGACATGGTATAACTAAATTTTTATGTATATTAGTTTAGTGTATCACTTTAATCTTTATTAACTGACATCTTTCCATTGTATTATTTTCTATTATTATTCTTTAAATTGATTATTGGTAAATGCAGGTATATATTTAGTATATACCTTTATGTTACTATTATTATTTTACATTTAAATTTCAATGTACTGACGATCGATATACGACTAGCAATATAAGCGAATATGTTTTATAATGTAATTGTATAATGGAGATAAATAAACTAAACTAAACTAAACTAAACATACATAACAATAAAGTCATGTTTAATTCATTTGAGTTATTTTTTTCAAAAATTGCAGTAAAAGTGGGTGGACGTTTCTCGCTACGTATTAAAGGGGGAAATGTGCAGTTAATGGTCAATCACAAATTAAAAAAAATCAATCATTGCATTGCTGGCTCACCCCGCGCGACAACAATCTTTTATTTGTCAAGGTTCAAACTTTTTAAAACGAAAAAACAGGCCAAGTGCGAGTCGGACTCGAGCACGAAGGGTTCCGTACCAGAAAAAAAAACGCCAACAACTACTCTGTTGTATGGGAGCCCCCCTTAATTCTTATTATTATTTTGATTTCAGTATTTGTTGTTGTAGGCACAATAAAAATACATAATCTGTGCAAATTTCAACTATCTGGCTATTACGGTTCTTGAGATCTAGCTAGGCGAGTGGTAGCCATGAAAAAGGGCTAAAATATCACGTTTTTTGTATGGGAGCCCCCCTTAATTATTATTATTATTTTGCTTTTAGTATTTGTTCTTATATCGGCAACAGAAATACACAATCTGTGAAAATTTCAACTGTCTAGCTATTATGGTTCTTGAGATACAGCCTGGTGACAGACGGACGGACGGACGGACAGCGAAGTCTTAGTAATAGGGTCCCGTTTTTACCCTTTGGGTACGGAACCTTAAAAATGCAATATTTCTATTTCGATTGTGCAGATCATACGCAGTAAATGTTACTGGGAAAGAGGATACTTAAAATGAATAAAATGCGCAATCGAAATAGAAATGCTTAAGTTTTATTTCTTCAATAAGACCGGGTTTGAATCCTGGACTGAGTGGTACAAATTTTTTGTTTTATATCTATGAATGCAGTTTTTCTTGTCACTAAAATTGACGTCATGGTTCCTAAGAACAGATTTCGTTATTTTTCATAGTTTCTGACTTCTCCATACTGACCCATTTGGATTGATCACCATCCCGTTTGGCGAAATAAAAGTATATGCCTACTGTAAATTTATTTTACACCACACCTGGCCAAAAAGCGCGTTTTTCCGCTTGCTGCGCGTCTGGAAAAGCCCACTTTTTGGCCAGGCGGTGACGTAAAATTGTGTACGATAGTGTTGTATCGTAAATAGCTATTAGTTTATACTAGTTTATACCTATAACTAATTATAAGAAACACCATGTGGAAGAGCGGTGTTCTCTTAACACAAGTATCTAGTATACTTAAAAAGAGACACCAGCCCGGCTAGTATGATAGCTTATATGTCGGACATATAGCATTCGTCCCTCTCGCACTTACATACTTGACAGTACGGGACGAATGCTATATGTCCGACATATAAGCGATCATACGACCACCTGTTTAGCCTAGTTGGTAGTGACTCTGCCTCCGAAGCTAGAGGTCCCGGGTTCGAATCCCGGCCAGGGCATTTATTTGTGCATTTTTCACGGATATTTGTTCTTGGGTCTTGGATGTTTTCTATGTATTTAAGTATGTATTTATCTAAATAAGTATGTATATCGTCGTCTAGTACCCATAGTACAAGCTTTGCTTAGTTTGGGACTAGGTCGATTTGTGTAAGATTGTCCCCCAATATATTTATTTATTTATTTACTAGCCCCTCAGCACAGTTATTGTAACTAAACCTAAGAAGATACTGAATAAATTATAATAAATTAAAAAAATATATATAATTTTTTTGCGAGTTACAAGGGAAACAATACACGCTGTACCTATCTTTATAGCTCATAAAAACAGAACCAAATTTTTACTTTCAATAGACACTTGCTTATTAAAAACACAAAAAAAAGACAAACCAAAACAAAAAAATACACAAAAAAAAAACACATTTTATGCTTCTTCTGGCATCGCAAGCGTCCATAGGCGACGATGTCTGGTACGCAGGCGGGCTGTAAGATTGTTTGCCATCGTTGTTATAAAAAAAAAACCATTTATTGTAGTTTCTGGTTGGTTCAATATCCACATAGTGACACTGTGTTTTAAATAACATGTGGCAACTGCACAATTGCAGATTCACCTAAATACATATTGCGAAGATAAAATCAATCTTGTAAAGAGAAATCCAAGTATATTTGTAATACAACGATTTGTGTGTTGGCCGACGCAAGCGCACGTTTTAAGAGCACTTGTCATGCCGCTCCTCGTTAATGATGTAGTTTATGAGCAAAGTTTCACCTTTTATCTAACCGAGTGGGTACAACTGGCCTACTTCGTAAGCAGTAATATACAAGATAAATCTAACTTTTATTAAAAAAAAAAAACCATTGACTAAGGAAAAACTTTGTAAAAAAAAATTATTTACTTATTTACGAACCGTGAGATCTTCGAGAAGACAAGTACGGTTGCCAGGTTCTATTTATGTTGCACTTTTAGCACCACCCAGGGGTCATGTGTAGGGTAACGGTGGGTACTACCCACGGACGTGGTGCAACTTCGAGCGATGTTAAGCAGTGTCGGGCGAGGTCAGTCCTTGGATTGGTGACCGCTTTGAGTGGTTACTAACTGAGCGCTCCCGTGCTTTGGAAGGCACGTTAAGCCGTTGATCCCGGTTGCTGTCTACGATAGCAGTCGTTAAGCCAAATTAGAGGCCTTCGGGCGGCTTGAGAACTTCTAACAGTCAACTTGCCCACTCACTTTTGACAAGCCTAATAATCCCCATAAGGTCTAGTTTACCCCTCGGGTTGGAAGGTCAGATGGCAGTCGCTTCCGTAAAAACTAGTGCCTACGCCAATTCTTGGGATTAGGTAGTGGACCCCAGGCATCCTTCAGGATGCAACTGTACTGGGAATAACGCTAGGAGGATGATGAAAAAGGTATTTTTAACATAATATCATACAAGTGTACACATCAAAAATACACGCAATGGTGACTAAATTACAATTTTAGTTGAGAAATGTTTTTGATGATAAAAAAATACATAATTAATCCGGATAGAGTTAGCTCTAGTACACACATATTATCATACGAGTATTTTCTTGCAGATCTCAATAGGAGTCTGAATAATTCTTCACACCAATTATGTAAATCTATAAGGAAATACATATACAAAAAAAAACTAGCTTTTTCCCGCGACTCCGCCCACGTGGAACTCGTAGTCGATAAAGATAAATTATTGTACGCCCAGGCTTATTTATCGCTTTCCCATACATATTTCCACCCCCGCTTTCACCCTCTAAGGAATAGTTTCCTGGATAAAAACTATCCAATGTCCTTTCCCGGGACTCAAACTATCTCTAACTATACCAAATTTCATCTAAATCGGTTCAGCGATTTAAGCGTGACGTGAAACAGGCAGACAAACTTTCGCCTTTACAATATTAGTATGATGGAAAATAATAGTATGGATTAGTTAAAACCAACACGTAGGTGATTTGTAAATAACGATTATTCAAGTATTGTTAGTAAGGAAAAATGACAAAGATATAAAAATGTCGAAATTATGTTTGTTGCCAAGAAATAAAAAAAGATGAAATTAAAAATTAACGGAGCATAAAAATGTCGAGAAGCAGAAAAGACAAACTGACAATGGTCCGAAAGTAAAAATGTCCAGATTTGTAATTAAAAAAAAGTCCTACTATAAGTGATCTACAACGGCCCCAGGTCTAGGTAGGTTAGGTTCGTTAGGCATCTTCAGATACCCGAAGGGCAAACTGCACAGAAAAAGGAGCCCCGCGGAGCGGGGCCCCGTCAATTTTAAGGCAGAGTGAAATTAGTCATTTCAATACTTCGACTTAATTCTTTTTATTCCTCGACCCTATAATACTTTTTCATTTTTCCATATGAAAGCGTACCTATTTAGACATTTTTATAGTTATTTTTCCCGGTACTGTATAAATATCATTAAATATATCTATCCCTAAATGTTATGGCCCGATTTTGACAAATTCTCGTGCTTATATAATTTGTTATATAAGACCACCGGGGAATGGGCAGCAGCATTCCTAGAGTGCGGTGGAGATACTGCGATCGCCAACCCGCATGCCAAGCGTGGCGATTATGGCATTTACCCCCCATGAAATTGGGGGAGGCCTATGTCCAGTGGACGTCCTAGTAAAAAAAGTAAAAGTAAAAGTAGTTTATTCTTCAAATTAGGCATATTACATGCACCTATGAACGTGTAGGGCTGATATGGTGGTGGATATAATTTGTTACTGGCAAAAATTCATAGTAATTTACATAACATTTTAATTACTCAATCACCTATAAGTAACACCAGTGTGTTAATTGGGAATGTTCCATCAATAAAAATATATTATATTTCACAATCATGCTCGGAAAAGATCGTATTTTATTTGAAAAATGATAAAACGAAGAGCCTAATTTTTATCCGTCCAAAATTAAAAAGTTAAACCTTAGGATTACTCCTCGGAGTATAATAATCCTATCAAAACCCATTATTTCCCGCTGCGTTGACGCGACTTGTGGAGGAGAATAACCGAAAATCCGGATTATCAGATTTCAAGCTGAAGCGGAGACCTACGTTTCACTCGGTCAATTAAGGAGTCTAATGACCTAAGTCATAATAACCTTCGATCTCTAACTCTCCATTTTCTCTGTGGCTTATTTTTATTGGGTTTTCGTAAGGGCTGCCTTTTAAGTTCTGTCGTTTGCAAACCTCCCGTGATTGTATAAAAAAGAACTAGCGAAAACAAAAGAATGACTCGTAATCGGCCCACGTTTTAGTACAGCGTTCGTTCAAAGTTGACAAGTCAGTTGTGAAAATGGAAAATTCGAAGGGAAATTTACGTGCGATAATTTTTTACAACTTCAAAAGGGGCTTAACGCGGCTTCAGTGCTTCGAAGAGTTGACTACGGTTTTCAATGATAAAGCACCATGCCTCCGGACTGTGGAACGCTGGTATTTAGAATTTCAACGTGGTTGCTCTAGTCTTGGTGATAGACATCGTGAAGGTCGACCAAAAACAGCCGTAACCCAGGAGAACATTGATGCTGTACGGCAACTGATCGTTGAAGATTGCCATGTGACATACCGTAAGGTAGAAGCTTCCTTAAGTATTTCAGGGACCAGTGTCCACAGTATTTTGCATGATCACTTAGGCGTAAAAAAGTTGATCTCACGCTGGATACCACATTTACTCAGTGAAGACCGCCCGGCAAACAATTGCGTTTTTAAAAGAGCAAAACGTCGAAATTCTGAAACACCCGCCGTACAGTCCAGACTTAAGCCCTAACGATTTTTTTACTTTTCCAAAAATCAAGCAACGATTTCGTGGTCAACAGTACCAGACGCCCGAAGAAGCGGTTGAGGCAAACAAAACGGCCATTTTGGAGACCCCGACTTCGGACTGGAATAAATGTTTCGAAAATTGGTTCGATCGAATGAAAAAGTGTATTACATATCACGGTGATTACTTTGAAAAACAATAAATACCATTTAACACTTAAATTGTGTTTAGTTTTTCCAAACGACACAACTTAAAAGCCAGCCCTCGTATTAACAATAACGAGGTTTACACACAACCCGCTGCTTTTATATTTTTGCTTTTTATTGTGTAAGTATTTTGACGGCATTGTGCATTTATTAGTAGAGCAGCTCTGTGAACTGACGACCACACAATTTTGTTTTCAATTTCATAAATTCCCAAAAACTAGCTCGTCAAATCAATTCTACATAATTATCAAACCAGCTCATTAAATTTCATGAGAACCGGTTTAGAAATTCGACCTGTAGCGGAGAACAGCGGGGAATTCGGACATCCGCCATCGACAAACGAAAGCACTTTTTCCAAAACTCAAACGGGGACCATCCTTTTGCTCGGTGAATTATTTTCATGATTATATCAAACATGCATCTGGCTTTAAACATGTATACTTTTTATGAAATACATACTTATATATAATTTAATCTAATCTAAACAAATGTTTGCTCAAAAGAAAATAAAACATGAAAGTTCTAACGGTAGTTCATGCGAAGTCGCTGGCAAATGCTAGTTCTAATACAAATGTTGGTCTGTTATGCTTATTACATCCTGGCTGATCCACCTGTCTACACTTAACTCGTCCATTATAACTAGAGCTTGAGATGCTTGAAAAATATGTATAACCAGAGGTCAACCTTACACTGGACCCTCAAGGCAACCTGTCGGTAAACGCACAGTAGATATTGCTAAGGCAGTATTTCAACTAGTCTCTTATGACCCGTGCTCGATCATCAAATAATGGTCTAAGGAATACGAGGACTGATACTCCGGGTTGTGACACAGGCTTACGCCACTGTCGAGTTGCCACATTTTAGTAACAAAACAAATTAAGATTGAAATGTTTTCTGGCGTCATTTAATATTTTTGCATCACAATTGTCTACTTAGTTGTCTAGTTAAACTCGTCAATTATACAGCGTGTATTATTGATATAGCCACAAACTGTAACCAGGCATAGATTATAGTACTATGAACTGATATTAAAACATATTGTTAATTTAGTGTTAACTACCAGAGCGTTATCAATGTAATTAATTATTGAAAAAAAAATCGAGCAGCAATGTATTGCGTACACTTATTTGACACATAGAAGAAGCGTTCTTAGCATAGTTGTTTACTTATTATTGTTAAATACTTGATCAATGTGAAGCCACAGCCAGATTTGAGTAAAAATTATGTTCCTGTTTAATTTTTTTTTATTAGATAAATAAAAATGGCATACATTGCGTGCTGAATTATTTGATAAGGAAAAAAATCGTATACTTTTAATAATTTATAGAAAGCCATATTCATTAGGGCCTATACTAAGAACTTGTAAAGTTTGAGGTTGTATCAAAAATCAGTCATACAAAATTATAATGCGCGTTTTTCACGGCTACATCTGATTGGTCAATTTCATTTAAGTTTACTAACGGCGACAGTTCCATGGTAAAAAATATGGGGTTAAAGTTTCGTCTACGAAGTCTTATTTCAAACATGTCGACCAGATTTTTTTCTTCTGTTCGACATCTCAGTATAGGCTCTAATGAATATGGTTTTCTATAAATTATTAAAGTGTAGGATTCTTTTCCTTATAAAATAATTCAGCACGCAATCAGATGAAACTTTAATCCCATATGTTATGACTTTAACTCCAAAGTCATGATACTCATGATATTTGACTTTGACTTAACCGCTTTATTTACTCGGTCATTTTCTACACTATTTTCAACGCTATTTTTCTTTTTTTCAGATTGTTTTGCTGTAAGTACCTGTCGTCACGCTTTGTTTAAATTTGCGTATTAACGGGTTACGATTTATACAACATCTACTGTGACGTCGTGTGTGCGCTTCTATGCGGAAAGCACTCCTGACCTGCGATCACTGCGATGTAACATGCCGCTGTTACTGACACAACGTTCTAACTGGAATATCAGCGATGCAATGTGGAACCATGTCGGCGTGTGTTCGGACAGGTCAGAGGTCGTAAGTGAGTCTTGCGCACTTTAGTAAATAGGACGATAGTTCAAACCACTTCGAAAAAGGTATGTTATACAACCGGTAAACGGGGTGATCGGTCTCGCAATGGTTCTATTAAAATATCACTGAATTTATTAAAAACTAGCCGGTGAGTATTAGCCCCCCTCCCCCCCCCACCCCCCATAAGGTGGACTGATGATAAAGATCGCGGGAGTCCGCTAGATGCGGGTGGCGCAGGAGCGGTCATTGTGGCAATTATTAGGCTTATGTCCAGCAGAGGACGTCCTTCGGCTGATATGACCATGATCATGAAAAAAAAAATCCACCTCTATTAGGCGGAGCTAAAATAGCCCCTAAGTAAATACATATTTATGATTTACAAAAAAAAATCGTTTGATCAACCAAAATACTTCATCATTTGAAATACACCTATCATCACAATAACCTAATTTCATCATCATCCTCCTAGCGTTATTCCCAGTACAGTTGCATCCTGAAGGATGCCTGGGGTCCGCTACCTTATCCCAAGAATTGGCGTAGGCACTAGTTTTTACGGAAGCGACTGCCATCTGACCTTCCAACCCGAGGGGGAGACTAGACCTTATTGGGATTAGGCTTGTCAAGTGAGTGGGCAACTTGACTGTTAGAAGTTCTCAAACCGCCCGGAGGCCTCTAACTTGGCCTAACGACTGATATGATAGACAGCAACCGGGATCAACGGCTTAACGTGCCTTCCAAAGCACGGGAGCGCTCAGTTAGTAACCACTCAAAGCGGTCACCCATCCAAGGACTGACCTCGCCCGACATTGCTTAACCTCGCATACCGCACGCGGTACGCGGGCGCCGCTGGGCCACGATCGCTCCAATCCACAATAACCTAATTTAATCCTTCAAAAAACTTTGTAAATCATATCAACCAACCAGAATATAGCTATTACTAAAATAGACGAATCAGTAAACAGAATTCATATCTCAAAACTCAAGCTTTTAGTGTTCCGTAGTAAACAAGGAACCCTTATAGTTATAGTCCGTCCATCTGTCCTGTTACTTCGCGACAGTCCACAGCCTACTCACGTACGGCACGGAGCTGTGGGCCCGCGCGGCCTACACTCAGCGCGCATTCGTCATGCAAAAGCGGGCATTACGCGCAATGATAGGTGCACCCAGTGACACTTCATGTAGGAGTTTATTTAAAGACTTCGGAATTTCGACAATCCATAGTGAACTCGTGTATCAAGTAGCGTTGTTCACACACACAAACATTGATATATTGGCAGGGAACAAATACAACTCATGCCCTTCGTAGTAATAAACATCACTACCGACTTCTCACACCTAAGCATACACTGGCAAATTCCGCGAGATCTGTCTACATTATGGGTCCATCGATCTATAACAGACTACCCGCAACGGTTAGAAATGCAACTTCCACCGCTGCGTTTAATAATAAGCTACGCAAGTGACTAAAATGATAGATCTAACACTGTACAACGTCGAGGATTTTTTTAAATTACCGTGCACATAACTAGCAATAAGTGTGCTTACTATAAGTATTGATTTGATATGGCATAACTTGCACTTGACTTGTAACTATGGTGTTACCAATAAATTATTGTATTGTATTGTATGTATTAAATGCCTATTTCCTGAAGTAGACATTTTACGGCATCAATGATTATGGAAGATATAGAAGATTCATGCATGACATTTTTAAATACTGGTCGGTTCATTGATAAATTCTTAAAATATACACATGTCTCTTATGTACTTATAGAGACAAGGCACAGGATTTTTAACATTTCGAAAACACAAGTAGCTTACCACCATGCTTTACTAACGACCTAGACGCATCTTTTTTCTATTTTAAAAACCCTGTCCCCTCCACTGCATTACCTCAAAATATCAACCCATAGTTAAGGACTGATGAAACGTAGCCATGGTATGCAGTTAAGGCGCAGGGTAGGGCAAGCCATTCTCCATACAAAGGTTGTACAAGTTTTTGCGTTAGTTTTGGCACTACAGCATTTAATGTTAGTTTTTGTTGGTACATAATGGATATACGCAGAACTTGATGTTGAAATTTTGCATTATTTCATAAAAAATAAAAATAAAAAAATACAAAAAATAAATAAAAATAAAAAAGAAAAACATCAAGCCATAGCTAACAACAAAATAAGCATATGGACCAAAAATAGTAACTGGAGTGCAAACACAAACGAAGAAAAACTTGCACAAAGTTTGTATGGAAAGAGCTTGCCCACCCCTTCCCCTTAAGTGTTATTGCAACGTCAACTGATGCAGTATCTCTAAATCTTTTGAGCGCAGAAACGAAACGGCTTAGCTTACCACATACTTTCACTATTGTGTGCTTTCCAGTTAAGATGTTCATCAACTGTTCATTCCCAGAATATTATAATAATCAATGTACTTTTATGTTATTATAATTGACATTTGTTCGTATACAATTTGAATTGTATGATGTAAACTGAATTAATTAGTTTTAATCTTGTTTGTATGTAGGTCATCAAAGTGCCACACCATCCCTGCCCGCTGGCGTACTCTACATAAAATATATGAGTCATCATCATCCTTCTAGCGTTATTCCCAGTACAGTTGCATCCTGAAGAATGCCTGGGGTCCGCTACCTAATCCCAAGAATTGGCGTAGGCACTAGTTTTTACGGAAGCGACTGCCATCTGACCTTCCAACCCGAGGGGGAAACCGACCTTATTGGGAAAAGGCTTGTCAAGTGAGTGGGCAACTCGACTGTTAGAAGTTCTCAAGCCGCCCGGAGGCCTCTAACTTGGCTTAACGACTGCTATCAAAGACAGCAACCGGGATCAACGGATTAACGTGCCTTCCAAAGCACGGGAGCGCTCAGTTAGTAACCACTCAAAGCGGTCACCCATCCAAGGACTGACCTCGCCCGACATTGCTTAACCTCGCATACCGCACGCAGTACGCGGGTGCCACTGGGCCACGAGCGCTCGCATAAAATATATGAGTATCGATTAAAAACACACAAAGTTAAATACGGATTAGAAATTTCAATTTCAATTCTACTCAATTAGCTACTTAAAGTTTTATAGCATCAATTAAAATTATCAAGATATCGAAAATATATATTTTTAAATTTATCTCAAAATAAATTATATATTTGAATATACAGGGTGACATCGGAGACGTGATCAGAAAATATTTGGCTCGATGAAATATTGAAAGACAAACTCAATAAAGATGATATCACAGTTACTACTTGCAATACTGACTCCTCAAATTATTAACAAAAAAAAATAATGTTTAACACTGCTTGGTCACCCTACACGACGTCGTGTCATCCCTTATACAACGTGTGTCAAAAGTGATAGGGTGACCATGATTTAAGTATGGCGTTATTATTTTTGTAGTAAACATTTGAAAAAAATAACTTTGTTTTATTTTGATGTAACAACTATTGCATTGAAAAGGCGATCATGTGTAGAGTCTGAAAAATTAGCTTCTGATCACGTCTCCGATGTCAGCCTGTATTTATCGTATTCTTTATTTTTTTAAGGATAGTTTTTCGTGTGATTTCTACTCAACTCGATTAGCTACTTGACGTTTTATAGTACTTATAGATTAAAGTGAACAAAATAACGAAAATATCCTTCAAACTTTCAACAAAACGGAGTACTCCCATCTTAAAGGCCGGCAACGCAATTACAACCCCTCTGGTGTTGCGAGTGTCCATGGGCGGCGCTAATCGCTTACCATCAGGCAATTAGTGTGTTTGTTTGCCTCCTATTTCATAAAAAAATATTTATATATTCAATTATTTGGCTACTTGTGAATAATTTCCAACCATTTTTTAAAGAGGATTGACTCTATTTTACTAGCTTTTATTTAGTTTCAACTGTGCCGTTGTCTGTCTGTAATCAAATTTTGCATGTTTTGATTCACTTCCCGGTTTACGATTGAGCTGAAATTTTGCATGCACGTCTAAATTGGATGACAATGCAATATTATTATGACATGGAGCTGATCTGATGATGGAGACAGAAGGTGGTCATAGCAACTCCTAAACTACACAAGATAAACCCATCATGTTTGAGCTCATTCGAACCGACTCAACAAGTAGTTTATGATTGTGAAAAAAGTACAGTCGGGAATAAAAGCTTGTACCAAAAATGAAATTTTTGATCAAAAACTTTTATCATATATATTTTAACATGTCCCAACAAGATACCCATTCGTAAAAAAACATATCCATATTGCTGGTTGTTTTCGTCGTGAACCACTGAGTTTAGATACTCGTAATGTACAGTCGATGAAATAAATTTATATATATTCTTGGATCTTATTGACCGAGTGCAACGAACTTTCCGTTTCCGGTTCGGTAAAAATGCTGTCCTGATTGTCCGGCAACTGGATTTCCGGATTTCGCCCTGTTCTGCTTTACAGGTAGCATTTCTCAACCGATTCTCGTGAAATATTGAGAGCAGGTTTGATTATTTTGTAGATTATTTTGTAGTGAGCGGTTGAAAATTTCAAAAAAAAAAAACCGTTGTCTACAGAATGAGTTTAACATTGTATACATTTTTGTGTCAAGCGATTTACTCTTTATTACAACGGGGGGTTCTTTACAGTCAGCGTCATGCGTATACTAAAGTATGTAGCAGCCAAAACGGGCAAATAATTCGGTACACCATACAAAATATATTGTGTATCGAACTAATTTGGCCACTTTTGACGGCTACGTACTATATGACGCTGACTATACCTTTAAATTTACACTGGGACTTTTTTTTAAATCTCTTAAGCTTTGTATCTTTGTATGATTTTTATAAAATTGAAAAATGTTTATACCTACAGCATTCGAATCAATTAATCGCATAATTATCTGCAGGTTGATTGCTCGAATAGACGGAGAGGCTGCCATCAAACTCCGTGTAACAGGATATTACAAGAAGAACGAGTTTAAACAATCGTTCAATTAATGAAACTGTTGATACAAAAGTACATCTGAGATGATTGGATGGGATTTCGGAGCGTTTGAGGCCCAGTGGCGCCAGAGGTTACCCAACGTCGGGCCAGGTCAAATCTAGGATGGGAGGAGGCTTTGAGTGGTCTCCTGTGATTTGACAGGCACGCTAAGCCATTGATCCAGGCAGCTGTCTATGACAAGTTAGAGAGCTTGAGAGCTAAATCTCACCAACGGTTAACTTTATATAGAAAAGTTTCTTAAAAACTTCAATGAAATGTTTTAAGGCTTATCTATGGATAACCCCACACGCCTATGCACCTTTATTTGTTTTTATCTCTCGGTTACATGTATGGGGTGCCCCCCCCCCCCCTAATTTAACAATTCTTCATAATTTAACATCATTTTTCTATAGCGGTTTATTGAATACACCTTCCTACCAAATTTTATAATTGTAGTGCTTACAGTCTCCGAGTAAATCGGCTGTGACATTTTGGCTACGAAACCCTAAAAACGGTGGCAAACAAGCATACCACCTGCTCGTAAGCGGTCACCGCAGCCTATGGATGCCTGCAACTTCAGGGGTATGAGATGCGTGACCCTTTAAAAACTTATAGACACCTTTCGTGAATGTTACATTCCGTTTTGCACCGGACTCACAAGATGGAACGCGAACGCAAGGGTAATTTCCACCAAACGGCTTGCATCGCATCGGATCGGAACAGATTTTTCAATTTTTGACCGATGTATTTTTTTTTTTCATGCAGTCATGTACATTACTTAAATATCTATAACTTAATTCTAAAGTGCAATTCTTACGGTTTATATGGAAGCATGCATTCAGTTTTTATCTCTTAAGATATTATTAGACGACCTGTTTAGCCTAGTTGGTAGTGACTCTGCCTCCGAAGTTAGAGGTCCCGGGTTCGAATCCCGGCCAGGGCGTTTATTTGTGCATTTTTCACGGATATTTGTTCTTGGGTCTTGGATGTTTTCTATGTATTTGAGTATGTATTTATCTATATAAGTATGTATATCGTCGTCTAGTACCCATAGTACAAGCTTTGCTTAGTTTGGGACTAGGTCGATTTGTGTAAGATTGTCCCCCAATAAAATAGAAAATAAAAATTATAACAGTTCCACTCATGTAACAAATCACGTTTCAGCACTTCAATAATTTAAAAGAAAGAAATACAATTTCCTATCGATGTAATACGT
Source organism: Notocelia uddmanniana (assembly GCA_905163555.1). Lineage (NCBI taxonomy): Eukaryota > Metazoa > Arthropoda > Insecta > Lepidoptera > Tortricidae > Notocelia > Notocelia uddmanniana. The sequence goes on from LR991052.1 coordinate 73,673,989, forward strand.
AATGTGTCCATGGGGTCCCAGCGCGCACACGTCATATTCGAAAATTGCGAAGCGTCTGGTTGACGTAACTGGTGACCGAAGAGCTGGCGAGTTCCTCGCTATCATCAATCGTTACATTAATAGTATTTGAATCATAATTTAGTTTAAGTCAATGTAGAATATATTATTAATTGGTCCAATTAACATTATTAAATCATGTACACAGTATTTATAGTCCCGTGCTTTGGAAGGGACGTTAAGCCGTTGATCCCGGTTGCTGTCTGTGATAGCAGTCGTTAAGCCAAGATAGATGCCTCCGGGCGGCTTGAGAACCTCTAACAGTCAAGTTGCCCACTCACGACAAGCCTAATCCCAATAAGGTAGCTACCCCCTCGGGTTGGAAGGTCAGATGGCAGTCGCTTCTGTAATTAGGTAGCGGACCCCAGGCATCCTTCAGGATGCAACTTTACTGGGAATACCGCTAGGAGGATGTACACAGTATTTAAAGTCTATATTAGCAAGCCGCGTACAGCAGCCCAAACCAAACCACCACCAAACCACCAAACCAGCAGACCAAACCACCCGGGGATGGGCAGCAGCATCCCTGGAGTGCGGTGGAGATACTGCGATCGCCAACCCACATGCCAAGCGTGGCGATTATGGCATATACCCACCGTGAATTTGGGGGAGGCCTATGTCCAGCAGTGGACGTCCTTTGGCTGATATGGTGGTACAGCAGCTTACCCGCGGCAGTATTCCGCGACACGCGATCGTACCCGGAAGTACGCTGCTGTGCACGTGTTGAGGCAGGATCTTCTGTGGCTGGGAGTTCTTATTGAAACCAGATTAGGCGTTGTAATGAATATTACGTCGGAGTCACCACTGTTGAGGCAGGATCTTCTGTGGCTGGGAGTTCTTATTGAAACCAGATTAGGCGTTGTAATGAATATTACGTCGGAGTCACCACTGTTGAGGCAGGATCTTCTGTAGCTGGTAGTTCTTATTGAAACCAGATTAGGCGTTGTAATGAATATTACGTCGGAGTCACCACTGTTGAGGCAGGATCTTCTGTAGCTGGGAGTTCTTATTGAAACCAGATTAGGCGTTGTAATGAATATTACGTCGGAGTCACCACTGTTGAGGCAGGATCTTCTGTGGCTGGGAGTTCTTATTGAAACCAGATTAGGCGTTGTAATGAATATTACGTCGGAGTCACCACTGTTGAGGCAGGATCTTCTGTAGCTGGTAGTTCTTATTAAAACCAGATTAGGCGTTGTAATGAATATTACGTCGGAGTCACCACTGTTGAGGCAGGATCTTCTGTGGCTGGGAGTTCTTATTGAAACCAGATTAGACGTTGTAATGAATATTACGTCGGAGTCACCACTGTTGAGGCAGGATCTTCTGTGGCTGGGAGTTCTTATTGAAACCAGATTAGACGTTGTAATGAATATTACGTCGGAGTCACCACTGTTGAGGCAGGATCTTCTGTGGCTGGGAGTTCTTATTGAAACCAGATTAGACGTTGTAATGAATATTACGTCGGAGTCACCACTGTTGAGTCAGGATCTTCTGTGGCTGGGAGTTCTTATTGAAACCAGATTAGGCGTTGTAATGAATATTACGTCGGAGTCACTACTGTTGAGGCAGGATCTTCTGTGGCTGGGAGTTCTTATTGAAACCAGATTAGGCGTTGTAATAAATATTACGTCGGGGTCAACACTGTTGAGGCAGGATCCTCTGTGGCTGGGAGTTCTTATTGAAACCAGATTAGGCGTTGTAATGAATATTACGTCGGAGTCACCACTGTTGAGGCAGGATCTTCTGTGGCTGGGAGTTCTTATTGAAACCAGATTAGGCGTTGTAATGAATATTACGTCGGAGTCAACACTGTTGAGGCAGCAGGATCTTCTGTGGCTGGGAGTTCTTATTGCAACAAGATTAGGCGTTGTAATGAATATTACGTTGGAGTCACCACTGTTGAGGCAGGATCTTCTGTGGCTGGGAGTTCTTATTGAAACCAGATTAGGCGTTGTAATGAATATTACGTCGGTGTCACCACTGTTGAGGTAGGACCTTCTGTGGCTGGGAGTTCTTATTGAAACCAGATTAGGCGTTGTAATGAATATTTATTCGAAAACCTAAGCTACTTATATATACATATGAGCAACATAAAAAAATACAAGACAGGGTAGTTGACAGTAGGCTAATTTAGTCTTACCCTACACAAAAATATCACACGCGCGTATTAAAATTTCAGATAAATATGACAGAAGGGCCATTATTCAGAGTATACTATCCTAACCAAGCTAACGAATGTGACTAACTGTAAAGAATATGACTTTGATTATCGAATAAGCCTATACATATTTTTATTATTGGGTATAATGATTCAAAAACCATTATCTTAATTTATTCAAGCTAAGTTTAATAACGGTTATGGAAAACTAATTGGAACTGGGAGACAAGCAAATAAACCACTATTAAGGAACACCAATTTATTTCACTCAAGCTATTGTATGGGTATAAAGCCACTTAATAATGCAAACAAATGATAATATAATGGAAATATTGATTTTACAAGATGTTATAGTTTAAGCTAGAAACAAATATTAGATGAGTCATAGCTATTAAAGCAATAATTTTAATAAAACCATTAATTTAAAACTATTAAAGCAATTATTATATTTAGCGAAGAATGACTAGTACGTTGTATAGGTATTACATGGCAAAAATGGAAAATTAAGGCAGAATTTCAGTATTAACACTAGTAATTTTTCGAAGTTAGACTAATTTACAACGTACCAACCATTATTCCACCTGTAACTAAATAACTAAATAATTATAAATGCAAAACATGAAATAAAAGAATGACAATTTGGTACTTAACTTCACTCGTTGGCCGCCACTAAAGAAACTGTCTCACAACTGCCAGATACCCGCTTTTATACACCCTTCGCCTCTTCCCCCCACTTGGTTTGTGGCGGGATAAACGAAGAACGATATTTATGCCATATCCGGTTTGAATTGTAATTAGATTTAAAACATTTGACTGGGCCATTAATTCTGAATAATTTAAATATAATTTACGGAAACTATTAAGAATTTAGTTAAAGTCAATTTGATAAAAAACTTCAATAATAGTATTAGCAATCTGGCAGTTGTGATCACGTGACGTATGTTGAGGGTACTTCGATTAGTTGTCATTTATTATATTATAAACTGTGGGCTCAAAAGTGCGAGTTAATTTACACAAGAAGGTAATATGGTAAGAGAAATCTTAACTTTTGTTCCTTATCTAACACGGCCATACTGACAGGTACTTCGTTCTCGAAGTACCACATACAGTTTTATTTAATTTCTATTTCCTCTCATTTGAAATGAACTAATCATCATTAATCAACACAGTCACCGTCATTGTAATCATCATTATCAACATTTATATTTGTAATGTTCACTATATTATTACTTATATCTATTGCTACTGTTTCACTTCTTACATCAAGCGAGGCTCGGTAGCAACTTACATCTATTGCTACTGTTTCACTTGTTACATCAAGTGAGGCTCGGTAGCAACTTACATCTATTGCTACTGTTTCACTTCTTACATCAAGTGAGGCTCGGTAGCAACTTACATCTATTGCTACTGTTTTACTCTTAACATAGAGTGAGGCTCGGTAGCAATGCTGATTACAACATTATAGTAACTGTAAAGATAGATATCATGTAATTGTAAGGATAAAATTAAATCAATTCATTCAATCAGTATTTTGTCAATTTAGCGGCTACTTACGTGTAAAATAACAATGACTCGCATTTTAGTCATTAATATGAATCAAGAAGGTGTATTTACCGTTGTTATATTATAGCGTTAAATTGACAAAACATATTTCATTACAATCATAATCTATTTTGTTACATACAATGATATTGGGTTGGATTAATTCATCAAGATGGCTCTGGACTCTCCACAGCATCTTCGTCTATCCATTCTCCTGGCCATAGCCTTAATTTGTCCTTGGCAACTACCATATTTCGCAAGTTGCCTAACCCTCTGAGAGCATATCTATCATTGGACTCAAGGGAAATTATTTCATACGGTCCTTTATATCTGGGGCTTAGTTTACCAAAACGTCTGTGGTCTTGGTTTACATAAACAATATTTCCTACTTGGTAAACTTGATTATTTCTCCTGACACTATCAAAACGGGATTTGAAATTGTCTGCTTCTAAACATAAGCGTTGGTGAGCTAACTCACGGTCTGCTCTAACATCGGTGTTTATTTCACGTACGTTTATGTCATTTAACTGAGCTTGTACACTTGGAATATTTGCATTACAGCCAATGAGTAATCGAATTGGAGTAAAACCCGTGGATTTTTGTAAGGTTGTATTCGCAGATTGTTGAACCTTCCACAAAGCGCTCGGCCAATCTGACGATCCATTACAAGTGGTATTTAACATATTAATCACTGTCGCCACGTATCGCTCGGCCTGTCCATTGCCCCTAGGTGTTCCCGTTGCAATCATGTGATGCTCAATATGTAAGTCTCTAAATAAGGATCTAATTTCATGGGAGCTAAAATTTGTACCCTGATCTGTGATGACGTTGGAGGGAGCGCGAATTGTCGTAACTATGTCTCGAATAAGCGGCACTAAATCCTGAGATTTTAGACTTTTGAGAGGTTTCAACAAGCAAAATTTAGTAAATCCATCCACTAGAAGAAGAATGTATCTATATCCCTCATTAGTGCTTGGGAATGGTCCGGTGCAATCTAAGTGGACAGTGTGAAATGGAATGGGAGTTTTCGGAATGGGATGTAACAATCCCTGTTTTGGGCCGGAGGGACCCTTACGTTCAATGCATGTCAGACAGTGTTTGAGATATTTTTTTACAAATGCTGACATTTGAGGAAACCAAAAGTGTTCGCGAAGTTTTGCTAACGTCTTATCAAATCCTACGTGACAATTATCGTCATGAAATAGTCTTAAGAGATTAAACCTACATCGTTTTGGAACATACAATTTGGGCTGGTCAGATTGGAGGCAATAAAATAGCAAATTTTCGCGTAACAAGTATCTTCTTGCGTCGAGGTCACCAGATAATACCTGAGTAATTAAATTTTGAGTCTCAGGGTCATTCTGTTGGGCAGTTAGTAACCAAGATTCAGGCTCGCCAATTAAATTGATGGAACACATTACATCTTGAGCATCACAATGTGATTGCTGATTGGTGGACATATTATGTAGTGTATTATTGTCACGAGAGTTTTGAATAGGATTTCGGCTCAGAAAATCAACATGTCCAATATATCTGCCCTTTTTATATGTAATTTCAAAGTCAAAATCCTGCATGAATGTCCACCAACGGGCAACACGGGGCGAAAGATCTTTTTTCGTCATAGTTGATTTAATAGAATTACAATCCGTAATAATTTGGAATTTAATGCCCAAAAGGTATACTCTAAAATGTTTCAATGCATTGTAGATTGCCAAAGTTTCCAAATCATACGAACAATATCGAGATTCAGCAGGTGTTGTTCTTTTACTGTAATAAGCAACTACGTTTTTGTTGTTATTAGCCTTTTGTATTAAAATAGCCCCGTAACCTATAGAACTAGCATCCGTATAAAGTTCTGTAGGCAATTTTGGATCAAATACAGCCAATAGAGGTCTACTGGATAAGTGTTTTATTACATAATCCCTCGCCACATCCTGTTCCTTCCCCCATTCCCATTTTTGGTTGGCCTTAGTGAGTTTCGTAATGCAAGCGGTTCGAGCTGCAAAATTTGGTATAAATTTGCGAAAATAACTCGCCAAACCCATAAACTGACGAACCTGCTTGACGTTCCGAGGGACAGGAGAGTTAATTAATGCGTCTGTTTTATTTTCACTTGGTCTGACTCCTTCGGATGATATATGTCTTCCCAAATATTCAATGTGATCAACGAAAAATTTGCATTTTTTTAAGTTAACCGTAAATCCGGCACATGATAGGGCCTTCATAGTCTCATCTAAATAGCTGAGTCCTTCTTCTATAGTTGAGAAAGGAATGAGGATATCATCAATATACACTAGAAGGAATTTGAGATGCTGAACTGCTTTGGAAATAGCTCTTTGGAATACAGATGGCCCATTACAAATTCCGAATGGCATTTTAACAAATTCATAGTGGCCACTAGGCGTTACAAAGGCCGTATATTTGATTGATTCTGTTGACACTGGTATTTGGTGAAAACCATTCTTCATATCTATAGAAATGAAGTATTTAGCCTTACCTAGCCTGTCTATTTGGTCTTCGATGAGAGGGAGCGGGTATCTGTCCTTTTCCAAATTTTTGTTTAATGCCCGATAATCAACACATAGTCGATCACTGCCGTCTTTTTTCTTTACTAAAATGACAGGACTGGCAAAAGGAGAATCACTTTCACGAATAATATCGTTTTTTAGAAGTTCCTGAATTATTTGGTCAACCTTCTCCCTCTCTATCGGAGCCAATCGGTACGGACGATAATGAACAACATTACTATTTTTTAATCTTAAGTTTAATTCACCGGTTTTTACGGTCCCTGTCTCAGCCAAAACTGAAGGGTATTTACGAAAAATATGTGTCACTTGCTCTTGTAATTTATCATCTAAATGACCTATACGAGATGTTAGTTCGTTTAAATCTGATACTGAAGTGACTGAATTGACTTCTCTTGTGATTGTTACAGGTTTTCTTACTAATCGAGAACCAGATAAATCGGTCACGATCTCTATGTCAGGATATTTAACCGCGTTTCTACCTATCAAAAGGTCATACCGAACATCACTATCCCTGGCAACATGAATATCAATTTCTATGCAAACATCGTCAAATTTAACGACTACATTGATCATAGCAAATATGTGTACCTGGTTCTGTCCTATACCGTTAATATACATAGATACTGGTGTGAGATGACATCCTAATTTTCTTGCAATAGACTCTTTAATTAAGCTACAACTCGCTCCTGTATCTATAAGAGAGTGTATCGCATAATCGTTAATGACAACCCGCGTGAGGTTTAGTTCGGCTTGTCTAAAAAATTGACCTCTTTAATAGGAGTTACAGTTATTGAGGCAGTATTATTAGATTCTGATCTTTGCTTGTGATAGCATACTGCCTCCGTATGTCCCAGTTTCTTACAATACGTACAGACTTTAGCCCGGTAATCGGTAAATCTGGGAGCCTGTGGGGCTGGGCTTGTTATTTGTGCTTGTTTATTTCGAAAGCATTCAGACTGGATGTGACCCATTTTATTACAAGTGAAACATTTCTTTTCGCTACTAAATTTGGATCGCTTAGCTCCACTAGGTCCAGGAGTACTAGCATCCTTATTGTGATCAACAGGTCTTTTTTTCGCTTTTACATACGTTGATAACAGGGTTATAAGAGCAGATGTTGTGGTAGTTCCGTTGTTTAAAGATGCCATTCTAATATCAACGTCGCTTATGCCACCGCAAACAATCTCGACTAGTTGTGCCTCAGTAAAAGCAATTTTTGTATTACGCAGTAGTCTTATTTTTTCTCTAGCATATTCACTATAAGATTCAGCAGAGTCAGAGGAATATAATATAGCCTTGCTTAACCTTTCGGATAAATTTCTCTTTTCGGGGAAAACATTTATAATGTCACTACAAAAATTCTCCCAGGACCTGCCTTCAGAGGGTTCCCAGGACTCGAACCATCTTAAGGCGGAACCTTTAAGAGCCTTACCGGCCTTAGCTGCAGTCTTGATGCTGCTCCAGCCGAATTCTCTCGCCAGATCTTCGATGCTGTCACACCAACTGGCAGCTCCGCAGTCGTTCCGCTCGGGGTCGAATAATGGCAGCGCAATGTCGTCATCCTTCTGGTTACGTTGAGTAGTGGCGATAACGTCACGAATCGCTTTCAATAGTTCCTTAACTGTCTCGTCACCCATCCTGAAATTCATAGACGTATATGTTAAAAAAAAAAACATAAATAGGTCGTATCCCACTTCTGATATTAAAATTTCAGATAAATATGACAGAAGGGCCATTATTCAGAGTATACTATCCTAACCAAGCTAACGAATGTGACTAACTGTAAAGAATATGACTTTGATTATCGAATAAGCCTATACATATTTTTATTATTGGGTATAATGATTCAAAAACCATTATCTTAATTTATTCAAGCTAAGTTTAATAACGGTTATGGAAAACTAATTGGAACTGGGAGACAAGCAAATAAACCACTATTAAGGAACACCAATTTATTTCACTCAAGCTATTGTATGGGTATAAAGCCACTTAATAATGCAAACAAATGATAATATAATGGAAATATTGATTTTACAAGATGTTATAGTTTAAGCTAGAAACAAATATTAGATGAGTCATAGCTATTAAAGCAATAATTTTAATAAAACCATTAATTTAAAACTATTAAAGCAATTATTATATTTAGCGAAGAATGACTAGTACGTTGTATAGGTATTACATGGCAAAAATGGAAAATTAAGGCAGAATTTCAGTATTAACACTAGTAATTTTTCGAAGTTAGACTAATTTACAACGTACCAACCATTATTCCACCTGTAACTAAATAACTAAATAATTATAAATGCAAAACATGAAATAAAAGAATGACAATTTGGTACTTAACTTCACTCGTTGGCCGCCACTAAAGAAACTGTCTCACAACTGCCAGATACCCGCTTTTATACACCCTTCGCCTCTTCCCCCCACTTGGTTTGTGGCGGGATAAACGAAGAACGATATTTATGCCATATCCGGTTTGAATTGTAATTAGATTTAAAACATTTGACTGGGCCATTAATTCTGAATAATTTAAATATAATTTACGGAAACTATTAAGAATTTAGTTAAAGTCAATTTGATAAAAAACTTCAATAATAGTATTAGCAATCTGGCAGTTGTGATCACGTGACGTATGTTGAGGGTACTTCGATTAGTTGTCATTTATTATATTATAAACTGTGGGCTCAAAAGTGCGAGTTAATTTACACAAGAAGGTAATATGGTAAGAGAAATCTTAACTTTTGTTCCTTATCTAACACGCGAATACGGGATAGGTAAAGGTATGCTGCCACACACGGCTTGCTAATGTAGACCTTAAATACTGTGTATGTGATTTAATAACGTTTAAAGATTGTAACATCCATGTTGACGAGATTGCCCCAGGCTTCTTCACTTAGGTTGGAGTGTCCTAGACTCCCCCTGGGGGCGCTTCACTTACGCACCGTTGCTGACGACACCTCCTTAGTGGATCAGGACTCTGCCTCACCCTTCAAGCTGCCGACCCTTGGCGCGGCTCGCTGATCAGTGGCTGAGCAATCACCGGATCGCGCCGATCCCGGGGTGGATGTTTAGCCCCAAACTGCGTGGGTTGAGGGAGGTCGCAACAAAGGCGTCTGATGGTTATAACGCTAGTTTATAAAAAAATAAAGTAAAAGTAGTTTATTCTACAAATTAGGCATATTACATGCACCTATGAACGTCAATAAACTACCACCGGTTCGGAAAAATAAACCTCTGCCACGAGAAGAATCGGCGTAAGAAGATCGGGTTACACTTATTACAATAGTGCGAAATACGCTACTTTGTCCCGGAGAGTAGATCGAAAAGATTTCGACGGCTTTTATATTATTACACGCCTCGCATCTCACACACAGTTCGTTATTAACCAAACGTCAAACGGAAAAGAAAAGATGACGATTCTAATCAAATAAGCAAGGTGTTGCTAGAGTTCTCACAAATTCCAACTTCCATCGGCGCATTATTAAGCCTCGCTTAGACGTATAAGAGCGTGTTCAAACGCACAGACATCGGCCTGTTGGAGTGGAAACAATGGAATCTAATAATCATTTGCTTAATACTAAGTACATGTTGTTTTGATGCAACAATCAGATCCGATGCGATGCGAGCCGTTGGTGGAAATTATCGTTAACTCCGGTGACCACCAACTGCCGGCGCTAATAGGACAGCGGGGCGAGAGCGTTGACCGGCCTTTGCAAGGATATTGCAATTTGCAATCCGGTCGCAACATCTCTGCACCATTCCGGAACACAATAGCTGTACAGGAGAGCTTGTATCAGAGGATAATTAATAGCACTTAAGCACAGTGGGTGTAGTGAATAATTACGTATCGGCGAAACTCAGAATACGACCCTGACCCGAATAACAAGGGGTAGGTAGGCGAAATAGTACATTACTACAGAGGCCGGGACGAAAGGGGTTGCCGGCCGAACGAAACGAGGCTGGATAGGTCTAAGGCGGGCAACCCCATATTTCCCGCCGAGGTATGTATAGTGCTTTTCTCAAACATGCAATGAAATAAACAACAAAAAAATCAAATTTTTATTTTTAATACGCATAGTGGCAGAATGTCATGATGCCTGTGCCCAAGGAAAGAAAGGGGGTGGTGCGGTTCTAACTCGGTATACCACACGGGGGCCCCACCACCACCTCAGCCGAAGGACGTCCACTGCAGGACATAGGCCTCCCTCAATTTCATGGGGGGTAAATGCCATAATCGCCACGCTTGGCATGCGGGTTGCACTTCAGGGATGTTGCTGCCCATCCTCCGGTGGTCTTGGTCGTAGTTTTAGGACATACCCGGGTCCACACGGGACATACACGGGGGCCCCGAAGAAGTGTAAATCAATTAAAATAAGTGCAAAATATACCAACTTTGTCCCTAGTATACTTTGACAGCGACGTTCGTAATAAATACGTCTAATCGGAGGTCACAGGTTATATTGGTTTCCTGAAGGGAGTTGTTGTAAGCTTTGTGAATAGCCACAAAAAAACGCGGTAAACGTACTCAACGTACTCCTCTGACGGCCGCTCGGCCGGACCGGCCTCAGTACCGGGTACTGAGTCACTATAAGCGAGTCTTTGCGAAAAAGGTCTGTTTTAAATAATTTAAAATAAATATGTTTTTAATTGGGTCATTTATCATTTATTTATGTACAACGAAAATATATACAAGAATACTTAACCAAAATAATATAAAGAAAATTAAAACTAACTTAAACCTAAAACGGGCCCTTGAGGCATTGTACCGAGGATGCTGGCGGCATTTCCTCGCTGTATCGCAATGCTGATACGTTGAGCGAGGAAACCGCCAGCTCTTCGGTCACCAGTTACGTCAACCAGACGCTTCGCAATTTCTGCAAATAACTTATGCGCGCTGGGACCCCATGGACCTAGAGTTTCGACGCCAAAAGGTACAAACATGTACTCTCTGCCAAGGCCCTTGTATTTATTACGCTTTAGAATTTCGGCGTTTTCCGCCGCTGCACCCGCTTTTACTGTAGTCCGTTGGAGGTGAGACGGTGCCAGTGTGTCTACACAGGTAGCATCCCACACCAACATCCGTCCCACGCTCCAAGGAACTAAAGACACCCCATCAGGTCTCTTACCATCGTTCATGACCATGCCAGTCAGCTCAAGAAGAGCAGGCACATTGACGGTGGCAAGAGACCGGTGGATTATATCATTAAGCGTCGCATGTCTCGAAAAACGGCCTGCACTTTTTTGACAACACAATCCATGGTGTCCCAGTCGGTCCACGTCCGTGCCACAAGAGCATATATGTGGGGTACATACCGCGACCCCGGGTCGCAGTCCAGTCGCCAATCTAAGGGAGGTCGGATCCAGGAAGGTACCGGTATTTGGCGAGAGATGGGCATGTAGCCAGTAACCAGCCTCCCGGGTTTCGACCGCCAAAAGTCTCGCACGATCTGGACCTGCACTGCTGTTTAGAAGAAAATTATAATTTAAATCACAGTAAATATTATCCCAGCTCCTTTGTGATTTTGGGTTGTCTGGAAATATTTGACCTGGGCAAGCAACTTTAAAAGCATTTTTGGCATCCTCCAAGCCCGCAATCTCACAGTATGTGGGCAAAGCCCTTAGGATATTTCCTATGAGACCAGACGTGCTATGGGTGGATGCCAAAAAGGCTGGGGATGCCACACTGGACACTTTGTGGATTCCTAAGCCACCGTATCGAATAGGAAGGGACGCTTGAGACCAGGAAAGCTCAGTTAGCTGAATATTTAGAATCATTTCTAAACTAGTTTTGATTAAGTCATCCATTCGTGACAAAAGATTTTGATGTTTCCAGAAAGGACAGCAACGGAGCACATATGTAAATTTAGGGACAAAAAGACAAAACTTAAGAATGATTAGCGCATAATGTGGGCTTATTTCGAGTAAACGATTCGCGTGGCTTTGGAATTTAGAAATAGTGTCAGAAATATAACTGGGAAAGGATTCTTCAAAAATAGGAGAACCCAGAGGCAAAGTGAAAATTTGTCGACTATTCTGATACCAGGAGCCAGATGAACAAATTTTTGTATTAAATCGACCAAACTACAAGAAGTCTTTTGAATAAAGACGCATTTGCTAAAATTGAGTTCTAAACCAATATTTTCGAAATTAGTTTTAATAAAAGCCAAATCAGAGAGCACAGTATCCACGTCGCCTCCTAGAGTTCCGTCATCTAAGTACCATACATTAAATTAAGATTTTAAGATTTGTATTTTTGGATTTATGGCCAAACTAAAAATTGCTGGCCCTAGAGGATCACCCTGCTGACAGCCAACTTCTGAAGATAATTCATGGGACTTGTACATTAATTTAGAAGGATCTGCATAGCAGAGGAGAAGATAATTGTAAATTTCTGGAATTTTGTCTTTTACTTCCGCCAGCAAAGTGTCCCTAGTTACCGAATGGAAGTCATTTTTCACATAAATTTTGACAACGATTTCACAATCGTCGTATGAAAGGTAGGTCCTTAAGGCATGGGCGGCCTCGCACCAACCTTTCGTGCCAAAACCTAACTGCACTGGTTCGAAAAGAGATTGCAATTTTGATCTGATGTGTCTAACCGCAATTTTGGATGCCAGACGCCGTAAAGTTGACCCCACAGCAATAGGTCTCACCCCTCCGTCCTTTTTGGTTAGGGCGATCAGGTTAGCACCACATAATAGTGGGACAACTTCATTGTTAATTTTGCCTGAAAACATAAAATTTATTAATTTTGTAAGGGAACAGATAAGCTGCTCACCTGCGTCACCCACAGACTCAGAAATTAGATCCTTCAAATGCTGGGGTGAGATCCCATCCAGGCCGGCCGCTGAACCGGTTTTGAATGAAATTATGGCGTCAATAACGTCTTTTCCTTCGATTTGAAGGCAGGCCTGGTCAGCTGTAGGAGGGTCAATAACGTAAGGTATTACAGGAGCCGGGGGGTGTTTCGAACGTAAAGCCAGGAGGGTATCTGGAGTATCTGGCGACAGCACGTCGTTTGTGAAAAGGAGACGAGCGACACCTTTAAGATGGCCGTCGCTGATTTGACATTCAATCAATTTAGTTTTATTAAAGGTGGATGAGGCGCACCTTTTAGGAGGTCGAGAAAAGTGTGGAGTTGTATTCGAAACGCAATTGTTTTTGATTTTTTGGGTTAATGAATATGCCTCATCATTTTTGGCATGAAGGGTATTGAATGAAAAAAGGAGAAGATTATGCCAATCATCGATTTGGTTGTTTTCCACACATTTTGTAATCAGGCCTGAAAGGTGGTTAGCGACGGAGATCCTAGCGCCGCGCGGAACTCTTTTAACAACGGGCACATTATTTTTTAGATCGCTCAGGTACAAATGGAATGGGATAGAATTTGGTTTGTCGGAAAGAGGGGCGGGTATAAAGGCTGGGTCTAAATTTAGAGCGGGGCCATTTTGGCTGAGACAAAGACGATGTTTTTTGGAAATATGAATATTGAGGCCTCTCTGGGTTTTAAAAGAGTTGTCGCAATGTACACATATAAAATTTAGATTTGACGTGCCATCGCCTGATTGGGTTGGGATTATTATTTGATATAATAAAATAGAAGATCTTTTATCATATTAATGCACTTAAAAACATTTTTATTAGTTTGAACATTACTAAAACATGCAATGAAATTTATCATAAATAGGAAGTTTTCTGTGGCTCTTTTAGTTAAACGTAATTTTAAACAGTGAAAATTCAGTGTGTAGCCGAATTAAAGCATGTTCTGACGCGTTTAACTATGTATAATACATAGTATGAATTCAATAGGTTACAGAATAAACAGAGTTGAAAGACGACATGTTATCAAAAATTTCGAAATCGAGGGTGAGAAATGTGCTCGAGATTCTTCAATATACGTTTAATTTCTAAATGTAGTATGGTGAACCCCAAGTCGATAAGCTGTTTATTACGGATCTGTGAATAATATTTCACAAAATTTCACTGATTCTGAGAAATTACGTATTGTAAACATAGTAAAACGCCGAAATGTACCTTTTCCAGCGTATACCCTCTTAAGGTTACTTCGTGATTTGTCATTTTATGTTTACTCGTATTTATCACTGCTATATCACATCTAATTATAAACCTGCAATAACTCAAAGTGGCGCTGAAATTTTATTTTCGTGTGCTCTGCCTACCCCCTTTTGGCGTTTGCAATATTTGATTTAGATATGAATACAGATAACTAGTGATAGGATATAAGGAGCGTTCGTGGCCCAGCGGCGCCCGCGTACCGCGTGCGGTATGCGAGATTAAGCAATGTCGGGCGAGGTCAGTCCTTGGATGGGTGACCGCTTTGAGTGGTTACTAACTGAGCGCTCCCGTACTTTGGAAGGCACGTTAATCCGTTGATCCCGGTTGCTGTCTATGATAGCAGTCGTTAAGCCAAGTTAGAGGCCTCCGGGCGGCTTGAGAACCTCTAACAGTCAAGTTGCCCACTCACTTGACAAGCCTAATCCCAATATGGTCTAGTCCCCCTCGGGTCGGAAGGTCAGATGGCAGTTGCTTCCGTAAAAAACTAGTGCCTACGCTAATTCTTGGGAGTAGGTAGCGGACCCCAGGCATCCTTCAGGATGCAACTGTACTGGGAATAACGCTAGGAGGATGATGACAGATAACTAGTGGCTCTGTGAGCTGTAGACATCGCATTTTTTTTTAAATTTCAAAATTTCCAAAAACGGGCTAGACAAAAAAACATGCTTACAAAATTTCACGAGAATCGGTTGAGAAATGCGACCTGTAGAGGAGAACATCCGGACATACGGAAGAATTTTTGACGAGAGCTGAAACGGAAACGCTTCGCTCGGTCAATTAAAATACACAAAATTGACTTATTAGATCAATGAAATAAAGGTTTCCTTGTGTAAGAAGGCACGGGGTCGCAGTTTCAGGTATTAATTTTCTGAATAGCTTTTATTTTCTATAAAATTGCCTTTAGTATCTTAAGTCTTTACAATGCATTTTCAGAGCGCTTTCCGACAATTTCAAGATTTCCGTGATATCTCCATTGTTCCTGATGTTTCATGAAAATTACACGTTTCCTGGTACGGTGCTATATCAGCTTTCATTGGGTACCGCAATTTTTCAGAGTCGGGTGAAAATGTACAAAAATATTGAGCGTAGTGGCGAAACTCGATTTTGATGCAATTATTTCGCTCGCGAGTGTTTACGCCGCGTGGTAACTTTATTACTGAAAATGTTTGCGGTGGATTTTATTTCACCATCAATTATTATTACAAGTATTGCAACATCATCAGAAAGCGAGCATGTTTAACCACTGCCAGCATATATAAATTACAATACCAGCAAAAATCAAATAACATCAAAATTAATTTATTGACCAAGTGAAACTAGCTAGGGTCTCTTTCGATAACAATGATTTCGTTTGTCCGGTCGGCAGGTTGGTCGCATTACTCAACCGATTCTCGTGTAATTTTGTGAGCAGGTTCGATAATTAAATGGAATATTTTTGTCAAATCAGTTTTTGGAAATTCGGGAATTAAAAAAAAAATACATTTAAAAAATCTCGTGATGTACATCTTGCAGAGCTACTAGTCTACAGCGAATTTGATAATTCGTCATTATACAAGATGTTTGGTCCATCGTTTGGCAAACTGAAATGGCGGATAGGTGGTATTTGCTATTTTCTAAGCCCCTTATTCATAAAACTTAACAAACCTCTGTTAACTGAAATTTGTTTTGTCCCTTTCTCACAAACATAAATGTCAACAAACATGGACGTTTAAAAATAAGGGGGTAAGTCCACTATGAATTTTTTTGGGCTCACGCAATTGTGTATGTATTTTTTTTAAAGATTTTAAAGAATCTAACCTAAAATTAAAAAAAAAACGTGGTCGAGTATGCAATTTTTGTTTTTATGACAATGTGCAATATTGTACGAATCTATTAAATCAAAATTACGTACAACCGTACAAATAACGTGTAGTGTTTTTTTATTGACCCTCAATGATTTTTCAAGAGGTAAAAATTAAATGACAGATCAACTTCGAATTACACTAAAAAAAAAAACGAAAAAAAATCATGTTCTTAAAATTCTTTAAGAAAGTTTTCTGATTTTTCTCTTTCTAATGATTTGTGTCAGACTTGTGACAAATTAGGCTAATATTCGATTAGCAACTTTGCCAACGTAATCATCATCATCCTAGCGTTATTCCTAGCTAGTACAGTTGCATCCAGAGGGCCTACTACGAACTTCGAAAATCGAACTTCGTGTCGTGCCTTCCCTTTCACTCTCGTGTTATACACTATATGACGAAAAGGGACGGCACGATACGAAGTTCGATTTTCGAAGTTCGTAGTAGGCCCTCTGAAGGATGCCCGGGGTCCGCTATCCAATCTCAACTTTGCCAACCTATGGGCTCAAATTCACTAAGCAGGTTTTCGTATACGCTAAATTAGTGGGTGATACGAGACCTGGGCCTCTTGTCAGGGTGCCCAACACACAGACAGCATTCCCGCGCTGAACTACGATTGCGCTTCTTCTAGTTTTAGTTATTTGAATTTAATAGTAGATTATTATTGGCTATGTGCACGTCTGAAACGTCAAACGTCAAAGGTCCCGAGACAATGTCAAAATTTAGAGATGTCAAATAATGACACACGAATATTTTATTTACTTTAGTAAACAAGAAAGACCCCGTATTGGAAATTTTACTGAAATAAATAAGAGAATAAATAAATACATACAAACGAAACGAATCGTAGGAAACCGTTAAGAAACCAATAGAAAACGTGAAAGTAAATATGACAGTGGTCCCCGGTAAGTACACATTTCTGCCATGGTGTGCGCTACGATCGCCTAGCTTACCCCCACCACCTACTTCGCACATAGCCAATAGGTAGGTATATGTTTTTGTTTTAGTCCTTGATCGTGAGTTTCTTCATAATAGTATCTGTTTCTTAACGCGGTATTTTTCATCCTATTAGTCTCTTTTTTCAAAATTGATTTAAATTTGGTATCGGTTCTTTTCAATTGTATTATTGTAAAACATTCATAAACAATGTATCTCTTCGTGGGAACTGTTTAGGACTTAGGTACATGTTTAGTAATAATTAACCTTTAAGTTTTTTCCATCGTTGGTTCATCTATGTTTGTTTGTTCTCCAAATAAATGAATAAATAAGTAATAGTACATTACTACAGAGGCCGGGACGAAAGGGGTTGCCGGCCGAAGACATATAGACGGCCGAGCGAAGCGAGGTCGGATAGGTCTAGGCGGGCAACCCTATATTTCCGGCCGAGGTATGTATAGTGCTTTTCTCAAACATGCAATGAAATAAACAACAAAAAAATCAAAGTTTTATTTTTAATACGCATAGTAGCAGAATGTCATGATGCCTGTGCCACAAATTTATGTGGAAAGGAAATTAAAAAAAAGAACTTGGCCGGCCTAGGCCTGCAACATTTGTATGAAATTGCATTAACGACCTATTGTCCTAGCCGCACCTGAAACGTCATACTTCGAAGCCTATTATAAGGAACATAACATCCATATTTCATTGCATGTTTGAGAAAATAATATTTCATCTCAATAAAACTTTTGTTCATCATTAAGTCATCTACATAGAGATGGCATTATATTTTTCCTATATTATTTAGATTGATATAAATGTTGTTGTACGTAACATTGTTTTCGTGGTAAACTTCGAGATAAAAGAGTTTTTTTTTTACATTTTTGTTTCATAAAAAAAAGAAAAAAAACTGTTTTAGAATGTGTACTCAGGGCCTTTCATATGACACCCCAATAGATGAAGTCACTAGACTTGGAACTTTTGACCCCTCCTTGTATCGATATTTTTTTACAGTTTTTTTTTTAAATACTTATTCTATGCATGTGGGTCAGCCTACTTTAGAACTATTTCAAATTCCTAATCGATAACATAAGTAGTGCTCGAGATATTTAGCAATGTGACAGACAGACAAAGCGCCACCAGCCACCATAAGGGTTCTTATATTTTCATTTTGGTACGAAACCCTAAAAAGGGAAATCCAATGTGCACGGATAGTCAAACTACGATAGCAATGTACCTACACTGGAAATTAGTTTTTGGCTTTGAAAAACATCCGAATTTTTCAATTCATATTTTACAGCGAAATGAAACGAAATACATTTATTTGCTAAAATGGAAGATACTCGTTGTCGCAGCAGCCTTGAAATAGCGCTATTTTCGCATATAGTTATGATTCATAACGCTACTTTGTCAATAAAACGCTTTAGTAAAACCGATATTTGGCGCGCATTTATATCGGTATCCATTATAACGTTATAATATATAACGTTAAATAGAAAGACCGCTTACTGAAAATTTAACTCAAGTAAATAAGAAAAGAAATATATAAAAATAAATAAATATAAACGAAATGAATCGTAGGAAACCAATAGAAAAGTGAAAGTAAGTTTGACAGATGTACCCGGGAGCTACACATTTCTGTCATGGTGTGCGCTGCGATCGCCTAGCTTACCCCCACCACCTACTGCGCACATAGCCAAACGGCACTAAAATTATGAAATTTTGAAGGAAGTGTATTCTAAAAACCGGTACAGAAAAATGATGAGAATTATAAAAAATATTTAATTAGGTGATTAGGTTACCCCCTCGGTCACATTACATGCTCATGTAACCGGGAGATGAAAAAAAAGGGTAG
Organism: Notocelia uddmanniana; assembly: GCA_905163555.1. Classification (NCBI taxonomy): domain Eukaryota; kingdom Metazoa; phylum Arthropoda; class Insecta; order Lepidoptera; family Tortricidae; genus Notocelia; species Notocelia uddmanniana. The sequence goes on from LR991052.1 coordinate 73,692,985, forward strand.
GGTATCTATAATGGATAGGCCTTTATTTATTTATTTATTTTATTTAAACTTTATTGCACAATACAAGAAATATGTACAAATGGCGGACTTAATGCCATAAGGCATTCTCTACCAGTCAACCATTGGGCTAAACAGAAACATCAGGTGCAGGCATTTAACTTTACAAGAGAACTTATTACAAATACATTTATAAAATACATATAGACATATACATACACAAATATATAATATATATATATATATAATATACTATATATTTACATATACACAACCTACTATATGTACCTAATGAAAACTACCATGACAACAATTATTCTGCGAGCTTATCAGAGATATACTTGCGTAACATGCGCTTGAAACTCAATTTACTTTGAGCTTGTCTGATTGTTAGCGGAAGAGCATTCCAGAGTCTGATCGCCTGAACAGTAAAAGAACCAGATATAAAAGCAGACCGATGAGGAAGAACAGCTAGCTTGAGGTTCCGGGAATTGCGTAGAATGCCACCGGGTCGTGCAGCAACAAACTTAAATTTAGACCTGAGATATTCCGGCGCAGCAGGGACGAATAAAAGTGAATACAATGTGCATAGAACTCGTAATGACCTACGTTCACGAATAGGGAGCCAGTTTAATCGACGGCGAAAAGCGGATATATGGTCATATTTACGAAGTCCAAAAATAAATCGGATACAATTATTAACGAGACGATCGAGCTTACTTAGAGCAACCTGAGTTAAATTGGTGTAACATACATCAGCGTAGTCTATGACCGGCAAAACAAGAGCTTGAACAAGAAGGGTCTTGGTGCTAACTGGCAGGAAATGCTTAAACCGGTATAGCGCTCTTAGCGTGTTGGTTACTCTGCGACTGACGTCAGATACCTGCGGTTCCCATGTCAGACCACCGTCCAAAATCAGCCCAAGGTTCCTTACTTGCGATGAAAGCGGTATAAGAACGTCCTCATAGAAAATTGGAGCTGCACGTGTCAGGTCAATCGTGGAAAGTAGACGGGGGCTCCCGAGCACAATGGCCTGGCATTTGGACGGGTTCACAGCTATACCAAAACTACGCGGAAATGCGGCACAAGTCATCGTTGATACTTGCAATAGCACGGTCCAGGTCGCTGGTGCTAGCTCTAGCGTATAGTTGCAGATCATCGGCGTTAAGATGGTGAGAGCATACAATATGGGACGTGATTAAATTAATAAATATGGAAAAAAGTAGAGGAGAAAGAATACCGCCCTGTGGTACACCAGAAGTAAGGTTACACCAGTCAGAAAAGGAACGATCGGCGCGAACCATCTGGCGACGATCATGAAGGTAGGAAGTAAACCACTTTAAGGCCTTTAAGAATGATATAGACGTTTTTAAAAAAACTTTTCCATTTAGGCATCCGATTGTGAGATATTTGCTCTTAAATTTGTAAAAATACCCCTCCCCCTCTAACTTCCTAAAAATAAAGTTAAAAATTCTGAAAAAATTGAGGTGGTGCACCATAACGTTAGACCTAAGTATCTTATTGAAATCAAAAGGACCAAATTATCGTCCATAATAAATATTTTCAAAGACTTTTGGTTTCAATAAGACAGACCTATAGACCTAACGGTTTTTGAGTTAACGCTGAAAAACTCTCTTGTCCATAAAAAAGGACTTAAGTGCAGTGAGTTCCCTATGAAGATACGACCTTTTTTTGGTTTTTAAATGTGGACTAGTATGTGTCTGTACGAAACCCTTATTTGTGCGTAATCCAACATGCACTTGGCCGCTTTTTTAATTGCAAATTTTCTTCAAATTGTTAATACCACTCAGACGATGAGCTCTTTTGATCTTAAAAAAAAAGTTTGCTAAACGCTCATTTAATATCATCTAGCTCATAATTATTTTGAGCAACCAACTTGGGAAGTAAATACATCTTGTTTACATAAGACGGCAAACATAATAACGCCACTAAGAGCCGGGAACACTGCTGCGTTGCACTGCGTTGCGTTGCGTTGAAGTCGTCGCAGCGTTGACGCTGAGACTCAGGCCTTTAAAACGTTATGAAAAAAAGCGATTTAATAGCAATATATGTGGGATTGGTACTTTTTGATAGCTGTGTAAGGTGCTGGCTGCTAGATGATGAATAAGGAACGTTCGAATGGAGTTTGAATTAGTTTGGAACGGCGAACGAGTTGACGGATGACGCAGTGTGAATGATGAGCTGAACGAAGTAAGACGTATTAAATATAAATAAATAAGAATATTACTAAAGAAGAGTTCATTATTCCACCGAGGACCCTGTCCAGGTCCTACATATATTTCGTTACTGTTTAAAATTTCGATGTAATCATTATCAATATTCCTCATAGCAATATTACATATCATAACAAAATGAAAAGCATAACCTTATATGATAATGTTATATGTAATAGCGTTATAATATCGTTTAAGATGGTGGCGGTGGCGACAATGACGTGCTCGAGCTTTTTCGTACATGTCACAGCGCACGTAAGAGAGAGACTGTGTGCGGTATAGAGATATAACGTTTTAATAGCGCTTCACAAAATATCGCTATATATATATATATATATATATATATATATATACTTATATATGTGGGATTGATAGTTTTTGATGGTTGTGTAAGGTGCTGGCTGCTAGATGATGAATAAGGAACGTTCCAATGGAGTTTGAATTGCTTTGGAATGGCGAATGATTTGACGTATGATGCAGTATGAAAGACGACTCGAACGGTGAACGGTGTTTTTATAATATTTGTTAATAAAGAAAATATTATTTTATCATAGTTATTCATTGTTTTCCTGCGCCTGTCCTACATATATTGCTTTTTATTTATAACGCTATAATGGATACCGCTGTAAATTCGCGCCAAATATAGTTTTTACTAAAGCGTTTTAATGACAAAGTAGCGTTATGAATAATTACGCGAAAATAGCGCTATGGCCTGCTGGGACATCGCTACGACGTATTACATATATTTTTTATGACTTGCCACATTAAACGCGTTGCGACGATGCGACGCAACGCAACGCAATGGAGCAGTGTGGCCCGTCTCTAATATGAAGGTAAATATGTGGTGCCTAGTAAAGTTAACAGCAAATGTAGATCAAGAGTTGGGATGTGTCAAAATAGTGAAAGTGACAAGGTACTTAAATGATCATCTACTTTCGCTGTTGCCTGTACCTGGTTGTTACTAAGTACAAGGTAGCCGGAGCTCCCGAGGTTACCTGAATTTCTCGGAATAACGGGCCCGGTATCGTTCCAAAGTTAAATTTATACCACTCTATTTTGAACGACAAATTCAATTATATTTTCCGATTATAGACTATTAGGTCGGCCACTGACCTCTGTTTGTTTGTACTAGAGAAAATGCTGGAATGAAATTGCTTTAACGCAATGAAATAAACTAAAAGGAATATTGGATATTCATTCCATTGGGGACGGCGTCGGAAAGTTTTCAAATAATATTAATAGGCATCAACTCAAAGGGCTTAGCGTTTTATCACTTTGGCTTCGTGTAAAATGGCTGCCGTATTGAAAAATAGTTGTTATTTCTTTTGATCCTATCTATAGTGATGTCAAGTTGCTTTTTTTTATTAAAAATGGGATTGCTCTTGGCCAGCATCTAGCCAGGGGGCCAACATGAGGCCGACGGTGAAACGAGCTCACCCAGAAGTTGCCTATTCACTTGTGCCTTAAAAAGGTCCAGGTTATATGAACTCGGAAATACAGACGCCGGCAGAGAATTCCAAACCTTAGAAGTGCGCATTATAAAAGAAGCTGCAAAGCGTTTGGTTTGAATTAGAGGAATTTCGACCAGGTAAGGATGGTAGCCAGCCGTACGTCTGGATGTCCGATGGAAGAAGGGGGAAGGCGGTATGAGCTCATGGAGCTCCTGAGCACACTCACCGAAGTACAGTTTGTAGAAGACGCACAGACACGCTACTTTGCGTCGATGTGCTAAGCTCTGTTGCTTATATCATTATAGTACTGTAAAGGTTGTATAACCACCTTTACAAACAGACCTCTTTCCGAGACGGGGACTGGCAGTTAGATTAAGAGGGCGCAGTACTAAGTGGCAGTACGGTATCGATCGGTTCTCCATACAAACGTATTTATGCTCTCATTTTAAAACGCCATGCTAGAATAACATGAAACTTTGTATACACAATGAGATCCGGCATATCTAGGTCGGAAATTAGTTTCTGTTGCTAGAAAAAAATACAGCGGTTTTTTCAGTTTTTTACGGCTCGTATGAAAACCTTAATAATCGTTGTATTTTTCTCCATTATAATTTCAAGCAACAGGAACTAATTTCCGACCTAGATATGCCGGATCCCATTGTGTATACAAAGTTTCATGATATTCTAGCACGGCGTTTTGAAATGAGAGCGTAGATACGTTTGTATGGAGAACCGAACGTACTGCGCACTCTTAAACTGAATTTAGAATGTTAACTGTCTCTGTCTAATGGAATAATAGTCGAAGGCTTCAGACTACGTGAGTCCTTTGTGGAGAGAGGTCCATAATTTGTAATGTTGAAGTTAATATAGAAGCTAACATACGTACATACGTATATGCGTACATGTAGGGTATTTATTCAACCCCGTAGCTCAGTCTCCCTACAGTACTTTGTTTAACGAGGAGCGTAAGCGGAAAATTGCGAACGAGCCTCTATCAGCCGCCCGACGTTGTAGGCTTTTGATGAATTGAGTTTGCAATTTTCTTACGCCCGAGTTAATCACAATGTTTTTCATCACATTTTCGAGGGAATAAACAACTCTAGCGCCACTGCAAATTGACAAAATCGACAACTTCACCTCCAGCATCAGTGCATGACCCGTAGGGCGTCCTTGCAAGAGGAGCGAAAAGCTTCAATATTTCAAACAATCACACAGCAGTATTCTTGGTGAACGCGACCATCTAGATTATTCAGCTTCAATATTTCAACCAATCACAGAGCAGTATTCTTGTGAAGCGCGGCCAACTAGATATTTTCAAACCAATCAGATCACACACACACACTTATAACTCCCGAGGGAGGTAAATCGGCTATAACTGCCCTATACGCCTGCGTGCAATAAGACCATTTACTAGCAACGGTAATGAAAATAATATCGCTTTTTAGTGAAGGAAAACATCGTCAGGAGACCGGTCCAATACAAATTAGGTGTGGTTTTAAGGGTTAGAAGGCCAGAGGGCAGTCGCGTTTGGGAAACTATCTACGCCAAATCTTTAGATTATAAATAAGCGGCCACGGGGATCCTCTGAAGTACTTATATAAAACCTAAGAGGATGCGAGAGTGGATAGAGACACCAATCAGTGACTGTTAAATACCAGATGATATTTTTTAGGTACATTAGTAAATTGTGTCTCAATGGTGCAAAATGATATAATTACATCGAGGGCGGTAAATAGAATCCTGAGTGAAACGAAAGAATCAAAAGTAGAATCTTGAGCGTAGCGAGGGATTCAAGTATCTACGGACAAGACGGAAATAATTTTGCTAAAGTGTGATATACACTGTTTTTCACACCTGTGTGTAAATGAATCATTGTTGCCCTCAAATAATGTAATAAAAAAAAGAGTGATCCCTCATTCGAGGTTTACAATGACTCTTTTCTGAATAACACGTGTGATTTTTTTTAAACCCATTGGTTTAGTTGAAATTATCTAAAACGTACGACATTTCGTTAAATATTAATTACATTTTGAATCTTATTGCGAGGGCTGTTAAGTAAATTTTTCAATGGTCTAATTTGATACAACTCATCCAATTCAATTGGTTTCAAATACCTACATGAACCGGCTATCAAACCCACGACCTACAGGATGAAAGTCTCGTGCCTTACTACTTGGCTACAGTGCGTGTAATTTGTTTCTCTAAATAATTTAACTACACGCACATAATTATATTAATACACAAATCATACAATTAACCAAAGTAATTATAGCTCTAATATTAACAGTGAATCAATTTAATTTCACCTGTGAACAGTAATTACACGAGTATAATACGTAAATTTCAATATGAAAATTGATACACTGCTGTAATCAAAAAGGTATTAATATCATTTAGAAATCGAGAACATGTTTATCGTTTAGAAGTTATTTAAGTTAAACCCATAATTTCCTAATAGGCAGATTCTAAGTTAGAATACAGTTCCCTCACTGTCGACACAACACATCGTCGGGAATAAAGAGAGATTTAAGTTCCTCACTCTAAACACGGGTCATCTTAGGGAACAGGAAGTTGTGCAAGTTCCTTACTTCATCACAGCGCATCCTCTGGAACAGAGAGATACAGGAACCTCACTCTCAACATTGCATATCCTCGGGAATATGAGAGATTTAAGTTCCTCACTCTAAACATGGGTCGTCTTAGGGAACAGGAAGTTGTGCAAGTTCCTTACTTCATCACAGCGCATCCTCTGGAACAGAGAGATACAGGAACCTCACTCTCAACAGTGCATATCCTCGGAAATAAAGAGAGATTAAGTCCCTCACTCTAAACATGGGTCAATTTAGGGAACAGGAAGTTGTGCAAGTTCCTTACTTCATCACAGCGCATCCTCTGGAACAGAGAGATACAGGAACCTCACTCTCAACAGTGCATATCCTCGGGAATAAAGAGAGATTAAGTCCCTCACTCTAAACATGGGTCATTTTAGGGAACAGGAAGTTGTGCAAGTTCCTCTCTCTCATCACAGGGCATCCTCTGGAACAGAGAGATACAGGAACCTCACTCTCAACAGTGCATATCCTCGGGAATAAAGAGAGATTAAGTCCCTAACTCTAAACATGGGTCATCTTAGGGAACAGGAAGTTGTGCAAGTTCCTTACTTCATCACAGCGCATCCTCTGGAACAGAGAGATACAGGAACCTCACTCTCAACAGTGCATATCCTCGGAAATAAAGAGAGATTTAAGTCCCTCACTCTAAACATGGGTCATCTTAGGGAACAGGAAGTTGTGCAAGGTCCTTTCTTCATCACAGCGCATCCTCTGGAACAGAGAGATACAAGAACCTTACTCTCAACAGTGCATATCCTCGGGCATAAAGAGAGATTTAAGTCCCTAACTCTAAACATGGGTCATCTTAGGGAACAGGAAGTTGTGCAAGTTCCTTACTTCATCACAGCGGATCCTCTGGAACAGAGAAATACAGGAACCTCACTCTCAACAGTGCATATCCTCGGGAATACAGAGAGATTAAGTCCCTCACTCTAAACATGGGTCATTTTAGGGAACAGGAAGTTGTGCAAGTTCCTTACATCATCACAGCGCATCCTCTGGAACAGAGAGATACAGGAACCTTACTCTCAACAGTGCATATCCTCGGGAATAAAGAGAGATTAAGTTCCTCACTCTAAACATGGGTCATCTTAGGGAACAGAAAGTTGTGCAAGTTCCTTACTTCATGACAGCGCATCCTCTGGAACAGAGAGATACAGGAACCTCACTCTCAACAGTGCATATCCTCGGGAATAAAGAGAGATTAAGTCCCTCACTCTAAACATGGGTCATTTTAGGGAACAGGAAGTTGTGCAAGTTCCTCTCTCTCATCACAGGGCATCCTCTGGAACAGAGAGATACAGGAACCTCACTCTCAACAGTGCATATCCTCGGGAATAAAGAGAGATTAAGTCCCTAACTCTAAACATGGGTCATCTTAGGGAACAGGAAGTTGTGCAAGTTCCTTACTTCATCACAGCGCATCCTCTGGAACAGAGAGATACAGGAACCTCACTCTCAACAGTGCATATCCTCGGAAATAAAGAGAGATTTAAGTCCCTCACTCTAAACATGGGTCATCTTAGGGAGCAGGAAGTTGTGCAAGTTCCTTACATCATCACAGGGCATCCTCTGGAACAGAGAGATACAGGAACCTCACTCTCAACAGTGCATATCCTGGGGAATAAAGAGAGATTAAGTCCCTCACTGCCGGGTATGTCCTAAAACTACGACCAAGACCACCGGAGAATGGGCAGCAGCATTCCTTGAGTGCGGTGGAGATACTGCGATCGCCAACCCGCATGTCAAGCGTGGCGATTATGGCATTTACCCCCCATGAAATTGGGGCATGTCCAGCAGTGGACGTCCTAGGGCTGATATGGTCGTGGATGGTGGAAGTCCCTCACCTCTATACATGGGTCATCTTAGGGAACAGAAATTTGTACAAGTTCCTCACTCTCATCACAGGGCATCCTCGGGAACAGAGAGATATACAGGTCCATTGCTTTAAACACAGCGTAATATCGGGAACAGACAGAGAGATACAGGTTCTTCACTCTCAACTCGGGTCATCTTAAGAAATAGAGATGCAGGTCCCTCATTCTCCTGGGAATTAGGGAGTTATATAGGCCCCTCACTCCCAACACAGTGCAACCTCGGGAATAAAAAGAGATAAGTATGTATGCCACAGTTTGACCTGGTTGCGTATCGGACGCATAGCGATTGCGGACGACACCCATTGCGTGGAAACAGTCTAGAAGAGCGCTTTCGCGCGAATTGCAAAAAGTTACGAAATTCGTGTGAGATTTAGAAGCTATAAATAGTAATCTATAAATATAACACAGTCGTATATTTAATGATGTAAGGTCATTGAATGAAACCACCAGTAAAGGATGATTCACAGTAGGCCGTTCCGTGTCCGGACCGGCCCGTTTTCTTCTAGAGAATTACGCCGGCCGTTGTGTTTGCTGTCATAGAAAACGGGCCGGCCCGGACACGGAACGGTCTACTGTGGATCATCCTTTAAGCAGTAAGTTAGTAGGTTAAGTAGTAAGTAGAGGTCGTTGGTCCAACCAAACTCCGACTTGTAGGTACAGTCAGCATCGAGAGTAGCTGCGCATTTGAAAAAGTTCAAAAATATTATAAGGTTTTGACACTTTTATTTTTTATTTATTTATTTAAACTTTATTGCACAGTAACAAGTTACGGATACAAAAGGCGAACTTAATGCCATAAGGCATTCTCTACCAGTCAACCTTCAGGGCAAACATAGAATTAATATAGTCGGTGCGAGACAAAACTAGAACAAAGAAACGAACAAAGCCGACAAATTATTGGTAGTTATGTATATATATATATATATATATATATATATACACGAACAAAACCGACAAATTATTGGTAATAATTGGTATTGGTAATTGGTTAATAATTTGTCGGCTTTGTTCGTTTCTTTGTTCTAGTTTTGTCTCGCACCTACTATATTAATTCTCTGTTTGCCCTGAAGGTTGATTGAATATATATATATATATAGTATGTAGCATGTGCTGTATCCTACATACTTAATATAATATAATACAAGATAAGTACAATATACCATACATACAATACATAAAATACATAAAATACCTGCTACTAAAACTATGAGGAGCCTTAGTCTCGAGAAGTTTCAAATAAATGCTTGCGCAACTTGCGTTTGAATGAAAACTTACTCTGAGCCTGTCGAATGGTGAGGGGGAGAGCATTCCACAGTCGAATAGCTTTTAAATGCGTAGCAGCTTTTGATGCTGAATGTAAGTACCATTGTGTTTTTCAAAAAAGCTTATGTAAAAAATATCATTTGACATTTAAAAGGAACTTTCCGGTACAGAATATTATTACAATAAATGAATAGAAATATTAGGGGACATTTTATTACACAAATCGAACTAGTCCCATATTAAGCTCAACAAGGCTTGTGTTATGGGTACTAGACGACGATATATTTAATAGATATATACTTAAATACAAAGAAAACATCCAAGTCTCAGGAACAAATGTCTCTGCTCACCACATAAACAAATTCCCTTAGCGGGATTCGAACCTGGGACCTCTAGCTTCGGAGGCAGTGACACTAACAACTAGGCTAAACAGGCCGACAATTAGTCATCATCATCACTGCTGGAGAAAGGCCTCCCCTAAGTGCCACAATGACCAGGGAGACCCACCCGTATCCAGCGGACTCCTGTGGCCCTTTAATCATCATCATCATCATCATCATCATCATGATCTTACCTTGTGGTCTGATAAACTGGTCGAAGAACTGTTGGGCGCCCTAGGTACCGATTGGTGACGTCGATTGAGGGGGGGGGGGGCCTTAAGTGCGTTCAGTACTGAGATCCTGAAGCCCTCCGGGTGCTCACCGTGGAAATTACTAAAATGATCATAGTGGGTATGTCCTAAAACTACGATCAAGACCACCGGGGGATGGGCAGCAGCATCCCTGGAGTGCGGTGGAGATACTGTGATAGCCAAACCGCATGCTAAGCGTGGCAATTATGGCATTTAACTAGAGACTAGAGGAGAGGTCTATGTCCAGCAGTGGACGTCCTTCGGTTGATATGGTGGTGGTGGTACTAGACGACTATTTAATAGATATAAGATATAAATACTAAAATTCATACAAACTATCCAGGACTCAGATACTATTCGTGATCATCACACAAATAATTTGCCATGATCGGGATTCGAACCCGGGATCGTCAGCTTCATAGGCAGGGTCAGTCTGCCTATGAACATATACTAAGCTAACCTGGTCGTCAGCACTCAGCATAGTTATATTTGCAGTGGAGAATTACGAGTAGAGGGGAAAGAGAACACCGCTTTTTATCGATGTCTTATTTTCTATGAATAGTGGCCAGAGTGTGTGCAAATAGGAAAAGAGATGTTTTACCATTTTCCTATTTGCATGACATTGATTTATTGTATATATATTTTTATTCTTAAATAATAATATTTTTAGGAGCGTTCGTGGTCCAGCGGCGCCCGCGTACCGCGTGCGGTATGCGAGGTTAAGCAATGTCGGGCGAGGTCAGTCCATGGATGGGTGACCGCTTTTAGTGGTTACTAACTGAGCGCTCCCGTGCTTTGGAAGGCACGTTAAGCCGTTGATCCCGGTTGCTGTCTATGATAGCAGTCGTTAAGCCAAGTTAGAGAGAACCTCTAACAGTCAAGTTGCCCACTCGCTTGACAAGCCTAATCCCAATATGGTCTAGTTTCCCCCTCGGGTTGGAAGGTCAGATGGTAGTCGCTTCCGTAAAAAACTAGTGCCTACGCTAATTCTTGGGAGTAGGTAGCGGACCCCAGGCATCCTTCAGGATGCAAATGTACTGGGAATAACGCTAGGAGGATGATGATTGATATTATGTATATTCTTTTCTCATTAAACAATAATTAAATAATTCCAATGACATGCATATTGAGAGTATTTTAATTTTGTACGCCTAATTCTGGCTGATTGTGATGTAACCAAATACTAACCCTACCACCATTTATGACCACTCACATTCAAACAATAAATAATTTGTATTTGTAAATAATTTGTATAACCACCTTTATAATCCCAATGAGTTACTATCAAAAGTTTTCATTTTTGTTACAAAATTTCATTGGCGACTGTACTTTTCCACAATCATCAACTACTCGTTAAGACGGTTCGAATAAGCCCAAACACGACGGGCTTATCTTGTGTAGTTTAGGAGTTGCTATGGCCACCTTCTGTCTCCATCATCAGATCAGCTCGGTGGTACCATAATATTGTATTGTCATCAAACTTACATTAGTATGCTAAATTTCAGCTCAATCGAATATCGGCAAGTGGCTGAAAAAAGGACTGCAAGTTAACTTACATATGAAAAGTCCAATTTAAATAAAAGCTTGTAAAAATATTATCATAGAATATAATCAAAAACCGGCCAAGTGCGAGTCGGACTCAAGCACGAAGGATTCCGTACCAGAAAAAAAAAACGCCAACAACTACTCTGTTGCATGGGAGCCCCTGTAGCCACAATAAAAATAAGTAATCTGTGCAAATTTCAACTGTCCTAGCTATTACGGTTCTTGAGATCTAGCTCGGCGAGTGGTAGCCATGAAAAAGGGCTAAAATATCACGTTATTTGTTTGGGAGTCCCCCTTAATTATTATTATTATTTTGTTTTTAGTATTTGTTGTTATAGCGGCAACAGAAATACACGATCTGTGAAAATTTCAACTGTCTAGCTATTACGGTTCTTTAGATACAGCCTGGTGACAGACGGACGGACGGACGGACAGCGAAGTCTTAGTAATAGGTTCCAGTTTTTACCCTTTGGGTACGGAACCCTAAAAACCAATAAAAAGTGTACAATCTACGCAATTACTAGGAGTGATGCTACATTTTTTTTTTATATTGGGGGTCAATCTTACTCAAATCGACCTAGTCCCAAACTAAGCAAAGCTTGTACTATGGGAACTAGACGACGATATACATACCTATATAGATAAATACATACTTAAATACATAGAAAACATCCAAGACCTAAGATCAAATATCCGTGAAAAATGCACAAATAAATGCTCTGGCCGGGATTCGAACCCGGGACCTCTAGCTTCGGAGGCAGAATCACTACCAACTAGGCTAAACAGGTCGTCGTACATTGTCATTGCGATTCGCAATCTCACATCAAATGGCTGACAAACAAACATAATTGTTTTGTTTTTGCCCTACGCACGATAACGCAATTTGTTTCGCAAAACACTGCACTATTTGCATACAAGTACCACGGTCGTATCATGTTCGATCGCCGGTACGGCCTTTAACTATGGGGCAACTCCATGTTTGCGAACCGGACATTTGTATTGCGGAAAAAATGCGTTTACAACCACTGATTCCTCTTGGGTTTAGAGTTCCGTGCAAAAATGTTAAAAAAAGGAACCCTTATGGTGCCGCTTTCTATGTCTATCTGTAAGTCACATTGCTAAATATCTCAGAAACTACTTATGCTACCGATTAAAAAAAAATTATAAGGAAGACTAACCCTGATGCATTAAACATGTTTTTCTTAAAAAATAGTTTTTTTAAAGAATACTTACTGTTGATGCTGACTGTTTCCCCACTGCTGGTAAAAAGCTTCCTCTCATAGATGAGAGGGATCGGTAGTCCCCACGCCGGCTGAGTACAGAATGGGGACTTCACAAAGGTGTATCTTTAAATATCTTCGCAGCAGTAGTGTAACTTGCGTGTCACAATGGAATCAATTAAATTATTGACCAATTAAAAGTCCTATAATTTGAACTCAACCCGAAACCATAAACAGTTATCGATGTTACTGTATTGATTATACAAATATCGCAACGCAACAACAGTAACTGTTTATTATTTAATAAAGATCCGTACCGATCACTGTGACCTAGTTTTATTTGCGTCCAACTTGTTATAAGGGTTCCTTAGTGCTTTCTGAAACCTTTTCGCACAACCACTGCCGCCGTGAGAAATGCGTGGCGTGCGGAAAAATACACTTCGCCTTCTGAGGGTTCCTTTCCCAAAGGGTGCCAAAGTAAGTATTCCTAAGTATGTGTTGGTGAGTTAGACCTCAGTCTAGCCTTAGAGACTCGAGCCGTCAAACCTTTGCGCGAATCTTATCAGTTCACTAAAACCTAGTTATAGCTTTAGCAGCGCGAGTTTTCAAGCCTCTGCTCATTCAAGGTTCGGCTAAACCGAAATACTAGCTGTTTCTCATGATCTTTTCTAGGTTAATAGTTGGAATTTACTTTCTAGGGTGTGGTCTTTAATAGGACCAAATATTTAAGAGGGCGCAGTACGTGGCAGAACGCTCGGTTCTCCATACAAACGTATTTATGCTCTCATTTTAAAACGCCATGCTAGAATAACATGAAACTTGGTATACACAATGAGATCCGGCATATCTAGGTCGAAAATTACTTTCTGTTGCTATAAATTGTAAAAGAAAAAAAATACAGCGGTTTTCTTCAGTTTTTTACGGCTTGTATGAAAACCTTAATAATCGTTGTATTTTTTCTCCATTATAATTTCAAGCAACAGAAACTATTTTCCCATCTAGATATGCCGGATCCCATTGTGTATACAAAGTTTCATGTTATTCTAGCACGGCGTTTTGAAATGAGAGCATAAATACGTTTCTATGGAGAACCGAACGTACTGCGCACTCTTAAAAGGAAGTTTCCTCAGAGCATCGTCAGTAACCTCTTGTGTACAAATATTTATTTACTTTACAATTTGGAAAAAAAAATCCAAAGTTACGACTTTCAAGTCATGGATGGATTATTTATATCGCAGCAGTCAATGCTGATTTTGAGGTAGCAAGTTAAAATTCATCACAAATATTACAGTTTTGCCTATAAAGAATTTTTTTGGGGTTTTTTTTTCATGTTTTAGTTTTTTCAATAAATAGTTTATAATATCACTTAATAAGAGTAAATAAATACGCTGTATACTATTATTAGAATAATAAATAAAATGAAACCACTTGGAAATTCTGGAGAGCTCAATAGTGTACGGTTTAATATTTGCTCCTGTTACATTCCAAACACTTTACCTACTATATTCTACTCCGCGGCCGCTGCAGGGGACCATCGTTTGTGCTGAATCTGGGGTCTACTCCGAAATTCGAAATCCGAACTTCGTATCGCGCCGTCCCTTTCACTCATATAGTGTATAACACGAGAGTGAAAGGGACGGGATCATACGAAGTTCGGATTTCGAATTTCGGAGTAGACCCCCGGTCGAAGACTAGACAGACAGTCGTGTTTCGTTCGGCGGTTAGGGGGTAACCCACCGAAGCCAACATCAGAACTAACTACGCGCCGGAGCCTCACCTTTACGCCGCCTAAATGAAATGTGTTCTTTATATTGATAATTATGTCAGTAGGTTAGTCTGTAGGGTATACATAAATATGAGCCATATTTGCTTGATGCAAATGACATAGTACCAATGTGTACATTAGTAGTCAAATTGCTTACACAAAAATATATATTATATTTTCAGTTATTTATTTATTTGAACTTTATTGCACAAAATTTAATTGTACAAATGGCGGGCTTAATGCCAAATGACCTTCTCTACCAGCCAACCACTGGGCTAAACAGAGATGTACGAGGGCTGTTCCGAAAGTTTTTAGCTGCTCTCACTCTAATCATGTGATATATGTTTTAATGATACCATTATGCGGGTAATTTTGATACAAATGTGTTGGGGTGAAACTGTTGATGAAAGTCGCTTGGGTTTTTTTTATTGTGTTTTAAGTACGACGTGTCAACAGCCCTATCGAATATGCGATGAACGGGCCACAATACCAATTTTGTGTTGCGGGCCAATATTAATTAATTTCCACCACAGTTGTTAGGGATTTTGATGTCAAAACTATTTTTAGGTATCAAATATGGTACTAGTTTCCCAAATTTTTGAACGCCCATACAAAAGGCCTTTTGGTAAAAAAATGTTGTAAAAAAAATACTTGCTGCTTACTAACGATTTTATCCCAGCTCATAACTATTGAAATTACCCACATAATTGTATAAATAAAAAATATATCGCATGAATAGAGTGAGAGCAGCTAAAAACTTTCGGAACAGCCCTCGTATTAGTTTGTCAGTTATTTCATAGTAATATGTACTTATTAACTCAATATTTAATAATCCATAAAAAACTATAAATACATTTTTCAATGTGCCTTTTTTAAATAACGGAAGGCTGCCGGCTTCTGTTATCTCGTTTGGTAGTTTATTTATAAACTATTGGACTAGCAAAATGCACTGTTTTTGTATTTTTAGTGAGCTTGTGGCGAATAGTGCTGAGTTTATCTGCATTAAGAGGGCGCAGTACGATCGGTGTGGATCGGTTCTCCATACAAACGTATTTAGGCTCTCATTTTAAAACGCCATGTTAGAATAACATGAAACTTTGTATACACAATGGGATCCGGCATACCTAGGTCGTAAATTAGTTTCTGTTGCTATAAAATTGAAAAAGTTAAAATATACAGCTGTTTTTGAGTTTTATACGGCTTGTATGAAAAACTTAATAATCGCTGTATTTTTTCGCCATTATAATTTCAAGCAACAGAAACTAATTTCCGCCCTAGACAAGCTGGATCCCATTGTGTATACAAAGTTTCATGTTATTCTAGCATGGCGTTTTAAAATGAGAGATTAAATACTTTTGTATGGAGAACCAAACGTATTGCGCCCTCTTAAGAATGACCCGGGCATATATATATACCTCCAATCAATAAATTTAATATATAAAATGAATATACAATTTTTTTAACGTTTATTATTTTTAAACGTTATTTACTACGGAACCGTGTCGCAAACCAGCCGCTCGCGCTTGCCCGGTTCCGTAGCCCACTTGCCAAGTAAGGCCAGCCCATACCTTTGCGACCGGTTCAAAAGTATGATAAAAGTAAAAGTATCCTCACCCTTAATAACAACTGTCTCAGTTTATTTCCGAACCAGAATTACCGAACGTTTATGGTGGAGTATTATAACCGGTTTTCTTTACAATGTCGCGGGAGAACAAGCTTACGGTTTGCCTGACACCGGTTGTGACTTTACGAGTAGTAGAATCACGTTTGACTAGAATATTCGTTGTGATGTTTCATGTAGTGGATTATTATATGTCTGCATGTTTTCAGTTATTAAATTAATAGTACATTGCTACAGATAGGCCGGGACGAAAGGGGTTGCCGGCCGAAGACATATAGGGGATAGGTATGAGGCGGATATTTCCCGCCGAGGTATGTATAGTGCTTTTCTCAAACACGAAATGAAATAAACAACAAAAAAAACAAAGTTTTATTTTCAATACGCATAGTGGCAGAATGTCATGATGCCCGTGCCACAAATTTGTGTGGAATGGAAATTAAAACCGGCCAAGAGCGTGTCGGGCCACGCTCAGTGTAGGGTTCCGTAGTTTTCCGTCCGTCACATTAAGTTGACATATTAAGTACAGAAACACAAAACCCTAAAAAGCACGTCATTTCAATGTGATTTTGTAGAAATGACAGGTACAATAAACACCTGTTTATACGGTTAAATTACAAACTTAGTTCAGAAATTATTTTTGTAATTTTTTGAAAAACTATTCAACCTTTCAAGTTCAAAATAATTTTCCTACAAAGTTTTTATAAAGTTCTAATTTTGAGATTTTTTTCATATTTTTAAAACTTATGGTTCAAAAGTTAGAGGGGGGGGGGGGGACACATTTTTTTTTACTTCTGGAGCGATTATTTCCGAAAATATTAACATTATCAAAAAATGATTTTAGTAAACCCCTATTTATTTTTAAATACCTATCTAACAATATATCACACGTTAGGGTTAAAATGAAAAAAAAAAAACACTCCCCACTTTACGTATAGGGGAGGTACCCTAATAAAATATTTTTTTCCACTTTTTATTTTACCACTTTGTCGGCGTAATTGATATACATATTAGTACCAAATTTCAGCTTTCTAGTGCTAACGGTCACTGAGATTATCCGCGAACGGACGGACAGACGGACGGACAGACGGACGGACAGACATGGCGAAACTATAAGGGTTCCTAGTTGACTACGGAACCCTAAAAAAGAGGACTTTGCCGGCCTAGGCCTGCAAGATTTGTATGAAATTCCATTAACGACCTCTTGTCTTAGCCGCACCTGAAACGTCATACTCCGCAGCCTATTATTATAAGGAACATAACATCAATATTTCATTGCATGCCGAAAAGTGTGCCGGTGCCTCATTTTAAGCGTTCAAGACACTTGTGCTAAGTGAACACCGCTCTTCCGCAAGTTGATTTTTACTTTGTCTTAGGTATAGGATAACATTATTATGTATTTTACTACTGATTACTATTTGTATGTGTGTGTGTGTGTGTGTATAATATGTTTTTCTCAAACATGCAATGAAATATTGATGTTATGTTACTTATAATAGGCTGCGAAGTATGGCGTTTCAGGTGCGGCTAGGACAAGAGGTTGTTAATGGAATTTCATACAAATCTTGCAGGCCAAGGCCGGCAAAGTCCTCTTTTTTAATTTCCATTCCACATAAATTTGTGGCACAGGAATCATGACATTCTGCTCTCGTATTAAAAATAAAACTTTGATTTTTTTGTTGTTTATTTCATTGCATGTTTGAGAAAAGCACTATACATACCTCGGCGGGAAATATGGGGTTGCCCGCCTTAGACTTATCCGGCCGAGCAAACTTCGGCCGGCAACCCCTTTCGTCCCGGCCTCTGTAGTAATGTACTATTGTATGAAGAGTCACTTATTTTGTATAAATTTTTCTATGTCATAATAGTTTCGGTTTTATCCATTTAGTTACTTAACTTTGCACTCCACTTTTTTCTCTTGGCGAACACAGATTTATTTATTTATTTAATCTTTATTGCACAAAAGTAAAACTTATAGTACAAAAGGCGAACTTAATGCCATAAAGCATTCTCTACCAGTCGACCTTAAGGCAAAGCAGAAAAATTGTGGGCGGTGCAACTAAGATAATAAAAAAAAACAATAGGTACTTACAAAGACTGGAAGGGTATATACAATACGATATGATATTATATAATATTATAAATAATAATATAATGTACAACCACTACTAAATCAATATTTATACATACACACATACACATACATATACATACATATATATGGATGAAATTTACATATCAGAAATATTATGATATCTTGGTTCTGCCAGCAAAAAACTTGTACAAGTTTCTTTTAAAAGCAAGCCTATTTGGAGATCGTCTAATATTAACGGGGAGACTGTTCCAGAAGCTTCAAAGATTTCACTGTCGTGGTGTTGATTACTTTAGTTTTTTTTCCTACGTGCGTGTGACCTGATTGGTTCGTAAGTTGTTTTTTTTGTGTTTGTTTAAATTAAGTTAACAATGTACAATTTATATTGTTAACCCAATAAGTTGTGGGTATATGAATAAATCAAATGTCGTCAAATAATTACCGTATTATTTACATTTGTCATGTCAAATGGAAAATACAGTTTCAGTCTGACATTTGACATTGACTAATATAGTTTCACATTATCAGACATGAACTTGTCAATCATTTAATACGATAATCGATAGCCACTTTGGGTCTTAAGTGGCAGTGGGCGGAGCACATAGCACGTAGAACCGATGGCCGTTGGGGCGGAAAGGTTCTCGAGTCGCGACCACGCACCGGAAGGCGTAGCGTAGGCAGGCCCCACACGGTGGACCGATGACCTGGTGAAGGTCGCGGGTGTCCGCTGGATGCGGGTGGCGCAGGACCGGTCATTGTGGAAGTCTTTGGGGAAGGCCTATGTCCAGCAGTGAACGTCTTTTGGCTGACATGATGATGATGACTTAGGGTCTGGTCGTTTTTCGAGTTTTCTCGATGGGCATGGATTATTCACTACAATTGTACTTATATTGGACTCTGCAATATACCGTGGCTTTTATTGAAGGTAATTTGTGGGTAGTAATATACAGAACATCTAGCTATATTAACAAACGAACACTTTTAGCCTTCTGTAAGTTTTTTATGTGTTAGTTATTGACCCGGCGTACGAAGCATTTCTGTTTCAGCTTTCGTAGGACATTCCTCAGTTCAGGACCTCCCAACCCACCCAACGTTGCGTCCCAACATAACCGTTACTGCTACAGCACTGTAATTTTGTATGGGTGTACCTACATATCAATCGATGCGTTTTTAACGAGACTAATTAATTAGTTTTTGGTCAAAAATTTCATTTTTGGTGCAACCTTTCATTGCCGACTGTACTTTTTTTTAATACCACGTCGGTGGCAAACAGGCTTACGGCCCGCCTGATGGTAAGCGGTCACCGCAGCCTATGGACGCCTGCAGCTCCAAGGGTGTCACATGCGCGTTGCCGACCCTTTAAAAAATTATACACTATTTTCTTGAAGAATCCCATACTGTTGGTCGTCGGGAAAACGTCGGCAGACTTTTTTGCACAATTATAAACTACTTATTGAGTCGGTTCGAATGAGCCCAAATACGATCGGTTAGTTTAGGAATTGCTATGACCACCTTCTGTCTTCATCATCAGATCAGCTCTATGTCATAAAAATATTGCATTGTCATCCGATTTATACATGCATGCAAAATTTCAGCTCAGTCGGGATATCGGGAACCGAAAAGTGGATCAAATTTAACTTGCAAGATTTGATTACAGACAGACAGACAGACAACGGGACAGGTGAATGCAAATAAAAGCTTGTAATAATTAAAATACTAATAAACCCGACTGCGTTTCTGTGTTATTTGGAATTAAGCGCCAAAAGTCCGTCATATTGTTGTTATTTTATTTTGATATACCCAGTTTCACTAAATACAAATCTAACGATACCTCTCAAGCTAAAATCCATCGAGCCGTACAGGCTGCAGAGCGTGCCAAACAATTATACATACATACATACATACATACAAACAATTATACATACATACATATATACATACCCTCGAAAACCATGACCCCTCCATCTGGCGCAGTCATAGACATTACTAGTTAACGAGAAATAGCCGAACTTATAAAATGTACTCGGAGAAGCAAACTTTCGTACAATTTCCATAGATTACTTACATATGTTATTAGTTTTGATCTTTTGATAAGTATAGAGTGAATATAACTTTACGACTTTTAAAATCCGCCTAATTTCACGGGTGGACAGCTACGGAACCCTACTATGCGCGTGGCCCGACACGCACATGGCCGCTTTTTTATTGTAATAATTTTCGTCAAACATCCTGCATAAGTTAGGAAATAAAAGTAATTAGAGTATTTGATTTCTGGGCCGCTTCGTACCTTGTCACAGTAACAATAATATAAATCTCCAGAAGCTTTCATTTTGTGACAAGGTACAAAGTGGCCCTGAAATCAAAATGGTTGACGTAGTATCATCAAAAGTAGCTACGCATATGAAAGTGTCAGAAGCTCTTATTCCCTTGTAATAAAGACTTTTGAACTTTTCAAATGCGTAGCTAGTTTTGACGCTGACTACACATATAAAGACAGAACAAAACATACGAGGGCAGAGGGCCTAAGTACTCCGAACTTATACCAATTTTGTGTAGCGGGCCAATTTTGATTAATACGTCACCACAACTAAACGAAATGTTATACACCGCAAACTATGAATCTTCCCTGTCTCTACCCACGTAATCTGTTTCGATTGCATGAAAATTAGCGACAATGAGCAGGTGTGTCGAATATTAGTCTAGGTCGCGAGACTAAGGACTGGTCATCATCACAAAAAAAAACTTAATTTAAATAAAATCATTTAGTGATTTTACGAGTACATTAAGTTGAGCAAAACTAAGTTAGGAAGTCATCCCGGGCAGTTTCCACTACAGCTGTTAGGGATTTCGTTGCCAAAACTTTTTTATAGGTAAGTATCAAAGATAGTACTATTTTCGCAAATTTTTAAAAGCCCATACAAAAGGCCTTTTGGTTAAAGAAATGTGAAAAAAAATACTAGCTGCTTACTAACGATTTTATCTCAGCTCATAACTATTGAAATTACCCACATAATGGTGTAAATAAAAAAACATATCGAATGAATAGAGTGAGAGCAGCTAAAAACTTTCGGAACAGCCCTCGTAATTCATTCAGGTTGCACTTAACAAAAATGTCACAAACTAGATTTGAACGTTAAGCTAGCTATCCTACATACGATACTGTTATATTTTTCAACATAAATTTTATTTTGTGTCATTTAACTTTTAAAAAAAAACCGGCCAAGCGCGAGTCGGACTCGTACAACGATCGTGTACCCGTCCCGACCACATTAATACAGGAGAAATTGAACGCCACGGGCACATCGCCATCTATCGGAGCATTGTACAAACTTAGTTATGAAATGTTTTTGATGTAAAAATATATATTCTAGATAGAGATTATAATTATATTTTTCTGTAATGTTTACATTATTATGAACGTTGCGTGCGCTGTAATGTTTACATTATTATGAACGTTGCTATTTAATTTTTTTTTCCTTGGTAAACTGCGTAGATAAGGGGTAGGGGCGGTATTTTTTTTTACCTTTTTCCTTCAAAAATCGAAAATGGGAAGAAAACTGTTTCAGAAAGTGCAAGGCAACCTCGTTCGTATGACACACATACTTTTCATGGTGACTAGACTTAAAAAAATTGGCCCCCACTTGCAGAGGTAAATTTTCACAAAAATAATTTAAAACATGTTCAATGCATCTCGGTTAGTCTTTTTTATAACTATTCCAACTTTCAATTCGATAGAATAAGTAGTTCATGAGATATTTACCATTGTGACAGACATTCAGACAGAACGGCACCATAAGGGTTCCTTTTTTGCCATTTTAGTACGGAATCCTTGATTAACTCTTGAGGAACCCAAATCATTTTTCCGGCGTGTTCCTGGGCTCGTGAGGAGTAAAAAGTTTATATGAACCTAGGTCCAAATACAACTATTAAGTATTTTTTAGTTTTCATACATAATAAATAAATAATTTTTGTTTCACCAGTAGAACAATGCCTTAGGACGAGCTGGCAACGTTTGTTATTGTCATCTCTTTTCATTAGTAGAAACTAATCAAAGTCATAATGATATTTCTTTGTCAGACAAATGGTTTCAAAGCAGGATTGGCTTAAAGTGCAATCAGAACTCTTTACTCATGATTTAAAACTTTCCACACACTAGGCGTTTTTTCCGAAGTTTTAAGCCCGTCACAAACTGGCGCGGCAAACTTGGCATTAGCTGTCAAATAAGACTAATACCATGCTATCAAACACCATGGATTATTGACCAGACTGGCCACTTAAATTTCCTCGGAGTGTGTTTTCTTAATACTTTGATAATGACGTTTTCATTGATTTGAACGATGCGACGAATGTAATCTACTTGCAAATAATAATTGTACTAGTCAAAGTAAATCAGTTGAAAGAAAAGTAAATAAATTTGTTTTGAGTGCGTCATGGTGCAAAATGTACTAAGGATGCTGTAACAGAAAATACTCGGAGTGCTGTGGTGGTTTCTACTTTAGCGGTCACGGATTTCAATGAAGTGCACGTAGCTGTACAGCTGATATAGCGAGATTGATCGTCTGGATACAGATCGGGCATTGCAATTCCTGACAGTGATATTGTTTGCTTGCTGTGTAATAAATGGATATTTTTATTAAAATCTGTGTTGATTTATTTCAGGAAATAATATCAAAATACTTCGGTATCGTAAACTTTAATCAATTTAAACAATAACAAAATTCACATAACAAAATATCGTTAGCAAAAACACTTCGAACTTCCATGTCCAATTTTTAGCAAAAACTTAAAGCCATCGCTATTATCATCAAAAGGAATATGCATGCATTTTAATGAATAAATACTTATTACATACTTTAATTTTAGTTTGTTGAATTTATCTATTCGTTTATTTAACGTTTAGTCATTTTATTTATCAATATTTTACAAAAAATACTGTTCTAGGCGTTGATTTAACGAAAAGAATGATCATACTTTAGATGTTTCTATTGAACTTTTAGATTCCACTTATTAATTTATTATTATGAGCTTTTGGGAAAAAAGTACACTAACGGTTGACACTTAAACAATGATAGTGACAGAGGAACGAAATTGATTTATGCAGTCTACGTCAGTCAGATGATGTGTCGGTCTTGCAACGTCGCTATCATAAAGGTGCATTATACTGGAATATTTTTAAAACAAAAATCATCAATTACTCGAAAACTATGCCGAATCCAGATTACTTTATACGACTTTTTATTTTGTAATTATGGGCAGGAATACGCTGGCTATATTATTTGGGTTCCTCAAGAGCACCGATATGTATGTATGTATGTATTTTTATAATTAAAAATATAGTACAAAAATTGTTGTAATTATAAGTAGGTTTCATAAATTGTTTCTGCACCACCTACTGCGAATTGTAATTATTTGCTTTGATTTCCGCTACCCAAAGGTTGTCTGGTAGAGATCGCTCTTTAGCGATAAGACCGCCTTTTGTTTGCCTCTACTTATTGTTATTACGTACTGTACTGTGTCCTTTAATTGAGGTGTGCAATAAAGAGTATTGTATTGTATTGTATTGTACACACGTACAAACTGTATTGGGTATCGACGTCGACACTAGTATGAACTGGAAACCACACAGTGAAAGATTATCGAAAAAGCTTTTCTCATTTAAAAACGCCGTACAACACCTCAAACGAGTGACCGACTTTTAAACAGCATTTTCCGTGTACTATGCATACGCGAATTCAATAATGAAATACGGTCTCGTACTCTGGGGGAATAGCAGCGAGCTAGAGATAATATTCATACTTCAAAAGATAGATATATTAAATACTCAAAAATATGGAACAAATGGGATCTTGAAAACTTCACTCCAGGGAACTTCAAATACTCTCCCATCGATGTATGTATATCCTATGAATCCTAGGCTCATGTAAATTTGTATGAAACCATCCAAACAATCGCAACTTAAACAAGCTTAAATTACCGCTTTCCAAATTAAAATTAGTCACATCAAGACCCCCTTACATGGTTATTTAAATATATAACCAGCTACCGAATTACATTAAAACTATATAAAACATTGACTCTTTTCAAAAAACCTCTAAAAACTATTTAATAAATTATTTTTCACTTTAAATAATAATAAATAAATAAAATATTTTTATTTCAGACCATTCTCGATCCATACTTTGTTAGTTATGTTAGTTACAATGAATACTTATTAGCTATGTTAGTGACAGTTAAGAGTATGAGTTTTACACAATATTTTTAAAAAACAGGCTTTCAGAAGGAGACCTTAGCTTAAAGCTTATTTCGCCCTCCCGATAGCCACCTCAACCCAGTATTTGGAGAGAGGACAGTCGAGGCGCTCCGCCAACCACAACTTTACAAGTATTTTAACGATAAATACTTACTTTTTTACTTACACACACACACACACTATGCACACAATTTTGTAACATTAAGTATTAAGTGTAATTATGCTTTAAGCGATAAGACCGCCTGTTGCTACCATTACTAGTTATGTAAGTTTTTTTGTGTAACATTGTTCTCTTGTGTGGTGCAATAAAGCATATTTATTATTATTATTACACACACACACACACACACTATGCACACAATTTTGTAACATTAAGTATTAAGTGTAATTATGTAAGTTTGCAACATTAGAGCCTTACTATGTAGTGAAAATGTACCTAATTTATTTGTCATATTTAAGCATAACTAGTGCATGTTCATAAATATTAGAACTATGTCGTTACTCGTATTTTAATATTTAATATTTGTACACCTTGAAGGTAGATCACAGCGTATTGTATATTTTATTCCATTGTCATCTTTTATTGTAACCTGTGTATCACAAATAAATACTTACTTACTACTTACTTACTTACTTACTTAAAGGGCATCCCGTCTTTCCCTCCATATTTAAGCAAGTTTAATAGTTTACTCAATATATGTAAGTAAGAGTTACTGTTATGATGAATATGTAAGTAACAAGTACCAATGTAGGTATCTCATGTTACTGGAAGAGCGGTGTCGCCCGACACAGGCTTACTGGGCGGCCCCATCCCTTTCTACTAGAACATCAGACTTATCCAGCTTAGCATTTCCGTGTCGTTTTTAATTTTTAATTTATCAGGCACTTCAACCGTAAACTTAATTTATAACTTAATATGTGTTCATTTCTGAGCTGTACATTATAATAGGTCGTAGCTCAAATATTGTAATTTTTTAGAAAAATATTGTATGTCGTTAATATAATAAACATGTATATAAATCACCTAAGTGCGGTCATGTGACACTCAACAGGATCCACATAATATCAGCGTCGGGTCATCTACTGTGGCCCGACATTGTGCTGAGTGGACTCCTTTTTCGCACTTTAAAACACATGAGTAATCGTATGTACCTAAATTATGTTTTGCGAAATAAATAAATTTCTTCTTCTTCTTCCTTGCTTAATATATTATGTACTTTTAAAGAAAATAAAATAATATTGAATTTTTAATATACAATGGGTAATATTATGATAGCTCTCTTCCTTACTTCCAAAGATTAGATCTTTAAGAATGTTAGTTTTAGGTATGTTGCGTATGTGGGCGTGTCATGTAAATATAAGGTGCTGTCATATTAGATGCCATTACTTTAAGAGATGTTTTATTACATCTAATTAATTTAGTTTAAATAGGAACTAATAAAACATGCTATATGAAATTTTTGTTTTCGTTTTCGAAACATGATAATTCAATCAAAATTTTGGCCAAACATAATCATTGTGTGCATTTACCTGACAAGCTGATTATCACTTTCTGTCAAGCGCGCTACACATTTAATACTAAGTATACCCGCCGCGGCCAGACATGAACCATACATATGACACTGACAGCGACAGTTCGTTAATATAACCTTGGAACGGCGTCACTGTCACATCGAAATGTTAATAAGCATCTTTTGGGAATGTAGCTAATGTAGAAATGTAACATTTACGTAATAATAATATGAAAATCAACAGCGCGTGTAGCGTGGGCAGGCCCCCCACACGGTGGACCGATGACCTGGTGAAGGTCGCGGGTGTCCGCTGGATGCGGGTGGCGCAGAACCGGTCATTGTGGAAGTCTTTGGGGGAGGCCTATGTCCAGCAGTGGACGTCTTTCGGCTGACATGATGATGATGAATATGAAAATCAATCTCTTTAACCTTTATTTCCATAAATAGGCTTAACCGAGTATTGGTGACGTACTGCAAAAGTTATATCGTTAGTCTGTATCGACTAAGGAATGGGTAAAGGTGAAGATATTCTAATAAAATGCGCTTTTTATTCAATTTGATTCTTTCAAGATTGTGTAAAAAGACAACGTTGAATTCTATGGTCATCATCATCAGCCGTTTAATACAAATTCGGACCCGTATAGGAATCTCTATAGCAATCCTTACTCTGAGTCGAGATATTATTATAATATCTATACTCTACCTTATTTATATGTGTATTAGATACAATAAAATTAATAAACATGTCAACCGACATGGGTGTATAAGAAATTAAACCTACAAAAATAGAAGTATCGAAACTAGCACAACACTATCAGAAATGTCTCTGTCAGTGTCATAGGGTTCACGTCTGGCCGCGGCGGGTATAGTTGAAGAGCCCAGTTAAGTGACAGTAAAGAGGTTTCATACAATAATCAAAGAAGTCTTAATCATTGAATACTGATTATTTCATTAACAGGGTGTTATTATTATTACGTGGCAAAGTTGTATTCCTAATTTTCTCCACAAACTGACATAAACTTTAAATTGGTTTGATACTTAGGTCTACTCCTAAGAACGAGTACTAGTTATCAGCTCTGAAACTATTGGCATCTAATTTGGAAGCACCTTTTTTTTTAATCGTATGGCATGTATTTACGAACCGTGAGATCTTCTAGAAGACAAGTACGGTTGCCAGTTTTTGTTGCACTTTTAGCACCACCCAGGGGTCACGTGTAGGATAACGGTGGGTACTCCCTGCGGACGTGGTGCAACTTCGCCTCCCCTTTGTCAAGTGAGTGCACAACTTGACTGTTAGAAGTTTTCAAGCCGCCCGAAGGCCTCTAACTTGGCTTGACGACTGCTGCCAGCAGTCGGCAGCTGTCTGCGACAGCAGCCGGGATCAACGGCTTAACGTGCCTTCCAAAGCACGGTAGCGCTCAGTTAGTAACCACTCAAAGCGGTCACCCATCCAAGAACTAACCTGCCCCCACATTGCTTAACCTCGCATACCGCACGCGGTACGCGGGCGCCGCTGGGCCACGAACGCTCCACCTTATAATGTAATGTGATTTATGCAATCAACAATTTTATTTGATTTGAAAACGGGTCCGAGAGCATCGTCCGCGTTGCCATAAATTAAATTACGCATACAAAAGGACACACTATAACACAAAGTGAGTCTCATATGGCTCGCTTACTCGGCCACTGATGTTACTGTATAAGTACATATACGTAGTATCTCCTATAGATCTCCATGTGTTGGGCTGACTGGCGCACAGAGTATCAATGGACGCAAATCTGCCGAACCCAGACATATGAATACCCCGCTACAATGAGAGGCTGCCGTTGCCAAATAGAATTCACATATCGAAATTCCTACGAAAAAACTGTTGTACGCAGAGCATTCAATTACTATTTGTAACTAAAAATTTTACGTGTCTGGAGCCGAGCCCGAGGATGAGTAAAATTTAAAATTAAATATTGGGAGTTGTATTTTCCACGTTACAAATTAGGTCATAGCTTTTTTACACATTTGGTTGTTAGTAACGTGGCTCATGTCGCTTCGCTTTTAGGCTCATAATTCAAGATATTAATCTCGATGGTTTTATTACGTCACAATACTTGTACAATTATGGATTTATAAACACGTTTGTAACTCGCAGCAAATTGTATGTAAGAACACGGTTGATTGTTAAATATGGGTTATGCAGTTTATTTTAAACTAGCTGTTTCCCGCGACTTCCTCCGCGTCTTCGCTCCTATTGGTCGCAGCGTAATGTTATATAGCCTAAAGCCTTCCTCGATAAATGGACTATCCAACACAAAAAGAGTTTTTCAATTAGAACCAGTAGTTCCTGAGATTAGCGCGTTCAAACAAACAAACTCTTCAGTTTTATAATATTAAGTATAGATATCGGCTAATATAATCTAAAATCTTAAACGAGTAAACAAAACTTTTAGTGATTAAATTAGCTATTCCTGATAAACCCGAAATCTTCAAAAGATTAAAGTATTGTAGAGGTTTTTTTTCAATAAGTAATACATTTTTATATGATTTCGAAACGATAAGAAATCAATTGTCAGTATCAGTCATTGCGGCACTTTTTTTGGGGGCCTAAGTTTAGCAGTGGACATCCTTCGGCTGATATGATGATGATGACAAACATATCGTTTTTATTATGGAGTTAGTGAAACTGTTTAGAGATTTCTTATAAATATCTTTGCACATAAGCAGTATTTAGTGGAAATACACTAAAAATAGTTCACAAATATTCGCAAAAACCGTCGATATGTGCTTGATTATCATCAAACATGTGTAGTGTGTATATGAACACACGCATTTGTGTGCGTTTACATGAGCATGTATTAGAATAGAACACCTGATTAATATCATATTTCATTGCACATTTTATTACCAATAAAACCTTGTAATACAATACTCGATACTAATTAATAGCCAAAAAGATAATGTATTAGGTTTTACCTATAATATCTAAGGACATATCTAAGGACAACTGTAACAGCCTATATAAGACGATGTAACCTTTGAATAAAGAGTTCGTATTCACCCGACTTTTGAGTTGTTAATTACAACCCTGAACGACATACACTTCACATGTTGAACTCGTGTATATCATTAAAATACAAAATTATAAACATATAGTTCCCAAATTCGTAGCATTTCCCGTAAACTCCAGGATAAACTTAATCATCTCCTCGGGTACGTGCCTAATGCCCTTCATATTATTTTTAGGTATTAAACACGCATAGGTAGCCCGAGTTTAACATATTTGTCTCTTAGAGGTCACTCGATTCATCGGTACACAATTAAATAATCAACTAGGTCGCGGGCGGGCAGTGCTAATACGTGATTAAGTTGTATGAAAATCGTGAAAGTTAAATGCCATATACAACACCCTATAGAGTTTTTTACACCGAAATATAGGGATGTATTTTTATGCGACATTTCGCACTGACAAATCAGTGTTTTTCTCGTAATTGTTTTCTCAACGATGAAACTTCGATATTGCGAGTTTTATTTATTTAATCGTATGACATATTTACGAACCGTGAGATCTTGGAGAAGACAAGTACAGTTGCCAGTTTTTGTTGCACTTTTAGCACCACCCAGGGGTCACGTGTAGGTTAACGGTGGGTACTCCCTACGGACGTGGTGCAACTTCGACCGCCCTTTGTCAAGTGAGTGGGCAACTTGACTGTTAGAAGTTTTCAAGCCACCCGAAGGCCTCTAACTTGGCTTAACGACTGCTGTCGTAGACAACAGCCGTAATCAACGGCTTAGCGTGCCTTCCAAAGCACGGGAGCGCTCAGTTAGTAACCACTTAAAGCGGTCACCCATCCAAGAACTGACCTACGCCCACATTGCTTAACCTCGCATACCACACGCGGTACGCGAGCGCCGCTGGGCCACGAACGCTCCACGACATTACGAGTATAAACTATTTTAACAAGCTTCAGAACTTCATTTGTTCTCGTTGTTATCATTATTATTTACTTATACACTAGCAGCTCTCATGGATCTGATGCGTTTATATCACTGCACTTGTGTTAGCTTAGCCTATCCTCGTGCACAATGTCTATAGAAGTAATCATAAGGTCGCATCATAAGGCTTAACTTACTTAACTAACTGAACTGACCTCGTGAAAGGGTTAATTTAACATCGGAATAAAAGCCTTGTATTAAAAACCAAAGGACGTTATAACGGTTCCAATTCGATTTCGGCCACGGAACCTTAAAAATCGTGACGTCACACTATCAAGTGAGCGCATGTTTGTACGCGTCTATTGGTATGCTAAAGCTACTGGTCTTTTACCGTGTTTGTCAACGTTTGGCAATATCATGTCAATGACATCGACAATAGCAAATAAGCACGTCTCAAGGCCGCCTATGTAAATGAGACCATACAAAACAACCATGTTACTAAAAACGCCTTAATCGCCTCCTACATGGGAGTGCAGTTAAGCCGTTTTGACTCGGATATTAGATCGATGGTGAGTTTTGAAGTCCAAATGGTGCTCGAGTGTTTTCAAATCGTCAGAACTCGGGTCATATTAATTTTAGAGTGTGACTCCTTATTACGTAAACTATTATGTTAATTTATTTAAAATATAGTTTGTTATAATATAATATGCTAATAAAACTAGCAGTAATGCCATAAAGGTGAATCTTTAAGTGAGTTAGACAATAGACAATAAAATTAATTGGCAATTTTTTTGCAATAAATGACTATATTATGAAAAAGATTGTGCCAATCAAGGTAAGTTTAGATCTCAGACTATTTAAACATGTACTCAAGTTTTTCCGAGTTAAAGAATTTATCATTTCACTTATTGAGAACAGAATGTTGGGGTGGAATAGTGGCGTGACAAGAATGGAACGGCTAAGGAATGAGTCAATAAGAGGAAGTCTGAAAGTAACACCCATAGGTACATGACAAGTTGAGAGCTAATCGTCTATGATGGTCATCATTATCTCCCTGCCCTTATCCCGCTTATGCAGGGTCGGCGCAACATGGTTTCTTCTTCCATTCCTCTCTATTATTCGTCACTTCAGCGCTTACTCCTTTCTTTCTCATATCCTCTCTCACACAATCCATCCATCGCTTTTTGGGCCTTCGAATCGCTCTTCGTCCTTCGACAGTCAACCCTAATATTCTTTTATCTATATGACATTCATCCGTCCTCATTACATGCCCATACCATGCTAACCTACTCATTTTCTCTGTCACGGATGCCACTTTCAAACTTCCCCTTATATTAATTTTGTACTAAAGCAGTAACTCTGCTAACGAAAATTTCAAATTAAAGGGATAAATTGAAAAAAGGAACATTATTTTTTACAAAATTAATTTAGTATGGGACGGCGCATCGTTACTGACGATTTATCAATGTAATTTGAGACGTTGGTGCCGTTAATAGAAGCCTAAGTCTTTTACGGTAGATGTCCCTGTACGCCTCCCTGAGGCGTTTTAAGAGGGAACTAGTGAAGCATTTCGTAGACGAGCTTGGTTGTTCCGATAGCTCAGAGGCTAGAGCGATTGGCCGCGTATGCCAGATGTCGCAGGTTCGAATCCTACTCGGAGCATTAAATTTTTAAATTTTTCCCTTTTATTTGAAATATTCCCCTTATACTCATTTCTAATTCGATCTTTCCTCGTCACTCCACACATCCATCTCAGCATTCTCATCTCAGCTGCGTGCACTCTTATTTTATCTGTCACTTTCGTTGCCCAACATTCTGATTCATACATAACGACAGACTTATGACGAATAATGAGACAAAAATAATATTTCTGTTCGAAAATGAGTAAAGTCGGTCAAGAAATTGCCAAGTTTTAGGACAACGAGTTCACAGTTCAGGGCGAACTGCCAATTAGTATAATTAATTCTAAACACTCAAGATAGCTTAAATTCAAGGTTTTTCAGTTAATTATTGTCTGTTCATTCGTCTTTCAAGTGTGTGTGGGTGTATCTTCAACTCTCTACTTGCTCTTTAGGCTTTCTAAGTTCTCGAGCGTCCTTGAGCATGTTACCGTTCCAATTATCGGAAAGGGATTGTCTTGTTAAACAAATATAATTGTGTATTTTACATTTCTGTTTCAGGTATGTGTAAAAAAACATTCGTAAGGTTTATTATAAAAAGGAAGTATCTTTAAGCCATTGGTATTATTCAAGCTATTTGAAATTTTCCCATTAGTACAGTACGGCCAATAGATGCTACCAACCAGTCTAAAGGATCATTCTTAGACAGTTGAAAAAACAGAAGTCGGCAACGGCGGCGGCGACAGAAAACGTCATAGTCACCTTCCCCTAAGAGGGAATTAAAATAAGGTTAAGGGTGCGTTGTGGGATACGCTATATATCACATTTTCTCCAAAGTAAAACGTATAGGTGCAATTGACAACATTTCAAATTTTTAAGATTTTACCTATTTAATGACATAACTCTTAGCTCTGTTGGTTTTTGGCCCGCCTTTCATACATTGCCCATTGACTTTCTTTACAGTATGACAGTACTATTGACTGTACAGTTGACTACAAATCGATCGATGCACTCAAAGTTGCAAAAATATGTATCCGTGTCTTTATTAACGCGGATACATATCTTTGTTGTCGACTGAACAAGCTAATGCTAAATAATAATGAGATGGTGTTCAGGAGTCCCCGGGACCCGGGTATGTCCTAAAACTACGACCAAGACCACCGGGGGATGGGCAGCAGCATCCCTGGAGTACGGTGAAGATCTATACTGCGATCGCCAACCCGCATGCCAAGTGTGGCGATTACGGCATTTACCCCCCATGAAATTGGGGGAGGCCTATGTCCAGCAGTGGACGTCCTACGGCTGATATGGTGGTGGTGGTGGTTCAGGAGTCAGAAGAAATGTTTGTGGTATTTGTGTTATGTTTATAGGAAACTAGCTGGCTGGCCTGGCTTCGCAACAGTATTTAACTAAATTATCAAAATTAAAAATTATAATACAAATAATTGATAACATTTCAAGTTTTTAAGTAGTACGAAATCTTAACTCATTTCGTTAATTTGGTAACAAGAAACCCCAAAATATATTTTTATAGCTATTAGTTTTCTAAATATTCATGAAAATTTAAAGAATGCCCATATCGTAGTAATGACGTTTTACTATGAAATTGTGACAGTCACAGCGCACAAAAAGAACAGCAGTTCACTTTCTTTAGTAAATCTGTCTTTGTAACATTGCTTCTGCATGATTTGTTACGTTGTGACGCCTTAGTTGTCACTTACTCACTTTTAGAATGAGGAACTTTTGAAATTGGAATATTTTCGAGAATTTAAAAATGTGGTTTGCTATCCTCTATTTGATTTCATCGGAAAAAAGCCTGCTTAAAAAAATAATGTTGTCAATTGCTATGTATTGTTGACATTGTTGTATTGTAAGTTGTGGTAGACGTTCTGTCTACCAGTTTTGTTGAAAATCAGTTATAAAATTGAAAATAGATTCAGTGACGTAGGTCAATGCCCGCAGGAAGGCCGCTCTGAATGATTTCAGCTGTGCTATTAACAACCCGCCTAACCGCGCTTCACCCCCCTAATACATCTAGTGGTTTTGAGAGCTGTAGAACTCGCAAGGCGGTAATTCATCATCCTCCTAGCGTTATTTGCAGTACAGTTGCATCCTGAAGGATGCCTGGGGTCCGCTACATAATCTCTAGAATTGGCGTAGGCACTAGTTTTTACGGAAGCGACTGCCATCTGACCTTCCAACCCGAGGGGGAAACTAGACCTTATTGGGATTAGGCTTGTCAAGTGAGTGGGCAACTTGACTGTTAGAAGTTCTCAAGCCGCCCGGAGGCCTCTAACTTGGCCTAACGACTGCTATCATAGACAGCAACCGGGATCAACGGCTTAACGTGCCTTCCAAAGCACGGGAGCGCTCAGTTAGTAACTACTCAAAGCGGTCACCCATCTAAGGACTGACCTCGCCCGACATTGCTTAACCTCGCATACCGCACGCGGTACGCGGGCGCCGCTGGGCAACGAACGGTCCTCAATTTTCACGAGTATCGATTGAGAAATGCGACCTGCGGGCGTGTGATGGTTGCCATTTTATCACTTATCGTCGTGGATAAGACATGCGTCACTCTCGCACTCGCATACTTGTCAGAACGTGACGAATGTCTTATCCACGACGATAAGTGATAAAATGGCAACCATCATAAGCCGGCTGTAGAGGAGAAAACTCATAGTGATCTGGAAAGAAGCCGGATATCTAAACATACGAAATCAGTTTTTCTTAAACTGAAATGGGGACGCCTCGTTTGCTCAGCCAATAACTGACCCCCTTATTCATAAACGTCCATCAAGCCCCTATTAGTTAACAAGCCGCTAAAGTTCGTTTGTCCTTATCTGTCACTTTGACATTTATGTTTGTGAGATAGGGACAAAACAACTTTTAGCTAACAGAGGTTTGTTAAGTTTTATGAATAAGCGGGTGAATGGTTAGGCGCGACTTTAAATCTAGAGATCGTACATTTGAACCACGGCTCGTAACACAAAGTCTTTTTAAAAAACCGTATCTAATATGCATATTAATATATAAATGATTTGTGCACTTTTTCAAAACCCGGCTGAGGGGTGAAAGCATTGTGCCGTACGGTTCAGCCACAAAAAGCAGTTGCCATGACTGTTATTCTAATAATAACTCAAAATGGTCGCGTACGGTACGGTTTCAGAGGAATTTCTTCTTGCGACCGCTCCGATCCGACTGTGAAATGAGCTCCCTGCCGTTTTCCTGAGAGATTAAAGTACGAGGCTTCTCAATAGAGTGTATACAATACTAATGGGAAGGCAAAGATATTTGCGTTTTAAAAAGTGGTCCGTTTAATAAGTCATCGTTTTAATAAATCTTAATTTAAAAACGTTTTCGTTTTAAGAGAGATGTTTTTTTAAGATGTCGTAGACCCCGCCCCGCCGAAAACTCTTGGAGTAACAAGTCTGTGGTGACGGCTTGGCGGGTGGGCCGTACGCTTGTTAGCCACTGACGCGGTATAAAACAACGGCATTTCTAAACTGTCCATACGCCAAGGCTTATTCTAAATCACGTACCGCTTTCTCATCTTTTTCAAACACGTCACGTAATAAATTAGGCCAAGTTCGCAAGAAGTGTTGTCGTGAATAAACTATTTACTCACTTTTAGGACGAGTTTCGTAATGATTACGATATGAATGACATCATGGAACGCTAGGGGGCTACCGTTAATCTTGGAAGGTTCCAGAAATTCGTAAATACCCTGACGGTAGGGGAGCCCACGATGCTATATAAAAAATGAATAAATATTAGGGGCAATATTACACAAATCAAATTAGTCCCATATTAAGCCCAATAAGGCTTGTGTTATGGCTACTAAACGACGATAAATTTAAATACATACATAGAAAACATCCAAGACTCAAGAACAGATGCCCTTGCCGGGATCCGAACTAGCTTCGGATGCAGTGTCAACTAGGCTAAAGAGGCCGACAAAAAATGTGGATTTACTCGGGCGCCGTTGGGACCGATTGGATATTAATGGTTGAATGGTAGAAAGGAGAAAAGGTTGATAAGTAAGTAACCCTCCGCGGTGGAGAGTGCGTCTACAGGTAAAAAAAAATCAGTCTCGGGGGCGTCACATATTGATAACGTGTCTCTGATAATAAACGTCTGTAAATCTACCGGTTTAGATGGTGGGGGTGGCCGTAAGGAACGTCAAAAACTAGTGATGTTTGGGGAATTTGAACACGCCAGCTATTTACACGGAACTTCAAATGATCCGAAAGAAGCTCCCTATAATAATCTGACGATTTGGGCCTGACGAGCTCGTGGCTATTTTATTTAAGGCGAAGCGGTGGGCAAGCTCTTTCCATACAAACGTCTTGATGTTTTTCTTTTTTAATTTAATTTATTTTTTGCATTTTTTTTTAAATAATGCATAATTTCAACGTCAAGTTCTGCGTATATCCAATATGTAGCAACAAAAAATAAAATTTAATGCTGTAGTGCCAAAACTAACGCAAAAAACTTGCACAACCTTTGTATGGAGAATGGCTTGCCCTACCCTGCGCCTTAAATGTTACCAGATGCGCGATCATAGAGGCCTTATAAATACTCGAGGTACTAACATTGTACAAGGTATCCCTCCATATGTAAATCTGTCGCGCTCGAGTAAAACCCCAGATACCCTCTTAGACTCCTCTACTATGTAGCAAGGTGGGTCCCAGCCGGCCGTGTCCCGTCCGCTCGCTTCTCCCTTACATCGCGCGCCACGCTATCACGTCTAAGTTAAGACGGCGCAGTACGATCGGTGTGGATCGGTTCTCCATACAAACGTATTTAGGCTCTCATTTTAAAACGCCATGCTAGAATAACATGAAACTTTGTATACACAATGGGATCCGGCATACCTAGGTCGGAAATTAGTTTCTGTTGCTAGAAATTGAAAAAGAAAAAAAATAGAGCGGTTTTTTGAATTTTTTACGGCTTGTATGAAAACCTTCATAATCGTTGTATTTTTTCGCCATTATAATTTCAAGCAACAGAAACTAATTTCCGCCCTAGGCAAGCT
Source organism: Notocelia uddmanniana (assembly GCA_905163555.1). NCBI lineage: Eukaryota > Metazoa > Arthropoda > Insecta > Lepidoptera > Tortricidae > Notocelia > Notocelia uddmanniana. The sequence goes on from LR991052.1 coordinate 73,729,633, forward strand.
GGATGCCATTGTGTATACAAAGTTTCATGTTATTCTAGCATGGCGTTTTAAAATGAGAGCATAAATACGTTTGTATGGAGAACCGAAAGTACTGCGCCCTCTTAAGATGAGTAGTTGACATGGATAATGATCAAAATCGATATTAAGAACAAAAAAAAGTAAATGCCGTCACAACGAACACCAGTTGAATCGATACAAATATTATATGTAAATGCGAAACTAACTCTAAACAAATAAATATTGGGATGAAATTTGGCATGGAAATAGTTTAAAACCACGGGAAGAAGGTAGGATCGTTTATATTCCAGATATCATCACTTAAACGGGTAAAATGGAGAGGAAAGTATGTATGGATGGAGGTACGATATACACAAGTTCCACGCGGCCGAATTCGCGGGCAAACACTAGTGAGAAATAAGCTCCAACTATTCGGTATATACCCGACCCGGGTATGTCCTAAAACTACGACCAAGACCACCGGGGGATGGGCAGCAGCATCCTCGGAGTGCGGTGGAGATACTGCGATCGCCAACTTGCATGCCAAGCGTGGCGATTATGGCATTTATCCCCGCATTCAATTGGGGGAGGCCTATGTCCTGCAGTGGACGTCCTTGGGCTGATATGGTAGTGGTGGTGGTGGATTCGGTACATACAGAGTTACTGTACAGCAACTTTAATTTGCGTATGAAACTAAATTCAAACTATCTGTACGTCGAGGGCATTAAAATGTATACAAATTTGAAGGTGAAAAAATGTATATATATAGGGGCATTTGAGCATGCAAGGGCTCGATTATTAGTAACATAAGGGCGTGAACAAATAAATTTGGAATTAATTCTGTTCAGATATTTATATTACTAATGGTACCATGGATGGCTTTCATAAGCTACATCATTTACCGACTTCAATAGAAGGAAGGAGGTACTCATTTCGTCTATGTTTGCTTGTTATTTTTTTATTTAAGTATGTTCCCCGGTTTCATAATTCTTTTTTTGTTTTAAAGCAGGTATCCCGAAATTAATCCCAAATAAATTTGATGAAGGTCTGATGATGGGATCTAGGAGGAATCGAGGGAACTCCTCGAATTTGATAGGCACGCATATGCCGATATCAGTATTTTCTGTAGGTAACCAAGCATTGGCTCAAGGAAACCACAAATTTTGGCATAGCAAGTACAAAATTGGAGTCGGTATTTTTTGGTATAAATTATCATCCATACAGAGGGCCTACCGCGAACTTCGAAAATCGAACTTCGTGTCGTGCCGTCCCTTTCACTCTCGTGTTATAAACTATATGACGGAAAGGGACGGTATGATACGAAGTTCGATTTTCGAAGTTCGCGGTAGGCACTCTGGTCGTCACTATATCACTGACCCGATATAAATCTACTACTTACAATACAATATGTAGGGCGGGGAAGGCGAACTAGGGTTTGACTTTTATATTTTATAGTTAGGTAGGTATATGCTTAATTATTAGTCATATAAAAAAATATTTCTTCGCATTGTTAGAGAAAAGCACTATTGTACGTATGTATGTATGTAAGCTCTTTATTGTACACAATTACAGGTTGAAACAAAAAGAGGTCACAAAGCGTTAAAGTACAAAGGCGAACTACAGGCGTGTTGTATATACATCGGCAGAAATGGCACTTCGTGGACGTCCTTCGTTCCAAGTCTTTCGTCAAAATCAACTTGTTTTCGAATTGCTTACTCGTACTATTATCTCAAACTAATAAACTCAATAAATAAGCCTGTTAATACTTACTTTCATACTTTTATTTTACTTTGACGCTTCGAGACTTTACACAAGACGAGCAAGAGTCGGCGAAGCGCACGGTGCAGTCACATTGCAATTTAGTTGCAATAACGAGTGCGCAAAGTATTAACTCAGTGACGACCCAACACCGCGGAGCTACGAATCTCAACGCTCATCACCTGTACGTGACATTAGTACGAGGGCTGTTCCGAAAGTTTTTAGCTGCTCTCACTCTATTCATGCGATATATTTTTTATTTACACCATTATGTGGGTAATTTCAATAGTTATGAGCTGAGATAAAATCGTTAGTAAGCAGCAAGTATTTATTTCACAACATTTCTTTTACCAAAAGGCCTTTTGTATGGGCTATTAAAAAAATGCGAAAATAGTACTATTTTTGATACCTAAAAATAGTTTTGGCAACGAAATCCCTAACAGCTGTAGTGAAAACTGTCCGGGATGACTTCCTAACTTAGTTTTGCTGATTTGAATGTAAAATCACTAATGATGTTATTTAATTTAAGTTTTTTTTGTGATGATGACCAGTCCCTAGTCTCGCGACCTAGACTAATACTCGACACACCTGCTCATTGTCGCTAATTTTCATGCAATCGAAACAGATTACGTGGGTAGAGACAGGGAAGATTCATAGTTTGCGGTGTATAAAATTTCGTTTAGTCAGAATTGGCCCGCAATACAAAATTGGTATTGTGACCCGTTCATCGCATATTAGATAGGGCTGTTGACACGTCGTACTTAAAACACAATAAAAAAATACCCAAGCGACTTTCATCAACAGTTTCACACATATGTATCGAAATTAGCCTCATAATGGTATCATTAAAACATATATGGCATGAATAGAGTGAGAGCAGCTAAAAACTTTTGGAACAGCCCTCGTAGGGAGATCTCAAGTTCACGTCCAAATCTGACGTAGATTTCGGAACGTGTTAACTTGATAGGGCACAAATAACTTTTCGCAACAATAGCAAGCTTTCTAATACCAACAATAAACATGTTCTATTGTATATGCATGTGGTATGAAAAACAATACAATGTAATGCACATAACATAATAAAACATCATATAATTACAATAAGAACTAACAAAGATACAGGAAGACAGAGGTACAACAAATGTCTGATATGATGACTGCAAATAGCAAAACACAAACAGAGACTATGAACCAACTTCATGAAGACGTCAGTAATATAAAGGATCAAAATACCGATATTAGCGGCAGAATGGACCAGGGGCCTTTCAGCTCGAAGTACGATTTTTTCCATGGAAATGTTAGTTTAACTTGTTTGTACCAGATGTCACTGGGTGCCATCTCTATCGCACTTCCATATTGAAGTGATAGAGATGCAGCGTTCGAGTGGTTAGTTCTTACTAAATACACAACGGAGCTACGATCTATGTGGATTTCACTGGTATCTCTATCTCAGTATATTGTAGTTTGTGGCATTGACGGCATACTTGTTGACCAGAATAATCTGAATACTAAACTAAACAGCCTAGCGACATCTATTAATGCTACCAATTCACTTGAACTCCTGAAAACAGGGTGTCCACCTACTCAAAATCTCATCTGGACAAGTATCCGTCTACAGCACCCAATTGTGAAAATCTTATTGCAGAGTGTCAGGAGCGTACTTTGCAAGCAAAACACCTTATAATATTAGCGAGCAATTCTGAACCGGACCCCAAGCTAGCGTAGAAAGCACAATACGACAGTCAATGCAAGAATGAACTACCGTAAAAAAAGGTTATTTTAGAGGGTGCTCAGTTATATAATAAACTAGCTGTTGCCGGAGACTTCGTCCGCGTCTTTGCTCCTATTGGTTACAGCGTGATGTTATATAGCCTAAAGCCTTCCTCGATAAATGGACTATCCAACACAAAAAGATTTTTTCAATCCGAACCAGTAGTTCCTGTGATTAGCGCTTTCAAACAAACAAACAAACTCTTCAGCTTTATAATATTAGTATAGATAAGCATCCAAGAGACATTTAAGAATTAGAGTGTATACATAGTTTTGAAAAGCATCTAAAATTTTACATAATTAGCAATAAATAAATAAATTGACGACCACTTTGGCATTGTTGGTAGTGACCCTGCCCGCGAAAGGGTTCGAATCCCGGGCAGAGCATTTATTTGAGTGATGGTCAGGAATATTTGCTCCCGAGTCTTGGATGTTTTCTATGTATTTAAGTATTTATATATCTATATAAGTATGTATATCGTCGTATATAGTACCCATAGTACAAGCTTTGCTTACTTTAGGACTAGCTCGATTTGTGTAAGATTGTCCCCCAATAGTTATTTATTTTATTTTATTCTTACAATATCTAAATAAATACTGAATATTCTCTAAATACATTTTCATGTGGGGTAATGTACCTACACACACACACACACACACAGAACACATACATCACACCTATTTTATAATATTATATGTACAATTACATACATAAGTGATTTACGACTAGTACTGAGCTAATGCCGCATCCATTTGCATGTACATCATTGTCACTCCGGCTTGTTATCGCTATGCAAAGTACTTATCGATAACAAGCATATCTAACGACAAGGCAGGGTCACCAACCGCTTTAGCCTAGCTGTAAGTGAGTAGGCAGGTGCCTATGAAGCAGGTGATGCCGGGTTCGAATCCCGGTCAGGGCATTGTGGCAGGGCGGTGTGGTAAGCACGAATTTTGTTCCTGTGTCTTGGATGTTTTCTATGTATTCCAGTGTTTAACTATATAAGTTTATGTAAGTTTTTTTGTGTAACATTGTTCTCTTGTGTGGTGCAATAAAGCATATTTATTATTATTCTCTTTATTTTTCTTACAACTTAAGTTAGGTTTTTTACAAAACATTTATAAAAGTAAAATATAATAATACACATACAAAATATAAAAGCATTATAAAAAACCTAACCTAGAGTGCCGCCGGCAGCGAGGCGGGGCCTAAGCTATGGGTGGTTATTATTATTATTATTATAAGTATAAATATCGTCGTCTAGTATTAGGTTTAGGTTAGGTATTAGATTTTGATGTTGATTTGCCCATTCAGTGAAGCTCTTTTAGAAGAAGTTAATTTAATACAACTTGGCCAATTTAAACGATTTTCACTATACTATAATTTTAAGTATTTTTATAAACATATTATATTATGACATTATTTATTATGTGTTTACATACCTTAAAATAGTAGGCTGTGTTGCGTTCCGTGGGTCACGTACGGTGCTGTCTGAAAACCAGCGCTGCAGGTGTCTGACACCTCGGCATAATGCTAAGACAGCAACCGATTCACTGCCGCGAAGACGCACGTTATGTGTTCTATTTTATGTGAGTTTTATTCCTTTTATTTGTGTTGTATCTGTGTGTCTTTTGTGTTAGCGAATAAATGTCTTTCTTCTTCGTCTTCTAGTACCCATAGTACAAGCTTGGCTTAGTTTGAGACTAGGATGATTTGTGTAATATTGTTCACAAACATTTATAATTATAGCGATCTTTCCGACAACCTGTCAGGCTGTTTCGTCGTAAACTTAACTTCATTAAATAAATATTGGACACTCGTCTCAAATATTTTTTACGTTATAAAGGCTACTAAAATATCAGAGCTATTACCCCAAATTATAAGGCCAAAACGCGATATAGAGGAAACATACCCATGATAAGAGAACAGCGCAGCCTCCATTGATGCTACAGATCTTATACGTCGCAAACCAAACATTTGCAACATGCGCTCACTTTTACGAGTATAGATGTTGTGATTTAAATTGATAAAAAATAGTAGTATATTGTCTTATAAACAGTGTCCTTGTGGCCTATTAGCAGAATAAATATATTGATTTTCATTTGAAAATGATATTAAATTCGCAATAAATATAGTGGCTTATAAATAGGCAGTCGTGGAATTTCAATTTTTGTCTCTTATAAACCCTATTAGCATAGAAACAGAATCCAACATTCGAATACCTTCCTTGTATGTACATTTTACTGCAGGCAAAAATTTATATCCGAATGACGAAAAAAACAGTTAAAACATTAAATTGGGTCTAGCAAAAACGAAGGGATTTGTTGATTTGATCTTTTTGATGTCAAAAAATGCTTTGAACGGGGAAAGCATATTGCCATATTGCCTGAAACCCAATACAGGGAGGGTACTCAAATATTTTTGAATCAAATCTATAATTGGTTTACGGTTTCAGCTTGGGAAATAACCATTTTGCTACCAATTTAGTGCCGATAGGGTTATCCTATAGCATATATTGACGGCCTGGATTGAAAGCCTAGTTGGTAGTGACTCTGCCTCCGAAGCTAGAGGTCCCGGGTTCGAATCCCGGCCAGGGCATTTACTTTTGCATTTGTCACGGATATTTGTTCTTGGGTCTTGGATGTTTTCTATGTATTTAAGTATGTATTTATCTATATAAGTATGTATATTGTCGTCTAGTACCCATAGTACAAGCTTTGCTTAGTTTGGGACTATGTCGATTAGTGTAAGATTTTCCCCCAATAAAATAAAAAAAATTATAACAGTTCCACTCATGTAACAAATCACGTTTCAGCACTTCTATAATTTAAAAGAAAGAAATACAATTTTCTATCGGTGTCATAGGTAATGTGTTCATGGGGTCCCAGCGCGCACACGTCATATTCAAAAATTGCGAAGCGTCTGGTTGACGTAACTGGTGACCGAAGAGCAGGCGACTTCCTCGCTCAACGTATCAGCATTGCGATACAGCGAGGAAATGCCGCCAGCATCCTCGGTACAATGACTCAATGGCCTGTTGTAGATTTAAGTTAGTTTTAATTATATTTACATCATTATTTGTGCAATTAGCACGGATATTTGTTCCTGGGTGTTGGATGTTTTCTATATTAAGTATGTATTTATCTATATAAGTTATCGAAATATAATAAGGATAGAAGAGTAACGTCAAACCAAACTGACGTCGAAATATGGTCCATTTTTTACTATTTTGAAACTCAAACGTCTTATGTATCATTGGCCAATCAAATATTTAAAATAGTTTCAGTAGACTACATTTTCACAAAGGTTTTATACTATTGCACCAATAAAAAAAGTTACATGTGCCGTGACTGCTTAGAATACATTTGACACGTGATTTTTATTTGTCATTAATTAGTAGATTTCAGTCTTCTTGAACTTGATATACTTTAAATACGCCTACTTTTGACATGGATGGTGTACTACAAAATGACCCAATCTTTTATCTTCTTTTAATCTTATATCTTTAATTTATTTTTTTCAACTAGGTCGTTTGAAAAATTGGATTTAATTATTAATAGTTTGATAAAATTAACCAGTAAAACCACTAATAAACCTTACTCTCTCCTAAAGTGTACCGTCAAGATGGAATGTCTATCGCCCCAAACACAGGCGACTAACGCGAAATAGTATATAGCCAGCACGATCGCGTTCTTAACGAAAGTAGGAAAAAAAGCTGGCTAGTGAATCTAGCAAGTGGATGATAAGTAGACGCAAACACGATCGTACTATCAGTACATTGTGTCTCGCGGTATACTTTCACCTTAGGTCTCACCTGCTTCATCTGCTAGTAGTTCTTGGAATAATAGGCTCCTCATACTATCAATACTTATATATACTGAACCTCACCGAGAAATATCAAGCAGTTGTGCAAATTAAATCTTAAACATGATTTAGATCCGATAAATTTTGGTAAGCCCTGATTGGGTTGATTTACCGAAATTTTATCAAAACACATCAGCATTAAGATAAATTTATTTTCATCCTAATTATTTATCCATGACAAAACGGAGGAAGTGCCCTCCAGGCAAGTTTAGATTTCTTCGAAACGATTTGACCAATATTATTTATTGCTTGTCCGCCAGTGAGAAAAGGCGGGGGTAAGTAAGGTCGCCAGAGCTCCCGAGGATACGCTGCGATGAGAGTGAGCATTATTGTGAGCGAGTTTGCATTATGTCTCTATCTGTTGATACACCGAATCCTCAAGTTAATAAAGGGTCGGCAAAGCCCTTGTGATTATTATGGAGTCGAAAGCGTTCGTAGGCGACGATGTCTGCTTACCATCAGGCAGGTCTTAAGCTTGTTTCCCACCGTCGTTGTATAAAAAAGGCATTACTATGTAATCGTTGACAGTATTTTGTTTCATGTATCGCCTCATCTCTTCTTTTTACTTGTCCGAGAAAAATCAACCATCACTAAATGCTTTTTTGTACACCAATTTTTCGTTGTGCATATCTTAAGATGTTAATAACTAATATGGAAAGCGTACTTATCTGTACGCTTTTATTTATATTCTAATATACTCTTTTCGAAACATATATTGCATAGCGTCATCCATCACACAAATGTATGGGATTGTTGTAAGTTGAATATTTAAATAATGAAAAGAAATAAGGTATCTTCCATCTTGCCATTCGTGTGGCTTATGCACCGATTAATAGTGCTGGTCAACACTTATAAAATAATATATGTTGCCGGTAACTATTAAAATTTAATTATTTTCATTTGACACAATGTCAACCGTTCAACTCTACGTCGGATAGTTGACTGAGTTGCGATCGGGCACTGAAACGTCACTGGAAACGTAACCTCCGCCTTTGGCACTAGATTTTGTGGCACCGGTTTTGAACGGTTATGCTTCCGCAAATATTTATTTATCTAAATATATAAAAGAAGAAACTGACTGACTGACTGACTGACTGACTGACTGACTAGAGATTCCAAATTTGGCACGTAGGTTCCTTATAAGGTCTAGGGGTGCACTAAGAAATGATTTTTCAAAATTCAACCCCTAAGGGGGTGAAATTGAGGTCCGAAGTTTGTACGGGGAAACAAGATTAGTTAGACTATTTTATTAGAAACTTCACAGGAGTATTTCTAACGATAAATGATTAAATACGTGTTTCAGGTTTTTTGAGAAATCAACCCCTAAAAGGGGGAAATGTGGTGACAAATTCTGAAAATTGACATGGGTGTTGTTTTTATGGTTTATCGGGTCGCTGATAACGAAAACAACAATGATTTGAAAATCTCATGTGGAGGACGTGAAATACCATCCCCTCTGTTGGGGTGCGAGGGGGATGAAATGTCTAAATATTAATATGGGTGTCGTTTTTATGGTTTTTTGGGACGTTAATTACGAAAATGGCATCGATTTTGAATTTTTATATTGTGGGCATGAAAACTTCTGAAAGTTTGTGCCAAATTGCAAGAAATAACTGACTGACTGACTGAGTGACATATCAACGCACAGCCCAAACTGCTGGTTCTAGAGATTCCAAATTTAGTATGTAGGTTCCATATAAAATCTTGGGGTGCATTAAGAAAGGATTTTTCAAAATTCAACCCCTAAGGGGGTGAAATGGCGGTCCGAAGTTTGTATGGGGAAACAAGATTAGTTGGACTATTTTATTCGAAACTTCACAGGAAAATTTCTAACGATAAATAAATAAACACGTGTTTTAGGTCTTTTGAGAAATCTACCCCTAAAGGGGGAAACGTTGTGACAAATATTGTAAATCGACATGGGTATTGTTTTTATGATATACCGGGTCGCTGATAACGAAAACAACAATGATTTTAAAATCTCACGTGGAGAACCTGAAATACCATCCCCAATGTTGGGGTGCGTGGGGGATGAAATGTCTAAATATTAATAGGGGTGTCGTTTTTATGGTTTTTTGGGACGTTCATTACGAAAATGGCTTCGATTTTGAAATTCAATGTTGTGAACATGAAAATTTCTGAAAGTTTGTGCTAAATTGCAAGATATAACTGACTGACTGAGTGAGTGACATATCATCGCACAGCCCAAACTGCCGGTTCTAGAGATTCTAAATTTATTATGTAGGTTCCATATAAGGTAGAGAGGTGCATTAAGAAAGGATTTTTCAAAATTCACCCCCTAAGGGGGTAAAATGGGGTTTTGAAGTAAGTGTGGGGAATCAAGATTAGTTGGACTATTTTATTCGAAACTTCACAGGAGTATTTCTAACGATAAATGAGTAAACATGTGTTTCAGGTTTTTTGAGAAATCAACCCCTAAAAGGGAGAAATGTGGTGACAAATTCTGAAAATTGATTTGGGTATTGTTTCTATGGTTTATCGGGTCGCTGATTACGAAAACAACAATGATTTTAAAATCCCACGTGGAGGACGTGAAAAACCATCCCCTGTGTTGGGGTGCAAGGGGATTGGAATATTAATATGGGTGTCGTTTTAATGGTTTTTTGGGTCGTTAATTTCGAAAATGGCATTGATTTTGAAATATAATATTGCGGGCATGAAAACTAAAAAGTAGGTGTCAAATTGCAAAAAGAAACTGACTGACTGAGTGAGTGAACGCACAGCCCAAACTGCTGGTTCGAGAGATAGCAAATTTGGCAAAGTTCCGTATAAGGTCTAAAGGTGCATGAAGTGCCGTGAGTTCCCTATGAAGATACGACCTTTTTTAATTCAATGTATTGTAAGTGGTTTTATTAATCAGTGCCTGCTGATACGATTTCGACATAAATCGATATTTGAGCGTCCGAGAGGACTCTTAATAGGAATCCGAGGTACCTAAACTTTGAATGAATTTAGAATAAGTGGCCGCCATATTCATTTTTATCATTTCCGTCCCGATTTCGTTCAAAATAAATGTTACACGTGATATTGAATTAGCCGTATTTCTGTACTTCAAAGGACCAGAGTTTATGACCGCTGCGCGCTGCTTGGTCGTTATCAGACCTATTGGTGTTACTGTAGTATACATATACTTTTACTAAGGGCCATTTAAGACATGCTTTTATTTCATCGGCCCTTTCCCCTTCGGCTTGTCGGAAATGTATAATAAAAGTTTTCGATCCTTATTTTTGCCAAAATCAAATGAAATTCAACAGTTTGCCGGTTCTCAGAATGTATACTGACTTTTCATCTGTTCATTTGTTAATGAATCACAATCACCAAACTTCGTATACCGAATGTAACAACTGGATGTAACAACTACTTTTCTGGAGACCGCATCTAAATCGGTTCAGCCAAACGCGAGATAATCGTGGACAAACATACGAACCTGTTTTTTGTAGACGGTTAAAAATTTCGCTTAGTACGCGGGCGAAGCCGCGGGCAAATGCTAGTTTATAAAAAAAAAAATCTTTGTATAAATCACCATTGTATGAGCACCATTTAGTACATTCGTACAGTCAACAGCAAAAGTAAATGATCATTTTAGTACCTTGTTACTGTCACAACTTTGACCTATGCCAACTATTGCAGTATCGTTACGTTAGTGCGACAAAGTACTAAAATGATCATCTACATTTGCTGTTGACTGCACACAAAATGTTACACAATTTGATGCTTGGCCATATCTGGCGCGATTTCAGTTTCTCTTTTACGTGTCGTGTGATAAGATGGTGAGGATGATGGAGAGACTGTTCTGATACAAATAAGGTTTAGTTTTCTCCTGGCTCGGAAGGTCAGATGGCAGTCGCTTGGATAAAACAATTGGCAACAAGCGAAATCTTTGGATTCGATTTTCATTTATGTAAAGTTACTCAAAGCGTCCACAAGGTAATTATTTACTAACTAGTGGCTCCGTGAGCTGTGTAGACCTCGGTAAGTTGATAATTACATAAATAAATATAATAGGAATATAATGAAACGGGTCACTTATGTCTTTTATTTTAGGGGACAAGTATTTATTTTATACAAATCAAACTAGTCCCATAGTAAGCTCAATAAGGCTTGTGTTATGGGTACTAGACGACGATATATTTAATAGATATATACTTAAATACATAGAAAACATCCAAGTCTCAGGAACAAATGTCTCTGCTCAAATGCACTTACCGGGATTCGAACCCGGGACCTCTAGCTTCGGAGGCAGTGACACTACCAACTAGGCTAATAAATAGGCCGAAAATGTCTTTAAGGTCGAATATCGCTCGACATGTTTCAGAACAGTTCGCGGTCCTTGCTCGTGACATGAGTACTTATCGAGACGGCGGTTCTTTTAGCAATGCGTGCCCGTGCCCTGCCCGCTCGACTGCTCGCTGCGGGGGGAGGCGAGAATCTACCTTCGTTTTCTTCACAATTGTTCAATGCCGAGTTACGCACAACACTCACAACGTCACATGGTAAAGTATCGTATCGTATCATAATTATTTAAGCACCCATACCTTTTTCTATACATCTGTATACAAAAATGATTTTCAGAAATACACTGCCAAGTCAGAGTCCCTTGACAGTTTTGCGTGCATTTTCCATTTTTTATTTAGCTGACTTATTGAGCCTTAAATCGGTGCCAGAGACCCCTCCTTATAAAATGTTAGTTTTATTTTTGCAATGACTTCAATAACTATTAATTGCTGGTTCATAGAAAAGTGTAGTGTGTTTGTGTGAACCAGCAATTAGTAGTTATTTAAGGAGAATATCCGGACAGACAGACAGATAGACATACGAAAGAATTTTTGTCGAAAGCTGAACCGGAGACGCTTCGCTCGCTCGGTCAAAGTTAAATGATTGAATTTAAAGTAAAATTCAATCATCCCCAAAAAGGTTATTAGAAGAAGAAAAGAAGAAGAAGAAGAAAATAGTTTATTAACGCAAAATGGAATTTGTATGGACGAGCGTTCCTAGTTCTACCTACACCAATGAAATAACCAGTACTCAAATAAGTACATACCTTACACAATTTTAATAGGCATAAATAAGCATATTAAATTTATTCGTAATTAGTGCTCATTTAACTAATATTGCCCTTAACGGGTCTTAACATATTATGTAATATAATTATTGACGCGTCAATCCATATTATATACGAATGTGACTCTGTCACCTTCTTAAGACTAACTGAAGCAACTATTATGATGATGAAATATTGCATGATTGTAAGATTAATTAAGGGTATGCTTTGATTCGCTAAACTTAAGTGGCAGTGGGCGGGGCACATAGCACGTAGAACCGATGGCCGTTGGGCCGGAAAGGTTCTCGAGTGGCGAACACGTACCGGAAGGCGTAGCGTGGGCAGGCCTCCCACACGGTGGACTGATGACCTGGTAAGGGTCGCGGGTGCCCGCTGGATGCGGGTGGCGCAGGACCGGTAATTGTGGAGGTCTTTGGGGGAGGCCTATGCCAGCAGTTCGGCATTCGGCTAAAATGATGATGATGCTTTGATTCTTTAAGCCACACCCCCGCCAGGGACACTATTGTCTTCCGCGTAGAAAACGAGATGATACTCTACTAAGGAATGCCTTTTTTGGTCACATTTCGACAAATATCACACTTTGTGAAGTTTTATTATTTTTATTATTTACTTGTGACGATAAACAACGAACCATGGACAGAAATCAGCATATAAAAAAAAACAAATCCTTATATGCCGCGAAACGGTCTTCTTAGTATTTTTTTTATACCACGTCGGTGGCAAACAAGCGTACGGCCCGCCTGATGGTAAGTGATCACCGCAGCCTATGGACGCCTGCAACTCCAGGGGTGTCACATGTGCGTTGCCTTTAAAAATTTATACACTCTTTGCTTGAAGAATCCCATACTGTAGTTCCTCGGGAAAACCTCGGCAGGGAGCTCATTCCACAACCGGAGCGTCCGAGGGAGGAAGTTCCTCTGAAACCGTACCGTACGCGACCATTTAGGTCCTAAGGTGTGAGGATGAATGCCCTGCCGACGGCGAGCAGTGCGATGATAGAAAGCGGCACGCCATCATATCGAATAGTTCTTCGGAACACAACCCATTATACAAGCGATAGATCACGCACAAGGAGGCAAAGTTTCTCCTTAAACTTAACTGTTCAATATCGCTCGTGAGTTTGATATTGTTCATATTTCATTTTGTCGGAGTTCAGCTGAGGCAAAAGGAAAGAGCGTACTCTTGTTTTTTTGTCTTCACATGGCGCTGGCAACGTAGATGTGTAGGTGCTGGTAGTAGTAGATAGAATGAATTCGGGCTGTTGTTGTTCAGAGTCTTCTCAGCACTTACCAAAGTTGCTCGGTGGCTCCGCCTGCGCAGGGCGCGTTGGGAGTTGTTGCGGGTCGCGTCACCGCTACTGCGGGACGGGCTGCGGTCCATCATTTTGAGGATGGCGACGATGCTGCTGGGGTTGCCGAGCGGGCCGGGGGCCCGCTACGGCGTCTGCTGCTGATTAGTCTCGTGCGGCTGGTGTCCACTTGTGAGGTCTAATGTAAGATATACCTATTACTGACCCATCTTAAAGGCCGGCAACGCATTTAACAACCCCTCTGGGTGTAGCGTGTGCATGGGCGGCGCTAATCGCTTCCCATCAGGCGATTCATCTGCTCGTTTGCCTCCTAGTTCATAAAAAATAAACCATCACTTTAAGTTGATGGTGTCGTTTAATAATGTATGATTTAGAAGGCTAAGTAAAAAAACTAAAATAAAACTGACCTTGGGATTTCTTTTCTATCGAGAAAGTTATGGCTATTTGACAGAAAAACAATCATGTAGCCAAGAATCATATACTTAAAGGTCAATCCTTATTGCATCCTTGTGTGCTCAGACTCAGAACGATAAAACGATAAAACGGAAGGACAGGACGACTTTTTCTATTTTATTTTTTAAGTTTCCGTGAATAATTTCATTTTTGGTACAAGCTTTTATTGTCGACTGTACTTTTTTTCACAATCATCAACTACGCGTTGAGACGGTTTGCATGAGCCCAAACACGATGGGTTTATCTTGAGTACCTTGGCCACCTTCTGTTTCCATCATCAGATCGGTGGTAGTGGTACCATGGCGGTGCGAACCCACGCTCTATTTTTGTAATAAATGTCTCTCCAGCTAGCAGTAGACTGTAAGTGATAGCCTAAGAGGAGAAGAAACGAATAGAAGACAAAAGAGAAGAAGAAGAGACGTACAGTGAAATTACTTTCGAGACGTTTTGCATTTGTAGTTGTGACCTCTGTAGCCAGCGTCACACACACGTTGACGTGTGTCTGTATACGTCAACGTGTACGTGTGTCCCTGTAAATATACAAATACTACTACAGATGCAAAACATTTTGAAAGTAATTTACATGTACTAAAAATAATAAGTACACAAAAATACGAAATGAAATGAAATGAAATGAAATCCTTTATTCGTACAACATAGGTAAGTACACAAAAATCTTACAATAGTTTTAAGTATCACTATGCTGGGCCGTTAGGCATAGAAATTTTAGTAGTAATTAATGGAGGATCAGTGTTCTGGCCCATTAATTACAGTCTAACAAATATTCACTTATGGTGTAGTAAGCTTTTTTAACAAGGTGCTCAAATAATTTTCACTTAAAGCCTTCCATGTTTTTTACTTCTACAATATCTTTCGGTATCTTATTGTAAATTTTTGGGGCCATTCCGAGAATGCTTTTCCGGTATAAAGTAGTATTTGATAAAGTTCCATTTATTTTATATTTAAGGCGCGTACTTCTAAAACTTTGAAATAAATTAAGATTAGATCTAGCAAACATTGCAACCTCAAACACATAAAGGCAGGGAAGAGTTAGTATCCACAATTTCTGAACATAGGGTTTACAGCTGTCTAATTGTTGGATGACACATAATGAGCGAATACACCTTTTTTGTGCTCTAAAAGTTATTTCCCTATCAACAGAATTGGCCCAAAGGATTATGCCGTACCGTAGTGTCGAGGCTATATAAGCTTGGTAGAAGAAGGTGACGACCAATTTTAAACGCTGTATAAGTTCTTGTCATAATTTTATTTTTGGTATAAGTTTTCATTGCCGTCTGTACTTTCTGTTCAACAGTCATCAACCACTGAGCCCAAACACGACGCATTTTCTAGGGTAGTTTAGGAGTTGCTATGGCCATCTTTTGCCTCCATCATCAGATCAGCTCGGTGGTACCTTAATATTGTATTTACACCGAATCTGCACAAGTGTGCCGAATTTCAACGCAATCGGATACCGGTAAGTAGCTGAAAAAAATTCAAGCTTCCATATTTACAAACTTACATGCGAAAAATTCAGGAAAATCTTGTAAAGCCTCGCCCAAACAAAAGAACGTAAGTTTATATAATTCACGTTATAGGATAGTGGTTTTCAATTAGGACTAGAAGAAGTAGGTATGGAACCTTTCATTGTGCGTACTTTGACACGCACTTAACCGCTTTTTGACGTCTTTTTGACGACGCAACTCCTGACGACGGCTGTACAGTGTTCGCAGCCACAATAACAGTACTCTTGCCGTTAGATATATTATAATCTTTGTCCCCTGGCTAAATGCTGGCCAAGAGCAATCCCATTTTTAATAAAAAAAACTACACTAGAGGGTGTTAATTTATTTATTTATTTATATCTAGGATCACCAACAGTGGCAACAACAATCATTAACATTGGAACAAAATAACATATGGTTTAATTTTACTGGCGCCAATTACAGGTGAACACACCATGCAATATAGAAAGCATCGACTTTAAAAACAAATTACAGTGAGAAGACATAAAATATTGTTAATAGTAATATGTTTAAACCTAAACTAAAAAATAAGAGGGTCCAAAATCCAAAATGACTGACTGTGGTTACAGAGGCAATTCAGTTTATAATCGACAGCAATTTGGTCCTGAATCGACGTAGGCTGTCATGGTTTATTTAATCATCACAACCACCACAGCATGACCGGACTTGCAAACACTGATCCTGAGTCTATTGCCGCACCAATTTGGTTTATTAATCAAGAGTTGACTACAGTCCTATAGGGAAATTCACCTATGGAGATTTTTTATGGTAAAGTTTAGTAGGTGTCTTATTAGGGTTCCGTACCTCGAAAGGAAAAAACGGAACCCTTATAGGATCACTTTGCTGTCCGTCCGTCCGTCCGTCTGTCTGTCAGGAACGCGTGGAGGTATCAAGCTGAAATTTATATCAAATACTCAGGTCTACTGTCTCTTGGAGCTGTGCAAAAAAACTTTTGGCTTAGAAGTTTGATTTCGCAATCAAAAGATACAGCCGTATATGCCGCAAATTTCCGCAAATTTTTGACACTTGGAAGGGAATCGAAACCTACAAGGTACTTCCCGTGAACTCAGAATCTTGGAACGAAGCAACGTCTTATAGCACAGATAAAAGAAAAATTGCGAAAATCGTGTCATCTTAAAAAAATTAATTTTGAATTCGAAAACAAAAGAATGACTCGAAATCGGCCCAACCGTTTTAGTACAGCGTTCGTTCAAAGTTGACAAGTCAGTTTTGAAAATGGAAATTTTGAAGGAAAATTTACGTGCGATAATTTTTTACAACTTCAAAAGGGGCTTAACGCGACTTCAGTGCTTCGAAGAGTTGACTACGGTTTTCAATGATAAAGCACCATGCCTCCGGACTGTGAAACGCTGGTATTTAGAATTTCAACGTGGTTGCTCTAGTCTTGGTGATAGACATCGTGAAGGTCAACCAAAAACAGCCGTAACCCAGGAAAACATTGATGCTGTACGGCAACTGATCGTCGAATGTCGCCATGCGACATACCGTGAGATAGAAGCTTCCTTAAGTATTTCAGGGACCAGTGTCCACAGTATTTTGCATGATCACTTAGGCGTAAAAAAGTTGATCTCACGCTGGATACCACATTTACTCAGTGAAGACCAAAAAACGGCTCGCGTTCGATGGTGTCGCAAAACTCTGCGGCAATTCAACCGAGGAAACTCGAAACATGTTTACGACATTATCAGTGGTGACGAATCTTGGATATATGCCTACGATCTGGATTCTAAACAGCAGCGACTGTTTGGGTGTTCCAAGATGAGCCAAAACCGACCAAAGTAATACGCTCACGGAACACTTCAAAAAAAATGGTCGCCGCGTTTGTGGCGAAAAGTGGCCACGTTGCCACCATCGTGCTCGAGGATCGTAAAACGGTTAATGCTGACTGGTATACCACTGTCTGTTTACCAGAAGTCATAAATACCATTTAACACTTAAGTGTAAGTCTTTAGTTTTTCCAAACGACACAACTTAAAAGGCAGCCCTCGTATACTCCTACCTTTTAAGCATTATTATTTTCCGAATTCCTTTCATAACGATGTGGATATAGATTACAGGTATAAAGAGTCTCGTGGCGTACGATTTTTGTGTATATTAAATCATTAAGCCTTTTCCTGTCAGGGAGAGCTCAAACTTGTTGTGT
Organism: Notocelia uddmanniana; assembly: GCA_905163555.1. Classification (NCBI taxonomy): domain Eukaryota; kingdom Metazoa; phylum Arthropoda; class Insecta; order Lepidoptera; family Tortricidae; genus Notocelia; species Notocelia uddmanniana. Next base: position 73,747,558 of record LR991052.1, read on the forward strand.
AATGAAAATAATTTTATTTTTTTACGAAACAGCCGGCTGAAATGTAATGGTCCACACCATACATACAGTTAACTGCAAAAATATGGGTGCATACAACTTGCTCAAAAATATGTCCTATTATACAGGATGTGGCCTGTAATAGGTAGGAGCAAAAAATTTTAAGTCTGCTTCCTTAGAGCATCTACAGTAATCTCTTGTGTCCAACAATAATTTATCTTTTTTCACTTGGGAGAAATTTTGATCTAAAGTTATGACCTCTAAATAATGGATCTTGGCACCACGAGATTATAACTGCTGATATTGAGGTAGCATCTAGTTATGACTCATAATCTTTGTTGCATTTTTGGTTTAAAAGGATATTTTTGGGATTTTTCATTTTTTTAAATTCATTTTTTAGTGTTTTTTAAATAAATAGTTATAAATATAGCTCCAGTAGAGTAAAGAGCACTTGTAAGCTATATCTGCGAAAAAAAAACAACAAAAAAAACTTTTTTTTTTCAGTAAGAAACCATTTGGAAATAATTGCTGGAGAGCTCAATAGTGTACCGTTTAATTTTTTGTTCCTATTACAGGCCACAAAATCAAATCAAAATCAAAATCAAAAAATTTATTCTGCAAATAGGCCACAAGGGCACTTTTACAAGTCAACACATGAAATATACAATTAAATAAATTGACAATGATAATTATAATGTTTTCAAAACAGAATTGCAGAACTAAAAAAAAGTAGACAATAATAATAATGATTTTAAAACTATAGTGATTAACAAACTCACAATATTCAATTAAAATTAACTTATAATACATTATATAAAAAAAAAATTAGTGACCTATATATACGGTCTCTGTCCGAATACACAAAAGTATATACAATAAATTTAATATCTCAGAGATGTATATGGTCTCTGAGCGTCCATTATTCCTAAGTCCTTAGCCTGTATAGTTCTTATATCGGCGGATTAATAGCTTATAGAGTCCTTTCATTTGATACCTCACTCGATAGGTTTCCGTAGAAAAAATATTTTATATCTCAAACAAGAATTTGATGACGATGAAATCTTAGTAAGCCTTAAATACTTACTAAGACTCCTACTGAACTTACCTTTTTTTTCACGCGCAAAATTCGCTAGAGCACTGTAGTCAGGTACTGCCCTCATATTAGCAAAGCGAATCGTCCATATCCTTTTACATCACACCTCACCCTTTTTTATACTCGTATGGAATCTTTCAAATGTCATTTGTTAAATTTTGAGAGATTTCATATAAAAAAGAGTGAGGTGATAGGTCCTGGATTATTTGTTATGTATTTTCTTGCCTCTGCTCGTGACTTGTGTAAGTATTTGTTTGATTTGTGACACTAATAGTACATTATTGCAGGTGCAGAGGCCGTGAAGTATTTTGTAACATTTTTCCGTTATATCCGTTCTATCCGGCCTCGTCTACGACTCGGCCGTTTAACCCAACTCGTCCAGCGATCCCTGTTCCGGCCGAGGACTGTATAGTACTTTTCTCATACATGTTAGAAAAAAAATCAATAAAAAAACTACAATGAAAAAAAAACTAAATAATACAAAACGTCCAAAAATAGCAAAGCATCACGACAAATAACGGAAACTAAATAAAATCAGGAAAAATGTTACAAAATACAAGCACCATTTAAAAAACACGAAAGAACTAAAAAATACCAAAAAACACGTAAAAACTAAAAAAAAATACCAAAAAACATGGAAAAACAAAAAAAATACTCGAAAAGTACAAAAAAAAATACGTAAAAACTTGAAATTCCCAAAATATCAAAAAACGCTACAAAATAACACGAAAAAAACAAAAAAAATACATAAATTCTCAAAAAATTCGAAAAAAACAACAAAATACTAAAATACAAGAACGATAAAAAAAAACGGAAAATCCTAATAAAATACCAATTTACATAAATATATATATATATATATATACAAAATCGTGACGCTTGGCTCTATGTAATATTTCCTTTATCAGTTGATTTTAGTAAGCAAATTTAAAAAGTTAGAGCAGCGGACAATAATGTTAGTTCCATACATTCTCCATAAACAGGTAACTTCATGTCCTCTTTTCGTGACATTAATGCATACATTAAGGCGCAAGTTTGAGAAAATCATATTTTATTGATTTATTGTTTTAATTACCTGAATATAAACTCTAACGCTTTAAGAATAGAAAAGTGTTCAGATGTTAGTAAATATTTCTGAACCAAAATCTTACTTACCTAGTCCCAAACTAAGCAAAGCTTGTGCTATATGGGTAATAGGCGACGATATACATACTTATATAGTTACATTAACTGTTCAATGGCTGTACTTCTTTCCCTAGGGATGTACTCCCGGAGGCAGGTAAGAACGCAAGAACTCCCGAGGATGCCGTGCTGAGAATGTTATACACTCATCTTTAGCTCAACACTTAGAATCTACAAATCAATAATGGTTCGTCAACGCGCTCTGCCGCATGCGTCCGTAGGCTCCGTCTGGTTGCCATAACAGGCTTGTTGCTGTAAACACTTCGAGTTAAAAGTAATTAAGGATCAACAACGCGCTTTGCCGGATGCGTCTTTGCTACGTCTTGCCATCTGGCAGGACTGTTTCTGACCATTGTCAAAATCGAAACATTTGCAGACCAATTAATTCACTCCTCACCCTCCACTCCTGCCCTCTTATTTACAAACTGTCTCGTCCTCACCCGTTTTCTGTAGAAATAGTCAAATGTCATTTGTCAAATTTTATTTAGTTTCACCAGTCCCGCTGTCTTTAATCAAATCTTGCAGGTTAAATTTGATCCAATTCCCGGTTTCCGATTGAGCTGAAATTTTGCATGCATGTATAAATCGGATGACAGTGCAATATTATTACGACATAGAGCTGATCTGATGATGGAGACAGAAGGTGGTCATAGCAATTCCAAAACAACACAAGATAAAACCATCGTGTTTGGGCTCATTCGAACCGACTCAACAAGTAGTTTATGATTGTGGAAAAAAGTGCAGTCGGCTATAAAAGATTATACCAAAAATGAAATTTTTGACCAAACACTTATTATAGCCTACAATTTAACTGGTACCGTCGTGGCACGATATTTTTTCATACAATTTATATGATTACCTTTCGTATTACAGTGAAATAAATATATTTATATTTAGGCGAATTCAAACCTTAGAGGATGGTCCAAAAATGTAGTCCTGAGATGATACAGATTTGATTCGGGTATAAAGCTGTAGACATATTAAAGTAACTAATTCCAGTGCAGCATTTAGTTAGATCTTTGTAAAAAAATACGAACGACAATTTATTATAGAAGGTAATATTCACAACTAATTATAGATTATAGATGGGTATGGTGTACATGTACATGTTTCCGGGCATGAGAGAGGGGCGTCGTTCTAGATATATACCGGGCTGCGCAAACGCAGCTTTGTAGTGCAGGCTCGCTCTTCAAGATGAGAGCTCTCACATACACGGTGGGTGAAGTGACAGTGAAGCGTTAAGGCTTTCGTGTAGAATATAGTGCGTGCCGTAGGCGTATTTAGTGTTTTTAGGGTAGATTATTTGGGGCCAAAAGTTTTTTTTTTTATAATTGTGCAGAAAAAAATTATAGTGCGTGCTGCATGTTACATTGTGTTTAAGAGGGTATTGAGTGTTTTAGGGTAGATTCTTTGAGGCTTTGTTTGTTTTATAATTGTGCGGAAAAAAATATAGTGCGTGCTGCATGTTGTGTGGAAGATATACAAAATAGGATTTTTTTTATTGGCGTGCCATAGCCTTATTTTTATGTGTGGCAGATAAAAAACCGTAAATTGTTTTTGGCGTAAAAGATTTATTAAACTTATAATTAGTGTGTAAATAAATAGTAGTGCGTGCTGAAAAAGTTTTATTTGAAGCAGTTTAAAAAAATTGAAATAATTACTTTGGATAATTTTTTCCGTGTTCCTAAGTACCTATAGGTTCTGCAAAGTAGTGAATCGTTATTCGTTACACACTAAAAGGCAGGCAGTACGTATTTTTATAACATACTGTTATAAAGTATTAAAAACCGAACGTTTTTCATATTCACGTTTCGAAAAATTGCATATTTTGGTGTTTGTTTATATAAGTGCGCTTTTTTTGTATGTGTGGGAGTTAATGTTATACATAACAAGAATACATCAAGTGTATTTTTTATGCAGAAGACAAATATTTTAATAAAAATTTAATTCACTGTTTTTAATACGATGATAATTTGTTGTACATATCATTGTGATGTTATTTTGTAGTAAACTATTGAAAACACAAATACATCAGGCGAAATTACTGAATAATATTTATAAATATAACTAAACGCAACATTGCAAAAATTCGGATAAAAACCCTGGTCGATAGAACTCGTTTGGCGTAGTTCGAAAAATGCGGTTTATAGTAGCAATACGCATAAAGTTTCGCAGGACAGCTTCAATGCCTCGTTTTCCACATTCAATCCGACCCAAACGTAGCAGTAGACGCACATTTTTCATATAAAACACTCGTAGACAAAATGACAGAAAAAAAGCTGCACCAATTTCGTCACTTGCATATATCATAATTATAATAAAGAAAGATCTACAAAAAATAATATCTATCCACATAAATTAATAATCAAATCAGCAAAAAAACATGCCTTTAGTTTGCGTTCCTCGTAATTGTATATGAAACATGACATTTCCACTTATTATCATTTATGTGAATCCAATTTTCGTAATTGCTAAAAAGGAAACATGAAATAATACGCACAGCAAATGAATGTAAATTGATGCCGCTAATATCTGCAACCGCAGAGAGAATTCCAATGACAGACCAATACGTTTCAACTTTATTAATTCAAAGGTTATTAATTTGCCCTGTCAGAACCATTTATAAAAACATTTTAAAATATTGAACGCCTCCGACTCAAAGGATTTTACGTTTGAACGTAGTTTCACACGCAAATAACGATGTAAAATGTAATTTTGCTTCCAACCATATTATGTCCAGTGTCAAAGGTGGAAAACCAACTGTAAATATTCTCATGTTAAAAACGATTCCACACACCACAACCATTAATTTTAAAATTTCGTTAGCTGAAGCTGACTTTTAATACAAATTTAATAATCATATTTACACGTACAGAATTCCATTTAATTATTAATTTGTCAACTTCAAAAAGGTCTTCCCTCGTGAAAATTAATTCCCATGATACAATATGTTTTATTGCACACCTCAAAAAAGAATTATAAATCGAAACAGCATCAAGATACAAGCAGAGGTAAACAACAGGTGGTCTTATCGCTAAATGAGCGATTTCTCCCAGACACGGAAAAAAATAAACAAACATGTTCAGTGGGTGGTGCAAACAAAAAGGAATAACTATCATTGATTTATCATGATCATTGTTTTAAAGAGCACTTTTATTACAAGGTTTCAAATGCATGCAATTTTCTCTCTTGAATGAGGTCATCGGTAATACCTGAAAGCTACCGACTGCTTGTTTAAAGGTAGAGACAACTTGGTAAACTACTTATATGTATTGGACTAAAAAATGTAGTTTTGCAACTGAAGCAATATAGAAAAACTATTTACACAAAATATGCTCAATCTTGCAGTAAAAACATCAAAACGTAAATATTCTTTTAAAGCATAGATTGATTTTCGCAATTTTATATTTAAGAATAATATTTGCAAACCTCCTTCGCCGTGCTATGATGGCGCACAAAAAATCGTTCCAAAATAAATGCATAAATGTGACAAAATTTCTGTGCAGTATTTTAATTACAACTCGCCAATTTCACGGTAGCATTGCAGTCCAATGCTCGATTTAAATTTTTACTTCTATAAGTACGTAAAGACGAAGTAACTCCGAATAGAGCTAAAGGAACATATATTCTCGAGGAATTTTTAGAGTTGTAGAGCGGCTGGTATGAGTAAGCACTCGATTGAATCGGTTGGGTAATGCATGTCAGTTTAAGGATGGGTGGCCGGATTGCGAATCTAAAGATTGTGAAAACTTTTCTCAGTAGGTTTTGAATGAAACAAGCCATGAGTTAACAGTATGACAGAAGTTTTGTATTCAATCCTACACTTTGCCGTGACGATGGTGTTTTTTTTTCGGTCAGCACGGCTTCTGATTTTTCGAATGTTTTATTTTATTGTCCTTATTGTATTGAAAATGCTAACAGTAGATATCAAGCTTGGTATCTAAAATTGCATAACTGTAGAGTGCTGACTTTAAGGGCTGAATAAACATGAATTGATATTATTACTGGATATAATATCCTCATTTATTTTACAATTTGAATTAATTCAGCACGTAGTGTATTGGTAATCGAGTTACCAAATTTACGTGGTTATGAATGACATATGATTATTTATATTATATTTTATTTATATTTTTCGATAAATAAATAAATTAATAACTCGTAATTATTAAGGTCATTGATGTATACTTTTTGATTAATTACACTGCTAACGACACTTCAAACTATCGTTAAGTAGTTAATATAAGTTTGTCTGGATGACACACTATTATATTGATTTGAGATTGAATACGGGGGATTCCATTCAAGTTCTTTTTTTTATTATTTCAAACATATGAAAACTGAAATGTTTAAGAAACTTAAAAGCGAGAAAATCAACTAAACCTTACGCAGGTAAAATAAAAATAAACTCGTAAAGTTTAGTAAATAAATGGAAACAGTGAAATCTCAAACAAAAAACAAACATTTGTTGAGCCTGACTATTTTTAAAATGATTAACGGAATAACTGCGGAGTTGTTCTTGCGTTTCATTCATAAACCAAAGACCATTTGTCATGCGTGCACAAAAAAGCGTTACGACAGAGAACCGAACGGTCAGCGGCAACTATAGAAAAACAGATATATAGGTAACTTCACGCGACTTTCCACTGAAAGTAAGTACCCAAGCTTAAAACAATGGAAAAACTTAAAATGTTATTAGAAAGAAATATTTTTGACATAACACAAGATGCCGTGCGCGTCCTATTTAGGAGCACTCATACAAGATTTATCCACAGTTCTAGATTGGTATACTTTTCTGCAATAGAAAAAAAAATCATACCTTTATTACAATTACACGTTAAGTGTTAGGTCACTATAGTGCTGCAAACTTATTCTTTACAATTCCTTAACACATTACTGAAGTTAGCAATTCTAAATTCGAATCTGTAGTAAAACAAACACTTATTTCAAAAGCATATTATAAGATAAACGATCACGTCATGGCTAGGGATGTTTGGCAGTGATAGCGTCCTGCACGGCTAATCTATCGCGAAAATAGGTTTTCTACTGTAGCATTGTTATTTTGCAGTAGCTGACTCTGTAATTTTATATTTAACTATACAATGTATATTGTTTTGAAAAAATGACAGCTCGCCGAGTTTCTTACGCCGGTTCTTCTCGTGGCAGAGGTTTATGTTTCCGAACCGGTGGTATTTTATTGACGTTCATAGGTGCATGTAATATGCCTAATTTGAAGAATAAACTACTTTTACTTTTACTTTGTTACTGAGCAAAACACACATAAACAAACACCTAACCAGTAACTTCTTAGTATTTTACTTGACAAATGGATGTCTATGCTTAGACAGTCGAACTTAACCGTGTCAACATTCGCTGAAATGAGTAATACTTTTGAAAGCGTTAGTGCCTTTCACAAAGTACAATATATATACTGAGATAGAGATACCAGTGAAATACTCCACATAGATCGTAGCGCCATTGTGTATTTAGTAAGAACTAAACGCACGACCGCTGCATCCCTGTCACTTCAATATGCAAGTGCGATAGAGATAGCACCAAGTGACATCTGGTACAAACAAGTTAAAATAAAATTTCCATAGAAAAATTCGTACTTCGAGCTGAAAGGCCCCTGGTGCCTTTAGGTATCGCGTGAAGCTTTAATTCATTTAGGCCGAGCTTTAGATCCGTTTGACAAAAATGACACATAAAATTTAGGTAACACAGTATACTCCTATTTTTTGTCATAACTTGCCGACATAATGTTCTTTAGATAACTGAGTTTCATAGTGCAAATATTGTTATGGACGTTATGAGGTAAAAATGAGAAACAAAGAGTGCAAGGGACAAAACAAAACTTTATTGTCAGTAGCCAAACTTTTTAGCCTAGTTGGTAGTGACTGTGCCTCCGAAGCTAGAGGTCCCGGGTTCGAATCCCGGCCAGGGCATTTATTTGTGCATTTATCACGGACATTTGTTCTTGGTATGTATTTATCTATATAAGTATGTATATCGTCGTCTAGTACACATAGTACAAGCTTTGCTTAGTTTGGGACTAGGTCGATTTGTGTAAGATTGTCCCCCAATATTTAATTTTTTTTTTATACTTATACGTAGTATATCATAATCCTGTTATATAGTCGTCTAGTACCCATAGTACAAGCTTTGCTTAGTTTGGGACTAGGTCGATCTTGTTACTCCACTGAGTCCTGTAACATAGGGAATGTTGTAAATGATATGTCAAAAACCATTTCTATTTCTAAGTACTATGTGACAAGTTCGAATTGTGTAAAAAAATGTCCCTATAATGTGCCTATAATGTGTGGTTCCAGCAACAAAAGGCTAAAAACTATTAGTGTCTACGCAGAAAAGACTAACAAAAGCAAATACTTTTGGCCCTGTTTAGAGTGTTTAGCTTAGTGGGTTAGTGACACTGCCTACGAAGCTGGAAGTCCCGGGTTCGAATCCCGGTAAGGGCTTTGTTTTATATGATGAGCACAAGACATTTGTTCCTGAGACTTGAATGCTTTCAGTATAAGTATGTATTTAAGTATACATATTTTAAATATATCGTCCTCTAGTACCCATAACATACGCCTTATTGAACTTACTATGGCACTAGTTCGATTTGTGTAAATTTGTCCCCTAATATACATATTTTTTTAATATTGTGGGACAATCTTACACAAATCGACCTAGTCCAAACTAAGCAAAGCTTGTAACAACCAAGACCCAGGAACAAATATCCGTGCTAAATGCACAAACAATGCACTGGTCGGGACCTCTAGCTTCGGAGGCAGTGTCACTACCAACTAGGCTAAACAGGCCGACAAATAGATTTACATGATTTACTTATTTAAATATGTTTGGTCCTTTGCCACAGATTTTTAAGACATTGATATTTTTACAGCTACTGTTTGTGGTCTTCGCGGCTGCCCTAGCAGTCCCCGTACCCCAGGATGTAGCAGAGGCGACCAGAGAGAAACGATCTCCGGGCGGCTGGCACTCCCAACCCGAAGGCGTCTGGAAGAAAAAACTCGTCTGGAAAGAAGAATGGAAGCAAATATGGAAAACAGAAAAGAAACTAGCCTGGAAAACAGAGTGGAAGAAGGAAAAGGAACCAGCGTGGAAAACAGAAAAAGTACAACAGTGGAAAGAAGAACAAGTGCCCGCGTGGAAAGTAGTCCAAAAGCCTATCTGGAAGGAAGTACAAGTCCCCATTTGGAAGGAAGTACAAGTGCCCGACTGGAAAAAGGTATGGAAACCAGTTTGGAAGGAAATCAAAGTGCCGATTACCAAAACTGTACAGGTACCCGAGTGGAAACAAACATACGTACCGGAATGGGTGAAGGAGGGCGTTCCCGGTGAAAAGTTTTTGGGTAAAGATGATCACGGATGGGAATACACCAGCCATGATCTTTGGAGGAAGAAAATGATCTGGAAACCGGTATGGAAAAAAGTTTGGAAGACTGAGCACAAGCAAGAATGGGTGACAGAAAAGAAACTGGAATGGAAGGAAGAGTGGAAGCAGATATGGAGAACCGAGAAAAAGCAAGCGTGGGCGACAGAGAAGAAACAGGAATGGGTAGAAGAGAAAGTCCAAATATGGAAGACTGTAAAGAAGGAAGTATGGGTGCCTGTGCAAAAGAAGATCTGGGTTGAGAAGTGGAAGCAGATTCAAGTACCAGTATGGAAAACTGTGGAAGTACCAGCGTGGAAAAAGGTATGGAAACCTGTATGGCAGAAGGAATGGGTGCCAATCCACCACGAACATCACGGATGGGATAAATAGGTAACCACTTTGTTTACATTACATTATCATGAAAAACATGATCATTGGTGAAGATATGTTCACTAAAATGTCTCATATGCCGCTACTGATACTCGTAGTGTGTCTTCATAATAATGTAATGCAGGTTAGGGCAGAAGGATAAACCATAAGATTAAAAGTGAATTTTAATTCCTATGGTTTAAAAAACGACTCTGATTTGTATATATGGAATACCATTTTGTAGTTTCGTCGCTCCTTCTGCCGTTTATTTTTTGTAGTCACTTTGTTAACTATTGTTACCAGTTACCAATTGTAAATATGATTAAAGTACTCAATGGGAAGTTAGGGGTAGACTATTAATTGTTGCAGTTACTGTAGTGTTAAGACTGCGGTAATATTCAGTCAATATACTGGTTCCAATCCATTTTTCACTGACGCTAATCAACAAGTCATGAACACACTCTTCACAGACTTAAGAACTATTGTTCAGTGTCTTAGCTATTCTGAATGACCTGATTCCAAGCCTAATTTGCTATCGAAGCCAAATCAGTCTGTCTCTAAGAGACAGGTTAATCTCTAGATTGGCACTTAAATGGTATATAAACGCCATTGTTTGGAATAGGCCTCGGATTTAAAGCTTGGTACAAGTCCGCAGGCAATACTGACTCTAAGAAGCAATACGGGAACTCCAAGGGGATGTCAATGGCACGACGGTCACTGCCATTAACAATTCAGGTTGAAACTGTTAAGTGTTAACATTCGTAGCGTATATGGAACTGAAATGGATATCGCCATCTCAGTTGGAGTTACATATCGAACTGAAATCTTGTTTGATAATGGAGTAATGTTTCACTGTAAGTGACCGATAATACAATTATTGAACACAGGACTTGAAATTACATCTTGTTTTTATTGAAATAAAATGTAATTTCATATAACTTTTAACGCACGAACTTTTGCGGAACACACAGAGGTATGTACATAAAGGGAGAAATACTTTGTCTATATTATTTTTGGTCCCTTTTGTACGCTGTTAAATGGTATTTTTTTCAATATTGTAATTTTTGGCGTACGCAGTGCGAATTCTAGTTGCGAATTTTAATATGACGGCCGTTAGAAAGTCTCTTTCTAACATATAGCTGCGTCTCAACGCAAGCGACAGTAATTTGCATTGCGTGCGCATAGCGAGATTATAACTTTTGTAGTTTTTTTTTGTACGACCATTTGTTACCTCATTTTGGATCTTTGGATAAAATTGCACTCATAATATTATTAAGTATAAATTTAAATGCTATAATACTCTTTCATTACTGGAATTTTAATATGAATTCAACATCAACTCATATTAATTTAATGTATTCAAATTAAATCAATATGAGACGATGTGAAGCACTAAATTAAGTCTGATTTAAATATAACATGAACATTTATAGCAACTGAAGTAATTAATGTAATTATAAACTACCTAAATTATTCATTAAATATTAAATTTCGCATAAATACATACTATTTATATTGCAATTTTATCTCATAGATTCTCAGTTACAGTTTCTCTAAGGCCTTTGTTAAACTTTAAATCTAATGCCATTGTCTTAAAGTTCAAATTAATATAATGCTCGTCTTGAAGTAAAAGGCCTTAAGGAAAATTCCGTCCGACTTTGAACCTTAACAGTGAGGCTTAAAGTACATACTCGAATAGAGGCTCGGTATACTTTCCAGATGTAAGAGTACATTGTTTTTTATGTTTTATAAACATACTTTTGTTTTTTTTAAGGTTTAGCAATATATGAATTAAATATACGAAATGCAGTTTTATTTTACTTAAATTATACAATCGTGGTAGAAAAATACTAATTTATAATCGTTAATGAAACCAATTTTATCCATTTTAACGTATAGTAACTTTGTCTCTATCTGTCCCTTTAAGAGCGCGAGAAAGAGACGAAAAACACTTTAGCTAACCGAGGTTTGTTAAATTTTATGAATAAAGGGTTATCCATAATGATATTATTAATGCGAAAGTATCTCTGTCTGTCTGTTATTTGTTCACGCTTAAACCACTAAATTGATTGGGGTGAAATTTGGTATGGATATAGTTTAAGCTCCGTGGAAGGGCATTGGCTTTTTATCCCGTGAATTATCCCTGAAGGGGGTGAAATGGGAAAAAAATATTGTATGTAGGTATACGATAAAAACTAATGCCAGACGCGGACGAAGGCGCGAGTAAAAGCTAGTCTAAATTGTATCTTTACGCACTTACAACCCCTCTGGTGTTGCGAGTGTCCATGAGCGGCGCTAATCGCTTACCATCAGGCGATTCGTCTGCTCGTTTGCCTCCTATGTCATTTTTATAAAAAAAAGGCACAATGTTAAAATGTTAGACCTGCGGGCCGTACGCTAGTTAGCCACCGACGTGGTATGAAAAAAAAAACACGGAAAAAAGAAAAGATATAGCGTTTATTAAAGTCAAGAGGCAACAGAAACTAATATCCGGCCTAGATACGGCGGACCTATTGTGTATACACTATAAATACATAAATAATCCGGTCACCCGAGTTGGTAAAAGGGGTCAACCTCGGAGTGAGAGATAATAAGCTGAAAACTTATGTACACCTTCATTTTCAATAAGTTGCCTCAAAAGTCTCATAGAATCTAGTATGGGCCGTTATTCAAGGTGAAAGGTGACCAAAATCGGTTTTTCACGATTATACATGGGTACATACATAAACTCACACCTAAATTCCCAAAATTGGTAGGCAGTTTCATTGCCAGTTTTAGCAAATTGTAGGTGTATAGATTGAGAAAATGTGATATAGCTGTGATAGGTTGCTAGCCCAACGCCCACAATACACTTCAACCTGGTTCCCATAGTCGACTCTTACCCTAAGGAAAAAGATGCTGGTGCTATTCTAACCCCTCACTACACAGTTTCGCGATTATCTCGGTTTTTATAGCTCCAATGAAGTAAAAATCTAGTAACAAATTAGCGAAAAAGATAGAGCGCTCGTGGCCCAGCGGCGACCGCGTACGGTTAGGTTAAGCAATGTGGGCGCAGGTCAGTTCTTGGATGGGTGACCGCTTTGAGTGGTTACTAACTGAGCGCTCTCGTGCTTTGGAAGGCACGTTAAGCCGTTGATCCCGGCTGCTGTCTACGACAGCAGTCGTTAAGCCGAGTTAGAGGCCTTCGGACGGCTTTTTTTTAAATCGTATGGCATTTATTTACGAACCGTGAGATCTTTGAGAAGACAAGTACGGTTGCCAGTTTTTGTTGCACTTTTAGCACCACCCAGCGGTCACGTGTAAGGTGACGGTGGGTACTCCCTACGGACGTGGTGCAACTTCGACCCCCCTTTGTCAAGTGAGTGGGCAACTTGACTGAAGAAGTTCTCTAGCCGCCTGAAGGCCTCTAATTTGGCTTAACGACTGCTATCATAGACAGCAACCGGGATCAACGGCTTAACGTGCTTTCCAAAGCACGGGAGCGCTCAGTTAGTAACCACTCAAAGCGGTCACCCATCCAAGGACTGTCCTCGCCCGACATTGCTTAACCTCGCATACCGCACGCGGTACGCGGGCACCGCTGTTGCCCACTCACTTGACAATTCTTGGGATTAGGTAGCGGACCCCGGGCATCCTTCAGGATGCAACTGTACTGGGAATAACGCTAGGATGATGATGAATTTATTTATAGATACAAATTCATTACAGTTATTAAGACTGAGGTAATCCAAATCACAATCAAATATTAATTCTGCAAGTAAGCCACAAGGGCACTTTTATATGTCAAAGCGTGACTAATACAATTAAATAATTTTGAAGAAAAAAAAACCGACTTCAATGGGGGAGGCCGGCAAAAGATTATTATACTTAGATGGTGCACTCTTAGATAGATATACAATAAAATAAAAATGGCTATAATGTATGTTTATAATGGTAGAAGACTAAGTACCCTCAGTTCCTCATGGAATCATGAAAAAAATTGCTTGCTTGACAAACAAAACGAAGAGAACAAATCGCCAAACGTAAACTACGCGTCGTTGAAGAGTTCCGTTCTGATCATCATCAGCAGTTCCACTTCATCAAATGTCACTTTTATGAATGAAAATGCTTGATTAGTTCATGAAAATACTAAAATCACTATTTGTGTGCCTTTCACATTTGAGGATTTCCCTCGATTCCTAATGGATCCCATCATCAGAACTCGAGTATGACAAAAATCAATCGTGAAAATAGAACTTGCTTAACAAACACAGCTAGAAGGACAAATCGCCAAACGTGAACTTTTCGTCGTTGAAGAGTTCTGTTCTGATCATCATCAGCAGTTCCACTTCATCAAATGTCACATTTTTGTATGATAATGCTCAATTTGTTGATAAAAACACAAAAATCACTATATGTTTGCCTTTAAGATTTGAGGAGTTCCCTCAATTCCTCATGGTTCCCATCATCAGAAATCAAGCATGACAAAAATTAATCGTGAAAATAGAACTTGCTTAACAAACACAGCTAGGAGGACAAATCGCCAAACGTGAACTTTTTGTCGTTGAAGAGTTCTGTTCTGATCATCATCAGCAGTTCCACTTCATCCAATGTCACATTTTTGGATGAAAATGCTTGACTTGTTCATAAAAACACAAAAATTACTATATGTTTGCCTTGAAGATTTGAGGAGTTCCCTCAATTTCTCATGGATCCCATCATCAGAACTGCGTTTTGACAAAAACGGGACCAACTTGGATATATATACTTACAATCAAAAAAAGAATTTTTCAAATCGGTTCAGAAATGACGGAGTTATGGACTAACAAACATTAAAAAAAAACATTCAACCGAATTGATAACCTCCTCTTTTGAAATTTTGAAGTCGGTTAAAAACGGACAATATTTACTTTTCAGACAGACTTTAACAAATGTATGTCATTAAATGAAAACAAACTTACAAGGTAATAGTAGGGACGTATATTGAATACGATCTGTGTCCGAATAAACAAAAAGTATATAAAATTAATTTAATATCTCAGAGATGAATATGGTCTCTGAGCGTCCTAATATGATTAATAACAATTATTTCAATGCTTTAGAAATGTAACTGGTCTCTAAGCGTCAATAACAATAAAACTAATCCAGAACAGGATGATGTCTCTAATCCACAGTAAATAACACTAGTATTATAGGTACGGTATTTACTATGCCCTTGCAAGCATGAACAGACCGGACTCCACAAACAGCACCCGATCACGAGTATGACGCGTATCTCAGCCATCGCCTCCCCCGACCGTCTGTCAGGAAAGGTGGCAAATCGCACAAAAAAAAACAAATTGTGTGACCTTTCACCTTGAATAACTTGCGGCCCAGACACGAGATATTATGAGACTTTTAAGGCAACTGATAAAACGCCAAAATAAAGGTGTGTACAAGTTTGCAGCCTATTTATTAACTCTTATTCCAAGGTTGCATCCCTTGAACTGAACCACCACCACCACCATATCAGCCAAAAGACGTCCACTGCTGGACATGCGCCTCCCCCAAATTCACAGAGGGTATATGCCATAATCGCCACGCTAGGCATGCGGGTTTGCGATCGCAGTATCTCCACCGCACTCCAGGGAAGCTGCTGCCCATCCCCCGGTGGTCTTGGCCGTAGTTTTAGGACATACCCGGGTCCGGGTCCACTGACCGCGCCCGACATTGCTTAACCTCGCATACCGCACGCGGTACGCGGGCGCCGCTGGGCCACGAACGCTCCACAAATCTACATCTGCCAGGGATGGTGGCAAATCGCAAAAAAAAATACAAATTTTGTGAACTTTGAAAACTTGCGGCCCAGACACAAGATATAATGATACTTTTGAGGCAACTGATAAAACGCCAATAAAAGGTATGTACAAGTTTTCAGCCTATTATCTCTCATTCCGAGGGTGTACCCCTAATATGACTTGACCAAACGATTCATGTTATTTCAGCAGGGCGTTTTAAAATGAGAACGAAACTACGTATTTATGGAGAATCGAGTTACGTCGAGCGTGCGGGGAACCCTTAAAAGACGACCTCAAGTTTTCGTTTAGTTAGATATTTTTCGTAATTTCACATCTGACATCACCTTCCTGTAGCAGTTCATAGAATACACCTTCCTACCAAATTTCAGAATTGTAGCGCTTATAGTATCCGAGTAAAGGATGATTTCTATGACAGCAAACGCCACGGCCGGCTTATTTCTCTTGAATCATCCTTAAATCGGCTGTGACATACGGACGGACGGACATGAAGAAACTTTCACAAAAAGGATTTTTCTCAAATATACAATGAAATATTGATGTTATATTTATTCCTTACAATAGGCTGCGAAGTATGACGTTTCAGGTGCGGCTAGGACAAGAGGTCGTTAATGGAATTTCATACAAATCTTGCAGGCCTAGGCCGGCAAAGGCCTCTTTTTTAATTCCATTCCACATAAATTTGTGGCATAGGCATCATGACATTCTGCCACTATGCGTATTAAAAATAATACTTTGTTTTTTTTTTGTTGTTTATTTCATTGCATGTTTGAGAAAAACACTATACGAGGGTAATGCAAGAAACCGATGAGAAAATATGGGATGTACAAGCGGGATTTAGGAAAGGTATGGGATGTACGGATCAGGTCTTCTCGTTACGATGCATAGCCGAAAAATATTTGGCCCAAGGTCAAAAGGTCTATTGCGCGTTCGTGGATTTGGAGAAGGCCTATGACAGAGTGGTGAGGAATGAACTTTGGTCGGTACTGTCCGGATATGGAGTGAGCGACCATCTCATTCAAGCTCTGAAATCTCTCTACGAGGATTCCTCTGCTTGCGTGAGAGTAAACGGGTCCTACACTGAATGGTTTAGCATCGAAAAGGGTGTTAGACAGGGATGTGTAGCGTCACCGTGGCTGTTTAATCTATTTCTGGACAGTTGTTTGCAAGATTTGAAAGACGATGAATGTGGGTTGGAAATGAATGGGTTGCTTATCAAATGTCTACTCTACGCCGATGACCAGGTTTTATTAGCGTCATCGGCTGAGAAGCTACAGAAGATGGTAACTAGCATGCACAGATTATTTGCGAGAAAAGGAATGAAAATGAATGTAAGCAAGACGAAAGTGATGGTATTTGAAAGAGATGAGTGTATGACAGTTTGTGAAATTGCTGTAGATGGAGAGAGGTTGGAGCAAGTGGATGGGTTTGTGTATTTGGGGACTTTGTTCACGAGAGACGGTAAGCATGAAGGAGATATTGAAAGGAGAGTGATAGCTGGGAATCGAGTGAATGGGGCACTTCACGCCTTTTTGAGTAGCCAGAAAGTGTCAGAAAAGGCGCGGCTGGCCGTGCATAGAGGAGTGTTGGTGCCGACACTAATGTATGGTAGTGAAAGTTGGGTGTGGCAGAAGAAACATCAGAGTCGAGTGAATGCAGTGGAAATGAGAGCGCTGAGAAGTATGTGTAGCGTTACTTTGAGAGATAGAGTGAGAAACACCGTTATAAGACGGAGGTGTGGAGTGAATGAAGATATAGTGACGAAAATTGAGAAAGGTATGCTAAGATGGTTTGGACATGTAGAGAGGATGGATGAAAGAAGATTGACAAAACGAGTGTATGAAGGAAGAGTGGATGGAAAAGTTGGAAGGGGAAGACCTCGGCGAACGTACTCCGACCAAATCGGAGACATTCTGCAGAAAGGCCAGGTCAGGAGTACCCTAAATCGGCGCGCATGCATGAAGAATGTTATGAAAGTTCATGAAGCGAAAGTTGTATGTCAGGATCGTAGCAAGTGGAAATCCGTGATCTCTGCCTACCCCTATGGGAAACAGGCGTGATTATATGTATGTATGTATGTATGTATGTACTATACGAGTACTCGTACATACCTCGGCGGGAAATATGGGGTTGCCCGCCTCAGACCTATCCGACCTCGCTCCGATCGGCCGTCTATATATATGTCTTCGGCCGGCAACCCCTTTCGTCCCGGCCTCTGTAGTAATGTACTATTACTACTATAATACTTTAATGGAACCAAAAATCGATAAACTTGCCTGGCATCAGTAGTAAGTAATTTTACCTCAATGCTGAAATCACGGAATCTCCACCTAGTGTTCATTTAATGGATATTGAAAAAAACATCGAAAGAACATTTTAATACATCCTATTAACACGCATATATTTGATATGACTTAACCGCTCTATTCATTCACGCTATTCTACACTTTAAAATCAGCGCTACACGGCATAAAATCGCGTAAATCTGAATAGACTTAGGTCCTTATGGTCCTCGTTTCTACTTATGTCGCATTCGGAACAGCAATGAATGCTATTGTTAAAGCGACTTCAAAACCGAAACGAAGCTTTGTCTACGGGAACCTAGGCTGAGAGCCGGTCGATTATTTCTGGACCTAACTTATTATTATATATTTTTTTTATAATGGAGTTCATTTCGGTAGGTATTAGGAAAATAGAAAAATACGCCACGTTTTCTGCATCCGGAAATATTTTTGGTATAAATGCAATTATATAATATAAAATAGTTATAGTACTAATATTGTATATACAGAATTGTATTATAATTAAAGTTTTAGTAAATATTGCCGTGTTGCACTAAAGGGCTTATATTATTTTAAACATTTGTAACCATGTAATGCATGGTGAATCTAATGGTAACTGGACATTCGAACATAAATATCATCAACGAATTTATATTGCATTGTAATGGTAAAATCAGATCATACGGAGATTTAACTAGTGTCAATTTAATAAATAGGAGCGCAGATTATTCCGAGCTTAGTTCATACACTTTTGAGTTTTAAAATGAAACTCCTGTTTGGTCGAATAGTCAAGCGAACGGGGCGGGGCGGGGCATAGCGAGCGGGTTGTTCCCCTTCAGCTAGCTATAATTGCATTTTTTTTCCTTGAGCTGTGATGTGAAGTAGGAGCGGGCTAAAAACAGCGCTGTACAGCTGACCAGGTATGCAGCAAATGCTGAGCCCGAGCCTATTGTCGCACCAATTTCGCTCTGGTTATTTTTTTTCTTTGCTTGTTTCTCTATTATTTTTGCGGCAATAAATCATGGTAGTGTTTTACAACAAAATTTTCAATGCTTTAACTAACAACCACCTCTATTATTTTTTTACGAAGCAGTAACGCTCAGAGGCTAGAGCGATTGGCCGCGTATGCCAGATGTCGCAGGTTCGAATCCTGCTCGGAGCATTAAATTTTCAATTTTTCCCTTTAATTTGTAATTTGGAACCACCCCTATTCTTTTATTCAGTATTAAAATTGACCCCCCCCCATCCTTCTTGTGGTACCAGGTTAAATAGCACCACCCCCTTTTTTCCCAAGGTATCGTATACAGAGTAAAAAAAACATAACATAAGTTTACAGAATCTGTATAAATTAGAGACTTAAGAGTGCGCAGTACGTTCGGTTCTCCATACAAAAGTATTTACGCTCTCATTTTAAAACACCATACTAGAATAATATGAAACTTTGTATACACAATGGGATCCGGCATATCTAGGTCGGAAATTAGTTTCTGTTGCTTGATATTATAATGGAGAAAAAATACAACGATTATTAAGGTTTTCATACAAGCCGTAAAAAACTCAAAAAACCGCTGTATTTTCGTTCTTTTACAATTTCTAGCAACAAAAACTAATTTCCGACCTAGATATGTCGGATCCCATTGTGTATACAAAGTTTCGTGTTATTATAGCATGGCGTTTTAAAATGACAGCATAAATGCGTTTGTATGGAGAACCGAGCGTACTGCGCCCTCTTAAGAAAGCTAAAACTGTTCGACCCAAAGTTTTGCAAGGTGGCACAACCGTCCGCAGTCCCCCAGCCTATACCGTCTGGCACTGATTCTTTATAATCTGACACTCAAGCCAATTACGGTTCATCGCATACACGGACAAATGTTCAAAAACATCTCAACAACCCTACAAACAACTGGCGTTTACTCCCTTTTACCCGAAAGTAAACACACGTCAGTGTACTTTGACCTTTAAAAAGGCCACATAAAGTTGAAGTTTGAACGGTTTTCAAAATAATATTCGGTTGATTGAGGCTGCGTGCATTTGTTTTTTTCGAATTAATTCCAAAAGGGCGTATGGCTGTGGAATTGCAACCGCATTTACGACGTTTAGATAATTGTCCGTGACAGGGCGAATATACGGGGTGTTAAAGCGATCTGTGCGCATTTGATACTGGGTAGAGTGAATGAATTAATGAATTGTTTGTTTTGTGGATGCATGCGTGAGCATGTTTCACCAATTGAAAGGATTTGATAGTAGAATTCATGAACCTCATGCGCGTATTCTCAAAAGGGATTGAGAGAGCATGAACTTTAATCTCAGAGCAGGTTTTGGCAACTGATATCACCATCATCATTATATCAGCCGAAGGATATCCACTGCTGGATACAGTCCTCACAATGAGCAAAAGATATGAATAGGTGAAAATAAGATATAGTAATAATAGGTTGATTGCCTCTCGCTCAAAAGCTCAGCAGATATTTGCCAAAATGCCAATTCGAGATGCTAGAATCCAAGTCCCGTTCTGCCAGTAAGAAACGTGATCGTAATACTACATAACTGGATAACGCGCGCCAATAACTTGGTTCTCAAATTCGACTCGTAACCCCCTACAGCCCTTACACTTAATAAGCGGATGGCAAAGTATCCCACAATGCATAACCGATACAATGCTATTACTCATAAATACTAAGGCTGGGTTGCACCGACTTACGATCACAGACCGATTAACGTTAAATATGGCGCCGGCAGCTGTCATTCCATAGAAACTTGTCAAACTCTTCATACATTCGAATTTTAACAAACACAGCTTACGATTACAGACGGTTTGGTGCAACCGAGCCTAAGATTCAAACCTCAATTCAATAGTGGCTGGAGCCGATCTAGCCGCAGTAAGCTCGGGGACCCTGCAACAACGAAGTTAAGCAACATGACGACCTGTTTAGCCTAGTTGGTAGTGACTCTGCCTCCGAAGCTGTCCCGGGTTCGAATCCCGGCCAGGGCATTTATTTGTGCATTTTTCACGGATATTTGTTCTTTGGTCTTGGATGTTTTCTATGTATTTATCTATATAAGTATGTATATCGTCGTCTAGTATGTATATAGTACAAGCTTTACTTAGTTTGGGACTAGGTCGATTTGTGTAAGATTGTCCCCCAATATTATTATTATTATTATCTCTGTATTTATTTTCGTACTTAAGCTAGGTTTTTTACAATAATTTTATAAAAGTAAAATATATAAACATACATACAAAATATAAAAGCATTATAAAAAACCTAACCTAGGGTGCCGCCGGCAGCGAGGCAGGGCCCAAGCTACCGGTGGTTAGGGCGACAGAGAGAAACCTCCGGACTATCCGCGCCGTGTCCAGGAGTACCGCCTTCTGCATCTGACCCTTGACCCAGGCATCTAAGTAGCGAGAGTCTCTTAAGATGTTGGTCGAGACTCTTCGCAATTAGACCGTTTATTATTATTATTATTATCATAGACGCTTCAGTAAACACTTGAATTGATAGTCATACACTTACAAGTAACTGCCTGAAAGAATATTACAAAAAATAAACTAGTGGCTCTGTGAGCTGCAGACCTCGCAAAAAAAAATCATTTTTGACGTGATAACGTCTTTAAAATCGTTTTAGCGCGATCGCAGGTATAAGTGAAGTGCAAGTGAAGTAAGACGTTATCACGTAAACATCTCGATCGTAAACCTACTTTACAAACAACCAATTTTTTTCAAATTTCAAATCTTCCAAAACCTGATTCGCCAAAAAAATATATTACTGCTGGGGAAACGTAATACTGACAGCATTTCTTCAAGTGAGAAGATCTCTGTGACATCCAGTCAGCTTACATCGAAGAAGAAAATATTACATATCGACATAAGTCAGGAAGTCGTGCCATGGGCTTACAATATTAATTAACCGAGCGAGCGAAGCGTCTCCGTTTCAGCTTTCGACAAAAACTTTTTCGTATGTCTGTCTGACTGTCCGGATGTTCTCCTCTAATGGTCGCATTTCTCAACCGATTCTCGTGACATTTTGTGATTTAGAAAGTTTTTGAAAATTTTGAAATTACCAAAAAAAAATTTCGCATTGTCTACAGCACACAGAGCCACCATTATTGTAGCTACTACCATACCTATTTCGTACAATATTCTAATATTGTAATAGAGGTATAATAGTATGATAACTTACAAGGAACTGCCTGAAAGAATATTACAGAAACTAATCATTTCAGTGCATGGTTATCTAAGGCACCCGTCAGGCTTCGCTCGGTCGTTCAACTATTGAAAATATACTAAATGAAAAAAAAGAAAGGAATGACATTATTTTACCGACTTCAAAAAAGGAGGAGGTTCTCAATTCGTCGGATTTTTTTATGAATGTTCACCGATTACTCGGAGACTAGTGGGCCGATATAAAAATATCTTTTTTTGTTTGAAAGGGTATATTTTCTAGTTGGTCCCATTGTCACCAAGTCTGGATCTGATTACGGGATCTTGGAAAAATCGAGGGAACTCCTCAAATTATATACCAAGAGGATGGGGTAAGTAAGGCAAAATCGAAGGAACTCCTCAAATTATATAGCAGGAGGATGGGTCTGGTAAAGTTTGGAGTAGGTGTTTTTTTGTTAAAATTTACTTGTTTTGAGCTGTGAAGTAGGTGCGGGCTGAAAATCAGCGCCGTACGTACCGCTCAGGGTCGCAGCAAACGCTGAGCCCGAACCTATTGTCGCTTATTTTTAATTTATTGTGTTCCTCCTCTGTATTTTGTATTTTTTTCTCTGTGTGACTATAACTCATTCTTTTAAACTACTTTCAACAACACATTTAAAGACGGACGGCATCAAGTCACGATTACCCTGCTCAACATTAAGCTCCCCCCCCTCCCCCTTCCTTTCCCCAACAGACCTCCCCCGCTTCCACATCCGAGTACAAATAAAAAAAATAACGTCAGCAAGTTAAAGTTTTCTCACGACGTTTTCCTTTATCGTGACATAGAAGCCTGGCTGTGGTTTCATATATACTAAACACCACATACGTGTGGCAATTATGTGTCAATAATGTGAATCACATCTCACATATCCGGTAGATATTAACCTTTCAGCTATCTGTTACATGAAATTTCATAATATTATTAAGAAAAACGTACGGAGCCGCTCTTAAGTGCGACCGAGACTGCTTATTATATCACTATTTTAGTGCCAGAATGACCTAACTCCACTCCTTTTCGACGCGACCCTGCCCCTTCTCCCTCAAATTTAACGGCTACAATCGTGTGTACGTTCCCATGAACTGAGCTCGCATCCATCAATGTAATACCCGTGATGTGATTCTTCCTTGGTTCTCGTAGCTTACTACATGATGAGGCATGAATGGGCTTATTAGATTACGTCCTTTACGCAGGAAAATCTATTTTTATGGGACATGGGACGTCTGAAAGGAGTTTTCAAAGGGAATTAATGGGTTTTCAGTAAATAAACTGTATGTAAGCCACCGGTCATGGTGGAAGTTTTTGGGGGAGGCCTATATCCAGCAGTGGACGTCTTTCGGCTGACATGATGATGATGATGATGATGAAAGTCAAAGTCAAAATATTCTTTATTCAAATAGGCCTAGCAACAAGCACTTTCGAATCGTCAGTTATAACATGTATTAACATATATATTAATTAATTATTTATATAGTATAAATATTGTATTGTTGTAGACATGTCAAAGTAAGAAATTATTTTGTAGTAAAATTCACAATAGGATCGTCAAAACGTAAATAATAATAATAATAAAAAATATATAAAAAATAGAAATCTAGACAGTTTCTAGAATAAAATCAAAATATCAAAAAAAAGATCATATTAATATCTAACGCCATAATGATTAATTCATTAATATTTCACTCACAATTAATCCCACGGTGTTTTATCATTCATGTAGTCATGTGTGCTATAATATGCTTTCGATATGAGTTGACGCTTTACATCATTTTTAAATTTGAATGAAGCCACACAAGTCTACGAAGCTTAAGAAGCTTTACGTAATTTAAATTCTTTTAAACTCAAATTATTTCCTAAGTTGTGACAATTTGAATAATCTAATTACATAATACAATGCTTTTGTTAATTCGCCTCCATCCGATATATCGGAGCGACAATAGTGTCCACAAGTATCTGAAAACGAGGTTATTGTTAAGGCGATATTTAAGTCACGCCAAAAGCGACATAATATTTTACACCACACCTTGCCTGCGCGTCCGGAAAAACCCATTTTTTAGCCAAGTGGTGACGTAATACTAGACTTTGTCGGCCTGTTTAGCCTAGCTGGTAGTGTCATTGCCTCCGGAGCTAGAGGTCCCGGGTTCGATTCCCGGTAAGGGCATTTGTTTCTGTGGTGTGCAGAGACATTTGTTCCTGAGACTTGGACGTTTTCTATGTATCTAAGTATATATCTATTAAATATATCGTCGTCTAGTACCCATAACGCAAGCCTTATTGAGCTTACTATGGGACTAGTTCGATTTGTGTAAAAATTGTCCCCTAATATTTATTTATTTATATTATTATTATTATTAAATACTGTGTACAAAACACGGGTCGTAAAACAGAAAGCCCTCTCTCGCATATTTATGACCCTCGGCTGCCGCTCGGGCCTCAAACATCTGCGATATCGGCCTTTCTTTGTTTTACAACCCTGCATCGTAAATAGCTATTGTATAATATTGCAACACTTTTTTTCATTTACAGTCACACAGTCATTTGTTATCTTAACTTGCTCTTCAAGCTTAAAGAAAGTATGTGGTCGCATAAACAATTTCTCTCTAAATCAGCTAAAATCCAATTTCGGTCTAAATACCGAATTTTAATCGATTTCGCCGGGCCATATCTCGTTACCGCTCAACGCAGTCAATTAAGGCTTATCTGTGTGAAGTGTGTGCTGCCGAGGCTTTCACAGACGCATTCACCAAGTTTGTTAGTTGACTGCCCTCACTCATCAGTTTGGATCGACGTACCAACCAATTATGTTAATAGCACTAGCTTATACCTTGAACAGGTGAATCAATTCTTACTGGATACATTTTTTTAACACCGTGAAGCACAGATCTGATTTTGACTTTACATATTTGTTATCGACCGTGTGAAACGATTTGACCTTCCAAGCCAAGGAGGAAACTAGAACTTATTGGGATTAGGCTTATCAAGCGAGTGGACAACTAGATCTACTACTCGCTAAGCACGTTTTTTTACGGTGACTCTCGAATTTTAAGACCTAATTACGTAGCGTTGCATACAATTTCAGGTAAGAATCCACGCGTTATTGGGCCTACTTACTATGAACGACTACCCGCTGACCTTAGACTTGAACCCTCTGACGAAGCATTTCGACGCCGCCTGAAATGCCTGTTATTCAATAATCCATTATGCTCAGTTAAAGAGTACATTGATCTTGATATGACATGTAAATAGTAATTATTAATTAAATTATTCCCTGAATTGTTATTAAATATTTTTTGAATAGACACACATATATATATATTTAAGTTGAATGACGATCCCTTGTGGGAGATATATTTAGTTTTATTGTTTTCTATTATTAATTTACATTTGTTGACATTGTGCTGCTATTATTATTGTTTCCATGTTTTGACGATCATGATAACAATTCTTGTAATTTTGACATTCTATGCAAATTTATACTGTAATTTTTTATCATGAAATAAATAATCAAATCAAATCAAATCAATATTTTTTTCTACGAAAGCAAAATAATTTGATTTAAAACATGTGCCTCTTTTTAAAAAAATAAAAATAACAGTTGTATAATAATGTATGGAAATCCATTTTGATTCACCCAACAGTCATATAATGACTTGTCTATAGTGTGGACTTGCGTTTGTATAAAAAGTTTATTGTTTCAAAACTGTTGTCAGTCATTTAATTGACAGATTATAATGCTGGTGTAGAAAAAACTGATCATCATTATCATCATCATCATGTCAGCCGAGAGACGTCCACTTGTGGACATAGGCCTCCCCCAAAGACTTCCACAATGACCGGTCCTGCGCCACCCGCATCCAGCGGACACCCGCGCCCTTTACCAGGTCATCGGTCTACCGTGTGGGGGGCCTGCCCACGCTACGCCTTCCGGTACGTGGTCGCCACTCGAGAACCTTTCCGCCCCAACGGCCATCGGTTCTACGTGCTATGTGCCCCGCCCACTGCCACTTAAGTTTAGCGATTCGGAGGGCTATATCGGTCACTTTGGTTCTGCTGCGGATGGCCTCATTCCTGATGCGATCACGCAGAGAAACTCCCAACATAGCTCTCTCCATTGCCCTTTGGGTGACTTTGAGCCTTCTTATGAGGCCCATAGTAAGCGACCACGTTTCAGTGCCATATGTCATCAATGGCAACACACACTGGCCAAAGACTTTCGTCTTGAGACACTGCGGAATATTGGAAGAAAAGACGTGCCGTAGCTTCCCGAACGCTGCCCAGCCGAGTCGGATTCGACGATTAACCTTTCTCGAAGTTGGACCTACCTAACTAGACAGTCTGTCCTAGGTATATGTAATCGTCTACAAATCGTCTACGTTAAGAAAAAACTGACAACAGCACCTTAATCTATCGTTATTTAAGACACAGTTCGTATGTTGTAACACAAAATTTTGATTTAATCGGTTTAGCATATTCCCACATAAATATTATAACTGCAACAACCTGATAAATTGCAAAATCGATTGATTGTCAATTTGGTTTTAAAAGTCAAACACTAAATATTATAATTAACGAACACTGTATTTGAAATCTAGAAGCGCTAAAGTCTAGATGTCTCCGTTGCGTAATGGCCTTCTAGCTTATACGGTGGTTACGTAATGAACAGGTTTAAACTTAACTTAAGTCTTTCCCCACGGTCCAGCTAGGCTATGTCAGATCTAATCATTTATCTAATTTGTTACACTTAACTAACAAGCTACACTGGCCTGTAATAGAAGGTATTGGCTATATGCATGTCTGAAACGTCAAACGTCAAAGGTCCGGAGACAATGTCAAAATTTAGAGATGTCAAATAATGACACATGAATATTTTATTTACTTTAGTAAACGAGAAAGACCCCGTATTAGAAATTTTACTGAAATAAATAAGAGAATAAATAAATACATACAAACGAAACGAATCGTAGGAAACCGTTAAGAAACCAATAGAAAACGTGAAAGTAAATTTGACAGTGGTCCCCGGTAAGTGCACATTTCTGCCATGGTGTGCGCTACGATCGCCTAGCTTACCCCCACCACCTACTTCGCACATAGCCAATAACACTCATAAACTTGACGATAACTTACTTATATGTACTATTTTAATTAGAAACTTGAAATAAAAAACATTATGTAGAAATAATGGTTTTGTTATATAAGCTCGCTTCATCGGCCTCAGGGCTAGATGCTAGCCAAGAGCAATCCCATTTTTAATAAAAAAATAATAATATATGAAACTCCTTTTTGACAACTTCCTTTTAAAAGATAGCTGAAAAAAAAACAAAAAATTAAAACGCTGTAAATTTCAAATGCTGTAATTTTTTACATTTAGCTTTCTTGAACAGAAACTGTTATACCTTCTTTTGCTGGCCAGTGTATTTTTAACCGACTTCAAGATTTCAAAAGAGGAGGTTATCAATTCGGTTAATTTTTTTATTTTTATTTAACCGGAATTTTAGTTACGCAGGTAACTGACAAGGTACCGACGAAACTGTACCGATTATCTACATTGAATGAAACATTTTCTTCGTAGGTCTCCGTTCCGTTGCAGCTTTGGCCAAAATGCTTTCGTGTTACCGGCCGGCGGATGGCGGGTTTCATGATTTCCCGCTGTTCCCCTGTGCAGGTCACATTCGCTAGTGAAATTTTGTGAGCGTTTGATAGAAAATATCAATAAAAAAAATCAATTTTGCCCCATGTGGTTAGAATAGCACCACCCTCTTTCTTTCCTTGGTTGTTATAAGAGTCGACTTATGGGAACCAGGCTGAAGTGTCCTATGGGCGATGGTCACTGCAATATCACATTTAACACAATTTAACCAACACATAACCAGGGTATGTAATGAGGCCAGAAAGTGTCTTGGATTTGTTATCCGCCAGGCTAAGTTATTCACCAGTCAACACGCAATTAGCATCTTATTTAATGCATACGTGCGCAGCAAATTGGAACATAATGCATTAATTTGGAATCCCCATGAGCAACATTACAAATCCTTCTGGAGAGAGTGCAGAAGTCGTTCTTACGCTTCTTGTACAAGAAGACTTACGGTTACTATCCCTTCCGTTATCCTTCTCTCTTCCTGCTAGGCATGGTCCGTTACACGTCACTTGAGGCTCGGAGAAATATCTATTTAATTAAATATTTTCTCCAACTCCTTCGAGGCCAGATAACCAATCCCCAGTTTTTGGCTTGGGTCCCAATACGGGTCCCTCGCCTCTCTGCCAAGCAGCTACGCCCCCGCCGGCTCAATTTTTTTGCAGTTCCACCTACCAGGACGCGTGCGCTTGCTTCTTCCCCTCTACACCAAGCATTAAGGCTTATGAACGACATCTTGGCCAGTGATACCGGCCTGGATATCTTTTTCACCCCTGAGGCAACCTTCATGACAGCATCAAGTCGCTTTCTTGAAGCCATTGTGGTTCAAAGCTCCATGAGACTCCTGAGAGTTTTTACAAGTAATTTTTGTACCATATAATCTTGTATTCCTGACATTCTTATTATTTTAAAACTTATGTGACATATTCTTCTGAGATTAATTATTAGTATTGTTTTTTATTTTTAAATTATCTGAGTGTATTGTTTTGTGTGTTTAATAAGTGTTAACATTTAGGCGGACACGTAAATGCATAGGTAATATATAATTAAATAATAGTTTATCAATTGGCACGTAAGGTTTGATTAACTGTTAGTGCTAATTTGTTTATTAATATTTTAAATAAATAAATAAATAAATAAATTTTCTCCATCTAAAAACCTACCCCTTTTGGCAATATAGGCGTGAGGATATGTATGTAAGTATGTGTTGATAAAAAAAATCGTGATTCCACACTGTAGTCCCGCGGGAAACCTTGACAGCTCATCCCACAACCGGAGCATCCGAGGTAAGAAATTCCTCTAAAACTGTACCGTATGCGACCATTTAGGTTCTAAGGTGTGAGGATGAATGTCCTGCCGATGGCGATGATGAATGGATGTCATTACAACGGATCTTCATATCAAGTAAGGAAAATGGAACACCGCAAAGAGATAGTTAAGTATCGACCATTGGTACGTTTACCTTATCAGCCATAGAAAAACATATCAGACCCTAAGTAATATTAGTCCAATAAAATTAGCAAAACCTAGACATAATTCGATAACTGTAATTTTCTTTTTCTATGATTTAAAGTATTGTTAGTTATACTTAAAATATAAAAAATTAAACATTTTAAGGCTCCGCGTCAATGTTAATAAACAAAAAAAACTAATTTTTTAACACATTTTGATTTCTTAAGTAAGCCATAATGAATAACTTTGTGAAAGTACCTGTATTATGATATGAAAACATATCATTTTATCAATTATCGTGAATATTTTTTGTTTAATATAAATAAATAATTAATAAATATTGGCAGACAATCTTACACAAATCGACCTAGTCCCAAACTAAGCAAAGCTTGTCCTTCGTGTACTAGACGACGATATACATACTTATTATAGATAAATACATAGAAAACATCCATGACCCAAGAAAATAATCCATGCTAAATGCACAAATAATGCCCTAACCGGGATTCGAACCCGGGACCTCTAGCTTTGGAGGCAGTGTCACTACCAACTAAGCTAAACAGGCCGTCAACATTTTATTAGTACTATAAGAATCATATTAAGCAAAAAATATCCACTATAATTGATTAAATGATAGTTTTTCTTATCATAATACAGGTACTTTTACAAAGTTATTTATTATGGCTTACTTACGAAATCAAAATGTGTTAAGAATTTAGTATTTTGTTTTTTTTAACATTGACACGGAGCCTTAAAATGTTTATTTTTTTATATTTTAAGTATAACTAACAATACTTTAAATCATAGAAAAAGAAAATTACAGTTATCGAATTATGTTCAGGTTTTGCTAATTTTATTGGACTATATTCATCAACATGAATGTCCGTTATATCTATCTGTGTGCCCTAGCTCTAAAACAACAAATATCGTCGTCACGTTTAGTGCTCAAAGAAATCTAGATGCATCTGCTTGCACATGACTTAAGGCTGTGGCCTGGCCATGGGCGTAGCGGGTGATACGTAAGACGAATAGGATTACTAGTGCCATCTAGGCAAAATCGAGAAACATTTTTCATTTCATATATGAGGTATTAGCTAATTCTTAAAAACGTATTTCATCTTTATTTATTTAATTTAATCGTGCGGCATTTATTTACGAACCGTGAGATCTTCGTGAAGACAAGTACGGTTGCCAGTTTTTGTTGCACTTTTAGCACCACCCAGGGGTCACGTGTAGGGTAACGGTGGGTACTCCCTACGGACGTGGTGCAACTTCGACCCCCCTTTGTCAAGTGAGTGGGCAACTTGACTGTTAGGAAGTTCTCAAGCCGCCCGAAGGCCTCTAATTTGGCTTAAAGACTGCTGTCGTAGACAGCAGCCGGGATCAACGGCTTAACGTGCCTTCCAAAGCACGAGAGCGCTCAGTTAGTAACCACTCAAAGCGGTCACCCATCCAAGAACTGAACTGCGCCCACATTGCTTAACCTCACATACCGCACGCGGTAGGCGGGTGCCGCTGGGCCACGAGCGCTCTTATATCTTTATAAAATTAGTGTTTAATAAAGGATTGAAGTATGTATAAGTATAGTAGATTTCATATAATTAAATCTTAGGTATAAATTACTTCCCATGATTGAATTGGAAATCACAGTTTATTTTTTACCGACTTCAATAGAAGGAAGGAGGTACTCAGTTCATCTCCATGTTAGCTTGTTTCTTTTTTGTGTGTATGTTCCCCGATAACTCTTGACCACGTTGGCCGATTTTGATGGGATCTAGGAGGAATCGAGGGAACTCCTCGAATTAACCAAGTATAACCAAAAGTAAGTAACCAAGCATTGGCTCACGGAAACCACAAATTGTGGCATAGGAAGTACAAAATTGGAGTCGATTTTTTTGGTATAAATTATTTGCTTTATAGTTTTTAAGGCAGTTTTTTTTATATTTATCTCAAAACAATATACATGATTATATTGATAATACTTATAAGATGCTTCCAAATTATATGCCAATACTTTCAGAGCTGATAGTACCCGTCCTTAGAAGCAGACTTAAAAATATAAGTAATTTAAAGTTTATGTTAGTTTTGAAGAAAATTAGGAAAACAATTGACAACATTTCAAATTTTTAAGAAGTATGAAATCTTAACTCATTTCGTTAATTAGGTAACAAGAAACCCCAAAAATTATTTATTTATTTTTTATAGCTATTAGTTTTCTAAATATTCACGAAAATGTGAAGAAAGCCCATATCGTAGTAATGACGTCTTTACTATGAAATTGTGACAGTCACAGCGCACAAAAAGAACAGCAGTTCACTTTCTTTAGTAAATTTGTCTTAGTAACAGCACAGTCTTACTACATAGTACTTACTACATAGAAGTTCTTTATACTGTGGTAAAAGTGCTTCTGTATGATTTGTTACGCTGTGACGACTTACTTGTCGCTTACTCTCTTTTGGAATGAGGAACTTTTGAAATTGAATTATTTATATGAAATTGGGATATTTTCGAGAATTTAAAAATGTTGTTTTACTTAACTTTTTATCCTCTATTTGATTTCAAAGGAAAAAAGCCTGCTTAAAAAAATTAATATTGTCAATTGTGCTACGTAATAACACACTGTTAATGAGATAATCAGTATTCAATGATTAAGGCTGGGTTGCACCGACTTACGATCACAGACTGATCAACGTTAAATATGGCGCCGGCAGCTGTCATCCCATAGAAACTTGTCAAACTTTCCATACATTGAAATTTTAACGAACACAGATTACGATTACAGACAGTTTGGTGCAACCCAGCCTTAGACTTCTTTGATTATCGTATAAAACCTCTTGACTTGACTGTTATTTGACTGGCCACTTCACCTAACTAGCATCCAATATGTGGCCAACTTGACAGATAGTGATAACCACCTAGTCACTTAAATGCACAAGTTGATTATGTGCGGGCAGAATTTTAATTTAGTTACATTGTTCAGAAAATGAAAACTAAAAATAACAAAAAGTTTTATTAATTCCTACTTAAAGTCACTTGTTTTGATGTTAGTTAACATAATATGTTAACTTACATCAAAACAACTGACTTTAAGTAAGAAGAAGACATATCTTAAGTGTTGGCATATAATTTGGAAGCACCTTATATTTTGAAATATAATGAAACAGGCCACTCACCTTTTTAAGGGTATCATTGTAATAGTAAGTTCTGACATGTAACCGTTCCCTTGAGGATTTGTAGAATTAATATTAGTTTTACCATCACCACTCCCATGTGGTTACAGTACGGTTGCAGTTTTACCTCAATGGAAAGTGAGTGTTTCCCGCCCGCCGGCACATTAGCCGCAACCTACACTTTCTCTCGCTCGCCCGATTAATTGAAGAGGAGAACAAACAACACGTAATTAATGGCTTTCTTTCCCAACACTTGTCTCACAACAGTGCTAGAATTATCCAATTAGCTGCTGGAACACCTTTTAGCTGTAAGGCTTAATTTTACCGAATACTTAAATGAGTGAAAAGGATCGAGGGGGATCGAGTAAACGCGAAGGTGCCTAGCATTGCAGCCGTCTTGAGACAAAGACGCCTACGTCGGCTAAAGCACGTGCGAACGATGGAGCCTTCTCGTTTGCCACGGAAAACTCTCCTGTCCGAAATAGCGTACGCTAAGTGATCCATCGGGTGGCCTATGTTACGCTCTAAGGACAGCGCTTAAAGTGACATGATGCTTTTGGCTGCCCCTCAGCCTGAGAGGAAGACATTCGAAATTTTAACCGTTGGAAATACCTTATGAAACGGAGTAGTGGAGCGTGACAAAACTAGGTTAGATGTCTTATCCCACAGACGTGTATTGAGACATCAGCGCGCAGCTCTTCCTCTTTAAACTTTGGGCGAGATATTTACGTGTCAATTATACGGTCGTGGCTGTCGCTCCAGTATCGGTCTTATAAGCTAGTTCCGTAAGTGCCGCACCTCAAATTTAGACACTGCTAAAATCATCTTTTCATACAAGGCCAATGGTGATGATGAACTTACGTGGAAGTGGGTGGGGCATATTGCAGGAGAACCGATGGCTGTTGGGGAGGAAAGGTTCTCGAGTGGCGACCACGTACTGGAAGGCGCAGCGTGGGGAGGCCACACACGAGGTTGGCTAATGACCTGGTCTCTGGGGGAGGCCTATGTCCAGCAGTGGACGTCTTTCGGCTGATGATGATCCCTGTCTTGGACAGTCACACACCAGTCTTGAACAAAGTCGAGTTCATCTCGCCATTTTCGACGAGGCCTGCCACGACGCCGTGTTCCGTTTCGTGGGGCCGATTTGGTGGTTTAGCCCACAAGTCTTCCGGCATGCGGCAGACGTACCGGGCCCAGTCTCATAAAATTAAACATCTTGCAGAATTATCTTTATAAACATATACTATAAAGAATTTTCTTTTTTAAAATCCCCACAGACAGAGCGAGGTCACTAACTTCTTTAAATGGCACTTTAAACCGTTGCTCCAAAGCCTAGCCAAGCCGTTGGAGCCAAGTTTTAGGCCTTCGGGTGGCTTGAGAACTTCTAACAGTCAAGTTGCCCACTCACTTGACTAGCCTAATCCCAATAAGGGCTAGTTTCCCCCTTGGGTTTGGAGGTCAGATGGCAGTCACTTCCGTAAAAAACTAGTGATTACGACAATTCTTGGGATTAGGTAGCGAACCCAGGACATCCTTCAGGATGCAACTGTACTGGGATAACGCTGGGGTGATGATGTGTGACCACAGACCTGGCCGTTACAGTATTTGAAACAAAGGAGTAATATTTATATTTTTAATTTCGATTAACTCAGAAATCAACCATACAAGAAGAAGCGAAACGCTACGCAACTAACTACAAGGACCGACTAGCTACTCATCCAAACCCTCTGTCACAGATGCTCTTAATACCAAATCCAATGAAGAGACTCAAGAGAGCCAATGTGCTGCCTAAGTAAGGGAAGCTAGGGTAGCGGCCTTATCTTGCCAAAACGCCAATCTTTTTAAACTCATCTGCTCATAGTTGTTCAGACTGATTGCAGAATAACGTAGAAGCAAAAAAAAGGATTAAAAATTTCAACAAATTTTTAGGTAAGTAGATGGATTGCAATGGTAGCGCTGCAAAAACTGCAAAAGCGAAAATTAGTTTCATTGTTTACAATCTTTGTTCAGTCATTTCCTGTTTCTTTTTTTGAATATTAAATATAACCCCTCAACAAAGTTAATAAGCAGCGGAAGGAGTAACGTATAAAGTGTATGTTAGTCTTTGTATACCGACTTATCTCGATCAAGATATACTAGACAATGGCGCGTATTCTGTTTTTTTAATAAATTTCACCTTGACTTAAGCGAGGGACTTGGTAGGGTTCCGTAAAAGAAAATAAGATTTATTTTTAACAATAAGCTTACGGCTAGTGTAATGGAAAGCAGATGCCATTGCCTATGGATTCTTAATGATAAGGGTAAACCAAAATGGTTATATGTTAATACACAGCATAATTGCTTGTAGGGAATATCTTTCTCTCCCCTTGGGAATATCTTTGGTTGTCGCGAGCAGTATGCAAGGTTAAGTACGATGGCTGTGGTCAACTCTTGGGTACGTGACCAATTTGAGTGGTTACTAGCAGAACGCTCCAGTGCTTTGGTTTGGCCTACGAGTCGTTAAGCCCAGTTAGAGGCCTCCGGGCGGCTTGAAAACTTCTAACAGTCGAGTTTCCCACTCACATAACAAGCCTAATCCCAAATTTGTGGCCTGTTGAGGGCTAAATGTAGCTGGTGCCATAACATTTTATTTTCTTTAAAAACTGGTTCAAATGGCACCATAAAAAATTGTCACGTAGCCGATTGCGCGCTTAGGCGTACATTTAAATGACTGCCTCCAGGCGCGAGATGCGCGGACGCAGAGCCATAGGGAGGCAACACTGCTCCGCTTCTACGTATGATATTCATCATTATCAGCCGAAAGACGTCCACTGCTGGATATAGGCCTCACCCAAATACTTCCACAATGACCTTTCCTGCGCCACCCGCATACAGCGGACACCCGCGACCCTTACCAGGTCATCAGTCCAATGCGGGGCCAGCCCACGCTACGCCTTCCAGTACGTAGACGCGTTCCGCACGATATTACTACTGCGCAAATGTAAGTAATCTAAGAATTATGATGACGCCGTGCGCTCGTTTGCCGCCATCATAGTATTAAAACAAGCTATAGAGCTTGTTTTAATACTATGATGGCGGCAAACGAGCGCACGGCGTCATGCGGTATGCGGAATTTTGTATTTAAAACCGATTCACGCTTGACTGTTTTCAGCGGAGATCATCGATCGACAACATGGGAAGCACTTTTTGTCCGACTTAATGATTTATTGTGCGGTAATATGTACATTAAATTGATGCTCAGAAAAAACGCAATTTAGCTAATTCAACTTTGACATGATACGCATACGAGTACTTAAGCAATCTTAAACTGAACGCACGTCCAAAACGTATCCAAAAAAAAAAAGATAATATTTCTCTTCAATGATGTCTTACGGGTATTTTTAATACTTTTCGGAAGTGTCATTAATGTCAATTTATTTTAAAAAGTCAATAAAAAAAATGCAAAATCAATTATGAGTCATAACTTGATACTACCTCAGACACTGGATTCACTGATGTATTATAATCTCGTGGTGTCAAGATCCATTACTCGGAGCGGAGGTCATAACTTTAGATTAAAATTTAACCGAGACAAAAATTTAAAAAAATATAGTACACCCGCAGTAACACTTGGTGTACTATATTTTTTTAATTTACTGCAATGCAGATGCTTTAAGGAAGCGTCTTTTTAAATATTTGCTCCAGTTACATGGCCCACCTTGTATAAGTTGTCACTAAAATGTGCAGTCCTTTTTTCAGCCACTTGCTATTAGTAATGAGCTGAAATTTGGCATACTCGTACTTATGTAAGTTCGTTGACAATGCAATATTATGGCACCACTGAGCTGATCTGATGGTGGAGACAGAAGGTGGTCATAGCAACACAAGATGAACCCATCGTGTGTTGGGCTCATTCGAACTGTCTCAACGCTCAATATAAAACTGTATCAATAAAGTTGTACAGAAACTTACTATAATTATAGCTAGTTTGTTGGCCTGTTTAGCTTGGTAGTGCCACTGCCTCCGAAGGTAGAGGTCCCGAGTTCGAATCATCAAAGTTCGAAGTCATTTATTCGCAGAAAATAGTGTGAGCACGAAATGTGGTGGATACAATAATTTAGAAACAACTATTTTGCTACATAGAAGTATGCAAATAATTAAAAGATTGTATAATTAACTCATCATCATCATTATCATGTCTGCCGAAAGACGTCCACCGCTGGACATCCTCACATCGATCGTCTTTGACGGCTTGCTTAGCTTAGTGGGTAGTGGCGGTGCCTCCGAAGCTAGAGGTCCCTGGTTCAAATCCCGGCCAGGGCATTAATTGTGCATTTAGCACGGATATTTGTTCCTGGCTCTTAAATGTTGTCTATGTATTTTATTTAAACACTCGCTAATTGCACTAATAATAAAAAATACCCCATTACCTCTATGATAAGTTACTATTTATGAGTAAAAGTTTTAGGGAGTAATATATTAGTAAATTACTTTCATCCATAATATACAAGATCGATAAAATTTAGAGCTATTGAATGTTGTAGCAAAATGATCGATTGGTATATGAAACGGTTTTAGGAAATATACGAAAATAATAATAGTCGATCCCCGCTGTGGGTCGTATCTGGTGCAACAGGTCTCACTAGCAGTACAGCGAGGGAATGCGGCGGGCATTATGGGTACCTTTGCATTATGGCTATTTTAGGCTGTTTTAATGTATTTTATAAGTATATTTGTTTTGTTAATTAGTTTAGACCTTAGTTTAGTTATATTTAATTTTATGTTTTGTATCATTAAAACTGAAATTACTGTTATATAATAATAATAATATTGGGGGACAATATTACACAAATCGACCTAGTCCCAAACTAAGCAAAGTTTGTACTATGGGTACTAGACGACGATATACATACTTATATAGATAAATACATACTTAAATACTGTCTATTGGGCAGAGCCAGCTCGCCAGATTAAAAACTGAGGATGGTAGAATCGTTTCGTCCAAACCTGAGCTTCTGAGTGAGATAGAGTGCTTTTATGGACACACGTCAACTAGCAGACCCGAAGTTGGTCTGGCGGAAGACCCTAGAGCTAGATTAACCCGGCACTATACCGAAGATATCCCGGACATCAGCCTGTACGAGATTAGAATGGCTCTTAAGCAGCTGAAGAACAACAGGGCACCCGGTGAAGACGGAATTACAGCTGAACTCCTGAAGGCGGGTGGAAAACCGGTCCTTAGGGCCCTTCAGAAGTTGTTCGACTCCGTCTTACTGGAAGGGAAAACTCCAAAGGCATGGAACAGAGGTGTGGTGGTGCTGTTCTTCAAAAAGGGTGACAACTCCTTACTGAAGAACTACCGACCCATCTCACTTCTGAGCCATGTCTATAAGCTGTTCTCAAGAGTCATTACGAACCGTCTCGCACGCAGGCTAGATGACTTCCAGCCTCCCGAACAAGCCGGTTTCCGAAGAGGCTTTAGCACCGTAGACCACATCCATACGCTCCGTCAGGTTGTACAGAAGACTGAGGAGTATAACCTGCCCCTCTGTTTAGCGTTCGTGGACTACGAGAAAGCCTTCGATTCAATCGAAACCTGGGCTGTACTACAATCTCTCCAGCGGTGCCAAGTGGACTACCGGTATATCGAAGTGCTGAAAAGTTTGTACAAGAACGCCACTATGTCAGTCCGACTCCAGGACCAGAACTCAAAGCCTATTCCGTTGCAGCGGGGAGTCAGGCAAGGAGATGTTATTTCTCCTAAACTGTTCTCCGCTGCACTGGAGGATGTTTTCAAGACTCTGGACTGGAGAAGGCTAGGCATCAACATAAACGGCGACTACCTCACTCACCTTCGGTTTGCTGACGATATAGTAGTCTTGGCTGAGACCATGGAGGATTTAATTACAATGCTCAATGACCTCAGTAAAGCCTCCGAGCGAGTTGGTCTAAGGATGAACATGGACAAGACGAAGATCATGTCAAATGTCCATGTCGCACCAACTCCCTTAACAATCGGACACTTTACGCTCGAAGTTGTAGACGATTACGTATACCTAGGACAGACTGTCCAGTTAGGTAGGTCCAACTTCGAGAAAGAGGTTAATCGTCGAATCCGACTCGGCTGGGCAGCGTTCGGGAAGCTACGGCACATCTTTTCGTCCAATATTCCGCAGTGTCTCAAGACAAAAGTCTTTGACCAGTGTGTGTTGCCAGTGATGACATATGGCACTGAAACGTGGTCGCTTACTATGGGCCTCATAAGAAGGCTCAAAGTCACCCAAAGGGCAATGGAGAGAGCTATGTTGGGAGTTTCTCTGCGTGATCGCATCAGGAATGAGGCCGATAGCCCTCCGAATCGCTAAACTTAAGTGGCAGTGGGCGTGGCACATAGCACGTAGAACCGATGGCCGTTGGGGCGGAAAGGTTCTCGAGTGGCGACCACGTACCGGAAGGCGTAGCGTGGGCAGGCCCCCCACACGGTGGACTGATGACCTGGTGAAGGTCGCGGGTGTCCGCTGGATGCGGGTAGCGCAGGACCGGTCATTGTGGAAGTCTTTGGGGGAGGCCTATGTCCAGCAGTGGACGTCTTTCGGCTGACATGATGATGATGATACTTAAATACGTAGAAAACAACCAAGACCCAAGAACAAATATCCGTGAAAAATGCACAAATAAATGCCCTGACCGGGATTCGAACCCGGGACCTCTAGCTTCGGAGGCAGAGTCACTACCAACTAGGCTGAACAGGTCGTGAAAATAGAACTTAAACATAAGGAATTACGATATGAAGACACCAAACGAACCTTTTATTGTTGCATTTACTTACTATACTTATATATCTCCAGAACTTTATTTTACCGTCAGTTGCAATCAAAGGTATTACCTTCATTCCAACATAATTATTTTAAATAGGAACTTAGGCTTAATATAAGTCTACTGAATAAAATTAAGACCCTATTATATTTTTTTAGCTATTACTATAATAACGTATGAGAGCAAACAAACTTGAACAAAGATCGAAGCATCTGCTGACATCTGTGTCAGCACTTACGAGTAATGGGAGAGGAGGATGTCAGCCAAGCATTTCTTGAACCTAGCAATGTGAGGGTCAAAAATATCAATGTTATGATTCACAAGAACTGGCGCGGAAAATGTATGAAACTGTCATTAAATTCATAGACATTCCGCGCCAGCTCTTGTCAATCGACCTATAGTTGCGAAAGCTTATGACAGTTCAATATTCTGTCACTAGATGCAGTTTCATAGGTCAACGAAACGTGATAGTTTTGCTTTTATTGAGTACCAAAACTAATATTGAAATCATTCATTCATTCTTCCTCTAAGTGAATTGTGCTAACGGATATGGATATACCCTTATTCCGAAATAAATGTATTATTATTGTTTGCCTGCGAACGCACATAAATCGCCCTTGCCATCAGCTCGGGCGTCAATGTGCGATCTGTGACATCCTAACTATGGACACAGCATAAGTAATAGTACAAGTACAGAAGTTTCTCTGTTAACAAATCCCCCGTTAAGGTATGCCGAACGTGCCTAAACGTGGCCATCTCTTTCTATCGCATGCACCGCGCTCTTTCGAGGCCCCGCCCTCAGCGCTAGGGTTACCACCAGCGAGAACCTATTTTAATATATGTACTTTATTATTAGTAGTGTTGTTTACAATACAATTACGAATAGTACTGTTAAGATTCCGTAGCCAAAATGGTGAAAACGGAACCCGTTCGTCCGTCTTTTCATCTGTATGTGACAGCCGATATACCTAATCGGAGACCTTATAACAACAAATAGGTACAATTGCTTATAGCACTACAAATAGGTACAATTAAAATATTTAGCCGGAAGGTGTGAGTAGAACTCGTATGAACCGCTACGTAAAACTGATGTGAAATGACGAAAAAATATTAAAGTAGGGGGAGGGGGGCACTCCATACATGTAACCAGGGGATACAAGTTTTAGATAATTTTTGAAGGCATCACTTTAAAAAATAAAAAGAGGATTCTTAGAACCAACATTTTCATTTTAGTTTTCTTTTATGTCAACCGTTGGTGAATACTAAATGCAAGGACTGCCAGTTTTTTGAGTGATAACGGTAAAAATGTACTTTGCGCGGCGCGATGACGTCACGGTAGGAAACCACCCCTGCTATGGACTAATTCGATTTGTGTAAAAAAAAAAATATTTACTTACACTAGCCAAACGATTAGCGATTGTCAAATAGAGGCATGATCGAGCGACCTGTTGCATGGATCAAATGCAAGATGCGCAGACGTCACGCGGAAATAATTACGCACAAAGGTCGCGTGATGTAATGAAATTGAGATCTTGTACAGGCGCGCTCGCCAGCCCGAAAGGCATGATTAGAAATTCAAAGTGACCCGTTGCGAGTATGTGAAGCGACCTGTTGTAATGTATGGTTGTGTTGAATTATCGATTTGGGCGTGTATATTATGAATAATTTATGCGGAACATGTAGTAGTGAATCAAACGTATAATTATCGTTGCTTATATAAAAATATTCCTTTAAAGTTAAGAGCGCGCAGTACGTTCGGTTCTCCATACAAACGCATTTACGCTCTCATTTTAAAACGCCATGCTAGAATAACGTGAAACTTTGTATACACAATGGGATTCGGCATATCTAGGTCGGAAATTAGTTTCTATTGCTTGAAATCATAATGGAGAAAAAATACAGCGATTATTAAGGTTTTCATACAAGCCGTAAAAAACTCAAAAAACCGCTGTATTATTTTTTCTTTTACAATTTCTAGCAACAGAAACTAATTTTCGACCTAGATATGCCGGATCCCATTGTGTATACAAAGCTTCATGTTATTCTAGCATGGCGTTTTAAAATGAGAGCGTAAATACGTTTGCATGGAGAACCGAGCGTACTGCGCCCTCTTAAGATGAGAAAAAAAGGTTTTTTTTTTGTTACTTACAATTGTGAATCTCATTCAACTCTAGTTACAGTATGTACACACTAATCCAAGACAGACAGAGGACAGAAGACTAATCCAAGAAATACAATTTATGAAATATAGTTAATATATAACACTTTAAACTCCCGCGCTTTCCCTCCCCCGCGTCGAAACGTCAGTAATTAGGTTAAATAAATGAACTTTTCGTTAGACCCGTACACGAGTACGAATATTTTTAAAAATGCATAGTTAATATGTTCAAGTGCAAGCTGAATCCGGTCACAGGGGGTTATGTGTTATTACGGATATCTATGAATTTCTCAAATAGAACTACGTTAATCTTTGCTCCAAAGACTAAAAAGTGAGTTCAAGTTTGAGATTTATAATGTAAAGAAACGTCTGGAAAAATTCAACGTATAAAATGGGAATTATTAGTATTATATCCACTACAAACTCCTTATTTATTTATTAATTACAGGAGTTTCAACAGCTATATAAACATGTTGACATTTTAAATAGAGATATGGAGCCCATTACAGAAACTCACCAATAGAAACAAGATATGAACTAATTTACACACTATGTTACAGTATCTTAAAATTAAAAATACAATAACATTTAAAACAATATCATTTTATGGATCAAAAGACGATATTCTAAGAAGTGATCTTGTGTTGTTATATAAATAAAATGCTGCTTGAAAGAACAGACATACACTACATTATTCTGACCGGTAATCATTCAATATGGCGCTGGCAGCTGATCACCTAGAGAACTGTCAATCTCCTTGTACAAACAAATTTTAACGAAAGTAACTTACGATGACCAATAATAAAATGGCCTGAGCAATCGATTACTCTTTGAGAAAACTTGTTAAGAGGGCGCAGTACGCTCGGTTCTCCATACAAACGTATTTACGCTCTCATTTTAAAACGCCATGCTAGAATACCATGAAACTTTGTATACACAATGGGATCCAGCATATCTAGGTCGGAAATTAGTTTCTATTGCTTGAAATTATAATGGAGAAAAAAATACAGCGATTATTAAGGTTTTCATACAAGCCGTAAAAAACTCAAAAAACCTCTGTATTTTTTTTCTTTCACAATTTCTAGCAACAGAAACCAATTTTCGACCTAGATATGCATTGTGTATACAAAGTTTCATGTTATTCTAGCATGGCGTTTTAAAATGAGAGCGTAAATACGTTTGTATGGAGAACCGAGCGTACTGCGCCCTCTTAACACGCAATCGAAAGCTTAAAATAAAT
Source organism: Notocelia uddmanniana (assembly GCA_905163555.1). NCBI lineage: Eukaryota > Metazoa > Arthropoda > Insecta > Lepidoptera > Tortricidae > Notocelia > Notocelia uddmanniana. Next base: position 73,790,303 of record LR991052.1, read on the forward strand.
ACAATCTTTAACTATTCGGACACTTGTTTCGCGGTCATTACATTACACGGCCGAAATACATCGCCATTTAGGGTGTTTGTTTAGTACTTGTGCATACCTGTTCACACGAGGTGAAATTGTGGAACCGTGGACAGAATCGGCATAACATCGCGTAGGTGGCGCGGGCGCAAGCGAGGAGTGGGCGGCGATGTAAGCTTCCAGACAATAGGCAGTGTCCGCGTGTTAAATTTAATAGTTGGTCTATGGATAGGAAAATTTTCAAATACGTAATAATCAAAAACGTTAAGAGATTTAACCATGCTGTGACCTACAGTTTTGGTGGTAAAACCTATTTTTTAAAGGAAATTAAATCATTATCAGATCGGAATTTGGGATATACTTGCATTTTATCTCCTGATTCTATAATCTTCACATTTGTATAGTAGTCAATACCCAAGTTAAAACCCATATACCTAACTAGAATAATGTCCTAATGAATCAATAATTGTTAATCGCTCTCGTAGACGTCCAAAATACAGGCTCAGCCTAGTTTGGAGTCTGATGGATAAGTTTTGTATGCTAATTTACTCTTGCTAAATAAAAATATTTGTATTTGTATTTGTTATAGTTCGTTCATTTTCTGAGCCAATAGAAATTTGGACATACTCCTACTCTGGTTGATTAAAAACTACCATGTTTCATTGTATGGTAGATCTTCGGTGAATAAGTCTTAAAAGTATGATTAAGAGCTTCTGATAATGGCGCGTTGAAAGTAAAGGCCATTTGTCTCTAGCTGACAAAACAAGGAATTCCCAAATTTCCTTCCTCACTTCCACTTCCTCCTCCTCCAAAAATGGGGCATTTATATATTTCCTCAGAATATAGACTTGGGAACATTCGACTCAGAATCAAGTCCTAAAATATATATACAAAATTTTGACGTCCGTTTTGTTACCGCGCTATACATAAATGTATCATTATGTCAGCTGAAGGACGTCCACTGCAAGACATAGGTCTCCCCCAAAGACTTGCACAATGACCGGTCATGCGCCATCCGCATCCAGCGGACACCCGCGACCTTTACCTGGTCATCACTCCACCGTGTGGGGGGCCTGCCCATGCTACGCCGTCCGGTACGGGGTGCGTGGTGCGCTCCATAAATAAATGTATGGAAAGTAATACAACTGTTCTGGGACACTTTTTCTTTTTCTAGAATCGATAGCGTCATTGATTCTAAGTTGAATGAGCCCAAAAAAACAAATCCATATTCTTAGAAACAAGTTAAGTTCGACTGTTTTAATTATAAAAAAACACCAGAAACTCGTCGCCAGCCACCTCCCGTGACTTGACACGCCGTGATGCAACGGCCATTACGCAACAGGGGGCACATCTGATTCTCAATGTACGTTAATGTCGGATTACCGTTAGCTTAAACCCGCGGTCGCACTCGTGACAACAATTCTCCATCAGAGAAGTTATCTGAGATACTTTGAACACCGTATGGTGTTGGGTCAGAAATGTAAACCAACCCTCCAGAAAAATAACAAGCCCGTTTCAAATCCATTTTTTGATTTAAGGATTCGTTCTATTGACTAGAAACAAATCCAGGTCTCTTACTCTCAATGCAGAGCATCCTCTGAAGCTCTGGGGACCAGCGTAGCTATTCTTATCATAAGGAACACAACACATCATCCTACATAGCAAGTAGTAGCGCTGTTACGGTTACGACTACCCCAATCATTCTGCTCTAAATATACACTACCGTCAGAAAGTTTAAGACCAAACACAATATGCAAATGATCAACATTGATTGATTATTCATTCAACCTTGATTCATTTGTCCGTACTACTCTCGACCAGTTTGCAAAAGTCCAATCCTTGTGAGAAACAGCCCATTGCAATCTTTTTCCCTCGTTTGGTTTGCGTAATAATTTATGAAAATGAAACTAAACATTGTGTTTGGTCTTAAACTTTCTGACGGTAGTGTAAGTAAGATAGCATTCTCCAATCGAAGTCGTGGTCATGGATGACTCTTGACCCCGACCACTCCCTCGAGATGAATGCCAGGGTTTCACTGCGGGATATACGGGAGGATAATGTCTCGTCACATATGGGCCAGCTACAACGCGACTCAGGATTTCATAGTTTTGCGCGAGCAAGGGGATATTTGTCCTAGCGAACCATTCACTTGACAACAAAAACAAACAGCCTTTAAATCTAACTAGTCGCGAATGATACGGTTTGGGACCCGTATGTCCTAAAACTACGACCAAGATCACCGTGGGATGGGCAGCAGCATCCTTGGAGTGCGGTGGAGATACTACTATTGGCCCACCATGAAATTGGGGGAGGCCTTTGTCCAGCAGTGGACGTCTTTGGGCTGATATATGGTGGTGGTGGATGTTGGATACGGTTTTAGAACAACATCTTCCCACTGCTTGTCAAATGAATTCCCTGCTGTGATGATGGACCACAGTATGGGGTCCTTGAGTGTTCTGGTTTCGGAAGGGTCTGCGACGGGTATGCGAGTCCCCTGTAATTGCAAGCATACACAGGCTCAATGCTGTACGCTTGTTTGCCACCAACGTTGTATAAAACAAACAGACAGATACACAAACATGAGACGACAAACTTGCGTAAAGACATTATTGATGTACAACCGAAGTTGTTCAAACGACACATTACTATCTCAACGCAATCAAGATTACAAACGATCCTTAAGTGAGTTTTGCGTGTGGACTCCCTCGTGCAAAATTGATACATTACAATTTCAACTCTATATATATGGGAAACTATGTCCAAAATTAAGAAAATAACGTTTGTTTGCAGTCATCAACTACTCATTCAGATGATTACCTAATGTTGGGCCAATTTTTTATCTCCATCAGAACTTCTCCGACATCCGATACTATGAATCGATCAATATTTGTTTTCATTAAGTGATAATTCTGCCGGCAACTTATTGATTTGAGGATTAAAATTTACAAACAGCTACAGACTAATGCAGGTTACTCACTAAACACAGTGCATCCTTGGGAGGTCTGACAATCGCACCACAACAAGAAACACACCTCATACACACAAACCAATTATTGATAGTAATCTCAGACTAAACTATTTCTGGTTGTTCGACAATGATACAGGTGTTACGTCGCAAATTAGCAAGATAAATCCGTTCCCAACTTTAAATCGAAACAAAGAACAATGGTCCAAATGTAAGAGAAAATTACCATTGCGTCAGTACGGGCGATCTCATTTTCAACTCGCTCGGAAGAAAAAAGCCTTAACTCACTTTGACATCCATATACACTTACGACGATTTGATTAGTTGCAACAGATTTTCTGGGCACCGTTGGTGCTATTTGTAAATTGAATCTTGCGTGGGACATTATAAGGTGCTATTTAAGGGGGTTGTGGTCGGTTACGCATCTCGGTTGTCCATAGTGTTGATATGTAAGGTATTGTTTACAAGTTTTTAATGCTTGCCTAGGGTTTCGTCGCACGAAAATGAAAGTAGGTGTCAATGCTGCGGTTGAATATGAGAATATTTTTTTGGGGACAATCTTACACAAATCGACTTAGTCCCAAACTAAGCAAAGCTTGTACTATGGGTACTAGACGACGATATACATACTTATATAGATAAATACATACTTAAATACATAGAAAACATCCAAGACCCAGGAACAAATATCCGTGCTAAATGCACAAATAATGCCCTGGACGGGATTCGAACCCGGGACCTCTAGCTTCGGATGCAGTGTCACTACCAACTAGGCTAAACAGGTCGTCAGTCTGCCAATCGTTAATTTTGCATTACTATTTTAAATGGAGGTTTTAAGAATTCGTTTTTACCAGTGAGTTCGGCGGTAAGTGGGTGTTCTCGGTCACCTTTGGATTTTTTCGAAATACTTGTGTAGATCTTTATTCTTTCATGTGCATCATTTAAAAAAGCGTTATTTAAATAAATAAATAAATAATAAATAAATATTATGGGGACAATTTTTACACAAATCGAACTAGTCCCATAGTAAGCTCATTAAGGCTTGTGTTATGGGTACTAGACGACGATATATTTAATAGATATATACTTAAATACATAGAAAACATCCAAGTCTCAGGAACAAATGCTTCTGCTCACCACAGAAACAAATGCCCTTACCGGGATTCGAACCCGGGACCTCTAGCTTCGGATGCAGTGTCACTACCAACTAGGCTAAACAGGTCGTCAGTCTGCCAATCGTTCATTTTGCATTACTATTTTAAATGGAGGTTTTAAGAATTCATTTTTACCAGTGAGTTCGGCGGTAAGTGGGTGTTCTCGGTCACCTTTGGAGTTTTTCGAAATACTTATGTAGATCTTTATTCTTTCATGTGCATCATTTAAAAAAGCGTTATTTAAACGTTATCACATAAAATGTTGGTAATTCAATACATTTTATGACACATTTTTTACGCGTTTCTTATACGGTCTTGTAGATCTTTGAAAGACCTGACCTAACAATACAACTAGTTGAGTGTGTAGGCTAGCGTTAGCTACTTTTTATATAAGTATAGGTATATTTTGCGTTAATTGATGTCTGTTTCATATTTCTCATTAAAATAAACTTCAGACACATTAACTCGGCGTACGAAACACCGGATATTTGACACGTTTTAATTATGTAGATTGTTTTAATTGTGTTTTAATTATGTGTGTATTTTCTATGTATTTAAGTATATATCTATTAAATATATCGTCGTCTAGTACCCATAACACAAGCCTTATTGAGTTTACTATGTGACTAGTTCAGTTTGTGTAAAATTTGTCCCCTAATATTTATTTGTTTATTATTTGTTTTATTTATTTATTAAAAAGACATTAGGAAAAGGAAAAGAAAAATTAAAAGGAAAGACCCTTGTGCAACGCCAGTTTTTATATTTTATCGTGCCAAGTTCCACTCATCGCTATATCCACTTCGTTGCTGAACTTTTCTGTGAACAACGCAATTAAATCCCTGTTACTGCTATAGCCTCTCAAACAACACAAATCGTGTGCATGCCGCAGCGAAAACGCTGTCAATAGCGTTCTATATGACGGAAAAGCGCCCGCGCCCGCCGTTGCACAAATATAAATATTTCTACGGATAGTCAATACGTCGGCTATTGCCTTTGGCTTCAGTTAGTGGATTCGGATATGATAGTACGGTGAAATACTGGTTGACGTGCAAATTTAAAAATAAAAGACGACAGTAACTTTTGACGGCCTGTTTAGCCTAATTGGTAGTGACTCTGCCTCCGAAGCTAGAGGCCCCGGGTTCGAATCCCGGCCAGGGCATTTATTTGTGCATTTATCACGCATATTTGTTCTTGGGTCTTGGATGTTTTCTATGTATTTAAGTACGTATTTATCTATATAAGTATGTACATCGTAGTCCAGTACCCATAGTACAAGCTTTGCTTAGTTTGGGACTAGGTCGATTTGTGTAGGATTATCCCCCAATATTTATTTTATTTATTTATTTAACTCAGATGCATTTTAATATAAAGACATGTCCAAACTTAAAATTCTTGATATGTTGATATTTAGAGACAAATCACCACCAGATACTACCGTGAGATCCTTTGGCTATCTGTCTAACGGTCTAAAAATGTAAAGATTACTCTTAACTAAGAAATGGAATATGTAATTGTTAATCCTTAATTGAACAGGACACGACAGATTACTTTTTTTTTGTCTATATGTCAAAATGTTGATTGTGTTATAAACTTTGCGTTGTGCTGTTGCTTTTCCATATAAATAAATAAATAAATGCATTAGGGTGATTACTGATTATGTACGTATTATTTTCAAGTGAAGGTTGATCTAAATGTCTCCCTCTCTACGCTCAGGATCCTATTGTAAAATTTTGAGCGTAGCGAGGGATTCAATATACCGTTCTCGCCGTAAATATAATTATGCTCCGTTGAGACGCAATCGACTATTTTTTTTATTCCTTAATGTTTCTCTCCGGATCAAAGGCCTATTATATCACCCATTACCTAGTCGTTAGTCTACACAATAGGATCGTCAAGACCATGTGTCGCATGATCAAACTAGAAGTCAATTTATATCGACGTATTGACATAATATTAGTATGACATTACCATCAGTCGTTTCACTATGATTGGAAATCAAGTCATTAAATAATCAATTTAACGAGTAAGACAACAAAACATAACCCCTTAAGTCAAAAGACTTGCATCAAAAATGAAATATTTGACGGATGAGATGAGATGTATAACAACCTACCTGATCACATAAAAACTAGAAAGTAAGTCGATGCTCAAAATTAAGTTAACGAACTGATTGCAAAGTAAACGTATTTATAGTGTCAAGGAATATATGATCAATAATGTAATTGTCTAATATAATTATATAATAGATAAATAATAAATAAATATTGGAGGACAATCTTACACAAATCGACCTAGTCCCAAACTAAGCAAAGCTTGTACTATGGGTACTAGACGACGATATACATACATCGATAAATACATGTTTAAATATATAGAAAACATCCAAGACCCAAGAACAAACTCCGTGCTAAATGCACAAATAATGCCCTAGTCGGGATTCGAACCCGGGACCTCTAGCTTCGGAGGCAGGGTCGCTACCAACTAGGCTAAACAAGCCGTCAATAAAAAATTTTTTTTTTATTTTTATGATTGACTATGTAATGTAGTTGTAATTTGAAATTCTATAAGGAATTGACATATGTAGTTTATATCGTGTTATGACGAAAAACGAACGCCGCAAACATCACCCGTTCACGAGTATGACGCGTATTTTATGTTATCATATTCTGGCAAATAAAAATAAATAAATAAGTATTGATATAAGTACATACTTATATAAATGCACAAATAATTCAGTGGCCGGGATTCGAACCCAGAACCTCTAGCTTCGGAGACAGTGTCCCTACTAACTAGGCTAAACAGGCCAATAAAAAAAGAGTAAAGAAGGAAAGAATGAGGGAGGGAGAGGAAGAAGATGAATAAATATTTGATATTTAGCCGTTTTCAATTCACATACGTCGAGTACAATAGTGATGGTTAGATAACCTAGACAATGTTAAGTTAATATCAGTTATTAGTGATTTAATATCATTATATTAGTGGAAACCATTGTCGTTATAACGAGCTTACAGATACCTACAATTGCAACATGTGGGGTCAATGCGGCTGTTGGCGATCACTTAATTAATGAGCTGGCTTGGCGACAATGAAATAAATTTGGTGAACTGTAAGGTGATTTTCCAGTTTTACCTTTTATTTCACCAGTGTCATAATTATATTTTCTGCGGCGCCGCAATAAAGCGTAGTTTTTAGGGTTCATTGAGTCAAAAGGAAAAAACGAATGCATTATTGGGGCACTCGTGTGTCTGTCTATCTGTCTGTCCGTCACAGCCAGTTTGCTCCGAAACTATCTGACTGATTCAGTTAGATTTGGTATAAATATGTGAACCAGTGTCCCAAATACGGGAGTGAACCTTCAATTCATGATTTTTAAACATGGGGGCCAATAAACTAGAAAACTTAAAAAAAAATTTGCTAATTATATCGTGTAATATATCAAATGGAGGGGCTCGTTGTGAGAATCTGAAATATATACCGGGTGTACAATCCAAATGGGTCAGTATGGAGAAGTCGGAAACTATGAGAGATAGCGAGATCTGTTCTTAGGAACCATGACGTCGATTTTAGATTTAATAATAATTACATTCAAACTTTTTTATTAACTCTCATACATAACCGGGAATCGAACCTGGTCAAAATCAATGTGTATAAATTCTGCAAGTCGCAAGAAGCACAACACTAATGGAATCTTGTTTAAATAATTGAAAGAAAAACCCACCTATAAGATAATTATTTTATTTCAGTTAATGTTCAAAATGGTGGCCATTCTGTTGAATACAAAGATTAATTAAAAATATTGACCAGGTTCGATTCCCGGTTATGTATGAGAATTAATAAAAAAGTTTGAATGTAATTATTATTAAATCTAAAATCGACGTCATGGTTCCTAAGAACAGGTCTCGCTATCTCTCATAGTTTCCGACTTCACCATACTGACCCATTTGGATTGTACACCCGGTATAATAATAACACTTTAGACTCAAATATATAGTTTTATTTTTAGAATTTTAAGATAAAAGTATTGAGTCTATTAAGAAATTAGGCGCTAATATGCAATTCCCTCGCTCATCCCTTAACTACTGGGCTCAAAATTAAAAAAAATAACAGATTACAGGACAACCTATAAAAAAAAAGTCTATAGATGCAATGGCTTTTGAGTTATCACTGGATAACTGCCTTGCCCAAACAAAAGCTCTAAATTGCAGTGAGGTATCTATGAAGATACGACCTTTTTTAATTCAAAGTACAGGATAGTGGTTAAATGTGGAGTCATAGTAGTAGGTACATAGCCCTTTATTGTGCTTGGTCCGACACGCACTTGGCCACTTTTTTATAACAACCCGTTTTTATTCCTGCCAAACAAAATACTGATAATTTTTATACACATTTAAAAAAATTTTTTTAAAGATATTGCTAATAAAGTACATTATTTACATAAAAAATACGCAAACTTTTAGGTATAATATTCTGCAGTGTGTTCTTTGTTCTTGGAACTTTGTTTAGAACTTTGAAACAAAGTAAATGAGAACCCAGCTACCAGTGCTGCCATCTCACGTCGATTTTCCGAAACATTGAGAAGTACACAAGCTAGGTGCGACGAAGAACCATTTTGTAGCTGTAGCTTATAGTTCTCATTCAAGTCACTAGATGGCAGTATTATACAAATCATATATTTCGTTCTTTTTCATAGTGATTTAAGCATGTAGATAAACACAAATACTACTAAAAGACAAGGCAACAGTGAATATTCACTGTTCACTAAAAACGAACATATTCCTCTATTCACATTCATAAATGATATCTCTTTCGCACATTCAGTAGCGCGAGAAAGAGACAGCGCTATACGCGCCGTGCGAGGCGCCACGGGGCTTTCAACCGGCATTCGGGTCATAATTCATAGAGTGGGGAGGTTAAGAATTGAAGATGGCGTTGTGACTGCTTCCTTCCAAGTCAGGGTGGAACGAGCTATTTTTCAAGTCAACTTAGTCAATTAATAATCAAGGTTCATTTCATAATAAAATCATTATAAGGTGAAATAATGTAACGCTCAGTGTATAGTAAAGTTATCAAAAGTCAGTGAAGTTCATATTTCTTCTAAACCTCAAACACGTGTAAACGACACGTATAAAAACGTTTTGGTGGCCCAGTACAACACACACACAGGCTCTCAGGGAGGGAGCCTGCTCTCAAGCTGCTGCAGGAAGCAGGGCTTCCAAGGGGAGTTGGTAAAAGCGCGCGGCGAGGTAAGCGGGCCACGCCTCAATTCACCACAACCAACATCTCAACGCTTCATCATATCGTATCCGGGGAGCGGATACGATCATCATCATCCGGCCTTCAATTAGGTGTTCCCACCAGGGACTCACACCACTTCAGCGCCACAGTTTCGGTGACCCACGTCCGGGCACAGGGAATCACATCATTTCAACGGTCATCCTTTGGTGGTCCCACGAGGGGAGAAAACCACCACATCACATCATATCATAACCCAACGTTCATTTTTGGTGTCCCAAGAGGGGACCATCATCAATCATCATTTCATCGTTCATTTTATGGTGGCACCCATGATGGGAAAAGAACTTTAGCACGATTAGATAATACGGCGGGAGCCATATATATATATATAACATATCAAAGGATCAGCGCGAAAAAGAAGAAAACTCATCACCCGGCGACATCGCACCACAACGAGTGAGCATTCATCGGGGTTATCGACCGCCGTGCGAAATCAGGACAAGGTCATCCACATTCCACGGCCGGCGAGCGAAAGCGTCGCATCTCGATCTGTGTATGTGTTATGGTGTAAATTCAGTGCGCGAAAAGGCTAATTACGTAGTTATTTAGAGTGTCGTGAGTGTCTTATCAATTGGACAAAAAAGGTCAAGGACAAATAGTGAGTAAGAAACATTTTGAGGTTATCAACACAAGACTCATATCGTCAATTATCAATTTTCATTTGTGTCATGTCAATGGAATTATTTTATGGGCATTACGTCATTTAGTTCATTCATTCAAAGGTCATAAACAGTGTAATTTCAATAAAGGTTACGTTTGGCTGAGATTCAATTTAAATAGCCAACGTATTGATATCATACGGCCGTCAGGGCTGAATAATACGTTATTATACAGCTGCCAGCTGAGTAATAACCGCTTGTGGGAACAAGTGACGTATTGTTCTGAAGTGTGATTTATTTGTGTCATTGTCATAATCCATGTTATTGTTTGCTGGTTCATGATCCAATAACTATTCAAAATAGATAGATGTCAACGTTTTCAAGGATATAATTAAGGATTTGTACTTATAATATTTGTCAAGGAGTGACTTTGTGACATTCAAATATATCTTGAAAGGTATTCAAACTCAGGTTACAATTCAACATAATTTTAGTAGGTATTCAATTTAGGTTATAAATCAACACTTTAGGATTGTCATTCATTGTGGCCCGGGTATTCAGTTTTAATCATGGCGACCTTGAGAACAGCCAAAGCTACGTTCAGAACACGATTTCAATTATTAGTCGACATAGCAGGATCCGCGGACCCGAACGAAGGGGGGATAACTGCAGAAGTGGCTAGGAGGCAATTTCACACGTTTTATCCACAGTTCATCTCAGCATATGAGGTCATCATCAGCGCTTCAGATCAAGACCTCACCGAGGAGGACCGAGTACTCTTCGAGCAGCAGTTCAGCACGGTAAATAAATTACTGGTGAGGTTGGAGCAGGCCACCGAGCCGTCGACAGGGAGCCGTCGGCCGGATGTCAAACCGCCAAGTCAGGTAATGTTGGCAAAGTTACCCGCTATAGAGCTACCGCGATTCACTGGGAGGGTTCATGAATGGCTGTCCTTTCATGATCTCTTTCAGTCATTGGTTCACTCTAGGGATATTTCGGATGCTGAGAAGCATTATTATTTAAGGGCGTCCCTGGATGGAGATGCATTGTCACTAATCAGACAATTACCGATGGACGAGGTCAATTACCCAGTAGCACTCAAGTTGCTACAGGACCGGTATCAAAACAAGAGGCTGCTTGTTGATACCTATTTGGCTAGGATAGTCAATTTACCTGTTGTAACGGAAGGGGACCTGCTACAACAGCACTTCTATGATCCGCTTAGGGAATCACTTCAGGCATTAGAAAAATTAGAAATGCCGGTGACTGAGTGGTCATATCTCATTGTCTTTCTTATCCTACAGAAGTTGCCGGTCAGAATCCGAACTGCCTATGAGGAGCGGTACGGCAAGGACTCTCAGGTCTTGCCTACGGTCACACAACTTCTGGAGTTGCTGGACGAGCAGTGCAGGGTGCATCGGACGGTGTCTCCGGAGGCTCCGGGGACTTCAGCGGCGACGAGCGGGAAGCCATCGCCACCTCAACGACTACGTCCGGTTCAAGATACACCGAGGCCTGCGGCGCCAGGGAGGCTGCTGCACGCCCAACCCAGCTCACCTCAGGTGAACTCAACCCAGTGTTCCTTTTGTGCTAGTCAGGACCACACGCTTTACCGGTGCGAGGACTTCCGTCTGAGGATACCGGCGGAACGGAAGGCGTGGGCGAAGAAGAGCGGACACTGCTTCAAGTGCCTACGGCTGCACTATGCACGGGACTGCACTCACAAAAATTGGTGTGCTCACTGCGGCTCAGTGGAGCACAACTCCTTGCTGTGTACAGGCAACGCGGTGCCAGCGACGTCCAGGTCTCAAGGGCGCGCCGCCATCAACATGGTAAGTCAGAACAGGGGTGGTCCACGACCACATCATTCACCGCCTCAGTCTCCAAGCCGGACACAGCGACGGGCGTCGCCGGTGCAGGTCGAGACACAGGACACCGAGCACGCTAGGGCAGCGCCGGTGCCCAGGGTATCCGCTGCTACTCATCAACAGCTACAAGGGCATGTACCGCGACCTCGTCTGGGGGACAGGACGAGGAGGGCGCATGTGGCCTTTGAGGAGCTCAGGTTTGGTTCTCGAGATTATGCCGAGGATCAATGACGTAATCAAACTGTTGGCAGCATAAACGGTCAAAGGTCAGTCACTATCTGCCCAACCGCTATGATCATGGTCAGGTCAAACTCAGGCAACTACGTAAAGGCACGAGCGTTACTTGACAGCGGCGCTGGGGTGTCGGTTGTACATCAATCATTAGTAGAAAAGTTAAGATTGCGCCAGCAGTTTAATAATGCTAAATTATATGGAGTAGGTAATCAAAGGGTTAACATACCAGGATCATCAGTCACACTAGTCATAAGGCCTGTAGGAGCACAGGTACCTATAATAAGCACTCAAGCTACAGTCATGTACTCATTAACGGGAGATATACCTCCAATTTCATCATCAATCAAAGATCATTTGGGGTTGCCAAATATAACATTAGCCGATGAAGGGTTCGACAAGGCTAGTGATGTGGATGTCATAATAGGATCAGATATGCTCAGTTATGTGCTAGACGGTTCAAAGCTTTGCACTCACATTCCAGGGCTGTCAGCCTACGGAACATGCTTCGGTCACGTGATCATGGGTACGTCTATCACTCAGCGGGAAGCTGGGACTTCGGTGGAAGATTATGGACTGCTCGCATCCAGGTTAGAGGACGTACTGGAGCGCTTCTGGAAGACGGAGGAGCCGCCTTCAGAACCTGTCATCCATCCGGACCACTTGGAATGCGAAAGGTTGTATCAATCCACTACTCAACGTATGCCAGATGGCAAATACCAAGTCAGACTGCCACTGCTATCAAACCGGCCCACTCTGGGCGAGTCGAGGGCTGTAGCTGTCAAGCGATTACACTCATTGGAAAATAAAATGGCGAAAAATCCCCTATTCGCCGAGAAATATAAGGAATTCATGCGAGAGTACGAGGCTCTTGGTCATATGAGTAAATCAAACTTCAAGTTCAACTCAGAGCACTTCATTATACCTCACCAGGGGGTATTTAAAAGGGGAGGGGATAAGATAAGGGTCGTCTTTGACTGCTCAAGTAAATCAAGCAATGGCGTGTCCCTCAATCAATGCCTTCATTCAGGACAGCCACTTCAAAATGATATCACGAAAATATTGCTCAATTTCAGGCGTCATCGTGTGGTTTTCACTACGGACATCAGGATGATGTTCCGGCAGACGTGGATTCATCCAGAAGACAGGAAGTACCAGCTCATCCTATGGAGAGAGGATACCTCGCAGGAGATTCAGGTATACGAACTCAATACGGTGTCATACGGATCACGCCAGGCCCCATGGCATGCAATAAGAACGCTACTGCAGCTGGCTGACGACTGGGAACAGGAGCACCCTGACTCACATGCGTCGCACGTCCTCAGACGTGACGTGTTTGTCGACGACATACTCACCGGGGCGGACACTGTGGAGGAGGCACAGCAATTAAGGTCAGAATTGATAAAGGTCATGGAGTCGGCTGGATATGAGCTTAGGAAATGGTCATCGAACTGTCCAGAGGTGATGGATGGGCTTCCAGCGGAACACCGTGAGACACCACATCAGTTTGATAATGACGACAAAACGTTCATAAAGGTTTTGGGTATTCAATGGAATCCAGGGACGGACTCAATGTCATATGAATTAAATATACCGGTAGGTCAACCAATCACGAAACGGAGTGTGCTCAGTACAATAGCGAGATTGTACGACCCATGTGGATATTGTGCACCCATCATATTCAGATTTAAACTATTTCTTCAATCCCTATTCTTAGATGGATTAAATTGGGATCAGCCTCTCAGCGAAGATCAGATAGCTCAATGGGACGAGCTAATTCAAGATTTAAAATATTTGTCAAACTTGCAGATTCCGAGATGTGTGGCGCTACCAGGAGCGGTGTCCCACTCACTGCACGGCTTTGGGGACGCATCGGAACAAGGATATGCTGCATGTATCTACCTACGTACGCGAGATATGTCAGGCAACATAATGGCGAGACTGCTCATATCAAAAACAAGAGTCGCTTCACAGAAGGTGAAGCGAACCATTCCCAAGATGGAACTTAGCGCTGCTCATTTGGTTTTTCAGTTGTTAAACCATGTAGCAAGTGCTTACGAGGACTCAGTGGAGTTTGAGAGTCTAAACGCCTGGTCAGACAGCACGATTGTGCTATCATGGTTAAACTCAAAACCTCATATGTTGCAGACGTTTGAATGTAACCGGGTTCAAGACATTCAGCAGACTAAACGTCCAATGACATGGCGTCACATAAGGTCAGAACTAAATCCGGCTGACATGGCATCACGCGGGCTGTCAGCGAAGGACATCATCAATTGTCAACAATGGTGGTCACCTGAATGGCTACACAAAGACAGGAGTCAATGGCCGACCTTGCCAGTGGTCATACCACCCAACTTACCAGGCTTCAAGAAGCTGGTGAACACAATCAACACTCAAGAAACTTGGGAGGATGGTTTACTGACACGTGTCAGCTCCTACAGTAGGCTCATCAATGTTACAGCTTATGTGCTCAGATTCATGAAGAACATAAGATTGCCTAAAGAGGAAAGGAACCTCAGAGCGAACCTCTCACTTGATGAGATTCGTGAGGCAACTAAGCACTGGATAAAGAAGGCTCAACTAGATTCATATAGAGAAGAAATCATTCTGGTCAAACAGGGAAAGTTGGTATGTAAATCACTTCAAAAGCTCAGCGTGTTCATAGACGATCAACACTTCATTCGTGTCGGGGGGCGACTACGCAAATCGAAGCTATCGTATGGCGCAAAGCATCAATATCTCATACCTAAAGATCATAGGTGGACTCAGCTGCTCATCGAGCACTATCATAAAGCGTATTGTCATGCGGCGACAAACGCACTCATAGCCATACTCAGGCAAGAGTATTGGATTCCGTCGATCAGACGTCAAGTGTCAAAGGTCATTGGTAAATGTATGAAATGTTTCAGATTTAACGCAACTAGTCAGCCACCAATCATGGCAGATCTTCCAGCTGATAGGATCACAGCTGTGAGACCGTTTGCGGGGGTAGCAACAGATTTTGCGGGACCGTATTTAGTTAAAAGCAGTTCACTAAGGAATGCAAGGTCATTAAAAGCGTACTTATGTATTTTTGTATGTTTAGGTACGAAAGCTGTTCATCTGGAGCTGGTCTCAACGCTGAGTACGGAGAGCTTCACTGCAGCACTCACGAGGTTTGTCAGCCGTCGAGGGCTGCCGTCGCTTATCAGGTCAGACCGGGGCACTAATTTTGTGGGGTGTAATTCATATTTAAGGGAAGTCAATCAATTTCTGATACACAATCAAGTCGTACTTCAGGATGAGGCTCGAAAGCAACATATTCAGTGGGAGTTCAACCCTCCTGGGGCTCCACATATGTCTGGTTTAGTCGAAGCCGGGGTCAAAAGTGTTAAGAACTTACTCAAACGGGAAATTGGAGATACTATACTCACTTTCGAGGAACTTTATACAATACTCACTAAAGTAGAATCTATTCTTAACTCACGCCCCTTAACTCCAATGTCAGAAAATCCGTGTGATCTGGAAATTCTGACTCCTTCTCACTTCATCTTAGGACAATCACTAGTAGCCTTGCCAGAACCGGTTTGGAAGGACACTAAAATGTCACGTTTGTCACGCTTTCAAGCCATTCAAAAGCACTCTCAATTTATTTGGTCACGATGGCATAAGGAATATCTCAATACATTGCAGGCGCGCAATAAATGGTTCAGTCATACTTCACCAATAGGGCTAAATGATTTAGTACTTATTATTGATGAAAACACGCCATCTCTACATTGGCGTAGAGCTCGCGTGATAGAGTTATTTAAAGGCTCAGATAATGTCACAAGGTCAGTCAGATTGAAAATTCAAAATGGAGAGCTTGTCAGACCAGTGGTCAAACTATGTAAACTACCTATTGAATGTGATTCATATTAATTTTACGGTGTAAACTATAGGTGGTCTACGGTCACACTACTTATACTGTTTTCAATTTCAATGTGTTTTTCATATCATGTCATGTTTTTAATATCTTGTGTATTAGGTCTTTAGTCATACCATTGCCCAAGTTATTATTGTTATATCAATGTCATATATTGTACCTAGTCTGTAGTCACACTGTTCAATTTCAATGTGTTTTCAATGTCATATGTATGGTTGCTTGCATGTATTCAGCTCATTCTTTCCTGGTGGCGGGAGGAAATGTTCACTAAAAACGAACATATTCCTCTATTCACATTCATAAATGATATCTCTTTCGCACATTCAGTAGCGCGAGAAAGAGACAGCGCTATACGCGCCGTGCGAGGCGCCACGGGGCTTTCAACCGGCATTCGGGTCATAATTCATAGAGTGGGGAGGTTAAGAATTGAAGATGGCGTTGTGACTGCTTCCTTCCAAGTCAGGGTGGAACGAGCTATTTTTCAAGTCAACTTAGTCAATTAATAATCAAGGTTCATTTCATAATAAAATCATTATAAGGTGAAATAATGTAACGCTCAGTGTATAGTAAAGTTATCAAAAGTCAGTGAAGTTCATATTTCTTCTAAACCTCAAACACGTGTAAACGACACGTATAAAAACGTTTTGGTGGCCCAGTACAACACACACACAGGCTCTCAGGGAGGGAGCCTGCTCTCAAGCTGCTGCAGGAAGCAGGGCTTCCAAGGGGAGTTGGTAAAAGCGCGCGGCGAGGTAAGCGGGCCACGCCTCAATTCACCACAACCAACATCTCAACGCTTCATCATATCGTATCCGGGGAGCGGATACGATCATCATCATCCGGCCTTCAATTAGGTGTTCCCACCAGGGACTCACACCACTTCAGCGCCACAGTTTCGGTGACCCACGTCCGGGCACAGGGAATCACATCATTTCAACGGTCATCCTTTGGTGGTCCCACGAGGGGAGAAAACCACCACATCACATCATATCATAACCCAACGTTCATTTTTGGTGTCCCAAGAGGGGACCATCATCAATCATCATTTCATCGTTCATTCACTGTTTTGACAGTTTTTGTTAATTAAGAACAGTTTCAAATATGACCCAGTGGTTCAACTCACAAACCTAGTGACCTAATTTCGTTGTAACTTTTGACATTTCGTTTTTCCAAAACATTTTTGTAACTTTAATCAAAAATTAAATAATTTATAATGCATTTCACCATAAAACTCCTCCGGTTCAGCCAAATTAAGGACTTAAAGTCGAAGTTTAATTGTAAATTAAAGTAAGCGCCATCTATGCAGAAAGAGATGCACTTTGTAATCGACGCAGCAGGCGACGGCCTGTTTAGCCTAGTTGGCAGTGACACTGCCTCCGAAGCTAGAGGTCCTGGGTTCGAATCCCAGCCAGGGCCTTATTTGTGCATTTAGCACGGATGTTTTTAGTTCCTGGGTCTTGGATGTTTTCTATGTATTTAAGTTTATATTTATCCGCATAAGTATGTATATCGTCGTCTAGTACCCATAGTACAAGCTATGCTTGGTTTGGAACTAGGTCGATTTGTGTAAAGTTGTCCCCCAATATATTTATTTATTTCGTAATCTACACTTTTTACAAATAATTGTAATGTATGTTTAAAATCCATATGGTTGATTCCTACCCCAAAACTACTTGTAATGCATAGAAAAACAGAATGTAAAAAAACCGGCCAAGTGCGAGTCAGACTCGCGCACGAAGGGTTCCGTACCGCATGATCTATAAAAAGAGTCCGACTCGTACTTGGCAGGTTTTCAATTTTTGTTGTTATAGCGGCAACAGAAATACATAATCTGTGCAAAATTTCAACTGTCTATTACGGTCTATTACGGTTCTTGAGATCTAGCTCGGCAAGTGGTAGCCATGAAAAAGGGCTAAAATATCACTTTTGTATGGGACCCCCCTTAATTATTATTATTATTTTGTTTTTAGTATTTGTTGTTATAGCGGCAACAGAAATACACAATCTGTGAAAATTACAATAAATTCTACATATCAGTAAATATGTATGGCTTCGCCGTTTCGCTACCGTCGTGGAGGTGATGCGAATTATTTAGTTTCTGATCTGAAGTAAGTAACAGCCAAGACATACATTGAAGTTAGGGTCTTTAGAGTTAGGCCGTGTAGATTCAGAAGCTTGGCTCTACATGAGATCTGATATCTTTTTCACAGGGCAAACCTTATGTGGTCGTCTTGGCAAAATTTTACATGAAATGTTTTTGGTGGTTAAAAATATGCGAATAGAGAACTCTAAAATTCCTAGGCTCTTATAATATTCATTATTCGAAAAAAATATTTTTTGACTGTCCAGGGGCCTCAAGTCCTGTGTCCACTTTTGGCAACTAATCCCAAGATACGGCGTAATCGGTAGTTTCACAAAAGTGAATGTCATCTGAGCTTCCAACCCAAAGAACAACTAGACTTGTCAAAATATCAGCTTATTGCCTCAAAATATACAAATAAGAAAGCGGTCAGGTGCGTGTCGGGCCAAACGCAATGTTGGGTTCCGTGGCTGTCTACATGACATTATGCGGATTAAAAACATCGAAGATTATTATTTTCTCTGTATTTAGCATAACTAACAACATATGTAACTATATCTAACTAACAACTGAATTCCAACAAAAAATTGCACTTTAAAAATTAGTATCATGCAAACCAATACCTAGCTAAATCAAAAATCGGCCAATTGCGTGTCGGACATCAGTCCGACTCACGCTTTCTAATAGGTTTTCCTGGCATCTGTAGGTAAACAACTATTTATTTTAATTTTAGACCCAGTATTTTCGGAGATGAAGGGGGGAATTGGTAATTGTTTGGCTATTTTTCTTAAATCATTTCTAAACTAAATATTTTAAAATTACAATAGAAATATATTTGAGATGTACACAATGAGCTCTTTCATTTGATATGTAACACGATAAAGTTTGAAAAACTTTTTTTTAGTTTTCTCATTACCCCCCTCCCCCCCAATCTGGCCCCCATGTTTAAAATTCTTTTGTTTGCGTTACATGTCCGTCTTTGGGTCAGAAACATACATATGTGCAAATATTTCAACGTAATTGGTGGTTTCGGAGAAAATAGGCTGTAACAGACGGACAGACAGACAGACGAGTGATCCTATAAGGGTTCCGATTTATTCCTTTTGAGGTACGGAACCCTAAAAATGGTAAAAAAGCTATAAATAGACTAACAAGCTATCTGACTATATCCAATAAGACGGGTTTTGGAAAAAAAATTGGATCCCTTATCCCTCCTAGCGTTATTCCCAGTACAGTTGCATCCTGAAGGATGCCTGGGGTCCGCTACCTAATCCCAAGAATTGGCGTAGGCACTCGTTTTTACGGAAGCGACTGCCATCTGACCTTCCAACCCAAGGGGGGAACTAGATCTTATTGGGTTGACCTTGTTAAGTGAGTGGGCAACTTGACTGTTAGAAGTTCTCAAGCGGGCGTCGCTGGGCCACGAACGCTCCACTAGGGTACCTCCCCTACATATAAATGAGGGATCCAATTTTTTTTTAATCCGTCATATTGGATATGCGACCCTAACTTTGTTCTTTTAAAATTGTATTTTGCTGTTTTTTTGGCGTGATTGATATGTATACCCATAGCAAATTACAGTTTTCTATTAGTAACTGTTACTGAGCTTAGCCGTGGACTGACGGACGGACAGACATGGCAAAACTATACGGGTTCCTTGTTTACTAAGGAACCCAAAAGACGTGACAGCTTGTTAAACAGTGGTCTATGTTATCCTTATCTCGTCATAATAATTTAATTTAGCTTGATACTGTTTACTAGTACAATATTAGCTTGGAGTAGACACCTAGGTACTTCCGTAGGATTTAATAAAACCTAGTGCCACTTTGAGCTGTATACGGTTTTGACGGCCTGTTTAGCCTAGTTGGTAGGGACTCTGCCTCCGAAGCTAGAGGTCCCGGGTTCGAATCCCGGCCGGGGCATTTATTTGTGCATTTATCACGGATATTTGTTCTTGGGTCTTGGATGTTTTCTATGTATTTATCTATATAAGTATGTATATCGTCGTCTATTACCCATAGTACAAGCTTTGCTTAGTTTGGGACTAGGTCGATTTGTGTAAGATTGTCCCCCAATACATGCAATTTTTTTATACTGCAAAATTCCAAAAACAAAATCGACAAAATAAAATTAAACCGACTACAAAAAAACCCAAGATAAAAACTCCCTACCTAAAACCGAAATTAAACTGAGTAATTTAAATAATCCAAATTTCAAATTTCTTAATATACTTTAAAAAAATGCTTTGGTCTATCCTCTTTCTAATGATGTGCAATAATGCTAAAAACCTTCGACAAACTTCATTCATTTGTCAACTTTGTGACGAATTAGCCTGATAATCGATATGCAACTTTGGCAATCTTCAGTCTCAAAGGTACGGAGGTTTACAGTACACTAAATTAGTAAATAACAATCAATATTCAATCATTAAATCATAATCATACTGTCGTTCGAGTGTGAGAGGAGAAAGAGATCTCCATTGTGAGAGGAGTCGGATATTTGTCGTTTTTTGTCGGGATCCACAGAAAACCAGCGTCGGGACACCTTTTGTGACGCGACACATGCTGAGTGGGCACCATTTTCGCAACTTTAAGTTTTTTCTATTCTATTCTATTCTATTTGTGCTATGGGAAGCGAAGAGCGGGAGAGAGATTGTCAGGCCCTGCACATGTACGTCTTCCTTGTGATAGAGGAGCGAGGGACGCTTCGGGTCTTAGGCTTTCGGCCTCACGTGCCTCGCCGCCAATCTACGGGCCTTCGGCCTCAGATGGTTCGCTTATAAGACATTCGCTCTGGTAAGAGGTTCGTCGGGGATTGGAATGATTTTACCGTTTTTATCCACTCACAACGAGCGATGACAAGCGAAACTGAGGGCCAAGGGTCCTTGGATAAGCGGCAAGGCAGGCGAGGTCAAAGGCCAAGCTTGGCGTAGGCTCGAAGCCCCGAAGCGTTCCATAAGAGCGCGCTCCCCACGCGAGCCGAAAGCCCGACGGGCGAGCCCAGGCGCATAACCCCCCCTCTTTCGCAAGCATTAGGTACAACGCCTGTAAACGAATGAAGTTCGTGTTCCCTCTCTGTCGCTAGTATTTGCAAATGCGACAGAGAGGGAGATGACTCTAAATCCCTCCCGCTAGCTCTCCGCTTCCCATAGCAGATTTTTAAATCTCCGAGTCCTGGTAACAAGGGAAATGTCTTTCTCTTCTCACATTTCAAACAATAGAGTGATTGTTATCGAATAAAATTATTAAATCTTGATTATTACCCACAAATTTAGCATACACAAAAACCTGCTTACTGAATTTGAGCCCAAAGGTTGGCATAGTTGCATATCGAATATTAACCTAATTTGTCATAAACAATAAACATGACAAATGAATTAAGTTTCTGAAAGTTTTTTTGGCTTTAATGCACATCATTAGGAAGAGGATACACCAAAGCACTTTTTAAAATATATTTTTTTCAGTTTTTTTTTTTTATCGCCTTTCAAAGTTTACCTGCGACTGAACTTTTACCTCTTAAAAAATCTTCGTGAGTCAACAAAAAAAAACTAGACGATACTTGCAAGTAGTTTTGATTTTGATAGAACCGTACACCGATGCACATTTTTATAAAAATAAAAAGATGCAGACTCGTTGTCTTAATTTTTTTAAATTTCAGGTTTAACGAGTCAACCTGTAAGATTCGCCAAAAAACTTTTAAAAAATTACATATAAAATTGCGTGGGCCCAAGAATTTTTTTGGGGCTGTAGAAGATAGCAAATGACCCCACATATCCGCCATTTCAATTCGGCACACGATGGTCCAAACACACTGTATAACGTCATTTGTAATCGACTTCAAAAAAGGGGAAAGGAGGTTCTCAATTTAGTTGTATTTGTTTTTAATGTTTGTCATTTATAAATAGATTTAGAAAGTCATTGTCTTGTTTAAGAAAAGGTACCTTCAAAGTCCTTCATAATTTTGAGGAGACACATGAGCAGACATAGGAATCCGTGAGGCTAAATGAGAACCATGACATGAGGAACCGAAGTTGACTCTTGTCAAAAAATGTTTGCTGTATAATCGTTATGCTTGATATTTATATTGATTTATATTTCTACGGATATTTTAATCACTAACGGAATTATAACATTATTATATTGCTATTTTCATAACGTTTTTAAAGGACGTACCTCTACACTGGTTAAATCTAAGTGGATGTAGGCTTTGTGATTGCTTATTATCAGTGATGGTAACATCTGTAGCATGCTCGGTGCAGCGAAGTGGTTTCAACGGAGTTGGTATGGATAAATACAATTTAAAGGGTTAATAAACGTTATTTACTCTAATGAATCATGAGAATATAAATCATGTATCCCAATTTCGTTAACACCGCACCGAAAATGCTTCAAAGTTACAATCACTGTTTATTATAATACTAGCATTTGCCCGCGGCTTCGCCCGCGTACTAAGCGAAATTTTTAACCGTCTACAAAAAACAGGTTCGTATGTTTGTCCACGATTATCTCGCGTTTGGCTAAGCCGATTTAGATGCGGTCTCCAGAAAAGTAGTTGTTACATTCTGGGGTTTCGCTATACGAAGTTTGGTGATTGTGATTCATTAACAGATGAACAGATGAAAAGTCAGTATTCATTCTGAGAACCGGCAAACTGTTGAATTTCATTTGATTGTGGCAAAAATAAGGATCTAAAACTATTATCATATTTTTCCGAGAGGCCGAAGGGGAAAGGGCCGATGAAATAAAAGCATGTCTTAAATGGCCCTTAGTAAAAGTATCTGTGTACTACAGTAACACCAATAGGTCTGTAAACGACCAAGCAGCGCGCAGCGGCCATAAACTCTGGTCCTTTGAAGTACAGAAATACGGCTAATTCAATATCATGCGTAACAGTTATTTTTCCTACAGTTAAATTTATTAGGTAGGTTTTGCCAGTTACCATTGGAGCATCCAAAAAGAAAATTTGGCCTCACTTCCATTCGCACTCCTTACTGTCAGTCCTTTGAATTGCAATTTGGCACAAACTATCAAGAATTTAGAGCGCTCGTGGCCCAACGGCACCCGCCTACCGCGTGCGGTGTGCGAGGTTAAGCAATGTGGGCGCAGGTCAGTTCTTGGATGGGTGACCGCTTTGAGTGGTTACTAACTGACTCTCGTGCTTTGGAAGGCACGCTAAGCCGTTGATCCCGGCTGCAATCGTAAAGCCAAGTTAGAGGCCTTCGAGCGGCTTGCGAACTTCTAACAGTCAAGTTGCCCACTCACTTGACAAAGGGGGGTCGAAGTTGCACCGCGTCCGTAGGGAGTACCCACCGTTACCCTACACAGGACCCCTGAGTGGTGCTAAAAGTGCAACAAAAACTGGCAACCTAGTACGGTTCTTCTCGAAAATCTCATGGTTCGTAAATAAATGCCATACGATAAAAAAAAAATTTAAGGTTGATTTAAATGGAAAAAAATATCGAAACCTCTATGTCGTTTTTAAAAGCAAATCTATAGATACCCCACATGCCTATATAGTAATATTAAACTTTTTTGCATACAGGTATGAATGGAGTGCCAAATTTTACCTCAGATTCGTATTAAGAGACCTCTCGGATGCTCAGATATCGATTTTGAACGAAATCGGGACGAAAAAAAAATAAAATCAATATGGCCGCCACTTTCACAAATTTTACCTCGGTTAAAAGTTTAGGTACCTCGGATTCATATTAAGAGTCCTATCGGATGCTCAAATATCGGTTTATGTCGAAATCGTATCGGACGGCACTGATTAATAAAACCATTTACAATACATTGAATCAAAAAAGCTCGTATCTTCATAGGGAACTCACGGCACTTCATGCACCTTTAGACCTTATAAGGAACTTACATGCCAAATTTGGTATCTCTCGAACCACCAGTTTGCGCTGTGCGGTGATATGTCAGTCTCTCAGTCAGTCAGTAATTTCTTGATATTTGGCACAATTTTTCAAAAGTTTTCATGTCAACAATATTAAATTTCAAAACCGATGCCATTTTCGTAATTAACGTCCCAAAAAACCATAAAAACGACACCCATATTAATATTTAGACATTTCATCCCCCTCGGACCCCAACAGAGGGGATGGTATTTCACGTCCTCCCCGTGGGATTTTAAAATCATTGTTGTTTTCGTAATCAGCGACCCAATAAACCATGGAAACAACACCCATATCGATTTTCAGAATTTGTCACCAGATTTCCCCCTTTTAGGGGTTGATTTCTCAAAAGACCTGAAACACATGGTTACTCATTTATCGTTAGAAATACTCCTGTTAAGTTTCGAATAAAATAATCCAACTAATCTTGATTCCCCATACAAACATCGGACCCCCATTTCACCCCCTTAGGGGTTGAATTTTGAAAAATCCTTTCTTAGTGCACCTCAAGATCTTATATGGAACCTACATACTAAATTTGGAATCTCTAGAACCACCAGTTTGCGATGTGCGGTGATATGTCAGTCTCTCAGTCAGTCAGTTATTTCTTGAAATTTGGCACAATTTTTCAAAAGTTTTCATGTCCACAATATTAAATTACAAAACCGATGCCATTTTCGTAATTAACGTCCCAAAAAACCATAAAAACGACACCCATATTAATATTTAGACATTTCATCCCCCTCGCACCCTAACAGGGGGGATGGTATTTCACGTCCTCCACGTGAGATATCAAAATCATTGTTGTTTTCGTTATCAGCGACCCGGTATATCATAAAAACAATACCCATGTCGATTTTCAGAATTTGTCACCACCTTTCCCCCTTTTAGGGGTTGATTTCTCAAAAAACCTGAAACACTATTTAAAAGAGTTTTTAATATAGAGATGGAAGTATGCTGTGATCAGCGATAATCGTTCGGCAATTTTTTATCTAGTTAAAAATTCATGCGTAATAAAGCTTTTTGACGTTTTATAAAAAAGTTGCTGTTTTTTATACCATTCGTCAGCTCTATTACAAGTGCCTAATTTAGCTGCATAGGAGCTTTTCCGTCCCATTCGAGCGCACGCGTATACTCTGTGTCGTCCTTTTGGATGTAACCCTATGACGTCACTGCTTTACCGACAGCCTAGCCTGTACAACCGACGGCTGAGACGAGTGTTGCCAGCTCACATATTTTATGCAAAAGTTAGGGTTTTATTAATATTTTATTTTTTTAAATAATATTAAATGATTTTCTTTCTTTAAATGAATGCCGTGGTGCTGGTGTAGACGTTATTTTTGTTGATAAAATTTATCATATGCAGAGACCGGAATCTCGGTGGCATTTTTGAACTGTCATAGTAATATATGTATCTGTGTGTACAGTGTACATATGTATCTGTGTGTACAGTGTACATAGGTGTAAAGTTAGTACTAAGTAAGTCATATCACAGTGACCCGTAGCGGACATACAATATTTATTGCAAATTAATAATTACTTTAATGCATTAAAAATTTACACCATTACAAAATAAATTAAAATTAGAGTAACAGATATATCTTGGAAATTAACAAAAAAATATTATTCACAAATTTTCACTTTAAAATGCTCATTTAAGTTATAAAACGCTTTATCTAGCAGCCCATTTTTAACCTTGCTTTTAAATTATTTGCCCTCTAACTAAGGTTTTGATCTCTAAGGATAGATGGTTTAATAACTTTACGGCCATAGTATACTTTTATAAACATGGTTTTTTTTTACTTTTGGAAAAAATGAGGTTGTATTTATACTAAGGACGTACATTTTGTCGTCGGTAAGACTCATTTATATAGCAATCTGTGTTATTTTTCACTAATAAACACAACACTAAAATGCATATCCCAGTTAGAGTGAGAAGACGCTTTACTTTAAAAAAATTACGAAGAGATTTTCTAGAATTCATGCGAAAGATTGATCGCGGGCACCTCTTTTGAAGGACAAAGGTCGATTAAACATTGACTGTGACACACACTTCATCAACTTCGTCATATCGATATACCTACACATAATAAAATATTTGTGTTGCTTACAAGGGCTTTGTCGGCTATTTGCAATAATTACATTATTCTAGATAATTAAGTCTTCTGATTCGTTTAAAATGGGTATCATAAATGAAACAATTTCATGTTATCTCGATACATATAAGACCTATTTAGAATTATCAAGTTACTACAAGACATTTTCGCCTTGATATATTTTCGTTTGAGAAATAAAAATCACAAATTCTTTACTGGAAAGTACATAATTATTTGAATAAAAATTAGTAATTAAAATAAATCACATTCATTTTCAGCGTTTGCATGTTATAAGTAGATACAATATACAGGGTGTTTTTATTGAATTTCGTTAACTGCGAGGGCACATTCCTGAGATGAAATAAAGAAATCTTCTCTAAGACACTAGTAACCCAATTCGTACCATTTTGAAGATATTCAAACAATCATTTTCGTTAATTAACACCCCTAGTATAATATAAAACATTCTTAACAAATAAACAATGTTGACGTGCGTCACGTGCGGTGTCATTCTAATTCCGAATATTGTCATACTTGACATTCACTTTTGCTTAACTCCACGTTAACTCTTAAGGGCGTTTTGCATTCACCCTTGGTGATTTAATTGATTATTTTGTATGAAAATGACAAAAATGTTTTATTTTATTTTAAAACTAAATATGCTACGTCGTTTCTATATCTATGCACGGCTATATGCTTGAAGGAAAGATAATCAATAAAAACATCCTAAATAATTTTGATCTATTCTAAACTATTTTTATTATCTTTTTCATCGACAATTTAGTCTTGTGTAACAATTTTCCCGGGTATTTTCCCTTCCCGCGCTGGCAACCCCGGCCGAAGCGCAGGCAGTATAATGCCATACGCATTGCGGTCCGGCCGCGTACCGTCGCAATGCGCGACACAATGTTTACAAACCGTACAATGATGTAATTCGTACAGTGCTTGTCCCATCACTAGCAGAAAAAATATGTAACTAATGTTCGCATTCAGGTTTGTACAAATAGTGTTGTGCACTTATTTAATATTCGCGTGATTTTTATTTGCGTAACGCTTTTATGTTAATGTCATATGTTTTAGCGTTTTCGTTTATGAGATCCTAATGGGCAGGTATTACAGACTCGGAATATTGTGTTTGTGTCTATTTCGGTCGTTTCCTTTTGGCCTTCGGATTTAGTGAGATAGCTCCGTGAGATTCATGGTCGTTTATTTATATCGTTCTAATGCTTTTATGTTTACGAAGATTTCACATAGCATTTGTCTAGATGTGGGATAACAGTATGTTTTGAATATTAGGTAGAATATTTTCTTAAAAAAGGTAGTTTTTAGAGTTCCGTACACATAAAGGTAACAAAGAAACATCACCGCGCGATTATGGTTTATTTTATGCTATTGTTAATTACAAAACTGTAAACATACCAAACTTACGTGTTATGGTAATAAAAATAAAGGATATTATTAGGTAGGTATTTCATGAATATAAAGTGACCGATATTAAAGAACTCAAAATTCTAAAATTAGGTTGTAGGTCAACATGCGGTACATATCATACGAAGGGGATTAAGTCGAATATTCTGAAACAATTACTTTATTTTAACTGTGGCTAACTTTGATTTATGAAGGAAAATGTGGAAAATTTCCATAATCCTATAGGTATATAGTCGCGGAGGTTCGTCAATTTTCTACTTAAATTAGTGGTATTTTACGTTCTCAGTGAGATACGTACAAACTTAATAGCTAATAACTAGGTAACTTCTTCCTTCCTGTAACATTAATTTAAGCACATACATATATACATAAAATAAGTCTCTCTCAACATTGATAATGTTGTGTCCCGCTTGTTTGTTAAGGATTTAGTGGTATTTTATGTTCTCAGTGAGATACGTATATGGAAGCATCTGTATTTAAGGACATTTATGTTAAGCGAGACTTGGGTATGGCAGAAAAAGCATGAGAGTAGACTGAATGCGGTTGAAATGAGAGCGTTAAGAAGTATGTGTGGGGTACGTTTGTGTGATCGGATAAAAAATAGTGTGATAAGAGAAAGATGTGGAATAGAAGATGATGTAGTGACTAGGGTTGAGAAGGGTATGCTTCGGTGGTTTGGGCATGTAGAGAGAATGAGTGAAAGTAGAATGACTAAGAGGATTTACGCTCAGGAGATGAGTGGTAGGATCGGAAGGGGACGACCAAGGCGAGGTTATCTAGATCAAATTTCGGCGATAGGTACTGAAAAAGGGCCAGGTCAGAGGTCAGAAGTACCCGCAACCGACGAGCATGTATGAGAAGATGTATGGATGTGATTGAAGCGAAAGAAGTATGTAAGGACCGTAGTATTTGGCGTTCTTTGGTCTCTGCCTACCCCATGGGATAACGGCGTGAGTTTATGTATGTATGTATGTTATGTTACTTTAAGTTTTGTTTATACAATGTATGTTTTCCGTGTTATCTCCTCAATAAATAAATAAATAAATAAAATAGAGTTGAAAAGTGACGAACGTCTTTTCATATCGCGACTGTACTTTATATTCTATTTAGTCCTTTTTAGGGTTCCGTAGTCAACTAGGAACCCTTATAGTTTCGCCATGTCTGTCCGTCCGTCTGTCCGTCCGTCCGCGGATAATCTCAGTGACCGTTAGCACTAGAAAGCTGAAATTTGGTACTAATATGTATATCAATTACGCCGACAAAGTGGTAAAATAAAAAGTGGAAAAAAAATATTTTATTAGGGTACCTCCCCTATACGTAAAGTGGGAAGTGATTTTTTTTCATTTTAACCCTAACGTGTGATATATTGTTAGATAGGTATTTAAAAATAAATAGGGGTTTACTAAAATCATTTTTTGATAATGTTATTATTTTCGGAAATAATCGCTCCAGAATTAAAAAAAATGTGCCCCCCCCCTCCCTCTAACTTTTGAACCATAAGTTTTAAAAATATGAAAAAAATCTCAAAAGTAGAACTTTATAAAAACTTTGTAGGAAAATTATTTTGAACTTGATAGGTTGAATAGTTTTTGAAAAAATTACAAAAATAATTTCTGGACTAAGTTTGTAATTTCTACAAAATCACAATGAAATGACGTGCTTTTTAGGGTTTTGTGTTTCTGTACTTAATATGTCAACTTAATGTGACGGACGGAAAACTACGGAACCCTACACTGAGCGTGGCCCGACACGCTCTTGGCCGGTTTTTTTTAATAAAATCCTATGTCGACTAGGTTTAGTCGTTTATCGAGTACAGTCGGGGTAAGATAAAGTTCGTCATCATTGTCAATATTTGCACCAAGGCAATTATCAGTCCAGCAAACGTTTCATTTCAAACGAAACAGAAATATCGCATTGACATTTGTAATAATAGGCTAATCGACTGATAGTGACAGGTCAACTAATAACAGCTATTTACGATACAAAGGTTGTAAAACAAAGAAAGGCCGATATCGCAGATGTTGGAGGCCCGAGCCGCAGGCGAGGGTCATAAATATGCGAGAGAGGGCTCTCTGTTTTACAACCCGTGTTATGTACACAATTTTACGTCACCATTGGCCAAAAATTGGGTTGTTTTGACGCGCAGCGTGCGAAAGAACGCGCTTTTTGGCAAGGTGTGGTGTAAATAACGAACCGTTTGGAGCCACTTTTGCCCCCCAATAACTCCAAATCTATCTAACATAAAAACATGAAATTTAGTACATACATTAGGATTCTTTAGAACAACTAGAACCCCAAATTACATAAATATAAGTTTAATAGTTATTGAGATATTAAATTCCAAAAAACGGCATTTTTACCTCTGACTGACTGACTGACTGACTGACTGACTAGTAATCAAAAACCTAACCCACTTCCAGATGATCTAGAAAGCTGAAATTTGGCATGCAGCTTGGTAATTATGTGTATTGGCTATGTGCGAAGTAGGTGGTGGGGGCAAGCTAGGCGATCGTAGCGCACACCATGGCAGAAATGTGAACTTACCGGGGACCACTGTCAAACTTACTTTCACGTTTTCTATAGGTATTGGTTTCTTAACGGTTTCCTACGATTCGTTTCGTTTGTATGTATTTATTTATTCTCTTATTTATTGCAGTAAAATTTCCAATACGGGGTCTTTCTCGTTTACTAAAGTAAATAAAATATTCATGTGTCATTATTTGACATCTCTGAGTTTTGACATTGTCTCGGGACCTTTAACGTTTGACGTTTCAGACGTGCACATAGCCAATACACACCAGAAAAAATCAGAAAACAGTGATTTTATTAAAAGTTTTATTATTATTATTATTATTTATGCGAGTTACCTCAGAACTCCGTCACTTATTAACCGATTTGGAAAATTCTTTTTTTGTTTGAAACGGTATACTTCCTGGGTGGTCCCATTGTCATCGGGTCAGAATCTAATCATAGGGTCCTGGAGAAATCGAAGGAACTTTATATATTAACTCGTATTTTGTATAGTAACTCGTGCATTCGCTCTGGGAAAGCACCATTGGATGAAGTTTGACAAAAAGTAATGATATCCCATCAAAAACATAAATGTGTAAATGGCAGCCAAGTTCACCGACAAAAAAATTGAGATCTAAATGTGCGCCAAGTTCCGTAGATTATCTGAAAAGTTGCCAAGTTTGGCACTAGATCGTTTATAGTAACACTAATTTACTGCGGCTTAATGCATTTAAGCTTTAACTTGGCAGTTTTCTTAAATATCTAACAGCTTTTATAGTATTATAATATACTGCATAGAAAACTGCCATGTTAAGGCTCAAAATGCATTAAGCCGCAGTAAATTAGTTTTACTGTAAACAATCTAGTGTCAAACTTGGCAACTTTTCAGATAATCTACGGAACTTGGCGCCCATTTAGATCTCAATTCTTTTGTCGGTGAACTTGGCTGCCATTTTCACATTTATGTTTTTGATGGGATCATTATTACATCAAGCACTAATGTAGTGATATAAGGTTCCTGGCAAAAAATATCTAAGCACATTAATTATAATTAATCAATTGCAAATTAACATTTCCACTCTCTCAGTGTACACGTTCTGATGAAACATAAACAATTCGAGACTGACAGTGACATGTGAGGAATGTCAAGAGAAAAAATAAACATTAATGGTACATCTTTATATATAAAACTCCCGTGAGTTTGAGACATGTTAAATATATTATATGTATAGATAACTAGTACAGCTGACTGTACTATCAATAGTACAGTCAGCTGTATAGAAACGTGACCCCCCACTGCATAGAAATTTGTATGCAGGGGAGGTCAATAAATAATGGCTCAGATCGTACAGATCGTAGGTACGCCCGAGCTGGAAGCAAGAGCGATAAACGGGGAATTAAAAAAAATGACTAAATTTTTTTCTCAGAATATGGACTTTTTGGTCTAATTGATTCTAGAAAAAAAATGTGATCACAGATATTATTTTTTATTAATAGCCAGGCGCGGCTCACTCCGTGACTTCATCGCGCCGCTGCAAGTACCTACATGCCGGCCGCCCGCATTGCGGGCTTATAGCCTGGGGTGCTACCGCGAACTTCGAAAATCGAACTTCGTATCGTACCGTCCCTTTCCGTCATATAGAGTATAACACGAGAGTGAAAGGGACGGCACGACACGAAGTCCGATTTTCGAAGTTCGCGGTAGCACAGCTCGCCTAGCGCTAAGGCCCCGCCCCCGAAAGACCGCATTGCTTGAAATAGAAAGAGATGGCTACGCTTAGGCACGTTTGGCTTACCTAAACGGGGGATTTGTTAACGGTGGGCCTTCTGTACGCAGTCTTTTTACTTATTCTGTGGTATAACGATAACTAAACCGACATCGAAAAGCATGTAAATCTGGGGATGCGGATTTTACGCAAGCGTAGCGTGTGGTAATAGCCACTTATTGGTCAGGTCAGGTGTAACGGAAACGTAATTGTTTTACACGTACTAAAACCGCGGGGCCATAAATATTTCTTGCATACAGATGGTTTTCTATTGTACACAACCGACGAGTGACATCTAGAACACACCGAGTCATGCTATCGCGGTCTACCGCATGGCGCGTGCTCTGTTGTCTTGTTAGGGTTGTCACGTTCGCGCGTCAACGCCGTCACCTAGTAACGTGTTTGCGCAATCAAGTTGAACAATGTCGTCACTGTCCGGTGTCGCCCGCTTTCAGGTGAATTAACACTGCGTGTGCGTGTGTGTGTGAATAGACGTGTGTGAGACCCAAGTTTAGCCTAAGGGGCAAGTGGTCGGTAAAATATCGTCATATATATAGATAGATGTAACTTTATTAAATATAATGAAACGGGTCACTCACGTCTTTAAGGTCGAATATCGCTCGACATGTTTCAGACCGGTTCGCAAAAAACAGATATAACTTTATTCAGTACCCACAATATACATGGCATTTTTATGAAAAATAAGATGAAGTGCAACTCAGGGTCTAACAAAATCATAATAGTAATTGCGACAAATTACAATAGTACATGTGAGCCATGTGTCGTGGCAGAGAATGGGCGCTGGCTCAGCATTATGATTCAGAAAAAGAAGCCCAGTTTTTTTTATACCACGTCGGTGGCAAACGAGGGTACGGCCCGCCTGATGGTAAGCGGTCACCGCAGCCTACGGAAGCCTGCAACTCTAGGAGCGTCACATGCGCGATGGCGACCCTTTAAAAATGTATACACTCCTTGTGTGTAATTTAATAGTTAACTTAAAAATACACCAGAGTCAATCTGAGACTAACAGATGCATACGCAAATATTTGCATACATTCAAGTACCTACGTTATGATATGATATCAACTTACAATAACAAACGCGCGTGTTGATCGACCCTCCATTATCAGTCCTTATCTAAGTGACTAATGTATTTTATCAATAATATCGTTGTATACATACAGCGGGTTTATATTTCTCATCAAATAATATATTTATACATGTTGTGGGTCACATTTTCTTCATCTAATAAACCTGCAATATCTAAAAGTGGCACTGAGAAATAATTTTCATGTGCTCTGCCTACCCCTTGCGGGAATATAGGAGTGAGTTAATGTATGTATGTAGGTATGTCGCCCGTGTAATAGGAGCAAAAAATTAAACTATTGGATATTTTCTGAACTTAGTCGTCGCCATTTATTCGATGTCATTATTGAAAAAAAAAATGCACGACAGTTGAAAAATGTGTTCCTACCAAGACTATCAATGCAATATATATGATTTCTTTGCATACCGGTTTGACGTAAATAAGTATGCGTTTAGATGCCTTTTTTAAATTTCCTTCAGTAAAAAATACCAAAACTGTCGTTACATTGAGGTAGATTGGGTAGATAAATCAATATCAAAAAATACATGATAAATCTACGATAATAATAGTAATATATGTTATATAAGCCTTTATTGCTGTTTTAACATATTTTACAATACAGATTTCAGATTTCATTTATTCACCATAAAGTAATGTGGTTTTATTACATGGCGTGTCAGAATTACAGATTCATCATCAGCCTGCCGCGTGCGGTATGCGAGGTTGGGCAGTGTGGGCGCAGGTCAGTTCTTGGATGGGTGACCGCTTTGAGTGGTTACTAACTGAGCGCTCTCGTGCTTTGGAAGGCACGTTAAGCCGTTGATCCCGGTTGCTGTCTACGACAGCAGTCGTTAAGCCAAGTTAGAGGCCTTCGGGCGGTTTTAGAACTTCTAACAGTCAAGTTGCCCACTCACTTGACAAAGGGGGGTCGAAGTTGCACCACGTCCGTAGGGAGTACCCACCGTTACCCTACACGTGACCCCTGGGTGGTGCTAAAAGTGCAACAAAAACTGGCAACCGTACTTGTCTTCTCGACGATCTCACGGTTCGTAAGTAAATGCCATACGATTAAATTAAGTAAATAAACAGATTCATTATAAAATATATATATATATTATACTAAAATTATATTAATTTTTTCTCATTAATTATTGGAACACATACATTCGTTAATAAATTACTAAATATGAAAACATACAATTTAATTCCACGGGTCACGTTCATTGAGATAGATATTTTATAGTATCCCTTTTTGCGTAATGTTTCTTTTATCTTAAATTTATGTAGGGGCAATGATTGAATGTCTATTGGAACCTTATTATAATAAACGAATTACTTATTTTATGGAGTCAGCTTTGACCACAAGTTCATTTTGATTTCTAGTATTTCTAGTATGCACGTCACATTTTCTCTTAAAAAGATTTTGGTTTTTCTGTACGTACAACAGCTTGTCTTTCGACATAGGCCTCCACCAAAGACTTCTACAAATTTCTGTCTCTTGCATTTCTCATCCATTCTGTCCCAGCAACTCTTTTTAGGTCATGTTCCCAACGTTTCATTTGTCAACCTTTGCTTCTCTTGCCGACCCTGGGGTACCATTCTGATATTATTCTAGTCCGTTTCTCATTTTTCTCTCCCATTATATGTACTGCCCGTTTCCATTTCAGTGTTTTACATTTTTTATTCACATCTTTAAATTTAGTTACGTTTTTAATTTTGTTCTCATTTTATCTTTTATATTCACTCCGATTACACTTCTCTCTATTCCATTTTGACATACGATTAGTTTGTTGGTTAGTTTCTCTGTTAAATATGGCAAAATGCACATACTATAAAATTTTCTTTTATCTTTAATTGGCTTGTCTTTGCTTTTTATAACTTCGCTTAGTCTATGATATTAGGTCGCAAATCTGTAGTAGATAGTAAAAAATGTCAAGTTACGTGTCACTTCAATAGATGGACTTTTTTCATTGATAACGCGTTATTTTGGCTTAAATTGGTTGTTGAACATTTATTTATTCAGACTATAAGAATCGATCGAAATTAAAACGTAGAGGTCTAAAAGTTTATTTTTATGTTACATGTTGAAATAAATAATCAGTTTTTTTTTACTTGACTCGTATGTGTCTCTCTCTCTTATGTAGAATGGCGTTAAAAGGTTAAAGGCGTTTGATGGTTGCCATTTTACCAGTTATCGTCGTGGGTAAGACATTCGTTACGTTCTGACAAGTATGCGAGTACGAGAGTGGCGGGCGTCTTATCAACGACGATAAGTGATAAAATGGCAACCATCACACGCCCGCTGAATACCTACCTAAATGAAAGTGCCATGCTTATACAGTATCCCTGTTTGCCGCTGGGTTGATAAAAAAGAACTTCCTGTAGATTACTAATAAAGGAGTTTTATAATAGATAATATTTGTACTTAACTAGATAGTGATATTCTGATCGATTTCAGTAGATTTGCGATAAGCTAGTGAATGGCCGTGCACGTTTGGACTTTATAATTACTTCCTTAAGTGAGTAGTCGAGTGAAATAGAATATTTTATTTTTATTATGCTCCTTTAAGGCTTTTGGGGGAGGCCTATGTCCAGCAATGGACGTCTTTCGGCTGACATGATGATGATGAAGGCTTTTCAGGGTTTCGTATCAAAAATGGTAAATAAAAAAGGAAACCTTATTAAATAGTGCCACTTTTTCTCTCTGTGTGTCACATTGCTGAATTTGATTTGAAAATTGGTATGGTATTAACCTAGTAAGCTCGTGTTTTTTTAACCCTTTCTGTACGGGGACTTGAAAGCCTAGCACCGCCTCAATACGGGCATGATTTTGCGAGAGTCGGCGGTTAGACATAATTTCACTTACGTGTATTTTCTGAAATATAACAGCTATGTGCTTGAAATTTTATACACACATTAAAAACATTATTGACGTTTGATAACTACTCACTTATTGCACTTTTAATCACTAATACTTTATATTTCACGCGTAATATCTCACACTAGAACAAAATAAATAATTAAGTTACTACAAGCGAGTTTAACTATTGTTAGTTTTGTAAATATTAGTTTATGATATTTTGAATAGAACAGGGCCTTTAAATGATAAGAAATATTAATATTCTTTAAATCACGAAATTTACGACCATAACACTTGCAACTACTAAACTTAAACACTACTAAAATTCGATGAAATATAAAACAACACTATTTGCCGCCATATTGAGTTACTTTTTCTGCACTTGTGGAGTACGGGTGTCAACCCCAGTTGACAGAAAAAATGCGGAATTTTTAAATGAGTATTTATTTCAACGCCATCTACCGAAATGTCCTGGCATTTTTTTCTTTGTATCTATACTAATGCTACTACTAAATATTATCGTTATTACCAAGACATAAGGTCTAAGTTTGTTGAAAAAAAATCTCGAATTTCGTCCTTGTTTCGATCAACTATAGTTGACACCCGTACTACAGTGATGTTGCCTAATTGGCAACTCTGGTTGTCACCCGTACAAAAAGGGTTAACTGTAGTAGGCGTCCCAGTGTACTACAACAAGTAGAAACTATGAGTGGTGCTTCAGACCCAAACGTGATTTTTTATTATAACGGTTTACCTACAGATTTAAAAAACAAGTGCATCACAAAGCATCAGTTAAAAAAGAAAATTAGTAATGTCTTATTAAGTAAAATTAAAAATGCAATGCAATAATTTTAATACATAAATTCTTCAAAAAACCCTTTAGTATTGTGGGTTTTTACTGTATTAGTTCCGCTGTATTGTTGTACCTACACAGAATCTTAGCCTATCTTTTAATTTGTTTTCTTTTTTTTGATAGTAGAATACCAATGTACCTAATTGTGATTCGTATTTGTTATTAATTGGAGCCTCGACTGCCAACAAACCGCATTGTGGTTTGGCAGAAGTGTGTGATTACTAAAATTTGTGTTATTGGCGTGAATAAAGAACATTATTATTATTATTATTATTATTTGTATAAATTCTTGCCGCTAGTTATGTTCAGTATGTCTATGGTTTTTAGCGCATATTTAATTTGTACTTGGTTAAGTACATTAGGCAGTTATTTACTATGCAGTTAAAATGTCAGGTCTGAAGTACTATCGTCAATTAGTACGCAAGCACGCGTGGCCGTACGTGGATAAAGAAGTCAAAAAAGAAGGAAAATATCTGGCATACATTACACATATTTTTTCCAAAATTTTATTTCATTGTGTAAATATTATCGATACAAGGGGGCCAGAAGTTTAGTCTAATCAGTATGTATAGTGGAGTGTCGTATGAAAGGGCTTCAATTACACATTCTATAACAGTTATTTTATTACGGTTTTTAAATTTCGTATTACTTATGAAGGAAAATGTATAATATAATATAATATAATATAATATTGGGGGACAATCTTACACAAATCGACCTAGTCCCAAACTAAGCAAAGCTTGTACTATGGGTACTAGACGACGATATACATACTTATATAGATAAATACATACTTAAATACATAGAAAACATCCAAGACCCAAGAACAAATATCCGTGAAAAATGCACAAATAAATGCCCTGGCCAGGATTCGTACCCGGGACCTATAGCTTCGGAAGCAGAGTCACTACCAACTAGGCTAAACAGGCCGTCAAAATGTAAAAATAAATACCGTTTCTCACCTTATCTCCGATGTTTACAGAGAAAAAAAATTAACTTATTACACAACCTTAATATCAATGTAAAGATTACAGGAAAAATATAACTTTTTTCTAAAAGCTACATTTCAGTAACGTCAAAACCAAAACTAATTTATAATGTTATTTTTATATCGTTATATGCGTGTTATAATTTTGATATTAACGGTATTTTTATACACTAACGAGAATATTATACCGCTATAGTACTTATTCAAGAAGATATAAATAGGGGAACACCTTTATTTATTTATTCATATCTTATAAAATACGTAGTCGTTAGTCAGATTGATATACCGGGTGTACAATCCAAATGGGTCAGTATGGAGAAGTCGGAAACTATGAGAGATAGCGAGATCTGTTCTAAGGAACCATGATGTCGATTTTAGATTTAATAATAATTACATTCAAACTTTTTTATTAACTCTCATACATTACCGGGAATCGAACCTGGTCAATATTTTTAATTAATTTTGAACATTTACTGAAATAAAATAATTATCTTATTGGTGGGTTTTTCTTTCAATTATTTAAACAAGATTCCATTATAGGTAGTGTTGTGCTTCTTGCGACTTACAGAATTTATACACATTGATTTTGACCAGGTTCGATTCCCGGTAATGTATGAGAGTTAATAAAAAAGTTTGAATGTAATTATTATTAAATCTAAAATCGACGTCATGGTTCCTAAGAACAGATCTCGCTATCTCTCATAGTTTCCGACTTCTCCATACTGACCCATTTGGATTGTACACCTGGTATAAAAGGTAAGTACCTCTCCGATTGTTGAGTAAAGCGAAGGGCCTTTATAAAACATATTTTTATTCAACCGAATTTAATTAAAAATACTTATTTTAATCAATCAATCAATCAATCAATTTATTTGCCGAGAATACAGTCTTATAAGATATTACATTTTTTTTTTGTTTCATGTATTCAGCCATGTAAGGCGTGCAAATATTTTACAAATCATATTAATTATTATAAGAATTAAACATTTTTTTTTTTTATTATATTAGAATTGAATTTGAATGTCACATAATTAATTACAAAAATATAATTTAATACTGTTGTTCGAGAAAATAACGAACCCGATAGAAGCACTTCTCCATGAGCCAGCTATTTAACGTGGACTTAAAAATATTCCCTTGGAGCTTTCTCAAGCCTTCAGGCAAGCGGTTATACACCTCAAGACACATGTTGAAGACATTGCGTTTATACATGGCCTTACAACTTTGCGGCTTATACAAAAGGTTTTTTCCTTTGACTCTCGTTTGCCTTTGCACAGTTTCTCCACGTATTTGGAAGTAGTACATATGAGTATTCACGAAAATACACACTTCTCTGATGTATAAACATGGCAAAGGGAGAATGTGAAGTTTTTTAAATAGTGGAATACAACTCTCATCAGTCCTTGCATTGCAAATGGCTCTGACACACTTCTTCTGTACTCTAAAAACTCTATCTACCTCCACTGAATTTCCCCAGAGTATTAGACCGTACATAAGCACTGACGACACGTAACCGTGATAGGCGGTGAGTGCAGCTTCTACTGAAACTGTGTCTCTTAATCGTTTCAGAGCGAAAACAAATCGATTTAAATTATTACAAATTTGGTTAATATGGGCCTTCCAATTTAAATGTTTATCGATCACGATGCCCAGAAATTTAAAAACGTTGACCTGATCCACATTTTCATTATTATAAGATAAAATTATAGGAATGTCGAACGAATTATAAGAAATAAATTGCATTGATTTAGTTTTATTGATATTTATACGTAAATCATTAATATTTAGCCAATTGATAATGTCAGTAAATGATTTGTTTATGTCCCGCTCATATGTCAACTTATTATTACATTTTAACAGCAGCGTCGTGTCGTCAGCGAACATGACGGTCCTACCCAAGGTTGCGTTCGGGAGGTCATTAATATATATAATGAAAAGTAGGGGTCCGAGAATACTACCTTGCGGAACACCTTTATTAACTAATCTGAATTCAGATCTGTAGGACTGCCTAACTATTACTCCTTTTTTTTCTGAAAATTTACTTATTTCTGTACACTGCCTTCTTCCATCTAAATAACTCTTGATCCAATCAAACACTCTACCTCTCACGCCGTATATTTCAAGCTTGTTTAGGAGTTTTGAATGATTGACAAAATCAAAAGCTTTAGTCATGTCCAAAAAGATGGACATGACTGGGGTTTTATTATTTATGCTTTCTGTGACATATTTGATAAGATCGAAACATGCAAGTGTAGTAGACTTTCCTTTTCTAAAACCATATTGTTCGGGGCGAAGAATATCAAATTTGGTCAAGAAGTCGTAAAGTCTTGTGTATACTGTTCTTTCGAATACTTTTGAAATTATTGGAATGAGAGAAATTGGCCTATAATTATTCGGATCTTGCCTATCG
This sequence comes from Notocelia uddmanniana, assembly GCA_905163555.1. Taxonomy (NCBI): domain Eukaryota; kingdom Metazoa; phylum Arthropoda; class Insecta; order Lepidoptera; family Tortricidae; genus Notocelia; species Notocelia uddmanniana. Next base: position 73,830,315 of record LR991052.1, read on the forward strand.
CCCTTCTTAAACAAAGGCTTTACAATACTAGATTTTAGTCTTTGTGGGAAGATTCCTTCAACAAATGATAAGTTAATTACGTGTGTGAGTGGGATACACAAGGATGATGAACAAAGCTTTAATATTTTTGTTGTTATGTCGTCGCATCCACAAGATCTACTGTTTTTCAGTGCTATAATAAGTCTGAAACACTCCATTTCATCAACCGGCCTGAGAAACATAGTATTAGCATTTGCAGGAGGCAAGAAGGACTTGTGAGACATACTAGTAGCATTTGAGTTCTGTGTACCTTCCGTATCTATAAAGTAATTGTTTAGAATATTGCAAATATCAAGTGGTTGGCGGTATGTAACATTATTAAATTTTATGTCCGTTATGTTACTGTCGTACAAATTATTATAGACTGTAGAAGATATAATATTCCAGGTAGCTTTTGATTTATTTTTACTATTGTGTAAGTATTTGCTATTTTTTATTTTTTGCGCATTAAGTACACATTTGTTGAGGACATAATTATATTTCTTATACTTTATTTTGTTGATTTTCTTATTCTGCTTTTGTTTCGTATAATTAAAATATAGTAGTCGCTTCACTTTACAAGATTTTTGTATGCCTTTTGTTATCCAGTTGACAGTCTGCATTTTATTACTTATTTTAACTTTAATCAAGGGGAAACACAATTCATAAAACATACACAATGTATCATGAAAACAATTAAAAGCATCTTGTGTAGTGTCGCACTTTAAAACATCTGAGAACGAAAGCACAGATATACAATCTCTGAATTTGCGGATATTATCTGTATTATAGTCCCGCTTGTATTCAAACCAGGTTGTATAAGCCTTAAGCCTCCGTACAGTTGGTATAGCAATTGACTGCGCGGTTTCATGATCTGAGAGCCCCACTCGATGAATCTCAACATCTACTTTCCGTATATTGCTCGCTATTTGGTCTATACAAGAGCTACGTCTAGTTGGATCAAGAATATGTGCACAAAAATTATAGTTCTGCAAAGTACTTAACAAATCACTGGAAGCTGAGTTTTGCTTTATTATGTCAATATTCCAGTCACCACAGATAACTAGTTTCTTATTTTTAAAAACACATGTCAGATAGTTAAGCAATATATCAAGTTTGCGAATAAATATTCCCACGTGTGACTTTGTTTGTTCTGGAATTCTGTAAATATTGATTATAATGAGGCCTACACCAATAATTTCTACTCCACAACATTCAAAATAATAATTTACAGCTAATTTTGAAACGTAATCTATGTTTTTAAATTGTAAATGTTTTTTTATCAAAATGCAAGTTCCTCCCCTACTTTTATCGCGACAGTATGATGTCGCCAGTTTATAATGTTTTAATTTGATATTCTTCTGAGAACCATTTCGGACGAAAGTTTCACTGAGGCATAGGATGTCAAATTAACGATTATTTACCAAACCAAATGTGAGCCTTAAATGAGTTACGAATATGTTTTTGAAAGAACCGTGAATCATCATCCTCCTAGCGTTATTCCCAGTACAGTTGCATCCTAAAGGATGCCTGGGATCCGCTACCTAAATGAAAGAACCGTGAATACCTACATCAATTACATACATACATATAATCACGCCTGTTTCCCAGAGGAGTTAGCAGAGATCACGGATTTCCATTTGCTACAATCCTGACATGTCATTGTATGTCGGTTGTAACTTTCGCTAAATGTAGGCGAATATGTAAACCATTCCACCCCCTTATGCCCAAAGCCACAAAATTTTGAAAAAACAGTGCAGCGAAAATGGCCTTAACCTACAGATCATAGAAAAACCTGCAAGAAGACCTAATGGACTAAAGAGTCCGCAGTAAGCTCGGTTCTCCATACAAACGTAGTGACGCTCTCATTTTAAAGCGCCATGCTAGAATAACATAAAAATTTGTATACACAATGGGATCCGGCATATCTGTGTCGGAAATTAGTTTCTGTTGCTTGAAATAATAATGGAGAAAAAATACAGCGATTATTAAGGTTTTCATAGAAGTCGTAAAAAAGTCAAAAGCTCGCTGTTTTTTTTCTATTACAATTTCTAGCAACAGAAACTAACTTCCGACCCAGATATGGCGGCTCCCATTCTGTATACAAAGTTTCATCACATTTTAGCATGGCGTTTGAAAATGAGAGCGTAACTACGTTTGTATGGAGAATCGAGTTCAGCCGAGCGTACTGGGGACTCTTGAGTGCTATAAGCTTCCTGTGAAGATACGATTTTTTTAATTTAAAGTACAGGATAGCGTTTTCAAAATGTGGAGTGGTAGTAGTAGGTATTGCAACAGGCCGGTTTTTTTATAAATTAACATTACAGCATATCGCTTAATATTGACTTAGCTTTGTAATAACATGTATTATTCATTGCAATTGAATCACTGGTGACAATGATGTCCATGGGAGCTGTCGTTTCAAATTTCCCCAATTCGTGGGAGAATTTACTCATCCACAAATACCCCACTGCTAACTGTTATACTGGAATCAGTAACATGCATAACAATGAGTAATATTTTCAAACATACGCCTTTAAACATAATTATTGATTAATATAAATAGAATAACCGCGAAGGTAAAAAACCAGCCAAGTGCGAGTCGGACTCGCGCACGCAGGGTTCCGTACTATTATCTGTAAAAACGGCAAAAAAATCACGTTTGTTGTAGGGAAGTCCCGCCCGCTTAAATATTAATTTTATTCTGTTGTTTAGTATTTGTTGTTATAGCGGTAACAGAAATACATCATCTGTGAAAATTTTCAACTGTCTAACTATCACGGTTCATGAGATACAGCCTGGTGAAAGACGGACAGCGGAGTCTAAGTAATAGGGTCCCGTTTTACCCTTTGGGTACGGAACCCTAACAAATATCATAATAGTATTAGGTTTTCGTATTTATCAACGACACCATCACTTTTATTTTACCGCCATCTAGCGTTAGTGACGTAACAAAAATTGAAAGGTGTATAGGTAGAGGCAATAACTCATACAAGCTGCTGACACTTAAAAAATTGGTGTTATAAAGACTGTACATTTTTTTAAATGTAAATATAATATCAATATTTATTAAATTAAAATTACTCTAACATAATACTGATTTAAATGGCCTGATAACCTGGTAAGGGTCCTGATGACCTGGTAAGGGTCGCGGGTGGACACCCGGATGCGTGTGGCGCGGCGCAGGCCCGGTCATTGCGGAGGTCTTTGGGGGAGGCCTATGTCCAGCAGTGGACGTCTTTCGGCTGACATGATGATGATGATGACTGACTGATTTAAGAGGGGGGCTCTTACTATACGTATACGCTCGGGATCTGGTATATCTATCGGTCGGAATTTTGCTGTTGCTAGAAATTGGAATGGAAAAAAAATACAGCGAGTTTTTAAATTTTTTTAGGTCTTGTATTCAAACCTTTATAATCGCTATATTTTTTCTCCATTATAATTTCAAGCGACAGAAACTAATTTTCGACCTAGATATACCGGATCCCCTTGTGTATACAAAGTTTCAAATGATTCCAGTATGCCATTTTAAAATTAGAGCGAAACTACGTTTGTATGGAGAACCGAGCTTATTGTGGACTCTTAAATGAATGTAAACTGTAAAGGGGTAACGCCGCTAGCGTCCTGGGATCCATCACACAAGAGCTGAACGCTGTTTTCTTTTTACCCGACTGCGCGACGCAAAGGAGGGTGATGTGTTTAACAGTCTATGTATGTTTGCTACTTTGTTGCACTCTAGAGACCAAACGCGTCGGCCGATTTTAACGATTCTTACGTGAATTCATTCGTCTTAATTGTCCAAATGTTACTAAAGATTTTTTTTTACGCAGTCGGGTTTTTAATTTTACGTGTTATAATTTACATTAAATTTTATCTCAATATTTTATTTATTTTTAATTAGTATAGACAGCCTTCAAAATCCTATTTATTTTGTAATGCGCGCCCTTAACGCGAGATAATAAGTATGGAGATATATAGCGAACAATGAACACGTTTAATGTAAGCAAATAGCTACAAATAGGTAACCTCGGTCTTTGTGCAGTGCTCATTATGGTAGTCATAGATACATATCCTACTAACATGATGCATAACATAAAAACATAGCATAACATAAAACCTTACATAACATAAAACCTTACATAACATAAAATAAAAACATAACATAACATAAAAATATAACATAACATAAAAACATAACATAACATAAAAACATAACATATTATAAAAACATAACATAACAAAAAACATAACATAACATAACATAACATAAAAACATTTATTCGTGACATAAAGACATTAAACAACAAAATAACAAAAGAGTAATTACAAAAACATATCACATAGCCACGAAACGGCCCCAAATCAGCATGGTGCTAGCAGCCAGTGGCTAGCACTGGTCTTCCTTTGGGACCAAAGTGAAGCCACGATAGACAAAACACAAAAGTTATACTAAATGGAAAAAGGAAGTAGATAAAATTAAAATAACACACAAAATAGCATAAGTATCCCGAGTAGTACTACTTTCCGAGAATCATGAACACGATCATAGAACCATAGACAGCTGACACCTGTCTATCACAAGTAGTGCCAGCATGATGCAGCAGCAGATGACTTTACTATACACGATGAACTTCAGTAACCCGACATGTTAAGGTAAGGGCCGCCGGCCAAGAAGTAATGTAGGGAGCCATAAACAGGTAACTTCATGTCCTCTTTTCGTGACATTTATGCATACATTTACGCGCATGTTTGAGAAAACATTATTTACTCGACATATCATCAGAAATACTTGGTTTAAATCTGTCGGGTTACCGAAATTTACCGTAAACACGAAGCGCTTCAACGCGACAGAACGTTCGTGTCCCGGGGGCGCCCGCGTACCGTGTGCGGTATGCGAGGTTAACGTGGCCCCAGGTCAGTTCTTGGATAGGTGATCGCTTTGAGTAGTTACTAACTAAAAGCTCCCGTGCTTCGGAAAGCATGCTAATCCGTTGATGCCAGCTGCTCGCTAAGCCAAGGTAGAGGCCTTCGGGAGGCTTGAGAACTTCTAACAGTCAAGTTGCCCACTCACTTGACAAGCCCAATAAGGTCTAGTTTCCCTCTTCGCTGGGAAAGGCAGTCGTTTGTGTTAAAACTAGTGACTGCGCCAATCCGTGGGATTGGGTGGCGAGCATCCTTCAGGCTGCACGTGTGCTAGGATAATGCTAGGATGCACTGAAAAAAAAAAGATTTGTTAACAGTAGCCCAAATGTTAGCTGCTAGTAACTAAATCGGAGGACTGGCAAACTGACAGTTTTTTTTTTTTATGACATAGGTGGCAAACGAGCAGACGAATCGCCTGATGGTAAGCGATTAGCGTCGCCCATGGACACTCGCAACACCAGAGGGGTTGTAAGTGCGTTGCCGGCCTTTAAGATGGGAGTACGCTCTTTTCTTGAAGGTTTGAAGGTCGAATCGGTCCGGAAATACCGCAGGCGACAGTTCATTCCACAGTTTAGCTGTGCGAGGCAAGAAATTTCTGGAGAAACACACAGTTGAGGACTGCCAACCATCTAAGTGGTGAGGATGGAAATTTTGTCGCGTTTGCTAGTAACCAAATAAGTTGTTGAAAATTAGCATAAATTTGGTTACTACTAAGCACAATTTGGCTATTTCTCAAGTAGCCAAACTAGTTGAGCTATCCTTTTTTTTTCAGTGTGACGTGTGAAATCGGTTAACATGTTTTTCGCTCGCTTGTTAGCTAAATATAGTACTCCCGTTGCCCTTGCACGGAAAATGCAAAAAGCGGCATGAATATAAAAACGTATCATTACATTTCGAGCAAGCGAAATAGTGTTAACTTATAATCATTTGCATTTGCCGAGTTGAATCGAACCAGACAATTCAAAAACCTTTTTTACCGTCCAACCAATACGATTAAAAATGTAATGATAGTTGAATAAAAAATCATCATCATCATCATGTCAGCCGAAGCACGTCCACTGCTGGACATATGCCTCCCTCAGAGACTTCCACAATTTCCGGTCCTGCGTCACCCGCATCCAGCGGACACCCGCGACCCTTACCAGGTCATCAGTCCACCGTGTGGGGGGCCTGCCCACGCTACGCCTTCCGTTACGTGGTCACCACATAAAATAGGACATTTTATTTAATTTCAACTATACTTATACATGCCCGACACTGGCCTAAAACATGACATTTTCAATCCTATTTCATTTTAACACATACATACATAAACTCACGCCTATATTCCCAAAAGGGATAGGCAGAGCACATGAAAATTAATTTTCAGTGCCACTTTTAGCAATTGCAGGTTTATAGATGGAGAAAATGTGATATTGCAGTGACAGGTTGCTCGACCATCGCCCACAACACACTTCAACCTGGTTCCCATAGTCATCTCTTACCCAATGAAAGAAAGGGGGTGTTGCTATTCTAACCTAGCACTACATGGGGCTAGCCCTTCATTTTAATATTTTAATAGAATTCACAAATTGACTCCACTGTCTTGATTTAATTCACAGTTGATTTTTTTTTATTTAACTATAATCGTATGGCATTTATTTACGAACCGTGAGATCTTCGAGAAGACAAGTACGGTTGCCAGTTTTTGTTGCACTTTTAGCACCACCCAGGGGTCACGTGTAGGGTAACGGTGGGTACTCCCTACGGACGTGGTGCAACTTCGACCCCCTTTGTCAAGTGAGTGGGCAACTTGACTGTTAGAAGTTCTCAAGCCGCCCGAAGGCCTCTAACTTGGCTTAACGACTGCTGTTGTAGACAGCAGCCGGGATCAACGGCTTAACGTGCCTTCCAAAGCACGAGAGCGCTTAGTTAGTAACTACTCAAAGCGGTCACCCATCCAAGAACTGACCTGCGCCCACATTGCTTAACCTCGCATACCGCACGCGATAGGCGGGTGCCTCTGGGCCACGAGCGCTCTAGAAAATACTGTTGAAATTGACTCTTGGGTATCGTCATTAAATAGCAGCATCTACCTTCCGAAAGAAGGTAAATAATAGTTATTTGTTATACAAGGGTGCAAAGTTGTATTTTACCCGCGAGTGTGGAATTGAAACACGAGCCAGCGAAAGGATTCTATAGTTGAATCACGAGCGAAGCGAGTGGTTCTAAAATAGAATCCTGAGCGTAGCGAGTGTTTCAACACACGAGAAGTAAAATACAACTTTGCACCCGTGTGTAACACAAAACTTTTCTCCTCACTATAGCGAGGAAAGTGCAACATGCAAAAAAAACACAGTTCCACAGGCATGATTTTCATCACTGGAAACAGTGATTTTTTTACGATATTATAACAGAAAACTCTGAAAGTTGTGTATAATATTTACGCAAGTCGGAGTCGGTGACAAGTTGTGTATATTTCAGTTGACATTGACAATGATGACATTTCTGACGATGCGTTTTGAAATTGCATCGACTCAACTTGTGCGTTTACAATTATACTCAAAGACATTATAAAAAAAATGGTACTTATAGAATTTTAATGTTTACGACTTAAATCATTAAATAAAGCTAAATTTGGTATTTTTTTATTAAATTCTCAAACCATTTATTTAATGATAATTGATATCAAACGAACCATTAATATGAGCGTTTTACGTTTTGTTATCTGTCAAAAGCTACTCAAACACGCTCCAACGTACTTTCCCCACTTGTGAATAAAATGCGTTTTTACCCGCTTGTTTTAAAGGATAAAAGACGGCTTTCCGAGCTAGTGAAGGGAAAAAGCTATTTTCAAAAATCTCTTTCATAAGACCGCTTGCAGGAATCATTTTAGGGTCGAGTCACACATGCAATGTAACTGCTCCTGAACTGTCAACTGCGCAGTTCACGTGCACTGTGCAGTTACAAGCCGTAGTTCTAATAGTGTCGGGCCATAACTCGCCTGCATGTAATTATTGCGTTTCTATTGTGCATATCTTCTCACTGAAGTTATTGTCCTCATGATACAGTGGCCAGTATGTGAAGTGAGTTGTTTGAGGACTGTTGCACGCAAGGTTAGTCGTTTAAAGTTTTTACAACATATACTCAGCGGCATTATTAAATGGCTCAAATTTGGAAAATACATATTTTACTACGATGATGGCCCAGTTCTTTTGCCGCTGTGTATACTTTAAACTTGTTACTGACTTTCCATTTCAAAAACCGGCCAGGTGTCGTGTCGGATCACGCACATAGAAGGGTTCCGTACCAACACCTACTAGTCCGTATTTAAAATCATTGATCCGAAAAAGGTCGTATATTCATAGGGAAATTACGGCACTTACATCCTTTTGTTCGGGCAAGGCAAGTTTTCAGCGATAACTCGAAAACCGTCCAACCTATCTCGATCAAACTAAAACTCGTTGAAAGTATTTATTATTGTACACCACCTTAATTTTTTGCAGAATTTTAAACATCATAGTTTAGACATTAGAGGTGGGGGCTCACAATGGAACTTTTCTTAAAAACCTTCATATTATTTTTAAAGATCTTTCTATCGACATCCCAAACACGTGCGTACATTGAAAAAAAAATTAACCCCCGGTCACATGTATGGGGTGCGCCCCCCCCCCCCCCCGCCTAATTTAATTTTTATTCATAATCACTTCATTTTCCGTATCAGTTCATAGCATACACCTTCGTACCAAATTTCATAATTGTAGTGCTTATAGTTTTTTAAGAAAATTAAGGATCCTTACTAAAACTCCAATAATTTAACCCAAAGTGTACAAAAATTACTTAAATATTATTTATTTATTTATATAGCGTGCGAATACTGCTAATGATAGAATAATTGACTACATTTAATTTTTTAAAAGGATTTTTTCCTATAAAATCAAATAGAGTATAAAAAGTTAAGCAAAACCACTTTTTTAATTCTCGAAAATATTCCAATTTTATATAAATCAATCGTTTTCAAAAGTTCCTCATTCTAAAAGAGAGTAAATGACAAGTAAGGCGTCGCAGCGTAACAAATCATACAGAAGCACTGTTACTAAGACAAATTTACTAAAGAAAGTGAACTGCTGTTCTTTTTGTGCGCTGTGACTGTCATAATTTCATAGTAGTGACGTCATTACTACGATATAGGCTTTCTTCATATTTTCGTGAATATTTAGAACATAGCTATAAAAAAATTAAAAAAAATTTGAGTTTTTCTTGTTACCAAACTAACAAAATTAGTTAACATTACGTACTACTTAAAAATTTGAAATGTTATCAATTATTTGTGTATTATAATTTTTAATTTTGAAAATTGATTTAAATACTGTTGCGAAGCCAGGCCAGGCCGCTAGTTTCCCATAAACATAACACAAATACCACAAACATTTCTTCTGACTCCTGAACACCATCTCACTAGCATTAGCTTGTTCAGTCGACAACAAAGATATGTATCCGCGACCTTAATGTTAAGTTAATAAAGACACGGATACATATTTTTGAAACTTTGGGTGCATCGATCTATTGTAGTCAACTGTACAGTCAATAGTACTGTCATACTGTAAAGAATGTCAATGGGCAATGTATGAAAGGTGGGCCAAAAACCAACATAGCTAAGAGTTGTCATGAAATAGGTATTTACGGTGTACTTCATTTCATTCTATGGGCACCAAGTTAAGTTCCATTGCAGAACTGAGATATTTATATTTTAGTCAAAGTTAATACGAACTAATTGTAGATTTAAATAGTTATTTTTTCAACAAGAGAGCAAAGTAGATTTTTGCTGCGAGTGTTGTTTGATGTCACGAGATGCTCTCTCGTCATCTTTCCTCTCATGTGATACATACTACTTTTCACGCGAGGCGAGAACATATAACGGTTTAAATGTTCCATGTTTGTATTACACCCCGCCATGAAAAGATGACCTGCGCCTGCGACTAACCAACGATATGGAAATAGTTATTTGTTACCTATACAAGGGTGTAAAGTTGTATTTTACCAGCGAGTGTGGAATTGAAACACGAGCCAGCGAAAGGACTCTATAGTTGAACCACGAGCGAAGCGAGTGGTTCTAAAATAGAATCCTGAGCGTAGCGAGTGTCTCAACACACGAGAAGTAAAATACAACTTTGCACCCGTGTGTAACACAAAACTTTTCTCCTCACTATAGCGAGGAAAGTGCAACATGCAAAAAAACACAGTTCTACAGGCATGATTTTCACTGGAATCACTGATTTTTTTACGATATTATACCAGAAAACTCTGAAAGTTATATATTTACGTGAGTCGGAGTCGGTGACAAGCTGTGTATATTTTAGTTGACATTGACAATGATTACATTTCTGACGATGCGTTTTGAAATTGCATCGACTCAACTTGTGCGTTTACAATTATACTCAATATAATTATTAAAAAAAATGTTACTTATAGAATTTTAAGGTTTTTTTTTATCTGTCAATAGCTACTCAAACACGCTCCAAGGTCAAATTACTTTCCCCACTTCTGGATAAAATGCGTTTTTACCCGCTTGTTTCAAAGGATAAAAGACGGCTTTCCGAGCTAGTAAGGAGAAAAAAAATGTTTCACGCCGCTCGCATCAAAATTGTCTTTTGCTCACTGGTTTTAAGCAGCAAAGCCGAAATCTTCGAGCTGCTGAGGTTAAAAACTCTCAGCTCTGTTGGTATTTGGTCCATTTAGACGCATAGTACTTTAAATATAAAGTTTGCGATATGGATCCCAAATTAACAAAAGCGTGATCGTACCACTCAATACGCTATTTTCCTTTTAAATGGTGGTTTTACTGATAAATGGGTCTTATCAGTCAAACCTTACTAATAGTTAAGTGACTACATTAAATAATTGGTTGGGACCATGGTTTTCTTAGCTGCGATACTAGACCTTCTCACCATGGAATAGCGTTCAGTGTTGACTGCTCGAGTTGAACAAATAATTTAATACATGTCGTCTGCGGTAACTCATAGGAATATATTTTACCGGTTTCCTGGTTTTGGTTAAAGTAATCCCATCAAAAACATTACATGTAACAAGACAAGAATTAAAAAACTAAAATACCCGACTGCGTTTCTATGTAATATGGAATTTGGGCCCAAAAATCCGCCATTTTGTTTTTTTATTATTTTGATGTACCCAGTGTCACTCTCACAGTAAACACGAATCTAACGACACCTCTCAAGCTAAAATCCATCGAGCCGTACAGGGTGCGGAGCGTGCCAAACAATTATACATACATATATACTCTAGAAAAACACAATCCTCCTTCCGGCGCAGTCGGGTAAAAATATGCAAGTCTCGTAGCGCAGTCCTTCTACAACAAGAAAGTTAAGAGATGTAATGTTAAGAGTCCGCATGTAAGCTCGGTTCTCCATACAAACGTAGTTTCACTCTCATTGTAAAATGGCATGATGGAGTCATTTGAAACTTTGTATACAAAGTGGGATCCGGTATATCTAGGTCGAAAATTATTTTCTGGTGTTTGAAATTAAAAAGAAGAAAAAATACATCGATTGTTAAGGTTTTCATACAAGACCTAAACAAATTAAAAACTCGACGCTGTTTTTTCTTTTCAAATTTCTAGCAACAGAAACTAATTTCCCACCTAGATTTGGCGGATACAGAGTTTCATGTTATATCTGCGTAGTTCGTTTGTCTGTCTGTCCGTCTGTCACCAGGCTGTATCTCATGAACCGTGATAGTTAGACAGTTGAAATTTTCACAGATGTATTTCTGTTGCCGCTATAACAACAAATACTAAAAACATAATAAAATAAATATTTAAGGCAGCTCCCAAACAAAAACACTTTTAAACAGATGCTCGTTGTGTTCATCTGACGCTGGATCTCATAATGTATGGGAAAACTAAAATCCGACTCGGACTTGACCAAAATTCTACTCACACCACCACCACATCAGCCCTAGGACGTCCACTGCTGGACATAGGCCTCCCCCAATTTCATGGGGGGTAAATGCCATAATCGCCACGCTTGGCATGCGGGTTGGCGATCGCAGTATCTCCACCGCACTCTAGGAATGCTGCTGCCCATTCCCCGGTGGTCCCAATATTATTTATTTTATTACTTTTAAAAAAGGATTATTTAAATTAAATAAAAAATGTTTATAGTAAAGTGTCTAATGTTGTATAGATAGTAAATAGTACGGAACCCTTCGTGCGCGAGTCCGACTCGCATTTGGCCGGTTTTTTTGTGTAATCGCTTACACTCCTACTTGCAAGCGTCTACAGCTATCTGAATATTGCAAATTCAATCAACTTTCATGGTAAATGTCTGACTCATATGACCTTAGAGCTTGCTGCATCGCAAGAAACGACATAATAGTGAGAATCATAGCTCCCACTCAACTTGAGCACTATATTTCTAAGTTAATAAAGTGTAATTTCGTCTAGCAAGTTACTCGGTCTAATCATGTAGGTCTAATTCTGTTGACACTGTTTCCGAGGGAACTAATACGTTTAGAGGTCAGGAGAGGTCAGGTCGGAATTTAGATCGATTTCTTTGATAAGTTTACCTTAGGGACGCCTTCCATGGATGCCAGAATTGTCGCCAATAAATATGCGTCCACGGATTTCCATTCCTGCCGAGGGATATCATAGTGCTTTTCTCAAAAGATGAAATGAAATTTTAAAATTTTCACAAATTGAAATTAAATTCTAAGGATTCAGCTATAAGAACACGCACTGAAACTGTGCCCCGGAAACCAAGTACTGTCGCTTTGTCGATCTGCGACACGATGACCGCCTGTTTAGCCTAGTTGGTAGTGACACTGCCTCCGAAGCTAGAGGTTCGAATCCCGGCCAGGGCATTATTTGTGCATGTAGCACGGATTTTGTTCTTGGGTCTTGGATGTTCTCTATGCATTTAAGTATGTATTCATCTATATAAGTATGTATATCGTCGTCTAGTACGCATAGTACAAGCTTTGCTTAGTTTGGGACTAGGTCGATTTGTGCAAGATTGTCCCCCAATATTTATTTATTATAAACTAGCTTTTGCCCGCGATTTCGTCTGCGTAGCACTCATTCTCGCTTTAAAATTATTTGTTTTCCCATAAATCTTTCACCCTTCTTTACACCCCCTTAAGAAATGATTACATTCAATATGACATGCTCTTTACCGGGCACGGCAAATTTTAATAGGGATCCTTTTTTCAAAACGAACCAACATATCAGCCGAAAGACGTCGACTGCTGGACATAAGCCTTCCCCAAAGAGTGACACAATGACCGTTCCTTTGCCATCCGCATCCAGTGGACACCTGCGACCTTTTACCAGGTCATCAGTCTACCTTGTGGGGGGCCTACCCACGCCGCGCCTGCCGGTCCGTAGTCGCCACTCTAGAACCTTTCCTCCCCAACGGCCAACGGTTCTACGTGCAATATGCCCCACCCACTGTCACTTAAGTTTATCGGTTCGGAGGGCTATGTCGGTTACTTTGGTTCTACTGCGGATAGCCTCATTTCTGATGCGATCACGCAGAGATATTCCTAGCATAGCCCTCTCCATTGCTCTTTGGGTGACTTTGAGCCTTTTTATGAGGTCCATAGCGACATAGCGACCACGTTTCCGTGCCATATGTCATCACTGGCAACACACACTGGTCAAAGAGCCTCGTCTTGAGATACTGCGGAATATTGGACGAAAAGATGTGCCGTAGCTTCCCGAACGCTGCCCAGCCGAATTGGATTCGACGATGAACCCATTTCTCGAAGTTGGACCTAACTAACTGGACAGTCTGTCCTAGGTATATATAATCGTCTACAACTTCGAGTAAAAGTGTCCGATTGTAACGGGAGTTGGTTCCACGTGCTCGTGCTTTCAAAACGAATGATTAAGCTTATTTCAGAATATCAAATGTACCGATTCTAGACGAATGAAGCCCGTAAAAATATTACATGTACAATGATAAAAGTCTCTCTACGCAGTTCTTCCGTAAAACGTCCCAACATAGCGGGTTCTTCATGTAAGTACGATGGCCGAAGGCCGAGTATTCACACAGAGCGGGCTTCTTATGTAAGTTTGAGGGCCGAAGGCCTGAAGCAGGGAGGCGAGACCCGCGAAGCCGAAGGCCGAGTTTCCCAACAGAGTGGATTTTTTATGTAAAGTTGATGACTAACGCGCCGAAACGGAGTGGCAAGGCATGCGAGGCCGAAAGCCGAGCATTAACATAAAGCGGGATCCTTATAATTATAAGGCTGAGGGCTGAAGGCCCGGAGCCGTGTGGCACGCACGCGAGGCCGAAGGCCGAGCGACCCAACAGAGCGGCGTTCTCCTTATGTAGGGCCGAAGGCCTGAAGCAGAGTGGCAATGCACGCGAGGCCGAAGGCCGAGAATCCCAACAGAGCGGGCTCCATATATGGGGCCGAAGGCCTAATGCAGAGGGGCAAGGCATGCGAGTCCAAAGGCAGACGCAGAGCGGGCTCCTCATGCTGATCATTCACACAGAGTGGCAAGGTAGCCAACAGAGAGTGGTCCGCTCATGTAAGGCTGAGGGCCGAAGGCCCGAAGCAGAGCGGCAATGCACGGGAGGTTGAAGGCCGAGAGTCACAATGCTTAGACATAAAAACAGATAGATAAACAGACACGAATTCTTAAAACTGTTGAAATGTGTTCTGTTTTGATGCCAAGGGCCCTCCAATCTAGGGCATGCAATTTCCCGGGAAATTCCGGGATTTCCCGGGATTTTGAATAGAAATCGGTACCGGGACTGCAAACCCTACTCCAATCGCTCCATTGATTTATCCAATATCTTCAATATACAGATTTTCGGCCCTCTACAGCTTTATTATATGTATACGGATGAGCATAGATCCAGGGGCCTTTCAGCTCGAAGTACGAATTTTTCTATGGCAATGTTAGTTTCACTTGTTTGTACCAGATGCCACTGGGTGCTATCTCTATCGCACTTGCATATTGAAGTGACAGAGATGCAGCGGTCGTGCGGTTAGTTCTTACTAAATACCGTTGTGTATTTAGTACGCTACGATCTATGTGGAATACTTCACTGGTCTTTCACTCTATCTCAGTGTATATATATTGTACTTTGTGCATAGATCTAAGGTGCTTCAACTCTCAATGTTGACGATTGGGCTGCCCAGCCCAAGTGATCTCTTATATCAAACGGTTATTATGGTGTGAAGGGTCACCATTACGTAAAAAATAATACACGACAAAATTTAATTGTACACCAACGATACAAAGAGTGCATTGAAGCAGTTGCTTTTGTATTTAAGCATATGAAGGCCACCAATTCCAAAGTATCACAAATTTATTTTGATTTACACGCAATAATATACCTAATTGCTAAGAGGTTATGCTCAAGCGTCATCAATCAGAAGGAATTATGATACTTCGGCTTTGACATATCAAAACGTCAGCTTGTTTAGAATACGTTAAATTCTGCTATGGTTAAGTTAAATTTACTGACACGCCGTTATATTCCCAATTGGCTGAAACTTAAAGCTTAGAATGGCGTATGCGGATTTAAATCACCCCGTTTCATAGACCATATTTGCACCCCTGATTTCATCCCTTTGAGGGTGATTATCGGGGACAAAAAGTATACTATAAGTGAATCCAGATTATAAACTTGTAGTATACAAAAAATCATCTTGATCTGTTCAGCCGTTTTTGCGTGATTGAGCAACAAACATCCAAACATCTAAACTTTCGCATTTATAATATTAGTGGGATTATTATCTGAGCCTCCAATTTTGTATGGAATTCCATTTTAGACCGCTTTTTTCGCCGCACCCGAAACGTGAGACTTCGCAGCCTATTGTAATGAACATAACATCAATATTTCATTGCATGTTTGAGAAATGAATTGTATTGTATATTGAAGCATTAAACACACTGAGCGCGAAGAAGCGTCGTTGCAGCGGAGGCGGTCCGGGGGACGTCGCACTAAAAACCGCGCGGTATTCGGTAGAGCGGGGGCGGCGTGTGTGACATATGAAGCAGTAATCGATAGTTAACAGTTTCGGAAAGATGAAAAATGCAAAACCCCGCCCCGCGGCCGCTCTGTGCGTTTCGATGGTTTCTAGCTTAATACTTACGTGTATCAGCCCAAGGACGTCCACTGCTGGACATAGGTCACCCCCAATTTCATGGAAGGTAAATGCCATAATCGCCACGATACGTATCGCATCGTATACTTCCCACATACTCGCACTTCCTTTGACGTGTTATATATAAACACAATACACAGCAATGTTTTAGATAACACTCAGACCTTACAATTCACATTTAAAGTATTTTTGACGTGATAACGTCTTTAAAATCGTTTTAGTCGGGTGACATGTTCAGAGTTCATTCCCAGTAGTCCCGTGGAAGTAGTTCCGTGGTGGAACTAGTGAGACTTTTTTTCCCAATAGTTCCGTCAACGGTACATAGTGGTAGTTAGGTACGACGACGAGCGAAGCGAGGAGGAGTGTTAGTAGAACTGTGACCCTACAACGCGCGAGCCGAGCGAGCGAAGCGAGCGTGCCGCGGCAGCGGCCGGCGAAGCGCCACAACTGAACATTGGGAACGGAACTATTGGGAAAAAAAGTTTCACTAGTTCCGCCATGGAACTCCTTCCACGGGACTACTGGGAATAAACGATGTTCAGAAACTTGTGTCACACCAAAACCTCACGAGCGCGATCGCAGGTATAAGTGAAGTGCAAGTGAAGTAAGACGTTATCACGTAAACATCTCGATCGTAAACCTACTTTACAAACAACCAATTTTTTTACTCATTTAAATACGGCTTTCCGTGAAGTTAGTCAATCTCAATATTGTTAAAGCAACATTCTTCGGCAGTTCATTCATAGTCTAGTCAAAAACTCAAGCAACTGTCGAGGTTTTGCTTCTTGTAATACGATAGCAAAAAGATAAGAATCTTTACAATGAAACCAAACCAGTGACTGCCGGGTGTTGTCCAAAAAGGGTTATAAGCGTTATCAGATTAAATAATATTATTTGTTGCGATGTAAATAATATTGTCATGGCCAAAACTCACACTGACACTTGACAGTTTTTTTTTCATATGGAATGATTGCGATCACAAAGTACAATATATATACTGAGATAGAGATACCAGTGAAATACTCCACATAGATCGTAGCGCCGTTGTGTATTTAGTAAGAACTAACGTCGCGACCGCTGCATCCCTGTCACTTCAATATGCAAGTGCAATAGAGATAGCACCCAGAGACATCTGGTGCAAACAAGCTAAACTAACATTTCCATAGAAAAATTAGTACTTCGAGCTGAAAGGCCCCTGGTTGCGATGTAAATAATATTGTCATGGCCGAAACACACACTGACACTTGACAGTCTTTTTTTTAATATGGAAATCGTCCTACTACATTTTTGCCAGCATTACGTCATTGAAATTAGACAGTTTTCTTCCTTTGACATTGACTGAGACTGCCTAATCACAGATGTCAGAGAAAAGCAGATCCGCTTATTTAAGTTGAACGATTTCTGTCTTCACCTTGTCAGTGTCTCCGCTTTCATAACTGCGAATTGTACTGAACTGATGTTTGTGACGTTTTGGTTTATATGGGATGTGACATTGTGGTGTGCTTTTAAATGGAGACAATTCGTTAATAGCCGAAAATGATCTTACTATGTCTCCCGTTCTAACTCATCAGTTAACCATAAGGATTCAAAGGCAACTATATGAAAAATCATCTTGCTTAACACTACTTATCTATTGGTACCTACATATTACCAATCTAAGCTACTGCCTAAGTTAGTTTTTTTTTAGCCTGCAAGTCCACTGCTGGGCAAAGGCTTCCACCCGTCCCGCCTCCGAGCAGATTTGGTTCAGTCGGTTTCACCTGCCGCACCGTCGCCGGCCATCTTGCGGCTCCCAAATATGGATATTCGTCAAACTCTACTGTCTGTCTCCCTAACTTGACCCTAAGTTTGTCAATTTCAATTACTAATATTAATAATTTATACCAAAAAAAAAGCCGACTGCAATTTTCAAATTGGAGGAGTTCCCTCGATTCCTCCTAGATCCCATCATCAGACCTTCACCAAAATTATATGGGACCAATGTCGGAGTACCTGCTTCTAAACAAAAAAATAATTATTAAAATCGGCCTACGTGGTCAAAAGTTCTCGGAGAACATACATACATAATAAAAAAAGAAAAAGAACAAGCAAACATGCAGACGAACTGAGTACCTCCTTCATTCTATTGAAGTCGGTAAGTAAATAATTTATACAAAAAAAAACCGACTTCAATTTTGTTATTGCTATGACACAATTTGTGGTTTCCGTTAGCCAATGCTTGGTTACCTACAGAAAATACCGACATCGGCATGTGCGTGCTTGTCAAATTCGAGGAGTTCCCTCGATTCCTCCTTGATCACATCATCAGACCTACACCAAATTTATATGGGACCAATGTCGGGGTACCTCCTTTCAACAAAAAAATAATAATTAAAATCGGCCTACGTGGTCAAGAGTTATCGGGGAATATACAAACATAAAAAAAAGAAGCAAATATGCAGACGAACTTAGTACCTCTTTCTATAGAAAGCGGTAAATAAATAAAAAAGCATTTACTTTCCTTGAATTTAAGCTTCCTTAAAACTGTTTAAGAGGGCGCAGTACGATCGGTGTGGATCGGTTCTCCGTACAAACGTATTTATGCTCTCATTTTAAAACGCCATGCTAGAATAACATGAAAATCCGGCATATCTAGGTCGGATCATAGTTTCTGTTGCTAGAAAATGTAAAAGAAAAAAATACAGCGGCTTTTTGAGTTTTTTACGGCTTGTATGAAAACCTTAATAATCGCTGTATTTTTTCTCCATTATAATTTCAAGCAACAGAAACTATGATCCGACCTAGATATGCCGGATCCCATTGTGTATACAAAGTTTCATGTTATTCTAGCCTGGCGTTTTAAAATGAGAGCATAAATACGTTTGTATGGAGAACCGAGCGTACTGCGCAGTCTTAATGTGACGTGTATGTTCGCAGACGAAGAATGAAGCACGGCGCGGCGGCGCGGTGTGCCAGCGTGCGCCGGCGCACATTGCTGACGCTAGCGCTGCTGGCGGCGCTGGCGGTGATCGCACTCAGCTCCGGAGGCAGTAAGTACCTTTCACGATTTATGTAAAGCGTCGACATTAATCGCGATTTATCGACCTTGCTTGTGTTTATTCATAACATACTCCTATAACATACTTGGCTGATTTTATTTCTTGATTTTGTAGTAATTTTAAGCGCCGAAGGCTGTAAGTACCTTTCACTCCTCTAGCCACTTCGGCTAACCTCGGCTTTTTCACAACCCCGTGGTGTTCATTCACCCGAACGCGGTTGTCACCGTCGGACAGTATCGTTCAACTTGGTTGTGTTGACGTGTTACTAGGTGACGGTGTTGAAGAAAGAAACTGGAACTATGACCAGAACAATAAATGATATATCTATTTGTCGCTCTTTTACAAATTAGTATATGGACATCTCTCAGAAGTCGGTTATTATTTGACATCTACTCTGGGTACTCGGTATTCTACGTATTGGCTATGTGCACGTCTGAAACGTCAAAAGTCAAAGGTCCCGAGACAATGTCAAAACTCAGAGATGTCAAATAATGACACTTGAATATTTTATTTAAGTACTTTAGTAAACGAGAAAGACCCCGTATTAGAAATTTTACTGAAATAAATAAGAGAATAAATAAATACATACAAACGAAACGAATCGTAGGAAACCGTTAAGAAACCAATAGAAAACGTGAAAGTAAATTTGACAGTGGTCCCCGGTAAGTACACATTTCTGCCGTGGTGTGCGCTACGATCGCCTAGCTTACCCCCACCACCTACTACGCACATAGCCAATAAGCCGACATACAGCAAACCAAAGAGCAAATCTCAACAAACCAATGACACCGAGAAACGACAAGCCAATTGTCAAAGTCACTGGTCAGTGTCAACGATAAAGTGTTTCAGAATAAATTGCTTCAAATATAATATCAATATTGAATGTGATAATCCTGATCCTGTGTTGTGACTAAAGTGCAAACTCGGAGCTAAGGAGGAGTTCCTCCCAACGTTGGGACGATCGCAGGCGGGTGAGACACCATCACCACCACCACCATATCAGCCAAAGGACGTCCACTGCTGGATATGGGCCTCCCCCAAATTTACAGTAATCGCCACGCTTGGCATGCGAGTTGGCGATCGCAGTATCTCCACCGCAATCCAGGGATGCTGCTGCCCATCCCCCGGTGGTCTTGGTTGTAGTTTTAGGACATACCCGGGTCCAGCCAGCGGGTGAGACAGCCTCTCCTTTATCTGGGGCATTGTAGTACCTACAGTACTTTTATCTCATGAACGCGGGTGAGCCTAGTTTGCGTGTACAGATATACATGCACATTGTCTATGTGTGCGTCAGCGTAGGACCTATGACTTCACATTGTCCATGTGTTCGTATTGGTCGCAACTTTTTATACAACTATTGCTAACCGGCGGTCGTCAGAAAAAAGTTCTGTAGAGTAATTATTATAAAAATACGTACATTGTAGTATGTTATTGCTTAGTACTCTTACTAACTTCGAAAAGCGTGTTATTTAACTACTAAGGATAAGAAATATATAATACTTAATACGAAAATAGGACAAAAAGCTTTATTGATTCCACTATAAACTTTAACAAAATCTAACAAGTCGATTTGTAAACACGACTTAATTTTAAACTTTACAAGTATTCACATATACCGACACCACCGGGGGATGGGAAGCAGCACCCCGGCTTTATGGCATTTACCCCTCATGGAATTGGGGGAGGCCTATGTCCAGCAGTGGACATCCTTCGGCTGATATCGCGGTGGTATGATGCACATATACAATTTATTTGGATTCCTACCATCAACCACTGTGTAAAGCAACTTGCTTTCGTCACAAAGTACAGCTATTACAATCAGACATTATCAATATTTAAGACTAAGCTTAAAAAGTTTTTCCAATGTCATCCATTCTATTCGATCAATGAATTTACTGACAAGTTAAAAGAAGAGGGATCTCTTGTGTTCAAGTGAAAAAATAATAATATTGTAATAATTCGAGCATTGTAGAACTTTATTAATAATTATATTTATAGTGTAACTGCATAAATAAGATAAGGGACGAAAGGGGTTGCCGGCCGAAGACATATAGACGGCTGAGCGAAGCGAGGCCGGATAGGTCTGAGGCGGCTAACCCCATATTTCCCGCCGAGGTATGTATAGTGCTTTTCTCAAACATGCAATGAAATAAACAACAAAAAAAACAAAGTTTTATAGTGGCAGAATGTCATGATGCCTGTGCCACAAATTTATATAGAATGGAAATAAAAAAAAAAGGACTTTGCCGGCCTAGGCCTGCAAGATTTGTATGAAATTCCATTAATGACCTCTTGTCCTAGCCGCACCTGAAACGTCATACTTCGCAGCCAATTATAAGGAATATAACATCAATATTTCATTGCATGTTTGAGAAAAACTATTATTTGTATCATGACTTGCTAGATGCAACGATCCTTGTTACTAGGCCAAAAAAATAAATATATAGATATTCGGCTAAAAAAATATCCTAAGCTCATATGAGTATAAAGAAAAGCTTGTAAAACATTTTTATATTCCCTTTCTTCTAGTCGTATTATCTCTCCGATGTCGACTGCATTGCTCTCTGAACATGGTTCTCTGGGTGTCTTCAATCCAGGAGTAGTAGTGAGGTACACTTGTGTACACTGTTACACCGAAAGACTCGATCTTCCAAGACACAATACCGACTAGGTACTGGTTACGTTTCTGAGCTAGCGGCCCTCCGGAATCGCCACTGAAATGAACAAAAAGGTTCTGTCTTTTTTATGACATAGGTGGCAAACGAGCAGACGAATCGCCTGATGGTAAGCGATTAGCGCCGCCCATGGACACTCGCAACACCAGAGGGGTTGTAAGTGCGTTGCCGGCCTTTAAGATGGGAGTACGCTCTTTTCTTTGAAGGTCGAATCGGTCCGGAAATACCGCAGGCGACAGTTCATTCCACAGTTTAGCTGTGCGAGGCAAGAAATTTCTGGAGAAACGCACAGTTGAGGACTGCCAACCATCTAAGTGGTGAGGATGGAAATTTTGTCGCGTTGGGCGATGGCGGAAGGAAGCGGCAGGGATTAATCCGAACAATTCCTCGGAGCACTCCCCGTAATACATGCGGTAGAAAATGCAGAGCGAGGCTACATTTCTACGCAGCGCCAAGCCAATACTCGTAATATTTTCGGTGTAAGTTTTTATTGCTGACTGATTTTTTCCTGCAGTTATCATCTACACGTTGAGATGGTACCAATGAGCTGGCGAGAGAATAAACGAGTCGAGTTTATCTTGTGTAGTTTAGCAGTTGCCATGGCCACCTGTCTCCATCATAAGATCAGCTCGGTGCTAATATAATTTACTTTATTTATTTATTATGGTACTAAAGTTTACAATAATATAATTACATTAACAATCTACTTGCTAAGTGTAACAATCACTTAAATCTAAACACCGCATGCATTACATGAAGAAATCGGTTGAGGATAACAGCTCGAAAATTCGGTTGCAAAATTTGTCCAGTAAACATATACAGTATACATACTAAGAGGGAAAACTAAATAAAATGTAATAAGCAACCAATATCAAAGTATGCTAAGAAACCGAACAACTAGACTTCGGCAATTTCATCATCATCATCAGTTTTATAACCACCCTTTTGGCACAGCTCCTCTCATGAATAAGAGGAAACTGTTGGTAGCACTGGTCGTCTCCGGTCGAAGATCCTAAGCAGACCCAGAACATGGTGGATGGATAAGCTGTTAAGAGACATGTTTTTTTTAATACCACGTCGGTGGCAAACAAGCTTACGGTCCGCCTAATGGTAAGCGGTCACCGTAACTCCAGGGGTGTCACATAAGCAAGTTGTCAAGCCTTTAAAAATGTATACATTTACACTACTTTCTTGAAGAACCCCATACTGTAGTTCCCCGGGAAAACCTCGGTATCGCTCATTCCACAACCGGAGTATCCGAGGGAGGAAATTTCTCTGAAACTGTATCGTATTCGACCATTTAGGTTCTAAGGTGTGAGGATGAATGACCTGCCGATGGCGAGCGGTGCGATGCTAGAAATTGGCTGTGGGGATCATGTCGATTGTAAGATGTCAGAAGACGATGTCGAGGGTAGAGCGAAGTGGAGAAGGGAAATACGTTTACAAGTTCCACGACCTCCACGTCGTAGCCAAACCAGTTTGGCCATGAGAAATCACCGCGAATATCTGCATAGGCATTACCAACAGGCTGTTACGTGCGGTCCATGCAATGCAAATCGTATAACGCTGTTGTATGAGTTTTCTATACAAAGCATAAAAATCCGATGCATGCCAGAGGTGTGATGCGTGCGATGCAGTGGGACGACCTGAAAGGGACGTAGCGGATGGGAATCCCGCGTTGGTAACACTTGACGTGTCCCTTCTTAACCGTGTTAAACGAGTGAGTAAAACGGTAACAACTCAGGAAACTTCCAATAAAACCTTAGAATATAACTCGTTAGATACAAGCGACAGCCCATAACTTTGAGCGTTGTTATTATCACTCCAGCTCTAAAAGTTGTGACGCAATGTCGTTCATTATAACTTTAGATCCCGTATCCATCCGTCGGCATAAGTTTGTGCCATTGTACACTTGTATAATCGATGTCAGATCTATGTAAACAGTTTTCAACTTCATCATCCAGCGTTCTCGTCGCTGTATTTTAAATGATCTCATGCCATTTTCCCCATGTGCTACTCTCTACAAAACCCTATATTTTATAGTACACTAACAATTTTGTAAGTAGAAATCTGGAAGAAGCGTGTTAAGTGTGAATTTCGCGACAAATTACAGATTTCACAGAAGTTACTGATAATGTTATAACTGTTATAAGTCAAACTTAATGGTTGCCCTTCGCTCACATATTTAACCCTTTATTTGACCACTTTTACGAAATCCATGAAAAAAGTGGTGGTATCCCAACCCAACTACACATAGAAGAAAGTTTAACTATCTTTGTACGCCCAGTCTGAAGGCATAAGCAGAATGATGTTTTTGACATGCAGTGGTGGATTGTTCAAGATAGTGGCTACTTGCCTGGCAACACTGGGCGTTAGTGGGAAGCATGCGGACTGTGCCCCAGAGGGGCTTATGGAATCCACACTCATGAAAGACAGAACTACCTTGAAGCAGTGATTTGACCAAAGTCATTTTATCACAGACATCTAAACCTTTTATTCATCAGCTGTATTTCCTCTTTCAAGGAGCACACGTGGCCCAGCGGCGCCCGCATCTCTTGAATGGGTGACTGTCTTGAGTGTTTACTAACTGAGCACTCCCATTCTTTGGTAGGCACGTCAAGCCGTTGATACCAGCGGCTGTCCATTACAGCAGTCATTAAGCCAAGTTAAAGGCCTTCGGGCGGCTCGGTCAAGTTGCCCACTCACTTGACTGTTGGAAGTTGTCAGAGATCTTATGGTCTAGTTTACCCCTGGGGTTGGTAGGTCAAATGGCAGTTGCTTCCGTAAAAACTAACAACAGCGGTTCCAGGGCTTCGGTAGCGGACCCCGGGCATCCTTCAGGATGCAACTGAGATAACGCTAGGATGATGATGATGATAATGATGACACAGTATTCTAAACCGATCTCACATAGTAGGACAGTAACTCTCAATATGTCTGTTAAAGGCCCAACCTGAAGGCATAAGCTGAATCGTTGGCTCTTCCACCACAAATAATCCCTGGGTCATCTTCTGCGTCATCTATATAGGAGTAGCACAGTTCCTGATCCAGTAGAGACTGCTTGAGTTCTTTGAGCACGTTGTTTGCCGGTTCGTCCACCTGAAATTAAGCAAATACGATTATTATTTTATAAAACGATGCAAGTGTGCTGCCGTTGCCATGAAAACACGTGTGGCCCAGCGGTACTCGCATACTTGCATATACTTATACATAGCACGAGTACCATAGATGACATATACCTATTGACCTTACCCCAGTTCTGCCCCACCCGGCCACCGCCAAATCCCCATCATCCATCTGTCCCATCTGCTTCACCAGCACCACTTTCCTCACGGTCTGTGCAAAATCCACTGGATGTGACAAGATCACCACGCCAATGTCATGCGTCACTTCGTCCGGGTCATATTGAGCGTGGGTCTTGAAGTCTATGACGGTTCTGCGCATGATAGCTTTATTACGGTTCTCGTGGCCCATTAGAATGTCAAAGTTTACCCTGTAAAGAAATGTGAATGGAAATGAGCACTTTGCTGAATTAATCATTGTTATTTAAAATACTTTTTTTCCATTTCGGGAAGACCTTAACGTTGGGCTGATGATATCTCTGAAAGAGCGAAAAAAATAGAGAAAGCTAGAGATAGAGATATATGGAAGAGATTCGAGGAGGCTTTTACCCAGTTGGGATTAGTGTCATAAAACAAAAACTAGCAACTAAGACTATCTACTTTTAAAAATATGGCAACATAATGATATGCACTAACAAAACTAACAATCACATTTGAAATGTCAATACTTAAAAACAGAATAAATATTTATAATACTAACGAGATTTTTTTACGAAGGAGTCCTTAACATTGTAGAGGAAAGGAGCTCCTTGTTGGAAACCATTGAAAACAGAAGAGTAAATATTCTTCGACACCTTTTACGACACGATAAATATATCAAAATTATTGTGGAAGGGAAAGTAGAAGGAATGCGGAAGAGAGGGAGACCAAGAAGAACATATGTTGACCAAATTAAGGAAAAAGTGAACGTCGTGTCGTATCATGCATGCTGTGTATTGTGTACAATAAAGTATTTACATATTGAAATGCCAAGGAAAGAATTACATAGAGATTGCTCCTCCGACAAGAGCCTAGCTCTTAAGTACATGATGATGGCTTAACCTCGTAAGTCCTTTGTTTTTTCAACTGCTGTAGTCCTAACTACCCAGTGTACTACACCAAGTACAAACGAAGTGGTGCTTCAGACCCAGACGTGACATTTCGATTTTGTATAAATTCTTGCCATTGCTTATATGCAATGTGTCTATGGTTTTTAGCGCATCCTTAATTTGCACTTGGTGAAGTACATTAGGCATTTACTTATGCTATGCAGTTAAAATGTCAGGTCTGAAGTACTATCGTCAATTTGTACACAAGTGCGTGGGGGCTTACGAGGTTAATTACTGCATCAACCAAGAATCAATTACCAAAACATGTGGCATTTACAAATAAATAACACCAGCCCCAAGTTCCGTTCCGCTTCTTTCACACACCGCCAGGGTGTTAATACACCTGAAAGTAGCTTATACCGCCGGACAGTGAGTGTACCGTTCGACTTGATTGTGGAAACGCGTTACTAGGTGGACCCGGGTATGTCCTAAAACTACGACCAAGACCACCGGGGGATGGGCAGCAGCATTCTTAGAGTACGGTGGAGATACTGCGATCGCCAACCCGCATGCCAAGCGTGGCGAATATGGCATACACCCCCCGTGAATTTGGGGGAGGCCTATGTCCAGCAGTGGACGTCCTTTGGCTAATATGGTGGTGGTGGTGATGACGGCGTTGACGCGCAAATGTGGCAACCCTAACTAGAGGACAGAGCGCGTAGTATGCGCTAGAGCGGCAGCATGATTCAGTGTTCGCTAGCTGTCAAATGTCGGTTTTGTTCAATAGAAACCCTTCTGTACGTAGAGAACTACGATAACATAACCTCCAAATTACTATTTCAATGTGTTTAGTCATATCCATAGAGTGTTTGTTTGTTTGACGGCTGTCTCAGCACGCACACATGTGTTGGGAGTCATGGTGGTGCTTAACAAATACTTTCACAAATACATTTTTCAGAGAGCGCTCGTGGCCCAGCGGCGCCCGCGTACCGCGTGCGGTATGCGAGGTCAAGCAATGTGGGCGCAGGTCGGTTCTTGGATGGGTGACCGCTTTGAGTGGTTACTAACCGCTTATCAAATAAGTTAAGCCGTTGATCCCGGCTGCTGTCTACGACAGCAGTCGTTAAGCCAGGTTGGAGGCCTTCGGGCAGCTTGAGAACTTCGAACAGTCAAGTTGCCCACTCACTTGACAAAGGGGGGTCGAAGTTGCACCACGTCCGTAGGGAGTACCCGCCGTTACCCTACACGAGAACCCTGGGTGGTGCTAAAATAAAAGTGCAACATAAACCGTACTCGTCTTCTCGAAGATCTCACGGTTCGTAAATAAATGCCATACGATTAAATAAATAACAAATACAATGAAGCGTTTTGAATTTTAGAGGGCCGGGCCGTTAAATCGTAGTTTATCTCTAAGTACTATTACTATTTGTGCTGTGCCTAAGTCTGTGCCATGTGGCAAAGTGCCCAGAAGGCTGGCGGCATTGCCGCGCTGTATGGCACTACCGATCCGTTGGACGAAATTACCGTCAGCTATATAATCCCAAGTTATAATCAGCGACCGGAATTCTCGTAGTACTTTTGAGCTGTCATAGGGACTTCTCATTTATCGACTTCCGATATCCGTGTCCAATAATTTCTCATTTTTTAGCACTGTTTTAAAAAACCTAGACCACTTTCAGACATTTTTGTCATTATAGTTTAAAGTTTATATTGTCATGAACAAATAACGATATTGTAAAAATATTTAGCTAAAGTCATTCGCTTTTAATCCATGATGAAGCAGTTTCGGGAACCTTTTATCTCAAAATATCTTAAGGGCGATAGCCTTAGTGCAATTTAAGCGGCATTGAAACTTTTTGGAATTAAGCGTAACCTAGTGTATACTATAATTAGAATATACAAGGAGACCTCCTAGTTAGAAGGCCTCAAGAGATCTGGTCGGCCGCATTCAGCAAGAATGGATACGGTCGTAAAAATCGTGAGGGAGCGTGTCCGCCGGAAAAAGCACCGTTCGATCCGAAAATTAGCTGCAGACTTAAAGATTTCATGAGAGACAACATCATGGGAGCAGACCTCGGGTGTCACATTACATGGCGTTTTAAAACGAGAGCATAAATACGTTTGTATGGAGAACCGAGCCAGACCGAGCGTACTGCGCCCTCTTAAAAATGTGTGTGTGTGTGTGACACTCTTAAAAATTAAAAATTGGTTGTTTGTAAAGTAGGTTTACGATCGAGATGTTTGCGTGATAACGTCTTATTGGTGATATAAGTTTTTGGGAAGTAAGGAATTAATGAAGAAAATCTCCATTCGTTTGTATGCCGCTAGAGTGAGAGAGACGGAAGATCGGTCCACTCACTCGAACGCTATGCCAGCCTCCGCTCGTGAGGATTCCGCGTGACAAGTTTCACGGAATGACTGGCAGCGCTCGAGATGAGACGGGAGATCGGTCCGTCTCTCTCTCTCGTTATACCTGCGATCGCGCTCGTGAGGTTTTGGTGTGACACAAGTTTCTGAACATGTCACCCGACTAAAACGATTTTAAAGACGTTATCACGTCAAAAAAGGTTCGCCACTTTTCAACTCTTTTTTAATGCTGTTAAGGTCTTTAAAGTGACGAAACTGTTCATTCCGCGACTATACATACTCGTACTACTCCGCTTAAATTGGAATGTTGACACCAATAAAAATAAATTACTCTAACATTACCAATAAACAAATCTCACGAAAATATTCAGAATATATCACGCTCCTACTTATTTGTGCTGTTTTAAAGATTTTTAAATACATAAAGAACAATAAAGGGACGCTATTTGATCATACAAAAGGCATGACGTCACTTGTTGCTATTTCCCTACAAACTTCATACTAACGGAGCGTTTTTGACGTTTCATTAAAAGTTGCTGATTTGACTATCAGTCAACATCCCTATTGCTATATACACTTAGGCTGGGTTGCACCAAACAGTCTGTAATCGTAAGCTGTGTTCGTTAAAATTTTAATGTATGGAAAGTTTAACAAATTTCTATGGGATGACAGCTGCCGGCGCCATATTTAACGTTAATCGGTCTGTGATCGTAAGTCGGTGCAACCCAGCCTTAGTGTGAGTTGCACCGACTTACGATCATAGACCGATCAACGTTAAATATGGCGCCGGCAGCTGTCATCCCATAGAAACTTGTCAAACTTTACTTAAAATCAGATTTTAACGAACACAGCTTAAGATTACAGACGGTTTGGACCTTATACTTGTTTAGCCTAGGCCTGTTTAGCCTAGTTGGTAGTGCCACTGCCTCCGAAGCTAGAGGTCCCGGGTTCGAATCCCGGTAAGGGCATTTGTTTCTGTGGTGAGCAGAGACATTTGTTCCTGAGACTTGCATGTTTTCTATGTATTTAAGTATTTATCTATTAAATATATCGTCGTCTAGTACCCATAACACAAGCCTTATTGAGCTTACTATGGGACTAGTTCGATTTATGTAAAAATTGTCCCCTAATATTTATTTATTTATTTATTTTTATTATTATATTCGTACAACATATACGGACTCAGAATTACGGAGCGTTCGTGGCCCAGCGGCGCCCGCGTACCGCGTGCGGTATGCGAGGTTAAGCAATGTCGGGCGGGGTCAGTCCTTGAATGGGTGACCGCTTTGAGTGGTTACTAACTGAGCGCTCCCGTGCTTTGGAAGGTACGTTAAGCCGTTGATCCCGGTTGCTATCTATGATAGCAGTCGTTAAGCCAAGTTAGAGGCCTCCGGGCGGCTTGAGAACTTCGAACAGTCAAGTTGCCCACTCACTTGACAAGCCTAATCCCAATAAGGTCTTGTTTCTCCTGGAAGGTCAATGGCAGTCGCTTCCGTAAAAACTAGTGCCTACGCCAATTCTTGGGATTAGGTAGCGGACCCCAGGCATCCTTCAGGATGCAACTGCACTGGGAATAACGCTAGAGGATGATAATATACGGACTCAGAATATTGAAATATCATGAAAATTTTCGTTATTAAGATTTTTTAAATTCCCTGTTCTACGAAAAGTCTCTACTTTCATTAGCTAGACTAAGAAAAAGGAATACAATAATAACTTTTAATAAGTACTCACAGTTTTATGAAATCCTTCTTATTGTCTGTGAAATCGTACAGGCAGTGCGCAGCCGTCAAAACAGTCTGCGAGCTGATGAGTGAACCGCCGCATGTCGCCGTCTACATCACACATAGGGTAAACGTGCCGGTATTTGACACTAACCCATTACTTGGCACTTTAGTCTTATAGGGTAACAGCACTAGTAATGGACAAGGAGCAATGATGCACATTTTTTCAAATATAAATATGACCGATATAGCCCTCCGAATCGCTAAACTTAAGTGCCAGTGGGCGGGGCACATTGCACGTAGAACCGATGGCCGTTGGGGCGGAAAGGTTCTCGAGTGGCGACCACGTACCGGAAGGCGTAGCGTGGGCAGGCCCCCCACACGGTGGACCGATGACCTGGTAAAGGTCGCTGGTGTTCGCTGGATGCGGGTGGCGCAGGACCGGTCATTGTGGAAGTCTTTTGGGGAGGCCTATGTCCAGCAGTGGACGTCTTTCGGCTGACATGATGATGATGATGATTCATTTAATGGGCCAAAATTTAAGCTAATATTCCCTTATAATAAATACTTTTGTACTTTTCAAATGCATAGCTTATTTTGATGCGGACTGTACAAATTATTTCATGTCCTGACATAAATGTGTCAAAAGAATCATAATGTATACAGGATGAATTTTAAGTCGTGAATCGTAATAATCGAATATGATACTCTTTATGATTCTGAACAACTTTTACTATGGCAGCAACCTTTTCCGTGCCAAAAAAAAAACAGCTATTTCATACATTATTATGTCCAGACAAAAGTCGAAACCTATGGAACAGTCGATTTTTTTTCGCACGTACAAGGTTGGTCCCATAATAAAAATAGTTCAGAATTATGAAGAGTATCATATTCTACTATTACAATTAACGACTTACAAATCACCCTGATTACGAATTACAAATCACTCGGAGTAAGGATTTCTATTGGCTATGTGCGAAGTAGGTGGTGGGGGTAAGCTAGGCGATCGTAGCGCACACCATGGCAGAAATGTGTACTTACCGGGGACCACTGTCAAATTTACTTTCACGTTTTCTATTGGTTTCTTAACGGTTTCCTACGATTCGTTTCGTTTGTATGTATTTATTTATTCTCTTATTTATTTCAGTAAAATTTCCAATACGGGGTCTTTCTCGTTTACTAAAGTAAATAAAATATTCATGTGTCATTATTTGACATCTCTGAGTTTTGACATTGTCTCGGGACCTTTGACGTTTGACGTTTCAGACGTGCACATAGCTAATAGAGATACTATACAAGATGGCAGGAAAACTCGTACGCATGCAGGGGAGTGAAAATCTCAATTGAGATTTACTCGTTTCGATCCAGGTGACATTTAGAAAGCTATAAATTTATATGCTAAAGAAAGTACAATAATACGAGTTACTATCACTAAAATACGTAAAGAAGCTATAAAATAAACAATCAACGTATCTTAACCGTTTATAAAGTATCGGCATATGTTCGATTAAAAACCGGCCAAGTGCAAGTCGGACTCGCGCACGAAGGGTTCCGTACCAGAAAAAAAAACGTCAACAACTACTCTGTTGGATGGGAGCCCCCTTAATTGATATTATTATTTTGATTTTAGTATTTGTTATTGTAGCTACAATAAAAATCCATAATCTGTGCAAATTTCAACTGTCTAGCTATTACGGTTCTTGAGATCTAGCTCGGCGAGTGGTAGCCATGAAAAAGGGCTAAAATATCCCGTTTTTTGTATGGGAGCCCCCTTAATTATTATTATTTTTTTGTTCTTAGTATTTGTTGTTATAGCGGCAACAGAAATACACAATCTGTGCAAATTTCAACTGTCTAGCTATTACGGTTCTTGATATACAGCCTGGTGACAGACGGACGGACGGACAGCGAAGTCTTAGTAATAGGGTCCCGTTTTTACCCTTTGGGTACGGAACCCTAAAAAATATTAGCAATAAATTGGATTCGGTTGATTGAATCCTTTATATAGTCCATAATCGTTAAATTTGATACGTATTGGCAATAGCCAAGTGTCAAAGTCGCGATTTAAAAAAAACTCCACTATACCTGTTGGTTATCTTGGTAAATAAATAGATATGCTATGAATGGCCAATCCTTTATCGAAGCTTTTTGCCCTCCGACTATGAAGCCTGTCATCCTTCCTATAGCAGGACTGGCCAGGGATAGGATACATAGTGTGTTCCACATCTGGAACAAAGCCATCAATGGAATGCCACATCTGGAACAAAACCATGCACCAACCAACGGAATGCCTTAAACGCACACGTGATTGACACTTCTGCTGGTCTACTCATATTCCGAGTTCTCACGATTGCATCGGATTATTTACTACATCTATATTAATGGCGTCTCCGATGTGAATGCTTGAAGCATCTTAGCATTCTACTCATATTCCGAGTTCTCACGATTGCATCGGATTATTTACTACATCTATATTAATGGCGTCTCCGATGTGAATGCTTGAAGCATCTTAGCATTCTACTCATATTCCGAGTTCTCACGGTTGGATCGGATTATTTACTACATCTATATTAATGGCGTCTCCGATGTGAATGCTTGAAGCATCTTAGCATTCTACTCATATTCCGAGTTCTCACGATTGCATCGGATTATTTACTACATCTATATTAATGGCGTCTCCGATGTGAATGCTTGAAGCATCTTAGCATTCTACTCATATTCCTAGTTCTCACGATTGCATCGGATTATTTACTACATCTATATTGATGGCGTCTCCGATGTGAATGCTTGAAGCATCTTAGCATTCTACTCATATTCCGAGTTCTCACGATTGCATCGGATTATTTACTACATCTATATTAATGGCGTCTACGATGTGAATGCTTGAAGCATCTTAGCATTTCTTGAGAGCTCTGTATCGTGGTTGCCATTTTATCACTTATCGTCGATCGATATATACTCGTCATGTTCTGACAAGTATGCGAGAGTGAGATCCGAGTGACGGACGTCTGATGGCTCCTCTACATGATGGCCCATCCTGCTGGCCCATCATAGTGGGCCAGCAGGGGGAGAGGGTAGTGATGATGGCTTATGCCGCGGCGGGATGGCAATGGGATCGCTGGGCGATCGAATGGGCTGCGGTATCGGTTTTTCGGCCGCACGCTCATCAAAGGGAGTGGGGTCAGCGATGGCGGTACGCTTCTACACGTGTCCCATTCCGCAGTGCGCGGTTGACCGCGGTTGAGTGTGGACGTTCGTGCTGTGTATTTTTTTAATCGAAAATGACGTGTACGTGGTCGCAACACGAAACAATAAAGTATTTGGATTTATATCGGCGAGAAAGCGTAATATGGAAACCCAAACATAAAAACTGAATGTCGCCCGTGTAGTGGCGTTCAACCATCTCATGGGGGGCATAGCGCTGGGCCATCATGTAGAACTGAATGTCGCCATCGTGTAATGGCGTTGGCAATTGCGCTGGGCCATCATGTAGAGGAGCCATTAGCCATGACGATAAGTGATAAAATGGCAATCATCATACGCCTGCTGGTACTCACCACTGGGAAGTGAAATGTAGCTGTTCGTTTCCGTAATATTTTCGCATATAAAACGGTACCGATGTTAGCTAATCGTCTACATTTATGAATATTCACTATTATTCAGTCATAGAAAAAAAGTGGGACCTGAGTTAGTATAGAACTTTAACAAAATAGTATAATTAAATCCTAGAAGGCAGGCCCGATCGACTATATAACTACCTACTAAAGCTATCATTGAGCCAATCTACTAAATTGGCTTAATGGTGATTAAATGGTTCAGGTCCATTTAATTAGTTCTCGTTTTCATTGCCAATGTCCGTCACTACGTACTATTTTAGATTAGTTCCTAGTAGTAGCCTAATGGTTCAAGCATGCGGCGTTCATGGGTTCAAGTCCTGGCTCAAACCAATGAGTTTTCGGTACGGTAAACCGCCACAAGGTGCGTTGATGACTTAGTAAGGGTCGCGGGTGTCCGCTGTATGCGGGTGGCGCAGGACCGGTTATTGTGGAAGTCTTTGAGGGAGGCCTATGTCCATCAGTGGACTTCCTTCGGCTAACATGATGGTGATGATGATGTGCGGGATAGACATAGACATCATTTATTGGTAATGAAGTGTACATTACAAGTCAAAATTTAAGTTTAGTTTACATAAAAACATCTATAATACATTTATATTTATTCAGGTAATATTTCCTAATTCCTTAAAACTATAAAAACATTTTTCGACTAGCCACTTTTTTAATTTGATTTTAAATATCGGAAGGTTGTTTAGTTTCCGTTATCTCTTTTGGCAGCTTATTATAAACTATCGGACCAGCAACATGGACTGTCTTTGCAGTTTTAGTGAGCTTGTGCGAAATAGCGCTGAGTTTACAGATCCGCCCCCTCGCTTCCCATACAGTGACAAGTTATCCCTGACATAAACGGCTATCTGATAAATTAGTAGGGACGGCAGTGTGAGAATTCCTAGCTCTATAAAGTGTGGCTTGGTGCTCTCGTCTCGCTTGGAGCGGGCTAGTGTACGTACAGCACGCTTTTGTAGCCTGAAAACGCGCTGCCATTCGGCGGCTTGTCCCCAAAATTCCAGCCCGCATTGCATTATGGACTGAACGTTAGCAAAGTAGCATGATTGGACTGCCTGGCATTGTAGGGAAGCCTTAGTGAGTTTTCCACAAACGGGACTGATTTGTGTTTCCCATGTAAGGCCTTGATCGAGCTTGAAGCCTAAGAAGGTGGTCGCGGTCACTTGTTCGATTGTGGTGCGTTGGTGGTGTACGTGTAGCGGCTGACGTTTCCTTCCTGGCAAGTATTACGATATAATTTGATATTTACCGTTTTACCAGTGAAGGAAAACATCGAGAGGAAACTTTATACATCTGCGAAGAGGTTCAAAAGTGTATGTGATGTCCCCGATCTGCCTGGGCTAGTGTGGGGGCTAAATGCCCATTCTCTATCGCCTATGAGTGGCTGGTGCCCAGCTGTAGGACGTATCGCTGATGATGAATATAAGTATATTTTCTGCACGCTTGCGGTTTTGTCAGAGCCTTTTGTATAACGTGGTCATAAAATATAACTAAGTACTTGTAGGCCCGGGGCCGGTTCGTATGTAAAAGTCTGGGATTTAAAAGAAAGCCTATATGATCTATTTGATGGTGATATAATTTTATAAATAGGATGAGTTGCGGAGATAATTCAATTTCCAATTCAAATTCAAGACGTTTATTCGTGTCAATAATACATAATTTTAAGAATAGTCTATTTGTTAAATGTCCTCGGTGTAGTTCTATTTTTACCAGACTGTGCCAGAAGGAGGGTTATGTTTATTGACAGTATGTATGTATGATTGTTTGGCACGCTCTGCGGCCTGAACGGCTCTATGGATTTTAGCTTGAGATTAGATTCGTATTTAATGTGAGAGTGACGCTGGGTATAACAAAATAAAATGACATCAAAATAGCGGATTTTTGGCGCCTAATTCCAAATTACACAGAAACTCAGTCGGGTTTTTCAGCTTTTTAATTAATTAGTCTTGTTTCTATTGTGATTCTAATAATTGTCTCCTACTTTGTGTTTTGTTTATATTGCTTAGTTTGATTAAGGTTTATCAAAGGACGTTTTGTTGCGATGACATTGGCATCTCATTACAAACTGTTACACCTATTTACCTCTTTGTGGGAATTGTATTAGGATATAGGCTGTAAGTACCTACTTTTCTGTATATCTTCTTTTCTTACCTGTATCTGTATTTAAGTATTCTATGTATTTAAGTATGAATTTATCTATATAAGTATGTATATCGTCGTCTAGTACCCATAGTACAAGCTTTGCTTAGTTTGGGACTAGGTCGGTTTGTGTAAGATTGTCCCCCAATGTTTATCTATTTCTGGTCTGCATTTGTTTTTTTCCCCAATAAAGAAAATAAAATAAACAAGGACAGATGAACCAAAAAATGGCTGTATCACGAAATAGACCCAACTTAGTATATTGCTGGCAGCATAATCTTTAACATAATAATATTTAAATGTTATACATAATATTTAAATGTTGGTATATACCATACAGTATAGATTTAGGCAAGAACTCGTCACCAAAAAGCTGATCGTAGCTCAATTACGTTGGAATTGGACTCATCATTTTGGGCATAATTTTGTTTGTCGACCGAGTGAAACGGAGGTCTCCGCTTCAGCTTCGACAAATGATTTTGTTATGTCCAGATGTCCGGATTTCCGTTTGTTGTCCTCTGCAGGTCGCATTTCTAAACCGATTCTCGTGAAATTTTGTGAGCAAGTTCAATAATTAAGTATATAGATTTTTTGTGCCGAGTCATTTTTAGGAAAATGGGAATCTAGAAAAAACAATTGAAAAAAAAAACGCGAGTTCGACTGCTCATAGAGCAACTACATATACGAGTACATATAGTTATTTTGTGTTATTTTGAGTGAACCAAACGTAAGCAGTGTGCAAGAATATTGTTGGAGGGAACGGTCGGAAATTTACCACTCACAGCCATTAAAATTCATAATGTTCCAGTAGAACCTCAGCAATAAGAAATGGAGACAGATCATTAATATTATTAGTGGCTCTGTGAACTGTAGACCTGGCAAAAAAAGAATATGTTTCAAATTTAAAATTTTCCAAAAACCGGCTCGACATAAAATTTTTATATAATTATTGAACCTGCTCACAAAACTTCACGAAAATCGGTTGAGACATGCGACCTGTAGAGGAGAACATCCGGACAGACAGACATACGAAATATTTTTTGTCGAAAGCTGAAACGAAGACGCTTTACTCGCTTCGCTCGCTCGGTCATTAATAAATGTACAAACCACTGACATACTAACGTTGTTAGAATTATTTGTCTGGACATGATTTTTCAAGTGAGGTTAGATAACAGAAAAATGTGTTATAAACAAAGGCATATTGTTACAGTGGAAGTTTACATTGTAAGTGTTGATGCAATGTAATCATTAACACGTTCCCTGTCCCCATACAAAATTATCCTTCAATATCACAAGTCCAAGTGACAGTTGTAGTTCGTAGCCGTGAACAACCAGTGGACCCACAGTGAGGACACGGACTCCTGAAAAAAAGCTTCATGTCCCCACATTGGGGGCCTTCGGACAGGGAACGTGTTAATACATCTCACGGAGTTAAGTTCTGTTACATTGAGAGCCTTTTCGTGTCAGTCATGGGGAGTAATTGGCATGCGGGTTGGCGATCGCAGTATCTCCACCGCACTCCCCCGGTGGTCTTGTCCGTAGTTTTAGGATATACCCGGACACATAGAACCGATGGCCATTGGGTCAGAAGGGTTCGCGAGTGACTCTCACAACCTTAACTAGGTCATTAGCCCACTATTTGGGGGGCGGTCGTACGCTGCGTCGTCCGGCACGTGGTCGCCACTCGTATTCGCTGGCCACACCGGCCATGGGTTCTCCGGGCAATTTGGCCCAACCCCTGCCACTTAAGTTTGGTAATTCCTTATGTCTGCTAAGGATGCCCCAGCTATCATGGACTGACACTGGAGTGAAGTTTTAAATTTTTTCAATTACGATTAGTGCTGGAGTTATTTATTTCATCGCAAATGCGATGAAAAACATTGTGATTAACTCGGGCGTAAGAAAATTGCAAGCTCGTAACATCCAAAGCCTTCGGCGTCGGACTTCTGATAGTCCCTCGTTCGCAATTTTCCACTTAGGCCACTCGTTAAACAATGTACTGAAGTGTGATAAACTCTTTTCCGTCACTGTATATTCAAAATAGATTAATAAAGGTTGAACACGCCAAAACTTGGGCACACTAAAATTAATATCATAGAAAAGATTTAATAAATAATCATAAGACGTTTACTTTAAATATAAGTAAATTTAATGTATTTTAAATGACAATAACGTTTAGTCAAGATTTCTTGACGAGTAAGCCATCGATCGTACTTTTCCTCGAACACGCCTCATAAGAGACTGCACCTTCACGTCGGGATACCTCTTGGTCGCCCAAGTCCACATTTTTTTTAGCTCAGCCACGGATTTCACCTCTCCGCCTCTCTTTTTAAGAATTCCTTTCATTATGCTCCAATACTCCTCGATGGGCCGGAGTTCTGGACAGTTTGGCGGATTGCTGACTTTCGGTACCACTGCCACCCCGTTTGCTTTGTACCACTCCTTCACGGGTCCAGCGTAATGGCAACTAGCCAGATCTGGCCAAAACAACGGTTGAGAGTCGTGCTTCTTTATAAATGGCAGTAGTCGCTTTTGTAAGCACTCTTTTTGATAGATAGTGCCATTTATTGTTCCCGTAGTTATAAACGAACTGCTTCTTTTCCCGCAACTACAAATTGCCTGCCAAAGAAGGTATTTTTTTGGAAACTTTGATCGTTTTTTTGTTTTACAATCCTCAGGAGCGTCTGTGCGGTTTTTGCTGGTGTAAAACTCTTGTCCAGGAATTTGTTTAAAATCCGCTTTAATGTAAGTTTCGTCGTCCATCACAACGCAGTCAAATTTCGTTAAATATTTTTCATAGAGTGTTCTTGATCGTGTTTTTGCTGATAAATTCTGTCTCGCATTCCGATCTGGTGCCGCCTGTGCTTTAAAACTTCTTAAACCTGCTCTACGTTTCACTTTTTGTACATATGATTGGGACATGTTCACTTTTTTTGCCACATCGCGAGATGATAACTTACAATTTGAGGCAAATATCTTTAAGATGCGTTCCTCCTTTTTTTTATACTTTACGCCCTGCAGCCCACCACTTCCTGGCTTTCTTTCTATTGTTAAGCGTTCCCGAAACCTCTTCGATACGGAACAAACAGTGGATTGTGGACATTTTAACCTTTTTGCCACATTCCTGTAGCTGAGCGTTGGATTTTGTGTGTGTTCGAGCAAAATTAGTTCGCGTAGTTGGAGTTGCCGGTTCGACATCTTGATAGATATACACCTTTCATAAAAACAACTGTCATTGTTATATAGTTTACTTTTTTACGATTAAAATGGCATCAAAAAAGTATACATATCTTTAATTTTAACGTAGCAGTAAATACTTTTACATGCCCAAGTTTTGGCGTGTTCAACCTTTAATCACTGTCTATTTATTACAATGTTTTTTAAACAACTTTAAGTTGGTCTTGTCAATCCAGCGGTAATATTCTGGCACGCTAGTGAAGACAGTGACCCTGGTTACTTCGTTTCTGAAGGAGACTATGCCAAGTTGTAAACGGCCGTTTCTAGTGACCATAGGTCCTCCCGAGTCGCCGCTGAAACGGAAAATACGAGGTAAAATGACGAGTTACTAACAAGGATACATTATTTATGCGCTAAATTACTAATCAAGTCTTTGGGTCCTGAACTAGGAGTAGAATTTTAACATGCCTTCGTAATTGAAATGGATTTCCATACTTATTATGTACTTAGAATTTGGACGCTCAGAGACCATATACATCTCTGAGATATTAAATTAATTTTATATACTTTTTGTTTATTCGGACACAGATCGTACTCAATACGTCCTTAATATTTGTAAATTTATTTTCATCGAATTATTAATCAGTATATTTTCTTAATCATTATTATTAAGTAAGTTAGTCAGTTTTAAAAATTGTATAAATTCACGCTTTGACATGTAAAAGTGCTCTTGTGGCCTATTTGCAGAATAAATATTTGATTTTGTTTAATGATACATTATTATGCAACTGTTTTTTTTATAAAGGCACACGTTAATGCCAGTATTCTGCCACCATATGAATTTTTTATTTAAATCAAATTGCCGTGGTTAAAAATATTGTATGCAACGTTACATAATTAAGTTTTTAATTCTCAAGTTTTAAATTCTCAAGCGACTCTCGAATTTTAAGGACCTTTATTATTTGTAACTGTTGCATAAAATACTATTGCGTTTGGATCCCATACAATCCGCTGCATTATTAAAGTTATACATACCTTTTGTATGAAACCATACCTGAAAGCAAATTCATCGGAGGCTGCTGCGCAAACCACCTTACTAATGTCCTCGATGAACAGTTGTCCTTTGGAACATTCTTTGGGAGAGATGGATCTGAGATTTACATCTTTGAGCTTTGAGCTGATCTGTGCTCCCTTAACTGTGTCGGTCTGAAACGCATAAGCATTAAAACTATATCTATTGGACATTTGCCCCAATTTACATCGTGCCGGGACCGTGCCTTGTACGGGTCGACGCTGGGACATACTGCCCTGCCATAAATCGTCATTCACTTTTTTTGCCGCTTGATCCACCAACCATACCGCCCCGTGATATTATGGTCCTTCCAAATTAGATGTCAAAACTTTAATAGCTGATAATACTCGTCCTTAGACGCAGACTTAACCCTTTTTGTACGGGTGACAACCAGAGTTGCCAATTAGGCAACATCACTGTAGTACGGGTGTCAACTATAGTTGATCGAAACAAGGACGAAGTTCGTGATTTTTTTTCAACAAACTTAGACCTTATGTCTTGGTAATAACGATAATATTTAGTAGTAGCATTAGTATAGATACAAAGAAAAAAATGCCAGGACATTTCGGTAGATGGCGTTGAAATAAATACTCATTTAAAAATCCCGCATTTTTTCTGTCAACTGGGGTTGACACCCGCACTCCACAAGTGCAGAAAAAGTAACTCAATATGGCGGCAAATAGTGTTGTTTTATATTTCATCGAGTTTTAGTAGTGGGGCCAGTTGTAAGTGTTATGGTCGTAAATTTCGTGATTTAAATAATATTAATATTTCTTATCATTTAAAGGCCCTGTTCTATTCAAAATATCATAAACTCATATTTACAAAACTAACAAAAGTATTAGTGATTAAAAGTGCAAT
This sequence comes from Notocelia uddmanniana, assembly GCA_905163555.1. Taxonomy (NCBI): domain Eukaryota; kingdom Metazoa; phylum Arthropoda; class Insecta; order Lepidoptera; family Tortricidae; genus Notocelia; species Notocelia uddmanniana. The sequence continues at coordinate 73,871,206 of LR991052.1, forward strand.
AAGAGAGTAGTTATCAAACGTCAATAATGTTTTTTCTCAAACATGCGCCTAAATGTATGCATTAATGTCACGAAAAGAGGACATCAAGTTACCTGTTTATGGCTCCCTACATTACTTCTTGGCCGGCGGCCAAGAAGTAATGTATGGAGAATGTATGAAACTAACATTATTGTCCGCTGCTCTAACTTTTTAAATTTCCTTACTAAAATCAACTGATAAAGGAAATATTACATAGAGCCAACCGCCACGATTTTGTATATATATATATATTTTTAATTTGTGTAATTTGGTAGTTTTTTAGGTATTTCCGGTTTTTTTTATCGTACTTGTATTTTTGTATTATGTTTTTTTTTTCGAATTTTTCGAGTATTTATGTATTTTTTTAGTTTTTTCGTGTTATTTTGTATCGTTTTTTGTGTTTTTTGATATTTTTGGACTTTTTAAAAGTTTTTTCTAATTTCTTTTGTACTTTTCGACATTTTTTTTTGTTTTTCCATGTTTTTTGGTATTTTTTTTAGTTTTTACGTGTTTCTTGGTATTTTTAGTTCTTTCGTGTTTTTTTTTAAATGGTGCTTGTATTTTGCAGCATTTTTCGTGTTTTTATTTAATTTCCGTAATTTGTCGTGATGCTTTGCTAATTTTGGACGTTTTGTATTTTTTAGTTTTTTTTACATTGTAGTTTTTTTATTGTTTTTTTTTTTCTAACATGTTTGAGAAAAGTACTATACAATCCTCGGCCGGAACAGGGATTGCAGGACTCGTTTTATCCGGCCTCGTCTACGACTCGGCCGTTTATCCCAAACTCGTCCAGCAATCCCTTACTTCACGGCCTCTGCAGTAATGTACTATTAATGTGTGTATAAAATTTCAAGCACATAGCCGTTATATTTCAGAAAATACACGTAAGTGAAAATATGTCTAACCGGCGACTCTCGCAAAAATATGCCCGTATTGAGGCGGTGCTAGGCTTTCAAGTCCCCGTACAGAAAGGGTTAAGTATTATAATAGTACATTACGATACAAGTGCAGAGAACAGGAAATTCGCAATGATTGGTGATAAATTAAAACAAGATCGACGTAAATTAGTTTTACAGTACATATGGTGCTACTTTACCGCACGAGTGCGGTAATCAGCAGATTACGTGCATATGTCGAAACTTTAAAGAGCCATATGTACTGTAAAACGTTGTACGATACAAGTGCGGACAGGTAATTTCCTTTTCTCTGCACTTGTATCGTAATGTACTATTCTAACTTCATGTTAGTTTTTGGAGAAAATTAGGAAAATAACTGTGCTACGTAATAACACCCTGTTAATGAGATCATCTCACTTGACAGAAAGGGATAACCACTTTGTCAGTTAAATGCACAGTAGGTCCCTATAATTATGTTTGGGCAGAATTTTCAATTGAATTACTTTGTTCGGAAAACAAAAAAAAAAACAAATTAAATGTTTTTCTCAAACATGCGCCTAAATGTATGCATTAATGTCACGAAAAGAGGACATGAAGTTACCTGTTTATGGCTCCCTACATTACTTCTTGGCCGGCGGCCATGTAGTATTTAGTATTTATATACATTTGTATGGAGAATGTATGAAACTAACATTATTGTCCGCTGCTCCAACTTTTTAAATTTGCTTACTAAAATTAACTGTCCAATCACTCTTGCTTCCTCTTTTGGATTATGGTGACATTGCTTTCCTAGATGTCAAAGAGGAACTGCTTAGTAAGCTTGAGCGACTACAAAATGTATGTATTAGATATATATTTGGCCTGCGAAAGTACGACCACATATCCGAGTTCCGTTCTCAGCTCGGTTGGCTACCGATCCGTCGGCGCAGGGATGTGCACATCCTGTCCTTACTTTTTAACGTACTCTACCATCCTGCTTCCCCTCCTTACTTGACTGAAAGATTCACATATATGGCTGACGGCAGCGGTCACCGCTTAAGGTCGAGTGCTAACCTCACCCTCGCAATACCGTCTAATAAGACGCGCACCTATTCGAGGTCTTTTACGGTACGTGCTGTCAAGCTGTGGAACGGATTACCGTTGTCGTTTAGACAGTCTCAGTCTGTGGCATCATTCAAGGACAAGTTGAAAAAGTTGTGGCTCTCCAATGACTTGTGATTATATCGGATACTGTATGTATATGTATCTATTATATAAGTAAGCATTCTTATTATGTATAATATATATGTATTCATTATTTAATATATTAGTCAGTATATGTACTAGTATTTATAGTATTAATTAGTTTGTAGTATATAGGCAATAGTTGTAATAATTACGTACCTATTTGTACACGTGTTAGTTTGTCTATCTTTTGGTTCCTGTCTTCCACTCAATTGCTCAAAGGTTAACTGGAAGAGATCCCTTATAGGGATAAGTTCGCCTTTGTACCGATATAACTGAATTTGTCTGTATTTTTACCTGTGTTTTGTGTACAATAAAGTATTTACATACATACATACATACATTAACTGATAAAGGACATATTACATAGAGTCAACCGCCATGATTTTGTTTATATATTTTTAATTTGTTATGTAAATTGGTATTTTTTTAGGTTTTTCCGGTTTTTTTTGGATTTTTTTTTTATTAAAAATGGGATTGCTCTTGGCCAGCATCTAGCCATTTTTTAGTTCTTTCGTGTTTTTTTAAATGGTGCTTGTATTTTGTAGCATTTTTCTCGTTTTTATTTAATTTCCGTTATTTGTCGTGATGCTTTGCTATTTTAGGACTTTTTATATTTTTTAGTTTTTTTACATTGTAGTTTTTTATTTATTTTTTCTAACATGTTTGAGAAAAGTACTATACAATCCTCGGCCGGAACAGGGATTGCAGGACTCGGCCGTTTATCCCAAACTCGTCCAGCAATTCCTTACTTCACGGCCTCTGCAGTAATGTACTATTATTAATTCCCACTTAAAGTATTTTATTTTAATGTAAGTTAACATATCTTAAAGTATTGGCGTCTAATTTGGAAGCAATTTATATATGCTACCGTGAAACAATAACGAATTTCGAATATCTCCCTCTCTGCCGCTCGAATATGCAGGTGCAACAGAGAAGGAGATTCACGAACTTCGTTCATTTTTGTTGCGCGGTTGCAGCTCTGTTTAGTTTGTGATTTTGACTGACCCCCATTAATGTCAATCTTGATGACAGCTACGGAAAAAAAAGGAAGGTTTACGAATAGTGGCCATGATAATAATAACTATTATGTCTGCAATTTATTTTATTTGTTGTAGACTTGTTAGCTGGAGTTCTGATTGCGCTTGTAAGGTTGTAAACTTAAAAAAAAACAGAGTCTATGCAAATCAGCATAACGGCAAGACATAAAACGGTTTCATAGAATCTGCCGCTGTTCACACAAGTAATCCTCAAGTCAGTAAACCATCCAGCAGCGCGCTTGTTTTTCTTCTGAGGTCGCATGCAACTTACCATCAGACCGGATGCACCTAAGCTTGTATGCCACCATACAAAAAACGTGCTGGCGAAAAGGTCTGCGCTGATTTTCTGCTGAGACCACCCCATCACCCTGGGCCGTACTTCTATTGCATTTCATTCGCTTGTAAATGACCGTTATATAAAAAAAAACCTATTTTCCTAGTAATATTATAAAATTAGCCGGACCCGGAACCGGGACCGGGGTTGCCCCCATCTAGCAGTGGACGTCCTTGGGCTGATATGGTGGTGATATTATAAAATTAATTATGAAAATGTGGATACATGTTTGGATGTTTGTCCGCCAATCACGCATAAACGATAAAACGGATTAAGATAAAATTTGGCACATAGATAGCTTATAACCTGGTTAGTTAATTATAGAATACTTTTTATTCCAGGACATGAAAGTTAATACGGGACATCACGCGAACGAAGTCTCAGGTCAATGCTAGAGTTATTATAACAACCGTTTAGAATCGGGCAAGAATAGACAGAGAAATACGGTCTCCCCCGCCTGTCGTAAAAGGCGATTAAAGAGGGGTTGCGAGGACACCACGTGGCCGGGACCGCAGTACCCGACTATGAAACCCCAGGGAAGAATTGATAGGAGCCATAAGGAGTAAAGCGCAAGGGGGGAGGGGGCTCTAGTGCATTCAGTACTGAAATCCTGGGCGCAGATGGCGGTCACCGTGAAGTTTTTAGTGGATAGAAATACCACATCAACCACCACCACCACCATATCAGCCCTAGGACGTCCACTGCTGGACATAGGCCTCCCACATTTTCATGGGGGGTAAATGCCATAATCATCACGCTTGGCATGCGGGTTGGCGATCGCAGTATCTCCACCGTACTCTAGGAATGCTGCTGCCCATTCCCCGGTGGTCTTGGTCGTAGTTTTAGGACATACCCGGGTCCAAAGACCCGGAACCGGACCCGGACCCGGTTTAGGAAATACCACATAGCCCAGTCATTTCCCGGTGGCTGGGTACCTGGATCGCAGGTTTTCTCCACGAGAAAAGGGTGTTATTATAAATCGCTTACCCTGCCCCATCCAGCTACAACCAGGTGCTTGTCTCTCCTATAATTAAACTTCTTTTTTACCAAAATGACTTTTTTCACGTTAGCTACAAACTTTACTGGACTATACAGGAACATGATGCCTATATCGGCGCGAACGTCTTCATTGACTGGGTCATAGTTGTAGTGGGTTTCATAGTCTTTAACTCTGCGGGTCATGGAGGACCTCTTAAATGAGGAGTGGCCCATGAAAATGGTGAACTTGATACTGAAAAGAGGAATCATTTCTTTAACATCTGTCTTACTCTTTATTTTAATTCATTTTTTATTAAATATGGGATTGCTCTTGGCCAGCGTCTAGCCAGGGGGCAAAGATGAGGCCGACGATGAAGCGAGCTCACCCAGAAGGTGCCTATTCACTCGTGCCTTAAAAAGGTCCAGGTTATATGAACTTGGAAATACAGACGCCGGCAGAGAATTCCAAACCTTAGAAGTGCGCATTATAAAAGATGATGCAAAGCGCTTGGTTCGAATTAGAGGAATTTCGACCAGGTAAGGATGGTGGTAGGTAGCCGTACGTCTGGATGTCCGATGGAAGAAGAGGGAAGGCGGTGTGAGCTCATGGAGCTCCTGAGCACACTCACCGAAGTACAGTTTTCAGACATGCTACTTTGCTTCTATGTGCTAGCTATTTAAGCGCATTCATCAGCTTGTTGACATAAATATCTGGCGCCTCTTTATACAAATTATAGAGGACTCGACTAAAAGTACCAGAATGGTGGCTGGTGGCAGCTTCCAGAAGACGCATGATGATTGCCATTTTATCACTTACCGTCGTGCAAGTATGCAATTACGAGGAACGGTTGATTAACTCGTATCCAAGACGATAAGTGATAAAATGGCAACTATCACACGCCCGCAGGGCTCGTAATCCTGTCAATTTCCCGTACCGGTTACAGCCACACATTGTAAACCTAGAGATTTCCCACGCAAGGATATTGCTCTAACCAGTTAAAATCTGGGAACGCAAACAGGGAACGAAATCCATTTACCAGTTAGAGAATGCGTTATCCGTATACGCGTGTGGATCAACTCGCTTAAGAATACGGGATGGGTATTAGATTCTATTTTTCATTTAGTTGGCTATCGTCAGCATTGGACGTACGTGGGCTCGTTATTTGTAAGCTTTTGTCGCCTACCATATCATGGATACACAGGAGCAGAGACAAAACACCTGGATCCCGTATCCAAACACCGAGTAACCGGATCGGGAGCGCCACAAAACGTTCGGGAACGTTTCCAAGTATTTTTTTATTGTACTGCGAAATTAACAGCGTATATTACACAAATGTATAGAAATCAATTATACATAGTTTATACATATACCAAAACAGTTTCCACCAAGGAATATTTTATTACATTTTTGCTCTAAGTACAAACACAATTAGTTCGATCGTAACCTAAATAACGTTCCCAAATCAATTCATACGACATTAACCTAAATAATTTACCGGTTATAAGCGGACATAAGTAAAAAGGTGGCAGACCTGCCCGCGTTTGTTCTTTGGCATCGCCACTGCCGCTCGCTGGGTTCTTGGAGGTAGTAATGCAAACGTTGTCCCACTGGACCACTGAACCGGTCGAATTATAATATTGCGAACATTGGGTTAAATAGATGCTAATCGTGGCAAGTCAATAGAGGTTTACAAACTTACTCCAACGTCCTCTTTTGGGTCATGTCATCCAAGCAGTGAGCCGCCGTTAACACCGTCTGCGAACTGAGCAGTGACCCCCCACAGGCCGCTGATTTTTGTTCCGGGAGTATAGCTTGTATGAACACGATGAAAGGCCAGTTTCTTATGGGGGCCTCTTTGCCTCCTACTATGAATCCGTCCATTGTGGCTTCCGCGGATGACGATAGCGCCAGAATTGAAAGGATGATTCGGTACATTCTGGCGCACTGTAAAATTTCAATAGCATTAGCCCTGCTTTTATGCTGGAATGACGAGAAAACCTTTTTATGGCATAAGAAGATTCTCAAGTCCTTTGTTGATCCTAGAAGTAAATGTCTATGTGATCTACAATGCTTTATACCACTTAAAAAAACACTAAAAATAACATTGCAATAAAAAACTAAGAACTACCTATAAATACTAAGTAATTTTTCAACAAAAAACACCGACTCCAAACTTTGCCAGACCCCATCCTCCTCCTATATAATTTGAGGAGTTCCTTCGATGTAGCCTTACTTATCCCATCCTCTTGGTATATAATTTGAGGAGTTCCCCAGATTTTTCCAAGATCCCGTCATCAGATCCAGACTTGGTGACAATGGGACCAATTAGAAAACACGCCCTTTCAAACAAAAAAAGAATTTTTGAAATCGGTCCACCAGTCTCCGAGTAATCGGTGAACATACATAAAAAAAAAACCGACGAATTGAGATCGTTTTTTTGAAGTCGTTTAAAAATATCCTCTAAATCAGTGCCGATGGGTGCCCAGAAGGCTGGCTGCATAGCGTATAGCGACATTAGCGACACTTAAGGATGTTTTACAGTAGGCCGTTCCGTGTCCGGGCCGGCCCGTTTTCTTCTAGAGAAATACGCCGACCGTTCCGTTTGCTGTCATAGAAAACGGGCCGGCCCGGACACGGAACGGTCTACTCTACATGTACGTTGCGCTAAGTATTGGCCAGTCCTGATCCTAGATTGATTAATAGTACATTACTACAGAGGCCGGGACGGAAGGGGTTGCCGGCCGAAGACATATATAGACGGCCGGTCGGAGGCGGGCAACCCCATTCTTCCCGCCGAGGTATGTATAGTGCTTTTCTCAAACATGCAATGAAATAAACAACAAAAAAATCAAAGTATTATTTTTAATCTGCATAGTGGCAGAATGTCATGACGCCTGTGCCACAATTTATGTGGAATGGAAATTAAAAAAGAGGACTTTGCCGGCCTAGGCCTGCAAGATTTGTATGAAATTCCATTAACGACCTCTTGTCCTAGCCGCACCTGAAACGTCATACTTCGCAGCCTATTATAAGGAACATAACATCAATATTTCATTGCATGTTTGAGAAAAGATTATTTTTGCTAAAAGCGTTCCTTTACTGATTAAGCATTGTTTGTGTCTTGAACAGACAAATACCAGGTTACCTATTTCAACACAGTGCACTCTCAAGAAGTCTGGTGACATGGCTCACCACCAGACTCTATTAGAAGCGGTTTAACATGTTCTCCTTTCGATAAAACTAGCGCAAAACGTCTAGTTCGTACGAGCTCTCAACAGATACTGAATCGATTTCAATTCTCCGATTAGGTATTGAAATTCATGTGTTGAGTTCAAGTCATTGTAGCCGAACGATAAGGCATGAGAATTTTAATCTGAAGGTCGTAGGTTCGAATTAGGTTTAAGGTACGGTACGATATTTTTTTATGATAGACTGACCAGCGATTGGCCTTAGTCTCACCTGATGGAAAGTGATGACAAGGCCTTAGATGTTGCTCGCTGGTTCAGTAATAGCCTATTCACTCTTGTCTTGAAGAGACCCAGATTGTATGTACCTCTCAGGAAATACAGACGGCGGCAGCAAATTCCAGTCCTTAGCTGTTCGCATTTTTATACCAAGCTGACGGTCCACCTAATGGTAAGTGGTCATCGTCGCCTATGGATGCTTGCAACACCAGAGGCGACACTCGCGCGCTGCCGATCCGTAAAGAAACCTGCTCTTTGCTGCATTGGAAATAATTCGGCAAGGAGCTCATTCCACACCCTAATTCCATTTCATATTTACCAGAAGCTTTTCAGTTAAGAATACACATCGTGAAGAAAAATGGCATAACCTCAACAAGTCTTGTCTAGTTTTTATGGACGATTCATACCGAACGGCTGGAGTCAGCGCGCGCCCCACTAGAGTCAAAGGAATTCGAACCCTGCATACAGAAGTTAGAGGTAGAATTCATATTTGGGTTGCGCGCAGCCGGTCGGCTGCCGCTGGCTCTGCCGCTGCCGTTTGGATACGAAGTCTAGCTTCTGCATGGAGGGTTCGAATTCCTTTCACCTTTGACTCTGGTGGCGTGCGCGCCGACTCCGGCCGATTGGTGTGAATCGTGCATTATTATATTATTATAAGCCTTTATTAACAATCTTATATCTAATTACATTTATTACACGTATATATTTTAGTAACAGTTTTTGTTAAGTTGGTATTACGTATATCATGCATACATATACATATATTCTATTTACAGACATCGGTTTGTATTTAAGATTGTTTTGCTTTCGCATAGGCTGGTACCCTAGGGAGGGAGCGAGGAAGAGAGGACGACCGTTCCGTAGGTGGGACGACGATATAAAAGTGGTCGCGGGTTCAAAGTGGAGAAGGAAATGCCATGATCGAAATCTTTGGAAAAAATTGGGGGAGGCCTATGTGAATCGTGCATTACGAGTTTTTATTTCACTTGCACTGTTCGCATGTATGTAAGTTGTGCTGAAATTTGGTATACTTATGTAAGTTCAGTGACAATACAATGTTATGGTACCGCGGAACTGATCTGATGGAGACTGAAGGTGGCCATAGCAAATTCTAAACTAAACAAGATAAAACCATCGTGTTTGGGCTCATTCGAATCCTCTCGATGAGTAGTTGATGATTGCAGAAAAGTACAGTCGGCAATAAAAGCTTGTAATATATTTTTTTGACAGAAACTGATACCTTTGAATTTGGAATCGCTTTTTTAAAACTAGGGGTAGCGCCATATCTTGGTATTAGGAGCCCCGGGTTTCCTTGTGAACTTTATTAAACTGCGAAAACGCAGGAGGACGATGATGATGTATTTAATCTTTGATCAAGTACAAACTCGCTGTTTTTTGCTCACTATTCCTTCGAATAGAGTTCACTTGCCGGATTGAATATGTATCGAACTTATGGCACGAAATACAAATTCTAAGTGGTGATTACGCAACGGTTCTGAGCTTGCGTAAGGTAGAAAATAAGTACCATTTTACATAAAATGACAGTTATATTTACCTTTAATACGTTTGAACTGTTTCGTGACAAGTTACTACGCTGTATTGCAAATGAGGATGTCTGAGTACTTGAAATAAAGAGGCACATACTTGTATCTGTGTACTAGAAAACGTCAGTGGCAAACAAGCGTACGGCCTGCCGGATGGTAAGCGGTCACCGCAGCCTATGGACGCCTGCGACTCCAGGGGTACCACATGGCCGTTGCCGGCCCTTTAAAAATGTATACTCTCCTTTCTTGAAGAACCCCATACTGTAGTTCCTCGGGAAAACCTTGGCAGGGAGCTCATTCCACAACCGGAGCGTCCGAGAGACGAAATTCCTTAACATAATAATATGTAATAAACAGAAGCAGGGGTGTATATCCCAATATTTTAGTACTTTACCTTATAACACAATTCTTTAAACCATATTCTTAACTTCCTACACGTGTACTTCTTCAAAATGATGACGAATTAATTGAGATTTATCTGATATAAAAACAATTAAAGGTTAAATTAGTTCTGGTCAATTAAGAACTACTTAATAGTATCACTAATTTTAACTGACTGCTGCTCGACCATATTTATGACAATTTAGCTTTTAGTCCAAGGAGTCAATTTGGAACATTTAATCTGCATTCTAGCTTTATTTCATAGTATTTGGACGCTCACTTAAGGGCGTTACCTTGTCTATAGTCAGTCTGACGAACACACTCATGATGCAATACTTTAGAATTCAATTGAGATGCGTAATTTAGTTTTTATATAGACTGTAAGACGTTGTTTATAAGAAATATACCAATTAACAAGGGTCAACTGGTGTCAAGTGACATTTCTCAGTACACAGTCGATCAAAAATATCTCTGGACATGCGCTCTAAAGGCGTGACAACAAAAGGTGTAGATTGGATATTTATAAGCATCTTGCTTGCTTCGATTATTTCTAATCTTTTTAAAATGAATCTGATGAAGACTTAATAAAGTGATCATTCTGTTGGTCTATTTTACGTATTGCTTCTTAAATTTTTTTACAAGATTTTGTTCTCAGCCGATTTAAGTGCAATGTTACATACTTATTCAGGACCATTGCAATATTATTATTGTATGTCTTTTCCACTCACGGGACAATGGTGTCCCGGACCTTTGGAAGGCGTGAGCGGAGCCGAAGTACCGAGGTACCGAAATACCAACAGAGTACCAAATAGCCAACACGTAGAGGCCCTTTCGACAATTTAATGAAATGCAAGGGGTACGCCGAGCGGATGCTGTCCCTGCCCGTGTCATGGGACGCACACAGAGACAGCACCCACCAGGGCGTACAAAGACTATTGCTGAACCGGACTATTGGGTGAATATGATGGACTAATGGCTGGGCTATTAAGTGAGACAACGGACATCTGCCTAATAAAATAAAAATGTCTCACATTTTTATCTCAGGCAGACGGTGACTCGCCCTCTGCTAGTGAGCCCCTATAAATAGCGACATTAAAATGACCTAAGGGCAACACCGTTGCAGAGGGCTGGGGGTAGAGAGGTGGCACTGGACTTTAAACATATAGCCAACTCGCCACTTAGGTGACCACATCCACCCCCGAGCAACAGCTCTAGCGACTCTGCTCTGGACAGCCGGTTAAGGCAAGCCAGAGGCGGAGGGGCCTGTTCATAAATTCGGGTACATAGGGTCGCTGCTCCCTAACAGCTCGCCACAAGCTGCCCTACGTTGACTGACTGCACTAGAGATCCAGTGGGCAATGGGATTGTCACATCCCTACGCCTTAGTATTATTTTTATTATATAAAAACCGGCCAAGAGCGTGTCGGGCCACGCTCAGTGTAGGGTTCCGTAGTTTTCCGTCCGTCACATTAAGTTGACATATTAAGTACAGAAACACAAAACCCTAAAAAGCACGTCATTTCATTGTGATTTTGTAGAAATGACAGGTACAATAAACACCTGTTTATACGGTTAAATTACAAACTTAGTTCAGAAATTATTTTTGTAATATTTTCAAAAACTATTCAACCTATCAAGTTCAAAATAATTTTCCTACAAAGTTTTTATAAAGTTCTACTTTTGAGATTTTTTTCATATTTTTAAAACTTATGGTTCAAAAGTTAGAGGGGGTGGGACACATTTTTTTTACTTCTGGAATGATTATTTCCGAAAATATTAACATTATCAAAAAATGATTTTAGTAAACCCCTATTTATTTTTAAATACCTATCTAACAATATATCACACGTTAGGGTTAAAATGAAAAAAAAAACACTCCCCACTTTACGTATAGGGGAGGTACCCTAATAAAATATTTTTTTCCACTTTTTATTTTACCACTTTGTCGGCGTAATTGATATACATATTAGTACCAAATTTCAGCTTTCTAGTGCTAACGGTCACGGAGATTATCCGCGGACGGACGGACAGACGGACGGACAGACATGGCGAAACTATAAGGGTTCCTAGTTGACTACGGAACCCTAAAAATGGGATTGCTCTTGGCTAGCATCTAGCCAGGCGGCAAATATGAGGCCGACGATGAAGCGAGCTCACCCAGAAAATGCCTATTCACTCGTGCCTTAAAAAGGCCTAGGTTATACGAACTTGGAAATACAGACGAAGGTATATGGTACCACCGAGCTGATCTGATGATGGAGGTAGAAGGTAGATACCTAGAAAGGTGGCCATAGCAACTCTTAAACTACACAAGATAAATCCGCCATGTTTGAGCTCTTTGAAATTGAAACGTCTCAACGAGTAGCGGCGGCCAAGCCACATACTCGTATTTTGAGTAAGGTGTAGAGTTTTTGAACTTAGGGCTTGAGATGAATGAGATAGAGCGTATAGAGTTAGAAGCTTGGCTCTTCATGAGATCTGGTAACTTTTTGAGAGTGTGAGCCACATTATGGTCAGGTCTTGGTAACATTCTACATGAAAATCCTTTTAGTGGGATGTAATATAGATTGGTTGCTTTCAATTGTTAATCAACCTATAATAACAAGGTTCTATGTCTTTAAGGTATATTAAGGAGTTCCAAACAAGGTATTCCCGATACTGGTTTTTAATCAAAATCCCGGAATCCCCGGGAAATTGTATGGTCTATTTCAAACCCACGACCGATAATGAATTGTAATGCACTTACCGTTAAAAGCTTTACGAAGGGTCGACGTCCAAGATAAGTATACTCTCTTAGCTTACAAAGGAAAAAGGTGCAAACACGAGAACTAGGTTTGTCGTCCACGGTTCCTACATATATTTCTGAAACCGGAGCTTCAGATATTGAAATGAAGTCCGGCGCTGTCTTTCTGTATGTTCGATAAACTCGAAGACGGCTTAGTAGATTTAGATGCTGCTTTCACCAACGTATAGCTTGACTCTTTCGGATGGTTTTGGTACTAGTATTCTTTGATCTGTGGTTTTGGTGTATAATGTAAGTATATTTCTCACATGCATTATATTATGATTCGTGCAAAGCGCGGGGTCGATAGCTAGTTATCCAGTCATTTAAAAATATGGAATAGTGAGAAAATAATTTACTAAATTTTTTTTTTTTATTTGAGTCGCGGGTGGCGCAAGACCGGTCATTGTGGAAGTCTTTGGGGGAAGAAGTTATGTGCAGCAGTGGACGTTCTTCGGCTGACATGATGGTGATGATGATGATGATGATTCATATTCGATTAACGGGAGTTTAGCCGATTGGAAAGCGTTATTCACTGCATCTGTAATTGCGAAACGTATGTCTCGATACGACCCCTGGCCGCTTGATTATCAACAATCGAATAAAATTTGCAAATTAGCTAATCAAAAATACCACTGATCGTAAAAGTAGTAGCGCCACTATATAATTACTTTTCCATTTTACACGTGTTAGTTTCCCTAGCATACATGGGCTTCTAATATTTTACAACAACCGCCGTTTCATTTGCCGTAATATTAAATACTTACCTGACGTTTTGCTCTCTAGCCAGTCAAGTTTTCTAGCCCTCGTTACCACCACTGCTGGACACAGGCCTCCCCCAATTTCATGGGGGTTAAATGCCATAATCGCCACGCTTGGCACGCGTATTGGCGATCGCTGTATCTCCACCGCACTCCAGGGATGCTGCTGCCCATCCTCCGGTGGTCTTGGTCGTAGTTTTAGGACATACCCGGGTCCATCTGGTTTTTAACAGCTCAGTATGAACAGTAAAAGAAATGTAAACACGTACTTTTAACCCTTATTTTGCTCTTGTAACAGGGCCGAAAAAGGTACGTGTTTCAGTTTCCTTGAGTGAACAGTCAACAGCAAAAGTAAATGATCATTTTAGTACCTTGTCACTTCCACTACTTTGACGCATCCCAACTCTCGCAGTATTGTTACGATAGTGCGATAAAGTACTAAAATGATCATCTATAATTGTTGTTGACTGTACCTGGCACAGTGCAGTACAGATTTCAATTTAATTAGTTAGAAAAAGTCGCGTATTTTGTCCTTTGAATTATTGTAAATTGTTTAACGAGGGTCGTAAGCGGAAAATTAGAAGCCCTGAAGGACGAGGGTATTTGAATACTCGAGTTTGCAAAATTCTTACGCCCGTGTACACACAATTTTTTTCATCGCATATGCGAGGAAATTAATAACTACAAAATGCAGAAATATCAATGTTCATACAACTGCCCCAATCAAAACTTGATCCTTCCTACTTGATCCTTTTTAAAGATGGTTAAAATAATACTTTAATTCAATTAGGTATATAATGTATGCTTTTTATTCGATTACCACGTTTAGGTCTGAGTAAGGTACAAGACTTATAAAACTAACTATATAACTTGTATATAATACTTTTTCTACGCGTTAACCGACCACAAACCGAAATAATGAAACAAACTATCCAGCGGAAACGAAGTGCAGGCCCCACGGGTCAGCGTTCGTTGATATATTTCGAGTTTCACGGCGACACGTGATTGGCCAATTTCATTAAAGTTCTATAGTAGGGTTGTCTTATGAAAATAGTATTTTATGATACAGTTACATAATAAGGGTTGTGGTAGAGTAGATTGGCTGTAAAAAAACGAGCGTAGCGAGTTTTGTTATTAAAGACTCGAGAATTTTAAGACCTAATTATGTAACGCTGTATGCATTATTTTGTCTACGATGGTTGTAGTTTAAATTAAAAATCGAAATAGATGCAGGAGACGGGCGTTAACGCGTGCCTCTTTTATTTAAAAAAAAACAACAGCTGTATAATATAGTATGGAAATCCATTATGATTCTCCCACCAGTCATATAACGAATTGTCTACGGTCTATACTTGCATTGGTATAAAAACGTTATTGTTTTAATACTGCTGTTAGTCATTTAATTGACAGATTACAATGCTGCAGTAAAAACCATAACCACTAGGAAGTGCAAGTGGGCGGGCCATACATATATGCCGGAGGTTCGATGGTGACCGTGTGTGTAGGAAGGCAACCCGCGAGATGGACTGACGATTTAAGGATGATTAACAGTAGACCGTTCCGTGTCCGGGCCGGCCCGTTTTCTATGACAGCAAATGCGACGGCCGGCGTATTCCTCTAGAAGAAAACGGGCCGGCCCGGACACGGAACGGCCTACTGTGAATCATCCTTTAGTACGATTGGCTGGGAAGGATTGGATGGGTAAAGCACAGGACCGCATAGGAGCCTAAGGTTGAAAAAGAGAGAGAATACTGGAGTGGATAAAGGTCTTGATATACTCAATTTGAGATACTGCTTTTGCTTATATATTCACTGCGCCATCAGCCAGTCTTGCCACAATATTTCTTAAACAAGTTAAACTGCGTCGTCTTAATCCATTTCCAGTATTTTGGTATGCTGGAAAATACTGTCATTCCTGTTAGTATGTCTCTGAAGGACACTATGCCTAGCTGGTGATGCGTGCCCGCTTTGACCATGGGTCCGCCTGAGTCTCCACTGAAATAAAAATAACTTTTTAACCCTTTTTCTTTATTATTAAAAATGGGATTGCTCTTGGCCAGCATCTAGCCAGGGGGCAAAGATTAGGCCGATGATGAAGCGAGCTCACCCAGAAGATGCCTATTCACTCGTGCCTTAAAAAGGTCCAGTTTATATTAACTCGGAAATACAGACGCCGGCAGAGAATTCCAAACCTTAGAAGTGCACATTATGAAGGATGATGCAAAGCTTGTAAAGTTTGAACGCCAAGAATCTAAAAAGTGGTCGTGTGTCGTCGTACCCAACACGCCAACAACCACTAAAAAGACCAAAGTGAAGGTGCATTATGATCATGAAAAAAATCTGTACCTATTGAATTGTTTTAACGGTTTAAACGTTACATAAATTTTTGATACCTTGGCATCTGAGTGATTACTTCATTCAAAGGGTTAAACCGAAAAGTTTTCAAAAGTGATTTCCATAATGCAGACACGGTGGTTCATAAACAAGCGTACGATATGCCTGTAGTGTTTTATAACATAGAGGAACTACCTCCCGCGGACGCTCCGGTTGTGAGATGAGCTCCCTGCCGAGGTTTTCTCGAGGGACTACAGTATGGGGTTCAAAGGAGTGTATACATATTTAAGGGGTTGGCGGGTTGCAGGCGCCGATAGGCTGCTGTGACCGCTTACTATCAGATGCTTGTTTGCCACCGGCGTGGTATAAAAACACGTACGTTTATTTGTATCTGTATCTTAACTTGGTTACACATGTACATGGTTGCAAATAAATTTAATTGAATTGACACAACTATTTATCTAATTTCTTTCTACGTTTGCTTGAGTAGGTGGTGTGTGGTTGAGTGTGTGTTTGCGTGTGAGTGAGAATGAAGAAGAGGGAGTGGTTATAATGAACTTAATTGTTGACTACATGAAATTAGATTTAAGTATCAATTAGGATAACGAATCCCATGCTACTTTAGATACAACTGCGAAATGCTCGAGGTATGTAAAAAATTTGAATATGTTTTTTCTTCTCCAGCTTTATAATTTTTCAATTAAATGACAGCAATAATATTTTTATAATGACAAGTCATTCTGTGACTGGTGGAAGAATCAAAATGGCTTTCCAAACATTATTATATTATACGTAAAACTGTTTTTTACATACTTGCCTTCTGTTACCACAACGATTTTTTTAAATCAAATTATATTGCTGCCGTAGAATAAATATAGTATGCAAAGTTACTACTACTAAATTAGGTCTTAAAATTCTCGAGTCTTTAATAACAAAACTTTAAACTGTTGCGTAAAAATACTATAAAGTAACGATTGCCGATACTTTAATTTTTTTTATACTACGACGGTGGCAAACAAGCGTACGGCCTGCCTGATGGTAGGCAGACACCGTAGCCTATGAACACTTGCGACTCCAGAGGAATCACAAGTGATACTTTAATGTTAACATTAAGATGCCACAGAGGGGCTAGTATGATCGCTTATATGTCGGACATATAGCATTCGTCCCGTACTGTCAAGTATGTAAGTGCGAGAGGGACGAATGCTATATGTCCGACATATAAGCGATCATACTAGTCCCACAGATTCAGGCTTCTTGGTATAGGCCATTTTTTTATCGTTTCTGGACATATTTAGGGGTGTTACTTATGATACCTCGTATGACAGTAGATAAAGCTAGTTGTGTTACCTGAACGCGTATTGATTATCATCAATCTCAGTGCAAATCACTTTGTACAGGTCGTGACATCGGTTGTTAGAAGTTGTCACAATGTTCAGCGATTTGAGCCTTTTGCTAACATGGTGCTCATCGTCTGGAGCAACCTGAAATAAAACAGAGCCTTGTTTTCATCACCATCACATCAGTAGGCCACTGCTGGACATAGGCCTCCCCTAAAGAGTGCCACGATGACCGGTCCTGCGCCATACACATCCAACGGACTCCTGCGACCTTTACCTGGTCATCAGTCCACCTTATGAGGGTCTAACGCTTGGAAAGCGCAGCCTTATTTAACTGTTATATAAATAACTAGCGACCCGCCACGCGCTTTACACGGACTACAAATATTATAATATAATGCATGTGGGAAATGCACATAAATATACATAATTATAGCAACTAGGGCACATGTTAGGAGCTGTGGCCCCGCGCGGCCGACACTCAGCGCGCATTCGTCATGCAAAAGCGGGCATTACGCGCAATGATAGGTGCACCCAGTGACACTTCATGTAGGAGTTTATTTAAAGACTTCGGAATTTCGACAATCCCTAGTGAACTCGTGTACCAAGTACAATACAATACAATACAATACTCTTTATTGCACACCTCAATTAAAGGACACAGTACAGTACGTAATAACAATAAGTAGAGGCAAACAAAAGGCGGTCTTATCGCTAAAGAGCGATCTCTACAAGACAACCTTACAAGAACAAGTAGCGTTGTTCGTTCGCCCTTCATAGTAATAAACATCACTATCGACTTCTCACACCTAAGCATAAACTGGCAAAGTCCGCGAGATCTGTCTACATAATGGGTCCATCAATCTATAACAGACTACCCGCAACGGTTAGAAATGCAACTTCCACCGCTGCGTTTAAGAATAAGCTACGAAAGTGGCTAATAGATCTAACACTGTACAACGTCGAGGATTTTTTTTTTAATTACCGTGCACATAACTAGCAATAACTGTACTATATTGATTTGATATGGCATAACTTGCACTTGACTTGTAACTATGGTGTTACCAATAAATTATTGTATTGTATTGTTATTGCGAGTAAATCGGCTGTGACATACGGACGGAACGGACGGACAGACATAACGAATCTACAAGGGTTCTGTTTCGCCATTTTGGCTACGGAACCCTAAAAAGATAATCTCAGTAACGCAGAAAATGAGCGCGTTCCAAATTAACTATATATAGTTTTTTTCATATTTAGAATCATTGATAGGTAATATCCAACACAAGATAAAAGTGTCCCTTATATTGTATCCCATACAACGTCGCATTTTGGTATGGTGTCTCAGTTCCTGTAAGGAAACAACAATCAATTCTTTTTAAATGCTGTTATTTCTTTTTTCTTGTATTAGGATCTATAGTATAAACGACCCTGAATTAGAATTTACCGTAAAAGTAAAAAAAGTAATAGTACATTACTACAGAGGCCGGGACGAAAGGGGTTGCCGGCCGAAGACATATATATAGGATAGGTCTAAGGCGGGCAACCCCAAATTTCCCGCCGAGGTATGTTTAGTGCTTTTCTCAAACATGCAATGAAATAAACAACAAAATAAAATCAAAATTTTATTCTTAATACGCATAGTGGCAGAATGCCATGATGCCTGTGCCACAAATTTATGTGGAATGGAATTAAAAAAGAGGACTTTGCCGGCCTAGGCCTGCAAGATTTGTATGAAATTCCATTAACGACCTCTTGTCCTAGCCGCGCCTGAAACGTCATACTTCGCAGCCTATTATAAGGAACATAACATCAATATTTCATTGCATGTTTGAGAAAAAGTAGTTTATTCTTCAAATTAGGCATATTACATGCACCTATGAACGTCAATAAACTACCACCGGTTCGGAAAAATATACCTCTGCCACGAGAAGAACCGGCGTAAGAAACTCGGCGAGGTGTCATTTTTTCAAAACAATATACATTGTATAGTTAAATATAAAATTACAGTGTCAGCTACTACAAAATAGCTGAAATAACAATGCTACAGTAGAAAACATATTTTCGCGATATATTACTATCGCACTAGCTAGAATTCTCAAAATCGATTGCTAGATTTATAAAATGTGGGACATTTTTACTCACAGCACCCCACCCAGCCACAGCCAGATACCTGTCCAGCTTGTGGTCAAACTTCCTTTGCAATATCACTTTCTTGACATGCTCCGAGAACGTGACAGGCTTGGCAAGGAACATGACACCTATGTCATATCGGACGGTATTGTCGGCGGGCGAGTAGCCCTCGTGTGTCTCGTAGTCCACGGCCTTTCGTGACAAGGTCGCTTCGTCGTAATGGGAGTGACCCATGTATATAGTGAAGGTGGTTCTGAAATAAATCACCATTGTTATCAAATCAAGCGAAAGACTTTCACTGCTGTATATAGATTGGATTTATTTCATGTTATAAATTGCTGTACAAATTTTCCTCAGTCAAAACCATTAGAATTCACCTCAAAATCGTCTCGAAATAATATAAAAATATTCAGAATTGCAGTCAATCATAATTACAATACGTGATATCCTTCATTTGGGTCACTCAGGTTATATAACAAATCCAAAATGGAGTCAAAGACGGTCGCAGTTGGGGGCTGCGATCGTCCATGAAAACGGCTGGGACCCACAGAGGTGTGACTCTAGGGTGGCTCTAGTGCGTTCCAAAGGAGATCCCAGAGCGGCCCGAAATGAGTTGTGGACTATCGGGGGGTTTTTAGTCGATGCTAGTCCGACATAACCTCCGCACTGTCCCCGCGGTGCGGTGGTACCCATAACGGAATTTTGCCCCTTAGAAAAAAAAAGAAAAATGCAATAGCTCAGATCCACAGCCGTGGTCTCGCTTGTCTACAGCTAGACGAAAAGTATCGCGGACGGCCGCCCCGCCACGAATGCTGCCCTCGCATGTTTATTAGAAATACCAATACAATTTCAAACAAAATTCCTATTTCCTGTCTCCCAGTAGCCAGGATCGTCAAGATGCAATCAAACTTAAAATAACACTAAATGTCAATTTCCGCGTTGATTTTGGTGCGACATCCCCCCCACGTTCGCTGTACCGCAAAACTGCCTCCACCACGCAACAACGCTGCGCGCGCTCTGAGTGTTTCAAGCTTCAGGATGGCCCACAGCGGATCAGCGGGCCTATGATGGATAAGACGCCCGTCACTCTCGCACTTGCATACTTGTCAGAACGTGACGGATTTCTTATCCACGACGATAAGTGATAAAATGGCAACCGTCATAGGCCCGCTGGGACATCCAGACTCCAGAGATCACACACGAGTACACCTTTGAATTTCTTCGCATTTGTATGCAACCTAAAGAGGTTATACTTCACCGAATAGCTAACGGTAAATATGCAATCAGAAAAACATATTGGCACCAATAGGAATTGGTACCGTCAGCAGTTTGATAGCCGCATGCGTGGGTTACCGTAGTCCTCGCCGTATTAGAATACTCACAAAAACATAAGCACCCTCTTCTTCGTAGGATCGTCCAGACAATGAGCCGCGGTCAGTACAGTCTGGGAGCTGAGGAGTGAGCCCCCACACGCCGTAGTCACTTGGCCTAACATGGAGACCTCAATGAACGCGATGAACGGCCAGTCTTTGATGGAAGCCGTTTGGCCGCCCACTATGAAAGGCTCCATTTTGCCGGCCGATGCAGATACGATGAGTGTCAGAAGGATTAGCATGATGTTGAATCTGAAAAGGTGTGAGTTGCCGAGTTGTTCTGTGAACGTGTTATTGGACTGGACTGTTAGAGATTTTGAAGACTTATATCGCTGGCAAGACACTGTGGAATCGGATACGAGTATGCGTCAGGATCAGAGTCAGTGTAGGTCATTTAAAAAAAAGATATCATGATCATATGTATGTAGGTCGATATTAATCTTCGATTAATGAAACTAACTTTTTCACCAGCAAACTATATTTATTTTGCCACACTTGCCTAGGGAAGTGTGGATTAACACCACATTCATTACAATGCGACGTTCCCTTTCACGCTAATAAACCTAAAATCTTACATGTATGTAAAATTTCAGCTAGGTATTCTGATGTCTAACCGGAGAAATGGCGTTCTTTTGTTTCAAGACAAATATTTCGGTTCACTATGCCATAAATATTTGCAGGCATTTGAAATGTGGTGTTGGCGGAGGACGGAGTGGATAAGAAGGACAGAACGAGTAACCAACGAAGCCGTCCTGAACAGAGTGAAGGAAAAGAGAAGCTTACTGACCACAATTAAAACCAGAAGACGAAAAATGATCGGCCACCTGCTACGACACGACCACTTCATCAGGTACATTATAGAAGGGAAAATAAATGGGAAAAGAGGAAGAGGAAGGCCGAGGAAAAGTTATATGAACCAGATAAAGGAGGATGTGGAGGTCGTGTCGTACCAGGACGTCAATAAACTAGCCTTGGACCGACAGTAATGGCGAAAACTGCATCACGCTGCACCGACAAGAGCCCAGCTCTTAAGTGAATGATGATGATGCCATAAATGCCATAATGGTAAGGCTACCCGTGTGGTACCGGGTTAGATAGCACTACCCAATTCTTCCCTTGTGTGTAGTAAAAGTCGACTATGGGAACCATGTTGAAGCGTGGGCGATAGGCTAACGACCTGTTACTGCAATATCAGATATCACATTTTCTCCATCTATAAATCTGCAATTGCTAAAAGTGCCACCAAAATTAATTTTCATATACTCTGCTTACCCCTTTTGGGAATATAGGCGTGAATTTATGTATGTATGTATGGTAAGGCTACTTTTGCATTAGGCAGTGCGGCGTCGGTGCAACACCAGTAAGCTACCAGCTGTTATTGCCAACTGTCAGCTGAATCTGTACAGTATGTATTTATTAACACATAAAACACAAAATATACATGACAGGTTTAAAGAAACAAAAATAAATATGATTACTAACTAAGGCCAAAATCTAAATTAATAACTATACCTATAAAAAGTAAATGCCCCCCAGGTCTCCATCACACGCTATGGTGCCCAGAAGGCTGGCAGCGTTGCCCCTTTGGATAGATACACTTATCCTCTGGCCAAAATAACTGCTAGCCCTGTGGTCACCTGACGTCTCAATGAGACGGTCCGCAATCTCTTTATAGAGTGCTTTCGCGCCCGGTCCCCACGGCCCCAGTGTTTCCACACCAAACGGCGCAAACATGTAGCCCTCGCTGAGGACGGCCCGCTCTGTACAAATTCTTTACTGCAAGCCTACATTCAAATGAGAGCTTGCCGATTGGCGCGGAATACGCAGGATGCGGTACCGCTCGACTTCTGCGCAATATACTTGTAATACTACTGCACACTGCACGCTGCACTGTGGACTGACGATCTGGTCAAGATGGCAAGAAGCCGATGGCGGTGCAGAACTGGTCATTGTGGAAATCCTTGGGGGGAAGGGGGTGTTTGTCGAGCAGTGGACGTCTTTCGACTGATATAATGCTTAAAAGGTGACGTCAGTATGCTGTCGGGAAAGTAAAAGTATCGTATGAAGTTTGCGCCCTGCCAGGTAATGGACGATTCATACCAAACGGCCGGAGTCGGCGCGCACGCCACCAGACTCAAAGCAATTCGAACCCTCCTTACAGAAGGAAGACTTCGTATCCAAACGGCAGCAGCAGAGCCGGCGGCAGCCCGCGACCCATTCAAATATGAAATTACTTATATAAACTTCTGTATGGAGGGTCTGAACTCCTTTGACTCTAGTGGGGTGCGCGACGACTCCCGTCCCGCCGTTCGGTGTGAATAGTCCATAAGGGTGCCTTAAGTAAACTTTACTTCCAGTAATTATTGTAATTGTGTAGGTTTTACCCTGCTAAATTTTGCGGCCGCCGCCCAGGCGAGGTGATTTCCCAATCGTCTGAGATAAAGGACCATTTCATAGCTATTTTATCACTTTTCATTGCCACAGTAATAAGATCAAGTACATTGACATGAAGACATGCTAATATTTGCCGGGGAGACCAATCTGGGTCTCTACGCCACTCTGGTCTCATTTCAGCTCACCGCTCCCAACCGCCAAGAGCTAAAGGCCTGCTCCAAACGTTATGAAAATAAGCGATATCATAACGATATATTTCGTTAGTGTTTAAAATTTCGTTATAATCATAATCGATATTCCTCATAACGATATTTCATATCATAACAAAATGAAAATCCACCACCACCACCATATCAGCCCTAGGACGTCCACTGCTGGACATAGGCCTCCCCCAATTTCATGGGGGGTAAATGCCATAAAAATAAAATTTGGGGGTAAATGAAAATCATTACCTTATATTATAATGTTATTTTAACGTTATAATATCGTTTAAGATGGTGGCGGTGGCGACAATGACGTGCTCGAGTTTGACGTAAATGTCACAGCGCACGTAAGAGCGAGACTGTGTGCGAGACAGAGATAGCCTATAACGTTATTATAGCGCTTCACAAAATATCGCTATACCGGGTGTACAATCCAAATGGATCAGTATGGTGAAGTCGGAAACTATGAGAGATAGCGAGATCTGTTCTTGGGAACCATGACGTCGATTTTAGATTTAATAATAATTACATTCAAACTTTTTTATTAACTCTCATACATAACCGGGAATCGAACCTGGTCAATATTTTTATAACCGCGTTAAGTAAAAACGACCAAATTTGGCTATGAAATCTTGTGTAAACATAACTGACAGTAAACTAGACTAAAATGCCCACAGTTTTATTAATTTGCAAAAAGTCGTGAATAATATGAATCGATCATCAATTATCTGAAGAGACCACTTATGCATATCTTATCTGCATCGGTATTATGCATTACAAATACCGTTTATTTAAAATTAGAACGCATTTTTTCAGCGGGCGTACCAATTCATTTAAAATTTATACACATTGATTTTGACCTGGTTCGATTCCCGGTTATGTATGAGAGTTAATAAAAAAGATTGAATGTAATTATTATTAAATCTAAAATCGACGTCATGGTTCCTAAGAACAGATCTCGCTATCTCTCATAGTTTCCGACTTCTCCATACTGACCCATTTGGATTGTACACCCGGTATATATATATTGCTTTTTATTTATAACGATATAATGGATACCGATATAAATTTGCGCCAAATATCGTTTTAGGTAAAGCGTCTTATTGACTAAGTAACGTTATGAATCATAACGATATGCGAAAATAGTGCTGTTTCAAGGCCTGGCCAGGAGTCTTTAAATCTTTGCATTGGACGTCGCACGGGTCTTTTTAAGTATGTTATCTGGCTAATCATTACCTTTTGTCGGAGAAACAAAAATATACTCAAGAATCATATATCTAAAAATCAATCTTTATTGTTGGCTCATCTGGACAAAAAGGTGATTTAAAGAATCCGATTTTTTTGCTCTATTAAAAATTCGACTTCAAAAAAGAAGAAGGTTCTTAATTCGATTGTATTTATGTTTGTTACTTCAGAACTTTCGATTGGATGAACCGATTCTGATGATTCTTTTTTTTATTTGAAATCTGGTGCTTCCCGTGTGGCCCCGTTTAAATTTGGTCCAGTTCTGACTATGGCATCCATGGGAAAACCATATAAGTCTTAAATGTGCACGATAAATGGACGATGAACTCGCTTGGAGTCGGTTTCTTTTGTTAACGCTGGCACAGAATAAGTAATAGTTGACGCTGGTCTAAAAAGGAATCAGATCTGCAACCGCGAAACTAAAACGAACGAAGTTTGAATATCTCTCGCTCTGTCGCTCGGATATGTAAGTGCGACAGAGATGGATTTATTCGCACTTCGTTGGAATTTGTCTGCCGTTAGCAGCTCGGGTAAGGCGGCTCTAGTTGAGATACTGTTTAAACATATACTGGTGCACTGTTATGTGTCCACTATGACCGAAATTTATATCGTTCAGTTAATGATGATTGAAGTATTAACGATGTACGTCATTCCTTGTAATTAAATGATGAATTGATGACCATGTTTTTATTGCCACAATGCCAACCGAATTGCGATGATCTTATCCGTGACTTTACTTAAACTTGCCTATGGCCAGGGATCGGATTCTGGGCGTGAATGCTTCAAACAGAGTGGAAAGTCGTGGAATGAAAATAAAAACATAACATGCGGGGGTGTATACAGGGTGGAAATTATTTATTGGCTCTGGTAGGGAACTACCTTAAAACGTTGACTTTTGACTAAAGACGTTTGACTAAAGGCTGGGTTGCACCGAGTTACGATCACAGACTGATCAACGTTAAATATGGCGCCGGCAGCTGTCATCCCATAGAAACCTGACAAACTTTCCATACATTCAAATTTAACAAACAGCATATGATTACAGACGGTTTGGTGCAACCCTTCCTAAGTATGGTATTTAAAAAAAAAAAATTGGGGTTCCGTAGTAAACAAGGACCGAATTTTTTTTTTTTTTTTTTTATGACATAGGTGGCAAACGAGCAGACGAATCGCCTGATGGTAAGCGATTAGCGCCGCCCATGGACACTCGCAACACCAGAGGGGTTGTAAGTGCGTTGCCGGCCTTTAAGATGGGAGTACGGTCTTTTCTTGAAGGTTTGAAGGTCGAATCGGTCCGGAAATACCGCAGGCGACAGTTCATTCCACAGTTTAGCTGTGCGAGGCAAGAAATTTCTAAAAGTATAGTTTCGCCGTGTCCGTCTGTCCGCGCCTTAGCTCAGTAACCGTTACTACCTACTAGAAAGCTGTAATTTGCCATATACATAATCAATCACGCTGGCAAAACGTTAGAATCATACTTTAAAAAAAAATAAGGCTACCTCCCCTACTCGTAAAGTGGGGATGCAATCCTTTCTTGCAAAGTCAATCGTGTGGGGTATCTCTGGATACATACATACATAAACTCACGCCTATATTCCCAAAAGGGGTAGACAGAGCACACGATCATTAATTTCAGTGACACTTATAGCAATTGTAGGTTTATAGATGGAGAAAATGTGATATTGCAGTTACAGCCAAGTTGTACATTTACTTGGCAAGTTCAATCCCAAAAAGTCCGACCTAGTTTCCCCTTTGGGTTGGAACACTACTCGTACCTCTAATAGATTTAAATATTTGCTACTGACATTGTTAACTAGAAAATGCTATTATAGTTTAGATGAGTATTTTAAAGACAATGACATTTAATTATTTCTATAGTTTAAGCTTTATTTTATTGTATAATTTTAAGAACTTGATTATGACATTTAATGAGATATCTTTATTGCTACATTTCCTTGACTAATTAATTTTTAATTTTATAATTTTATTTTATTTTATTTTTTTAACCAAACATATGTACACCAACATTGGTAGAACACAGAGTGCTTTATTTTATCTTATGTTTCCATCTTGTATAACCTGTGATTCGCAAATAAAATTTTACTTACTTACTTACTTACGTAACTTGGTTTAATGACTGCCACCATAGACAGCGGCCAGGATCAACGGCTTTACGTGCCTTCCAAAGCACGGGAGCGCTCGGTTAACTACCCACAGCGGTCACCCATCCAAAACTTGACTACGGCCGACGTTGCTTAAGGCGAAGGAAGGGGTGGGCAAGCTCTTTCCATGCAAACTTTGTGCAAGTTTTCTTCGTTTGTGTTTGCACTCCAGTTACTATTTTTGATCCATATGCTTATTTTTTTGTTAGCTATGTCTTGATGTTTTTCTTTTTTTATTGTAATTATTTTTTGTATTTTACAATTTTTTTTTTTTTTATAATGCAAAATTTCAACATTAAGTTCTGCGTATATCCAATATGTACCAACAAAAAATAAAATTAAATGCTGTAGTGCCAAAACTAAAGCAAAAAACTTGCACAACCTTTGTATGGAGAATGGCTTGCCCTACCCTGCGCCTTAAACTCGCGTACGCGCCGCTGGACTACAAGCGCACTGTTTCGAACATAACTTGACACATACATTAATTAGCCTTAACAATAGGGTTCCGTAGTTACCCATTACTTGCGGAACCCTAACCCTATTTAATTGACCAGTCACAAAGCATGTCTAATAAGGTAGTAAGTATGTTTAACAATAACGCTTCTCCGTTCATGGGAAATATTAAAATTATGTAAACAAAAGATCATAAAAACACACCAACAATACAGCACATACGTCAGTTTCAAAATATCATATTCTGTTTGGGGAATATGCGGACTTAACTCCATTTTGTTACACGCTATTAAGAACCTTGTCGTGCCAGTTTTAGAGTTTCGAACGGCATGAGTGTAGTAAGTACTTGAGACGTTTTAGAGCGTGTATCTTATTGTATTGTGGTAATGGTCGACTACAAGACCTGGGAATCAGAACTAATTATGGAGCAGTAAGTACAACATCGGACAAAGTAATTGCGGTAGGAATTAAAATAAAATTAAAAAGCAATTTTAAAAAAACCGGCCATGTGCGAGTCGGATTCCCGCACCGAGGGTTCCGTAATTTTTTTTTTTATTATATGATGTAACAAAAAAATTACGGTTATCGCAATTTTTCCTTTATCTTTGCTATAAGACGTTGCTTCGTACCAAATTTCAAGATTCTGAGTTCACGGGAAGTACCGTGTAGGTTTTGATTCCCTTGCGTGTGTCGAAAATTTGCGGAAATTTGCGGCATCAACGGCTGTATCATTTGATTGCGTTGGCTTAGAAGTTTGATTTAGACCAGAGTAAGCTTGATACCCGCACGCGTTCCTGAGAAAAAGTGTCTTGACAGACAGACAAACGGATGGACGGACGGACAACAAAGTGATCCTATAAGGGTTCCGTTTTTTCCTTTCGAGGTACGGAACCCTAAAATAGTTATTTGATCAACAAAAGAGCAAAGTAGATTTTTGCTACGAGTGTTGATGTTGAGTCCCGAGCAAGTGAAAGGTTCTATAATTGAATCACGAGTATAGCGAGTGATTCAAAATTATAATTTTGAGCGTATAGCGAGGGACTCAAAGACACGAGATGCAAATATCTTTGCTCTCGTGTGATACATACAACAGTGTACCCTGATACAACTTTTCACCTCAGCGGCGAGAACATATAACGCAAAGGAATAGTGACAGAGAAGATGAAGTTTAAATGTTCCACGTTTATATTACACCTGCGAAAAGATGACCTGCGACTAACCTACAGTAAGAAAAATTTAAAAGTTAGTTTTTTTTCACGTTCGCATCAAAATTGCATATTGCTCACTGGTTTCAAGCAGGAAAAGTTTTTTTCACGCTCGCAGCAAAATTGCATTTTACTCACTGGTTTCAAGCAGGAAAAGTTTTTTACACGCTCGCAGCAAAATTGTATTTTGCTCACTGGTTTCAAGCACGACAAGTTTATTTCACGCTCGCTGCAAAATTGCATTTTGCTCACTGGTTTCAAGCAGGAAAATTTTTTTCACGCTCGCATCCAAATTGCATTTTGCTCACTGGTTTCAAGCTGGAAAAGTTTTTTTCACGCTCGCAGTAAAATTGCATTTTGCTCACTGGTTTCAAGCAGGAAAAGTTTTTTTCACTCTCGCAACAAAATTACATTTTGCTCACTGGTTTCAAGCAGGAAGAGTTTTTTTCACGCTCGCAGCAAAATTGTATTTTGCTCACTGGTTTCAAGCAGGAAAAGTTATTTTCACGCTCGCAGCAAAAATGCATTTTGCTCACTGGTTTCAAGCAGCAAAACCGCCATTTTCGAGCCGCTGTGGTGAAACAAACTTTTTTCATATCGTAGGTTAGTCGCCGGTCATCTTTTCATACTGCGAGGTGTAATACAAACTTGGAACATTTAAACTTCATCTTCTCTATCACGATTCCTTTGCGTAATATGTTCTCGCAGCTGAGGTGAAAAGTTGTATGTATCACACGGGAGCAAAGATATTTGCATATCGTATTTTTGAGTCCCTCGCAACGGTCAAAATTCTAATTGTAAAATCTTTTGCTAGCTTGAAACTCAACCAACACTCGCAGCAAAAATGTACTTTGCTCTCTTGTTGAGCAAATAACTATTTCCATACTAAAAATGGCAATTAGATACTTTTATAGCAAATTCGAAAATTGTTATTGCCCCACAGCTCAATCTAGAGAAGTTTTCCCATTAATTAAAGTACTGAAATGTGTTTTGTTTACTTATAGTCAGGGAGCGAAACTTTGGTGCCGGTGACATCATTATGACGCAAATTCACATATAGGCTGATTTTATACATATAAACAACATTGCGACACTCCAATGATTATTAATAATGCAATAATGGTAATGTATATTTTATTTTTGTTAATAAAGAAATAACTATTTTAATTGTAATATAATAAATAATTTAAATATTAAAATAATTACAAAGACAATTAGAAAAAATATTTTACTAAGTAAGTAATTGTCAAAAAAACATATTCGCATAAATGAAAAACAACAAATTATATTTCGTGGTTTGTCGAAAAATAAGCAGAACGCTTAGAATTCAAACACAACATCGCATCTTTTAATTTAAATACATACCTACATACATATACTGTATATACTGTAAAACTGTAATCGCAACTAGAGCAAAATTATTGTTGTAAGTTAACCTTTCATGATAAAAATCAATTCCTTGAATAATCCAGATAAAAACACTATGTATGTAGCTTGACGTCATACGTCTGTCATCGGCACCAAAGTTTCGCTACCAGCTTATAATAAACTAGGTTTTGCCCACGACTCCGTCCGCGTGGAACTACTTATCACATTAGAGAAATAATTGCTATTATATTATTGTACCCGCAGGCTTAATCATCGCTTTCCAATAGACTACCACTCCCCTTTTCACACCTAAGGAATGATTTCCGGGATACGAACTATCCTTTGTCCTTTTCCGGGACAAACTACCTCTATACAAAATTTTATCTAAATCGGGTCAGCGGTTTAAGCGTGAGGAGGCCACAGACAGACAGACACACTTTCGCAGCTTTATAGGTATATTTGTTATTATCGTCATCCACCATATCAGCCCTAGGTCGTCCACTGCTGGACATAGGCCTCCCCCAATTTCATGGGGGGTAAATGCCATAATCGCCACGCTGGGCATGCGGGTTGGCGATCGCAGTATCTCCACCGCACTCTAGGAATGCTGCTGCCCATTCCCCGATGGTCTTCGTCATACCGATATTTAATTGCCGTGTTTATTAAGTTTTTAGCATATTTACAGTCATAATATTCTAAATATTATATTGTATTCTATACTTGGAATAAATATAATTTTCTATTGTTCACAGCCGTTTGTATTATAATCACGGATACACGATTTTATGTCGTATGTACCATCGTGACATATCTCCATTCTTCAAACACGCAATTATGCTCTTTACAGCTAACAGCTTAAAGCCTAGAAGGGGCTAAATATTTATAGACTAAGGTCAGTTTGGAAATGTATAAATAGTGTTTGTATAAGAAATTTGTTTTGCCGTTTATTTTGTTTGTTGAGATAAAATTGCCTCATTACGTGTGACAACTCCACAATGCTAGACATATATGTATACAGGCTGGAAAATAAATATGGGCCCTGGAAACTTTATTTATATTTCTCCTGAGCAATAAAACTGCATTCACAGATTTTCGTTTTTTTTTTAATTCGTGGCCTCTTGTATCCTAGGCTAGGTCGGTCTGTAATAAAATTTTGTTCCTTGATTGAAATAGGATCGATTGGCATCAAACTTTTTTTAACAAAATGACATTAATATAGCTTTGCTGTCTGTGCATTTTTTCAAAAAATCTATGAATGCAGTTTTAATGCTCAGAAGAAATAAAACAATGTTCCCTCTCAGCAAATTGAGCTATCTCAACGTTTGAAGGTTATTTTTATTTCTATCCGGGACCCATATTTTTTTCCACCCTGTAGAGTGTAGACTAATGGATAAGTTTCTTTAAAGTATTGGTTTGAACCAGAATGTAAACTCGCGATGAACTCTAGTCTAGAGCGTTTTTTTATTTTTATTATATTGGGCAATCCTAATTCCAATCCTCTTCGCCAGCATCTAGCCAGCCAGCTCACCCAGAAGATGCCTAATCACTCGTGCCTTAAATGTGCGTTCTATAGTGGTGTTTAGAGAAACCATGTTTCTAATAGAGGAGCGCTCGTGGCCCAGCGGCGCCCGCGTACCGCGTGCGGTATGCGAGGTTAAGCAATTTCGGGCGAGGTCAATCCTTGGATGGGTGACCGCTTTGAGTGGCTACTAACTGAGCGCTCCCCTGCTTTGGAAGGCACGTTAAGCCGTTGATCCCGGTTGCTGTCTATGATAGCAGTCGTTAAGCCAAGTTAGAGGCCTCCGGGCGGCTTGAGAACTTCTAACAGTCAAGTTGCCCACTCACTTGACAAGCCTAATCCCAAAATGGCGGACAGCGTCCTTAACGATGTCCAAAATGATGTTCGATGTATTTTTAATTCCAATCATTTTTTATTATTATTATTTTGCTTAGTAAAATTATTAGTTTGATTCGAAACACAATAATAATGACTAACTAGACTTTTTATAGATCGATATTAACATCACTAGCCAAACCGTGGCAACATTAGTGTACAATGAACCGTCAAGTTATTTCGGCTAATTCTGGACTCGACTTTAGTTTACTCACAACTGACACACGTAACATACAAATAATTAAAAAAAAGCAAGTGGTTCCGTATTCAAACGGATTCATATTTAATGGTTTGCTGTAGATGTATAAACTATTAAACTTTGTAATCAAAATAAAATACGTTAATGAAATGTTCGAATAAATTACATAGGAATTGAATGTGAAATTACCGTTACCGCGGAATATGCAAATACAGTAGCGATTTAGCAATAAAATCGATTCGATTAATCATTCACCATTCTTCAATAATCACATACAGAAAGAAAAAAAACTATATGAAAAATCATCTTGCTTAGCACTACGTATAGTTGTTTCTTTGAATCCTTATGGTTAACCAAGATGACTTATAACGAGACTGTACGATCATTTATGGCTGTTAACGAATTGCCTCCATTTAAAAACACACCAAAACGTTAAATCTCATTTAAGAGGGCGCAGTACGTTTGGTTCTCCATACAAACGTATTTATGCTCTCATTTTAAAACGCCATGCTAGAATAACATGAAACTTTGTATACACAATGGGATCCAGCTTGTCTAGGGCGGAAATTAGTTTCTGTTGCTTGAAATTATATACTACTAATAATAGGTTTTCATACAAGCCGTAAAAAACTCAAAAAACCGCTGTATTTTTTTCTTTTTCAATTTCTAGCAACAGAAATTTCCGACCTAGGTTTCCCGGATCCCATTGTGTATACAAAGTTTTATGTTATTCTAACATTGGCGTTTTAAAATGAGAGCCTAAATACGTTTGTGTGGAGAACCGATCCACACCGATCGTACTGCGTTGTCTTAAAGTAACACAACACAAGCCTCAGTTCAGTACAATTTGTAGTTATGAAGACGGAGACACTGATAAGTGAAGCCTGTCAGATATTGCTTATTTCTCTCTCTTAAACTGATTTGTGCATTAGTGAGAATAGATCAGATATACAGCGTTCAACTTAAATGAGCGGATCTGCTTTACTCTTTTCATACGATCACTTTTAGCCTCATCACTAACAAACGTCAATAGACACTTGTCAAATAGGATTCCGTACCATCTCTACGAATCTTATATTAAATTTGATTAATTTTTCACGACCACTTTCGCTTAGTTGGCAGTGACCCTGCCTCCGAAGCCGGAGGTCCCGGGTTCGGATCCCGGTCAGGGCATTATTTGTGCATTTATCGTAAATATTGTTCCTGAGTCTTGGGTGTTTCCTATGTATTTAAGTATCATCATTATCTCAATACTCAATACTTTATTGCAATTTCACAAAGTAATTGTACAGGTGGTAAACTTATAAGCTAGAGCTTTGTGAACCCTGTTGGGCACTGCACTATTATTTTTTTATTCCAGGGAGAGGGGAATTTTAGATTAATTATCTTAATAAACAATAATTATTATATTTATTAGAAAATGTACCTAACTTAAAAACAAATGTCACCTACCTTAATGTCAAAAATACAGACTGTTTCTGAATGGTATATTTAAAATAAAAAATAAAATAATAATGTATTTTTTTTTAAATAAGTACATTGTCAGTTATTATTCAAACCATTAAAAAGAACAAATAATCTATAGATATTATTGGACTATAATTTGTCATTGAAAAATTCGCTTTCCTTATCCCGCTTATGCAGTGTCGGCGCAACATGTTTTCTTCTTCCATTCCTGTCTATCATTCGTCACTTCAGTGCTTACTCCTTTCTTTCCCATATCCTCTCTCACACAAACTATCCATCGCTTTCCGGGCCTTCCAATAGCTATTTGTGTGTATATAAGTATAGTATTATGTATATCGTCGTCTAGTAATAGTACAAGCTTTGCTTAGTTTGAGACTAGGTCGATTTGTGTAAGATTGTCCACCAATATATATTAATTAATTTATTATTAATAATACCAATAGATCCGTAGTGTGAAGCAAAAGCTAGTTATCCTATAAATATGAATTATGGGAAAATCCCCGTTACGGTTACTAACTATTTATATCCTGCAGATTATGACGTTCAGTTTCCTCGTATTAAAACTGTACTAACGAATATATAAAATGGTTAAAAATTCTACCTATTTCACATTTATACCAGTATCTTGCCACTTATGAGTCGGCAGTAAGATCGGTTCTACATACAGACATGGTTACGCTCTCATTTTAAAACGCTATACTAGAATAACATGGCACTTTGTATACACAATGGGATCCGGCATATCTAGGTCGGAAATTAGTTTCTGTTGCTTGAAATTATAATAGAGAAAAAAATACAGCGATTATTAAGGTTTTGATATAAGACGTAAAAAACTCATTAATTAGCTGTATTTTTTAACTGACTCCAAAAAAAGGTGGAGGTTCTCAATTCGTCGGAATATTTTTATTTATGTTCACCGATTACTCAGAGACTAGTGGACTGATTTCAAAAATTCTTTTTTTGTTTGATAGGGTGTGTTTTCTTGTTGGTCCCATTGTCACCAAGTCTGGATCTTGGAAAAATCGAAGAAACTCCTCAAATTATATACCAAGCGGATGGGGTCTGGCAAAGTTTGGAGTCGGTGTTTTTTTGTTAAAAATTTACTTGTCATTTTCTATTACAATTTCTAGCAACAGAAACTAATTTCCGACCTAGATATGGCGGCTCCCATTGTGTAAAATGAGAACGAAAAAGGCGTTTTAAAATGAGAACGAAACTACGTTTTTATGGAGAATCGATTAAGCCGAGCGTGGCACTCTGCCTCGAGAAGACATTTGATACTTGTACGGGAGCCATGCATTTCCATTAGTATTGAGAACTGTGGCGCCAAAGCCCATGCAGTCTTTGTCCGCCCACTCGCATACCTACACTATTTGCAATTCAAATACAGGTTGTGGCCTGTAATAGGAGCAAAAAATTAAACGGTACATTTATTTGTATGAATTAATAATAGTAATTTAATGTATGATTTGTTTTTAGTTTTTTTTTTTTTTTTTTGATTTACACTAAATAAATTTATTTAAGGAAATACAACGAACTAATAAATAAATAGTACAAATAAGCTTAAAATAATACTTAAAAATAAAATAAAATAAAATTTGTTTAACATCGAATTCTAATATATATATATTTATAATTTTTTAGTGAATTGTACTTATGGATTCTTAATGATCTGAAATAAAGATATTTTATTTTATTTATTTTTTTATTTATTATTGAGCTCTCCAGCAATTAATTCCAAATGATATAAATTTAAAATAAAATTATTATTTTTTCGCAAATGTAGCTTATATGTTTACCTTTTTATTCTACTGGTGTGATATTAATAACAAATTATTCAAAAAACACTAAATAATTATAAAAAAAATTCCAAAAATATTCTTTTAAACCAAAAATGCGACAACGATTATGAGTCATAACTTGAAGCAACCTCAAAATCAGCATTGACCGCCGCGCTATAATCTCTGGGTGCCAAGATCCATTACTCGGAGGCCAAAACTTTGGATCAAAATTTCTCCCAATTGAAAAAAGAAAAAAAATTGGACTCATGAGGTTACTGCAGATGCTCTAAGGAAGCGTCCTTTAAATTTATTGCTCCTATTACAGGCCACACCCTGCATACCCATGTGTTAATATACAGGATGGCCCATTCAAATCGGTC
The DNA here is from genome assembly GCA_905163555.1 of Notocelia uddmanniana. Classification (NCBI taxonomy): domain Eukaryota; kingdom Metazoa; phylum Arthropoda; class Insecta; order Lepidoptera; family Tortricidae; genus Notocelia; species Notocelia uddmanniana. Next base: position 73,906,560 of record LR991052.1, read on the forward strand.
AGTATGGGAAAGTCTGAAACTATAAGACATACGAAGATTTGTTCTTAGGAACCATGTCACCGATTTTGATAAAAAGAAAAACTGCATTCATACATTTGAAAAAAAAACACTGTACCCAGCTAGGGAATCGAACCCGGTTGTTTTGAAAAAATAAACTTACACTATTTCTATTCAGATACCGTTTGTGTAGGTCTTAAGCAGTAAATGTCTCTAAGAAACATGTATTCTTAACAACTATGTTTTCATTTATTTAAAACGAATCAGTATTCATCTACTCACCGAAATATAAAGAACGATACACCGTTCAATGAATAAGTATTTTTTCCTGCCTTTGAAGATTCTGCCACCACCACCACAACATCAGCCGAACGACTTCCGCTGCTGGACATAGGCTTCCCCCAAATTCATGGAGAGTAAATGCCCTAATCGCCACGCTTGGTATGCGGGTTGGCGATAGCAGTATCTCCGCCGCACTCCAGGGATGCTGCCCGGTGGTCTTGGTCGTAGTTTTAGGACATTCCCGCCCGGGTCCACAAAGATGCTTGTACTGTAAAAATTCGAAGTCTGTAGCTCCAACCGTTTGGCTGTGTGACAGACGATGGACGGACAGACGGACTCGCTATCATATGGCGTAACGTACAGACAATCAACATCAAATGTATAATATATGATCATTTTAGTACTGTGTCGCACTGACGTCACGATATTGCGACAGTTGGTATGCGTCAAAGTACTGAAAGTGACAAGGTACTAAAATGATCTACTTTTGCAGTTGACTGTACCGATTTCAGAGGAGTTTCCTCCCTCGTGCGCTCCAGTTGTGGAATGAGCTCCCTGCCGAAGTTTTCTCGAGGGACTACATACAGTATGGGGTTCTTCAAGGGGAGTGTATATTTTTAGGGTTCCGTAGTCAACTAGGAACCCTTATAGTTTCGCCATGTCTGTCCGTCCGTCTGTCCGTCCGTCCGCGGATAATCTCAGTGACCGTTAGCACTAGAAAGCTGAAATTTGGTACTAATATGTATATCAATTACGCCGACAAAGTGGTAAAATAAAAAGTGGAAAAAAATATTTTATTAGGGTACCTCCCCTATACGTAAAGTGGGGAGTGTTTTTTTTTTCATTTTAACCCTAACGTGTGATATATTGTTAGATAGGTATTTAAAAATAAATAGGGGTTTACTAAAATCATTTTTTGATAATGTTAATATTTTCGGAAATAATCGTTCCAGAAGTAAAAACAAATGTGTCCCCCCCCCCCTCTAAGTTTTGAACCATAAGTTTTAAAAATATGAAAAAAATCTCAAAAGTAGAACTTTATAAAAAAATTGTAGGAAAATTATTTTGAACTTGATAGGTTGAATAGTTTTTGAAAAAATTACAAAAACTACGGAACCCTACACTGAGCGTGGCCCGACACGCTCTTGGCCGGTTTTTTAAAAGCTCATCAATGAGCTTGAGACTCTCCTGGAGTTGCAGATGTCCATGAGCTGCTGTTAAGTTAAGGTTGCCACTGACGTGGTATAATAATTATCTTCATGTGATACGAACGCAGTTAGGTTCTTTAGTATGAAGTAAAATTAACACTTCCGACAGTGACAAAGCGAAGTGAGAGAGATTGTAAATTATCTGTAGTTAACTAATTAAACATCCTCTTCGCCTCCAATATATAATTACTTTGTTACTGTATTGATTTAACAATTATATTTAATTGTATCTCAGGCGTCTTCGTTGTGGGCCAAATTTCTCTTCAAAGATTCAAAGATTCAAAGATTCAAAAATTTATTTGCTCTGAATACATGAGTTGCTGAGATGTTGGTAATAATACGAGTACATGTCCAGTGTATTCAGCCTGCATGCAGGCGTGCAAACATTGTTGAGGAGCGTTACAATTTATTAATTCAGTATAAAAATAAAATAATTAAATGATACAATGTCAATAAACAAAGAAAAACAGTCATAGAACTGTAATAAATAATAATACAAATGTCAACAGGAATAATTCATTTAAATTAATAACAATCTCAAACATGATCTAGATATTTTTTTATACTATAAAAGCATTTGTCTAGGAGCCAGCTCGTAGTTTTGTTTTTAAAAAACTCCGCAATTTTAACTGCAGCAAACATGGTCTTGTATTCTAGGTGGAGCAACAGAGGATCCGCTGGGAGACCAGCGTTTATCACTGTCGATACAGCGAATCCTCGAATCATCGAAGAGTTTTAGTTTCCCACTTGGGTTGGATGGTCAAATGGCAGTGGCGTCCGTAAATCCATCCCCATTTGACCATCCAAAAATCTTTCTCCTTTTGTGTACGCTGCGTGCTCATCTTCTCTTGCTATGGATTATTTGTAGTATGAACGATCTTCATACATATAAGTATTTCTGGAAACTAATCGACGTAATCGTTAGTGGAAACGATGACACAATCCGTGTACACCATTAAAGTGATTGAAAGGGGGTCAGGAGGTCATTAAAAAGAGGGTGTTAGGTTTACAACGGTTTCACGTCACTGCGCGCCTACGCAGTAAACAGTTTAGTATTTTCTTTTAAGGCGAAGGGGTGGGCAAGCTCTTTCCATACAAACTTTGCGCAAGTTTTTCTTCGTTTGTGTTTGCACTCCAGTTACTATTTTTGGTCCATATGCTTATTTTTTTGTTAGCTGTGTCTTTATGTTTTTATTTTTTTATTTATTGTATTTTTTTATTTTTTTATTTTTGAAATAATGCAAAATTTCAACATCAAGTTGCTGCGTATATCCAATATGTACCAACAAAAAATAAAATGAAATGCTGTAGTGCCAAAACTAACGCAAAAAACTTGCACAACCTTTGTATGGAGAATGGCTTGCCCTACCCTGCGCCTTAAGACCTGAAGTGGTTATGAATTATTGTGTAAATGATTGATCAGGTTATGTCTGTTAACGTGGAACTTTACCTCTAACAGTCAATGTCAAATTTCAGAATGAGCACTGATAGTATTTTAACCCCCGACGCAAAGAGAGTGGTGTTGTAAGTTTAACGTGTCTGTCTGTGTATCTGTCTGTGGTCCCAAACGGATGAACCGATAGATACTCGTATAGTTTTTTTTGTGTCATAGATAATTTTATGCCGAGTGTTCTTATCTATGTTTCATGAAAATCTGATCTGAAAAATGTCGGGGGATTTTCAACTTTTCCAAGTTGTAGTTATGCCATTTGATATATATAAGTATAGATGTTAAATAATACGGTAATTATAAAAGCTCTAGCGGTTCTAGTCGTTTTCCTTGATGGGAAAGCATTATTAATTAGCATTATACTGAATACGACTATGACCGAAGTAGCTATAAATAGACAAATTCGGCTCTGTTAGTCTTAAATTATATTAATCAATGTCATGATACAATAGTACAAAGTATGGCACTCCGTGGAAAACACCTTGTGCGAGTGACACAAGCCTACGTCATCACTGCTATTGGCTATGTGCACGTCTGAAACGTCAAACGTCAAAGGTCCCGAGACAATGTCAAAACTCAGAGATGTCAAATAATGACACATGAATATTTTATTTACTTTAGTAAACGAGAAAGACCCCGTATTGGAAATTTTACTGAAATAAATAAGAGAATAAATAAATACATACAATAGAAACGAATCGTAGAAAACCGTTAAGAAACCAATAGAAAACGTGAAAGTAAATTTGACACTGATCCCAGGTAAGTACACATTTCTGCCATGGTGTGCGCTACGATCGCCTAGCTTACCCCCACCACCTACTTCGCACATAGCCAATAGAGCCTATCGGTGGTTGGCGGTCGTTGTGTGAGTTCGTGTGTGTATAGGCTGTACAGTGACGTAGGCTTGTGTCACGATCCGGAGTAGCAGACCTTGTTTCCTTAGACCATGGTGAATGTAATATTTCAGAATGAAAACTGATAGTATTTATCCATTACACATGACAGAAGTTGTAAGTTACGGTACCGTAAAATGGGGTGAGTATGGGTGAAAACTGAATTTCAAACCTCGATAACATTTTATTTTCTACGTATGAAAACTGAATGGTGTATATAATAACTCATAAGTGTAGTTCCATTTCATAACTTTGTGCCTCGTATTTGGGGTGAGAGGGGTTTTCATACAAAGGTGATTTTGGAAGATTGCTGGATCGATTTTTTTATTATGCGTATTGCAATAGCTCCATTTTAAATTGGAATACATTATTTTTGTAGCAGTAGCCTTAGAATCCCTTCTCACCCCCCTCTCAAACCTTCTCTCCCCATTCATAACCCACCTCTCCCCGCGAAACCTACTCACCCTGTTTTACGGTAGTTAATTAACACTTCCGTCGTCGTTATCGGAGTTTAGCCGATGTAAAAACATTACGAGGTTTAGTACATCTTCTATTTTAAACTTATAACTTGAATGAACTGATTGAAGGAATTAACTTTGTATTAAGCAGTACGAGTAACGCTGCTAACGAAAATTCCAAATTAAAGGGGAAAAATTGAAAATTTAATGTGCCGAGCAGGATTCGAACCTGCGACATCTGGCATAGGCGGCCAACGCAAAAGCCGTGCACGAAATCTTTCACTAGTTCCCTCCTACAACGCCTAAGGGAGGCGTACAGCGACATCTACCGTCGAAGACTTAGGCTTCTATTAACGGCACCAACGTCTCCAATTACATTGAGAAATCGTCAGTAACGATGCGCCATCCCATACTAAATTAATTTTGTACTAAGCAAATTCCAAATTATTTGTTTATTTATTTGTTGTATATTAAATTAAAGGGAAAAATTGAAGGAAAAATAAAGGAATGATTGAAAGAAGCTTTCATTAAAGATTAAGATCCAAATTAAGCCAGTTTTTGCTTATATGTAATTGTATAACAGGAAATAAGCGGATAACCCTATTAATAGCATTTTGATATTTAGTAATAATACATGAATCCAAACCGCTGGCTCTGTAAGCTATACAACTCGCAAAAAAAAATGATTTTTCAAATTTTAAAATTTCCAGGAACTGACACGAAAATAAAATTGTATATAATTATCGAACCTGCTCACAAAATTTCACGAGAATCGGTTGAGAAATGCGACCTGTAGAGGAGAACCTCGGACAGACAGACATACGAAAGCATTTTCGTCGAAAGCTGAAACGTTGACGCTTCGCTCGCTCAGTCAATAAAAATATACATGCTGCTAGGACGCTATAGATGTATGTATGTACGGTCGTGATCATTAACTAATTGACCCATTATGCCAAAAACATCTCTGAATTTCTATAAAAATTGGACTGTTTAAGAGGGCGCAGTACGTGGCAGTACGCTCGGTTCTCAATACAAACGTATTTATGCTCTCATTTCAAAACGCCATGCTAGAATAACATGAAACTTTGTATACACAATGAGATCCGGCGTATCTAGGTCGGAAATTAGTTTCTGTTGCTAGAAAATGGAACAGACAAAAAATACAGCGCTTTTTTCATTTTTTTTTGCGGCTTGTATGAAAACCTTAATAATCGTTGTATTTTTTCTCCATTATAATTTCAAGCAACAGAAACTAATTTCCGACCTAGATATGCCGGATCCCATTGTGTATACAAAGTTTCATGTTGTTCTAGCATGGCGTTTTAAAATGAGAGCATAAATACGTTTGTATGGAGAACCGAACGTACTGCGCACTCTTAAGGTGGTTCCAAATTAAATTCCTTGACTGTACCAGATACTACCGGTACCGAAGAGAAAATGGTCTAATATTAACTGATTAGAACCCAAGCAGTAACACAAATCCGTAACAAAATTTTTTAATTAGCTGGTTTTTTTTTTAGTGTAATAGTTTTTTTTTTTAATTGGCATTTTATCCTTTTAATCTTATTAGTGTTACAGTATTACATAATTACCTTGTTAAGACGGAAAATGAAATTGTTTGTGTAATTTGTATTGTTAATGTATAATCAACACATTATTTATTGTTACGAATAAATGAAATGAAATGTGCAATAATGTACTATTTTTGGAGACGTGTAAGGTATTAAGACCCGGGGACCGGGGACCCGGGTATGTCCTTAAACTACGACCAAGACCACCGGGGAATGGGCAGCAGCATTCCTTGAGTGCGGTGGAGATACTGCGATCGCCAACCCGCATGCCAAGCGTGGTGATTATGGCATTTACCCCCCCATGAAATTGGGGGAGGCCTATGTCCAGCAGTGGACGTCCTAGGGCTGATATGGTGGTAAGGTATTAAGAGACTAATTGACATACTGCTTTAGCTAACATTTACTGTGACCTCGTTCAATCATGGCCCGCCCACCAGTTGGTCGTAAGTAGTTAGTTTATTTGCTTGGAGTTTCTTTCAATAATAATTAGTTTCGTGTTTCCTGATGAATACAAAAGGAATAAACATACACTATTTTATACTTTGAAAACCTGAAGCGTAAGGTTGCCAGTTTTTGTTGCACTTTTAGCACCACCCAGGGTCACGTGTAGGGTAACGATGGGTACTCCCTACGGACGTGGTGCAACTTCGACTCCCCTTGTCAAGCGTGGGCAACTTGACTGTTAGAAGTTCTCAAGCCACCCGAAGGCCTTTAACCTGGCTTAACCACTGCTGTCGGAGACAGCAACCGGGATCAGCGGCATAATGTGCCTTCCAAAGCATGGGAGCGCTCAGTTAGTAACCACTCAAAGCGGTCACCCATCCAAGAACTGTCCCGCCCGCACGTTGCTTAATCTTGCATACCAAAACCCGGTACGCGGCCGCCGCTGGGCCACGAGCGCTCTCAATTCCTCTAACTTGCATTCGTAACAATGGTACTACATTTCTGGCCCCCAAATCGTTCCCGTGGTCGTATCCTCATGCCTGGGGAGTCTGGGGACGCTTACCTTATGGGTAACGCTCTCAGCCACTGCTGTCCAGTCTGTTCGGTCTTGAGCCTTTCGTACAGTTGCCTGTGATGATCCGGATCCGGATCCGGTAACCGCATCTATCCATCTCCTTGGTGCACGTCATCTGCACCCCTTTCCAACGGCGCACCCAGGACTTATGCGCTTTCCTAACGTATCAGCGCCGCGCCTGAACATGTGTCCAAAGAATTTGAGAATTCTTTGAGTACAAATTGTAGACAGCCTATTCAGAAGACCTCAAGCCTCAGCCTCTCTCTAGATCAGCCTGTCAAGATACTGCGATCGCCAATCCGTATGCTAAGCGGGTAAATGCCATATTTACCCCTCATGAAATTGGGGGAGGCCTATGACCAGTAGTGGACGTCCTTGGGACGAATGATATGGTGGTGGTGGGTAGACATCTTTGTTGTTACATGGAGCTCTTGTAATATAGACTTGTGTGTGCGCCGTTTAATCCAAGATATCTGACTCCGCTAGCACTTCATCTCTTCTTATCTTTCTCAGGACCCAGGTCCAGGATTCAATGCTTCTAATAGTTTACCGTACTCTTTTTTCCGCAGGCCGGTTAACGCGCGAGGAAGAGATGGAAGAACGCCTGGCACAGATGCAAGCGCGGCTGGAGTTCCTCGACACACTATATCGCAGTCGACAAATGGAAGTCATGAACATGCAGGTCAGTTTTTTTGTCGTATACAGTTGATTAAACAAAATTAGTATCTCCTGTGCTACATACACTCCTTTCTTGAGGAACTCCATACTGTACCTCGGCCTCGGCAGGGACGTCTTTCCACGACCAGATCGTCCGGGAGAGAAAATTCCTCTGAAACCGTATAGTACGCGACCTTTTAGGTTCTAAAGTGTGAGGCGGAATACCCAGCCAACGACAAGCGGTATGATGGTAGAAAGCGGCCGTGGGCAATGTCGGACAGTTCTTCGGAGCACAACTTATTAGACGTTGTCCTAATACAATGCGACTACGCGATCATCGCGCGAGTAAGCGATGGGACCTGTGCCGGTAGGCACATAATGATAATTAAATTAGATTATCTTTACTACGGGATTAAGATTAGTTATAGATTAAGGCCGTGCGAGATGTATGGATGACTATGTAGGTGTCCTATGTCTGTTGTATGTAGCTACTAGTACTATAAGGAAATAGAGTTGGGAATAAAGGGTCAGTTATCAGTGTCCTTAAACTACGACCAAGACCACCGGGGAATGGGCAGCAGCATTCCTAGAGTGCGGTGGAGATACTGCGATTGCCAACCCGCATGCCAAGCGTGGCGATTATGGCATTTACCCCCTATCAAATTGGGGGAGGCCTATGTCCAGTAGTGGACGTCCTAGGGCTGATGTGGTGGTATCAGTGTTCAGTAGTCAAGTCAGAGTTACATATGTCACTCGCAGAGTGTGGACCTCCATAAGCCCCTCTGGGGTGTAGGTAGTCCACACTCCCTCTACCTACTCCTCCATCAACATCTCATATTGCCAGGCAAGTGGCGACTATCGTCAACCACCAACCACGGCCTGGCAAAGTGGTGACCCGTGAAGGATGGCCAAACGACTACGCGATAGCAAAAACTGAGCGTCCTAATAGAATGCGACCGCGTTGCGCGATTGTCAATTAGAACACTATTTGCGTTCTTATATGTTTTATCGCGCGTTCGTACGAAATAAGTTCACGCGAACAGATTTTTAAACATTTTAGTCGCGCGAACGCAAAATTCCTCTTAAACCGTACAGAACGCCACCATTTAGGTTCATAGGTATGCTGACAGAAGAGTACACAGAATGTACTGTTTGCGCCTTGTGCTTGTTTTATATTCACCATCATAATTATCAATCACCGTTCCACTGCAGGACGCAGGCCTCTCGGTAAGGAACGGACAGGGCTGTAATCCTTTAGCTGGTGCACTTAGGTCTTCACCACTTTTGAATATCTTGAATTTAACCCTGATTTTAAAGATGGCGTCTTTTCCAGACGAAGCTTGTGACCCTCGGCAACAACACCCCCGAGCTGTCTGGTAAGGTACTCGGCCCCGCCGCCACCATGTCACCGGATGTGGTTCAGCTACTCAAGAACTTGACTGGTAAGTTGGTTTCAAAGCCGGTAACCCTCGGCGGCAGTCTGTGATCGGCAAAGTGGCACGATTTGGTCCGCGAGAAGATTGTTCGGCGAGGTCACGACCCTCAGCATTGAGAAAATACGACGCAAGGAGGGGAGGGGAACCCTCGGCTACTACACCCCGAGATGGGCAGGACGATCCTAAATCCAACCGCCACCATGTCACCAGAGGAGATGGTCCAGCTACTCAAGTGGTCCAGGTGCCCAGGTTGAGTACCTGGACTGTTAAATTTGTTTGGAAGATTAACAATTTTGTTGCAAATCTTCGCTACGCTCGTTTTATAATATAATAAAGACTCGATATAAGGCCCGCTTAGGGCGGACCCCAGGGCGGACAAGGACATCTCTAAAGCAATTAACGAGTTCTGCGCAGACTAAATTGTAGGCTAAATTTAGCAAATGTGTCATACATTGATTTAATTACGTATTCATGGTATGTAAATTGGATTTGGTTTCTGATCTATTGTGTTTTCGCAAGTGTGTATATGCTGATAATCACATTCATTGGAATATTTTACTTCAACGTGAACGTTTCAATTGTGAACGCTGACCCTATACTCGACATTTTTAATCATATGGTAGATGGCATATCAATAGAATGCGGCCATAAATGTCAAAGTAAACATTGGGTACTAAATGAACCCATATTTTTATACAACGACGACGGTGGCAAACAAGCTTACGGCCTGCCTGATGAGCGACATCTGATATTATTATACGCGGCCAATCGCTCTAGCCACTGAGCTATCGGAACCAAATAACCATGACATAAATATCTTAAAGACTTATAATACATATAAAGTATGCGTTAAACAACTAATTCGTAAATGACGACGATAAGATTGATAAGGCACCGCTATCGGCACTTTTGTTGCCAACCCAGTATCGATTAAAAGATTTGTAACGCTGCCAGCTAGAAACTAAATGAAGCACTCTCACCTTCGATCAATAATAAACCTAGATACACTATCACCTGCAAATTCAAGTCGAAAAAGTGTCCGAATTTCATTGCGACTGTGTGCGTGTATAGGAGACACACAAAAAAAAGTAATGCGATTTGTACCATTTCCTTTTATTCGATATTAAGCCTTACGTCACAAACATAACGTTTTATTTTGAATGATAGTGTTTGGCGGTTATAACATTACAAAATGCACGTATCGATTGTGGAAAATTTCCACAAAAGTCCGCATTATGTTAACGGATTGTACACCGTAAATCAAGAGCAATTAGGTTCAGTTTCGTTTCTGTTGATTTTCCACTGATTAGATGTCAACATTGGAACAGAGGCCGTATCGTGTGCCGTGGAGTCGAATTGTTTTTTTTTTAATAGGCATCGGTGGAATACAAGCATACGACTTGTCAGGTGGTAACGTCGATTTATACCAACACGACCACTTTGGCTTAGTTGATAGCGACCCTGTCTGTCTATTAAGCAGGAGGTCTCGGATTCGATTTCCGGTAAGGGCATTTATTTGTGTGGTAAGCAATTGAGCATGAATATTTGTTACTGAGTCTTGGATGTTTTTATGTATTTAAGTATGTATTTATTTATATTTAAATATAAGTAGGATATATTATGTAGTAGCCATATTACAAGCTTTATTAAGTTTGGGACTATGTCGATTTGTGTAAGATTGTACCCTCATATTTTTTTTATTTTCATACCATATAAATCATCACGAACAATTTGCTTTTACTAAATGTTACAAGGGCATTTTCAGAAATAAGTGAACCCAATTAGCGTGAGTTGTTAAAAAAAGTTAATCAATGTCAGTTTAGTGGCTATAATTAAGAAATAAATTTATATGAAATTGAATACATAGTTTATTTTTATCAGATATATGCGTTGTCATAAAACATAATTCTGAAAAGTGACAGGAACAAACCACGCTAGAATCATTTGGTTTAAAATATTCTTCACCTCTTTCTTTAGCTATAATTTGCCTCCATTTAATAATATTGGGGGACAATCTTACACAAATCGACTAGTCCCAAACTAAGCAAAGCTTGTACTATGGGTACTAAACGACGATATACATACTTATATAGATAAATACATACTTAAATACATAGAAAACATCCAAGACCCAAGAACAAATATCCTTGAAAAATGCACAAATAAATGCCCTGGCCGGGATTCGAACCCGGGACCTCTAGCTTCGGAGGCAGAGTCACTACCAACTAGGCTAAACAGGTCGTCTATATTTATTTCTCTCAATTTCATTTTTTGGAAAACTGTAAAAAAAGTAAGTTAGGTTAGTAAGCTACATGTAAGTGAAAACCGTATCAAAATGGGTAAAAAAGTTTTTGATTTAAACAACGTAGACTGAGCAGAGCGACATGTCAGACAAACAAACTGTTACCACCCGATTTTGATATATGAATAAAGTAAAATACAAATACACTCCATACATAATTATGTGTGTACAATAAAAACAATACATGTAAACTTTCGTAAAAAAGTTTTCAGTCTGCGACTCCTTTCATTCGAAATTTTACTATAGTCCAATTCGTCCGTTCTCCGTTTCGTTTCAATATACGACTAACTCAACGTGAGGGAAAGAGACAGCAGCGTAGCTGGTTGGCTGTTTGAGTATTTCAAATATTTACATAAAATATTTTTTATAAGCGTGTTATAGCCTGATATAACTACAAATTCAATAAATTATGAAACTTTAAATAACTACTCATCGAAAATACGAAATTCCATCCTTTTTAACGTCGTTAACGTGTTTTTTTTGCACTTTTTCACGGAGCACTGAGGCATGTTGACTCGCCGATGGCTAGCGCGCGACTGTGAACGCAAGAGTGCTTAAACAAAATTTAAGCACTCTTGAGCGTGGACGCCGTTGACAGGCAAATAGTGTATCTAGGTTTATTATTGATCGAAGACTCTCACCCTTTTATTTATTAGGTAGATAACGCGGAGAACATGTATGGAATAATCAAAACTTAAAATTACATAAATTTCTTTGAATACAGATGCTTCCATGTACGTATCTCGCTCGGGCATTTAAAACGTTATGAAAATAAGCGATAATATAACGACATAATTTCGTTAGTGTTTAAAATTTCGTTATACTTAATCATAATCGATATTCCTCATAACGATATTTCATATCATAACAAAATGAAAATCATAACCTTATATGATAATGTTATAATATCGTTTAAGATGGTGGCGGTGGCGACAATGACGTGCTCGAATTTGACGTAAATGTCACAGCGCACGTAAGAGCGAGACTGTGTGCGAGACAGAGATAGCCTATAACGTTATTATAGCGCTTCACAAAATATGGCTATATATATATTGCTTTTTATTTATAATATAAAGGATACCGCTATAAATGCGCGCCAAATATCGTTTTTAGTCAATAATCTACTACCAATTCGGAAAAATAAACCTCTGCCACAAGAAGAACCGGTGTAAGAAACTCGGCGAGGTGTCATTTTATCAAAATAATATACATTGTTTAGTTAAATATAAAATTACAGTGTCAGCTGACACACCACAAAACTACAATGCTACAAACAGTAGAAAACCTATTTTCGCGATAGATTGTCTGTGCAGGACACTATCACTGCCACACATCCCTATCCATGATGTAATCCATGATCTATATATATATTACGCGAAGCCGATCCTTACAACGCCCATCAGATCTACAGTTATGGACCGATTTTGATAAATTATATACCATAGGATTCGTCCCATGCTGCAGATTTGCAATAAGGTCTTAGTTTTTTGATTTTTATCCTGGAATTTTTTTTAAATTGATATTTACGAAAAATCCTGGATGCCCCGACAAATATAAGCCTCAAAATCGTGTTCGATGACGCCGCATACAAGCGACGGGTCAGCTTACCTTGGTAGAATTGTACAAGGTGTCAAAATTTAGCTTGGTTAACACGTGACTTGGGAACTGGCTATTGTATGATTCCGGATGACATAAAATCAAATATGAATTAAAATGTTCCTGTAAGAAATATCTGGTACAGCATTACAAAATAAAATCTTTTGAATCGAGAAATACTCAATATTATTAACTATAAACGAAAGTAAAATTACTAATTTGTTTACAGGACAATACATAATATTCGGTGTATTCGGTCTAAGTATTTACAGTTTACATGAATGCCTGACGTTTTGTGTCAACATTTAACTTATTTTTTATTGTGGCCCTTTACACGATTTTTATTTTCACAATACTGAGGTGTCAATATTATTGCGGTCTATAAAGACAATACAAATTTTAGTGATCCGTTAATTTCATGGGGCCTTTTACACGGTGATTATTATCCCGTGACACACTCATATCACCATACGATTTACGTGAATCAATCTATATATATATTACGCGAAGCCGATCCTTACAACGCCCATCAGATCTACAGTTATGGACCGATTTTGATAAATTATATACCATAGGATTCGTCCCATGCTGCAGATTTGCAATAAGGTCTTAGTTTTTTGATTTTTATCCTGGAATTTTTTTTAAATTGATATTTACGAAAAATCCTGGATGCCCCGACAAATATAAGCCTCAAAATCGTGTTCGATGACGCCGCATACAAGCGACGGGTCAGCTTACCTTGGTAGAATTGTACAAGGTGTCAAAATTTAGCTTGGTTAACACGTGACTTGGGAACTGGCTATTGTATGATTCCGGATGACATAAAATCAAATATGAATTAAAATGTTCCTGTAAGAAATATCTGGTACAGCATTACAAAATAAAATCTTTTGAGTCGAGAAATACTCAATATTATTAACTATAAACGAAAGTAAAATTACTAATTTGTTTACAGGACAATACATAATATTCGGTGTATTCGGTCTAAGTATTTACAGTTTACATGAATGCCTGACGTTTTGTGTCAACATTTAACTTATTTTTTATTGTGGCCCTTTACACGATTTTTATTTTCACAATACTGAGGTGTCAATATTATTGCGGTCTATAAAGACAATACAAATTTTAGTGATCCGTTAATTTCATGGGGCCTTTTACACGGTAATTATTATCCCGTGACACACTCATATCACCATACGATTTACGTGAATATTGATGCATATTGAACCAAAACACGAACTATTTGGAAAAACGCGATAATATTAACATCTCAGTTTTGTCATTATATTAATCGTGTAAAGGGCCCCATTCATTTCCCAACTTAAGACCCTGTTCACATTATCCGATTTGATGAAGGTTTCGGCTCCGACAAATGTATGGAAATGTGACCAATATCGTGTCGTGCAATGTGAACAGTGACCAGTTTTCGTAATTAATAATACTAACAGATCCGCAGTGTTAAGCAAGACGATTTTTCTTATAGTTGTCTCTTTGGATCCTTATGGTTAAGCAAGATGAATTAGACCGGGATAGAACGATCATTTTCGGCTGCTAACGAATTGTCTCCACTTAAAAGCACACCAAAATTTCAAATCCCATATAATGCAAAACGTCACAAACGTCAGTTCAGTACAATTTGCATATAAACAAATATATTTGAAAGCAGGTGCACTGACAGGTGAACACCTGTCAGATATCACTTATCTGTCTCTCTCAAACTTACTGATTTGTGCATTAGAGAGAAGAGATCAGATGTTCAGAAATTGTTCAACTTAAATGAGCGGATTCGATATCTGTGGCAGTTTTCTATACATATAGGGATAAGCTAGCCTTTTTACTTCCACTTTTTGCCTGTTTGTCATTTTGCCGTGTTTTATGTACAATAAAGCCATACATACATACATACATACATAACCGTGTCGACTCCAACGCCGATATCGGATCGGATAATGTGAACAGGGCCTGTTCAGTTCTGTCGAATAAAGCAGAAAATTAATGTAATGTTTACATAAATGACATGCGTATTGTGTCACTTTTTTTTATAGTGCTCTATTATGTCAATATTATATTGTCATGGTTTAAACAAAGAAGTTGGTATACAAACCAATGACGCTTCAAATATACGTTCCGTATATCTTGACTGATATTGATACCTGCCAAAACAATGACAAACCAAATTAAACTTTACGTTGTGAGTTACAGAACTGTTTCTGAGTTAATCATAGATAAGCTGCAAAACATTTTGAAAGAGAAGAGATTCGCTGTGTCTAAGTGTGTCTCTCTTCCACCTATTGCCATACCAGTAGGGTGATCAAGAGATCATAAGCGAAGAAGTTCTCATTGGAGTAGACGTTACTTATTGGTGGATTTAGATCAAACGAACGAGAAAACAATGTTGCACTAATTAACCTTTACGACGCCAACAACGCATTTGAAGTATATGCGCACCATCGATTCAATACAACGACAAATATATCCGTCATGGCGACGGCATCCAATGCGATATTAACCTACATGCATTTCTATAGATAATGCGCTTAAAAGGTTAAAAATATAATTACAACCTTTAATTGCCGAGAACATAGGTGTTATGATATATGAAAATTACCTTCGTACTTTATACTATGTACTATTACTTATTCTGTGATACTATGGTTTATATTCTATCTCTTATGAAAAATGAGTTGGCGTGTAAGTGTCACTGTGGTTAATAAAGTATGGCGTTCAAAAGGTTAATTTGCTATTTTTTTTCAATGTTTGTCTGAGGATGTCAAACCCTACAAAGTTGAACCCTACAGAAATGCATGTAGGTTGATATCCTCATTAGCCCATCATGGCCCACGTACAAGGCCCAGTTATGCGGTTGATCGGGGTGCAAATATGTTTTTTTATGATTGACTGTAACACAAATGTTTTTAAATCAACTTTGTAATCGAGAGCGAAGCCATGGGATAGAATATAGATAGGCTATATTCTATCCCGCGGCTTCTCATGCATTCTTCGTAGTGCGTCGACGCGGCGGAGCCGCGCGGGTAACTAGTATCCTTATAATATGCTTTTGAAATAAGTGTTCGTTTTACTACAGATTTGAATTTTGAATTGCTAAGTTCAGTAATGTGGTTAGGAATTTTATTGTAGAACTTGATACAATTTCCCAAAAACGACTTTTTCGCCTTGACTAGACTATATAAGGTTATTTTGAGTTTCCCAGTGTTCCTGGTGGCTATTGGTTTATCAGCGTTCGTTGGGAAATTGCACAAATTCTTCCTAACATACATTATTATTTCAAATAAGTTTAAGCACGGCAGGGTTAGAATAGTACATTACGATACAAGTGCAGAAAACAGGAAATTCGCAACAAGTGGTGATAAATTGAAACACGACCGAAGGGAGTGTTTTAAATCGACACGATTTGCGAATTATCTAGTCGCACGTGTACCGTACAACGTTTTACAGTACATATGGCTCTTTAAAGTTTCGACATTTGCACGTAATCTGCTGATTACCGCACTCGTGTGGTAAACAAGCACCATATGTACTGT
The DNA here is from genome assembly GCA_905163555.1 of Notocelia uddmanniana. Classification (NCBI taxonomy): domain Eukaryota; kingdom Metazoa; phylum Arthropoda; class Insecta; order Lepidoptera; family Tortricidae; genus Notocelia; species Notocelia uddmanniana. Next base: position 73,922,970 of record LR991052.1, read on the forward strand.
AATAGTAATAGCTATTTCCTTGAAAAGTACCAAGTAAAGCGCTATTGACAAAGTAGCGTTATGAATCATAGCAATATGCGAAAATAGCGCTATTTCAAGGCCTGATCTCGCTGAGAACATAAAATAGTCCTAACATGCGGTACACAACATTAACAGTGTTGAGAGAGACTTACCTCCTTATTCATAAAACTTAACAAACCTCTGTTATCTAAAATTTGTTTTGTCCCTTTCTTACAAACATAAATGTCAAAGCGACAGATAAGGACAAACCAACTATAGCGGCTTGTTAACTAATATAGGCTCGATGGACGTTTATGTTGGTTGAGCGCTCGTGGCCCAGTGGCACCCGCGTACTGCGTGCGGTATGCGAGGTTAAGCAATGTCGGGCGAGGTCAGTCCATGGATTGGTGACCGCTTTGAGTGGTTACTAACTGAGCGCTCCCGTGCTTTGGAAGGCACGTTAAGCCGTTGATCCCGGTTGCTGTCTTTGATAGCAGTCGTTAAGCCAAGTTAGAGGCCTCGGGGCGGCTTGAGAACTTCTAACAGTCAAGTTGCCCACTCACTTGACAAGCCTATTCCCAATAAGGTCGGTTTCCCCCTCGGGTTGGAAGGTCAGATGGCAGTCGCTTCCGTAAAAACTAGTGCCTACGCCAATTCTTGGGATTAGGTAGCGGACCCCAGGCATTCTTCAGGATGCAACTGTACTGGGAATAACGCTAGGAGGATGATGATGGACGTTTATGTTGGTTGGTAGGAGAGAAGAGACTGCTTTTGAAGATGATTGAGAACAGAAGAGGAAATATGTTGGGGCACCTGATACGACATGGCAATTACATAAAAACTAATCAGTAACATTTATTGCACTTACAGTGTGTCTTACAACATTGTTCAAATTACTTTTTTCGGATCTTCGAACATTAGCCATAGGTAACGAAATTAAATAGAACAACTGCGAGCTCATATGTCTTTAGGGATTTTATTACAAGGTTGAAACGCTAGGTTGCACGCCGACTCTAAAAAGATTTATTAAATATAATGAAACGGGTCACTCACGTCTTAAAGGTGGATTATCGCTCGACATGTTTCAGACCGGTTCGCGGTCCTTAATCATGAGCACCTATCGCGGCGGCGGTTTTCTTAGCACTGCGTGCCCGTGCCCTGTCCGCTCGGTTGCTCGGCGCGGGTGGAGGCGGCGGCGGCGAGAGTCTGCCCTCGTTTTCTTCACAATTGTTCAATGCCGAACCACACACAACACTCACAACGTCACATGCTAAAGTCTCGTCCACACTCTTCACAGACGTAGTATTCAACACTGTTTTCCAGCTGGGTGGTACAACCCATCCACAATCACGATTAAAATCTAAAAAGATTTGTCGGCGCGCCTAGTCGATAAATCCGGTGACCTGCACGGCTAGCACAAGACGACGCGCGCGCGCGAGATAGACTATCTGTCTCTTTCCGTTTGTACTCATTAGATAGTACTGAAGGCTAGCCAATATGTCACTCAGCGATTAAGCATTGCCATTCAGCTTGTCAAGTTGCCCACTCACTTGACAAGCCTAATCCTAATAAGGTCTAGTTTGCCCCTCGGGTTGGAAGGTCAGATGGCAGTCGCTTCCGTAAAAACTAGTGGCCACGCCAATTCTTGGACTAGGTGGCGGACCCCAGGCATCCCTCAGGATGCAACTGTACTGGGAACAACGCTAGGAAGATGATGATTCATCGTGGCAATGCAACCAGCGTCCTGGGCAAGAAATATTTAGTTTAGACGAATAGTTAAGTTGATGTTTCTTTCGATGAATACATTTATTTCAGAACTATGTCAATGTCCTTTTTTATGACATAGGTGGCAAACGAGCAGACGAATCGCCTGATGGTAAGCGATTAGCGCCGCTCATGGACACTCGCAACACCAGAGGGGTTGTAAGTGCGTTGCCGGCCTTTAAGATGGGAGTACGCTCTTTTCTTGAAGGTTTGAAGGTCGAATCTGTCCGGAAATACCGCAGGCGACATTTCATTCCATAGTTTAGCTGTGCGAGGCAAGAAATTTCTGGAGAAACGCACAGTTGAGGACCGCCAACCATCTAAGTGGTGAGGATGGAAATTTTGCCGCGTTGGGCGATGGCGGAAGGAAGCGGCAGGGATTAATCCGAACAATTCCTCGGAGCACTCCCCGTAATACATGCGGTAGAAAATGCAGAGCGAGGCTACATTTCTACGCAGCGCCAAGGAGTCAAGCCGTTCCGAAACCCGCTGGCAGCCGACAATTCGAGTCGCTCTCCGTTGGATGCGGTCCAGAGGGAGAAGCTGGTACTGTGGTGCCTTTCATTTTACGTACATTATCAAGCTAAAGAATAGAAGCATTGTCTTTGGACCTACTCGTATCATGCGTAGAAATTGTGAATTTAGACTTATACTACGCTTCCTCTTTCATATTTGTTATCTGTTCCAGGCACCAAAGCAGCTATGGGAGTGGAATCAAAGAACCTTCAGCCTCAAGCACTGCCGTTCATCTACCAGCTGATGCCTCATCTCTTGGATGACCCGTACAGCCTTCGCCCGTCTTACCACATGCGAGGGCCGCGCCAGCTGGCTGAGATTGTGATCGGCATACCGACCGTGCGACGGGATAAGGAGAGCTATCTCACTGTCACACTTACGGTAAATTATATATTTATCTGTTCCAGTGGCGTGTAGGATGACGCACAAAGAAGGGTTCCGTACCGACACCTACTAGTCAACGTTTAAAACCACTATACAATACATTGAATCAAAAAAGTCATCTTCACAGGGAAATCACGGCACTTATAGTTGAAATTATTTAAAATGGCCGCTTTTTTAAACAACTGTCATTGCATTTTTAACCAACTTCAAAATTTCAAAAGAGGAGGTTATCAATTCGGTTGTATGTTTTTTTTTTTTTTTTTTTTTAATGTTTGTTGGTCCATAACTCCGTCATTTCTTAACCGATTTAGAAAATTCTTTTTTTGATTGTAAGTATATATATCCAAGTTGGTCCCGTTTTTGTCAAAACGCAGTTCTGATGATGGGATCCATGAGAAATTGAGAAATCCTCAAATCTTCACGGCAAACATATAGTAATTTTTGTGTTTTCATCAACAAGTCAAGCATTTTCATCCAAAAATGTGACATTGGATGAAGTGGAACTGCTGATGATGATCAGAACAGAACTCTTCAACGACGAAAAGTTCACGTTTGGCGATTTGTCCTCCTAGCTGTGTTTGTTAAGCAAGTTCTATTTTCAAGATAAATTTTTATCATGCTTGATTTCTGATGATGGGATCCATGAGGAATTGAGGGAAATCCTCAAATCTTAAAGGCAAACATATAGTGATTTTTGTGCTTTTATCAACAAATCGAGCATTTTCATACAAAAATGTGACATTTGATGAAGTGGAACTGCTGATGATGATCAGAACGGAACTCTTCAACGACGCGTAGTTCACGTTTGGCGATTTGTTCTCTTCGTTTTGTTTGTCATGCAAGCAAGGTTTTTCATGATTCCATGAGGAATTGAGGGTACTTAGTCTTCTACCATTATAAACATACATTATAACCATTTTTATTTTATTGTATATCTATCTAAGAGTGCACCATCTAAGTATAATAATCTTTTACCGGCCTCCCCCATTGAAGTCGGTTTTTTTTTTCTGAAAAAATTATGTACTTTCTTGCTTGCTTCAAGTATACGTCCTTTTATTTGGGCAAGACAGTTTTTTAGTGATAACTCAAAAACCATCCAACCTATCTTATTCAAACCAAAAATTGTTCAAAGTATTCATTAATGTACACCACCTTAGTTTTATCAGAATTTTTACTTATTAAATTGGAAATTAGAGGGGGGGGACACTTTTTACAACTTTGAAGCTAATATCTCACCAATGGTTCACTTGAATGGAAAAGTTTCTTAGAAACCTTTATAACAATTTTAGAGACCTATGCCTTTGTAGACCATTCATGAGTTACCACTTATCTTTAGATAAACTCTTATTTTAGGCCATAAGTACTGTATTATCTTGAGACTGAAAGCCGACTCCACAGTCAAACTAAAAAAAAAATAGTTTTGTGGAGCTTTGTAATATATTTCCGTTTGTAATTTTCTATTGATAAATAAATTTAAAAAAATACCCCCCACATTTATGTACACTTATGGACATTGAAAAAATGATCTTATATGAAATGTACTTTTCATAAACTTGTTCCATTCCAGCACCTGATCACGGGCATGACTGATGCCGACCAGAACAACACGCTCATCATCGTGATGGTGGGCGATACTGATCTGGAGTTCGTCATCAACACGGCAAAACAGATTGAGAGCATGTAAGTATGTCACTCGTCTCTTTGATCTGCTCCATAAATAGTGAGATCTACCGCTTTTGTGCTCACCAGTTGGCTCCATTGTCGGCCAGCTGTCAAAGTTTTAAAAGTATTAAAACTCAAGAAAATACGACAATAACATGTAGGAAAAACAATTTAGTCCTCTGCTTGGCGTTTCCAAAGTATCAATTTTTATTATGTCATTTTTTAATTAGAAACATGTGAATAAGTATATAAAAGAAGTAAATACTTAAAAAAGGTTGTTTGGTTGGTCAGCGCCATGTATGGCCCCAAGCGGTGTGGAACACCAATCAACAATTTAGTGGCACTAGTTTGCGGACCGGCCGACGTAGCACACCCCCTTCAGTCGCAACATTCACTACGCGGACAATATTTTCCCTACCCGCGAATAACTCGGTGACTCGTCCAATAGGCCAACAGTTTCTCGGTAGATTGCCATCCGCGACCAGCACCACATTACTCGAGTTCAATTCTTCATGAGGTATAACTGATTTTCGTGGTGTCACGTGCGGCAAGTATACTTTAGTCCTCTTTAGAGCTTTGGACAGTGTCATACTTAAAGTAATCTACCTGTACTTACTGATTTAAAGATGTGCCTTACCGGTTACCGGGAATTCTCTTATTTGATTTGACGAAACTTTTGAACTTTTTCAATCCCATAAGCATTCTTTCCACTATTCATCATCATTATTCGTCTATTTACGTCTCACTGCTGGACACAGTCCTCCACTCATCTATAAGAGAGTTTGTAGTCCTGAAAGTATATAAACCCATGTTTTTTTCTATTTCAGGTTCCCGAAAGAAGTGGAGAGCGGTCTCATCGAAGTGATCTCCCCATCGCCGTCTTACTACCCTGACTTCGACAGCATCGAGCCAACGCTCGGAGACTCAGCAAAGCGTATGAGATGGCGGACCAAGCAGAATCTAGATACAGTGTACCTCATGGCTTACGCGCAGAGCCGGGGCACTTTCTATCTGATGCTAGAAGATGATGTTATTGCCAAGAAGAATTATATGCAGGTACAATGAGGGCTATAGTTTTGTGCCACTGTTGAGTAAGGTCCAGCTGTTAATTAGCTGGCTTTGTGTCCATTTAATGGATCCAGTCACGCTGGACTGGCGCAAAAATATATTTACAGGGCGCCAGTGTTGCCAGCCACTAGAACAACTATTCCTATTTTAACGTGTTTATTGCTAAGATAGCTCAATTATTTTAATAGTATGAAATTGCACTTCAAAAACCAATTAATTGCTAAGCAGTTAGGAAGAATAAAACCAATCTTAAGCCAAACTCCAATGTGTGTACGCTCACGTTAATACGCGTATACCTATATTATTATTATCATTATAGATTTTGAACCTTTTCCTTAGACAGTTATTACTCAAATGATTTTAATTGCAACTCATACTTTGAAACAATGTCTACTAGAAAAGGTGCGTTCAATTTAAGATGGGTCTCTATTTCTTTCGTTATATTTGTAGATTATTAGCGAAGGCAATAGAACAAGCTGTGCGAATTTATTGCGAATTACGTAAATCATTCCTATAATGCAACGGCTTATTTTTGAATTTTCTCATTCATATGCATTGCAAAATTTTCTTCGTTCTCTTCCCCTTTAGCGTTCGGGCTACTTCAGGACTTCTAAGAGTCAAGTTGATCACTCACTTGACAAACCCAATTCCAAAAAGGTCTTGCCTTGTGATGGAAGTTCGGGTCCAACTGCACTAGGACAACGTGATAATGCATTACGATATTCGGAATACATTATGACGGCACGTTCGTGGGACCTAATGAACTCACAATATTGATAGATTTTGCGTAGCGCCATGTTGAAAATTTTGATTGTTAAGACTGCGCAGTACGTTCGGTTCTCCATACAAACGTATTTATGCTCTCATTTTAAAACGCCATGCTAGAATAACGTGAAGCTTTGTATACACAATGAGATCCGGCATATCTAGGTCGGAAATTAGTTTCTGTAGCTTGAAATTATAATGGATAAAAAATACAGCAATTATTAAGGTTATCATACAAGCCGTAAAAAACTAAAAAAACCGCTGTATTTTTTTTCTATTACATTTTCTAGCAACAGGAACTAATTTCCGACCTAGATATGCCGGATCTCACTGTGTATACAAAGTTTCATGTTATTCTAGCATGGCGTTTTAAAATGAGAGCATAAATACGTTTGTATGGAGAACCGAGCGTACTGCCAAGTACTGCGCCCTCTTAATTGCTTTCAACCCGCTGCTGATGTGAAATATGACCTACTTTTAAAGTATGAGGAATGAAAAATAATATTTCACGCTCTACCCTTCTGGGGATATAGGGGTGAATTGTGGGATATCAAAAGAATTGCCATTTCGCATTGTCGACAGGACATCAAATCCTTCACGGCGTCAACGACCGTAAAAACTCCACAATGGTTCTTCATTGAATACTGCGCGTTTGGCGGCATCGGGAAGCTGTTCAGATCGGCAGACCTCGTTCACTTCATTACCTATGTGCAGATCTTCTATACAAACATGCCGATTGATTGGTTGCTGGAGAGTTACTTGGCTGATCGAGTTTGTAGTATTTACAAGGGGTCGGTGAGTACCAGAAAGAAATGTATTAAATCCTATATCATCAAAGATAAGGGAATCTATTAACCTACAATTGCTAAAAGCGGCACTGAAGGGTAAAACGGGGCCCTATTAGTAAGACTTCGCTGTCTGTTCGTCCGTCCGTCCGTCTGTCCGTCTAGACTAGACAGTTGAAATTTTCACAGATGATATATTTTAAAAAAAAGGAATACAAATAAACTTTTAAAAATTTGCTCGTTGTCTTCATCAGGCGCTGGGTCTCAAAATGTATGGGGAAACTAAAATCCGACTCGCACTTGACCGAAATTATACTTGATATTATTTAACGTTACTTATTATTATATTTATTCCTGTTACAAAAATATTTAAATTAAATTAAAAAAGGTTATAATAAAGTGTCTCTTGTCGTATAGAATAGTACGGAACGTTTTTACGGCAAGAGTGTATAGGCATCTTCTGGGTGAGCTCGCTTCATCGTCGGCATCATCTTTGCCCCCTGGCTAGATGCTGGCCAAGAGCAATCCCATTTTTTATAATAAAAAAAGGAACCTTTCGTGCGCGAGTCCGACTCAAACTTGGCCGGTTTCTGTTTATTCAATTCGGAGATTTCGGAAACGGCGCTTGATTTCGATGAGGTTTACAATTCAGGGTTTAAAATCGATCTGGCCAAGTCTCATCTTCGAGAAACTTGTATTCTCCAGGGAAACGAGAAAGATGCCGACCGAAGCTCGGTCGCTCAGGTATCTAATAAATGTGCAATTACAATCATCAACTACTCGTTGAGACGGTTCGAATGAGCCCAAACACGACTAGATTATCTTATGTAGTTTATGAGTTATTATGGCCACCTGTCTCAAAATGGCTATGTTTATAATAGTAGAAGACTAAGTACCCTCAATTCCTCGTGGAATCCTCCATCAGAACTCAAGCTTGATAAAAATGTGTCTTGAAAACCTAGCTTGCTTGACAAATAAAACGAAGAGAACAAATCGCCAAACGTGAACTAAGCGTCATTGAAGAGTTCTGTTCTGATCATCATCAGCAGTTCTACTTCATCAAATGTCACTTTTTTGAATGAAAATGCTTGATTAGTTCATGAAAATACTGAATTCACAATTGGTCTGCCTTTCACATTTGAAGAGTTCCCTCGATTCCTAATGGATCCCATCATCATAACTCGATCATGACAAAAAATAATCGTGAAACTAGAACTTGCTTAACAAACACAGCTAGAAGAACAAATCGCCAAACGTGAACTTTTCGTCGTTGAAGAGTTCTTTTCTGACCATAATCAGCAGTTTCAATGTCACATTTTTGTATGAAAATGCTCAATTTGTTCATAAAAACACAAAAAGTACTATATGTTTGCCTTTAATATTTGAGGAGTTCCCTCAATTCCTCATGGATCCCACCATCAGAACTGCTTTTTGACAGAAACGGGATCAACTTGGATATATATACATACAATCCAAAAAATAATTTTCAAAATCGGTTAAGAAATGACGGAGTTATGGAGTAACAAACATAAAAAAAAAACATACAACCGAATTGATAACCTCCTCCTTTGAAATCTTGAAGTCGGTTAATTAAAAAGTAGTGAGTAACCTACCTGTTTGTTTTACAGAAAGAGTGTGCAAAAAGCAAGACAGACATACGACCGAAGTACAAATCATCGCTGTTCCAACACATTGGATTATATTCATCACTGAAAGGAAAAATACAAAAAGTGCAGGTATTTAAATGGTCTATTGTATTCTGTTTTTTTTTCTAATACCACGTTGGTAGCAAACAAGCGCACGGCCTGCCTGGTAGTAAGCTGTCACCGCAGCCTATGGACGCCTGCAACTCCAGGTGTCACACATTCGCGCACCGACTCTTTAAAGATGTATACACTCCTTTCTTGAAGAACCCCCGTAGGTACTGTAGTCCCTCAAAAATCCTTGGCAGCTCCACAACTGAGCCATCAGAGGGAGGAAATTATTGCCCTGTAACATGATAATATCTATCTGATACGGCACGAATGTTAATTACATAGACCCCAAAAGCCTATTTAACGCATTCACTGCCAGCAACGCCCCACAGGAACAAACTTGAATAGAAGTGAAAGCACATGTACTGCTCCTCTTCAATGGAATTAATATTTTTTCCCCTCACTAGCTCGGAACGCCGTCTTTTATCCTTTGAAACATATTTTTTATTATGATATTGAGTATAATTTAATGTCAACTAAAATATACACAACTTGTCACCAACTCCCGACTCACGTAAATATACACAACTTCCAGAGTATTCTGTTATAATATCGTAAAAAATCAGTGATTCCTGTGATAAAAATCATGCCTGTGGAACTGTGTTTTGCATGTTGCACTTTCCTCGCTATAGTGAGGAGAAAAGTTTTGTGTTACACACGGGTGCAAAGTTGTATTTTACTTCTCGTGTGTTGAAACACTCGCTACGCTCAGGATTCTATTTTAGAACCACTCGCTTCGCTCGTGGTTCAACTATACAATCCTTTCGCTGGCTCGTGTTTCAATTCCACACTCGAGGGTAAAATACAACTTTGCACCCTTGTATAACAAATAACTATTCAAATTTGAAACAGGGTTGTATTGTTTCGTTCCATTTCAAAACAAAACAAACTCAACTCTATTTTCTGTTACATCATCATTCTCCCATTTTTATAAGATTAGAAAAATCGTGCGTTATCCGTCATGTGATTTCAAGGAAAACAATCTATAACGGGAACATATTATGTGGTGTGTTATATTTGAAACGTAATAAGTTACCGAACTAAGTGAAATTAGTACAATATTATCCTCTGATATCCCAGGGAAACGAAGAAACGTGGGCGAAACTGGCCGTTAAAATTCTAATCTTAAAAAAACGGGGTATAGCTTTATTCCAGAAGATGTTGTGCCCGGGGTCTGCTGCCTAATCCCAAGAATTGAGGTAGCCACAAGCTTTTACGGAAGCGGCTGCCATCTAACCTTCCAACCCAAGAGAGAAACTAGACCTTATTGGGATTAGAGTTGTCAAATGAGTTACCAACTTGACTGTGAGAAGTTCTCAAGCCGCCAGAAGGCCTTTAACTTGGCTTAACCAGTGCTGTTATAGACAGCAGCTGGGATCAACGGGTTAACAAAGCTACAACGTTACAAACGCTTCTCAAATCTGAATTCTTGAGATTAGTTAGCGGAGCTCGGGCATCCTTCAGAATACAACTGTACTGGACTGACGGTAGGATAATGATGATGTTATCAATGGATGTCTTATCTGGAAATCACAGGGGATTTCTGCGTATCCTTAAGTATTATTTTTACAAGTTTTTATAAACATTTAATATTTCCAGGACTCTCAGTACGGCAAGCTCCCAGGCTTCTATCCCCACGAAAACCCACCGCTGCAAAGCATCCACAACGACATTGAGGAGAAGGCCGACCACACTATTAGACGAGCGTACAACGGGGAGACCTTTTTCTGGGGTCTTAAGCCGAAGAAAGGGGATGTCATCGAGTTTGTGTTCAAGAAACCTGTTTTACTTGAAAGGTATGCTATTGTTTCAAAGGCTCTAAACTAGGAAAAAAACGCTACACGCGTTTATATATTGTGAGGTTGACCGGAGACCGGCATACGGAGCGCACTTTTCGCATACAAAAAGGAGCCTTCGATGCACTCCATGCTATGTGGTGTGGTTGACAAAGGTGTAAGCTATCAGCATGGAAGTTTGTGTTCCAAAAACTGTTTTACTTTAGACGGACTTTTAGTTGACACGCTCCTTCATTGACGACAGCTAGTCTGCTGGCACTCTTACCAAAAATTACCATTTAGCTTAGATAGACCAGAGAAGAGTTCCTGGCCTTGACATGAAAACATAGAGGATCATGCTTTGGAATGTGTAGGGAGTTCCCCGATATAATTGTTATTTGTAAAAATGCGTTAAGAAAATAGTGTAATAAGAATAGATGTGTAATACAGCGACTGACTAGGGTTGAAAAAGGTATGCTCTGGTGTTGAGGATTTGTGTAGTAGGTAGACTAAGAGAATTTACGTCCAAAATATGTAGGGAAGGCAGGGTTAGATGGGGGCGACTATGGCAAGGATATCATGAACGAATTACTGCGATACTGAAGAAGGTCTGGTCAGAATTACACGCAACTGACATGCTCGTATGAACACGTGTATGGATCAGATCGAAGCGAAAGAATTATGTAACAACCGTAGTATTTAGCGTTGCTATGTTTCTGCCTACCCCAATGGAACACCGCCACGAGTATTTGCATATATGTGGAAAAATTTACCCCATAGACATTGTAATAAGAAGCTACTACAGTTTTTAGTTTTAAAGGTTCTGACGGAAGATCAGCGCTGCGGGCTTCGCAGCATTTATTGCTGAATGCCACAACACATGGCCCTCGATCACATTGCTCTTTAAATCTGCTAGCTTAAGTTGTCTTTGTATTTTCTCTCTTTTCGCTTAGCTTTAAGAGTATGTTTTTATCTGTTGTGGTTGAATGAAGTTTGAATCTATATATCTACAAGAAAAAAACTTTCTTTCTCCAGGTACACATTCCGCAGCGGCAACGTAGACCACACTTCTGATAAGTTCTACGATACGTTCGTGGAAATCCAGCCTGTTGGCGGAAACTACTCTGTGGTGGACAGCTTCGATGAGTTCGGGCTGGCTGATGGCTGGCTCAAGAGGGACTTGGGCCCCGCCAGTGCGATCAGGCTGAGGGTCGACAGGGATAGCACTTTCTGGGTCATCTTGAGCGAGGTATGTGAAAAGACACGCATCAAAAACGGTACATTACAAAAGACCTCTCGGTAAATTTTGGTTTAACAGCGGTTTTTTTATTTTTAAAAATGGGACTGCTCTTGGCTAGTATCTAGATACTAGAGAGGGAGCAAAGATGAGGTTTAAAGTGAAGGTAACTTGGCACCTTAATTAATATCAGGTCAGTAAATCACAGGACGCCCATGTATTCTGTACATTTACTATACGCGCGCTCATATAGAAATCTTCAGGATCCGATACACAATAAGGTTGGATGCATGCCGACATACGAAGGGGGGCAAGATATATATTTTTTTAAACTAGACTGGGAATCAAGATTGATTCAAATACTGGCCGGGATTCGAATTCAGTACCATCAGTTTCGAAAGCTGGTAGTATATTTTCGATTAATACATGTGGATACGATTATTTCCTGTTTAACCGATATCACGATGCGATTTAGTAATTCAAATCATTAGAAAGTAGTCCCTTTAAAGTATTCAAATGTGATTTGTTCACATGAATTGCATTGGTATGACGAATATAGTACGTAGACTAGGTTTTACCAAACCGGCAATCAAAATTGAGAATTGTTTAGAATTATTCTTTATTTATTGCAGATTGAGTTGAAACCCTACGATCAGGAGGACAGATGACGCAAGCCCAATCCGTGGTCACGGCTGGTCCGACAGATGAAGAATTCTAATAGGCGTCCCCGTCTGAAAATATATTGAAAAATTTGAAACAGCACCCGTTAATGAATCACATTTAGTAACTTATAAAGTGGATGATTGTTTCTGAGAACGTGGATTTACTGTACTTTTTGAAGCCGTTATGATGGAACCTGGTAATCCTAATACTACTTAACTTAACAGTGTAATTCCCCCCGCTTCCTTCTACGGACGTGCTGGAATACGAAAAGGCGACCGTTTACGGTGGCAGTTCCGAAAACTCGCACGTAGCGCTTCGCTTCCACTTTTATTGTGAGAACAGCCCAGCTGTGGAACTCCTTGGCGGAATCCTTGTTCCCCGTGAGTTTACGGTCTTCCAGACGAGAGTGAACCGGTTTTTTACTAGGTAAGCGTGATCCATTATAGACCGCAATATCTTTTACAATCAGATTGCCTACTATGCGTTCAAGGTATCGAGGGTTTAGGTGGTGGCACGACCATCCTACGATTGCTGCCAAAATCGCAGTAAATATGTAACTATAAAAGCTCTCCTTATTTACGTAACCACATCCTCATTTTAAGGTATCATTGAAAATGGTTACGGTTTCCTAATGAGCAGTGATCGGATCTAGGATGCAATTTGGGGTGAACGACCTCAAACGTTACGCTTAACATGGATGTGACTCGGGATTTCCCTGGATTTCGGGAAATGTGTAACGTGGGCGCTGCGACGTCCACTGGCTACGGCGTCTTCCAAGCGCGCCCAGCGTCACAAGTACCGAGGCGGCGCGCGCGCGAGGCAGCGCGCGCGCGATAGCGCAGTATGAGTCACCGCCCGGCCCCGCCACCGAACCGGCCGCCCGCTCCCCGCGGGGGCACATAAAAGCGAGAGCGCGACGCGCGCCGACAGCAGTGCTGGCTACAACGCCGTGGCGAGCACTGCCCTCCTCCCTTCCTCTCCGAGGCCGCGGGGTTCCCCCCTCGCGACGCCCGAGCTCCCGTCTTCGAGGCAACGGGGTTCCCCCCTCGTTCGCCCTGGACACCTAGCCTGAAGGCAGCGGGGTTCACCTCCCTCGCTCGCCGCAGGATAGGCCAATCACCCTAGAGTCCTTCCGAGGCCGCGGGGTTACCCCCTCGCGAAGCCGAGGACTCTAGGTTCCTATAGCTGAGAGGCAGCGGGGTTCCCCCCTCGCTTCGCGCCCAGGCTTCCACATTAACCATCCGCTCCACAACTAATACCGCTATCCGCGATTTGATAACTAAATCTAAATAATCTAATTTCATAGCAGAATCCGTCTAGGTCCTCGTTAACATTTCGACACCGTAGTTCTCTCTTAGTTTTAAGGCTTTTCAGTTATTAATAAACGGGCGAGAAGACCCTTATTTGTGACTGTCCGATTGGTGTTTTGATTCTCACTCATCCCCGATCCCGCTAGGAACCTCTGAGCTAGTCAGGAAACCCTCGTAAGGCCGTAACGGTCGAGGGATATGTGTGGGTGCTGAAATCACTCATCACAAATGGGTTATTGTTAGTAAAAAGTTTGTTCGAGAGTTAAACTAAATAAACAAAATGCCATTGTTCGCTATCTATAATAGGTCGTTTATGTAACATGTACTTTAAAAGAAATATTTTATGTATAAAAAAAACTCTTATAAACAGAAATGTATTGTATAAATAAACGTGTTACTACTTTCTGAAACAAAATTAAAAAAAAACTCATCCATCGAATGCCACAATCACAACTGAACCAAACTGAAATAAGACTACACGGAAACCACTAGCTTTCAAATAAAAAAAGAATCTTCAAAATCGGTTCAACCTGTCGAAAGTTCTGAGGTAACGAACATAAAAAATACATGCAAATTGAGAACATCCTCCTTTTATGAAGTCAGTTAAAAATAAAATGAAATTAAAACTCCTATGTTGTAGTCATCTTTATACAATGAAAGTAACATATTATAAGTATTATTCTTTAAATATTTTCAGTCGTTAATCGATTTCTTTTGACATCTAAGATCCATTTGTAAGTGGAAAAAGACCTTTCAACTTCATATTCATATATATTTATTGCATTATTTTGTACAATAAGGTCTTAAAACTACATAACATGCTTTCAACATAAACCCCGCAAGGGCACTGTAAAATAAGTTAAACCACTTAACTTTTATATATTATTTACATATTTATTTTAATTTTACATTTGCTAACGTTATGCCAAATGGGGTATTCATTTATTTATGTATAACGAAAATATATACAAGAATACTTAACCAAAATAATATAAAGAAAATTAAAACTTAACTTAAATCTAAAACGGGCCCTTGAGGCATTGTACCGAGGATGCTGGCGGCATTTCCTCGCTGTATCGCAATGCTGATACGTTGAGCGAGGAAACCGCCAGCTCTTCGGTCACCAATAATTAAATTACTAAATCACCAATAATATATATTTTTTTAATTTTATGATAAAAAAATTATTGTAAACTATAAAAACAGTTAGCTAAAAGAAAACTCTTTAATGAATTACAAAACAAAGTATATTTTTTTATTCCTTTAACTGTAAGCGGTAATTCATTATAAATTTTTACTGCCATATGGTGAGTGTTCCTCTTCCTGAGGTTTGGTTGGCAACAATAATCTCTTTCACGTCCAAAAACATCTTTATGATTTCTTACGAATTAACATATTTCGTATATATAAATAGACACCAATGTTAATATTTTCAACTTTGTAAAGTGTGGCCTACAACTTCTACTAATGTAAGTGGTGCGAATTTGTAAACAGAGCTTTCGTCACTAGTAGATTCATTTGAAATCTGATCTGCGTATTCCCGTACAGTGTCAAGGTCAGGGTTTGGATTAATAACTGCTTGTAATTTATTTATGATAGGTAAACTAGAACACCAATTAACAACTATCCTTACTTGATCGAATTCTACCAATGCATCAACGATTGATGTGTTGCGTTCTTGTAGGCGGTTTAAAACTAACTCGATGATTTTAAAATTTTCGTGTATGAAGTCTAAATCTTTTTTAAGGTTGGGTTTCCGCAACACTTGCTTAGCTTTTTTAATCGCCGCTGATTCTAAAGCTGTTGTTGTTACATATTTTGTTAATTTTATACCGTAAACTACCTACTTATACTTAAAAGTTATTTACCATTTGGTAAAGGTAGGTAACAAAAAGAGTCGCGGGATTTTAAGTCATATCCATCTTAAAATAACGGACTTAAACCCCCGGGAAATTGCATCCTCCTAGATCCGATCACTGCAAATGAGATGGATTTGATGTCCTTTAAAAAGTGATTTCATATTTTATGTAGGTACGTTATTCGACTGAACTGAAGATTTAAAGATAATCTGTTAAGTTACCTTGAATGTGTATTTAAGTAACTTTAATCGTGGTGTTTAGTTATTTGTTATCTTTGAGGTTGTTGAATTTTTTAAACGTTAACGTATTTACATATTAGTCATGAATCGGAATTGTTTCTTTAAACTCAAATTTATAAAATGTCTTCTGCGATATGGCATCGATATAGACATAAATATTTTTTTTTGTGGAAAACGTCCATAATTTGAGTGCCATTCAGATGACAACAAAGTGACAAAGAAAAAAATAATGACATGAATTTTTCATTATACTTTAGAACATAAATCATTAAAATACCGTCCCTGCTTAAAAAGATACAAGAGGCGGTATTTCTATTAAATCAATCCTATTTAAGGCATGCTCGCCCTGACAATACTTAAAGTTACTCCTGTTAAGGACGATCTTAGACTTTTATCCGATTGCTATATTCCATAAGTGATGGCATGTACCAAAATTATAGATAATGTACAGTTCCATATTCTTAAACTAGCACAGGAAATTATACCGACAGTTCGACTGGAACGTTCTCTAAAATATACACTAAAATAGGGTCAGGGGGGTTTGCTCCGAAATTCGAACTTCGTATGGTGCCGTCTCTTTCACTCATTTAGTATAATGACAGGTGAGTGAATGGGACGGCACCATTCGAAGTTCGAATTTCGGAGCAAACCCCCATTACGTATGACATACCATGCGCACAACTTGCTAGAATGATCTTATCCGATTTCGTTGATAATCCATTTAATGTTTAGGAGATTTTAGCAATCAAGAAATTTAAAAAAAACTTTATTTATCTAGTGAATTGTGTTTTTGATTATTACTTCCTAAAATAATCAAAATCATGGATTGCTATTATTATACTCGTGCTATGTCACAATTTCAAAATCATGACGTGAAACATGTTATTTGTACGGTTAAAATCTATAGTTGTATAAAAATGAAAATGTAGTCAAATGAGTGTTTTAGAATTATGTTAGTATTATAAATGTGTTTTCGATGTTTTTACTCACATTCCATTATTAAGTCGATGTTACAACTGTACTTATATATGCATTTAAAATGCTTGTAGTTAATATCATGTTGATACTTACATTGTAATTATTAAATTATGAATGTTATTACTAGTGTTGCCACTTTTTAATTTCTACACTTTTTTGCCATACTATTGGCTATGTGCACGTCTGAAACGTCAAACTTCATAGGTCCCGAGACAATGTCAAAACTCAGAGATGTCAAATAATGACACATGAATATTTTATTTAGTTTAGTAAACGAGAAAGACCCCGTATTGGAAATTTTACTGAAATAAATAAGAGAATAAATAAATACATACAAACGAAACGAATCGTAGGAAACCGTTAAGTAACCAATAGAAAACGTGAAAGTAAATTTGACAGTGGTCCCCGGTAAGTACACATTTCTGCCATGGTGTGCGCTACGCTGCCCTCCTAACGAAAAGTGCAATAACTAGGGTCAAGCTACTTTCGAGAAAAACGCGGTAAAAGATTTTAAATTTGTTTTGTTGATATCTCCAATATTACACATCCTATTGACTTGAAACTTTGACCAGAAAATAGATAATATAATTGAGTTTATTTGTACGTACCTAATAATTAATCATTTATTTATTATTACTATAAAAAATTAGCAAACGCACTTATGCTTAGGATGGTCCAATACAGACATGATATAATTCCAAGCCATAACTGCAATAAGTTGTCTACTTATTGCACTTATCGTAAGTAATTCAAGATATTACGATTATTTTATGCAATTATAGTATGGTGCTGTACTGCATGCTTGAATCTTAAGTACAATAAGTAGTTTCCTTATTGCAGTTTTAATTAGTAAGACAATGTGTTTATTTTTTTTTGTATTATGGTTGTTGCAAAAGTGTATTTTATGACATAAGGTTACAATAAAACAAGTAATAAAAAAATAAACATTTATTTTTAGAGTACTAAATAATTACTAATTCGGTAAAAAATTCTAACAAAAATATTATTCTAACAAAAGTTTTAACAAAGTAGGTACCTAGTCTCTGAAATCACATTTATAATCTTATTGAACAAGGTTTTTCTAAATTATTAACTTACGTATAATACTTCACTCTCAGCCTTAAGTATGTATTATCACATATTACTCGAAATAACTATAAAATAAAAGGTTTCTTCTAAACATTACACACCGTATTTTGCCAAGCATTATAACAATGTTTTATAACTAATTATTAATTAATAAGGCACTTTATGAGATCTTAAGGTACATTTTAGAGATCAGGTTTCATTCTTATAACTAAAATTTACTTTATGTTTGTTGTTTGAGTAGTTTCTGGCAAGTTTATCCAGAAATGCCGCCTAGTCTCAGGCATCAAAGGCACTAATTTTTTTATTATATTTTGTTTCCGGTCTGTACTTATTCCTCTTGGTGTTGTTCTGACAGACGGACTTGGAAAACATTTAGTTTTTTTTATTTTTATTTGTAGAAAATCAAGTACTTTCCAATCATTATCCATATGGCTTTTTTTATATTTCATATTGAAGTCCCCTCTTTCGGCCTTTACTGACATAATATCGTGTAGATACACTCTTGGTGACATATTTTTTAGTTTATGCTGGGAGGAATAATCTTGATAATTGAAAAAATCTGTCATCGCCATTACTTTAACAGTATTTTTTTTTGAATTCGACATCTTTACGGCATCTACGAAGTCATCCATGTCGTACACCTTCCCTTTCTTTTTTAAGGCCATGCTGACATGAATGTGTGCCCTGGCTCAAAAAACTTTATTGTTATTGAGTTTGCAGACACAAGATCGCTGTTAACTATATTTATGAGGAAAGACATTAGTGCCCAATTTTTATTTTGTGCCGAACAGTTGTCAGCCCATAGGACAAAATGTTTAGCGTCGCGATGATGGGTGAAGAACGACCTGTATGCGGATATTATGTCCTCTTGGCATCGTCCAGAAACTGTTTCATCCCAAAGAACAGCATATGGTACATTTGAACCACTACTACTGCCAAGTGGGACGAAGCTTTCGTTAAATGCAGTTATACGAGGACAAAAGATGGCTGCCTGGTCCATTCTAGGAAGATGTATTACTTTCTCTAAAACCACTGAAAAGTAGATGCACTGTCGGTTGGTACAGGCTTGATCTTTATCTTTTTGGTATTCCATTCGGGATTCGGTGTAACGTTGTTGATGTAATTCGTAATCATTAATTTTGATGCACGTTTCGCAGTCTTCCTCGGAACATTCTTGATGTGATTTAAATAAAGCACAAACTTCACACTCCTCATTGCCAAGATGTGCAAATGATATATTCATGTCCTTAACGACTTTGCGATATGTCTCGAGTGATACAGTTATATCAGTATTCTTATTTAAGAAACATTGATGCATAAGGGTAACATTTAGATCGCTTGGCAGATACAGCCGTTTGGGAGCATGCATACGACGGTAATGGGAGATCAATGGGTTAAAACTTTCAATGTGTTCTTTAATATTGTCTTTGTTGATGGTTTCTGTTCGTTGATAGCTTCCCCGTTTATCTTTCTGGTCGTCAATTTCTTTGCCGAGTGCAGTATAAATGTGCCTAGTATTTTGAGGATGGTATCCCAGCGTCGTCAAAAAAAATGGTCTACATACTTCAATCTTTTCACGGTTATTGCTGTAAAGATAATAATAGTATGAGACGTCTCGATTCTTTTTCTTTTCATCCTTCTCTGTGGTTGTCCGTGTCTTCACATTTCGTGATTCTACGTGACCTTTTATAAACAGTCCCCTCGATTCCCATGACGAACTTACATATCCATCGTGTATTCGTTTTCTTATATCTTCTGTAAATTTTGTTGTACACTTTTTACGACACTTTTCATTACACCGCGGTTTTAATGATAACTTTTCATCAGCAGTTTCTTTTTTTTGCCTTTTTCGTTCAGAGAGTGGCTCATCAAACCTACGCCTCTTCCTTGGAAAACCCGATTTAGTCAATCCTTTTTCACTCAAAGGTAAATCTGTCGATGCCTCCCTATTGTCATTTTCACCAGCAGATTCAGCAAAATCAGTACGCTCTATTTGTATCTGTGTACTTTGTCTTTCTTCATTTTCCATTTCAATTATATCATCATCTCCTATTACATTTTGTCTATTCATTACTTCATTAACTCCACTTTGCACTGTTTGAACATAATTACTTGTATCATGAGACGTTTCTGTTCTCTCTCGCTCTTCATTTATCTCAGCATTAACTATTGTTCTATGTCTTGTGACATTGCTAGCGTATGATAATTCATGTGTGTCCGTTCCTACGGGGTTAGAGTTATATTCTTGCATCTCATTAACTTCATTACAGGATTCATCAAGACTTTTTTTATAGTTGTTGTTATGTATATCAGCATGAACTGTAACAGTAACAGGTACTGTCTCATTATGGTCGTATGATGAATCCGAGTCATAATCTGGCGATGTAGGGTTATAATCTTTATCTTTAACACTATCGTCGGAGTTTTCAAATAAATCAGGTGTGTGTCCGTCATCATCGTCAGAGTATGGCATGTTCTCGTAACATATCAAAGATTGGCGAGTAGATGGAAATGAGTCGTCATGAACATCATAATTAAATGATGACAGGTCCAAATTTTGAACCATTTCAAATGAATTGCAGTACTCATTTTTGTTTTCAAACACTGTTGGGAACTTTTTATAATCAAGAGGGCGTGACCAAAGTTCATTAAGATCAGTTAGTATTGGACTTTTTTGAGTAGCTGGTTTATCAACAGAAGGACTTGATGAATTTTGAATTGGGGTTGTTGAATTATCTGGATTCACTTGGGTAATTATTGACTCTGAAGTTTTTGTATTTGAAATAGCTAATGCCAAAATTTTGTCTCTTCTCGACATTTTGTTCTTAACCTGAAAACGAAACTGTAAGTTAATTTTGTAACTATCATTAATAATAATATTACTTATTATAGGTGCATATTTACTACGGCAGATCGCAACACATAGGTATCATACCAAACTTTATACCAAAGAGACTTTAAAATAATATCATCAAACAAAGTCGTAACTCGGATTTTAAGATCATATTGCAAAATACACCATATAACCGATAGAAATGATGATTCCAGAAATTAACTATTTTTATAACTTCACTGAAGAAACACATTAAGGATACACTCCAAAGATCGGTCATGTTACTCATCTTCACATGCTAGGCACAGTCACCGCCAACATTATCTTACGATTTCAATACAGTCACAGGCAAAATTATCTTAAGATATAAAGATCAAGATCGCAGAAATATTTGATAGTACAGTCGAGTACATAAATATGTGTACACTTTTTTACCTACTCGAATGCGGTCGCTAACAATTAGTATGCAAACGCATTCGACTAGGTAAAAAAGTGTCTACATATATATGTACTCGACTGTACCTTATGTCGAGGCAATAAGGTGCTGCCAGATATTTTTGCGGTATTGCTCTTGATATCTTAAAATAATTTTGTTGGTGAGTGTATTCGAAAAATAAAATTATGATATAAAAGACTATAAGAATAAGATAGAGGAACAAGGTCTTCTATACGTAACTTAAAAAACCGACAATTGGTAACTCTTAAAAAAAGGATTACCTATGATTTTTGTAACTTTGTAAATCTCGCCGTAGGTAATGCAATATATCTTATTGAAATTTAACCCTTTCTCAGATCGCATAAAAGTTGGAAAAATGTGTTGTAACCAATAAATAGAGGTTTACTATGTGACACACAATTACATACATATTGAACATAAATTAAGAATAAACTTTATTCCAAATAAACACGTAAGTAACTTACCCCGCGCCAAAATCGTCGTAATGCACATGGGAACGACCGGCTCGTTGGCACCGCCGCCTGCGACTCACTGATGGATGCTCGGGAAACAAAATGGCAACTTATCTGTACCCCTCGCCCCGCAGTGAACATTTTACTACTCATAAATGCGATAACTTGACATCATATTGCACCTTGATTGGTAAAACTATACTGTCTGTGCCACATCGTCCTAAACATAAACGTAGTAACTTAGTCGTATTGCCTTGTTATTAAGTAAACTTATCATTAAAATTCCGACAATCCTAAACATAAGTGTAACAACTTCACTTATTGCGTTTATGATTAGTTATTGGACTAACTTTGTTATTACAATTTTACTAAGCATAAGAGCGATAACTATTCTTATTACACTTTTTACTAGTAACGTGCTAATGGAAATAATATACCCTACCAATCATATTCGTAATAACTATACTTATTGCAGTTTTTGTAAGTAAGTGATATTGAAGTATTTTATTAATCCTACTTACTAAAAGTGTAATATCTATAGTTATTGCGGATATCGTTATTAATGTTGTTTAAAGGAATTACTAATCCAAGAATAACTACAGTTTTGTCGTTCTTCATAAGTGAATCACTAGTCATTTCCTCAGATATTGCAGTTTTGATAAATAAAAAACATGTTTACGTTACAGATACCTTAAAACTGTCTAAGAAGAAAATATAGAACTCGTTATTCTCAACGCGAATATGTATATAACTCAACTTGACCCAAAACTCGAGTTGTTGCACTTTTCGTTAGGAGGGCAGTACGATCGCCTAGCTTACCCCCACCACCTACTTCGCACATAGCCAATACGAGTACATGCTGCTGCATGCTTGCTGTGTTCATGTGTGTTATTTCAAATGATTTACCTGCCATATAATGTTTTTCAAATATCTATCAAAAGAAGCATTTTAGGGTACAGTACGTTGAAAACGGTTAGAGCAAATGCTGTCAAAGAACGCACGCAAACATATACCTATCTTAGAGGTATAGTCAGAGTTCTTAATAATTTTTTGCTTGCGTGTGTTTGACAGAATTTACTCTTGTGCCTTGTGTTTTTTGGTGCCCACATTTTTTCAATCTATAGTAATACAAATATAAATTGACGATGGAATTGTTTTAAATACAGGTTATTCGAGGATATAAATAAGGTAAACGTCCTGTCCTGAACACTACACTTGTTTGGCACATATAATTTTATCTATTGGATATTAAGGTGTTGAAATGTACATACATGGGA
Organism: Notocelia uddmanniana; assembly: GCA_905163555.1. Taxonomy (NCBI): domain Eukaryota; kingdom Metazoa; phylum Arthropoda; class Insecta; order Lepidoptera; family Tortricidae; genus Notocelia; species Notocelia uddmanniana. The sequence continues at coordinate 73,945,837 of LR991052.1, forward strand.
GCTCTACCTTATGTTGAGAATTGTATTCTCTGTTACACAACAACAAACATATTAATGATTCCTACTTTACCTAGAAATAATGTTACACATTCTGTAAAAGCCATAAATATTAGGTATGTGACATTAATGTCTCGTTGCTGTAAATGCAATAAGTGGAAAATTACATATCAAGGGCGGTAAAACACATATTGTATCGCGAACCATTGTCTGCGTACCTGCGAGATTTACTTTTCTACCGCCCGTGATATGTGGACGTTTTATCCCCTGCACAGGAATTTCCTGCTTGCACAGCGCGCTATAATTCCCGTATTATGTCCAGGGACAATAACAGTGATATGCTAATTTAGATCCCAGAAAGTAACTAACTTATTTGAATAATGATAATTATCACTATTTATTTGACTTACAAATGCCTTATCTCAATAACTTGTACTTAGTGTAAATGTTAGTTAGTAAAATATTTAATACTATTATATGTATAGATTAGATACAGGGTGATTTTAAAGTATGAGAATTGAATTTAAGTGTTAGCTCCCGAGCCAGCAACATATTTTGACCAATTGACAACCTGTTTATCCTAGTTGGTAGTGACTCTGCCTCCGAAGCTAGAGGTCCCGGGTTCGAATCCCGGCCAGGGCATTTATTTGTTCTTGGGTCTTGGATGTTTTCTGTGTATTTAAGTATGTATTTATCTATCGTCGTCTAGTACCCATAGTACAAGCTTTGCTTAGTTTGGGACTAGGTCGATTTGTGTAAGATTGTCCTCCAATAATAAAATAAAAATAAAAACCGAATACTTCAAACAGCTGTATTGTGAAGCTCCGTGAACGTCTGCTGATTCCGTGGGTGGGTTGAGCAGTGTTATTATTATTATTAGTCTCACGCACGTAAAGTTATAGGTCGATTCACAAGAGCTGGCGCGGAATGTCTATGAAATTATTGACAGTATCATACATTTTCCGCGCCAGCTCTTCTGAATCGACTATAAATAAAATACGACACAATAGAAATACTCTTTATTTCACACTTCAACTTGAAAACACAATACAATTTGTTGAGGCAAATAACAGGCTGTAATAAAATAGTACCTATTACACGAACTCCGTGATTGAGATTTTATTGTTATACAAACTAATTACCTTTGAATTGCCTTTGAACTAATAATTAATCAAATTATAGCTATTAATAAGTTCTTAAGTTCGCCTTTGTACTCTGATCTTGTGTGACATGTATATGTTTTAAACTGTTATTGTGTACAATAAACTGCTTACATACATACAAACATTAACTTAAGGGAAATAGGGTCAACTGACATAAAGTGATGATAGGTAATACGTCAGCCGGTCACATGAACATGAAATATTTTATACAGATAAAATAATAATGTCGTTTTTGTCTAATATTTTCGCATCGGCTAAACGGAACACGACTAGATTTGAAGAGGCTATCAATTATCGTATTAAATGAGTCACAAGTTCATGTCTGTTAATGTGAAACTTTGTTAGTCAATGTCAAATGTCAGAATGACAACTAGTGTTGGTAAAGACTTCATTCCGAAGACTCGACTTAGTTTTTTTTTTCCCCCGGAAATTCCCCGGCCCATCAACATTAAATTCCTTTTAACCCTGGTGCACTCCCCCTTTGTGTATGTCTTATGTAAATTTATTAAAACTAACAACTTGTTTTTGTAGTAGTTAGATTAACAATAAATGTTTGTGTTGTCCTTTGTTTTAGATACTCTTCTAAGTGAACCTGGCAATCTGAAGTCACCGGTCAAATTCTTAATAAACACGTGCCTTTTTAAACCTTGACGTTGGCGGAATCATCGACAATATCGATGGGGCCATAAAACACAAAGATTGATTGATTGATTGATTGATTGACTTAGTTTTTTAGACTAACCGAAGCTTAAGTGTTTTGTAGAGACTCGAGTCCTCTAAAAAAGTCTTCTAAAGAGACTTGATAGTTTTGTTTACTAAGTGTAAACAAAAGGCTTTTAACTCATTATGATCAAAATTCAACTGTACTTGTAGAAACATGTAAAGTTACGCGGCCTACTCAGTGAAGTGGGTACTGCAGGAATCAGTACTTTGAATAGAAACTTCAAAAGTGAGTCTTTTCTATTGGATTCAAGTATTTTGAGGCACGCCTAAAGTAAAAATAAAAAATATACTATAAAATATACGATAGTTCGAGTCTTTTCTAAGGCTCGAGTTGTGACTACAGGACTCGATAAGACTCGAAAAAGGACTCGACTCATGACTTAAAAGACTCGGAAGTCTTTTAAGCTTGGAGTCCCGTAAGTATGAGTCGAGTTCTTGAATTCGAGACTCCAAAAACTTGAGTCTTTACCAACACTAATGACAACTGGTGGTATTTTGCCATTTGACATGACAGGTATCCTGTTTTTCACGTAAGAAGAGTCCGGTGACAGCTGTCAACCCAGTACAAATTATGTCATTATACGTCAAAAATGACATAATTTGTACTGGGTTGACAGCTGTCACCGGACTCTTCTTACGTGAAAAACAGTATAAGTCTAGTCATATTCCGATTTAGCCGATAGAAAAACATTACTCACTATATATGTACTTTAATACTCAATAATTACTCCTAAATTGTACATTTATCAGATGAAAGTTTCTATGCTGTGAATAAATACACTTGTGTCAGCCGGTTATATCCATGATATAAGAATACAATTAAGGTATAGCACTCCAGGGAAATTCAGTAGTGTGGGTGACACAAGCCTATATCTCTTGTATCGATGGTTCTACCGTCGGAAGTGTGAGTTGCTGTATTGCCAGTGTTGTATTATGACACTCCCCGACCTACTGTGAGTATACCTGTGAGTGTTTTATTAAATTATTACGTTAATTCATGTTTAACTTGACCTATTTTGTTTGTTTAAACAAACAAATGACAATTGTAATGCGTAAATAATACATTTTGCATGATTACGGAAGAAAATATTCCTTCATGAGTCGCTTTGGTACTATAAAGTGGCAACACGACGGTGACGTAGGCTTGAGTCACAATCCGGAGTGGAAGACCTTGTTTCCTTAGACCATGGTTATATCTACGTGTAAATATTGTCAGCCAGTGCTTTGTGAGTAAAAGTAAAAAAGTAAACGTAGTTTATTCTTCAAATTAGGCATATTACATGCACCTATGAACGTCAATAAACTACCACCGGTTCGGAAAAATATACCTCTGCCACGAGAAGAACCGGCGTAAGAAATTCGGCGAGGTGTCATTTTTTCAAAACAATATACATTATATAGTTAAATATAAAATTACATTACTACAAAATTACTTAAATAACAATGCTACAGTAGAAAATATATTTTCGCAATAGATTACCCGTGCAGGACGCTATCACTGCCACACATCCCTATCCATGATGTAATCGTTTATCTTATAATATGCTCTTGAAATAAGTGTTTGTTTTACTACAGATTTGGATTTAGAATTGCTAAGTTCAGTAATGTGTTTAGGAATTTTATTGTAGAATTTGATATATGAGTGGGATAATATGAGTGGGAGGGTACCGTTGCTAAACCCACCAACCGAATCACAGCTGACGTCGATTTAGTTAAATCGCAGATATCCTTCGAGCAACACAGGCTTCCGAACTTCCTGATATCAGAGTTAATCAGATCCGCTCATTTAAGTCGAACGATTTCGGTACATCTGATATATTCTCACTAATATACAAAGTTTGAGAGAGAAAGATAAGTGATATCTGCCAGGTCTTCACCTGTCAGTGTCTCCGTTTTCATAACTGCAGATTGTACTGAACTGACTTGTGGCGTTTTGTATTATATGGGATTTGACATATTGGTGTGTTTTCAAATGGAGACAATTCGTTAACAGCCGAAAATGATCGTACTATCCATCCCGTTCTGACTCCTCTTGGTTAACCATAAGGATTCAAAGAGGCAACTATATGAAAAATCATCTTTCTGAACACTACGGATCTGTTGGTTTTATTGTCTATTAGGTATTTTAAGTATTATAGGTCGATTGACAAGAGCTGGCGCGGAATGTCTATGAAATTAATGACAGTTTCATACATTTTCCGCGCGAGCTCTTGTGAATCGACCTTATACTACATGTTATACTCGTTGCCCAAGATGAAATCACTGGCAAAATTTGTATCTGGCTCGTGAACGATGTTGTTCGTCAGTTTTAAGCCAAAGTTCTAATTGGTAGGATTATATTATTAAATAAGACTTTGCGTATTATTTTCAGTATGTTAATGTAAAACTTTTTTTTAATTTTTATTTATTAAGTCACATGTTTTTTTTTTGACCGCCGCCACTGTCACAACTCACCGCGTTTCGACCGTCTGGGTCTCTACATGCAAAGATGCGATTTGAAGGATAGGGTAAATGTCGCAGTGCTGGACATTGACCCAACTTTACTGGCACTTTCAATTTTATTTGAAATTATGACAGAGCTGATCAGAAGGTGTCATTGGCCATTAACACCACAACACAAGCCTTAAAGGCCTAAGATTAAGCCTTATTGAGCTTAGCATGGGACTAGTTTGATTGGTATAAAAAATTGCCCCCTAACATTTATTTATTTAATATGGTGTAGCATTGAAATGTTCACCTAATTTCTTTGTTTGCTGCTTCTATGAGCTGTGCTGCACTCAAAGATTTCAATCTTAGTTCCGCTTCTAACGCTAGATGGCGCTATAATAAAAGTTATATTATCTGTGATTAGCGACCAAATACTAAAATTGTGTAAGTTCTATTTATTTTCACTAAATAAAATAACCATCAATGTTATAACATTACCTGTATAAACATAAACTTATGTTTCGTAACTTCATTCACCGTCTATTTCTGCGAATTAGTCACCGAGCGATAGCATCACTTTTATTTCAGCGCCATCTGGCGATTACGAACTGAACTAAAAATGAAAACGTTGAGTGTGGGGCAGCTAATGCCTTGATCACACGCACTTAGTACAGTGGCGAGAGTCAGCCGAGCACACATCAGCACAGTGTCCATAGGCTACGGTGTCTGCTTGCCATCAGGCAAGCGTAAGCTTGTTTGCCACCGTCGTAGTATAAAAAGTATAAAAAACGAAACAAGAAGTGAGTCGGTCATTTTGCTCGGCCGAGTGCACTCGCCTACTCGGCACGTATGATCAAGGCATAACTCAAAGGCTAGCTGGAAGTGATCCCTAATAGGGACAAGCATGCCTTTGTACTTTAATGATTTGTAACATGAATTTGTTTCAAACAGTAATTGTGTACAATAAAGTGCTTCCATACATACTATACAGGGTGATTTCTGGGTCGTGACCCAAAACCACTTTTTCTGACTCTGTAAATGATCCACATTATCATGTGGTAGTATTTGATTAGAAGATGATTACTTTATTTTTTCTTATTTTTCAAGTAAAATTAATCTTATACTAAGTAATCATGGTCACCCTATGACTTTTGACATACGCTGTATGGAAAGCGACAAGACGTCACATTGAGTAGGGTGACCAAATTGTATTCTAAAATGTTTTTTTCTATTTGTCATCTGAAAAATAATCAAAATTATTGGTCATAAACAATAAATTAACAACACAATTAGGCTCATCTTTGAATTCTGTATGATGTCTTGCTCTCTTGCTCCATGACCCCGAAATCACCCTGTAGTATTTGCATTCCTATTCGCATTCTGACACAGCTGTCATCCCAGTACAAATTATGTCATCATTGACGTTTGTTGTACCGGGATGACAGCTGGCGGATGTGTCAGAATGCAAAGACTATAACTCATACAAGATGCCAACAAATAAGTGTCCGTATCAAATCGTGACGTCAGCGTGTTTTGAACGATGGTATGGCCCAGGGGTCAGCAAACCGCGGCTCGTGAGCCGCATGCGGCTCTTCGAAGTCTCATCAAAAATATACTGAAACGAGTACTTTTGGCTCTCTGGGGTTCCCAAAAGGCGCTTTGGTTAAAAAGTTTGCCGACCCCTGGTATGGCCGATCCTTTATGTAGTTTTAAGTGTTTATGATGGTATCAAGTCACAACGTTATGTTGTTGTAAAAGCTAATTATGTTATTTATTGGTGTTTATGCTTTTTAATAAATCTGTGCATTTATATAAACATTTCGTATCATTTATTGAGATTTCTCCTTTAGCGATATGGGCGATTCACACCAAACGGCTGGAGTCGGCGCGCACCCCACTAGAGTTAAAGGAATTCGAACCCTCCGTGCAGAAGCTAGACTTCGTATACAAACGGCAGCGGCAGACCGGCTGCCCGCAACCCATTCAAATATGAAATCTAACATCTGTATGGAGGGTTCGAATTCCTTTGACTCTGGTGGCGTGTCCACCTCATCGGCGACCTTCCGCGTGGTCTGGTGCCCTCGACTGCCTTGCACTACCAGGCGTTCGGCAGAATCGCATACGTGTCGAAATTGAGATTTAATTGTAGCTTGATATATTATGTGTAGAAATCTCTTGGGATATGGAGTAGAAGATTACGCGGACGAAGTCGCGGGCAAAGGCTAGTCAAAAAATAAAAAAGTTCATAAATTAACATCATTACCTACACTGAAATTAATTGCTTATCAATCACTGATATAATTTGTTTTACAAAACTGCTAGTGACACGTAAAAAAGAAATCTATCGTTATTTAAAATATTACGCAGGTATGGAAGACACGATGTAGAAATAAAACAGCAAAATATATCAATAACTTTGTTTCGGCAACGTACAATATGTGCAAAATTTTAAACGCACTTAAATGAACAATAAGGAAATCAAATTTCACTACTATTTTTCTTTGACATAATGTTACTTTGTGTACTTCTTATGCAAAAGTATACCTTTTGGAGGCGACAATAAGGCGCATTTTCATTAATGACTGTAATGACGCAATTAAAAATCATCATCATTATCATATTAGCTGAGGGACGTACTTTGCTGGACATAGGCCACCCCTAAAGAAAGCCACAATAAATGGTCCAGTGCCACCCGTATCCAGCGTACTCCCGCCACGTTTACCAGTTCATCAGTCCACGAGCGTCTCAGGGTAGGTGTGCCGAACTCATGCACAAGTGCTTCAAGGGCTTCAAGTCGGACCCAAATTGTACTTGCGGCCAGATCCAGTCCCATATTACCGAGGACTGCCCGCAGCTTGCCATTCAGTATGGTATCGCCAAGATCCACTAAGCTGACTCAGAGGTTTCAAAGTAGTTGGACCGACTGCCTTTCACTTTGTAGCAGAACTGTGCACTTGCTATACGCAAAATAAAATAAATAAAAGTCCACCTTGTTGGGGTTCTACCCACGCTGCGCTTTCCGTTACGTGGTCACCACTCGACAACCTATCCGCCCCTACGTGTTACCTAAGTCAGGAAAAGCGTATTATCACTGCCCGTATGGCGGGAAAAAGGAGAGAACATATGCCTACGCGTTGGGCAGACATGGCAATATATGCAACGTGAGCCACGTTATAGGCATGCACCAAGCCCAGGACCGATGGAGAGCGACTCCAAAGACGGCATCTCACCTTCTAGAGGATAGAACGTATAGTTCTGCAATAACGTTGTAGTCAGCACGAAGTTCTTCCACTTGGCGAGCACCTCGCCCATCCATGCAGCGGTGCCCCCATTGCCATATAAATTCGGTTATCAGTGACTCCAGAATGCTCCGGACCTCATGGACTGAACGCTGCACCAATGATCAGATGATGATGTATTTTCGATGATCTCTACATCGAAGCGAGGCTTTCACACAACGTATTCTTAGCTTCTGTGGCCATCTGGTCAGGTCTGGGCCGGAGAGTCAAGAAAAGCTTATTATCACTGACCGAATGGCGGGAGAAAGAAGAGGACATATGCCTACGCGTTGGGCAGACATGGCAACATATGCGACGTGAGCCACGTTATAGGCATGCACCAGGCCCAGGACCGATGGAGAGTGATGGTTAAGAGTCAGTAAAGAAGATCAGTGACTCCAACTCTCGACAACATGTGGTCTCGGCACTGCTCTAGCGTTGAACGGTGCTGCCGCTGGCGTCGCTCCGTCTATATGCTCCAACGACGGCATCTCACCTTCTAAAGGATAGAACGTGTAGTTCTGCAGTAAAGTGGTAGTCAGCACGAAGATCTCGCACTTGGCTAACACCTCACCCATGCAGCGGTGCTTGGACAGTCCGAATGGGAAGTATTGCTCCGGTACGTGTATTTTGCCGTTCAGGATAAATCGTTCCGGTTTGAAGGCGTGAGGGTCTGGGAAGAGGGTCTCGTCCATGAGGATGTTGGTGAAGTTGCCGACGACCATTGTGTCCTGAGGGTAAAATACATACATGGATACATCAACAGGTGAAAGTGTCAATAGAAGATTGTGTAGCAAAATGATATATTTACGGCGAGGGCTGTATATTGAATACTGAGTGGAGCGAAAGATTTTACAAAAGAATTCTGAGCCGAGCGTAGCGAGGATTTTCACAGTGACAAAGTACGAAGGGTCCCAGAAATCAAATTGGTTGACTGGACATTATAATCATTTTTAGGGTTCCGTACCCAAAGGGTAAAACGAGACCCTATTACTAAGCTCCGCAGTCCGTCCGTCTGTCTGTCCGTCTGTCACCAGGCTGTATCTCATGAACATAGTTAGACAGTTGACATTTTCACAGATGATCTATTTCTGTTGCCGCTAAAAACAACAAATACTAAAAAACAGAATAAAATAAATATTTAAGGGGGCTCCCATACAACAGACATGATTTTTTGCCGTTTTTATACATAATGGTACGGAACCGTTTATGCGTGAGGCCGGTTTTTATTTCTTAACCCCCGACGTGGAACGCAAAAGAGGGTTGTTATACAGTGTGTAAGTCTAATACGGGCGAATCTCATAACGGTGGTTAGTATAGGACAAAGTAAAGGTAATTAGATAACATTTACTTAAAGTTGCAAGAATAATTTTATCCATACAAAATAATTCAGGCCGCAATGTAATGCAAATACGCTCATGTTGTTGTATTGCTAATGAACATTTGACGTTTCGGTACCGCAACCATGTTTACAGTACACTGCTGCTGAGAAATCAAAAAAATAATAATTAAGGGGTCGTAATGAACTGTAATTAAAAAAAAAACTTTTTAATTCATGATTACACTAATGAATACTATGTCCGATTTAATTTATCGCCCGTATTAGACTTACACACTGTATTACTGTGTATGTGTGTGTGTCTGCGGCGTCGTACCTCTGAAACGGGTGGACCGATTCAAATGCGGTTTTTTATTAATTTGAACGCAGTTTTATCAAAATCTGTTCAGCCGTTTTTGAAATATTGAACTTTAAAAAATGTTGGGGGTTTTTCAACTTTTCTATTTAAGTTATGTATGAAATAGTTAACAAATTCAAAGAAGAAACCTAAAATTTACACGACCACTAGCCCTGCAAAAATAGTGTCTTCTCCAGGATAAATAATATCCTCAATTCCAGCAAGGGTCGGCAACACGCCTGTAATTATTCCTAAATCGTAAATGTCCATATGCTACGGTATATGCTTTTCTTTTAAATTTATTTATCATAAAATAGAAAAATACAAAAAGTGATCTCGTGACAGCGGCCAAAGCCAAATAGGCACAGAATAAGTAAATATAGGTTTGACTGCCGCTGTTTTCGCTCGTAAACTGTATAGGATACATTTCATTATTTGATGAACTTATAATAGCAAAAATTCTATCCCTATGAACTCACTACTCACACATTTATATTAGTAAAATATTATTAGTTTTTCTTACAAAAGAACAAGTATCATTTAATAATTTCACCAAACTGCAGTACAGTTTGTTGGCGAAAGCAACACTCTATATGTTAGAAACATTATAAAACCTATTAAATATCTCATTTATTAACATTGTTTAAAATGGTAAAAATATTTTATTTACGTATGTGACATGCGGGTATTCTACTTGTTATGATGGATGCTTATCATCACTGGCCGTAAATATGTCTGTCACCGTCGTTGTAAAAAAAAATACTGACTAAAGAAAAGGGAAAAATACTGACTAAAGAAAAAGGAAAAATACTGATTAAAGAAGAAGGAAAAATACTGACTAAAGAAAAAGGAAAAATACTGACTAAAGAAAAAGGAAAAATACTGATTAAAGAAGAAGGAAAAATACTGACTAAAGAAGAGGGAATAATACTGACTAAACAAAAATAAAAGGGAGAAAATACTGGCTAAAGAAAAGGGACAAATCTTACCCCCGGTATGTTGTATCCAGCCAGTACGGTATCGCGAAGCGTGCGGTGCGGTACGCTGAACGTACGCCCCATGAAATGGCGGACACTTTCGTACACTATCGCTTCGTTGTACGGCATGCTGTGACAGAAAAAACAATTTCGATGAGTCATTATGAAAATGTGATGTTTTTTTTTATGACATAGGAGGCAAACGAGCAGACGAATCGCCTGATGGTAAGCGATTAGCGCCGCCCATGGACACTCGCAACACCAAAGGGGTTGTAAGTGCGTTGCCGGCCTTTAAGATGCGAGTTTATTGGTTTTAATATTTCTGTCACAAGTAGGGTATAAATGAACCAAGAACATGAGTTTCTTTAATTATAAGTTTAAATTTAAGAAGAAAAACTTAATTACTTATTAACATTTTTATTTATTTATTAGGTACACTAAACAGACTTCGCACAATATCATGTGTAACAAACATATGCATATTATCGCTTATGAACTACCACGAGATACAAAACAAGTGTACACAGCATGTTTTACAATTAAGCGCAAATGTTAAAATAATAAAACAATAACGTAACTAGCGTACTAACGTAGTGAAAAACATGGAACTAAATCATTTAAACATTACAATATAAAGGAGTGATAAACGTTACATTTTGTAAGAGACCAACTTTTAGTGCACAAGTGAAACAAACTTGAACAAAGATCGAAGCATCTGCTGACATCTGTGTCAGCACTTAATGGGAGAGGAGGATGTCAGCCAAGCATTTCTTGAACCTAGCAATGTGAGGGTCAAAAATATCAATGTCAATGCCATCAACACGACTACTATTGGTCATAGTGTAATTAAATGTGCGTGTGCGCGTGTATGCTATGCGTGTGTGTGTGTGTGAGAGAGAGAGAGAGAGTATGTGTGTGTATGTTGTGTGCGTGTATTTTTGTGTTCATTTCATTTTCATTTAGTTTTTAATGCTTCATGTTATTAATGCTTCAGTTTGTTCATATGTCAACATTTTTATTACCCATGATGTTACAGTTTTATTTGAGACTGGCTTTTGCCCGCGACTTCGTCTGCGTAGAACTCATTCTTGCTTTAGAATTATTTGTTTTCCCATACATCTTTCACCCTTCTTTACATCCCTTAAGAAATGATTACATTCAATATGAAATGCTCTTTACCGCGCACGGAAAATTTTAATAGTAATCCTTTTTTCAAAACGAATCATCATCATCATCATATCAGCCGAAAGACGTCCACTGCTGGACATAAGCCTCCCCCAAAGAGTGACACAATGACCGTTCCTTTGCCATCCCCATCCAGCGGACACCTGCGACCTTCACCAGGTCATTAGTCTACCTTGTGGGGGGGCCTATCCACGCTGCGTTAGCATACAAAAAATCATTTTGATCTGTTCAGCCGTTTTTGCGTGATTGAGCAACAAACTTATTTATAATATTAGTGGGATAAAAACTTGCACTGGATATATATTACATTCCTTATTAACTATGTTAACAGCGTGTTTTTACTGATGTCCGTTCCTTCGTAGCATATTTAAATTTCGAAAATTTACAAGATTTTTTTTTCATTTTCATACAATAGGTATAATTAATTATATCACCAAAGGTGAGTGCAAAAGGGCCTTAAGATTTACGTGGAGCTGAGCGAAAGTTGATGTCAAGTATGATAATAAGTATTCCAAATTGGAACGACACACGCGTGTCAATAAAACTACACTCACATACATAGGCAGCTATGATAGGTATATAGGCGCGCTACCGCGAACCGAAATATCTGCCTGTCGCACTAAAGTTGAGACCAGAATTAGGCGCAAAAACTTGACAGCCGAAAATGTTGCCAGACATAGGAAAAAATAAATAGTAATAGGTTTAAGAGTCCGTATATAGCCGTTTGCTGAATTCGCTAAACTTTTTGAAGTCATATCTCATTCAATATTCGTTTTCCTAAAGATTTTATTGTATAATATGAAAGATCATTTCAATTCAAGTTGAATAAGTGGAAAAGTTGTTTAGATTTAGCTCTCAGTTTACTATATTTTGGCTCAGTCCAACAGCTGTTTTCTCAATTTTCGCTCGGAGACGTGTAAAACGAGTTAGATTTGAAGAACTATTTGATTTCAAACCGACATGAAACAATTAAATCTATATTGTATTGATAGTCTTCTTAGGAATAAGTGGAACACATTTTATAAGTGACATATTAAATTGTTGAGTAAAACCGTATTTCCAAGTTTATATCGACACAAATATGTCGATATAAACTTGTGCTTTCTATAAATCTGATTCTATTATAATATAATAATATTTATTGTTTAACTGTGTCAGTACGTACAAGGATTCTATTTATATTATATCAAGTAATTGTCGTATAAGTATTATCGAAAGCCAAATGGCTTGCTTTGTTTGGCTAATGGTCCAAATTGTCAACAAAACAAAATGGCGGACAGAGTCTTAACGAGGACCGAAATGATTGTTCGATGTATTTTTAATTCCAACCCATTTTTTTATTATTATTTTTCTTAGTAAAATTATTAGTCTGATTCCAAACACAATAATAATATTAATAATGATTAACTAGATTAAACATCGATATTAACAGCACTAGCCAAACTGTGGCAACATTAGTGTACAATGAACTGTCAAGTTAGTTCGCCTAATTCTGGACTCGACTCGAGTATTCGGAAAACAGAGAGGGCGATAACTTCTTTTTCGGTTCGAGGTAGCGCCCCAGATTTGTCACCTTGATGTATTTAGGTTTATACATCAAATTAGAGTTCCTTAAGGACAAACACTATGTATTATTAACAACAATGGAGGTTTAGAACGATATGTCAAGCAAAGACATCGGTGTTAGAAAAGTTTCATGTAGGTAAGAATAGTACATTACTACAGAGGCCGGGACGAAAGGGGTTGCCGGCCGAAGACATATAGACGCACTCGGCCTAACGAGGCCGGATAGGTCTGAGGCGGGCAACCCCATATTTCCCGCCGAGGTATGTATTGTGCTTTTCTTATACATGCAATGAAATAAACAACAAAAAAATCTAAGTTTTATTTTTAATACGCATAGTGGCAGAATGTCATGATGCCTGTGCCACAAATTTATGTGGAATGGAAATTAAAAGAGAGGACTTTGCCGGCCTAGGCCTGCAACATTTGTATGAAATTCCATTAACGACCTCTTGTCCTAGCCGCACCTGAAACGTCTTACTTCGCAGCGTATTATAAGGAACATAACATCAATATTTCATTAGATGTTTGAGAAAAGTGTATTGCTGGCCACTTGGGAAATTAGAACTGTATGCCATTACAGGATAAAATAAAAAAACAATTTTGTTAATTCTTAAGGATCTTAAGATCTTTTATACTGTACTGGGAGTTAATTGACGAAAATTAATTCTTGGATATATCCGGAATGGTACGAATTAGGAATAAGGACTATCTAGTGTCTAATAGAAGATTATTTTATTTCATCTCAGGAAAGTGCCCCAAAGTGTTGAGTCCTCTTTTTTAATTCCATTCCACATAAATTTGTGGCACACGCATCATAACATTCTACCACTATGCGTATGAAAAATAAAATTTCGTTTTTCTTTTGTTGTTTATTTCATTGCATGTTTGAGGAAAGCACTATACATACCTCGGCGGGAAATTTGGGGTTGCCTGCCTCAGACCTATTCGGCCTCGCGTAAGGATTTCTATAGAGATCCTATAAGAGTTTCACCTAGGGGACCAGAAAAGCTCTTATGCAGCTAAATTGAGAACTAGTCTTAAACGTCTGGCGGCTTACAATAAACAACCTCTTTAATTTGGCCGTGTAATCATTTATTTGTCTCAAACTATTTGACTTGACGTTTAGATGACATTGAGGTAAATAAAGAAAAGCGGAACTATGACATGGACAACAAATATAATATGCCTCTCTGTCGCTCGTATTTAATTTAGTATATGACCTTCTCGCTCTTAGCGGTATTATTATTTGACGTCTGCTCTGGGTACTCTGAGACCTCTACTGTTTACGCACTTAGGCTGGGTTGCAACGACTTACGAACACAGAATGATCAACTTTAAATACAGGATGATTTTGGGGTCGTGATCCGGAATGATTGTACATGGTCAAGAATTCAAAGTAGACAACATCACAGTTGGTATGACGGTTTATAATTCAAATAATACTCTTTGTCTTCAAATTCTAATGGAAAATAATACTTTTTCATACAACTTGGTCACCCTATCCCACTGTCAACTCTCCGTACTATCCGTCAAAGAGAGAAGGGTAACCATGATTTTTTGAGATTTTGTATTTTTGTCATCAAAATAAATTAAAAAAGAAATACGTGTGTTTCGTGTCACTACAATTTTTTTGAAATGGCTAACAGATACCAAGTCGTAAAACTTATTCTTGATCCACGACCCCGAAATCACCCTGTATGGCGCCGGCAGCTGTCATCCCATAGAAACTTGTCAAACTTTCCATACAATAAAATTTTACGAACACAACTTACGATTACAGACGGTTTGGTGTAACCCAGCCTTAATGTTCTATTTTCGTGTAAATAGTAAATTTGTATATAATCTGTGTATTTTCTCTGTTTTGTGTTGTGTTGTATATAAATTGTACAAAGTCTTTACGTGTGTTATATCACAGTCGGCGGACAGCTTACAACTATTGAGCCTCCACGTAGCTGAAGCTGAAACTCTTGATGGTGGTCTCTCCCTCCAATGTGGAAGTACTTCCCTAATTGGACTGCTCCAAGTATCGGCGAGATGACAACTCAAACTATATATTCCGCTGTTCCCTCTCTAAAGTACGTAGTCATTGAAGATTGTTTGGATGGTAAATCAAGTACAATTATATAAATAAACGACCAAGACCACCGGGGGATGGGCAGCAGCATCCCTGGAGTGCGGTGGAGATACTGCGATCGTCAACCCGCATGCCAAGCGTGGCGATTATGGCATTTACCCCCCATAAAATTGGGGGAGGCCTATGTCCAACAGTGGACGTCCATCGGCTGATACCACTCGTGGTATGCGAGGTTAAACAACGTGGGGCCGGGTCAGTTCTCGGATGGGCGATCGCTTTGAGTGGTTACTAACTGAGCGCTCCCGTGCTTTGAAAGGCACGTTAAGCCGTTGATCCCGGCTGCTGTCCATGACAGCAGTCGTTAAGCCAAGTTAGAAGCCTTCGAGCGGCTTGAGAGCTTCTAACAGTCAAGTTACCCACTCACTTGACAAGGGGGTCGAAGTTGCACCACGTCCGTAGGGAGTACCTACCCACCGTTACCCTACACGTGACCCCTGGGTGGCGCTAAAAGTGCAACAAAACTGGCACCCGTACTGTCTTCTCGAAGATCTCACGGTTCGTAAAATAAATGCCATACGATTATTATTATTAATAATAAATGAACCTACTTGGCACGGTCTTCCAGCCGCGGTGGTCGCTCCAAGCCCACGACCCTATCGATCTCCTCCTGCGCCCGTTTCTGCACCTCCACATCTCGCACCATGTAGCTGAAGCCGAAACTCATGCTCTTGCTGGTGGTCTCAGTGCCAGCCATGAACATGTCCATGCATATGGCAACCAGTTGTCCTGGAAACGTTTTCCACATGGAGTTAGAGCATATTATATACAAAAAAAAAAAAAAACACCACAGCGGCTCGAATATGGCGGTTTTGCTTCTTGAAACCTGTGAGCAAAATGCAATTTTGCTGCAAGCGTGAAAACGACTTTTCCTGCTTGAAACCAGTGAGCAAAATGCAATTTTGCTGCGTGCGTGAAAAAAACTTACTTTTTAAGTTTTCATATTGTAGGTTAGTTCAAGTAACTTCATTCTCTCTATCACTATTTCTTTGCGTTATCTGTTCTCAAGATTCTAATTATAGGAAGTCAACATCAACACTCGTAGCAAAAATCTACTTTGCTCTCTTGTAGAACAAATAACTATTATTACTGTGCATTACATTATCCGTACTTTTCCGATTACTTTACTGAACTTGTATGATATTTCTATTCAGAATCGTGACTCGGACGCTTGTTTGCTACAAAAATAGAATAAAGAATAGATAATAACCTTCAGAATACGTATCCTTGACTTCCTTAGACCTCAGTACTCTGATGTACACGTCCATAAAGTCTTTATCCTGTTTTTCCGGGTCAAAGTCTTGCTTATGCCGTTCCAACTCTTCTCTCAAAAACTTCCAAATCCTCTCGTGGGTCTTCACAAAACTCTTATACCCAGACATATTCGGAGCAAACACACTGAGAATAGGAAAATGGCTGAATACTGTTCCGACCATGTCGATAGTACTGAAAAGGTCGGATAGCAGTTTCTGTAAGACTTGCATCTGGGGATCCGTTGGTTCGTATCTCAACCCAGCCAGCATCGACCAGAGTGTGTTCAAGATGTACACGTTAAAGAAATTGTGCATATGTATAACTCCTCCTTCTTTATTACTGTTTATCAGTGCGCGAACATCCTTGACCATGTGTGCCGCTTCAAAGCTAGCTATGTCAGCCATTCCTTTACGCCCGAAACCGTATTCTTTCAAGTGTTTTAACAGGAATCTTCTCTGTTCTTTCCAGAGCTCACCGTCTGATAGAAGCACGCCTCTCCGCAATCCCCAAGTGCGTGTAGTGTAGAAGATAGTGTTGGGTCTACCGTCGCAATCCTCGTTGAACATCATTTCTTTATGAGCTTCCAAGCCGTTCACCATTATTATCCTGTCTACACCAATCTTCAATCCTAATAGGGGGCTATCTTTGCAATACATTTCTGATAGCTGTTTGAATACTTTGTAAAGGTATACGGTTTTCTGTCGCATTTTGTATATCTCCAGCGCGCTGCCAAAGACGGGTATCCATTTTGGACCTGGTGGGAAGTTTCGCGGTTTGACCGTATCCAGGTAGAGGAACAAGCATATTGCTAATACGACGATTAGCACGGTTAACCACATCTGGAAATAAAAAAGACATTTATTGCCATATTTCGAAAAAGTAAGCTTTTTTGGCTTGGGCGGAACTGTGGCGTGAAATTGTAGCCGGTGACGCAACCAGGCTCGACCTAAGATGAGAAATAGAAAGTCAATCAAATGTTGAAGTATATAGCTTTTCCCTGTCACCTAGGCTTATCATTTTTTAAGAGGATACCTCCATTCCGTGCGTTCA
Source organism: Notocelia uddmanniana (assembly GCA_905163555.1). NCBI lineage: Eukaryota > Metazoa > Arthropoda > Insecta > Lepidoptera > Tortricidae > Notocelia > Notocelia uddmanniana. The sequence goes on from LR991052.1 coordinate 73,963,264, forward strand.
AATCTCAAATACAATAAAATTTACTCAGGCCTTGACACTGTCAATGGCGACGAAGGAGGGCGTAAACTGTCACCGCGTTGGTGGCGTCATTGTGATGAACCTATACTTATTCTACACCTCTGAATCTCGTTTTCTCGCTATATCTAACCGGTACTTGGGGTCTATTTCCACCCCAAGTTCTACCAATATAGAACTTGGGGTAGACTTACTTTTTAAGACCACTTAGTTCATTGTATGATATAAAAGTGGCGGAAGCGGCGAAGGCGGAAAACATTTGACAGCTTACAAATATTGAAAGAAGTCTTTGATGAGTTGGAACGGCATAAGCAAGACTTTGACCCGGAAAAACAGGATAAAGACTTTATGGACGTGTACATCAGAGTACTGAGGTCTAAGGAAGTCAAGGATACGTATTCTGAAGGTTAGTATCTATTCTTTATTCTATTTTTGTAGCAAACAAGCGTCCGAGTCACGATTCTGAATAGAAATATCATACAAGTTCAGTAAAGTTATCGGAAAAGTACGGATAATGTAATGCACAGTAATAATAGTTATAATGATATAAAATGTATAATGTCTAATTATTATTTTTACAATGTCATGTTATTATTATTTATTTTTTAATGTTATAAGTTCCCATTGTTTCAATATATGTACAAATTTGTCGTTATGATTAACTAAGCCGTTATGATGTGTTCCTTTGTAATTTAATGTGTTATTAATATCTTTAATTTATATTATTTTAATGGTAAAATGTACTTAATTGCGAGCACAGAAGTCTTTGTATTCGATATTGTATAATATGCTACCCTCTGACCGTCTTAGTATGGGACCGGTCTGAAAACCAGCGCCGGGTACCTCGGCCCGGCACACGCTGAGACTGGAAACCCTTTGCCTAATACATTATTATTATTATTTTTTGTGTATTATGTTCTTGTAAATTAATAATTGTTTTTTTTTCATTTTCTTTGTAATTTTATCTTGTTTCTTATGTGATTCTGGATATGTGGCAATAAACAATTCTTATTTTTATTCTTATTCATAATGTTATCAATAACACCCTACGCAATGTTATCTTTGTAATAATTTTATATTGTCCTCTGCAGTTAGCACGTGTAGCTTGACTGCAAAGTGTTAATTTTATGGAATAAATAAATGAATAAATAAAATTAACCCATTCAATGCCAATGACTCCTATGAATTCTCTGAAAAATGCATAGAACTGTCAGTTTTTAATTTAAGCGTCTATAGGCTACGGTGTCTGGCAGGTCGTAAGCTTGTTTGCCACCATTGCAGTCCTCAAACTTCGAAGCGGCTATACATAGGTACAAACATATCGACAGCTCGTAAGAAACCGAATTTGGGTCATGAATGACGAAGTTTTTTACATTAATTTCGTTTCCTTTTCAACATCATAATCATCATCCCAGTGTTATTCCCAGTACAGTTGCATCCTGAAGGATGCCTGGGGTCCGCTAATTAAGAGGGGGCATAACGCCAGGAAAAAAGTAGAATTCACCCGCGCGTCCCGCGCCTGGCCCCGCTGTGCGTAAAGGCGATGCGTCTGTTGCTGCCTCGCTCACTCCGCATAGTATATGCCCATCCAGACAGATGAAACATGATTATTTAATAAGCGACAGTTATGTTTATTTGTTAGGTACAATTGGAAATTAAGAACGTCCATAGACTACGGTGTTAATTAGAAATTAAAAACGTCCATGGACTACGGCGTCAATTGGGCATTAAGATAAGTCTCCCTGACAGCCGCGCGACCGCGTTAGGTATTTGATTGGGATATTGAAGTCTTTATCGATCGTGACGTAAGCGCTGGCAGCCTTTTGCATGTCCTTCCGCAATCCGAACGCCCATATTCTGACGTGTAGCAGCCATATTCTAGGTGAAACGATTGCAACCTCTTTTAAATATGTTATAGTTTTGAAGTCATCAAAAAAGTTATTACTTACGAGTAGGTAAGTAAATTTATAAATGCTTTTAGGAAATGGTACGTACAGACTAACAATCGTTTTTAACTAGCAACCCACCCCGGAATCTAGCGGATTATGCTTATATATATATATACAAAGGTAAATGAAGTATAAGTTAATTGACAAAAGCTAACGCAAAATGACTGTGAAAAATATGACAGTTTGATACAAAATCCGCGCCAGCTTTTATGAATCGACCTATTATATGGCTACAATAAAATCGGCCAAGAGCATATCGGGCCATGCTCAGTGTCGGGTTCCGTTCGGTATATTCCCAATGAACTTGCTTTAACAAGATCAATAACAAGCAAAAGAGAATACCTTCACAGCGTTTCATACGTCTTTTACTAAGAAGGGAAGACTTTTTACGATAGCTGAAAAACAGCTCAACTGATCATGTCCGCTATAGTTTTCATTCAGTCTTTATTAAATTTTACTTTCATGATTTTTTTCATATTTTTTGGACCCATAGTTCAAAAGTTAGAGGAGGATTCATTTTTTTTTCTCTTAGTTCAAAAAATATTCACTTGTCAAAAAGTGTTTGATGAAGACCTCTATTTATTTTGAAAGACCTATCCAACAACCCCCCACACCATAGGGTTGAAGCAAAAAAAAGCGCCCACTTAGTAAAGGCATGAACAGTAGGGTAGACCGGGGACAATAGAAACACGTCATGATTGAAACAAGTCAAATTTCTCGAAAACTATATATACGTACGCGTCTGACGCAACATTCAGAATATGCGGTCGGTCATAATTGAATCCTTGGCCAGAGTGCTCGAGCGCCGGTACGAGACGGGAGTATCTACGAGCCAAGCCAGTTTTTCGCGGTAAAAAGTAAGTATTTGTGCTCTCGTATATTCTCTTATAACTTCGTTTACTCTTGTATTTTGGCTAATCAAATTATTTTGGTGTTATAGTTAGGAATAAACGAATGTTTTTAATGGCCGTTGATCAGCGTTCGAGTTTTTTTATATATAATATTTGTCATTGAAGTGAAAAACGTGGTGTGGGGACGATAGAAACAACTTGCCTGTGGACGATTGAAACGTTTCAATCGTCCTCGTGTTTTAGTCGTCCCCAAAAGTAAGCGACTTCAAAATATAAGGTTCTGTATTCGATGCACATGTTTGTTATATTAATCTTCACATTTATTTGTGTAGTTTTTGGCCTAGTTGATAAATAATGGATGTAAGTTTTTTTGTTTTCAAACACTGCAGTTTTTTTTTTCAAATACTGCAGTTTTTTATTCGGCATTATGTGAACATTTGTTTTTAACCGACTTCATAAAAAAGGAGGTTCTCAGTTTGACCCGTATGTTTGTATTTACGTTTGTTTGTCCACAATTAACTCGCGTTCGGTTAAACCGATCTTAATGCGGTTTTTAGAAAAGTATTTGTCACATTTTTGAGAAAGTTTTTGTGCATGATATTAACAAATGGTTATTAATAGCTTTCAAAAACAAGGAGGATTTCAAGCTAACATGGTCACTAAGGTTGCTTGTAGGTATACAACACAACAAATGGTTTAACTTTTAATGCGACAAAGACACAAGTTTTTAAATCGATTTTTAAAGACTTAGAACAGCCCTTAAAGTTTAGTGAAAAGGGGACTTTACTGTCAGTGCCCCTCTTGTATTCTTTCTGTGCGCTCGGTATCGGTTTGAAAGACGTGTCGGTACTTGTCGGGGCGTATCAAAGGATTTGTTCTCTCATTGACTCGTGGCGTCGGCTCTGTGCGCTCCCTCACTCGCTGCGCACCCGCTTGAATTCAATCGTGTCGGTCGTCAGTTGGTCATCGAACTTGTGTTTTGTTTGTACGTGCGGAAGGTGCTGATACTGTAATGATCAACCTCATGATGATGAAAGAGAAAAGCCTATTGCAAATACAGACACAGAAAAAGAGACCTCTGTTCCTACGACTAAAAGAAAAATTCCTGCATGCTCTTATTGCGGTTAGACAGGCCACAGAAATCAAGTCAGAAATGGAAAATACTTTTGTAAAAAACGTCATTCTGAATTATCATAAAATGCGTGTTATTAGAGTAAGGTAAATCATCAATAATTGATCACCATTAGGAGTAAGCTAGTAATAGACAATTTATACCAATTCGTGTCCTTAGAGATTTATAGTAACTTAATAATAATAACATGTTTGATTTCTAATAATGATAATAACAAATTTGTATTTTGTAGTAAGTCTTATTCTTAACAATGTCACTAAACATTTTACGTCCGACACTAAGGTCCCTTTTGAAATACGTTAATCATTTAGTGTTTGTCGACCCAAAATTATAGGTTTTTGGTAAGAGTTTAATACTAAAGTGTTCTAAAATTAAAACTATCAAAATCGTTGTTATCAGATGATATCACTAAATATTTTACCACTAACAATAAGGTCCCTTTCAGAAAATATAAAGTGGTTGTACCAACTTTTTACTAAACTTTATCTTGAATTTTGAGACTTAAAAAACTACTTTTTTAATATTTCTTGTATTAATTTGATCTCATTTGGCTATGTTTTAGCGTAGTAGATATATATGTTTGTTGATTTTGACTGTTTAATTAGATTTATAACCACAAAGCTATTTTTGTTAAAATAAATATATTTTTATAATAGACAACGTTGATTCAAATCGAAGTAGTTCTTATTGAGTGTTTAATTACTTATAATATTTACTCCTTCTATAATATGTAATGGAAATACACTATAAATAGGAATCTAAGTAAAAAATTCAGCATTTTTTTTTACTTTATGCACTTTGCCAAGGTAAACTATACGAAAACAGATATACAATTACAAAATTGTACTTGAAACCTGAAAGCCCATACAATCTACTCCTCAAATAGCATATTATCTATGTAACTTGCAAGAATAACATACTTCAATTGGGTTTATAAGTTTGAATTCAATTTTCTCACAATCACCTTTTCTGACTTTTGAGTTTCAATTATAAAAAAAAATATCTATTAAACCTACATGCATGTTTGATATGGTTCGATAGCTCAGTGTATGTAGATTATGGTGATATACATAACTCAATACCGACAGTAAGGTCCCTTCCCGCTGATAAGGCCACATATTGGTTTGTCTCGTCAGTTTTTGGAAAAAAGTATTTTTCTGCGGGCGGATGTCGATTTCTCCCCCTCTACAGGTCGCATTTATCAACCGATTCTAGTTAAATTTTGTAAGTAGGTACGATAATTAAATAGAATTGTTTTTGTCGCCTCAGTTTATGAAAATTATCAAGAACAATTTATATTCTCAATGATTTCGTGTGTTTCTGCTGGCGGATTTCGGTTTCCGCTCCTCATCGGGGCGCATTTTTCCACTGATTCTCGTAAAATATTCTTTCTTTGTTTGTCATGTAAAATTTTGAAAAGTAAAATAAACACACTCACGAGGTCTACACAGCTCACAGAGCTACTAGATTAGTGGTTTTAAATGTGGACTGGTATATGGTAGGTGTCGCTACGGAACCATTCTTTGTAGGTGATCCGACACGCACTTGGCCGGTTTTTTCTTTTGGAGTGTTTCCGAAAAATTTCACTTTATCAAAAAATGTTTGATGAAGACCTCTATTCATTTTGAAAGACCTATCCAACAACAACCCACACCATAATGTTGAAGCAAAAAAAAAATGTCATCCCCACTTTACGTGTAGGAGAGGTACACTTAAATTTTTTTTTTTAGATTTTGTTTTACCATTTTGTCAGATTTATTGCTTTATAAATCCATGCCAAATTGCAGTTTTCTAGCACTAACAATCACAGAGCAAAGCCTCGGACAGACAGACGGACAGACAGACAGACAGACGGACATGGCGAAACTACTAGGGTTCCTAGTTGACTACGGAAACCTTACATTTAGTGTAATAATTTGACTTGGAGTAAGACTCATACGTAAGAGAAATTCATCGTCTATTTTTGCATATACTACACACAATCGTTTAACCGAGGTTGACTGCCGTGCAATGATAACGTTGTAATTTGAACTGTAAAGTTTGTAACATAAGGTAGATATTAGATTTTTTGTTGAGAAGTTTACATCAAACATTTACTTGCCATTCATAAACTATAGTGTTGGGTTTTATAAACTCAACGTTTTATTTGGGACACACTCTTGTTGATACTATTATATTTACTTCGCAGTCTTGAGCGCTCCCAACACAGTCCTCTCGTCTCAGTGGAGCGATCGGGACTGGCTCCGCCCGTGAACAGCAACAGCAGATATACTGCGCCGCGCGGAACGTGCGACGGAAGAGACGGTATCGCGCAGAAGAAAAAGGGCTTATGCGCCAAATATGTTTTACCTCAATAACTCAGAAAAATTACAACATTTTGATAAATCGCTAATAACAAAAATTTATTATGTCGAAAGGTATTTTATGTATTTTTTTTACTTCGATAGTATGCAAGGTAACGTCACACAATTGAAATTAGGTGAAAATTAGACATGTTTTGACGATTCTTTTCTATCGAGCCAACTTTAGTTTTTAATGGTTTTGTTCAAACTCAAAAATAGCAAATATGATCTAGTTTTCGTGTAATTGGTTTTTTTTTGCATTTAGACTTGATTATGATAGGTAAATATTCAATCTGCGAACTGCAATTTGGCGTGGTACCCCCTCTTAATACGAAGAATTGGCGTAAGCACTAGTTTTTACGGAAGCGCCTACCATCTGACCTTATCAACATATCACTACTAAATACATGTGAACAAAATAGTATTTTTTTGCTAAAAATCGAATTATTAGGTAGGAATCGAATTATAGGAGCATATAAAAAAATTATGAAGTATCACAAAACGATTAAATAAAAGCTACTCAATACCAGCCTATTCTGAATTGCTAAGCTGACTGGAAAATGTCTCGTGGCCGTGAAAAAACCGGACATTAAATGGATTTAAGAAGCTCACGGTCGCTTAACTTCCATGCGGTTCACTTTACGCCGCAAATTGCCAGGAATTAAGACCTGGTGGTAAGTGCCCTGCTGGCGTTAAACTGTATGACGTGCTACCTAAACTACGTGCGTGGACCCGGGTATGTCCTAAAACCACGACCAAGACCACCGGGGGATGGGCAGCAGCATCCCTGGAGTGCGGTGGAAATACTGCGATCGCAAACCCGCACGCCAAGCGCGGCGATTATGGCATTTATAAAATTGGGGGAGGCCTATGTCCAACAGTGGACGTCCATCGGCTGATGTGGTGGCTACCTAAACGCAATATCTCACGACCAAAACAGCAATTTGATAACACGGGTAACATGGCTCATACCGGCTGTCCACTGGGCCGTGTACACACGTCAGGCGGATGTTACGCGAACTGTTACGTACGCCCGTCTCGCCCTGATACATCAGAAAACTACAACGTATCAAGTGGGAACTCATGGGCAGTTCTCATTTTGAGAGCTCGGACAAGTCATCGGGATACAAATACGGAAATATAATAAGAAATAAAAATAGAAACGAATATATTGCAAACCGCAAAAACAGCACATTACAATTAAATTGTTAGTAAGAAGCGACAGACATGGAAAGAAGTATCTTAAATATTAGGCTTAAAGATAGACAAAAGTATGAAAACATTCGCAATAAAACGAATATAATAGACGCTCTCCGGCATATGAAACGCCTGAAGCTGAAATGGGCGGGCCTCGTAGCTAGATTTACAGATGAAAGATGGACACAAATGGTTACTAATTGGTCAGGCCCGAGTGGCAAAAGAGCCAGAGGACGCCCTAGAGATCGTTGGGTAGACGAAATTAAAAAAATAGCTGGTATAGAATGGACCATGAAAGCAAACACAAGAGCAACTTGGAAAGTGTTGGAGGAGGCCTTTACCCGTCAGGGGCCCTAACTATCGAACTTTATTAGTTATAATACTCGTACGCAATAGTTAGTAATAAATCTGTGCATGATAGGTTAAGGAAAACATAATAAAAGGCTTTATTATTATTATTATTATTAAGAAGCGACAGCACACAAAAAAACAAGCTTAACTTAATAGTACATTACGATACAAGGGTTGTAAAACAAAGAAAGGCCGATATCGCAGATGGTTGAGGCCCGAGCCGCAGGCGAGGGTCATAAATATGCGAGAGAGGGCTTTCTGTTTTACGACCCGTGTTTTGTATACAATTTTACGTCACCCTTTGGCTAAAAAGTGCGTTTTCTGGACGCGCAGCGTGCGGAAAAACGCGCTTTTTGGCAAGGTGTGGTGTAATAGTACATTTCGATGCTAGTGCGGAAAGTATGACATTTCCGCACGTGTATTGAACGACGTTTTTTAATACAGTTGCGAAATAATAAGAAAAACAACAAGTAATATTTATAAAAACAATATCGAATGTTGCCTTTAGAAACTTAAAACATGCTTGCAGTAAGTAAAAACGCCTCTTCTTTGACAGGCGTTTGGGCAGCTATTCCGTTCCACTCAGACAACTTATTAAGAACGGTTTTTCAATATTCAATATTAAAAAATAAACGTGTTATAATGATGAAGAGGTAAGTAATAAAATATGAAATGTGTCTATTTTTCGTATTCTGATATTAACAGTAGGTTTTTATGTTGATTACGACGTTTAAAGGAAACTAATATTTAACACCCAGCAATAAGGAGTCATAAATTGGAACAAGCATAAATTTAAAAAAATTGGAAAAGTGAAAAGCACTAGTGCGCGAAAACCAACTTTCCGCACGCTAAACAGCTACGTAAAGTAGCACTTTTTGAGCAACTGTATTAAAAAATATTTAACCTACTTTTATAATGAGTGAAACATTAGAAAGAGCAGTGGTGCTGCTATTAGTGGCCGCAAGTGAGAAGTGTGACAACATTTAATTGACAAGTGTGACAACATTTAATTGACAAGTGTGACAACATTTAATTGACAAGTGTGACAACATTTAATTGCTTAAGCACAGTGGGATTTTTTCCGATGAAATCATAGGATAAAGAACTGAATATAACCACATTTTCAAGAGGGCGCAGTACGCTCGGTTCTCCATACAAACGTATTTATGCTCTCATTTTAAAACGCCATGCTAGAATAACATGAAACTTTGTATACACAATGGGATCCGGCATAACTAGGTCGGAAATTAGTTTCTTTAGCTAGAAATTGTAAAAGAAAGAAATACAGCGGTTTTTTGAGTTTTTTACGGCTTGTATGAAAACCTTAATATACCTTGTATTTTTTCTCCATTATAATTTCAAGCAACAGAAACTAATTTCCGACCTAGATATGCCGGATCTCATTGTGTATACAAAGTTTCATGTTATTCTAACATGGCGTTTTAAACACAGTGCACTCTTAAGCACAGTGGGCTTTTATCCGATGAAATCATAGGATAAAAAATTGAATATAACCACATTTTTAAATTCTCCTAAATATCCCAATTTCATATACAAAAAATAATTTCAAAAGTTTCTCATTCTAAAAGAGAGTAAGTGACAAGTAAGGCGACAGCGAACAAAATCACACAGAACCACTATTACTAGGGCTGATTTACTAACGAGTGTTCTGCTGTTCTTTTTGTGCGCTGTGACTGTTAAAAATTCAGCCTTGTGACGTCATATAGACGGTGGTAGGCTTTCTTCTAATTATCTTTGAAAAGTAATAGGTATAAAAATATTAAAATTATATTTTTGGGGTTTTTGTTAACAAATGAACGAAATGAGTTAAGATTTCATACTGCATGGAAATTAGTTTTTTTTTTTTATTGTTAATGGGATTACGTTTGACCTTAGTCTAACCTGATGGAAAGTTAAGACAAATTCTAAGATGGAACACGCTCACCCAGAAGATGCCTATTCACTCTTACCTTGAACACATCGAGGTCATATGCTTCTGGAAATACAGACGCCGGAAGAGAATTCCAGACTGAAGCAGTGCGAATCAGAAATGATTTGTTAAACCGCGAGGTGCGGCATGGAGGGAATTCGACTACATGTGGGTGAAATCCCATACGGCGCCTAGTACTCCGATAAAGAAAAGTCGAAGGGGGGATAAGGTCATGGAGCTCAGCAGCACACTCCAAAATACAACCTATAGAAAATTGCCAGACAGACGACCCTCCGCCGATGCTCCAAACTTTGGAGTTTGGTTCCAACGAGCGCAACGTCGCCTATCAGTCTCCTGGCTGTCATTTAATGGACACTTCTGCGGGTCTGGTTGAATCCCGAGTTGCAATATTAATTCGCCATAAAGTAGCTTTCGATAATGCCCTGGCAGTAATCTAATATTCTGGTTTTGTCATGTGTTGCGTTCGCGTCACTACGTGCACTTCAGCGCATTTGTGGTGCGCGTGCCGCGGCCGCTGCAGGAGACCATCGCGTGTGCTGACTTCTGACCGAAGGGTGTCGTGTTTCGACGGTTCCGGGGCAACCTACCGAATCCTACACCGGAGACGACGATGCAACGGGGCCACGCCGTTTCGTCGCCTAAATAGATATTTTATAAGCTTAAGTTTCATGGCGCATTGGGTTAACTGTAATGCCAAGTAAACATTTGTAATTAATAAATAAATGTCATGTTCATTTATTGCGATCATGTTCATTTTCCACAGACCAAAGTGTTATCAACACATCTTGAGATATTCTTCATTCTTCTGGGTGAGCTCGCTTCGCTTTCGGCCTCATCTTTGCCCCCTGGCTAGATGCTGGCCAAGAGCAATCCCATTTATAATAAAATATAATAATAATTCTAACGTCAGCAATTTTAAAAGACCTACGAGTGTAAGTTTTTCCTGCTTTTTAAATTTTACAAATACATGCATTAAGCTGGTTTGCACCAAACCGTCTGTAATCGTGAGCTGTGTTCGTTGAAAATTGAATGTATGGAAAGTTTGCAAGTTTCTATAGGATGACAGCTGCTGGCGCCATATTTAACGTTGACCAGTCTGTGATCGTAAGTCGGTGCAACCCAGCCTAAATCTGTAGCCGTTATATGTAAAAAAATACGAAATGACCAAAAATATATAAAAATACTTTTTTGTGATATGAAATACCTTATTATCATCATCATTAGTTGCCTCCTGAACGAATCCCGGGGTCAGCTACCTAATCGCAAGAATTGGCGTAGGCTTTTACGGAAGCGACTGCTATCTGACCTTTAAAACCGAGGGGAAGACTAGGCGAACGAGTGGGCGACTTGACTTAAATTATTAACAAAAGTAATTTTAATAGATTTGTATAGCGTATATCTTAACTGAAATATGCTTATAAATACCTAAATAATCATTTGGTATCATGTCACTTTGGCATTACTTTTTACCGAATTCAAAAAAGTAGGAGGTTCTATGTTCGTCGGTATGTTTTTTTAAACAACATTTTTAAAACTTGTCACACAAGCAAAACCAATTGTTGGCCAGCCCACGCTCATGTTTACAGATCCTTAATTTTGACTTAAACATTAATACATGAAGTTATGACTAAAAAAAACTAAGTTAAGTAGAAAATGTACTTAAATAAGATAATTTGGGCTTATGTAAAAGGGACAAGGCATACATTTAGGCTTGTGTATTGTCAATCGGGAGGGCAAGTTAGCAAAACTATGATTTCCAATGAAATTGAAAAAAAGAACAATTTATCGCCATTAGGGATTAGAACCGACGAGCTCTGCATTCCGTGCATTGCTATTAAAGAATAAAACTATCCTGAAAATCCATCGTAATTACAAATCTCTCAATCAATGTCTATAATCTTAACCATTATTCCAGTCCAATTGATGTAAACAAAATTACACTTTAAAGCAACAAGTTCAAGTTAGAAAAAGAAACACATTTTCTCTAATGGTTTGATTTGCCTCACACGAAAACGAATTTCAGTGCCACTTTTAGCTATTGTAGGTTTATAGATCGAGGAAATGTGATACCTATTGCAGTGACAGGTTGCTAGCCTATCACCCACAACATACTTCAACCTGGTTCCCATAGTCGACACTCAACTCACCAAACTCATCATATCGGTGGAATAAGAATGTACTCGTAATGCCGTTATAAATGAATCATAAGTATAACAAAATGAATATAAAAATAAATCGTAGAATATCCATTGATTTTATCTATAAAAAAATTTAATACCTAGTCGGAAATTTGCAACAAATGGACCGTTTTATAAAGAGACCACTTTCGAAAGTCACGAACTTGGAAGTTGTCGTTTAAATGATTTTACACCACACCTTGCCAAAAAGCGCGTTTTTTCGCACGATGCGCGTCCGGAAAAACCCACTTTTTGGCCAAGTGGTGACGTAAAATTGTGTACAAAACACGGGTCGTAAAACAGAAAGCCCTCTTTCGCATATTTATGACCCTTGCCTGCGGCTCGGGCCTCAAACATCTGCGATATCGTGCTTTCTTTGTTTTACAACCCTTGTATCGTAAATGGCTATTACAGGAGTTGTGGTATAATGAATATGGTATAATAAGTGATAGTAATGTGGATTTACCTTGCGCTTGCGCCGATCGGCTTTCACTGCGCGCCGCCCGGAAGCGACCGGGTGTTATGCCGTCCCCCGCCAGGGCGATTTAGGACTGTTTCACACAAACAAGACAACGTTTTTGGATAAGTTTACGCTACTGATAGCAGTACTGGGTATGCAATGCAGTTTGCTGGTTGCAAATGTTGAGCTGACCACGTCTACCCGGTCTCAATCTCCATGGCGTTGGAAATTCAGTTTTTCGGTGATTATTCCTCCGTGATATGTCCAGGCCTTTAAAACGTTATGAAAATTAGCAACATTATTTATTTATTTATTTATTTGGCTCACCAACAATTGTTTACACCGTAAATTACATATATAGCTTGCAATAACAGTTTTATGCTAAATGTAACAATCACTGACAGGTGAACACCACATGCATTTTACAAAAAAGGCAGTGAAAAAAACTAAAATTTAAAAGTTACAAAAATGCTGAGAATTTAAAATGCTGAACATTATAACGATATATTTCGTTATTGTTTAAAATTTCTTTATAATCATAATCGATATTCCTCATAACGTTATTTCATATCATCATCATCATCATTTCAGCCGAATGACGTCCACTGCTGGACATAGGCCTTCCCCAAAGACTTCCACAATGTCCGGTCCTGCGCCACCCGTATCCAGCGGACACCCGCGACCCTTACCAGGTCATCAGTCCACCGTGTGGGGGGCCTGCCCACGCTACGCCTTCCGGTACGTGGTCGCCACTCGAGAACCTTCCCGCCCCAACGGCCATCGATTCTGCGTGCTATGTGCCCCGCCCACTGCCACTTAAGTTTAGCAATTCGGAGGGCTATATCGGTCACTTTGGTTCTGCTGCGGATGCCCTCATTTCTGATGCGATAACGCAGAGAAACTCCCAGCATAGCCCTCTCCATTGCTCTTTGGGTGACTTTGAGCCTTCTTATGAGGCCCATAGTAAGCGACCACGTTTCAGTACCATATGTCATCATTGGCAACACACACTGGTCAAAGACTTTCGTCTTGAGACACTGCGGGATATTGGAAGAAAAGATGTGACGTTGCTTATCGAACGCTGCCCAGCCGAGTCCGATTCGACGATTAACCTCTTTCTCGAAGTTGGACTTACCTAACTGGACAGTCTGTCCTAGGTATATGTAATCGTCTACAACTTCGAGCGTAAAGTGTCGGATTGTTACGGGAGTTGGTGCTACATGGGCATTTGACATGATCTTCGTCTTGTCCATGTTCATCCTTAGACCAACTCGCTCGGAGGCTTTACTGAGGTCATTGAGCATTGTATTTAAATCCTCATTTCATATCATATCAAAATGAAAATCATTATTCATTACCTTATATGATAATGTTGTTATAACGTGATAATATCGTTTAAGATGGTGGCGGTGGCGACAATGACGTGCTCGAGTTTGACGTAAATGTCACAGCTCACGTAAGAGCGAGACTGTGCGAGACATAGATAGCCTATAACGTTATTACAGCGCTTCACAAAATATCGCTATATAATTATATATATTGCTTTTCATTTATAACGATATAATGGTGAAGCGTTTTATTGACAAAGTAGCGTTATGAATCATAACGATATGCGAAAATAGCGCTATTTCAAGGCCAGGATATGTCTGATTTTCATTAAATCTCAACCATCGTCTTGCCACCTATAGACATGCAAAATGTGAGAGTGATCGGTTGAAGCGGCAAGGAGGAGAACGAACTCAAACGAAATACATCTGCCGCGTAAGAATGAGCTTCCCTTCGCTCAGCTCAATAACTTAGGCTGCTTTCTGACTTGGCGAACGGGATAGATGTGAGGCTTTTTTTTTTTGTTTGTTTTTTTTTTTTTTTTTTATAAAAATGGGTTTGCTCTTTGACGTGAGCTTACTGATGACGTACCGATTTTGTCAAATGACGTGTAGCTTTCAGTATTACGTTTGCGAAGTAGTGATATCATGCGCAGAAGCGGGGCGGTACTGCACACGTTTAAAAGGAGCGCAGTAAAAACCAGTAATAAATCGATTTACAGTCGACACTGACAGTTTTTAGGGTTCCGTGTCAAAAACATTTTTTTTTTATACCACGTCGGTGGCAAACTAGCGTACGGCCCGCCTGATGGTAAGCGGTCACCGCAGCCTATGGACGCCTGCAACTCCAGGGGTGTCACATGCGCGTTGCCGACCCTTTAAAAATTTATACACTGTTTTCTTGAAGAATCCCAATCAGATAAATCAGGAGCCCATAATGGTGCCGACTCTTCTGTCTGTCACATTGCTAAATATATCAAGAACTACGTATGCCATCGTTTTATAATAATAATAATATAATATTGGGGGACAATCTTACACAAACCGACCTAGTCCCAAACTAAGCAAAGCTTGTACTATGGGTACTAGACGACGATATACATACTTAAATAGATAAATACATACTTAAATACATAGAAAACATCCAAGACCCAAGAATAAATATCCGTGAAAAATGCACAAATAAATGCCCTGGCCGGGATTCGAACCCGGGACCTCTAGCTTCGGAGGCAGAGTCACTACCAACTAGGCTAAACAGGTCGTCAAATTTGAAATAGGGAACAGTTTTAAAGAAAGCTAACCCAAATGCATCAAATATATATATTTTATTTTATTTCTGTGAAAATTACCGATCCAAGTGGGGGTCAAAAGCGGAAACGTTTTTTGCAACATACTATAAAGTACATGACTTATTTTATTTATTAATTCTACTTAATCGGTTAATTTCCATTGTGAAAGTCTCCAGTAGCGTGTATTAAAGATAATGCGATCTGGAAACTGTTCTTTCTCTTCTCTTAAAATCTGCCTACCCTGTCTAAAAAGTCTGTGCACGCCACTGCACGGGCGTATATACGCATCAGTGCACTAGATTAGCGTCGATATACGTCACGTTCGAGAGCTATAGAGCGACGCCGCGACACACCCCGCCCGACTAACTCTTAAGGGCGTGCAAGCAAACATATCGCGTTCTTTAAAATGCCGTGCCGTTCTGAACAGACTATTCAATAATGATTTTTTTTCATATACAAAGTCGACATTATTTATGGCCAGGGAGCGAAACTTTGGTGCCGATGACAGACGTATGACGTCAAGCTACATACAGAGTGTTTTTATCTGGATTATTGAAGGAATCGATTTTGATGATGAAAGGTTAACTTACAACAATAATTTTGGTCTAGTTGCGATTACAGGCATTATGTACAGTGCACAAAGTACAGTACAAGATGCGATGTTGTGTTTGAATTCTAAGCGTTCTGCTTATTTTTCGACAACCAACGAAATTTAATTTGTTTTTCATTTATCCGAATATATTTTTTACTATTACTTACTTAGTAAAATATTGTTTTCTTATTGTCTTTGTAATTATTTTAATATTTACACTATTTTCAATATAAACAGTCATTTCTTATTAATAAAAAATAAAATGTATATTACAGTTATTGCATTATTAATAATCATTGGAGTGTCACAAATGTCGCAATTTTGTTTATATAAAATCACCCTATATGTGAATTTGCGTCATAATCCAAAACCACCAAAGTTTCGCTCCCTGTTTATGGCCTTGGAGGGGACCTATCTTAAAACAGTGGATGCAGTTTTATTACTTAGGAGAAATACAATTTAAGGTTTTCCCCTCCGCGGCCCATAACCACCCTGCATATGATTGTTTGTCTGACTAGAGACAAAACATGATTGTTAAAATTTACTCAATAAAAAAAAAACAAAGTTGTGTGTTTATATTCCTTTTTTCTTCGGCCTACTAAAACAATACATTATTAAACGGTACAATCAAGTTAAAATGATACTTATTCAAAATCTCGGAAAAGGATATATGAATTAAACTTCAATTTTTTTTTCATAAAGTAAGGTAGATAATTTTCGAAATTGGTTTAAAAAAGCCGCACCTAACTGAGGAATGTGGCATCTCGTTTTTTTAACGCGACAGACATTAGCGTGTCTCTTACACGGGGGCCGGATGGAGGCATCCTCTTAAGTGCGTATTAATGAGTAATTCATCAATAGATAGATTGTCTGGAAGCGTGTCTGGATAGATAAATTGACTGGAGAAAGTGTTTAAAATAGCTGACGGCTTAATAAAAGCAACTTATTTCACTTGGGCGTTTAGTCATTTGTTTGCCACAAAGTCATATCAAAATTGAGGCAAACAAAAAAGTAAAACTAAGATAAAGACAACAAATGATATGTCTATCTCTGTCGCTCTTTTCCGAATTAAAAGTATACAACCGTCTCTCTCGGCAGTCAAATACATAATATATACATAATCATGCCTTTCTCGAAATTCTGAAAGAAAAGACATTGCTCTTTAGCGATAAGACCGCCTGATGCTTGTATCTCACTCTGCTGTTCCTGAGTTATTTGTATTTTTTAGGTGTGCAACAAAGAGTATTTGTATTGTATTGTAGATTTTAGAAGGTTATACCAAAAGCTACCACTTATATAGAGTTCAAAAAGTATTTTTTTGGAAAATGAGTGCAAACAGATATACATATAGAATCACACAACAATGACATTGAGATAAATTTTACTTACGTTTGGAATGCTACGTATACGTATTCAGTTAATCACCTTGCCGTATGATATTAGAATGCAAAGCATAACTTTCACATGGACCTCTTTTAATATTCAAAGTAATTCAGGAGCCCACAAAGGCTAAGCAAGCATGCGAGTTATTCGAGGGACGCGTGTATATGCGGCTTTATGTCGCCAACTTCAGCTATCGCATGTATGCGGGTTTCGCGTAGTGCGAGGAACGGCTGCCGGTAAAGCTTACGTCACTGTTTATAGTCAAGAATCGGTTATTTAAGCTGTTTTCTGCCGAGGTGGAGACTGAAGAAGATTTTGAATACATATTGGCAACAAATAAATTAGTCTAAATGTTACATTAAGGTCATGATCATTAAATTAATTCATATTGATGATTATATCTTGTGCAATAAAAGTTTATAAATTTATTCCAGATTAAAACTTAATATAACTAAACTTATAATGAAAGTAAATTAATATAAATAATAAAAACATAGAAAAATAAAAATTATATACTCGCTACCCAAGGTCGCTCATTAGCGGAAATGAACCCAAGATGCTGGCGGCGTTTCCCCACTGCTCAAATATACTGAGCTCTTGAATCACAGGTAATTCTTATAAGTATTTCTTCATAAAGTTGAACAGTTAATGAGCCTCTGGGCCCCAAGGGCCTTGAATCTCAACCGCAAACAGCACGAAAATATAATTGTCGCCTAAAAACATATACTTTCGGCGCTTACCCGCGTTTGTGGCAGCTTCACCTGGTTTTGTGGTGTTATTGCCATGTGTGACGATGCCAAAGTATCTACACAGGTGGAGATCCACACTAAAGGCCGCCCCAACCACCACGGTACTAACTTCATACCATCCTAAATTACCGCTAAACAAATATCACGAAATTAATCGGAAAATATAACGATTCAACTTGTTCTGGCCGTTTTAAAGATTCTCAAGGACGCTGTTTCATCATAAAAAAGGATGAGGTGAAATATTCACACGCGATCTAGAACAAAAAAAAGTTACTTTTTTTTTAAATATGATTGGTTTACAGTTACAGGTCGGAAAATGACATATGTTATATTCGGTCATGACATTATAAGGATATTGACTTATAGTCAAATCTATTTTTTTAGGGACAAGAATGTCACTTTAACTTTTGTACATTTCTTTTATTACACATGTCCTTAAAACTTATAATAAAGATAATGTTGTAATTATTACATACCACCACATTCATGCCTAATAATACCTTTCTTGTCACATGACTTCCATCCCTCCGCATAACATGCTCATACCACTGGGTGAAATATAATAATAGATAATCCAGGTGCCTCTCTTATTATGAGATGAATGGCTGAAGAGCGAGAATAAAAGAGAGGTTTCTGTATAGATTTAAGACTATATAATAATTTTTCTCAAACATGCAATGAAATATTGATGTTATGTTCCTTATAATAGGCTGCGAAGTATGACGTTTCAGGTGCGGCTAGGACAAGAGGTCGTTAATGGAATTTCATACAAATCTTGCAGGCCTAGGCCGGCAAAGTCCTCTTTTTTTAATTCAATTCCACATAAATTTGCGGCACAGGCATCATGACATTCTGCCACTATGCGTATTAAAAATAAAATTTTGTTTTTTTTTGTTGTTTATTTCATTGCATGTTTGAGAAAAGCACTATACATACCTCGGCGGGAAATTTGGGGTAGCCAGCCTTAGACCTATCCTACCTTTCGTCCCGGCCTCTGTAGTAATGTATTAATATAGGTATATGTATTTTAAACAATCACTGTTACAAGTGCAGCATCGTCTACCATAAAAGCTGAATCCCTTCTGAATGACAACGTAAAATTAGAATCACTAACTAATTTCAAATTTCATCATGTTTCTCCTCTAGATGTACTTTGAAATGTTAAAAATAAAGAGCACTGAGGACTTATGGGGCGTGTCAGTCAAGGTACTGGAATCTATTCTGGAGGTCGTTGCACCAACTCTAGCTCTCATTTTTAATAACTGTATAGACTATGGCATTTTTCCAGACTTAATGAAATGTAGTAAAGTAGTTCCAATTTTCAAATCAGGTCATAGAGATAATCCTTCTGATTATCGTCCAGTTTCTATCCTACCTGCGTTTAGCAAAATATTCGAAAAAAATTATGCTTACGCAATTGGTTTCTCACTTTAATTCTCACAATATTTTGCACGCACAGCAGTTCGGCTTCACGAAGGGTAGGTCAACTACTGATGCAGGCGCAAGTTTATTAAAATTTATTTTGCAGTCTTGGGAAGAGTCGCACGATGCCATCGGAGTGTTTTGTGACCTTTCCAAGGCTTTTGATTGTGTAGATCATGGTACTTTAATTTGTAAACTTAAGTTTTATGGCATCAGAGGGCATGCATTAGATCTCATGAAGTCATATTTAGCACAGAGAAATCAAAAGGTAGCGATAAATAAAGCCATTTCGTCAGAGACAGTGGTAGAGATGGGAGTACCTCAGGGGTCTATTCTAGGTCTGTTTCTGTTCCTTGTTTATGTAAATGATCTGCCATATATGGTAAGCTGACGATCAGGCATTGTAATTTTCGCAGACGACACCTCATTACTGTTCAAGGTAAATAGGAGAGATACTGAACTCATTGAACCAAATAATACCCTCTCCATGATATCTGACTGGTTTGCTGCCAATAACTTAGCATTAAACCCGAAAAAAACGAAATGTATGAAATTCTCTCTAGCGAACTCATCAAACAGAAACTTAGATACAAATATTAAACTTAATGGTCAAACATTAGAATTTGTTACTTCTACTGTATTCTTAGGTATTACATTGGACTCAAAATTGCAGTGGGGTTCCCATATAACAGCGATAGGAAGTAGGTTGAGCTCTGCTGCATTTGCAGTCAGGAGAATAAGGCAGCTTACCAATGTGGCAACGGCACGGTTAGTTTACTTTGCTTATTTTAATAGTATAATTACTTATGGTCTTATCTTATGGGGATCAGCTGCAGATATTGAAACTGTTTTTATTTTGCAAAAAAGGGCTATCCGAGCAATTTATAACTTGGGGTCGCGTGATTCATTAAGAGAATTTTTCAAAGAAATAGATATTCTAACCCTGCCGTCCCTATACATATTTGAAATAATAATGTATGTTAGGAAGAATTTGGGCAATTTTCCAACGAAACTGATAAACCAATAGCCACGAGAAATACTGGGAAACTCAAAATAACCTTCTATAGACTAGTAAAGGCGAAAAAGTCGTTCTTGGGAAATTGTATCAAATTCTACAATAAAATTCCTAAACACATTACTGAACTTAGCAATTCTAAATTCAAATCTGCAGTAAAACAAACACTTATATCAAGAGCATATTATAAGATAAACGATTACATCATGGATAGGGATGTTTGGCAGTGATAGCGTCCTGCACGGGTAATCTATCGCGAAAATATATTTTCTACTGTAGCATTGTTATTTAAGTTATTTTGTAGTAATGTAATTTTATATTTAACTATATAATGTATATTGTTTTGAAAAAATGACACCTCGCCGAGTTTCTTACGCCGGTTCTTCTCGTGGCAGAGGTATATTTTTCCGAACCGGTGGTAGTTTATTGACTTTCATAGGTGCATGTAATTTGAAGAATTAAAAAAAAAAGTGTAATTGGTTGATACCGTTCTTGTAAATAAATAAATAATATTTCGTGATTCGCCATTCTTCGTGTGTCAAACTTGACGGACTTAGTGACCGTGCCAGTCGGACCTCGGCCTACATTATTACACACTACGAGGTTGGGAGCTAGACTAGGGAACCTGTAATGTGCGATTATCCCAACAGCGCGTCTTTGTAGGCAGAATACTATTTTTGATTGTATTCTTATTATATTATTCACAACAACAGCGCGCATTTGTTGGCACAGTACAATTAATTTGATTGAATTCTTATAAAACGAGTCTTAAGGGCATGCAATGAAGAATATTGCGTTCTTTGAATCGCCATTCTGACGGGATTAAGAAAAATTAAGAACTGAATTTAATATATTCATTAATTGAGTAAAACAACAAATAAACACTTATTAAACTACATAACAAGTTGAAATTATGGTATTTTAACTTATCTCATTTGTCATAAAAGCAAGGAGCCACAGTATAAAACCACCCGTCCTTTCTATCATCGGACGAGGAGGGATACGGCGAGGTGACATCGTTTTACGGTGGCAGTTCCAAAAACTCGCACGCGTTTCGCATCCTCTTTTATTGTGAGAACAGCCAAGCTGTGGAACTCCTTGCCGGAATCCTTGTTCCGTGTAAACTATAACCTTACCGTCTTCAAGATGAGTGTGAACCGGTTTTTACTAGGTAAGCGCGCTATATCCTGAACCACAATATCGCTTACCATTAGGTGATTTGTGGTCAAGCGCAAACCTATCCAAAGCAAAAAAAAACATATGAATAAAACTACACAAAGGAAGATATTTATCGAAATTTGCGTTAGGTAACTAAATTTCGTAACTAGCTACATAATGCTATTTACAGCCAGTTCGTATTCGGTATGCCGTGTGCTGTTTGTTAACTAAAATAATAACCAGTTTCGAAACGGGAAATAATCCCTTCCTGTGGCTACAAAATGGAATGGGACTTTTTAAGGCACGAGTGAATAGGCATCTTCTGGGTGAGCTCGCTTCATCTTCGGCCTCATCTTTGCCCCCTGGCTAGAAAAAAAAAGGGAAAATTGTCCAAAAAGAACTATTGCTAAAGAGAGCATCTCGTTTCCTCGTGCGTGGAAGGCATACACGTGTCTCTTACAGAGAGGAAATGTCCAAAAAAGCTATTCCTAAAGAGAGCATCTCGTTTCCTCGTGCGTGGAAGGCAAAAACGTGTCTCTTACAGAGGGGACGCGATCCCGAGGCATCCCCTTAATCGCGTATAATTAAATTTATTTACCTCATCAACTTCCGTATTTGTACAGGTAAATTTCTTTCGAGACGTTTTTGCGTTTGTAGTTGCGACCTCTGTAGCCAGCCTCACACACGTTGACGTGTGTCTGTGTACGTCAACGTGTACGTGTGTCCCTGTAAATATACAAATACTACTACACATGCAAAAACGTCCCGAAAGCAATTTACCTGTACCAAATTTAATAATGAACGAAATGTTGATCAAAAATATTCTCAAACTAGTGGCGCTGACAGCCTCACTTCGGTGCAACGAAGCTATTTCCAAAATTTTTCCTTCCAGTTTTTCCGATGTACTGAAACATGAACAAACGAACTCCGATCGGTCTTTGTACAGCCAAACAGTAATTGGGCGAACTCACAGTAAACATTATTTGTATCAGTATTGATACTGTTTTTTTTTATACCACGTTTATTTAATTTAAATTTTATTTTATTTAAGATAACAAGTAAAACCTAAAGTCTAGTTAGATTTTACAATTCTTATTAGATTTCACAATATTTTTTTTTGCATTTTTGATTAGATGCGTCATTATCGCAGTATCTCCACCGCACTCTAGGAATGCTGCTGCCCATTCCCCGGTGGTCTTGGTCGTAGTTTTAGGACATACCCGGGTCCAACCCGCATGCCAAGCGTGGCGATTATGGCATTTACCCCCCATGAAATTGGGGGAGGCCTATGTCCAGCAGTGGACGTCCTAGGGCTGATATGGTGGTGGCGGTGGTGGTGGCGTCATTATGGGGCAACACACATGATCAGCTAGCATCTTCAGAATGCTGTTTGGACTCTTCCTTGTCCTGATTAGCAAAGATGCTGCCTTTTTGCGCATGACTGCTGCAAACCTATCGGTGCGTGTTTCTACAAACATCGTGGAGCTGCAAAATCTAGGCATCCAAGCAGCATTCTGAAAGCGTTGTTGTACTGTAGCTGTGTACAGTCAGACCGCTCGTGTAGACAGTGTGTTTGTGAGTGTTATGGCCAGGAGCGTTCGTGGCCCAGCCGCGCTCGCGTACCGCGTAAGAGTGCGAGGTTAAGCAATGTCGGCCGTGGTCAACTCTTAAATGGGTAACCTCTTTGAGTCGTTGCTAACTAACCGCTCGCACTCGCGTGCTTATGAAGGCTCGTTAACTCCTTGACCCCGGCTGCTGTAATCAGCAGTCGTTAATCCAAGTTAGAGACCTTCGAGCGGATTGAGAACTTCTAACAGTTGCGAAGTCAATTGACAAACCTCTCAATAAGGTCTAGTTTTCCCCTTGGGTTGGAAGGTCAGATGGCAGTCGCTTCAGTAAAAACTAGTGTCTACACCAATTCTTGGGAGTAGGTAGCGGACGCTGGCCATCATTCAGGATTGAACTATACTGAGATAACGCTAGGACCATTTTGTTTTTGGTTTTTTTATAGGAACCTGGGACATTTGGCCTTTAAGTAGCTGGACACTTTGGAACTTTGTCGCTTTCACCCGTTCGATATTTAGTATGACAGTTAAAACATAATGTTAAAGCAACCAGGTACAAAGATGTTCAGCCACTTGTGAGGCCGACCGGACTCGGTATGTAAAAAAAAAGTAAAAGTAGTTTATTCTTCAAATTAGGCATATTACATGCACCTATGAACATCAATAAACTACTATCGGTTCGGAAAAAATAAACCTCTGCCACGAGAAGAACCGGCGTAAGAAACTCGGCGAGGTGTCATTTTTTCAAAACAATATAATTGTATACTTAAATATAAAATTACAGTCTCAGTTACTACAAAAATAACAATGCTACAGTAGAAAACCTATTTTCGCGACAGATTAGCCGTGCAGGACGCTATCACTGCCAAACATCCCTAGCCATGACGTAATCGTTTATCTTATAATATATGCTTTTGAAATAAGTGTTTGTTTTACTACAGATTTGAATTTATAATTGCTAAGTTCAGTAATGTGTTTAGGAATTTTATTGTAGAATTTGATACAATTTCCCAAGAACGACTTTTTCGCCTTTACTAGTCTATAGAAGGTTATTTTGAGTTTCCCAGTTAGTTTATTTACTGTGACCATTTGCAATGGTTTTGACGCGAGAAACAAGAATAGCTTTCTTTGTACATGTAACGTTTAATCTATATGCCAATATGAATCGGTAATATCATGGTAACTCATGAAACATTAAAATAGCTAGTAACTCATAATTTATTCAAATTGTTGGTAACTCATGTTACATAATCACCAGCCTATATAATTCCCACTGCTGGGCACATGCCTCCTCTCATTGGTATTAGTAATCAGTATGTACTTTATTAATTCAAAACATGGTAGACTCAGGTAGCATCATGAACCTAAAACTTAGAGATAAACAACGTCATACGGCTACAAGGGAAAAGACTAAAGTTATCGACGCATTATCACATTGCAAGAAACAAAAATGGAAGTGGGCTGGCCACGTGGCAAGAATGGACATCGAAAAATTGACTAAGAGAGTCACTACATGGGCGGGACCTCCCGGTAAAAGAAAGCCCGGCCGCCCACTGGAAAGATGGGCTGAAGAACTAAAAAAGTTTGCAGGCGACGACTGGGTAACAATAGCCCGAAACAGAGAAATGTGGAGTAAAGTGGAGGCGGCCTTTACTCGTCAAGAGGTCCTTATAAATAAAAATAGCTAAATTATTATACTTATAGAATCAATATCAACTGCATGTTAATTAATTAATTTAATAATGTTTAATTAAATCATGCATTACTAATTACTATTACTACTTTTGAATTTTATAATGAAATATTAATAAGTGTATATTTATTAAGGAATAAACGGCTTAAATAAATAAATAAATGTACTTTATTAATTCAAAACATGGTAGACTCAGGTATGACGGGCCCAGAAATCAAATGGGTAGACTGTACATTCATACACTTAAGTGATAATAATTACTAATTACTTAACTTATCATAATAATTACAATTATTCCACACAGCTACACGCTAAGATGGTTTGGACATGTAGAGAGGATGGTTGAAAGAAGATTTACAAAACGAGTGCATGAAGGAAGAGTGGATGGAAAAGTTGGAAGAGGAAGACCTCGGCGAACGTACTCCGACCAAATCGGAGACATTCTGCAGAAAGGCCAGGTCAGGAGTACCCTAAATCGGCTCGCGTGCATGAAAAATGTTATGAGATTTCATGAAGCGAAATTTGTATGTCAGGATCGTAGCAAATGGAAATACGTGATCTCTGCCTACCCCCCTGGGAAACAGGCGTGATTATATGTATGTATGTATTCCACACATCTTTTTCTATTAAGTAATCCGGCTCTTTATAATAAGATTTTTCAGTTAATTTAAATTTGACAACTTTCTTAAATTTATGATCAGTCAAGTCCATTATTATGCTTAGGGATATTGGTGTAGAAATGTACCGCCTGTATAAGTACAATAAATGATTTCCGAGCTTTGGCGATTCGTAAGTCACATTATTTTA
Organism: Notocelia uddmanniana; assembly: GCA_905163555.1. NCBI lineage: Eukaryota > Metazoa > Arthropoda > Insecta > Lepidoptera > Tortricidae > Notocelia > Notocelia uddmanniana. The sequence goes on from LR991052.1 coordinate 73,988,687, forward strand.
AGCTTTGATATTTTTTTCATATTTTTCTTAATACGTTGTATAATACTCAGAGCGTTCGTGGCCCAGCGGCGCCCGCGTACCGCGTGCGGTATGCGAGGTTAAGCAATGTCGGGCGAGGTCAGTCCTTGGATGGGTGACCACTTTGAGTGGTTACTAACTGAGCGCTCCCGTGCTTTGGAAGGCACGTTAAGCCGTTGATCCCGGTTGCTGTCTATGATAGCAGTCGTTAAGCCATGCTAGAGGCCTCCGGGCGGCTTGAGAACCTCTAACAGTCAAGTTGCCCACTAACTTGACAAGCCTAATCCCAATAAGGTCTAGTTTCCCCCTCGGGTTGGAAGGTCAGATGGCAGGCGCTTGCATAAAAACTAGTGCCTACGCCAATCCTTGGGATTAGGTATCGGACCCCAGGCATCCTTCAGGATGCAACTGCACTGGGAATAACGCTAGAGGATGATGGTGACGTTGTATAATACTCTGTGTGTGATTGGAAACAAAACAATGTCTGGATTACTTACTTACGTATAGGTCTGTATCACATTTACCGATAACATATTCATGGAGTAAGTAATAGGAATAGCTCAAAAGACGCTATGAAATGGCACCATTACAAGTGCACAGACGGATATTCAGCCCGTGTTCAGAGTATTAATAATGCTATGCACGGTAAGTAACTAGTAAACGTGAATATAGCAATAGTACATTACTACAGAGGCCGGGACGAAAGGGGTTGCCGGCCAAAGACATATAGACGGCCGAGCGAAGCGAGGTCGGATAGGTCTCAGGCGGGCAACCCCATGTTTCCCGCCGGGGTATGTATAGTGCTTTTCTCAAACATGTTATGAAATAAACAACAAAAAAATCAAAGTTTTATTTTTAATACGCATAGTGGCAGAATGTCATGATGCCTGTGCCACAAATTTATGTGGAATGGAAATTAAAAAAGAGGACTTTGCCGGCCCAGGCCTGCATCATTTGTATGAAATTGCATTAACGACCTCTTGTCCTAGCCGCACCTGAAACGTCATACTTCGCAGCCTGTTATAAGGAACATAACATCAATATTTCATTGCATGTTTGAGAAAAGTATATAGTATACTGCACTGTAAACCTCGCGAAAAAAAAATGTTTCAAATTTCAAAATTTGAAACCAAAAATTTTTTCTCGCGAGAAAATGTTATATAATTATCGAACCTACTCACATAACACGAGAATTGGTAAAGAAATGCAACCTGTAGAGAACAACATTGTTTTTTTTTTTATTGAAAGTTTCCAAATGTTGACTCGACAAAAAAATCAATATAATTAAAGAACCTGCTTACAAAACTTCACGAAAAATTCGACCTACAGAGGTGAAGAAACCGAAATCCCCAACGAAGTCAATGAACAAAAAATGTTTTTGAATATTTCCAAAAAAATATTCGACAAAAAAAAATCTATTTAATTATTGAACCTACTCACAAAATTTCGCGAGAATCAGTTGAGAGAAAATGCGACCTGCAGAGGTGAGCAAGCGAAAATCGAGACATAGGATACTATTTTCGTCGAAGCTGAAGCGGAGACCTTCGTTTAAATCGATCCAGTAAGCATAAGAAATACTTACTCATTTGCGATAAAGTCATTATATTTCTCCGTGCCGCAAAGAAACATCACGTTAGGTATTTCAAAATAATAAAAATGAAACTTTGTCTTTTTCAATTAAACATTTTGTTTTCTTCAAAGTTGACTTATGTGTATTTTTATTACTCTTCAGAAGTGATATTAATTTCAAATTTATTTTAAAAACTCAATAAAATTAAATAAAAATAACAATGCAAACAAAAAAAATGTTAAAACGGTTATGACTCACAATTTTATACTAAGTACCCCAAACACTGCATTGACCGATGCGCTATAATCTCGGTGTCAAGATCTATTACTCGGAATCATAACTTTAGATCAAAATTTCACCGAATTAATAAATAATTAAAACATTTTTGGACTCAAGGAGTTATTGCAAATGCTGTAAGAAAGCGTTCTTTTAAATATTTGCTCCAGTTACAGAGCCCACCTTGTTTATTCAAAATAAAGTTAATAAGTACTTATACCGGAGTCTTTGAGAAAATAACTTTATTTCACTTAAGGAAAATCTCTGCAATTTGTCGGAAATGTACAAACACAGTGTGTACTCATGCATAATCAAAGACTCATTTTGTATGGATTCAGGCCAAAAGATTTAAATTCACTGTGTGTTGTATTCAAGCGTAATTAATCTAGTGTCTTCATACACACGTGTATTGTCATCTGATCCGGGGAGAAAATTGATATTGAGGACGATTCTAAAAAACCTTCTTTCTAGTGCAAGTTATTATTTCAAATATATACCTACTAAATATCGAAATACAAGCTACCATCGCTCATTTGTCACCATAGTACAAATATGCAAACAGCCCCGGGATGAAATATAGTCCACTCGGAACAGGGTCGCCAGGTGTCCGGAACGGTCCTGTCCGGCCAATTTTTTACGTGTCCGACCTGACCGGCTTTTGCAAATCAACCATCAACCGTAGGAAACCGATACGTACCCTCCAGGACAATAACAGAAAGACATATGTAGAATACTCAGCGTGCAACTATTATGGCAAAAGAACACGTAAACATATACACGTAATACCAAAGATTCTTAACACTGTAAGTCCAACAATTGAACAATCCAAAAGTAAACATATTTATAAAAGTAAGTTAAAAACAAACTGCTAGAAAACATTTACATAGACACTTAGATGGTGGTTTATTAATTTTATTATATTATATACTACTGTACATAATAAACCACACGGCATTGTCCTTATTGCAATTTACAATTAAATATAATACAAGTTAGTTTTGCCATTGTTAGTTATAACATCGATGATACAAAAGGCCTGCCGATTTGTGAACCTTATTACATTCAGATTGGGTTCTCGAATGGTCAGTGTGTCTAGTATGATGATGCAGTTTATTGTACTGATGAATACAAGTAGTCTTTTATAAGTAGGTAAACTTAAATGAGCGGAACATTCGCCAACAAACTGTTAAACAGTTTGGAGATAATATGAACGTACCATACCATTAATTTTCTTTTTGAGTTTAATTTAAATTAAAAAACCTAAAAATATCTACAATACAAATAACAAAACAACAACAAAGATAACGTCATGATCTGCTTTTGAAGGTAACCGGCCGGTGAAAATGGTACGTCTGGCTTTTTGCCCATTATGTACGGCTTTTTTAAACGTCATGTCCGGCTTTAGAAGTTTAGGACCTGGCAACCCTAACCCAAAAGGTCCATTTATAGGTGGAAATTGTTTCAAATAAGTTTAGTAGGGTAAATTGTAGTAATGGCCCCCCTCCAATCATTGGCCTCTTGAATGTTAATTCGATATATTAAGCGCAATCCTTGAGTGCAAGGACAAAAATAAATTTCATATTTTTCTTTGTTTGTTACACAGCAACCGGGATCAACGGCTTAACGGCATGTGAGGTTAAGCAATGTCGGGCGAGGTCAGTCCTTGGATGGGTGACCGCTTTGAGTGGTTACTAACTGAGCGCTCCCGTGCTTTGGGAGGCACGTTAAGCCGTTGCTGTCTATGATAGCAGTCGTTAAGCCAAGTAAGAGGCCTCCGGGCGGCTTGAGAACTTCTAACAGTCAAGTTGCCCTCTCAATTGACAAGCCTAATCCCAATAAGATAAGATGGCAGTCGCTTCCGTAAAAACTAGTGCCTACGCCATTTCTTGGGATTAGGTAGCGGACCCCAGGCATTCTTCAGGATGCAACTGTACTGGGAATAACGGCTAGGATGATGATGATGTTACACTCAAAAATGTACTAGGTCGTTTCCAAACTTGACTTTTTTCATTTAGATTTTTACCTACTTTCTTTTTGTCGGGGCGGCGAGGTAAATATTTTCATATATTAATTCCCATTCCATAATAATAATTACCATTCCATTATAATTACCATTCCATTTTGGTTTATATACTATAATTGGTGGAAAAAGGCCCAAGATAACGTAGAAACGGGTAGGCCAAAGTTAGTACCTACATACATCAGGGGCCAATGATTGTACTTTTCGCACCATTTTCATATTCAACTCATTTAAGTTATAATAATAATAATTTGTTCGAATTCTCGGGTTCATAAGCAACAATTTGACAGTAAATGTCAAATGACTTTGGACCTTGCTTTGAATCTAAAAATGTTCAAAGTCAATGGTCACCTTAAGGGGCCAATGATTATACCGCTTACCCTAGTTCCACAGGGAATCATATAGGTATGTTATTGAGAGAAAATAAATGCCTCAACTGTTGAGGCATTTATTTCTGTTATAGAAATAAATGCCTTACCAGGAAGGCATAGGTAAATAATTATTTAATTAGTTGAACTCCACCCTTTAGGCCAGTAAAAGTTACAAAACAATTGATTTTCACTGTTTCTGTTTATACAGATGATTTTACAGACCAGCTGTTTTAGGGATCCGTTTGTTAAAATAAATAATCTTTTTATAAAATCCCAAAAAAATATTACAGTTTTGGGTATAATAACAATTGACAATATTTCATTTTCTTAAGCAGGTTTTTTTTCGATCAAATCCAATAGAGGATAAAAAGTTACGTAAAACCAAATTTTTAAATTCTCGAAAATATCCCAATTTCATATAAATAAATCATATTCAAAAATTCCTCATTCTAAAAGAGAGTAAGTAAGTGACAAGTAAGGCGTCGCAGCATAATAAATCATACAGAAGCACTGTTACTAAGACAAATTTAGTAAAGAAAGTGAACTGCTGTTCTTTTTGTGCGCTGTGACTGTCACAATTTCATAGTCATTACTACGATATGGGCTTTCTTCATATTTTCGTGAATATTTAGAAAACTAACAGGTATAAAAATACAAAAAATATATTTTGGGGATTCTTGTTATCAAATCAACAAAATGAGTTAAGATTTCATACTACTTAAAATTTTGAAATGTTATCAATTGTTTTACTTTAGGCAAATAAAACTATCGTGAGTGACGCCTCCGGTGTTCAAAGTGTTTAGAGACTACGCTGTCCGATTACCATCAGGCAGAACGCATTTGCCGCTGGCGTTTAAAATACCCGATCACCCTTTACCTATTATTAGTTACATATGTTCAAACAAATGCAAGGCACTTTTTTTTTTTTTGGACCTGACTGTGGAGGAATACGCGGTGGGAGAGTTGCCTGGGGAAAATCCAGGGGAAAACCTCCGACACGACCGCGTGGGCGGTTTAAATACTGGAATACTCTAAGAGTTTGCGCTCCAGTGATATTGGTTGAACGGTTTCAACCAAATCTGGGGTGTGAGTGGAATCGAGCTAAATTCAAGGCACACAACCATAACTTTGTATAGGAACCACTGGTCGTTACAACCTTTCTATCCTGAGTTATATTTCCAGTTCATTGCACTTATAACCGGGTCACACCTGTAACTCATAACACTGCCCTGGCGGCATATCTTACTTGACATTTATTATGCCGATATGATATCAATGTTGTGTGTAACGAATGTTATTAGCGTGCGATTTTCAATCTTGAGGCCACGGGGTCAAACTGTAGCGCATCCGCTCATTGAAGTTGAACGATTTCTGTACATCTGATCTATTCTCACTAATGCACCAATCAGTAAGTTTAAGAGAGACTTATATGTGATATCTGACAGGTCTTCACCTGTCACCTCAATATCTAAACGTCCATATTCGACAAGCTCTGCTTACCATCAGATCATTTCCTTGTTTGCAACCGTCGCCGTATAAATATAATCAGTTTTGTTTAATACCAGGGTTAGTTTGCGACATGTTTTCTAGGGCAATGTACTCAGTACTGATAACCTATTAAAAGCGTTTCTAAAACTAAAACGTCACAAGTTACTATATTTACTATAATGTACTGTAGAGTAGACCAGGTATGAAAGTAACATGGGATGAACGTAACAAATAAGTTTTTGAACGAATTATGTGAGTCACACTGACAGCTGTATCACTGATATGCGCCATTTTGAACCCTCCTGCCCTCGTGTAGCGCTTATAGCGCTGTGCCGTCAGGTTATGGAAGTAATGAGTCGGTGCCGAAAAAATACCTATAAAGTAACTTCAAGATTTCAAAAGAGGAGGTTATCAATTCGGTTGTATGTATTTTTTTTATTATTATCGTTTGTTACTCCATAACTCCGTCATTTCTTAATCGATTTGGAAAATTCTTTTTTTGATTGTAAGTATATATATCCAAATTGGTCCCGTTTTTGTCAAAACGCAGTTCTGATGATGGGATCCAAGAGGAATTGAGGGAACTCCTCAAATCTTTAAGGAAAACATATAGTGATTTTTGTGTTTTTATCAACAATTCGAGCATTTTCTATCATAAAAGTGACATTTAATAAAGTGGAACTGCTGATGATGATCAGAACGGAACTCTTCAACGACTTGTTTGTCAAGCAATCAAGGTTTTTCCATGATTCCATGAGGAATTGAGGGTACTTAGTCTTCTACCATTATAAACATACTTATAGTTTTTTTATTTTATTGTATGGAATCTAAGAGTGCACCAACTAAGTATAATAATCTTTCACCGGCCTCCCACATTGAAGTCGGTTTTTTTTTTCTTAAAAATTATTTAAACTATGATTGTTTTAACTATGACATATATGACTATGATTGTTTTAACTATGACATATTTTAGCTCATATGTTATGTCTGAGTAATATAGCACATCTATTTAATAATCAGCGAAAGTGGGAAATGGCTTATGTGCTAGCTTTGATCTACCAATGGACAGTTACCAGTAATGCAGATCATCATAATCATCCTAGCGTTATTCCAGTACAGTTGCATACTGAAGGATGCTCGGGGTCCGCTACCTAATCCCAAGAATTGCCGTACGCACTAGTGTTTTTACAGTTTTCACGGACGCCACTGGCGTCTGATCTTCCAACCCAAAGGGAAACTACATCTTATTGGAATTAGACTTGTCAAATGAGTGGGCAACTTGACTGTTAGAAGTTCTCATATAGAAAAACTAGAAGAGGTAGGGCACAGCGAAACGTCATCTCGGTCAAATTTGGAGCAGCCAAACTGGGGAAGAACCTCCACCTTACAGAAGACCGCAGCCATAATGACATCACCACTTGCCCGTTACGTAGGTACGTGGTGGTGTGTTCCTGGTGGTGAGTAAGGTCGCCAGAGCTCCCGAGGATGCGCTGTGAGAGTGAGGGGCCTGCATATGTCTCTAGCTTGACAGGAGACGTCTGCGGGTCCCTCACTCATAGCACAGCGCATTCCCAAGTCAATAAACGGTCGGCAACGCACTTGTGATTCCTCTGGAGTCGCAGGTGACCATAGGCTACGGTGTCTGCTTAGGCCGTAAGCTTATTTGCCACCGTCGTAGTATAAAAAAAAATACTGCGCCTGCAACAAAACCAATGGCAATCATTATTTAGTGTCCGATCAGCGTTTTGGTTTCGCTTACGGTCAGAACTGGATCAAAAGGCGAAATTATGTTGAAAATCGTGTTTTGCTCTAAATATTATATTATTCTATCACATACAGGCGTATTGATTATTATACCCCTGTCTACACTACCATCCCCTTTTGCACCCCCTCAAGAGATGAATTTCGATATGAAAACTATTCTCTGTCTTTCCCAGGGTCACTTACTTCGGGGCGCTAGTCCGGTAACCTCCACGAGTGTCTGGGCTCTTCCAGTTCCCCTGGACCCTCGCGGGTCTGGGGGAAGGGGAAGGGTTCTGGCTGGTGCGCCCTGGAGGCAACGGTAAGTGATTCTTCTTACCGGTGCTACCAATAACCCGGAGAAGGGGTCGCTCTAGGTGTTCCTCTGTTTAGCGGAGGACACTCCAGATGCGACCAATGGGGGAATGGGGGGTTCCGCATCAGGGCGTCGCATGACACCCCAGGTGCGGCGAGCGGGACAGGCCATGCCGTATGCCTGTTTAAAGAATTACGGATTCGTAACCCTGACTTCGGCAGAGGGCCGCTATAGTCGGGAGCGGGGGCTGTCACCGTCAGGTTGTGTGATAGGCATACCCTGGAGGTTTTAGGTTTTAGTTTAAAAAAAAAACTGTCACTTACTTCGGAGACAAAGAAGGGAATAGTATATTGTTTCAACAGAGACAAGGAAGGGAATAGTATTTTGTTTTTCAACATATTCCTTCAGTTATCGAAAATTAACCACTACTAAATAAAATTGATATATTTCAGAGTTTGCAACTCAAGCTCTGCCATATAAATATTACCCCACTTGATCTTAGTTACTAGACTTTATATTTTTGACGTCAGTAGTACTCGCTTTCCTAAAAAGTGAAATAAAACATTAAATTTCCATACACTTGGGCTAGCCAGGTATCGTTCGTGCCCAGCGGCGCCCGCGTACCGCGTGCGGTATGCGAGGTTAAGCAATGTCGGGCGATGTCAGTCCTTGGACGGGTGACCGCTTTGAGTGATTACTAACTGAGCGCTCCCGTGCTCTGGAAGGCACGTTAAGCCATTTGTGTTGTGATACGTACACACGCGCATTAAACTAATACTGAGACATAATAACACTGCAAATATGAATATTGTTTCTAACCTACATTGCGAAGCACTCAGCAATGGGCTTGCCTGTCCATATGTTGTTTTAAACTAACATTGCGCTTTTCTCTGAGTTTACTTTTTTTACCTGGTTTTCTGATTTTTTTTATTTAATCCTATTTTATATTACTACTTACATCGTTAATAATGATATTTCATCCCCCGTTTTGTCTCTATCTTCGTAACAGCCACCATACTAAAAAAATGACAGAGACATTTGAATCTTTTTACTTAGACATACAAAGAAAATACATGCAAAGAGAGAAATTCCTTTCATTCCTAAATTTAATGAAACAAAAGTAACATAACTTTAAATGTGTTATGAAAGGTGTATATATACGTATATTTTGTTGAACAGCGCCTTCGGGCAGTCTGTACCAAGTTTTCCTGTTATTAATTTTATTTTATTTTTAACTGGATATTTCAAATTTTACCTTATTACATCATCCTTTCACAATAGCTAACATTTTTCTAGTGGACTTCAGATTGACGTCGTTCGATTTTTTTTAAATTTTGGTTTATTTGCCTTTTTTAAAGAAAAATGCCTCCCATATGAAACAACTTTCAATGCTTGGAGTAGCAAGTCGTCCTGACTGCCTCGAGTAGTAAAGTAGTAAAAAAAATTGGTTGTTTGTAAAGTAGGTTTACGATCGAGATGTTTACGTGATAACGTCTTACTTCACTTGCACTTCACTTATACCTGCGATCGCGCTCGTGAGGTTTTGGTGTGACACAAGTTTCTGAACATGTCACCCGACTAAAACGATTTTAAAGACGTTATCACGTCAAAAAAGAAGTAGTAAAAGTAGAAAAGAGCTCAAACAACAACAAGGATATACGGATAAGAAACAAGGATAGACGAAATTCGAATGATTCTATTCTAATGAGCTTAAAGTTAGCCAAGTTAGAGGCCTTCGGGCGGCTTGTGAACTTCTAACAGTCAAGTTGCCCGCTCACTTGACAAAGGGGGGTCGAAGTTGCACCACGTCCGTAGGGAGTACCCACCGTTACCCTACACGTGACCCCTGGATGGTGCTAAAAGTGCAACAAAAACTGGCAACCGTACTTGTCTTCTCGCAGATCTCACGGTTCGTAAATAAATGCCATACGATAAAATAAACAACACAAATGTTAACTATTTTAAAACATATTTCAATATACAAAATACATGAAAAACAAGAATAAGTATTTTTAAAGATTTTTTCCTACCGGTCCTCTCACCGGTTCGTGTAGACTCGGCACCATCTTGCCACCAAATGACAATAAAAGTGCGCGCGAGCATTGATACGACCGATTGCGAGTACGTCAAAATACAGAAATATGAGTAATTCAAGCAACATCATGTTAATCATAAAAACAAAGACTCAGTACTTTTTTGAATATAAATGTACTTTCTAAACAACATTGCGAATTAAAAGGGTTAAGAGTTACAGAAGAACGTACAACAATCGAATGGAATAACATCTTGTGACGTAAAAAGACGCTTTTCTCAAGTTTAAATACTCTATATACCTAACAATAACGTTTTGGAAAAAGTTAAACAATATAAAGTAAAAGAACACTGAGAAAATAAATATTCTTCGAATTAAAAATCTTATATCTAAAAACGTGAATATAAATTCTTTTATTCTAGGTGGTAGAAAATAATATAATTTTCAGGAAATTTTATTAATTTCATAGTTTAAGGAAATGCAAAACGATATTGCTTTTTTTTAACGATATTTTATTATATTAACGATATTCTTTTTTTTTTATGACATAGGCGGCAAACGAGCAGACGAATCGCCTGATGGTAAGCGATTAGCGCCGCCCATGGACACTCGCAACACCAGAGGGGTTGTAAGTGCGTTGCCGGCCTTTAAGATGGGAGTACGTTCTTTTCTTGAAGGTTTGAAGGTCGAATCGGTCCGGAAATACCGCAGGCGACAGTTCATTCCACAGTTTAGCTGTGCGAGGCAAGAAATTTATGGAGAAACGCACAGTTGAGGACCGCCAACCATCTAAGTGGTGAGGATGGAAATTTTGTCGCGTTGGGCGATGGCGGAAGGAAGCGGCAGGGATTAATCCGAACAATTCCTCGGAGCACTCCCCGTAATACATGCGGTAGAAAATGCAGAGCGAGGCTACATTTCTACGCAGCGCCAAGAAGTCAAGCCGTCTTTAGTCCGAAAGTAATCCTGAAAGAGGCTCTGCTTCTTATGGGAAAGGGTCAACAGATTTGGAGACCGTGTTTCACTCGTACGTGTGTATGTGGAAAACGGCTGGCAAGACAGTCACAGCCGTATTTATTGCGAAAGATAACGGTAGGTAGGTACAGCAGGCTTAGGTAGTGACGTGAGATTCTGTTTAAAAGCTCGAAATGCGAAACGGAGGCTTAAAGTTGACCCCAAATTTCCGCTGCGCAGCTTGAATTAACTGGCAATTTCTCTGTTTACTTTATTTTTCTAGAACTTGTTTGTGGAACTGAAAAATCACCTTTCAATTCAATTTAAGGGTCTGGGAAGGAAATTCCCAGTAAACTACTGGGAACAAGCAAGTTATTAAATTAAAGCCAATCAAATGTCTATCAGTGAATGTATGAATTTATTTGCTGAACATGGGTTAGTTAATGTAAAATGTATTATGTAGGTATACAATAAAAACGATGTTGTACAGCCAAACAGCTTCCCGCGTCATCCTGGAATGTGAAGTTGTAGCAACAGCTACACAGTATACACGGAATCAAACGCTGAACGCACCGTGGTCACTCCGCGAAGCCTGTGGTGACATCACGAGGATTCTTCACTTCTAATTGTAGTTAGACTAGCTAAATATATCCCCAACCAGAATTCACGTCGAGCACAATGGTCCGACTTTCAACGACTAAGCGCGGGAAACAGAGTACATGAAGCAGGTGACATTTTGCTACTTGATTTTTTTATAGTTTAAAAAAGAGAGGATAAATAAAAATAACCTATATGGGACCAGCTACAAACAGTGGCTGCAGACCTAGAAAAACAATTCAAATTTCAAAATTTCCATAAACTGACTCGACAAAAAAGTTCTATATAATTTTCGAACCTGCTCACAAAATTTCATGAGAATCTGGTGAGAAATGCGAACTGTAGAGGAGAACATATGGACAAACAGACAGTCATATACATACGAAAGAATTTTTGTCGAAAGCTGAAACGGAGACGCTTCGCTCGCTCGGTCAATTATATTGTGACGTCACATTGTACTCGTAATATTCGAACAAACCGTGTCATACAATTATTATTTAGTTTTTTGACGTGATAACGTCTTTAAAATCGTTTTAGTCGGGTGACATGTTCAGAAACTTGTGTCACACCAAAACCTCACGAGCGCGATCGCAGGTATAAGTGAAGTGCAAGTGAAGTAACGTCTTACTTCACTTGCACTTCACTGCGTAAACATCTCGATCGTAAACCTACTTTACAAACAACCAATTTTTTTTATTTCAATACGGTACCGATGGGACGACGAAGTGCAGAGGGACCTGACTGAGCTCCAAGACGTCGTCGAATGGAAGGAAACAGCCATGGACAGGGAAGCCTGGCGGTCTTTGGTATCGGAGGCCAAGATCCACTTCGGGTCGTTGCGCCACAGCAGTAAGTAAGTAAGTAAGTTATACGGCTCTATTGGTGACTGGTATCTTTTAATGGGGAATGCCTGAAAATTTTAAAAGTCCTTGATTATTTTTCTAATGGTAGATTCCTACCATTAGAAAAATATAAAAATAACCATCGCCATTAACAGAAAAAAAGTTTCAGATTTTTCGGTTGCGCCATATATTTTGTAAAAATACAAACATTTTATATCAGGTCGCGTATGCCCCGTATCGGACTACTAAGACATTTCTAAGTCCGTCAAGTATTTAAAAAAAAAACACCTGCTTGAATCTGTGGTACGCAATGACATTGACAGTTCATCATAGGTTGATCGTATGACTTGAACTGTCAATGTCATTGCGTACCACAGATTCAAGCCGGTGTTTTTTTTGAAATATTTGACGGACTTAGAAATGTCTTAGAAGTCCGATACGGGTCAGACGCGAGGTGATATAAAATGTTTGTATTTTTATAAAATATATGGCGCAACCGAAAAATCTGTAACATTTTTCTTTTAAATATTTTTTTTTTTTTAAATATTAGGGGACATTTTTTACACAAATCGAACTAGTCCCACAGTAAGCTCAATAAGGCTTGTGTTATGGGTACCAGACGACGATATATTTAATAGATATATACATAAATACATAGAAAACATCCAAGTCTCAGGAACAAATGTCTCTGCTCACCACAGAAACAAATGCCCTTACCGGGAATCGAACACGGGACCTCTAGCTTCGGAGGCAGTGACACTACCAACTAGGCTAAACAGGCCGACAATTCCAATTTACAAATAGGGGCTTGACTGCGTATATATCAGCCTCTTTCAAAACTCTCTCTGTACCAACATTATCCTGTACCTGTGCGTAGTACGCAAGCGCGGTATGCGAACCGTTATATGAATACGCCTGTCTCGCTCCAACATAGCGCGTTAGAGCGATACGGAGCTGTCAGTCGTTGCATTGCGCGCACGCACCATGACTCCATTCATGCAACTTAAAAACATGGCCAGTACAGTTCGAGCCCCGTTTTGTTAAGGATTTTATGGAGTCCGGGGTCAGGAAGCGTGGTTATTGACATACCGTGGAAAAACAACTCCGGACGCAATTTTGTAGGATACGGATACAATCCCTTTTAAATTCTGGGTTTTGAAAGTGCAATTACGAAATTATATATTGGCCCAAAATTGTGGTAAAATGTATGAGAATCGAACCAAATTAGGGATATATTATTCTGCTAAGTATATTATTTGTTGCAGTTTAAGTCATAATACAATTAAAATTGTGGCATCTTCACCAAAGATAGTAAATAAATAAGTATGTTCCTGGTGACCGAAGAGCTGACGACTTCCTCACACAACACAGGGCTTGTTTTGATATTATTAGTATCAAAACCCCACTCTATCTCGAATGCTTCTTTGCGACCGACGTGGTATAAAAAACTTGTAAATACTCGTAAGAAAATGGCGTTCACGTCATTTTGAATACCTATTGAGCTTAACGCGGGATTCGAGTGTTTACGCCTCAGACGGAAATATTTTTGCTACAGAGAAGTCATTTATGCCCTCAAATTAAGAAAGAAAAATACATCTTTGACGACAACGCTGAATAGCTAACCCGTTTGGTCTATTCACAACACTTGTACTAATCGATACAGACCGAGATACAATGTCGGTAAACATAGATTGTCGAATACCTGCCAGAAAAAAAAACAGTGTCAATTCAACACTCGACACGGCGCGTGTCTTGGAAAAAGGTGCATCTACATTTATAAAAGGGTTTTCAACGCACATGTGACACTCCTGAAATTTCCAGTGTCGAAAGGCCAGGGTGACAATTTACCATCAGGCGGGCAGTACCCCCCCGCTCCTTTTGTATGACCGGATTTCCAGATTCCCGGCTGGTTCTCCTCTACTGGTCGCATTTCTGAACCGATACTCGGAAAATTCTGTGAGCAAATTTGATAATTATGTAGATTTTTAGTGGAGTCAGTTTCTGGAAATGTTTAAAGTATGAAAACGGATTGTTAAGGTTTATTTTACATTCATGGTTATTCCGTTGAAATAAGATCTAAAAATGAATACCTACATATGTATGGCCTCGCCTGTGCTAAGAGAGGGGCGTTCATTTCATATCTGGGTTTTACTCTACTACCGGACCAATAATATTTCGTTAGGTACCCGATAACGGATCGCGGCACTCGATCACATAGTTATCCTGCAACGAGCTCTCGGCCTATACTCTAAACTTTGACACCCAAGTACTTAAAATCCAGTCTAGTTTGAACCCGTCACAAACACAAAGTACAAAACGTCAGGTTTCAACTAATATTGGTCTTTATACCCACTTAGCGTTGAACCTCAAACCGCATCTGCGAATAATTTTCGAATTACAACAAAACAGAGAATTCATCACTTGCATTCCAAACTAAATCTTAACTGCACTGAATTAAGTCTAAATTTGATTAAATCATTTTTAAACGTAATCCCTTTCAGTCCTGAGACTGAAGGACCAGTTTAAGTAGATCCAGTTTATAAAGATCGTCAGTTTCGGCCGGAGTTCTCCGTATTCTGGTGTTTTCTTTGTGGGAAATTGGAATATGATTCCTTTAAGTTAACCGTGCCAGTAGCGGTTTTGCTTTTTTTCTCACGCCATTTTCCTGGATAAAAACACGGCAGAGAGTTCAATGGGAGATGTAAAACAAGTGTAGGCAATTATTCTGGGTGTAAAACCTTCGTAAAACCAATTTTAACATGTCCATGATACGAAATTAGTGATAGGTATGAAACTTTCCTCCTTTATACGATTACTGCCATGGACGGACTGCCACGTTACTGTGTAGCCAAATTTCGTACCGCCACAGTTAGTTCTATGTATACACGCTGTTTTTTTGGAATTCCGTTAATTAGGAGAGCACATTTCTGAGATGAAATAAAGTATTCTTCTCTAAGAAACTTGTAACCCAATTTGTACCATATCGAAGATAAACAAGAATTCATTAACACCCTTAGTAGTATAAAAGATCCTCAACAATTTAACAATGTTGATTTTTTAAATACTGTAATGGCATTAAGTTTTAATTTCCTAAGTGGCCAGTTACATGAACAAAGGATCAGGAGGCCAATTCTCGGGCCGTTAGAGATGATGTCTATTAGACATATCTCGATAAAAAATGGCGGATGTCAATCGAAAACCCATTTGCGTATTCTTGAAATCTCACACTCGAGAATATGTCTACTCCCACCGTTCGAGATGCAACGAGTGGTCAGTAGCGATCGAGATGGTTTTATCACAATTTCTTTGACATTTGATCTGCCAGTGGCGGTAAATATTGACAACTTAAGTAGTTGATCGACAGTTTACAGCAGCATAAAACGAACATTATTTGTGAAAAATATGTCGATTCATTTAAATGATTTAATGGCTAAAGACTTAAATATTTTTGATACCTTCAGTGGTGGAATGCGGTTGGCGGAAAATATTGACAGCTCTTAAATGTTTCAAGTAATCTTTAACTCAAACCTGTCAAGTCAAAACAGTTTTTATGCGTTCCATTTCACGTAAGTAAATAAATACTCGTAAATATGTTTGAGGTGTTAAATCACCATAATTATGTATAGATTAGTGAAAAATGAATAACAATTTGTTTTTTGATATAAGACATATTTAATTAAGTGGAAAAACTTATAAAATGATTTATTATCATAGGTACACTCGATTGTAAATGAACACAATCGAAAAAAACGGAGCGCGTATTACAATAGACATTGAGATCGTCGTTCGACATCATCTCGATCGTATTAATCGTTCATCATCGTCATAATCGACATCATCTCGATCGAATAAGAAATTTCTCTCGAACGGCCCAAGAATTGGGCTCCAGTGTCTGTCTCAAGATCTCATTAATTATACCTTCTTACTCGAAACTTTTCTAACACATTTGCTTGACATTCATAACATAAGTACCACATACGTAAGTACCTACGTCAAGGTGACAAATCTGTGTGCTTGTCATAGCCGTCTATGCTTTGTAAGTAATTGTATTGATGTGCGTGTCGTTCGAATTTCAAATATAGCCATACTGCTTAACTCCACGTTAACTCTTAAGGCACTTTTGTATTCATCCTTAGTGATATAAATAATAATTTTGTTTAAAAATGAAAATAATATTTTTTCACCTCAGCGGCTCGAAAATGACTTGTTTTCCTGCCGGAAACCAGTGACCAAAATGCAATTTTTTTGCGAGCGTGAAAAAAACTTACTTTTATAATTTTTCATATCGTAGGTTAGTTTATGTAACTTCATTCTCTCTGTCACTATCCCTTTGCGTTATATGTTCTCGCCGCTGAGGTGAAAAGTCGTATGTATCACACGAGAGCAATATTACATTTCGATGCTAGTGCGGAAAGTATGTCATTTCTTCACGAGTACCGAGGGATGCCACGAGCCGCAGGCGAGTGGCAAGACTCGGGACGAGTGAAGAATGACATTTCCGCACGTGTATTGAACGACGTTTTTTAATACAGTTGCGAAAAAATAAGAAAAACAACAAGTAATATTTATAAAAACAATATCGAATGTTGCCTTTAGAAACTTAAAACATGCTTGCAGTAAGTAAAAACGCCTCTTCTTTGACAGGCGTTTCGGCAGCTATTCCGTTCCACTCAGACAACTTATTAAGAACGGTTTTTCAATATTCAATATTAAAAAATAAACGTGTTATAATGATTTAGAGGTAAGTAATAAAATATGAAATGTGTATATTTTTCGTATTCTGATATTAACAGTAGGTTTTTATCTTGATTACGACGTTTAAAGGAAACTAATATTTAACACCCAGCAATAAGGAGTCATGCATTGGAACAAGCATAAATTTAAAAAAATTGGAAAAGTAAAAGCACTAGTGCGCGAAAACCAACTTTCCGCACGCTAAAGAGCTACGTAAAGTAGCACTTTTTGAGCAACTGTATTAAAAAGATATTTGCATCTCGTGTCTTTGAGTCCCTCGCTACGCTAAAGATTCTAATTTTGAATCACGAGAGTAGCGACTGATTCAATTATAGAATCTTTCCCTTGCTCGGGACTCAACATCAACACTTGCAGCAAAAATCTACTTTGCTCTCTTGTTGAACAAATAACTATTTCTTGAATTTGTAACCGATTTTATAGTGTTTGCATTCATACAAAGTCAAATGACTTGGTATTTAACAAACAACATAATAGCAAAATCAACAAAAAAAATTTTTTTGGTCGGAATTGACCAACGTTGATTATAATTTTTTTTACTCGTTATAACCAGAGATGCGCGATCAAAATCTGTCGCGTTCCTCGTTCCCATCCTGTATAAGAGGGCGGAAAAGCACAGTTTTGCGTACAGGCACGCTCTACTGACCAATATCTAGCCTACTATTTTGAGCGTCGGATGAAGGCTCGTCGGAGCGGAGAGGTCAGTCGGCTTCATCGCATTTGGTACCTGCCCCGAACGTGCAGGAATAGCAGATTACGCCTCCAGGGAGGAAAATTATTTACGGTTCGTCATGTACAATCGGCAATATGTGGAGCAAACACACACTACATATACAGTCTGGTATAGGGATTTTAACATACATATATTGCATTAAAATAAAAGTACGAGTACCTTATAATTTGGTTCATCTTGTCAAGCGAAAGGGAACCTAACATTTTCGTAACAAGGCTGTTTACAGGCTGTTTATTGGGATCCGTACCCAAAGGGTAAAAACGGGACCCTATTACTAAGACTTCGCTGTCCGTCCGTCCGTCCGTCTGTCACCAGGCTGTATCTCATGAACAGTTGAAATTGTCACAGATTGTGTATTTCTTTTGCCGCTACAACAACAAATACTAAAAACAAAATATTAATAATAATTAAGGGGGGCTCCCATACAAAAAACGTGATATTTTAGCCCATTTTCATGGCTACCACTCGCCGAGCTAGATCTCAAGAACCGTAATAGCTAGACAATTGAAATTCGCACAGATTATGTACTTTTATTGTGGCTACAACAACAAATACTAAAATCAAAATAATAATAATAATTAAGGGGGCTCCCATACAACAGAGTAGTTGTTTTCGTTTTTTGTTGTATCTCATGAACAGTAATAGCAAGTAGGCAATAAAAATACAACATCTGTGAAAATGTACAGATGTTGTATTTTTATTGCCACAATAATAACAAATACTAAAAATAATGGCAACAGCTTTTAGCCTTTTTTCTGCGCGAGTCCGACTCGCACTTGGCCGGTTTTTTATCACTTATCGTCGTGAATAAGACATTCGTCACGTTCTGACAAGCATGCGAGTACGAGAGTGACGGGAGTCTTATCAACGACGATAAGTGATAAAATGGCAACCATGATAATGCCCGCAGGCATATAGCCGTGTAGGCAGGCCTGTAAAAACGTTATGAAAATAAGCGATATTATAACGATATATTTCGTTAGTGTTTAAAATTTCTCTATAATCATAATCGATAATCCTCATAACGATATTTGATATCATAACAAAATGAAAATCATAACCTTGTATTATAATGTTATTATAACGTTATAATATCGTTTAAGAGGGCGCAGTACGCTCGGTTCTCCATACAAACGTATTTATGCTCTCATTACAAAACGCCATGCTGGAATAACATGAAACTTTGTATACACAATGAGATCCGGCATATCTAGGTCGGAAATTAGTTTCTGTTGCCAGAAAATATAAAAAAAAAACAGCGGTTTTACAGTTTTTTTACGGCTTGTATGAAAACCTTAATAATCGTTGTATTTTGTCTCCATTACGATTTCAAGCAAATGAAACTAATTTCCGACCTAGATATGCCGGATCGCATTTTGTATACAAAGTTTCATGTTATTCTAGCACGGCGTTTTGAAATGAGAGCGTAAATACTTTTGTATGGAGAACCGAACGTACTGCTGGCGGTGGCGACAATGACGTGCTCGAGTTTGACGTAAATGTCACAGCGCACGTAAGAGCGAGACTGTGTGCGAGACAGAGATGGCCTATAACGTTATTATAGCGCTTCACAAAATATCGCTATATACAGGTTGGCCCATTCAAATCGGTCAGTATGGGAAAGTCTAATACCCTTATTCATAAAACTTAACAAACCTCTGTTAACTAAAAAGATGTTTTGTCCCTTTCTCGCAAAGATAAATGTCAAAGTGACAGATAAGGACAAACCAACTTTAGCGGCTTGTTAACTAATAGAGGCTTGATGGACGTTTATGAATAAGGGGGTAAAACTATAAGACATACGAAGATTTGTTCTTAGGAACCATGTCACCGATTTTACAAGTAGAGAGGTACAAACAACCATAGAGACAATTTTACATGCCTGAACTTGTTGAATATTGTAACGGTGGTCACTTTGAACACCTACTATGATAAATTAAAGTATGTGAAAAAAATGCATTTTATTCATTTTAGACATTATGTTTCTTAGAGACATTTACTGCTTAAGACCTACACAAACGATATCTGAATAGAAATAGTGTAAGTTTATTTTTTCAAAACAACCGGGTTCGATTCCCTACAGTGTTTTTTTTTTCAAATGTATGAATGCAGTTTTTCTTTTTATCAAAATCGGTGACATGGTTCCTAAGAACAAATCTTCGTATGTCTTATAGTTTCAGACTTTCCCATACTGACCGATTTGAATGGGCCACCTAGTATATTGCTTTTTATTTATAACGATATAATGGATACCGCTATCAATGCGCGCCAAATATCGTTTTAGGTAAAACGTTTTATTGACAAAGTAGCGCTATAAATCATAACGATATGCGAAAATGACACTTATAAAAATTGAAGACTTATAAAAATTACGTAGCATATTTCGTTTATTAAAATTCAAGAAAACATTGTTATTATTTTTCTTATGAAATAATTAATTATATCACCTAGGAGGAATGCCAGAGGGCCTTAAGACGTGGAGCTAGACAATATTTATAATAAATACGCATTTGTACACGTGTTAGTTTGTCTGCCTTTTGGCTCCTGTGTTCCACTCAATTGCTCAAATTAACTGGAAGATCCCTTACAGGGATAAGTTCGCCTTTGTACCGATATAACCGTATTTGTATGTATCCATGTTTTGTGTACAATAAAGTATTTACGTTACATACATACATACTGTTCTGTGCACACACAGACATAGGCGGTTGTAACAGGTACAGGTGTAACAAAACTTAAGAAGATGACCTCTTGTATGTTACAGCCTTGGCCAGAATTATTAAGCACCCCCGCGTTTTTCATATAAAAGTCAAATTATAAAGCTAAATACAGAAAATTCTAATATTTTTCAATAACACTAGCTATTCATTGACGTTAAAAATTATTGCCCTTAATAAATGCAATTTGGTGCTTTTATTGCGAACCCGATTATTTTTAACTTTCAGTTTTCTAGGATAAATAGCTACTTCAAAGTTATGTGTGCTAAAGTTTTCTAGATGTTTATACAGTGAAAGAAAAAAGCATAGAACGCGAGCTTCCTACAAAAGTCTACTTTAAAACGAGGCATTTATTCGTAATACGCACGCGCGGTGTTGTACCTATAGGAATTGCCAAAAATGTCAGCCGATTTTCTATTACCCAAAACAAATACACGTGATTGGTAAATTTCAAAATGACTGGCTGTGTTTGGTATCCTAGCGCTGACGTTTTATGTGTCAAAATGGCGACGACAACAACAACGTTTAGCGGGTGGATGGTCGCATGCAACAAAAAGTCAACTTCATACGCAAAACCGCCGTATTATTTAAATTTGAATTTAAGCTTTATTTTATTTTTAAATATTATAGGATAACCTTACGAAAATCTAACTAGTCGCTAATTAAGCTGTACCAGACTTATACTATGCATATTGGACGACCATGTACATAATTTATAGCTTACTAAACACTGTTAGACATAGAGAACAGCAACCACTCGTAATCAAAACTTTTACAGTATATTCAGACAGCGCAAACATTTAACATACGTACATTAACCGTGCCGTGTCAGTAACTTATGTATTTTTTGTTTGTGTGGGTCAAATCTTAGAAGCTACATTAGGCGCACTTCTCGATTTCCGATTGAGCTAATATTTGACGTTAGTACGCTCGGCTGAACTCGATTCTCCATACAAACGTAGTTTCATTCACATTTTAAACCCCTTGCTGAAATAACATGAAACGTTCTATACACAATGGGAGCCGTCATATCTAAGTCAGAAATTAGTTTCTGTTGCAAGAAATTGTAAAAGAAAAAAATACAGCGAATTTTCAAGCTTTTTATGTCTTTTATGAAAACCTTAATAATCGCTGTATTTTTTCTCCATTATAATTTCAAGCAACATAAACCAATTTCCGACCTAGATATTCCGGATTCCATTGTGTATACAAAGTTTCATGTTATTTTAAAATGAGAGCTAAACTACGTTTGTATGGAGGACCGAGCTTACTGCATATATGTAAATTCAGTGACAATGCAATATTATGATAATATTATTATCGTGCTGATCTGATGATGGAACCGCAAAGTGGTCATAGGAACTATGTAATAAGTTAAAACAATCATACCGAGTTTGGGCTCTTTAAATACACTCTTTGAGTAGTTGATAATAATTTTATATATTGTATGTATAGCGTAGTTACACACTTATTCTTTTATTTTTATTTCGGTTTTAGGTCTTGTTAAAAATATATTTCTTTCTCGCTTCCCTCATATAATTATATAGTCTAATTAGAATCAATAGTCTAGTTGTAATTGTACTAAATGTCCCCTAATATTTATTTATTATGGAATTAGTTTACCTTTTTCGAACATTTAATTTGTTGAGATACATGCTTTCAAACACAAATTAGTTATGTGCATGAAAGCATGTATCTCAACAAATTAAAATGTTTAATAGGTATTTTAGGTACCTTTTCATTCACCTATTAACATTTTGATGATGTAAGGTGGCATAACACCATCCCTATACAAAATCGGTTCCGACTAAAAAAATTAAACAAATATGTTTACCGTTTACATACTTACATATGAAAAGTGATTCCATCTTTTTTTTATGTTTTCTAGAGTGATTAACGCACCACTTCACTGCACGAAAAGGCATATTTTTTATTTTTAAGATTTCAGTTAATACAACTGTTACGTTGCGCCGCCATATTCAAACTAGACAGCCGTTGGACACAACTTTGACGCCCCGCCTCAGTGGACACAAGTTTGATGGTGTCATTTTGCGACGCTAGTTGTGCTTCTATGTTTTTTTCATTCGCTGTGTTTATATACATTTTTCTATTTTGCGTCAATGTGTAGTTTTGTAATAAAAAAAAAACATAGTTTATTTATAAGTTACAAAGAAAAATAAGGGGTGCTTAATGCTTCTGGCCAAGGCTGTAGTTGTGACGTGTAATGTCTATTCGAACGCTACAACTTACATACATACAACATGTCATCTTTTTAAGGTTTTTACCTATACATATGTAGATTTGTTACCTTAACGTAGGTGCTTAGGTTTTGAACGATATGTTAATAAAATCCTGCAAGGTGTATAATTTATGAGACAGTCAGACAGGCACTGTACCTTCATACAGCTGGCCACTTAAATAATTAGAATTACAGGGTTTATAAAATTAACATTGTTTAATTGTAAAGGATATTTTATATTTATTAGTAGGAATGGATTCTTAAATATCTTCGAAATTGTACAAATTGGGATACGGGACTTCGCGTACAGTCATGTGCAGAAATATGGGTGCATACAGCTTGCTCAAAAATATGTCCCATAGCTCGTATGTCAGCGGATTAACCCGTTGAATGAAATGTCAACAAAAATGTATTGTACGCGCTAATCTCAGGAACTATTGCTTCGAATTTAATAATTATTTTTGTGTTGGATAGTCCATTTATCGAGGAAGGCTTTAGGCTATATAACATCACGCTGCGACCAATAGACGAAGACGCGGACGAAGTCGCGGGCAACAGCTAGTAATGATATACACAGCGTAAACTCTTATTCAGATAAAAATACAGACAAACGGGTTATACGGGCAGGGAGGCACACTTATCCTCGTAATGGATCTCTTCCAGTCTATTCCTGTCTAACGCGCAAAAGCTAAGACTCTCATAAATTCTATGTAGCTCGAGGAAACTCAGTTGACTCGGCTCTGAATAATAAATGAGGACAGCGATGCAGCGAGGCGCGCAATACATACAATTACAGGGTACCTACTGTCAGCTTCCATATTTAAATAGAATACTAACATATACCTGTCGAATCTATCAACAAATCCTCAGGGAAATAAAGGGTAGGGTATAATTACTTACTACGATGGCCCAGCGACCCAAAATCTTGGCGTCCGACACTAAGACACGCCACTTTGCTCTGTAACACTACCCAAAAGAAATGACCGAAATTTATATAAACTGAAA
Organism: Notocelia uddmanniana; assembly: GCA_905163555.1. NCBI lineage: Eukaryota > Metazoa > Arthropoda > Insecta > Lepidoptera > Tortricidae > Notocelia > Notocelia uddmanniana. The sequence continues at coordinate 74,012,357 of LR991052.1, forward strand.
CTTGCCTTTTCTAAACTGAAACTGGTCACATCTAGCCCGCATTATATGTCAATAAAAATATATAATCACCTCCCAAATAGCATAAAAAACGAGAATAAACTGAGCCTGTTTAGCAAGAAACTAAAATCATTTCTGGTGGATAAATCTATCTATCTATATATATATATATCTATCTATCTATCTATCTATCTATCTATATATATATTACGCGAAGCCGATCTTTATAATGCCCATCAGATCTACAGTTATGGACCGATTTTGATAAATTATATACCATAGGATTCGTCCCATCCTGCAGATGTGCAATAAGGTCTTAGTTTTTTTAATTTTGTCCTGGAAAATTAATAAAATGATATTTACGAAAAATCCTGGATGCCCCGACAAATATAAGCCTCAAAATAGTGTTCGATGACGCCGCATACAAGCGAGGGGTCAGCTTACCTTGGTAGAATTGTACGAGGTGTCAAAATTTAGCTTGGATAACACGTGACCTCCATGTGACTTGCGAACTGGCTATGGTATGATTCCGGATGACATAAAATTAAATATGAACTAAAATGTTCCTGTAAGAAATATCTGGTACAACATTACAATATAAAACTTTTGAGTCGAGAAATACTCAATATTTTTATTATTATTAACTATAAACGAAAGTAAAATTTAGACAAGAGACGCCATCAGCGCACATTACCGAACAAAATATTTTGTAATTGAGGGAGGTAACACACACATACAAAATATTTTGCTATTACTACGCACCATTACACTGAAACAATCAACGCACACACATTCAAAACACTAAAATTATCTGATTATTATCAGATGGCCTAATTGACTGAAGTTGCTAAGATGCATATTTTTCATAGAAATTCTCATAGTTAGTAGGTAAATAAATTAATAAATGTTAGGGGACAATCATACACAAATCGACCTAGTCCCAAACTAAGCAAAGCTTGTACTATGGGTACTAGGCGACGATATACATACTTATATAGATAAATACATACTTAAATACATAGCGAACATCCAAGACCCGAGAACAAAATCCGTGCTAAATGCACAAATAATGCCTTGGCCGGGATTCGAACCCGGGACCTCTAGCTTCGGAGGCAGTGTCACTACCAACTAGGCTAAACAGGTCGTCAGCCTAGGTAGATCTTATTTCTTGAAATAAGGCTGACATTTACTGTAAATTTGACGACTAGCCGTGATGATCAAGCACGAATGTTTTTAAATCGACTTTGTAATCGACCTTCGGAATACGCATATTCTATCCCGTGGCTTCGCTTGCATTCTTTTCGTAGTACGTCGACGCGGCGAAGCCGCGCGGGTAACTAGTACTACTATAATATCAGAGAATTTTTTGAAGATAATCATCATCCTCCTAGCGTTATTCCCAGTACAGTTGCATCCTGAAGGATGCCTGGGGTCCGCTACCTAATCCCAAGAGTTGGCGTAGGCACTAGTTTTTACCCCTCTTCCCACGAATTTTTTGAAGACAATATATAATTAATATTTTGTGACACTTGTGATTGTAAACATTTAATTAGTATTGTGTATAAAGAACATTATTAAAATATAAAATAATAAATGAAATATTAGGCATATATGTAAATAATATGTACAATTTTAGATTGGATAAGTATGTTGCCCTATGTGGAACTATATATTTCCGTGCCCTGACAGGGCGTCACATGAACAGCCTATATTTAAGAACACCCGCCCGGCTAGTATGATAGCTTATACCGTCACGTTTTATGTGACGTTTCAGTACATTTTTGCCATATAACGTGACGGTATAAGCTATCATACTAGCCGGGCTGTATCTGCTATGTGATATGCAATAAATGATTTCAATTTCTGTCCTAGGCAGCTTGTCGCCAGTCCGAGTCGGCTGTTTGAAGCTGGCTATCTTTTTGCTCGGAGTCGGCCAGGTTGAGTGGATGAGAGACGATGGCGCTGCCAAGAGAGCCTACCTTGGGACGTCCAAACGGTCGACGCCCGGTCGGCCGACCAAGGTATCGTTGGATAGACGAAGGGTAATGTATATTTATTTATATTTTTCTGTTCTTATTTGTTATGTAATATTATTATATATGTACCTCTATGATTGTTTATGTATGTTTATAAATAAAAGTATATAAGTATGAATGCAGGCCCCCACACGGTGGACTGATGACCTGGTAAGGGTCGCGGGTGTCCGCTGGATGCGGGTGGCGCAGGCCCGGTCATTGCGGAAGTCTTTGGGGGAGGCCTATGTCCAGCAGTGGACGTCTTTCGGCTGACATGATGATGATGAAGTATGAATTTTACAAATTATTCTATATGTTTCATATTAATCTGCACCACCTGCTGCATATATTATTTTTCCTTTTGTTCCCGCTACCCAAAGGTTGTCTGGAAGAGATCGCTCTTTAGCGATAAGGCCGCCTGTTGTCTACCTGTACCTACTTTACTTACCTTAATAATCGCTTTAATTTTTCTCCATTATAATTTCAAGTTACCAAAACTGATTTCCGGCCTAGATATCCCATTGTGTATACAAAGTTTCATGTTATCTCTCTATCCCTCTTGTAAAAAAATCCTTTTACTTGATATGTGACACGATATATAGTTCGGAAACATTTTTTTTCATATTTTTTCTAACTCCCTTGAAAAAGTAGGTCAAATACCAAATGTTCTAATTGGGGCACATTTGCTCGGATCTGTCGGTGTATAATTTTTGCTTGTCTTTTTTGAGCTCTTTTGTAATTCATAATTAAGTAGCTAAAATGTTTTTCTTCTGATGAATATCCTGACAGTATATTACGACGCAAAAATCGTTATTCGCCGACTGTAGTACGGAAAATTAAGAAAAAAAAACAGTTTTTTACTTCGTGTACGATACAGTAATAATCACAATTCTTTGAAGGCTCATATTTTTTATGGCTTTGATGAACTTTTGGAAATTCTTAGTTTAAGTTAAATATTTTGATACTGTTCATTAGGAAAGCGAAAATTTTTGGGCATTTTATACGACAAAATTAAAAAAAAAAACCGGCTTCAAACTGGGTGGCCGGTGAAAGATTATTATACTTAGATAGTGCACTCTTAGATTCCATACAATGAAATAGAACCGGCCAAGTGCTTGTCACGCACAGAAAGGGGCTCCGTACCGACACCTAATCTACATTTAAAACCACTATACAATACAGTAAAAAAAGTCGTATCTTCATAGGGAAGTCACGGCACTTACGCCCTTTTTTTGGGAAGACGGTTTGTCAGCAATAATTCAAAAACCGTTAAACCTATGTTGTTCAAACCAAAAATCATTGAAAGTGTTTATAATTGTATATCATCTTAATTTATTTTCATAATTTTAAACTTCATACCTATAGTTTGGAAATAAGAGGGCGGGGGACACACTTTTTACGACTTTGACGGCTAATATTTCACCAACGGTTGACTTAAATGGAAAATTATTGTATAAACCTCAATGACATTTTTTAAGGTCTATCCATCGATACCCCACACGCCTATGTGCATTGAAAAAACATTTTTGATCCCCCTGTTACATGTATGGGGTGCCACCCCAGTTTAATATTTTTTCATAATTTCACATCATATTTATATAGCGGTTCATAGCATACACCTTCCTACCAACTTTCATAATTATAGTGGTCATAGTCTCCGAATAAATCGGCTGTGACCTGTGACATACGGACGGACGGACGGACGGACAGACATGACGAATCTATAAGGGTTCCGTTTTTGCCGTTTTAGCTACGGAACCCTAAAAACTGCCACCATGCGTATTAAAAATAAAACTTTGATTTTTTTGTTGTTTATTTCATTGCATGTTTGAGAAAAGCACTATACATACCTCGGCGGGCAACACCTTTCGTCCCGGCCTCTGTAGTATAATGTACTATTTCTACAATCTAGCTTAGTCAGTAACCACTCACAACGATCACCCATACAAGAGTTGACCCCGCCGACGTTGCTTACGCGTACGCGGTTACGTCAGTGCCACTGGGCCACGAGCGCTCCCACAATTTTGACTCAATTATTTTTGTATAGTAACCGACTAAACTGACAAAAAAAATCTACATACATTGACGATATATAGGAGGATGAACACCAAAAAAAATTGAAAGCTGCAAACCATACTTTATAAAATATAGGGTACTAACACTAACGTCGATATACATTTTTGAAGTATGCCAGTTTGTGAGGAAATACCCACACTTTTTTACAAATCTAAGCGACCAACCGCGGCGCTTCGCGACAAGGTATAAAATTAACCTCTCACAAAACACCAAATCCAAATTAAAACTACATAGGACCAGGGGGCCTATTCTCGGGCTCGATCGAGATGATATCTATTCGAGATTCTATACAAGTGACTCTACCATTCTATACAATGTCACGATAGACATGCACCAGTGCACCTCGCTCGGAACGAGAATTGGCCCCCAGTCCCAACGCAATGACTATCAAGATCTATAACAAACTTCCTTACGAGATCAAAAATGAGGGATGTGACAGAAAATTTATTAGACTTTTAAGAGACATTTTAGTCAACAAATGTTACTACACGCTTCAAGAATATTTCGACTATACCTAATATAATTAAAAAAAAACTGCGGTCTGCTTTCTATTCAACTAAACTTGCAATGCCCTCTGGGGGTTTCGCATGTAATGTAACCTTACGAATCCCGTGTAAAGCAAGTGCAAAGTAGAATATGGGATCATTTGAAAGCACTAAATAAATAAATAATAAGTACTTATACCTAGTTAATAAGATGACATTGTAATGCCCTTACAGGGTAGCATGTACTACCTCACCACTATGTAACATCATGTATTTATATGCATTGAAATTGTACATGTACACAATAAATATGGAGCGTTCGTGGCCCAGCGGCGCCCGCGTACCGCGTGCGGTATGCGAGGTTAAGCAATGTCGGGCGAGGTCAGTCCTTGGATGGGTGACCGCTTTGAGTGGTTACTAACTGAGCGCTCCCGTGCTTTGGAAGGCACGTTAAGCCGTTGATCCCAGTTGCTGTCTGATAGCATTCGTTAAGCCAAGTTAGAGGCCTCCGGGCGGCTTGAGAACTTCTAACAGTCAAATTGCCCACTCACTTGACAAGCCTAATCCCAATTAGGTCTAGTTTCCCGAGGGGGGTTGGAAGGTCAGATGGTAGTCGCTTCCGTAAAAACAAGTGCCTACGCCAATTCTTGGGATTAGGTAGCGGACCACAGGCATCCTTCGGGATGCAACTGTACTGGGAATAACGCTAGGAGGATGATGATGATGTACACAATAAATATATAAATAAATAAACATGATATACCACGTTCTTGATTGAGTTTACAAAAACAGCTAAGCTTTTCTCTCGACACTCCGCACAACGCAACGCGTGTAAAATCAAGCCGTAATCCATATCCTAGAAACGGGAACTCAATTATAATCTATAATAGATATTGCATACAGCTTCATCAAATTGCAGTTACCCGTCTCTGTGACAGGGATATCTCATTATTCTCCATACACGAGCCAAATTGAATTATTGACTGAACTTGCGAGCGCGAAGCGCGATTAAGGCCGGGTTGCACCGACTTACGATCACAGACTGATCAACGTTAAATATGGCGCCGGCAGCTGTCATCCCATAGAAACTTGTCAAACTTTCCATACATTCATATTTTAACGAACACCGCTTACGATTACAGACGGTTTGGTGCAACCCAGCCTAAGACATCTCCGTTCCGGCTTGAACATAAATGCTTTCGTACAGGTAATTTACTTTAAGTTCAACCAGGGCTCGGAACCGGTTAATCTCAAAATCCTGAAATAGCCAAATATTTTCAATTAGTTTATGCTCTTTATGTAGGACTCAATAATGTATTTGGGTTATTACTTTATATTGTTAGATTGCCTGATTAAACATGAAATAGTAGACGAAAGAACGATAACAACTAAAAAAATACCGGTATTTTTATATGGACAGAATACCGGTTTCCGAGCCCTGAGTTCAAAACTGACATATGATCTTATTCCATTTCGATATTCTACTTTAACACTAATGTAATAGAGTTTCTATTACATAAAGTAATCGTACTGTAATCGGCCTCTTTAGCCTAGTTGGTAGTGTCATTGCCTCCGAAGCTAGAGGTCCCGGTTTCGATTCCCGGTAAGGGCATTTGTTTCTGTGGTGAGCAGAGACATTTGTTCCTGAGACTTGGATGTTTTCTATGTATTTAAGTATATATCTATTAAATATATCGTCGTCTAGTACCCATAACACAAGCCTTATTGAGCTTACTGTGGGACTAGTTCGATTTGTGTAAAAAATGACCCCTAATATTTTTTTATTTTTTATTTATTGTATGTCCGGATGTCCGGCTGTTGTCCCTACAGGCTGCATTTCTCAACCGATTCCCGTGAGATGTTGTGAGCAGGTTCGATAATTATATGGATTTTACTTGTCGATTCAGTTTTTGGAAGCCGCAGCGTGGATATACCTTCCACAAAGTGGTAACGGTCGCGGGACTCAGCTCAGGGGCCTTTCAGCTCGAAGTACTAATTTTTCTATGGAAATGTTAGTTTAACTTGTTTGCACCAGATGTCACTGGGTGCTATCTCTATTGCACTTGCATATTGAAGTGACAGAGATGCAGTGTTCGTGCGGTTAGTTCATACAAAATACACAACGGTGCTACGAGATTTATGTGGAGTATTTCACTGGTATCTCTATCTCAGTATATATATTGTACTTTGTGAGTCAGCTGGAGCCAACCAAGCCGGCCATTGTGGCAGTCTTTGGTGGAGGCACGTCAATCTTAAATTACCATTGTTAAATATTTTTTTAGCATAAGAGTTCTAAAAATCATCAGTATCATCATCAGGGGGCCGATCGAGATGATCTCTATTAGAGATTCCATACAAGTGACTCTACCATTCTATACAATGTCACGATAGACATGCACCTCGATCGGACTGAGAATTGGCCCCCTGTGGCGGCACGCACCTGGAACGGCGTGGAACTCTTACCCCCTTATTCATAAACGTCCATCAAGCCTCTATTGGTTAACAAGCCGCTAAAGGTGGTTTGTCCTTATCTGTCACTTTGACATTTGTTTGTGAGAAAGGGCCAGAACAACTTTTAGTTAACAGAGGTTTGTTAGGTTTTATGAATAAGAGGGATACTCTCACGCGTAGACCAGTAAGGGTCCAGACCGCCAACTCACGAACCAAAAATATAGACCGTGAGCATATTTAATCTGTACCCGCTGGTAGATTTTTGACTTTTTTTTTAATTATTAAATGGCACTGTGGCAATGGAACTTGCTGTGAACATCCAACGATTAATATATATAACTCATATAAATTTAACTTTGTGTAGAAGCTCACGGCATTTTCAATTGAACACCAACGTCCGATATACTCAAAATGAAAATGGTGTTCAATTGAAATACCGTGAACTATTTTGTGCCATATCTTAGTTAAATGAAATTAAACAACATTTTATTTACAACAGATTTATTTTTTAATGTACCTCATCTCATATCCGAGAAAACGATATATCTTCGTCCTTTTACAACCACAACACTCGTAAATTTTGCAAAATGAGGACTTGCATGCTATGCCACATACGACGCACTTCACTATCTTCTATTTGTTGTCCAAACAATGGTTATTACGCGTTTCCACATGAATTATCGATTAGCTACACACTGTTTCGTTTGTTAACTTCATAATAAAGAAGTCAATACTACAAATTGAATAACAACAGTTGCAACAATAAAAAAAGTGGTCCAAGACTACCAGACGAAATTCCGAGGAGACGCCATTTTGATTTGTCACTTTGTTTTGACGACTAATAAAAGCAACACATCAGTCACGGCAGTAGCCAATCACAGCTCGGTACGTCGTCAAAATCTTTTTGACACAATATGGCGGCTATCATACACGTTTCGTTCTACGTAAACAACCGTGCTCCCAGGTCGTGGACCCGCGTAGCCCGTAAGCCGAGTCCCCTGCACATGCGCACCAGCAGCAACTCCAAGTCGCACACGCACAATGAAGGGTTCCGTACCGACACCTCCTAATCTGCATTTAAAACCACTATACAATACATTTAATCACAAAAAGTCGTATTTTCATAGGAAACTTACGACACTTACGCCTTTTTGTTTTGGCATGACAGTTTTTCAGCAATACCTCAAAAACCGTTAAACTTATCTGGTCAGGTTCAATGGAGCAAATAAAATAATAATAAATGCTTCATCATACATACACACTTCATCGTCGGCCTCATCTTTGCCCCCTGGCTAGATGCTGGCCAAGAGCAATCCCATTTTTATAAAAAAAAAAGAAGTGAAGAACAAAGTTGTATGCAGATTAAGCTGGAAATTACGCCACCGACAAGAGACAACCCCTTACATTAAATAATGATGAAAGAAAATAAGGTAATGGTTCATAAACTATTAGCATATCACATGTGAAGTTAGCATATCATCTGCTTAAATTCTATCTAAATATTTTTTTATATTAAACATGACAATAGACCCTAGAACTCCAGAGTTCTGTACATAACAAAGCCAAAGCTATCTTCTAAGACCAAAATCAAGCCCAGAAATGCTCAGAAACTATCAGCATATCACATGTGAAGTTAGCATATCATCTGCTTGAACTCTATGTACATAAATATTTATTTTAAACATGACATTAGACCCCAGAACTCCAGAGTTCTGTACATAACAAAGCCAAAGCTATCTTTTAAGACCAAAAGCAAGCCCAGAACTGCTGAAAAACTATCAGCATGTCACATATTAAATTAGCATGTCATCTGCTTGAACTCTATCTAAATAAATGTTTATATTAAACATGACAATAGACCCTAGAACTCCGGAGTTCTGTACATAACAAAGCCAAAGCTATCTTCTAAGACCAAAATCAAGCCCAGAAATGCTCAGAAACTATCAGCATATCACTTGTGAAGTTAGCATATCATCTGCTTGAACTCTATGTACATAAATATTTATTTTAAATATGACACTAGACCCTAGAACTCCAGAGTTCTGTACATAACAGAGCCAAAGCTATCGTTTAAGACCAAAAGCAAGCCCAGAACTGCTGAAAAACTATCAGCATGTCACATATTAAATTAGCATGTCATCTGCTTGAACTCTATCTAAATAAATGTTTATATTAAACATGACAATAGACCCTAGAACTCCGGAGTTCTGTACATAACAAAGCCAAAGCTATCTTCTAAGACCAAAATCAAGCCCAGAAATGCTCAGAAACTATCAGTATATCACTTGTGAAGTTAGCATATCATCTGCTTGAACTCTATCTAAATAAATATTTATATTAAACATGACAATAGACCCTAGAACTCTGGAGTTATGTGCATAATAGAGCCAAAGCTATCTTTTAAGACCAAAACCAAGCCCAGAACTGTTTAAAAACTATCAGCATATCACGTATGAAGTTAGCATATCATCGAGATAATTATTGTTTTTTTTTTTGGTTATTTTGGTAGAGCAATGTTTTATTTATTTATTTATTTTTTACAAATGTTTGTGTTGTGTTTTAAAAGTATCAGGAACTATAGCGGACGCTGTATTAAGGTCTAATATCGATTTTTAGTCCATTCGGAGAAAAATGATATGCTACGTGGAGTTAGCATATCGATTGGTCGAAATCCATTTAATTTTCAAACGCCAGAACTTTTGCTAAAACCTATCAGGCACTATAGAACTATGTTGCATACGAATATAACTCCAATTATTTCATGGTCTGCTGGTACTTGATACGCCAACTTCACATACATCTAAACACCTTTGTACTTTGTCGCTTTAACGTCATGTTTAAACTGTCATACTAAATATCTAACGGGTGTAAGCGACAAAGTCCCAAAGTGTCCAGCTACTTATGAGGCTGACTGTATAAAGGTGTTAACTCGTAAGCCCTTTGTATATTCAACTAACTTGCGTATTAATGATTTACTATGACTAGTGTTAGGTCCTAGCTCACTGTTTTATTGATCCAAAAATTAAGCTTTATAAAAATCAATATCGGGATAGCCTGCGAAGCCTGCGGTCCTGGGTTCAAATCCCGATAAGGGTATTTATTTGTGTGATGCAGCACTAATATTTGTTCCTGGGCCTTGGATGTTATTGACCAAGTGAAACGAAGGTCTCCGCTTCAGCTTTAACAAAAATGATTTCCGGTTATTCTTCCCTACAAGTCGCATTTTTTAACCGGTTCTCGTGTAATTTAGTGAGCAGGTTCGATAATTATGTAGAATTTTTGAGTAGGTAGTCAGTTTTTGGAAATTTTTCAAAGATTTTTTTTAATGGTTTTTTCTCCTCTAAAGGTCGCATTTTTCAACCGATTCTCGTAAAATTTTGTGAACAGGTTCGATAACTATGTAATATTTTTGTGTAGTCAGTTTTTGGAAATTTTCAAAGACAATTATTTAATGGTTTTTTCTCCTCTAAAGGTTCAACCGATTCTCGTGAAATATTGTGAGCAGGTTCGATAATTATGTAAACTGTTTGTGTAGTCAGTTTCTGGAAATTTTCAATTACCTTTTTTTTAAATTGATTCTGGTGAAATTTTGTGAGCAGGTTCGATAGTGGTATAGAATATTTTTCGTCGAGGCAGTTTTTGTAAATTTTATGTCTACTATTATTTTATTTATTTATTATTAATCAAAGTACAGTACACTTAATTTAATACATTTTCCTGCAAAACTGTATTAACAGTTTGCCTGCAGGTACGAGTCTCTATAAGAGCTTAGTAACAATAAGTAATTATTGCAAAAGTACGGAAGCCAAAACAATCTGCTAAACACTTAAGTGACATTTGCCTATTAACAATTGTCACTCAAGTGTCTGCAGTAGGTACTTTTTCAGTGCTTTCTTAAATTTAACCTTATTTGGCTCGTGTCGAATGTTTTCGGGCAGAGTATTTAGGAAGTACGGAAGTCGTTTGGCTAGTGTTCTTCTGTTACTAGCTCACACAGGTACTCTTATCGCTATGTATTTTATATAATTATGTATAATATTTATTTATAAATATTGTAATCTTACATACAGTATTATGGGGAGCTACTGCTAGGTGATGATATACTAAATACATGTAATACATGTTTTTTTTTAATACAACAATGTTGGCACGTCTTACGGCCTGTCTCCTGCATAATGCCCTTACCGGGATTCGAACCCGGAGCCACCGTGTAAATTTATTGACCTTTTGAACGCCACGGTCGGCCATAGACGTCAACGTAAAATCGTCACCCCGACGCCAACGACGGCACTGGCCGACAATTTTTTTTTATGAAAAATTACTCAGTAGCTGCCCAATTTTATATTGGCATTATGTCTTTACACATAATTTTTTACCGTTGTGGCGTCAGGGGCACGGCGAATTACTTTGACGTCTGGCGGCGAAAAGGTTAATATGTATATATTATGTATCCTTCAGTACTTACTTACCCATAGTACCAGCCCTACCAACTTACAATTAGTTAGGTATTTAAATTAAAAAAAACCTTATTTTAGGGTGAGGAGCAAATATTTTGACCATCGTTAAGTTCAATTAGACTACAATTTAAATGTTTCCGCTGTGACACGAAAACATGTCATACAATTTAAATGTTTCCGCTGTGACACGAAAACATGTCATACAATTTATATGCGTAACATTCGCGTCACATTAATCTGTAGACGAATTAATTAATAATTTAATTAATAATTATACTTACTTCCATAAAAAAAGTTTTAAATAACCAAAAAACGCCACATAAGAAAAACAAAAACGCCGCGCACCACATTCAAATTCCTATCGTTCTGTCAAATTGACATTCGTAAATGTTCGCCCATAAATCTTGCCTTTCGAAGATCCTTGCAAACTTAACTTTGCGGCCACATTTATCGCTAACACCACACAAACCAACCAAATTACTATGAACAACTGTTAGTTCATAATTTGGCCACCGATTTAGATAAGTTTGTACGTTCGTCCTGAGAAGTACCCTAGAAAAAGGATAAAAAAAGAGAAAGCGATATGCGTTCTCTCTGTTCTTTGGTAACCTATGCTTGAGGATGCAGCGGGTGGGGAGGGGAAACTCGGAACGGCTGGGTTGCCAGAGTAAGCGGTGCCGCGTGATTTAGAGGATTTTTGTGCGATCTACCCATACCCATAGTACAAGCTTTGCTTAGTTTGGGACTAGGTCGATTTGTGTAAGATTGTCCCCCAATATTTATTGGTTTATTTCGATTTTAGTATTATTGAAGTACTTTTACTCGTAGTGCTTTGAGATGATGGTGGTATTAACGTTTGTTTAATGATTGCGTGTTGTAACTATCAATGGTGGGGATAACCTATGCTCTTTTTTATATGTATACTTTTATTTACACTTCTATATTTAATGGGTCGTCTCAGAACCTGTTAAACAGCCAGTCTTTTTTTTAATATCTCGCTTATGAGACTGAAAAAAAAAGCGGCTGATTGATTTTTTTATTTGGTGTAATGTTCCAGAAATTAAAAGTCTACCACTTTTAATTGTTTTTTATAATAGTTATCTTTATAACTTAACTAATTTGACTCCAAATCTAATAAATAGAGCTCGTAGTTTAAATTTTATGCTTGACGATGGATATAAGTAACACTCCATATTTGACATTCTGAAATAATTTTTGAAACATCACTATGTTTCAAACATTCTTAATAAATCAAAAATTAAAAAAAAAATGTGAAATCTACGCTGTACAGGTCGCAATGTACTGTAGTACTGTGCAAAATTATTGTCATTTTACACAGAAAGGAACCTTAAAATATTTGTACACAAATAGCATTTATATCTGATAAGAACCATCAATTGCTTATCCCGCGAATTCGTATCGGGTACTCTTTCTAAAAGGACACACCTGAATATCAACAACGTCTTATTTACTTTTACAAAAAAAGCGCAGGGCCGCTTGATTAATTAAAATTCAATAGGTACTTTATACCGAGAACAATGAGGTTGTGGAATGAGCTCTCTGTCGTAGTATTCCATATCCTCCTGAGTCCTGGGTATCAAAATTTGCCAGAATAAATTATACTCTGTCAAATTGACAAAAAGTCAAAACTTAATTGGGACCTATGTCCTATGTGTAGGACGCTGGGTCTCGGGAGTTTAAGGGCTACTCGGCTACAGCACGGGCCTCTTAAAAGCGTGAAAAGGTTTCTTATTGGTCCGCTACGCACGAGTGTCGCCTCTGGTGTTGCTAGCGTCCATAGACGACAGTGACCACTTACCACCAGGTGGGCTGTCAGCGAGTTTGCCATCGACGTGGTACAGTCGCGAACTTCAATTTGGAACCCCCTTAAGGTTGACAGCCCTGTCAAACCGTATAGAAAATTAAAGATTTTTTTTGCGAAATGGGTCGAATTAACGAGCGTGACTGTACAGTCAACAGCAAAAGTAGATGATCATTGTAGTACCTTGTCACTTTCACTACTTTGACGCGTCCCAACAGTACTGTTACTAACGTAAAGCGACAAAGTACTAAGATGATCATCTTAATTTGCTGTTGACTGCATAAAAAAATCACAGTCCATGCTATATATAGGTATCTTCCGGTTAAACAATATTTGAAATCGGATGATCAGTAGGAGAAATTGGCCGTAATATACAATTTCCAACCGAAAATAAACAACTGAAAAATTGATAAATTTGATCACCCTTGCCGGGATTTGAACCCGCGACCTCTGGAATCCGTCCATCGCTCTTTCCAACTGAGCTACCGCGGGTTATCCCGAGGCGACGAATCTATCAATCAGTTCACACTTTTTAATTAAGCCTTAGGGAAACTAGTAGCGACATCTACCGTCAATGTTGCTACAACTTCTGAATATACAAACTTACTAATCCGGGAAGTCACTAACAATACCTTTTCATAATATGAGTAAAGATAAATATTAATGTGTCAATATCAAGGCGAGTTTGTTTTGTCTCTTTTTCCTAAACACAAATGTCAAAGTGACAGATAGAGAAATAAAATTTAACGCCGTTTTAGCTAGTTTAAGTTCGATGTAATTGATGAACGATTGTCAATTTTGAATAAGGCCAAATAAAATTCTAAACAGTGCTGAGCTATTAGGCGAACAAACAACAACAAAATTCTATTTACTCTAACAATCGTTGCTGTCTAGAACATTTCTACAAATCAGCAGCAATCGACCACAAATCCCTGCTGTATTACCCGGCTGTAATTGTTTGTATTCCAACCGTTAAATTAATAAATAAAAAACTTGGGGGAACGCGGCACGCGCGCTGGCAATACTACTACGATACGCTCGTCAGTTCAGCGCGGGTCGCTCCACCGTACGTTCGTGTGTCTTGTGAACCCATGTTATCGCGATGGATGTGTTACCCAGTGGGAATCTTTTCCGTGAGCTCCAAGATGTCACCGACACAGGGTACTTCGAATGGAAACTCTCCTTAGAAGACTACTGGCAGCAGGTGAGCCATGCTTGGCGAACGTGCGTACGAATAGCTATACATATGTAAGCCGTCGTACGCTTGCGTGGTAGCACGGTCGATTTTCAATTTTTTCTTAACAAAATTGATTCACACGTTTAAATAGAGAATATATGCATTTAATACAAATATGTTGGAGCGTTTTTTTTTTCAGCGCTATGCGGTGTGGATTGTTTACATTTAGTTGTTACGCGAGAACTAAAAATATCGGCCGACATGTTTACTCGGAGTGAGTCGGATTCGAGTTCGAGTCCGATGCGGGTAGCGGCTTAATTTCGACCAAACTTTTATCTGACTCCTTGATTTTATCCATCAACTTGCCTTTTACTGCGATTTTTAATATTTTTACAAGCGGAAACATCCGCTTAGTGGAATTATAATTTCGAACCGGAATAAAAAATTCAAATCACGCTCGGCGGGATCAATTTTTCATTCCATTTGCAAATTACTGCGATTTTAATTCATGTAAATTTGGGTAAAATTTTACCGTTGCGACCTTAAGCGTCCTTATCAAAACAAACACTCGATATATAAATACCTTATCAATAGCATTGTTTGAAAAATGTCGCTCAAACATTAACGACTTTCACGATATATTAACTTGAAACAAAAAAAAGCGTGTTTGACCCAGTTTATAAAGCGTGCATGCGTACTGCGTGCATTTTGGATTTTGCCGTTTACCGAAGCATCAAATATTACCCAAATTTACCTAATTGTAATTCCTTTATTTGTTACACGTATTTTTAGTTTAGTTGTGAGTTTACGTTATGTTTTCACATATAACTTCCGTTAAACTAGGTTCATACCTAAAGTGATGCTGATGACTCGTGCAATGTGTCATGGTAGGTATTATGGTCATCTTTTCAACAATGACTGTACTATATAAGTAATACTCACGTTGGTTTTGGCGACTTATTTTACATAGTAAAACCAGCTGAGCGATTTATATTCAGCCTTGGCGACTTTTTGAATACAATGTTGTTACCCTCACATATTTATTTTTGATAAAAATATAACAATTTCTTTTTTTATTTTATTTATTTATTTATTAAGGAGGAACAAACAGAAGTAAATGTACAAATAGAAAACATAACAGTCCAAGTACTTAGTTGGTAAACATGCATTTACTCGCTTGAGAGTTCCCACTGAGACATAACTATCAAGCAGGTATAGGTACACACTACGCTATTAAACTCAACCTAGCTCCACACATTTAGTTTAAGCAGCTTTTTAGATAATAAGAAATTTAGAACATCTACCAAAGTACGTGTCGGACCACGCACTACAATACAATACAATACAAAAACTCTTTATTGCGCACCTCAATAAATTACATTGCTTATTATAACAGCGTATAAAACTTAAAACTAGAGGTAAACAACAGGCGGTCTTATTGCTAAAGAGCAATCTCTTCCAGACAACCTAGCAGAAAAATAGCAACAAACGTATTATAAGTGGGTGGCAAACAAAAGAATTACATAATTCAAACTTATATACAATCACGTAAATATTAAAGCACACATACTTAAATCATACTAATTAACATAAATAAATACATTCCTACATATATAAGGAAATATGAATATATATATATATACATAGTAACTACAATATCAGTCATAGAGTCGAAAGAAGCAGATAGTAGGATGAAAGAATCATGGAAGGGACAGATAGTGTTCTTTTAGCTGTGATTTAAATGCAGCCATAGATTTAGCACGCCTCAATTCCACGGGAGAGAGTTCCAAAGTAGAGTAGCTTGAAAAGTGAAAGAACAATTATAAAATTTTGAAGAGGAGGACGGGACAGTGAGAAGCAAATTTTGGGAAGATCTAACCGTTTTCAGAAAAGTAAATAGCACTACTATTGCTACTCCAAATTTAAAACCACTATTCTATAATGTGAATCACAAAAAGGTCGTATCTTCATAAGGAACTCACGTCACGTCTGTTTGTTGTTGGCAAGTCAGTTTTTCAGCGATAACTAAAAAACTTTAGAACGTAACTTGTTCAAAAATGTTTCATTGAAAGTATTTAATTAGCACCATATCCACGTATTCACGAAACTTTAGCTCCGTTTTTACCATAGTGGCTACAGAACCCTTAAAAATGGTAAAAAATGGGAATAAACTACGAGACATTTATATGCGCCACTACGCGCAAGAGTTCGTGATACTTCGTTAAAAAATCCGTGAAAAATTTCACTTTATAAAGTGGTATTTTGTTTCAGATAACAATATAAATAAAGATAACAAAACGGAATGACCGAAATGAACAGAAAGTAATATAATTAATTCATTTACTTATTGGAATCTACATGACATGACTGATTCAAAAATACTATTATAGGGAGCTATTTAGCAAATATTTTCTAGGTATGAGCAGCTTTCCCGCTCCCATATATATGATGCCGACTGTACATACAGGGCAGCCTGCCCTAATGTCCTGGGCAATCAAAGATGATGTCAATAAAATACCGTTAAAACTTATAATTACGATCTATTAACAAATTAATAATTAAAAGGAAAATGATTTGAAGGAAAAAGGGGTAAGAATATGTTTTTTATACCACGTCGGCGGCAAACAATCTGACAGCCTGCCTGATGGCAAGTGGTCACCTGCACGGTTAGCACAAGACAGCGCGCGAGCTATATCGCGCGCGAGATAGACTATCCGCCTCTATCTAATCGGTACACTCGGAAAGAGACGTCTTGTGCTAGCCGTGCTGTGCTGCCTATGAACGCTTGCAACAGAGGCGTCACTCGCGACCGTAAGAACCTTTTCACACCTTTTTTTGAAGAGTCTCAATTTATAGCCCATTGGGAACATCGCAGGTAGGTCATTCCGCGACCTAAAACTACCTTTCTACATGTTGGATGACGAACGTGAAGATACTGGTTGGAGGCTGAACGGAAACTAATTGACATTGACTACATAAGAATCGATAGATAAACGACCGCCGACCCCCGCCCGTGGTGGAGATGGCACATTACGAAGATTGTTGAAACTCTTAAGACTGCGCAGTACGCTCGGTTCTCCATACAAACGTATTTATGCTCTCATTTTAATAATAATAATAAAATAATAAATATTAGGGCACAATTTTTACACAAATCGAACTAGTCCCGTAGTAAACTTAATAAGGCTTGTGTTATGGGTATTAGACGACGATATATTTAATAGATATATACTTAAATACATAGAAAACATCCAAGTCTCAGGAACAAATGTCTCTGCTCACCACAGAAACAAATGCCCTTACCGGGATTCGAACCCGGGACCTCTAGCTTCGGAGGCAGTGGCACTACCAACTAGGCTAAACAGGCCGACAAATTTTAAAACGACATGCTAGAATAACATGAAACTTTGTATACACAATGAGATCTGGCATATCGAGGTCGGAAATTAGTTTCTGTTGCTTGAAATTATAATGGAGAAAAAATACAACGATTATTAGGGTTTTCATACAAGCCGTAAAAAACTCAAAAAACCGCTGTATTTTTTTTTCTCTTACAATCTCTAACAACAGAAACTAATTTCCGACCTGGGTATGCCGGATCCCATTGTGTATACAAAGTTTCATGTTATTCTAGCACGGTGTTTTAAAATGAGAGCATAAATACGTTTGTATGGAGAACCGAGCGTACTGCGCCCTCTTAATGGACGTTTCACACCTAACGGCCGGAGTCCGCGCGCGAGCCACCAGAGTCAAAGGAATTCGAACCCTCCATACAGAAGTTAGACCTCGTATCCAAACGGCAGCGAGCCGGCGGCAACTGGCCGGTTGCCCGCAACCCGTTCAAATATGAAATCTAACTTCTGTAGTTTAGGCGATACGCTAACGGCCTGTTACACGAACTTGATAATAGTGAAATTTCAAATTAGATTGATTAAAAAAATCCCTTTTAAGGCGAAGGGTAGGGCAAGCTCTTTCCATACAAACTTTTTGTACGTTTTTCTTCGTTTGCAAATATAAATACTAATACTTTATTGGTAACACCAAGTTTGCGTTTGCGCTACAGTTACAATTTTTGGCCAATATGCTTATTTTTCTGTTAGCTGACTTGATGTATTTTGACGTGATAACGTCTTTAAAATCGTTTTAGTCGGGTGACATGTTCAGAAACTTGTGTCACACCAAAACCTCACGAGCGCGATCGCAGGTATAAGTGAAGTGCAAGTGAAGTAAGACGTTATCACGTGAACATCTCGATCGTAAACCTACTTTACAAACAACCAATTTTTTTTTTCCTTTTATTTATATGTTTTTGAAATAAAGCTAATTTCCAACATCAAGTTCTGCGTATATCCAATGGGTACAAGAAAAAAATAAAATTTAATGCCAAAACTAACGAATAAAACTTGCACAACTTTTGTATCAGGAACGCCTTGCCCTACCCTTCGCTTCGCCTTAAAATTAATTTTGATAATTGTCATCCGACAATTACAATATGACGTATATTCTTAAGTTGTTAAGTAAAAGAAGGTCACTTGACATCGATACTTATCGATCCGGTAAAGTACAGCCAGCCGCAAAGAAACTAAACCCCCTCGCCCTGAGGGCCTTCTCCGAACTTCGAAAATCGAACTTCGTATCGTGCCGTCCCTTTCCGTCATATAGTGAAAGGGTATCGTGAAAGGGATGACACGACATGAAGTTCGATTTTCGAAGTACGGAGTAGACCCTCTGCATAAGATTGTGTACAGGGAGGTTCAGGTTTTAGTTCAGGACCAGGCTACACTCTTGTAGGGAAGTTCGCGTATGGATTTTTTTTTCGGGAAAGAAGAGCAGGTGTCTTGTTAAGTATTTCAGACTCGGGGAGACATCTGTCACCTGGTAAATTTACCAGCTATTATGTCAATTTTTTTTTTCGAAAATAACATATTTTTTTTAACTTATCTATTAGGATACCAAATGAAAGGACTGAATGGGCTGATTCCAAAAATATCCCACACCATTACATTTCAGGAAGTGGTTTCGCAAAATATAAAATTCATTTTCAAAACACACCCAAGTTTGGGCTCTTCCTGACAGCAAATTGAATGTTTTTTTCTGAAATATTTGCCGAACGCCTCTATATCCTCATATCCAAAGATATGAAACGAAATATATTTTTCCTTACTATTTTTTGTATTTATTCTCCAGATCTCCAGATTAAAGAAAGATTTAAAAAAAAATTAGGCATTCCTAATCGCCATAATACTGTAATTACGTTAGATAATGAGGATATGGATGTAAAGAGTCATTCGACGTATATTTTAGAACAAAAGATTCAGCCATTTCCGGTCAGATAGAGCCCAAAGTTGGAGTGTTTTGAAAATGTTTTTTTTTTAAACGAAGCCTTGGGTTAATGTAATGGTGGGTTATATTTTGGAATCAGTTCATTGAGCTCTTTCATTTGATATGATCATGAACAAAATTTGTTTTATATCCATACAAAAAAATTACGACAAATTGGTTGTCAGGTACGTTCGTGCACAGGAATTACATGACTTAGTTCCACCCTCCCCATTCCATCACCGGACGTCCAGACGCGGTAAGCGGTTGCATCCTTACGTTGTCAGCCTACCTTTTATTCGCACGAAGCGATTTGCTTCTTCTTTCTTAATGCGAACAGCTAAGGACTGGAATTTACTGCCGCCGTCTGCATTTCCTGATACATACAATCTGGGTCTCTTCAAGACAAGAGTGAATAGGCTATTACTGAATCAGTGAGCAACATCTTAGGCCTTGTCATCGCTCTCCATCAGGTGAGACTGAGGCCAATCGCTGGTCAGTCTATCATAAACTAGTGGCTCTGTGAGCTGTAGACCTCGCAAAATTAGGTATATTGAGGTAATTACTTGATTTGAAAATACGAGTGTGTTAGGTAAGTATATTATCGATCGAATTGACTCAACAAAAGAATTGTATATAACATTTCTGATAAGAAATATGACCTGGAGAGGAAAACATCTCGATATAAATAAGAATAAAAAAAACTTTTTTTTTTCAAATTTCAAAAACTTTAAAAACTGGCTCCGACCAAAAAATTTTATCTAATCATTAAACCTGCTCACAAAATTTCACGAGAATCGGTTTAGAAATGCGACCTGTAGAGGAGAACATCCGGACATACATACGAAATATTGTTGTTTTTTTTTTCCATCCTCAAAATTTTCAAAAATTGACTCGACATAAGAATTTTATACAACATTTCTGATGAGAAATGCGACCTGTAGAGGAAAACATCCGGACAGAAGTACGAAAAAAAAAATTTTTTTTTTTCAAATTTCTAAAATTCTAAAAACTGGCTCCGACCAAAAAAATTTATCTAATCATAAAAAATGCTCACAAAATCTCACGAGAATCGGTTGAGAAATGCGACCTGTAGAGGAGAACATCCGGATTCCGGACAGACATACGAAAATAATTTCGTCGAAGCTGAAACTAAGACGCTTCGCTCGCTTCGCTCGCTCGGTCAAAAAAAAGGTAACAAATTATCGAGTTGTTGAAAAACGGACCAGAACTACCAGTGAAAATGACTTCAACATGACATTGTAGTCGATATAGGAGTACGATGATAAACGTTTAAAATTATAAACACTGAGTTCCTATGCTACATTGCAACTCACAAAAACAGTACTCACGATACTGTAAGTCACCTCACCATGACCCCTATTAACGCTGGGGCGTGTGTTACTTCTAAAAATACTCTGTACCGCAGTTTGTTTTTATTTCCTGTATCTTTAAAACTTTCGAATTAATTTAACAATAGAATAGAATAGAAAGGCCTTTATTGTTTTTCTTTTCGGTGTTACAATTATGTCAGCTAAACGGCTGTGTCCTTAATGTAATATGTCTTAAGGATCTATACATTTATTTTATGTCGTGTAGCTAAATTATAGCTCACTGATGAGTGTTACATAATCAAGTTTCACTTCACTTTTTATTTTAAAATATGTTCCGTTCAAGGTACACGCCGTTTACTAACTCTTTTATGCCGGTCCTTTTTGAGAACATATTTTATTTCTCCGATCCTTTTACTATGAAGCATTGGCTTACGATTAAATACGGCCATTAGTATTTGGCATATTTTGGTCCAGAATTTTCCAAATCTGGTATGCACATCTCATTCAGTTTATCTAGCATGTCACGATGTAAATCGTGTATCCTGAGATGCCATTGATCTTCATCTAATAAGTCCCACAACATTTCTGTTGGTATGGAACGAGGAAAGCCTCCCGCCGACTTTAGAGCCATGCGGTATTGTCTTTCAAGTGTCAGAAGATTTGTCTTGATCAATTTGTCCGCTCTTAATTTAAGCTCTTCCCATATTCTAATGTAACTTAGTGGAGCTCAATATTAAGCCACAAATTTAATGTAAATCGCGTGTGGGTCTACGTCCACTCCTCCGCAACCGCTTAACCTATCTGCTTCAAATCTGGCAAAATGACGAGGTGGATAGCCTTGATTGTATAACTCTGAAATCATGAAAATGGGACTGACCACGTAGGTATAAACGCTGAAAAAAAAACTTCTCCAGTTTCCGAGTTTTACTCATATGATGTCCACATGTCATATGGAGCGTTCGTGGCCCAGCGGCGTCCGCGTACCGCGTGCGGTATGCGAAGTTAAGCAATGTCGGGCGAGGAAATAAAGGATGGGTGACCGCTTTGAGTGGTTACTAACTGAGCGCTCCCGTGCTTTGGAAGGCACGTTAAGCCGTTGATCCCGGTTGCTGTCTATGATAGCAGTCATTAAGCCGAGATAGAGGCCTCCGGGCGGCTTGGGAACCTCTAACAGTCAAGTTGCCCACTCACTTGACAAGCCTAATCCCAATATGGTCTAGTTTCCCCCTCGGGTTGGAAGGTCAGATGGCAGTCGCTTCCGTAAAAACTAGTGCCTACGCCAATTCTTGGGATTGCGGACCCCAGGCATCCTTCAGGATGCAACTGTACTGGGAATAACGCTAGGAGGATGATGATGATATTGATGATGATGTCTACATGTCATAAAAGATTATTTTATTATGATAAGGTGGAGAAAACTGCATACTTAATCGTCTACACCGACAAGAGTTTTACTCTTAAATTCATGATGATGATAGTTAATCACACGCAGTGTATGCAGTGTAGTCAGTTTCATATTATCTCAGCAAGTCGTTTTAAAATGAGAACGAAACTACGTTTGTATGGAGAATCGAGTTCAATCACGCGTGCGGGGGACACTCAACTCCGTAAATTTGTATAAACATGTTTGTTAGTTTATCGTCTAAAAGTCAAATAAACGACCAATAGAATCCTTGTGTAAAAATAAAGGATAAATTGTATCACAACTATGTAATTAAACGCAGCATTTCCCGACTAAAACAGCAATGTACTTATTTTCCCACACAACTGTTGGTTCATTAACTCGCTCGTGACGTCATAAGCACGTGTCAATTTGTGCGAGCCCTTGTCCCTAAATTTTGCCCTTTATTGTGCTCCAATTCCTAATGCGATCATCTCCGAATCGCTAAACTTAAGTGGCAGTGGGCGGGGCACATAGCATGTAGAACCGATGGCCGTTGGGGCGGAAAGGTTCTCAAGCGGCGACCACGTAGCGGAAGGCGTAGCGTGGGCAGACCCCTCATAAGGTGGACTGATGACTGGGTCGCGGGTGTCCGCTGGATGCGGGTGGCGCAGGACCGGTCATTGTGGAGGTCTTTGGGGGAGGCCTATGGCCAGCATTGGACGTCCTTCGGCTGACATAATGATGATATGCTCTGATTATAGTTGGTCCCATATAGACATTTGATCGTCTCTAAAACTGGCACCGTAATAAAAATCATTTATCGTATTATTTTATATACCTTTATGCGCATAAAATTAGCGAAACCTGGACATAATTCGATAACTGTAATTTTCTTTTTCTATGATTTAAACTTTTAAAGTATTGTTAGTTATAGTTAAAATAAAAAGAATTAAACATTTTAAGGCTCCGCGTCAAAGTTAAAAAAAAAACAATATTTTTAACACATTTTTATTTTGTAAGTAAACAAAAAATAATCACGATAATTGATTAAATGATATTTTTTCATATCATAATACACCTACTTTTACAAAGTTATTTATTTTGGCTTACTTAAGATTCAAAATGTGTTAAAAATTTAGTTTTTTGTTTTTTAACATTGACGCGGAGCCTTAAAATGTTTAATTGTTTATATTTTAAGTATAACTAACTATACTTTAAATCATAGAGAAAGAAAATTACAGTTATCGAATTATGTCCAGGTTTTGCTAATTTTATGCGCCTAATTTGCATTGTTACTATTATAAGTTATGCAGCAAAAGACGAGAACCCAGCTTAGTTCTCAGACGTAGAGCTGAGACATGGAATGCGACCTCCTTACGACCTTGATTGTCTAGATACCTAACTTGGGCATTAATAATATTAATGCTATGTTGAGGCTCGCCAGATATAGTAATTTGATTTTACATAGCTGTTTACATTCATTTTCTTCGTCAAAGGCGATTGTATTATAAAAAGAAAATTAGCGGGCTGATTGAATTAGAAACTACACTATGTTATTCTTCAAGAAAGATGTGTGTATGTATATTTTTTTTTAGGTTTGCCACGGTTAATATATTACAACCCTGGAGTTGCAGGCGTCCAAGCCTGCGGTGACGGCTCACCATCAGGCGGGCCGTATGCTTGTTTGCCTCCGATGTGGTATGAAGTACACATGGGAAAAAGCGTTACATTTCGATATCAGTGACTGACGATGCCGTTCCAAAAAAGTCACAGTGAAAAGTCATCGTGACTTTGTCACGCCTGTTACTGGTGTCACTGCATGATATTTGTGGCACGTCACGGTCCTGTAATGAACGTTTTTTTGTCACACTATTATTTCAACGTGACTACGCCGATATTAGAGCCGAGTTACAGTCACAGCACTTCATGGCGTCAGTAGCATCACGTCACGCTCCGCGTTTGTTATTATTATTATTATTATTATTTGAGTCACAGAGACTGCGCTGGGAACAGTAGGAACGTATGTGACTTTGTAACGTTGCTCTTTTGTGAAAAGTCACAGTGATACGTGTTGACGGCGAGTCACGGTGACTTTGTCACCGTGACGTTATTTTTCCCCCATGTCTAGTTTGAAAAAGATTAGATTAGAATAAAATAGCAGCAATGTGCCCCGCTCATTGCCGCTTAAGTTTAGCGATTCGGAGGGCTATGTCGATTACTTTAGTTCTACAGCGGGTGGCCTCATTTCTGATGCGATCACGCAGAGATATTCCCAGCATAAACAAGTGCCAACGCAAAATCTTTGGAGTAATCGGACGCTAGGCACCTAGGATAATTGATGATGATGTTTAAACAAATAATTGATGATTTTTGTGTAGTAAAATATCTAATCTTTAGGGCCTTGTTCACTGTGAATATTATCACGCGATACACTCAAACATATCACGTGAATATTGAAGTGAAATAAGTCAAAAAAAAATAAGTACCGCGATAACATTGACGTTATTGAATGTACTGATAATATTAATCGTGTAAGGGCCCCTTTCACATTTTATAATGTAAGTATACAAGTGAACAAAGATAGACCTTATCTGCGAACTGTCAAAAATCCAATATGGCTGACCCACAGACAAGCTAATTGCCACAAATTAACGTTAACTGGCCCAGTCATTATCTCCCGCACGTTTAATCTATCCAAAGCCGTGTGTAGAAATGTATGAACTACTTCAAAGAAGGCTCAGAGTGCATTGAGATGAGATATTCTTATCATCCTCAGAAAATACCAGACTGTACATAACACACGAGCGCAAATAATTCAGACGATTAGTCGAATATGACTCATGGATGTTATAAATAAGCTAAATTTACCTTTGCCTTTTATGGTACATTTATGAGTTACCACTTATCTTTAGTTAGTTGCTTTTATTTTAGCCCATAAGACCCACAGTCAAATAAAAAAATAATGTTTTGTGGAGCTACGTAATGTATTAGCACTTAGCAGGGTACATCGTATCGTATAGGTTAGTATGGAAGTGCGCACACGTAGCGACGCGACTACGTGTGCGCACTTCCATACTTACCCATAAGCGGCCTTTACGCATAAGAGTTCGGACCTCGGCGGAAACGCCTCGCGCCATTCCAACCCTCGTTCCCATAGATATACTCGTTCCGAACCGTACGTGTAAATGCACGCGGCGCGCGGCGGTTGACAGTCCAATGCGTGAGATCGAACCGTACGCATCTGACTAAAGTTTTGCGCGCGCATCTCGTATAAACGCAAAAAGCAATGGCGGTTTGGAGCGTGGAAAACCATTGGAAACATGGCCTTTACGCAAGTTCGAACTGCGCATCTGGGACTGCGTTCCGAACCGAGGATAGTACCGTCGGTCCATCCGTGCCAAATCAGCGCATGACAGTTTGATCCGTGACAAAAACCGACGGATGGACCGACGGTTCGGAACTCGGTTCGGAACGCAGTCCCAGATGCGCAGTCTGAACTTTCCGTGTAAAGGCCGCTATACAATTGATGTGAGAGACAAAATAAGCGGAGACAAAAGTTGCTAGTGCGCGCACACCCCTACCGGTTTGTAATTTTTTATTAACAAATAAATAATAATAAATAAACAAAGGCACCCAGCTTCCCGGAAAGTATTCCGATTTTAAGGACGGACGGTATTAACAAGGACGCGTTTGATGCCATCTTGCGCAAGAGATCCGCCTCACACGTGCGTAGGGCGCGGAGCAGCTCCAATAAAATTTTGGATGTGTTTGCCAGCAAACTGACTCGCTCATATACCTTCGTGTCAATATTTTATGATTTGTAGTCATAACTGACTGCTGATGATCGAGTTATTGACAGGAGTAATTAATTTGTAGTTAAATTAATTTTTAAGTAAATTTAATCACTACTTAACACTAGTTTTTGACCGTGCGACCGAAGCGTCTCCGTTTCAGCTTTCGACAAAAATTATTTCGCATCTGTGTCCGGATGTCCTCCTCTACAGGTCGCATTTCTCAACCGATTCTCGTGAAATTTTGTAAGCAGGTTCGATAAAAAAAATTTTGTCGGGGCAAGTTTTGGATTTTTATTATATTTTCAAATTAATATAATTGCGAGGTCTACACAGCTCACAGAGCCACTAGTGATAGATTGACGGATTAAGTGTGACAGTTCGGTTTTGAATTATCTGCCTCAGTGCAACAACTGTTTGCTAATTTGTATGGAGAGAGACCTCTAAAAAGTACATTAAAAAAAACCGGCCAAGAGCGTGTCGGGCCACGCTCAGTGTAGGGTTCCGTAGTTTTCCGTCCGTCACATTAAGTTGACATATTAAGTACAGAAACACAAAACCCTAAAAACGGGCCCACAGAGGACGGTGATAACTAAAGAAAGAGTTTGGATTATACGGTTAAATTACAAACTTAGTTCAGAAATTATTTTTGTAATTTTTTCAAAAACTATTCAACCTATCAAGTTCAAAATAATTTTCCTACAAAGTTTTTATAAAGTTCTACTTTTGAGATTTTTTTCATATTTTTAAAACTTATGGTTCAAAAGTTAGAGGGGGGGGGACACATTTTTTTTTACTTCTGGAGCGATTATTTCCGAAAATATTAACATTATCAAAAAATGATTGTAGTAAACCCCTATTTATTTTTAAATACCTATCTAACAATATATCACACGTTAGGGTTAAAATGAAAAAAAAAAATCACTCCCCACTTTACGTATAGGGGAGGTACCCTAATAAAATATTTTTTTCCACTTTTTATTTTACCACTTTGTCGGCGTAATTGATATACATATTAGTACTAAATTTCAGCTTTCTAGTGCTAACGGTCACTGAGATTATCCGCGGACGGACGGACAGACGGACGGAGAGACATGGCGAAACTATAAGGGATCCTAGTTGACTACGGAACCCTAAAAACATCAATCGATGTTAAACCTGTATGCAATGAAATAATATGTATTGCATTGATAGTACGAATTGATAGTCTTCTAGGGAATAAGTGGAGCACTTTTTTCAACTTAGGAATATTTTTTTCATTGAATACATCAATGACGGATGTATTTAATGAAAAAAATATTAAGTAGTCCCCTACTTTCAGAAAAATGGACCAAAAACTGCTAACATTTTTAGTTAAATTAAACATTAGGTCCAGCAGTGGACGTCTGTCGGCTGATATGGTGGTGGTGGGTCCCAAATATAATCCCAATTCAGTGCATTGCAACCGTGCAATAAACAGACAAAATGCTTCCCGCGCTTCTATTCGCGCAGAGGGTCTATACTCCGAACTTCGAAAATCGAACTTCGTATCGTGCCATCCCTTTTCGTCACATAGTGTATGTGTATAACACGAGAGCGAAAGGGACGGCACGACACTGTTCGATTTTCGAAGTTCGGAGTAGGCCCTCAGACGTGGTCGGGCCGTAACAAGCTAAAGCATTTATAATACTCGTATAACTTATACATACTATTTTGCTATAGATTCTGCATTGTCTTCCCTATAATGACATTATACTATATGGCACAAGGAAAACAAGAATCTAATAATAACAGCCAGTTTCCTGTAACCCTATGAAGTGTAGAGAAAGGAATTGGTTAATACTGCGTACTTGTAGTTCATCATAAATTGTAGAACTGGTAGAGTAAAACAACAGGTCCGTCGCTTATCTTTTTTTTTTCGGTCGCGTTCAATTTAGCCGAAGCATACTAGAAACACCGTCACTTTCCGACCGTTTTCACATTATCCGATCGATGTCGGTGTAGAATCCGACACCGATATAATGTGAACACGCTCTTACTTAGGTCTCGCCGGAAGATCAGCGCCGGCTTCCTGAGTCGGCATTTATCCTGAGGCGAGACCCTTTCGTGACGAATTACGATATTTATTCATTTTTTTTTATTGTATACTAATTATTTTTGATCACGAATAAATATTTTTCTTCTTCTTCTTCAATGCAGTTAGCTGGTTGCAAATGTTTAGGTTGCAGACTCCCTGACAGCATAGAGAAAATAAGTAAGAATAGAGAGCTAACTCCATATGACTTCATACATCATTTTTTACTTATTATTTCGTAGACAATAGACGCCGTGACGAACGGACAATCCAATGGTCAACCATTTTTAGCTAATATTATAACCGGATTAACCGGAACTCTGTTTTGAACTCATTCTGCTTTAAATATTAGTAGTAAATTGTTGAGAAATACACTTTTCGTCAGTAGCGACATACGTGACATCTAAAGTCGAGTCCAAAATTAGGCGAACTAACTTGACAGTTCATTGTACACTGATGTTGCCACAGTTTGGCTAGTGCTGTTGATATCGATGTTTAAAAAGTGTAGTTAATCATTATTATTGTGTTTGGAATCAAACTAATAATTTTAGTAAGCAAAATAATAATAATGAAAATTGTTTGGAATTAAAAATACATCGAACATCATTTTGGACATCGTTAAGGACACCGTCCGCCATTTTGTTTTGTTTAATTAAATTGTTGTAGTTCGTCCCTATTTGGCAAGTATGTATTACTGTGAAAGTTTCGGCGACAATTACTTGATAAAATATAAATAGAATCAGATTTATAGAAGACACAAGGTTATATCGACATATTTGTGTCGACATAAACCTATCACTATATTTTTTTTTCTATGTCTGGCAACTTTTTCGGCTGTCAAGTTAGTTCGCCTAATTCTGGACTTTAGTATCTTTATAGCAGTACTGATAATTCCGCTATTTGACGCTAGATGTCGACTACGAAATAATAAGTAAAAAATGATTTACGGAGTTAGCTCTCTATTCTTACTTATTTTCTATATGCTGACAGTTCCTCGCAGTACTGAAATATACGGAAATTCAGTTATTCAGTGATTAGTCCTCCGTGGTACGTCCGATATATTTTTTTAAATCTACACCAACGTCATGATGTCACCTATCGACATGCAAAATGTGAGCGTGATGGGTTGAAGCGTCTAGGAGGAGTCAAATGAAATACATCTGTCGCGGTGTGTCATCTACTATGACATTTCATACGATACAACGCGCACGCCACGCACACGCGCACGTGCTGCGCACGCATTCGGTGTGTCTCGGCTTTAAGAATAAGCTTCGCTTCGCTCAATTAACACTTGTTAACCGACTTCACAAAAAAGGAGGAGGTTCTCAATTCGATTGTATGTTTGTTTTTTTCATCATCATTATCATCGTGTCAGCTGAAGGACGTCCACTGCTGGACATAGGCCTTACCCAAAGAGTTCCACAATGACTGGCCCGCGCCGTCCGCATCCCGCGACCTTTACCAGACTTTTATCAGTTCACCTTGTGGGTATACCCGCGCATAAAAAAACCGGCCAAGTGCGCATCGGACTCGCGCACGAAGGGTTCCGTACTACAATCTATACAACATTACAATATTTATTATTCCACCACCACCACCACCACCATATCAGCCCTAGGACGTCCACTGCTGGACATAGGCCTCCTCCAATTTCATGGGGGGTAAATGCCATAATCGCCACGCTTGGCATGCGGGTTGGCGATCGCAGTATCTCCACCGCACTCAAGGAATTATTATTCAGCTTTTTTATTTAATTTGAACAATATGTTTCTTAGTTTTTTTTTAACGGTAGATAGTAATAACGTTAAATAATATCAAATACAATTTTGGTCAAGTGCGAGTCGGATTTTAGTTTTCCCATACATTTTGAGACCCAGCGCCTGATGAAAGCGAAGAGCAACTTTTTAAAAGATTTTTGTATGGGAACTCCCTTAAATATTTATTTTATTCTGTTTTTTAGTATTTGTTGTTATAGCGGCAACAGAAATACACCATCTGTGAAAATTTCAACTGTAACTATCACGGTTCATGAGATACAACCTGGTGACCGACGGACAGACAGACGGACGGACAGCGGCGTCCTACCCTTTGGGTACGAAACCCTAAAAATAATGTTAGTAAAATTGTTTTATTAACATTCAGTTGATTACTAACAATATTTCTCAGTGCCGGACGCGGCATCTAGACTATTTCAAATGATTCACATTCTAGGTAATTATGAAATCAGCTGATTGCATTTACGGTGTACTAAAATACCTAACGGACTCGCCTGTCAACTTATTGACGTCCAACATAACCTAAACCACAGCTACGAAAGAACTGTACTTTACCAGAGGTCAGCATTATGCTGGTTGTTTGGCAGGCGTTGATATTCACCAGATAACGAGTCATTGTATTGAGCGATAGTGGTTATCAACGTGTAAGAGTCAAGTTTGTAACACTAAAATTATGCTTTTGTTGTAAAAGTATTAGAGCTCCAAATTGAATGGCAAGTTGTTAATACAAGATAGTGGGTGAGACTGATATTGTATCAGGTTTGCAAACAATTATGTAAGGCGAGAAATGCTTATCGTGTTCCATATGATTCTGACTACAAATGGTTAACTTGAGTCAAAATAATAACTACAACTACAAGCCTTACCTATTTTCGCATATCGTTATGATTCATAACGCTACTTTGTCAATAAAACGCTTTACTAAAACCGGTTTTTTGGCGCGCATTTATAGCGGTGTCCATTACGAGTATATCGTTATAAATAAAAATCAATATAAAAAAAAATATATAGCGATATTTTGTGAAGCGCTATAATAACGTTATAGGCTATCTCTGTCTCGCACACAGTCTCGCTCTTACGTACGCTGTGACATGTACATGTCAAACTGCACGTTATTGTCGCCACCGGCACCATCTTAAACGACATTATAACGTTATTATAACATTATCATATACGGTTATGATTTTCATCTTGTCATGATATGAAGAGGAATATCGATTTTGATTATAACGAAATTTTAAACACTAACGAAATATATGGTTCTAATATCGCTTATCTTCATAGCGTTTTAAAGGCCTACCCACCTCACGCCTCGACACACCGAATGCGTGCGCAGCACGTGCGCGGGCGCGTGTGCGTGGCGTGCGCGTTGTATCGTATGAAATGTCATAGTAGACGACACACCGCTTGCGTGGCGTGCACGCGTGTCTTCGTCTTTAAGGGTCCAAACGGCGCAGCATATTGTGGAGCGCTGCCCGAAACGGCGCTACCAGGGCGACCCGGAGGACCTCTATATGAATGTGACACCTGACGCTGTTGACTGGCTGTCCAACCTGGATGTTGACTTATAATTTAATTTATGGATTTAATCTCCTACATTTATATGCCATACGATTAAATAAGGGTCCTTTATTACGCGGTACTCGCTGTATCCTTACTTTCGAAATCTTTGAGCAAAACACGTATTTAATATCGCTGTTTTCAAAGGCGCGAGGCGAACGGAAACTAGGCTCATTAGCTCAAGAACTTACTCTATGCCTGTCCAATATCGTTTGAGCGCTCTCTGCGATATAATATCGAGCGGAGTCATGTTTACTTCCAATAACTCGAGTGATTCGTTTCCCTATGACTTGTTCTTAAGGGTAAAGGAAGTTATTGGAAACTTGAATACGGTATTTTATCATGAGTATTAAGGGTAATGATTACATTTTTGGAGCATCGTTAAAATTCGTCTACAATAGGGTATAGGTTTCTTATGTAAAACTTTATAACATATTTTCGTTATATGTATTGGCTATGTGCACGTCTGAAACGTCAAACGTCAAAGGTCCCGAGGCAATGTCAAAAATCAGAGATGTCAAATAATTAATGGCACATGAATATTTTATTTACTTTAGTAAACGAGAAAGACCCCGTATTGGAAATTTTACTGAAATAAATAAGAGAATAAATAAATACATACAATCGAAACGAATCGTAGGAAATCGTTAAGAAACCAATAGAAAACTTGAAAGTAAATTTGACAGTGGTCCCCGGTAAGTACACATTTCTGCCATGGTGTGCGCTACGATCGCCTAACTTACCCCCACCACCTACTTCGCACATAGCCAATAGTATACCAAATCAAATCAATCGTCATCGTCAATCATTTTAATTGTGTCAAATAAACAAAATAAAATGAAAATAATAAATAAAAACAGAATACCTAATAATAAAATACTACAATTGACAGTTTCTAAAAAAATATGTATTTTTGATCATCTAAAAGTTACACAAATAAAAACGAACTATATACTTAAACGCAGTTTTTCACAATTAAAATAGCAATTTACTTGTTTTTCCATACAACTAGTACGGGGATCGTGTGTTGTGTTGTCATAATTTTCTGTCAATTAGTACGTATCGTTTTTTGGTGTCTACTAACACTCCTCCTCGCTTCGCTCGTCGTCGTACCTAACTGAGACCTTGTGACCAGTTAGAACTGTTTGACGGGGTGGCGAATAACAACAGATTTGTAGTGTGACCAATAGCTACAAAATTATGATGTGACTTAATAGAACTAAATCCGGTTGTGACGAGTTGAAACAAATAATACTGCTTTTTGCGGTGTGACCGATTAGAACAAAATTTTGGTGTGACGAGTTGATTCCTAAACCGCGCGGAGCAGTGTCGATGCGTGGGGAGGCGGTTTTTCCGGTCCGGGGGACTTCGCACCAAATAACCGCGCGGTATAGCGGAGCGGAGCCGACGTGCGTGACATATGAAGCAGTAATTGACACTATCGACAGTCGACCATTTCGGAAAGACTAATATGCAATAACGCCACCGCTCTCCGTTCCTTTTCAATATGTTTGTAAAACAAAACGGTATTATTTCTCGCGGAGTAAATTCTACTTGTATTGTAGATGTCAACGATAGCCAATAAAGTACGCGTACTTATACGTGATAACTGATAAGGAATGCTACGAACATTTATGAATATAAATTCTAACAATACCAGTTTGGCCTTTTGGCCAATTGTAAAATTTCTGCGTATTATATTCTCTATGTTGTGATTTTACTCGTATTTTTCTATATCAATTCTCCGTAAAGGTTTCCTGAGAAGCTTATTATTGCAGCCATTTCTGCGGGTATTTATTTCCATTCTATCGTTTCGTGCAAAAATATAATTTTATTCGAGATACTCATATGGCTAGTCTACCGTTTTCTACTTCTTATACGTCATGAATATGTGTACATTCTAGCAGTTTATATGTATAGTTGAGAGAGATGATCGCAAAGTGTATAATATATATTTATGAATTACCAGTAACTGAGCTTTACATAGTATTATGTTATGTACAAAAAAATAAGAAAGGCCTTTTTTCAATTTAACATTTTCTTCTGTTACTCTAGTTGTATAAGTATTCACGGTTATTTCAAAAGAAGTTCGTGTATTAATTAAAAAAAAATCTGAACGTTTAATTCTGCATTTATTTGCATTTCGTTTTGACAGTACGAATTTTTACTCAAAATTTCGCAAGGTCCGCGTTTAAATCATGTCATATTTGACGTCATCATCATCCTAGCCACAAAGTACAATATGTATATACTGAGATAGAGATACCAGTGAAATACTCCACAAAGATCGTAGCGCCGTTGTGTATTTAGTAAAAACTAACCGCAGGAACGCTGCATCTCTGTCACTTCAACATGCAAGTGCAACAGAGATAGCACCCAGTGACATCTGGTGCAAACAAGTTAAACTAACATTTCTATGAAAAATTCGTACTTCGAGCTGAAAGGCCCCTGATCCTAGCGTTATAATAAGCTTCCAAGAAACGTAACTGAATTGTCTATTAATAAATTTAAAAATTATGTAAAGCGTCAACTCATATCGAAAGCATATTATAGCACACATGACTACATGAATGATAAAACACCGTGGGATTAATTGTGACTGAAATATTAATGAATTAATCATTATGGCATTAGATATAAATATGATCTTTTTTTTTGATATTTTGATTTGATTCTAGAAGCTGTCTAGATTTCTATTTTTTATATATTTTTTATTATTACTATTATTTATGTTTTGACGATCCTATTGTGAATTTTACTACAAAATAATTTCTTACTTTGACATGTCTACAACAATACAATATTTATTTTGAAGAATAATAATATCATCAATAAATTGCTCTAAATAATTAATTAATATATATGTTAATACATGTTATAACTGACGATTCGAAAGTGCTTGTTGCTAGGCCTATTTGAATAAAGAATATTTTGACTTTGACTTTGACTTTGTTACTCATAATATTATTTTATTTATTTATATAGAAAATTGTTGAAAACGTGGAAAAACCCGACCACCGTTTATCAGTACACTTTCTTTAGTAAATCCGACACGCCAACCACAGTTAACTGACTATTATACCTAATCCGAAGAATTGGCGCAGTCGCTAGTGTTTACAGAAGCGACTGCCATGTTACCTTCCAACCCAAGTACCTAGACCTTATTGGGATTCGGCATGTCATGTGAGTTAGCAACTGTTCTCAAGTCGCCCGCAGGTCTCGAACTTTGCTCGACTGCTGTCGTAGACAGCAGCCGGGATCAACGGCTTATCGTGCCTTTCAAACCACAGGAGCGCTCAGTTAGTAGCTCAAGCTACATTAAAAGGAAAAACCTAGCGCGTGAAGCCGAATGAAATGTCATGGCCTGATTGATATCGGAAGCGAGAACCCATATCGGATGACGGGATTAATGAAACGGCATCCGAACACTAACCGTATTGGGACTGAGCCCGACACTAACTTGATTGTTTCATCCATTGATTGAAAACACCTGTGTTTTCCATACGCGCGATTGTTGAATCAAAGTGTGAGTTCGTAAGCTGCATAATCGCGTGTATGAAATCGTGAGATTCTGTCGCTCTGACTAGCTCACAGGGCTTGCCGATTTTTATAAATTGCACCGTTTGTGATGAGCCGTGGGGGAACTTATTTAAGATGTTAGGATGTGAGGGTCCTCAGTGGTTAGGTTAGTTAGATCAATAAGTAATGTTTCTAACCATTTCATGTATTCATTATTACAATTTTAATACTGGAAAACAATATAATCATAATCTGAAGGACTTAAGGAGTGATTTTCCTCAGTACCCATATTAACCTCATGGCCGCGTCACTACGAATGAAGTGACGTGCTCTGTACGCCACGGAATTGACAATCTAGTACATTATGGTCATGTATTGATGATCGTGGCGTGTGAGGCATTCCATTGGCTGTCACGACCAGATGAGGTAAATGACAATAAATTAGAGATTTTAGCCCACAGTGTTTTTATATCGCAAAAAATTAAATTGTGTAACAAATATATATTTTGAAAATATTAACTTAGTTTTCTTGCTTTTTTGAAATGATTCGTTTGGACAATAAAGACTTGTTTAATGCTGAGTTTCGAAAGTTTCCATTCGCTGGCGAAAGGAACAGCATATCGAGCTGGCACTAGCGAGCGAGCGAGACAAAATTTTTGCGAGTCTTGGGTTCTTATCCGGTAAAACCGCTCATCTATTTAGGCTAATGGATACACGTTACAGAACAGGGAAGCGAGGAATCGGTTGAAAGCGGTAAGCGGGTTGGAATCCGGGTATGTCCTAAAACTACGACCAAGACCACCGGAGAATGAGCAGCAGCATCCATGGAGTGCGGTGGAGATACGATCGCCAACCCGCATGCCAAGCGTGGCGGTTATGGCTTACACCCCCCGTTGAAATTCAGAGAATTTTTTTGTTGAAAATTATTGAGATGAACGGCAATGCGATCAAATATCAACCTTAGCACTGATTCAAAAAGGTTCATAATTTATCGACATCCTCCTCAGCCCCGTTTACTTGAACCGCACTTTGGTGATTCATAAAGTGCAGGCCAACTTCGACCTTGTTCCGATAACCTACGGTTTAAAGAAAACTTTGTAAACAAACACGCAAATGTGGATTTTAAGTGGACGCGTTAAAGTTTCAATTGCAATGACGTTATGTTATTTATAATTAGTGAATGATTCATAATTTAAGGAGAATGAGTTGAGTTTGTTTGAAAACAATACAGTTTGATATTAATATCTTTGTTATGGAAGGCGATAACCGGCAAATAATGTAATTTATATAATTCTTGTGCGAGTAGATGACGAAGAGGTACATAATAACTATGTAGCGACATAAATAACTGTAAGTATACACTCAATGGATGTACTTATGAAGGCTTAGCCTATGGTAAAAAGTATGGTAAAAATGCGTGTATGTAACCATATTATTCATTAACTATCGAAACAATATATGAAAATCTGCGGGAAGTAAGGTTTTCATAACTAAGTCACCAAATTACCCAAGCAGCAATATTTCTATGATCTATCCCGCGAGTGATATTACGATAACGTTTCGTTTTCAACCCCAATGGCTCCACTTTGTTGTTTGTTTTCCATTTTTTTTTAAATAATTGGAGTCAAACGAGCATACGAATCTCCTGATGGAAAGCGATTAGCGCCGTCCATGGACACCCGCAACGCCAAAGGGGTTTTAAGTGCGTTGCCGGCCTTTAAGATGGGAGTACGCTCTTTCCTTGAAGGTCGCGTCGGTTCGGAAATACCGCAGGCGACAGTTCATTCCACAGTCCCATAAACTGAATCTACAATAAATCACATAATTATTGAACCTGCTCGTAAAATTTCACGAGAATCTGTTGAGAAATGCAACCTGGATGGAGCTGTAGAGAACAGCCGGACATACGGACATGCCAAGCTGATTAATCAGTTATTACTAAAGATTTTAACCTACCTCATCATCATCATCATTTTCAGCCTGTAATCGGCCACTGCTGTGCATACTCGTAGGCCTCTCTTCGAGTACGCCAATCACCCCGATCTCGTGCTAGTCACATCCAGGTGTGACCCGCGGTGTTATTGATGTCGTCAACACATCGAGCCGTTGGACGACCGATGCTTCTTTTGCCTGTTAGTGGCCAGTAGCTTTGGGGGGACCAGGACGGGTATGACGGACTAACCGCAGCAAAACGCCTTGGACTACCGTCTAAAACCCCAACGAGTGCCGGCTCCGCCTTATCGAGGACGCCGCGGGATCGCTATCAGCATTCGACCGCGTGCACTCATCATTCTGCCTGGCATGCCCTGCCCAACTCCATTGGAGTTTAGTATTGGCTTCTCCAACGTCACGCACTTACCTCTTAAAAGTTATTTTTCATCATTTTTGCTCGTAAAGTGTCTTATTGTACGCAGGTGTATAGAGCAACAGGCGTATAGAGCACCAGGCGTATAGACTCTCGTTCGCAATTTTCCACTTACGCCCCTCGTTAAACAATGTACTATATTTATACAGATTAATAGTTATAAAATACATTATTAAATTTACCTCTTTCAGGTCTTGCTATCGTATATCATTTTCTGGTTTGAAATCTTTGTAGATGTCATTGTAGGCCGTATTTTTAAGTCCAGCAATTGAGCCCTGAAAAAGAAGGGAATAAACATAAATACTTACTTATTCTGAAGGTCTCGAAATACAGCTGTCTCGGCGCCCAATATCATTTCTTTGCTTTCGGCCTCGAGACACTGGGTCCTTGGGGTAAGGGTGCGCTGGAGCTCCACAGGGAAATCAGCAGAAGGTTGAGGGAGGCGACAGGCGACCCTCGCGCCGGTGGCTTTCTCGCGCAAAGAATCGCGATAGCAGTTCAGCGCGGGAATGCTGCCTGCGTGATGGGCACACTGCCAAGAGGCCCAGGTCTCATATTTAATTAATTATTTTATTAATATTTTTTAAGTTTAAGGTTTAGTTTTAGTTATATTAATTTAATAGTAGTTTTATTATAAGTATATGTTTTTATCAGACTTATTCTAGGGGAATAAGTTAACCCCCTTCGCATGTACGCAAACTCACTCTCTACTACGAGAGGCAATTATTTTAGGATTAGATGTCACTCCAGACCCATCGACTCAATACTATATTGGTAGGTTATGATGATGAGACTATCCATTTCAAATTTGTTACCTTCGAATATCGCGTTGACACCTCATCGTATATAACTTTGAATCACTTCTATATCAAACTACAGATCTTTTTTTTTTATGATAGACTGACCAGCGATTGGCCTTAGTCTCACCTGATGGAGAGCGATGACAAGGCCTAAGATGTTGCTCACTGATTCAGTAATAGCCTATTCACTCTTGTCTTGAAGAGACCCAGATTGTAAGAATCAGGAAATACAGACGGCGGCAGCAAATTAACACACTTATTCTTTAACACAATTACATTGATCAACAACGATGAGTCTATTCATTAAGTCCATGACGATTTCCAATATTAATGTAAAGTGACGTTGTTCAGTGTTCAATAATCCAGTAAACTGTCTGAAGTCTTGCTTCGACCTTTACTAAGAAACGGGCGATCTAACTGGCAAGTTCTCAAGTGAATTTTCCATTAGCTGAACATTTTCGTTAATTCACTGTATAATAAAATAAACTATCAATACAACAATCAGTCATGTCGATGACTATTGACAGTTGACTATTGACAAAAGACCGTCATCTACAGAAACGCGGATGACGTTATTGACACTTTACAAACAACATTTATAAATTTAGTAACAGTTATTATTAAATTCTTTGTATCATAAATTGTTTACCGTTTGTGTTTTAGTTAAGAATTGGCCATGGGACACTTGGTTCGGTGATAAAGGGAGTAGATAAAGGTTTGCAAATATTAGTATTTTTATTGACAATGTCATATAGACTTGATAAGGTGAGATGTAAAAAGTTTTCACGCTTCACAATCACCGTTTTGGACCTCATACGAATAGAAGAAGGTCCGCGGCGCACATCAAGCACTGAAGGCGGAGGGGTGGGCAAGCTCTTTCCATACAAACTTTGTGCAAGTTTTTCTTCGTTTGTGTTTGCACACCAGTTACTATTTTTGGTCCATATGCTTATTTTTTTGTTAGCTATGTCCTGATGTTTTTCTTTTTTGATTTTAATTATTTTTTGATTTTTTTTATTTTTATTATTTTTTAAATAAAGCAAAATTTCAACATCAAGTTCTGCGTATATCCAATATGTACCAATAAAAAATAAAATTAAATGCTGTAGTGCCAAAACTAAAGCAAAAAACTTGCACAACCTTTGTATGGAGAATGGCTTGCCCTACCCTGCGTCTGAATAGGCCCTTTTAGGCTGGGTTGCACCAACTTACGATCACGGACCGATCAACGTTAAATATGGCACCGGCAGCTGTCATCCCCTAGAAACTTGTCATACTTTCCATACATTCAAGTTTTAAAAAACACAGCTTACGATTACAGACGGTTTAGTGCTACCCAGCCTTAAGAGGGCGCAGTACGCTCGTTTCTCCATACAAACGTATTTATGCTCTCACTTTAAAACGCCATGCTAGAATAACATGAAACTTTGTGTACACAATGGGATCCGTCATATCTAGGTCGGAAATTAGTTATAGTTGCTAGAAATTGTAAAAGAAAAAAAATACAGCGGTTTTTTGAGTTTTTTACGGCTTGTCTGAAAACCTAAATAGTCGTTGTATTTTTTTTCCATTATAATTTCAAGCAACAGAAACTAACTTCCGGCCTAGATATGCCAGATCCCATTGTGTATAAAAAGTTTCATGTTATTCTAGCATGGCGTTTTAAAATGAGAGCATAAATACGTTTGTATGGAGAACCGAACGTACTGCGCACTCTTAAGGACTGTTATTATTTTGCTTTGCTAAACATTTGAAAATTCTATAATGATGATGATGATGTTGTCCGGACCGATTTCGGCCTCAGCGACTGTGCATCCTAGATTGGTTCTCAAGCCGCCCGGAGGCCTCTAACTTGGCTTAACTACTGCTATCATAGACAGCAACCGGGATCAACGACTTAACGTGCCTTCCAAAGAGAGAGATTATATAAGGGGTGAAAAGAGGGAAGAAGAAGAAGCTTCTAAGTTTGATATAACGCCTGTGCAAACTCATTAAGGTGCAGTGTAGGGCAAGCCATTCTCCATACAAAGGCTGTACAAGTTTTTTGCGTTAGTTTTGGCACTACAGCATTTAATTTTATTTTTTGTCGGTAGATATTGGATATACGCAGAGCTTGATGTTGAAATTTTGCGTTAAACCAAAAAAAAAAAAATTAAAATATAAAATTAAAAACTTCAAGACATAGCTAACAAAAAAATAAGCATATTGACCAAAAATAGTAACTGGAGTGCAAACACAAACGAAGAAAAACTTGCACAAAGTTTGTATGGAAAGAGCTTGCCCACCCCTTCGCCTTAACAAAGTATGTGCTATTAGATTTTACTTAGGCGTTTTTAATTAATCACTTGAGGTGATTAACAAGCATTCACAGAGGAAGTCGCGAACAAGTTGATGTATTTTGAGGTTTTTATTATTATTACCTTCTAAATATACTGTATGGGAATCCGAATGCGTGTCGGTACGGGTTATTGTTACAGAAATCACCTGAAATACATTTTCACTTTTCAGAGTATATTGGGGTTTAACAATATTTTTTTTAGTTTTACCCCAATATATTATATTGGGGTAATAATATACACTTCAATATTTAAAAAAAATATATGAAAAAATGAAAAATATTTTATTTGTGTTTTAACAAGTTTTAAAATACATTTAAGGTTGGAACCTCCTTTTAAGCAGAGTGTTTGCTTGTGTCAGGAGACCCCGCTCTTCCATGAATTGGTTAGGTTTGACAAAATATAAAAATATCTTGTCTATAAATTTAAATGTGACAATACGTGTATACGACTTTTATATTTAACAAAGCTTTATTCTTATAGAACTAGTTTTACAAATATAGTGTGTGTGCGTGTCGTGTGCGCGCGTGTGTGTGTGTGTGTGTGCGCGTGCGCGTGCGCGCGTGTGTGTGTGTGTTTGAGAGGGTGTGTATGTGTGTGTTTGTTTGTGTATTTAACGCAGAACCGATGGCCGTACCGGACGGCGTAGCGTGGGCAGGCCACACGGTGGAATGATGACCTGGTAAGGGTCGCGGGTGTCCGCTGGATGCGGGTGGCGCAGGACCGGTCATTGTGGAAGTCTTTGGGGGAGGCCTATGTTCAGCAGTGGACGTCATTCGGCTGAATGATGATGATGATGATATATTCTAGAAGTATGCGTTACTAATAAAAAATATGCTACTTGTAAGATATAGGACACCTTAAAAATCCTCATTCGTCGTCATATGACGATAGGTCCTCAATAATATATACTACAATACAGTAGCCATTGATTATATCTGGACTCTTCAGAGTCTTCAAAAATACCTTAACTTACGCTCTGCACACTATACTACAAACGTGTATAGATATTTACAAGCTTCTTGTTCGCTTCGATCTGGCGACTATACAGTCAAAGCCATAAACATACATATACAGGGTGACATCGGAGACGTGATCAGGAACAATTTGACTCGATGAAGTATTGAAAGACTCAATAAAGATAATATCACAGTTACTACTTGCAATATTGACTATTATTTCTCAAATTATTAACAGAAAAAATAATGTTTCATACAACATGGTCACCCTACACCACACGACGTCGTGTCATCCCTCATACAACGTGTGTCAAAAGTGATAGGGTGACCATGATGTAAGTATGGCGTTATTATTTTTCTAGTAAAAGTTTGAAAAAATAAACTTGTTTTATTCGATGTAACAACTATTGCATTTAAAACGCGATCATGTGTAGAGTCTGAAAAGTTTGCTTCTTATTACGTCTCCGATGTCACCCTGCATATAATCATAAAAATAATGAGTTAATATAAATAATAACAGTGTTATTACGCAGGCGTCCGTTTTCTAATTCAATAGCCCAGCCATTAGTCCCTTCCCTCATATTTACCCAATAAACCGGTTCATTTAGTCGTAGATTCCATCAACCAGCAATAGTCCCTGTACGCCCAGGCGGGTGCTGTCTATATATGCGTCCCTTGACACGGGCAGGGACAGCATCCGCTCGGTCTACCCCTTGTATTTCATTAAATTGTCTAAAGGTCCTCTACGTGACAATGTGGTACTCGATTGGTACTTCAGTACCTCGCTACTCCACGCACGCCTCTAAAGGTGCGGGACAACATTGTCCCGTGAGCGGGAAGGAACTACTTATGTACGTTACAAAAGTGAAAAGTATAACCGTGAGCACTTACACTCCTCATTAAGGCCATCTTCTTATATTTTTGGCACTAAGTCTCCATCGATATTTTGGATCCCAAGACTCAAATATAAAATAGACTACATACTCTACAGTCGTGTAAAGATATTTACCAGCACCTTGTTCGATATATCAGCGAATGTACAGTCAAAATCATAAACATACTTATAAATAAATAAATAAATATTAGGGGACATTTTTTACACAAATCGTACTAGTCCCACAGTAAGCTCAATAAGGCTTGTGTTACGGGTACTAGACGACCATATATTTAATAGATATATACTTAAATACATAGGAAACATCCAAGTCTCAGGAACAAATGTCTCTGCTCACCACAGAAACAAATGCCCTTACCGGGAATCGAACCTGGAACCTCTAGCTTTGGAGGCAATGATACTACCAACTAGGCTAAAGAGGCCGACAATAATAATGTAAATAATAATGTTCATTTAGATTCCATCAACCAGTAATTGTCGCTGTACACCCAGGCGGGTGCTGCCTTTATATGCGTCCTCTGACACGGGCAGGGACAGCATCCGCTCGGTGTACCCTTTGTATTTCATTAAATTGACTGAAGGTCCTCTATGAATTGGCAATGTGGTACTCGTTTGGTAAAAAGTGGTGTAAAAGTCCAGGACAACATTGTCCCGTGAGCGGGAAAGACCTACTTATGTACGTTACAAAAGTGAAAAGTATAACCGTGAGCACTTACACTCCTCATTAAGGCCATCTTCTTATATTTTTGGCACTAATTCGCCATCGATATTTTAGATCCCAAGACTCAAGTATAAAATGCGCGTCGTGCCCATCCGCGGCGACGGTAACTGCCTGTTCCGATCCATCGCCCACTGCGTGTACCAAAACCAGGAGCGGCATCGAGATGTCCGCATGAGAGCGGTCGAGACTGTCGTTAAACATTGGCAGAGATACAAGGACTTCATCATTGGAGACCGCTCGTATGGATGCGGGATACAAACAGCTACAGGTCGTTGATAATGTTCATCATCCTCTGTTTTTGGGCTGTATTCAAGAGCTTTCTTTTATATTATACAACGACGGGAGCAAACAAGTTCTGATGCGAGTATGGTGGTCTGGTGGTGAAGCAGGCAGGTCAGCTATGGACGCTTTCAACTCAAGAAGAATGTTGTTGTCCCTTTATTAACTTGAGGAATTGAGGATGCGATGTGTTGACAGCTAGAGATATATACAGGTCTCTCTCAACACCACGTGTCCTCGGAGGCTCTGGCGTGTGACGCCTTACCACTGGAAGCACAACACCACGTACCTAAGGAGCAAGGAGGAGGAGGAGGAGGAGGAGTGTTATTATGGCTGCGGTCTAATACTGTAAGGTGGAGGTACCTACTTCCCTTGTTGGGATGCTCCAAATAGAAGCGAGATGACATCCCGCTGACCACCGGGGGATGGGCAGCAGCATCCCGCATGCCAAGCGTGGCGATTATGGCATACACCCCCCGTGAATTTGGGGGAGGCCTATGTCCAGCAGTGGACGACCTTTGGCTGATATAGTGGCGGTGGTGATGACATCCCGCTGTGCCCTACCTCTCTTCGAACCGACCGATGGGGACCGATTTGTCAACTTATCCGAAGATTAACGGAAGGTTTTATGAACGCAACTGCCATGTGACCTTTCTACAGGTTGCCAATAATATTCATCATCCTCTTATAATTTTCCTGGTTGTACTCAGGAGCCTAAAATCCGCTGTGACTCGTAATCCTAAAATTTGGTATTACGAAAGCTACTGTCATCTGACTTTCCTACCTAGAGGGAAAATTAGACTTCGTTGGGATCATACCGGTTAAGTCGCAATGTTTCCCATCACCGAAATGCTAGAGCAAAAATTCAAAAAAATATATGAGAGGAAGGTCACAGCGAAACTTCATCTCGTTCATATTTGGAACAGCCGACTGGAGAAGTTCCACTTTACAGAAAACCGTAGGCATATTAACAACAGTTGCTCTGTAGGAACCGCTTGCTCCGCATGGTGTGTTAGTGCGAAGGTTCACCAGAGCTCCCGAGGATGCTCTGTGTTGAGAGTAAGAGACCTGAATTTGT
Organism: Notocelia uddmanniana; assembly: GCA_905163555.1. Classification (NCBI taxonomy): domain Eukaryota; kingdom Metazoa; phylum Arthropoda; class Insecta; order Lepidoptera; family Tortricidae; genus Notocelia; species Notocelia uddmanniana. The sequence goes on from LR991052.1 coordinate 74,057,005, forward strand.
AGATATCAATACAACCAATAACAAGCATTCAGTAGTATGCTTTGTACGCCAACGAAGTATCCAAAGGAAATATAGCAAATGGACACCTTGGTCAACGGTAAAAATGAGTTTTGAGAACAACACTTAGGTTTGATGAAATAATGACGCAGGGTGGGAAGGCCCCCAACAAGGTGGATCAAAGATCTGATCAGGATTGCAGGACACCGTTGGATGAGGGCGGCGCAAGACCAGTCATTTTACAGATCTTTTGGGGAGGCCTTTTTGAGCGTGTTCTGATATGATGATGAGTTTTTTTTTATGACATAGGAGGCAAACGAGCAGGCGAATCGCATGATGATAAGCGATTAGCGCCGCCCATGGACACTCGAAACACCAGACATTCTTTGTAATAAATTATTCTTTCCTTCTAGATTACTCTAGACTCATGTCCAGAGATGGTGAATATGCTGGACATGTGGAGCTCCACTCTGTCAGTGAGATATACACTGATTATACATTCAAGGTGCATAGAAATGGTTGCAATAGGACGATAGACTACGGAAGGGGACCCATAGAGAAGCATCTACTTTTTTCTGGATACTGTGACGCGGGACACTATAACGTTTTGGAATATTGATCGTTTATTATATGTGTTTGGAATTTTGTGTGTAGTTTATTTTAAAGGAGTGAAGTTTAAAGAGTCTTATTGAACAATCCGGCGGTTTTATGCGTAAATGTTAGTTAGGCGATAACTTAGACTCGAGTGCCTAAGCCTATTGTGCTGAATCGTTGTTTCTCCGTCGGCACTGAGGCGTGATACGAGTCGGCTGTAAGGGCAATTTAACTAACAATATTGTCTAGTAACGTAGTTAATTAGTTAAATAAAATAACATTTCAGTAGCTTTTGGCGCAGAACTCATTATCACCTTAGGAAAGTTATTGCTATTTGAATATCTTTTATTCATATATCAATCTAAGTAACTTGGTAAATCACATGCAAAATCCAATCAAACAAATAAATGCAAATTAATTAAAAACTACACTAACTTACTCTTCTTCTTCCTCGTTTCCTCATGACTGAGGGTCGCGACAGCAATCGCCGGTAGCTTTCTTCACCAAAGCTCTCCATGTAGTCCTATCCTCAGCTTTTCGGATAGATGCCTGAAGGTTAGTTTGGCAGACTTACTCTACTCAGTCATAAAAAGAAGACCCTAGAAGCTAGAAGTAGTTCCGTCTGCGGCATGGAGCCCATAACACTGGCGGCGTTACCTCTCTGTATTACTAAAGTAATACGTTGGGAGAGGTAAGCACCAGACCTATGGTCCCCAGAAGCGTCGACGAGACGTATGCATTATTTACATTGTTTTAGGCACAAGCTGAATTATCCCTCTAAAATAAGTACCTAAAATCTATCCCCCATTTTCAATCTCGCAGGGATTATATTTCCCAGATTAATTCTTTATCTTTTCCGGGGTCCAAAATGGTAAATTTCATGGAATTCTGTTAAAAGAGATAACAAGCACAGTTTTTCTTCAGTTCTCACAATAAAAGAGGAAGCGAAACGCTTCGTACTAGTTTTTGGAACTGCCACCGTAAAACGATGTCGCCTTGCCGTATCCCTGGTCGTAAGATGGTACAAGGGCATTCCTCCCATTTTCGTGATTATCTTAAAAACTTATAGCTACAAAAATAAAAAAATAATAGTACATTACTACAGAGGCCGGGACGAAAGGGGTTGCCGGCCGAAGACATATATACGGCCGAGCGAAGCGAGGCCGGATAGGTCTAAGGCTGGCAACCCCAAATTTCCCGCCGAGGTATGTATAGTGCTTTTCTCAAACATGAAATGAAATAAACAACAAAAAAAATCAAAATTTTATTTTTAAAACGCATAGTGGCAGAATGTCATGATGCCTGTGCCACAAATTTATGTGGAATGGAATTAAAAAAGAGGACTTTGCCGGCCTAGGCCTGCAAGATTTGTATGAAATTCCATTAACGACCTCTTGTCATAGCCGCGCCTGAAACGTCATACTTCGCAGCCTATTATAAGGAACATAACATCAATATTTCATTGCATGTTTGAGAAAAATATATATTTGGTTTCTTGTGAATGAGTTAAAGATTGAAGAAATGAGTTAGTATTTTATTGTACTTGAAAACAAATATATTGATAACAAATAAATGGTTCGCGGAGACCGGTCATTGTGGATATCCTCGTAAATACGCCTTTGTCCAGATGTGAGCGTCTTTCGGCTGATGTGATGATAATGATATAATAGTTAGGAGGCAATTTTCCCTTGCAATCAACTAGTGTGTCATCTCGCTAATATTTGGTAGGAGCAGCCCGCCGGGAAAAAATCATTGTGCGAGTGAACCAAGCCTACGTCATCAGTTTTCTATCGAGCCTATCGGTGGTTGGCGGTCGTAATGTGAGTCCGTGTGTTTACAGGCTGTACAGTGAGGCTTGTGTGTCACGATCCGGAGTAGCGGACCCTGTTTACTCCATTCGTCTGCTCATTTGCCTCCTATGACACTTAAAAAAACCATAGAGCAGCCCAACATTGTAACCTCCATCCTACAGAGAACCACAGCCATAATAAAACACCTCAACTCGCTCTGTTATGTGGTGTTGTGTTCATGGTGGGGAGTAAGGGAGGTATTCCACTCATCCAATATCTTTGTCCAATATACATTTGATCAAAGAAATTCCTACCATCCAACTTGGGGACCCCGACATTTGATCAAAGATTCTGATGACAGTTAAAGCAATATGGCTACGCATGAAAAAAAAACTTGGACAATGATATTCGATGAGTGGAATGGGCCTCCGTCAAAGAACTTTGATCAAATATTCGACAAAGAAATTGGACAAAGATATTGGATGAGTATTATACCACCCCGTATTAAACTTGGACCCGGGTATGTCCTAAAACTACGACCAAGACCACCGGGGAATGGGCAGCAGCATTCCTTGAGTGCGGTGGAGATACTGCGATCGCCAACCCGCATGCCAAGCGTGGCGATTATGGCATTTACCCCCCATGAAGTTGGGGGAGGCCTATGTCCAGCAGTGGACGTCCTAGGGCTGATATGGTGGTGGTGGTGGTATTAAACTTATCCAATATCTTTGTCCAATATCTTAGATCAAAGAAATTGGATGATTTCGTCAAACTTGGATGGGACCCCGACATTTGATCAAAGATTAAGACGACAGTTAAATCAAAATGGCTACGAATGAATAAAATAAACTTCGATAAAGATATTGAATGAGTGGAATGGGCCTCCGTCAAAGAACCTGGATCAAAGATTTGACAAAGATATTGGACGAGTGGAATACCACCCTAAGGTCGCCAGAGCTCCCGAGAATGCGCTGTGTTGAGAGCGAGGGCCTCTATGAATTAGCGTCCATAGGATACGGTGTCTGCTTACCATCAGGCGGGTAAAAAACCAGTTAAACCAATCAAATGGAAAGTGTTAAGTTTCGTGTTTTGACGAGATAATTTTACCTCTCTCCATACGCCACTAATGTCAAGGCCACAAAACGTGTTTTCAATATTAACATAAACATATACAACATGTTGTATAAATTCGTAACGATTTGATAATGTTTATGTAACGATCGGTTACTGACGGAAAAAAAATACTGGCAACCATACTTGTCTTCTCAAAGATCTCACGGTTCGTAAATAAATAACATACGATTAAATAAAAAACCGGCCAAGTGCAAGGCGGACCCGCGTACGATGGATTCCGTGCCAGAAAAAAAAAAGCCAACAACTACTCTGTTGTATGGGAGCCCCCTTTAATTATTATTATTATTTTGATTTTAGTATTTGTTGTTGTAGCCACAATTAAAATACATAATCTGTGCAAATTTCAACTGTCTAGCTATTACGGATCTTGAGATCTAGCTCGGCGTGTGGTAACCATGAAAAAGGGCTAAAATATCACGTTTTTTTACGGGAGCCCCCCTTAATTATTATTATTATTTTGTTTTTAACATTTGTTGTTATAGCGGCAACAGAAATACACAATCTGTGAAAATTTCAACTGTCTAGCTATTACGGTTCTTGAGATACAGCCTGGTGACAGACAGACGGACGGACGGACAGCGAAGTCTTAGTAATAGGGTCCGGTTTATACCCTTTCGGTACGGAACCCTAATAAACTGACGTTTTAAGCTAGAAAAGCACCGAGCGCGGTGCGGCGGCGTTGCGGGCCGGACGCGGTTTTGCGGTAAACCAAACGCAGTCCGGGGCACGTCGCACCAAATAACCGCGCGGGATAGCGGAGCGGAGGCGGCGTATATGACATGCTGCTTCATGCAAGTAGTTTAGGAGTTGCTATGGCCACCTTTCTCCATCATCAATTCAGCTCGGTGGTACCATAATATTGCATTTTTTTATGACATAGGAGGCAAACGAGCAGACGAATCGCCTGATGGTAAGCGATTAGCGCCGCCCATGGACACTCGCAACACCAGAGGGGTTGTAATTGCGTTGCCGGCCTTTAAGATGGGAGTACGCTCTTTTCTTGAAGGTTTGAAGGTCGAATCGGTCCGGAAATACCGCAGGCGACAGTTCATTCCACAGTTCAGCTGTGCGAGGCAAGAAGTTTCTGGAGAAACGCACAGTTGAGGACTGCCAACCATCTAAGTGGTGAGGATGGAAATTTCACCTAACTTACACAAGTTTCAGTTCGGCTGAAACAGTATTAAAATTTTTGATGACAACTTGTTTTAGAGACGACCTGCTTAGCCTAGTTGGTAGTGACACTGCCTCCGAAGCTAGAGGTCCTGGGTCCGAATCACGGCCAGGGCATTTATTTGTGCATTTTCCACGGATATTTGTTCTTGGGTCTTGGATGTTCTCTATGTATTTAAGTATGTATTTATCTATATAAGTATGTATATCGTCGTCTAGCACCCATAGCACAAGCTTTGCTTAGTTATGGACTAGGTCGATGTGTGGAAGACTGTCCCCTAATATTTATTTATAAAAGAACTTACATACTCGTACAGTCAACAGCAAAAGTAGATGATCATCAGTACCTTGTCACTTTCACTATTTTGACGTATTCCGACGACTGTCCCAGTATTGTTACGTTTGTGCGACAAAGTACTAAAATGATCATCTACCTACATTTGCTGTTGACTATACAAGGGCAAGTTAAATAAAAGCTTGTAAAAACAGTGTTTCATCTTTAAAAGGGTCGGCAACGCGCATGTGCCTCCCCTGGAGTGGCAGGCGTCAATAGGTGACCTCTTACCATAAGACGGGCCGTACGCTTGTTTGCCGCCGACGTGGCATAAAAAATAGATTGATAGTGACATATAAAAAAGTCATGTCCTATAGCTTCTTCCATCGGACATCCAGACGTACGGCTGGCTACCATCCTTACCAGGTCGAAATTCCTCTAATTCGAACCAAGCGCTTTGCATCTTCTTTTATAATGCGCACTTCTAAGGTTTGGAATTCTCTGCCGGCGTCTGTATTTCCGAGTTCATATAACCTGGACCTTTTTAAGGCACGAGTGAATAGGCATCTTCTGGGTGAGCTCGCTTCATCGTCGGCCTCATCTTTGGTCCCTGGCTAGATGCTGGCCAAGAGCAATCCCATTTTTAATAAAATAAAATAAAAAGCATCCACGTCATGAATTGAGTGAATGAATACATCCACAGAAATATCCGAATTAACATCACATCATCCATGCTTCATCTATCGAATCGTGAAATCGTGATAGCATATTTATTTTTACGTAACCCGAAATAGATAAAATATACGAGTATCTAGCTACAAATCTTAATGCAAAGATGACGTAAGTCCTCTTTGCATTCTCACACCATTCTAGGCGCTAAGCGGAAAAAAATTAAGATCATAATCGTGTGAATATCAACTACGGCCAGTCGGGTTCTCAAGCAAATAAAAAAAATAGCTATCACCTCACACATTTGGAATTTAGAACCTTAAAATGATATAAATACGGTTGTAAATAAGATGTATTTTGGATGTAACTGTGTATTTGGAAGCGAACGTACAGAAGTAAATTTGAATCTTCTTCATCTTCATCTTCTCTTTTTAAATGGCGTTCTGGCCAACAGGGTTGGCACAAATTTGCCAATAACAAGTTGATAGGAAACTGCTCTGCTCGAGATCTGTAATCAAACGGACAACACAAACATACAAACACACCCCACCGCAGTTAGATACTACAAAATACATTAAAATGTCTATAGTAAGTGAAGCTCAGAACGACACTAATGACACACACAACAAAATTTGAATCTATATCTTGATCAACTGGGGTTGGCCGGGTGAATGTATTTGCAGATGGCGCCAGCATAGTTAGAACCTGTCAGTCCTACCAAAACTGTCAAATTCTTGTTTTCTTTTCGGATTTTTTTTGTTTAAATCAAGCCGTTTAAGAGTGCGCAGGTACGTTCGGTTCTCCATACAAACGTATTTATGCTCTCATTTTAAAACGCCTAGCTAGAATAACATGAAACTTTGCATACACAATGAGATCCGTCATATCTAGGTCGGAAATTAGTTTCTGTTGCTTGAAATAATAATGGAGAAAAAATACAACGATTATTAAGGTTTTCATACAAGCCGTAAAAAACTCAAAAAGCCGCTGTTTTTTTATTCTTTTACCATTTCTAGCAACAGAAACTAATTTCCGTCCTAGGTATGCCGGATCACATTGTGTATACAAAGTTTCATGTTATTCTAGCATGGCGTTTTAAAATGAGAGCATAAATACGTTTGTATGGAGAACCGAGCGTACTGCGCCCTCTTAAGGCAAACTCCACAGAAAAAAGGGGTGGTGACAGAAAGATCTATAAAGGCGCCATCTGGTCAAACAGACAGACACACACAGACAGATAGTTACCAAACCCATTGACGTTAGTCATTGTCAATTTTCACGCTGATCTAGCCCATAAGCTTTTAGTAATTAGAAGCATAATCACGTGAACACTATGCCAAGCAATTTCGATTCCTTGGGTACATTGTAAAACCGAGCAGTAGAACGAAATTGGGATCTATAAAGTCGGAAATTGGAATTAGGGAACAGAAATGTAAACAAACAAATGTCAGTGTCGTAATGACTTTCCTTTAACCTCTTGTCATTTCATTACCAGTAGAATATATTCCCCACATACTGATTTTATTTAAACAACAATACTTAATTAAGCGTTCGTGGCCCAGCGGCGCCCGCGTACCGCGTGCGGTATGCGAGGTTAAGCAATGTCGGGCGAGGTCAGTCCTTGGATGGGTGACCGCTTTGAGTGGTTCCTAACTGAGCGCTCCCGTGCTTTGGAAGGCACGTTAAGCTGTTGATCCCGGTTGCTGTCTATGATAGCAGTCGTTAAGCCAAGTTAGAGGCCTCCGGGCGGCTTGAGAACTTCTAACAGTCAAGTTGCCCACTCACTTGACAAGCCTAATCCCAATAAAGTCTAGTTTCCCCTTGGGTTGGAAGGTCAGATGGCAGTCGCTTCCGTAAAAACTAGTGCCTACGCCAATTCTTGGGATAAGGTAGCGGACCCCAGGCATCCTTCAGGATGCAACTGTCCTGGGAATAACGCTAGGAGGATGATGACGTAATTAAGACGTTTCTGCTTCCTATTCAAGTAATTCAGTACTAAGTACTCTGAATACTCTACTCAAGCATCATAATGAATATAAACTTTTTAAACAAATGCAAGTCTATACCATATACAAGGCATTATATGACTGATGGGAGAATCAAAATGGATTTCCATATACAGGGTGTGGCCTGTAATAGGAGCAATAAATTTAAAGGACGCTTCCTTAGAGCATCTGCAGTAACCTCTTGTGTCCACATTTTTTTATCTTTTTTAAATTGGGAGAAATTTTGATCAAAAGTTATGACCTCCAAGTAATGGATCTTGGCACCTAGAGATTATAGCTCGGCAGTCAATGCTGATTTTGAGGTTTCTTCAACTTATGACTAATAATCGCTGTCGCATTTTGGGTTTAAAAGAATATTTTTAGGACTTTTTAATTTTTTTTAATGTTTTTTTAATAAATTGTCATAAATATCACTCTAGTAGAGTAAAAAAGTACATTTAAGCTACAATTGCGAAAAAAACCTTTTCTTTTTCAATAAAATCATTTGGAAATAATTGCTGGAGAGCTCAATAGTGTACCGTTTAATTTTTTGCTCCTATTACAGGCCACAACCTGTATACAACTGGTTTTTTTTTTTTTTTGGGGCACACATCAATGCCCGTTAACTGCCAACATATTTTTTTTTAATTATTTTGCTGTCGTAGTTAATTATTTTATGATGCGTATAACATAATTACTTTAATTAGGTCTTAAAATTCTCGAGCCTTTAATAACAAAACTCGCTACGCTCGTTCTATTACAGCGAGTCTCGAGTTATAAGAACCCTTTTTACGTAACTGTTGCATAATAGTACATTACTATAGAGGCCGGGGAACGAAAGGGTTGCATCCCAAGTAGATATAGACGTAGGGATACGCGGCCTGCAGCCCAACGTTTCTCGCCGAGATTTGTGTAGTGCTTTTCTCAAACATACGCAATGAAATAAAAAAAAAACCACTCAAAAAACAAATTTAACAGACACATAGGCATCTTCTGGGTGAGCTCGCTTCATCGTCGGCCTCATCTTTGCCCCCTGGCTAGATGCTGGCCAAGAGCAATCCCATTTTTAATAAAAAAAATAAGACGCCATGTTTGACATTAAAACTTAAAAAAACATACTTCTCGGCCTAGGCCTTCAATTTTGTATGAAATTCCTTTACAGTTCTCGCGAGTTGTTCCACCCGAAAAGTGATTGATACCTTGAAGCCTGTTATATCTAACTTAATGTGGAAATTTCATTGCATGGTTGAATAAAATACTATAATGTATCAACCCACTCCTTTACATTTGACCAGTTTGTCCGTCCACAGTCCACATTAGTACATTACTACAGAGGCCGGGACGGAAGGGGTTGCCGGCCGAAGACTTATAGACGGCCGAGTGGAACGAGGCTGGATAGGTCTGAGGTCTGAGGCGGGCAACCCCATATTTCCCGCCGAGGTATGTATAGTGCTTTTCTCAAACATGCAATGAACTAAACAACAAAAAAAATCACAGTTTTATTTATACGCATAGTGGCAGAATGCCATTATGCCTGTGCCACAAATTTATGTGAAAAGGAAATTAAAAAAAGAGGAATTTTTAGGCCTAGGCCTGCAAGATTTGTATGAAATTCCATTAACGACCTCTTGTCCTAGCCGCACCTGAAACGTCATAGTTCGCAGCCTATTATAAGGAACATAACGTCAATATTTCATTGCATGTTTGAGAAAATATTATTTTCGAACTTGTCATGTACTATGTAACTATGTAACGTATGCTAAGTTGATAACCGCAAGTGTAGGTACCCTATCTTTACAGGCACCTACACATTATTCAACTTTAACGTGACAGTACATTTAAAATAATGTCTTTCCGTTTTCGGTGACAATTGTGTTGTTATCCGCGATGTATAGAAATGACTTCATAATGCCAACGAACAGGTATAACCGGTCGAGAAATATTTCAAATATAATCGTTAGCGTTACAGTCGGCTGTGGGTCTATTTGGAAATGCTGCGGTGATTTCGAATCAGTTTAGTTTACTTCTTACAGACAGCGCGACGCAGCGTCGTTGCGTGGTGGAGGCGGTTTTCGGCGGAGAGAACGCGGTCCGGTGGACGTCGTAACAAAAACTCCGCTCAGTTTTTGGTAGCTCGGAGAGCGGAGGGGGCGTGTGTGACATATGAAGCAGTAATAACAGTCGATCGTTTCGGAAAGATCATAAACGCAAAACCGCCTTCGCGTCGCACCGCTCCGCGCCCGCTCTGTGCGTTTCGACCTTAAAGTATACGCATCAGAGTTGAGGTCACGCACACAACATGTCATGTAATTTTTCGTACCAATAGCAAGACCAAAAGCATACTGTAATATTGACAAAAAGTTTTTTTTTTTGAAAAAGTAACTGATTTATTATGATACCGATTAATTGAACATAATTGAGTATCAGACAGTGTCCGCTGGATGCGGGTGGCGCAGGACCGGTCGTTGTGAAAGTGTTTGGAGGAGGCCTTTGTCCAGCAGTGGACAAAGGTCTTTCGGCTGACATGATAATGATGATGAGTAACGACCTTGTTTCCTTAGACGATAAGTGTAATCTTCACCTTGACTCTCCTGCCGACACCTGGGGTTGTTATTTACAAACCACCTCACACCCTGATTAGTGAGTATTATATTCTTTGCTCACACCTCACCCGTTTTTATATGGAAACTGTCAAATGTCATTTGTCAAGTTTTGACAGATTCCATATAAAAACGGGTAAAGTGTGAGGTGTTTTGTGAATAATGTACATTGTAGAGCGCGCAGTAAATACGATACTAATTCAAAATTAAAACACGCTCTTGATTTTATCTTTATGTCCAAGAAATTGTGGCTGACTCTAGTTATAATTTTCTTTTACAACACTCTTTAAATAAGTTGAAACACCCCCGACATTTTCATTTCAAAAGTTCAATATCACTAAAATGGCTAAGTCGATTTTGTTAAAACATGTCTAAGAACCATCGCTGGAAAACTTGCTTGAATATAAAAAAACCGCTTTCATATCTGTTGATCCATTTAAGAGCTACGATACATACACAGATACACATGTTAAATTCATAACACCCCTCTTTTGCGTTCGGGGGTTGAAAACTTTGTGCTTTGGAAGGCCCCTTAAGCCGTTGATCCCGGTTGCTGTCTATGACAACAGTCGTTAAGCCAAGTTAGAGGCCTTCGGGCGGCTTGAGAACTTCTACCAGTCAAGTTAGGGAGCATACCCAAACTACGTGACCAACTCTTTACAGTTTTCTACCCCCCTCCGCCCTTCCGGTGACCAAGCGTAGTATATGCCAAGATCCCCACCCTCCCCCTCTAGTTTTCACGTAGTATAATTTACTAACCATTTTTTTGCGTAAAGTCAAAAAAAATGGCTCTTCTTTGTATTTTCTCATATGGCCCCTAATGCATGACGTCGAAAGTGCATGCGTAGTTAAATTGTAATTGTATTTAAGTCGAAACTGGAGAAGTTTTAGTGGTGGGGTAAACCGTGGCGCGTGAGTCTGCTTCAATTAGAATGTTTCTCGAAAATATTCCACTAGCTACGTGACGAGAAGCTACGTCCTTCCCCCCGGTGACTAAGAGTGGTATTTTGAAGACCTCCCACCCCTAAACGAGTCACGTAGTTTGGGTACGTTCCCTTACGCACTCACTTGATAAGCCTAGTCCCAATAAGGTCTAGTTTCCCCCTTGGGTTGGAAGACCAGATTGCAATCGCTTCCGTAAAGACTTGTGCCTACAATTCTTGGGATTAGGTAGCGGACCCCAGGCATCCTTCAGGATGCAACTGTACTGCGAATAACGCTAGGATAATGATGATGTTGGGGATCGAAAACTAGTGTGAGAATGTTCAAAGTTATATTTATCACTGAATACCGTTAAATTCGGCGCTTAGCTCATGAAAGGAAACGTCAAATTGTAGCAAGGGAAAGGAAGGGCCTAGCCCTATAACAAAACTTACAGATAATTAGATACTCGTTACTTCGAGTTGAACTCGTTTATATCCTACCTCCATACAAGCTGCCGCCCCCCATTTCAACCCCTTAAAGTGTGACTTGCGAGATTAAAACTATCCTATGCCCTTCTTTGAGTCATAAACTAACTCCATACAAATTTTCTTTTAAATCGGATCAGCAATTTAAACGTGAAGAGGTAATAAATAGACAGAGTAACTTTCGCAATTATAATATTAGTATAGATTTATTTTCATAAAGGTACGAAAATAGTTAACACCATTGAACATTACACCCCGCAAGTAGCCATCTCGAATGAACCACTTAAAGTTGGCCTCTCCTCAGGTATCATTGCTAGGAATCCTTGAGTCAGATTACAATGGGCGGTGCTGGTGATCGGGCACAGTGAGTGGGCCGGCCTATTATGCGTGACATTGAATCTCGGTTCATTCACATTGGTTGTGTCATACTTGAATGATTTATTGTGTCCTAGACAGCACTTGGCATGATTGCTAGTAGATCTGTAACATTGGAGGATTTAGCAGTTATATAACCATATAAATGTAGTGGAATGATGACCTGGTAAGGGTCGCGGATACCTCTACCTCCTGCATGGCTGCGCAGCACACTACGACAGAACACTAAGGTAGAACACCAAAAATATTGGCATAACCTAGGTACCTGCAGGCAAACCAGGGAGGCCCTCCCGACAGTCAACCCCAGATTGTCTAGGAAGCTGATGCAGCTGAAAAGGCCAGCACTCCGTCTCCTAACAGGGGCCATAACTGGACATGCCTTACTAAACAAGCACCTCTTCACTTTAGGTGTTACAGATAGCCCTCTCTGCAGAGCCTGCATGGAGGACGAAGAGACAGCCGCCCACGTCATCCTGACATGTCCTGAAGTGGCAGCATACCGGGCAAAATACCTCGGATCCCCGAGGTCGCTGCCAGAAGTCGTCGGCAACATAAAGGGTCTGCTAGGCTTTCTGGTAGAATTGGGTTGGCACGTGTAGCGTCAACAACCCATCACGCAAAATAGGCGCATATGACGTCAAGTTGCGGAAAACCAGCCCGCGTAAACCTATATATATAGAGGTAGCGGGTGTCCGCTGGACGCGGGGGGCGCAGGACCGGTCATTGTGGAACTCTTCGGGGGAGGCCTATGTCCAGCACTGCGAGTTTGCAGCGTCGGCCGAAACTCTTGGATGTGTGACCGCTTTGAGTGGTTACTAACTGATCACCTGATCACAGCTGCAGTCTACGACAGCAGTCGTTAAGCCGAGTTAGAGGCCCTCGTGCGGCTTGAGAACTTCTAACAGTTGCTCACTTGGCAAGCCTAATCCCAATAAGGTCTAGTTTCTAGGGTTGGAAGGTAAGATAGCAGTCGTTTCCGTAAGACCTAGTGACTGCGCCAGTTCCTGGGATTAAGTAGCGGACCCCGGGCACCCTTCAGGATGCAACTGTACTGGAATAACTCTAGGATGGTCATATCGAATAACAATGCCCACCACATCATGATAATGAACGATCCACACCAAACGGCTGGAGTCGGCGCGCACGCCACCAGAGTCAAAGGAATTCGAACCCTCCATATAGAAGCTAGACTTCGTATCCAAACGGCAGCAGCAGAGCCGGCGGCAGTCGACCAGCTACCCATTCAAATATGAAATCTAACTTTTGTATGGAGGGTTCCAATTCCTTTGACTCTTGGGATGCGCGCAGACTCCAGTGGTTCAGTGTGAATAGTCCGAAACCTATATGTCAGGGATTAAGATCCTCGAAAGATATGTACCCAAAGTAATAGCCAAGCATGATGTGTCCAATACTCAGGCCCATCATTGGGCTTCGCACCGATGATTTTGTCCCGATAATGGATGGGTGTCCCGGCCCAGCGTGGTTAATTATACGCAACGTTTTAGAGCACGTAATAACGTAGGTCTAAATGGCTTTGTCAATAGTAAAATTGACAGTAACATTTACCTATCGCTCGTTTGAAAAGTAACGTCATTATCCATCTATAGACGCTAAGATAAGGGCTTAATAGCCATTTCCATCCATGTCTGTTCCTGGGACTGAAATTATGATCATACCAAACGATATCAACATTGGTTTATGCGTGAATAAATGACAAAAAAAGCTAACTTTCTCATTAATATTCGTCTTATGTCACGACCAATAGGACTATTATACGCGTCTGGCTGTAGGCTTTAATATCGAAGGTCAACCGGTCTGTGTCGTTATGAACACCGTAACGGACAATTTTTAAAAACTCGCGTGGGAATGATGCAACCGTTTTCTGCCGATTTTTTAGGTATGACAAGACTTACTATACTAATAATCTTAATTGTACAGTCAACAGTAAAATGAGATGTCATTTTAATACCGTGTCACTTTCACTACTTGGACGCATCCCAACTACAGCAGTATTGTTACGTGAGTGCGACAAAGTACTAAAATGATCATATACATTTGCCGTGGCCGTTTGGGCAGAAAGGTTCTCGAGTGGCGACCACGTACCAGCAGTGGACGACATTCGGCTGAAATAATGATGATGATGATGACTTTGCTGTTGACTGTACTGCTCTTTATAGTACTGGTAAAAGAAACCAGTATGGAATACTAGCTTTCACTCGCGACTGTGTCCACGTTAAGTTCTACACCCTAATTTCGTCTCTTCGAGGGTGGTCCTCGTGACAAAAAAAGTATTAATTTTTTTTAAATGATCTGAAATGAAATGAAATTCTGCAAATAGGCCGCAATGGCCGCAAATCTAAAAAGAAGACCACTGCCGACAAGAAACGCCGAAAGAAACTCGACAGTCGGTCATTTACTCCCAAAACACGCTTATTACAATGTTAGTACAGTTACGTGGCAGAAACACGATTATTTTTTTCCCTACACGGTAATTGAAGATTTTTTACTTAGTTTTAATCTTGCAACATTCGTGTGTGTGTTGTGTCACACCTCTAAACATAAAGCCATAATCTAAAAGTATACAAAAAGATTAAAATGCACAAACACTCGTCTTTAACGAGCAAAATACAAAAAAATACCACACGAATTTTCGAGTCAACATTTTTTCAATGTGAACAAACAAATATAATAAAACGCCTCTATCTAATTTGTGATTAAATAAACCAGACCTTATTCTCCCGTTTTAAAGTTGATATTCGTATAATAACTCGGGTACTTACTTCGTTGTGGATCAGAGACGCTACTTTCTCCAAGCCCTTAAAATCGCGTCGAGTCAATTTGAGCCTTCTTAAATAGTTAATAAGGTTGGGTTTCAGTCGTTATACGCGTGGATTGTGATATAATTAATTCAGAGTGTTATGTGGAGGGTTAGTTTGAGTTACGATCAAGTATTTATGGTAAATATATAATTAATCAGCTTGGAAGCCTTTTGTTCAATTATATGCGGGTTGGTCAAAAATATCTATAGTTTTTACTATACGCGACGGTGGTAAACAAGCCTGCTGCCTGACCGTAAGCAGACGCCGTCGCCTATGGACGATTGCGGCTCCAGAAAATCTCGAGCGCGTTGCCGACCTTTTACTGACTTGAGGATTCGTTGTGTTGACAGCTAGATACCTGTCTTCGGCTAAAATCGAAAACGTCGTAGGTACTTAACTAGAACTAGATTTTTAGAATTATATATTATTATTAGATTAGAATTATTTTTTTTAGAATTTTATTTATTATATCGTCAGCCTCAACTACCTTTTTTTACAAACGCCGCTTCTGATCAGGAATCGTACATTAATCACGTGAGGCTCGAAACGGTGAAAGAGGAGGAGTTGGTCTAGAAATAAACTTCATATATCACAAGGGGTCTAGTGAAAGTATTTATTTTTCGTTGAACGCGCGATTTCTATTTAAGGCGAAATATCACAAAAACATTCGCCTAGACGCCGTAGCCAAAACTGGTGCCTTATCTTTGTGCGTGACCATAACTTGCTAAGCAAGCTAACGATGGATGTTTTTTTTTTTACAATTTTGATTTGCTTTAATTTTACATTTTGTAGAGTTTATACCCTTTTTTTCTCTTTGAATCTCATTGTTTTATTTACTTATGACATTTTATTTCAATGTTGATTATGATAGACCATGGACAACTTTTTGACCAAAGAACCAAATTCAGTAGAAATATCATCTTCTGAGAACCTCAGAGAGCCAAAAATACCTCTTTTCGGTTTTTCACTATATTTTTGAGGAGACCTCGAAGCCAGCGTAAGTTACGTACGTGCTAAGTAAGAAGACACGACACAAAAAAGGAAAGCCATTTTTGCTCTTATGAGGACGCAAACGGGGCGTTTTGTCCATACAAGAACGGAATTTTTAAGGTCCGGCTCTCGACTGATCCCTACTACACATCTTGTATGAACATAACCACCCATTATCCGTCATGTCAACCTTTTGGACGCCAACGACGGATTTATCCGCACAGCCGGTTCGACGCCAACGCGTGCAACGCAATGTCAACCAACATGCATGTCTATGGGGTACGACTTCACGTTTAACTTTTTTTTTAAGTGGATACTCCTTTATTCCTTATCATCATTTTTTTTTCTTTTGACGATTTGGTAGGTTTTTAATTGTTTAACTATAATTAATCCACATATTGCAGCTTGTATGAATTAGCTGCCCTACATTCAACGTTTTCAAAATCGAGGTTTATTGAATCAATGCGTCCGTCTCCTTAAGATTGTTTTCACTCTACCGAGTGATTCAGGAGACATGAGCTGGACCAACACTACATACATTGTAAATGGCAATGAATCGTCCACCATTGTATTTAAGTGAAACACCCATACCTTTTTCATGTATTTTAATTTTTGTTAAGTTAAAGTTTAATTCTGTACAATCATGGTCACCCTACAACAACTTGTTTATAAAGATTAAAACCTCTAACTGTTATGACAGCACTTTGATTACGAAGAAAGTAAATTGTCACATTGAGTGAGATACGATATTTCAAAAGTAATCGGACTCAGACGACATTCAATTTGACACGTATGACTTGACTGAACTATTCTGATTGTAGAGTGACCATGAATTTCGTAAATAATTAAAAACATTTTGTTTTCAACACCAAAGATAAATGAACGTTAATTTCACTAATAGTGGTACGAAGCAGTAGCTTATGATCTACTGAATCCGTAGTGTTGATCTTGCTCACGTCTCCCGAATCACCCTGTATAGATGAAATACCTTACTCTCACATTGGAATTACAGCAGGATGCAGCTCTTAACCAACCCTTTGATATTTTCTTAAAGCAACTTCATTAACGAAGGCTAAGGTGTTTTTGACGAACACGAGCCACGTCTCCACTACATTACGTACTTTAAGTCTAGGAGATAAGGTACAAATCTTTTTGCATATTTAGAAACTGTACAAGTGAAAGAGCTTGTCGCAAAATGGAACCTGTATCTTGGAAATAAGATTCAAATTTATTTACGTATTACATGTTTACGAGACTCAATAGCAAGTGGAAGAATATGAACTGCGTTTTGCACTTTCGATGTCTTTTTATAAAGTGTTAAAGTGAGACACACCAACGTGCAAACGTCTTGCCTCTGCGTGCTTCGCGTTGTCTAGGCTAACTCACAGTCTTTCTGAGGAGAACCTAAGGAAGGTCTACTTACTATGGATACATTCACTCTATATTAATTTACCGTGTTGATCTATGGGGTACTGCTGCGGACCGTGAAAGATTATTTAAATCACAGAAGCGTGCCCTCCGCATTATGTCTAGAAAACCACTCGACCATCCTGCTAAGGAACTGTTTAAAAATTGTAAAATACTTACGCTACCCAGTGTGTATATAATGGAAGCCTGCAAATACGTGAGCCAAAATCTTGAGCAGATCCCCACCCATAGCCAACTCCGTGGTAGCGTAACGCGTAGGCGTAAGCAGCTGGTCGTGCCCACGTACCGCCTGGCAAAAACTAGGAAGACTATGCATCTAATGGGAATCAGACTGTACAATACACTGGACGATGAAATAAAGCAAGCTTCTAGCGAGGCAATATTTATCCGCATACTAAAAGCCAAGCTGCTGGAAATGGCTTGCTATAGTATTGACGAGTTTTTTGAGGGCCACATGTCATTGGCTCCATCGGGTACCTACTAATACCATGCAATATGTTACTATGAAAAATAATTAATAATACATGAACTAAGTACAATGTAATGAAATTTTCTATGACAAGATGATATATCTGATCATGTTCTATGTAAATGACTTGTAAATGTAAAGATTTTACCAATAAATATATCAATATCAATCGCATTAAATATGAGGCCGAAAGGGTTCTAAGCTCCAATTTATTTTTTAAAAACTGATGTGATTTTCTTATCCATACCTTAAACGATCTAGGTCACAGCGGAATTCATCTTGCTCATATCTGGACCACCCCAACTGTGGATGTGCCTCCATCTAACAAAAGACTGCAGCCAGAATAACACCACTACTTCCTCGTTAGGTATGTGGTGTTGTGTGCCTGGTGGTGAGTAAGGTCGCCAGAGCTCCCGAGGATACGCTGTGCTGACAGTGAGAGATCTGCTTATGCCTGTAGCAACACTTGTTTCTTCTGGAGCCGCAAGTGTCCATAGCGACACCGTAGCCTATGTCATAGGCTGCGGTGTCCCCTTACCATCAGGCGTACGTCAGCTTATTTTCCACCGTTCGTATAAAAAGACATAGAATAGAATAGAATAGAAAGAATTGAAAGATTGTATGTATTTGCGGCATTTGCTGTGGAGACACTGGGTCCGTTGAGCGCGGATGCCCATCGACTTTTGGGGCAACTATCCCGATGGCTGGCCGAGGTTTCAGGAGACCGTTGGGCTGGCTCGTTCCTTGGCCAGCGGACCAGCATAGCTATCCAATGGGGGAACGCTGCCAGCCTTGTGGGAACCATTCCCTCCTTGGAGACCTTTCTTAAAGTTTGTTTTCATGTTTGTTGACTAAATGATTTTGTATACACTTTCAAATTTCAAAATTTCCAAAAACTGAAATGCGACCTGTAGAGGAGGACATCCGGACAGACATAAAAAAAAATGTTTTTTCAAATTTTAAAATATCCCAAAACTTCACATATTCCATGTAACGGTTCAAATAAGAATGTATGTATATTTTCTGTAAACGCTGTTGAACTTCTTAAATTAATAAAAAAAAATTATAACTAACTACAATTGTGTACTAACTAAAGGATTAATAGTAAATACAACCTTTTACATAAGTAAATAGAATTAAATACAAAAAAAAACCCTAAAATAACCTAATCTTGTACCAAAACTAACTCAACAAAAAAATCTATATAATTATCTAACCTGCTCACAAAATTTCACGAGAATCGGTAGAGAAATGCGACCTGTAGAGGAGAACATCCGGACAGACATACAGACCATACGAAAGAATTTTTGTCGAAACCTGAAACGTAGACGTTTCGCTCGCTCGGTCAATAAGAATTTATAAGTAAAATTTACGTACATTTTATTTGAAATCTTACCATAGCCTGAATGCTTGCGAGTATTACATAGCACTGGAAGCATTTCCGACTGAAAGGTATTTCCAATAGTAGAATCTATTTTATAATCGGACGTAGTCATGAATCCGAGGCATTCCGTGCCCGAACGCACGAATACCGAGCGCGCTGAGAGTTCAAACGACTTAAGTCCACGTTTAGTCTTATACCATTTTAAACTATAAGTCTTTAGTATTAATGGTAATAATCGAGCGTGATAAAAAGGGAGTTCAGTTAGTTTTGACTAACGCTTGAGTTATATCTAAAATGCAGTTGAAATGTAGATTTTATGGTTAATCCGTATATTCAATATGGTATTTCACAACACTAAAAATATATTTTTTACTTTACCAATGAACAAGTCATACAAAATACTAGGAAAAAAAATCTAATATCCGCTTATTTATGCAATTTTAATTTTAAACACAGCAATGCAATTTTAAATACATAAACATGATAAAGGATGATTCACAGTAGGCCGTTCCGTGTCCGGGCCGGCTCGTTTTCTCCTAGAGAAATACGCCGGCCGTTGCGTTTGCTGTCATAGAAAACGGGCCGGCCCGGACACGGAACAGTCTACTGTGAATCATCCTTTAGGATGCAGTTTCATCATCATCATCATCATTCAGCCGAAGGACGTCCACTGCTGGACATAGGCCTCCCCCAAAGACTTCCACAATGACCGGTCCTGCGCCACCCGCATCCAGCGGACACCCGCGACCCTTACCAGGTCATCAGTCCACCGTGTGGGGGGCCTGCCCACGCTACGCCTTCCGGTACGTGGTCGCCACTCGAGAACCTTTCCGCCCCAACGGCCATCGGTTGTATCGGTCATCGGTCGGTCGGATGCAATTTGACCATAGAGAATTATGACGTCATTAGGCATATTTCTTTACAAACTACATACCTACTAACCGAGCGTTTTTGACGTTTCGTAAAAAGTTGCTGATTTGACCATAAGTGAAATACCGTATTCGGCCATATTGTATATGTGGTGTTTGTTTTTTACAAGCTTTTATTTAGTTTCACCTGTCCCGTTGTCTGTCTGTAATCAAGTCTAGCAAGTCAAATTTGATCCAGTTCCCGGTTTCCGATTGAGCTGAAATTATGCATGCATGTATAAATCGGATGACAATGTAATATTATTATGACATAGAGCTGATCTGATGATGGAGACAGAAGGTGGTCATAGCAATTCCTAAACTACACAAGATAAACCCATCATGTTTGGGCCCATTCGAACTGAATCAACAAGTAGTTTATGATTGTGCAAAAAAGTACAGTCGGCAATAAAAGCTTGTACCAAAAATGAAATCTTGATTAAAAACTTATTATGAAATATACAGCATTCGGACAAAACGTACCGAACGACGTCGTTCCGTTTTATACGATCACGTGAAGGTTAAAAAAAACACAAGTTAAAGGATGATTCACAGTAGGACGTCTGAGTCCGGGCCGGCCCGTTTTCTTCTAGGGAAATACGCCAGCCGTTGCGTTTGCTGTCATAGAAAACGGGCCGGCCCAGACAAGGAACGGTCTACTGTGAATCATCCTTAAAGCACATAAATTTACTGCGTCGGTCCCGTATAGATAATTACAGCAACCAGCTATAAGAACACCACGATTTGGTGGGGAGTAACAGAAATCCCGAGCAGAATGTTGTATGTAGTATGTTGTCGTCATTGTTATTGTTGTGTGTCGGTCGTGTGACACTACCACCATATAAGCCAAAGGACGTCCACAGCTGGACATAGGCCTTACGTACGGCCCCTCAGACGAGGAATCAGGGATTCGTTCAGATACCTACATGTTGGTACCTAAGGACAGCTAGATCTTTAAGGATGATTCACAGTAGACCGTTCCGTGTCCGGGCCGGCCCGCTTATTGTGACAGCAAACGCAACGGCCGGTGTTTTTCTCTAGAAAAAACGGACCGGCCCGGACACGGAACGGCCTACTGTGAATCATCCTTAACCCGTGCGGCAAGATGTCGATAGTGAGATGTGATACATTCGAAACGTCGAGCAAACTTAAAAAACCGGCTAAGTGCGAGACGGACTCGGGCACGAAGGGTTCCGTACCAGAAAAAAGGCTAAAATCTGGTGCCATTAAACACCGTCTACGTCTAGCCATTATTAATATCGAGCAAAAAACGGTAATAAAAATACTTTTGTTGTATGGAAGCCCCCATTTTTTTTTTAATATTTTTTATTATTGTGGCAATAAAAATACAACATCTGTGAAAATTTTAACCTCCTTGCTATTACGGTTCATGAGATACAGCAAAGAACGCCAACAACTACTCTGTTGTATGGGAGCCCCCCTTAATCTATTATTATTATTATTTTGATTTTAGTATTTGTTGTTGTAGCCACAATAAAAATACACAATCTGTGCAAATTTCAACTGTCTAGTCTATTACGGTTCTTGAGATCTAGCTCGGGGAGTGGTAGCCATGAAAAAGGGCTAAAATATTATTATTATTTATTATAATAATTAAAAGGGCTAAATATTATTATTATTTATGAAATAATATTATTATAATTAAGCCCTACTTAATTATTATTATTATTTTGTTTTTAGTATTTGTTGTTATAGCGGCAACAGAAATACACAATCTGTAAAAATAATCATCATTCGCGTGCCCTTTTCCCATTTACTTGGGGTCGGCGCAGCATGTTTGTATCTTCCATAACTCTCTATCGCCCGTCATCTCGTCACTCACATCCTTCCTCTTCATATCGTCTCTCACGCTATCCATCCACCTTTTCCTTGGTCTACCCCTCCTCTTACATCCCTCCACATTCATGCCTAATTACCTTTCTTGTCACATGACTTTCATCCCTCCGCATAACATGCCCATACCACCGTAGACGATTAGCTCTCAACTTATCATCTATGGGTGCCACTTTCAGGCTTCCTCTTATATACTCATTTCTTATGTGATCCATTCTTGTTACGCCACTCATCCATCTCAACATTCTCATCTCCGTAACATGCAATCTCTTTTCATCCGTCACCTTTGCGGCCCAACATTCCGATCCATACATGACGACAGGTCTTACAATGGTCTTGTAGATTTTGCCCTTCAATCGGAAGGGCATTCTGGCGTCGCATATGGTTCCTGAGACCTGTCGCCATTTCATCCATCCTGCGCTGATTCGGTTTTTAATGTCACGGTCAATATCGCCATTACACTGTATGAGGGACCCGAGGTATCGGAAATCACAGCAGACCGGTAGCGTTACGCCATCGAGCTCTATGGGCATTAAATTGGAGAGACCACCGAAATCGCAGAACAGGTGTTCAGTTTTTAAAAATAATAAAATGAATATTTAAATATTGGGGGACAATCTCCCGTTTCTACCATTTTTACCCTTTGGGTTCGGAACCCTAAAAATCAGCCGGTTGTATGTAGAGGGTAGGAATTTTTCATTTGTCTCCAGCTGGTAGCGCGTTTGGGACTGTCCTGCAAACAAACGTCAATAGGCTACGGTGTCTTTACACCATCAGTGTAGATGAGGACATTTTGATTTTTTCAGTGTAAATACATCAAACAAATTATAAAAGCGACTCGAACGGAGTGACGTCACGGCTGATATGAGTAATGTTATCCGCAAGATAGCGATACCGAATTTATTAACATTACTGTAACCGAAGTATTTGCAAACATATATTATATCCATGTATATGAGAGAGTATAGTCAGGTGTATTGAAAGCGAGTAGAATTGAATGAGATTACAATATACAGGAAGTCTTTATTGAATTCCATTAATTGCAGAAGACATAAAGTAATTTTGTCTAAGACACTATTTATACCAATTCGTACTATTTCGAAGATATTAAAGAATTCGTTTTCGTTTATTAACACCCCTGGTATAGTATAAAAGATACTTAAGAATTAAACAATGTTGACGTGCGTGTCATTCGAATTCCGAATATTGTCATATTATATTGGACATTGATTTTGCTTGACTCCATGTTAACTCTTAAGAGGGCGCAGTACGCTCGCTTCTCCATACAAACGTATTTATGCTCTCATTTTAAAACGCCATGCTAGAATAACATGAAACTTTGTATACACAATGGGATCCGGCATACCTAGGTCGGAAATTAGTTTCTGTTGCTAGAAATTGTAAAAGAAAAAAATACAACGGTTTTTTGAGTTTTTTACGGCTTGTATGAAAACCTTAATAATCGTTGTATTTTTTCTCCATTATAATTCAAAGCAACAGAAACTAGTTTCCGACCTAGATATGCCGGATCACATTGTGTATACAAAGTTTCATGTTATTCTAGCATGGCGTTTTAAAATGAGAGCATAAATACGTTTGTATGGAGAACCGAACGTACTGCGCACTCTGAAGGTTGTTTTGCATTCACTTATACTCCTAAGTAATTAATTATTTTGCATGAAAAAAAAGAGTTTTGTAATACTAAATATGCTACGACGTTTTTATGGCTATACACGGCTTTATGCTTTAAGGAACGGAAATCAATAAGAACATCCTGGGATGGAATACAAATAAATTGAACATAGTGCACAATTTGTCGGCCTGTTTAGCCTCGTTAGTAGTGACTCTGCCTCCGAAGCTAGAGGTCCCGGGTTCGAATCCCGGCCCGGGCATTTATTTGTGCGTTTATCACGGATATTTGTTCTTGGGTCTTGGATGTTTTCTATGTATTTAAGTATGTATTTATCTATATAAGTATGTATATCGTCGTCTAGTACCCATAGTACAAGTTTTGCTTAATTTGGGACTGGGTCGATTTGTGTAAGATTGTCCCCCAATATTTATATTTATTATATTATTATATGTCTTTTCCGCTCACGGGACAATGGTGTCCCGGACCTTTGGAAGGCGTGCGCGGAGCCGAAGTACCTACCGAGGTACCGAAGTACCAACCGAGTACCACATAGCCAACACCTAGAGGCCCTTTTGACAATTTATATTATTTATTATTATTATTAATCACTCCCTATTTTTAAAAAGCGTCTAAAAGACCATTATTTATCTCTTTGTTAGTCTTGCACACGTATCCCTTCCCTATTTTCCCTTTTTGTTTGCGCTGCCCTGTCATTGTTTTCTCCTATGTATATACATTTATATATTTTATATTATGTATTGTTATGTAGTATATATTCTGTTATATGTGTAGTATATGTTGCTTTGTATGTAACTTTACATATCTTTGTTGCTTTGCCCTGCCCAATAACGCATTTCTTGTCGCTGTATCGCTATCTGAAGGTTGTCTGCTAGAGATCGCTTTTCAGCGATAACTCCGCCTGTTGTTACCTACGTACCTAAGTCCTATTCATGTTTTACCATTCTAAAATTTTCTGTGTAGTGCACAATAAAGTATTTTATTATTATTATTATTTTCTCAAACATGCAATGAAATATTGATGTTATGTTCCTTATAATAGGCTGCGAAGTATGACGTTTCAGGTGCGGCTAGGACAAGAGGTCGTTATTGGAATTTCGTACAAATCTTGCAGGCCTAGGCCGGCAAAGTCCTCTTTTTTAATTTCTATTCGACATAAATTTGTGGCACAGGCATCATGACATTCTGCCACTATGCGTATCAAAAATAATACTTTGATTTTTTTGTTGTTTATTTCATTGCATGTTTGAGAAAAGCACTGTACATACCTCGGAGGGAAATATGGGGTTGCCCGCCTCGGACCTATCCGTCTATATTTCTTCGGCCGGCAACACCTTTCGTCCCGGCCTCTGTAGTAATGTACTATTAAAGGTCTATTTAGTTTTGCTCTCCAAGAGCTAGCTTTAATTCCATAATTGCGGGCTTTTGGCCAAAACGACTATGGAATGATAGATTTTACTGTTCTTAAGCTAAGAATTTGCGAACTATCCTACATCTGTTCATGATGACGGCTTTTTGTAAAAGAATGTATGTGAGTGAGTGAATATCCAAGGTTTTCAGGCCGGAGTGCAGACCTTAATTTAATCTACGCTTTAATTTTCTCATTTTAGTAATGACAATTAGTCATATATTTTGTATGGGTAACTTTCGTTACGAAAATTACTTCATATACTTCAAGTGCACACCCATACAATTTTGTCACGAGCCGCCTCTGGTTTTAATCACACCCAATCTGGAAACCGCCTTCCTATCCTACCGCGACCCGCTATACCTACCGACGGTATCTACAGAGTATCTACTCATCTATTATTGAAGACTGAAAGCGGTTGTTGAACAAACACAGTGAGTGCTCCGTGCTTCCAGGAACACTCCAAGGATTAGGCCATTGAGTGCTTGCACTGTTTCTGATGAATTCCGTGTTGGTGGGCTTGTAATTGACTTTGCGACAAGCTGGACGAAAACGGGTATCTTCCTAATGTATTTTTATTCTTCGCCTGATGGGAAACGGTCACCGTAACCTGCAACTCCAAGGGATGTCCCATGCTTCTTACAAAAATATATACTCTATTTCCTCTTTTTCCCCGTCCCATACTACTGCTTAGAGTCTCTCGGGAAATCCTCGGCATCCTCCTCATTCCACAACCGGAGCGTCCGAGGGAGGCGCGACCATTTAGGTTCTAAGGTGTGAGGATGAATGCCCTGCCGACGACGAGCGGTGCGATCGTAAAAAGCGGCCGCGAGCATCATGGCGAACAGTTCTTCGGAGCTCAACCAACACAGACAAGGAGACAAAGTTTCTCCTTAAGCTTAACGGTTCCATATCGCTTGTGAATTTAGGAGCGTCTGCGATTCGCACTTGTTAATATCGAATAACAGATGAAGGAATATATCATTGTTTATGCCGCATCTTAGCAGCTGTTGAGCAGCCTATGCGCTCGCTATATCCAAAAATCATTACAATACCCTGAGGATAGCTAAATGCGGGCAGCCTGTGACCGGTCGTTGAGACAGACCTGGGGGAGGTCTATGTCTAGTAGTGGACTTTTTTCGGCTGATGAGGATGACTCTGATGATTATAGTACAATAACGCTTTCCAAATGTTTTATGGGATGCCTAAATCTAACAGCGCCTTCACGATGTTTGCCTGAGGCACGCACCGATGGATCTGCAGCAGTCATGCGCAATAAGGCAGCATCTTTGCTAATTAGGACGAGGAAGAGTCGAAAGCATTCTGAAGATGATTTCTGATCATGTGCGTTGCCCCATAATAGTCAAATCTAGTAGTTTTTAGGTTTGAACAGTCAAGTTGCCCACTGACTTGATAAGCCTAATCTCAATAACATCTAGTCTCCTCCTTGGGTTGAGAGGTCAGATGGCAGTTGCGTCCGTAAAAACTAGTGCCTACGCCAATTCTCGGAATTAGGTACCGGACCCCAGGCATCCTTCAGGATCCAACTGTACAGGGATAACGCTAGGATGATCGTGATTATAGTCTTTAGGTATTTCTTTTATGTTAAGCGAACTCGTACTTAAACAAATATGAGTAGGCGCTCATTTTTTGATTGTTTTTACTAACGGCTCCAACCGACAATTGGTACAATAGCTATTTACGATACAAGGGTTGTAAAACAAAGAAAGGCCGATATCGCGAGATGTTTGAGGCCCGAGCCGCAGGCGAGGGTCATAAATATGCGAGAGAGGGCTTTCTGTTTAACGACCCGTGTTTTGTAATTACACAATTTTACGTCACCACTTGGCCAAAAAGTGGATTATTATGGACGCGCAGCGTGAGAAAAAACGCGCTTTTTGACAAGGTGTGATGTAAAATATTTTTTACCCATAATTTGTTTTATTGTTTAATTTATTTTATTTAATAATATACATGTTGTTTAATAATATACGCAATAATACCCATAAATTATTTTTCTCATTATTTTTTTTTTTACAGGTAAGCTTTGCAGAGCGGAATTGCCAGCAAGCGGTAAATATATGTGCTTTGCGAATACAACATGGCCGTTGCCCTATAATTGTTTAGTAAAAAATTGCACTTAGGTACATGTTCCAGTGCCCATCACTTATAGCTTGCGAGAGGTATCTATATGTGATATTTTGTTCTTTGACGTAAGCTTATTGAGGTCGCAGAGTAGGCGCAGTAGTGATATCATGCGCAGCAACGGGGCAGTACTGCATTCGTATCGCCCCGCATCAGGGCATGCCGCGCCAATCAGGAGGCACTGCATCTCTTTTTTTCCTGCGCACAAGACTCAGTTCTCCATACAAACGTAGTTTCGCTCTCATTTTAAAACGCCATGCTGGAAAAGCGAGTGTCCATGGGCGGCGCTAATCGCTTACCATCAGGCGATTCGACTGCTCGTTTGCCTCCTATGTCATAAAAAAAAGAATAACATGAAACTTTGTATACACAATGGAATTCGGCATATCTTGGTCGGAAATTAGTTCTGTTGCTTGAAATTATAATGGAGAAAAAATACAACGATCATTAAGGTTTTCATACAAGCCGTAAAAAACTCAAAAAACCGCTGTATTTTTTTTCTTTTACAATTTCTAGCAACAGATTCTAATTTCCGACCTAGATATGCCGGATCCCATTGTGTATACGAAGTTTCATGTTATTCTAGCATGGCGTTTTAAAATGAGAGCATAAATACGTTTGTATGGAGAACCAAACGTACTGCGCCCTCTTAAGCGTACTCTCCGCTCCGCACGTTTTTAAAAAGTAAAATATAATCCGGATATTTAGGTGCGGACTTTAAAAATGTTGTATAGGTACCTATTTACCAAAATGTTTTATTTCTATTCTAAAATAACCCTCGTCACTCACAAACCCTATTACGTGAAAATCTGATACTTGGTCGGAATATTTCTTTGTTTTGCATTTGTGAAAGCTGAGATGATTTTATATTCACAAAGGTAACCAATTGTATTTCGACTTGAAAATTTACGATCTATCCCACACAATCCTTAGAGCGCCATAAATACGGTATTTCACTGATAGACAAAATCAGCAACTTTTTACGACAGATCAGCAACTTTTTACGACAAATCAGCAACTTTTTACGACAAATCAGCAACTTTTTACGACAAATCAGCAACTTTTTACGAAACGTCAAAATCGCTCGATTCGCATGAAGTTTGTAGGGAAATGTGCCTAATAACGTCATTATTTTCTATGGTCCAACTGCGATCTTCTTTCATGTTTATGCATTTAGAAAACCTTAAAACTGCATAAATAATCAAATCAAAACAAAATCAAAAATATTTTATTTCGGACATTCTAGTATCCACATCGTGTCAGTAAAGCAAAAACTTATATCTATGTTAAAAACTATGGCTAATATTTAAACACAAAATTAAATAAAAAGAAGAAAAAAACAGGCACAAAACCGGTTCTGGCACAGATCACGGCTATTTGATGTATTTTACTAAAGTCCTGATCTGTGCCACCCAGCGACAAAAAATGGGACAGTTGTATCTCTCCGCTAAGACCTTCAGAATGCTGTTTTGACTCTTTCTGACACGGTCCATCACTGATGCAATTTTTTTTCCTCATGATCGCATGGAGCCCGTCCGTGTGAGACGCAAACATTCCTGAGGCACTGCGCCATCTTGGTAGTCTCAACAGCATTCTGCCCGGCTAGTATGAAAGCTTATACCGTCACGTTTTATGTGACGTTTCAGTACATTTTGGCCATATAACGTGACGGTATAAGCTATCATACTAGGCGGGCTGAAGTCGTTGTTGTACTGGATGCGAAGGGAGTTATAAGCTCGTTTCGTATATCGAAACCACAGGCCACTTGAGTAAAATGACTGGCAATATGCTATTTTTTTATTTTTTTTATGATAGACTGACCAGCGATTGGCCTTAGTCTCACCAGCACGGCTAGCACAACTTGGCGCGCGAGCTATCTCACGCGCGAGATAGACAATCCGTCTCTTTCTATGTGTACCAATTAGAAAGAGGCGGATAGTCTATCTCGCGCGTGAGATAGCTCGCGCGCCAAGCTATGCTAGCCGTCCTGATGGAGAGCGATGACAAGGCCTAAGATGTTGCTCACTGATTCAGTAATAGCCTATTCACTCTTGTCTTGAAGAGACCCAGATTGTATGTATCAGGAAATACAGACGGCGGCAGTAAATTCTAATCCTTAGCTGTTCGCATTAAGAAAGAAGAAGCAAATCGCTTCGTGCGAATAAAAGGTAGGCTGACAACGTAAGGATGCAACCGCTTACCGCGTCTGGACGTCCGGTGATGGAATGGGGAGGGTGGAACTAAGTCATGTAATTCCTGTGCACACTCTCCAAATTGTATCCGATGATGAAATGAATCCAAGGCCGCTAACTGATACTTGGCGGAACCGTCCCAAAGGTGGCAGCAGTACTCCATGCACGACTGAACCTTTGAATAGAGTTACTTTTACTTCAGTAGGAAACATCTCGCGAACCTGCGGGCCAACATATTACTTCGCACTGATAACGCCCTCCCTATAATCTGTAGTTTATTTTTTTACGAGTATTTTCGTTTGATACGTTTATTAGAACCGTAAAAATATTATTTTTGTGTTTTTTTTTGCGTATGACAAGTGCACAGTTTTGCTACAAAGTAATGATTCGGCTTCGTGAATCTTGGCATTACACGTACTAACAGTGTTGTAATTTATGTGCTATATTAAATACAACATAATTTTATTGCGTATATTTTACCAACAGATACCAATATATTGATAAATCGCGCGAGTCTGACTCGCGCTTGGCTGGTTTTTATTTATCTTTTTTTTCTACAGAACCCTAAAAAGAGATTAGGTACTGGATTAATACGCACTACTTTAACACTGACTATGGATTGAAATATTTTGTATTTTCTAGCCGAGTGCGAGAGGGATGGACTAGTCCGAGTCTCACTGCTGGAAAGAGATGGAAGATTGTTACACTGTATTACCCACGATCGCAAGTTCTGGTCAACCTTCCGTTTGTTCAAACCAAACAAACCATAAAACGCATGCAAAAAAGCACTCTATCACTACTTGAATATAATCCCAATTCCAATAACCACAAATCAGTATTCGAGTCACGTCCTATGCCATTGATTGTGGCTATACATTTACACAAACTTAGGTTTGCGGGCGGCGAAATTTGTAACTGAAGTTATTTGTTATTGAAATGCGATGGTGGCGCCGTTTTCGACCGCATCGCGGTTTGTAGAGTTTGGTATGCCGTGACGTCACTGGGGCACTATTGTTGAGTGATGGTTAGTTGTTCATATTTACGTATTTTTGGATATTGAGAGTGTATTCGGGAATAACTGTGTTACAATGTGACCAAAATTGGATGCAATAAAGTCGAATTCTTGCTCGATTTTGCAATGTTTTAGAACTCAGGATTCATAAAAATATAGAACATACAGCCTTGGCTAAAAGTATTCAAAACCCTTATCTTCCTTTGAACCTTATATTATAATAATCTTATAAATATATGATGTATATAAAAAAACACACATAGACGTAAATTATAATAATTTTTTAAGAGAAAAAAATGACTTCAATGGGGGATGCCGGTGAAAGATTATTATACTTAGATGGTGCACTCTTGGATTCCATACAATGAAATAAAAATTGCTATAAGTATGTTTATAATGGTAGAAGACTAAGTACCCTCAATTCCTCACGGAATCCTCCATCAGAAATCAAGCTTGACAAAAATTTGTCTTGAAAACCTAGCTTGCTTGACAAACATAACGAAGCGACAAACATAAATCGCCAAACATGAACTATGCGTCGTTGAACAGTTCTGTTCTAATCAGTATCAGCAGTTCCACTTCATCAAATGTCACTTATTTAAATGTAAATGCTTGATTTTTTTATGACGAAAATACTTCAAAGGCAAACTCCAGGTGTTTTTGAACGAATGCTTACGGCAAATTCTTCGCATCTTTTGGCCGAAATGGATCACAAACACGCTCTGAAGAATAACAAAACAGTCACCCATTCAAAAAGAAATATAGGTACGGAAATTACATTGGATTGGTCATTCCTATCCTTTGGAAACCGGACTTCCAGTTGCCCAAGAAAGCCCTGACATGGCAGATACCCGGAAAGAGAAAAAAGGTCGCCCCAGAGCAACTTGGCGGCGTTCCGTGGATCGAAATTTGGCTCGCTGGTGATGAAGTGGGAGTAAGTAACCCAAACTGCCCAAAGTCTAAGCAAATGGAGGGAGTTCATTCGAGCCCTACACCCCAGCAGCGGGTACTGGGATAAAGAAGAATCATTTTCAAGTTGGTCTGACCTCTTGCCTAAGACTCGACACGCAACAACGAGTAATTATCTCCTGACTCACTGCACCTGCCGAATATGGCGTGTCGAGATAATCAGGGTCAAAGGCCGCATTCATCGGGTAACGTGGTCAATTAGGGGACCCCAATGTGTCACTGATTAAGAGGACGGGTTATTGACCTGCCCTTCATAATGTCTGGGCTACCACAAACTGATGGCCTGCTGATGGAAGTACTCCGTCGTCTACGGCGGGATAATGTCCTTGATCATTTTCTTGTGTACCCGCGATTGTTGCTTATTTAATAAGTTTCTGGCAAAAAAAAAAAACAAATTGGCGAATATACCTTTTCTCTACAGTCATCGACTACTTCGTATACAGGATGATTTTGAGATCGTAATCCGGAATTATTGTACATGGTCAAACATTCAAAGTAGACATCACAGTTGGTATTGGCTATGTGCACGTCTGAAACGTTAAACGTCAAAGCTCCCGAGACAATGTCAATATTCAGAGATGTCAAGTAATGACATATGAATATTTTATTTACTTTAATAAACGAGAAAGACCCCGTATTGGAAATTTTACTGAAATAAATAAGAGAATAAATAAATACATACAAACGAAACGAATCGTAGGAAACCGTTAAGAAACCAATAGAAAACGTGAAAGTAAATTTGACAGTGGTCCCCGGTAAGTACACATTTCTGCCATGGTGTGCGCTACGATCGCCTAGCTTACCCCCACCACCTACTTCGCACATAGCCAATAAAGGTTTATTACTCAATTTTGTTTTTAAATATGTAATGGGAAATAATACTTTTTCATACAACTTGGTCACCCTACTACACTGTCAACTCTCCATACTATCAGTCAAAGAGAATAGGGTAACCATGTTTTTTTGTAGATTTTTTATTTTTGTCATCGAAATAAAATACGTGTGTTGCGTGTCACTACAATTTATTTCAAATGGCTAACCTATACCAAGTCGGAAGAACTGATTCATGATCACGACTCCAAAATCACCCTGTGCTATAGGCGTTCGTTAAGGCACAGGGTAGGGCAACCCATTCTCCATACAAAGGTTGTGCAAGTTTTTTGCGTTTGTTTTGGCACTACAACATTTAATTTTATTTTTTGCTAGTACATATTGGATATACGCAGTAACTTGATGTTGAAATTTTGCATTATTTCAAAAAAATAAAAAATAATTTACAAAAAATAAATAAAATTAAAAAAGAAAAACATCAAGACATAGCTAACAAAAAGATAAGCATATGGACCAAAAATAGTAACTGGAGTGCAAACACAAACGAAGAAAAACTTGCAGAAAGTTTGTATGGAAAGAGCTTGCCCACCCCTTCGCCTTAATATCAGCGGCGTGAGCGGGGTGCGGGTAGCGGGACGGGAGGAAACTGGACCGGGGCAGTTTATGAGTGGCTATGGCTTATATCTTTTGTTTCCATTCCATCATCAGAGCTGTTCGGTGGCACCATAATATTGCATTGACAAACACAACAACGCGCATTGAACATTTAATATGACAAATTTTAGCTCCATCGGTTCAGGATACCCCATATCGGTTGGACCCGGGGATGTCCTAAAACTACGACCAAGACCCGGGGATGGGCAGCAGCATCCCTGGAGTGCGGTTGAGATACTGCGATCGCCAATCTGCATGCAGGGGACGCCTATATCCGGCAGTGGACGTCCTTCAATATACTGCTTTAAAATTCAGTTGTAAGATTTGACCTAATATTGCAAGTTGAATAAAAGCTTGTCAATACGAGTAATATAACGATTTCAAAGGAAGTTGCTCAAATATAGATGTGGTCATCTAAGTGGCGAGTTGGTTATATGTTGAAAGTCCAACGCACCCTCTACCCGCCTCTTGGCCGTTTTTTAATATCGCTGATTAATATAGGGGCCTATCTAGCAGGGAGCGAGTCATCGTCTGCCGGAAATAAAATGTGAAGCTGTTTTATTAGGCAGGCGTCCGTAGTCCCACTCAATAGCCTGGCCATTAGTCCATCATCTTCACCCAATAAACTGGGTTATTGGGTGAATTATAATTTAAATAGATTCCATCAATCAACAATGACTGACTGTGTGCGTACCGTGACATGGGCAGGGACAGCGTCCTCTCGGTGTATGTACCCCTTGCATTTCATTAAATTGTCAAAATAGTATAAGAGCTAGCGACCAAATCGGTGATGTGGCTTCAGCTGTATTGAAACTCCGTTAGCTACTTCCCTGAACAACCTTTTCCTATAATCTTCGTGCTGGCAGGCCGCGGGCGGTGGGCGCGGGTGAAGTGGGGTGGGGAAAAAAAAAATGTGGGCTCAGCGACTTTAATTTTTTTTTCAAACAGTTGCTCTGTACTCCCTGTGCCCCAAAAAAAATTTAAATCGATCGGGTGTCAGTGTAAATTAAAACCATTTATAGTCAGATTTTTTCATGTTATAAATTATGATAGAGTTAGGCGTGTGTCACAATCAAGAATATTTCGGCATACAATAGGTTTATAACTTGCTAAGTTTATCATAATTACTATTTAATTTTACGTTATTTCGGCATACAATCGGTTTTGGACTTATAATTTATAATAATTGCTTAAGAGGGCGCAGTACGCACGGTTCTCCATACAAACGTATTTACGCTCTCGTTTTAAAACGCATTGCTAGAATAACATGAAACTTTGTATACACAATGGGATCCGGCATATCTAGGTTGAAAATTAGTTTCTGTCGCTAGAAACTGTAAAAGAAAAAAAAAACAGCGGTTTTTTGAGTTTTTTACGGCTTGTATGAAAACCTTAATAATCGCTGTATTTTTTCTCCATTATAATTTCAAGCAACAGAAACTAATTCCGACCTAGATATGCCGAATCCCATTGTGTATACAAAGTTTCACGTTATTCTAGCATGGCGTTTTAAAATGAGAGCGTAAATACGTTTGTATGGAGAACCGAACGTACTGCGCACTCTTAATATTATAGAACAGAAACAAACACAAAGATGAAATGACAATCTTATAACATAAGAAGCAGGTACCTACCTACATTCTGCTTAGCGACTAAGTTAATAATAAAGTGTCAAAAATATGAATAAACAGCTTTTGCCCGCGACTTCGTCCACGTTCTCTTCTACACCCTTTCCCATGATTTGTACGATTTACTCTATTCATGCCATATATGTTTTATATGTTTTGTTGTTTTGTTTTGCCATATTTGTTCTTCGGTCTTGGATGTTTTCTATGTATTTATCTATATAAGTATGAATGTCGTCGTCTAGTACCCATAGTACAAGCTTTGCTTAGTTTGGGACTAGGTCGATTTGTGTAAGATTGTCCCCCAATATTTATTATTATTATTCTCCTTATTTATTCTTTTTCACATGTTAGGTTTTTTACAATAAATTTATCAAATGTAAAATATAAAAATATACATACAAAATATAAAAGCATTATAAAAAACCTAACCTAGAGTGCCGCCGGCAGCGAGGCGGGGCCTAAGCTACCGGTGGTTAGGGCGACAGAGAGAGGAACCTCCGGACTATCCGCGCCGTGTCCAAGAGTACCGCCATCTGCATCTGACCCTTGACCCAGCTATCTAGCGAGAGTCTCTTAAGATGTTGGTCGAGACTGTTCGCAATTAGACCGTTCGCAGAGACGACTATCGGGACAATGATCGTCGAATCAACGCCCCACATAGCGGTTACCTCATGTGCCAGGTCTAGGTACTTACTAACCTTGTCCTTCTCGGCCTTCACGAGGTTTTCATCATGGGGGATGGTGATGTCGACGAGCACTGCCTGGCGCTTCAATCGATCTGTCAGCACGATATCAGGTTTGTTGGCTATAATAGTCCTGTCCATGATGACAGATCGATCCCAATAGAGCGTGGCACGACCATTTTCGAGAACTGGCGCAGGTGTGTACTTATAGTACGGCACTTCGAAGTCCACAAGACCGTACAGAAGAGCAAGCTGCTGGTGAATAATCTTGGCTACCAAGTTATGTATGTGCAAGTACTCGCCGTTAGCAAGATGACCACAACCGGAAATGATATGCCTGAGCGACTCTCCGGGACGGCGGCATGCCCGACAAATGTCGACCGTACCGTCCTTCAGGATATATTTCCGGTAGTTGTTCGTCATGATAACTTCGTCCGCAATTGCACAGACAAAACCTTCGGTTTCCGCAAAGAGATCCCCGAAACGTAACCAGTTCACCGACGCGAGCAGGTCTACGTCGGGCCCCGTAAGAGCCTTGTAGAACCGCCCATGTAGCTCCTTACTCTTCCATACCGCCCTGCGGTCCTCGGTGCTTAGTACTTTAAGTCTGCGCCAGTTCTCGTTTGCCATGAAGAGCGGGGTGAAAGATGCGTCTACTGCCACTACGTCACGATGCATCCCACACTCACTGTTTAGGAAGTAATCCCTGAGACTGCACACTTCGCGGTTGTGGAGGTCTTTGGCATTTAAGAAGCCGCGACCTCCAAACTTCCGCGGGATGTACAGTCTCATAACAGAAGATCGTGGGTGTAACATACGGTGCGCAGTGAGCAGTACACGCACTCTTCGATCCAGGCAATCGAGCTCAGTCTGAGTCCACCTTAATATGCCAAAGGAGTATGTGAGCAAGGGCATCACCCAGGCGTTGAAGGCACGCACCCTATTGCCGCCCGACAAAAAACTGTTGAGTACTTTTGTCAGGCGACAGAAGAAGCGCTCCTTCACCGCGCGCTTGATGTCTCCACCCTCGATACCCAAAGACTGTGACATACCAAGATATTTATAGGTTTCTGCTTCGGAGAGTGATCTGAGATCCATTGTCTCAGAACTTTGTCAGGCGACAGAAGAAGCGCTCCTTCACCGCGCGCTTGATGTCTCCACCCTCGATACCCAAAGACTGTGACATACCAAGATATTTATAGGTTTCTGCTTCGGAGAGTGATCTGAGATCCATTGTCTCAGAAATTTGTAAATTTGTGGAATTTACTACTTTCCCCCGCTGTACATGCATGGCCGCACACTTATCGACACCAAATTCCATTTTGATAGCACTACTGAAGGCCTTTGTGGTTTTCAGTAGCCCCAACCGGTCATGTTTATTTGGTGCAAATAGTTTGAGGTCGTCCATGTAGAGCAGATGAGAAATGACCTCACCCTCTCTCCGTAGCTGGCAACCTAGTCCTGAATCCTTCAGCAGGGTACTGAGCGGATTCAGCGCTAGGCAAAACCACAAGGGACTCAGACTATCACCCTGAAAAATACGTCGCTCAATCCTGATGGAATCCTGATTATTATTATTAATGATACCATTATGCGGGTAATTTCGATACATGTGTGTTAAGGTGAAACTGTTGATGAAAGTCGCTTGGGGTTTTTTTTATTGTGTTTTAAGTATGACGTGTCAACAGCCCTATCTAATATGCGATGAACGGGTCACAATACCAATTTTGTGTTGCGGGCCAATTTTGATTAATACGTCACCACAACTAAACGAAATTTTATACACTGCAAACTATGAATCTTCCCTGTCTCTACCCACTTAATCTGTTTCTATTGCATGAAAATTAGCGACAATGAGCAGGTGTGTCGAATATTAGTCTAAGTCGCGAGACTAGGGACTGGTCATCATCACAAAAAAAGCTTTCGGAACAGCCCTCGTATACGAAGTTTCATCACAATCCGTCATGCCGTTCTTGCGTGATTGAGCAACGAACATCCAAACATCTAAACTTTCGCATTAATACCAAATGTATTTTTTCCGTAGCGTAGCGTGGGCAGGCCCCCCACTCGGTGGACTGAGGATCTGGTAAGGGTCGCGGGTGTCCGCTGGATGCGAGTGACGCAGGACCGGTCATTGTGGTAGTGTTTCGGGGAGGCCTATGTCCAGCAGTGGACGTCATTCGGCTGACATGATGATGATGATGATGGTATTATATCCGAGCAACACGAAATTATTAAATTAAGATCTAAGAATCACACTAAACATTAAGGCTGG
Source organism: Notocelia uddmanniana (assembly GCA_905163555.1). Classification (NCBI taxonomy): domain Eukaryota; kingdom Metazoa; phylum Arthropoda; class Insecta; order Lepidoptera; family Tortricidae; genus Notocelia; species Notocelia uddmanniana. The sequence goes on from LR991052.1 coordinate 74,094,302, forward strand.
GCTGGGTTGCACCGACTTACGATCACAGACTGATCCACGTTAAATATGGCGCCGGCAGCTGTCATCCCATAGAAACTTGTCAAACTTTCCATTCATGGAAATTTTAACGAACACAGCTTACGATTACAGACGGTTTGGTGCAACCCAGCCTTAATCTCGGTTCTCGCTTTTTTGGTACTTCAGCTCCGCGCACGCCTTCCAAAGGTCCGGGACACAATTTTGTACCTACAAATAAAACTATTTTGTTCTTTTGGCTATACTTTTGTGTGATTAACGAAAGCGAAATGAGGAAAATTGATAATATTATGTTTCTTGGTATCTCACGTGTTGTCTTACTTTTTGAAACTGGCAGAATTAGTCATCACAAGATCCATAAGTGCAGTTGCACCTTGCAATGAGTCATACCTACATATAATGAGTGTTCATTTATTTATAAACAAATCAAATTATATGCAATGTGTGTTTTATGATTAAAACGGATTAGTTGAAAAAACCGGCCAAGTGTGAGCGGACTCGCGCACAAAGGGTCCCGTACCATCTTTAAAAACGGCAAAAAAACACTTTCGTTGTATGGGAGCCCCCTTAAATATTAATTGTATTCTGTTTTTTAGCATTTGCCGTTATATCGGCAACAGAAATACATAATTTGTGAAAAAATCAACTGTCTAGCTACCGCGGTTCTTGAGGTACAGCCTGGTGACAAACAGACGTACGGAAAGACACCGAAGCCTTAGTAATAGGGTTCCAAATATTTTATACTTAAAACAAAAATGCGACAAATTTTTTTTTTTATATTTATTGTTTAACTGTGTCAGTACAAGGATGATCAATAAATAGTAAATGGTTTCAACAGTTGCCTTTTGCGGGCGTACAATATTTTGATTAGGTGGTATGTTGTATTTAACAATTGTACTTAAGTGCTAACATGCAAAGTACTCATTAAGATTGTACAACACTTTATTGATAAGCCAATTTTTTAGCTTCTGCTTAATAATAGTGCCTCCAAGAGACTTCAAATCTAGTGGAAGTTGGTTGTACACACGAATTGCCATTACAAAGGTGCTCTTTTTATATATAGCGTTATTTTCTTTTGGTAGATACATATTATATTTATACTGATCCCGTACATTTGATTTAAGGGAGGCTATTGTTGTGAAGTATTGTGACTGGTTTCTTAGAAATAAGCATAGCTCTAGGATGTAGATACTTGTTAATGTAAGAGTTTCACGAAATACATTTCGGAGAGAGTCTTTAATGCCCATACGAAATGAGTCATAACTTGAAGCAACCTCAAAATCATCATTGACTGCAGCGCTATAATCCATTACTTGGAGGTCATAACTTTAGATCAAAATTTCTCCCACTTGAAAAAAATATTTTTTTTCCATATATATACAGGGTGTGGCCTGTAATAGGAGCAAAGCAATTATTTTCAAATGGTTTTAATTGAAAAAAAAATTGGTTTTTTTTTTCGCTAAAGTAGCTTATATGTGCTTTTTTACTGTACTGGAGTGATATTAATAACTATTTATTAAAAAAACACTAAACCGGCATCTGAGACAAGTTACGCAGGACCCGCAAGGCGGTGGCACAACACCTAATTGTATCTCTTGTTTTCTCACTAGTGGTAGCTCGATATGCCGTGCTCTTCGCTCTGGTACGTATCTTTATCACATGAAAATCAGAAAACGCCCTACACGTAGTCGTATAATATAAATCGGCAAAGTTTTTGGTTATATTGTGATGTTATAGGGTATTTGACAACACTAAAAGATATTTTGTAAAATACTCGAAGAATACCAAACTTCAACTTACCATAGAAAATTCTGACGTTGTGACCATAGAAAACACGCTTAACAAGTAATTTTTTAACAAAAAAACACCGACTCCAAACTTTGCCAGACCCCATCCTCTTGGTAATTTGAGTACTTTTTTTTTGCCTTACCCCATCCTCATGGTTTATAATTTGAGGAGTTCCTTATTTTTTGCCTTTTCCCATCCTCTTGGTTTATAATTTGAGTAGTTCCTTCGATTTGTCCAAGATCCCGTCATCAGATCCAGACTTGGTGACAATTGGACCAGCAAGAAAACACACCGTTTCAAACAAAAAAATAATTTGTGAAATCGGTACAATAGTCTCGGATAAATAAATAAAAATCGGTTAAAAAATGGAATGATGTCAATTTGGCAAATTACGTAATCGACCAGCAGGTTGAGCGCCCGAGCCGAGTCCCCCCATGACTTGTATTGACCCCGCGTGTCAATTGCTAACACGCCTGTCCCCAGCGAAACTCCACGCATGGATATTAGTCATTGAGAGGTACAGTTGCGTGCAATTGTTTGTTCCGAGCTTCATATTCCAACGTGAAACATGTCTGCCGGAAATCGAGTCATACATAAATATACGTTTAGAAAAATAACTTGTTCGATTTATGTACAGTCAAGGAAATTGAAACACGTACCTTTTTCGCTCTTATCACAATGACAATAAGGGTTATGTGGGTGATTTGTAAAAAAAATACATCGTTAAGGACTTAATTGTGTTTACATTTTAATCGATTCCATTGTATTACGAAAATTTGTCATACAATTTATATGGGTAACTATCGTAACACAAAGGAATCAATTGAAGTGTAGGCATAATTAAGTCCTTAACTATGTAAATAAAAATAATATTTTTTTTTTGCAATTCACCCATGTACAAGTTGTACCTTTTTTTTAAAAACTGGATATTTTTTCTCTGAATATGGACTTTTTGGCCTCATTCGGCTCAGAATTGATAACGCTATCGATTCCAGAAGAAACAAAGTGTCCCCTGAACAGTTTTGTTAATAAGGGCAGGGCTAATAAACCCGACATCGAAATTTACTATGTAAATTTGGTGGACACTTTTTTTGGCGGACTTCCACTCAAAACGGATAAATCGGCGTTGTAATGACTATTTGGCTCTACCTACTACTAAGTCCAATAGAGAGCTAAGTCCAATATGACTTAATGTAATTAATAATAATAATAATCGTTTGGCTTGTAATTTACTTATATATATATGTAATTGACAATATTTGACATGTAATTTTATATTTTCTAATGGGGAATGTCTGAAATTTTTAAAAGTCCTTGATTATTTTTCTAGTGGTAGGAATAACCGTCGCCATTAACAGAAAAAAGCTTCAGGTTTTTCGGTTGCGCCATATATTTTTTAAAAATACAAACATTTTATATCACCTCGCGTCTGCCCCGTATCGGACTACTAAGACATTTCTAAGTCAGTCGAATATTTAAAAAAAAACGCCTGCTTGTATCTGTGGTACGCAATGACATTGATAGTTCATCATAGGTTGGTTGTATGACTTGAACTGTCAATGTCATTGCGTACCACAGACAAAGCAGGCGTTTTTTTTTTAAATATTCGACGGACTTAGAAATGTCTTAGTAGTCCGATACGGGGCAGACGCGAGGTGATATAAAATATTTGTATTTTAAAAAAAATATATGGCGCAGCCGAAAAATCTGAAACTTTTCTCTGTTAATGGCGAGGGTTATTCGTACAATTAGAAAAATAATCAAGGACTTTTAAAAATTTCACACATTCCCCATTGTTTCTATGGGATTTTAATTTTAATTGTAAATGATAATTTAATAATTCGTACGCCAAAAGGCACGTCATAGATCTGCTACCTATTTGTACTGTACACCTATTTTATCACCTATGAAGACGAAATAAAGATATTTGTATTTGTATTGTATTGTATAGTCTTCCAACTTAAGAATATTCCTCACTGGATCGCACATGATGTGCATAAAAATCTATAACAGGCTACCATCCGAAATAAAATGTATAAAAAAACTCAGTTAATTTATATAAGAGCTGGACAAATATTTATTAAATGGATGGTTACTATAATAATAATAATAATCCGTTTATTTCGGATAACATGGATCCATACACGATGAAGCGAGCTCACCCAGAAGATGCCTATTCACTCGTGCCTTAAAAAGGTCCAGGTTATATGAACTCGGAAATACAGACGCCGGCAGAGAATTCCAAACCTTAGAAGTGCGCATTATAAAAGAAGATGCAAAGCTAAAAAATGATAGATGATGAATGATATATGATGATAGATGATTTAAAATATGCTATTGCCTATATAAAACATGGAGTTGGTCCCAGTGCTTCATTATGGGACAATCCAGTCTATTAGCTACAATAGTTAGGAGGCGGTTGGAGCTCTCCCGTATACGGCGTTTAATGGCGGCGGCCCGTTTTCGCATGACGGCGTGAAAACCGTCAACTTGTGTCTCCGCGAACATTCCCGATGCGCTGCAGTGTCTAGGGAGACCCAACAGCATCCTAAGCGTATTGTTATACTGAACGCGCAAGGCGTTGATTACTATGCATTACAGGAATTCCTAAATTAATCATATAGAATTTATGTTGTCAGAAAGTTAAGTAGATTTAAGTAAATTGCTGTGTCCTTGCAGGGTACATTATAATATGATATATGTATCTATAATGTAATATGTCTGCAATAAATAATTTGAGTTTGAGTTTTTTTTTTTCTGAGATTGATTGCGTTTCGGATTCCGATACGTAAGCCCAAAATACCCACCACCAAAAAAATTACTAAAAATATTTGACGTAGTTGGTAGTGACACCGCCTCCGAAGCTAGAGGTCCCGGGTTCGAATCCCGGCCAGGGCATTATTTGTGCCCTTAGCACGGATATTTGTTCCTGGGTCTTGTATGTTTTCTATGTATTTAAGTATGTGCAGGTAAATTGCTTTTTGCATGTGTAGTAGTATTTGTATATTTACAGGGACACACGTCCACGTTGACGTACACATACACACGTCAACGTGTGCGTGTGTCTGTGTACGTCACGTGAGAGGACGTCTCGAAAGTTTTTTACCTGTATTTATCTATACAAGTACGTATATCGTCATCTAGTACCCATAGTACCAGCTTTGCTTAGTTTGGGACTAGGTCGATTTGTGTAAGATTGTCTCCCAATATTTATTTTATTTATTTATTTATAAATACATATTCTGAAAAAGTATTGGAATGTCCCATTTTTTTTTTAATTTTCTTCATAAAATATTAAATAATATTTGTGTTTCTGTTTGCACAAAACGACTTTACAGGAGCATTATCATAAATCGTGATCTGAGCAACAAGCCTTACTTTTGTGTCATTAGCAACTGCATCATTTTATGGATAGTGTCTAGGATAAGGTGTTTATTTCAAAAACGGTCACACTAACAACAATATGTTTTGATATATTTCGACAGATAATTTTCTATTTATCTTGCTATATCAATTAACTACAGTAGGTAAGGAAACTGATAGAGATAGCTTATCCGGCGGAATATTGTAACATAACATTTTTAACTGGTGACTACATTTGTTGTGTCCGTATTTATTTATTCGTTACACAATAACTGCGCATTTTTTTAATAACTACTTACTGGTAAATTAGTTTCGAGACGTTTTTCTTTTGTAGTTGTGACTGCTCTAACCAGCCTCACACACACAGGCGTGTGTCTGTGTACATCAACGTGGACGTGTGTACCTGTAAATATACAAATACAACTACAAATGCAAAAAACGTCTCGAAAGTAATTTACCTCTGCGTGTCAGTATATTGCAGGCTACCGGACACTATTAAAAAGATGCAACTACAGTGGGTGACAATTAAGTTAAGAGTCCCCAGTACGCTCGGCTGAACTCGATTCTCCATACAAACGTAGTTTCTATCTCATTTAATTTAAAATAACATGAAACTTTTTATACATAATGTGAGCTGCCATATCTAGGTCGGAAATTAGTTACTGTTGCTAGAAATTGTAATAGAAAAAAAACAGCGAGTCTTTGTGTTTTTTACGTCTTGTATGAAAACCTTAATAATCGCTGTATTTTTTCTCCATTATAATTTCATGCAACAGTATAACTATTTTCCGACCTAGTTATACCAGATTCCATTGTATATACAAAGTTTCATGTTATTCTAGCATATATCCATTGTATATACAAAGTTTCATGTTATTCTGCCGTTTTAAAATGACAGCGAAACTATGTTTGTATAGAGAACCGAGCTTACTGCGGACTCTTAAGATTGCGTTAGTGGCTCGTTGACTTTAAAAAATAGTTTATTTCAGACAGCTTATAAGCTAGTAACACTTAAGGCACAGTTAGGGTAGTCACAATCAGCAACCAGGACACACTTTACGTGATTGTGGTTATATTTGAATGTCAGCATCATCATCATATCAGCCGAAGGACGTCCACTGCTGGACATATACCACCCCCAAAGAGTGCCACAATAACCGATCCTGCCCCACTCGCCTCCAGTGGACTCCGACCTTTACCATGTATTCAGTCTACCTTGTGGGGGCCTACCGAAGCTGCGCCTTCCGGTACGCGGTCGCCACTCGAGAACCTTTCCGCCCCAACGGCCATCGGTTCTAGTTGCAATGTGCCCTGCCCACTGCCACTTAAATTTAGCGATTCATAGGGCTATGTCAGTTACTTTAGTTCTACTGCGGATGTCCTCATTTCTGATGCGATACACGAATATACTCCCAGCATAGCCCTCTCTGTTGCTCTTTGGGTGACTTTGAGCTTTCTTAAGAGGCACATAGACCATTGCAAATTAAGGGGAAGAATTGAAAAATCTAATGCTCCGAGCCGGACTCGAGGCTGCGACATCTGGCATACGCGGCCAATCGCTCTAGCCTCTGAGCTATCGGAACAACCAAGCTCGTGCACGAAATCTTTCACTAGTTCCCTCTTACAAAGCCGTAGGGAGGCGTTAGGGGAGTTAGGGTTTTATCCCTTAATTTGAAAATTGGAATTTAGCGTTACTGCAAAATTAACCCACATAGACCACGTTTAAGTGCCATATGTCATCACTGGCAACACGCAATGAGTTATATTTGAATATACTCTACTTTAGACCAATTAGTGAGGAGTTGAGTATCCAGTCAGCTATGTATAACGGTCAGGAGACTGTTGGGGCTATACATTATATTCAATAGAAGAGTTTTATGAGCTCCCTATCATCACCACCCTTGCCAGAGCCTATGCCGTTGTTCAAATTTAAACGATTAACGCAATCACACCTACTCGTAGATACACAGGGAAAATAGCTACCTCGCAACAAAATAAATAAAGAAAATCTTCTTCTTCGGTCCCTCATTACTGAGGATCGTCTCCAGGCCATGTGGGTCCCACCCTGCATACTGCCGCCAACCACCTTCTTCACAGCATCAGACCATCTCGTGGGTGCTCTACCTTGAGCACGCCTGGTGTCCATTTGACCTAGGATAAATAAAGAAAATAAACAGCATTAAATAAACAACAACACGAACTACATACGCACGCAAACACAAACACACAATTTTGCACACACATCGAACATACAAGTAAAACTATTATTATCTTAAGAGATAATGCTCAAGAGCACGGAAACTGTTTCATGTTGTAAAGTAGAATAGCGACCACTCTCTCAGGGGCCAGTTTGAAAACCAGCGCTGGGCTGCTAGGCTTGGCACAAGCTGAAACTGGGAACCATTTGCCTCACTTCTTCCATTATAATTATAATATTTGTATGGGGTGTCTTTAGTTCCTTGGAGCGTGGGACGGATGTTGGTGTGGGATGCTACCTGTGTAGACACAATGGCACCGTCTCACCTCCAACGGACTACAGTAAAAGCGGGTGCAGCGGCGGAAAACGCCGAAATTCTAAAGCGTAATAAATACAAGGGCCTCGGCAGAGAGTACATGTTTGTACCTTTTGGCGTCGAAACTCTAGGTCCATGGGGTCCCAGCGCGCATAAGTTATTTGCAGAAATTGCGAAGCGTCTGGTTGACGTAACTGATGACCGAAGCGCTGGCGGTTTCCTCGCTCAACGTATCAGCATTGCGATACAGCGAGAAAATGCCGCCAGCATCCTCGGTACAATGCCTCAAGGGCCCGTTTTAGATTTAAGTTAGTTTCAATTTTCTTTATATTATTTTGGTTAAGCATTCTTATATATATTTTCGTTGTACATAAATAAATGATTACATATTTGTATAATACCTAGTCTAGTTAGCAATATTGACCGTGACGTGAAAAACCGAATAAGCGCTGGTCGGATGAAATGGCGACAGGTCTCGGGGACAATTTGTGACGCCCGAATGCCTCTTCGATTGAAGGGTAAAATCTATAAGACTGTAGGTAATAATACCTGTCGTCATGTATGGATCAGAATGTTGGGCCTCAAAGGTGATGGATTTAACGAGACAGCATGTTACAGAGATGCGAATGCTGAGATGGATGTGTGGTGTGACGAGAATGGACCGGATTCGGAATGAGTATACGTGTATAAGGGGAAGCCTGAAAGTAGCGCCCATTGCCGAAAGACTAAGAGCCAATCGCATGGCGTGGTACGGGCATGTAATGAGGAGGGATGAAAACCATGTAATCAGAAAAGTATTGGATATGAATAAGTAAAAAAAGTAAAAGTAAAAGTAGTTTATTCTTCAAATTAGGCATATTACATGCACCTATGAACGTCAATAAACTACCACCGGTTCGGAAAAATAAACCTCTGCCACGAGAAGAACCGGCGTAAGAAACTCGGCAATGTGGATGGATACAAGAAACGAGGTAGGCCAAAGAAAAGGTGGATGGATTGTGTGAGAGATGTAATGAATAGGAAAGATGTGAATGAAGAGATGAAGCGTGACAGAGATATATGGAAGAAAAAGACATGCTGCGCCGACCCCAAATAAATGGGAAAAGGGCAAGAGAATGACGATGATGACCTAGTCTAGCTGAGTAATTTTTTTTTTCACATTAATATTTTATTTCTGTTTTCCTAACTTCATTGGTCTCATAAATTCTTCTTCTTATTCTAATTAATTAGTTGTCAATATACGAGTTTATACATACATTGATACAGATACTCGTGGATACTCAATTTTAATAAAATGTATTTAGTTAATAGCTTACTGCATTTTTATATAGCGAAATCCCGTGAGTTTAAGACATATTAAAATATGCACCCACGCAGTGCTAAGTTCCGCCGCTGCGATAAGTACCCATGATTAAGGACCGCGAATCGGTCTGAAACATGTCGAACGATATTCGACCTTATAGGCGTAAGTGACCCGTTTCATTATATTTTAATTTACTGCATTGATTAATAGCGACAACGAAATACAATGTACCGACGAATTACTGCGTAAATTCTATGTAATTATCATAGTTGCTAGCAAAATTTCACCTGCTGGGGAGAACATTCGAAAAGCCTCCGTACAGTGAACAGCATATGTACTAGATGATCATTTTAGTACTTTGTCGCACTAACATAACAGTACTGCGCCAGTTTGTATGCGTCAAAGTAGTGAAAGTGATAAGGTACTAAAATGATCATCAAATTTTGCTGTTGAAAACATTTATGCTCAAGAAAGCGACATTAAATTTTGCTCGCTCCGTTAATAAAACAGGGCCATCAAAGAATATTGGAACCAAACATCAGTCCATACATACAGCTACGAAATAAACTTTTTACTGATTAGATTCGAAAATCGTTAGTGATCGAGAATTCCCTCCATACAGTGTTGACAAGTCCGTAGCGCATTTCAGAGTTTAGCCTCACGACAACTCGTTTGTTAAATCCCGTCGCGGGTTCCTTCGCGCGCGGTGGCGTAATTGGGTACCTACAGTGGTGGTCCAAGTCACAGTAAATATACAGGGTGGAATTTTTATCGGCCCTTTAGGGGAGCTACCTTAAAACGTTGAGATGGATCAATTTGCTGAAAGGAAACAGTTTTATTTCTAATAAGCAATAAAAGTGCATACGCAGAAAACCATTTTTTTTTGTAATTATTGTCAAAAAATGTTTGACGCTAATTGATGCCAATCGATCCTATTTCTATCAAGGAACAAATACTTCTTAAAAACCGATTTAGTCTAGGATACAAGAGAGGCCCTCAAATAAAAAAAGAAAGACATTCAGTACAATTATTATTTCTTGGGTCTTGGAGTTGACGTAACTGGTGACCGAAGAGCTGGCGGTTTCCTCGCTCAACGTATCAGCATTGCGATACAGCGAGGAAATGCCGCCAGCATCCTCGGTACAATGCCTCAAGGGCCCGTTTTAGATTTAAGTTAGTTTTAATTTTCTTTATATTATTTTGGTTAAGTATTCTTGTATATATTTTCGTTGTACATAAATAAATGATCCAGTACTTGGATGTTATCTATATAAGTATCGTATCTATATAAATATCGTCGTCTAGTACCCATAGTACAAGCTTTGCTTAGTTTGGGACTAGGTCGATTTATGTAAGATTCTCCCCAAATATTTATTATTTTATTCATCATCCTCATCATCCTCCTAGCGTTATTCCCAGTACAGTTGCATCCTGAAGAATGCCTGGGGTCCGCTACCTAATCCCAAGAATTGGCGTAGGCACTAGTTTTTACGGAAGCGACTGCCATCTGACCTTCCAACCCGAGGGGGAAACCGACCTTATTGGGAATAGGCTTGTCAAGTGTGTGGGCAACTTGACTGTTAGAAGTTCTCAAGCCGCCCGGAGGCCTCTAACTTGGCTTAACGACTGCTATCAAAGACAGCAACCGGGATCAACGGCTTAACGTGCCTTCCAAAGCACGGGAGCGCTCAGTTAGTAACCACTCAAAGCGGTCACCCATCCAAGGACTGACCTCGCCCGACATTGCTTAACCTCGCATACCGCACGCAGTACGCGGGTGCCACTGGGCCACGAGCGCTCCATTAAATATTTATTATTTTATTATTAATGAAAAATGTTTTTTTTTTTTTTAATCTGTGAATGCAGTTTTATTGCTTAGGAGAAATAAAATAGTGTATTCTTTTCAGCAAATTGAGCTATCTCAACGTTTTAAGGTTGTTCATTGTTCATCCACTCCAGGGCCTATATTTTTTTCCATACTGTATGTTAAAAACAACATTTACTTGAGAAACAAAGAATCCATATTTGATACGTATTATCAATGTTATCATATAATAGAAAATAGAAGAGGGATACTGTTTGGTTACCTTGTACATACGACACGATTCCTTTTAAGCAACATTATGGAGGCAAGTAGAAGGCAAGCGAGAAACAGGAAAACAGAGAAGAAGCTACATAAATCAATAAAAAGTTTTTTTGATGAATTGCGGAGCTCTTCCTTTTTTGAAGTCGGTTAATAAAGTAGAAGTCGTGTCGCACGAGAAAATCAAGGAAATAGCTCTGGATAGGATAAGGTTTTCAAAACTGCATGCTTCATCGAATACACCGACAAGAGTTCAACTCTTAAATTCATAATTGGTCATATGTGTGAGAAGGGAATTTTTTAAATTATTAATATCCTTCCCGCCACAACGCCAACTCAGTGTGTTCAATCGCCAATACAAATCCTACAGCCGTTAACAGATGGCGCTAGTGGTACCAAAATATGGTAATATTATATTACATTAAAAATTACTGCTAGATTGTAAAAAAAAACCTGTTACTAACTAGTATAACTGTCAACACGTGCAAGTAACATAATCCTTATTAAACTGTGTTTCAAAAGTCACCCCTAGATGGCGCTGTTACATCGGGAAACTGACGAACGCTGTGTTAACCTGACTTATAAAGAACCTCGGCAAACAGTGTTCATTTAATCTTGAGCTACTACTGTACCGTATATGCACAAAGTACAATATATTATACTGAGATAGAGATACCAGTGAAATACTCCACGTAGATCGTAGCGCCGTTGTGTATTTAGTAAGAACTAACCGCACGACCGCTGATCCCTGTCACTTCAATATGCAAGTGCGATAGAGATAGCACCCAGTGACATCTGGTACAAACAAGTTAAACTAACATTGCCATAGAAAAAAATCGTACTTCGAGCTGAAAGGCCCCTGCGTATATGTATGTGAGTCATTGTGCGAATACGAGTACATATGTGTCGTACAGATAGAGCAAGAAGTATTATTTTTTGGGACCTCCCCCTTCCCCCCCCCCCATCCCGTGTACACAGTGTCTCAACCGTCCTTCCAACACCTTCAGGATACTTACTGTTCTCACTTCCTTTGAATCGTCTCAGCAGTGGCTATTTTCTATGTATTTAAGTGTTTGTCTATCTGTATAAGTATACGTATCGTCGCCTAGTACCCATATAGTACAGGCTTTATTTTGGGGCTAGGTCGATTTGGGAACCGCTTTCATACAGTTTATATTAAATATTTTCAAGCGAGAACGAACCGGCGTGCCCTCGCCACGCCTTTGCTGTATAAATAGCGTCTAGGATAGGCTAGTCAAATATTATATAAGCAAAGTTACAGTGTCAATGTATCGGCGACTGTCCGAACCCGTTCTATTTCTACCAAGTAAGGACGGAATCAATGTGTTTAATGTGTTTCTTGGCGCTGTGTGACGGATTCAGATGACAGACTGGATGTACAAAAAGCAAAAATAGTAAAATACCTTATTACCTAACAGCTAACGTCAATAACAACCGCAAGTAAACTTAAACCGTTTCGCCACCTTCGGTAACTTTCGGGAGTCAAATACTGAAAAGATACTTACGAATCGTTACGACTATAAAACGCAAATCATGTTCTGTAGATCAACTTTTCGTAAAAAAGATCCGATATGAAAATTGTAAGTAGTATCGTCGAATTAGAAAATAAGTGACGGACAAAGTGATCAAAAATACTTTTGAATAAACATTACTTTGTTCTCAATTTTAAATTAATGGAAAATATACATAAATTTAGTGCTCTAAGCAGGCTCCGAACCTGCGACATCTGGCATACGCGGTCAATCGCTCTAGTCCCTGAGCATCGGAACAATCAAGCTCAGACACGAAATCTTTCACTAGTTCCCTCCCACAACGCCTTAGGAAGGCGTACAGCGACATCTACCTTAGAAGACTTAAGGTTCTTTTAACCGCACCAACGTATCAAATTTAATTGAGAAATCGTCAGTAACGATGCGCCATCCCATCCTAAAGTAATTTTATACTAAGCAGTATAAACGCTGCCACAGACCACTGTGAACGCTACTGATGGAAAATGATAAATTACAAATTAAAGATAATTAAGACGACTTTATTGTTAAAGGTATTTTTGGACCTCGTGCCAACGTGCAATTAACCAATTTCGTTTCTGAGCCACCGCCCTGTTAGTATCGTACCACAGTGACAATAATATAATATCTCTTGCAGATTTCATATTGATTTGCACTGTGACAAGGTACGAAGTGGTCCAGAAAACAAATTGGGTGACATGTATCATGAACTCGACTGTAGAAGCTGTAGAGCAGCGGTTAACTGAAGCTTGTAACTCGGACCCCCCGCGGGCGGTCCCCTAAAGGGGTCAGGGATCGATTTTTGGGACACAGCGACATAGGGATTGCATCGATGCCGATGTTGCTTGAAATATTCGCTCCTTCTATAGGGTGTGGCCTGTAATAGGAGCAAAAAATTAAACGGTACATTATTGAGCTCTCCAGCAATTATTTCCAAATGATTTTAATTAAAGAAAAAAAAGTTTTTTTTTTGGATTTTTTTTTCGCAAATGTAGCTTATGTGTATTTTTTTACTCTACAAATTTATAAAAAAATAATAAAAAAAAACTCAAAAATATTCTTTCAAACCAAAAATGCGACAACGATTATGAGTCATAACTTGAAGCAACCTCAAAATCAGCATTGACTGCCGCGCTATAATCTCTGGGTGCCAAGATCCATTACTTGGAGGTCGTAACTTTAGATCAAAATTTCTCCCAATTGAAAAAAGATTTTGGACACAAGAGGTTTTGGACACAAATGCTCTAAGGAAGCGTCCTTTAAATTTATTGCTCCTATTACAGGCCACACCCTGTATATTCCTCTCTCCAATGAAACAATAGGGTTAATACAGAGCAATAAAAGGTATCGGTGTTTGACATGAATCCATTAACACTGTCAATAATCAGCGCAATATGGAAAACTACAGCTTCGATTAAAAATCCTTAGTATCGTGGTTTCGTTCTCGAGGGTTTCCTTGTTCGAAACTTAACCAATCGTAATTTTTTTATGAATAAGAATAGGAAGGACTTCAGTGTCTGGTTAATTTATATTTTTGCAGTTATTTTTGCCGCATCTGTATAAGTATTAATGTTTACAGCTTATTGGATTGGACCAGTCGTAGCTAGATAGGGTCGCCGTTGCCGATCACGGCATGGATAGCTATATATATTGGATTGGACCATTTTAAGCACAGTTTGAATAAACTACCACTAATAAAAAAAAAGAACAGTAAGGGTGTACACCTCACGTTTATAGACGTTTGACAAAACGAGTGTATGAAGGAAGAGTGGATGGGAAAGTTCGACTGGGAAGACTTCGGCGAACATACTCCGACCAAATCGGAGACATTCTGCAGAAAAGCCACGTCAATAGTACCCTAAATTGGCGCGCATGCATGAATTAAGAATGTTATGAGAGTTCGTGAAGCGAAAGTTGTGTGTCAGGATCGTAGCAAATGGAATATCCACCACTGGGAAACAGGCGTGATTATATGTATGTGTACATATACTACTCACGTTTAAATCTACCGCGCACGATAAATATAGAAGCGACGCTTTTTGGAATTTGTTTTATGTCGCCTAAAGCTTCATTCGTGCTTAAAGTAATTAACGGAACGAAATTTAATATCAACCAAGCCAAACGAATATTAAATAAATTATGAATATTTGTATAGATTTACGATATAACATCTTTTTTTGGTGTCAAAGTAGGTGAATTAGAAAGAGAAGCTATCGAGGTTTTTTGCATCCAGTTTTGTTTTTATCTTAACAAACTCTCGGTCATACGGTTTTAGATTTATTGTGTTAGGATATGGGAAGTTCGTATGTTGAGTTTCTTACAAAAAAAATTCAAATATGAAATACAAATAATTTATAATTAAGTTCTGGGCACTCTACCCGCTGATAGCGACTTCGGACAAATTTTTTATCTTTAAGTTTGCTTATTTTATCTTATTTTTAGGTTATTTTATTATGTCTGATTATATTGATTAAGTAGCCTAGGTATATCGCAGGGACGAAATTGACTACAACGTTTGTATGGATAAATTACCCCTTACGTTTCTTAGTTACCCCATACTCATACTAAATGCTAAATACATATGAATACGTAACATAGTTATAACTTAGACACGGACGCTATGTTAGGAGCGTGAGGTATGTTACCTTCATAATTGTTGAAGTGCTTAACACGTTTGAGATAACTGTGTATATATCTACACATTGTTATCTCCAAACTATCTAAACTATTTGAGCACTTAATGCAAGCGTTTGTTAGGACTCTATGTATTGTAAGGACTGATGTCTCCCGCATGTCCGATGCTAGAGTGGCGAAGCGCATCTTTTAGGTGAAAAAGTCGTTCATGGGAAATTGTATCAAGTTCTACAATAAAATTCCTATACACATTACTGAACTTAGCAATTCAAAATTCAAATGTATAGTAAAACGCACACTTATTTCAAAAGCATATTAGAAGGTTAACAATTACATGCAATTACATCGTGTTTGTCAGTGATAGCGTCCTGCTCAGATAATCTATCGAGAAAATAGGTTTTATACTGTAGCATTGTAGTTTTTATGGTAGCTGACACTGTAATTTTATATTTAACTATACAATGTATATTATTATGAAAAAATGACACCTGGCTCGCCGTGTTTCTTACGCCGGTTCTTCTCGTGGCAGAGGTTGATTTTTCCGAACCGGTGGTAGTTTATTGACGTTCATAGGTGCATGTAATTATGCCTAATTTGAAGTTCACAATAAAAAAGAAGAAGTTTATCCTATACCACTAAACTAGCAACATTTGTATATTTATTCGTTTGTTTGCAATTGAAATCTTGACAACCGCTGTAACGATTTTACGTAATTCACAATATTGGGGTTTACAAGGAGGACTAATCAATCTAGCTTAGTTGCAACTTTGAAAAAGCTCGTTTTCTGCGGGAAAATACGAGCAATGCTCGGTCGCCCAGGTACTTTCAATAGTTTATAATATTAATATAAATATTGGGCGACAATCTTGCACAATCTAACTAGTCCCAAACTAAGCAAAGCAAAACTTGAACAACGGGTAAGACTAGACGACGGTTTACATACTTATATTATATGTATAAATATAAATACCTAAATAGAAAACGTCCAAGACTCGGTAACAAATATTCGTGATAATTGCACAAATAATGCCCTGACCGGGTTTCGAAACCGGGACCTCCGGCTTCGTGGGCAACTAGGCATGCAGGGTCAATCAATACCAACTAACCCAAAGTGGCCGTCAGTAATATACCTTCCCACACCACACTTTTCCAATTATTAAAAATAGAAAGACCTTTTTACTCTATATCTCTAGTTATATACTGGTAACATGTAATCCCGTTGAAAGACTAATCTGATTTTCCTTTATCATCTATAAACACCCAGTGCTGTCAAGCGAATATCAATATTTTTCCACTTCAGGGATTTGTTCGCAAGATTATTGGCCAAGGGAGGAAAGATATCAATTACGCTATAGATATTTACGTGTCATGCATTATGGCGCCGAGACATGGCAGGGATCGTTTTCACTTGACGACATGTTATACCTTACAAGTCACAATCAAGAGTAGCTTGCTTGTGTTATAATAAGTTGTTTTCTACCTCCTGAGATTTATAAATAAGGTTATCCTTATTATTATTATTATAATACGCAAAAGTATTTAGATCGTTACGTGAAAATTGTAGTAAACAATAATATTTTTTTAAATTATAGTATAATAAGGCTTTTCTTTTTATTTAGGCTATAATCATTGAATTAACTTTTTTATTTAGTTTATTTCCAATAATCAACACGAAACCTGATGTGGCCCCATTTTTAGATTAATATATTTTTTAATGAAGATTAAACATTTTTTTTATGACATAGGTGGCAAATGAGCAGACGAATTGCCTGATGGTAAGCGATTAGCGCCGCCCATGGACACTCGCAACACCAGAGGGGTTGTAAGTGCGTTGCCGGCCTTTAAGATGGGAGTACGCTCTTTTCTTGAAGGTTTGAAGGTCGAATCGGTCCGGAAATACCGCAGGCGACAGTTCATTCCACAGTTTAGCTGATATTCTTCCGAAAAAAGGTAGTAAGTAGATACTTAAATAGTTACAACCAGTTTTGTTTTCTGTTAACACACATATTAATCAGGGCACAGGATATTTCACTGTTATAACTTTTATATAAAAAAATAAAATATATATAACAAAATTATACAAGAAATCAAATACTACTGGCCAGTGGTCATTATTTATCTTAATTTATTATTTTATTTTCTTTATTTAGGAAAACAAACAGCAACAATCATACATAAAGTTACATTCAGACAAAATCATAAAAAAGTGGGAAATATCTTGAAAGCGCGATTCAGGAATGTCGCAGAGGCCACAGCGCCAACTGGCGGCGAATTCGACCAACATTTTGTCACGCTTGTATAAAATGTAGAACTTATTTTTGTTAATTTGGGTTTTGAGTAAAACCTTGTCACACTATGTCCTGTAGCTGAGCTCAATCTAAGGCCACAAATGTAAATCGCTTGTGTGCCTACTCCTCCGAAACGGCTCAACCGATCTCCTTCAAATTTGGCTAAATGACAAAGTGGATAGCCTTGAGTGCATAACTCTGAAATCATAAAAATCGGTATAACCACGGAGGAATAATCACCGAAAACAAATTACCTTTCTCCCGTTTTCAAGTTATACTATATGATGTCCACAAATCATACTTACAACTCCTCTCCGCTCAGCGTTTGCTCCGCTCAATTTCCTGGTAAATAATTTATACCAAAATAAAACCAACTCCAGTTTTGTACTCGCTATGCTACAATTTGTGGTTTCCGTGAGCCAATGCTCGGTTACCTACAGAAAATACCGAAATCGGCATATGCGTGCCTATCAAATTGGAGGAGTTCCCTTGATTCCTCCTTAATCCCATCATCAAACCTTTACCAAATCATGCTTTGAAACAAAAAAGAATTATCAAAATCGATCAACGTGGTCAAGAGTTATTGGGGAACATACATACATAAAAAAGAACAAGCAAATATGCAGACGAACTGAGTACCTCCTTCCTTCTATTGAAGTCGGTAAATAAATGGATAAAATGGCAACAAAACTACAATGATATACCAAAAATAATCCTCAACCTTAGCGTATATGGACGGACAAGGCACTATTTAGACCCGCGCACGTCTCGGGGGTGTGATCGGGGGTAAAACCTTTTACCTTATATTATGTGGCCGTCCGCAATACTAGTTTATTAAGCCACAGTCTGCACATACGATTACACATTACCCACTTTGTCAGACTGTAATAATAAAGCTAAAATCACGTGTCTCGCACTCGCATCAGTAAAATTGAAAATAAGTAAAATGTGGTTTGATTTTGTCGACTTGTCGTCAGCTCTGCTATTAGATATAACTCTAAAATAAAATAAATAAATAAATATTGGGGGACAATCTTACACAAATCGACCTAGTCCCAAACTAAGCAAAGCTTGTACTATGGGTACTAGACGACGATATACATACTTATATAGATAAATACATACTTAAATACATAGAAAACATCCAAGACCCAAGAACAAATATCCGTGATAAATGCACAAATAAATGCCCTGGCCGGGATTCGAACCCGGGACCTCTAGCTTCGGAGGCAGAGTCACTATCAGCTAGGCTAAACAGGCCGTCAAAAGAAGCTCTGAGCTACTCTGAAGGTAGATTGTAGAATATAAAATATGTCAACTTCTTCCAACGAAGATGGAGATCCTGGGACGGAATCCTGATGACGGCATTTGTTTTTTTGATGAGCTGTTCCACAGACTTGGATGTGTTCTATGTATTTACATAAGTATACTCGTGTATCCATTAGCATACTTATATCGTTGTGAAGTATCCATAACCACACCAATCACACCATTACACGAGCATTATTGAGCTTACTATGTATTTGTGTAAAATTTTCCCTCTCATTGACCGAGTGAAACGATGTCTCCGTTTCAACTAATGACACCTCGCCGAGTTTCTTACGCCGGTTATTCTCGTGGCAGAGGTTTATTTTTCCGAACCGGTGGTAGTTTATTGACGTTCATAGGTGCATGTAATATGCCTAATTTGAAGAATAAACTACTTTTACTTTTTAACTTCGACATAAATGCTTTTGTATGACCTGCCGGCGGATGGTGGTTATCCGAATTTTCCGCTGTTCTAGAACTACAGGTTGCATTTCTCAACAAATTCTCGTGAAACTTTGTAAGCAGGTTTGATACATAATATACAAATTGTTCGGAATAACGGTGTAGGAACTAGGAGGAGATACACTGGACTATTAGGAAGAGTTGGAACCCTACATGTGTCCAATCTGTGATAGTTTTTATTAAATCGAGTTTTTGTTTTTTAATTCGTCCCAAAAATTTACATGAAAAATTAAATTTAAAAGGAAGTATGCAATTAATCAAATTTATATACTTTCAATTACATCCAATTAAAGGATGATTCACAGTAGACCGTTCCGTGTCCGGGCCGGCCCGTTTTCTATGACGGCAAACGCAACGGCCGGCGTATTTCTCTAGAAGAAAACGGGCCGGCCCGGACACGGAACGGCCTACTGTGAATCATCCTTAATTGATTACCCATTTTAAATGGAATACTTTTTAACAAAACTGTATATTATTTTTAGAGACCTATCCATAGATCCCCACACGCCTACGTGTAATGAATTTCTTTTTTCATCCCCCAGGTACATGTATAGGGTGCCCCCTATTTTTATCCTTCATTATATTACATCATTTTTCTATAACGGTTTAGGGATGATTCACAGTAGACCGTTCCGTGTCCGGGCCGGCCCGTTTTCTATGACAGCAAACGTAACGGCCGGCGTATTTCTCTAGAAGAAAACGGGCCGGCCCGGACACGGAACGGTCTACTGTGAATCATCCTTTATACAATACATCTTCCTACCAAATTTCATAATTGTAGTGCTTATAATCTTCGAGTAAATCGGCTGTGGGCCTGTGACCTACGGAAGGACGGACAGACATGACGGCACTAGAAGGGTTCCGTTGTCGCCTTTTTGTCTACGGAACCCTAAAAAAGATCTGAACCTAAATCTGCGTATGACACATCTGGCATCTGATGTAGGCCATCATGACAAGATAATTTGCACACTGCATCCATTTTTTACAGCGCCGACTTGTTTCAATGGCCGCCGGTTAGCGTACGTTACGAGGCGATTTATACCTCACGATTTATGTCGTGTCGTATCCGTTATATTAGCACATGACAAATATGCTTCGGGCCATGATACAATTGTATACAGATGTAGTCAATAATCTATTCCCATCATAAAAACTAGGAAAACGATTAGATCCGAAAAAGTGTCAATCGATAGGGCAGTTTCCTCATATTGATAGAACATATTGCCGTTATATGGATAGTATTGTTACGGATTGTCCTAAGTAACCCGTTCAGCTCGACAGCTCTCCAAAGAATGCCCGTTCCCCTGAAAACTACCAGCTAGCCGCCATGTCAAATGGCGGGAAAATAACCATCGCCGATTGGTCGTACCGAGAGCACCAACAAGGATTGAGCAACACTCCTATTGGTTACTTTCCACCAATCACGTACAACTGCAAGGAAAGTCCAGTGTTGCTAGCACAAAATTATCAATTCCTGGCATCTTAATGCTGCATAAAATAAGCATGACGTATAATGTGACCAGTAAGTATGACATATGAAGATATATGCCATTTTAATGACTATAATAACAGCTACATTCACAAGATATTCGTAGAAAACCAGCAGTCTATTTTACTTCTAAACACATAAATCATGACATTATAACATTAAATTAACACAATAAAATGAAAATTACTATAATGATTACAAATTTTTTTTTTATCATCTAAATGTTAAACAAAGGCTACCAAAAGAATATACATGATTCAATAAAAAAGAAATTGTACGACAACTATGTCCTCAAACGCAGTATTTCACGGTTAAAATTTAAATTTTCTTAAAATAGCAATTTTCTTGTTTTCCATACATAATTAGTACGGGGCGCGTGCACTGTTTTTTTTATATCGTATGGCATTTATTTACGAACCGTGAGATCTTCGAGAAGACAAGTACGGGGCGCGTGCGCTGTGACGCCGTAATAACCTGTCAATTAGTATGGAGCGTGTTTGATGTCTGGGAACAATATCCACCTTTGACCCTCATTTGCGGCTTTTGTTGTGTTTTAATCGCAGTTGGTCCCATACAAAAATTAAATCCTCTTTAAAAACTGGTTCGAATGGCACGTTAATATTTTTTTGGCAAATAGACTTTGCCGTATTTGCTGTGGCTGTGTATTATCGTGTTTAATGATTGACACGATCATATTCATATTCATATTCATATTCATATTCATTTATTGCATTATGTTGTACAGTAAGGTCTTAAAACTACATAACATGCTTTCAACATAAACCCCGCAAGGGCACTGCAAAATAAGTTAAACCACTTAACTTTTATATATTAGTTACATATTTATTTTATTTTTATGACCAAAAAATTCTTGTAAATTATAAAAACAGTTAGCTAAAAGAAAACTCTTTAATGAATTACAAAACAAAGTATATTTTTTTATTCCTTTAATTGTAAGCGGTAATTCATTATAAATTTTTACTGCCATATGATGAGTGGCTGTGCTTACAATTTTTAGTCTCGTAAAAGAGCTAACTAATTGGTTCCTCTTCCTGAGGTTTGGTTGGCAACAATCATCTCTTTCACGTCCAAAAACATCTCTATGATTTCTTACGAATTTACATATTTCGTATATATAAATAGACACCAATGTTAATATTTTCAACTTTGTAAAGTGTGGCCTACAACTTTCCCATTCTCTAATGTTGACCAAAATTCTAAGGCATTTCTTTTGTAAAATGAAGAGGCTTTTACTGTGTGGACTATTTCCCCAGATAATTACGCCATAGCTCAGCCACGCGTGTGCGTAGGCATAATATGCAGTAATTGCTGTTTTTAAGTTTGTGCATCGTTTGAGTTGATATAGAGCATATGTGAATCTGGATAGCTTACCTGATATCTTATCTACGTGGGATTTCCAGTTCATTTCTGAATCGATTTCAACTCCTAACAGGTTGCATGAATACACTGACTGTATCGCATCATTGTCGAATGCATTGTTCATATTGAAAGAGCACTTTTGTCGTGGTTTAATTTGAATCATTTTTGTTTTTGTGATGTTCAACTGTAAATTATGATCTGCTAACCAATTGGTTATCTGTGTCAGAGTAATGTTTATTTGTCGTGTAAGGTCTTCACTGTCGTTGCATTCGAATACTACTGTTATGTCGTCGTGATCATGTCTGTTAATGTGAAACTTTATTAGACAATGTCAAATTTCATGATGAAAACTGATAGTATTTTGCAATTTGACATGACGCATGTTAAATGTTGAAATGAAAGTTTAATTACAGGAACATATGATACTTATCTTATACAAGCTTAATAAATTTTCGTATGCTTTATATAACCTAAGTAAAATAGTAAGTCAGCCAACTGTACTAACTGCCTACCACGGGTATGTTACTTCAACTCTGAGATACGGCATCATATTCTGGGGCAATTCCACAGACCGAGAGATGGCCTTCAAGGCACAAAAAAATGTCTACGATCGGTATGTAGGTTACCATCAACAGTATCTTGTAAAACATATTTCATTAAACACAACATACTGACATTACCATGCCTATATATTTATGAAATAGCAGTATACGTTAAGGCCAATATGGAACAATTTTCCGTTTTTAAAAGTGCTCACCGAATTGACAAACTGTATGTAACATCAATAAAAACAGCTTTTCTTGCTAAAAGTATTTTAGGGATGGCACCTAAAATATACAATAAATTGCCAAGTAGTATAACTAAGTTAGAAGGATTGATAGATTTCAAAAAAAGCTTGTTTGCATTCTTAGTTAAAAAAGCCTACTATTCATTAAAGGAATACTTGACAGATGAAAAATTGTAATTGTTTATGCATGTTCCATCTTGACTCAAAATATTTGTATGCCTTATGGCAAAACATGGAGATACTACTAAATAATTGTAAGACCTATGAACCTATGTTTACAAATAAATATTTTGTCTTTGTCTTTATACATTAGATCTTATAAACATTAATTAGGTCCTTGATATGTTCAGCCGTTAGGCATGTGAAAATTATTTTTTGGTTAAGTTAGTACTTAAGCCACATAGTTTCTTTTCGTCCTAGTACAGGACATCAAAATTTCATTTACATTGTGAAATAGCATGCTTTTTGTACAAATTTAGATTAAGGCTGGGTTGCACCGACTTACGATTACAGACCGGTCAGCGTTAAATATGGCGCCGGCAGCTGTCATCCCATATAAACCACGAAGACCGCTTACGATTACAGACGGTTTGGTGCAACCCAGCCTATGAGAATTTACGGCAATTAATTGACACTTCTCGAGCCTAATAAGTATTAATAAAATTAATTAATAAATTAATAAAATAATAAGTATTTTGAGTTTTTACGATGGGAACAAATTATTCACAACATCTTTACTGCGCCAGGTGTGTATGACACTTGGGGGAAATTCAATTCAGTAGTGTACGGTAACGGACTTTAATTGTTGAGCCATTTAGAGGTAACTTTATACTGGACACATTACAGCTAACTACAGGGTGATTCAGGAGACGTGAGCAGGACCAACACTACATACATAGTAAATGGCAATGAATCGTTCACCATAGTATTTAAGTGAAACACCCATACCTTTTTCCTGTATTATAATTTTTGTTATGTTAAAGTTTAATTCTCTACAATCATGGTCACCCTACAACAACTTGTTTAAAAAGATTAAAACCTCTACCTGTTATGACAGCACTTTGATTACGAAGAAAGTAAATTGTCACATTGAGTGAGATACGATATTTCAAAAGTAATCGGACTAATATGACATTCAATTTGACACGCATGACTTGACTGAAGTATTCTGATTGTAGAGTGACCATGAATTTCGTAAATAATTAAAAACATTTTGGTTTTTTTTTTATTAAAATGGGATTGCTCTTGACTAGCATCTAGCCAGGAGGCAAAGATGAGGCCGACGATGAAGCGAGCTCACCCAGAAGATGCCTATTCACTCGTGCCTTAAAAAGGTCCAGGTTATATGAACTCGGAAATACAGACGCCGGCAGAGAATTCCAAACCTTAGAAGTGCGCATTATAAAAGAAGATGCAAAGCGCTTGGTTCGAATTAGAGGAATTTCGACCAGGTAAGGATGGTAGCCAGCCGTACGTCTGGATGTCCGATGGAAGAAGGGGGAAGGCGGTATGAGCTCATGGAGCTCCTGAGCACACTCACCGAAGTACAGTTTGTAGAAGACGCACAGACATGCTACTCTGCGTCGATGTGCTAAGCTCTGCAGCTTATTTCCCACTACCGTACTGCCGCCAATGAGCCTCCTGGCTCTGCGGTCCACCGAGTCGAGTGCGGCAAGTTGGTACTTAGCCGAGCCATCCCAAAGGTGACTACAATACTCCATGCAAGACCGGACTTGGGCTTTATATAAAGATAGAAGCTGCCCAGGGGTGAAGTATCGCGGTTTTCAACACCAAAGATAAATTTTCACTAATAGTGGTACGAAGTAGTAGCTTACGATCTACTGAATCCGTGGTGTTATCTTGCTCACGTCTCCCGAATCAGCCTGTATAGTTCCCAGTATAAAGTAAGCTCTAAATGGCTCAACAATTATTAAAGTCCGTGAGTGTACGACACATACTGCTGTCGATGGTTGGCGGTCGTGTGAATTCGTGTATTTACAATGACGTAAGCTTGTGTCATAATCCGGAGTATCAAACCTTATGTCCTTAGACCATGCTTTAGGTGACTTTAGGTATGTTGTTATTAGACGTGAGGTGACGCGACCCGGCATAGCTCCCAAAGCGCCCAACGCAGGCGGAGCCACCCACCACCGATTCTCTTAGAAGAAACTCTGTTGAGTTTTCTTATCGTACCGCCCCGCCACCGCGCATTATAATACTTCTTTAACATACTAAACACGTAATACTGACAGAAACCTGAACGACATCAGTAGGTAAAGTAGAAATACTACATACTGAGAAATTGAGATGGCCGCGCCACCGAGTCAGGAGCATTTATTGTTAGTAATAAACTATGTGCTTGCTGTGGGTATACTAAGATTCCAATTTCTGAATGGTCTTAGTTCACTCACTGTCTGTTCCTCCATGCACTATCATTTAAAATGGTTTTAATGAAAACTACATTTTTCGCTTTTGTGTTGAATTTCGGTTACCTACTTGTTGCCAGAGACTAGTTACTAAGCAGCGTCTGATGTTACTTCAGTATTTTACTTTTTATTTCTACCACGTCGATGGAAATAAGCGTACAGCCGACCTGTACCTATAGCTGGCAACTCTAGAGAGATCGCCTTGTAAGTATAACACCTTCTTTTATTTACTTTATATACATTATTCATCACATCTTTTATATTATACAACATTTTAGCTAATAGCAAACTAGGTCCTAAAGTCGTTTTAGTACACGCAACGTGTAAACGGGTCTGCCTCCGACCCGAGGCACGGCATTCCTGAGTATTACGTCATGCAACCGCCAAACGCATAAGGCTGAGATTCCCGCGGCAACCGGTGTTATTCGCACGCAGGTAAGTTTGAAGCGCGCTGAGCCTTCATTACGCTGCTGCTAATTTAATACATCATTGATTGTAAAAAAATTTTTAATGTCAAAGCATAATAACATTAATAACGTTGCGCTGTAGGTACATATGTGATGTTATCCGTATTGTGTGCCTGGTTGTGAGTAAGGTCGCCAGAGCCACCGAGGATGCGCTATGTTGACATTGAGGGACCTACAATGTCTATCGCTGTCAACTCAACGTATCATCAAGTCAGCAAAGAAGGACCATTACATTTTAAGTCACATTCTCGTTGTTATTTATCGACATTTTATATATTTTCCGATGTGCGACCAAAAAGTAATCAAAACATTACGACGTATAATTTCGTCTTACATTGGAACTTTTACGATTTCGTTTCCAAACTTTTACCAATGATATTGGTAAGATTCACACGCCAAAGCAGAGTTTACGTTAATAAAGATTTGTTGAACCTTATGATATGACGGTAAGTTATCTATATTAATAATTTCGTGCAGGGGTACGGTAGACCCGAACGAGACCTGTCTCAAATTGAAGAACGTATAAAAATAACGATTTTTGAGTTGAACATATGTATCCGCAAAATTCGGATTGTCGCGTATTTTGCATTTAAAAGTGTTAATTTTATGACGAAAGGTCGGCCATATTAAATTTGTTGGTTGACAGCGTCGGGTTGGGTACGTTCGGAAATTGTAAACTATGTTTGCGTCCGGTGTGTTGGCCAGGTTGCTGGGCTGCGTTCTGGGTGATGGGCCATCATCGCCCATTGTGTGGATTCGGCTAGCCGCGTCTGCAGCGTTTTGTTTTTGTAGTTTTCAAGCGTTCTATACACCTATCAGCCTAGCTAGCACGATAACTTATACCGTCACGTTATATGGGCGAAATGTATTAAAACGTCACATAAAACGTAACGGTATAATCTATCGTGCTAGCCAGGCTGATTGTCACAACAACCGCCTTCAAAGCGAATGTATGGGGCCTGTTACATGGTTATTATTATCACGTGATACATTCATATCACGATAAGTATCACGTGAATATTGAAGCAGAATCCATACAAATTTGAAAACTGCGATAATATTGACACCCCAGTATTGTGATAATATTAATCGTGTAAAGTACACCCCTTGAATGTTTGCTGAGTCTGTCCGCCATCTTAAAGTTGCGTCTCTATTTTGTTGTGACAAACTACTAGGTGACTAATGGCTTTTAAACGTCTAGCTAAATTCTATCCCTATCTCGCTCTATCTTATAACTTAGTGGTACTGGGGTTCTACTCCGGAATTCGAAATCCGAACTTAGTATGGTGCCGTCCCGTTCACTCATATAGTCTATGACAGGAGAGTGAAAGGGACGGCACCATACGAAGTTAGGAAGTTGAATTTCGGAGTAGACCCCCAGCTCACGCCGTTCGCCGCGCTCGGACGTTAGAGGCGCTACCGTGAACCAAAAACGAAGTATCTGCCTCTCTCTCGCACATGTATATTCGAACGACAGAGAGGAAGATAGTTCGTTTTTGGTTCGCGGTAGGCCCTCAGGCGTCAACTTTAAAACGAATAGCGTATTTTACTATAAGTGAAATAGAATTCAAAATGTAATGAAAACCAGCCAAGTGCGTCGGAGTCGCACACTGAGGGTTCCGTACAACTAAAAAACAAATGTGATTTATCAATATATTGATATTTTTGGTAAAATATACTTCATAATAAACATTATCACCTAATTTCAAGTTCATAGGTCGATGGGAAGTTAAAAAATTATATGTGTGACAGACAACACACGGAATGTTCTTTGACTTTCTTCGACCGTCCGCCGCGCTCGGACTAAAGTGCTACCAACCGAAAACTAAATATATATGCCTCTCTGTCGCACTTGCATATTCGAGCGCGGAGAGGGAAATACTTCGTTTTCAGATCGCGGTAGGCCCTCTGGTCTGACGGCTCCTATTCCTGGATGGTGCGCGTATCGGAATGTGAAATACCTTTGGCAAAACGGAACAAGTTGTTAAATAGCTTCCATTAATTGGAGAAAATATTACCAACTGTTATTATTATCACGCGAAACACTGAATATTGAAGCAACATCCATAGGGGCCTGTTACATGGTTATTGTTATCACGCGATATACTCACAATCCGTATCACGTGCAATGAATATTGAAGAAAAATCCACACGATTTTGAAAACCACGATAATATAGACACACCAGTATTGCGATAAAGGGCCCCACTTAATTGAATTTGGCGGAGAATAGAGTGCTGCTACCGAACGAAACGAACGAACATCGTGTATTTATTTCCCCCTGTGTCGCCCGATTTCGCAAGTGCGACAGAGGGAGATACACGAACTTCATTTGTTTTCGTTCGCGTTAGCAGCTCTTGACTTCGCACCAAAAATACTGACTGGCACATCAATATTGAACAATTGCACATCTGAACTGAATTTTAATGAACGATTAGTATTTTAGCTATACAAATCAGTACTGATTACAGTGTCAAATTTTTTATGTGCCTTTAAATACTACCCTTATAAAAATGCTTAGGATTAACTTGCAAAGATACTAGCCTTTGCCCGTAACGTCGTCAGCGTAATCTTTTACTCCCAATTCCATATGTTAATCCAGACTACAGACTATATTTCTATACGAAGTTTCATCATAATCCGTTGTTGTAATGTTTTTATTTTATACATTTTTGTACACTATTTCTTTCGTCGTTTGCATAACTGTCACGAATAAATGTTTACTTTATTTCTTTCTTATTTATTTCATCCGAGCGAAGCCGGGCTTTCATCTAGTAAGAAAATATTGTACGAGTATCTACAGAGTACTCGAGAACCTTTCCGCCCCAACGGCCATCGGTTCTACATGCTACGTGCCCCGCCCACTGCCAAGCTTAGCGACTCGGAAAGATCCTCGAGTGGCGACCACGTACCGGAAGGCGTAGCGCGCCCAGGCTCCCCACAAGGTGAACTTATGACTTGATAAGGGTCGCGGGAGTCTGCTGGGTGCGGTCGGCGCAGGACCGGTCATCGTGGATCTCTTTGGGGGAGGCCTACGTCCAGCAGTGGACGTCCTTCGGCTGACATGATGATGATGATCTACAGAGTAATCAAGTGATTAGTCATATGGTCTCTCTATGTAAGTTAAAACCCGGCACAATAAACACAAATATCATAGACCCGCATATTTTTTTAAGCGAAATATCAATTCTGACTAAAGTGTATCAATTCGGATACAAAGACTATTGTTTGCGAAGCGAGGTGTCCGGCTATACTGTCGTTAATAGGTCGATTGACCCCATTCATCGCGTATCGATCGAAAATCACACCGCCACCGCGAATGGCGACAGATTGGGTTTACAATCATATTGTGGCTTGTGGCGAATTGTTCCTGAGGCTTGGATGTTCTAGGCATTTAAGTTCTCGTATCTATCTATGTAAGTATGTATATCGTCGTCTAGTACCCATAGTGCAAGCTTTGCTTAGTTTGGGACTAGTTCGGTTTGTGTAAGATTGTCCATAAATAAACATTATAAATTTATTTTTATATTCCAATGTTTTATTTTTATTTTTTTTATATTATTTTCCAATGTAAGCACGGACATGTATATTACTATTGATGACACAAAACTGTTTATAATGATCAAAAGTGTTTCCTATGCTTAAGGGTCCCACGTACGCTCGACTAAATTAAATTCTATATAAGTACGAACGTAGTTACGTTATCTTTTTTTAAATATTCATTGACACTATAATAATTATGTTCTCCCAAAAAAAATATAATTGCTCGTCTGAACTTAATGAGAAGCAAGTCTATTAATTTTTGCGGCAGCTTGTTATAAATTTTCGACATCATCCCCCCGACATTATTGCGGTAAAGAGCTAAATTTCGTTTAGTTACCTTTAATTTGTTCAACCGGTTGCTCCGTGCTTAGGGGTTTATTTGAGCTATTGTGGTGAAATATTGGCTTTGCTTTTTTACAAATAAGCCATTTCCGCTATGTACATGCAGGGTAAGGGAAGAATATATATATATTTTTAAATAGGCCTACATGATTCTCTACTGCTAATACCACTTAATGCTCTGATGCATTTTTTTCGAGATTTGAATGCTCTTTCGATTTCTACAGAATTACCCCAGATTATAATTCCATATCGTAAGACTGAGGAGCTGTGACTGTGGTATGCGTTTAATGCTGTTTTTACGGACGCGATTGGTTTTAGTCGTTTGAGAGCATAAACAAATCTATTTATTTTAGTACAAACAATGTCAATATGGTTCTTCCAGTTACAGTTTTCATCAAGAGTTAAATCTGAAAAAGTTACGGAGTCAACTGTTTCAATGTTAATACTAACATTAAATCTAACTGCAATTTTTTGCTCTTATTTGTTCTAAATTGTAAAGCTTTTGTCTTGTCAGTATTAATTTTTAAGTCATTTTTTCCATCCAATTTAGTACGTTCTGAAGTGTTTTATTAATATCATTTTAAAATACCTTGCTGAAATAACATGAAATTTTGTATGCCCAATAGGAGCAACCATATCTAGGTCGTAAATAAGTTTCTGCTGCTAGAAATTGTAATAGAAAAAAATACAGTTTTTTGCGTTTTGTATGAAAACCTTAATAATCGCTGTATTTTTTCTCCATTACAATTTCAAGCAACAGAAACTAAGGCGACTTCCTGACTTGGTGGGGCGGCGGCGATATGTCATACCGATGTGAGATTTCCTCAC
Organism: Notocelia uddmanniana; assembly: GCA_905163555.1. Classification (NCBI taxonomy): domain Eukaryota; kingdom Metazoa; phylum Arthropoda; class Insecta; order Lepidoptera; family Tortricidae; genus Notocelia; species Notocelia uddmanniana. The sequence continues at coordinate 74,124,849 of LR991052.1, forward strand.
TTGACAGCAGAAGTGGGGCAGTACTCCGTTAGTATCGGTTGACGCTGACAGCTGACAATTTTCTCATATCTTACTGCCTCCGCATCGACAAATCAGGAAGGCGCCTAATTTCCGACCTAGATATGCTGGAGCCCATTGTGTATACAAAGTTTCGAAAAATCATAGGAGTCATGAGTGAAGATGCGAACCCGAGTACTCAGACTTGTAAATCAAATACCCGAACCACTCGACCAAATCAAAATTAAGTCGCGCCGAAATTTTGTAAGACGTGACTACTGAACAGGCTGTTTCACCCCTAACTCAAAAGATAGCACTAGTTTAGTTTGAAAACAGCGTCATCTGTAATATTAAGATGAACTACGACGGTAGTAAGTTTTACGCGAATCATGTAGGTTTAGGTCCTCTCTTTAATCTTTGGTACGGTTAAATCATTGGGTTGGATTGAAGAAGAAGAAGAAGAAGAAAAGAAGAAAAATATTTATTCGTGCCCAAAAATATATTGGATGAATTGAATGTGATGGATTGGCATTCATCTAAAGCGCTCTGCTGTGACGGCCCATATTCATTATTCATTAGTTTATCTAGTCTGATAGTCTGGGAATGAGTTTCTCTTTCGTTGGCTCAAGATATCCTCATGGTGGAGTTAAATATTTTGAAGCATTATTACGCTGTCAGGGTGCCTCCAATTATGTATAAGCCACGCAACTTCTTGCCAGGAATCCATGCTTCCACCGTATCACATTACCCATACTGAATGCGTAGTTCGACTCGTGACATGGTCAGATCATTAGACAGGGTGATTCAGGAGACGTGAGCAGGACCAACACTACATACATATTAAAGGGCAATGAATCGTTCACCATTGTATTTAAGTGAAACACCCATAATTTTTTCCTGTATTTTAATTTTTGTTAAATTAAAGTTTAATTCTCTACAATCATGGTCACCCTACAACAACTGGTTTAAATAAAGATTAAACCTCTAACTGTTATGACAGCACTTTAATTACGAAGAAAGTAACTTGTCACATTGAGTGAGATACGATATTTCAAAAGTAATCGGACTCCGATGACATTCAATTTGATACGTATCATTTGACTGAAGTATTCTGATTGTAGAGTGACCATGAATTTCAAAAAAAGTTTAAAACATTTTGTTTTTAACACCAAAGATAAATGAACGTTAATTTCACTAATAGTGGCACGAAGCAGTAGCTTATGATCTACTGAATCCATAGTGTTGAGCTTGCTCACGTCTCCCGAATTACCCTGTATAGGGACAGTTTTTAATTCTTTTACAATTAAATTGATTCCATTGTGACACGAAATTAAGTTATCCATATAAATTGTATGACATTTTCCGTACAACTAATGAGAAAGACATTTCCGCTTCTGGTGCGCTCGTGGCCCAGCGGCGTCCGCGTACCGCGTGCGGTATGTGAAGTTAAGCAATGTCAGCTGAGATTAACTAATGGATGGGTAACCGCTTTGAGTAGTTACTGAGTGCTACCTTGCTTCGGAAGACACGTTAAGCCATTGATCCCTGCTGCTGTCTAAGATATCAGTCGTTAAGCCAAGTTAGAGGCCTTCGGGCGGCTTGAGAACTTCTAACAATCAAGTTGCCCTCTCACTTGACCAGCCTAATCCCAATAAGGTCTAGGCCCCTTGGCTTCCCCTAATTCACGGGATTAGGTAGCGGTCCCCGTGCATCCTCCAGGATGCAACTGTACTGGAATAATGCTAGGATGATGACGGGGATGATAATCTTCTGAAAAAAAAACAGTAAACAAAAGTAGCGTATATGTCCACGAAATAATATTTTACAAAGAAATAAGGAAGACGTATACCCAGGGAATTGAGCCATCGGGGCTTCTATATCGTGGGCGTAGGAAATTCTCTCGGCCATTACTGCTCACAATAAGAAAGTCACCTAGAAACAACAAAATATATTTTTTATTTGAGAAAGACAATTTTACAAGAATCAGTGGGTGTCATCTTGATTGTAATTTTTTTCTTTTTCGTGGGTATACAAAATACCAATGGAACAGTAACATCCTAAACACGATCAGTTGAGGTATACAGTGGGCCCTGTAACGAGCGCAAAAAATTAACGGTGGACTATTTAGCGCGACAGTAATTACCTATTTCTAAGTGGTCTCAGTTGAAACTTTTTTTTCTTTAAAGATCGCTTGCGTCTTTTTTTATTACTTTTCTGAAAATACATTAATATCAATTTATTATAAAATCTCAATAAAATTGAAAAAAAACGAAATATAAAATTATATCCTTGAACACAAAAAATGCACAAACAATTGGGATGTTGACACCAATAAAAATTAATTGCTCTTACATTAACAATCAATAAATCTCACTAAAATATTCAGAATATACCACGCTTCTACTTATTTTTGCTATTTTAAACATTTTTAAATACATAAAGAACAATAAAGGGACGCTATTTGATCATAGAAAAGGCATAAAGGCGTGACGTCACTTGTTCCTATTTCCTTACAAACTTCATACTAACAGAGCGTTTTTGACGTTTCATTAAAAGTTGCTGATTTGACTATTAGTCAATATCCCTATTATGACTCATAACTTGATACTACCTCAAACACTGCATTGACTGATGCGCTATAATCTCGTGGTGTCAAGATACATTACTCGGAGGTCATAGCTTTAGATCAAAATTTCACCGGAACGAAGGAATTTTTTTAAACTAAATTTTACACCAGGTGTTACTGCAGATGCTGGAAGGAAGCGTCCTTTTAAATATTTGCTCCAGTGACAGGGGCCACCTGTATACTCGTAGGTATATAATATTCAAAAACATTTTGTTTTCGGCATGCAGATTTCGGTTTCCTCTCCTTTACATGTCGCATTCTCAACCGAATCTCGTGAAATTCTGTGAGCAGGTTTGATAATAATATAGTTTTTTTGTCGAGTCAGCTTTTGGAAGTAGTGAGTTGAAATGTCTACAGCTTACTCACAGAGCCTCTGGGTTATTAGGGAAGTCTAAGGCGTGGCTGGGGTGCGGTTCTACCTTTATTACGTCACTAAAACCGAGCGGTGACCAGTCAGGGTATTCACCTACGCCCGTCTAGGTTATAAACTTGACCTCTGGTCACGTTTAGTTCTTAAGAAACTGCAGGTCAAGTTACGATGGACGAGTAGTGTCAGGACAAGCCGAGAATGGCATGGCGAGTAGAAATGTTTGTGCGAAACATACAAGCAGACTAATTTGATTGTTAGACGTGAGATTTTGTAGGTCAAAATCAAAATGGCACGTCAAACTAGCATTTCATCAGCATCAATCGGCCGAATATTCGGTCCACCTTTAAAAAACCATTCGGCTAAATGGCCCACATGGCAAAGCCGTTTAAAAAAAACTGATTTGATATAAAACAATATATAATTATCGAACCTTCTCACAAAACTTCACGAAGATCGTTTGCGAAATGCAACCTGTAGAGGAGAACAACTGGACATCCGCCGGACATACGTAAGCATTTTTCCCCAAGCTGAAACGGAGACCACCACCATATCAGCCCAAGGACGTCCACTGCTGGACAACTCCCCCAATTTCATGGGAGGTAAATGCCATAATCGCCACGCTTGGTATGCGGGTTGGCGATCGCAGTATCTCGACCGCACTCCAAGGATGCTGCTGCCCATCCCACGTAGGTCTTGGCCGTAGTTTTAGGACATACCCGGGTCCAAATGAACGCTTCGCGCTTACTCGGTTAACCACACATGTTTGATAAAAATCGTAGTTAATTAGGTACTTTGTATCGGTACAATTAATTGAATACACCGAATGGCTAGTTGGGGAGTTCCGAAGCCTTTTACCCAAGCGAAACATTTATATTATGGTTTTATTTACTTTTATATTCACTTTAAAATCAACACGGTTCCCTTTGACAAATAGTTTGTACGTGGCTTTTCGATTTTACGCTTAATTTGACGATTTCAAATGTAAATACCTTTTGTTAAATATTGCGGTGTAGCATTGTACACGTCCAGTCAGCATCAAAAGTAGCTACACATATGAAGACCCCTTTTAGCTCTTACTCCCTTGTAATAAAGACTATTGAACTTTTCAAATACGTTGCCACTTCTCATGCTGACTGTGTGACCAATTTTGTCAATATTGGTTTCATACTATTTAATTGGATTTCGCTAGCTGGATATTCGAAATCCGAGCGCGTGTAGGATATATGAAAATTGTTTTTTTTTTCTATTCATCGTGATAAAATTACATATTTCATAAACAAATATTTATTGGGTTTACTAATTAACCGAGTGCGATGTTTCGCGCGAATTTTAGTAGACTTAGGCTAATAAAACTTGAAAACCATGTATCCTATATTTAAGCTGCGAATTAATGGAAATCTGTTGTGAATTTATCTTCACGTACTGATATGCACACATGTATTAAACGATACAAGTCTAGTGTAAATTATATTCCTGTGTTTTTTGTACTTCACTGGATTGGCAATATCAGTAATATATTATTCTTCTTTGCGTGTGTATGTTACTAAAGTCATCAACCGACCGATTTGGATAAAATATTATGTGTGCGGTTAAGTGGGCAAACATGAAACTTCTCAATTTAGATAGTTGATAAATTTTCATTAAACCAATCAAAGTAATTAATAGTTATTATATTGGAAACATTTCATTGCTTATAGGTTAAGTGTTTTACATGTAACGGGTTTTGCAGGGTCCACTGCTAAAATGTTGCAGTTTAGGAAACCTATGACATACATATTTCAGATTTATCCAACTTGAGACGTGAATAAATAAATCTAGAGTGCATCCTTAAGTTGTCCCTATAAAATTTCAAGCCAGCATGGTCATTCTCTTTAGAATTACTGTTAAAAACGAAACCGTTGAAATCCAAAAGAACAAGAAGTTGACGCGGAAAGATGGGTTTCAACTGTCGAGCGTCTGGCTTCCAGGGATCCGAAAGATCACGAATCGAAAAGAGACTGTTACCAGCCAAAAGATCTTCAATCGACTAAGTGAAATTTATGAAGAAGCGCATTTTCTTTTGGCACGGACAAACTTGATCTCATAGCAATAGAACAGATTTATTTAATTTCGATTTACGTTCAATGAAACACCGTTATATGTATAATTGAAAAAATCGGCCAAGAGCATGTCGAGCCATGCTCAGTGTAGGGTTCCGTAGTTGCCTAACGAACTTACTTAAAAAAAACAATAACAAGCAAAAGGGAATACCTTCGCAGCGTTTCATACGTCTTATACTAAGAAGGGAAGACTTTTTACGATAACTCAAAAACAGCTCAACTGATCATGTCCGCTATAGTTTTCATTGAAAGTCTTTATTAATCTTTACTTTCATGACTTTTTTCATATTTTTTGGTCGCATAGTTCAAAAGTTAGAGGGGAGGGAAACATTTTTTTTCCTATGGAGTGAATATTTCCGAAAATATTCACTTCATCGAAAAGTGTTTGATGAAGACCTCTATTCATTTTGAAAGGCCTATTCAACAACTCCCCACAGCATAGGGTAGAAGCAAAAAAAATTGCATTTCAACTTTATGTGTAGGGGAGGTACCCTTAAAAAAAAATAGATTTTTTTACGACTTTTCAGTTTTATTCATTTCTATATCCATACCAAATTGCAGCTTTCTAGCACTAAAGTCACAGAGCAAAGCCCCGGACAGACAGAAAGAAAGACAAATGAAACTATAAGGGTTCCTAGTTGACTACGAAACCCTAAAAAGGGGTAGCAAGCGCGCTTGATATACTCACAAACATCTATAAATATATACACGTTGGTGTATCTCTACGTGGTCTATGTACCTGCTGTAATATCATTACATTACAGGAACGTTCGGTGCGTTATTAGGTTAGCAGCTAGCAGTGGCGGCCACTGAGATTTTACTCTGGGCAACCCGGAGCAAAAATAAGGACCTACCTATCAATAAGGTAGTTTTCTTTAATATAAACTTTATTTAAATACATTCAAGGTTTAAATTCCAGTGAGATAATACCGAAATAAGCCGCCACAAAACGGCTTGCAAAGACCCGTAGAGGGCGGTATTTTCGCTGCGAGTCTTGGAAGCGCGGTATCAATGTGTGCGTGTAATTCCGCTGTGTGCGTGCTGTACTACACGCGCGAAGGCAAGTCGATCTTCACCGGCTTTGCGCGCTCGGCGGCGGCGAGTGAATTCATACTGATAGTGATTAGTTGAAATATTTTTGGACGTGACGCGATTTAGTAAATCGTATTGTCAAATTCAGGGTAGTTTGTATTTATATTGTTGAATTATTATGACATTATAAGTATGGTACACGCAGCAAGAAATTTTAGGTAGGTAAGCCGGTGGGAATATGTATGTTTTTTTTTTTTTGACGTGATAACGTCTTTAAAATCGTTTTAGTCGGGTGACATGTTCAGAAACTTGTGTCACACCAAAACCTCACGAGCGCGATCGCAGGTATAAGTGAAGTGCAAGTGAAGTAAGACGTTATCACGTAAACATCTCGATCGTAAACCTACTTTACAAACAACCAATTTTTTTTTTATGATAGACTGACCAGCGATTGGCCTTAGTCTCACCTGATGGAGAGCGATGACAAGGCCTAAGATTTTGCTCACTGATTCAGTAATAGCCTACTCGTATTATTGGGTTAGCTACAATACGGGAATAATTTTTAAACCTAGCTAGCCATTCATGTACGTGTCCATAATATTATATTGGGGGACAATTTACACAAATCGACCTAGTCCCAAACTAAGCAAAGCTTGTATTTACTATAGGTACAAGGCGACGATATACATACTTACATAGATAAACATAGAGAACATCCAAGACCCAAGAACAAAATCCGTGCTAAACGCGCAACTAATGCCCTGGCTGGGATTCGATCCCGGGACCTCTAGCTTCGGAGGCAGTGTCACTACCAACTAGGCTAAACAGGTCGTCGAAACATTATATTAATATATACTCATCATCATATCAGCCGATGGACGTCGACTGCCGGACATAGGCCTCCCCCAAACAGTGCCACAATGACCGGTCGGTGCCACCCGCATCCAGCGGACTCCGCGACCTTTTCCAGGTCATTAGTCCTCCTTGTGGTGCACCCGGACAAATTTTCGAAGTACGGAGTAGGCCTTCTGAATAGGAGACGCTAGTGTATCTATGGCATAGCCTATCTTCTCAGTAAATGCCAGCACCTCCCCCCCCCCCCCCCAGACATCATTGTAGTAAATGGCCGCGGGCAGTCGAGCCTCGCGTTTAGCGTCGAGCTCACTTCGCCTCCGTTCTTCGAGGGTTTGCTCAGTAACCTTCACTGTATGCCTCCGGGAGGAGTGCGAGCGCCCGCGCACCGGGTGCGGAATGCGAGGTTAAGCAACGTGGGGGCAGGTCAGTTCTTGGATGGGTGACCGCTTTGAGTGGTTACTAACTGAGCGCCCCCGTGCTTTGGAAGGCACGCTAAGCCGTTGATCCCGGCTGCTGTCTTATGATAGCAGTCGTTAAGCCAAGTTAGAGGCCTTCGGGCGGCTTGAGAACTTCTAACAGTCAAGTTGCCCACTGATTTGACAAGCCTAATCCCAATAAGGTCTAGTTTAGTTTCCCCCTTGGGTTGGAATGTCAGATGGCAGTCGCTTCCATAAAAACTAGTACCTACGCCAATTGGGATTAGGTAGCGGACCCCAGGCATCCTTCAGGATGCAACTGTACTGGGAATAACGCTAGGATGTATGACTCCATTTTGACCGATCTTGAGGCAAAATTTCCTAGCGCGCATAATTATAAATAGCAGCGCTGTAGCATCATGTCAGTATACAAAACGTCGAGGCGTATTGACTTCCATTATCAACTTAGAACGTTGATTGCATTCGATGTCTGGAGGTCTAAGCGATTGTAAGCGGTGCAAGCGTATTGCTAGCGGTTTAGTTCGAGAATATTGCACATTGATTCAACTATTCAACTATTCAAGTTCATGAAGCGAAAGTTGTAAGTCAGGATCGTAGCAAGTGGAAATCCGTGATCTCTGCCTACCCCTATGGGAAACAGGCGTGATTATATGTATGTATGTATGTATGTATGATTCAACTAATATTAATAGGGTAAGCTGGTTTGCTGTTAAACTAAATTCACAATGCTTTAGTTTAGCTGATTGTCAGATGGATTTCATTAAATTAATCGTGTCTTTTTGCTCACATGACTTAAGCATACAGGGAAAGTGTACCCGATTACCCAACAGATTCTAGAGCTTATAAAGAGTAAAAATTTTTAAATATCAACCTTGTTCAAATTCGATTTATTTATTTGGTACATGCCTATGTTGTTTTTAAAATATGAAGTAACTTTATTTTGTAGGATGCACCTAAAACTAACAGTAAAAAGTTTTGTTGTTCGAGAAATGTTTTGTTCGGGAGTGATTAAAGTGATTTCATCTTCGGTCCCTTTGATATTGTGTCAATTACAATGTTGCGTGCGATTTGGTTACATTAGTGGCAATATTACAATTGAAATCTTATAAAAATATATACAAACGAACATAGAACCTCCTAATTTTTTGGACTCGGTAAAAATCAATACTCGCAATATCAAAAACTAGCTGTTGCCCGCGACTTCGTCCGCGTCTTCGCTCCTATTGGTCGCAGCGTGATATTATATACACTAAAGCCTTCCTCGATAAATGGACTATCCAACACAATAAGATTTTTTCAATTCACATACAAACTCTTCAGCTTTATAATATTAGTATGGATTAGACCGAATCGAGGAAACTTTGTATGATATTTTAGTCTCCTTAAATGCTCAGGAAGACACCATTAAAGTTTGTCAGGTTACTCGTTCCGATTTCGTTTAGATTTTTCTTCGTTTTTGAATGATTTAGACTAAGACTGGGTTGCACCAATCAACGTTAAATATGGCGCCGGCAGCTGTCATCCCATTGAAAACTGTCAAACTTTGCATACAACCGCTTACGATTACAGATGGTTTGGTGCAACCCAGACTAAGAGGGCCAGGCAGCGCTCAAATGTCGGTCTAATTTTATAGACGGAAAAAAAAATGTGTAAGTTGCTTTTAGTAGTTTTTACTTGAGCCAATGCGAGGTGGAAATATATGTATAAAAAATGAAAGAGAGGCATTCATTTTAAAAATGTTTTTACTCTACTACGTCGTAACTATGTGTGTTCTAATGATGATTTTCTTGTTTTAGGTACGTTGGTGTCATTGGAAGCAGCAGTATTTAACGATAAGTTAAATTAGTACAACCTCTTCAATATTGATAGTATAAATATATAGTTTTACGATTATTTTAGCATCGAAACTCTAGGTCCCAGCACGCGCAAGTTATTTATGGAAATTGCGAAGCGTTGGTGACCGAAGAGCTGGCGACTTCCTCGCTCAACGTATCAGCATTGCGATACAGCGAGGAAATGCCGCCAGCATCCTCGGTACAATGCCTCAAGGGCCTGATTTAGATTTAAGTTAGTTTTTATACTATTTAAGTGTTCTTGTATACAGGGTGATTTCGGGGTCGTGGATCAAGAACCAGTTTTTAGACTTGGTATCTGTTAGCCATTTCAAAAAAATTGTAGTGACACGAAACAAACGCATTTCATTTTAAATTTATTTTGATGAAAAAAATACAAAATCTCAAAAAAACATGGTTACCCTACTCTCTTTGACGGATGTTATGGAGAGTTGACAGTGGGGTAGGGTGACCAAGTTGTATGAAACAGTATTATTTTCCATTAAAATATGTAAAAAAAGATAATTATTTGAGTTATAAACCTTCATACCGACTGTGATATTGTCTAATTTGAATTTTTGTCTATATGTACAATTATTTCGGATCACGACCCCAAAATCACCCTGTATATTTTCTTGTTTAAAATATAGCTCTTTTAATGAAATGCAAAGCGAATGGCTTGCGATTGTAATTTTTTATACTTTATAAAATATTATTATTTTGCTCTTTAAATGAACAGTACGAGTAAACTGTAAAACATAACCTAAGACGGGGATCAAACCCCCATTTTTATTTTTCTTATTTAAACCGTATTGCACAAAATGAAATTGTACCAATGTCGGGCCTAATGCCAAATGGCATTCTCTACCAGCCAACTATTGGGCTAAAGAGAGAACTATTAAAGGTGCAAAGAAAAAAAAAAATATCTACTAAGAAAATGCGAAGGCAAAATTTTAAGCTTATCCCTTTACACGCCAAGGCGTTGCTTATTGTCGTGCCTACGGTGCCAATAACGACTATGACGACTGTAGGAGCGTGCGGTTTGGCGTTATAGGTATTTGAGAAGATATTTTCTTGATTAAAAACTCAAGTGATCGTCAATGCACACAGAAAATGGCCAAAATATTTGAGCATTTTAACTGATCAAATTGTCAATAAAGACGACATTAGTATTCGCGAGTACTGCTCTCTACAGCTCATTATGAAGTACTACTCGAATTACGGCTTCGAAACATGTCGACGAGGAGAGGTATATTTTTCCGAACCGGTGGTAGTTTATTGACGTTCATAGGTGCATGTAATATGCCTAATTTGAAGAATAAACTACTTTTACTTTTTACTTTTGACGACCTGTTTAGCCTAGTTGGTAGTGACCCTGCCTCCGAAGCTAGAGGTCCCGGGTTCGAATCCCGGCCAGGGCATTTATTTGTGCATTCTTCACGGATATTTGTTCTTGGGTCTTGGATGTTTTCTATGTATTTAAGTATGTATTTATCTATATAAGTATTTATATCGTCGTCTAATACCCATAGTACAAGCTTTGCTTAGTTTGGGACTAGGTCGATTTGTGTAAGATTGTCCCCCAATATTTATTTATTATTTATTTAACTTTTAACGTAATTTCAACTTATAAAATAAATAGTAAGAGGAAAGGTAATCTTAACACAAATCAAACTAGGCATATGGTAAGCTCAATAAGGCTCGTGTTATAGGAATTAAGATGACGAATATATAACAACTTAATTACATAGAAAACATCCAGAACTCAGAAACAATTCATGCTTATCACAATAATATTTACCCAGCATACCTAGATTCGAACCCAGGACCGTCAGCTTCGTAGGCAGGGTCACTAAAACGCAACGAATCCTCAAGTCGATAAAGGGTCGGCAACGCGCTTTCAATTCTTCTGGAGTCCATATTCCTGTCGCAATGTAACTGCTTACAATTAGACAGGTTGCTTGCGTTGGCCGTCTTTGTTGTATATTAATATATGATAATAATCTTGTTATTACATATACATGTTGGAATATATTTTTAAAGGCTTTATGAACGAAAAAAGATGAATGATGAGCGAATGAATGAAGAAGGATGAATGGCATTGAGACATATTTGTTGCGGGAGAAAAGTAATATGGCGTAGGGGAAAAGGCTTAAAGGGATTTCGTAAAAATACTTGTGTGCGTAACGTTAAAATAGCTAAATAAAACATGGGAGAATATAAATATGGGTTAGAGGAAGAGCTTAAAGGGACTTTGTAGAAAACTCTTGTGTGCTTAACGTGAAAATGGCTAAATAAATCATGGAAAATATCAGCATACCTATCAGCCGCAAGACGTCCACTGCTGGACAAGGCTCCCCCCAGAATTTCCACTATGACAGGTCCTGCGCCGCCCTCATCCAACGGCTTCCCACGATCTTGACCAGGTCAAAATATTACTATAATTTATTTCTAATCGCTACATACGTTAAGTAATAATAAATCAACATGACTCACGATAATTTAAATCCCCGTTCATAATATAAACACATAAATGATTCATCACATAGTTACTTATCCTAACTACTTCATTACGTATATGTGTAGATAACATTGTCGTACCATATAGCAAAGTTATGTCACAGAATAGTACATTACTACAGAGGCCGGGACGAAAGGTGTTACCGGCCGAAGACAATGTACCCCCTTATTCATAAAATATACAGTGTGTAAGTCTAATACGGGCGATAAATTAAATCGGACATAGTACCTATTCATTAGTGTAATCAATAATTAAAAAGTTTTTTTTAAATTACAGTTCATTACGAGCCCATAATAATTATTTTTTAAATTTCTCAGCAGCAATGTACTGTAAACATGGTTGTGGTACCGAAATGTCAAATGTTCACTAGCAATACAACAACGTGAGCGTGTTTGCATTACATTGCGGGCTGAATTATTTTGTATGGACAAAATTATTGTTGCAACTTTAAGTAAATGTTATCTAATTACCTTTACTTTGTCCTATACTAACCACCGTTAAGAGATTCGCCCGTATTAGACTTACACACTGTATAATAACAAACCTCTGTTAACTAAAAATTGTTTTGTCCCTTACTCACAAACATAAATGTCAAAGTGACAGATAAGGACAAACCAACTTTAGCGGCTTGTTAACTAATATAGGCTTGATGGACGTTTATGAAAAAGGGGGATAGACTTGGATAGGTCTAAGGCGGGCAACCCCATATTTCCCGCCGAGGTATGTATAGTGCTTTTCTCAAACATGCAATGAAATAAACAACAAAAAAATCAAAGTTTTATTTTTAATACGCATAGTGGCAGAATGTCATGATGCCTGTGCCACAAATTTATGTGGAATGGAAATTAAAAAAGAGGACTTTGCCGGCCTAGGGTTGCATGATTTGGATGAAATACCATTAACGACCTCTTGCACTAGCCGCACCTGAAACGTCATACTTCGCAGCCTATTATAAGGAACATAACATCAATATTTCATTGCATGTTTGAGTAAAATAATTGAATAAGCGAGCGCGAAAGCGAGTGAATCGTCTGTTACAGTTCGGGCAAAAAATCATACTCGTTTGTCCGGATATTTGTTCTCCTTTGCAGGTCGCATTTTTCAACAGATTTTCATGAAAAAACTTTTAGGTCTAAAATGCCAAAGGTTTTTTTTATGAAACAGGACGCAAACGAGCAGACGAATCGCCTGATAGTAAGCGATTAGCGCCGCCCATGGACACTCGCAACACCAGAGGGGTTGTAAGTGCGTTGCCAGCCTTTAAGATGGGACTACGCTCTTTTCTTGAAGGTTGATGCCATATATCTTGAATACAAGAGTTTGAAGTTAATATGAGATACTATTTCGGTAATCCTCGTTGTTATTAATACGAGAAGCGGTACAAAAAACACGAGCAAACGGAGAGTAACCTACAGATGGTAGATCATTGTGAGGTTTTCTCCTACTCGTTTTCGTTAATTTACACCCCTAGTATAGTATAAAAGATCCTTAACAATTAAACAATGTTGACGTGCGTGTCATTCGAATTTCGAATTGTCATACTAGACATTAACTTTTGCTTAATTCCACGTTAATTCTTAAGGCCGTTTCGCTTTCAACCTTAGCGATATAATATATAATTAATTATTTTCTTTGATAATGAAAAAAATATTTTTTTCTTCAATTTTGAAAAACTAAATATGCTGAAAAAAAGTGATTATCAAAATTTTATGATACCGTTTTGTAGGCGTGATTGTTTTGTAACCACCACCACCACCATATCAGCCCAAGGACGTCCACTGCTGGACATAGGCCTCCCCCAAATTCACGGGGGGTATATGCCATAATCGCCACGCTTGGCATGCGGGTTGGCGATCGCAGTATCTCCATCGCACTCTAGGGATGCTGCCGCCCATCCCCCGATGGTCTGGATCGTAGTTTTAGGACGTACTTGGGTCCACGGGTCCCGGGTCGGGGTTGTTTTGTAAACCTACACCAAACTACAGCTTTCTGGTAGTAACTGTTACTGCGCTAAGCCGCGGACACGTCTGTCCGTCGACGGACAGAAATGGCTAAACTTTATAGTTAATACAAGAAACCCATCTACGAACCCTAAAAATTGTTTTACACGATGTGTATGTATGTTCCCCGTTAACTCTTTACCACGTTGGCCGATTGTGATAATTCTTTTTTTGTTTCAAAGCAGGTACCCCGACAATGGTCCCATATAAATTTGGTGAAGGTCTGATGATGGGATTTAGCAGGAATCGAGGGAACTCCTCGAATTTGATAGGCACGCATATGCCGATTTAGGTATTTTCTGTAGGTAACCAAGCATTGGCTCACGGATACCACGAATTGTGGCATAACAAGCACAAAATTGGAGTCGATTTTTTTATGGTTTAAATTATTTCTTATCATTACCTTCGTCAGATACACAGTGACACAATGCGTCCATGCACATTGATAGAGCACACGTATGAGTGACTCACTCAGATAACAAACAACATAAAACGCCGTATATGCCATTTAAAACCTAATCACTTAAGACCTTCTATATTGAGCTACGACTATGGCAGTCTGTTGTTTACAGGACCTAATTGTTTTAGAACAATGGAGTACGATATACTTGCCAAACAAGGTACAGGCGAACTCTTACGTAGCTTACTAGCTTAACAAGTACCTTGTCGCTTTAACATCATGTCTACACTGTCATATTTAAACTAACTAAATCCTAACAGGTGAAAACGATGAAGTAATAAAGCGTCCAGTTGTGTAGAGTTCGACTGTACTGTATCTAGACACGCGGCAGCGTATCCAGCCAAGTTCACCGCAGGAACTAAGAAGGAACCGTTTGGAGCCACTTTTGACCCCCCAATAACTCAAAATCTATATTACAGAAAAAAAAAAAATTTGGTACATGTGTTAAGATCCTTTAGAACAACTAGAACCCCAAATTTCATAATTATAGGTTTAATAGTTATTGAGATATTAAATTCCAAAAAACGGCATTTTTACCACTGACTGACTGATGCTTTTATAATTTGAATTTTGTGTTGCTAAGTTCAGTAATGTGTTTAGAAATTTTATTGTAGAACTTGATACAATTTTCCAAGAACGACTTTTTCACCTTTACTAGTCTATAGAAGGTTATTTTGACTGTCGACTTAGAACTCGTTATTAGAGAAGTGATTACTATTGAAAAAAAAAAATTAGACTACAACCTTTCACTCCCGTTTACACCAAGGAACTATCCTAACAGACGGATACGAATTACTTTCGCATTTACAATATTAAGTATTATTCAGAACAATATTTCTGAATAATTAGAGATGGCAACAATTACTAAACGTATATTGACTTTATTATTACTAAACGTATATTGATTAAAGAAAACAAAGAAAGAAAAGAAATGAAATTGAGTGCAATATGTACGGCGGCAAAAATAAAATACATTAGGAATGTCGCCGAAGCCCAAATATCGAACATAATAGGGTATGTCTATATTTTTTTTTTCCAATTTTTTTTATCTAACCTGTACGTCGCCGCAACTTGAAATTTTGTGGAAAGCTTTCTAATAATGAGTACTATTTATAAAAAAAATATGAACGCTAAACTCGGTGTTGCACATTCTAAAGTCCTTCCGCAAAGTCAGGTGACTAAGTCAGGTGTCAAAATGTACAAGTCTTCAGCTGGTCCAGGATATGAATGAAGAGGGCAGCGCCGGAAGATGTGCTCGGTGGTCTGTTGGCCTCACCGCACTCGCAGATTGGAGACTCCCTCCATCCCCATTTATGTTGGAATAAATTACAACGCCCATGCCCGGTTCTCAGCCTGTTCAGTCGGCACCAGAGTATGCGACGGAGATCAAATCCCCATGGCTTGACTGTCGGGTCAGAGGGGTGAAAGGCTTTGCCTGCCGTAGCAGCAGTTTTCCACCTATGTGTGAGGTTGAAGTTGTTTAGCGACTGGGCTATGATACAGGGCGGGTTCCGAGATTTTAGTCGGTGTGGGGGAGGAAAGCAAAACTCAGAATGGACAGGCAATGCGGGATTTTTCGAAATTATATCTGCTTCCCTCTTCAATGCCTGTACGGTCATTCATTGTAGTACTCTTTGGTGGAGGCCTATGTCCAGAAGTGAACAGTCGAGAACCTTTCCGCTCCAACTAAGACTAAGTATATCGGTTACTTAGGTGGTTAGGTTTACGGATTGCCTCTTGCTAATGCATTCAGCAGAGAACTCTCATCATAGCCTTCTCCATTGCTCTTTAGAACTTGAGCCTTCTTATGAGGACCATGACCCGACCACGTTTTAGCATCTTTCACTTAATATTTGTTGATTAATGTTTTTGAGTCAAAAACCAAGTCTCAGCACTGTTTTAAAAGCATATTTTGGGATACTTGTGCTTCACCCAAATTTCCTGCTTAGTGATTGTAAAAGGGGCTTCCATTTGACTATTAGTTTCAAAAGTTTTGATAAACAGTTAAAAACTGTAAATGGATTATGGATAATAAATCGAGTAACTCAGTGGTCATCAATTTGTATGAAAAATTTCCCTAACCACTGCTCTACCAGTTTTTTTACGGATATAAATATTTTTTATGCGTTTTTACAACTGAATTGCTTTAAATGGTTCAGGGACTATTTCTATTTCGATGCGTGTCATATTTTTTCTTCGCAAAAGATGAAAGGCGATTCAAAAGAGAACGGAACTACTTATTACCTCAGAAGTCAGCTTTGTGAAATCCGATGCTATAATTAGGAGCTATCTTCTCTGGATATTCTTTTAAAGAAGCCAATTAGCTATACCACCTGCACAGCTAAATACAAACTCATTTGCAGCTCATGTTTTGCAAGTTGCTTAGGAATTTTCTTGTAATTAACTTAGTCGAATTCAAATGAAAGCAAAGGTGATGGAGAGCACAAGCTTAACGATTTATTTTTAACCGACTTCAAATAAGGAGGGGGTTCTCAATTCGTCGGTTTTTATTTTATGTATATTCACCGATGACTCGGAGGCTAGTGGACCGATTTCAAAAATTCTTTTTTTGTTTGAAAGTGTATTTTTTCTAGTTGGTCCCATTGTCAACTGGAAAAATCGAGGGAACTCCTCAAATTATATAACAAGAGGATGGGGTAAGTGAGGCTAAATCGAAGGTACTCCTCAAATTATATAGCAGGAGGATGGGGTCTGGCAAAGTTTGGAGTCGGTGTTTTTTTGTTAAAATTCAATACAAATCAATACAAGTGCAGTGGCAAACCAGCTTACGGCCTGCCTGTTGGTAAGCAGACACCGTAGCCCATGGACGCTTGTGAATTCCAGAAGAATAACAAGCGCGCTGCCTACCGTCTATTTACATGATAATTCGTTGTGTTGAAAGCTAGGCTATAGACATGCAGGTCCTTCGCTCTCAAAACAGCGCATCCTCGGGTGTACAACTTGTATAGCATTAAAGTTATATTAGTGTCACAATTACTCGCTAGATGTCGCTGTTCCGGGCGACGCGAAAGTTAAATGACGCTGTTAAGATTTTTGTTGGGATGTATAAGGCGACTGGGTACTTTTTGATTCTTTACCAATATACCACTCAGGACTGAATTAGCGAACTAAAAAACTACTTTGTGAAGTTTTATTGACATTTCCTGTTATTGAGTAAAATACCATCATTTTAGCCCGAGAGTGCCGCTTAATAATATTGTATACTGAAAGGCTGAGAAAACAAGGAAAATAGCATAAAAAAATCGTTTATTACTTAACACATTCGGTGCTGGTGACACGAATCCGTGTCATTCTTGTATTTATAATTGCCTTGTCGGCGCCGAATTTGTTAATAAGTTACATGACAATTTAGCCTAGAACCCGCCAAACTATACACAACAAATAACCAACAAAAATAACATACTACTCTACTGTAGAATAGGCATTTGTGACAAAAACAAAAAAAACATAGACAGAGATCAACATATAAAAAACAGGCCAAGTGCGAGTCGGACTCGCGCACGAAGGGTTCCGTACCAGAAAAAAAACGCCAACAACTACTCTGTTGTATGGGAGCCCCCCTTAATTATTATTATTTTATATTTATTTTAGTATTTGTTGTTGTAGCCACAATATAATACATAATCTTTGCAAATTTCAACTGTCTAGCTATTACGGTTCTTGAGATCTAGCTCGGCAAGTGGTAGCCATGAAAAAGGGCTAAAATATCACGTTTTTTGTTTGGGAGCCCCCCTTAATTATTAATATTATTTTGTTTTTAGTATTTGTTGTTATAGCGGCAACAGAATTACACAATCTGTGAAAATTTCTAATGTCTAGCTATTACGGTTCTTGAGATACAGCCTGGTGACAGACGGACGGACAGCGAAGTCTTAGTAATAGGGTCCCGTTTTTACCCTTGGGGTACGGAACCCTAAAAACAGTACGTATTGCAAGGAAGCGGTTCCATCCTGCAAGGTGCTGACTCAACAACCGATTTTTTCTATAGAGAAAATGTTAGCCAATCATATCGGCTATAATACGAGACAATAATAAAAATACTTATTCAATAATAATATAATTATCGTAAAATCAGTCCTTATATTAATCTGGTGAGAAAAGAAAACATTAATATTGCACAGCCTTAATTAAGAATCCATTTGTTTTCTGACGCGAGTATCTTGCGTGGGATGGCTTGTTATCTCACTCATATCATTAATTGCCAATTATTACGGTGTTCGCATCGCCAACGATTGGGTGACTTAGGTACTAATTCAATATATAAGAAATAGAGCGACATACTATCCATTTCAGCCTTCCCCTCCTTCTGGCATCCAGGATTTTCAGGGTCATGGTAGAATTCAGTATGTATTCTCTTCTCGAGTCCATTTCATCTCAATCCTCTCTTGCTGCGTGTTGGCACGTGATCCTATGAAATAAAAAATAGGTTGTCAACCACGTTGTTATTATTAACAGTTTTCAATCCTTGTTAATTAGAGCAATAAATAATAGGAGTCGAGTAATTTAAGATAAGGTCTCTGTTTTTATGACTACGATTAGTTGAACACATAATTATGCATGGCAAATTACAAAGGAACATGTCTCTTGATGTGGTGCTCTATTAGATAAAGACAGGTACAAAATCTTATTGAATCAAAAATAGCTGTAAACATATGTAGGCCGTAGAGTGTTTCTTAGAATTTTTATGCAAATCTCTTTTGTTTTGAGTGAGATTTTGAGAGGGACTTTATTGAAAACCATAAAGCGGAGCTAAGAGTAACCTACTCAATTAATAAAACGGCACCGATTTGAACGAGATTCCTCATACCATTTAGACTACACTTCTGCTGTTCACATTGTGTAAGCATTATAAACGCATAAAAACGCAAGCATACATATTAGAGCCATCTATTGTTTTAATGTTTGCGTTTCGTGACGTTGCTTCCATTTGCTTACGGTGTGAGCCGGTGTGAGCGTAAACAAAGTGCGGACAGTTCAGCTTAAAATTGGGTTTTAACCCTTGTAAGTTAATGTCGACCAGCCGCTTTGAGTGGTTACTAACTGAGCGCTCTCGTGCTTTGGAAGGCACGTTAAGCCGTTGATCCCGGCTGCTGTCTACGACAGCAGTCGTTAAGCCAAGTTAGAGGTCTTCGGGCGGCTTGAGAACTTCTAGCAGTCAAGTTGCCCACTCACTTGACAAAGGGGGGTCGAAGTTGCACCACGTCCGTAGGGAGTACCCACCGGTTACCTTACACGTGATCCCTTTGTGGTTCTAAAAGTGCAGCAAAACTGGTAACCGCACTGTCTTCTCGAAGATCTCGAAAAATAAATGCCATACGATTATAATTATTATTCACCTTATTTATTTTTTGACTTAAGTTAGGTTTTTTACAATAAATTTATAAAAAGTAAAATACGTAAGAAACAATATTGAAAAACATAGAATTAATCAATTCTGTTCTAACACATCGATTTTTATATAGACCACTAAGTAAAAACAATTGTTGGCACTCCAAAAAAAAAATCACCTAGCTTTGAAAATATCCACGTCAATCGAAAACTAAAGTGACAAAAACATTCGACCTTTGACGGGCAAAAACTGAAAGTAAACAATATCGGTTTTTGTTAAAAACATCCCAGCATTTCCACCGTTTTCTAACCGGACCTTTGAACTTCGAATTTATTGTCAAGGGACGTTGGCTCAATTTGGAATGGTACTGATTAAAAAAGTTGTTCATCTAACGACGATAACGTGAACGTGGGGTTAACTTTGATGTCGTTTTTTAAGCTTTGCCTGTCAAACATTTATAAACCTTTTACGTTCATATTATAAAAAAGCTTAAAAAGTATCGGGGCAAAGGGTAGGTTAAAAATACAACGAACAAGTTGATTGTCAACTAGTATTTAAATACAGTTTCTTTATTGTTTATATGACATGTGCGTGCTTTTGTTTTAAAACTAATTTCATTGGAATCCGTGGTGCTAGTCAATGTGACGCGCTCGCATACACTCGACTTTGCGCAAATGAGAGGAAGAAAGCATGACGATAAAACGTACACCGGATTTGCGATTTTAAATATTGACTGATAGGCAGTTTATAATCAGTCAAATACGGTACATACTCGTAGATATCTGATATATATTAAAGATTAACTTAAAAAATTTATATAATTTTGAGTCGGATCCAATATATATAGTTATTTTTTGGGTTTTTTACCAATTTCATCATGTTCTTCTGATATGTTTTTGTGTGTGTGTTTTATCTGCATCAATGTTTGTGTTTCTCGAATACGTAGACTTAACAGGTAACACAGTGCTTGCATCCAAATGGATATACAGGATAGGGAACGTGTTATTAGTGTTACGAATGCTACAATGCAAAGTTAGCGAGACGGGCAAAGATGTCATCCGTGGGATGCAAGCGGCGGATAAGTGGTTGTGTTGTGTATTGCCTGTGAATGGAGCGTATTTTCATCTCGTGACTGTGACCTACACTGACAATAGGGTTGACACTCGCAGGATGTAAAAAATGATTTTTTTTATGACATAGGAGGCAAACGAGCAGACGAATCGCCTGATGGTAAGCGATTAGCGCCGCCCATGGACACTCGCAACAACAAAGGGGTTGTAAGTGCGTTGCCGGCCTTTAAGGTGGGAGTACGCTCTTTTCTTGAATGTTTGAAGGTCGAATCGGTCCGGAAATACCGCAGGCGACAGTTCATTCCACAGTTTAGCTGTGCGAGGCAAGAAGTTTCTGGAGAAACGCACAGTTGAGGACTGCCAACCATCTAAGTGGTGTTTTATCTAACACAGGTTTGTGTTTCGATCTTCCATATGATGGAACATTGACTAGTTTTATTAACAAGGATGAATTGAATATTCATTCATGATATAAAGCAGTACCTTGTACAGTCAACAGCAAATATGGATGATCATTTTTGCACTTTATCGCACCAACGTAGGGCTGCCATCCGTCCGGGTTTCCCCGGATTTGTCCTAGTTTGGAGGGCGTCTGGGGGCCGCCCGGGGGGGTTTTCAAAAAGTGTCCGGGGAAAACCCGGACACTTTTACTTAATGGGTAAAGTGCGTAACTACTCACCATTTATCGAGTTTTTTTAACTCTCAATTTTTTTTATAATATTATTTTCGGATTCGGACACGTCCGGGGAAAAAATGCGATTTACGCCAAATGTCCGGGATTTTTTAAGTCTTTGTCCGGGTTTGACGAATTTAGAGATGGCAGCCCTACAACAACGTAACAATACTGCGACATTTGGGTTGCGTTAAAGTAGTGATAGTGACAAGGTACTAAAAAGATCATCTACTTTTGCTGTTGATTATACACGATAAAACATTATATTTGTTTTATCAGATCCTAAATAGATTTAACAAAAATTTTTTTTTTTAGAAATTACTGAATTAATTATTTTTATTATATCATCTTAAATGAAGTATATAAGTACTTATCTTTTAACTTCATGGGTATTATAAAATGATAAACCAAAAATTTGCATGTCAATATAGACTTTTCGGTAAGCAATCACGTCACGTGGAAATTAATTTTAGTTTATTATTGTTTTTTGTAGTTTATATACTTTTTATATATCTTTTGAAAGTTATTTAGTTTTTCTGAAATATCACCTTTACTTACTCGCATACGTTTTCGAAATTTCATACTAAAAAATCAAATAATTTTAGATGTAAGTAGTTTTAGGTATTTAGTCAATTTTTTTTTGTGTATCTTGTTTTGATACTGTATAAATTTGTAGTAAGTATTTAATAAATTCTTGTTAAAAAATCTAATTGAAGATCAATAGCATTTTAAAACTTATTTTATTAGTAAAATTAAATGTTTTTTTAAGCGTGTTCAACCCTAGCGCCGGTGAGCGTTGACTCACCGCCAGGAATAGCGTCCGTGATGCAACGCTTTATTTAACGCAATAAAAACGCGGCCTTCCAAAACGGGGCTTAACTCCCGATACATACAAACATACATATTTACAAACTATAGGAATGACTCATATCGCATTTACCACACTATAGTGGTATAAAAGTTATTTATATCAAATAGACGATTCACACCAATCGGCCGGAGTCGGCGCGCACGCAGCCACCAGAGTCAAAGGAATTCGAACCCTCCATACAGAAGCTCGACTTCGTATCCAAACGGCAGCGGCAGCCGCAACCCATTCAAATATGAAATTTAATTTCTGTATGGAGGGTTCGTATTCCTTTGACTTTAGTGGGTGCACGCCGTACAGTAGCGCTAAGCTGGCCCCCTCAATTTTTTTTTAAAAAAACTTTGTTAGTGTCGATCCTAAGGCGCCTTCCTGATTTATACGCGGTACGATATGAGAAAACTGGCAACTGACAGCTGTCAGTGTCAACCGATATCAATGCAGTACTGCCCCGCTTCTGCGCAACGTTTTAGCACTGCGCAAATGTAACACTGACAGTAAGGCGACTTCCTGATTTATACGCGGTACGATATGAGAAAACTGGCAACTGACAGCTGTCAGTGTCAACCGATATCAATGCAGTACTGCCCCGCTTCTGCGCAACGTATTAGCACTGCGCAAATGTAACACTGACAGTAAGGCGACTTCCTGATTTATACGCGGTACGATATGAGAAAACTGGCAACTGACAGCTGTCAGTGTCAACCGATATCAATGCAGTACTGCCCCGCTTCTGCGCAACGTATTAGCACTGCGCAAATGTAACACTGACAGTAAGGCAACTTCCTGATTTATACGCGGTACGATATGAGAAAACTGGCAACTGACAGCTGTCAGTGTCAACCGATATCAATGCAGTACTGCCCCGCTTCTGCGCAACGTTTTAGCACTGCGCAAATGTAACACTGACAGTAAGGCGACTTCCTGATTTATACGCGGTACGATATGAGAAAACTGGCAACTGACAGCTGTCAGTGTCAACCGATATCAATGCAGTACTGCCCCGCTTCTGCGCAACGTATTAGCACTGCGCAAATGTAACACTGACAGTAAGGCGACTTCCTGATTTATACGCGGTACGATATGAGAAAACTGGCAACTGACAGCTGTCAGTGTCAACCGATATCAATGCAGTACTGCCCCGCTTCTGCGCAACGTATTAGCACTGCGCAAATGTAACACTGACAGTAAGGCGACTTCCTGATTTATACGCGGTACGATATGAGAAAACTGGCAACTGACAGCTGTCAGTGTCAACCGATATCAATGCAGTACTGCCCCGCTTCTGCGCAACGTTTTAGCACTGCGCAAATGTAACACTGACAGTAAGGCGACTTCCTGATTTGGCGGGGCGGGAGCGATAATTCATAGGTATTTTGCTCTTTGACGTGAATTTACCGATGTGAGATTTCTTCACTTGACGAAATACTGTCAGTAATCCGTTTGCGCAGTAGTAATACCATGCGCAGAAGTGGGGCAGTACTGCATTAGTATCGGTTGACACTGACAGCTGACAGTTTTCTCACATCGTACCGCCCCCGCATCGACAAGTCAGGAAGGCGCCTAATTCGTCAAGTGAGGAAATTTCACATCAGTAAGCTTGCGACAAACAACAAAACAAATCATTTATTCATGTACAACGAAAATAAATACAAGAATACTTAACCAAAATAATATAAATACAATTAAAACTAACTTAAATCTGAAACGGGCCCTTGAGGCATTGTACCGAGGATGCTGGCTGCCGCCGAGGAAGCCGCCAGCTCTTCGGTCACGAAAACAACAAAATACCTATGACACATCGATCCCGCTCCGCCAAGTTTGGAAGTCGCCTTACGATTTTTTTTTTAGTACCATGAAAATACAAAAGATGTGTAGGTACCTTAACTACATAATTTCGCCAAACTGCGGAGCAGTTTGTTGGATTTAATTTACTGAACTAACGATATAGCTAAGTATGCCATTTAGGTACGGGCAAAAAGTTTGGGGTTTACAACTTTACGAACATGCTCTAGAGGCTCGGAAACACGCTGCCAACCCTTTTTTAACTGACTTCAATAGACGGAAGGAGGCTCTCAGTTCGTCTGCATGTTTGCTTGTTTTTTTTATGATGTATGTTCCCCGATAAGTCTTGACCACGTTGGCCGATTTTGATAATTCTTTTTTTGTTTCAAAGCAGGTACCCCGAATTTGGTCCCATATAAATTTGGTGAAGGTCTGATGATGGAATCTAGGAGGAATTGAGGGAACTGCTCGAATTTGATTGGCACGCATATGCCGATTTCGATATTTTCTGTAGGTAACCAAGCATTCGCTCACGGAAACCACAAATTGTGGTATAGCGAAGTACAAAATTGGAGTCGGTTTAATTTTGGTATAAATTATTAATTTGATCCACATTTGTCTCTATCTGTCTACGCGCTTCGCTATATTGTCACTTCCCTGGAGCGACTAGCGTCCATAGGCTATGTATGCTTATGCGGATATGCTTGTCTTCCCCATCATGGTAAAAAGTTGTAAACTACTAGACTATAATGAATCCACGACATTACCGACACTCCGCCATTTTATTTTCTCGTAAAGCGAAGCGCTTAAATAGAGTAAAGTGTACTAAATTGCTCACAACGGCCTATTCATACCACACGCCAAATGAAAAGCCACTTTAATTCCATTACAATTAGATTGAAATCCACTTGAAACTTTACATCCCGCTGTACCATGCGTTAAACATTATGACGTCATCAAGCGCCCACTCTCGTTCTGACGTTCCAAAACTATTTGAGAGGGATAGAGACGGATAGTTTTCCCGTGGATTCTAAAATTGGAAGGGTTTAATTAGTAGGAAAGCTTGTTTTTGAAGAAGGGAGTATGTTATAAGGTTATATTGGGCGCTTATGTCATTTAGTTCGGAGTCGGTTTGCTACGGTGTGTAGATATGTAGGCCACGGCCCTTTATGGGGCTTTGTTTTAGTAAACTCTGGTATAAAATGTTTTACTAAAGAGCAACTACTATTTTACCTATGACACACCTGTCTAACCTTATGGAGCGTTCGTGGCCCAGCGGCGCCCGCGTACCGCGTTCGGTATGCGAGGTTAAGCAATGCCGGGCGAGGTCAGTTCTTGGATGGGTGACCGCTTTGAGTGGTTACTAACTGAGAGCTCCGTGCTTTGGAAGGCACGTTAAGACGTTGATCCCGGTTGCTGTCTATGATAGCAGTCGTTAAGCCAAGTTAGAGGCCTCCGGGCGGCTTGAGAACTTCTAACAGTCAAGTTGCCCACTCACTTGACAAGCCTAAACCCAATAAGGTTTAGTTTCCCCCTTGGTTTGGAAGATCAGATGGCAGTAGATTCCGTAAAAACTAGTGCCTACGCCAATTTTGGATGCAACTGTACTGGGAATAACGCTGGGATGATGAGAACACCTGTCTAACCTTGAAACTATACGATATCACCTTTAAGGTTTGAACGAGTTCCATTTTCGGTATAAACTTCTAATTGCCGACTATACTTTTTTCTTCAGACATCGAGTAAGTATTCTTAGAGACCGGTGATCCCAAACACGACGGATTTATATTGTATAGTTTAGGAGTTGCTATGGCCATTTGTCTTCATCATCACATCATCAGATCAGCTCGGAACTCAGTAAGAAACAAGTAAATTTTTAACAAAAAAACACCGACTCCAAACTTTGCCAGACCTAGACCTAGATATACTGGGTGTGGCCTGTAATAGGAGCAATAAATTTAAAGGACGCTTCCTTAGAGAATCTGCAGTAACCTCTTGTGTCCAAAAAAAAAAATATCTTTTTTCAATTGGGAAAAATTTTGATCTAAAGTTATGACCTCCAAGTAATGGATCTTGGCACCCAGAGATTATAGCGCGGCAGTCAATGCTGATTTTGAGGTTGCTTCAAGTTATGACTCATAATCGTCTTCGCAATTTTGGGATTTTTAATTTTTTTTTTACATTTTTTAGTGTTTTTTTTTTTAATAATTAATAATATCACTCCAGTAGAGTAAAAAAGTACATATAATCTACTTTTGCAAAAAGAAAAATCCAAAAAAATACTTTTTTTTTCAATTAAAATACCACATGGAAAAAAAAACTGGAAAACTCAATATCGTTTATTTTTTTGCTCCTATTACAGGCCACATCCTGTACATAATTTGAGGAATTCCTTCGATTTTGCCTGGGATAGGGATCCTTTTGGTATATAATTTGAGGAGGTCCCTCGACTTTTCTCATACTTTTTTTCGACTCAGACTTGGTGACAATGAGACCAACTAGAAAACATACACTTTCAATAAAAAAAAAAAAAAATTAAAATCGGATTCGGTTTATTTTTTATTTTTGAGTAATCGGTGAACATAAATAAAAAATATTAATATAAAATATTCCGTCGAATTGAGAACCCTCCTCCTTTTTATGAAGTCTGTTAATTAAAATAGTACATTACTAGTTACTACAGAGGCCGGGACGAAAGGGGTTGCCGGCCGAAGACATATAGACGCCTCGCTGCGCTCGGCCGGATAGGTCTGAGGCGGGCAACCCCATATTTCCCACCGAGGTATGTATAATGCTTTTCTCAAACATGCAATGAAATAAACAACAAAAAAAACAAAGTTTTATTTTTAATACGCATAGTGGCAGAATGTCATGATGCCTGTGCCACAAATTTATGTGGCATGGAAATTAAAAAAGAGGACTTTGCCGGCCTAGGCCTGCAAGATTTGTATGAAATTCCATTAACAACCTCTTGTCCTAGCTGCACCTGAAACGTCATACTTCGCAGCCTATTATAAGGAACATAACATCAATATTTCATTGCATTTTTCAGAAAATAGGTATTTTAATTTAATGAATAGTTTCATCGATTCGAGATTATACTTACTTACTCTTTGGTTACAAGCCTTTCACCTTATTGTCTGTAAATTTGACACGTTTCATCAGCACCATCACTGAGAGTTTGTTTTTTTATTTATACAGAATGATTCGGGAGACGTGAGCAAGATCAACACTACAGATTCAGTAGATTGTAAGCTACTGCTTCGTGCCACTATTAGTGAAATTAACGTTCATTTATTTATCTTTAGTGTTGAAAACAAAATGTTTTAAATTATTTACGTAATTCATGGTCACTCTACAATCAGAATACTTCAGTCAAGTGATACGTGTCAAATCGAATGTCATCTCGAGTCCGATTACTTTTGAAATATCGTATCTCACTCAATGTGACAATTTACTTTCTTCGTAATCACCAGTAATCACTAATCAAATCAAAGTGCTGTCAGAACAGAAAGAGGTTTAATCTTTATAAGTCAGTTGTTGTAGGCTGACCATGTGACCATAACAAATATTAAAATACAGGAAAAAGGTATGGGTGTTTCACTTAAATAAAATGGCGATTCATTGCCATTTACTATGTATGTAGTGTTGGTCCTGCCATGCTCACGTCTCCTGAATCATCCTGTATAGGTATGTATAACCCCCCCCCCCCCCTTCCTTACGCAATACTGCGCTTGCGTGGCACCGACTCACCGTATACGTGTATAATTTAACGCAAGGGTGACTTAATGGCGGGCCATCTTGTACAGTCGACATCATTAAAATGTATACACTTGTCAACGTGTACACTTAACCGTAAAGCGACAATTCGTGGCCCTGCAGCGCCAGCGTACAGTCAACATCAAACAGGGGCCAAAAGCTCACTATTCCCTTATAATAAAGGCGATTTGGGTCACTATCGAGTTTTACTTATGACGTTTCTCAATTATCGGTTTCACTATGATTAAGTTATTTAATTGTTAGATATACTAGTTTATTATCAAAGTCGGCCTGTTTAGCCTAGTTGGTAGTGCCACTGCCTCCGAAGCTAGAGGTCCCGGGTTCGATTCCCGGTAAGGGCATTTGTTTCTGTTATGAGCAGAGACATTTGTTCCTGAGACTTGGATGTTTTTCTATGTATTTATGTATATATCTATTAAATATGTCGTCGTCTGGTACCCATAACACAAGCCTTATTGAGCTTACTGTGGGACTAGTTCGATTTGTGTAAAAATTGTCCCAATATATATTTATTTATTTTATTTTATTATTATTCGATGAATAAATATCATAAATAGTTTAGGTTAGTTACTTTTTTTTTTATTCGTATATACAATTTCAAAATTTATTTACACTAAATGCGCCAAACTGCAGTAGCCAGTTAGTTGGCGCGTAGCGCTCAAGTTACATCACTTAGGTATTGTTTATAAGTGTGAGTTATCTTATTATAGTGAACTTACTCAACTAGGGCATGCATAGTAACAATAAGATGTTTATGTTAAGAAGTAGCTTTGTATGTGTGAAGCGGTTCAGAAAAAAGTAGAAGACCCTTTTTTAACCGACTCCAAAAAAAGAAGGAAGTTCTCAATTCGTCGATATTTTCACCGATATCTCGGAGACTAGTGGACCGATTTCAAAAAGTCTTTTTTCGTTTGATATGGTAGGTGTTTTCTAGTTGTTACCATTGTCACCAAGTCTGGATCTGATGACGGGATCTTGGAAAAATCGAGGGAACTCCTCAGATTATATAGCAGGAGGGGCCGAGTGTGAGTATGGAAAAGTTTGGAGTTGGTGTTTTTTTGTTAAAAATTGACCTTTATAATTTAAGAATTCTAGAAGTGATTTTACGTATATCCATTATTATTAATAAATAACATGTCGTTATCTAAACTTGCCCGTCGTAAGCTAATTTTGAACAATTACCTAGAAAATCCTCACTAGAATCAAGTTAAGGTCGCCGAACTTTTATAATATACCCAGATCCACAGTAAATAAGGTGTTCCGGACTTACAGACACAGATTGACTTTGAGCATATTCCGATCACAAAAATGGATTTCAGGATTAAAAAACTGGCAATTATGATCAAGGCCGCATACATAGCTAAACCACCACCACCATATCAGCCCTAGGACGTCCACTGCTGGATAGGCCTCCCCCAATTTCATGCGGGGTAAATGCCATAATCGCCACGCTTGGCATGCGGGATGGCGCAGTATCTCCACCGCACTCTAGGAATGCTGCTGCCCATTCCCCGGTGGTCTTGGTCGTAGTTTTAGGACATACCCGGCTCCCATAACCTAACGAACATTAGCCGACAAGTCGAATACCAGCCAGTCTACGGTTCATCAGTATAAAGAGTCTGCTGGCTAAAATCAATAAATATATATGTATAATCTGGGTCTCTTCAAGACAAGAGTGAATAGGCTGTTACTGAACCAGCGAGCAACATCTTAGGCCTTGTCATCGCTTTCCATCAGGTGAGACTAAGACCAATCGCTGATCAGTCGATCATAAAAAAAAAAAAACATACCAAGTCCCGAAAGGCACCAGACTCTATAAAAACAGAGAATAACCTGGACACGGGCCGGTAAGTCATAGATCAACTTCCTTACAAGATTTTATACAGGGCGACATCGGAGACGTAATCAGAAGCTATTTTATCAGACTCTACACATGATCGCATTTTCCATGCAATAGTTGAAACATTGAATAAAACGAGGTTATTTTTTCAAATTTTTACTAAAAAATAATAACGCCATACTTAAATCATGGTCACCCTATCACTTTTGACACACGTTGTATGAGGGATGACAAGACGTCGTGTGGTGTAGGGTGACCATGTTGTATGAAACATTTTTTATTCTGTTAATAATTTGAGAAATAATAGTCAATATTGCAAGTAGTAACTGTGATATCATCTTTATTGAGTTTGTCTTTCAATACTTTGTCGAGTCAAATAATTTATGATCACGTCTCCGATGTCACCCTATATTATGCTGCGTAAAAGACAATGGAACATAATGTGGTTGCTGATTTTAATCATATTACTGGGCAAGAATATTTTGTTGCTAACATTAATGTGTAAAAAAAAGGAAAAAAAGTAGTTTATTTTTCAAATTAGGCATATAACATGCACCTATGAACGTCAATAAACTACCATCGGTTCGGAAAAATAAACCTCTGCCACGAGAAGAACCGGTGTAAGAAACTCGGTGACGTGTCATTATTTCAAAACAATTGTATAGTTAAATATAAAATTACAGTGTCAGCTACTGCAAAATAACAATGCTACGGTAGAAAACCTATTTTCGCGTGTGTGAGAATAATATGTTTAATTTAATTAATGACCCAAATTCGAGTAAAAGAAGTCGTAGCAGATAATCGTTGGATCATAGCGATCGAAATGCTCTATAAATACTACAATAAATAGGTCGGCACTCGAGACTTCCGACATTATCTTGACATGAATGCGCGAAGACTTCACTTGCACTGGAAATATTTCTACCGAATATAAATAATAATATAAATATAAATAATCAATTATACAGTATACAGTGGTTGACGTAACTGGTGACCGAAGAGCTGGCGGTTTCCTCGCTCAACGTATCAGCATTGCGATACAGCGAGGAAATGCCGCCAGCATCCTCGGTACAATGCCTCAAGGGCCCGTTTTAGATTTAAGTTAGTTTTAATTTTCATTATATTATTTTGGTTAAGTATTCTTGTATATATTTTCGTTGTACATAAATAAATGATTATATTCAATAAAAGTTTGAAAAATAAAAATTATACAGTGGACTTCGGGTATAACGACGATGATGGGACCACTCCAATTTCGTCGTAAAGGTAAAGACATACAGACAAGTGTATATATACCGGCTGCGGCCAGACACGAGTCCTATGACACTGACAGTGACAGTTCATTTATATAACCTTAGAACGGCGTCGCTGTCACATCATAATGTTACTAAGCATCTTTTTTTATGTTACTAAGTAGTTTATGTAGAAATATAACATTTACTAAATAATAATCATCATCATCCTCCTAGCGTTATTCACAGTACAGTTGCATCCTGAAGGATGCCTGGGGTCCGCTACCTAATCCCAAGAATTGGCGTAGGCACTAGTTTTTACGGAAGCGACTGCCATCTGACCTTCCAACCCGAGGGGGAAACTAGACCATATTGGGATTAGGCTTGTCAAGTGAGTGGGCAACTTGACTGTTAGAGGTTCCCAAGCCGCCCGGAGGCCTCTATCTCGGCTTAATGACTGATATCATAGACAGCAACCGGGATCAACGTCTTAACGTGCCTTCCAAAGCACGGAGCTCTCAGTTAGTAACCACTCAAAGCGGTCACCCATCCAAGGACTGACCTCGCCCGACATTGCTTAACCTCACATACCGCACGCGGTAGGCGGGCGCCGCTGGGCCACGAGCGCTCCAATTGCTAAATAATAATACGAAAGGAAATTGTTTTGACCTTTATTTCCATAAATTAAATAAGCTTATTTTAAGTGATATCGTTGTCATTTATTAATTATTATTATTTGTTTTTCTTGTCTCAAAAATGTTTAACACTTTTGTTTTGTCACACCTACCCACTAAATTCAATCATAAATTAGTATAACCATTATTTTGTAAATGTTGCACGTAGTCTAAGCAAGATGTGTCTACTTCTTTAGGATGTACAAGAGTGAAACTAGCCCTAAGTAATTTTAAAACCCCGTAAATAAATAATAATAAAAAAAATCGGGGGACAATCTTACACAAATCGACCTAGTCCCAAACTAAGCAAAGCTTGTACTATGGGTACTAGACGACGATATACATACTTATATAGATAAATACATAGGAAACATCCAAGACCCAAGAACAAATATCCGTGATAAATGAACAAATAAATGCCCTGGCCGGGATTCGAACCCGGGACCTCTAGCTTCGTAAGAGTACTAAACAAACATAAGTGTACTAAACTTGTAACATCTAGTTTGTAGACCAATAAAAAAAAAACGTCTTAACCGAATATATTTGGTGGAATACTGCAAAAGTTAAATCGTTACCCCCTTATTCATAAACGTCCATCAAGCCTCTATTAGTTAACAAGCCGCTAAAGTTGGTTTGTCCTTATCTGTCACTTTGACATTTATGTTTGTAAGAAAGGGACAAAACAACTTTTAGTTAACAGAGGTTTGTTAAGTTTTATGAATAAGGGGGTTAGTCTGTATCGGCTAAGAAATGGGTGTATCGATAAACAGGGGTCGATACTTGAATAGGTTACGTGTAAATTTAAAATCTATGATATTAATAACACTTTATGTTAAAAACACTAAGACTTGATAAAAAAATTAAACAAATCGCACAAATATCCTTTAAAATTATTATTTTAATTATGAATTATGTATGCAATAAAATTATGAATATTCTCAGAGATGTATAAGGTCTCCTTTAAACAAAAATACAACAACTATTACTAGTCATGACTTGGATCTTCCTCAATCTCAACATTGACAGCCTCGCTATAATCTCGTGGTTTCAATATCCATTACTAGGTCATTCCATTTAACATCAATATTTCTCCGAATTAAAAAAGAAATGACTTTTTTGGACACAGGAGACGCAGATGCTCTAACCAAGCGTCCTTAAAATGGCATATGTCAAATTTTGACAGTTTCCATTTAAAAACGGGCGAGGTAAGATGCGAAAACAAGTTGGTTTTTGAATAAAACCTCAGGATAATTTCAGCTTCTGCTACTCAATATCTGCAAAGTAAAGTCACGTCAAAATAAGTTAACCATTAAATTTAATCACACAACGAAAACACTAAAAATAACATTGCAATAAAAAAAAGTAATAACTTTTAATATAAAAATATCCTTTTCTCAAACATGCAATGAAATATTAATGTTATGCTCCTTATAATAGGCTGCGAAGTATGACGTTTCAGGTGCGGCTAGGACAAGAGGTCGTTAATGGAATTTCATACAAATCTTGCAGGCCTAGGCCGGCAAGGTCTTTTTTCATTTTCATTCCACATAAACTTGTGGCACAGGTGTATCCATGACAGTCTGCCACTATGCGTATTAAAAATAAAACTGATTTTTTTGTTGATTATTTCGTTGCATGTTTGAGAAAAGCACTATACATACCTCGGCGGGAAATATGGGGTTGCCCGCCTCAGACCTGTCCGGCCTCGCTTGCTCGGCGATGTATGCCTTCGGCCGGCAGCCCCTTTCGTTCCGGCCTCTGTATTAATATACTATTAAATCAGTGCCGATGGGTATTGTGCCCAGAGGGCTGGCCGCATTGTCACGCTGTGTAGCGACACTTATACGTTGTGCAAAGTATTGGCCAGCCCTCTGGTCACCTGAGTTTCGATTAGGCGCTCCGCTAAATCTATGTAAATGCGGCGCGCGCTCGGTCCCCACGGCCCTAGAGTCTCGACCCCAAACGCCTCAATTTAAATTAACACTGTTGACATTGAGCTATCAAGTTGAGTTTCAGATAATAACAAATTTCAGTACCTATTAAAAAGTTATCGATAAATTTGATGTTGGAAGGAAGTCCCTAGTTAATTGTAATTTTCTCCACAAAAACTTGTATGTCTTCATATTATTCATTTCTATTTAGGCACAGCTAGCAGCAAAATTAATTTCAAGACCGATCCGTTTCGACCTCATTATCGTTAATCGCTTTCATACATTTCACTGCAATTTAATGGATCAAGCATTTGATAAGTGAGAGCCGAAACTAATGAAATCTAATGGAATATGACAGCGATAACAACGAACTACCCGTTTTCATCCATCTTAAGTACCTATACAGGCTGATTTCGGAGTCGTGATCATGAATCAGTTTTTCCAACTTAGTATAATGTGGTGTGGTAAAAATATGTAGGGACACGAAACAAACACGTTTCATTTTTACTTTATTTTGATGACAAACATACACAATAGCAAAAATAACATTGTTACACACTCTTTGACGGATAGTAAGGAGAATTGACAGAGTAGGGTGACCAAGTTGTGTGAAAAGTATTAATTCCCATTAAAATTAAAAAAAGAGAATTATTTGACCAACTTATTCATACCAACTGTGATGTTGTCTACTTTGAATTCTTGGCCATGTAAAATCATTTCGGATCGACCCCAAACTAACCAGACCTTAACCTCTCACCTCACCCGTTTTTAAATGGAAACTGTCAAAATATAACATATGACATTTGTAAAATTCCATATAAAAACGGGTGAGGTGACCGATGAGGACGAGGTACAGGTCCAACGCTTAACTGAGTCTGTTCCAGAGGTATGAGAGCCGTACGGGAGGGGTGACACGACTGCCGCCCGACTGAAGTTACGCGTCGTTTGACGTTCCGTAAACAAACCCCTCCCGTACCGCTCCCATACCTCAGGAACAGACTCAGTTAAGCGTTAGGCATGTAGTTTGTAAACTCGTATAGATAACGGTGCTCTAAAACAAATGACATTCCAGTATCCTGCGAGCATGAAATCGATTAGTCGCCACCGGTACTCGAAATCGTTTAAACCGCTCGTCCATTGTACGCCGGTTTCCGCTTTTTTTTGTTAGTGGACACGCTCTCATTTACTTTAATTACTCGTACTAATTCACTTTTCAAAAACGGCTGGTCTAGTTTACCTTAATGTATCAGCAAGTTTTAAGAAGAGTAGGAATTTGGTGCTACCTATAAATATAAGAAATGCAAGTTTTTTCATCGTCTCAGACTGCTCGAAGTCTATTTTATATGTGTATAAATAAATACAATAAATTACCTTTTCTCAAACATGCAATGAAATATTGATGTTATGTTCCTTATAATAGGCTGCGAAGTATGACGTTTCAGGTGCGGCTAGGACAAGAGATCGGTAATGCAATTTCATACAAACGTTGCAGGCCTAGGCCGGCAAAGTCCTCTTTTTTAATTTCCATTCCACATAAATTTGTGGCACAGGCATCATGACATTCTGCCACTGTGTATATTAAAAATAAAACTTAGATTTTTTTGTTGTTTATTTCATTGCATGTTTGAGAAAAGCACTATACATACCTCGGCGGGAAATATGGGGTTGCCCGCCTGAGACCTATCCGACCTCGCTTCGCTCGGCCGTCTTTATGTCTTCGGCCGGCAACCCCTTTCGTCCTGGCCTCTGTAGTAATGTACTATTGGACATCAAGGAGCTTCCTTATAACTGTTATGTTTTCGTCGTGAAATACTGCGTTTGTTTGTACGTAAGCTTCTCAAGCACTCTTTTGAGTTTATGTGAAATAAAATGATTTTGAGTTTAACAGCATTTGCGTTTTAGTTGCCATACAATTTTATTTTTTACACGAGGCTTGTAATAGTTTCTTCCTCTTGGACGATAAAAAATACTTAATTTGTAGATTATTTAATAATAATAATAATAACTAACTAACTCCGCGAACGGTCTAATAGCGAAAAGTCTTGACCAACATCTCAAGAGACTCTCGTTAGATGGCTGGGTCAAGGGTCAGATGCAGAAGGCGGTACTCCTGGACACGGCGCGGATAGTCCGGAGGTTCCTTTCTCTGTCGCCCTAACCACCGGTAGCTTAGGCCCTGCCTCGCTGCCGGCGGCACTCTAGGTTAGGTTTTTTATAATGCTTTTATATGTTGTATGTATGATTATATATTTTACTTTTATAAAATTATTGTAAAAAACCTAGCTTAAGTACGAAAATAAATACAGAGATAATAATAATATTGGGGGACAATCTTACACAAATCGACTAGTCCCACACTAAGCAAAGCTTGTACTATGGGTACTAAACGACGATATACATACTTATATAGATAAATACATACTTAAATACATAGAAAACATCCAAGACCCAAGAACAAATATCCGTGAAAAATGCACAAATAAATGCCCTGGCCGGGATTCGAACCCGGGACCTCTAGCTTCGGAGGCAGAGTCACTACCAACTAGGCTAAACAGGTCGTCATTTCATGTCACATCTATCTTCTTGTGTTTTTGATAAACAGTAATTGCAATTAATTGCGATATTTTGGTGATTTAACATCCGTACACTACGTCGTCCATAGGCTACGGTGACCGCTTATCATCACTTGGTCCGTACGGTTGTTTGGCACTGACGTGATATACCATCTTATAAATTTTAACATGAGGAAAGGAGGTACTCAATTGATGAATTTAGAACTACATTTTTTTTTGTGTTCTACCCGTTTTGGGGATACAGAATTTTAAGTATGTGTAGATAATTTTGAGCAATCACGCCGCCTTGTTTCTTATGCCGCTCTTAAATGGTTGTTAGCTCGTATGCCCATAGTACACGCGTAAGGTACGTTTTCTAAACCACTTTTCTCTGCGCTTTCTCTCCCACGGGTCTCCATGTATATTGTTGACGATACCGTGTCATAAATATATGTACACTAATGGCTTGGTTATTGTATTTATTGTAATAGACTTAGGTACTAATTTGTCATGGACGTTAACCGTTTATATAGGATTAAAAATTATGGGGCCTTGAACGGACGAAATTCAATTGCAGTCAAAGGAAACCATATTTTATTTTTTATTAAGTATGTATATTGATAGTGTTAGTTGTAAAGAATAGCATGTGTTATAGAACACAGTAGCTGCAACCAGAAAATGTCGTACTTATTACGTGAAAAAGATTGCACATACTTTCTTTAGCTCCCCTTCAGGGCCATTATGCCTATAATTTTCCACCCTTGTATACAGCCCTCTTATTCACAAACCGACTCGTCTTCACCTGTCACCTCTCACCTCACCCGTTTTTATATGGAAACTGTCAAATGTAATTTGTCTAATTTTGTCAGTTTCCATACAAAGTCGGTTTGGTGGAAACGAGATTACGTTTTAAAGGAAAAAAATCTTGTAATAAAACTCCGCCGATAAACGTTGATTCTTTTCTATTACGTTATATTTTTTATATGAAAAAAAGTATTGTGGTTAAAAATAAAGAAGCGTAATGTGTTACGGTGCCGGGTTCGAGTCCCGGCATAGACATATTTTTATAAGGATAAGAATACTTATATTTATCACCCACTGTGTGGTTATGTATACGGTACGGGTATGTCCTTAAACTACGACCAAGACCACCGGGGAACGGGCAGCAGCATTCCTAGAATGCGGTGGAGATACTGCGATCGCCAACCCGCATGCCAAGCGTGGCGATTATGGCATTTACCCCCCATGAAATTGGGGAAGGCCTATGTCCAGCAGTGGACGTCCTAGGGCTGATATGGTGGTGGTGGTGTGGTTATTACGGCGAATTCTTTTTTTGCATGATGCTCGCCAAGCGAAAACGTTTTGCTGTGCTGTGCAATAGCTATGCGAATTTTTATTATTAAGTATTAGCTTTTGCCCGCGGCATCGCACGCGCAGAACAATAAACTGTAGCATATGTTGTTGTTGTTTTAAAGGACTCACATACACACACACATTCATTCTGGTAATGCGAAAGAAATCGTAGTCATTATGTAGAAATTTACAAATATAGGTACTATTTAGCAGCTGTTATGATTTCGGGAGCATTTCAAAGAAAGCCAGTAACGTAGTCTAAGTTGGACTGTTTAATGTGTATTTTAGAAACTGTAATAGTACATTACGATACAAGTAAATTAAAACACGACCGAAGGGAGTGTGTTTTGAATCGACACGAGTTGCGAATTATCTGTTCGCACGTGTATCGTCACTCGAGAACCTTCCCGCCCCAACGGCCATCGGTTCTGAGTGCTATGTGCCCCGCCCACTGCCACTTAAGTTTAGCGATTCGAAGGGGTGGTGGTGGTGGTCGTGCGGGTGGCGCAGGACCGGTCATTGTGGAAGTCTTTGGGGGAGGCCTATGTCCAGCAGTGGACGTCATTCGGCTGAAATGATGATGATGACGTGTATCGTACAACGTTTTACAGTACATATGGCTCTTTGAAGTTTCGACATATGCACGTAATCTGCTGATTACCGCACTCGTGCGATAAAGTAGCACCATATGTACTGTAATATTTATTTTTGACTTACCTCTTTTTGATTTAATATTTTTTAACCGACTAACAGAGGGAAGGAGGTTCTCGGTTTGTCTGCATGTTTGTTTTTTTATTTCTTTTTTATGTATGTATGTTCCCCGACAACTCTTGGCCGATTTTAATTATTATTATTTGTAACAAAGCAGGTATACCCAAGTTGGTCCCACAAAAATTGGATAAAGATCTTATGATGGGATCCAGGAGGAAACGAGGGACTCCTGAAATTTGATAAGCTCGCGTACAGCGATTTCGGTATTATGGTAGTTTATTGTAGTTGGTTTTATTTGGGTATTAGTACTAGAGAGGCCGGGACGAAAGGGGTTGCCTGCCGAAGACATATAGATGGCCGAGCGCATCGAGGCTGGATAGGTCTGAGGCGGGCAACCCCATATTTCCCGCCGAGGTATGTATAGTGCTTTCCTCAAACATGCAATGAAATAAACAACAAAAAAATCAAAGTTTTATTTTTAATACGCATAGTGGCAGAATGTCATGATGCCTGTGCCACATATTTATGTGGAATGGAAATAAAAAAAGAACACTTTGCGGCCTAGGCCGGCAAGATTTGTATGAAATTCCATTAACGACCTCTTGTCCTAGCCGCACCTTAAACGTCATACCTCGCAGCCTATTATAAGGAACAAAACATCAATATTTCATTGCATGTTTGAGAAAAAATATTGTTATACACTGTTAGTTTAATAAGTCTGTTATGTACCTATGTAGTGTTGTGTTCCTGGTTGTGAGTAAAGTCTCCAGAGATCCCGAGGACGCGCTGTGTTGAGAATGGCGGACAGAGCCTTTGTCTCAGCTGTCAACACGTGGTCAAAACAATCCTCAAATCAGAAATAGGTTGGCAGTGCGGTAGACTGATATACCGTGTGCCTGACAGCGAACGAATTCCTTTACAACTGAAACAAATTTAATTGGAATACAATTTAATTACCGACAACTTAAACACATTGTCTCTCGTTTAAGGATTAAAACGAGATCCCGGCTTAGTACAGGACAGAACACCGATACCCATTACCCACGTACAATGAGTCACTACTGAAGTACTGACCACAAACCCGCCAAGCTATTCACGACCTTAGCCTCTTTTAACACAGCCCTCCTCGACCGCATTTACAACGTTGTATTTCGGCGATTTAACCACAATACTAATAAAGTTATGTTAATCTATTTTGTATCTTATTCAGGAGGGATAAAGGCGTTGAGAATGGTAAACGTGTACCGTTAGAAGTATATGCCCTATAGGTTGACCTTGGGGGGGTCGTTGAACTATCAAAACCACACTATTATGTTCGTTAAGGCTTTCTGGTGTGCTACCACGAACTTCGAAAATCGAACTTGGTATCGTACCGTTCCTTTCCGTCATATAGTGTGTAACACGAGTGCGAAAGGGACGGCATGACACGAAGTTCGATTTTCGAAGTTCGCGGTAGCACAGCTGCTCTTGTGCCTTTTTAGATGACGGGACGTAAATTATATTTAACTGCAAATACGACATTTATTAGAAAAAACTAAAGACCCCTCTTGAATGCGTAGGTATACATTATACTTGTAATACAAAAAAACCGGCCAAGTGCGAGTCGGCCTCGCGCACGAAGGGTTCCGTACTATTAGACACTTTCATATAACCTTTTTTAATTTTTTTATTTTATTTCGGACAAGTAAAAGTAGTTTATTCTTCAAATTAGGCATATTACATGCACCTATGAACGTCAATAAACTACCACCGGTTCGGAAAAATAAACCTCTGCCACGAGAAGAACCGACGTAAGAAACTCGGCGAGGTGTCATTTTTTCAAAACAATATAATTAATTAATTTTTTAATTTAATTTCAATAATTATCATTTTTAGTTTTTTATCAGTAATAAGAACGTTAAAAAATGTCTGATGGATAAATGTTTTTACAGTGTAAGGGAATATTTGAATTACAAAAATCAACTGACATTATACTAACGGTTTATCTTATTGTTATCATCATTTTTAACTCGGTGACTTCTATCAGTATTGTATTCTAGCGTAATTTATAAAGAATTTGTACACATGCTTGCATGTTGAATACAAGGACAGTTTATACTGTAAAATCTTTTATAACTGTATTTTCGTGATTCTGATTCTGAAATAAAATCAAGCAGAATTTTAGTCAAGTCAGATTTTAGTTTTCCCCAGACTCAGCGTCTGATGAACACAACGAGCCACTTATTAATAGTTTTTTGTATGAGAGCTTCGTTAAAGATTTATTTTATTTTGTTTTTAGTATTTGTTGTTATAGCGGCAACAGAAATACATCATCTGTGAAAATTTGAACTGTCTAACTATCACGGTTCATGAGATACAACCTGGTGACAGACGGACAAACAGACAGACGGACGGACAGCGAGTTTCAGTAATAGGGTTTTACCCTTTGGGTACGGAACCCTAAACATGATCGGAATCATGGATAGATTCCCCTTTTTCGTTCTATACAACTTAAAATCTACTTTGGCTACTATACACAATACTCACCAACTAATTACCACTTTCAGACATGCTATGAAATGGAGCGATACCTTCGCGAGGAGCCACGCGGGAGACGCCGCGAGGCCCCCGAGGAGGATTGGGCCCGGTCCCCGGCCTCGACGCCCCCTTCCCCGCCCTCCCCGCTGTTCACCGTCACTGCCGTCAAGAGCGAGCCGCCCAGCGACTCGGAGGATAAAGGTACGCGCTAAAAAGGTTCAGGCCTCGATAGGCCTCGCTATGCGAGCAACGTGAATATCTTCACGGTTTTTTTTTATTTCGATTAGCCTCGCTATCATTAGCTATACGTAATCCACTACAGCGCTTTGTTAGTGTTGACCTCGTCATAAGTACTGCTGTTATGACAGAACAAAGGTAGGCTTGTCATAGAAATAAAACAAACAAACGGTAATAGGGTAAAATCAGATCCACCATCGCCATTGTAGGTCTCGAGTTCATTGCCGAAATGAAAGCTTCGTTGTCATATGAGTTAAAATACAGATACGAGTATTACTGATGCAAGCCTGAATGACAAGGACAAGTGCCGTTTCAGGCCTCGGCAGGCCTCACATTTAACAATCTAGATAAGTTACCTATAGGTAACTAAATATGAATACGACTATAGGTCCTGTCCTCGAGGAAGCTCGTGCATGGTCCCCGGGCTCTCCACTGCCGCCGCTACTGTTTCCACTCTCGGTAGAGAAAAGTGACCCGACAAGTGACACAGAGGAGCCAAAAGGTACATTTGTTTTAGGCCTCGTATGTACAGCCAAGTTTCAATGGTGTTAGCGCAGTGGTCTCTTTGAATTTGTGTATTGCTTTACGTTGCATCAATCAGAGCCGGTCTTAGCCCCTGATCACGGTGGAGCGCCATTGGGGGCCCCCGAATTAGTATTAGTTCCGTGTTTTTTTCTTAATCAACATTAAGGCCCAGGAACCTGGCACCTAGTGGCCGCTCCATCTGTTCTATCCTAGGGCCGGCCTTGCCGTCACACCCCTACGACGATGCGGGTAAAATGTCTGATGCTCTCTAAAGACACGACGAATCTGTTCTACTCAGATATTTTTGCATGTAGTGTACGATATGTACTGTCAGGGCAGGTAAGTAACACGGCGTTGCGTCTTTGCACGGCGTACGGGGAATGTACTGTGAAACTCAAAAGCAGATGGACATTTTGACGCTTTGTCGCTTTTACCCGTTGGAATTTTATTATGACAGTTTAAACATGACTTTCATGTGACAAGGTACACAAGTTTTAAGCTCCTTGTGAGTCCGACAGTACGGCTTATACGTTGTGTCTATTACCACAACCTACTACACTATTGAAATGTTCAACCGCGTTGCACTGCGAGGCGCAGCGCTGTATTTATTCTAGTTTCTATTATCGTTTTTCTTTGGCAATTGCCTCTATTATAACATTATGGATGTCTCATGGAACCGCCCTCTCTCTGTTACAAGAATTGACGACATGAGAGAAAGATAATCCTGGGCTGGACGGATTGTGTTCGGTTACGCTAGGAGTATCTGCATGCACGTTATGCATGCGTTGGTCACATTATATGTTGTGTTTGGTGTCGTGAGAGGGCCAGCCTTTGGCCTATTCAGCCTTGAGTTGTATATTATTGTTGTTTTTTTTATTTTTGTTTGAGTTTCAAAGGCCTGGCACACCTTTAAACTAAGTTTGCGAGAGACAGGGGCGCTATCACTAACTAAAAACGAAGTATCTACCTCTCTGTCGGCCGAATAAGCTAGTGCGATGGAGAGACAGATATTTCGTTTTAGGTTAGGAGGTTTGTTTTTAGTTCTGTGTTAAAACTTGAAGTGGTCGAACTGTTTTAAGTATAACTACCGTTTAAATCAGACTGCTACAGCGCGGCGCGCTACGTAAAATTTTGTGGGAAGGTAATTGGTGGCAGCGACGTACCCCGTTCTTTGGGGGAGCGGGGTACATCCCTGCCACCGTTCCTAGTTGTAAGCCTATTTATGAAGCGTGTGTTTTACATAGACACTTTTTTTATGAAACGTCATGTCATTTTATAGATTTTTACAGCAATGGTTAAAAACAATTAGCTGCCTAACGAAACTTAAAAAATAATATATGCGGACTTTTACTAAACAAAAATGAGTATTGGCCTTCCACCACGAGCACGCCACTTGACTCTTTGTTACTGAGCTTTTTATTTATTATTTGCTGAACTATTAACATATCTTACTTGAGGTCTGCAAGTACAGTTGAACTCATAAGTACTTATGTAGCTTACAACCGTTGAAAACTTAGTATGACAGTTTAAACATAACATTAAAAACGACACGGCACAAAGGTGTTAAGTCACTGGTGAGTTCGACTCACTGACCACTTAACCCTAAGTGGTCTGTGGTTCGACTGTACGTAAATCCCCGTATTAATCAATTCCGTTCGTTACAGGTGCGATAACGCAGGACTGGGCGATATCGCCGTCGCCCACGCCGCCGGCGCTGTTCACTGTCACGGCCGTCAAGGACGAGCCGCCAAGTGACTCGGATGAGCCTAGAGGTAAGCTCGGCCTTAGCCTTGAGCCTAGTGATAAGTCGGGACTGGGCAATATAGTAGTCGCTCACGCTACTTAAGCTCTGTTCACTATCACGGCCGTCAAGGATGAGCCGCCGAGTGACTCGGATGAGCCTAGAGGTAAGCTCGGCCTTAGCCTTGAGCCTAGTGATAAGTCGGGACTGGGCGATATAGTAGTTGCTCACGCTACTTAAGCTCTGTTCACTATCACGGCCGTCAAGGACGAGCCGCCGAGTGACTCGGATGAGCCTAGAGTTAAGCTCGGCCTTGAGCTTTGCCTTAAGCCCAGTAATAAATCGGGTCTAGACGATATAGTAGTCGATCACGCGGCACCAACTCTGTTCACTGTTGCGGCTGTTTAGGCTGAGCCGCTGAGTGACTCGAATGAGGTAAGCTCGGCCTTGCCTTGAGCCTAGTATATAGTAGTCCCTCACGGCGCTGGCACTGTTTACTGTCACGGCTGTCAATGACAAGTCGCCGAGTGACTCGGATGAGCCTAGAGGTAAACTCGGCCTTAGGCTTGAGCCTAGTGATAAGTAGCGCGATATAGGAGCCACTTTCTTAATCTGGATTCAAATGTAGTGATGAAAGGCGCATTTCTAATTTCATCGGGCAGAGTAGCTACTTATCGGGGTGGTGGCTCTTTTAGCACTGATGAAGTACTCATGATTAAAACCGCAAACCGATCTGAAAATTTTCGACCGATTTTGAGCGATATTCGACCTCAAAGACGTGATTGACCCGTTTCATTATATTTTAATAT
Organism: Notocelia uddmanniana; assembly: GCA_905163555.1. Classification (NCBI taxonomy): domain Eukaryota; kingdom Metazoa; phylum Arthropoda; class Insecta; order Lepidoptera; family Tortricidae; genus Notocelia; species Notocelia uddmanniana. The sequence continues at coordinate 74,168,723 of LR991052.1, forward strand.
GTCTCAAACTCACGGGAGTTGTTTTCTATATAAAAGAGACATAGTGGTCGCTCACTGCGTCAGCTCTGTTCACTATCGCGGCTGTCAAGGCTGAGCCCCTGATTGGCACGGATGAGCCTACGTATAGAAGTGAGCTCGGCCTTAGCCTAGAGATAAGTCAGGTCTGAGCGATATCGTCGCCGGTGCTGTTCACTGTGATCGACTAGGACGAGTTAGCCTTAGCCTAGTGTTAATCCGGGACTGGGCTAAGTCGCCGCCGGCACTGTTGACCTTCACGGCTATTAAGCCCGGACCGCTGAGTCATCATCATCATCATCATGTCAGCCGAATGACGTCCACTGCTGGACATAGGCCTCCCCCAAAGACTTCCACTATGGCCGGTCCTGCGCCACCCGCATCCAGTGGACACCCGCGACCTTCACCAGGTCATCAGTCCACCGTGTGGGGGGCATGCCCACGCTAGGCCTTCCGGACCGCTGAGTGGCTCGGACGAAACTAGAGATTAAGCGTGGCTTTAGCCCTAAACTAGTGATAAGTCAGGCCTGATCAATATCGCCGCCGGCTGTTCATTGCGAGCGGCTCGGAGCCTAGAGGTAAGACTTGCTCTGGAGATCTCAGAGCTACTCAGTCTTGAGATTTGAGATCAGAGTCCGAGAGTTTGAAACACAGCGAAATGTCGTTTCGCATATTTCGAGAACAGCTAAACTGGAGAAGTACATCTACCTTTATAATGCGCACTTCTAAGGTTTGGAATTCTCTGCCGGCGTCTGTATTTCCGAGTTCATATAACCTGGACCTTTTTAAGGCACGAGTGAATAGGCATCTTCTGGGTGAGCTCGCTTCATCGTCGGCCTCATCTTTGCCCCCTGGCTAGATGCTGGCCAAGAGCAATCCCTATTTAATTAAAAAAAAAAAAAAAACCTTATAGAAGACCGCGGTTATAGTAACACCACTACTTTGCTCTGTCGTTACTCATAACGTCACCAGAGAGGTGTTTTCTACAAGGGATCGGCATTTATCTCTTGCTGGCGATACAGCGAATCCTCAAATGAATAACTGGTCGGCATTTTACCCGAATATTATACTAGTGGCTCTGTGAGCTGCGACCTAGTGAGTTTTTTTTTAACTTCATAATTTCCAAGAACAACACTTTACAAAAAAAAAACTATTAAATTATCGAACCTGCTCACAGAATTTCACGTGAATCGGTTGAGAAATGCGACCTGTAAGAGAAGAACAACCTGAATTCCGGACATCTGGATATCCGGGCATTCGAAATCATTTTTGTCGAAGTTGAAATGGAGACCTTAGTTTCACTCGGTCGATTATAGAGCGAGTATTGTTTATAAATGATCATCACTTTGATGTGTCAATTGCCACTTAAACCAAAGTGCCGATGTTGCCTCCAATCTGTCAATGAACCGACATGAAATGGACGTTTATATAGGTACGTTATTTCGTGGAAATGTCAAATACATTCCCGACACGACAGGCCACTCATAATATGCCTAAATAGAGCATCAAAATATTCGCCGACAGTACTAGGAAATCATACCGCGCACCTTTGTAGGGTATATGATTATATTTCCACTGAAATGTAATTACTGCATTTTTTTTTATGACATAGGTGGCAAACGAGCAGACGAATCGCCTGATGGTAAGCGATTAGCGCCGCCCATGGACACTCGCAACACCAGAGGGGTTGTAAGTGCGTTGCCGGCCTTTAAGATGGGAGTACGCTCTTTTCTTGAAGGTTTGAAGGTCGAATCGGTCCGGAAATACCGCAGGCGACAGTTCATTCCATAGTTTAGCTGTGCGAGGCAAGAAATTTCTGGAGAAACGCACAGTTGAGGACTGCCAACCATCTAAGTGGTGAGGATGGAAATTTTGTCGCGTTGGGCGATGGCGGAAGGAAGCGGCAGGGATTAATCCGAACAATTCCTCGGTGCACTCCCCGTAATACATGCGGTAGAAAATGCAGAGCGAGGCTACATTTCTACGCAGCGCCAAGGAGTCCGAAATAGGAAGCTATTAAACAAATTAATGTGTTTTAATAAATTTATTAATTTATAATTTGTAAGAAGATTTGACACATCGCTCGATAATAACGCGCTGGCCGGACAAACGCATCGGTTATTTGCTTATCTGTGGCACGCAAATGTCAACATAAACAATTGTCTGTACAAAGAAAGATTTCCTAGTTTATTCACTAATTTCTTCAATTTGTGGAATAATTGTTATTACTGAAGAAAAAGTGGCTGTATAAAATGAAAATAGAGTACGTGCCGATAGCTACAAGGTGCACATATGCAGCAGTATTACGCGAAATGGTGGTGTAATGACCAAATCAAAATGAGTAGTTGTATGGCAACAGGTTAGTAATTATGATTCTATACTTTTTAACTACTTGTACTCTTTAAATGAGCTAGCATGATAGTCTCCATGATTATCTAAATCCATAGTAACCATTGAACAGACAGGTAGCTCCGCAATAATGAAAATTAAGTTCTCAAATTACACTTGAGCATACTACAAAATGTTACAAAGCCGTTCCGAAACCCGCTGGCAGCCGACAATTTGCGGCAGGATTCCGCAATAGAGTTACAATTTCCGATTTGTCCAATTCGTTTAAGCGTCACATATGAAGGTATATTTCTGTTTGTCGCTTTGCATCTAAATCGTAATTTTTATTTTATTTTAGTAAAAATTGGCCAACAAATCTTACAGTGATACTTACGTAATTTTGAGACACATCGTCTCCTCTGGGGCTCTGGCGTGATTACTCACAACCGCAGGGAGACATCAGTTCCTAAGGCGCGCACTGTGGCGTATACGAAATCACCACTGGTTCGCGCTTTGCAAATGCTAAACGCGCTTCTCAAGTCAGCACCCGACTGCGATGTTTTTGCAAGTAGTTGGAAGATCATATCTGATGAATGTAAGAGGTTATGTGAGGAGATGGATGACCGTCCGTCCTCAGTTAGTTATTAAGATTATTGTAATTACTTTTAATCGTTCAGTCGTGTATAACACTAGAACTTTAAAAATGTTGGATGCATTTCACAGTGCCTTGGTATCTCACTGTAATACTGTGTAATCTGTTTTGTAAATAAATAAATAAATAAATAAATCACCACATACTTCACAATTAAGTAGTAGTGGTATTACGGTTGCTTTCTTTTATAAGGTGGAGGTACTTCCCCAATTAGGCTGCTCCAAATATGAGACAGATGACGTTCTGCTTATCCGTATACCTCTCTTAACGATTTTAATATTTAACAACCGAAATCCTTCAATTGCACGATATTACTTGAATTTTGTATCTTTGTGCATAGAGATTTGAGACCCCGTAAAGGACATAGCAGTGTTTACCCTGGAAATCTTTCCTTTTGGGGGTGAAAAGAAGGTGGAAGTTTGTATGAGAAAGCGATAAATGAGGTTGCGCTTAAAATACATAATTTTATAGCATTTTTTTGTCTAAGGCTACATAGAATTCTACGGTGATGAGGTAAAACTAGTAAAACAGAAAATAACACTATTGAAATACAATTACGATGTGAAACTGTTTAAATATCTCAATCTCGGTTCGCTTAATGAGACAATTACTCTAAATACACGATGGAATAATCCAATTCCCGTAAATGCTGCTTAAATCCCGTGGTCCGAAACACTGTCATGTTATGTGAGTTAATTTTAACGATGATTAACGTTTTGAGGAAATAGGTATTGGGAATTGTGGTCGGTTAACAATTTGCGATCAATGTATTCGTTCTCGAAAGCTAGTAATTTTATTCGATATGTGGAGATGTCTGTATATGTCAAAACTATTATAATATAAATAAATATTGGGGGACAATCCTACACAAATGGGTAGTAGAAGACGATATACATACTTATATAGATAAATACATACTTATTACCGTGCTAAATAATGCCCTGGCCGGGGTACGAATAGGCTAAACAGGCCGTCAACTTTAATGATTTCAATTATGATCATCATCATCATCCTCCTAGCGTTATTCCCAGTACAGTTGCATCCTGAAGGATGCCTGAGTTCCGCTACCTAATCCCAAAAATTGGCCTAGGCACTAGTTTTTACGGAAGCGACTGCCATCTGACCTTCCAACCCGAGGGGGAAACTAGACCTTATTGGGATTAGGCTTGTCAAGTGAGTGGGCAACTTGACTGTTAGAAGTTCTCAAGCCGCTCGGAGGCCTCTAACTTGGCTTAACGACTGCTATCATAGACAGCAACCGGGATCAACGGCTTAGCGTGCCTTCCAAAGCACGGGAGCGCTCAGTTAGTAACCACTCAAAGCGGTCACCCATCCAAGGACTGACCTCGCCCGACATTGCTTAACCTCACATACCGCACGCGGTGCGCGGGCGCCGCTGGGCCACGAGCGCTCCTCGACGATTTCAATTATGATGATTAAAATTATGTTGTTAAGCTGCAATTACATTAAGGGTGATTCCCATTAGATCGTTCCGTGTCTAAGCCGGACTGAGACCGGGCTTCTTCCGAGCTTTGGCCGTATCTAAATCGACCGTCAAACGATAAATTGTATGACAACTATGTACTTAAGAGGGCGCAGTACGCTCGGTTCTCCATAAAAACGTATTTATGCTCTCATTTTAAAACACCATGCTAGAATATTTCTGTTGTTAGAAATTGTAAAAGAAAAAAAATACAGCGGTTTTTTGAGTTTTTTACGGCTTCTATGAAAACCCTAATAATCGTTGTATCTTTTCTCCATTATAATTTCAAGCAACAGAAACTAATTTCCGACCTAGATATGCCAGATCTCATTGTGTATACAAAGTTTCATGTTATTCTAGCATGGCGTTTTAAAATGAGAGCATATAAATACGATTGTATGGAGAACCGAACGTACTGCGCAGTCTTAAATGCAGTATTTCACGATTAAAATTGCCATTTTCTTGTTTTTCCATACAACGTTAGTACGGGCAGGGTATAGCCTGGTACGGGGCTCCGCTGGTGCGGTTGTGTCGTCTTAATTTTCTGTCAATTAATATAGTGCGTTTTTGGTGTCCGCGAACAATATCCACCTTTGACCCTCATTAGCGGCCTTTGCTGTGCTTTAGTTGGTCCCATTTTAAAAACTGGTTCGGAAAGGAACGTTGATATATTTTTTAAACTTGCCAATAGTAACTTTCAGTTTAATCTACTCGTATTATCTACTGTTAAAACCATACAAAAGCATAAACAATGTCCATATCAAATGTAATCAATAATCAAATAGGTACGTTGCGACGGCGATTTACAGTCGTTGGGAACAAAACAAATGAGTCAGTTCTTGTCGCCTAATCAAATGCGAAATTATGTACCTTCCCATGCAGTCGCGGAATCACGTGTAGGTTAACGGTGGGTCATTTCATTTCATTCACGTACGCTGGCGTGCAGAGGGCGGGTTTTACTTTATGCTCTAGAGCATAAAATGCGGCTTTATGTCGCCTATGCAGAGCATAAAGACGGACTTTTAGAGCATGAGAAGTGAAAAAACATTCGCATGCATTGGCAGCTAATATTAATTTTAAACGATTGTTAATTCCAGAGCCGAGCCCCGCGCCGCGCCGGCACCCGCCCCGTCACCACTCGCACGCTGACCCACGCCGCCGCGTGCATCGCTGCGAGTTTCCCGCATGCGACAAAGTGTACACCAAGAGTTCCCATCTGAAGGCGCACAAACGAACGCACACAGGTGAGTGGCGTGGCGAGCGTAGCGCTGTTTCTAGCGTAGTAAGCGTGGCTGATTATACAAGAGCAGTACAGCGTGGCGTTTCCCAACATACGACTTCAAGAGTTAGCATCTGAAGGCGCACAACCGAACGCACACAGGTGAATGGCGTAGCGGTGTTTCTAGCATAGCGTTAATAGCATTCGAACTAGAATTCCCGTCTGAAGGCGCACAAACTAACGCACTACTGTTCTATAAGGTCAGTAGCGTGGTGTGCAAAGCGTAACGGTATTCCTAGCGTAGCGTTCCCAGCATACGACAAGAGGTCCCATATGAAGGTGTACAAACGAGCGCACACAGGTGAGTGGCGTAGCGAGCGTGGCGATATTTTTGTAGCGTAGCGAGCGGGGCTGAGTAAACAAAAGCAGCACAGCGTAGCGGTCCCAGTATACGACAAGGTCTACACCAACAGTTCACATCGGAAGGCACACAAACGTACGTACACAGGGGAGCGTAGCGGGGTGTCTCTAGCGTCATGAGCGTAGCGGTGTGCATAGCGAGCGCAGTGGAATGTCACCAGCGTAGTTCACCGTAGTCGATCTTGACTCACGTGTCTTTGGAACGTCGCTCAGCATACCCGGTCGCTCTTGCGATAGTAGCGGGATATCTAATAGCGTAGCGAGCGTAGCCGATCATAGCTCTGAGCGTAACATGGAGTCTCTAAGAGTGGCTGGGTGTCTATTAATGTACCAGAGTATATCAGCTAGAGGTACTATAGCGAAATGTTTCCAAGCGTAGTCAATCGTGAGTATCAGCTATAAACGTATCTCAGTGTTAACTGTCCCCATGCATATTTTGTTATTCTCTAAACGTAATCCGACGTTGATTCAGTGTTTATTTATAATGGAAGCCCATCGCTGACTTAGTTACACTTCACCACCCATATCAGCCGAAGGACGTTCGCTGCTGGACATACCCCCGCCCCCTTTTTTATAAATTAAATGCCATAATCTTTTTTTCATCTTTTTGTAAATGCGATAATCGCCACACACGGATTGGCGATCGCAGTATCCCCACCGTACTCCAGGGATGCTGCTGCCCATGTGGTCTTGCTCGTAGTTTTAGGACATACCCGGGTTTCAACCCGCTTACCGCTTTCAACCGATTCCTTATTCAAATTCCAGGTGAAAAGCCCTACAAATGCTCATGGGACGGCTGCGAGTGGCGTTTCGCCCGCTCCGACGAGCTGACCCGGCACTACCGTAAACACACGGGGGCGAAGCCCTTCCGTTGCCGCCACTGCGAGCGCTGCTTCAGCCGCTCCGACCACCTCGCACTACACGCGAAACGGCACGCGTAGCCCACGGTCAAAACGGCCAAGTAAGCACTACGCCGTCTGATTGGTCGTTCCCGCGTTCCCGCGGTACCAAAGATTGCTACGCTGTTAGTCAACTCAGATTATGCTTTAAAATTCTTTTTTTTTTTTGTAATCTCCCCGGCTTGGTTGCCGTTAGCTTAAGCCGCAAAGCGGCAACGTGCCATCGAAGGGCGGGTGCGTTTGTGGGCAGCTGTCTGATAGGGAAGTAAGACTCGTATTACACTGGACTATGATGAAAAAGCCAGTTTCTCCTAAAGTTGATTTATAAAAACAGACTCCGTTTATGCAGATTATGAGCCCAACTGACATTCTGTTTTTATTATAATCACAGGATGTATGCGAACCTAAATCTCACGGTCAGTCAAGGACATCAATCTGTGAACCACCTAAGTTTACTAAGAAATTTTAAGAAAAAAAAATGCGCAACGGGTCTTAAATTAAAAAGCGCGTCCCTACCCATTGATACTTATTATCATCTTATTTAGATGCAGAGATGCAAACAAGAACACAAAATGAACTATGGAAATAGAATTTCAATAAATCAGTAACACGGCCATTGGTTCCCAGGTTTTTAGATTGTTTTAAACTATCTTAACTAAATTGTAACCTTCAGGTGGTTTCTGTATATCTATTTGAAAACAAGCTGTGTTACGATATTAATAGCGGACGTAATACGGGTCTTATGAATAAACGAGTTCTATTATTAAAAGAAAAAAAAATGTGTAAAAATTCTTTATTTGGTTTAATATAAATCAGTACTTACTTTGATATCCGTATCGGATTGTAAATGGTAACAAAACAACTGCATTTTACAAAAGATGTTTGTATTGATATCTAGTTTTCTAGGGTTACTTATTGAGATATTTTCCAAAAAATGAAGACTGTACTGACACATCTTTTATAAAGTATAGCAACTATTTAAAAACACAACAATTAGTTAAAAACTCACTTTAAAACGCAGCGCGCTCACACGTAATCCCCGCCCGTATATTTTCACTACGTGACATATTATTTATTGGTAGTGCTACTTTCGTAAGCTAAAATGTATGAGTCCCATACATTTTGGATAGAAGGTGGATTGGGTACGCACCCACCGAGGCCCGTCACTTTAGTTAGGCTTAGAGGGCGAATCTGCATGTTAGAGGGAAATAGATGGAGTTTGGAGCCAGTCTTGTAAACTTAGTAGGCCGAAGTCACAGTGAAATGAGGACAGTAAGCTAATACAAATTTTGATACAGTCGAAAATATTTTTAAAGATGAGACAGGTTTTTTTAAATATTATTTAATGTATATTTTGAACTGACAATTTTAAAGTAAGTTTTGTACATGAATTTATTGTAGTTGATCGTGTCTGATGAGTAATTTAATGCGATATAATGTCTTATATTGTCGATTAAGGAGACTCCTTTGTAAGCTGAAGAAAACGATCAGCCTATGGGCTGATAGCATAATGTACTCCAGCGTACGTAAGGTATATTTATTTGTCATTTTCCGTACTAAAATGATAGATCTCCATAGCAGCGTACGTTTCACACTGTTGGCAGGTTTCCAACCAAGACTTCAACATCAAAACCAACTTTAAAAAAATATAAATTTCAGGCTTATAATGGCGGAGAATTTTTGTAAATTACTAAGTCCTTCGCCAATCTAAAACTTAGTCTAAAAAATGCAAACGAAATGTGTAGATTCGCCCTAGTTATACGTCTCGTTACCTGATGTATTTAATCGGTACAGTCACTCGTTGGAAAATGAACCTTATGCTTCTTACTAAAAGTCGTAAATCGACTGTCTAGAAATGTGTATGTTGTACGAAATTGTGACGTATTCGTGTAGTGTTAAGATATTTTTAATGTTGAGGGAGATTTTTTATAGATAAAGCGTATGGTAAAATGATTTATATTTTACTGTTTTTATGGTTGATGTTTGCTTGAGACTTTTATGTAGGTATAATGTGGCGATACCCTTATTAAAGCGAAGTTATACTCTTTTATAACTGGGAGTAGTTTCAAATGACAAAAATCTATTAAAAATATTTGCTTCCATTGTTTATTTTACATTTGCCGTGTCGTTGATATGTTGTTATAAATATCTTCAACTGATTCTATGCCATCGAAAACATAAAACATTTAAGTAGCTCTATCCAATACTTAAGTTTAAAAGGACTTTTTAACGCGGTTAAGTGTAAAACTATCTTAAAAATAGATAATCGTCATTTGAAATTATTTTCGACGAGTGACTGCATTCGACGCAAAGTATGTTTATTTTTTATTACGTTTAATCATTAAGATATAATTAAAAGTTTACGTTAAGCTGTTTCGTATTCTACTCTTTCATTCCGTTCTTTTGTTCCGCTGTTTATGAACCTGGCTGTCGCACTGAAGACAAAGTAGTTTAATTAATTATTTTTACTTTTAGGTGCACAAATCATCAATTTTTTACAAGTGCGCTGTAAAAGGCAGAAATGATTAAAATTAAATCATTTGTAATTTTAAGGCGTATTATAATTTCTTATTTTTATCATCCTTAGTGCGCTATTAAAATTAGACATGATTTTCAATAAATATGTCTAGTGTTTGGGGCGACAGTTTTTTTATAGTATTGGTTCATAGCAGTCGGGTTAGTATTACGGGTTGGCATTTCCACAGCCTCAGGTTGATTCTAGACGGCGTTTGTTCCATTCGGAACTTCTTGTCCCATTTGGGACACTATAGATAGGTACGCTTTTATATTCGTTTTTATTATAAATTAAATTTATTGGCTTCTGATTGGAAGCTTGTGTTTTATAGCTCGCTATTCATCGTTTACCGCTTGTATAAATTGTTGAGTTTCGGGATGACCAACTGTTATTGTTTTACTGTGAACCGAGTGCGTTCATATTGGTATAAACTCACTATACTTACTTGGAATTTCAATGACAACTTATCTTATTGAAGTAAAAAGAAAAAACAAAATGCCGTTGTTTTAAGGTGGCAGTCGCTTCCGTAATTTCTTCAAACTAGCGCCTACGCCAATCGGGTAGTCAAGTGAATTCCGGACTCTACCGGGAAATACGGGGTGTAACCAAAACATCTCTCATTTTTTTTTAAATCTTATACTAATTTTTCTGGGCTATACCAGTATGGATGACACTATTAACCTGTGGTTATAAAATGAGACAGGTTGTGAATCTGATTGCCTTTATAAAGGCAAAAAAAACCTCTTTATACCTCAGTCTCATTATTTCGATCCTCATACGCTAAAAAGCCTATAGGTTCTGTTGCAAAGACATGTTACAATGTTTAAAAAATATTTTCGCTGTCAGTGATCGAGAATTTTTGAACGCGTGCATTGCGTATTCGTACATATTTATTTATTTATGTATTCTCGTTTCCAAAAAGAAAGTGCATGACCAGGTCAATCTAGTGTCAAAAACAGGGCGTATTCCGTTTACATTAACCCGCATGATGTCATTTATAAAATGACATAATAATTAACACAATTAAAATTTATACGCATATTAACCGCCACATTTTTTCTATAATCTATCAAAGAAGCTTGCGATCTTGAAATAAATATGTAGTCAAGCTGTCTTTTTACACATTTTAATGCGTAAAAACTTATGATATATATTTTATAATGTATATCCAATTCATAGTCTTCGTTGACCAGGTTACAGACCCATTTAATTAAATCGGTTCATGCGGTATCTGCGCGGTACGGGAGGGGGTGTTTTGTGATGTAATTAGTACCCATTTCACTGAGCAGCAACCGCAGGTACAGACTGGGACAAACGTACCAGTAAAGTGTTGCCAAATATTTTGGCAATTCACAGATGTCCATAGACTACATACATATGCATACAGGTCGGGCACGAAGCTATAATGGTGAATATATCTTAAATCAGTTAAGTCCAGTTTGTCAATAAAAATAAGTAGTGGAGTATTGGCTATGTGCGAAGTAGGTGGTGGGGGTAAACTAAGCGATCGCAGCGCACACCATGGCAGAAATGTGCAACTTCCGGGGACATATATGTCAAATTTACTTCGATGTTTCCTATTGGTTTCCTACGATTCGTTTCGTTTGTATTTATTTTATTATTTATTTCAGTCAAATTTCCAGTAAGGGGTCTTTCTCGCGTACTAAAATAAATAAAATATTGTCATTATTTGACATCTCTGAGTTTGACATTGCCCCGGGACCCATGACGTTTGACGTTTCTGACTTGCACATAGCCCATAGATTGACAGTGTTTATAAGGTTAACTGCCCAATGTCCACTATAACACCTAACTTTAGGGACAATAATGACATAGTCGCGCGAGTGAGGTAAATCGACATTATCAAGAAAACGCTGAGCGCATTTTATATATTTTCTGTCTTCTGACATTTATTAATATTTGTCTTTTCTGTTTTAACTTTATTCAACTTTTATTCATAGCATATAATTATTTGACTGCGGGATTTAATTTTTTTTGTTCTACTCATCTTCTACAGAAATTGATTTATTTATTGAACTTAAGCATAAATCCTCTTTGTAAAGAGGTAAAAAAAAATTACATTAATATTAGCGTAGTAGTTTTATAATACGTTACAAAAAAGGTAATATAAAGAATTTATTTGATAAATACAACACACTTAATTAAATATACATAGTAACATATGAAATTACGATACTAATAAAACATTACAAATTAAAACACAACCTAATAGAACTACCTATACCTAATGGCTAAGTGAATTACAAAAATAACAAACGAAATAAAAATTATTATAACCAAAGTTTTTTTTTCAAGGCAATATACAGCTTATTAGTATGAACATAAGTAATAAACACTTGAATATCCATTCTAAATGTTAGAATTATTTAAATCGGTTTAGTAGTTTCCCCATGCTAATTTTTTTTTACGATTGTAATATTTTTTTTGCACTAATACGTAAAATCACGTTGTGAAAAATTTATAAACAAGTTTTTAAAACTCAATCGTTTCTAGTTAATTTTTGAAATAAATGACAAATTCTAACACAAAAAACCCTTCTTGAAAACTATTGACAAAAAAATGTTATTATATATAATTTATATTTATCGTGGCTTTTATTTCTATATTTCAACAGAAAATATGTTTAGTGCGCTAAGCTACGGATACACAGACATACAGACTTTTTAAACTATTCTTAAACGTCTTACTCGTCCTACTTCATCATCCTTTATTTTTATTCAATTTATGTAGTTTAAAAAAATGGAGGACATTGAATTTTAAAACTTATCAACTCAATGTAGATTTAGATCGGTTAAAAAACTGAATTCAGTATCGTTATGATTATAATTATGACTCAATTGATTCATTACTTATCAATGAGGGAAACCAGTTCTGTCAGCAAGCTTGTCTAATTTGACAGAACGTGCGGCAGCTCTTTACACAGGAGCCTTTGAGCTCGAAGTACGAGTTTTTCTAAGGAGATGCTAGTTAAACTTTCTTGTAACAGGTAACACTGTGTACTGTTTCACCCGCCTCTATCGCACCTGAGACAGCAGCCTAGAGAGACAGCAGTCGGGGTTTTTACTAAATACCACAGTCGCGCTACGATCTATGTGGATTATTTCACTGATATCTCTATCTTCTATATATTGTACTTTGTGGCTGTACAGCGCGGTAATGCTCCTAGCACAATGGGTACTTTTGAACCGGCTACGGTTCGGGGTGTTCGTGTTTAGTTGATAAGTTGAGGTTAATTGACGAAGCCTGTTGCGGATTGCTCTATTGTTATGTGAGTGATGACGCTTGTTGCTGATTTATGATTGTATCCCCTGACAAAGCCTGTGTTGTGGATTAAATTTGCATGATAATAATTTGTAATAAATAAATGGACATATTTGACTGATGTAAAAATGAAATAAATGAACTCAAATGAAGTAACGCCGAGAAGAAACGCCGAAAGATACTCGACAGTCAGTCGTTTTCGCCCAAAAATATGCTTATTACAATGATAATACTTAACCAACTATAGGTAAAAAACTTAAGATAGTGACCTGCTGTATATAGTTGTGACGTGTTTGAATAGACGTAACATATGTAAAATGTGTAACACAAACAAAACAAATGTCTATTCAAACAGGTCACAACTACATACAACAGGTTATTTTCATAAGTTTTTTACCTATGTATAGGTAATTACGCATGTACTGGATGTAATACGACTGAATTACTTTCGTATTTGGTTTGATAATAAACATGGGTTTTAAATATAAAAAGTCTGAATATTTGGGTCTCTATACAGGATGGGCCCTTCAACAGGAGCAAAAAATTAAACTGTGGACTATTTAGCGGGTCATAAATTATTTCCAAGTGGTCTCTGTTGAAAAAAAAAGTATTTATTTTATTATTTGTTCTTCTAAAATAGTTTGAGTGTATTTTTATTACTCTTCTGAAGTAATATTAATGTCATTTAAAAAAAACTGCATTCAACTGAAAAATATCCACTAAAACAAAAATGCCAAAACAATTTTCACTCAAAACTTGATACTACCTCAAAAACTGCATTGATTGATGCGCTATAATCTTGTGGTGTCAAGATCCATTACTCGGAGGTCTTACCTCTAGATTACTCCGAAACGAAAAATATTGAAAGTTTTTTAGACAAAAGGAGTTACTGCAGATGCTCTGAGGAAGCGTCCATTTAAATATATGCTCCAGTTACAGGGCGCACCTTGTATACCATCGCCAACACAGTAAACTGACTATTCGTGCACTTTATTGAGAGACACGAATGGGCAGTTGGTTAACTGCGCTGGCGTTACAAAACACTGACAAGTTATACAGGGTGGAAATAAAATACGGGCCCTGGAGGGAAACTACCTTAAAACGTTGAGATAACTCAATTTACTGAAAGGAAACATTGTTTTATTTCTCCTTAAGCAATTGTGCAAAATGTCTTAATTTATTTTTGGGCTCTCTTGTATCCTAGACTAGTTCTGTCTCTAATAAGTTTTTGTTCCTTGATAAAAATAGGATCTATTGGCATCAATTGGCATCGAAAATGCTATTTTTTGCTATCTGTACATTTTTTTTAAATCTGTGAATGCAGTTTTAATGCTTAGGAGAAATAAAATAATGTTTCCTTTCAGCAAATTGAGCTATATCAACGTCTTAAGGTAGTTTCCATCCAGGGCCCGACTTATCTTTCCACACTGTATGTAATGAGAATAGGCACATATTTTTCAGGTATCAGAGTCACTTTTACGTGTTAATCACTTAATTACAAACTGGACAGCATACAAATGTGTATAACAAATCGGTCATACATTCTCGTTGCTCAGAATAAGGCTTTAAAAACACTTCCCACCCTAGTAATAATTATACAACGACTGCAATCACTGCCATTGTATTAGCCCTATAATGCACAGATTCTTTACAATCTTACCCGCTTAAAAATAATGTTCAGAATCGTTTGGTTGTAAAAATTACCTCCCGCGGGCCAATTTTGTAGTCTTCCCGAATTTAATATTAACCACTATGATACGTGGCGAGAGCTGTGTGAGAGCGTCATCATTTTACTTACTTTTTTATTACACTATTGCATCGTGACTAAAGTATGATCGCCAAGGACCAAGAATTTAGTACATTAACCTCAGGTGTAAGTACCAACCTTTTCTATTCGGCGATCACACTTTAGTATTTAGTAAATTTTCTAAATCATCTGAGTGAGATTAATTGAAATTAATGTATGATAAGTATAATTTAGAATATAGCGGGCTCCTTTAATGATATGACATCAAAAATGTGAAATCAACGGAATTAAATAAATTAGGCTAGTCTAGTTCTAAATGCATACCTCAATAATAATACAATAGAGAACACAAAAAATAACAAATAACCGCTTATGAGCTCTTCCAAACAACCATTGGGTAACGGATATAATATGGTAGTCGATTTTATAATGTATATGAATGATACGCATAAAACACTGCTCGCTTTCATACACTTGTTTTAGTTCTCGCCTCGCAGTCAGTGGAGTGCTTTAAGTGTGTGGGTTGTTCACTTAATAGTTCTGTCGATTGACTGGACTATTGGACTACCCACTTAAATTATATTTAAAAGGCTGGTGAAACCTAAGAATTTTTGGATTCCGGTTGAACCAGCTCAATAGATACAATTTTACAGTAACTCGTGTACACTAGTTTGGACTAGTGAATAAGGAGTATCCTTTACTACGTATGTGTCGTATTGGATAAGAATTATGTGAATGTCGAAAATAGGATAGATATATATGGTTATCTCTTTTATTTCATAAAAAAACCGTTAATTTATTTCAAAATACCTTTTTTATTTGCATCAAAAAGATCGAAGAATTTTAGTAACTTAATAATGGTTCAGATTTGTTCACGTCACGTCAAAATCGTTTATTAATCATACCTTAAAGTATGGATTTGGAGAGAATCTGTTTTTGAATGATTATATTAATAGTATTTATTGGAACTCGAGCACAAATTTTTATAGCATTTACAGTTTTTTAACATGGTTTGGTAAACTTAATCTATTCAGTGTCTATTTAACATGTACGCATCGAAAATATGATAACTCTAGCTTCGTCACGTAATGCGTTAGAGAGAGAAACAACATTGATAGCAAAACATAATATTTACGTCTTTGCGTATGAGTTAAATATACAAGTTATATATACAGAAGTATAGGAAGTTTTCTGTTATAACGTATATTGTACTATAATAATATAAACTAATTAATCTTTAACAATTTTACCGACATATATGTGTGTGTGTGTGTGAAACACATTTCTAAATTAAAGTCACGTGAACTATGAGATCTAGATATAATATTAAGATTGTATTTTACTCATATACCTACTATTATTATTAACAAAGACAGGTCGGGTCTGATAATAGACCAAAAAAAACACCAAACGTTTAACACTTTTTATAGTCTATTAAAGATGTGTTAAAATATATGTTTTTATTTACGTTCACTGCTTTTAACATTTATTTAGTGGAAGTGTATAAAATATAAACTTAAGCTACAGAATAAAAATAATGTGATTCATAAGTCAGTTACATAGTAATATACGTATAGTTGTATAACATAATATGTTAAATAGAAAATGTATGGATGTGTGCGTATTGTAATGTGCTTAACGGCGGGTGTTTAGAAATATATGTATTACTTATATACATACACATATATATAATATATATATGCACGATGGCTGGTAACTGCATATTTGGTAGCGTAGTTAAATATATAATTTATATAAGTAACCGTTTAACTGACATAAATATATATACATAAAAATAGGTATGATTAAAATATACATTTAGTTATAGCAAATTTTATCGCATGTGTTTAGAATCAACCTGAATTAATATATTGGCTCCAACCGTTTTAAGAATGCACGAACACTTTACAATTTCTTATATGTATCAGCCTCTTATAGTTAATAAGTCCTTACAAAAGTTTTTTATAACTATATTCATCACAATTATTTTAACGAGGCATGGTTGCGCAATATTTTCATTAACATATCAATATTTTGTATTAATGTTAGTTATAGTAGGTAACGTATACATTTCTTGTACTACCTTTTATATGTACGTCACAAATTATGTACACTAATCTTTAAGTTATCGTTATTCTTGGCCGGGAGCTTGCAATATCTGTAAACTGTAAACTTTCTCTGGCTTATTTACACAAACTATCATTGGGCAAGTCATCGGTAATTCATAATTTCCAATATTTGGCCAACACCTTCGTGTCTGAGATGACTTTGAAAGAGAACCAATAACAGTAGTTTGGGCTACAACAAGACGTTTTTAATCGATGTTTTTAATTCACAACAAAGAAGTATAGGTGAAAATCTTAAGGTCCCTCATGTCTGTAGTTATAACGAGTTTAAATCGAAATGACTTATATAAAATTGGCAATATATTTAAGAAAATGCCTATTCGAACAGACTACAACTACTCGTGCGCAAGAGGAGATTTACTTAAGTTTTTTATCTGTAACATTTTGATTTTAATATAGCCCAGTTGGTTTTCCTAACACTGACTTTAACATAGTCAAATAACACGTGTAAATCATGCCTTACCTCTTTTGTTCTTATCCTTTCCGCCTTTTTTCATATTTTCCTCATTTGTGTCTCCCGCTTGGACCAGCTAATGAAGTCGTCTACACTAGCCGTGAACGAATTAGTTTTTAGCCGATAATTGTACCCTTGTCTATTTTGTGTAATATATCAAAAATTTATTCGCATTTATCGGATTTTCTGACAGTTTCAGATATATTTTACAAGGAATTGACTGTAATGTAACATTGCAAAGGCAGTTTTATTTTTTAAATATTTTTCTTTTCATGGAAAAGCTCTTTGAGATAGTTGAGATCAGCCGATATCTTTTGCTTTCAGCATTCTTAAACTGTCAGAACTTCTCTCGTGTAATCTTGCAGTATCAGCCGGCCGTCTATTATAAGTCAACACAGTATTGTCTGTATGTCAGTACATTCCAGTGCTTTCTTAAATCGGTTGTAATTTAGCCAGTTAGATGTAACGCACCGTAGCTTATTTGTTAAGCGTTGTTTTATCTGAGCGGCGTATCTACACATTATTTTGTGTATAGACATATTGATTTAAAATTTCACGATTTTCTCACTTTACCGAAAAGTGCGGGTAGTTCGCAAAATCCGAGCGGCTCAATACCCGCTTGCACCGATCAGACCAAGGATGAGACACGTCTGAAACCTCGGTTGGCCTCAGAAGTAAATAAACATATTGAAAGATGCGTCCGCCATTTTCCATGAAACATAAGTTAGTCCAGAAATTGAAGAACACACTTATGATTTTATGAAATTCTCATTACAATTGACTAGTGTAAGTGAGTATATTAATAAAAATGTTACCGCAGGGCTACGGTCACACTTCTATTCAAAGTATATTATAATCAAAAATAATACGTGAACATTTTCAAACCAATGAGCATACATATTAAAGCCGCCCTCAGATAAGATCGCTCGCGTTTTGTTTGAAATCGGTATATGCCTGTTGATAATTTGTTGACATTATTTCAGAGACATAGTGTCGTTCGCGAGAGAACCAACTCAACACTGCCTTCATTATGAATTATTGCCCTAATCACGTAACTCTTCGAACGTACGATAGGTCAAATCTGACTGTGATTTTTACTACGAAAAAAGGCATTTAGATTTACCTTACTCGCGTTTGAAAACGTTACGTAATAACCCTGCGGGTATCTAAATGATTAAAGTTCAACCAAAATGTTTGGTACTTCGCGACAAAATTAGCAAAAAATTTTTCTATAAAAAGCCGTATATGCAAAAGGCGCCATGTAAGTCATGTTTCCAAAATTTTATTTGACACTCTGTCTCTTTGCTTCCGCGTCAGCGTACGACACCGATCGATGTTACGTAGTTTAGTCTAAGCGTAGGTCCAAACTATAAGTCGGTGCAGCGCGCCGTTACAGCGCAGCGCGTCAATATCGTGTTCAGAGGCGTCATTACCTATGGTGCAGGGTTTGCGTTGCACGCGGGCGCAGCGGTCCTAGGGGGCTAGAGACGCCTCTGATCGAGTTGATGCAAACTGCGCAGCGCGCTGTTGCGACTGGGTCGTGGACCTAATGTCGTATCCTCACGCCTGCATCGTCCTTCAGTATTCTATGTTGCCACGCTTTTAACGAACAAGTGGACGGTTTTCTATAAGTTATGCGCGTATTTAGGCGTATTAGACACCTTTGGGCATCGGCGGTGCGAATTGAGTTCACATGTCTAAAACAAGTTACTGTCTAACGAGTATGCTAATATGTCAAATTGACAAATGCCTGGTTAGTAGTCTAGATTTACCGATGTAATACCTTTTTTTAAAAGCTGTAAGATCAAAATTAAATTTAATATTGATTATTGAATATGTTACTTCACTTTTGCCTATTAAGACTCAAAGTACACAGGCATCCTTCAGGATGCAATGTACTGGGAATAACGCTAGGATGATGATGATGAAGACTCAAAGCACACACCAGGGACAGGGTTTTGTTCCCTGACGCGATTTAGGGGTAAGCGCGTTTATACCTATGATTCCAGCGCTTATCGTCAAAATTCTTGTTGGAACCTGACGTGTGCTGAGGGCCTAAAAACTACTCGGTAACATTCTAACTTCCTTCGTAGCCCAGCGCTCTATAGCGCGTATAAATTTCAATATGTCAACTGTCGAATTAGCGCGTCCTTTGCGAATAGCTTCTAATAGTTATGTACGGCTGATTCGACCAATGGCACCTATTCCAATTTGAGTTAAAACAATAAGTGCATTAGACAGATGAACTCGTTAAACTTATTGACAAATGTTGACTATTGAACGCAGCGTCAAACATGTCCATGAAATAGGCCAAATCTCAACCTAGTAAATCTTCCGATACCTGTATAGGTAGCCAGTGTGGCCACTTTATGACCTAGTGTGGCAAGCAACTGGCCAATTGCGACCAAATTTTTTGTCCGCCGATTCCCACAGGTGGGCGTCCACACGAACGGCTCATACCAGCCGAGACTGTGTATATAGTTATTGTATCAAATATGTACCTACAGAGTAACAAAGTGATGTATTTTTGTTCTGGCCCCCAGCATTGGGCTGTAGCATATTATTGCATTTTATATTAATAAAGTTTTCTTATATGTGGATATATGGTGTTTCATTATTATCATTAATGATAAAAATCCGAGGTCTAGACACTGGCACAGTAATTGACACTTTAAATCTTAATTAATTCACGACGTGTAACACAAAGGGTCTATTACATTACCTATACCCGTGTTTACACAAGAATGCTTAGAATAAAACTACATATTGGCTCTCTAAGAATGTAGTAATATATATTTTCCTCGCGGCGAGTAAAATCGCTTGAACCTGCCTGAATTCCCAAGGATGCGATGTGTTCAGAGTGAATAAGATATCCATAGAGTGTAGCTATATATTTTACCAAAGTTATTTGCTGAATTGAAAAGAGGAAATAAGGCCAAAACTTACTTAAAATTCAATTAATAAAGATCATTAAGATTGTTAAACTAATATCCCAAAAACGTTGTATAAACGTAGCGTCGTGTTACCGGTGACGGCTTGTATTAAAATGGCTTACTATACCTTTTTAGTATAACTAGAAGCTTATCTATAGAGCCAAGCTTATCTATAGGTTATTTTGTAGAGCTATTATGGGTAGCCGTGATATAATCGGTGCAGAGTCGTATTACTTTATAGTAGTGTTTAAAATCGCCATAATGTAACATTTAGGCGCAATTAAGGTGTCCTGGAAACTTTTATAGTTATATTGTTGTATGTATGTATGTGTTGCTTTATTGTACATAAAACGGCATAATGACAAACGATAATGACGGTAATGTAAAGAAAGGGAGCTTATTTCTGTCAACAAACTGTTATACAGTTTGGCGGAGTTTGAGGCAAGCTGTAAAAGAGCACTGTTTTTATTTGAATAAATGCTTTATTATTATTATTTGAAACAAAAAGTGGATCGTGGGTGGTTATTGTGTAGCCGGCACGTATTAGAATTTCGAAAAGATCGACGTCCATAATATCGAAAATTAAGATAACGAATGTTGCATTGTCGAAATTCAGAATGTCCAAAGGATAAGTAATTGAACGGTTAAAATATCGTAATAAAATCAACGAAAGGTTAGGTATAAGATCGATGTTTAAACTGTAGACAGTATTTGATTGGTACCGAATAAATACTTTAAAATCGTATGCCTATATTTGGAATTTTATCTTTCGATATTTTGAATATTGCTTATATCGTTCGATATATTGTGATTTGAAATTTAAACATTTGGCTGATATAACTTTCGTGTCGATACGTTCGCCCAGTCTCATATCCAGGCGACCCCAGTTAAATACCGAGACGTTGGGACCTTGGGCAGCTAACCCAAAAATTTATGAGAGCCCTGTGGTCACGGCGGATACGACATTCGGGGGACCTTAGAGCTGGTGCTAGGGCATGTAAATTTCCCGGGAATTCCCGGAAAATTTCATCCAAATCGGGACCGGGACAGCAAACCCTAGCTGCCGGGTACCTCTCTAACGCGTTGCCCTTACAATATAGAGAGGTAATGGCGGCAGCGTAAAGGGAACCATGGCGCTGTAGCTTTTGGAGGGGGTTTTCTTCTTAGGTCATCCATTATAGCGGCAAAAATCTAGTCATGTGTACTAACTATAGTTAGACGATAAGAGCGACGGAGTTCCTTCTTGGGTTAAGAGCAATAACAAAACTGGCTTATTTCAATATAAATTTATTATAGCCGCGAAATACACGATGGCGCACTTAAATTTTTCATAAATATTATACAAGTATAACAGTAAAATATAGGCGTTATAATCGTAGTAGGACGATAAATTCAACAACTAAATTAAGTAAAGAAATTCTTACTCACCTAGATTAAAATTGAAGTAATTTTTGTTATTAGTATTTAGTTCAACACAAACACTTTTTTACACCAAAAATCACTGGTGCTCCACGCATGGACTCTAAATGAAATCCAATAATGTGGTAAAGGTAACATGAATAAAAAAGCACCGTAATAGAGTCACGGTGCCCCGTACATCAACAAATTAACTTAATGCGTCACTCATATCCTTTTTATAGACCCAAATCATTTCGCTTGGGACTGCTTTATTTCTTCTATGTAACTGATTGGAGATATAACAGCGCCACTTCGGGGGTGTATAAATCGTTCTTTGGTCTCTTATACCACTGATGACTGACACCAATTAGAGTTTAGGAAACGCTTTATGGACCCTTATTATTGCTAGTCGGGAACACTTCACCTAGGCTTCCACTTTTCCCTGCCGTAATTAGCTCCATCTAGTAGGATTTATCCGTATCAATATGAATCAAACAAGCCAAGAACTCAGTGACAGAGCCATCTCTGAGCGGACGACAAAATTACAATTCATTCAAGTGCACGTAGATGGCATTGCCTGCGTTGCCAAGTCCTACGCAAATTAGATTTCATTGTACTTCAAAGCAAAATGACGAAAATGGACTCTTTCCGGATAGGGTTAGGCATTTGAATTCGTTTCATACATTCGTGCCAGTTTATTTCAATAGAATAAATTAAGAATATTCGGGTAAAGGATTTGAAATGGTGGAAGCAGCCGAATAAACAGGTTTGTATGTATTGGAGATTGTTCACAATAAGTTTATAATACATTTTTTTTTGCAAAGGAAAACTTATAACAGTTACTCATTGAACTATTCTCATTTTGGTGTACACCCACAATCGTGGATTTTACTACCGTGGATGCAAAATTCATTACTTACCGAAGGCAACAGTTGCGATGCCTTTGCAGGCCCAAGTTTAATACTCCGACTGAATGTTACGGTATTCCCTTGACTGACCCAATAACTTATTGGCTAATTTCGGTTTGCCCAATTTATTTAAATAAATAAATAAAAATAAAAAAAGCCTCTTTATTTCCTTATCAACTACTTACAAACTTAATATTATTTATGTATAAAGTATAAGTTCTTAACGTATTACATATGTATATTAGCTACTATTATATGTTAATTCTTTAAAATTTTATATATATTGTTTATATTGGTTTGTAATATTAAAATTATTGTTCTATTTATGTAGGTAGGTATATCTATTAGAAGTTGATAGGAACCCCACTTTATTGGGTAAAGGCCTCCTCAAATTTGTTCCACTTGTCTGTGTCCTTTGCCTCATTTAGCCATCTTTGACCGGCCGTAGCAATTTATTTATTTGACATAATTGTTCATTTTATCCAATTTTAATTTAATTGATAATTATTTTGTACATTCCTTACTTCACATAATTTTAAGCAATAAACTCCTCAATGATGTACAGTCGAGGTCAAAGATATCGTACTACATGAAAGATAAAACCCCGTGGGATTAATTAATTGTGACTGAAATATTAATGAATTAATCATTATGGCATTAGATATTAATATTATCTTATTATTTTCATTTGACATATTGATTTTATTCTAGAAACTGTCTATGTTTCTATTTTTTATACATTATTTTTATTTTTTTAATTTAATTATTATTATTTATGTTTTGACGATCCTATTGTGAATTTTACTACATAATTATTTCTTATTTTGACATGTCTACAACAATACAATATTTATTGTAAAGAATAATAATAGCATCAATAAATTGCTCTAAATAATTAATTAATATATATGTTAATACATGTTATAACTGACGATTCGAAAGTGCTTGTTGCTAGGCCTATTTGAATAAAGAATATTTTGACTTTGAATTTGAACTTATCTTTACAATTGAGTGTTACAAAAATTTCTTTACTTTTAAATAAGTTTACAACTACATGACGAAAACATACTTACAACGCACATGACAGTTTCAACTTTTCACTTAATGCATCAAAGTTATGTTCACCATCTGTCTTCCATAAAAACATTTTCACATATTGTGACATAATTAGGTTTACATTGCATGTTACAAAATAAGATTTCCAGTCAATGTGCCCTAAATATGTTTACATTAGCAGCATTTGGGCACTTGAAACTTTACGTTCAAGCGTATATATTTTTTAATTACACCTTTGGCTACATAAATATCTTTACAGTACATATGGTGCTACTTTACCGCACAATTGCGGTAATCAGCAGATTACAATACAATACAATACAATACTCTTTATTGCACACCTCAATTAAAGGACACAGTACAGTACGTAATAACAATAAGTAGAGGCAAACAAAAGACGGTCTTATCGCTAAAGAGCGATCTCTACCAGACAACCTTTGGGTAGCGGAAATCAAAGCAAATAATTTTTTTTTTAATTTTTTTTTTCGTGCGTATGTCGAAACTTTAAAGAGCCATATGTACTGTAAAACGCTGTACGATACACGTGCGAACAGGTAATTCGCAACTAATGTCGATTTAAAACACTCCCTTCGGTCGTGTTTCAATTTATCACCACTCGTCGCGAATTTCCTGTTCTTCGTACTTGTATCGTAATGTACTATTACAGTTTGACACAAACCACGGTTCTTATTTTAAATACTGACAATCACCGAAAACAGTACCATACTGTCAAATATTCTATCCCTTTCATTTTGGGCGTGACGTCAACGATACATTTCGTAGTAAACTAGGTACCCTTATAGTTTCGCCATGTCCGTCTGTCTGTCCGACGTTTTGGTTTGGCATGGATATAGAAATCAATAAATCTGTCAAAGTAATAAAATAAAATCTAATGCCCCCCCCCCCAACCCTTTAACTTTTGAACTATGGGTCCAAAAATAGGAAACAAATCATGAAATTAAATCTTAATAAAAACTACAGTGGACTTGATCAGTTAAGCTGTTTATTAGCTGTTCTTAGTAAAAGATGTATGAAACGCTGCGAATGTATTTTCTTTCGCTCGTTATTGATTTTTTTACTTAGTTTTATTAGGGCCACTACGGAAACCTACACTGATCATGGCCCGACATGCTATTGGCCGATTTTTTCTGTACGGGGCAAGTTTAAAACTCAACGAATCTTCCTCTTACATATATTTACGATATGTTTGAATAAGATACCTACTTTGTCAGTTTTATTGCTTTATATATTCATGCCAAATTGCAGCTTTCTAGCATTAAGAATCACAGGGCAAAGTCTCGCACAGACAGACGGACATGGCGAGACTATAAGGGTTCCTAGTTGACTACGGAACCCAAAAGGATTTTATTTGTGTTTGTAAAGAAAAAATTGTACGTTGCGCCCGAAGAAATTGCGTAAGTTGCACAATAACTAAGTGAAATTTCATGGTGCGTGAAAAGTCTAACAAATACTAGTTATTCATTTTAAATGTCAAAGTCAAAGTCAAAGTCAAAATATTCTTTATTCAAATAGGCCTAGCAACAAGCACTTTCGAATCGTCAGTTATAACATGTATTAACATATATATTAATTAATTATTTAGAGCAATTTATTGATGCTATTATTATTCTTTAAAATTATTTTGTAGTAAAATTCACAATAGGATCGTCAAAACATAAATAATAATAATAGTAAGTAATGAGTGGTAGAAAAAGTATTGTATGCAACGGTGTATATAACTGGTCTCAAAACGCTCGTGGAATCTTTACCCACGCCACTGGCGTTTTAAGACCCTTCTCATAACAGCTGCATAAAATTTTAATTTATGAATTATTCCTTTTTTTGATGTCGTTTATTGCGCCGAAATTGTTAACAAATATAAGACGCAAATGATGAAATTAACAGAGAACATATGACAATTCATTGTCATTATTCAAATTAAGAACAGTGCAATCATCCTGTAATAGTACATTACTACAGAGGCCGGGACGAAAGGGGTTGCCGGCCGAAGACATATAGACGGCCGAGCGAAGCGAGGTCGGATAGGTCTCAGGCGGGCAACCCCATATTTCCCGCCGAGGTATGTATAGTGCTATTCTCAAACATGCAATGAAATAAACAACAAAAAATCAAAGTTTTTTTTTTAATACGCATAGTGGCAGAATGTCATGACGCCTTTGCCACAAATTTATGTGGAATGGAAATTAAAAAAGAGGACTTTGCCGGCCTAGGCCTGCAACATTTGTATGAAATTGCATTAACGACCTCTTGTCCTAGCCGCACCTGAAACGTCCCACTTCGCAGCCTATTATAAGGAACATAACATCAATATTTCATTGCATGTTTGAGAAAAGATATTTATGTAGCAATACTATAGGTAGGTGTAACTAAAACAAAAGTACGCTTGAACGTAAAGTTTCAAGTGCCACTTCTAATGTAAACATATTTAGGGCACATTGACAGGAAATCTTATTTTGTAACGTGCAATGTACGTCACAATGTGTGAAAATGTTTTTATGGAAGATAGATAGTAAACATAACTTTGGTGCATTAAGTGAAAAGATGAAACTGTCATGTGCGTTGTAAGTACCTATGTTTATGTCATGCAGTGTGTAAACTTATTTAAATATAAAGATATTTTTGTAACACTCAATTGCAAAGATATCTTTGACCTCGACTGTACATACGTACTTCACACATTCCGATGAAATTTCGTTGACGTAGCTACTAATGCTCGTCAAAATACACATTTTGATGTGGAACTTATTATTAGGAACTGAATGTGGCAGTATTGTTGGGACGTAAATATTAGGTACGTCACAAATATGAGACACTGATTTTCTGTGTCATCCATAAATTACTCAGTTGTATTGTATTGAGAGTATCTTGTATAATTGCGTACACAGCGCTTTCGGAAGACTTATCAATTATCATATCATAAACAGTCAACTGATAACTTTAACTTTTGACGACCACTTTGGTTCAGTTCTTTGACCCTGTCTTTCGTAGATTCGAATCGATCGTAACTTAGTGTGTAATTAAACCTAAATGTAGTTAAGTAATATAATGTATAATTAATGTAGCGGCTCCTTAACTCAAATAATCTTTAATGTTAAGATTAGTAGTTAAGATCATTGTGTAATTTATGAAATACTTATGAAATAAACAGTTTAATTTTTTTTTTAATCCCGGGTAGGGCGTTGATTTGCGTGATGAACATGAATCTTTGTTCCTGAGTCGGTGATGTTTCCTATGAATTTAAGTTTAAATAATTATGTATATCGTCGTCTAGTACCTATAGTACAAGATTTACATAGATTGGGACTAGGGCGCTTTGTGTTAGATTGTCCCCCAGTATATAAATAAATGTACAAAAGAAATTAATAGAACACTTTAGATCTTTTTCGTTGCTGTGTAAGTTTTGGAGCGTTATAGATATGAAATATTTTCATCAATCAACCGGTTCTTGCGAGTCTGACAAAGACAAATGCACTGTAAGCGTGTTATTCTATTTATTTTTATCTATTGCTTAATTCATATAATGTTACCTATAAATTTTCTTTTATTTTTTTATTAGGAGAACAAACAAATGTACGAAGGAAAAAAACTTACAGATTAATTACTACTAAACATGCATCTAAGTCCTAAACAGTTCCCACCAAGAGATACATTGCATATAAATGTACTACATCCCACAACACAATTAAGAACAAAAGATACTAAATATAAACAATTTAGACAAAAAAAGAGATTCAGGACAAAACAAAAAATATTTCAGACATTATGAAGAGAGTTCCAACATAATTTGTGACCGTACCAAATGCGATCATTGCAGTATTATGTTTCCGTTATATAGCTGCAAAAATAAATACTGGACACGACAGTCCATTCAAAAATATTTTCTCTCAACTCTATGACAGTTATTTAGTAATCGCGTATATGTTTTTTCAGCTAACTTTCCTTTTTTTTAAACTAAATTAAATCTATATAAAACAGGCGCTTGAGGCATTGTACCAAGGATGCTGGCGGCATTTCTTCGCTGTATTGCAATGCTGTTACTTTGTGCGAGAAAGTCGAAGTCTCTTCCGTCACCAGTTACATGAACTAAAGTCGAGTCCAGAATTAGGCGAACTAACTTAACAGTTCATTGTACACTAATGTTGCCACGGTTTGGCTAGTGTTGTTAATATCGACCTATAAAAAGTCTAGTTAGTCATTATTATTGTGTTTAGAATCAAACGAATAATTTTACTAAGCAAAATAATAATAATAAAAATTTATTGGTATTAAAAATACATCGAACATCATTTTGGACATCGTTAAGGACGCTGTCCGCCATTTTGTTTTGTTGACAGTTCGGACCATTGGCCAAACAAAGCAAGCCATTCGGCTTTCGACTATACTTACAAGACAATTAGTTGATAAAATATAAATAAAATCAGATTTATAGAAGACACAAGGTTATATCGACATATTTGTGTCGACTTAAACTTATCACTACTTACTTATTTTTTCCTATGTCTGGCAACATTTTCAGCTGTCAAGTTAGATCGCCTAATTCTGGACTTGACTTTTTTTTTAGACGCTTTTTAGACGCTTCGCAATGTCTGCGAATAACTAATGCGCGCTGGGAACTGTTTATTTTAAGGGACTACCAACATAACTTGTGGTCCAAAATTAGATTCTATATTAGTTACCTAATATTATATAGTATTTCAAATAAACAATTACGTTAAAAAGTCAGAACCACAAAAGACACAGAGTCAGAGACGCGGCAGAGTCGGCGGCTCGAGCGAAACATTTAAATTACTCTGCCTTGGAACCGGTGTACGACTTTGTGCCGGTGGCGGTGGAGACTGCGGGACTTAGGGGTGCAGAGGCCAGGGTCTTTTTAAAAGATGTGGGTCGGCGGCTGAGAGAGAGGGGTTGCGATCCTCGTTCCGGATCGTTTTTGGCTCAACAGATTTCGCTGGCCATTCAGCGTGGCAACGCCGCCAGCATCATGGGAACTTTTGAGCCATCTACGATCCGGGGCGGTCCTTTAGACTAGGTTAGGTCAGGTTGACGGTGTTGACGAAGCCTGTTGCGGATTTTGTAATAATTAGTTATTGATTGAAATATACAACTTACAAAGACAGATGGTTTTTCGAGAAAAATATTGTGAAGCACAAAGACCAACAAAGATAGATTTCACCCAGCACGTACAAAAGATACTCGAACTGTTCCATTTTTAACCGTTTTGCAATTCAATTTCCACCAGATTTTCATCAGGCTTCGTTTGCTTATGCAGATGATGTCGACGATAAAAAAAGCTGTATTTTGTATTCAGAAAAAGGCGCTCCTATTGAAGGAAAAAAGATAAACGCAAGTACAAAGGCATTGAATGAATCAAACCGCGGAAAAAATCCCTCTTAGCTTTGAGCAAGTCCACTTGTTGAGGTATTGTGTCCGCGAATAAACGGTCGGAATCCTCAAATCTTACTGTGGAAATATGGACGGAAAAATGGAATTGTGTCTGTATTTATGCCGGCCTTTGAAGTTGTAAAAACGGGAATTCTGATATTTTATGGTAAATAATCTTACGCTTATATTTTAGAAACACATATAAAAATTGTTATTCAGTAACACTTTTAACAATAGAATAAATGTTACACAAAATTAATATAATATTTTTTTTTTTTTTTTATAATATTACCCTAGTCCCAAATTAAGCAAAGCTTGTACTATGGGTACTAGACGACGATATACATACTTATATAGATAAATACATACTTATATACATAGAAAACATCCAAGACCCAAGAACAAATATCCGTGAAAAATGCACAAATAAATGCCCTGGTCGGGATTCGAACCCGGGACCTCCAGCTTCGGAGGCAGAGTCACTACCAACTAGGCTAAACAGGTCGTCAAAGTAATAGATTGCTAGCTCATCGGTACCTTATTTTGTCAACAGTAACAACAAAACTATAGACTCCGGCATGAATTGGAAGGCCCACATACAAAATATTAAAACGAAAATGTCTAAATTCTTATATGCCTTGAGCATAATAAAACGAAATACAGATTTCGAATGTGCATTATCCGCATACTACGCATATGCATTCTCATGTCATCAGTATGCTGTAGTCCTTTGGGGTGATAGCGTCGAGGCCAAGCAACTTTTATAATGCAGAAAAAGTGTATCCGAATCCTAGCGACTGTGCGTGTGCCAATCAGCTGTCGCCCGTACTTCATTCGTTACAAGCTATTGACACTGCCCTGCATCTATATACTGCAAGCTGCTCTTTTTGTACGTGAAAACCCTCATTTATTTGAATTGAAACAGGATAAGGAAACAACTAGAGCACAGTACCGGAATAAATTGCAACTACCTAAAACGAACCTACAACTATTTAAAAATGGTCCCCATTACAAATGTATCTTAATAACAAATAAAATTCCAGACTCTATTAAGCAAGAACAAGAAAATGCGGTATTTAAGATGAGATTTAAAAAAATGTTAATAGATAAATGTTACAATTCGGTTAAGGACTTCCTTGATGATAAATTGTAAAATTTATTATATTTTAAATTATCGTATTGTGTAATTTGTAAAATGTTTTAATGTATAACTTATTTTCGGGAACTCTGTAGATAGTAATTAGCATGATAATTTGTTCTATTTGTTATGATTATTAATTATATTTTATAATGATTAGCCTAGATTAGTAAGGTTTTAATTTAATGTTGTATGCCCTTACGGGGCGTCATGGACTGACCTACTGAATTTTAACACCTTAATTATAATGTATGTACATGACATTACAATAATAATAAAAAAAAAACATCAGGCTTTAACTTATTTATGCTATTTTAAGATTCAGAGAAATACAAGAGGCATGTCCGCCCATGCTCAGTGTAGGTATAATAATCTATATCATGCAAAAGGGAATCCCTTCGCAGAGTTTCATACGTCTTTTACTAAGAAGGGAAGACTTTTTCATCATCATCATCATCATCATGTCAGCCGAAAGACGTCCACTGCTGGACATCGGCCTCCCCCAAAGACTCACAACGGTCCTGCGCAACCTCGGGGCCGTGGCCTGTTTGTGTCTGTCATTAGGGGGTAATTGCCATAATCGCCACGCTTGGCATGCGGGTTGGCGATCGCAGTGTCTCCACCGCACTCCAGGGATGCTGCTGCCCATCCTCCGGTGGTCTTGGTCGTAGTTTTAGGACATACCCGGGTCCAGGTTTGAAGACTTTTTACGTTTAGTCAAAAAAAGCTTAACTGATCATGTCCGCTATAATTTTCGTTGAAAGTCTTTATTAAGCTTTACTTTCATAATTTTCTTCATATTTTTAGACCCATATTATAGTTCAAAAATTTGAGGGCGGACACGTTTTTTTTCTTTTGGAGTGATTATTTCCGAAAATGTTCACTTTATCAAAAAACGTGTAGGGGAGGTAACCTTTTTTTTAATTATTTGATCACTGTCACATTTAGCGATTCGGAGGGCTATATCGGTCACTTTGGTTCTGCTGCGGATGGCCTCATTCCTGATGCGATCACGGAGAGAAACTCCCAACATAGCTCTCTCCATTGCCCTTTGGGTGAATTTGAGCCTTCTTATGAGGCCCATAGTAAGCGACCAAGTTTCAGTGCCATATGCTAAACTTAAGCGGCAGTGGGCGGAGCACGTAGAACCGATGGCCGTTGGGGCGGAAAGGTTCTCGAGTGGCGACCACGTACCGGAAGGCGTAGCGTGGGCAGGCCCCCCACACGGTGGACTGATGACCTGGTGAAGGTCGCGGGTGTCCGCTGGATGCGGGTGGCGCAGGATCATTGTGGAAGTCTTTGGGAGAGGCCTTTGTCCAGCAATGGACGTCTTTCGGCTGACATGATGTTGATGTCACATTTATTCATTTATATATCCATGCCAAATTGCGGCTTTCTAGCACTAACAATCACAGAGCAAAGCCTCGGACAGACAAACGGACATGGCGAAACTATGAGGGTTCCTAGTTGACTACGGAACCCTAGAAAACGATTACATGAAGATTACGTAAAGAACTCGGTTTGACCACAGTATGTGACATCATTCCCTTACAAACTTCATTTTAAACGAGCGTTTCTAAAGTGTTTCTTAAAAAAAAAAATGACTATGAGTAAAATATCTTAGTCAACCTTTTTCATATAGTGAAGGAAGAAAGGTGGAGGCGATATTTTAATCAGGTCACCTCACGGAAACAGTTTTGAAATTAGATTGAGCGTTGTATGAACACTTACCTTAAAAATGTGTATAAAGAGCTTTTGGACCGAATTTTCAGTGCCCCTTTCCAATATACAGGGGGGAAAGAAAATACGGGCCCTGGAGGGAAACTACCTTAAAACGTTGAGATAGCTCAATTTGCTGAGAGGAAACATTATTTTATTTCTCCTAAGCAATAAAACTGCATTCACAGATTATAAATCACTACGACGAAGCTGTCCTGGGTTCAAAAATCGAATCCTGATAAAGGCTTATATTTAATTGACTAGCTCTTATTTGACAGATTAGCGTGGACACATTTTTTTGAGTTTTGTATGTTATGTTTCTTTTAACTGTTTGTTTCTACTCAATATATCGGGGTCTAGTACGGTCCGCCTCACAATGGGCTTACAATTAACATATTTGTAGCGTGATCATGTTCAAACTGTCAAACAAAATTTCCAACGGTTATAGCGATAGTCTCAAAGTGTCCAGGTACTTATGAGTCCTTCTGCACCCAATCATAATACAACTCTTATTGAATTTTACTGTCGGACTAATTCGATTAGTGAAAGATTATCCCATAATATTTTTTATTTACTTACAAAAAGGGCGAAAAATATGTATCTTAGTCCCTCCCATTCATGAATGGAAGCCTGTGCCCAGCAGCGGTACGTTAAGGCAGGCTGATGATTATGATAATAATGTTAATTATCCACATTAATGTCCGGTTACTTGTCCGCTTAGTTATGTAATTTAATGGATGAATTACAAATTATGGCATAGTTATATCAACGGCTGTTGTCATCCTAAATACTAATAAATAAAATAAATAAATTAATAACTAACGCCCTCGGTGACAAAACAACTATTGTTAGTGCCAAAGCATTTTTAACTTAACCTTTCGCCTTCCTTTCTGTTTCGTTCGCTTAGACTTCGTAGGACCATTACTCCTTATTCCCACCGGGCAGCATTCGGACAATAAATTGCCGCAAGAATTGGCGGGGTTTTTGTCGAACGAGTGAATTTTTCGGTGTCTCACGGGTGCTCATGTAATTCCGTGAGTAAAGTGTTACAGTTGGGGGACCGCTGAGACGAAGCCTCTGCCAAGTAGAAGTTATGTGGGGAGGAGATCCTTAATGAAAGTAAGCCTTAAAAGTGGGGCTACTATTCACGTGGTAGTTTCCACTTAAAATTGGATTTGTATTTATCTGACGCCACGCTCTCTGACGCGCTCTGATGCCTGACATTGTAGTAAGTAATAACAGGTGCCCAGGTCGCATTTCTCAACTGATTCTGTTAAAATTTTGTAAATAGATTACCGATTTATTTGATACACGATAGAGTATGGAAACCTTTTATTTTTATTTTCTAATAAAACAAAATGCGATATAAAAGATAAATTATACTGAAATAAGGCTTAATTACAAATTAAACATAAAAAATACATTAAAACTAAACTTATGCCTGTGGCAGTGTGCCGAAGACGCTGGCAGCATTTCCTCGCTAGATGGCTAATTTAGTTGATTTAGTTTTAATATACTTTTTTGGAAATTCCTTAATAAATATTCGCGAGTCATACCGGCTACAGAGCAACTAATAAGTACTTAATATTTTATCCCATTATGCCTGAAAAAAACCTATGAAAGTGCAGATTTGTTTCTTAATACCCGTACTTCCATAATATTCTAA
Source organism: Notocelia uddmanniana (assembly GCA_905163555.1). Classification (NCBI taxonomy): domain Eukaryota; kingdom Metazoa; phylum Arthropoda; class Insecta; order Lepidoptera; family Tortricidae; genus Notocelia; species Notocelia uddmanniana. The sequence continues at coordinate 74,202,084 of LR991052.1, forward strand.
TCATTTCGGAAGTTTGATGTTCCTTTGTACTAATTAATGATTAATTAACCTTTTCAGCGCTCTGTCTGTCTGTCATTCTCACACCTTAACATAGATATACCAGACGTGAACCTGAACCTTAAAGAAATGCATGTCGGTTGGTATCTCATTGAACGCGATGACGGATATATGTGTCGTTGGCGTCTAAAAGGCAAAGATGTTAAAAATACAGAGCTAGTGTTGATCTTCCGTTATGTCCATTTGGTGAAGACACGGCGCCGTGACGCCATGATTGCACTTGCATCAACATAAACAAAATTGAAAACAAATAAAATACATCAAAACCACGGCAAAAAAAAAAAAACTCATAATATGCCAACTTTATAACGCCGACGTGCAAACACCGCTTTACATAGCTTTACTGCTATCTGTGGCTTTCATTTAAGGCCGAAGCTCTCTTCGTTTGGAAACTAGAAACAACGAAACTAGAGACATTATTCAACCGGCGATCAGCCCGGAGCACCGGCCCGACGATCATTAAGCTCTGGTTAGTTATCCTTTGTCGTTGCTATTATTGAAATACTTAGCAATACGCTCTGTGACTTTATTAACCACTTCAATACAAGTAAAAAAAGTAAAAGTCAAAGTTATTTATTCTTCAATTCAGGCATATTATATGCACCTTTGAATAAGGCAATAAGCTACCACAACACAGCTAGAAGGAAAGGAGGATCTCAGTTGGTCTGCACGGTTGTTTTTCTTTATGTATCCTGTTCCCCGATTACTCTTGACCACGTTGGCCAATTTTGATATTTTTTTTATTTCAAAGCAGGTTAATGGCCGGAAGGCAGGAAGTTGGTCCTATATAAATTTAGTGAAGTTCTGATAAAATGATACAAGAGGAATTGAGGGGACTCCTCAAATTTAATAGGCACGCGTAGGCGATTTAGGTATTTTCTGTAGTAAATTGGAGTTGGCTTTTATTTAGGTATAATTCATCATCCTCCTAGCGTTATTCCCAGTACAGTTGCATCCTGAAGGATGCCCGGGGTCCGCTACCTAATCCCAAAAGTTGGCGTAGGCACTAGTTTTTACGGAAGCGACTGCCATCTGACCTTCCAACCCGAGGGGGAACTAGACCTCACTGGGATTAGGCTTGTCAAGTGAGTGGGCAACTTGACTGTTAGAAGTCCTCAAGCCGCCCGGAGGCCTCTAACATGGCTTAACGACTGCTATCATAGACAGCAACCGGGATCAACGGCTTAACGTGCCTTCCAAAGCACGGGAGCGCTCAGTTACTAACCACTCAAAGCGGTCACCCATCCAACGACTGACCTCGCCCGACATTGCTTAACCTCGCATACCGCACGCGGTACGCGGGCGCCGCTGGGCCACGAGCGCTCCTATTTAGGTATAATTATTTCTGCAAACTGTTATACCGACCACAGCCACACGAGATATACCTCAACTTGTCTGTTAGGTAGGTATTTAGTGCTGCTGGTGGTGAGTAAGGTTGCCAGTACACTCAGCATCAAAAGTAGCTAACCTATTGTATATATTTTTCGAATCATAAACAACCCAAACCAAAAACCAAACACAAAATAAAATAGTTATAATAAGCCAAACAGTTGTAATTATTATAGTGTGGGAACGTTGCACTATTTGGTTCCTCGAATCTTTAAGAGTGCGCAGTACGTTCGGGTCTCCCATATCCCAACGCAACCTGCTTAATCCTCTTTCCAGTTCCGCTATTTTACCTCGGTGTGCAGTGTGCCAGGTGTTGCGAGGGCCAGAAATCATCGGTGGTTGTAGCCGGATCGTTGCCGGAGATTCTTCGCACTCCTGACTGCTAGTACCCTGGCTGCTACCATAAACAGGATACCGGGGGTCGCCCAAAGCCAGGGGCCCTGGCCTGTTTGTGTCTGTCATAAGGGGGATTAATTGCCATAATCGCCACACTTGGCATGCAGGTTGGCGATCGCAGTATCTCCACCGCACTCCAGGGATGCTGCTGCCCACCCCCCGGTGGTCTTGGTCTTAGTTTAAGGACATACCTGGGTCTAGCTGTTGATAATGTTGTTATGTATTTAATTTGAGTTCAAACGCATCACCATTTGAATCCAATGAAAATATATACTTATACTACCAGGAGTGAAGCTGCGTGGTAAAAGTTAAGTGCTTTAGTCACCCCTTTAATTCGGCCGTCGTACACCAGTGGGCCACCTGAGTCCGACGAGCGAGGCCCTTCATTGTGTGTGTGTGTCGAATTTATTAATACAGAACAGACTTAAACACTTAATATTGACTTTCAACTCGTCAGTCCTGATGATGTAGGACCACTACCTGCCTTAACCGCCAGGATTGAGAATTTTGTAATTCCAAATTACTACTGTAGGCATTAGGAAGAGGTATTAATCCTTTAATAATAAATTAAGCTACAGTAAAAAAGAACAGTCAGTAATAAATTCTCGTAGCACATATTTTTGTAACAATATTATTTTGTTAGTATTGATTATCACCCACAAACAAGGCTACCTATTTATAGTTTTTTTGGAGCTATTATAACTGACAGGGTTTAGTAAGCCAGACTTTATTATAGAAACTGTTGTGAGTGTTTGAGTTTTCATATATCTAGTTGTAATACGTTGTGATTATACGCTAACCTATTTTAGATTACGCTGTGCAATTTTTATCTTCTGCTTAGCTGATAGACGGCGATCTCCACCGCACTCCTGTGATGCTGCTGCCCACCCGGAAGTCTTGGTATTAATTTTAGGACATACCCGGGTCCAGCTGTTTATAATGTTGTTATATATTTAATTTGAGTTCGATCGCATCACCGTTCGAATCCACTGAAAATATATACTAACAGGTGTGTAAACTCCTTGGTAAATTGTAACTGCTTTTGCCACCCCGATGATACGGCCTCCGTACACCAGTGGGCCACCAGAGTCCACCCTGCGAGGCCCTTCATTCCTGTTGGAACACTTCGACGCAATACAAAGAACTGGTCCAAAATAATCCAAATCGATGCAAGATTTAACAATACCCTCACCCACTCGTGGCGGGAACTGCATATCGAAAAAAGCTGGTACGTTTTTAACAAAAATTGCCTCGCTTGTAAGCCCAAAACCGGCGTATTTGACTGGTAAGCCAAACAAGGTCTTGTAATCTAGTGCCATCAGCCTTGCGGTTGGCTTGTTGAGTATTTTCTCCACTAAAACCAGCCCGATATCGTCACTTGGCACATCACCGTATTTTAATAGGTTTGTAATCCTTCTACCTGGATGTAGAAAGGTTTTAATTATGTTAGTATACAGTTTAGTCTCGTTCGGTCGTAAATTAAAATCTCCGTATTTTATAATGATGTTTTGTGGGTCCTCTACATTTAAGCAGTGAACTGCACTGAGGACCCAGTTTGAAGCTATTAGACTGCCACTGCAGCGCCTGCGAAAAGGTTTGTATCGCGTTTGGAGCATTACAATGAAAGGGAACTCGTTGTTTAAGTCTGGTCTTCCCGCGTGCACGCGGAGCGCTCCTTCACTGCGGCGCGCGACAGCACCCGCGCTCAGCGCCAACAACATCACCGCTGCTCCGACGGTCATCTTTCAAGTTACTGAAGTAAAAACTGGTGACGCACGATTCGCACGAAGCAATGTGTGCGGAGCTTAATCAAAAGCAATTAAAAATATGATAGAGTATTTTTCTATTCACTGCCTTTTTTATTTCTGATAAGAAAGTTTCTTGAGCCTAGTATAAGAAATACAAAAAAATTGTATGTCACATCAGTAAATTTAATACAACAAGCCAGTAAATAAAACGTTTGGCAATGGAGGTATATTTTTATATTCAATTTCACGTTTTATTATTGTATTTCAACATTTTCATCTGAATACGCGATTATTTGTTTTATAATCAAAAAACATAAAATATAAATTATATGAATGTATGGTGTAACCAGTTTTACAGTTATGTACTAAGCTTACCAATAGTTCTCTATTTTGTGAGAATAATATATACAAATATTTTAGGATAAATAATTATTTATATTTAAACACTTTAATATTGACTTCCAACTCCTCAGTCCTGATGATGTAGGGTCACTGCCTGCCTGAACCGCTAGGATTGAAAATGTTCTAATTCCATATTATTTTTTAATTTAATGTAGGTATTTGATATAGGCGATTATCCTTTAATTTCCATCGGACATCCAGACGTACGGCTGGCTACCATCCTTACCTGGTCGAAATTCCTCTAATTCGAACCATGCGCTTTGCTTCTTCTTTTATAATGCGCACTTCTAAGGTTTGGAATTCTCTGCCGGCGTCTGTATTTCCGAGTTCATATAACCTGGACCTTTTTACGGCACGAGTGAATAGGCATCTTCTGGGTGAGCTCGCTTCATCGTCGGCCTCATCTTTGCTCCCTGGCGAGATGCTGGCCAAGAGCAATCCCATTTTTAATAAAAAAAAATCATTTAATAACTACTTCTAACTCGCTGCAGGGATACGGCGTGCCTTAAACGCCATGTTGTAATTGTTGTAAAATGTGCTGATTTTAAAGTAGTACTCTAAGTTTGAGGTAGATGCATTTACATGTGATAGTAACCTCCAACTCATCAATCCTGATGCTGTAGGAATACAGCCTGACAGACCTACCAGTACAGGCTTTTTGAATAAATAAGTTCGGTGAAAATACAATATTATTGTATCACTGAGTTGATCTGATGCTGAAGCCGGAAGGTGGCCATAGCATCTCCTAAACTCACAACAGATAAACCCGTTGTCCTTGAGCTCGTTAGAATTGTCTAAATGAGTCTGATGCAGGGCTCGGAAACCGGTATTCTGTCCATACAAAAATACCGGTTTTTTTTTAGTTCTTATCGTTCTTTCGTCTACTATTGCATGTTTAATCAGGCAATCTAACATTGTGAAGTAATAACCCAAATACATTATTGAGTCCTACATAAAGAGCATAAACTAATTAAAAATATTTGGCTATTTCAGGGTTTTGAGATTAACCGGTTCCGAGCCCTGGTCTGATGATTATGCAAAGTTTGACCGTTGGGGAGGAAAGGTTTTCGAGTGGCGACTACGTACCAGAAGGCGCAGCGTGGGTAGATCCCCCAAAAGGTGGACTGATGACCTGGTAAATGTCGCAAGTGTCCACTGGATGCGGATGACAAAGGAACGGTCATTGTGTCACACTTTGGGGGAGGCTTATGTCCAGAAGTGGACATCTTTCGGCTGATATGATGATTCGTTTTGAAAAAGGATTCCTATTTAATTTGCCGTGCGCGGTAAAGAGCATTTCGTATTGAATGAAATCATTTCTCAAGGGGGTGTAAAGAAGGGTGAAAGATGTATGGGAAAACAAATAATTCTAAAGCGAGAATGATTTCTACGCAGACGAAATCGCGGGCAAAAGCTAGTATAAATATAAATTTATAAATATAAGTTCAGTTTTTTAGGGTTCCATAGCCAAAGGGCAAAAAACGGAACCCGTATGGATTAGTCATGTCTGTCTGTCTCTCTGTCCGTCCGTATGTCACAGCCGATTTACTCGGAGACTATGAGAACTACAATTATGAAATTTGGCAGAAAAGTTTATGTTATGAACCGCTATAGAAATTTTGAAAAAAAAATACATGTGACAGGGGGGTAAATTTTTTTTAAATGCACATAGGCGTGTGAAGTATCTATGGATAGGCCTTCAAAAATGACATAGAGGTTCCTAAAAAATTTTTCCGTCAAGTTTAATTCAACCGTTGGCGAGATATTAGCTGTCAAAGTGGTAAAAAGTGTGCCCCCCACCCCTCTGATTTCCAAACCATAATGTTTAAAATTCTGAAAAAAATCAAGATGATGTAAATTAATAAATACTTACAACGATTCTTGGTTTGAACAAGATAGGTCTAACGGTTTTTGAGTTATTGCTGAAAACCTGCCTTTCCCAAACAAATGGACCTAAGTGCCGTAAGTTTCCTATGAAGATACGAACTATTTGATTAAATGTATTGTATAGTGTTTTGAAATGTAGATTAGGAGGCGTTGGTATGGAACCCTTCGTGCGCGAGTCCGACTCGCACTTGGCCGGTTTTTTTATTTGTTGTTACAAGTACATTTATACGGCATTACAGAAAACTAGTGCCTACGCCAATTTTTGGGATTAGGTAGCGGACCCCAGGCATCCTTCAGGATGCAACTGTACTGGGAATAACGCTAGAAAGATGATGACAGAAATCCAATTCGCCGAGAAACTAAACTTATACATGCACAGGATATACTCGAGTACTAGATTACCTAGCATCTATCCTCGTACAAAAACTCAAACACTCTCTGTAAGATCCACCCATTTCTATGCGAACAAATCACATTCAGGTGCTGAAGCCAGAAGAGCATTTAGGGTCGCCAGCGCGGAGAGTAGCGGTGAGTGCCTGTGCAATACCTAGCGTACCGTTGGCACCGCCAATAGCGGGCGCGCCCGTGGCCTCAAGCTCAAACAGTTTACGGTTTATGATGTTTTATTCTAAAACATTTACAACAACATTTACTGCGAAAACAAAGAAAATATTAACTTAAGTCTAGATAAGAGCCTCCGGAACATAGTCTCAGTACTCGATCTATTAGCTCCAGGCAGTCCGACTCACCGCGCAACATTTACAAACCGTAGTCAGCAAATTGTTATTGCGCTTTACTTCAAGGGAGTTATATCCGAGACATCCAAGTAAGCTTGTGTAAAATGGCGTCCTTAGGATTAGATTATAGAGAACCTTTATACCTTCTGTCTATCTGTTCTTCTAACGATTGGCGTTTTCTTGATAAGCATAATTGTTTGTCACTTGCTTAATCCATTCCAAGTAGATACTGACAGGAGTGAAACATGTACCACCTTTCTCCTTCAAAGTCCAAGAAGAAGGTCCTTTGGTCACTCCGATAATACGGCCATCGAATACAAGCGGGCCGCCGGAATCACCAGGCCGACCGCCTTGTACTCTATTCGAACACTTTGGCTCTACGCATATAATTGGTCCCACATTCCTGAAATTGTTACAAGGGAGTAGAACACCCTCACCCATTTGAAGAGGAGTGGATGCTAGTTTTAGTCTATAATTCGTAGGTCTATTAAAATAACTCTCATATGTCAACCCAAAACCGGCGTATTGTACAGGAAGTCCAAACAGGGTTTTGTAATCAAGCGCCAGAAGCTTCGCAATCGGCTTGTTTCGGATTCTCTCAATCAGCATTAGTCCGATGTCATATCTTATAGGCCCATGGATATATTTCAAAAAATTTTTGTTCGTTGCTTGTAATCTTGTAGGAAAAAATACACGTATTATTTTGGCATATAATTTAGTTTCATTTACCGGAAAAGTAAAATCTCCAAATCTTACTATAATATCATTTTGTATATCCTTGTGAAACATGATGCAGTGCGCTGCAGTCAGCACCCAAGTTTCGGCTATAAGGCTTCCTGTGCAATGTCTGTCGAAAGGTGCTACCCGCTGTTGTATCATCACTATGAAAGGAAATTCCTCCATCGAAGCAGTCTCTCCTTTATAGACGCGGAACGCGGCTAAGTCGCGGCGCGCGGTGGATCTCCAGCTTACAAACAGAACCGACAACACCTTTAGAAGCATCTCGCACGGATACAAATTCATGGCAATCGTCAAGTGTCGGAAAATAATGCAAACAAACAATCGCTGTAAAAGTCTCGATGTGACTTGAGAGCTATATTATAAGCATTTCACAATCAGTATCGCCTATGTTTAGAAATACATACTAGATTTCTAAAATTGCATTTTCTTACAAAATAAGTACTTACTTATTGCCTACGATATATTGCAAATCACATTACTTTCGACTCAGCTTGTTACCGGTGAAAATATGTAGACCTTAAAAATCATTTAAGTTTGTAAATTAAATAAAACTGTGCGTAGTTCTATTTTCAAGTCTATTTCTCCTAGATTACTCGTAACTCTCTTTTGCTTTTCTGTTACTCTGAGATGTGTTTTATGAGAAAACTACTCATTGTAATATAAATACTGTGTTTACATTTCATGATTTTCTGAGACGCTAACAAATAGTAATATACTAAATTTAATAATTGTGCTTTTCAGCTTCGGACAAACTTCAAGCTTCTCCCACCCCCCCATTCCCTTTCGCGCAAATTGGAAATAGATTATAATTATAAAATAAACTAATTTCATCCTTCTTTTGGGAGTAGTAGTCCTAGTGAAGGATAAAGACGGTATGGTTCTCTTTGAGGTGAACAAATTAGAAGAGATAGAACCTTTATGCTAAATATAAGGTAGAAATAATACAAATCACTATAATCTAATAAACTGTTATAAATTATACGTATCTGGTAATTTGTTAAACAAAATCTGGTCATAAGCATATCTGGTAGTTCCGTCCCGAGTGTACGCGGCGCGCTCCTTCACTGCTGCGCGCGAAAGCACCCGCGCTAGGCGCCAACAGCGTCATTACTGTTCCGACAAATATCTTCACGTATTTGTAGTGAAAAAAAGGGGGAAAAGAGAAGAGGGATTTTTGTCTTATGCCAAAGAAAGGGTATGGGTAATTATCACGCAAATACTAATACTACGGTGTTTGAGTTATTTCTGTAAATATAAATAAGGTACCCACCGCTTTCTTTACAAGTAAGTTTTACATTTAACTATAACTTAAAAATGGATATCGTTACAATTTCACAATCTTCAAAAAAACACAAATTTAAACAGCGAACTTTCTCCATTTCCGATTAAGGGTTAAAATATAGGCTTTATTATTAAGAAATTGTATATTCATGAAGTCGGAACTTTGTGAATAAATCCCGTCGAAAGTAATTGTTAAGTGTAATAATACTCCAACTTACGTTACATCGTACTATGTAATTCTGGGTAAAATTTGAGTTATTCCCTTAGTTGGTGGCTTTTGTTTCATTCAAATTAGGTTTTGGAAGTTCTCTTATTAAATACTTTTGCAGCGAAACATCGCATGCACAGGCCGTGAAGTAAGGGATTGCCGGACGAGTTTAGGGTAAAATAAAACGAGTCTGCCAATCTCTGTTCCGGCCGAGGATTGTATAATGCTTTTCTCAAACATGTGAGGTAATATTAATACTTATATAAATACTAGGGAATCGAGTAAATAAGTCCCTTCGGCCTCCTTCATAATTAAAAGTTCGAAACCATTTCTCAAATAAGAATACTATTACTGCTTTCGAAATTGGTTTCGGTAAAATAATTATATTTCTGATCTCGCAATCCGTTTCGATAAAAGAATATGGCTTCGTCTTTCGAAACTCTCAAATCAAAATCTTATCCAATCAAACATTCATAAGAAGCAAGTTTGTTGTTGTTGTTCGTATATCAAAATTATTCCAGATGTTTAATAAGAATGTCGTTTAAATGTAGACGTTTAATATTCGAATAAAAAACAACAAATAATAATAAAACGAATATATAAGAAAAAAAAAATAAGAAAACTAAAAAAAAAAAAAACAAAATACACACAACAACAACTTGAATGTTAAGAACCCTTTAACGGGCAAGACTGAAAAAAAGCCTCGATTCTAGCCTCATGACCAATCTATAGTCCTAACAATTCTGTACTACAATAAAATACAAAAACATGATGTTATATGGTGGTCTTTCTTGAGACCTGTGCACTATAAACGGTTAATACTGACGTAGGTAACTGTTGCACAAAAGTATTTATGAAGTTTCATTCATATTTGTTTCATCATTATTTATATTGTATATTTAATAAAATAGTTCGAGTAGGCTGCAGAAAAATAGAAATAAAGCTACATTTAAAACCAATATACAATACTATAGTTTTGTTTGGGCTAGATAGTTTTTCAGCAATCACTCAAAACCCGTTAAGCCTATTTTGTTCAAACCAAAAATCGTTAAAAGTATTTATTATTGTACAACACCCTGTATTTTTTTCAGAATTTTAAACTTCATGGTTTGGAAATTACAGGGGCCTCTCCCTGTAATTTCCAAACATGAAGTTTAAAGTTTTCACCCCCCTGTTACATATATGGGGTGCCCCCCAATTTAATATTGTTTTCATAATTTCACATCATATTTCTGTAGCGGTTTATAGCATACAGCTTCCTACCAAATTTAATAATTATAGTTCTCATAGTCTCCGAGTAAGTCGGCTGTGACATACGGACGGACGGATGGACGGCCGGACAGACACGACGAATCTATCGACGGTTCCGTTTTAGCCATCTTGGCTACGGAACCCTTAAAATCCATTGACGTCAACCGTTGGTGACATATTAGCTGTCAAAGTCGTAAAAAGTGTGTCCCCCCCCCCTCTAATTTCCAAACTATGAAGTTTAAAATTCTGAAAACATCAAGATGATGTACAATTATAAATACTTTTATTGCTGAAAAACTGTCTTGCCCAAACAAAAGGGTGTAAGTGGCGTGACTTCCCTATGAAATTACGACTTTTTTTGATTTACTGTATTGTATAGTGGTATTATTATTATTATAGTGGTAGGAGTTGTCGGTACGGAATCCTTCTCTGTGCGTGACCCGACACGCACTTGGTCGGTTTTTTTAGAACCCTCTGTCATTTTTACCCACGACGGAACGGAGAAGGTATATGCGTTTAGGGTGAGAGGTTGTTTGTTTGTTTGTGTGTGCACCTCAGTATCTCTAAAACGGCATGACCGATTTGAACACGGTTTTCTGCAATGGGTTTGTGGCTTATTCGGGACGAACCCCCAAAAAATTTTACGACCATAACTCGCCAGGGGGCGCTGCAGTTAACATTTTCCTCTTGAAAGTACGTTTGAACGAATGTTCTCCGGAACTCTGCTTAACCAGCATAAAAGATTTCGATAGCACTTGGTGAGGAGTACATGTAATTGAACTCTGAGGATCATGATAGAGCAGAAAAATATGGTAGGGAACTGTTAAGGGGTTAGATACCTTTATGTCTGTTTTTGGGCGCTTTTGTTTATGTTTGCTCAGCAACCGTTGTAAACGAACTTCTGAGGGTCTGATGATGGAGTAGAACAACATCACACAGAACCTTTCGAAGACATATAGCTACTTGACCGTGTTTGGGCTCATTTCATCGTGTTTGCTGAGTAGCTTCTGTACATGATCTGCTGAGCGTCTGATTATGGATTAGTACAATATTGCAGGGAATCTTGTTCAGGTAATTATTTAGTAAACCGTGTTTTGAATCTTTTGATAGTATTTATTGAGAAGCCTCTTCTCCTGAAATGCTAAAGGCCTGATGATGGAGTAGAACAGCACCCTAGGGAACTTTGCGAATACACATATGTGTATTACCGTGTTGTGATTATTTTGATAGTGTTTTCTCGGTAGCTTCTGTGCACGAACTGCTGAGGGCTTCAGGTATGATGTAACAAAATAATGTAGTAAGGAAATTTGTGAAGGGTCATAGATAGAATACCATAATACGGCTCTTTTAAAGGTGTTTAGTGAGTAGCTTCTCTACAAGGACTGCTAAAATTAGAATTTTTGCGCTTTATACCCGCAACGGAAAGTTACGTGTAAGCTGTATGTCAACCAAACACATCTGCCGATTTAAATATGATTATAATATATGGTATGGTTTTGGTTTCAATATTATTATGAGGTTTGTAATTTAAGGATGATTCACAGTATACCGTTCCGTGTCCAGGCCGGCCCTTTTTCTATGACAGCAATCGCAATGGCCGGCGTATTTCTCTAGAAGAAAACGGGCCGGCCCGGACACGGAACGGCCTACTGCGAATCATCCTTTATCGGCGATACATGACGTAAATATGCCACGCGGCACTAGTAAACCATCGTTTTATGCTGCATAAAATAACTTCAGGATCAAAACGGCTTCACTAATTTAGATGTACGGCATACTTAATTATTTCCACTTTGCCACTAGTTGAAGTTTAAAATGAATGGTCCAATTAACTAATACACCTAAAATTTCTTGTTCTTGTGAAAGAGGCATATGAGTACGAGCTTCTAGGGGGTTCGCATTTATAGTGGGCTCGCATTTGCTCGTAGTGCGCTTTCTGAAGGGTAAAAGCTTCGGACCTTTGGTCCTACGCAGAACTCGGCCTCCGCCTTCGTGTGCCTCCTCACACACATTTGGGCCTGCGGTCCTCAGGTTCTCTTTTAAGACATTTTGAGATAGAAAGTATCCATATGCGCACGCCCTTCAGGCCTTCGGTTTTATAGCTATGGCTCACATAGTAAGCGCGTACTGAAGGGATACTGGGACACTTTGGGCCTTGCGGTAGTCGCAGTACTTACCCTTACGTGCCTTGCTGCTCACGCGTGGGCTCGACCATCAAACCCCAAAGCTCGCCGGCTGGCGTAGAAAGTGCCCTGGTAAGACACTTCGGTCGACGCTCGACCCTCCCCTTGGAACACTCAGCGATAGTGAGAATCCGCGTAGGCTCGCGCAGAGAGCGTGACCCTCCACGTGCGGGCTTTTAGGCACTTCGGGCCTTCTGACCTCTGCCTTTAGTTTGACGTGCCTCGCCACTTACCTTTCGGCTCTCAAGTTCCATTTGTAAGAACTCATAGATTTGATCTTCGGCTCTCGGGCTCACGTAGTGAACTCTCTCAAAGGAAGTTTCGAGCCTTCGGCCCCAGGTTCTCTTGTAAGTCACTCGGGGGTAGGAAGATTAAGGATGATTCACAGTAGGCCGCTCCGTGACCGGGCCCGGCCCGTTTTCTATGACAACAAAACGACGGCCGTTGCGCGGCCGCCTTTGTTCAACCCAAGCGTTTGACGGCCGACCCAGCTACGGCCGAGGCTCAGAGGGCCTACTCCGAATTTCGAAAATCAAACTTCGTGTCGTGCCGTCCCTTTTACTCTTGTTTTATACAGTATATGACGGAAAGGATCGGTACGATACGAAGTTCGATTTTCGAAGTTCGGAGTAGGCCCTCAGAAGCAGCTCCATCTGGGCCTAGCCCGGAAACGGAACGGTCTAATTCGAATCATCATTTACACGTGGGCTCGCTCTTAGGACCTCGGGCCCTCGGGCTCACGTAGAGAGTGCTCTCCGATGAAACATTTCGGAACTTTGGCCCTACGCTGAGCTCGACTTTCGGTCTACTATACCCCTTTCGCCGGAATATTATATAGCGTTAGGTGAGAAACAAAACAACTATAGTTTTTTAATACCGCACCGGTGATATACAAGTGTATCTACGGTCCGCTTGGTGGTAAGCGGTTACCGCAACCTGCAGTTGTGGAATGAGTTCCCTGCCGAGGTTTTTCCAAGAGACTACAGTAAGCGTCCATCTTGTAATTCCAGGGGTGTTAATGCGCGCTGCCGACTCTTTAAAAATGTATACACTCATTCCACAACTGAAGCGTGTTAGGGAGGAATGTATATGCGTTATTCTGGAAATTCAGGAATGTATATCTCGCAATCATACAACCGTTTTTGAAATCTACTTTTATCTTTATGTACTTACTTCGTATATGGTCGGGGGCTTTTAATTGTTTTATTTTATTATTTTGCAATTAGGTAAAACCGTCGTGGTTTTTTGAATTTTTTTAATTTTATTTTATTGAAGGCATATCTATAAAGAATAGCAAGCACGCCTATGTGCATTGAATCCCGTTCATTGCGAGGGCACATTCCTGAGATGAAATTAAGTAATACTCTCTAAGACACTGGTATTCCAATTCGTACCATTTTGAAGATATCAAGAATTCATTTTCGTTTCCAACCTATGGTATCCTTATGTGGTGTTGTTGGGTAGGAGGTTCTTCAAAATAGAGCTCCATGAGCTCATACCGCCTTCCCCCTTCTTCCATCGGACTTCCATACGTATGGCTGGCTGCCATCTTTACCTGGTCGAAATTCCTCTAATTCGAACCAAGCGCTTTGCATCTTCTTTTATAATGTGTACTTCTAAGGTTTGGAATTCTCTGCCGGCGTCTGTATTTCCGAGTTCATATAACCTAGACCTTTTTAAGGCACGAGTGAATAGGCATCTTCTGGGTGAGCTCGCTTCATCGTCGGCCTCATCTTTGCCCCCCGGCTAGATACTGGCCAAGAGCAATCCCATTTGAATTAAAAAAAAAGGTCTACAAAAAAAAATTATAAAATAAATTCACCACTTTATAACTTTTGAAATATAGGTCCAAAAATATGAAAAAATCATGAAAGTAAAGTTTAATAAAGACTTTTAATGAAAACTATAGCGGACATGATGAGTTAAGCTGTTTATGAGTTATCGTAAACAGTCTTCCCTTCTTAGTAAAAGACGTATACCTACATGAGACGCCGCGAAGGTATCCCCTGTTGCTTGTTATTATTTGATATTTTAAATTAAGTTCATTGGGCAACTATGGAATCCAACACTGAGCTTGACCCGACATGCTCTTGGCCGCTTTCCTAATCTCATTAGCGTGGCGTATCAAAGAACTGGATATTTTTCTTTGTACGCCCTTAAAACCGTTATTCCGCAGAGCGTCTGGGCGTTGGGCCTTCGATCGCAGTGGAGAAAAAGTAATAAATAATGAAAGTTACCATTAGAGGCGGTTGATTTAAAAAAGAAGTAGTAAGCGATATTTTTCAATCAGTTATATTTTAATAACCGGTCAAGTGCGGGTCGGACCACGCAAAAAAAGGGTTCCGTACCGACACCTCCTATATTTAAAACCACTATAAAATACATTGAATCAAAAAAGGTCGTACCTTCATAGGAAACTCGCGGCACTTAAGCCCTTCTGTTTGCGCAAGACAGTTTTTCAGCAATACCTCAAAAACCGTTAAACCTATCTTATGCAAACCAAAAGTCGTTGAAAGGATTTATTAATGTACATTACCTTGATTTTTTTCAGAATTTTAAACTCCATAGTTTGGAAATTAGAGGGGACACACACTTTTTACGATTTCGACACCTAATATCTCGCCAACGGTTACCTTAAATGGAAAAGTTTTTTAGAAACCTATATGTCATTTTTGAAGACCTGTTCGTAGATAACCCACACGCCTATTTGCAATTTCCGTTTTTTGCCATTTGGCTACGGAACCGTAAAAACAGCAAGTTCACGCCAAACGAGAACCACATACCAATCCCGCCTCAATATCAATCCAGGACGTACGGTGTTAAAAATCCAACCCCTTATAAAGAATAATGTCACGTGCGGGGTTCTGCGGTGGACAGATGGAACTCATTAACGGCGGCAGATGTCCGTGATCAATATGCCCTGGATACACGATGCGCAAAGCGGACGAGGGCAACTACAATAGGCCCATTTGGATCGAAGTATTGACCAATGACTTGGCGACAATCATGAGAAGCTTCGGTAAGGTGAATGCTTTTTAGTACTTGGCACCTTCATTCCCTATAGTTGACAAGTATTGTCCACATGTCCACGTCTATTGTCATGAAACTAATAAAGATTAAAATATTGTTTCTTCTGAGCATGCACTGTGTTGAGAGACCTGTTGTTGCCTCCAGCTGTCAAAACAACGAATGTCAAGGGGGCTTAGTCGCGAAAAACATGACCCTAAACTCACAAGAGCTATTGAACGGAGAGACTTTGCCTCCTTGTGCGTGTTCTATCGGTTGTGCTACGAAGAACTGTTCGACATAACATAATGCCCACGGCCGTTTTCTACCATCGTACCGCTCGCTATCGGCAGGGCATTTATCTGCACACCTTAGAACCTAAATGGTCACGTATGATACGGCTTCAGAGGAGTTTCCTCCTTCGGACGCTCCGGTTGTGGAATGAGCTCCCTGCCGAGGTTTTCCCGAGGGAACACTCGTACAATAGGGTGTTGTTCAAGAAAGGGCTGTGTTAATTTTCAAAGGGTCGGCAGAGTTGCAGCCGTCTATAGGCTGCAGTAACCGTTTACCATCAGGTGGGCGGTACGCTTGTTCGCCACTAACGTTGTGTAAAAAATATTAAAATGATTTACTTTTTTGTGTGTCACAACATTCTTGGTCGAGAGCTGACTCGTCAGAAACTAAATCTCAAAAAGTTTATTTAAAATTAAGTTCCGATGGGCCAAATAAAAAAATTCTATGTCACTCCTCTGAGCCCTCTGGCTATGGAGTGAACTATACCCGGAGTTTAGCCACTACGACATAGCTCAGTAAAATGTATGGAACCAATGGATGGAACCGATGCCTATTGGAGCAGAAAGGTTCTTTAGTGGCAACCACGCGCCGTAAGACGCAGCATGGGAAGGTCCCCGACAAGTTGGACCCACGATCGCGGGACCCCGTTATATGAGGGCGGTGCAACACCGGTCTTTGTGGACATTTTTGGGGCGGCCATTGTCCAGCTCGGCTGATATGATTATGATGATGATAAAGTTTCGTTCACTAATATTAATTAATCAGGTTAAATAAGTTAAAAATCAACCGCATCCACATTTTCTAATGTCATGTCCCCGCGTTTCCGAGGTTATCGATGAAGAGGAAAAATTATTTTCGCACTTTCTATTGCACACAATCAAGAGTAAAAATACTCCTTGAGTGTGTCACAGTAGTACACATAAACATTTCGAAATTATTAAAGTTAATTACGTCGTATATAGAGGTGTATTTGGATATCTCTTAAATTGGAATTGCTTTTAGATTTGTTGGCTTAATTGATATATGCATTAGCATCCTTAATATTTATTTATTTTATTTAACACGTTTACATGACATTACTGCGATACAACAATGCGTCACGAAACTTAAGACTAACAATTACATTATAGATTCGTTTATTCCGTTTTCGAAATTTCGGTTTCACAATTGGCTGTGAAAGAAGAATTATTTGTCACTTTTTCGCAATCAGTTACGGAACAGGAATTTATTTGCCGTTTTCGAAAACAACTTTAAGAGGGCGCAGTACGCTCGGTCTGGCTCGGTTCTCCATACAAACGTATTTACCCTCTTATTTTAAAACGCCATGCTAGAATAACATGAAAATTTGTATACGCAATGGGATCCGGCATATCTAGGGCGGACCATAGTTGGATTGCTAGAAATTGTAAAAGAAAAAAAATACAGCGGCTTTTTGAGTTTTTACGGCTTGTATGAAAACCTTAATAATTGCTGTATTTTTTCTCCATTATAATTTCAAACAACAGAAACTATGGTCCGATGCCGGATCCCATTGTGTATACAAAGTTTCATGTTATTCTAGCCTGGCGTTTTATAATGAGAGCATAAATACGTTTGTATGGAGAACCGAACGTACTGCGCAGTCTTAAGTATTATTTGGTACAGTCGTGTACCTAGCATCCATCGCCTCGCAGAACCTCAAGCATTCATTGCACACAGTCGCCCATCGCCACGCAAACAAGTCCCATTCCGGAGTGGATGCGAGAGAGCATTGAGCTGTGAGAGAGCGCGAGGCAGAGGGCAGTTCCTGCACGACACAGTATATGAGTTGTGATCGACAGGTTATTGACCTTCACGCATTTTTTTCAACGACGGTGTGAAACAAGCTCACGGCCTGCCTGATGGTAAGCAGTCACCGTCGCCTATGGACACTTTTTTTTATTAAAAATGGGATTGCTCTTGGCCAGCATCTAGCCAGGGGGCAAAGATGAGGCCGACGATGAAGCGAGCTCACCCAGAAGATGCCTATTCACTCGTGCCTTAAAAATGTCCAGGTTATATGAACTCGGAAATACAGACGCCGGCAGAGAATTCCAAACCTTAGAAGTGCGCATTATAAAAGAAGATGCAAAGCGCTTGGTTCGAATTAGAGGAATTTCGACCAGGGATGGTAGCCAGCCGTACGTCTGGATATTCGATGGAAGAAGGGGGAAGGCGGTATGAGCTCATGGAGCTCCTGAGCACACTTACGACTCCAGAAGAAGCAAGTGCTTTGATGACCGTTGTGTTGACAGCTAGAGATATATGCAGGTCTCACTCTCAACACAGCGCATCCTCGGGAGCTCTGGCGACCTTACTCACCACCAGGAACACAACACCACCACAACACCTGAAGGAGCAAATATTGATGGTATTCTTTACGGTGGAGGTACATCCCCAGTTGGGCTGCTCCAAATATAAGTGAGATGACGTTCTGATGTGTCCCACTTCTATTAGGCTTCTAAAAACCGGCCAATTGCGAATATATACAGCATTAGACACTTTATTATAATCTTTTTTAATTTAATTTAAATAAATATATATATATATATATAATAACGTTAAATAATAATAATATCAAGAATTTTGGTTAAGTGCGAGTCAGATTTTAGTTTTCCCGTACATTTTGAGACCCAGCGCCTGATGAAGGCAACGAGCAACTTTTAAAAAGTTTTTTGTATGGGAGCTCCCTTAAACATTTATTTTCATTTCTTTTTCAGTGTTTATTGTTATACTGGCAACAGAAATACATCATCTGTGAAAACTGTCTAGCTATCACGGTTCATGAGATACAGGCTGGTGACAGACGGACCGGCGGGTGGACTGACAGCCGAGTCTTAGTAATAGGGTCCCGGTTTACCCTTTGCGTAAGGAACCCCAAAAAAAACCACTTTCATCGTTGCTGCTCAATCAAGTTTCAATAATAGTATTTCGGCATCATAATCATATTAGCCGAAGGTCATAAGCCTGTTGTACATGGGCCTCCTCCAAAGAGGGCCACAATGTCCAGTACTGTGCCACTTGCGTTTAGCTGACTCCTTGCGACCTTTTCCAGGTCATCAGTCCACCTTGTGGGAGGCCTACCCACGCTGCGCCTTCCGGTAACGATGTTGCCTTTCGAGAACCTTTCCGGCCCAACGGCCATAGGTCCTTAGTACGGTATAATTTTTTTACATAACTTTCTTTATAAATCGAAAACTACCCACGGTAAAAAAAAGACAAATCTGTTTTAGAATATGCAATTCTAGCCTTTTCAAATGATCCCCAAAAGCCACAAAAAAAAAACATAAAACACAATGCATGTCAAATTTATAAAAGAACAAATTTCAATTATTTTTATTTCGATTTTTATTAATACCTGAAATTAATAAAAATCCAAATGAAAACTATAAAATTAATAAATTAGACGACATTTACAATAACATTTACAGTACATATGGTGCTACTTTACCGCACGAGTACGGTAATCAGCAGATTAAGTGCATATGTAGAAACTTTATAGAGCCATATGTACTCGTACTGTAAAACGTTGTACGATACACGTGCGAACAGGTAATTCGCAACTCGTGAGGATTTAAAACACTCCCTTCGGTCGTGTTTCAATTTATCACCACTCGTTGCGAATTTCCTGTTCTCTGCACTTGTATCGTAATGTACTATTATATTAACATTAACATTTAAAATTATATGATAAAGTCTATAATTTCATAGGTGAATGTCTTAAACTCCCTCCGCTATTTTTATTATACTCTCTGAATGCTTGCATGTGAACGGAAACATTCCTTCAGTGCCGTTCAGATTAAGATAGGTTTTACTGTAACTGAAAATAGATACTAGTTTGGTGCCTGGAGTAAAAAAGTCTGGTCTATTTTCAGAATGATCTCGGCTCAAATAGGCACAGGCTGCCGTGGTGATTGGATGGCCGCAGAAGTTAGGGATGGGAACACTTTCGCCGAATTCCGAAGTTTATCAGTGGACAATGCTTCTAAGGACCCGGGTATGTCCTAAAACTACGACCAAGACCACCGGGCGATGGGCAGCAGCATCCCTGGAGTGCGGTGGAGACACTGCGATCGCCAACCCGCATGCCAAGCGTGGCGATTATGGCAATTACCCCTTAATGACATACACAAACAGGCCACGGCCCCGAGGTTCCGGCGACCCCCGGTACCCTGGTTCTGGTAGCGGCCAGGGTACTAGCGGGGTCAGGGGTGCGAAGAATCTCCGGTTGCGCAGGACCGATCATTGTGGAAGTCTTTGGGGGAGGTCTATGTCCAGCAGTGGACGTCTTTCGGCTGACATGATGATGATGATGAATGTTTTTGATGATCCCTCTCCTCTATGACTGGAGGACTGTATACAACAGTGGGACATCGTTGGTGATTGATGAATGATTAGTGATGGATGCTTGTTAGTTTTTTTTTAATACCACGTCGGTGGCAAACAAGCGTACGGACCGCCCGATGTCAAGCTGCCAACGCAGGCCATGGACGCTAGCAACTCCAGGGGTGCCACATGCGAATTACGGACCATTTAAAATGTATACACTCCTTTCCTGAAGAACCCCATACTGTAACCCCTAGGAAAAACCTCGTCGGGGAGCTCATTTCACAACCGGAGCGACGCGGGAGGAAATTCCTATGAAACCGTACCGTGTGCGACCATTTAGGTTCTAAGGTATGAGGATGAACGCCCTGCCGACGGCGAGCGGTGCGATGGTGGAAAGCGGCCGTGGACATCATGTCAAACAGTTCGGAGGACAACTCATGTAAACTCGAATACCTACCTATTTATAACATATATTTGTACGCCTAACGGCAAAACATAGCTGGACATGACACTGTAATCTATGAATACCTACCTGTAAAACCTATGTTTTAACAAATAAAATAAATTTGAATTTGAATTTGAACTCATTAATACAAGCGACATAACACGGTCTTGTCTTTAACGCTTAAATGCATACTTTTTTTGTTGTTGCCTGATATTGATATATGTGATACATTATTTTTTCCTGATGAGGAGCGCTCGTGGCCCAGCGGCGCCCGCGTACCGCGAGCGGTATGCGAGGATAAGCAAATGTCGGGCGAGGTCAGTCCTTGGACGGGTGACCGCTTTGAGTGGTTATTAACTGAGCGCTCCCGTGATTTGGAAGGCACGTTAAGCCGTTGATCCCGGTTGCTGTCTATGATATTGATAGCAGTCGTTAAGCCAAGTTAGAGGCCTCCGGGTGGCTTGAGGACTTCTAACAGTCAAGTTGCCCACTCACTTGACAAGCCTAATCCTAATAAGGTCTGGATTCCCCCTCGGGTTGGAAGGTCAGAAGGCAGTTGCTTCCGTAAAAACTAGTGCCTACGCCAATTCCCGGGATTAGGTAGCGGAACCCAGACATCCTTCAGGATGCAACTGTACTGGGAGTAACGCTAGGAGGATGATGATTATTGTTTCCTGATACCGGGAATAAATATTTAAAAAATAAAAATCAGATTTTCACTGAATTATCGGTGTTAAAAGTTACATAGGGCCAAAGCCATTTATGTTAATATATAATTGTATACTACATATGTATGAAAGATTTTATTATAATCCGTAAGGTACTATTATATTTGTGATATACCTATAATAAATCATTCAAATATAAAATAGTAAATAAACCCCTAAAAAAACTCGTTTAAATCACACACCGAAAATCGACAACTAACAATTTTTTGCAAAATTGCCACCCTTATGCTTAAAAACAAGCGTAATTATTTTTTTATACAAAACTTTCCTGACGAAATAATGTCTAAGAACAGTTCATTATGTTTTCACATTGAATAAAATTTGATGATTTTGTTATGTAGGCTGCATCCTACACTATGCATTTAAGGCTTAATATAAACATCACCGACATCAGCGATTTGCCGGTTTAAATTCATAGAAAACATCCAAGACCCACGAACAAATATTCGTGCTAAATGCACAAATAATGCCCTGACCGGGATTCGAAGGCAGGTTCACTACCAAGTAAGCCAAAGTTGTCGTCACCACACATGAAACTAAAAAACTTTGTTAGGTAGTTGTTTAAAAGCAAGAACGAGCTGATGGTCTAAAAAATATTTTAGCCGATAGAGCTGGGAATAGAGGACGAAATCGGCTAAAATATTTTTTTGCCGAATTCGTCCTCTCCTCCCAGCTCTATTTGCAGATAATCGAGCGCCCAATATCACGGAACGTGGACGATACGAGTCCAGCTCCCGGACGCGCTCATTGTGCTGAAAGCCAAGTCGGGGCCGTGATGTAATCACATCGTGCCACAGATAAATTGAATTGTGAGAGCCTTGTCAAAGTCGAAGCTTTGCTGATCGATTTAGACACAAATTTTCGTGTGATTAAAAGTAAATTTTGAACTTTATTTTATTAACATTTGGCCGTTGTCTATACTCTCTCTGCCTCGAAAAAATCCCTACCTCGGGCGCTCCGGTTGTGGAATGCGTTCCTTACTGAAGTTTTCAAGGAAGGACATACATCAAGGGTTGGTAATGCGAACGTCCCCGGGAGTTGCGCGCGTCCATATTAGTCGGTTTATTAGGATTTTATTATAGTGTTTTGTTGGCGTGATTGATATGTATACTTATACCAAATTACAGCTTTCTAGTAGTAACGGCAACTGAGCCACGCCGTGAAAAGACAGACAGACGGACGAACATGGCCAAACTACAAGAGTTCACTGTAGTAAACAGAACCTTAATCATCATCATCACCTTGATAAAGGAACAGTATTACAGAAGTAGCAATTTAAAAACACTTTTTCAATGGACACGTACCCTTAAGATGAAATTTGTCACGAAAAAGCAACGTCACAAAATCGTTGCCTTTATCTACATCGTTATCTTTTTAATTCCATTTTAATGATCTAATTTTACACCCTTCGCTTCGACGGAGTCAATTTATTTTGTCTTTAGCCTCAACGACAATGTGCACCGTCAGTAATCAATAGCGTGCTGCCATGAAACCACTAGTATGGATTCTAATAGTAAGTATAGCTATATTTCAAAAAGGTTAGAGGATATATTTGATAAACTTAATTATAATGATGCTCAATTCTTTTCTAATGATAATTTGGTATTTGAATTACAGAGTTCAAGTTAATACGTGGACTTTCAGAATTTGTTTAAAATATTTAATTTCTTGCTTACATGTGTGGTTAAGTTATTGCGTAACATAAAAACCTACTAGTAATATTATGTCACTACCTGTGAGTTCCTATAATTGGCTTTCTATTTCTATGTTATTGCCTAATGTAATGTCATAGCTGTTGGATCTCCAAATAAAATAAATAAATAAATAAGTAAAGGAGGCAAGGCGGGAATGCTGCCTGCGTGTTGGGAACCTTACCAACGGGACCTGACCTGGATTTGTAATGCTTAGTTTTAGTTAGTTTTTTTTTCCTTTTTAATAATGATTATTATTATCTTTTAGTTTAAGACTATAACATTTTTTTTAAATAAGTACATAAAATAATACACTTAGTATCTCTTTAGGCTCATCGTAATCTTTCGTAAATTACGTCAGTAATATTTTGAGAAAACGGACGTGCACAATTTACTTTATTACTTTTGTTGAATACACATAACGTGGCATATCGACTTAATAAGTTTGGGCGACAGTTTTTTTGAGATAATAAATTTATTTTCCAATTCCTTTTTTGTATTTAATTTAAGGTCCTGCTGGTGAACATTGTCATCGCGACACCTGCTTTACTCATAGACACATCTCGCAGGGTTAAACTTCGCAAACTTATGAATAACAAATATCGTGAAAAACAAACCAGAGATATGGATATTGTAGTAAAGCACCAAAAATTAGGTGCTTCGCATCTTATCTATGTCGATAAATGTAATCAAGATGTTACTTTTCTAAAAACAAATATCATTGCAAGTCTAAGAAATAAAATAGACCACGTTCGTAAACTATACAGGTTATTTTTTCAAATTAATAATCAGTATGATAATCCTCTAAAGAATATATTGAACAAACTAGGATTCAAGGGAGAATCAGATGATAATTATCCTTCTGAAGAAGATGTTGATTGCTTGAAACCCAACGACTGGTCCAAACTTGATAAATCAGAACACGATCGTGAAATATCTCCATCATTGATCGTTAAAGCAAACTCAAAACTAATAAAAGATGACTGGAAGGAAACTATCAAGGCGAAAAGCTTGATTGACAAAAAGCAGGCAGAGAGACTATCAAGGACAAGTAAGAAGTATACAAAAATAAGGTACACAAATCGGATATTGAATAAAGATCGCACTATATATGACCACATTGTTTATCATGGTAAGATAATCAAATATGAATTGGTGACGACGTTTACAAATGTCTCACTTATATGAAACGGGAATAGGCAATTACGTGCTTATGGTATTAAGGTTTTAAGGTTTTTTTAAACTTAGATGTGATTCGATTATCTCCTTAATGTCAATAGAGCTGCATTTTGTGTAGTAGTATACAGGTGATTCAGGAGACGTGAGCAGGACCAACACTACATACATAGTAAATGGCGATGAATCGTTCACCATTGTATTTAAGCGAAACACCCATACCTTTTTCCTGTACTTTAATTTTTGTTAAGTTAAAGTTTAATTCTCTACAATCATGGTCACCCTACAACAACTGGTTTATAAAGATTAAACCTCTAACTGTTATGACAGCACTTTGATTACGAAGAACGTAAATTGTCTCATTGAGTGAGAAACGATATTTCAAAAGTAATCGGACTCGGATGACATTCAATTTGACACGTATCACTTGACTGAAGTATTCTGATTGTAGAGTGACCATGAATTTCGTAAATAATTTAAAACATTTTGTTTTCAACACCAAAGATAAATGAACGTTAATTTCACTAAGAGTGGCACGAAGCAGTAGCTTATGATCTACTGAATCCGTAGTGTTGATCTTGCTCACGTCTACCGAATCACCCTGTATAAATCGGTGTAAAAAACGTGCGTGCTGCATATATTACGGTTAACGAGACTTATCACCGTTTTTTGACAGCTGTTATATTATGCCACATTGGACATTTCTCGTACCCGGATGCAATCTATCAAAACGGTGATAAATCTCGATAACTGTACTTATAGTATTATTTATTATTTTAGTAAAATATGCTTCAACATTTATTTGTACGAGTTTTAATTTATTTTTCAGTGAAAGCAAAATGCACTGATGGCAAATATATCAAGGTGGATTCTTGTAATCTGTGCTTGTGTACCAAAGATACATTGATGTGTACGGCAGTAAAGTGTACCAAAGAAAAAGCGAAACTAATTACAAGTGCGATGAAACAGAACAGATTAAAAAATCAAGCCTTTTTTGCTAAGTTACGTGGTAAGTTTTTGTTAATTCAATTCAAAATATTCTTTATTCAAATAGGCCTAGCAACAAGCACTTTCGAATCGTCAGTTATAACATGTATTAACATATATATTAATTAATTATTTAGAGCAATTTATTGATGCTATTATTATTCTTTACAATAAATATTGTATTGTTGTAGACATGTCAAAGTAAGAAATAATTATTTAGTAAAATTCACAATAGGATCGTCATTAAATAAAGTCAAAACGGCCACTTTATTTTTTTAGCATATCGTAATAAGATTTTATTTATAATTAGTAAATAGGATCACTACTGGAATCAATTTTCGTGGTGGTATTGGCTATGTGCGAAGTAGGTGGTGGGGGTAAGCTAGGCGATCGTAGCGCACACCATGGCAGAAATGTGTACTTACCGGGGACCACTGTCAAATTTACTTTCACGTTTTCTATTGGTTTCTTAACGGTTTCCTACGAATCGTTTCGTTTGTATGTATTTATTTATTCTCTTATTTATTTCAGTAAAATTTCCAATACGGGGTCTTTTTCGTTTACTAAAGTAAATAAAATATTCATGTGTCATTATTTGACATCTCTGAGTTTTGACAATGTCTCGGGACCTTTGACGTGTGACGTTTCAGACGTGCACATAGCCAATACGAGTACCTTGTTGTTTGTGTGTCACAATGTTGTACAATCTGAATTCATAACTATAGGCAAGTGTATTTTTAGGGTCCCGTAGTCAACTATAGGAACCCTTATAGTTTCGCCATGTCCGTCTGTCTGTATATCCGTCTGTCTGTCCGAGGCTTTGCTCTGTGATTGTTAGCTCTACAAAGCTGCAATTTGGTATGGATATATACCTAAATCAATAAAACTAACGACGTCGTAGAATAAAATCTAAAAAATTTTTTTTAAAGTTTGTCTACCCTACACGTGTGGGGTTGAAATTATTTTTTGCTTCCACCCTATGGTGTGGGGTGTCGTAGGGTAGGTCTTTTAAAATGAATAGAGGTCTTTACTAAACATTTTTTTAAAATGAATATATTCGGAAATATTCACTCCAAAGGAAACAAAAAATTATCCCCCTTCTCTAACTTTTGTGTGTCCAAAAAATATGAAAAATTCATGAAAATAAAACTATAGCGGACATGATCAATTAAGCCGTTCTTTAGTTTACGTAAAAAGTCTTTCCTTCGTAGTAAAAGACGTATGAAACGCTGCGAAGGTATTCCCTTTTGCCTATTATTGTTTTTTTTATTGTGTTCATCTGGCAACTACGGAACCCTACACTGAGCGTGGCCCTACATGCTCTTGGCCGATTTTTTTTATAGTACCAATCGACCATTTTGCAGACATTGTCATGAAAAATTCCCGGTTGAGGAAATATGCACATATCTAATATATATTTTTATATTGTAAAAAAAAAAAAAGAAACGTGAAAATTGACAAGAAAGCAGTTGTGGTGAATTCCGTTTGTCAAGAATTTCCCATAGGAAGAAACGCTTTGGTGAAATAGACAGGCCGAATGGAAGCCCTTAGAAGTTGAATGTTTCCACAGATGTAGCCACTGCATGCGAACTCGGAGACCATAAAGTGGTTAAAGACGGCAATGACAGCTGCCCCTGTACGTGTATCGTGCCAAGTGTGATACATTGTCCACTATGCCCTGCCGTAGAGAATTTGGTCATTCCGCGGAACACAACGCGGAACTCTGGGAAACTGGTAAATCAACGATCGCGAGAGAGCAAACTTCACACCCGTCATCGGTAGTCAATATTATGACATTGACGGATGCAACTTATGTGAAAATGGCCTCATTACTAAGGCGCCTTCCTGACTTGTCGATGCGGGGGCGGTACGATATGAGAAAACTGTCAGCTGTCAGTGTCAACCGATACTAATGCAGTACTGCCCCACTTCTGCGCATGGTATTACTACTGCGCAAACGTATTACTGACAGTATTTCGTCAAGTGAGGAAATCTCACATCGGTAAATTCACGTCAAAGAGCAAAATACCTATGACACATCGCTCCCGCCCCGCCAAATCAGGAAGTCGCCTAAAGAAAGCTGGTTTTTATGTAGTAAATTATTGAGAGACCTAATG
The DNA here is from genome assembly GCA_905163555.1 of Notocelia uddmanniana. Lineage (NCBI taxonomy): Eukaryota > Metazoa > Arthropoda > Insecta > Lepidoptera > Tortricidae > Notocelia > Notocelia uddmanniana. The sequence goes on from LR991052.1 coordinate 74,229,155, forward strand.
CCAAAATAATTGTTCTAGTAAACACCACAGTAATTAAACGTTCAGTTGGACCCATTTTGGCAAGAAACATTAAAAATACAATGGTATTTTAAGCAAGCGGTTTGAATAATATTTTGACGTGATAACGTCTTTAAAATCGTTTTAGTCGGGTGACATGTTCAGAAACTTGTGTCACACCAAAACCTCACGAGCGCGATCGCAGGTATAAGTGAAGTGCAAGTGAAGTAAGACGTTATCACGTAAACATCTCGATCGTAAACCTACTTTACAAACAACCAATTTTTTTTATGTATTCTAATTCAAATAATACAAAACAAATGGAATTATACATCTTTCAAATTTGACACACACATAAATAGTTGGACTATTTTGTTATTTGTAGTAATATTGATTAAATATAATTTATACCAAAAAACCCGACTCCAACTTTGTACTTCGCTTTGCCCTTACACATGTCATTTTTACATATTCTTCCCACTTCACCACCTGTACTGCTTTCCGATAGCCAATAAGGTGGTTAGTACGCACTACAGTTCCCAAATAAGTCACTTTATATATGCCGATGATATTCGAGGAGTTACGTCGGTTCCTCAAGGAACCCATACTGACCTTCAGTTCCTCATCACAATTTCCACTTCAGAATGAATATTTTTACGAGCATTGGATTCTACCTCAACGAAATTTTATCGCAATCTGTGAAGTGATCATTATCATCAGTTCCGCTTCACCAAATTGGTGATTTCCAAAAGCCAATGCTTGGTTACCTACAGAAAATACCGAAATCAGCATATGCGCGCCTATCAAATTCGAGGAGTTCCTTCAATTCCTCCTAGATCCCTGTCATCCGTCCTTCACCAAATTTATATAGAACCAAATTCGGGGTACCTGCTTTGAAGTAAAAAAATAAATTATCAAAATTCAGCCAACGTGGTCAAGAATTATCGGGGAACATACATACATAAAAAATAATAAAGCAAACATGCAGACGAACTGAGAACCTCCTTCCTTCCTATTGAAGTCGGTTAAAAAATACACGAAGGTGAATTTTGCAGGTAAAGCGAGTCAACAATATAAGAATGTATTTTTTGCCATAGCGCCTAAAATTAGAGTGCAAAGATAAATCTTCCACGTCTATACATAGTTTTATATACACACATCCGGACCTTTTCCTCAGATTTATGCGACTCAGTTTCAGCAGGGTCAAATGGGCTATTTTTAATCCATTTTACAATTTCCCGGGAATCATCAATCACACTAATTTGTTGCCCGCCGTATCCGGGAGGGCTTGTTTGCCACCCGAGGGGAGGTGTAGGTATGATGTGATTATACTTACTGGGGTGAAAACATGACATGCCTTCTAATTTGGAAGTCTTTTATGTTACCAGTATAACGAATTGATGTTACATAAATATATTTAAATGCGTACGTAAAATAAGCTTACCCTTAATCCTTTCATAAATATGTACTGAAACCTTAATCCACTAACATAAACTGAAAGAAATAAAGGGGAATATATCTTTGATTAAGTTGTGTGCCTCAATCAACGGGTGGTGCTCATGAATCAGTTTTTCCGATTAGGTATCTTTTAGCCATTTCAAAAAAATATTGTGACGCGAAATGAACGCTATTCATTTTTAATTTATATTGGTTACCCTACTCTTTTTGATGTATAGTACGGAGAGTTAACCGTGCGGCAAGGGTGACCGAGTTGTATGAAGATGTATTATTTCCCATTAAAAATTGAAAGAAAAGAGAATTATTTGAGTTATCATGCTGACGGACTGATCGTAGTGCCAGGCAGTGCTCATCGACCTCAAGATGCCCCATGAAGGTTGTGAAAGAGCCAGATGATTCGAGAATCATTGTGCCAATAGTCAAAATCTAATTGAATTAACTACACCGACCAAAAGTGGGTCTTGGGCTCCGATACCAGTTGGCACCATTTAGGCCGATCTTGCGTGATTTCCTGACTTAGAAAATGTGACATCGTTCCATCGAGACCTGGGGCGTCCGAAGGGGCGCCTCCCTACTGAATGGCTTAGATAGGCAGTCAAAATCAATATCAAAATATATTCTGTTGGTAGGCCTCAAGTGCTCTTTTGCACGTCATACAATAAGGATAATTAGGCTGGGTTGCACCAATCCGTCTGTAATCGTAAGCTGTCGTAACAATCTGAATGTATGGAAAGTTTGACAAGTTTCTGTGGGATGACAGCTGCCGGCGCCATATTTAACGTTGGACGGTCTGTGATCGTAAGTCGGTGCAACCCAGCCTTAATATAATGTGGCATTTTGTGACATGACAACAATGTTACTGGATAGCAGACTTCAGCACATCACGGGAGATGTATAACTATGTATAGATTCTCAAATTTCAGAATAATACAAATAAAAATAATTTAGTTCAGAGATATGAGCTGCCGAACCAAAAGTTATAGCTGAAGCCAAAGCGCATCGTCTTCGCTATCTGGGCCCCCTCGAGAGGATAAGACTGATGGGAGAAGATCGACACGTGAAGAGAGCATACTTGGGCCGACAGACCGGACGGCGCCCTATGGATCGCCCCAATTATCGCATGACGCAGGTGCAAGCTGGCGAGAAATAGTGCAGGACCCAGAAAAGTGGCGTGTTCTTGTCTCGGAGGCAAGGACTCATTTTGGGTCGTCGTGCCAGCTTAGGTAGTTAGTAAGTTTTTTTCATACAGAGATAAAGTCGTAACTGTGAACGGTCTAATAGCGAAGAGTTTAGACCTTAAGATCATATAGCAGTTTGTTTGTTTGTAAAAAGTCTTTATTTATCATAAGCAAGTAATACAATGTAAGTACAACAGTATATATACATTTACATAGCTTATAAAGTTACTTTATACAGGCTTGTTTACGCCTTTAAAAGCTGGTTGCATAAAATATATATATTTGGTTATTACATGAAGAAACTAACAACATCATATAGCAGTGCTATACGGCTCGGTCGAGGGTTCTGATGGCAAGGTGCAGGAAGTGGCTGTGGAAGGCATAGCTACATAACGAACTCAAACCCGTAACGCATCGAGCTCACTCCACGAAGCCAGCGAGCGTATGATGAGTATGATCGCCAGAGTTCTCGAAGATGCACTGCATTGAGAGTGGCCTGCGTCCCATAAACATGAAGTGTACGCCCCAAACATATATAAAATCAATTCTTTTAAATGCACACTTCGCCGCCCGCTTGGCGTCTCCAGGGATTCCACAAATCAATAGACGTCCGGCAACGAGCTTTTTCATACAACGCGGGTGGTGGTAAGCAAGCATACGGCCTGCCTGATCAGCAGACACCGTCGCCTATAGACGCTAGTGATTCCAGAAGAGTGACAACCATTTTGTTCACCATTTATTAACTATTCGGTGTGTCTACAGTTAGAGGCTAATTCAGGTCCAACATTCTCAACACAGCGTATCCTCGGGAGCCCTGGTGACCTTACTCACCACCAGAAACACAATACCACATACCTTGTTAATGCTTGGACCCGGGTATGTCCTTAAACTACGACCAAGACCACCGGGGAATGGGCAGCAGCGTTCCTAGAGTACGGTGGAGATACTGCGATCGCCAACCCGCATGCCAAGCGTGGCGATTATGCCATTTACCCCCCCTGAAATTGGGGGAGGCCTATGTCCAGCAGTGGACGTCCTAGGGCTGATATGGTGGTGGTTAATGCTTACTAAGAATAGTCATACGGCATTTATTTCCCAACCAAGAGATCTTCGGGAAGACAAGTACGGTTGCCAGTTTGTTGCACTTTTACCCAGGGGTCACGTGTAGGGTGACGGTGGGTACTCCCTACGGACGTGGTGCAAGTTCGATCCCCATTGTCCTGTGAGTGGGCAACTTGACAGTTAGAAGTTCTGACGCCGCCCGAAGGCCTCTTACTTGGCTTGGATCGATGGCTTCACGTGCCTTGCAAAGCACGGGATTGCTCAATTAGTATTAGTAACCACTCAAAGCGGTCACCCATCTAAAACTGACCCGGGCCCACGTTGCTTTACCTCGCATACCGCTCGCGTGCTCCCAAGAGCGTTTACTTACATATATATTGCGAGGATCGTGATAAAAGGCATTAAGGGAACTGAGTTAATGAGTAAAGTCAGAGACTAGTGATTCTATAGACTGCAAAGGCCATATCATGTGAGGTGTACACTATTTTGTTTTAATATCAAGTATGTATAAATTTATATCTACTCAGCACTTTGGTTTCAAAAGCAGGGGAGTCTATGACTTTAAAAATTAATGATTTATTAACTGACAAAGGTTTACATTTCGGGGCGGAAAGGTTCTGGACTGGCCACCACGTAGCGTGGGTGGGCGGCATAGCGTGGGCAGGCCCCGCACAAGGTGGACTGATGACCTGGTAAAGGTCTCGGGTGTCTGCTGGATGCGGGTGGCGCAGGACCGGTCATTGTGAGTCTTTGCGGGAGGACTATATCCAGCAGCGGACGTCCTTCAGCTGACATGATGAAAGGTTTTCTTGCCCCGACTGTACCTTTCCATGATGACACTAATTATTTTGAGGATACGCGTCAGTGAAAATTGATATTCTGTGTAATTAACTAATAATAATAATATATAATAAATTATTTATTCAGAGTAAAATAGTACAATAAGTGGCTACAAATCTTAATAAGCTATTAACAACAAAGCAGGTTTTAAGTTAATTAGGATACAATATTAATACGCCAATGCGTCTAAGATAAATGTTCTTACGGGGCTAATATACACATTGTTGCCTAAACTAGGTTACAGTTGTAATCTGTGTTTTAGGCATGAATGGCCTTAGTCATACATAGTTTGCTTATCTAATTATTTGTTACCTCGCATCAGGAAAACGATAATATTTGAAACTTTGACAAAAAATAATGCTTGCGATTGCAGAACTATTTTAATATAGTAAACAAATTTTCTGTCTCATCGTAGGTCAGGGTTAGCAACCATGTTGTTACTTTTGTTTGGCATACTTTGCTATTTTGATCGTACACGGAGCATTGTTTATTTATTTTATTATATAGAAAAGGCCCAAGGAAAGCGAAGAATCTGTTAGTAAAAGCGTGTTTAGTGCCATATTGTTTAAATATTATATCCATACGTCTTTTGGTGTGCATATTAGGGTTATAGCAAGCCAACTTGTGCTGTTTTAGAATTACGCTCCTAATGAATAGCTGCCTAACTGTTAGTACTTTACATGATTGGTACAACTCCGTGGTCGGAAAATAAAACGGGCGAAAAGTAGTCACTTTCAAAACGGCTCTTTGTGCACGTTCAAGTGTCAATAGAATGGTCTTTGCAGCCCCACCCCATGACGTTATACAGTACGTTAGTATAGATTGGCACAAAGCCAGATATATCTGATGTAACAATTTTTTGTTAGCGACACTTCTTAGCTTTTTAAAGACAAAGATAAGTTTACGTACCCTAGAAGCAAGAATGTCTATGTGGGATCGGAAATTCAGATTCGAATCAATCATTATGCCTAGGTATTTTATGGTATGAGCTTTTGATAGAACAGGACATGTATTACATACCTGTTGATTAGTAAGAAAGCAGTGGTGTGCACGGATTGTGTCATTGTGTGATGGTTGTACAGATTTTCTCATAGAAAAGGCCATATATTTTTTTATTTATAACTAGTCTCTGGTAAAGCTAAAGAACCACCGTTTGTCTTGTGGCATCGTTAAAACGTAATTATTGGGCACAAACAACCTCGTCTTATTTACGTGTCAGCTCCTGTACTACCCTATTTAGGTACTGCGGGGTTGAAAGCAAATTTAAACCATAGTTGATAAAAGATCTTTTTTCAAGGTTAAGCTTATTGTTTTTCTTTGCACGTTCATCAACTATGGTTTGCCTTTATTAAATAACGTTACATAGAATGTGTTTGTCGTGCAAGCACCATTTCAGGAGAAGCTGTTTTCGACAGACGTGTTTATTTTGGAATGGTCATAATAAAGCAACCGTGTGGTTAACTAGTTCAAAAGTAGTAGGCGCCGTGTGGGATTCCATCCACATGTAGTCGAATTTCCTCGCGATTCAAGAAATCCTTTCTGACTCGCACTGCTTCAACCTGGAATCCGCTTCCTGCCTCTGTATTTCTGGAAGCATATAACATCGATGCAGTTTTCAAGGTGAGAGTGAACAGGTATCTTCTGGGTGAGAGCGTTTCATCTTAGAGCTTGTCTTAACTTTCTATCAGGTAAGACTAGGATCAAACGCAATAGGGTCAAAAGAGGTCCTCGAGTTGGGTGGTGTGCCAAGTGTTCCGGGTACACCACTTTTTTGATTGTGGGGGGACAGGTGGTCCTCTAGTGTCTGGATCTGACTACGGACAGCCGTAGACCGGGACGCGGAAGTATAATGGTTCCCGTATCACGGTTGATCAGTGGATGTGAGGAACACCCGGGGGTTTTTAGTCAGTGAGAGTCTGACATAACCACCGTCCCCCCGTGGACCGGTGGTATCCATGAGGATTTCACCCCGGTACAAAAAAGGATCAAACGCAATCCCGTTTCTAATGTCAAAAAAAATGCGAAAATACCTCCAATTTACAGAAAACTGTAGCAACAATAACATCACTACATGTTCTATTAAAATGTGTTGTGATCCTGATGGTGAGTATGGTCGCCACAACTTCCGCGGATGCGCTGTGTTGTGTTTAAAGTGTACCGATCCATTTTAACCCGTTTATAAATAGTTACAGATATAGTTTGTTTTATTTAAGACAACGAAAATTCCTTAAAACCAACCATCTATTGTTTAACTGTTATCTTCAAGTACCTAGGTTTATCAAATAACTACGCAGGTTTGTGTTGTTTAATATGTTTACAATACAGTACACGTACACTCCATATGGAGTATTGCTGTCATCTCTGGGCGGGAGCACCTGGATACCAGCTTGGGCCTTTTGACTCGCTTCAGAGACGTGCTGTGCGAATCGTGGACGATCCCAAGCTCACGAGCGATATTGAACCGTTGAGTTTAAGGAGACATTTTGCCTCCTTGTGCGTGTGTTACGTGCGTAGCGATTATAGCATTTACCCCGCATGAAATTGGGGGAGGCCTATGTCCAGCAGTGGACGTCTTAGGGCTGATAGGGTGTATGTGTATAGGGTGGTGGTGGCGTGTTCTATCGCTTATATAATGGGTTGTGCTCCGAAGAACTGTTCGACATAATGCCTACGGCCGCTTTCTACCATCGCACCGCTCGCCGTCGGCAGGGCATTCATCCTCACACCTTAGAACCTAAATGGTCGCGTACGGTACGGTTTCAGAGGAATTTCCTCCCTCGGACGCTCCGATTGTGGAATGAGCTCCCTGCCGAGGTTTTCCCGACGGACTACATATGGGGTTCTTCAAGAAAGGAGTGTATAAATTCTTAAAGGGTCGGCAACGCGCATGTGACACCCCCAGGAGTTGGAGGCGTCAATAGGCTGCGGTGACCGCTTACCATCAGGCGGGCCGTACGCTTGATTGCCACCGATGTTAAAAAAAAAAGTGCTGCACTTCGGTCGGTTTTATGACGTCTCTTTGTTATCTTTTCTTTCATATTTAGGCAATAAAAGGTGTTGTTAAATACCACATCGAGTGTTCTTCGTCATCTCAAATTAAATAGACAATTTTTAGAGAAGTAAATACCTGTGTTTATAATGGATAACTATAGAAAGAAAGGAAGAAACACAGGACAACGTACAAATAAAACGTGTGTCCTCGCGGCAGTGAACCGCACACTGGCCAGACTGGCCAGCCAGCCAGTACAGCCAGTTTTATATTTCTATAAAGTACTGTGCCATACAAGTTCTATGTAAGAAAAAGAGCGTGCCATACAGTTTACTATGGGCAGTATTTTATAAAAAGAAACGAGTACAGAGAGTTATCCATCCATACGTACGTAAATTAATAGGGCTTGTAAAAAAGGATTCCCGAAACCGTCGGAGCTTTTAATATTCAGCGAAATTTTCTAATTAAATTGATAGACCTTGTTCAAATATCTGGTAAAAGGGAACTCTGAAACTTTTCCGTCGTAAAACAGGCGTACATTATCTTTGTTCAATTTCGGATTTAATTACCCTTTTAAGGAAAATTAAATGTAATGTGTATGGTTCACATTAATGATTTTTTTTTTAAGAGTGCGCAGTACGTTCGGTTCTCCATACAAACGTATTTATGCTCTCATTTTAAAACGCCATGCTAGAATAACATGAAACTTTGTATACACAATGAGATCCGGCATATTATCTTTACCAAATTTCAGTTTGCTGCGTGAAGCGGCCTTTGAGAAAACTGCCTATGACAAACCAACTTACACCAAGTGATCGCATTAAACCAAAGGTTTCAGAGCGCTAGTGGCCCAGCGGCGCCCGCGTACCGCGTGCGGTATGCGCGGTTAAGCAATGTGGGCGCAGGTCAGTTCTTGGATGGGTGACCGCTTTAAGTGGTTACTAACTGAGCGCTCTCGTGCTTTGGCAGGCACGTTAAGCCGTTGATCCTGGCTGTTGTCTACGACAGCAGTCGTTAAGCCAAGTTAAAGGCCTTCGGGCGGCTTGAGAACTTCTAACAGTCAAGTTGCACACTCACTTGACAAAGGGGGGTTGAAGTTGCACCACGTCCGTAGGGAGTACCCACCGTTACCCTACACGTGACCCCTGGGTGGTGCTAAAAGTGCAACATAAACTGGCAACCGTACTTGTCTTCTCGAAGATCTCACGGTTCGTAAATAAATGCCATACGATTAAATAAAATAATAAACCAAAGGTTTTCCTTTATACCAGTTTTGGTGACGGTTAGATTATTTTCTCAAAAGAATTTATGTTTCCCGTAGCGTTTTTTCCCCATTCTTGGATTTTGGCACACGTATTCTTTCTTCTCTTTATATTTTCTTAGTATTACGCAGATTTCCTCCTTAGATGAAAGAAGAGTGCACGCAGCTGAGATGAGAATGCTGAGATGGATGTGTGGAGTGATGAGGAAAGATCGAAATAGAAATGAGTATATAAGGGAAAGTTTGAAAATGGCACCCGTGACAGAGAAAATGAGGAGCAGCAGGTTAGCTTGGTATGGGCATGTAATGAGGAGGGATGAATGTCATATTGATAAAAGAATATTAGGGTTGGATGTAGAAGGACGAAGAGCGATTGGAGGCCCAAAAAGCGATGGATGGATTGTGTGAGAGAGGATATGAGAAAGAAAGGAGTAAGCGCTGAAGTGACGAATAATAGAGAGGAATGGAAAAAGAAAACATGTTGCGCCGACCCTGCATAAGCGGGATAAGGGCAGGGAGATGATGATGAGATTTAGGAAATTTTCCTAGCCTAAGGGAGACCTTATAGGTACGACGATGAGCGAAGCGAGGAGGAGTGATAGTAGAACTGCGACCCTACAGCCTGAACCGAATATTAGAAAAAAATGGTCACTAACTAGTAATTCCTTTTTGTTAAAAAAGCTATTGGAATAATAATTTATTAGAGAAATACGCGAACACAAACAAATGCCAGCGGGGAAAAACGCGAATGGATCTAAAAATATTCGGGAAAATATATATTTCGTAACAGTCAACCAATTTCATTTCTGGGTCACTTCGTACCTTTTAACAGTAACACGAATATGCGATCTCTAGCAGATTTCATATTGATTTCCACTGAGATAAGGTATGAAGTGGCCCAGATATCAAACATAATCTATACATTTACTTTGGTATGCAGCACCAAAACAGTACACGTTTACAAACAACACCACGCGACCCTACGGAGAGACGCCCCAAATGTAACATCTAACAAGGCTCTAAATAATTCTTTCCTCTGATGTGTTAAAACGTTTCTTTGTACATTTTTCCTGTTGTACAATAAAAGCCAAGGTTGAAATGAGGGTAGGACGCGAATTTGCATGGGACGTTTATTTTGTGTGAAACATTTTCAGTCGCTGTAAATGTTTTTACGTCGGCATTAGGACCTGGAAAAGGGATTTTGACGAGTGCGTACAGAGATTTAGTTGCTATTGCTTGTGACGACTTTTTTACAGTAGTCATTGAGAGTACTGAATATGATATAAATTAGGCGGTTTGCTAATAAAACTTCTCTTAAAGGCCGTTTCCGATTAAGGGAAGAAAATATGCCCTTTCGTGATAATGGTCAAATTTTTTTTTCTACAGTCAGTTACGTCTAGTAGAGTAACTGTGTCAAGTTTGGTTGAAAAATTCTTTGCGGTTCCGCAGAAAAAAAAAAAAACGGAAATAATGAAATATGGTTTTTCTCCACAACTATTTAACTTTAATTTACTATTATTTTTTCATTCTGTAAAGCTTAGTCAAGTTCATGTTTTAAGTGGAAATGGTATTTCTATATCTTACGATTATGTAAAAAAATAGGTAACTCAAAATTTTAATATATATATTTTTTTACTTTTGTGAGAGATACCACTCTAATTGACATTTCAAAATAAGCCTTAGTTAACGTCCTGTAACACATATTAATTTGATGGATAAAATCGGAAAGTAACTGTGTCAAAATGAAATAAATAACTGGGCTGGATTTTATTACATTTTATTAGTAAGCTATTCTAACACTTCCAAATAATATTCCATATTCGAAAAAGTAGGCTTCCTGATTTGGCGGGGCGGGAGCGATAATTCATAGGTATTTTGCTCTTTCACGTGAATTTACCGATGTGAGATTTCCTCACTTGACGAAATACTGTCAGTAATACGTTTGCGCAGTAGTAATACCATGCGCAGAAGTGAGGTAGTTCAGGCAGTACTGCATTAGTATCGGTTGACACTGACAGCTGACAGTTTTCTCATATCGTACCGCCCCCGCATCGACAAGTCAGGAAGGTGCCTAAAACTAATTTACTGCGACTTAATGCATTTTGAGCTTTAACTTGGCAGTTTTTTTTAATATCCAACAGCTTTTATGGTATTATAACATACTCCATAGAAAACTACCAAGTAAAGGCTCAAAATGCATTAAGCCGCAGTAAATTAGTTTTACTGTAAACAATGTAGTGCTGGATTTGGCACCATTTCAGAGAATCTACGGAACTTGGCACCCATTTAGATCTCAATTCTTTTGTCGGTGAAGACGACAACCAAGCATCGCATATTCTTAATATTGAACTTGAATCCCATTTTCACATTTACGTTTTTGATAGGATATCATTACTTTTTGTCAATCTTCGCCAAATGGTGCTTTTTAGGAGCAAATGCTCGAGTTACTATACAAAATACCCATTTCGCTATAGGTGCACCTCAAATATTTGAAGAGTTCCGTCGATTTCTCCAGGACCCTATGATCAGATTCTTATCTGATAATTAGGGCCCACCCCTGAAGTATACCGTTTCAAACAATAAAAGAATTTTCAGAATCCGTTAATAAATGACGGAGTTCTGAGGTAACTGGCATAAATAATAATAATAATAAGTTGTTCGCATAGGTGAACTGGCTACGTTTTGGGTATCTTTTTGGGGAAACTGAAGGTTTTGTCTGTGCAATTGCGGACGAGGTTATCATGACGAACAACTACGGGAAATATATCCTGAAGGACGGTACGGTCGACATTTGTCGGGCATGCCGCCGTCCCGGAGAGTCACTCAAGCATATTATTTCCGGTTTTAGTCATCTTGGTAACGGCGAGTACTTGCACAGACATAACTTGGTGGCCAGGATTATTCACCAGCAGCTTGCTCTTCTATAGGGTCTTGTAGACTTCGAAGTTCCGTACTTTAAGTACACACCTGCGCCAGTTCTCGAGAATGGTCGTGCAACGCTCTATTGGGATCGATCTGTCATCACGGACAGAACTATTGTAGCCAACAAGCCTGATATCGTGCTGACAGATCGATCAAAGCGCCAGGCAATACTCGTTGACTTCACCATCCCCCATGATGAGAACCTCGTGAAGGCTGAGAAGGACAAATCCAGCAAGTACCTAGACCTAGCACACGAGGTAACCGCCATGTGAGATGTTGATTCAACGATCATTGTCCGGATAGTCGTCTCTGCGAACGGTCTAATAGCGAAGAGTCTCGAACAACATCTCAAGAGACTCTCGTTAGATGGCTGGGTCAAGGTTCAGATACAGAAGGCGGTACTCCTGGACACGGCGCGGATAGTCCGGAGGTTTCTCTCTCTGTCGCCCTAACCACCGGTAGCTTAGTCCCTGCCTCGCTGCCGGCGAGACCCTAGGTTAGGTTTTTTATAATGCTTTTATATTTTGTATGTATGTTTGTATATTTTACTTTTATAAAGTTATTGTAAAAAACCTAGCTTAAGTAAGAAAATAAATACGGAGAATAATAATAAAACTAATAAAAAATCACGGTATTCAGATTTTTTCACACAATTACCAAGCTGCATGCCAAATTTCAGCTTTCTAGGTCACCTGAAAGTGGGTTAGGTTTTTGATTGCTAGTCAGTCAGTCAGTCAGTGGTAAAATGCCGTTTCTTGGAATTTAATATCTCAATAACTATTAAACCTATATTTATGAAATTTGGGGTTCTAGTTGTTCTAAAGGATCTTAATACATGTACCAAATTTCATTTCTTTTATGTTAGATAGATTTGGAGTTATTGGGGGGTCAAAAGTGGCTCCAAACGGTTCGTGTAAAATAAAACACGGCTGCTGTCCGCCAGTTCCTGGGGTGAACTTGGCTGGACACGCTGCCGCGTGTCTAGATATTTTGACCGCTCTTTCAGAAAATGAATATAATGCATCTGAAACTTCATTGTTCACTTTCTTGAAATAATCATCCGTTTCGACAACAATTGATGTCGCCCGGTAGCCCCTTAAGGGATAATTCAGAGTAGACCGTTCCGTGTCCGGGCAGCCCGTTTTCCATGAGAGCAAACGCAACGGCCGGCGTATTTCTTTAGAAGAAAACGGGCCGGCCCGGACACGGAACGGCCTACTGTGAATCATCCTTAAAAGGTATATACATAGCTATGAAACTAAACGATACAGACATCCCTTAACGATTCCTCATAATAAGTAGATAAATTTTAAAGGTACATCATATACTTATCCAAAACTACCAGTCTTCAACCGTGCACGCCATAATAAGCTACAAACGTCTAACAATTAGAGCTAAAATCGCGTGAGAAACGGCAGTTTTGAGGTTAGTACAGGTATGCTATGTATCACTATTTCCGGCTGAGTAGCTAGTTCAGTAAACAAGCCTTTGGAAGTAAACGCTTTAAGTGAACAGGAAAAATGTGGCGCTTACGCCCTTTTGTGATAAGTTTAGTTTAATCCTGGAAGGGTCTGTGCCTTGCGTAAGTTGTATAATCCTTTTCGTAGGATAATCCTATAAGCTGGGTGTACACGTATCGTTGGCACACCTTGTGGGTACAAGCAGTCAATAATATCTATATAGAAACGAAAGGTGAAAGTGTGTAAAAATGTCCCAAACAGGTATTTCAATTTAACTTATTAAAATTTCGACACAGTCTAAAAGTATTAGTAAGTATTTGACGACCACTTTAGCTTAGCTAGTTTGGCTTTGGCCGACCCCCTCCGAAGCCGGAGGTTCCGGGTTCGAATCCCAGCCAGGGCGTCATTTGCGCATTTATCGCAAATATTGTTTCTGAGTCTTTGGATGTTTCCTTTGTATTTACGTGTGTATTTATTCATATAAGTATGTGTATCGTCGTCTTGTACCCTAGGACGAATTGTGTAAGATTGTCCTCTCCCCGATATTATTATTATTCATTTGTTATTATTATACATACGCGGTACGCAGGCCGCTGGGTCATGAACACTAATTGACATAATGATCCTGAATAGTCCAAATCACAAAGAGGAGGCTTTCCATTTAGGTTCTTGTAATGAATTTAAATTCCAAAACAATTGAAATTACCTATACACAATTGAGGAAATGAACAGTAAACATGTTTCAGTTTCATTAAACAACCGCAACTGCGTTCCGGTAACATTACATGTATCGCTAATAAAACTCACAAAAAAATTCAAACCCATGATGACATATCATTAACTATGCAAGTTCCATATTTTTTTTTTTGTTTTTATTGTACTAGGTCCTAGATTGTGCGCCCTGTAGCCCGGGTATAGAATACGGCTACGGTATCCTCTGCCTGTCGTAGAAGGCGACTAAGAGGGGGTCCTTGGGGTCGAAGACGGTCACAGTTGGGGGCTGTGATCGCCTATGAAAGCAGGTGGTTGGACCCACAGACTCTAGGGCGGCACTGGTGCGTTCCGAAGGAGATCCCAGAGCCGCCCGAAATGAGTTGAGGAGGACGATCGGGGGGTTTTTAGTCGGTCCAAGTCCAACATAACCACCGCACTGTCCCCGTGGTGCGGTGGTATCCATAAAGGATTATCCCACCGGAAAAAAAAGGTCCTACAACTAAACTGCAGGCAGTTACCGCGGAAATCGATCACGTTATAAAAATGGTTCATTTGATGCAGACTTTTGATAATTTAGGTCTGTTCTGGATTAAATTTATGGAAATAATAAAAAAGACTTCATCGTGTATGGTTTTATTACCGACTTCAATAGAAGAAAGGAGGTACTCAGTTCGTCTGCATATATTATTTACTTGTTCTTTTTTTATGTATGTATGTACCCCGATAATTCTTGACCACGCCACGTTGGACGATTTTGGTAATTCGTTTTTTGTTTCAAAGCAGGTACCCCGACATTGGTCTCATATAAATTTGGTGAAGGTCTGAAGATGGGATCTAGGAGGAATCGAGGGAACTCCTCGAATTTAATACGTACGTATATACCGATTTCGGTATTTTCTGTAGGTAACCAAGCATTGGCTCACGGAAACCACAAATTGTGGCATAGCAAGCACAAAATTAGAGTAGGTTTGTTTTGTATAAAATATTGATCACGATATTATCAAGTCATGTATTTAGGTACTCTTAAAACGATATCATTATGAGTTTTAGTATTTCAAAAGTTTAGTAGTATTTCTTTCTTTTATTAACTTGGGACAACTTCAAGTTATTTAAAGTATTCGAAAGTGTTGTATTATACATAAATTTTAATGGTATAATGAATATGGTATAAGTAAATATCTATTCTGTGCTATAAGACCAATGTGCTTGTTGAAATCCGAAAGACATTACTAAACTAGAGTGACTTAGGACATTGGGTAGAGCAAATGAATTGGACGCCATTAATTTCTAGAACAATAGCGTCTAGCTGGATGGGTCGAAGACTTTAGAATCAAGGGTGCCTAGGCTGTTCATTACACCTTCACTTCATCAGGGTAGAATGTATGTTAGGAAGTGCAAATTGCCAACGAGTACTGATAAATCAAAAACTACCCGAAACACTTGAAAACTCAACATAACATTTAACAGACATAGATTTACTTATTGTTAGTAAAAGAAAACCCTACGAAGGTATTGCATTTTGCTTTTTATTGTATTTTTTTTATTAAGTTCACTGGGCAACTACGGTACCCTACACTGAGCATGGCCCGACATGCTCTTGGCCGATTTTTTTTACTAACGAGCGGGCGATTACGCGTCGAAAATGAATGAATATTATGTTCGTACGTGGCTGACACGCTGCCATATGTTCGTAAAGCAAAAATAGCGGCAGGTTATATTTTATATTACACCACCGAAATCGGGTAATTTTTGACCCCACAATATTAAACTTTAAGTGTGATTAGTGATTACAATGTCTACATAGTATTCCATTGGCTAATATGTAGTCAAGTATACAAAAAGTGCGACGAAGTTAAGGTATCAATTTCAATTTCAATTTATTCATTTTTTTCAAGTAGGCCTTATAAAACAGCACTTTTGAAAAGTCAATACACACATAAAATAATTGAAAAAACGATACACACACAACAACAAAAAAAAACTAATCATTACGTACACAAAACAAATGATGCATGTCTATGTCATGAAAAATACCCATAATTAATAAATAGTAACAACACAAATGAAAACAATAAAATTAAGTACTAATCGTACGAGTAGAATATAATATATGTCAATTGATATCAGTTATTAATTTTACGTTCAGATCAATCAAGTAGAGGAATCTTAAGAAGATAAAACTTGACAAGTTGCATAGCAAATAAAAAAAAATCATTTTTAGCAATCGAAGAACGTTACGCATGACATAAGCTGTGATCTAAGCTTTTAAAGAACTTGGTTTCCTTTCTAGTTAGATCTCACTTTTTTGATTAGTGAATCTATTACGTTCAAACTTGGATTTTTTTATATATGAATGCTTTTGATGCTAGTTAAATGTGGTACTGGTGGAAGAAGATTACGGCGCAGTCAAGGATTTCGACTTTTTTCGACCATGTGTCACGTCGTAACGGAGTGTAACGATAAAGAAGAAGATACGATACAAACTACCGTCGGTGGAATAACTAGATTTTATTTATCAACGACTTGCACAAGTAGATTGTTCTAAATGAAAACAGTACCTTTTTGTCGGTCATCATCATCATCATCATGTCAGCCGAATGACGTCCACTGCTGGACATAGGCCTCCCCTAAAGACTTCCACAATGACCGGTCCTGCGCCACCCGCATCCAGCGGACACCCGCGACCCTTACCAGGTCATCAGTCCAACGTGTGGGGGGCCTGCCCACGCTACGCCTTCCGGTACGTGGTCGCCACTCGAGAACCTTTCCGCCCCAACGGCCATCGGTTCTACGTGCTATGTGCCCCGCCCACTGCCACTTAAGTTTAGCGATTCGAAAGGCTATATCGGTCACTTTGGTTCTGCTGCAGATGGCCTCATTCCTGATGCGATCTCGCAGAGAAACTCCCAACATAGCCCTCTCCATTGCTCTTTGGGTGACTTTGAGCCTTCTTATGAGGCCCATTGTAAGCGACCACGTTTCAGTACCGTATGTCATCACTGGCAGTACACACTGGTCAAAGACTTTCGTCTTGAGACACTGCGGGATATTGGACGAAAAGATGTGCCGTAGCTTCCCGAACGCTGCCCAGCCGAGCCGGATTCGACGATTAACCTCTTTCTCGAAGTTGGACTTACCTAACTGGACAGTCTGTCCTAGGTATACGTAATCGTCTACAACTTCGAGCGTATAGTGTCCGATTGTTACGGGAGTTGGTGCTACATGGGCAATGGGCATTTCACATGATCTTCATCTTGTCCATGTTCATCCTTAGACCGACTCGCTCGGAGGGTTTACTGAGGTCATTGAGCATTGTATTTAAATCTTCCATGGTTCAGCTAAGACTTTTGGTTTTCAACTTGTGCTTACTTTAGTAGGCAAGTGTCATATAAAACATAACTAGGCTAGTAATATTTAAAAAATAAAATTAAACACGTATTTTTTCTTTTTTTAATGAAACAAAAAATGATGAAGATATAGCCACTAAAGTTGCGCGTGATGTCACGAACCCTCAGACCCCACTTCCGAAGTTGACGCGCTTTAATCTTTGTGATACGCATTTAGTTTGATAGATGAAAGAAAAAAACGTGTTTAATATTTATTGAGAGTGTAACTGACGGACTAGATATACTTTATTTTACCCAAGGAACTAATGTTAAATGTAGTTTATAGTGTGTAGGTTATAGATTATTCTTCACATTTTTCCATGTACGAGATATCATGTTTCGTTGTTATCATCCTGCTTGTCAAGTGTAGTTTTGTGGTAACCATATGGAACTGTAGACGGGTCAAAACAAAAAAAATTATGGTAACGATGTAGTGTGTAGATCAATATGAAGTTTATTATTGTTTTATTACTACTGTCAGTTATTTTATTGAAAGGTTAAATTTAATTTACATTAAAGCCATGTAGGACACCGGGGAACGTGGCCTACAGCATAATGCTGAGGACCATTTCATGGCAAACTATATTTTACTACTTTATAAGTATTATATAATGTTATTATGTCTTACTGGTTAATTTGTTTAATATTTTGATTTGTTGTTTGTCATGAATAAATTATTTCATATTCAATTAGAAATTGACCTAATGGACATCGATAAAGAGATACCTTTTGGTTGACAAACATATATACATACAATAATCACGCCTGTTTCCAGAGGGGTAGAGATCACGGATTTTCATTAGTTACGAGTACGATCCTGATATACAAGTTTCGCTTCATAAACTCCCATAACATTCTTCATGCATGCGCGCCGATTTAGGGTACTCTTGACCTGGCCTTTCTAAAGAATGTCTCCGATTTGGTCGGAGTACGTTTGCCGAGGCCCGGGATTCCAACGTTTCCATCACTCTTGCTTCATACACTCGTTTTGCCCTTTGGTTTAGATGAACTTATTATTACAACCTCGCCTTATATTGGAATGGTGCAATCTAAACAGTAAAAAGCTAAACAAAATCACGTATACCATAAACACTATGAAGGATAAAAGCTTTTATAAACCTGTTGAAATAAGTCTGGAACTTGCACACCATTCACAAACTCACAATCGCACGCTACGACTGTCGCCCGACTTTCAGTCGCACGAACTATTAGTTTCAAAACTTCGTATTGTTGAAACAAATCGAGCCCAGATAAAACGGACCAGAGTAATCGACCCCTCGTTTTAGGAAAGGCGTTCTTATTAGTTGGGGTTAAGGGTAAAGGTTAGTGTGGTGTGTGGGTCAGGGTAGAATGGTCGAGAACACGTGAAGGTTGAGCAAGTTGTGAATCAATCAACGTAGCGAAGAGACGGGCTTCTGAGGCAGTGCGCTTGCGTGCGGTAGGGATGGGAGAGGGTGGTGTCGATGCAGATTTGAAGGTCGCTTAAAATTTATAATTAAGTCGGGGTTATAACATAAACGGGCGTGGCACTAACCTAACTCCGCCATTACTTAAAACAATTAAACTGTTTATTCCATAATAAGATAAGAGTTATTTTTTTGTAGAAACTTAATTACTAATCTTAATAATAAAATATATTTTGAGCTAACACTGTACTTAGCAGTGTATCCTTAACTTCGAATATAAACTGGAAAATCAAAATCAAAAGTAAAAAAAATATCCTGCTCATACATCCCAGTCGGATGAAAATTCATAATTTGTAAAAAGTACATATATGAAAAGAAAAATCACTTCAAACTTTAATGAAATTGTTTGTAAGTACTAGTTTTTGATAAAACAATACCAGGTGGAAGGGTTATTGTTGATGTTAGGCTTGAGTAAATCTTAAATATGGTCAAGCACAAATTAAATGGATACACTTAATTTCGAATCTCAATTCTCAACTGAGTGTATAAGTAGTAAGATAGGTGTCAAAACCCACGATATGAAACTGGATATAAGTCAGACATGTATGTATACTATTTTTACCCTTGTTATCATATCAATTAAGTATAATTTTATATACACTTGTCAACTCAATACTTAGGTTTCAAAAGGTACGAAGACATTATGCCTTTATACATTAATGCATTTAATAATTGACGAAGGTTTTCGTAATGTGCATGATAAATATAATTATCAGTTCATGTTGTTTGCCTATCGGGGAGCGTTTTCTTTTATCTCAACTAAGATTCCATATTCGGAACGCAATGATTTATATGTACGATATACAGAGCGTGTATTCCGTACGTATATTTTTATTTAGAGAGTTTAAAATTTAATCCCTGATGGGCATAAACATAATTTCCATATTAATTAATTTAGCTCGCAATGTACCGATAACAAAATAACAAACTCATATCACTGACATTTACTTGTCTCTCAGAAGTGTCAACTTACTGTTATGTGTGCTGATCATTTTCATATACATTGTAACACCAGAAAATTATAAAAAATAATCACAAATTATTATACTAATATTTTTTTGACAAAACTGCTAACAACGCTTGTGATTAGTTGATGAGTTCGTACATAAGACAGGTTGTAGAATAAATGTTCCGAATCATCGATACATTATTTTACACCGAGTGCCCGGGCCGGGCCTTACGCGACTCCCGCCGAAACCCGCCACTTGACTGTCAGTTAACCCGCGCAAGCCGAGCACGCCCCAATGCCGCCCGCAGCCGCTGCCCAAGGTACGTCAAAGTTGTACAAAAATATACCAAAAGAAATTTTTGTATGTTATTTCAGCAAAAACATTTTTTCAATAAATTTTTCATGTAATTTTTGTGGGTGGAAAACGTTCAAAACTGTTGTTATGGTGATGTTTGCGCTGTGTTTTGAAACGGTTGTGTTCGGATTCTTGGGTAATTGTAAATAGAGAGAATTGAGGGCGTATTTGGTGTTTTTAGGGTTTTGGTGTGCTGAAGTAGGTTTTTGTTTATTTTATGGCGTGTAATTTGTGCCATCTTATTAATACGGTTGGAAATTAGTGGTGAATTTTAAATTATGCAGTGTTTACTGTAAAAAAAAAAACAAAATACCGGTTTTGATGCATTCCGCGAATTGTTATATTGTGTTTATTACTCATAAAACAAAATTCTTGAGTGTTATTCGGACAAAACTTATTTCCGAGATGATCAGTACGTACAATTTTGCTATTTAACCTCAGAGCTAGTTATAATTTGTTACATATATATTAATATCAGCTAATTTCGAACCGAAGCACTTTCAGCTCTGAACTTTTACTTTTAATACACTACAATTAATTTTTCTAATCGATACTATCATTAAGTTTTTATCTCAGGTTTCATAAATGATTCGTTTTCAGCTGACCATTACATAAATGTCATTTTTATCGAACATTTCTTCTATTTGACGTTTACGAAAGCTCAGCTGAATATTCCGTTTCAAAAGTTTGAATACATTCAAATGCATAGCATTTGTGTACCAACTTTTGAAACTATTTGCTAAGCAAGATGAACATTTGCTTTTTCAGTCAGAATGTTAGTTTGCGTGAAATATTGTATACAAAATACAACGAAACTGATGCTGTTTTGTTTTCTTTTGAAAGTCAAACATTAATATACCGGATTGTATCGCAAGAGCGAACAATCCTTTTACACAGCCAAATAGAATTTAAAGTTATTTCAATGCCAAATAGAGACCTTGCCAGAATAAAAATCTCACTTAATCACCACATATTAATCAGTTAAGCTCCATTTAAACATATTGGTGAATTTCGAATTGGTCCACTGAACTGAATTTTTACTCCGTTATATTGACATTTATTTTATAATTATTACCTACTAATTTTGTGATTCCTAATATTCTGTTATTGTATTATTTGCTTATTTGTTAATGTTGACATATTGTTATATTATAAATGATTGTATCGTAACGTAGCACTCTGAAATGTTTGCATGCCTGCTCGCAGGCTGAATACATGGAACTGTATTTTAAAATTTAATGTATAACACCTGTTTGTACCTACTGTATTCCAGCAAATAAACAATTTGATTGATTGATTGATTGACTGAAATCAAGTATTTCATTACAATTTACAATGCCAAGCAGATCAATAACTTACTTAATTTATAGAAATATATTACTTTAATGCCCAATATATCCAAAAAATAACCGAATAATTCCAATCATAAGTGAGTAGTTTTTGATGTTATAATATCTAATAATATACATAGGTGTGAAAAAAATACACATACGTATTTTATTTTTTAGGCTAATAGGATACTTGTACAATCGGGAGAGCTAAGAATAGCGATTACCTTATATAAATTTATATACACATAAGCAGGGCTCGAACTTTTCGTGCCGATGACGTAAAATTGTATATAGGATGATTCCAAATGGTGTTATAGTAATTATCAATCTTTATTCATCAATCATTTAATCGTGCATTTATAATGGCCTTTTATCAAATACGGCATATTGCATCCGAAGATTATAAAGGATTTCTCTTTATATTTAGAATTTTAATATATTAGCAGGTGATAAACTCATATTCTTTCAAGTTTTATAACAGGTTATATGAATGTTGAATCCAAATATGAACGTAAACTCTCTGCATGGTATTTTATCGAGTAGGGCCTATTTAAAAAAATACCATCATATGTGCATGATTAAATTTAATATTGATAATTACCATAACACCAGTTGGAATAATCCTATATGCAGTGTAACGTCAATTTTACGTCATCGGCATGAAAAGTTCGAGCCCTGCACAATTGCACATAAGCCTAAAATATATATGAATGCGAAATTGAAAAATATTTTTCATTAAAATTGAATTGGTCGTTAGATCTTAAGAGTGCGCAGTACGTTCGATTCTCCATACAAACGTATTTACGCTCTCATTTTAAAACGCTACTCTAGAATAACGTGAAACTTTGTATACACAATGAGATCTGGCATATCTAGGTCGGAAATCAGTTTCTGTTGCTTGAAATCATAATGGAGAAAAAATACAGCAATTATAAAGGTTTTCATACAAGCCGTAAAAAACTCAAAATACCGCTGTATTTTTTTTTTACAATTTCTAGCAACAGAAACTAATTTTCGACCTAGATATGCTGGATCCCATTGTGTACACAAAGTTTCATGTTATTCTAGCATGGCGTTTTAAAATGAGAGTCTAAATACGGTTGTATGGAGAACCGAGCGTACTGCGCCCTCTTAAAAGTGACATATCGAGTGTCTAATTGGAATTAGTGTCGAAAATTTAGGCGTTTACCTTATTTGCTGGATTTCAACTAACCCAACATAACCAGTCACAATAGCTTGTAAGATGTTTAAATATACGCATATTAATTATCTCTAAGTTAACTCAATGATCTTCCTTGTTTATGATATTCGTAATAAAACAAGTATCGAGGTATTCCCCATATTTCCGAATAAGGTAAAACCTTACAGAAAATCGCGGCCATAATTGGCATCGCTTATTGATATGATTAGAACGTGAAATCGAATCGGGCCCTAAGCCCGTATTCCATCTGTAATTATGGACATCCCACGCTTTCGTGACCTTTGTATTTTAGAAGGATAATCACAGAGAAGTCATGTGCCCTGACAAATATCCAGGTTGTAAAAATGGCTTTTATTGGTGGTTTGCATCAACCACACTTTCCTGGCCAGTAGAGGACGTTTTTCAACACGACACTCATTTCAAAAGCTTATTATAAGGTAAAGGATGCCATCACATCATGGATAGGGATGTTTGGCGCTAAAAGCGTCCTGCACGGGTAGTCTAGCAAAATAGGTTTTCTATTGCAGCATTGTAATTTTGTAGTATTTTGATACTGTAATTTTATATACTCATACTCATTTATTTGCAATGATTTTACACATTACATCATACTAGGCATTTACATTAACATAAGAACTTAAAGGTCCAAAAACTTTACCCATTAAATATGTCAGTGTCTCTTACAGTTACGATGTAGGTAAGTACATATATTGTTATGAAAAAAATGATGAACGAAACGCGCTTGGAACGAAAGAACACGGGCTAGAATAGGCGCGTACAGGCGGGATGCCATTATTTGCCGTCATACAACCTTCTGCACGTTGGTACTGTTAATTATTCTGTGCTAGGGGTGAGTGTTGTGGTGGGACCCCACAAGGTGGACTAGTGACCTGGTAGCTCGCGGTAGTCCGCTGAATGCACGTGGCGCAGTACCGGTCATTGTGGCACACTTTGGGGAGGCCTATGTCCAGCAGTGAACGGCCTTTGGATGATATGATGATTATGAGTCAGTGTTGAGGTGAGCGGTGAGTTGAACGTTATAAACAGCAAATCCAACCAAAAGATGAACCACCACCATATCAACCAAGGGAATTCCACTGCTGGACATATATGCCATAATCGCCAGGCTTGGCATGCGGTTTGGTGATCATAGTATCTCCATCGCACTCCAGGGATGCTGCTGCCCATCCCCTGGTGGTCTTGGTCGTAGTTTTACGGCATACCCGGGTCCAAAAGATGTACTCGTACCAATGTTGTCAATCCAATCAAATGTAACCTACAGTCCAGTTTTCTGAATCGAACTCTTGGCAAATGTCTGCGGCTGCGTGCCAGAACGTCTATCCTCTGATTTAGTATTTTGTGACTAGTCAGCGGCTCGAGGGATGCCAAATAAACGCTTTATTCGTATCTTGATGTTTCGCCCTTATGGACTGATTTAATAGTTCACTTGTAACTAACATCGGCGTCTGTTACATCGAAGAAAAAGAAACCGTAATACCTTTGGTCATCATCATCATCATCATTCGGCCGAATGACATCCATTGCTGGACATAGGCCTCCCCCAAAGACTTCCACAATGACCGGTCCTGCGCCACCCGCATCCAGCGGACACTCGCGACCCTTACCAGGTCATCAGTCTACCATGTGGGGGCCTGCCCACGCTATGCCTTTCGGTACGTGGTCGTCACTCGAGAACCTTTCCGCCCCAACGGCCATCGGTTCTGTGTGCTTTGTGCCCCGCCCACTGCCACTTAAGTTTAGCGATTCGAAGGGCTATATCGGTCACTTTAGTTCTGCTGCGGATGGCCTCATTCCTGATGCGATCACGCAGAGAAACTCCCAGCATAGCCCTCTCCATTGCTCTTTGGGTGACTTTGAGCCTTATGAGGCCCATAGTAAGCGACCACGTTTCAGTACCTTATGTCATCACTGGCAACACACACTAGCTTCCCGAACGCTGCCCAGCCGGCCGGGTCTTTGGTCGTCTTTATCGAAATGCAAACATCTGATAACAAACTTTGACAGCTAGACCTCACTTGACAGTGGCGCCAACTAGTGAGCACAAAAACAGTAGTCCTTTTTTGGCAGACAGGGTATTTTAAAACACTAAATAATATTTTTTACGTTACCCATAAAAAAAACATTCGGAATACCCGGAAAAAATTAAACTTCAATTTAATAATGCAAATTAAAATATTTTTAAATACATAAACTTGAAAAAAAACCGGCCAAGTGCGTGACGGGTCACGCACAGAAAAGGGTTCCGTACCGATACCTCCTAATCTATATTAAAAACCACTATAATAATAATAATATAATATAGCCATTTATTCCAATACATTGTAACATATTTAATACAGTATGATTTAACAAAAAAACAGTATACGTATTAATTAACATGCTTGTTTATTTTTTTTTACATGTAGTAAAATGCGCTAGCTTTAACATGCATATATGTATTTCATTCTAAACGTTTACGATTACTCAGATACAATAAGATATATATATATATTATTATATATTTTATTACTATTACATTAAGATTCATTTTATTATTTGAGTTTGTTATTCTAAATAGATATTAATTTATTTATATAAAACTATTGGATTGGTCCAGCCTGTGCCACTCGGTCCTATCGACGGCGAGCCTCGTCCAGGCGGCGCCCGCCGTAGCGACGATGTCGTCGGACGACCGCGTGTCCTTATCCCATTGCGCGGATACCAATGCAGGAAAAATCACTATACAATACATTAAATAAAATAATTGTTATGAAAAAAGATACAGCAAAAAACGTCAACAACTATTCTGTTGTATGGGAGCCCCACTTCATTATTATTATTCACCTTATTTATTTTTTCGTCTTAAGTTTTTATTTCTTACAACAAATTTATACAAGTACAATATAAAAATATACATACAAAATATAAAAGCATTATAAAAAACCTAACCTAGGGTGCCGCCGGCAGCGAGGCTAGCCTAAGCTACCGGTGGTTAGGGCGACAGAGAGAGGAACCTCCGGACTATCCGCGCCGTGTCCAGGAGTACCGCCTTCTGTATTTGACCCTTGACCCAGCCATCTAACGAGAGTCTCTTGAGATGTTGGTCGAGACTCTTCTTCTTCTTATTATTATTATTATTTTGATTTTAGTATTTGTTGTTGTAGCCACAATAAAAATACATAATCTGTGCAAATTTCAACTGTCTAGCTATTACGGTTCTTGAGATCAAGCTCGGCGAGTGGTAGCCATGAAAAAGGGCTAAAATATCACGTTTTTCTGTATGGGAGCCCCCCTTAATTATTATTATTCTTTTGTTTTTAGTATTTGTTGTTATAGCGGCAACAGATCTGTGAAAATTTCAACTGTCTAGCTATTACGGTCTTGAGATACAGCCTGGTGACAGACGGATGGACGGACGGACAGCGAAGTCTTAGTAATAGGGTCCCGTTTTTACCCTTTGGGTACGGAACCCTAAAAAGGATGCAGTTAGATCATAGAAAATTATGGCGTAATTTTCCTACAAAGAGTGAATAGGCATCTTCTGGGTGAGCTCGCTTAATCGTTGCTTTACGTAAGGTAAAATCTGTCATTTTTAAAATAGAAAAATAGTACATTCCTATAGAGGCCGGGAAACGAAGGGTATCTCGCCGAGATTTGTATAGTGCTTTTCTCAAACATAATGCAATGAAATAAAAAATACACCACTCAAAAAACAAATTTAACAGACGCCTTGTTGAACATTAGAATTAAAAAAAAAAACTTCCCGGCCTAGGCCTTCAATTTTGTATGAAAAACCTTTACAGTTCTCCCGAGTTGTTCCGCCTGCAACGTGATACTTTGAAGCCTGTTATCACGCACGTAATGACGAAATTTCATTGCATGTTTAAGAAAAACAAATTAATCAACTCTTACGCACGATTGAAAACGTTACGTAAACACCCCTTCTCATGAAAAGGGGTTTAAATGTTGTCTTTCATCGTCATAACATTTAATTGGATATCGCTGGAAATATCGTTAATTCTGGACTAAATTAATACACGTCCGACATAGAGTACGTATTCTTAATTACATTTCAGTTATGTACATACAAGGCAATTATGACACCATCATGTTGTGTTATTTAGCACCTTCGGTATACATGAAATATTGGAAACTAATAATTAAAGCCCGGTATGACGAGAGCAAATTGTGTACTGACGTTTCAATAGTGCGAGGACACGTAAGACTTGTTGTATTAATCGATGTCGATTGAAACGTACGATGCAGATTTACAACCGTTATGTCATTCAGAAAGATAATAATTGTACACACAATAAAAATGATCTGCCTGTGGATTCTTATATTTTTCTACAAAAAACCGGCCAAGTGTCAAGACGGCGCAGTACGATCGGTGTGGATCGGTTCTCCATACAAACGTATTTAGGCTCTCATTTTAAAACGCCATGCTAGAATAACATGAAACTTTGTATACACAATGGGATCCAGCTTGTCTAGGGCGGAAATTAGTTTCTGTTGCTAGAAATTGAAAAATAAAAAAAATACAGCGGTTTATTGAGTTTTTTACGGCTTGTATGAAAACCTTAATAATCGCTGTATTTTTTCGCCATTATAATTTCAAGCAAAAGAAACTAATTTCCGCCCTAGACAAGCTGGATCCCATTGTGTATACAAAGTTTCATGTTATTCTAGCATGGCGTTTTAAAATGAGAGCATAAAAAAAAAAAAAAAAAAAAAAGTGATCCTATAAGGGTTCCGTTTTTTCCTTTCCAGGTACGGAACCCTAAAAACAACACATTCCTTGGTTTACATTTTTACAAAACAAAGAAGCATCGTCGTCTTCTATCATCATCATCATTATTAGCCGAGGGACGTCCACTGCTGGACATAGGCCCCCGCTAAAGAGTGGCACAATGATCGGTCCTGCGCCATTCGCATCCAGTGAACTCCCGCGTCCACCGGGTCATTGACGTACATTGACGTACATTGACGTACATTGACGTACATTGACGTACATTGACGTACATTGACGTACATTGACGTACATGAACGTACTTTTTTCTTCCGGGGAATTTCGGCGCGAAAATTATAATAAAAGATTTAAAATTACACGAGTCTATTGGCTATGTGCGAAGTAGGTGGTGGGGGTAAGCTAGGCGATCGTAGCGCACACCATGGCAGAAATGTGCACTTACCGGGGACCACTGTCAAATTTACTTTCACGTGTTCTATTGATTTCTTAACGGTTTCCTACGATTCGTTTCGTTTGTATGTATTTATTTATTCTCTTATTTATTACAGTAAAATTTCCAATACGGGGTCTTTCTCGTTTACTAAAGTAAATATAATATTCATGTGTCATTATTTGACATCTCTGAGTTTTGACATTGTCTCGTGACCTTTGACGTTTGACGTTTCTGACGTGGACATAGCCAATACATATCGGATATCGGTTGTTCATATCCATACAGTTTATGACCTCAAAGTGACTTTTAGGTTATAAACTGTGTGGAAATGACAGGTGTCAGGATTGACTTCTTAACCGCCGGCTACTATAGTTGCATTGATATAAATGAAAGAGGTTAGCAAGGTAGGCGATAGGTACAAAAAAAAATTACGCATGTATTAAAAATATGTTGACATGATTAAATCATAGAGCGCTCGTGGCGCAGCGGCGCCCGCGTACCGCGTGCGGTATGCGAGGTTAAGCAATGTGGGCGCAGGTCAGTTCTTGGATGGGTGTCCGCTTTGAGTGGTTACTAACTGAGCGCTCTCGTGCTTTGGAAGGCACGTTAAGCCGTTTATCCCGGCTGCTGTCTACGACAGCAGTCGTTAAGCCAATTTAGAGGCCTTCGGGCGGCTTGAGAACTTCTAGCAGTCAAATTGCCCACTCACTTGACAAAGGGGGGTCTAGTTGCACCACGTCCGTAGGGAGTACCCACCGTTACCCTACACGTGACCCCTGGGTGGTGCTAAAAGTGCAACAAAAACTGGCAACCGTACTTGTCTTCTCGAAGATCTCACGTTTCGCAAATAAATGCCATACGATTAAAGAAAATTGTGTACAAAACACAGGTAAAAATACAGATTGGGTTATATCGGTACAAAGGCGAACTACAACAAATTTTCAAGTAGGTAACTAAAAAGTAATAAATAAACATTAAAAATCCTGCATTTTTTAAAAAAAACATAGCTGAACAATATTCGAAAATTGCTCTTATTTATAGGCAGTTTACAATGCATTTGTTCACACTCTAGATGTCAAAGTGGGGTGCCCAGTGACACGTAAGCTTATATTAGTTCCGGGAGCTAAGTGCGGAATAGTTTATTAACAGGGGAAAACTCGCTTTCATCCCTTGGGTTCAAAATTCCCTTATTCACTCTTTCAGGCTGGTGAATTATTCGATGTTCTGTGAATTTCAACGAACCATTTTAGAAGGTAAGCCAAAGTAAGTATAGTAGGTAGATAAGCCAAAAGATTGGGGTAACATTTTAGAAATTTAATCCTTAAGTGGCCTTTTCACGAAACACTGGATTTTCATCGACAAGTTAATAGGTAACGACCTGTTTAGCTTAGTTGGTAGTGACGCTGCCTCCGAAGCTAGAGGTCCCGGGTTCGAATCCCGGCCAGGGCATTATTTGTGCATTTAGCACCGGTTATTTGTTCCTGGGGCTTGGATGTTTTCTATGTATTTATCTGTATAAGTATGTGTATCGTTGTCTAGTACCCATAGTACAAGCTTTGCTTAGTTTGGGACTAGATCGATTTGTGTAAGATTGTCACCCAATATTTGTTTATTTGTTTATTTATAATTGCCAAAAAATCGTTTGTGGCATGCGAGGTTAAGCATTGTCGGCCGGGGTCAGTACTTAAATGGGTGACCGCTTTGAGTAGCTTACTAACTGAGAGGTCCCGTGCTTGGGAAGACACCCTAAGCCGATGATCCCGGCGGCTGTCTATGATAGCAGTCGATAAACCAAGTTAGAGGCCTTCAGGGGGCTTGAGAACTTCTTACAGTCAAGTTGCTCACTCACAAGCCTTATCCCAATAAGGTCTAGTTTCCTTGGGGTGGAAGGTCAGTTGGCAGTCGCTTCCGTAAAAACTAGTGTCTACTCTCCTCTTGGGATTAGGTAGCAGACCCCAGGCATATTTTAAGGATGCATCTGTATTAGGATAACTCTAGGATGATAATGATGATGAATTGAAAAAAATAAACATAGTGTACGGGTTTTCTTTTGAAGTGAATTGTGTTGCTATAAATATAAACTCTAATGTGATGTTCTATGCGTATAAAGGATGATTCACAGTAGGCCGTTCAGGGTCCGGGCCGGCCCGTTTTCTTCTAGAGAAATACGCCGGCTGTTGCGTTTGCTGGCATAGAAAACAGGCCGGCCCGGACGCGGAACGGTCTACTGTGAATCATCTTTAATATTAATAATTCAACAAATAAATACTCGTGCCGAATAAAGCAATATACCCCCTTATCTAACGTAATGAAAGGAATTTAACAATAATGAGCAAATCCCCGTGTTATCAATGTCATCATGTCATCAATGACGTTTAAATTTTATTATTTTTACTTAGATTAATAAATACCACATATACCATATATCTAGGTTGCGGGTGGTGATATGCTTTCTGTACATTTAATTAACTTTATACATTTGATTAACTTTATACATAGTTGCTGAGTATACAAATATACAAGTGGTATCTGTGTATCTTCTGAGCGTCCGGTGAGCGATGGACATCTCTTGTTGTGTTCTCTTATAGCCTTTGATTTTTAATTTTAAGATACTGTAACATAGTGTGTTACCTTAGTTCATATCTTGTTTCTATTGGTGAGTTTCTGTAATTGGCTCCATATTTCTATTTAAAATGTCAACATGTTAAAAAGCTGTTGAAACTCCTTTAATAAATAAATAAATAAATAAATACCAACAGATCCGTAGTGTTAAGCAAGATGATTTATCATGCAGTTGTTTCATTGAATCCTTATGATTAACCAAGGTGAGTAATAGCGGGACAGATAGTTCGATCATATTCGTCTGTTAACGAATTGTCTCCATTTAAAAGCACACCAAAATGTCAAATCCCATATAAATAATCCTATAACTTTCCAATATCACCGTAAACCTATCGATTCCTTATAACAAAATCTATACCCTATTCTTAAAAACGTAAAATTATATTAGCATAAAAAAAAAAATACGCCACTGAAATTACTCTACCTTAGTTGTAGATTTTTGTATCAAACATTTTACAAACTGAAGGAACTAAGCACACACTGCATTTTCAACTCTTTTAAGTTTTAAAAAGCCACAATTTACATAGCCGAGCGATGTCAGGGTAGAATGTCAGTCGTTACATCTGCTACACCTGGCTACCATTTTTCTCTTCCAACTTGTAATTACCCGCGGAATAGCTATTTTTGCGCACACGGGCCAAAATTAACGGCCAAGAAAGGTTAAATATAGGTATAAAAAGCAGAATTACATTTAGAGAAGTAGCGGTTTTCTAGGCACGAAAACGCAAAATGGCCGTACTTTGAACGACAACGAATTTATACGTGCAATCTTGGATTATGCGCTTATTTTAACATGAAAAGTGAGAAATATGTATTTCACAGAAAATTTGAATTACAGTTTTGGCGTTGAGGTAATATTATGTACATCATACATATTTATTCTGAACAGAGTGAAGGAAAAGAGAAGCTTACTGACTACAATTAAAAATGATCGGCTATCTGCTACGACACGACCACTTCATCACGAACATTATAGAAGGGAAAATAAATGGGGAAAGAGGAAGAGGAAGGCCGAGGAAAAGTTATATGAACCAGATAAAGGAGGATGTGGAGGTCGTGTCGTATCAGGACGTCAAGAAACTAGCCTTGGACCGACAGAAATGGCGAGAACTGCATCACGCTGCACCGACAAGAGCCCAGCTCTTAAGTGAATCATGATGATGACATATTTAGCCTGCGCAGGCGTAGAAATAGGTAACTAACTTTGTTTTTTTTTTAATTTATTTATCACAAAAAAATATATAATTAAAAACATTTTTCACTGATCTGCCAAACTGTATGACAGTTTGTTGGCAGAAAACATGTATCTACCCTCTACGTATTTCGTATTTTAAATAATGTATTGCTTACTCGATTGGGACGGACAGCTGGCTACGCCACACGATCGAGCTGGTAAAATGCGGGTATTTAGTTACTTATGATAGTTAGGTACCAGCTCGAGTCGTATGACGAGACCGCTGTCCGCGCCCGACCCAGTGCTGCAACTTACATGTATTTGTGTAATCTATCTATAATTCAGGAACCATGACGACATTCTTTATAAGTACTAGGTAAGGAATGCAATGTGCTGGTTGCAAATGTTGAGCTGAGCGTGTCTACCCGGTCTCAAACTATCTGACAGTTACTCGCTTTGCATTGAAATATACGGAAATTCAGTTCTTCGGTGAATATTCCTCCGTGATATGACCGTTTTTTTGGGTGACTTTGAGCCTTCTTATGAGGCCCATAGTAAGAGACCACGTTTGAGTGCCATATGTCATCACTGGCATCACACACTGGTCAAAGCCTTTCGTCTTGAGACACTGCGGAATATTGGACGAAAAGATGTACCGTAGCTTCTCGAACGCTGCCCAGCCGAGTCGGTTTCGACGATTAACCCCTTTCTCGAAGTTGGACCTACCTAACTGGACAGTCTGTCCTAGGTATATGTAATCGTCTACAACTTCGAGCGTAAAGTGTCCGATTGTTACGGGATTTGGTGTGACACGGGCATTTGACATGATCTCCGTCTTGTCCATGTTCATCCTTACACCAACTCGCTCGGAGGCTCTACTGAGGTCATTGAGCATTGTACTTAAATATATTATACATTAGTATAGAGCATTGTACTTAAATACCTATATTATAAATAACTTATCTATAGAGAAGAAATAGGATGTTCCCTGTGTTTCAGGTAAATGGGCAAAATTATTGCCTTCATCTACAAAAATTAAAAATGAATTTACTTATTATCTGGTACAACTAATGATAATTGAAAAACATAATTACATTCTTATTATGTAAGTACAATTAATTAAGACTAAATAAACTAGGTATATACTAACATATTAAAGACAACAAATATGATTATTTCATTTCACAATAGTCAATAATTCCTCTGTATCTGCGTATGACATGTTTAGTAGTGCATCCTCGAGTTGTGTCTTACGTATGTCGTACGTTTCTTACGTTATATCGACGAAGGAAAGACATTTAGGGGACTGCCTTAGGCCTGACAAGCTTAAGTATTCATTTAAATACCTAAGATTGTAAAACTTGCTGCTGCGGAATTGTTCCGCGACCCACATAGTTGGCCAAACAGATTTGATAAATAGCTGCATTCTGGCATTCCACAACTCATTGGGGGAGAATTTGATGCGGTTTACAGAGGTTTTAACAGTCCGTTTATATTTTGATAGATAGTACGTTTTAAAACTTAACGAGTGTTTAAATTTAAAAATATAGGGAAAAATTGTGCTTCGAGCAGGATTCGAACCTGCCACGGCCTTTTTTCCCTTAAGTTTGTAACGTGCAACCGTGTATGATAGCAAGCTGTGACGGTTGTCAGTCACTTGGGTGTGAGAGCGACTTGACGGGCTCGTAAGAGTCGTCCACACTTGATGTCATGCACCGCTCTAGCTAGATTAGGTAGAGAATCTCAGGAGGTAGGTACTTTCAGGTTTTCAGCTGTCACCATATAGTGCTACTAGAAGAGGGCGCCACATAGTTTATCACTCAAAACTATGAAAGAGTTTATATAGGAATTACTTACAGGTGAGAGAAATGTAAACAAGTTTAGTGTTCAAACCGAATGGTATGTATAATCAGTACACACATTCTCGGCTTATACAAAGAAATAAAGTACCTTAATGTAGGCTTAATGCTAGCATGCAAGTCACAATGTTTTAGGCAGGGCTTTCTACCTGGAGATTTACACTATGTCTCTGACCGAGGACGGATAAGGATTAACTTTTAGTTTAAAAATAAAATATCAGATGAGGCCGGCTTAGCGCCTTAATCTAATGTGAATTGTGTTTGTGTGAAGCTTGTTATGACTAATAACACTAGCAAGATATTTCGTAACACTACGTTGACACGTGGCATGTTCAAGAGAACGGAACAAAAGTTACGGATGGATATCACCTTAAAAGATTGCGGCGCCAGCATGCAGACCCTCTGCCTGTCTCTCCTCGGTCCACGAAGCCTCAAGAAGTGACTCCGCGTCGCGGTGACTTTGGGGGGCCATGCAGAGACGTCAGCAAAGTCTCGCGCCACGCCCTTCGACCGCTCAATTGCCTATGTTGGCCCGCCGGTAGCGGCCAGCACAACAATCACTGAAAACCACAAAACATTTAATCCTCGAACTACAACCTCGCGCACGTCTTTTCAACGCAAACTCTTTGAACACCACGTAAACGAAATCCTGCTCATCTCACCTGGCAAGAATACAAGCCTAGGCTTGGTGACGGTCCACACGCGACCACGATGTCCTCACTTCATTTCGTTAAAATGTCAAAGTTAGGCTGCGACAAGAAAACAACAGATTTCGTTAAGATCGGCCTTGTAACCGCAAAAATAACACGATCACTTGATTCACGACAAACTTCGACGCACTCACCTTTTGTTCACTGTGTCGTTGCAGTTATTTTCAACGAGATGCGTTTGGGTCTAAGCACCCATCTCTAAATTATAAAAAAAATGGCCGAAGCCTTAGCGAGTGCCCTCAGAAATCCGTGTGCACTGCTCACGGCGTCCTGACAGAGAGTGACAGGCCTCACCGCTCTTTCTCCAGATGTCAAAATCCGAACGGATGCGTTCCGACGCGTTCCATCTTCAAGACCATAGAGAGTATGGGCCATTTACCAAAATGCGCTCACCGCATGAAGACAAAAATTATTCTCCAATTTTACCACGATAACTTTTAACAAAGTAATAAACTGTGTAGGCTTAAAATACCTATAATGTACTAGAAAACACATTAATTATTCACCGTACCAACATTACAACAGAACGCAGCTTTAGGGCAAACCAGAAATTGACGTTATGTCACTGCTCGCCATCCTTCGCCGGTAGATGGCGCTGTGAGTCTCAAACGAAATATTTAGGAATGAAATTAACGCGTAACATTACCGCTTCAGTTAGTCAAAAAAAAAATTTTTTTTTTTTTTTTTTTTTAAATAAAGTCCTAAAACAATCAGAGACAGTGAAGTAATCAAACTCCAAACAAAGCCACCACTCGGAGAAAGCATATTGCCCCTAGTTAACCCATTTGACATTTGACCTAACATGACCCCATGTGAGGTCATCGACCCTTGAACTTACTTATGAGTTCATACTCAAAAAAAAACTTACGATGAATGAGGTATTGGGACAGGTGTCATCGCAACACAACAATAATCTTACGCTAGACTTTCACAAGTTTCGGAAAAGAGTTCCATGACGAAATAAATTTTCCGCCGACTGTACATGAGGCTATACACGTTGACACAATGTCCTGAAATATCACAACTTCAATTAGCACGATAAAACAACATGAGTCATGGAAATAGAACTTTAAAAGAGATTCTGTCTATGATTAAAACCAGCGCTTGTATATGTTAAGAAAACACATACCTGTGATAGAATACCTATTCACTTCAATGCACAAAGCATAAATCCGACAGAATCGACAAAGACACCTTTTCCTCCCAGGTATCCTTAAATAACGACTATCAAAATAAACAAAGACAGATGTGTCTACATGACAAGAGCAGAGATAAGAAGACTTATTGTCTTTAGATAAAGCGACTATTTTATTTAGTAGCAGAAGGAGATATAGATGGATCTCTAAGTTCCAAGCAGCTTAACTTAAGGTCGACAGTTACCTACTTAAACTAACGCGTTTTCCTAATCTATTTCTTATTGACATGTCCGTGAGCGTCCCCACGTCCATGATCTTGACCACGAGTCCAGTTATATTCCTACCTATACATTTACCTAACGAACTACAGTTAGCGCATATACTTATCCGTTTAAAATTTAACCCTATGCAATTTTAACTAACATTTTCGATTGGCCATTTCGAAGATGTATCCTAACATTGAGGTCGACTGTACAGTCCGGGAATCTGCGTTTGAGTGCATAATAATTACTTGAAAGCAAATTACCTAGGAAAGGCTACGTTCCTATATACGACTCATTTAAGAACGTTTCTTTATTTATATGAAATCCATGTTAGGCTTCACATTGACAAACGCAATGTGTACATAACGGTTCGTTTATTACCTAAATACCTACTTGGATTATTTGTTAATCAGCAGTTGTCAAATTATGCTTTATCAAAGTGCAACAGATAAACATCGGTCATCCGTCAATCATAATATGAAATAAAAGTTCATATTTACACATTGAGTTAGCTAGAAATGTTATTGTTAAAGTTTTAATTGCAAAAAAATATTTCTGCAAATACCTAATAGCTATTCATCAGCTGTGCAGAAAGGATTTATCTTTACACGACTGTTTGGTCTGGCTGAGATTTTATTATATCTTTGACATGCCAAATACCTACAGACAGAAATGGCCTAGGATCACCTGCATTTTCCTTAAATAGAGGACGGTAAGAACTCTGTTTTAACGAGTCAGACATACATACTTGTGTTTGTGTAGATTGGTCAGAGACACGAGTGACTCTAAAATTATTATTATTATTATTGTTAGAAGTCTCTGACCTACTACCTAGTTTTTTGAACAAGGACAATTTCTAGTGAGGACTCCGGGCCTCTTACACCTAAAACAGATAGTTGTAGGATATGCGTCACAATGAGAGTGATGATGATTGCCACCGCATTTTCCACAAGACACAGTAGCCCTATCTTGTCCCTGGCTAACGATACGAGGTCTAGCATTAGAAGTTGAGGGAATGTGGCTTGAGATCCCACTACAAAAATTAGGAATGACTAGCTCTCTACCAGTGTTCAAAAATCCGCGGTTTTCACATTTAAACTTTGACACTTCTAAACGCGCACAAATATTCTTAAGTTCCCGCACGGTACGTACTTCAGTTAAAGCTAGACGCGAAATGAAATAAGGGTT
Source organism: Notocelia uddmanniana (assembly GCA_905163555.1). NCBI lineage: Eukaryota > Metazoa > Arthropoda > Insecta > Lepidoptera > Tortricidae > Notocelia > Notocelia uddmanniana. The sequence goes on from LR991052.1 coordinate 74,265,859, forward strand.
CATGTTGGTCATTATAATATCTAGTTGCTCCGCATCTGTGATAGGTACTGACAAACGCAAAAACAAACTTTCCATGATGTTGATATAAGACCTAATCGACTCACTCTTGTCTTGCAACCTAGCCCTAATCTGGTTCAATAGACACCGTTCATATTCTACCGGTTGGAATTCATCTTTGAGCGACTCTACAAAATCTTGAAAAGTGTTAAAATGTGACTTATTCGTGCGAAACCACATCAAAGCTTCCCCAGAAAAAAGGTGAACCGCATTCCTCAACAGTTCAGAGTCTGAAACCTCAGATGAGCACTTAAGCTCTTGCAAACGGAAAATAAAGTCATGAGGCGGTACCCTACCATCATACACAAGTCCCCATTTGAGCACCTGAGAAGTGTGCCTTTGACACACTACAGACGGAATAGACTCAACAACATTCGTGCCAGTGCCTTGAGAAGATGAGCCAGGTGTTTGATTACACTTTAAAGTTTCAATGGCATTGAACGCCTTAGACACAAGCGCTATCTTCCTAAGCCGCTGTTCAGAATTTATTAAAACCAATTTCTCTAACCTCAGAATGACATGAGACAGCTTCGACAGGCACCTCCTTCGACATGACGACGATGAGTGATCAGCCATTAACACTGCATCCAGTTTTCCCTCGCAGACCTGAAATTCGTCATCGATGGACAAGCCTGAGATGAAAGTGTTCGCTTTTGTGTTATCCAGAGAAGTGCCTTTGGCAGATTTAAATTGTTGTTTTAGTTCATCTACTGTATTATTAGAATTTACTTCTAGGCCTCTCGCTTGTAATTCAAATAATAATTCGTCCTTAGTCAGATTATCCACTTCAATTTGTAAAGCCATGTTTGACAAGATATAGTAGTGTTCAACACTCAGTAAGAAAATAAAACAGATAAGTAAAAACAGCTGATTACAATATTCACACTTATCTTTTCTATTTAGAAATATACAATAGGTCTGATACCTACTTAGTTATGTTAAGTGAGTTTCATATACAAGTCCGATAAAAATATATTTTAAGTCGGGTCCAGAAAATTAAAGTGTCAAGTTTGACAGTTATTGTACTAACATACAGTACATATATTGTGTCCAGTTGGAGCACTAACACATGCTTTACTCTACAAAGTAAAGGTAAAAGAAATGACACAACTCGTTGACACTAATGCTAAATATTTCACACAGTACGGTAAATATTTTTGACACAATGAACAGTAGATATCAATATATGATACAGATTATATAGTAAGAGTTTTGTTTCAGTAACAAAAGATAAGCCTCACACAAACCAAATCCAATTTCATCTGATATAGATATAAAAATAGTACCAAAAAAAAACACTATACAGTGAAAACTGTTCAAATTTTAACCTGGAAGCTCCACGTTGGGCCGCTAGAATGTAACGTGCAACCGTGTATGATAGCAAGCTGTGACGGTTGTCAGTCACTTGGGTGTGAGAGCGACTTGACGGGCTCGTAAGAGTCGTCCACACTTGATGTCATGCACCGCTCTAGCTAGATTAGGTAGAGAATCTCAGGAGGTAGGTACTTTCAGGTTTTCAGCTGTCACCATATAGTGCTACTAGAAGAGGGCGCCACATAGTTTATCACTCAAAACTATGAAAGAGTTTATATAGGAATTACTTACAGGTGAGAGAAATGTAAACAAGTTTAGTGTTCAAACCGAATGGTATGTATAATCAGTACACACATTCTCGGCTTATACAAAGAAATAAAGTACCTTAATGTAGGCTTAATGCTAGCATGCAAGTCACAATGTTTTAGGCAGGGCTTTCTACCTGGAGATTTACACTATGTCTCTGACCGAGGACGGATAAGGATTAACTTTTAGTTTAAAAATAAAATATCAGATGAGGCCGGCTTAGCGCCTTAATCTAATGTGAATTGTGTTTGTGTGAAGCTTGTTATGACTAATAACACTAGCAAGATATTTCGTAACACTACGTTGACACGTGGCATGTTCAAGAGAACGGAACAAAAGTTACGGATGGATATCACCTTAAAAGATTGCGGCGCCAGCATGCAGACCCTCTGCCTGTCTCTCCTCGGTCCACGAAGCCTCAAGAAGTGACTCCGCGTCGCGGTGACTTTGGGGGGCCATGCAGAGACGTCAGCAAAGTCTCGCGCCACGCCCTTCGACCGCTCAATTGCCTATGTTGGCCCGCCGGTAGCGGCCAGCACAACAATCACTGAAAACCACAAAACATTTAATCCTCGAACTACAACCTCGCGCACGTCTTTTCAACGCAAACTCTTTGAACACCACGTAAACGAAATCCTGCTCATCTCACCTGGCAAGAATACAAGCCTAGGCTTGGTGACGGTCCACACGCGACCACGATGTCCTCACTTCATTTCGTTAAAATGTCAAAGTTAGGCTGCGACAAGAAAACAACAGATTTCGTTAAGATCGGCCTTGTAACCGCAAAAATAACACGATCACTTGATTCACGACAAACTTCGACGCACTCACCTTTTGTTCACTGTGTCGTTGCAGTTATTTTCAACGAGATGCGTTTGGGTCTAAGCACCCATCTCTAAATTATAAAAAAAATGGCCGAAGCCTTAGCGAGTGCCCTCAGAAATCCGTGTGCACTGCTCACGGCGTCCTGACAGAGAGTGACAGGCCTCACCGCTCTTTCTCCAGATGTCAAAATCCGAACGGATGCGTTCCGACGCGTTCCATCTTCAAGACCATAGAGAGTATGGGCCATTTACCAAAATGCGCTCACCGCATGAAGACAAAAATTATTCTCCAATTTTACCACGATAACTTTTAACAAAGTAATAAACTGTGTAGGCTTAAAATACCTATAATGTACTAGAAAACACATTAATTATTCACCGTACCAACATTACAACAGAACGCAGCTTTAGGGCAAACCAGAAATTGACGTTATGTCACTGCTCGCCATCCTTCGCCGGTAGATGGCGCTGTGAGTCTCAAACGAAATATTTAGGAATGAAATTAACGCGTAACAAGTTGAAATTTAGAATTTTTGTTAGCAGCGTTACTGAATAGTTACAGAATTAGTTTAGTATAGGATGGGCCGTTACTGATGATTTATCAATGTAATTTGAGACGTTAATGCCGTTAAGTAAAGCCAAAGTATTCCAAGGCAGATAGATGTCGCTATACGCTTCCCTAAGGTGTTGTAAGAGGTAAGTTGTGAAGAATTTCGTGCCTGAATTTGATTGGTTCCGATAGCTCAGTGGCTAGAGATAGAGCGATGGGCTGCGTATGCCAGATGACGCAAGTTCGTATCCTTGGAGCTATAAAATTTTCATTTTTTCACTTTATTTTAAAATTAAGGATTTTTGTTAGGAGCGTTGCTTAATACAAAAATAGTTTACTGTGTGTTTATATTTTCACAATTTTCAAATGCCTGTTTTGTTACGTTATAATATTTATAGTCATATTGAGACAACCCTGTTGTTTCTTCTGTTGTATCCTAAACAAACTCTGGGATTGGCTTTGGCTTATAATATATATATATTTTTAATTAATTAATAGAAAATAATAGGGGAACAGTCTTTTTTAGGGTCTTGCCTACCAATAATAATGTGTAAAAATAGTGCACGTTTAAATAAATATATTCGTAGTATGTTGTGGTTGTATTTGCAGAGATAAACTATGATAACATGGCTCGCCCCTCCAAATTACTATTTCAATGTGTTTAATCACATCCTTACGACAAAGTGTGTCTGTTTGTTTGACGGTTGTCTCAGCACGCACACATGAGTTGAGAGTCTTAATAAATACTTTCACAAATACTTTGAAGATTCAGATTCAGATTCTTTATTGGTAAAAATAGTTTTTACATGTCACTAAGATTAAGGAATAACAACAATAATAACGATTAAAAGTAGATGACCAATTAAATATGAAATAAAAATGAAAATAAACAGGAACGATAATCAATACATAATCTTAATTATACAGGCAGTGAAAAATACTTTGTCAACTAGGTCCTTGGAGAAACTCGTTCACACTGTAGCATGCTTTTTGTAGCCTTTTCAATTTGGAGGGGAGGGCCATGTTATCGTAGTTTATCTCTAATTGTGTAATGAATTATGATCACCTAAGTTAAAAAATAAAGACAGATTTGTTGTTTTCTTCCTATCGCCCTGAATTCTTCAAACTCGTCCTTTAAAGACAAACTTTTTCATTATATGTATAATGAATATTAACATTTACTATTGTCACTTTGCCAAATTAAATAAGGCCAAACCAAATAATTGATTATTATTTTGAGCCCTGGACAATAAGTAGCATAATGAACGGGTAGAAAACTTGTTTCGGGTTTACCTTACACATTTATACTATCAACATTTGAGGGGTAGTTTACGTATAATGTTGTGTACTCATATCTCCGTAGACAATTTGCCGAGACGCCAGTTTCTGCCGCGAACGCGACGTCGGTAATCATCATTATCGTCATATCAGCCAAAGGAAATCCACTGCTGGACATAGCCGGCCCCCAAAGCCACAATGACCGGCCCTCCGCCATCCGTATCCAGCGGACTCCCGCGATCTTTACCTGGTGACCAACCTTGTGGGCCTAACCCTGCTGCCGCTTTCCGTACGTGGTCGCCATTCGAGAACCTCTCCGCCCCAACGTCCATCGGTCGTCGGAACGTCGGTAAGGGTGGTATTCCACTCGTCCACATCATTTCTTTGACGGAGGACCATTCGACTTATCCGACTTGTCCAAGTTTTATTGTTTTTCATGCGTAGCCATATTGATTTAACTGTCATCAGAATCTTTGATCAAATGTCGGGGTCCCTTCCAAGCTTGATGAAATCATCCAATTTTTTTTGATCAAATTTATATTGGACAAAGATATTGGATGAGTGGAACACCACGGGTAGTATTCCGCTCATCCAACATCTTTGTCCAATCTTTGACCAAATTTCTTTGACGGAGGACCATTCCACTTATCCAATTACTATGTCTAAGTTTTATTGATTTTCATGCGTAGCCATATTGATTTAAATGTCATCAGAATCTTTGATCAAATGTCGGAGTTCCATCCAAGTTTGATGAAATCATCCAATTTCTTTGATTAAATGTATATTGGACAAATATATTGGACGAGTGGAATACCACCCTAATATAAGTAAATAGTGTACAGTTGTTTGTTATCCCTACACTCTTGTCTTAAATATCGTGTTCGACTCGTTAACAAATCTTTAAAGTAAGTGTACAAAGCGCGAGTGTTAAAAGTGTGTAAAGTGTTATAGTGATTTTAGTTCTCTTTTCTCCTCTGAATATATTATTACAATAGAATAAAATAGAAACGAATTTATTACAAATCAAAATAGCACCACATTACAATTAAATTGTAAGCAACACAATAAAAAACGTTCTTATTCCGAATATGTATTCATTAACTAAACTGGCTTTTACGCAAGTGTATAAAATTATACTCACATCTCGCACGTACATAATTAACTTACGACACGTATTATATTAAGTACGAATAACATCTTATTAATTAACTTAGTGTGGCTTGTCGGCAAAGATAAGTAATATATTATCATTCAAAGTACAGTACTTTTCGCAATGTTCTAATGTTTAATAATATTTTATTTCTTTTTCTATAACTTCTGTGTTTTGTCCATCGCGCATCGTGGCTTCACTTGGTATCAAAGGAAGACCAGCGCTAGCCAGTACGGCCATTTCGTAGCTGTGTTGTGTATTCTGATGTTATGCTCTTTGTTCTGTACTTGTCCCACGAATATACGAGGTATTTTCTTTCTTTTACTTGATAAATATTACTGATTGCTAGCAAATGCTGCGGGAATCCTCTGCATGCGGGCGGCGGAGCACCGGTCACTGTGGCATTCTTTGAGGGAGTTCTTTGTCCTGCAGTGTCGTCCTCGGCTGATATTATGATTATGATGATGAACTAATGCTATACGATTTTTATTACATGAGGATTGAATTCGAAGACAACCTCTTTGCCCACCAATTATAGAATTGCCAATGTTATTTCAAGCAATGGAAACAAATCCAAATTCAAATCTAGAGAATACATTTTTGTTAACAGAAATGTATGATTTACACGTTTTTATAACGTTTTTATAACAGCGATATTGTAGCGGTAAACCTATAGATTGGTATTTAGTTTCGTTTCGAATCGGAGACATTCTGCAGAAATGCCAGGTCAAGAGTACCCTAAATCGGCGCGCATGCATGAAGAATGTTATGAGAGTTCATTAAACGAAAGTTGTATGTCAGGATAGTAACAAATGGATATCCGTGATCACTGCCTACCCGTCTGGGAAAGAGGCGTGATTATATGTATGTATGTACGAAACCAAGAAAAGCGTCGGAAACTAACAACAATAACCAAAAGGCGAGCGATGCAAGACAAGTTTGGTGTTTTGTCAATATTAATATTATTTGAAGCGCATAGTTTGTCCTCTCACAACAAACGAAAACCCCATATTATAAGTTCTAAGGAGAGTTCTGTATTTTACTTCGGCCACATCTTATAAAAACGAAGTTGTTTTCTTTGGGAAAATCCTTTATAAGTCACCCGGGCGCAGAATAAACACTTCCACTTTAAATATGTTCCGAAGGTTCTCGTAAAAATACATCGGCAAAGTTTTATAGGGTACAGTGTAGATAAGAAATGCCGTGATTCTGTTATTTTATAGTATGTGAGAGCGTAGGAAGAGGGAGCTAATATAATAACAATATACAGACCGTGAATTTGTTTCCTTTAGGAGCAAGTTTATATCAAAAAGGTCTTGTAATACTAACAATCTTTGGATCCAGAAGTCTGAATAAATGCATTTTTTTTGTTATCTACCAATTTTTTTTCGTCCATGATAAAACAGCCATCAATGTAAGCTCAAATATAGTAGTACTGAGTATTGAGTATTGTTTGAGACGCGCTGGGTAGGAACCGGTGGAGGCAGATCATCGGCTCCAGATACAATCCTGATGCTGACCACGATCCTTAGATATAAGGGACCGACCCAGAGTCCCCAGAGAGAGAGATAATAGTATTATGCATTAAGTAGTATTTGGTTACAGAACAGTATAATAGTATTAGATTTTGTTAATAATCACCGATGCCATTTCTTCGATTCTTTTATTTTAGCGCTATCTAAGCGTTAGTCACGGAACTACAATTGAAAAAGTTGAGTATCGGTGTCGGTGAAGCTATGAGTAACACATACAAGCTTCTAACAAGTAAGATTTTAAATTATTAGGTTTCCGTACCTCGAAAGGAAAAAACGGAACCCTTATAAGATCACTTTGTTGTCCGTCCGTCCGTCCATCTGTCTGTCAAGACCCTTTTTCTCAGGAACGCGTGGAGGTTTCATCAGCTGGAATTTATATCAAATACTCAGGTCTACTGTTCCTTGGAGCTGTGAAAAAATCAACTTCTAAACCAACGCAATCAAAAGATACAGCCGTTTATGCCGCAAATTTTCGACCCTCGAAGGGAATCTAAACCTACAGGGTACTTCCCGTGAACTCAGAATCTTGAAATTTGATTCGAAGCAACGTCTTATAGCACAAAAAAAGGAAAAATTGCGAAAACCGTAAATTTTTAGTTACATCAAATAATAAAAATATTTTTACGGAACCCTCGGTGCGCGAGTTCGACTCGCACTTGGTTGTTTACTTTTATATTAAAAATGGGATTTCTCTTGGCCAGCATCTAGCCAGGGGGCAAAAATGAGGCCGACAATGAAGCGAGCTCACCCAGAAGATGCCTATTCACTCGAGCCTTAAAAAGGTCTAGGTTATATGAGCTCGGAAATACAAACGCCGGCAGAGAATTCCAAACCTTAGAAGTGCGCATTATAAAAGATGATGCAAAACGCTTGGTTCGATGTAGTGGAATTTCGACCAGGGAAGGATGTCCGATGAAAGAAGGGGGAAGGCGGTATGAGCTCACGGAGCTCCTGAGCACACTCACCGAAGTACAATAAAAAAAAAACATTTAGTGACAGTTAAGGCACAGTCATAATTGGAGTAGCTTAAAAGCTAGAAGTACCTCCACCTCACAGAAGACCGCTACTAGCACTGTATGTATGTGATATTGTGTTCATGGTGGCGAGTGAGGTCCCAAAAGCTCCCGAGGACGCGCTGTGTTGCAAGTTAGGGAACTGCGTTCAACTCTAGTTATCAATAACACGAATCCTAACGCCAAATTCTTGTCGGCAGCGCGTTTACGAATTGTTCTAAGGTCTTACTTAAATTCCAGCGCTCTTGGCCCAGCGGCGCCCGTGCAGGTAACCTGTACGGTATGCAAAGTTAAGCAACGTGGGCACGCAGGCAGGCAGGCGGATCAGTTTTTGGATGGTTGACCGCTTTGAGAGTGACTATCTGAGCGCTCACGTGCTTTGGAAGGCACGATAAGCCGTTGATCCCGGCTGCTGGCTACGACAGCACTCGTTAAGCTAAGTTAGAGGCTTTCGGGCGGCTTCAGAATTGCTAACAGTCAAGTTGCCCACGCACTTGACGAAGAGCGGTCGGAGTTAAACCACGTCCGTAGGGAGTACCCACCGTTACCCCGCACGTGACCCCTGGGTGGTGCTAAAAGTGCAACAAACTGGCAACCGTCTTTTCAAAGATCTCACGGTTCGAAATAATTACTATGCGACAAATAAAATACTAAACTTCCAGACTTAGGCTGGGTTGCACCGAACCGACTGCAATCATAAGCTGTGTTCGTTAAAATTTTTAATGTATGGAAAGTTTGACAAGTTTCTATGGGATGACAGCTGCCGGGGCCATATTTAACGTTGGTCAGTCTGTGATTGTAAGTCGTTGCAACCCAACCTTAAGAGTGTGCAGTACGTTCGGTCCTCCATACAAACGTATTTATGCTCTCATTTTAAAACGCCATGCTAGAATAACATGAAACTTTGTATGTTGGGATCCGGCATATCTAGGTCGGAAATTTGATTCTGTTGCTTGAAATTATAATGGAGAAAATATACAACGATTATTAAGATTTTCATACAAGCCTTAAAAAACTCAAAAAACCGCTGTATCTTTTTCATTTACAATATCTAGCAACAGAAACTAATTTCTGCTACTAATTGCTGGATTTTTTCATGGAAAGTTTCATGTTATTCTAGCATGCCGTTTTAAAATGAGACCACAAATACGTTTGTATGGAGAACCGAGCGTACTGTGCCCTCTTAAAGCTATAATATCGTAAAGACTTTGACTAGCAAAAACATCTCTTTATCTGAGCTCGTATTGATCTCGTGATGAGTAAAGTCTATTTATTATTCAGAGTCTCGAGAGGCTGTGAGATGTAACGTAATAGCACGAACATACTCATACAGACGGGGGATAATCCATGATAATATTAACAATGCGAAAGTGCGTCTGTCTGTAAAGCTGGTCTCATATCGTCTGACGTGACGTGTCGTGACGCAATGGGATGATATCCGTTTGAAACATTTAAAACTAACTGACATAAAGCTCCCTCATTAAGTGAAATAAACTAAACTAAATGCTATAAATAAACTAAGTGACATAAACATCTCTGTTTTTGCTCCCGTATGGTGCCAGGTTCGTATAGCACCACCCTCTTTCTTCCCTTGGATGTCGTAAGAGTCGACTATGGGAACCAGGTTGACGTGTGTTGTGGACGATGGGCTGGCAACCTGTCACTGCAATATCACATTTTCTCCATCTCATCATCCTCATCCTCCTAGCGTTATTCCCAGTACAGTTATATCCTGCAGGATGCCTGGGGTCCGCTACCTAATCCCAAGAATTGGCGTAGGCACTAGTTTCTACGGAAGCGACTGCCATCTGACCTTCCAAACCGAGGAGGAAACTAGACCATATTGGGATTAGGCTTATCAAGTGAGTGGGCAACTTGACTGTTAGAGGTTCTCAAGCCGCCCGGAGGCCTCTAACTTGGCTTAACGACTGCTATCATAGACAGCAACCGGGATCAACGGCTTAACGTGCACGGGAGCGCTCAGTTTGTAACCACTCAAAGCGGTCACCCATCCAAGGACTGACCTCGCCCGACATTGCTTAACCTCGCATACCGCACGCGGTACACGGTCGCCGCTGGGCAACGAGCGCACATTTTCTCCATCTATAAACCACAGCAATTGCTAAAAGTGGCACTGTTAATTAATTTTCATGTGCTCTGCCTGCCCCTTCTGGGAATATAGGCGTGAGTTTGCGTACATACATGTATGTACATAAAAAAACTGCTGTCATAGACAGCGGCCGGGATCAGCGGCTTAGCGGGCCTTCCATAGTACGGCAGCGAGGTATCAAATAGAAATACACGACCGCTCATAATTATTTAGGCACCCATACCTTTTTCCATACACCTGTATACAATAATGACTTTCAGAAATACACACTAGTAATTGCTGGTTCATAGAAAAGTGTAGTGTGTTTGTATGAACCAGCAATTAGTAGTTATTTAAGTTATTGCAAAAAGAAAACTACAATTTTAAAAGGGGGGTCTCTGGCACCGATTTAAGGGTTAATAAGTCAGCTAAATAAAAAATGCAAAATGCACGCAAAACTGTCAAGGGACTCTGACTTGGCAGTGTATTTCTGAAAGTCATTTTTGTATACAGATGTATGGAAAAAGTATGGGTGCCTAAATAATTATGACCTTTTTATGATGGTAGTGTACCTTTCAAAAGTTCACCCATCCAAGGGCAACCCCGACGTTGCTTAACCTCGCATACCGTACGCGGTGCGCGGGCGCCGCTGTTCCAGGAACGGTCCTTAAAACTTCATTGTTTTTTTTTTTATATATTGACATCGTTTTATAAACTCTCTTTCATCCCGCTTCGCAAGTTCTTGTGCAACTGACCATCACAGCATAAAAAGAACATATAACCGAATTGAGAACCTCCTCTTGTGAAATCTTGAAGTCGATTGAGGCGCAGGGTAGGGCAAGCCGTTGTCCATACAAAGGTTGTGCAAGTTTTTTGCGTTAGTTTTGGCACTACAGCATTTAATTTAATTTTTTTGTTGGTAAATATTGGATATACGCAGAACTTGATGTTGAAAATTTGCATTATTTCCAAAATAAAAAAATACAAAAAATAATTAAAATTAAAAAAGAAACACATCAAGACATAGCTAACAAAAAAATAAGCATATGGACCAAAAATAGTAACTGGAGTGCAAACACAAACGAAGAAAAACTTGCACAAAGTTTGTATGGAAATAGCTTGCCCACCCCTTCGCCTCGATCGAGACATTTGACTGCGATTACGATTATATTAAACAAAATCCACTATTGCTTTATTAAACAAACTACAAATTGACTATTTACACGAATATATAGAATTAAGCGCGTAAATAGTAGAGGTATCATAATTTATACAAAAAAAAAAAACCGACTCCAATTTTGTACTTGCTATGCCACAATTTATGGTTTCCGTGAGCCAATGCTTGGTTACCTACAGAAAATACCGAAATCGACATATGCGTGCCTATCAAATTCGAGGAGTTCCCTCGTTTCCTCCTAGATCCCCTCATCAGACCTTCACCAAATTTATATGAGACTAATGTCGAGGTACCTGCTTTGAAACAAAAGAAGAATTATCTAAATCAGCCAACGTGGTCAAGAGTTATCGGCATACGTCGCACTCCAGCGGGCATTTTGGGGGCACGTCATATAGTATGTGGTTTACAAAAAAACTTCTTAATTTACTAGTATACATACTTAGTATTTCTTATATACCTGTTATCATATATCAATCTTAAATTGTCTACATAATGTGAGATCCTGTAATTGGCTTTGCTGTAACTAATAACGTTGTTATAGGTCGATTCACAAGAGCTGGCGCGGAAAATGTATGAAACTGACATTAATTTCATAGACATTCCGCGCCAGCTCTTGTGAATCGACCTATACTTACTTTTATTGCTGTTGGTTATCCTATAAATTAATAAATAATGTGTAAAGACTCTTTAAAGTGATAAGCCTCCCATTATGTAGATAATTTTAGATTGATATATGATAACAGGTGTATAAGAAATACTAAGTAATTGTATACTAGTAAGTTAAGAAGTTTTTTTTGTAAACCATACCATATGACGTGCCCGCTAAATGCCCGCTAGAGGGCGACGTATGTTATCGGGGAACATACATACATTAAAAAAACAAGCAAACATGCAGACGAACTGAGAGACTCCTTTCTTCTATTGACATCGGTAAAAATACATATTGAAAAGCGCAGAAATGTACAGAAGGCGCAAGAAAATCAATAATATAAACCAAATACGCGCGCTGATTGCGTTTGCCGCGCCCGCCAGCCATGGAAGTTGGTAACGGGTCGTCTACACAAACGAAGAAAGAGCGAAGGAATTATTTCGATTCAACATTCGTAGTCATAAACTATCTGTTTACGTGTTTGCGTCCCGTTTTATTACTAGCCTATTATATTTGATGTCAACAAGCTCGGGAAATATCTATCAGAATGATATTTTCTTTTGTTAATAAACTGTGGCCTGATAAGTCGCTTCAATACCATAAATCTAAGTGGAATATAGGAATATTAGCTTCATCACTAAGCAAAAGGCCTTTTTGTCGATGTTGACGACATTTCATTTTTTAAGCAGGCTTTTTTCCGATGAAATCAAAGGATAAAGGATAAAAAGTTAAGTAAAACCACATTCTAAATTCTCGAAAATATCCCATTTTCAGATAAATTAATCAATTTCAAAAGTACCTCATTCTAAAAGAGAGTAAGTGACAGGTAAGGCGTCACAGCGTAACAAATCACACAGAAGCACTGTTATTAAGATAAATTTACTAAAGACTGTCAAAATTTCATAGTAGTGACGTCATTACTACGATATGGGCTTTCTTCACATTTTCGTGAATATTTAGAAAACTAATAGCTATAATAGTACATTTCGATGCTAGTGCGGAAAGTATGTCATTTCTTCACGAGTACCGAGGGATGCCACGAGCCGCAGGCGAGTGGCAACACTCGGGACGAGTGAAGAATGACATTTCCGCACGTGTATTGAACGACGTTTTTTATACAGTTGCGTAAAAATAAGAAAAACAACAAGTAATATTTATAAAAACAATATCGAATGTTGCCTTTAGAAACTTAAAACATGCTTGCAGTAAGTAAAAACGCCTCTTCTTTGACAGGCGTTTCGGCAGCTATTCCGTTCCACTCAGACAACTTATTAAGAACGGTTTTTCAATATTCAATATTAAAAAATAAACGTGTTATAATGATGAAGAGGTAAGTAATAAAAAATGAAATGTGTATATTTTTCGTATTCTGATATTAACAGTAGGTTTTTATGTTGATTACGACGTTTAAAGGAAACTAATATTTCACACCCAGCAATAAGGAGTCATGCATTGGAACAAGCATAAATTTAAAAAAATTGGGAAAGTGCACTAGTGCGCGAAAACCAACTTTCCGCACGCTAAACAGCTACGTTAAGTAGCACTTTTTGAGCAACTGTATTAAAAAAATATTTAAAAAATATTTTGGGGTTTCTTGTTACCAAGAGTTAAGATTTCATACTACTTAAAAATTTGTTATGTTGTCAATTGCATCATTTCATAAATAAGGCCTTATTTGAGGTCCAAATCAGAGGGAAACTAGAACATGTTGGGTCTAGACCGGTCTCCATACGATGATCTCTTTCACCGAACATGAACTATTAAGAGGGCGCAGTACGTTTGATTCTCCATACAAACGTATTTATGCTCCCATTTTAAAACGCCATGCTAGAATAACATGAAGCTTTGTATACACAATGGTATCCAGCTTGTGTAGGGCGGAAATTAGTCTCTGTTGCTTGAAATTATAATGGCGAAAAAATACGGCGATTATTAAGGTTTTCATACAAGCCGTAAAAAACTCAAAAAACCGCTGTATTTTTTTTTCTTTTTCAATTTCTAGCAACATAAATTAATTTCCGACCTAGGTATGCCGGATCCCATTGTGTATACAAAGTTTCATGTTATTCTAGCATGGCGTTTTAAAATGAGAGCCTTAATACGTTTGTATGGAGAACCGATCCACACCGATCATACTGCGCCCTCTATAAATGGCAATTTAGAAAAGTTATAAAACCCCCGAAATTATCATTTCTAAGTTCAATATTTCAAAAACGGCTGATCCGGTTTTGATAAAACATATGTAAGAACCAACGCCAGAAAACCTGCTTTCAAATTGGTTCACTCATATACACAGACACACATGTTAAACCTTTGCTTTTCGCATTGGGGGTCAAAAATGATATTTCGTTCATACGTTTTTTTGACCCACTTATACTAGCTGGGACTTGAACCCACGACCCTTTTGATTAAAATTGGCATGACCTACCACTCAATTACAGTAGCTTATTTTGTCAGCTGCAGAGAAACGTGACGCCCCCAGCATAGAAGTTTGTATGCGAGATCTATCGCGAAAATATATTTTCTACTGTAGCATTGTTATTTAATTTATTTTGTAGTAGCTGACACTGTAATTTAACATTTAACTATACAATGTATATTGTTTTGAAAAAATGACACCTCGCCGAGTTTCTTACGCCGGTTCTTCTCGTGGCAGAGGTATATTTTTCCGAACCGGTGGTAGTTTATTGACGTTCATAGGTGCATGTAATATGCCTAATTTGAAGAATAAACTACTTTTACTTTAGTTTACTTTTACTAGGGTTTCTCTGATCGTATGAAGCAAATGAAAAGTACTTACCTGAGAACAAAATCGTATCTGCATTTTTTCCACACACACACACACACACTCATAATCCACATGTCATTTGTGTTGTTACTGTAATTTCAAACCGCCATATGTGGAAAAAGGCAGACAATGGCCCCACGTGTCCGATTCGCGATAACATGTGTCAGATGCCATCAACTCTTATCAGTTTGTATATAGAGTCCAGTTTCCTGCAACAATTGGCGGTCATTGTTCATTTGAACCGAAAGCAATCTGTAATTGTATACATTAATATACAGGGTGAAAAGAACGGTATGAAAATCGAACATTTTAATTGACACTGAAGATTTTTAAGCCACTTAAGAGCGGTAAGGTTTTATCACCGAGTTTAAAAAAAAACGCATCTACAGTTGGGGTAGGAAAAGGTTTGTCGCTTTAAGCGAGCTACACACTACGCAGATACGATAAGATTTTATCTGCGTATAACTGGGGAGGGGAGTTAAACCGTCTCGCTTATATGAGGGAGACGGTTTCACTCCCCTCTCCAGTTATACGCAGATAAAATCTTATCGTATCTGCTCAGTGTGTAGCTCGCTTTAAAGTCGACAATTGGTTGCACCACGTAATTATCAGTTCTGCCACCGTTTCAATTTTTAAATTTTCATTTCAAACAAAACAGAAATATCGCATTGACGTTTGCAATAACAGGGCCATCGGCTGATAGTGACAGGTTTAAATATAATAAAAAATATTTCGCCAGATTTATGATCTGCAATAATTGCAGCTCGTTCATGGATATTTAAATTATTCGAAGTTATCAAATTAATAACGACGCAGAGTCATTATTGATCGCAAAAACAAATACTGACAATTAAACAGAACATATTGTATTGGAACTCTTACGAAGTTGCTTATTTGATTTGGTCACTAAAGGTTTGATGTAGATATATACTATTTTGATCCTTGTTATCATACCAAGTAAGTATATTTTTATATGCACTTTTCTACTTAGTACTTAGGTTTCAAAAGGTACGGTCAAGTGCGAAAATACGTATCGATTTAATGCTCTCATAAATACGTACCGCAACCTTAATCCGCCGACGTACTCATAAGAGCTATGGGACATATTTTTGAGCAAGTTGTATGTACCCATATTTTTGCACTTGACTGTACTAAGAGTTTTTGACTTTATAAAGGAATGAATTGAGTAAACGACGAAGGATTTTGTACCCCGACTGTGCTGTTATTATTTTTTATTAAACAGTAGATTTTCGGTGACATAACAGTCTAGTTGTCCCTTAGGGAAATTGTCACGGAAATATAGTTTTAAGGATGATTCACAGTAGGCCGTTCCGTGTCCGGGCCGGCCCGTTTTCTTCTAGAGAAATACGCCGGCCGATGACGTGCGCACGTAGAAAACGGGCCGGCCCAGACACGGAACGGTCTACTGTGAATCATCCTTTAGGCGTCAACGTATTCACATACTGTATAGTCACTTATGCCGTTTTAGAAACTTTTAAACATTGAATGTGTTTTTTCAACCATTGATTGAGTTTGACAATATTGATTGTCAGTCATATTTGGGCCCTGAGGTGAACTTGGTTCCGCGCTTCGTGTGATCATATTATTAAGTGATTTATTAACGAGGTGTTAGTGAGTTTCTTGAGATCATATCGAACGCCCGCAACAGTGGATATCATATTGGTAAGCGAAGTGTTGTAGTAACTCGGTCTCTTGTCATTCGACGCTATAATTTTTATGCATGCGAATTTTCTTTTTAATCGGTTAAAAAAAGACAGTCCAAAAGACAGAGAGATATATATAGAGAGGGTAAGCGGACAACTGCGCTCGTAAGAATATTTACAGTTAGAATGGGGTAGCACATTGTTACTAAAGATTCTCAGCGTAATTTGAAACGTTGGTGCCGTTTCAGAAGTTGTAGAAACTTACTCCCTAAGGCTTAACCCTTTGAACGCCAAGAGCCTATAAAGTGGTCGTGTGTCGTTGTGCCCACCACGCCAACAACCACTAAAAAGGTCGGAGTGAAGGTGTACTTTGATCATGAAAAAAATCAATTATTAATTGTTTTTATTTATTTTAATTGGTTCAAACATTACATAAATTTTTGATACCTTGGCGTCTGAGTGATCACTTCATTCAAATATGATGGCGTTCAATGGGTTAATTAGAAGAGTGAAGAGATTGAAATATTCGTTGCCACAAGGGATACCCACGGTAGCTCAGTTGGTTAAGAGCGATAACGGATTCCAGATCGTGAATTCGAATCCCGCCCGGTGTAATATTTTTTTCAATCTTTCACTACGCTTGGAAATTATATTTTTCACTAAGCGGACTTGTAAAATATTTCAGTCAGAGTTATTTTCAATTTTCTAATATTAGTTCGCAAAATCGTTTGCAAAATATAAAATACGTAGCTTATTAAGGATTCCTATCGTGTTTGAAGGAGAACGGTAGTAATGGATTTCAGTCAACAGTGAAATTTAAAGGTGCCAAGAAGCCTGCTATTTAGCTTTGAGAGCCTTGTACATTTAGCGTTGGAGATTTTTCTATAAGGATATTTCTTTTCAATGTTTGAAGAGGTATATTTTCATTCGTGGCTTCACTTGTGTCATGATCTTACGTTCTAAATAGGCTCCCATTTGGAACATTTACAAGTGACACTACAGGGCCTAGATGTAACTTAGTCGTTTACGGGTGTATTGCAATATAATTGTACATAGTTAAGGACTTAATTATATATACATCGTAGTTGATTCCTGTGTGTTACGAAAGTCACTTAAATAAATTGTATGACTAATTTTCGTAAGATGAAGGAATTAATTAAAATTTAGATATAATTAAGTCCCTAAATAGGGTGACGCGATCAGAGTTGGACACTTTAAGCTGACAAGCACCAGTACGACACTTCATTCCTAATTAAATGATCATATGAGACGACCTGTTTAGCCTAGTTGGTAGTGACTCTGCCTTCGAAGCTAGAGGTCCCGGGTTCGAATCCCGGCCAGGGCATTTATTTGTGCATTTTTCACGGATATTTGTTCTTGGGTCTTGGATGTTTTCTATGTATTTAAGTATCTATTTATCTATATAAGTATGTATATCGTCGTCTAGTACCCATAGTACAAGCTTTGCTTAGTTTGGGACTAGGTCGATTTGTGTAAGATTGTCCCCCAATATTATTATTATTATATGGTTTTAAATTACTTGTTGAATAAAAAATGTAATAACTCTTATTTTCTTTTATATAAGAGCCAATGTGCATCATTAGTCCTTGTCCATTACTGGTGCTGTCACCATATGTATATTTTTTGTAATACACCCTACTGCATGGCGAGCTGTGTGAGAGCAAAGCAGAAATAAAATATAACAAGCGTACGGGCTTGTCTGTAATGGTGATTCACATCAGCTATATTGTAACAAATAACAGACAGACATCAGAGTTAGACATTAATCGAGATATGTCCTAAAAATCCGTTTGTGAAGAGTGTTTTCGTGTGTGTAAATCCTAAGGCACGTCTCTTACACGGGGTGTGGTTTACGCGAAACGACGCACCCACTTAAATTAATCCGCGCTTCATTTCCCATTTGGGGCTGTCATGTCAGGATATAACAAGCGAAACACACAAAAAATATAGTGTTTTTTCATACCACGGCGGTGGCATACAAGCGTACGGTCCACCTTATGGTAAGCGATCACCGCATCCTATGCCTGCCTGCCATTATAGGGGTCTAAAATGCGCGTTGCTGTCTTTTTAAATATGGACACATTCCTTTACGAAATATACCCAAGGTTGTGCTACGGCTTATTGTAGCCGGGCTTGTTTGCAACCAAGGTAAAATGACACAACGAATTTTTTTCTTATTGGCATTTACAAGCAAAAAAGAAGCGAGCTTTTTAATTAAATCTGGCGCAGGATTCGGGTACAGAAATTTATGTGACACCTTTGTCCCGAAAAACCAGGACTGTCCTATTTTCCCCGTATTAAGGTTTTTGTGAGAGTAAAGTATGGCTCTCGGTACGTTGCGTTCATTATGAATTCGATTTTGTGAATACAAAACATTATTTTTCAGACTTAAGCTTAAGAGCTAAGGAAATGGGTTAATTTACAGCGTTTATTTTTAATTTAGCCACAAATTTAAAAAGGTTAAATGGAAGAGATCGCTTTATAGCGATAAGACCGCAGTTACCTATTAGTTTTTAAGGCTTGACTTGTTATAATTTATGTTTAGTGGTGAAATATAAAGTATAAAGATTATTATTAATGCAGACCTAGTTTTTAGTGTTCTGAAACGATATTGGAATTAATTTTAGAATATTTTTATATGTTCGAATAAATAGCATTGTAAAACATGACAGAAGCTGATTTAATATAATCTATACAAATATTATAAAGCTGAAGAGTTTGTTTGTTTGTTTGATCGCTCTAATCTCAGGAAAGGTTGACTGGTAGAGAATGCCTCATGGCATTAAGTCCGCCTTTTGTACGTTAAGGTTTCTTATTGTGCAATAAAGATTAAATAAATAAATAAATAAACTACTGATTCGAATTGAAAAAATATTTTTGTCTTACACAGTCCATTTATCGAGGAAGACTTTAGGCTATATAACATCACGCTACGATCAATATTTAGGAGCGAAGACGCGGACGAAGTCGCGGGCAACAGCTCGTATAGTATAAGTAAGAAGTGGTCACGCGATAATACATAAATATATATATATAATAATAATAATAATAATATTTATTGTATTGATCACATATTGTCAAGATCATATCTATTTATAATAACATTAGGCGAGTTAGCTTTTGAAATGCAATAAGTTTTCAACAGTAGCACCCCCAACAGACCATATTCCAGCACATATTACACAAATATGCTCTTCATTTCGAAATACGCTCCTTATTTGATTTCATAATAGCGTGTAAGCAGAATCCTGGTCACGGCACCAAATGTAACGTACATTTAGGCAAGCTCATGTAGTCCATAAAGCTTACAGAAAGCACGGTGGCTGTAACACGCCAAACGGGGTTTAAGCTCGCCGCGGGGTACACTAAATAAATGAATCACGTGTAAAACAGTTCAAATGGTCCGTACAAATTATAATCAAATCTGATTATGAAGGAAGGTTTTTGTGGGTCTTTTAAACAGTTTGGTTTTTTTAATGCTACAATAGAAGCCTGTTATATGAGAGTGATAATGGTCACTTTCATGTTGCGATATTGTCTGTAATTCGACGATACAGACAATAATAAACTTCACTTCAAAAAAGGAGGAGGTTCTCAATTCGACTGTATTTTATTTTAAATGTTGTTACCTCAGAACTTTCGACTAGGTGAACCGACATTAATGATTCTTTTTTATTTAAAAGCTGGTGCCTCCCGTGTGGTTCCATTTCAGTTTAGTCCAGTTCTGACAATGGCATCTATGAAAAACTTGAAATAGGTTTTTTTGTAAAAAAAAATGATTATGTTTTCGTTTTATAAATTTTAATTTATCATTGTAAGTATCAATGTAGCGATTTCAAAATGAGCATTTGAATGTCTCTGTTCCCTGCAAGACCAGGTTTAATTAGTTTGGGGCACAGAACACCGTTCCTAGACTTTGCTAACTAGAAGTGCACTCTTTGTCCTTTGTGTTATTAAGCTGATGTATTGATACCCAATAAATATATTTTAATTTGTATTTAATTTGTCAATATCATATCGATTTGTGATATGATATGGAAACAGACAGAATAGTTACTCAATAAATTGTTGACATGACTACTTAGTCATGTCAACAGTTTATTTAGTAGCTATTACGAGGACGAGGCATTAGATCATAGCCTGCAGAGCTTTGAATCCCGGTAGGGGAAATATTAGTGTGATAAATATATGTTCTGAATCTTAGATATATTTTATTAATATAAGTATTTGTATGTACTTAATAAATAACAAAGATATTTCATCTTACAATCATGCTAGTTTGATTTGCCTAATTTTGTTCGCTAACACATATAGTTCTTTATACAATATCTATACAACAAGAACCTTGCAAAATCCAAAAATTTCCGAACATCACGGATTATAAAAATTATGCATGCACATAATGTGAAAAATCAATTATGAATGAAGATGCATGTGGCAGTTTGCTCTCGATTGGATATAAAATTAATAATGAGGCCATGGCCATGACGTCAAAGCTCAGATACTTCTTACCCTGTCGGATATAGCTAGTGGTTCAACCTGTCAATATGATAATGATGTAGAGATAAACTGTGAGGGTTCAGGGTTCTCTCAACAGGATGGGTTCGGATGGTGGAAAGAAAAACAGGACACCAGGGCAGTAGGGTATCTAATAATAAAAAGATGAGGCACCTGTAACAATACAGATTGCGTTTAGCCTACAGTCATAATGGGGTAAGAGTATGAATATAAGAAACATAAAAATATACAGGAACTTACAATAAATGTGCCTTTCCAGAATATGTAAATATGTGTACTGAAAACAATAACTGCGAAAAGAACTTCACTGCACAAAAATCGCAATGTAGTAAACTGGAATAGGATTAGGTAATTATGCTTTTTTTTAAATTGTCAAACTGCTTGCGCTTTAGATAAGTGTTCTTGGTACGAAATCCAAGATCAAACTGAGCTGCTGGAAAATGGCTGCGCAGTGTCACGTGGAATTTAAAATTTAGAATTGTTGTCAGCCTGAAAGTTTCTGTGTAACGTTCCGATACACGCATCGTTACATAAACTACAATAACATGGCCCGCCCCTCCAAATTACTATTTCCATGTGTTTAGTCACACCTTACAAGTGTGTTTGTTTGACGACTGTCGCAGCACGTACACATGCGTCGGGAGTCTTGGTGGTACTTAATAAATACTTTCACAATTACATTGAAGCGTTTTGAATTTGGACCCGGGTATGTCCTAAAACTACGACCAAGACCACCGGGGAATGGGCAGCAGCATTCCTAGAGTGCGGTGGATATACTGCGATCGCCAACCCGCATGCCAAGCGTGGCGATTATGGCATTTACCCCCCATGAAATTGGAGGAGGCCTATGCCCAGCAGTGGACGTCCTAGGGCTGATATGGTGGTGGTTTCGGATTTTGCAGAGCGCGTATGTATATGTTATCGTAGTTTATTACTTGAGCTAGAGTTAATTGTACAGCCTTGTCCAGAAGTATTAAGCACCCCCGCGTTTTTCATATAAAAGTAAAACTTTGAATAAGGCCTTTTATATCTTTTATTATAGAAAATTCGAAAAATTTGCAATAAGCTAGCTATTCATTGACGTTAAAAATAATTGCACTTGAAAAATGCAATTTGGTCCTTTTATTGCGGACCCGATTATTTTAAGCTTTCAGTTTTCTAGGATAAATAGCTACTTCGAAATAATATCTGCTAAAGTTTTCTAGATGTTTATATACATTTTTCTATTTTGCGTCAATGTGTAGTTTTGTAATTAAAAAAAATATATTTATAAGTTACAAAGAAAAATAAGGGGTGCTTAATACTTCTGGCCAAGGCTGTAGATAGGTTTTAAAAGAGTTTAATGAGGCTATACAACGTTTAAAACGTATCGAACTCAAATTATGTCAAAAGAAATGATAACTCCAATAAAGGGAATAAATGATGCGATACTTTTGTTACAATTTTAAATAGTAACTGAGCCATTTTTTGCTTTTATTGAATGCAGTAGAATTTATGAGGAAAGAAACAGTTTTTTAACTTGAATTTTGTCGATTTAAGTGGTGTTTCAAACAATATATATATATACAATTCGCTTACATGAGAACTTTAAATTAATACAATTAAGGTTACGTGAAGCATGGTCACTGAGCTTAGCCGAAGTGGCTAGAGGAACGCCCAGGGTAGATTTATTTAGATCCCTCATTGAGGACTAGCAATCCGCCCCGGCTTCGCACGGGTGTAATGCTGATACTAAATATACTACAAAAAGTCTTTATATACAACCCGGTCGGTACCGCCGCAACCGCTATGTCCCTGCATTTGCAGGCCGCGGTTGCGGCCTCTGTTAGCAGTCCCAACAGCGCGTACGGTGGCACATAGAAACTCGCCGCACCTTCGGGCCCTGGCTCTCCTGAATGCGCTCCTGGCATCAGCACCGGAGTGTGACCTACTAGCGTGGCGATGGGCGACTGTGTGTCAGGAATGCTTGAGATTT
This sequence comes from Notocelia uddmanniana, assembly GCA_905163555.1. Taxonomy (NCBI): domain Eukaryota; kingdom Metazoa; phylum Arthropoda; class Insecta; order Lepidoptera; family Tortricidae; genus Notocelia; species Notocelia uddmanniana. Next base: position 74,288,767 of record LR991052.1, read on the forward strand.
TGCGAGGCGATGGACAAAAGGCAGTCTAGTGTTATAACTTGCTAATATTAAGTTTAAGTATGTAGTTTCACAGTGTATTAGTTATATGACTGTAATACTGTGTAAATAAATAAATTATTAATAATAATAATAAATTTGAAATCTGTAATATCTTCGAAAATATTCATTTAAAATACATGTTGTAAAAGGCCATATTGATTTATATTAAATGCACAATGTATTTAAGGTACTTAATTGGATAAGTATTAATGCTATATTGCTTATAATCGCTTCGTATATGGTTATTGTGGGTTATCTCCCCAAGATATATATATATACCATCGCGGACTTTTTTGTAGACCTTTTTAAGGTTTACAATACTGTAGTACATTACTTTGATCTATCTCGTAGGGTTCAGCCAGCGTTTACAATGAAAGCGCAAAAAAAGTGTTTATTTACGACATCACATTAGAAACCTCTAAAATTGACAGTTTTTCGCTACTATATTATGCATTTATTATACATATAAAAAAATAAATTATTATATTTATTATACATATAAATAATGTATTAATAATTTAAATAAGATTGACAATTTTTAATTAATTTGATTTTATTTATGTAATTATTGATAGTTTTTGTTTTTTAATACTCGATTTTAAGTATAATATTGTGAAATTTCTAACATAAAGTAAGCCTTTACTAACAAGAAGTGGATCCCAGTTTTCTGAAAAAAAAATTATGAATGAATATATATTTATATATATATATATATATATATATATATATTTATTTATATATAGTAAGTATATATATATATATATATATATATATATATATATATATATATATATTTATATATAGTAAGTAAATATATATATATATATAGAAAGGTTTTTATATATATATATATATATAAACCTTACTCTTGAATATCTCTCTCTATTAAAAAAAACCCCATCAAAATTCGTTGCGTAGTTTTAAAGATTTAAGCATACATAGGGACAGACAGCTGGAAGCGACTTTGTTTTATATTATCATAAGGTAAACGTGCAAAAGCTGACACTTGTCTTAACTTTTCATCAGTTCAGACTAGGGTCAAACGTCCCATTCAAATCCCATTCATAATAAGTACAAAAACTTTCAATCTTCCGTCATATTAATAAAGATGTACAAAAGGTTGCTTTCACAGTTTTATTGTTAAGTATAGATCACCTTTTAAATTAAATTTATCATGGGCAATCACAAACTGCCCAAACTAGTAAACACAACATCAATTACCTACACAATAAGCAAAGCACCTCATTAGCGGTACACCGAAATCACACGAAAATGTACTTTGTGTGTAAAGAATTAGATTATTAATTTCGGTGGCGTTGATATTAGTAGGGTTGCCAAAAAGTTTGATTGTTTCCAGGCAGCCAGGATGTGCAGTAATTAGTGCTGGCCATGGAGTTGAGCGGGTGTTGAATTTCTGTTTAGCTTTAAGCTTAAGCCATAGTTTAACAACGGGTGTGGAATGTGAGCGGTAGAGATCGTGAATTGCGCCCGTGTATATAATTAAAGTGCCAAACTAAACAACGACCTCCTTACCATAAATAGTACTGACCCTGTTTTAGTCCGGGAAAGAAACTTTCAGTTGTTCGAGAATTGCACATTAAATCCTACACTATATTTTTTTTTGCAATCTGATAGAACATTATTTTAGGATAATAAGTCAAAGGTTTTCCCCAAAAAATATATTGAACTTTTCCGAAAAAAATTTTTTAAAGTTTATATTTTTCATTAAATATAAACATTAAATCCTACACTAGTGATTTTTGATCTAAAGGGACTAACATATTATTAAAAACAGTATTTTAAAAAATCACCTCTTATATCGTAGAGCATATATAAATAATAATAAAAATATTGAAATAAATTAATAACAGTTATACATTAATTCAAAAGTTGGTGATTTTTGACTATACTGTCAGGACAATTATTTTACCCATTCTTAAAAAATAAAACCACCGGGGATTTTATTATTACTATTTTTTAAACAGTTTTAACTGATTTTAGTACAGACGCATTAATTCTACAGTAGTTTTTTTAAATACACCTTATGGCTATAAATTAAACCTACCATAATATCAAATAATCCCTCGTTAACACACTGAGCATTTACTACAATTGCCAAATTATTGATTGTCGAAATAAACGTGATCGGCGTAGGGCGCGTATCAACAACGTTAGCAAGGCGAGCCTCTAGGTACGATACGATTCTAACCTGACTGCACAAGGGTTTTCAAGCGTTTGCCCAGTAGATACGTCTCATATTTGAATGGCGCCATCCGGTCGGAAGTGGTGTGAATAATTATTAAATAATTTTATTAATTATGTACCAAATCGGTTTGATACAATTACAAATGATTGTAATGTATAACATATGAGATGTAACTAGAGTGCTCAGCCCGTTTGGTGTATGGGTACACATCACATCAAAAACACTATTTACCTACATGTGAAAAGATGGGAGAAACATTCTTATACCTATTTACTACAAAAAAGTTTTGAGCTGTAATGTTAAACCAAGTCGATTATTTTAGTCAGTACCGAGGAGTGTTAATAAATGTTGTTACCTACAAACCTAAAGTATACAGGCTAGAAAAAACAATATATTTATTTTAAATTAGTATAGTGTTATGGAGTTACGGATGCGGTTTTTTATTTCACCTTTTATTGTAATGTTGTCAACTATTTCTGCGACTGATACTCATTAATGGTTAAGCGTTTAAAAATATTTAAAGGCTTAGTGAAAACAAAATTACGATTGCGTCCTTTTTGTAACGAAAGTGGATCATACCTACAAAATATATGGGTAACTCAACGAAGGAATCAGTTAAGTTTGATTTTAACTAAAGCCCTTAACTATGTAAATTTCTATTAATAACGACCCAAATATAACAATTTAAACGAATTAAATTGCGGTTATTCTGTGTAATTTCACAGAATATACGAAACGCAGTACGGGATTTTATTAGCTCAAATTGTTTTATTGTTTATAACTAATCATCAATGTCTTACCTCTTACACTTAACAATGACGGCTCAAAATTATCAATTACAAGGGCAAACCCTAAAAATCGGCCCAATTCACATAAAAGCAGCATTATAACTTTTATGTAACAGTTACATAAAAGTACTTAAGGTAAAAGCTAATACATATATTTGATTCAAGATTTCGAGCTAACATGGTCACACTAGAATATTGTTAAGAACGGGGTATTTACCATGTATATTTGAGTATTTATCATCAAAAAATAACCAATATACAATATGCCTAATAGTCGATGGTGATGTAAACAAGTTAAGTAAAACTTTCACTATACGAAATTATGCGATCACTTACCATCCAACAACACCCCACACCGTAGGCTTGAAGCAAAAAAAATCATCCCCACTTTACGTGTAGGGAACCCTTAAAAATTTATATTTTTTAGATTTTATTTTACCACGTTGTCAGTTTTATATCATCATCATCATCATCATCATTTCAGCCGAATGACGTCCACTGCTGGACATAGGCCTCCCCCAAAGACTTCCACAATGACCGGTCCTGCGCCAGTTTTATATATCGATGCTAAATTGCAGCTTTCTAGCACTAAGAATCACAGGGCAAAGCCTTGAACAGACAAAAAGACAGACGGACATGGCGAAACTATACGGGTTCCTGCTTGACTACGGAAGTACGGAACCCTTAAAAAAGGTTTTAATTTTTGTTGACCAATGTGGAATTGACCTTATACCACTAATAAGTAACGCTACATCAGAAATCGGCAAAAAACGTTACATACGTCATATAATACCGACCCTCACACACTCCAAATCGATACAAAAATTGAAATTTTATGACATTACAACGAAAAGAAGACCACACACACAGCTTCATAGCATAGATTAAATGTACATTGCAAACTTAATTTTACATTCATCATAAACGATGACGAAGCAGTGTCCACTCGTTTTGACCGACAGTCGAAACGACTAAATATGGTCAATAAGAAAAGCTATGTGTATGCGGTAGATAATAAATGGACTGCGTTTCCAATGTACTTCATCTATTTCTACCAAATAATTGGTAGATTTTAATGAAAAAATATGGTAGCAAAAGTTTTGTTCCCTAAAAGCGTGGATTCAGGGCACACAAAGTTTTTTTGATAAAATTGGGAGTTTTTCAACGCTTAATTAAGCTGAAAGCGTAATAAAACTATTTTAAGTCTAAGTAAAATACTGAAAAGTACATCGAATATGCTCTAAAATGATGAGATTAAAAAAAAATGCACCATCAATTATAAAATCCAAAAAAATATATTGTAAATCTTCCTTTTGTTGATAGTTGAGGATTAAAAAAATTGCTTAAATACTATTTTATGTCATAAGAGGACAGACATGATACTAGTATGAATAGTTTTTATAAAACATCAGAGCACATTTTGTATGTAACGAAGTCCAATTTTTGAGCCTTGCCCGCAAATCAGCGGTACCTGTATATTAGAAAAATACAGGTAATTCATATTGGTTCATGCTGCGACATAAAAAGAAGTTATTTTCACCAGTCATGCTTATAGTAGTAACGCCCGAGAAGCAAACAAACTTACACCTCATCAAATGAAAGCTTTTCAATAGTCATTTCGAAACCTAATTAATTACTTTAGCTGGATTCAGGTAAAGTTCAACTTTGTACACTCCTATCCAAGGTAAAAATGTGAAAATGGTGTGTTTAGTGTGGTTAAAAGCATTATTTCATGCATTTACAACATAATAATTGCAGTTGTAACATAGAAATAAAAACCAAATGTGATTGATTAATCATTTATTAAACATTAACTATAATATCCTTCTACAAATCACTATGTTTAATATACGCGCTCTCTTCAACGCTCGAGAAGAGATTTTGTGTCCCGAATTTCGTTACATAAACTCAAATATTTTTCATTAATATACGCCATTTTTTAAACATTGTTTTTATTCAATTGCCAACACTGTTTTCTTATTAGTATATCTATGGATACCCCACCTGCTGTTGACCATAATAACTTGTATACCAACATTTGAAGTGAACGTTCGTTCATGAGTGTATCCAGTTTATGTAACACAGTATTATTTGGTCATTTTAAAGGTAACTTTTCATTCATTTGTTTTATCCACTCAAGTGCTCGCGTTAAAAAAAAAGGTGGTCTAAAGTGCTCAAGATTCACCGAGCATTAGCAGCGCATTGTCTTGTGTTGTTAATAAATCGGTTGCCTGGCTTCGTCTAAACTTTATGCTATGATTCTTTTTATGTTATAAAGCTAAAGGAACAGGCAATTTGTTTATATAATTAATTACATAGGTCACTGTAGTAAAATATTTTTAAAAAAAGTCACAAACTTTACATACCGTTTCGAATGAGATCTTTTGCAATAAATATATTTTTATTTTATAATCTAAATCGATAACATATGTAAATGTTATGTTTATTTAAAACTGTAATAGTTTACGCTTCGATTGATACCAAATAAAGTATATGATCCCGGGGAAATATTTTGCATAAAACCTTTTTCATTTGCAATGTTTACATTGTCAGTTATTCAATTCGCCGCAAAACAGTGTAGTTTGTTTATGATTTTTGTATGAATAATTTAGGCAAACGAGTACAAAAATATTGTCAGACGTAGATAGAGACACTATTAATCTTTAAATAACAAGTGCCAATTTTGTCAAAATCGCAACAATTTCTGTCACAAATTATCAATAACAAAAAATAGCCTTACATACCTAACGTAATGAGTGCCGCTTTTGACGCCCGATTAAAAATAATTCCATACACTTCAAACCACATAAAACTCTTAACACATATACTACACATGTTACACTTCACAACTTAATAGATATTCAACCGATTACAACTCGATTTATATTTTTGTTCTCATTTCAAAAGTATACAAAAACCCACGCAAAGGTCCCGACTCAAACTAACGGACATACTCCGGCGGACCTGCGCTGTCAAAATTTAATCATGGCGGCGATATAGGACGGGATACACTGGTGCGCAACGAAACCACAGTTCACGCAGTGATCGTCAATATTGAAATTACGAAATTTACATTTCTTATTAAATCAATTACGAATAGTTACAGATCCTTAACTTATGACTTATACAATGCTAATACGAAATTAACAGCCGTACACTCATGGTGACTTTAATTATATATTCTTGAAGTAATAATAACGTTTGGCATTTTATTTTAAATATCATTGGCTGTCGTGATATAGAATAACTGACAAAGTAGAAAAGTTGGAAAACCGCCGATATATTTTCATTTCAAAGTTATATATCTCAACAATGGCTGAACCGATTTTGATAAAACATGTTTTACTAATATTATCGTTTCCCGAGAGAAAAGTTATGTTATTAACTTATTATAAATTCGAGGAGTTAAAAATGCAGTATTTTTTACATACACACCATAATAGTTGCAACTTTTTGGCTCGACATATCAGATATCAATGACCTCGTGTTTACGTGTCTAGGCATTTATAGTTGCTTCAGTCATATTGATCCACGGCTATAAGATACTACTAAATTTCTCTTGGAAATCCTGCTCTGAAAAAAAGACAACCAAATAGTTCACCAGTTTAAATAAAAGCTACGATGCCACAGACAGATATACACATTAAACTTATAACCCCCCTCTTTTGCGTTGCGTAGCATAGTAGTAGTAGGTACGGTACCAGAACTGACTATATTGTAATTTCATCATGTCAGACGAAGGACGTCCACTGCTGGACATAGGACATATATTTATTTGGCACCCCAACAAGTTTTTTTTAACTCTAACAGGTTCTCATTGCTGAGGTGATAAGTTTTATGTGATGTGGTATGTGTGTGGTACACGAGAGCAAAGTTACCTATATGCATATCGTGTATTCGAATCTCTTGATACGCTATAAAATCTATCATAGAATCACTTGCCACGCTCCCTAGTGATTCGACTAAGGCATCCTTCGCTACCTCGGGATTCGAAATTATTACTCGTCGTAAAAAAACGACTGCTCTCTTATTGCACAAATAATTATTGAATCCTTGCCTGACACATCCCATAACCACTAACGAGTAAAATTACAATGAAAATTTAAGAAATTAAATTAAATTAATATTTGATAAAAATACATCACAAGTAACAACAATATTCATACACTTATTTTGTGAGGTAAGTATTTTTTATTGGTACGTGGTTTTCACTGCAAATTTTTAGGTGTTAAGTTAAAACGACTATACAATAGTTTATATGCGAGCTACAAATAACTGAGATAACGGTCAATACGAGTCAAAATCGGAACTGGTTTTTTGAAAAAAAAAAAACCATACATTCTTATTTGAACCATTACATGGAATATGTGAATTTTATAAATTTATATGATCAGTTGAACAAGTAAAAGTGAACCCTACCTCTACTTCATACATTCATAAATAAAAGGTAAGCAGTTACATTGGTAATGGGCCGCCACTTAGTATGCGTAAAAGAACCTATCAAAAATGAATAAACTAAATTAAACCATTCTGCGACAATAGCCCAGTGTGCACCACGTCTTATGACATAATACGTGGATCCGACGCGAATCGGCGGAAGTGCCTTGTGCAACCACAGTTGCGTACAATAGTATTTATAGACGTCACAAGTTCATTCACCTAATCCTGCATAGAACATACCTAATTGTTCATTAAAAGTGGATTTATGTTGATTTTAATAGACGCATTTATTGATTTTAATAGCCTAGTACAGAAATATGGCATAATCACATAATAATGTACGATTTAAAATTAACCTCGCAAAATTTTCATCACTCAACGTACTTTGTTGGGAGAATTTATTACATTCCATTCTAATTAGTATCGAAATATATGCTTCGTCTCATGAAGCAGTAAACCAGGATTAATTTGGTATATAATACCAATTAAAAAATGCACAATTGATTGCTCACAGCATTTTTTAATCGCGAGCTCTCTCGCTGACGTACCGAACTTCGATGGTCATGAAAACAACTTTTATATTTTATAAAAATTGTTCCGTAGACTGCGGTTTTAATTTTTTTTTAATGTTGCCACATTCATACTCTACCTATATAACTCAATTAAAAAGCGTTCTTTGCATGTTCCGCATAGCAACAATTTAAAAACCGTTGGAACTCCAACTCGCAACTAGTGTTGCGAGAGCACTGTACGTTTTCCCAAGTCGCAACCCTAGTTGCGGAGAGCACGTGAGTGGTTATACATACATAAACTCACGCCTATATTCCTAAAAGGGATAGGCAGAGCACTTGAAAATTATTTTACTGTGCCCTTTTTAGCAATTGCAGGTTTGTTTTATAATGTATACAAATTATATATATCTTGAAAATGTTATGTCTGGTGTATGATTTAGGTCTCATGCATGAAACGTATGAAATAATAAAAGTATATATTCAATACAATACAATACAAAAACTCTTTATTGCACACCTCAATAAATTACATAGCTTATTATAACAGCGTATAAAACTTAAAACTAGAGGTAAACAACAGGCGGTCTTATTGCTAAAGAGTAATCTCTTCCAGACAACCTAGCGCAAAAATAGCAACAAACGTATTAAAAGTGGGCGGCAAACAAAAAAATTACTGAATTCAAACTTATATACAATCACATAAATATTAAAGCACACATACATAAATCATACTAATTAACATAAATAGATACATTCCTACACATATAAATAAATATGAATATATATATAAAAGCAAATATGAAAATATATATATTCATTGGGATGTATCAAGTTATGAGTTTGTATTCCTTTGGGAATTGTTTTCGTCACTTTTATGTAGCTATGTAACGCTTTATTGAAACTTTTATGAAACGTATGTAGCACTTCTGGTCAGTTTTTTTACGTAACACACTCTTACATAAAGAACTGACCATAAAGGTAACGTAAAGGCGCCATCACATTGGTTTATCATCATCACACTTAAAAAATACTTTAAGTTTGATGATGAGGGAGATAAACCGATTTAAACATAATTTATATAAAAGTATACTTACGAATATCATTGACACATATAATAATACAGAATTTTTAACAATTACGATATTTTTGGTACATATGAATATAGGTACCTTCTTTTGGAATTTTGCTACTTTTAATTTTGTTACTTTTTGTATTTTTTTAGGGTTCCGTACCCAAAGGGGGCGTAAAGCGGGACCTTATTACTCAGACTCCGCTGTCCGTCCATCCGTTTGTCTCTATGTCTGTCCGTCTGTCACCAGGCTGTATCTCATGAACCATGATAGTTCGACAGTTGAAATTTTCACAGATGATGTATTTCTGTTGCCGCTACAACAACAAATACTAAAGCCAAAATAAAATAAATATTTAAGGGAGCTCCCATACAAAAAAAAACAACAAAAAGTTGCTCGTTGTATTCATCAGGCGCTGGGTCTCAAAATGTATGGGAAAACTAAAATCCGACTCGCACTTGACCAAAATTCTACTTGAAATTATTTATTACTGATAAAATATATCATTATTTAAATTAAATTAAAAAAGGGTATAATAAAGTGTCTAATGTTGTATAGATAATAGTACGGGACCCTTCTTGTGCGAGTCCGACTCACACTTGGCCGGTTTTATAAAACATATACCATGTGTTTTAATTTATGTGACACTGTTAACATTAACGCCTATTGTTGCTTTCATGTTAGGTACATAAATACTTAATTATAATCACGCTCAAAATTATTCTACATTATTTTGCGCACTGTTTATAAATGTAAAACAAATGCAACAACTATATACCTAAATAATTATTACCAACACTGTCGTCCGACGCCGGCCGGACGCGCCGCGTGCGCGCGGTATACTCGTACTTACAACGAAAGTATACCTCTCCTTTTCACTCACATCATCGGAACGCGTCGCGCCAATATAGACGGCATAGGCTAGACACATAATAGTAGGCAAATTCGCGCGAAAGCGGTGTTTTTAAAAAGTAGGCCGCAAATGATTCGCTGTTTATTTCGATTACTTTTGAAGCACTTGATATTTTTCGGAGATTTTTTGAGTACGCGTGTTAAATAAATAGACAATTGAAGAAATGTTTTAATCTCCAATGTAGGTTTTAATGCAAATATAGTATAAGCAAATAAAAACCAAAATTCATCGTAATAAATAGATCCAACTAAGTCACCTTGGTGAAAAATTACTAATATGTTTAGATTCATATTTGTAGCCAATTACCAAATTTTCGAATTCTGTATGAATTTGTAAGATCCATTTATAGCAATTAGAGAAAAAAAATCAAAAAACTGAGTTTATTTTGATAAACTCGATGGACAAACAGGGGATAATTTTATCATTAGTCATAACTTATTTGAACATAATATATAATTGATAAATAATCCCGAGTGTAGGAATTAGTGAACACATTGCGCCAGTGATTGACATTAATATCTTCAATTTACTGAAATGCTCAATTGCTGCACTGGGGATAAATGCACGATGATAATCTTAAGACCTTATTTAATTAATAGAAAAAGCTTCAAAAACTGTAGGTTTTAATGTGAGTAAAAATTTTTCTTTCCCCGACTATTTTAGAAGATACCGTGTGCGGTATGCAAGGTTAAGCAACGTCGGCCGGAGCCAACTCTTGCTTAGAAGCTGCGCGCTTTGGAAGGCACATTAAGCCATTGATCCCGGCAGCTGTCAATCGTTAAGTTCAACAGTCGTTAAGCCAAATAAGATGCCTCCGGGCGGCTTGAGAACTTTTAACAGTCAAGTTGCCCACTGTCAAGCCTAATCCCAATAAGGTCTAGGTTCCCGGGGGTTGGTAGGTCAGATGGCAGTTGTTTCTATAAAACCGCAAAGTTTTGGGATTAGGTAGCAGACCCCGGGCATCTTTCTGGATACAACTGTACTGGGATAATAAGGATGATGGTGGTAATCACCTTACCGTCGAATGCGAATCCCGGTCAGAGCATTTATTTGTGTAATTAGCACGAACATTTACCCTTGATGCTTGGACGTTATCTGATTCAGATTCAGATTCAAAAATTTATTCGTAACAAGCTCAATATTAACATTAGATAACACACAAACAAGGGAATCTACTCAGCATATATGCAGGCTTTGCAGCCGGCGCTGATCTTCCGTAGGGCCCATAGGGGCCTGTTACACGGTGATTAATATCACGCGATACCTTCGTATCACAACAACGTTTCACGTGGATATTGGTGAATATTCAAGCAATATCGAAACGTTTTTAAATCTGCGATAATATTGACATCCTAGCATTGTGATTGTAATCACAGTGTAAAGATCTGCGTATCAAAGTATTTCTTTATGTCTATAACACCTACTTAAGTATGTATATCGTCGCCTAGTACCCATAGTACAAGCTTTGGTTAGTTTAAAACTAACTAAAGTCGAGTCCAGAATTAGGCGAACTAACTTGACAGCCGAAAATGTTGCCAGACATAGGAAAAAATAAAGAGTGATAGGTTTAAGTCGACACAAATATGTCGATATAACCTTGTGTCTTCTATAAATCCGATTTTATTTATATTTTATCAAGTAATTGTCGTGTAAGTATTGTCGAAAGCCGAATGGCCTGCTTTGTTTGGCCAGTGGTCCGAACTGTCAACAAAAAAAAAATGGCGGACAGCGTCCTTAACGATGTCCGAAATGGTGTTCGATGTATTTTTAATTCCAATCAATTTATATTATTATTATTTTGTTTAGTAAAATTATTAGTTTGATTCCAAACACAATAATAATGACTAACTAGACTTTTTATAGATCGATATTAACAGCACTAGCCAAACCGTGGCAACATTAGTGTATAATGAACCGTCAAGTTAGTTCGCCTAATTCTGGACTCGACTTTAGGTAGATTTTTGTAAAACTTTCTAAATTCTCCTGTATCAGTATCCTAGGGAGCTTTTATCGCTTACAAGCGATCCCTTTCAGGCAACCTTAGGACGGCGAAAATTAAAACAGTACGTCTCATAGTAGGCAAAGCAGATAGAGAAATTTTATGTTTTTTTATTAGTTAAGAATTTCTTAACAACATTTCCAATAGTAAACGCCTATTGTTCACCTCTATTCGTATGGCTTAAGGTTGAAATTGGCAATTATTAGTCTAGTGTCAAACACGGGAGGCTGCTGGATGCAAGTGACCCAAGGCCAACGATTGTGTCACTCTTTGGGGGAGTCTAGCAGTGGTCATCCTTCGGCTGATATCATGATGATGATGTCGAACACTGCGGCTTTTAACTTAATTGAGTTGTAGTAGCGTAAATAGATACAGGGTCGTTTTAGATAAATTGTACTATTAAATTTCAGCGAATTTTATTGGTAAACCCAAGTTGTATTACAGACGTTTAAAAAGCTATTTTATAAATTTTGGACTGTAAACCTAATTGAGACGGTATGACTTTTGACCTTTGTTCAAAAAAGAAACAATTCTGAATCCCTATCAATCACTCACAATCCACAGGGATTGAATAACAATAAAATATCCAAAACAAAAATGCTGCTAAATAATGTTTTGTTCGTGAAAAATGCTTACAAAAATTAATTTCTTCATAGAACACCTTTTTAAAATTTTGTAGATAATGTTCCTTTTTTAAGATTTTTATTATTTGTCACTTATTTATAATCTTAATATTTTTTTTCTTTTTTAACAGTTATATCATGAGTAATAATCGACTTAACTATGTGTGCTGCACAAAATCAAACTAAAATATTTAAAAAAACTGTAAAAAAATTAAGTTGCTTTACCGATGAACATGAACACACACGTACCTGCCTATTACATAACACACATATACATTCATCATCATCATCATCATTCAGCCGAATGGCGTCCACTGCTGGACATAGGCCTCCCCCAAAGACTTCCACAATGACCGGCCCTGCGCCACCCGCATCCATCACATATACATTATGTACAGTTTATAGAAAACCATCCTGTATGATTAAATCTACCTTATTTTTAGTTAACAATAGAAATGAACATCACAATGTATCGTACAAGTATTATGAAAAACTCGAATCGCTACCGAGTACTTAATCATTTTGTCATCAAATAAATAGCTCTTCCCGGGGCACTTAACGATGAAATTCCAAACCATTTCGTAATTCTTAAAAATTTCAGTTGGAGCGTTTAACTTCAAACAAATTTAAACCATAACTCGGCATTCATAAAGATCAAATTCAAGAAATGACGTTAAAAAATGGCCGACATTGTCGTTGGAGGCGACATACGTCTCGCGAAAAGGTTTTGTTTGGAATAAAAGGCGGTGGGAAATGGCGCGCATTTGTGATACTGTTACACAATAAAAATGTGTCTCGGCCGATTTGACGGAATTCAAGGGTGCCGTTTTGTGATGAAATTTTAACAACAGTCTAAATCTTAAATATATGCGCGAACACAGTGATCAAATATATGTGAACATGCCATGGGTCTCGTTAACATTATATTAGACCAAGACGGAACTCTTGACTTGTTCGCGACCCCTGAGCCTAGATTTGTGGCCGCGGCCGGGCACTACCTGGAGACTATTGTGGCCTCAAGCACCATTATTTAAGTATTGTTATTATTATTCAGTGTTCACATTTATTATAATAATGTAATTCTCTATCACTTAGTATGTTATCTATATGTCATGTCTAGTGTATGCTGTTAGTGATAATATATTGTATGAATAAATAAAATAAATTATTATCGAGAGCGGTCATGTATTGTAACATTTGCCTAACGAAATTATAACTTTATTGGCCGCTATTTAATCATTTCGCTAAGTCAAAGTCAGTAAAACATCTCCGTAAATATTATGTTATGTTACACCGCCGGTACCAAGCGTAAACTAGTTGCCATTTCAAATTTAATGTAAAAAGAACAACAAAACACTTGAAAAAAATAAATAATTGGTTGTTTGTAAAGTAGGTTTACGATCGAGATGTTTACGTGATAACGTCTTACTTCACTGGCACTTCACTTATACCTGCGATCGCGCTCGTGAGGTTTTGGTGTGACACAAGTTTCTGAACATGTCACCCGACTAAAACGATTTTAAAGACGTTATCACGTCAATAACTGAAATTATACGAAAAATCAGGATATAAACAATCCCACCGAAGTGATAACAAAATCGGGATTAATTAGGATTCGGCTTATGAAAGGTACATAAACAGGTGCGTAGACTCTGTGTAGATTTGAGGATTCGTTTTCTCGACAGCTTGAGTCTGGCTAATGATATTTGAGACTAGAAAATAGCGGGAAATAAAAAAAATACTACATGCTCAACACTGTTTATAATACGACAGTTATAGCAGCAAAATTATATATCTTGAGAGAAGAGAAAGAACAAAATAATATATATACTGAGAGAAAAAGAGAATAGAATTTTGAGCGTAGCGAGGGATTTAAGCGTCTACGCCGAAAATGGAAATATTTTGCTACCGTGATACAGATACTGCTTTTCACACCGCCTATGAGGAAAATTAAATCATAAATCATTTATTCATTGCAAACAGTTACAGCACAGTACCTTATATAACATATGTCTATCATACGAGTAGTACATTATTATATACTTTTTTTTTTGTGCCTTTGCCATTGTTGGCCTGACTCCTACACTAGGCGAAGCCTGTCCCGTAGGAAATCAGTACGAAGCCGAGTTACAAAACAAAGTGACGCGAAACATTTAGTAACTAAACAAACGATTGTGCATTTAACAAACAAGCTAATATTACAAAATAACCTAGAACTAAGTACTACATACGAGTAAGTTAACATGGATAGAGTATATATCTAAGTAGGTTAATATTGGGGGTTCTAGCTCACATCGCTTCGCTATCGCTCGCTCCGTTCGCAGAACCGCCCAATATTAACAATAATGCAGGTATTTACGCAGCACTACAGCGGCCAGTCTACGGATACCCTTTAATCTTCATATTCAATCTTAATACATCTGATTTCGAATGTCTTCATCCTCCCAGCAAACTTCTCATGCAACGATAAAAAAAAACAGCAAAAGGCCTTACCCACGGGTGCCAGGTTTTTATTTCATAATATATTTACCACATCCCGGCACCCGTGTGCGGCTAAGTTGAGCAAATAATTTCCAGGTTGGCCAGACTCGTATATTACTTACTTGCTGACCAATGTCTCATCATTCCAACTATTTTTCCAGAATGGCCAGTTCTGTACTTAATAATCGGTTTGACTAGGCAAAGGGTCGGATGATGCTTCAACATATTTCTAAGTTTCATGTTTTGATTTTAGGTATTTTAAGTTCTCTGGTATTATTTTATGTCATTCATTTACATTCACACAGATTGGCCAGGTCTGTCTCATGTAAACGTTTGACAAGTGGTCCGCCGAGAATGAACTCGGCTCGCCGTTATTATTAATGAAGTCTAATTATATATACTGTCCTTAAGGAAAAATGTCTATAGCGCGCTGAAGAGTAATAGCGTTTAAATTGTTAAACCTATGCATAAATAAAGATTTTTTATTTATTTTCATTATAGTTTACTCTTATTTCCAATATTTCGTTACTTGCAAGTTGTAAAAGTAAATTATTACATTGAATTCAGTATATTTACCTTTTAAACCCTATGTAACGCCATCCGTATAGCCATCTAGCGAATAATGAGCAAACAAATGTTAATATGTCAAATTGTTTGATTAGTAAATATACATTTTTCCTTAATGTACTGGTTTGAGTGGTCACCAGAAACAGTAATGTCATTGTTTTCCACGCAGTATGTGTAAAATAAAGTTTATTCCACAAGATAAAAAATCGATTTCAGGGCACCATCTATCAATAACCTTACAAACATTTAAAAGTGCGAAGCTGTTTAGCGCTGTGCCGAAACTGCAAAGGTTCGTTATAAAGCTTCATGTCTTAGCCGCTAGATGGTATGAAAATAGATTTAGTTTTAACCAACATTTGAAATATCCAATATTAATAATTAATAGTTTTGGTTAAGCTACGTTTGTCAGATAGATTGATTTACACATATAGCCCGATTATATTATTATTATTATTAACCAACCAAATTGTATGTCGAAAAGGTAAGTACATTTGATTTCCATTTTAGAATTACGTATCAAATGTCGTCGACAATCTGGCGCCACTACCTAAATTAGATTTTGCATTAATCCTAGTTCACACCTATCGTTGGAGCTATCTACTAAAATAGATCTTATCTTCCTATGATGTAAAGTAGAATTATGTCTGTATTATCATTTCAGAAATTACATAAACATAGTGCGCTTGCATAAGTACTTCAATATCTACGCGCCTTTAGAATTAAAGGTTTCTTGTTGGATACTCGATATTTGTTCAGCTCATATCTATTGACACGTTCAACCAGGTGGACACTTGAAAACTTTAATTACGTACATTATTGAAGGACGCTTAAAAATATTTTATTCATTAACAAACTCAGAAGGCAATTCGAGCAAGTATGTAAGTATATGTCGAATAAGTTATTCTTTATAATTTGCATCGTGTTTGCTTCTATAATGTGCTTTTTACAGGGCATCTAATAATAATCCGTTTGAATCCGACGAGGAAATTTTTTTAACGCAGAGAAGTGACGACGCGCTTCCGCCGGCTAAAAAATCGAAGGGAAAAGCATTAAAATCCAAAACCGTTCGAGCAAAGAAAACTACGCAGAAGGTTTTGAAGGTTGCCGATAATAATTCAGACTCTGAAACCGAAGATGATTCCACAGCGCAGTCGAAGAAAAAGGTCCAGAAACCTCAACTGTTCCTGGATTCTGAGGTACCTGTCTAAGCTTACCTTGCTTAAGTACGTAATACGTATAAAAATAACTTCACAATTATGATAAGTGATATTTCGCTAACGAAATCTTTCGTAAGCCATTACTGATTTGCGTTATGATTTATTTTTAATTAATATGTCATTGTTCTTACAGGATTATGGAACTGCCGTACCAATTAGAGCTTCAGCATTGAGAAACTTTCTATCAAGAAAAACTGCGTCTGGGTATACTATGCAGACGAATCATTCTGCCAAAGGGGGGTATTACATCGAACTCAGGGCATATCACATGCGAGATTTGGAGCCATCGGGGAATGAGGTTGACCGCTGGAAAAAAGCAGTCGTCACTTTCAAGGGAGCGGTCGATGAAACCAGCCCAATTTTTGCTTCAGTCTGCGACGTTATAAAGGCTGTTAAAGAAGAATATAAAGGCATCCAACCTATATTGTACCCTTCTAATATTTAAGGTATGACTATTTTTCTTTACTTTGACCCTCGGTATTTCAGTGTATTATTTAATCGAATTTAACCTTTAAACTGGATTCAGAAGTATATTTTTTCATTGTTAACCATATTTAGTTTTGCATCATATCTTGACCTTGATTGTCATAGATTCTTACACATATTGACTACTATATTGACATCAGTAACGTCTTTAATTTATTTAGCATACAATTATAATAACTGACTTTTCGTAGGTAACGAAATTTTGAAGAAGATATTACAGGTGTATTTTTTAAGGCATGTCACAATTTTTGGTCGATTTATTTTTGTATTTTACTTACTATGACATCGTTTTGTCCTTTCAGGTTTATCAAATGCACTGTCCCTAAAAGCCTCGACCGTATGATCTTTTTTTATCTTGAAAACCGCATCTGGATATACTATGCAGACAAATGGAGAATATTACGTCAAACTCAGGTAGACCCAGTATTTAAATTAGATTCGGATATTTTTTTCATTCGCAATATTCATTTTGCCCAATTTTTCGTAGTAATTTAAACTTTACGTTATAAATACATATTTTAATTTACGAGTTAACTTTATATTAAATCATCATGTATTTTTGCCAAGCTTGTAACGTTCACGTTCCAAAGTTATCAACTCATAAAAAAACCAACTTGCATAAATCTAATTGTTTACTCAATACAAAATATAAAAATGTATACATAATTGCCAACGCATTTCGTGACAGAATAGCTAGCTATAAAATAAATTCGGCAAACTTTACGATCGCTCCAGAATTGTTTTTATCCGAAATTTCAGAAGTAACGGACCAACTTATTAGGGAGTACTTGTATAAGCATACGGCATTAAAAGTGAATTTCGAACTCTTTGTTACATATGTATTGACGAAGAATGATGAGAAATCAATGAAATCATTCAATACTAAATACGTTGAAGTATTTCAAAACAGCGATATTTCATCATTATATCGCTCATTTGCTGAAACATTAGTCTCAAAATGTTCAGAATTCGAACTTTCGGAGTCCGGGTGGACAATTGACACGATTAATCATTTAGAAGTCAATATAATGAAGTACAACCCTCTAAGGGCAGGCTCCTATATACCATTGCCCAAGCACATAGCAAATAAGAAGGCTTGCTTGAATATAAATAATACAGACAATCGCTGCTTTTTATGGTGTATTATGGCTTATTTGTATCCAACTAAAAAAAATGCTCATAGAGTTACATCATATCCCGATTATTCTGATATATTAGAAACAAGTGGTATGTCATTTCCGCCAAGTTTAAATGATGTCAAATGGTTTGAAAATAAGAACTCTGATATTAGTTTAAATATCTATGGTTTAACAAAAAAAGGCGAAGTCACTGGCCCTTTGTATAAAACGCACAAAAGGAAAATACACCATGTAAATTTATTATTATTAAGACATAAAGGAAAGGCACATTTTTGCTTGATAAAAGATTTAGGAAAGCTTGCTCATAAACAACTTACTAAACATAAAGCAAAAATACATTTGTGCGAAGAGTGTTTTTTGTATTTTTCAACGAAAGAAAAACAAATTCAGCATAACTGTGCAGGAATCCAAACTATGTTACCTGAAAAAGACACCAAAATTTCTTTTTGTAATTTTGAAAGGACACAAGAGATACCTATTGTCATTTACGCTGATTTTGAAAGCTTGTTACTAGAATTTTCGGATAAAAATAAGTCAACCTATGTAGAAAATATGCAAATTCACGAGGCTTCGTGCTTTGCCTATTATATTTGCTGTAAAACCAACCCTGAACTAAACGACTTCGTATCTTATCGAGGTCCTAACTGCTCGAAAAAGTTTGTCGAAACAATATGCGGCGATGTAACCAGATTACATGCTATTCTGTCTTACAGTAAACCTATGATTCCACTTACCCCAGATGAGCGGTTATCGTTTACGTCAAGTACTATGTGTCATATATGTAAAGAACCATTTTCTTCTGACGACAAAATTGTGATGGATCATAATCATTTTACGGGTCGTTATAGAGGGGCTGCGCATGCAACATGTAATTTAAAAGCAAAAACTTGTCCTTTTATTCCCATAATTTTCCACAACTTAACAGGATACGACAGCCATCTATTTATTAACGAACTTTCGAACGTATGCGGGCGAATTAACCTTATACCGAAAAATAAAGAAAAGTTTATTTCATTCACTAAATTCATACCCATGGATCGTCAAAATGTGGCCCAGTTAAAATTTATCGATTCATTTAATTTTTTAAGCTCAAGTTTAGATAATTTAGTGAACACGATGAAAGCAAACGATTTTCAACATTTAAAATCATTTTTCGGCGAAGGTGAAAAGTTTGATATTGCTCGTAAAAAGGGTATATATTGTTACGATTACGTTGACACCTGGGAACGATATGAAGAGACATGTTTGCCAGAGCCTTCTAAATTCTTTAACAGATTGACATCAGAATCTGTATCCTCGTCTGATTATAAACATGCTATGCGTGTATGGGATACTTTCAACATTAAAAATCTCGGAGAATACACTGATTTGTATTTAAAATGCGACGTATTACTCTTATGCGATTGTTTTGAAAAATTTAGAAACATGAGTCTTAATTTTTACAATCTCGACCCTTGTTATTACGTGTCATCACCATCGCTAAGTTGGGACGCTATGCTACTGTACACTAAAGTAAGGTTAGATTTATTAACGGATATAGAGATGTACCAGATGATCGAGAAAGGAATAAGAGGCGGTCTTGCTCAGTGTTCACGAAGATATGCTCGATCTAACAACAAGTATCTTTTAAGTTACGACAGTAATGAGCCGGATAGTTTTTTAGTATATTTAGACTGCGTTAACTTATACGGCCACGCCATGATGCAACGTCTTCCTAAAAGTAATTTCAGATTTCTTGATGATTTCGAAATTGCGAGTTTTGATGTTGAAAGTATACAACATGATTCTGACACCGGGTTCATTTTGGAAGTAGACTTGCATTACCCACTTGAGTTACATGATTCTCATTCGGACATGCCATTCGCGGCTGAAAAATTTGTCCCCGCGGGGAGCAAAAATAGTAAATTAATTGCTAACCTTTATGATAAACATCGATATATTATTCATTACATTCATTTGAAAGAATGCTTAAAAAATGGGTTAGTTTTGTTAAAAATCTATAAAGTTTTAGCCTTTGAACAAAGCAATTTTTTAGAACCGTACATATCTTTAAATACTTCACTTAGACAAACAGCATCTTCCGAATTCGAAAGAGATTTTTTTAAAAAACAGAATAATTCAATATTTGGTAAAACGATTGAGAATAAGCGTAAGCAGGTCGATGTGAAACTTGTTAATGTGTGGAAAGATAATGGGAATAAAACGAACAAATATTGTGGGGCGGAAAAATATATAAATGCTCCTAATTTTAAAAATGTGGCGATAATTTCAGACTCATTAGTAGCAATTCAATTGAACCAAACAAAAGTTGTACTTGACCGTCCGATCTACATTGGTTTCTCTATATTGGAACTTGCAAAAAGCCATTTATACAGATTTCATTACAGTGTGATGAAACGCATTTATACAAATAAAATACATCTCTGCTATACTGACACCGACAGTCTCTTATATCTTATCTATACAAAAGATTTTTATCGAGACTTGAAAGAAAATATAGAATATTTTGATACTAGCAATTATGAAGCAGGTAATATATTTAACATACCTTCTGTGAACAGTAAGATACCCGGATATTTCAAAGATGAGATGGGCGGTGCTATTATTACAGAATATATAGGGTTGCGAGCAAAATTATATTGCATCACTACTTGTAACACAACTGTAAAAAAAGCAAAGGGAATAAAAAAGTGTATTACCAAAAAACTGGACATTAATAAATATAAACGTGCTCTATTTTATAATGAATCATTGAGAGACGAAATGTGTATTATTAGATCCAAATGCCATAAACTTTATACCCAAAAAATAAACAAGCTAGTTCTTTCACGAGATGATGATAAAAGGTGTGTAAATAAAGATAATATTACGTCTTTGCCCTGGGGGCACTATAAAACATTATGTTAAGTACGGTGTTGCATGCGTAGAATCAACCTTAAATATAATGTAACGCTGCTGATGTTAGTAAATAAGATACGATATTAGGACGATGACAAATTTTTAGACGATCGTTAAAAGTATTTTATTTCGACTATAATTTAATTGATTCCGTTGTGAGCCGAAATTTGTCTACAATTTACTGAGTAACTTTTTCGTCACAACGGAATCAATTAAATGTAAACGAATTAAAACCTTAACGACGGCCCAATAATCCCACCCATATTTCTGATTTGTAAGCGATATTTTACTTGGTGTTGTATTTACATAGTTAGTAAATAAGATACGATATGAGAGCATTGACAATTTTTTCGGACCATCGTTAAAAGTATTTTAATTCGACTACAATTTAATTGATTCCGTTGTGAGCCGAAATTTGTCTACAATTTATTGGGCAACTTTTTCGTCACAACGGAATCAATTAAATGTAAACGAATTAGAAACCTTAACGATGGTCTCAAAATTTGGTCCTCACCCTTATTTCTGATTTGTAACCGATATTTTAAGTGGTGATGAATTTTACATAGTTTTTAAGTATGTAACATTTGAATAATAATGATAATAAATCATATTTACGATAAATAATATTACTTGTTTTATTTATATTTCTCCATTGACAGTATAGCGTTATAGAAAATAGGTTGTGACGATTTGTACACAATTAAGCAACTAAAAATAAATATCCAATCAGTTTTCTAAACGCTATATTGTTTCACCATGAAGAGTTTTTGATATTTCCAGTCAGGGCTCGGAACCGGTTAATGTCAAAATCCCGAAATAGTCAAATATTTTGAATTAGTTTATGCTCTTTATGTAGGACTCAATAATGTATTTAGAATATTGCTTCGTATAATTAGATAGCCTAATTAAACATGAAATAATAAACGAAAGAACGAAAAAACGGTTATTATGGAGAGAATACTGGTTTCCGAGCCCTGTTTCCAGTTGTTAACCTTTAAATGCATGAAGTATCAACAACGATACTACTGAAATGACCCAAGTCGAAATCAACTTAACGTCAATTTGGGATTTTGTCAAACTGAGCCATTAAGTCTCAATTTTACATATATATGACTTTTATTTAAGACGTTACAAAAATAAAATGGAGTACCTATCATTTTTTTGATATTGTATGCATCTAAGGCTTAAAACACCTCTGTTCCATGAACGATAGGTAGTAAAACGAATAAAATATAATTTATCGACCTAAATTATCCCTAAAGCTACTACTTAGTTCAGGATTCAAGATTCGAATGTTAATTCGTGACGCAAAAACATAATAAGTGCATGAATAATAAAACAAAATAATATAGTAACGTTCGGGTCACGGAATCCCGAGTTCATAACGCTTGCCTGGTCAACAGGCGATAATTGTTTCGATGTTTATTAGCTTTTCTATCTATCAATTGCTCAAATGTTATTTATTATAAGAAATAAAAATGTTATGCGAAAGTCAGTAAATAGATAAGTTTGCCCTTAAACTTTTTAGGTGCCTTATTTAATATACTGTTTTTCTTTATCTATGGGAGTCTAATTACAACTGATAATAACAGTTGTCGTTATTAAAATGGGTTATCATTCTAAATTATAAACAAAAAACAACATATTTGCTGAAATTTTTATTGAGGTCTTAGTAAACATTTAACTACAAGTACGAGTATATATTAAAATGAATACTGCAAGTACTTACGAAATTACAAAAGTTTATTATATGATATGTACAGTAATACTAAAAGCTATTCACTTTTCATCCAGTTTTCTTAATATTCTTGTCAATGCGTATTCAGTTGAGTCTAACACTTCGTCACATGGATCGCAAACAAGGTACTGCGCACTAACATTGCGGCTAGAATCACCATCGTTCACAGCTTCGATATCAATTTTTATTAAATATTGTCCTTTTCGATAGTTATTTTTTATAACGAAAGACGAGCATTTTTTAGTTTGATCTTTGATAATAGTTTTTTTCGGCTTATTTTTCACTATTTTGCGTACTACTTCCTGACGGCGTTTTTCAACTTTTTCAAGCCAACCGTCAACATCTTGCACGTAATAGAATGGATCGTCCGGCCCGACATCATGAATTGGAGGGCTAACGTTAAATATGTCGCCAAAATCATCAACTTGGTTTTGTTTGCCCATGTTTGACTCCATTATCTGAAAAAAAATTAGGTTAGACACTATAACGAGCCCTCAGAAATAACATAACAAAATAAAGTACGTTACAAGTTTTATTAATCTCTCAAATATATTTCAAGACTGTTAGAAGATATCTTAATTTTGTTTAAGATAAAATATTAATATAGAAAACCATTACCTATGGCTTTAAATTAGGCAGTAACTTCTCTCGTTGCGACTGCTTCCGTTTGACGCAAGCAATGAAATGGAAGCCAATGCTCGCAATTCTTTACAGGTTGCAACAGGTATTAAGAATAATCATGAGTAATACCGAATGCCTTTTTAGGCAGCGCTCTAACATTTCTAAAACAAAATACTCTCCAACTTAAACTGCTAGTAGGTATACATATTTAATGAATGTTTTGTATAATTAGTTAACAGAAAGTAAAATGAAGCTAATGAAACAACAAGTGTCACTTGAAATCGGTAAAATTATTGCTGAGTCACGTCCTATTAATATAAAGCACAGTGTGCTTTTGCCCAACTCGATTCGATGCATAATCTGCGGGCCTTCCAATTGCGGCAAAACCAATACCATGCTAAGTTTATTACTTCATGAAAATGGGTTAAAATTTCAAAATGTGTATCTTTATTCTAAAACGGCTTTCCAACCAAAATACCGCTTTCTAGAAGACGTTATTATGAGAATATCTGATATTAATCTGCACATATTTCAAGACGAAAAGGATGTAATTTCTCCTGATGAGGCCTTATGCAATTCTGTTTTTATATTTGACGATATAACTTGTGAAAATCAGAACAATATACGTAATTATTTTTCTATGGGAAGACATAAAGGAATAGATGTTTTCTATTTATCTCAAACTTACTCTAAAATTCCCAAACAATTAATTCGAGACAATGTGAATTTCCTAATTATTTTTAAACAGGATGATGTTAATTTGAAACACATATATCATGAACATGTGAATTCTGACGTTAGTTGGGAAATATTCAAATCACTAGCCATAAATATATGGAGGGACCCATTTGCATCTTTAATAATCAGCAAAGATTGTGAGTTGAACAATGGTAGATATAGAAAATCATTTGATGAGTTTGTAAAGTTTGAGTGAACCATTCATACAAATATTTATGACAAATCCAATTTAAGACAGTTAGTTACAGGCTTAAGGCAATAGAACAAGTCTGTACAAATTTAAATGTCATGGAAACCGATTTAAAAACACAGTTAATAAAATCAGTTAAAAATATAAAAAATAAACTGAAACAAATGCGTGAAAAAGATGAAGTTTGTGAGTTACAACATAAAAAAATATTCAAATCATTAAGTGACCCATTAGAAACCCTAGTATCACTAAACAATACTTCTAATAATGTTCGCGTGCACAAGGAAAATAAAGAGATATATGCTCAAAACGACGCTCCTATGGATGATGCTAATCTTGATTTAAAATATGGCTCTAAAGAGTTTGTGTCACAAGAATTAAAAACTCCAACTAAAGTGGAAAACTATGTAGCAAAAGTGAAGAGTCCTCAAGCAAATAGAAAATATTTGCAACTCCCGAAAGAACCTTTCAATGTAACATTTGGAGTGCGGAATGATGGCGAGAACTTATTTATAGGTAATTCGCCGGTAACATTAAAAACGCAGGGCGAAAATACCCCAAATAAAATGACAATGATTAATTTACCTGATAAAAGTTATGAGTTAACTCCAGGACTAAACGAACTTTTATTTCAAACCAAACCCAATTCAAATATCGTTGAAGAAAAAGATAAACTAACTTATAAAGATATCCTGATTCATACTAATGTTCATAAGAGAGGATATAGTCCAGACGGTCAAATACAAGGAAATTCGGGCATGAAATACTGCCAATTTATCAAACCATTATTTAACGAATCTAACAAAAAACAGGGCGGCAACTTACCAGTATTGAAAAAATATAGGCGTAATACAGATTACATATATTGGGACGATCCTAACGAGTTAATTGACAGATTAAAATTATTGGTTGCTTCTAAAAATGCTGGCAATACTAATCACGATAATGAAATAATTTCTATCATAGAAGAATTGAGAGAAGCAGGTATAATAAAAGAATAAAAGTGTTGTTAGGGACTCATTATGACTTAGTCCTATAATGTTCTCTGAAGATGAACGTTGATAAGTTTGGCCATCACATATTCAAAAGGCGAAAAGTAAATTCAAATATAGAACCTTATATGGCTTTCATAAATTTTAATGATGATTTTATTGACGCGAAGAATAAGCCTATTAAACATCTTGGAAAACCAATTGATTCCGCGGACGGTGTAACAAAAGAGTATGTTGATAATATAATGGAGGTTATGTTAAAAAAAATAACAGCGATACGTCAAGAATTACAGCAGTTAGATACAGAAATTAAAACCTTAAATCAGAGCATAGACTCAGTGATACAAAGAAGCAAATACAAAAAATGAGTAAAGAAGTGGTGGTTAATGAAATACATAAACAAGCTCGAAAGAATTTTCCTCGAAGACATGTGATAATGAGAGATATTGACGATTTATGGCAAGCTGATCTTATTGACATGCAGTCTATTTCGACAGTGAACTCAAAGTATAAATATATACTAGCAATAATCGATACCTTTTCGAAGTATGCTTGGGTATATCCATTAAAACAAAAAAGTAAAGAACATGTGACTCGAGCCTTTGAAGATTTGTTAACACAACCTCGTGTTCCGAAAAATTTACAAACTGACTTAGGAACTGAATTTTATAACAAACAATTAAAACATTTACTTGATCGATATAATATAAGACACTATTCAACATACTCTGTGAAAAAAGCTTCTATAGTGGAAAGGTTTATAAGAACCTTAAAAACCAAATTATATAAACAATTTAGCTTACAAGGAAACTACAAATGGGTTAATGACACTCTTTATAATGTAGTTAAGCAGTATAATAATACGGTACACAGAACAATTGGTCTTAAGCCAAGCGAAGTTAATGCAGGAAATAAGCAGCAAATTCTTCAAAAATATAATAAAACAGTTTTGCCAGCAACAACGAAAACTATATTTAAAGTTGGAGATCCCGTGCGTATAAGTAAATACAAAGGGACATTTGAAAAAGGGTATACTCCAAATTGGTCAACAGAAATATTTACTATTACTAAAATTCAGAACACAGAACCGGTTACATATATCATAGAAGATAGTAAGCATCGGCCCATTTTGGGATCGTTTTATTCACAAGAATTACTTAAAGCTAAATATCCAAACATTTACCTGGTTGAAAAAATTTTAAAAAAGAAAGGTACAAATTTATATGTGAAATGGTTAGGATTACCTTCTCAAGAAAACAGTTGGATTGATAAGTCAGAAGTTTTATAAGCAGGTCATATTTAATTTTTTCATTCTTAGTCCGTATTTCAAGAAAGAAAGAGTGTTCGGTATTACATCTTTAAATTATATTTTAATTATATCTTTAAATCAATGATGCCGAAATTTAATTCCGCAAGAAAAACAAAAGCTCGCAACGCTAAACCGACTGGTGCTGCAAAAAAATTAAAAACCGGGAGAGGTTTTAAGAAAACGTTTAAAAATATTGTTTCTCTTACAAAGAAACACATAAACAAATTTAAACCCAAATGTAAAAAAGCAGCTATAGAGTTAGCCGTTGCTGTTGCTCGTGAATTGGCTTCCGATTCTAACTCAACTGTGAATATTCCTCGAGTGATACCAGTGCCAAAAGTTGGAGGATTTCTTCCCTTAATACCAATTTTTGCTGGTCTGTCAGCTGCAGGTGGTTTAGCAGGTGGTGCAGCTGGAATCGCAAAGGCAGTTCAAGCAATAAAATCAGCTAAACAACGCTTGCAAGAACTTAAACGTCACAACCAAAAAATGGAAGAATTGTGTATAGGAAATGGGCTTTGTCTCAAAGAACATGGTGATGGTTTAGGCATTTATGTCAAAAAACAAAAAAACTAATTCCAAGGCTACCCAAAAGAGCGCTAACTAATATCGACCTACTGAAATATGCAAAATTCATTCCATTTTTTAGAGGAGTGTACATGAGAGATCAGTTGCCAGTTAGCCCGTTAAATAAAGAATGCGGCATTATAAATCTTGATAGTTCAGATAATCCTGGAACTCATTGGGTGGCCTATGCTAAATTAAGTGATTATATTGAATATTTCGACAGTTATGGTAACTTAAAACCACCGGAAGAATTTTTACACTATGTTGGACCAAATTTTTTTTATAATTATGCTAATGTGCAAAAGAGCCATCCTTATAATTGTGGCCATTTGTGTATTCGGTTTTTGAAATCCTTTTGGAACCGGCATAAATAGACGAGAACTTGATAAAATAATTTAGTTTGCTCAAAATGTCTATAACACTTACAATCACTGGAAACGAATCTGTTCTTCAAACGGAATTTATTCCTCCTCTGATATTAGATGATAATTATGAGTGTGGCTTACTCTACTTTTCTACATTTAATACAATTCCGAATATTCATGAAAATAATAACATTTTTGCCTATGGTAAAGATAAACGTATCAAAATTCCTTGGGGCAATTACGACTTGACAGACTTATATGAATACTTAAAAACTGAACTGAAAAATGTTCAGTTGCAAATTAAATCGAATAATAATACTTTTAAGTGTTTGTTATTTTGCACCGAGCCGATTCATTTTGAAGCCGAAAATAGTATCGCTTCATTTTTAGGATTTTCACAAACGATTCTAGAACCAAATAAATGGCATGAATCAGTCTATCCTGTAAACATTATTCCAACGTCGGTGATACGAATCGAATGTGATCTCGTGCAAGGCTCATATATGAATGGATTACCAGCCCATATAATTCACGAGTTTGTACTGAACGTTCCTCCGTGTCATCAGCTTATTGAGGTGCCTAAAAATATAATATATTTCCCTATAGCAAAAAAGCACATTTCATCAATAATTGTAAAAATATTAGACTTAAGAGGTGTGCCAATAAATTTTAAGAAAGAAAATATATATTTGAGTTTACACCTACGAAAATCAAAATGATTGTATATAATAACCCCCAAAGACTTAGAACACCATCGTCTTGTAAGCTTAAGAGACAAGCAAATAAAAAGAATAAGTTCAACAATAAAACGCCCAAGCAAAATAAAAATAAAGCCATTAATAAGCATACCGTGAAACGAATAACATCCATTACTCCGACTAAAATAACTAAGAGTAATAAAGAGTTCCTTCGTGCTCTTGGATTTAAAGTATGAGTATTCTCCATATAACGGACGACCCTCAATTTGACAATTCTATTGAAAGTTATGAAATCCATACTTATAATCCATACAATAATAGCTACAATGAAAGTGATGAAATACGAATACCTATCCACCAGCAAGACATTTATGTTTTGCCCTCAGCAAGTTCTGTGTATATAGAAGGATCTTTCTCCATAACAGAAAAGGATCGTACAACGGGAGCCTCAAAAACAAAGAAAATAAACTTAACTAATAATGCTATAGCATTCCTTTTTCAAGATATAAGGTACGAGATGAATGGAGTCGAAATTGATCGTATTAGAAATGCTGGAGTTACTACGACAATAAAGTCGCTCGTGTCTATGAATAATGGAGAAAGTAAAGCTGCTGAAATGTGGGGCTGGAATGTAAATGGGTTTAAGAATCATGATGGAAAGTTTTGTATTCTTTTACCGTTAAACAAATTATTGGGTTTCGCAGAAGATTATAGAAAAATTATTATTAATTGCAAACATGAATTAATTTTAAACAGAAGTAGCATTAATTTAAATGGTGTTGTAACAGATAAAGATGATTTGGTACAAGTTGACATACGGAAAGTTCAGTGGCGCATGCCTCATGTTAAAGTTTCAGATCAGCAAAGGCTTGCTTTGCTAAAACATTTAGAAAAAGATAAACCGTTACAAATTGCCTTCAGAAATTGGGATTTATATGAATACCCATTATTACCTAAGACTACGAAACATTCCTGGTCTGTGAAGACAGCTTCTCAACTAGAAAAACCGCGATATGTTATTTTTGGCTTACAAACTAATCGAAAAAATAATAAGGAAAAAGATAATGCCGTATTTGATCACTGTGATTTGAAAAACGTTACGTTATTTTTAAATTCGTATTATTATCCGTACGACGCTCTTAATTTAAAGTTTGAACAAGGCCAATATAGTATATTATATGATATGTATGCTCGATTTCGTCAGTCGTTTTACAACCTTCCCGTAGATCCGTTGTTAGATTTGAAACAGTTTAAAGATAAGGCTCCATTATACGTGATTGATTGTTCACGACAAAATGATAATTTAAAAA
The DNA here is from genome assembly GCA_905163555.1 of Notocelia uddmanniana. Classification (NCBI taxonomy): domain Eukaryota; kingdom Metazoa; phylum Arthropoda; class Insecta; order Lepidoptera; family Tortricidae; genus Notocelia; species Notocelia uddmanniana. The sequence continues at coordinate 74,318,673 of LR991052.1, forward strand.
CTGGACCAGTAGATGTGCGTTTAGAAATTGAAACTACGCAAGACATTCCTGACAACACAAGTGCTTATTGTTTAATTATTAACGATCGGCTGTTCGAGTATCGACCTTTGAGCAATATAGTCAGGAAACTAACATGAAATCAATAGCAATCGTTGACGTTCAAGGATTTAAAACAGATGGAAATCAATTTATTGTAAAAGAAATAGCTATAGTATTTAATGATCAGTTGCAGCATCTTCTTATTTTACCTCCTTTCCCATTGTATAATCTTTCTCCGGAAGAGCGTAAACAAATATGGTGGATACAGAAAAACAGAAAAATTTACTGGAATGAAGGTTTCATTCCCTACACAGATTATTTGATGCACGTAGAAGATTTTTTATCTGATAAAACAATTTATTGTAAAGGTACTGAGAAAGTACATTGGATTAAAACCATGTTTCTTCATAATGATGTAATTAACTTAGAGGACATGCAGTGTCCTAATTTCTTAAGTTTATATAAAGATTTTAGATTATCTAGTGATGTATTTAATTGTATTTACCATCCTACTATATGTGCTTTAAAAAATGTAACTTGCTTAAGAAAATGGTGTACAAATAAAGGTTTTCTATGAATAAGGTTGTTTATTTTTGTATATAAAAGAGTATTTCTCCTACAATAAATCAGTATCATGTTGTACTGAACGGCATTTCAACGTGATGCTCGACGCAGTTCTCATGCCATCTAAAACAGTAACTTTTAGCGATATTGCACTATTTTTCCCAGTGCCTTATCAAGATGATTGTCGAATGGGAACATGGAAAATTGACTCAGATCGATTTCGAATGCGTATAATTGCTTTTGAACAAAAATTCCGGCTTATCTTGGAGCGAGAGAGCAAAAGTAACATCTACTTGCGATAGCTAGCGATATCAAAATTAAAGTAGAAACTGATCTAACAAGTAACGAAGTGGGAATTAACATAACGGAGTTTGTGTACTCTCATAACTGCTGTTAATATTGGGCGGTTCTGTGAACGATAGCGACAGCGAGCGATTCGAAATCAGATGTATTAAGATTGAATATGAAGATTAAAGGGTATCCGTAGACTGGTCGCTGTAGTGTTGCGTAAATACCTACATTATTGTTAATATTGGGCGGTTCTGCGAACGGAGCGAGCGATAGCGAAGCGATGTGAGCTAGAACCCCCAATATTAACCTACTTATCTAGTGGGTAAGTTGTGCGAGTGAAAGATTGATGTGAGTGAATGTACGTGTGTGTGTGTGTGTGTGTGTGTGTGTGTGTGTGTGTGTGTGTGTGTGTGTGTGTGTGTGTGTGTGTGTGTATTTGTCGGTATCAGTGTTTTAGATTCCTTTCAAAAGGCCTTCAGATTCCGAATAACTTAAGGTGCTCAACCACTCGTGCAGCTTGCGTTTTAATTGAAAAATAGTAAGTTCTTTTATTGTTAATTTGTTGCTTACTCTATTGTAGATTGATGGGTGTAGGGATGCAGCAAATCTTTTAGCAAAAGCTGTGTCCGATAGTGATACAGGCACTTTAAATATACGCTTCTGCAGCATCGCGCTGTAACAGGGAGACTTCAAGACTTCCGAGTGCACCTTCACAGTCACACGCAGCATTAAGAGTCAATGTTGCCCTCAAATGCCCTCAGACTAGTACGACTACGATCCCTCATTCGAGAGGGCAACAATGACTCTATCCTGAATAGCAGGCGTGATAAAAAGTTTTTTTTTTATGATCGACTGACCAGCGATTGGCCTTAGTCTCACCTGATGGAAAGCGATGACAAGGCCTAAGATATTTCTCGCTGGTTCAGTAACAGCCTATACACTCTTGTCTTGAAGAGACCCAGATTGTATGTATCAGGAAATACAGACAGCGGCAGAAAATTCCAGTCCTTAGCTGTTCGCATTAGGAAAGAAGAAGCAAATCGCTTCGTGCGAATAAATGGTAGACTGACAACGTAAGGATGCAACCGCTCGCCACGTCTGGACGTCCGGTGATGGAACGGGGAAGGCGGAACTAAGTCATGTAATTCCTGTGCACACTCTCCAAATTTTTTTTTTAATACCAGTTCGGTGGCAAACTAGCGTACAGACCGCCTGATGATAAGCGGTCACCGCAGCCTATGGAAGCTTGCAACTCCAGTGTCACATGCGCGTTGCCGACCCTTTAAAAATTATTCACTCCTTTTTTGAAGTAACCTACACTGTAGTCCCCCGGGAAAACCGTGACGGGAGCTTATGATATCATATAAATATTTTGAATCTGATAAAAAAAAACATCCATCCATCCTCCAAGCGTTATTCCCAGTACAAATGCATCCTAAAGTATGCCTGGGGTCCGCTACCTAATCCCAAGAATTAGCTTAGGCACCATTTTTTTACGGAAGCGACTGCCATCTGACCTTCCAACCCGAGGGGGAAAACAGACCTTATTGGGATTAGGCTCGTCAAGTGAGTGGGCAACTTATATATATATAAAAAAAAAAAAACATATGGCATTTATTTTTAACCGATCTAAATCTTCGAGACAATAAAAAGTCGGTCGGTTGCCAGTTTTGTTCCGCTTTAAGCATCACCCACGTGTAGAGTAACCCTATTTGTCAAGTGAGTAGGAAATTTGACTGTTAGAAGTTCTCAAGCCGCTCGAAGATCTTTAACTTGGCTTAACGACTGCTGTCGTAGACAGCAGCCGGGTTCAACGGCTTGTCGTGCCTTCTAAAGCACAGGTGTGCTCAGTAACTAACCACTCAAAGCGGTCACCCATCCAAGAACTGACCCCTTTTTTTAACCTGGGGAAATGCATTTTCGCATCCCACCTGGCCGGGGAACTAGGCTCCAATTCTGATATGAAAGTAGCAATTAATGCGGAATAATAAGCGGATTCGGTGGATATCTATTTCCGTTTGAAATTACGTCCATCAAGTTTCATTAAGTATTTATTGAAATGTGATATCGAGCTTGTTTAATAATAGAGGTTTCGTGATGGTTATGAATCGGAATATTGATATTATACTTATAGATATTTAATTATAAAAACGTGTTGAGATGATTCATTTATCTCGATAAATACTGTTGTATTATTCTCTATTCTAGGCTAGATTTATAAAAATATTTATTTAAAAGTAAAATAGAAAAAACATTTTACCAGCTCGATCGTGTGGCGCAGCCAGCTGTCCGTCCCAATCGAGTAAGCAATACATTATTTAAAATACGAAATACGTAGAGGGTAGATATATGTTTTCTGCCAACAAACTGTCATTCAGTTTGGCAGATCAGTGAAAAATGTTTTTAATTATAATTTTTTGTGATAAAAAAATTAAAAAAAAAAACTTAACTTAGGATGCCGCAGGACGTGAGATGGGACCTAAGTTACAAGTGGTTAGGGCAACAAAACGAACCTCCTGACTATTCGCGCCAAGTATTATTATTATTATGATTAACTAATTAAATTAGAAAAGTTGGAATACCCCCGAAGTTTTCATTTTAAAGTTCTCAACTTACTTTGGCACTTATAATTTATAAGCCCTTTTTTTAATCTGCGTTTGATTCAAATTATATATTTCAATCCATGCATTGCATACCTATTTGTGTCGGGGGAGTGCTACCAGAACTGACAATATTTCATTTTTTTTAAGAGAAAGAGATGTAATCATATAGAGGACAATCAAATCAGTATAACCACATTTTCAGTTTCTCGAAAATGTCACAATTACATATAAAAAAATCGATTTCAAACGTTCCTCATTCTAATAGAGAGTAAGTGACAAGTATCATACAGAAGTACTATAAGTAGGGCGGATTTACTTAATAAAAGTGTACTGCTGTTCTTTTTGTGCACTGTGACTGTCACAATTCAGCCTTGTGACGTCATATTGGCTATGTGCGAAGTAGGTGGTGGGGGTAAGCTAGGCGATCGTAGCGCACACCATGGCAGAAATGTGTACTTACCGGGGACCACTGTCAAATTTACTTTCACGTTTTCTATCGGTTTCTTAACGGTTTCCTACGATTCGTTTCGTTTGTATGTATTTATTTATTCTCTTATTTATTTCAGTAAAATCTCCAATACGGGGTCTTTCTCGGTTACTAAAGTAAATAAAATATTCATGTGTCATTATTTGACATCTCTGAGTTTTGACATTGTCTTGGGACCGTTGACGTTTCAGACGTGCACATAGCCAATAGACAGTGGTAGGCTTTCTTCACATTTTCATGAATATCTTGTAAAATAATAGCAATAAAATTATTGGAAAAATACTTTTTGGTTTGTTGTTTACCAATTACCGAGTTGAGCTAAGATTTCATACGACTTGGAAATTTGGAATGTCATCAATTACTACGACCATATCAGCCGAAGGACGTCCGCTGCTCGACATAGGCCTCCCCCAATATCATGGGGGATACCTGCAATAATCGCCACGCTTGGCGATCGCAGCATCTCCGCCGCAGTCCAGGGATGCTGCTTCTCATCATCCAGTGGTCTTGGTCGTAGTTTTAGGACACATGTGGGACCATGTTATGTATGTATGTATGTATGTATGTATGTAAGCACTTTATTGTACACAATAACAGTTTAAAACATATACATGTCACACAGGATCAGAGTACAAAGGCGAACTTATCCATGCCATGCCATGCCATGCCATGTTATCGTTATTCTGAATAAATTAATGATCTTCATTTTTTGACATAAATATACACAGATGCACATGTTAAACTTACATAACACTTCTCATGCGCTCACATCTTTAAATTAGGATTTATTTATAAGTAACCATCAATCATCATCATCATGTCAGCCGAAGGACGTCCACAGCTGGACATAGGCCTCCACCAAAGACTTCCACAATGACCGGTCCTGCGCCACCCGCATACAGCGGACACCCACGACCCTTACCAGGCCATCAGTCCACCGCGTGGGGGGCCTGCCGACTCTACGCCTTACGGTACGCGGTCGCCACTCGAGAACCTTTCCGCCCTAACGGCCATCGGTTCTACGTGCTATGTGCCCCGCCCACTGCCACTTAAGTAACCTCACAACAACTTAAATGGAACTTGTTTGTTCAGTGTTGCCATACAATATCAACGATATTTGAACTGACTGAATTTAATTACGTTAAGTCTTGTTCATATTTTTGATTGTCGTGAAAATAAGCGTCACGACACACCAGTCGTGGCATATCTTGAGTGACAAACTTTTTGTTGTATACCCAATTCATTTGTTCGTTCTTTTCTTTCTTTCTAATTTTGACAATATTGAGATAGAATGTACTTCGTCATATCGACCCTGGTTGTCTAACACGTGTCTTCGATTTACTGTGTCGTAAAATTGATGACGTGGCACCTCGATTGTCTGAAGGGTTCTGGTTTCGGAACAAATTGCTGAGGATTAGGGTAAGTGTGTTAATGGGGTTCGTGTGAGTGTTTCCGCTGTGTTATTCGTTGTAGATAAAAGATATTTTGTGGGGTATATTTTTAGTAGGAAGTATCTTATATAGCGTTATAAAAACAGGTAAGTATATCACATTTTTTTGTGTTTGAGTTTTAATTAACAAATTTAGAACAGTAAGTAGGTATGACCGCCGATAATTGGAAAATGTCTTAAAAAGTCAAGGAGATAACATTGTTTACAACTTCTAACAATCAAGTTGCCCACTCATTTGACAAGCCTAATCCCAATTAAGGTCTAGTTTGCTCCTTGGGTTGGGTGGTCAGATGGTAGTCGCTTCTGTAAAAAAACTAGTGCCCACGCCAATACTTGGGATTAGCTAGCGGACCCCGGGCATCCTTCAGGATGTAACTGTACTGGGATAACGCTAGGATGATGATGATGATGATGATTTACCGGGATGAGAACGATCCTGCCCTGTGTTATTTTAAGTATTTTAAACCGGCACAAGATTGAGTCAGTATAATGTCTGTACTTTGACAAAGGATAGAGCTTTTGACCCCTTCATATGCCTAGCGACTTTTGACCCCTTCATATGCGTAGCGACTTTTGACCCCTTCATATGCGTAGCGACTTTTGATGTTGACTGTACTAAATTATCTCGGCTTCAAAATCTTGTTTGTAATATACAATTTTACAGCGGTATCGCCGCATTTCTGAGGGGTAAAGTCTGTATACGTAAAGAACTGAAATGTCTTTGTTCCAAGTTATTCCATGAATATATTCCACTTGTAATGCATATTTCTATTTTGCAGGTAAGTGCACTCAACTGCAGATACGATGGAGATCTACGGTAATACCTTTGTGTTGAAAACACTAAGCTTTTACTAGGTTTAGTCCTATCAAAGGCATTTAATGGACTTGAAATGAGCTAGGTTTTTAACTCAACTATTTTGTCTCTGTTTATGTGTCTAGGCATCACGTGAAAACGAGCGAATGGAGTCTAATTTAACCTTCACTAATATGGCAACTGGATCTTCGGCAAAAACATGGGCTAAAAATTATGCAGATTGGGGTAAAAAGAGGGGTTTAATTTTGTATGAGAACTCCTACAATCCATCAGGTTCCATGATCGCTTTTTGAGACACTCGGGGACAAGTAGTGTCACGTTGCCTGGCTCTTCGGATCTTCGGCCCTCAGCCTTGTATAAGGGATCCACCACCACCACCATAACAGCCCTAGGTCGTCCACTGCTGGACATAGGCCTCCCCCAATTTTATGGGGGGTAAATGCCATAATCGCCACGCTTGGCATGCGGGTTGGCGATCACAGTATCTCCACCGCACTCTAGGAATGCTGCTGCCCATTCCCCGGTGGTCTTGGTCGTAGTTTAAGGACATACCCGGGTCCAGGGACCCATTCTGTGTGAATGCTCGGCCTTGAGACTCGTATGCCTTGCCGGTCTGCCTTTGGCCATAATACTGACATGAAGAACCCGCTCTGTTGGGGTTCTCGGCCTTCAGCCTTACGTACATTGTCGCTCTGCTTCGGCCCTTCGGCCCTCAGCCTTGCATAAGGAGCCTTCTCTGTTGGAATGCTCGGCCTTCAGACTCGCATGCCTTGTCGGTCTGCTTCGGGCCTTTGGCCATAATACTCACTTGATGAACCCACTTTATTGGGACCATCGGCCTTCGGCCTCGATTGCAATGCCGTTCGGCTTTGGGACTTTGACTTGAGATTAAAATAAAATTACAGTGCGTGATTTCAAAGGATTTCTTTTTGACAGATTTCTTACGAGGTTTGTAGTGATGAGGCTAGGACGAATCGTTTGTAGTTTTAGCGATTAGGTATTGAGGAATAGTGAATGATTAATCGAATCGATTTTAATGCCAACCCGCTACTGTTTATTCAAATTCTGCGACAAAAGTAATTTCATTCTTCATTCGTTTGTAATTGAATAGATTTTTTTTCGGTTTCAAATTTAAATATATAGATATAATTATAGGTATTTATTAAGAACGTTATGTAAAACAGATTAATTACCTAAAATAAAACTAATTAGAATAACATTAGAACTAATAATAAAAAATAAAAAAAATTTAATTCTAAAAATGGCCCCCGCGGCATTGTGTCGAAGATACTGGCAGCATTTCCTCTCTGAATAGCCAAGCTAATTCTTTGGCCGAGGTAGCTGCCAGCTCTTCGGTCACCTGTGGCATCAATAAGCATATTCGAAAATTCTTTGAAGAGGCTTAGAGCCCCAGGCCCCACGGACCGAGAATCTCGACGCCGAAAGGGGTGAACAAGTATTCGGCGCCGAGATCGAAGTATTTGCCGATTTTAGCACGTTCGACCGCCTCCGCTGCAGCCGCCGCCCTCGTGGAGGTTCCGTGGAGATGCGACGGGGCTAGTGTATCCACACATGTAGCATCCCACACCAGCACCCGTCCCATACTCCACGGAATCAAAGTCATCCCGTCCGGTCTCTTACCATCGTTTCTTGATTAATTAATTTGATTGAGTTCTATCAACGTTGTAGGATGGAATGAGACGCCAAGTAGGAAAACCAAAACGGTATATTCAGTGACTTACAAAACCATGTAGAACTTATTGTACTAATATATCCTAGCGAAGTATAAGCATACGTATTTGAGTTTAGGGATGGACCACATCGGCGTTCTCACCCTGTACCCAATTATCGGTGTCAGTTGAGGATAGCAGATAGTACTCAGAGTAAACCATAAATATGAGCTTAAGGTTGGACCGCATCGGCGTTCTCAAACCCGTACCCATGTGCTGGTTACCTGAGGATAGCATAGGCCGTCTCTCAAGCTATACCGCTAGCTAATGAATGAATAATCTTTTTTTTTTTGACCTGACTGTGGCTTTATAGGCCGAGCCCATTAAAGCGATAAGAATACGCGGTGGGAGGGTTGCCTGGGGAAAATCTAGGGGAAAACCTCCGACACGACCGCGTGGGCGGTTTAAACACTGGAATACTCTAAGAGTTTGCGCTCCAGTGAGATTGGTTGAACGGTTTCAACCGAATCTGAGGTGTGAGTGGAATCGAGCTACTGGGAGTTTTGTCGCTGGTTCACTAAACCTAGCCTAGCTGAGAAGAGTCCAGCAAGAAACTCAGCTAGGCCCGACCTGCGTCGGACTGACTCTACCCGGTATGCGGCGGTACCGGGACGAATAGGGACTATATGTGTCTGTGTTGTCGCGATCGCGTGGTGGACGTCCCCGCCGGCGGGAAAGCCTAAGTGTACGCGTCGTGTCTGAGTTGGACGCCGTAAGCGCAGCGTTCCACCTTTCGATGGACGCTGTGATTACGTCGTCCGGGTCCGTGAGTATGTGTCTAGGACGCCGGACCGTGCGGCCCCTAATCAGTGATCGCCGAGTTACGACAGAGGGGACTGAATAATCTCCCGTCGTGTCTTCTCTCTCGCTCGCCCCCGAAGGGGGCGAGTGAGGGGAGGCCATTTCAGGGCGTTTGCCCTCTTTGGCGGCTTTTGGTCGCGACCCATTGCTATGGGCCGGTCTATGGGTGCCTAATAGGCTAGGCGTGTGTTCTCCCGCCTCCGGGTGCTCAGGACAGGTCCCTTAGTAGGCGCTCCCTTTGCTCCTCTGGCGACAGACTTCCGAAGGCTGCCCTTCTTATAGGCGGCTCTGGTTGGCCTCCGGCTGTTGCGGGAGGTGGCGGCGTTGCAGGAGGTGAAGGGGGTGTGGCCGCGTCCTGGGTAGGAGAGGCCCCCCTCTTCTTCTTCTTGCTTGTCTTGGGCTTGATCCGTGGTGGTGGGGCGTTAGCCGCCGCCATGAGAGAGGCGGGCGCTGTCTCTTCCACCATGCGTGGTTTCTCTGGGGCCCCTGTTGGGGGGCTGGGCTTCGTGGGGACTGTAAGGGCGTTAGTCCCCGCTTTTCTGTTCCGGGCCTCCCGCCGGAATACAGGGCATTTGCCGTCGTTGGCGGTGTGTGAACCGCCGCAGTTGGCGCAGGTCGCAGGCTGGTCCCTGGGGACGGGGCACTGCTTTGCAGGGTGCGGGCCCGCGCAGCGCACGCACTTGCGCAGGCGGTGGCAGTTGACGGAGTGGTGTCTAAACCCCTGACATCGGTGGCATTGTGCGGGGCCCTTTCTTCCCCGCCATGCTTCTATCTTCACGTCGGGGATAGCAAGGAGCTCCCGCAGCTTGTAGATCCCGGCGTGGTCTCTAGTAGGGCCTTCTAGCTGCAAGAAGTAGACACAGCCCGGTTTGCCTCTTCTTGCGTTTATTTGTCTGGCGTACTCGATCGGGTGACCGAGCGCCAGACAGGCTTCTTTTATTTCGTCCAGTGGCGTGTCGGCCGGAAGGCCGTGGAGTGCCACCTTCATTCGCTTCCTCTCGTCCCGCTGGTAAACATGCCATTCCACGGCAGTACCAGTCTTCTCCGTCTCTTCGAGGTGTCTTATCACGGTGCGGCGTTCTTCTTCGCTCCGTGGGCTGAACCGAAGACCCCTGCCCAGCGCCTTGCAGGATGAGGCCTCCCCGAGATCGCCCTTGATATTCTCGAGGAGTTTGCTCCACCCGGGCAGGACGGGGGCAACAATCGTCGGGTAGCGTTGTTGTCGTTCTTAATTCTTGTCTTGTCGGTGGGGCGCTGCTTCCGGGCTCCGATTTGGGGTCGGCAGTGCGGCAGCGGCCTGCGCGGCAAAAGTAGGCCTCTCCTTTCCTCCCTCAGTGGATTTCCGGGGGGAGATCGGTGGGGGATTCGTGGTCGAACGTGGCGTCGGCGACTTTGGTGAGGCTGCTTGGCCGAATGTTGGTCGGCGGTCAGGCTTTGGCGGCGTCTTTCCTTTGTATGGCGGCTTAGCGTTGGCGGAGGACAGACTCTCCCTGGAATGCTTCTCCGGGCTGAGGAGCGCCGGATGACGTCTCAGGAAGTTCGGAAGGTTGCCGTCCTCAGGCTGCAGCGTGGTTTCTAGCCCTAATGCGTGGCTAGACAGGCGTACGTAGGCGTCCATCCACGCCTTCAGGCCCGCCGAAACTTGGCCCGAACCCATAATTTGGGCAACCACAGACGAGTCCGTTTGTAGTTGCGCCAAAGGGTCGCGCTCGGTAGTGGCAGGCGACATGGGCGAGAATAAACGCCTCGTTGTTGTAGGCAGCTTCGGGTCGGCGTCCGTGGGCTGCGGTGTCGGGGTGTTTGCATCGACGGAAAATTACGACGCTCCATTGGCGCGGTTAAGCAAGGGGCCGGCGACGCTTTCCACCGTCGGTTGGTGTCTCTCACCGCATACCCTAGCCCGGGGCGTCCGTTTGAGCGGGACCGGGTTCGGGCAACGGCGAAAAACGACCGACGGCGGGGCTTCCGGTGAGAAGGTGTTCTCCTCCGGCTAAATTAGCCGGGCCGCTGTATCAGCGAGCTTTTCCGACGAAAAGTCGACTGATGCGCGAAGTGTCGTTTAGGCGTCCGAACTGTAGCTCCTTGCGGCGGTGGCGGCCGCATTGGTTTATATACGCTCCGCGCGCCGCCTTCGGTTGCGCTCGGGTCGATCGGTCCGCCGAGCGAGATAGGTAGTTGCTGTGCGAGCGGGAAAGTATTCGCGACCGCGCGCTCGCGTGCATTAGGTGTTTTTATGATAACTTATGTCGCTTCAACGTGGAATAAGATACAACAAATGTAAAAAGTACCTAATATATGCATGTAAAACTATTACGACATATAATTTTATTAACGATGACCTGTAACGAATGTTATTAATAAACTTTTCATAGTTATTTTCATTTTAGTGATGCATTAGACATTATGTGGGTAAATTATGTCCAAAAATATACTGAGTTACCGAACTTTCATCTGTCATTTTGCGTATTAACCGATCTTAATAAAGCCCGGGAAAGTCGCGAACCTTACCGCTCGGCAACTGGCTTCATTCAAATTCCAATATAACATTTTAAACGTGGCCTTAATTACGCCTTATCCCCCACACTGCCCGATGAATAATACAAACGACCCTCTTGTTCGGAAATCCGTAAAAGGTTTGAATTGAGTGCCAGTAACTTGGTCTCATAATGTTGGGGAGCATTTGACGCCGTGATTTGCGGCGTTACCATACTTAGGCTGGGTTGCACCAAACCGTCTGTAATCGTAAGCTGGTTAAAATTTCAATGTATTGAAAGTTTGACAAGTTTCTATGGGATGACAGCTGCCGGCGCCATATTTAAAGTTGATTAGTCTGTGATCGTAAGTCGGTGCAACCCGGCCTTAATATTATAAATGGCAAAGTAACTCTGTCTGTTACCTCTTCACGGTTAAGAGTGCGCAGTACGTTCGGTTCTCCATACAAACGTATTTACGCTCTCATTTCAAAACGCCGTGCTAGAATAACATGAAACTTTGTATACACAATGAGATCCGGCATATCTAGGTCGGAAATCAGTTTCTGTTGCTTTAAATTATAATGGAAAAAAATACAACGATTATTAAGGTTTACATACAAGCCGTAAAAAACTGAAAATACCGCTGTATTTTTTTTCTTTTACATTTTCTAGCCACAGAAACTAATTTCCGACTTAGATATGCCGAATCTCAATATACAAAGTTTCATGTTATTCTAGCATGGCGTTTTAAAATGAGAGCATAAATACGTTTGTATGGAGAACCGAGCGTACTGCCACGTACTGCGCCCTCTTAACCGCTAAACCGATTTAGATGACATTTGCTGTAGAGATAGTTGGAGTCCCGGAAAAGGACATAGGATAGTTTTTATTCCGGATGACATTCTTTAGAGGGTGAAAACGGGGGTAAAAAGTGAAAAAAAGAAGAAATTTCTGTAATATATACACGCGGACGGGAGTTGCAGGCGAGCTAGTATGATATAAATCATACATATATGTGCCTTGCTTGAAAACGCACGTGTCCCTTTGGGGTAGGCCCAGAGAATGGCAAATACTATTCAAATCTGTAGTAAAACAAACGCTTATTTCAAGAGCATATTATAAGATAAACGATTACATCATGGATAGGGATGTTTGGCAGTGATAGCGTCCTGCACGGGTAAAATAGGTTTTCTACTGTAGCATTGCTATTTTTTAGTAGCTGACACTTTAATTTTATATTTAACTATACAATGTATAATGTTTTGAAAAAATGACACCTCGCCGAATCTATTACGCCGGTTCTTCTCGTGGCAGAGGTTTATTTTTCCGAACCGGTGGTAGTTTATTGACGTTCATAAGTGCATGTAATATGCCTAATTTGAAGAATAAACTACTTTTACTTTTACTACGCGTACCTCGATTTGTTGACTATAATTATATCTACATCTATCTCCTCGTACATAATTGTCGGTTGCGGGTATTTCAGACCTGGCCTTTTTTTGGGATTTGGCAGCAGTTCGTTGTTTCACTTCACCGAAAAGCTAACAGTAAACAACAAATGATATTCAATTATGTTATTATTGTGGCGGTTCAGCGAAGGTGCCCTCAACGGCCTCAACAGAATGGGTTTCGGATGGTTGAAGAAAAACCGGAGATGACAGATGGTATTTATTAAAAAAAACTGCGATTAGCAGGGCTCGAACTTTTCGTGCCGATGACGTAAAATTGCATATAGTATGATTCCCATTGGTTTTATAGTAATTATCAATCTTTATTCATCAATCATTTAATCATGCATTTATACTGGTCTTTTTTCAAATACTTTCCTATTGCATCCGAAGATTAAATTTCGAATATTTTCATACTTGAAATTAACTTTTCGTTAACTCCAAGTTACCCATTAAGGGCCTTTAAAAAAAATAACTGTTTATTTCATAATAAGAGTTGGGTATTTTGTACAAACTTAACTACTAATCTTAATTATAAAAGATTTTTTGAGTTAAGGAGCCTGCTGTTACTTTTAATTAGAATACATTTTTTTACTTATAACTATATTGCTTTTTCCCACTTCATAAGTTGGAAGATTAGATAAAAAAATATATAGTTATTTGTTCAACAAGAGAACAATGTAGATTTTTGCTGCGAGTGTTAATGTTGAGTGCCGAGTACGCGAAAGATTCTATAACTGAATAACGAGCGTAGCGAGTGATTCAAAATTAGAATCTTGAGAGTAGCGAGGGACTCAAAGACACGAGATGCAAATATCTTTGCTCTCGTGTGATACATACAACTTTTCACCTCAGCGGCGAGAACATATAACGCAAAGGAATAGTGATAGAACAACCACCATTTTCGAGCCGCTGAGGTGAAAAATAAATTCACCCTTGGTGATTCAATTAATTATTTTAAATAAATACTAAAAAAAAACTTGAAATTTGAATAAGTAATTATGCTATGTCGTTTCCATGAGTCGTTATACATGGTTATATGTCCGAAGGAACGGAAATAAAAAAAAACACCCTATCAGCGGAGATACCCTAATATACAGACTCTTGATGACTTCCAATGGAGCTAAGGGCGAGTACCCTTTCCGGAAGATGCCACGTGACATACTCCTAGTAATCTAATCGCTATATTGCTTTGAACTTTGTCGAACAGGGTCAATTCGAGACATGCATTTCGCAATCCATAAATAAATATTGAGAGATAATGTTACACAAAGCCCAAACTAGGCAAACGTAGTCGATAAGCTGATATGGAAACATCAAGATGTCTAAGTTTTTGGTCATATAAAAATTTTGGTACAAGCTTTTATTTCCGACTGTACTTTTTTCTACAATCATAAACTACTTGGTGAGTCGGTTCGAATGAGCCCAAACACGATGGATTTATCTTGTGTAGTTTAGGAACTGCTGTGTCCACCTTCTGTCTCTATCATCAGAGCAGCTTTGCGTCATAATAATATTGCATTGTCATCCGATTTATACACGCATGCAAAATTCCACCTCAATCGGAAACCGGGAAGTCAATCAAATTTAACTTGCAAGATTTGATTACAGACCGACAGACAGACAACCGGACAGGTGAAACTAAATAAAAGCTTGTAAATACATATATATTCCTATGCCTTATAACATTTAAAGCAGAATTAACCTATCAGCAGTGCTTACCGCATACCACGCCTCTGTAATACCGATGTTTAGATACGGAATAATATTTTGGGGTAACTCCACACACCAAGAAATTGTATTTCTGGTTCTGTGACTGAGACGAACCTTTTCATTCCTCCACCGCCACCACCATATCAGCCCAAGGACGTCCACTGCTGGACATAGGCCTCCTCCAAATTCACGGGGGGTATATGCCATAATCACCACGCTTGGCATGCGGGTTTGCATTCCTCGACTACACATAAATACTATATGTTGACTTGTATGCACCCATTTCGAATGTCGTAAGGCGCCACATAGTGAAACCGGCTCAATTCCAAGATCCTTTAACCTGTGTTGGACAAATAAATAATTTTCATTTTGTGTTCTGAGTACTAGAAGATATAGACAAATGAATACTAAAACAAACATATAAGTATTGGGAGCAAGACCTCACACACAACTAGATGAACTTACCGGAGTTTAAAACCCAAACCACCGGCTTCGTAGGCAGGATCACTGCCAACCAGGCCGGAGTGGTCGTCAATTGATTTTAATATTTTATGCGTTTGCCATTGTCAGAACTCGTTTAAAATCAATCTGGATTGGGCTGTGTGTCTCAAATCCTACCCGAAACTTTTTTCACGTAAGTGTAATTTGAAATTGAATCCAGAAATAAATATATAAATGTGCGTACCGATATATTTTTATGTAAGTTAACCCAGTCGATCCTAGGGCAGCGCGCTTACATCTGTCAACGAATCGCTCTAGCGATATAGAGAGGCTGCTAACGTAAATCCATCCAGCCATGCCGCAAGGAGACCTGCTCCACGGGGTGTAATTCTTGTAAGGTTAGGTTATTTTAGGTATTTTGTTTGAATTTCATTCTATTTATTTTGGTTAATATTAGTTTAGGTTTATTTTTGTAGTTAGATTAGGTTTTACATTAAATTTTCTTAAACATGCAATGATATATTGATGTTATGCTCCTTATATATGCTGCGAAGTATGACGTTTCAGGTGCGTCTAGGACAAGAGGTCGTTAATGGAATTTCATACAAATCTTGCGGGCCTAGGTCGGCAAAGTCCTCTTTTTTAATTTCCATTCCACATAAATTTGTGGCACAGGCATCATGACATTCTGCCACTATGCGTATTAAAAATAAAACTTTGATTTTTTTTGTTGTTTATTTCATTGCATGTTTGAGAAAAGCACTATACATACCTCGGCGGGAAATATGGGGTTGCCCGCCTCAGACCTATCCCCGTCATATGTCTTCGGCCGGCAACCCCTTTCGTCCCGGCCTCTGTAATAATGTACTATTGTTAATTCCAAACTAAAAGTTTAGTTATTAATAGTTGTCAAGAACAAATTATTTCCAGCCTTAAATATATCGAAAAACCTACAAAAAAAGTAATCCAGAACCAATCCATTCATCGATCTTGCGATACGCCATACACATTAACATCAAAATTGAATGCGAAACGTAAGTCCCACGTTGATCCCCAGGCCGGTAAGTGAGCGGGATGAGATCTACTCGCTCTGTCACATTCTGATATTCACTACGTCGAGTGAAGACGCACTGCGAGAAAAACCGGGCGGTTGATGATCGCGTGCACCGTAATTGATGGGTCGTGGTCCAGCGACGCCTGCGTACCGCGCGTGGTATGCGAGGTCAACCAACGTCGTCCCAGGTCAACTCCTAGATGGGTGACTGCTTTGAGTGGGTACTAAGTGCTTGAAAGGTACGTTAAGCCGTTGATCCCGGCAGTTAGTCTATGACAGCAGGTTAAGCCAAGTTAGAGGCCTTCAGCCGGCTTGAGAACTTCTAACAGTCTAGTTGCCCACTCACTTGACAGGCCTAATCCCAAAAAACATTTAGTTTGTCCTTATGTTGGGAGGTCAGATAGCAGTCGCTTGCGTAAAAACTAGTGTTAAGAGGGCGCAGTACGCTCGGTCTGGCTCGGTTCTCCATACAAACGTATTTACCCTCTCATTTTAAAACGCCATGTTAGAATAACATGAAAATTTGTATACACAATGGGATCCGGCATATCTAGGCCGGACCATAGTTTCTGTTGCTAGGAATTGTAAAAGAAAAAAAAATACAGCGGCTTTTTGAGTTTTTTACGGCTTGTATGAAAACCTTAATAATCACTGTATTTTTCTCCATTATGATTTCAAGCAACAGAAACTATGGTCCGACATAGATATGCCGGATCCCATTGTGTATACAAAGTTTCATGTTATTCTAGCCTGGCGTTTTAAAATGAGAGCATAAATACGTTTGTATGGAGAACCGAACGTACTGCGCAGTCTTAACACTAATTCCGGGGATTAGGTAGGCGGACCCCGGGCATCCTCCAGGATGAAAACTGTACTAACCAAATGAAGCCACCGTGGACAAAACGATATCAGGAAATTCGTATGTAAAGATATCCGTATTTTGGTCCAAGATAAAAACGGAGGCGCGGAGAGCTCGTTCGGTCAATTACTCTTTGTTTTTTTTTACGTCAAGCATTCGTCCAAAAATCCCGTAAACTAAATGAGCGTTTTGAAACCGGTTAAAAACGCGTCGTTTTTGCCTCCCTCGCCCCAAACTGAACACCACACAGTAATAAATTATAAACTCTGAAATCATAACTTTGCATCTCAATGAAGCCGGGAACTAAGCTAAGAAAGTTACCGCTTGGTGAAGGAATCTAGGAGAAGGGGGGAGTTGTTATTCAGATTAAAGTGGCCGTTTAACTACCGTGGAAGTTTTACTTGTTTTTTATACCACGTCGGTGGCAAACAAGCGTACGGCCTGATGGTAAGCGGTCACCGCAGCCTGTAGATGCAACTCCAGAGGCGTCATATACACGTTAAATCAATCAATTATTTTATTTCTTCGGATGTGGTACAATTCAGGTTCTTATAACTACGTTAGCTCAGCACATCCAGCCAGTATCGGCGTAGAAATAGTTTACACATTACACATTAATCAATTAATATATCAATAATACACACAATCTAAAAGAATATTTATAAGATCGTTCAAATAGACGACATCGTTAAGGTGCTTCTAAGAACACTTTTATTGAATAACTACATTTTTCAATCAGAAATGAAGCTAACTGTTTTTTAAGTTTGTATGTCTCTAGACTTTTCATAGTGTTAGAGTATTTTTTTATAATATTCTTGTTGCCATTCCAAAAAAAGTATTCCGCATTAATGCAGTTTTCATAGGCTGGTTATACAAATGTCCTTTATATTGCGTTAGTGTGTGTACGCTTTTTGTTTTACGATCGTATCATGGTTATGCATCAAGGAGCGCTCGTGGCCCAGTGGCACCCGCGTACTGCGTGCGGTATGCGAGGTTAAGCAATGTGGGGCGAGGTCAGCCCTTGGATGGGTGACCGATTTGAGTGGTTACTAATTGAGCGCTCCCATGCTTTGGAAGGCACGTTAAGCCGTTGATCGCGGTTGCTGTCTATGACATCAATCGTAAAGCCAAGTTAGAGGCCTCAGGGCGGCTTGAGAACTTCTAACAGTCAAGTTGCCCACTCACTTGACAAGCCTATTCCCAATAAGGTCGGTTTCCCCCTCGGGTTGGAAGGTCAGATGGCAGTCGCTTCCGTAAAAACTAGTGCCTACGCCAATTCTTGGGATTAGGTAGCGGACCCCAGGCATTCTTCAGGATGCAACTGTACTGGGAATAACGCTAGGAGGATGATGATCATGGTTATGCATCATCAGTGTTAAACTATGGGCTATTACTTTGGGGAGGCTCAGTCGATGTAAAGAGGGCATTTGTTAGACAAAAAAAGTGCATTCGTTCAATAGCTAACATTTCAGCCACAGACAGTCGCAGGCCATACTTTAAAAAGCCGAATATTCTGACATTACCCTGTGTGTTTATAAAAAAAGCATGCTTGTTATTAAATAAAAAACATCCTGAACTTTTTAGAAGCAGGTCGGATGTTTTTGTAGGTAAGCAGAGATCTCAATCTCAACACAACGATCTATTGCACCAGCCTCGTTGCTGCGCTGCGATTTATCGCAAGAACGCGTATAATATGTGCATTGTAATTTACAACAACCTTCCAGCAGACATTAGACAAATGGAATATAATAAATTTGTTAAAGAAATTACTAGTTGGTTAGAGAAAAAATGTGTTTATAGTGTCAAAGGATTTTTAGACTACTAATACATCCAAAAGGTTATGATAATAGTAACTTTTTTTTGTTCTGTGAAATATAATCACACTAATGTTACTAATTTTTTTTTAATGTTACTAATCGTATATGTACAACTTTTTGCATGTCGTTCACGACTGAACACTGTACTGCTGTACCTCAACACCCTGGACTATTTGATTTTATAAATATTCTAGCAAATAAAATAACTTTATTCTATTCTATTCTATACTGCTTCATATGTCACACACGCCGTCTTCACGCTACCGAATACCGCGCGGTTTTTTGGTACGACGTGCCCTAATTACGCCGCGCCGCGCTCTGTGGGTTTTCTAGCTTAAACGTTACACTAATAATAAAAGGTTGGGACTTCCTAATAAGTATGCAATACCAGTGCCGGAAACGCTTCCTTAGTAATTAAGTCACTAACTTTGATTTGAAGAAATACTTTAGCCACTATGATTTGGCGAAATATAGTGTAGATATCCTTTATTTATCCTTTTAATTCTTGGGATTAGGTAGCGGACCCCAGGCATCCTGCAGGATGCAACTTTACTGGAAATAAAGCTAGGAGGATGATGATCCTTTATAATTGGCACACTTTAAAACTGTGTACAACTGAAATATATTCACTTTTTTTTAAGGTCCCAGACGTTTCGAATGTAGTTAACACAACATCCGTGGTCACGAGCTGACTGTCAATTGTAGGCGATTACCTCGTGTACGCAAAATCGAGCACGTTTAAAACAATATATTGTGTATGAACCATTGAGAACCGCGCCAACAGCATCCCAAACTTGAAATGCACAGAGCGCGCCGCAGTAAACGAAAGTGGTCCGGGGGATGTCGCTCCAAAAAACCGCGCGGTCTTTGGTAGCGCGGTAGAGCTGAGGCGGAGTAATCGACAGTCGACAGTTTCGGAAAGATCAAAAACGCAAAACCGCCTCCGCCCAGCACCCCGCCGCGCCCGCTCTCCGCGTTTCAAGCTTTATTCGTTGCGCTCTCAAGGGTTGTTTATGTTCGTACCCAACCATAAATAACATGGCTCTTTCTGTAAACTCAGGTAATGGCTGCGGTGAAATAATTATAGCTTACGTAAAGGTCTTAAATACAGATCCTTGCGGCTTCACCCGCCTGTATTCAAAATACGCAAACTGTAATAAATACATTCATACATACATATAATCACGCCTGTTTCCCAGAGGGATATGCAGAGATCACGTATCTCAACTACAATCCTGACATACAACTTTCGCTTCATGAACACTCATAACATTCTTCATGCATGCGCGCCGATTTAGGGTACTCTCGACCTGGCCTTTCTGCAGGATGTCTCCGATTTGGTCGGAGCACGTTTTTCGAAACGTGAGGTCTTCGAGAAGACAAGTACGGTTGCCAGTTTGTTGCACTTTTAGCACCACCCAGGCGTCACGTGTAGGGTAAACTGAGATAATCGCGAAAGACCGAATTTTGTGACCTTTAATAACTCGCACAGACACGAGATTTAATGAGACTTATGAGGGAACTGACAGAACGCCGAAATGAAAATGTGTACTAGTTTTTCAGCTTATTATGTCTCATACCGTGGTTGTACCCCTACTATGACTAGACAATTCGGTATCGTAAGATGATTCGGAGCAGAAAATACGAGGCATAAATAATTTTTCAGTACATATGGTGCTACTTTACCGCACGAGTGCGGTAATCAGCAGATTACGTGCATATGTCGAAACTTTAAAGAGCCAAATGTACTGTAAAACGTTGCACGATACACGTGCAAATAGGTAATTTGCAACTCGTGTCGATTTAAAACACTCCCTTCGGTCGTGTTTCAATTTATCACCACTTTTGCGAATTTCCTGTTCTCTGCACTTGTATCGTAATGTACTATTATTTCATGAAATGTACAATTATTTCACACAGAATGAATGGGCCCATTAAGAGCCTTACAAAATTACTCGTTCTTCGAATCACAAAATGAGTCCTTATTTTATCCTAATGTGTTAAGTGATTAGGGAACAATAACGACTGATTTTGATATACACGGCAAGGCCTGTAATTTAAAGGACGCTTCCTTAGAGCAACTGCAGTAAACAATAATAATAATAATAATAATATAAGCCTTTTATTCAGACAATTGTTTACAATGTTTTTTTTTTTTTTTAATTCTTATTCTATTGACAGCATCGGCTCTGTCTGTTTGCCGTTTGGCAAAGGCCTCCTCCATTCCTTTCCATCTATCTTTGTGTCTCGCTAGCCTTGTCCATTGTGAATAATAATAATAAGGTGAATAATAATAAGTATTGTCTACCCGCCACTTTTATTATTTCGTCGTCCCATCTTATTTTTTGTCTACCTCTTTTCCTTGTTTTGGTTCTGGGGTACCACCATATTATTATTTTGCTCCACTTCTCCTTATTCCTTATTATAATAATAATAATAATAATAAATATACTTTATTGCGCACTACAAAGTGAGAACAGTATAAACAAAAACCTCAAACTAGTACAATGCAACAACAGGCGGTCTTATCGCTTATGAGAGATATCTTCCAGACAACCTTTGGGTAGCAGGAAATTCATAACTCACAACAGTTTACCGGCAGTGCAGAAATTGAAAAGAGTGCTTTGAAGACACATTCATCAATACTATAAAGAAATATATAAATAATAACAATGATAGCATAATAAATAGACTATACTAACAGTGTAAGAAACGAATACAACATATAAATAAATATATATAAATATATACATATACAATAAGTATATAATTTACACATGCAAAAAGTAATCAAGGGAGCGACAAGAGATGCATTTTCAGAATATTTTTAAAGACGGGAAGTGACTTCGCGCACCTTAAATCCAACGGCAGAGCATTCCAAAGACGAACAGCACGAAAGATAAATGACTTGTTGTAGAATTTTGAGGAAGAAGGTGGTGGAGCAAGAAGATTATGTGTCCTGTCCATCGCCATTTAAGTGTTTTCACCTTAAACAATAGTGTTAAATTTTTTTTTTCAATTGGGAGAGATCTAAATTAAGCTTTATGACCTCTAAGTAATGTACGACATCAAGCGATTATAGCGCAACAGTTGCTGCTGATTTTGAGGTAGCAAATATGGCTCATAATAGTTTTTGCATTTTTGGTTTAAAAATATATTTTTGGAACTTTTTTAATATATTTTTTGTAAATTTTTAGTGTTTTAAGATAAATAGTTGTTAATATCAGTCCAGTAAAATTTCACGTAAGCTAAAAATACATATTAAAAAAAAAAATACTTTTTTTTTCAATTGAAACCATTTGGAAATAATTGCTGGAGAGCACAATAGTGTACTGTTTATTGTTTTGCTTCTATTACAGGACCAGCCTGTATATGTTTCTTGTATAATATTCCTAATTATTTCTCTGATTATAGTCAAAACGTGATTGCTTACAATTTTCTCTTAGAAAAATAATGACATGGGTAATGATTTTCTTATTATTATTATTTTTTAAATGGGTTTGCTCTTGGCCAGCATCTAGCCAGGTGGCAAAGACGAGGCCGACGATGAAGCGAGCTCACACTCTGTAACGCCTCCGGTGATGATACAATCTTTCACCCTTTTTTACACCCCCTTAAGAAATGGTTACATTCAATATGACAGTAAGACTCTAATATAAGTATGTCACTTTACGTGATAACTACCGAGTCGTCATATCATGAATGTGATGTTTCTATCGTCTTGAATATGGCTCTTACAGCTTTTGACACTTTTAGTCAACTGATTGATTACCGATGACAATGCAGCTTTAAGCTGTAAGTTCTGGGATTTTCAAAAGCTTAGTTATAAATTACTAGTACCCTAATCAACAAAGGACCGTTTGATTTTCGGTTTTAATTCTTATTGGGAGTCAGCACTCAAAATTGTACCATTTATTTTATTCATAGTATTATTTTATTTTATTTTTCTCTTCTGGACATGAATGCTGGTAAAAATATTAGCAATTTTTTTTTGAATTTCACTACGTGATGTTTTTTTTTTCATAGATTATGTATGTATCACGCGCACCGTCACATAATGAACACTAAAAAATGTATGGAAACCTGGGGAGTTATTATTAATTTTGTACATTTATTCGTTTATTTATTATTCATTAAGTGTGTTCAAAAAAGGTTTTAACTATTTTGATGAGATTGTAAGCGTAAAGTTAAGCGGAGCAAAAATTCGATCACATGTTCTCTAGTAAAGCATGGAAAATAACCAGTAACCCTGACCCTGACTCCATTATTATCATAAATAAATTATCTCCCATTGATTTTTTAATTTGGACCCGGGTATGTCCTAAAACTACGACCAAGACCACCGGGGGATGGGCAGCAGCATCCCTGGAGTGCGGTGGAGATACTGCGATCACCAACCCGTATGCCAAGCGTGGCGATTATGGCATATACCCCCCGTGAATTTGGAGGAGGCCCATGTCCAGCAGTAGACGTTCTTTGGCTGATATGGTGGTGGTGGTGATTTTTTAATCAACATCACATTTTTTTCCCCTCAATTTTGAACATACAATAACGGAATATATTTTCACGAAACCGACCACCTCTTCGACTGGACTACCAGTTTACGGCGAATCGAAGTTTGAAAGCATTCCCCGAGATTATTAGGGGTGGTATGATTTGACCCCCTTATTAATTTCGTTAGCGGAAATTGATTTTACCATTTCGCAAGACCCTTTCAACGCTGTACAATTTAATTACTCGAAAAGATGGCAACTGAATATGTGCTTTTTTTTCTTCAATTTAATAGGGAGAGGTAGGTCACAGCGGAATACATATAATCACGCTCATATATGGAGTTGCCCATTGCCCAACCGGAGCGTTCGTAGCCTAGCGGCGCCCGCGTATCGCGTGCTGTATGCGAGGTTAAACAACGTGGGCCCAGCCCAGGCCTGTTCTTGGATGGGTGACCTCTTTGAGTGGTTACTAACTGAGCGCACGGTCCCAGGTCTGTTCTTGGATGGGTGACCGCTTTGAGTGGTTACTAACTGAGCGCTCCCGTGCTTTGGAAGGCACGGTAAACTGTTGATCCCGGCGGTTGCCATCTGACCGTCCAATCCAAGGGGAAACTAGACCTTATTGGCATTAGGCAACCCCCCCCCCCCCATCGGCCGCGTCGCCGCCTTGTGGCGAGGTCACGGGAACGCTTGCGTACATATCCGCGACCCCGCCGGCGACAGCCGCTCCCAAGCGAGCTTTTTAATCGACTTCAAGATTTCAAAAGAGGAGGTTATCAATTCGATCTTATGTTTTTTTTTATTTTTATATTTGTTACACCATAACTCCGTCATTTCTTAACCGATTTGGAAAATTCTTTTTTTGATTGTAAGTATCTATATCCAAATTGGTCTCGTTTTTGTCAAAACGCAGTGCTGATGATGGGATCCATGAGGAATTGAGGGAACTCCTCAAATCTTTAAGGCAAACATATAGTTATTTTTGTGTTTTTATCAACAAATCGAGCATTATCATACAAAAATGTGACAATTGATGAAGTGGAACTGCTGATGATGATCAGAACAGAACTCTTTAACGACGAAAAGTTCACGTTTGGCGATTTGTCCTTCTAGCTGTGTTTGTTAAGCAAGTTCTATTTTCACGATTGATTTTTGTCATGCTCGAGTTCTGATGATGGGATCCATTAGGAATCGAGGGAACTCCTCAAATGTGAAAGGCACACAAATAGTAATTTTAGTATTTTCATGAACTAATCAAGCATTTTTATCCATAAAAGTGACAGGTGATGAAATGGAACTGCTGATGATGATCAGAACGGAACTCTTCAACGACGCGTAGTTCAAGTTTGGCGATTTGTTGTCTTCGTTTTGTTTGTCAAGCAAGCAAGGTTTTTCCATGATTCCATGAGGAATTGAGGGTACTTAGTCTTCTACCATTATAAACATACTTATAGCCATTTTTATTTTATTGTATGGAATCTAAGACTGCACCATCTAAGTATAATAATCTTTCACCGGCCTCCCCCATTGAAATCGGTTTTTTTCTTAAAAATGATATCTTATACATTCCAAAAATATACACAACATATTAAACAAAGGAAGAGAGACAACACTAATAACTAACACTAAACTAAATTCTATGAGACACAAGAATATAATTCTATGTATGTAGAGATGTAGTGAATAATCCGCTCCCATCGTTGAGACCCGGAATACGACTAGAATTGAAGAAGTGTCAATCCACCACCTTATTATTAACATCTGCCATCATCATCCTCCTAGCGTTATTCCCGGTATAGTTGCATCCTGCAGGATGCCTGCGGTCCGCTACCTATTCCCAAGAATTGGCGTAGGCACTAGTTTTAACGGAAGCGACTGCCATCTGACCTTCCAACCCGAGGGGGAAACTAGACCTTATTGGGCTTGTCAAGTGAGTGAGCAACTTGACTGTTAGAAGTTCTCAAGCTGCCCGAAGGCCTCTAACTTGGATTAACGACTGCTATCATAGACAGCAACCGGGATCAACGGCTTAACGTGCCTTCCAAGGCACGGGAGCGCTCAGTTAGTAACCACTCAAAGCGATCACCCATCCAAGGACTGACCTCGCCCGGCATTGCGACATTTTTACATTTGTCATATCAAATGACAAAATACTACCAGTTTGATTGTGACATTATGACCAGGCCTGTAAGACGTTATGAAAATAAGCGATAGCGTTATGAATATATTTCGATAGTGTTTAAAATTTCGTTATAATCATAATCGATATTCCTCATAAAGATATTTCATAACATAACAAAATGAAAATCATATCCTTATATTATAATGTTATTATAGCGTTATAATATCGTTTAAGATGGTGGCGGTGGCGACAATGACGTGCTCGAGTTTGACGTAAATGTCACAGCGCACGTAAGAGCGAGACTGTGTGCGTGACAGAGATATCCTATAACGCTATTATAGCGCTTCACAAAATATCGCTATATATATATATATATATATTGCTTTTTATTTATAACGATATAATGATAACCGCTATAAATTCGCGCCAAATATCGTTTTAGGTAAAGCGTTTTATTGACAAAGTAGCATTATGAATCATAACGACATGCGAAAATAGCGCTATTTCAAGGCCTGATTATGACATTCACTACTAAAGTTTCACTAGTTAGTGTAAAACTAATGGAGATCTATATTCAAGAGCAATAATCGGTTTGGTATTTAAACTTTTTATGTGTTTTCTAATTAATTTTGCTCTTGAGTTTAAATAACCTAGTCTCGCCCACTCAACATACTGTTGTAGCTACACTGTAACCTTAGTCATATATTAATACTCGGTATCCCCACGGGGGTAGCCAGGGACGTCCTGAGTTTATCCTTAGCGGTACCACTAATATTTATTACGCTGATTTCCGCTCGTCACGCAAACTATGGTCAACATAATACAGGCAACAGCAGAAGTAGATGCTCATTTTAGTACCTTATCACTTTCACTACTTTCACGCCTCCCAACTGTTGCAGTATTGTTATGTTAATGCGACAAAGTAATAAAGTCATCGAGATCATCATATCACATGTTCATTTGCTAGTAGAATAACATGTTCAGAATGATCTACACAGAGTCTTATTCTCTTGACATAAGAGTTTGTGTGTGTATCTCATTCTGAGCACTTTGCCCTTGTAGCTACTTCCGCCGCTGATTGCAGTCGGCTACAAAGAGTTGCATACATATTTGGACCTTATTACAATGCGTTAAGACGGAAATACATCTCTTTTTAATCGACTGTACCAAAGACGGAAACCTATTACCTATGTTTTTTTATGACATAGGAGGCAAACGGGCAGACGAATCGCCTGATGGTAAGCGATTAGCGCCGCCCATGCTGGACACTCGCAACACCAAAGGGGTTGTACGTGCGTTGCCGGCCTTTAAGATGGGAGTACGCTCTTTTCTTGAAAGTTTGAAGGTCGTATCGGTCCGTAAATACCGCAGGCGACAGTTCATTCCACAGTTTAGCTGTTGGAGGCAGGGAATTTCCAGAGAAACGCACACTTTAGTATTTATCTGTTATTCAGCGTATTATTACATATTAGTATTTATCTGTATTTCAGCGTAGTCACATAACTTTTCTAATGTACGATAGGTAAATCTAACTGTCGTGATTAGTATGAAATATTACATTTAAATCTACCTTAAGCCTGCTCGAAAACGTTGCGCAACTAACCCGCAATTCTCGATAACAGCTCCAACGATTTTATAGTACATTACTACAGAGGCCGGGATGTAAGGGGTTGCCGGCCGAAGACATATATAGACGGCCGAGCGGAGCGAGGTCGGATTGGTCTGAGGCGGGCAACCCCATATTTCCCGCCGAGGTATGTATAGTGCTTTTCTCAAACATGCAATGAAATAAACAACAAAAAAATCAAAGTTTTATTTTTAGTGGCAGAATTTCATGGTGCCTGTGCCACAATTTATGTGGAATGAAAAAAGAGGACTTTGCCGGCCTAGGCCTGCAAGATTTGTATGAAATTCCATTACCTAACGACCTCTTGTCCTAGCCGCACCTGAAACGTCATACTTCGCAGCCTGTTATAAGGAACATAACATCAATATTTCATTGCATGTTTGAGAAAATGAAATTTAAGTGCAATATAGTGTTCCTAGTTAGTACTAGTGTTTACGGGGATGACAAATCGATCCACTCGAAGCTAGTTTGCATTCCCGGTAAGCTCGTTCTATACTGAAAATCTCGAACAAAGCTCAGGTACTATGAGTATAAATAAATTGCGACCCTTACGACTGGCGATTAATATACTACACAATTAACGCGAGTACATTAGCCTTAATTAACCTGTTTACAAATCATTATCATCATATCAGCCGAAAGATGTCCACGGCTGGATAAAGGCTTCCCCCAAGGATCTCTACAATGATCGGTCTTGCACTGCCCTCACCCAACCTCGCTGCGTTTTTCGGTGCGTGGTCGCCACTCAAGAACCTTTCTGCCCCAGCGGCCATCGGTGTTGTCAAGAATTGAGTTAAAATTAACATTTTCTCAAACATGCGCCTAAATGTATGCATTAATGTCACGAAAAGAGGACATGAAGTTACCTATTTATGGCTCCCTACATTACTTCTTGGCCGCCGGCCAAGAAGTAATGTATGGAGAATGTATGAAACTAACATTATTGTCCGCTGCTCTAACTTTTTAAATTTGCTTACTAAAATCAACTGATAAACGAAATATTACATAGAGCCGACCGCCACGATTATATATATATAAGACAATAACACTAGTCTTATTAGGAATTGTGAATTTCAAATAAACAAATGCGTTGCTCTGAAAACAAAGTTTTTTTATTTTAGTTACATGCACAAGATAATAATTACACTGTTTTATTTTATATCACACTAACCTACCTGAAAACAAAGAAACGACATTTAAAGTCTATTATCTAATTCGGCAATTCCTTAATATAACCTAAAAATGCACTCAGTAGGTAATGGCGAGTTCCTTTCTCTCTAAATGTAAACATATGCTGCTTTATTAACAGTGTAGGCCGCCATTACTCACAGTGCCATCTATGGAGTAACCTAGGTAGTTTGTCACTGTTCACCGACCGTAGAAACGCTGTACAATACATTAAAGAAAGTATAGTTTCTTTACATCTCCCTCCACAAATAAGAAAATTTTCTCAAAATTTTCATTGAAGTGATCAAAATCTTTACATTATAATAACAAAACCAAGCATAATGTATCTATATATTATACAAGCAAAACTTGTGTTAATTGTTAGATATTGGTATAAGTTTACTGATATGGAAAAGATTTGACTCTAACTTTTTATGACCGGTATTAATTCTGTATATTGAGTTTGATATCTTTTCCATAATTTTGAACGGACCAATCTTGAGCTCATCCAATTTATTTCTATTTAGTTTGTTACCATTCTCGACATATACCATATCCCCTATGTTGAAATTAAATTGAGTTCTATTTTTATCAAATATTTTTTTATTGTAATTATGTGATTTTATTGTGTTTTCAAATGCTGTTGTTCTATCTCTAATCCATTCATCTTCTATTTTATCTTTTTTTAGTTCATTCGGCAATAAAGATACATCAGTGCCATCCAACAGGTATTTTGGTGCAAATCCAGTGACTGTATGTTCTGTATTATTATATTTATCTACACAGTTATGAGCAATGGTAGTCCATGCTGTTTTATTACTTTTTTCATTAATTTTACATCTAATTTTGTTGACAAGCGTCTGGTTAAGCCTTTCATTTAACCCGTTAGAAAACGGGGCATTTACTGCAGTAAAGATCATTTGTATTGATTTTTCATTTAAAAAAGTTTTAAATTCTTTGGAGTTGATTCCTGGATACTGATCGGTGAGAAGCATTTTAATTTTATCAGATTCTGATACATTATTGATTAATTTAACGAAATCATTAGCACTTTGTGTTTTGGAAGTAACAATATAAGCATATCGCGTAAAGTGGTCCACTAGAAGGTGTAGATATTTTTTCGTCGATCGTGAGCCCCCAAAACCTCCAATTGTATCTATTGAAACTATTTCAAATGGTTTTGTGGCTGGACCTAAATGTGACATTAAACCATACTTATCATGTCCTCTTGTTTTATTTTTTAAACATATTTCACAAGTTTTACAATGATTTTTAATATTTGTCGTTAAATTGTTTGCTGTATATAACTTACTTATTTTGTTTTGCATCTGTTTTACACCTAAATGACACAAGTTTTCATGTACATCTGTAATAAGTTTTTTACTGAAATCTTCCGATAAAACAATTTTTTCGCGATTTTTATTATTTTTATACTAAACATTGTTTTTTAATATAAATTTTGATGTGTTTTTTTGTATGTCTTCATTATTTTCCTGATCTGTAACAATATCCTTTAATTTTATTATGTTAACAATTTTTATTTGTTCGTCTGTATCTTCACTTGCCTCCAATACCGGGTTCCTACTTAAACAATCTGCCTCTATATTTTGTTTTCCCGGAGCGTATTTAATTTTAAAATCATACTGGGATAAGTAATAGGTTAAGTCTCCGAGTTCGTCATCAGTCCTAGACTTAATATTTAAATTTTCCAAAGGTTTATGGTCAGAATATACTGTAAATGACTTCCCTATTAGCCAATATTGCCAGTATTTTATTGCTTCTTTAATAGCTAAACATTCTAAATAAATAGCCTTTTTTTTCTTTTGTAATTGATTTAATTTTTTTGAGAAGTATGCCACTGGCTTATCTTTTCCATTTGGTTGTGTTTGTTTTAAGACTGCCCCAATGCCTTCTAAAGATGCATCGGTGTGAATATTTATTGGCAAATTCTGATCAAATATTTGTAAGATTGGCTGTGAGCACAATAAGTGTTTTATGTCTTGAAATGATTTTTGACAATCTGCTGACCAAATAAATTTCTGATTTTTTCTAAGTAAATTATGAAGGGGTTCTAAAATTACCGTACTTTTTGGAATATATTCATGATAGAAGTTAATTTTCCCCAGAAATTGTCTAACATTTTTTTGAGTTTTTGGTATTGGGAATTTTTGTATTGAAATTAAATTATCTCTTACTGGGCGTACTGTATTATTATGTATTATATGACCAAGATATTTCAAGGAGTCTGATGCAAATGTACATTTCGTGAATTTAAGTCTAAAGCCTTCCCTTTTTATAGCTTCTAACAATTGTGTTAGATGTTTTATGTGCTCAGAAAAAGTGTTAGAAAATACTAGGATATCATCTATGTAGTTGACTGCAAAATCAGTAAGCTTATATTTTCTTAAAATGTTACCTAGTATCCTTTGAAATATAGCTGGTGAGGTCTTCAAGCCAAATGGTAAACATGTCCATTGATAGTGACCTTCCTGTGTTACAAAGGCTGTTTTCTTCCTATCTTCAATTCTCAGCGGGATAGACCAGAAGGCTGAGTTGATGTCCAGTGTTGTGAAGTATGTCGAATTTCTTGTCTTAATAACTAGGTCGTCGATCAGTGGAAACGGTTGAGCTTGAGGTACCACTATTTTATTTAAGTCTCTAAAATCTACACATAATCTGGATTTTCTGTTGTCATCTTTTTTGAAAGCCAATGTTACTGGTGCCGCAAATGGACTGTAAGATTCTTCTATAAGATTTTTATCAAGTAACTTTGCTATCTGTTCTTCTATTTCCTTTTTGTCTTCAACGGAACATCTATAAGGTCGTTTACTACAATACTTGTCCATGAGTAGATCAATACGTGCTTCATATTCTCTGACCGTGCCAGTATCATATTTGTCCTTTGCAAATATTGATTTGTAATTATCTATCAATCTGTATATTTCTGTCTCTTGTTGTGTATTTAAGTTTCCCATACTTATTTTAAAATCGTCCTCTTTTATATGTTCATTAAAATTTATTGAAGACGGCTTCGTTTCTTTTTCCACTTCCTTAGAAGTATTGTTTTTATTGTTATCCTTACTCATTGGATATTTTCCTTCTTCTTTTTTTACATTGTCTTTTATTTGAGTAATCTTCAAATTCTCATCTTGTACCAGTCGAAATTGTTTTATGATATCCAATCCAATTAGAAAATCAGATTTAAATTCTTCTCCGTCAATTATATAGACATCAGCATCTTCTTCGATGTCTAAAATTTTTATCTTTATAGTTGTCAAACCAATAGTCTTTTTAACACCATTAATTGTGATTAAGTTGTCACTTTTTGAATTATCTTCTCCTTCTTTCACTTTTATTAATTTTGAATTTATTATAGAGACATTTGAGCCTGAATCATATATTCCGAATGTTTCCAACTGTGCATTTAGTAATAGTTTGACATTAATTAATGGTGTCGTTATTCGTTTTTTTTATCGTTATAATTGAGTTCAACATCGATCACTGAATTGTTAACGGCTTTATTATTGTTTCTTTTATAATTATCTTCAGTCTGTTTGAACCAGCATTTTTCCTCAGAGTGGAACCGAATACCTTTATTTAAATTTTCACAAGTTTTACATGGTTTTATTTTATCAGACTTTCCTTTATAGTCATAGGTGTTTCTTTTATTTTTGCTGAAATTCTTTTTGTTCGGTACATATTCATGTTTTCCAATTTCGTTGTAGAGGCTTGCGGTTGATTGTACAGTTTGTCTATCAATTTTATCTATTAAATAATCTGGCAATCCCATGACAATAAGATTTATCATTGTTTGGGTGTCAATGTGTTTGTTGACCTCTAATAACAGTCTTTCCTTTTTTGTGGCATATTCCAGTAACGATCCTACTTGAAATCTATATGTAAAGGCATATTTGACTTGTGCCCAACCTTTATTTCCATATGTTTCACAAAAGTTTTTCTTCCATACTGCCCATTCAGAGTTCACCGACAGTTTTATTAACATACTGCTATACCAGTCTAAGCACTGTTTTTCTAAGAGATGTTTTAAAATTTCAATTTTCTCTTCATCTTGTAAAATCTCGAATCTTCCACATTCACTCTCAAATTCACCAATCCATTGATCAGCATTTGATGTTTTAATTGAAAAATTTTCTATCAAAAATCTTTCAGCAGTTCGTCCTATATTTTTTTTCTCTGGTATATTGCTATCAGTGTTATTGTGCGAAGTGATTGTCTTTTCTGTAATTTCGTCTAAGTACTGCTCACCAAACTGTACATTTTCACCTTCATCTAAGTATATTTTCCTCAAATCGGTAGTTAGAGGAATCCATATGGAGCGTGTTTGGTGTCTTTTCTTAAGGGAATTTTTTATTTTCGTAAATACGTCTGATGACAATATTGCAGTGTGCTTACTTACGGGCTTTAACTCGTCTGGGACCTCAAAAACACTTCCACCCGGTGTCTCAATAGAGGTTATGCATATCAGATTTGTTTTACCGTCACTTGACCCCATTACCACAAATTTAAACCGTAGTTTCTCCATTTTCCTTGATTTTCACTAAAAATGTCGTTTTATAAGACAATAACACTAGTCTTATTAGGAATTGTGAATTTCAAATAAACAAATGCGTTGCTCTGAAAACAAAGTTTTTTTATTTTAGTTACATGCACAAGATAATAATTACACTGTTTTATTTTATATCACACTAACCTACCTGAAAACAAAGAAACGACATTTAAAGTCTATTATCTAATTCGGCAATTCCTTAATATAACCTAAAAATGCACTCAGTAGGTAATGGCGAGTTCCTTTCTCTCTAAATGTAAACATATGCTGCTTTATTAACAGTGTAGGCCGCCATTACTCACAGCGCCATCTATGGAGTAACCTAGGTAGTTTGTCACTGTTCACCGACCGTAGAAACGCTGTACAATACATTAAAGAAAGTATAGTTTCTTTACATATATATTTAATTTGTTATGTAAATTAGTATTTTTTTAAGTTTTTGCAGGTTTTTTTATCGTTCTTGTATTTTTGTATTTTGTTGTTTTTCTTCGAATTTTTCGAGTATTTATGTATTTTTTTTAGGTTTTTCGTGTTATTTTGTAGTGGTTTTTGATATTTTTGGACAATTTTAACGTTTTTTGTACTTTTCGTCATTTTTTTCTTTTTCCATGTTTTTTTTTATTTTTTTTAGTTTTTACGTGTTTTTTGGTATTTTTTAGTTCTTTCGTATTTTACTAAATGGTGCTTGTATTTTGCAGCAGTTGTCGTGTTTTTATTTAATTTTCGTTATTTGTCGTGATGCTTTGCTATTTTTGGACGTTTTATATTTCTTAGTTTTTTTTTACATTGTAGTTTTTTTATTGTTTTTTTTTAACATGTTTGAGAAAAGTATTATACATACAATCCTCGGCCGGAATAGGGATTGCTGGACGAGTTTGGGATAAACGGCCGAGTCGTAGACGAGGCCGGATAAAACGAGTCACTTACTTCACGGCCTCTGCAGTAATGTACTATTAATACTGTCAATTAAGACGAACCTTTAAATATGTCCCATTGTATTCACTACATTGAATCAATGAAACATTATTTTATAACCTTTACTCTTAAAATACACTTTAGAATTAATCAGACCATATTCTAGAATCCCAAAATTCACAAAGAGATATCAAATTGTTACTTATCTCCAAAGAATAAGGTTTATTTGAAACTCATTATTCAGACATAGCATTTAGTAACTTATATCTAAGGGATAAGGTTCAAACTTGATGAAACCATACACATGAGGTTATTTCCTCTTCCGTATTCTGTACCCGTAAGACCAGTCCAGGAGACGGATGTATCGCCATTTCAAAGCTTTGGTATGATATTATTTTAAATGTATGAACAGTAGCAACTGTTCTTATAAATTGGCTGGTTTATTAGCTTGGGCTAACTTTAACGGGCTAAGGGTATATTATCTTCATAAATTTTAGTTTAATAGTAAATAGAACAAATACGGGTTTATAATTAGGGTTCTATCAACTAGGAACCCTTATAGTTTCGCCATGTCCGTCTGTTTGTCTGCCCGAGGCTTTGCTCTGTGATTGTTAGTGCTAGAAAGCTGCAATTTGGCATGGATATATAAAGTAACAAATCTGTCAAAGTGGTAAAATTAAATATATTTTTCTCAAACATGCAATGAAATATTGATGTTATGTTCCTTATAATAGGCTGCGAAGTATGACGTTTCAGGTGCGGCTAGGACAAGAGGTCGTTAATGCAATTTCATACAAATGTTGCAGGCCTAGGCCGGCAAGTCCTCTTTTTTAATTTCCATACCACATAAATTTGTGGCACAGGCATCATGACATTCTGCCACTATGCGTATTAAAAATAAAACTTTGATTTTTTTGTTGTTTATTTCATTGCATGTTTGAGAAAAGCACTATACATACCTCGGCGGGAAATATGGGGTTGCCCGCCTGAGACCTATCCGACCTCGCTTCGCTCGGCCGTCTATATGTCTTCGGCCGGCAACCCCTTTCGTCCCGGCCTCTGTAGTAATGTACTATAAATAACTATTTAAGTATGATCATAGGATGGATACTCGGCTACTCTATAAGAAAGTAAAATTATTAAATTTAATACGATTGTACACCTACTCCACATGCATATTGTGAAAAAGATTTTAAATGGGCAAATGCATTCCGACATTTACTTTACACAACGCACATTTAAATACTCTCTAAGAAATACAAACAAACTAAAACTGCGCAAAAATAGATCTGGCTATGGTAAAAGTAGCATAATATATGAGGGAGCATGGATGTTCAATGAACTACCAAGTCATGTTAAAGATTGCGAAACTTTTAGTACATTTAAAACTAAACTAAAAAACACATTTATAACACGGTGAATCTGTAACAATCATGCTCAATCTATTTTACTTGAATTTATTTTATTATGTTAGCTCATTTAAGTGAACTGTATTGTTCTTTTTTGAGTAATAAAGCATCTCAAAACCTATATATAAAGTAACAAATCTGTCAAAGTGGTTAAAAAAAAAACGTTTTTAAGGGTAGCTCGCCTACACGTAAAGTGGGGATTTTTTTTGTTTCAAACCGATGGTGTGAGGTATTGTTGAATAGGTATTTGATAGGGAATAGAGGTCTTTATCAAGTTTTTTGATAAAGTGAATATTATCGGAAATAATCACTTCAAAAGAAAAAAAATGGTGTCACCCTTCTACCTTTTTAAGTACATATCATATGGGTCCAAAAATATGAAATAATCATGAAAGTAAAGCTTAATAAAGATTTTCACCGAAAACTACAGCGGACATGATCAGTTAATTTGTTTTTGAGTTGTCGCAAAAAGTCTTCCCTTCCTAGAAAAAGACGTATGAAACGCTGCGAACGTATTCCCTTTTGCTTGTTATTGTTATTGTTGATTTTATAAATTAAGTTTGTAGACGGCAAGAGAGAGATCTCTCTGGACCGAAGTCCATTGGGAGTTGGTTGGAAGTTATATTTATGCAAGTGATTTTAGAAACTTCGATAGCGCGTTGCATTACTTGTCAGATTTGGCAGATGACAGTAGTGACGCCACAAGTTCATTGGGCAACTACGAAGCCCTACACTGAATTTGACCCGATGTGCTCTTAGCCTGTTTTGGATGATCTAACTAACGGTATAATATTATTTTACAGTACATATGGTGCTACGTTACCGAACGAGTGCGGTAATCAGCAGATTACGTGCATATGTCGAAAGTTTAAAGAGCCATATGTACTGTAAAACGTTGTACGATACACGTGCGAATTTCCTATTCCCTGCACTTGTATCGTAATGTACTATTACAGTACATATGATGCTACTTTACCGAACGAGTGCGGTAATCAGCAGATTACGTGCATATGTCGAAACTTTAAATTGCCATATGTATGTACTGTAAAACGTTGTACGATACACGTGCGAACAGGTAATTCGCAACTCGTGTCGATTTAAAACACTCCCTTCGGTCGTGTTTTAATTTATCACCACTCGTTGCGAATTTCCTGTTTCCTGCACTTATATCATAATGTACTATTACAGTACATTTGGTGCTACTTTACCGCACGAGTGCGGTAATCAGCAGATTACGTGCATATGTCGAAACTTTAAAGAGCCATATGTACTGTAAAACGTTGTACGATACACGTGCGAATAGGTAAATTTCCTGTTCTCTGCACTTGTCTCGTAATGTACTATTATGAAGTGCACAAGATGTATAGTACATTACTACAGAGGCCGGGATGGAAGGGGTTGCCGGCCGAAGACATATATAGACGGCTGAGCGGAGCGAGCTCGGATAGGTCTGAGGCGGGCAACCCCATATTTCCCGCCGAGGTATGTATATTGCTTTTCTCAAACATGCAATGAAATAAACAACAAAAAAATCAAAGTATTATTTTTAATACGCATAGTGGCAGAATGTCATGGTGCCTGTGTCACAATTTATGTGGAATGGAAATAAAAAAGGAGGACTTTGCCGGCCTTGGCCTGCAAGATTTGTAAGAAATTCCATTAACGACCTCTTGTCCTAGCCGCGCCTGAAACGTCATACTTCGCAGCCTATTATAAGGAACATAACATCAATATTTCATTGCATGTTTGAGAAAATACTATGATACTATTCTGTGGCTCAAGCCGTAGTTTCAGGACCCGGGTATGTCCTAAAACTATGACCAGGACCACCAGGGGATGGGCAGCAGCATCCTTGGAGTGCGGTGGAGATACTGCGATCAACCCGCATGCCAAGCGTGGCGATTATGGCATATACCCCCCGTGAATTTGGGGGCGGCCTATGTCCAGCAGTGGACGTCCTTTGGCTGATATGGTGGTGGCTCAAGCCTATCATCAGGAATCGAAAATAGTTATATTCAAGACAAACAAGAGCGCTCGTAGCCCAGCGGCGCCCGCGTACCGCGTGCGGTATGCGAGGTTAAGCAATGTCGGGCGAGGTAAGTCCTTGGATGGGTGACCGCTTTGAGTGGCTACTAACTGAGCGCTCCCGTGCTTTGGAAGGCAAGTTAAGCCGTTGATCCCAGTTGCTGTCTATGATAGCAGTCGTTAAGCCAAGTTAGAGGCCTCCAGGCGGCTTGAGAACTTCTAACAGCCAAGTTGCCCACTCACTTGACAAGCCTAATCCCAATAAGGTCTAGTTTTCCCCTCGGGTTGGAAGGTCAGATGGCAGTCGCTTCCGTAAAAACTAGTGCCTACGCCAATTCTTGGGAATAGGTAGCGGACCCCAGGCATCCTTCAGGATGCAACTGTACCGGGAATAACGCTAGGAGGATGATGATGACTCAAGATCAACAAGTAGTTTGCACTACATCGCCATCGTAATTTTTTTATAGTACAGGGAAAACTTCCAATGAAAGATTTGAAGCCTTGTTTAAATATAGATGTTTCAATTTTTTACTGTTTTTTTTTTAAATGACTTAACTAAGGTAAGGTAAGGTCAAATTGCCGAAATATATCAAATTTCCTAGAAACTGAAGGTAAATCCCTCTTTAATAAATATTTTCAGCTCGTTTATAAAATATTTGTTCCGTTTCACTGGAGCTCAAATAGTTCATTTAAGTCAGCGAAATGTTAGCAAAATTCCAATATTCAGCTAGTTTGGGATACTGCCGTAGCCGGAGAGACGGCTATTGTTTTAGTGATGTTGTCGATATTTGATTATGTTATGCGTAGGCTATTTTCGACCGATTTCGTAGAGAGGTTCCGTAGCCAAAATGGCAATAATAGAACCCGTATAGCTTCGTCTGTTTGTCTATCGGTCCGTATGTCACATGCATTTTACTTACTCACAAACTCAAGGTGTAAAAAATGAATTTTGAAATACAGGTCTACTTAGTAATGCATTCAAATTACTAAAATTGTTAATTGGGGTGGGACTCTATACATATAACTGGAGGTTAACAAATATATTTTTTGTGACTGAACATGTGGAACATTAATCGATGGGTCTTTAAAAATGAATGAAAGGTTTTAAAAAAAATTGTGATATGTTCGGAGATAATCGCTTAAAAAGGCACAACAATCCGTCAATCCTCCCTCTAACATTCAAACAGCGGAATCTAAAATTAAGAAAACAATAATGGACATACTGCTTATTTAATACTCAGACTTAAAATTGTTTTGAAAAAGAGACGTTCGTAAATTATTTAGTTATCAACAGAATACTGCCTCTCCCACGAATTAAAAACAATTCAGTCATTGGTGCTGTAAATTTTCTTTGATGATTCGACCTTTTTCAATTCACTGTGTAGAATAATGGTGTAAAATCTAGGGCTAAGTAGGTATTGAGCGCGGAACCCTTCATTGTGCATGATCCAATACGCACTTGACCGCTTTGTGACGTGCAAGCAAACGTCCTGTCTAATTTCAGCGACCGTCTAAAATATAGTTTTAAAATAAAAAAGGAAAAATGGTTATTGAGTATCTAAGAATAGATACGTCTACATAAATACGTGTACAATTTATGTTAGATAAGCCTAGGAATGGCATCCTGTGGCCTAAACTAGACAAATCAGAGTTAAAGGGATAGAAAAAAAAAATGTGTTTAAGACGGAGCAGTACGATCGGTGTGGATCGGTTCTCCATACAAAGGTATTTAGGCTCTCATTTTAAAACGCCATGCTAGAATAACATGAAACTTTGTATACACAATGGGATCCGGCATACCTAGGTCGGAATTTAGTTTCTGTTGCTAGAAATTGAAAAATAAAAAAAAATACAGCGGCTTTTTGAGTTTTTTACGGCTTGTATGAAAACCTTAATAATCGCTGTATTTTTTCGTCATTATAATTTCAAGCAACAGAAACTAATTTCCGCCCTAGACAAGCTGGATCCCATTATGTATACAAAGTTTCATGTTATTCTAGCATGGCGTTTTAAAATGAGAGCATAAATACGTTTGTATGGAGAACCAAACCTACTGCGCCCTCTTAAGTTTTCGAATTAATGAAATAAAAATAAAACATCTGAGAGTGAAATAAAAACAGCCCAGTTAAATGCATAAAACTATATCATTATCATCATCATGGTTTCCTCAATTCATTTCGTTTATTTATTGTTATTATCATTTTTTTTATTTGCAATTCTGAGGATCGTCACATCATGCTATGCTGATCATTTTTGCTGACTGAACTCTCCTATCACCCACCTTATTAAAATGGCCAGTACTAAAAAAAACCGGCCAAGAGCGTGTCGGGCCACGCTCAGTGTAGGGTTCCGTAGTTTTCCGTCCGTCACATTAAGTTGACATATTAAGTACAGAAACACAAAACCTTTGAAAGCACGTCTTTTTATTGTGATTTTGTAGAAATGACAGGTACAATAAACACCTGTTTATACGGTTAAATTACAAACTTAGTTCAGAAATTATTTTTGTAATTTTTTCAAAAACTATTCAACCTATCAAGTTCAAAATAATTTTCCTACAAAGTTTTTATAAAGTTCTACTTTTGAGATTTTTTTCATATTTTTAAAACTTATGGTTCAAAAGTTAGAGGGGGGGGGGACACATTTTTTTTACTACTGGAGCGATTATTTCCGAAAATATTAACATTATCAAAAAATGATTTTAGTAAACCCCTATTTATTTTTAAATACCTATCTATCAATATATCACACGTTAGGGTTAAAATGAAAAAAAAATCACTCCCCACTTTACGTATAAGGGAGGTACCCTAATAAAATATTTTTTTCCACTTTTTATTTTACCACTTTGTCGGCGTAATTGATATACATATTAGTACCAAATTTCAGCTTTCTAGTGCTAACGGTCACTGAGATTATCCGCGGACGGACGGACGGACAGACGGACGGACAGACATGGCGAAACTATAAGGGTTCCTAGTTGACTACGGAACCCTAAAAAATGGTATAAAGTTAAATGACTAAGGTGATTTTTTCTAGTCTATTTTAGTGTTAAAAATAACGAGGACATACTAATGCTTAGATTAAACGTACTGTCGCAAAAAAAGAAACTTCAGTCTCAAAAGGGACTTTACATATTTGTACCGTGTCGCTTTAACGTCATGTTTAAAGTGTCTTACTAAATTTCCAACGGGTGAAAGTGACTAAGTCCCACAGTGTCCAGCTGTTTATGAATGTTCGCCAAGTTATTCGATTATCTAACGTTCCTATGCGTCCTAGTATACTTAAAATCAATTAAATAGATCGAATCATATCATTCTTTTAAAGTAACCTAGACATTTTTAAGGCACGAGTGAATAGGCATGTTCTGGGTGAGCTCGCTTCATCGTCGGCCTCATCTTTGCCCCCTGGCTAGATGCTGGCCAAGAGCAATTCCATTTTTAATAAAAAAAAGTAGACGTTTTATAAATTATAACAACTATACCTACAGATCTAACAGTAATTTTAGCAAACATAAATGATACTAAGATTAAGACATTACGTAGTCGAACCTCCGGAGTTCGATTTAGGTAAATAATACATATGGAATTTATAATATTGGGGGGGGGGGGGGGGGGGGGGGCAATCTTACACAAATCGACCTAGACCCAAACTAATCAAAGCTTGTACTATGGGTACTAGACGACGATATACATACTTATATAGATAATCATCATCATCATCATCATGTCAGCCGAAAGACGTCCACTGCTGGACATAGGCCTCCCCCAAAGACTTCCACAATGACCGGTCTTGCGCCACCCGCATCCAGCGGACACCCGCGACCTTCACCAGGTCATCAGTCCACCGTGTGGGGGGCCTGCCCACGCTACGCCTTCCGGTACGTGGTCGCCACTCGAGAACCTTTCCGCCCCAACGGCCATCGGTTCTACGTGATATGTGCCCCGCCCACTGCCACTTAAGTTTAGCGATTCGGAGGGCTATATCGGTCACTTTGGTTCTGCTGCGGATGGCCTCATTCCTGATGCGATCACGCAGAGAAACTGCCAACATAGCTCTCTCCATTGCCCTTTGGGTGACTTTGAGCCTTCTTATGAGGCCCATAGTAAGCGACCACGTTTCAGTGCCATATGTCATCACTGGCAACACACACTGGTCAAAGACTTTTGTCTTGAGACACTGCGGAATATTGGACGAAAAGATGTGCCGTAGCTTCCCGAACGCTGCCCAGCCGAGTCGGATTCGACGATTAACCTCTTTCTCGAAGTTGGACCTACCTAACTGGACAGTCTGTCCTAGGTATACGTAATCGTCTACAACTTCGAGCGTAAAGTGTCCGATTGTTAAGGGAGTTGGTGCGACATGGACATTTGACATGATCTTCGTCTTGTCCATGTTCATCCTTAGACCAACTCGCTCGGAGGCTTTACTGAGGTCATTGAGCATTGTACTTCATCCTCCATGGTCTCAGCCAAGACTACTATATCGTCAGCAAACCGAAAGTGAGTGAGGTAGTCGCCGTTTATGTTGATGCCTAGCCTTCTCCAGTCCAGAGTCTTGAAAACATCCTCCAGTGCAGCGGAGAACAGTTTAGGAGAAATAACATCTCCTTGCCTGACTCCCCGCTGCAACGGAATAGGCTTTGAGTTCTGGTCCTGAAGTCGGACTGACATAGTGGCGTTCTTGTACAAACTTTTCAGCACTTCGATATACCGGTAGTCCACTTGGCACCGCTGGAGAGATTGTAGTACAGCCCAGGTTTCGATCGAATCGAAGGCTTTCTCGTAGTCCACGAACGCTAAACAGAGGGGCAGGTTATACTCCTCAGTCTTCTGTATAACCTGACGGAGCGTATGGATGTGGTCTACGGTGCTAAAGCCTCTTCGGAAACCGGCTTGTTCGGGAGGCTGGAAGTCATCTAGCCTGCGTGCGAGACGGTTCGTAATGACTCTTGAGAACAGCTTATAGACATGGCTCAGAAGTGAGATGGGTCGGTAGTTCTTCAGTAAGGAGTTGTCACCCTTTTTGAAGAACAGCACCACCACACCTCTGTTCCATGCCTTTGGAGTTTTCCCTTCCAGTAAGACGGAGTCGAACAACTTCTGAAGGGCCCTAAGGACCGGTTTTCCACCCGCCTTCAGGAGTTCAGCTGTAATTCCGTCTTCACCGGGTGCCCTGTTGTTCTTCAGCTGCTTAAGAGCCATTCTAATCTCGTACAGGATGATGTCCGGGATATCTTCGGTATAGTGCCGGGTTAATCTAGCTCTAGGGTCTTCCGCCAGACCAACTTCGGGTCTGCTAGTTGACGTGTATAGCTGTCCATAAAAGCACTCTATCTCACTCAGAAGCTCAGGTTTGGACGAAACGATTCTACCATCTTCAGTTTTTAATCTGGCGAGCTGGCTCTGCCCAATAGACAGATCTCTTGAGAAAACTTTAGAGCCCTTATTCTGCTCGATGGCCTATATAGATAAATACATACTTAAATACATTTAAAACATCCAAGACCCAAGAACAAATATCCGTGAAAAATGCACAAATAAATGCCCTGGCTGGGATTCGAACCCGGGACCTCTAGCTTCGGAGGCAGAGTCACTACCAACTAGGCTAAACAGGTCGTCATCTAATTGCAACCTCGTCTTATTATTAGTTTCTAGTCCATTTTAGTGTTAAAAATAAAAAAACAAGCAGTTAAAACGATTTCGTATCGTTGTCATAAATCGACGAATTCCCAAACAAAGTATAAATTTAAAAAAAAAACTGTTTAGCTCAAAAGTTGGTTGGTAGAAAATTCTTTTCGGTATACTCTTCTCCATTTGTATATTTTTTATGTTGTGCAACAATTATTATAAGAACTTTGTTAAATATATATAAATAATTGTCATAATTCTTGTAAGCGTATCCGGGTATTTTGAAATATAATTCTTGTAAGCTTATCCGGGTATTTTGAAATATAATTCTTGTAAGCTTATCCGAGTATTTTGAAATATAATTCTTGTAAGCTTATCCGGGTATTTTGAAATATAATACTTGTAAGCGTATCCGGGTATTTTGAAATATAATTCTTGTAAGCTTATCCGGGTATTTTGAAATTTAATTAGTAAGGGGAATAACAGCGAATTGATACTCTTATAACTTAATAATGGATTCTGACAAAATGACGTCTGATTTTCATTAATTAATAATGGCTTACTGTTATTTTGGAATGTTATGACGTGAAAGTTACTTTTCTTGTATATTTTACGTTTATATCTGAGCTGTATTCACATTGATTCTTATGTGAAAAGTATTAAGATTTTTTATAAGAAAACTTTATCGTTATATTAAGTTGCACAGTAGGAAATATAATTACACATCAATTTCAGAAATCGTTTCAAATTAGGTATGTATATTAATAAAAACTCTGATTTTATTTTCTTTCTTTTACGTTCTAAAAAGTTGTTCCCAGTACATACTTATCTTTAAAAAATAAGCCGATTATACTTTGTATGTGCAGAAGGCAGCACGACTTAATAGTTATTTGTTATACAAGGGTGCAAAGTTGTATTTTACCCGCGAGTGTGGAATTGAAACACGAGCCAGCGAAAGGATCCTATAGTTGAACCACGAGCGAAGCGAGTGATTCTAAAATAGAATCCTGAGCGTAGCGAGTGTTTCAACACACGAGAAGTAAAATACAACTTTGCACCCGTGTGTAACACAAAACTTTTCTCCTCACTATAGCGAGGAAAGTGCATGCAATATGCAAAAAAACACAGTTCCACAGGCATGATTTTCATCACAGGAATCACTGATTTTTTTACGATATTATAACAGAAAACTCTGAAAGTTGTGTATAATATTTACGCGAGTCGGAGTCGGTGACAAGTTGTGTATATTTTAGTTGACATTGACAATGATGACATTTCTGACGATGCGTTTTGAAATTGCATCGACTCAACTTGTGCGTTTACAATTATACTCAGTCATTATAAAAAAAAATTACTTATAGAATTTTAAGGTTTACGACTTAAATCATTAAATAAAGCTAAATTTGGTATTTTTTATTAAATTCTCAAACCATTTATTTAATGATAATTGATATCAAACGAACCATTAATATGAGCGTTTTACGTTTTGTTATCTGTAAAAAGCTACTCAAACACGCTCCAAGGTCAAATTACTTTCCCCACTTGTGGATAAAATGCGTTTTTACCCGCTTGTTTCAAAGGATAAAAGACGGCTTTCCGAGCTAGTGAGGGGAAAAATATTATACTTAGTTAGGTAACCAATGAAGGGCACACACGTTTTAATTAAAACAAGAAGTTTTAAGAACTCATTTTCATTGCCTATAAAGCAAATTGCCTCGCATATTAGTTCCGGGCGGCATTTATGTACCTATTCTAGTCGTACATGTATAACTTAATTTGCCGCTGCGCAATATTCGACGACAAAGACCGTGCAGTGCAAGCAACTAACTCATTTTAGTAGCACTTTGTCGCTAGATTCCTTTGTCGCAAAATAAGTCCGTTAACTATGACAAACTCGGAAACGAGCGGTAAATTAACATGAAAAATACCGGTCTTAAGAGAATATTAATTTACAGTGAGCGAGGAAATATTAAATATTA
The DNA here is from genome assembly GCA_905163555.1 of Notocelia uddmanniana. Classification (NCBI taxonomy): domain Eukaryota; kingdom Metazoa; phylum Arthropoda; class Insecta; order Lepidoptera; family Tortricidae; genus Notocelia; species Notocelia uddmanniana. The sequence continues at coordinate 74,363,189 of LR991052.1, forward strand.
AATTTGGAATACGAGTACATTTTCTCTTTATTAATTAGGTTTAATTTAGTGTATCATTTTCTGAATGTTTATACAGGATGTGGCCTGTAATAGGAGCAATAAATTTAAAGGACGCTTCCTTAGAGCATCTGCAGTAACCTCTTGTGTCCAAAAAACATTATCTTTTTTCAATTGGGAGAAATTTTGATCTAAAGTTATGACCTCCAAGTAATGGATCGTGGCACCCAGAGAATCTAGCGCGGCTGTCAATGCTGACTTTGAGGTTGCTTCAAGTTATGACTCATAATCGTTGTCGCATTTTTGGCTTAAAAGGATATTTTTTGTATTTTTTAATTTTTTTTATAAATTTTTAGTGTTTTTTGAATAAGTAGTTATTAATATCACTCCAGTAAAGTAAAAAAGTTCATATATGCTACTTTTGCGAAAAAAAAATTTAAAAATAAAACTCTTTTTTTTTCAATTAAAACCATTTGGAAATAATTGCTGGAGAGCTGAATAATGTTCCGTTTAATTTTTTGCTCCTATTACAGGCCACACCCTGTATAGCTAGCTACCTGCGCGGCTCCGCCCGCTTATAACACATAACGCAGGTAGAACTGATGGAAAAATTATAGTCAACGTCTATTAAAATAGAAAAGCTATTGCAAGACATAGAAAGAAAAGTAAACCTTTACTTATTTTGTAACGAAGTATTTATGTTTAAAGATGTTAATTTTTTGCATTAAGAGAATTATATAAGAGGTTTCATTAGTATCATATAGTCAACCACTTTAAATAAATAAATAAATTACTAATATTTGGTGGACAAACTTACACAAATTAACCTAGTCCCAAACTAAGTAAAGCTTGTACTATGGGTACTAGACGACGATACATATACTTATATAGATAAATGCATACTTAAATACATGAAGAACATCTAAGACCCAAGAAAAAAAACCGTGCTAGATGCACAAACAATGCCCTGGCCGGGATTCGAACCCGGGACCTCTAACTTCGGAGGCAGTGTCACTACCAACTAGGCTAAACAGGTCGTCATTTGCTGTTGTGAGAAAGTTGGTGAACATTTAAAAAAGGGACATTGTTAAGGTACATAATATTATATTATAATTTATTTTTCATACTTAGTTTTCTTAGAGGGAAATTAGCTATACAATAAAATACAGTTATTTTACCAACCTGGTTTATTGGTGGACCCGGGTATGTCCTAAAACTACGACCAAGACCACCGGGGAATAGGCAGCAGCATTCCTAGAGTGCGGTGGAGATACTGCGATCGCCAACCCGCATGCCAAGCGTGGCGATTATGGCATTTACCCCCCATGAAATTGGGGGAGGCCTATGTCCAGCAGTGGACGTCCTAGGGCTGATATGGTGGTATGGTGGTGGTGGTGGTTTATTGACAAAACATTTTTGACACGGCTTGATTTGACAGGAATAAACTAAACAGAGGTAATATTTGAACCCTATAGTACGTTTATTTAAAGAAAATTTAATTTTACTCCATAAAGGGAAACTTAGGCTACGACCGCCGGTTCTTTTTTTATTTTATCAATTTACTAGGCTAAGACTGTTTTGTGCATGATCGATTCAACACTACTTATAAGTATACTTACCAGTACTTAGAAAAATAACAAATTGGCCCTGCACGTTTTTTTTTTTATTAAAAATGGGATCGCTCTTGGCCAGCATCTAGCCAGGGGCCAAAGATGAGGCCGACGATGAAGCGAGCTCACCCAGAAGATGCCTATTCACTCGTGCCTTAAAAAGGTCCAGGTTATATGAACTCGGAAATACAGACGCCGGCAGAGAATTCCAAACCTTAGAAGTGCGCATTATAAAAGAAGATGCAAAGCGCTTGGTTCGAATTAGAGGAATTTCGACCAGGTAAGGATGGTAGCCAGCCGTGCGTCTGGACGTCAACTTAATACAAGGTTATTTCACGTCGGTTATTTCACAAAGTTTACGGCCAACTTACCAAACGTACCGCCGGGCCTCTGACTATATTTGCATAGACTTGTTTACGATTGGCCTTTGAATGCCAATTAAAACTTCTGCCCTGTTTCAAAGGAATTCGAATCATTTTATTTACTCAACCAATACGAACATTCCGTTAGTCTATATAGAGTGATTTCGGGGTCGTGGAGCAAGAGAGCAAGACATCACGCAGAATTCAAAGATGGGCGTAATGGTGTTGTTGATTTATTGTTTATCACCAATAATGTTGATTATTTTTCAGATGACAAATAGAAAAAAAAACATTTTAGAATACAATTTGGTCACCCTACTCAATGTGACGTCTTTTTGCTTTCCATACAGCGTATGTAAAAAGTCATAGGGTGACCATGATTACTTAGTATAAGATTAATTTTACTTGAGTAATAAGAAAAATTAAACTAATTGTCTTTTAATCAAATACTACCACATGATAATGTGGATCATTTACAGAGTCGGAAAAAGTGGTTTTGGATCACGACCCACAAATCACCCTGTATAGGTTAGCGTAGATACACGAGGCAGCCTCCTAGTAAATGAGGCAGCCTCCCGGTACACGTGCAAGTCGCTTACGTAGTTCTCTAGATATTAAGAGTGCGCAGTACGCTCGGTTCTCCATACAAACGTATTTATGCTCTCATTTTAAAACTCCATGCTAGTATAACATGAAACTTTGTATACACAATGGGATCCGGCATATCTAGGACGGAAATTAGTTTCTGTTGCTTGAAATTGTAATGGAGAAAAAATACAGCGATTATCAAGGTTTTCATACAAGCCGTAAAAAACTCAAAAAACCACTGTATTTATTTTCTTTTACAATTTCTAGCAACAAAAACTAATTTCCGACCTAGATATGCCGGATCCCATTGTGTATACAAATTTTCATGATATTCTAGCATGGCGTTTTAAAATGAGAGGGTAAATACGTTTGTATGGTGAACCGAGCCAGACCGAGCGTACTGCGCCCTCTTAAGAAAAATGATAGCAAGTCAGTTTTTGGCTAGGCAAGATCTTACTTCGCGGAGTCTGATACAGGTGTTGTAACGAGTATAACGCTTTCCTATTAGGATAATAACGGAATATACAGATGTGCAAATTGCGGAAAGTTCTCATAAAATTCTTTAAATTCTCGGAAATTTCATGAAAGTTTCACAAAAAAAATATAGGAAATTTAAATTTGAAAAATGAAATGTTTCAATTCCTATACAAAAGTGTAAGAATGTTTCCTAATTTTTCCTACTTTAAATTTTCGAAACATTTCGCAATTTTGGAAAGTTTCCGCAGGCACATCAGTAACGGAATACAACTAGATTCGAACAAGGGTCAATTACCGTATTAATATACGTTTTCAAAGCTAACATGGTCACTAACAATAGAATTACTGTTCAAAACGGGATATTTACCATGTATAATATATAATATACCACCACCATATCAGCCCTAGGACGTCCACTGCTGGACATAGGCCTCCCCCAATTTTACGGGGGGTAAATGCCATAATCGCCACGCTTGGCATGCGGGTTGGCGATCGCAGTATCTCCACCGCACCCCAGGAATGCTGCTGCCCATTCCCCGGTGGTCTATATAATATACACATGGTAAATATCCCGTTTTGAACAGTAATTCTAGTACCGTAGGTATTATTTAACAGCTGTCATGTAAAATGGTGAAATACACAGATATATTAAGTATAATGAAACCGGTCATTCACGTCTTTAAGGTCGAATATTGCTCGACATGTTTCAGACCGGTTAACGGTCCTTAATCATGAGTATACCTATTGCGGCGGAGATTTTTCAGCATCACGCACGCGCTTCGCGTTTCGCGGCGGCGGTTTTTTTAGCACCAAAAGGTTCTCATGATTAAGGACCGCGAACCGGTCCGAAACATGTCGAGCGATATTCAACCTTAAAGACGTAAGTGACCCGTTTCATTATATTTAATATGTATCCAACTCACGGGAGTTTTCTATATAAAATACACAGATATCAGAGAAAAGCTAAACCGCTAATTTAAGTTGATCGATGACTGTCCGATCTGATCTATTCTCACTAAAACCTTCACCTGTCAGTGTCTCCGTCTTCATAACTGACAATTGTACTGAACTGACGTTGTGGTGTGTTAAGTTTATATGGGATTTAACATCCTGGTGTGCTTTCAAATGGAGACAATTCGTTAACAGCCGAAACTGATCGTACTATCTGTCGGATTCTAACACATGTATTTTGGTGCGCCATAAGGATTTAACGAGACAACTATATGAAAAATCATCTACTACTACACTACTAGCTTTTGCCCGCGACTCCTTCCGCGTGCGACTCGTTATATTATAGAAATAAATGCTATAAAATTGTTGTAGTCGCAGGCTTAAATATAATCAATTAAATAATTATTCTGCAAATGGGCCACAAGGGCACTTTTACATGTCAATGCGTTAATTAATACAATTTAAAAAACTGACAATCTTACTTAATAATAATGATTAAAAAATATACTAGGTAATTAAGAATTCAATGAAAATAAAAAATATACTGATTAATAATTTACAAATATTAAGGACGTATTGAATACGTAATGTTGATTATTTTTCAGATGACAAATAGAAAAAAAAACATTTTAGAATACAATTTGGTCACCCTACTCAATGTGACGTCTTTTTGCTTTCCATACAGCGTATGTAAAAAGTCATAGGGTGACCATGATTACTTAGTATAAGATTAATTTTACTTGAGTAATAAGAAAAATTAAACTAATTGTCTTTTAATCAAATACTACCACATGATAATGTGGATCATTTACAGAGTCGGAAAAAGTGGTTTTGGATCACGACCCACAAATCACCCTGTATAGGTTAGCGTAGATACACGAGGCAGCCTCCTAGTAAATGAGGCAGCCTCCCGGTACACGTGCAAGTCGCTTACGTAGTTCTCTAGATATTAAGAGTGCGCAGTACGCTCGGTTCTCCATACAAACGTATTTATGCTCTCATTTTAAAACTCCATGCTAGTATAACATGAAACTTTGTATACACAATGGGATCCGGCATATCTAGGACGGAAATTAGTTTCTGTTGCTTGAAATTGTAATGGAGAAAAAATACAGCGATTATCAAGGTTTTCATACAAGCCGTAAAAAACTCAAAAAACCACTGTATTTATTTTCTTTTACAATTTCTAGCAACAAAAACTAATTTCCGACCTAGATATGCCGGATCCCATTGTGTATACAAATTTTCATGATATTCTAGCATGGCGTTTTAAAATGAGAGGGTAAATACGTTTGTATGGTGAACCGAGCCAGACCGAGCGTACTGCGCCCTCTTAAGAAAAATGATAGCAAGTCAGTTTTTGGCTAGGCAAGATCTTACTTCGCGGAGTCTGATACAGGTGTTGTAACGAGTATAACGCTTTCCTATTAGGATAATAACGGAATATACAGATGTGCAAATTGCGGAAAGTTCTCATAAAATTCTTTAAATTCTCGGAAATTTCATGAAAGTTTCACAAAAAAAATATAGGAAATTTAAATTTGAAAAATGAAATGTTTCAATTCCTATACAAAAGTGTAAGAATGTTTCCTAATTTTTCCTACTTTAAATTTTCGAAACATTTCGCAATTTTGGAAAGTTTCCGCAGGCACATCAGTAACGGAATACAACTAGATTCGAACAAGGGTCAATTACCGTATTAATATACGTTTTCAAAGCTAACATGGTCACTAACAATAGAATTACTGTTCAAAACGGGATATTTACCATGTATAATATATAATATACCACCACCATATCAGCCCTAGGACGTCCACTGCTGGACATAGGCCTCCCCCAATTTTACGGGGGGTAAATGCCATAATCGCCACGCTTGGCATGCGGGTTGGCGATCGCAGTATCTCCACCGCACCCCAGGAATGCTGCTGCCCATTCCCCGGTGGTCTATATAATATACACATGGTAAATATCCCGTTTTGAACAGTAATTCTAGTACCGTAGGTATTATTTAACAGCTGTCATGTAAAATGGTGAAATACACAGATATATTAAGTATAATGAAACCGGTCATTCACGTCTTTAAGGTCGAATATTGCTCGACATGTTTCAGACCGGTTAACGGTCCTTAATCATGAGTATACCTATTGCGGCGGAGATTTTTCAGCATCACGCACGCGCTTCGCGTTTCGCGGCGGCGGTTTTTTTAGCACCAAAAGGTTCTCATGATTAAGGACCGCGAACCGGTCCGAAACATGTCGAGCGATATTCAACCTTAAAGACGTAAGTGACCCGTTTCATTATATTTAATATGTATCCAACTCACGGGAGTTTTCTATATAAAATACACAGATATCAGAGAAAAGCTAAACCGCTAATTTAAGTTGATCGATGACTGTCCGATCTGATCTATTCTCACTAAAACCTTCACCTGTCAGTGTCTCCGTCTTCATAACTGACAATTGTACTGAACTGACGTTGTGGTGTGTTAAGTTTATATGGGATTTAACATCCTGGTGTGCTTTCAAATGGAGACAATTCGTTAACAGCCGAAACTGATCGTACTATCTGTCGGATTCTAACACATGTATTTTGGTGCGCCATAAGGATTTAACGAGACAACTATATGAAAAATCATCTACTACTACACTACTAGCTTTTGCCCGCGACTCCTTCCGCGTGCGACTCGTTATATTATAGAAATAAATGCTATAAAATTGTTGTAGTCGCAGGCTTAAATATAATCAATTAAATAATTATTCTGCAAATGGGCCACAAGGGCACTTTTACATGTCAATGCGTTAATTAATACAATTTAAAAAACTGACAATCTTACTTAATAATAATGATTAAAAAATATACTAGGTAATTAAGAATTCAATGAAAATAAAAAATATACTGATTAATAATTTACAAATATTAAGGACGTATTGAATACGATCTGTGTCCAAATAAACAAAAAGGATATAAAACTAATTTAATATATCAGAGATGTATATGGTCTCTGAGCCTCCAAATACGATTAATAACAATTATTTCAAAGTCCTTAGAGATGTAAATGATCTCTAAGCGCTAAAATTAAAATAAGTAAACTTAATATTGTTAGAGATGGATAAGGTCTCTAAGCGTCAATAAAAATAAAACTAATCCAGAACGGGATTATGTCTCTCGTCAATCTACATACAATAAAATAACACTAGTATTAAGGTATTAATACTATGCCCCTGCAAGCATGAACAGACCGCCAATACAAACTTCTACCCCCTTTTCACCCCCTGAGTAATGATTTCCGTAATAAAAACTATTCTATATCCTTTCCCCGGGACTCGAACTATCTTTATATAAAATTTCATTTTAATCGGTCCATCGGTTTAAGCATGAAGAGGTATGTATGTATGTAAGCACTTTATTGTACACAATTACAGGTTGAAACATAAAGAGGTCACAAAGCGTTAAAGTACAAAGGCGAGCTTATCCCTATAAGGGATCAGATCCTTATGGAGAGTGCAGTATCTCGATCAAACCAGTTTTCGAGAAAAAGCTGTTTAAAATTAATTTTCTTCTTTTCTGTTTATTTCAAAAACTATTATAGTGATAGACATATAACTTATACCAAAATAATTGTATTTCTTTAAAGAATGCGAATTTATCACTGGAAATGTTAAAACGCATTCAGTGAAAGAAAAAAAACACAAATGCATTTATAATTAGGTATACCGTATGAGTTGATGTAACTGTCCCTAACTATAACTGCAGTAGGTAACCATTTTGCTGCACTAATGATTAGGTAAAAGTATTTACTACAGTTATCACTACAAAATGATTTAACACAATGTTAGGTTTGCCTAAGTATAAACTCAGTAACAATTTATTTAACTCACTCTAGATGCTGGAAAATAAATATTATTTACATTGTTTAGTAATAAAACACAACTTTACTGTCATATTTTAATAATCAGTACAATAAAAATTGAAACAAAAAACAACTTTTCTCAAAAATAATACTTTGCTTACAAAAGTTATCAAAACTTAAAACATTATTTAACAATAATAGTCTCCTTATTACCAGAGAAAATGTTCCGAAAAGGCTGTACTTACCAAGTGATCTGAATGTAACGTTGCTCTTTAACTGTTTTAAAGAAAAATATCCTGACTCAAAGTATTTGCCGAAACATATCGTATAGTACTAAAAAAAATGAATATATCATTTGCTAATCTAGGCCATGAAGAATGCGAACAGTGCGTCATTTTAAAAGGAACATGATGGATCAAATGAATGTGTTCTGTGTACAGAATGCATTAAATATAATAAACATACATTACATCACTCACAGAGTCGACAGGAATACCAAAATGATGTGAAAAAGGCTTTGATCGAAAAAGAATGTATATATTACTCTGTAGATCTTCAATAAGAGGTTATGCTTCCACGCATGGACCAATGTAAAGCTGCTATATTTAGCCACAGAATTATTGCATTTAACGAAAGTTTTGTACCACTAGGCCCTACAAACAATGAAAACATGCCATTTGCTGCAATTTGGAACGAAAGCATTTCTGGAAGGAACTCCGAAGATATTATATCTACATACAAAGCTTTTTTGATTAGTAAACGTTATATGAAATGCATTGTTCTCTGGGTTGACAATTGTTCAGCACAGAATAAAAACTGGGCATTCCTATGCTTCTTAGTAAACAGAGTTAACAGTGAATTAATTGCTGCTGATTCAATCATCATTAAATATTTTGAACCCGGCCATTCTTTTATGTCGGCAGATCCATGAAAAAAAAAAAGAAATCGTATGATTTCAAAGATTTTACTGATGCTGTTCAAATGTCAAACTCAAAGAAAACAATAGTTAAAGTTATGGATGTTTCAGATTTTTATAACTATAATGATGTTTCATCTCAGCACAGAGTGCGTAAATGTACCCTCCGCCCATACCCCTCCCCCGCGCTATCATGTTGCTGCACGGAAACGAAGTTTACTTTGATACTGTTTTCTAAATTAAAGTGCAGTAACTGTGACATACTACACCTATAATTGGTACGGATACGAATGTGAAAATGTGTCTCCTAAGCATACGAGTAACCGCAGTTAGAACTACGTATTTCTGCAATAATAACTAACAAGTAATTACATTTCACAACGTTTCTCCCAAATAACAAGTGCAGTAACTATACTTCCTGCACTTTTGATTAGGAGGGCTCTATAACGTCAGACATAAATTCTCCCAATGTTAAGTGCAGTAACTATATAAGCTGCAGTTTTACCTAGGAATTACTAACCGTCATAAAATAACTATTCCAAAAACCTATACAGTAACTAAACTAACGATAAATGCAGTAACTTAGACTTTGGCGAAGAGTTTACCAAGCATCCTTATGCTACAGACATCTACATTTTGTGTCAAAGAGCGAATTGTAGAGCTCGTCTTGCTGAATCTGGATATGCGTCTAACTCAATTTTGACAAAAACACGAGTTACTGCACTTTTCATAAGGAGGGCAGAATCTCTTCCAGATAACCTTTGAGCAATTGAGTGGAAGGTAGGTAGAATAAGATAGACAAACTTAAACCATGTACAATACAAATAAAACAGATGCAATATAAACTGATTGACTGACTGATGAAAAATAAACTTATAATATATGCATAAATGTAATCGGTAAATATATACAATATATATATATACAAATGTCGTAAATATGAGTAAGTTAATAAAATTTATAAAACTCATCATCCTCCTAGCGTTATTCCCAGTACAGTTGCATCCTGAAGAATGCCTGGGGTCCGCTACCTAATCCCAAGAATTGGCGTAGGCACTAGTTTTTACGGAAGCGACTGCCATCTGACCTTCCAACCCGAGGGGGAAACCGACCTTATTGGGAATAGGCTTGTCAAGTGAGTGGGCAACTTGACTGTTAGAAGTTCTCAAGCCGCCCGGAGGCCTCTAACTTGGCTTAACGACTGCTATCAAAGACAGCAACCGGGATCAACGGCTTAACGTGCTTTCCAAAGCACGGGAGCGCTCAGTTAGTAACCACTCAAAGCGGTCACCCATCCAAGGACTGACCTCGCCCGACATTGCTTAACCTCGCATACCGCACGCAGTACGCGGGTGCCACTGGGCCACGAGCGCTCTCATAAAATTTATAAAACTATTTAACCAATTCACTATTTATAGAGGTAACAGACAGACTGAGTTACTTTTGCATTTATAATTGTAAATATGGATATCTGTTAGCGGTGTTGTCTACTCTACCGAGAGCTTACTGATTTCTTCCCGTTCTTCGCATTTGTCAGTTTCTTGACAATATTATATTTGCGCTGAAGTGCGTGGAGGCGAAAGCGGTAAGTATAGGCACAGGTCGTACCGCCGGCGATGAGCAGAAACGAGTAGGTTTTAATACTAGAACGAGTGGGCGAGCAGCGTTTTTGTATGAGCTTATCGCTTACTCGTCGGCGGTGGGACCAGTGCCATAGAATGAATAACACGCGGTACTGCATTCGTACCGCCCAGCTTCTGTGCAAACCGCTCCAATCAGGAAACGCTCATTAAATGAAGGAAAGCAGTAATGAATCTGTACTGGTTCTATCAGTTGACACTGATACTGCCAACAAACCGCATTGTGGTTTGGCAGAAGTGTGTAATTGTTATTTTAATTTTTTTGGCGTGAATAAAATCATTATGATTATATTATTATTACGCTAGCTTTGGACGCGTGGTTCAAAAGTTAGATGGGGAATAGCTATATACGATACAAGGATTGTAAAACAAAGAAAGGCCGATATCGCAGATGTTTGAGGCCCGAGCCGCAGGCGAGGGTCATAAATATGCGAGAGAGGGCTTTCTGTTTCACGACCCGTGTTTTGTACACAATTTTACGTCACCACTTGGCCAAAAAGTGGGTATTTTGGGAAGGTGTAGTGTAAACATTTTATTGAACTTTCGGATTGAATATTTCCGAAAATATTAACTTTATCAATAAATGGCTATAGTAAGCCCCTATTATTTTTTATGGATCTATCCGACGATACCAAACAACACCCAAACACATATAGATGCATTAAGATTACATTATAAATTACAATTGTATGTCAATTTACATGAAGTTATTATTATGTTCGTCAAAACTAAACAGATATAGGTATGTACAACAAACAACAAATTATAAATTTAATTTAATAGAATAATGAAATCAGTAATATACGTTAAATTTAATAGTGATATAAATAATAATGTCATAAGTATTATCTCCGTCAGTACATAATGTCACAGAGTAATTTTACAGAATAATAATTATTAAATTGTATATTTTTTCCATTACAATTTCTAGCAACAGAAACTAATACCCGACCTAGTTTTTTTTTTTTTTTTAATTTATTCATATTAAAGAAACATACAGACATAACTTAAACTAAGATGCACCACAGGAAACCTGTTAGAGGTTTATGCGTGGCGCAAATGGTCAGACGGCTCACATCGTTATTGTTTATTTATAGCTACGAGTATACAGATGACATAGAATTTAACACCTACCCGTTATCATACATCTCCGTTCGCTCCTGTGCCTTTGCAACTTGACTCGTTTTTCGTTGATTTCGAGTGTATATAGAATTAGATATGGCATGTTATTTCAGCAAGGCGTTTTAAAATGAGAACAAAACTACGTTTGTATGGAGAATCGAGTTCAGCCGAGCGTACTGGGGACTCTTAAATGACACAAGATGACGAAACCGTAATGCTGAAACGTTCACAATCCCATTTGTAGATGCAAATGATTCGGAAGGAAAGAACTTTTATCCCATTGGTCTCTAACAAACCCTCATTATACAGCAAACCGCCTCATTACGGGTTATTTACATGGAAGATATCCAGATTTGGGGGTAATGGGGGTCAAAATTTGGGGGGATTTCGTTAAAGAACTAGAGAAACGCGGGTAGCTTCAAATCGGCTTCAGTTTAAAAAAAAAATCTCATAAAAACAAAAATAAATGTTACCTCAAATAGAAACTTACAAGCTATGAATTAGGTACATAGAATGGAACGTAAGTAGTAACAAGTAACATGCATTACTAATTTTAAAATTGTGTGATATGATTGGTAAACACTGTATTCTTAAGTAAATAAGTAGGTAGGTAGGTCAAGTTAAGTAGGTATACTTTTACACTTATAAAATACAGGGTGATTCGGTAGACATGAGCAAGATTCGTGCCACTATTAGTGATTTTTTTTGGTGTTGTAATATTTTTCTTTGGTTTTGAAAACAAAATGTTTTTAAATATTAACGAAATTCATGGTCATTCTACAATCGGAATACTTCAGTCAATTGTTAAGTTAACTTCCAGATATGGAAATTGTGCAACTTTGTGCTATGTTAAGTATAGTTTTTTTTTTCGTTATTTTTAAATGAAGTCTTAAGAGTCCCGAAGATCTTGTTTCCTCTGGATTGGAAGATCAGGTGGCTGTTGGTTTCGTAAGCCTACGCCAAATCTTGGCACTAAGCTTAAGGAAACAACCAACAACTTATGTTTGCTACCCAGTTTTAACGCAGAACACTAATTTCAAATCGCAAAACAGTCATCAATCTAAAAGTTCGCAAGCGATTTTGAACTTTATACTCGTATCTTAACATTATGTACTAAAATGTAAACGGTGATAGACAACACACGGCGGTGATAATTGTGGGTGTGTGCTGCGCGGAAATACCATCTAACCACGTATTGTTGGGTCTGAATCACAAGAAACTCGCTTAGGAGTTAAAAGGGGAAAAAGGGGGGGAATATACAAGATAAAAAAATCTGTGAATGCAGTTTCATCGCTTAGGAGGAAAAAAAAATCCTTTTTTTTATTAAAAATGGGATTGCTCTTGGCCAGCATCTAGCCAGCGGGCAAAGATGAGGCCGACAACGAAGCGAGCTCCCCAGAAGATGCCTATTCACTCGTGACTTAAAAAGGTCTAGGTTATATGAACTCGCAAATACCTTTCAGCAAATTAAGCTATCTCAACGTTTTAAGGTAGTTCCTCCAGGGCCCATAATTTTTTTCCAACCTATATACCACGGGGCAAGCAAGAATTATCCACCACTTTGATTAGATATAATTTTAAATCATCATATCAGCCGACTAGCTACAGACCCCACAATATGGAGATGCATGGAGAAGGCTTTTACCGCTCTACGGCGGTCCTTACATCGATGAGGATATGAGATAAATAATAACTAAGTAAATTAAAAAAAAGGAAAGTAAAGTCGTATAATTACTGCAAAGTATGTGATGCACTGTAATAATAATTCTAGATAGGCGCTTTATAACATTTAAAATTAACACTTTACGCATTAAAATAAAATAAGAATGTAAGGAACGTAATAAAAGCTTATATCGTCGGCCGTTTAGCCTAGTTGGTAGTGACACTGCCTTCGAAGCTAGAGGTCCCGGGTTCGAATCCTGATAAGGGCATTTGTTTCTGTGGTGAGCAGAGACATTTGTTCCTGAGACTTGGATATTTTCTATGTATTTAAGTATTTATATATTAAATATATCGTCGTCTAGTATCCATAACACAAGCCTTATTGAGCTTACTATGGTACTAGTTCGATTTGTGTAAAAAATTATCCACTAATATTTATTTATTATTTATTTATTTATATATAACCGATGACCTGGTGAAGAATAGGATGCGGGTGGCGCAGGACCGGTCATTGTGGATGTCTTCGGGGGAGGCCTATGTCCAGCAGTGGACGTCTTTCGGCTGACATGATGATGATGATGATGATGATATATAAATAAATATCAGCCGAAAGACTTCCATTGCTGAACAAAGGCCTCCCCCAAGGTTCGGTCTTAGACATAGACATAGACATCATTTATTGGTAATGAAGTGTACATTTGACGACCTGTTTAGCCTAGTTGGTAGTGACTCTGCCTCCGAAGCTAGAGGTCTCGGGTTCGAATCTCGGCCAGGGCATTTATTTGTGCATTTTTCACGGATATTTGTTCTTGGGCCTTGGATGTTTTCTATGTATTTAAGTATGTATTTATCTATATAAGTATGTATATCGTCGTCTAGTACCCATAGTACAAGCTTTGCTTAGTTTGGGACTAGGTCGATTTGTGTAAGATTGTCCCCCCCCCCACAATATTATTTACAAGTCAAAATTTAAGTTAAGTTTACATAAAAACATCTATAATACATTTATATTTATGACGCTCTCATCCAACGGCTACCCGCGATCTTGACGAGATCGTCGGTCCACCTTTGGGGTTCTCACGCTGCGTCTACCGGTGCTTGATGTCCACTCACATATTTCTGTCCTCAACCAGAAATGTGCATGTGCACCGTGACCTAAAAATATTTCCTTCAATTTTGACACAGTCTCCTGGCCCGTATTATTTACACGTTTCTTAATGCCTAACACTCACTATTACCATATTTTCCGTCAATTGGTGTGATTAAAAAAATCATAGCATTAAAAAAACCTGGCCGGTTTTTCAAGTGGTATATGAAACTAAAAAAGAGTGTTAAATTAAAATATGAGATTAGAAATAACCATAATAATGAGGCAAGTCATAATATATGTATATCAGCCGAAGGACGTCCACTGCTGGACATAGGCCTTCCCCAATTTAATGTAGGGTAAATGCCATAATCACCCCATTGGCATGCGGATTGGCGATCGCAGTATCTCCACCGCACTCCAGGGATACTGCTGCCCATCCCCCGGTGGTCTTCGTCGTAGTTTTAGAGTATACCCGGGTCCAAATCATCAAAATAAATAATGAAAATTGGAGAATCACATAATTACAAATTTAACTCAAGGGTATATTAACCCCTATAACCGCTTCAGCCGCTATATTGCAGCTTCGGAAAGCATCAGCAAACGATAGCTGCGCAAAACGCAATTCGGATGCCGACCGACGCACATTAGCGAGGTGAATGAACTATAGGGGCGGGACTACTGCGACAATATTGCCAATCTCAGCAATATTGCCTCTGGAAATATTGCCAAAATATTGTGCACTGACAAAGTGGCCAAAACTATGTGAACAAGCTATTGTAACGGCACGCCACACGGGGTCTAACTAACACTAAAATATAAAACTATAAATTAAAAAATATAAATTTTGTCGGCCTGTTTAGCCCAGTTGGTAGTGACACCGCCTCCGAAGCTAGAGGTCCCGGGTTCGAATCCCGGTAAGGGCATTTGTTTCTGTGCTTAGCGGAAACATTTGTTCCTGAGGCTTGGGTGTTTTCTATGTATTTAAGTATATATAAATATATAGCTATTAAATATATCGTCGTCTAGTACCCATAACACAAGCCTTATCGAGCTTACTATGGGACTAGTTCGATTTGTGTAAAAAAAAAGTCCTCAATATTTATTTATTACTATTATTTATTTATTTATAAATATTTATATATAAATAAAAATCAGATATTGTTTGAGTTAGGTGGGTGTAATCAAATTTTGGCGCATCCCTTTCTGATGACGCAACTAGTCTGACTTAGGCGACTTCCTGATTTGGCGTGGCGGGAGCAATATGTCATAGGTATTTTGCTCTTTGACGTGAATTTACCGATGTGAGATTTCCTCACTTGACGAAATACTGTCAGTAATACGTTTGCGCAGTAGTAATACCATGCGCAGAAGTGGGGCAGTACTGCATTAGTATCGGTTGACACTGACAGCTGACAGTTTTCTCATATCGTACCGCCCCCGCATCGACAAGTCAGGAAGGTGCCTTAGTAGTAGTAGTGAGACTTGTATGTATCGGACTAAAAAGAAGATAAATATATTTTCTGTAAAATCATAAAATGACTAAACTCTTGATGATGAAAATAAAAAAAAAACTTAATATGGTTTAAGTACTACCTAGTGACTCTGAGCTGCAAACCTCGATAAAAAAATTCCAAAAAGTAACCCAAAAAAAACAATATAAATACCTGCACACAAAATTTCACGAGAATCGATTAAGAAATGCGTACAGTAGAGAACAGCGGAAAAACCGGAAATGTATAACGCATTTTTGCTGAAGCAGAAAACGGAGACCTTCCTTTCACTCGGTCAATAACATGATCAAAATAAGACGTATAATTTTGACAACTCAGTCCACGCATCGGCATTCTTCTTGATTTATTCGCGTATGCAATACAGTCGTCGTCGTCGGTAGAGATCTAGAAACAATTAACTGTCTTGTTAGGTTCAAACGTTTGAATGCAGTAATTGGACTCCAATCTGTCTTGAATTAAAACGGGGCATGGATACGGCTGCAGACAAGTTAAATGGTTGCAGTCTTGGATTGAAATATACTCTGAGATATACCAGGCGTGCCCTACTAATTGGTTGCTTGATTTATGAAAGAAGAAGAAAAACCATTTTTTCTATAAAGCACACAGAACAGGACTTTAAGACAAATAAAAATAAAAGAAAATCGTTAACACGAAGACACACAGAGATGTGGACAATGTGTTCGCTTCATCGTCGGCCTCATCTTTGCCCCCTGGCTAGATGCTGGCCAAGAGCAATCCCATTTTAAATAAAAAAAAAAAACAAAAAAATAGGCTGAGACTCAGCATGTGTTGCTATTCGCAGTTGCAAACTGCAACGCTGTTATTTTGCCATAGCCTGAGTCTAATTCGAAGTCGAGTGAGTTGTCGTTGCGCCGTCATTTATCCTGTAATTCTTAGGCGACTTCCTGACTCCGCGGGGCAGTAGCGATATGATAGCTTTGTTCTTTGACGTGAGTTTACTGATGTGAGATTTCCACACTTGACGAAATACTGTCAGTATTTATTCGAGTACTGTAACATAATTAACCTCAAACTTACCTAACCTTAGAATTAGATCTAGATCGCAAAAATGAAGAAATATTAATTATTACCATCTTACAATAATACCTATGGAAAAAGAAAATGGGAACTCACGTTACCCTATACGCTAAACTCATACGCCTAACGATGTAGGTCAAAACATACATAAGTGCAAAGACAGCATAAAAACCATGTTGTTACAAAGTCTAAGTGCACGCTCGAGTTGTTCACAAAGTAAACAACTCTGTTGAACTAAATATACCTTCTTCCTTATTTAGCCACATGTTAATTTACTTCATATTTTCTCTTTCTGTATTGTAAACGAGCGACAATGGCGGCAGATAAACCATACACGGCTATCGCTCGTTGTTTTTATTATATTTGTGTACACAAAGTTTCATGTTATTCTAACATGGCGTTTAAAATGAGAGCCTTAATACGTTTGTATGGAGAACCGAGCGTACTGCGCCCTCTTAAGAACAGTCCTACCTTGTGGTTATATTTGTTCAGAGGCCAAAAGCACATTGTTTATACACGTAAGATGATATCCTACAGTTCTAGCGTAGATGACTTTACCAAACTATACTTCCACATTCAAAACGCACTAAAAATATACGTCCACTGAATACACTTACGACCTTCTTCCACTTGGCCGCATAAGATCGTGAGAACTTTCCAAAGAGCAATATATCGTCCTACGTGCAACTAATCAACTAAACGCAAAAGATATCAACTCCGATAAAGATAACGATAGAATTGGAACCCTATTACCTAAGCAATAAATCACAAACTACAACTACTAAACACTTACTTACATTCTTTTGAAGTTCTTGGTCCCGTGCGCTGAAACAAAAGGTAACTCGGTGGCCGCTTAAGCTGTTTTGGACTTTGTTTTGATGGGGATAGGATTGTTTTTAGTGTAAGCGCCACGAGGGGTTGTTTCGATAGGCGTATGTTATCGTAATAAATGAGTGAACGTGCGTGGATCGGGAATGGGCTGATAACTGAGTTATATTATATTTATACAGGGTGGTATCGATGACGTGGTCAGGAATCGGGCCAATTTATTTTTTTGTGGTCATAGAGTATAGTCGGCTTGATACCTTGATACCGTGATTCTACCCATCACACAGGTTGTACCAAAAACGAATAGATGTCAATACTTTAAGAGATGTTTACTTACATACATCAAAATAAGTTACTTTAAATAGGAATTAAAACTTTTTATGTTCAATTTTTGTTTTCGGGTTCCGAACAAAATAATTAAATTATAAAAAATTCTCAAACATAATCACCCTGTGCCATTTACCTGACAAGGTGGTTATCACTTTCTGTCAAGTGAGCTACACATTTAATGCGAGTTGAAGTGGCCAGTTAAGTGACAGTAAAAGGTTTCATACGATAATCAAAAAAGTCTTAATCATTGAATACTGATTATCTTATTAACAGTGTGTTATTTCGTGGCACAGTTGTTTTCCTAATTTCCCCTGAAATTTATAATAGTACATTACTACAGAGGCCGGGACGAAAGGGGTTGCCGGCCGAAGACATATATACGGCCGAGCGGAGCGAGGTCGGATAGGTCTGAGACGGGCAACCCCAAATTTCCCGCCGAGGTATGTACAGTGCTTTTCTCAAACTGCAATGAAATAAACAACAAAAAAAAAACAAAATTATATTTTTAATGCGCATAGCGGCAGAATGTCATGATGCCTGTGCCTCCAATATATGTGGAATAGAAATTAAAAAAGAGGACTTTGCAGGCCTAGGCCTGCAAGATTTGTATGAAATTCCATTAACGACCTCTTGTCTTAGCCGCACCTGAAACGTCATACTTCGCAGCCTATTATAAGGATCAATATTTCATTGCATGTTTGAGAAAATTAGTTTTATACTAGAGTCTACTTCTAAGGACGAGTATGTACTATTGGCTCTGAAAGCATTGGCTTCTATGGGATGACCTTATACGGGTTATTCAGGAGACGTGATCAGGACCAACACTACATACATAGTAAATGGCAATGAATCGTTCACCATTGTATTTAAGTGAAACACCCATACCTTTTTCCTGTACTTTAATTTTTGTTAAGTTAAAGTTTAATTCTCTACAATCATGGTCACCCTACAACAACTTGTTTATAAAGATTAAAACCTCTAACTGTTATGACAGCACTTTGATTACGAAGAAAGTAAATTGGTACATTTGTCACATTGAGTGAGCTACAATAAGTAATCGGACTCAGATGACATTCAATTTGACACGTATGACTTGACTGAAGTATTCTGATTGTAGAGTTACCATGAATTTCGTAAATAATTAAAAACATTTTGTTTAAAGATAAATGAACGTTAATTTCACTAATAGTGGCACGAAGCAGTAGCTTATGATCTACTGAATCCGTAGTGTTGATCTTGCTCACGTCTCCCGAATCACCCTGTATAGTTTCAATGGGATGACACTTGACATTATTGAAAGTTGCAGTGCGGTGGTAATTTTAATTTAGGACGATGATTTTGCCATTAAAAGCTACTATTATATATTAACCATTTCGTATTTCGGTCTTTTAATCTGATAAAAAGTAGTAGTTTCATTGAAATCTGTTCAGTAATTCCGCGAGTAACATCCTAACACACCACAAAACTTCCACCTTAAGACGGCGCAGTACGATCGGTGTGGATCGGTTCTCCATACAAACGTATTTAGGCTCTCATTTTAAAACGCCATGCTAGAATAACATGAAACTTTGTATACACCATGGGATCCGGCATACCTAAGTCGAAAATTAGTTTCTGTTGCTAGAAATTGAAAAAGAAAAAAAAATACAGAGGTTTTTTGAGTTTTTTACGGCTTGTATGAAAACCTTAATAATCGCTGTATTTTTTCGCCATTATAATTTCAAGCAACAGACAAGCTGGATCCCATTGTGTATACAAAGTTTCATGTTATTCTAGCATGGCGTTTTAAAATGAGAGCGTAAATACGTTTGTATGGAGAACCAAACGTACTGCGCCCTCTTAGCAACATTAGCAGTACTAATTCCTTCTCATATTTTAATACACCAAGCTTGTCAAATATCCGGGAAGCTAATAGATGTGCTGGTCCAACTTCCACAAACTAAATAGACCGGAGTATTAACTTTTACTTCGCATCGAGTTCCGGCCGAGGGTACAAGACTATTCCTTATTTTAAACCTTAATGCAATCACTTAATATCTAGATTAGGATGTGGATTACGGTACATTTGGTTTGAATTGAAACCAATATTTGCCTAAAGAAGGAAACGAAACTTCTTTTGCTATTGATACGGTCAGTGGCGGTTTTTTTTTTGTTAAACTGTAGCAATGGTGAACAAGTATACAGCCTGCCGGATGCTAAGCTGACACTGAAGCCTATGGACGCTCACGACACCAGAGCAAGCACGAAAGCGCTGCCTTACCTTTTTTACCCGACTGCGCCAAAAGGAGGATTATGTTTTTCGAGAGTATGTATGAATGTATAATTGTTTGGCACGCTCTGCGGCCTGAACGGCTCGTTGGATTTGAGCTTGAGAGGTGTCGTAAGATTCGTATTTACTGAGTGACACTGGGTATATAAAATAAATTAAAAAAATGGTGGACTTTGGCGCCAGTTTCAAATGTTTGGCACGCTCTGCAGCGTGAACGGCTCGATGGATTTTAACTTCAAGGGTGTCGTTTTTCTTCTTCTTCTCGTGTCGAAGGGTTCTACTACGTGTTCAGATCGAATGGGACCAGAAGCTGGCGATAGCCAAAGCCCTGTCTGTCGCGTCACGAAGGTCTTGCTCGGAGCAGGAGCACGGGCATGCCGGGCAAGACAACATATGCCTCATCACCGAGCGTCCGACCCGCTTAGGATGCCCCATTTAATAAGGTTCTCCTTACTGCGGCCGACCTGGGAGCGCAGTCTGTTTAAGGATCTCCAGGTAGGCCACGGTTGTTTGTGCCTAGCGGGAAGCTCTTCAGCAGGACGGACAAAGTTATCAGGAGAAGCGCGTGTGTTTTGCCACTTCGTGAGTCTGTTCCTCGAGGGGGGAACCTTGGCGGCGGTAGTAAACCTCATGAAACTCTTACGGCTCTTGAGACGGGGTGTCGTTATTCATTTCCAAATTACCTACAAAGAAGCGCAGTCGGGTTTTTTTGTTTTTTAAATTATTCTTTGAGGAATGATTTTGTTGGAAGCTCGAGACATAATGCAGGTCCCTCACTCTAAGCGCATCCTCGGGAGCTCTGGTCACTTTACTCACCACCAGTGAAACACCACATGCGTACAGAATAAAATAGATGGTTGTGGTAAATTATGTAAAGTGGTTACCACTGCGTAACCTTATAGTACATTAAGATACAAGTGCAGAGAACAGGAAATTATCTATTCGCACGTGTATCGTACAACGTGTTACAGTACATATGGCTCTAAGTTTCGACACATGCACGTAATCTGCTGATTACCGCACTCGTGCGGTAATAGTACATTACGATACAAGGGTTGTAAAACAAAGAAAGGGCCGATATCGCAGAAGTTTGAGGCCCGAGCCGCAGGGCCGAGGGTCATAATATGCGAGAGAGGGCTTTCTATTTTACGACCACTTGGCCAAAAAGTGGGTTTTTCCGGACGCGCAGCGTGCGGAAAAGCGCGCTTTTTGGCAAGGTGTGGTGTAAAATAATTTATTGACATTGTTAAATGCATCGAATAAATTTGTAAACAGGCCGTCGCCATGTTTTTACAAGCGGAATTTCAGGGGTCCGATATTGAATTTCATATTAATCTAGAAAGTTTTATTTGTACGATGGAATATGCTAATAGTTAAGCTGCGATGTCGGAACTTTTTTATAGAAAATGCTTGCGGAAAAGTTTACCATTTTGGAGATAATTTGCAAAGACATCTTTATAGGATTCATGAAGTTTGGATTTATAAAAGCCTTTTATTTGACTTTGCACTGTTCGAATGTAAGTTCTCCTCAAAATTTACAATCCCTTTTTAACGATTTGTCAGAGTTGCCAGTATCCGATTGAGCTTAATTTTGGCATACTAGGTGTGTAAGTCCAGTGACAATGCTATATAATCTAAAGATGGAGACAGAAGGAGCCCATAGCAACTCATAAACTAAGCAAAACAACTCGTCGTGTTTGAGTTCACAGAGTTGTTGATGCATGTTGAAAAAACCGGCGGCGTGGTGGATCACACACAAAGAAGAGTTCCGTACCTACTAGTCCACATTTAAAACGTAATACCTTGTGGACTAAACAATAATTCAATAATTAACATAAAATTGAAATAACTACTGTCAATATGCCTAATATTCGAAATACCTACAGCCTTGGCCAGAAGTATTAAGCGTTTTATATCTTATATTATAGAAAATTCTATTATTTTTCAATAACACTAGTTATTCATTGACGTTAAAAATAATTGCACTTAAAAAATGCAATTTGGTTCTTTTATTGCGAACCCGATCATTTTTAGCTATCAGTTTTCTAGGATAAATAGCTACTTCAAAATTATATCTGCTAAAGTTTTCTAGATATTTATATACATTTTTCTATTTTGCGTCAATGTGTAGTTTTGTAATTAAAAAAACATAGTTTATTTATAAGTTACAAAGAGAAATAAGGGGTGCTTAATACTTCTGGCCAACGCTGTATATGCCGTTATACTTCAACAGTACAGTATGTTACTAGTGATTGGTAATTCGTTAGTTGACCGAGTGAAACGAAGTTCTCCACTTCAGTGGCGATCACGCACTGGAAGGCGAAGCGTGGGTATAACATGTCGGTCACTGGAGTCCGGGTCAGGTCCGCGGGTGGTGCAGGAGCAGTCATTGATGCACTCTTTGTAGGAGGCCTACGTCCAGCAGTGGACGTCCTTCCGCCGATGAGGATGATGATGCTCTCATTAAGAGGATATATAAATAAATAATAAAATTTAACAAGGCTTAACTATTTTTGTAATTAAGCATGTGCGTCTGCTAACAAAAGCTATAATTTCTTCGGGAATAAGTCCATAAAAGCCATCCCCGACGAGTTTCGCATCTCGTTTCCTGGTACTGAAAAGACATAAGAGTGTTTTATATGGGGGCGTGGTTAAGAGAGTCGAATTATCCCCTAAATATAATATACCCACGTGGAAGCACTGCTGACATCTAACAATATAAAAGCACAATAGCTCCAAATCACCAAAACGGCCAGCACTGAACAATGAACACATCGACCAAACAATTTCAATTGACGAAATAGCAGCCATTATATCGACCGAATTCCGATCCCTAGATTGGGTATTTCAATAAAATATCTATCAAACTGGCGGCATCGTGGGAAATAGTTATTAGAATTTGTGTAAGCATTTAAATGACTCGTTAGGAATTGACAACATTTCTAATTTCTATTTATGTAGTATGAAATCTTAACTCATTTCGTTAATATGTTAACAAGAAACCCAAATCATTTTTTTTTGTATCTTTATAGCTATTAGTTCTCAATATATTCATGAACATGTAAAGAAATCCTAACAATTTTGACTGAATTGTGACAGTCACAGAGCGCACAGAAATAACAGCAGTACACTTTCTTTAATAAATCCGCCTTAGTAATAGTACTTCTGTTCTGTATGATTTTTGATGATGTCAGTTATACTCTTTTATAGTGAGGAAGAAGAGGAAGTTTTTTTTTATTATATGAAATTGAAACATTTTCGACTATTAATAAATTAGGTTATACATATTTTTTTATCTTCCATTGATATAATCAGAAAGAAGCCCGCCAAAATAATATATTTTTTTCAAACATCATTTAGTTCTATCACATACTAAATTATATGTTTACTCAAATGTTTTTGTTCATTACTTAAGAGTCTGTATTACCCTTTTTACGTAATTTGTTTAACTTAGTAACGTTGTGTCCCACAGAGGAACTACATTAATACCAGTTTTAATTCATTATAATGATAGATTGTTTCTGGTTTGACCGAATAAGTGTGCCAGTTTCTTGATATTTTAATTCGATTTTGAATTATCTACGTCAATTCAACGACTGTTTTGCTAATTTGTAATTAGAGAGGTTTATATAGGGCATCTAAAACATGTAAATTGACGTCAAACCGGCATTGACAATATTCTAGGGAATAAGTGGAGCACTTTTTTCAACCTTCGAACATTTTTCGAAAATCCTAAGGGCTTCCCCTTCGTATTTTGATATCGAGGGTTTGGTCGACGCTAGAAACGCCTGGCTGTCTACTTGCCCGGAGCAAAATGCTCCGCAAATTCCAAAATCACAGAAAAGCTAGCTATGACCATGCACTGTCAAAAATAACGTGTTCTTCGCTTTTAAACTCTCGGAGTCGATCAAGCCGGCCTGACTGCCGTAGAAAGTGAAGAGGCTGGGCATTGTCTGCGCGCGTATCCGTCACCTAATACAGTTACATTCATCGGTCCAGAGACACTGTGTCTAGCAGTCCGTCTCCGCCTCGGAGGGCCCGTATGCGCACCCCATAAGTGTCACTGTTGCCATGACGTCGATCGAAAAGGGCACCACGGAGTGTCTTTCCTAAGGGGTGCAGTCCGCTTCTCCCGTAACGCTGCGCTGAACGACGTCATCCGGCGGTCTCTTGCCAGCGTGAACGTACTGGCGGTTCTGAACCCGGCCGGAATCGCCAGAGCCGAAGGCAAGAGACCGGATAGGATGACGCTGATTCCGTGGAGGATGGAGCGGGTGCTAGTGCGGGATCTTCGGAGACCCGCTGGCTCCCTCCCATATTAGCGGCACCACGATTAGAGCTGGCGCGGTGGCCGAAGTTTCTCGACTCCAACTACAACTTTACTCCATTTGGTATCGAGACCCTTGCTCCGTTTTTGGCCAAATAGTTGGTCGACACATAAGCATTGCGATTCAACCAGGAAGCGCTGCCAGCATCCTTGGTACCATGCCACAGGAGCCTATTTTAGAATTAGAGTTATAGATTTTTTAATTATTTATATGTATATACTAACTTTGAAAGGTCCGTTAAGCCGTTGATCCCGGCTGCTGTCAATGACAGCAGTTGTTAAGCCAAGTTCGAGACCTTTGGGCGGCTTGAGAACTTCTAACAGTCAAGTTGCCCACACACTTGACAAGCCTAATCCCAATAAGGTCTAGTTTCCCCCTTGAGTTGGAAGGTCAGATGGCAGTCGCTTCTATAAAAAGTAGTGCCTACGCAAATTCTTGGGATTAGGTAGTGGACCCCGGGCATTCTTCCTAAGTTAATAAATAAATAAATAATAATAAATCTAATCTCTTTTTATTTGTATTCTTTTACTTATATTAAAAAATGCATTCAACAATAAAAAATATATAGTAAATATTACATTAAATAAAACTGATCGTGGTCTTAAAGTAATAAATAAATTTGAACTGAACTGTGAATAAATCCAATATCGCTAAGCTAGCGATATTGGATCTATTCACATGGAAGCACACTATCATGTCTATTGTGTCTTTACGTGTTCAGAAGATGAAACTAGCTAATATCCAGTACAGGCCAATAATCCTTTCTCTCTCAACATTTTTTAGTAGCAACTATCAAAGTTACTTAGTTTCAATCGAATGACCAGCTTTTCTAAACAGGCTTCATCATCGTCATCATCACGTCAGCCGAATGACGTCCACTGCTGGGCATATAACTCCCCCAAAGACTTCCACAATGACCGGTCCTGCGCCACCCGCATCCAGCGGGCACCCGCGACCCTTACCAGGTCATCAGTCCACCGTGTGGGGGGCCCGCCCACGCTACGCCTTCCGGTACGTGGTCGCCACTCGAGAACCTTTCCGCCCCAACGGCCATCAGTTCTACGTGCTATGTGCCCCGCCCACTGCCGCTTAAGTTTAGCGATTCGAAGAGCTATATCGGTCGGCTCAAAGTCATACAAAGAGCAATGGAGAGGGCTATGTTGGGAGTTTCTCTGCGAGATCGCATCAGGAATGAGGGCATCGGCAGCAGAACCAAACGGGCTTAATTTATGAATATTATTCATTATTAAAAAGCTAATTGGTACTGCATTCTGTAAAATATGAATTTACCCGCAAATTTAAAACCCAGACAAAAAGTTACTTTTAATATAAATACAAGTGGTATTTTTATTATGTGGGATTTTTGGTAGTGAAATACCATGCGTCAATATGGCCCTAACACCAATTGCGTGCTATGTGTAAGCATCGCAAGATATAAACGTCACTTATAAAAGCGTGCGCTGAGGAGTTAACACCACCATTAACCTACCTCATTCATCAGTCCTTTGATGAAGGTGCATTTCCAGACATATTAAAAATAGCTTTAATTAAACCGATTCATAAGAAGAACAAAAAAACGGATCCCAATAACTACCGTCCCATTGCGTTACTACCTGTTATGTCAAAAATATTCGAAAAGGCAATGTGTAGTAGACTATATTCCTTTTGCGAAAAGTACAATATATTTGACAAATCCCAAAACGGCTTCCGTCAAAATCGCTCCACGACATTAGCTACGTACACATACATAAACAATATTTTAAACATCTTAAATGAAAAAGAGTATGCTATAGGCGTCCTACTTGATATGACGAAGGCGTATGAAAAGGTGAACTATAGTATACTCCTAGACAAACTATACGGAGTGGGAGTTCGCGGTATAACGCATAAGTGGTTCCAATCATACCTAAAAAATAGAAAGCAATACGTCGAGATCGAACATGTTAACGAATCTTCACGCAAAATCAGTACTTTTAGGTCAGAAATCCAACCAGTAACGGATTCAATACCTCAAGGGAGCGTGATTGGATGTGCCCTTTTTATTATCTACATAAATGATTTCCCTAAAATGTTCAAAGAGCCATGTGTAATGTTTGCCGACGATTGCTCGCTTTTATTATCATGCACAAATAAAAAAAGTATTTGCGAAAAGCTCCGCGATATTATGTGCAATATTGTACTTTGGATGAATGACCACAACTTAGAACTAAACTTTTCAAAAACAAAAATAATGCAATTTAAACCCCGCCAGAAAGTTGAAATAGACATAGACTTTTCTTTTAATAACATTAAAATAGATAGTGTCCCTACATTCTCTTTACTCGGAATAAGTATTGACACCAATATAAATTGGAAAAGCCACATACAAAAAATTAAAACAAAACTAAGCCAATTCATATACGCTCTAAGAGAACTAAAAAAGTCAACAAATATCGAAACAGCAATGGTGGCATACTATTCCTTTGCACATGCATGGCTTTCCTACGGGGTGATTTTGTGGGGGAACAGTACCAACGTACGGGAAATATTTATCCTACAAAAGAAATGCGTCCGCATAATGCGTAACATTAAGCAAACCGATAGTTGTAAGCCCCATTTTCAATGCCTAAAAAATTTTAACCCTACCTTGTATTTACCTACTAGAATCGTGTAAATTTGTAAAAAAACACCCAGAGTTGTATACCACGCTCGGGGATGGACCTCGCCGGTATGAATCACGCTATAAAAACAATTTACTTCAAACATCTTCTAAATTAAAACTACATAGAAATGGACCATATTCGATGTCAATACAGATTTACAATAAATTACCAAATTATATAAAAGACGAACAAAATTATAACAAATTCATAAGAAAATTAAAATTATATTTAATAGAAAAATCTTTTTATAGCGTGAACGAATATCTACTCGTAAATCCTATCCTGTAGTTAGTGTACATAATGTGTTAATACCTATGTCCGCCTCTTTTTCCAAACACATAATTATTTATTTGCCGAATTATTTGTAATGAATTTATTTTTTAAGGAATTGATTTTGTTTATTGAATTATTACTGTAAACTAATAAGTTTTTTATTATGGTCATTATTATAGTTAATGTATACCTTTTTATGTATTTAATATTATTATTTTTACTGTGTTTTATATTAATGTTTTTAAATTTTTATAATTTGACCAAATTAATTTTATGAAATTATTTTAATCAATTATTTTTACCGAATTGTCTGCACTTTTCATTATTTCTTATTTTGCTGCGCCCTATCCGGGTCCATGTACTGTACCTAGCATTAAGTTGCATGTGTTTTTGTACTTGGTTGCAAATAAATAAATAAATAAATTGAAATTGAAATTGAAATTAAACTGTATGAACGTGGTTTGTGTAAATAATTATGAAATAATCGGCCAAGAGCATGTCGGGCCTTGCTCAGTGTAGGGTTCCGTAGTTATACAATGTACTTACTTAAAAAAATCAATAACAAGCAAATGGGAATACTTTCGCAGCGTTTCATACGTCTTTTACTAAGAAGGGTTAGAATTTTCACGATAACTCAATAACAGCTTAACTGATCATGTCCGCTATAGTTTTCGTTGAAAGCTTTTATTAAGATTTACTTTTATGATTATTTTTTGTTTTATGGACCCTAAGTTCAAAAGTTAGAGGGGCGAGGGGATACTTTTTTTTTCTTTTGGAGTGAATATCTCCGAAAATTCAAAAAATGATTGATGAAGACCTGTATTCATTTTGAAAGACCTATTTAACAACAACCCGTCACACTATAGGGTTGAAGCCGAGTTTCTTACGCCGGTTCTTCTCGTGGCAGAGGTATATTTTTCCGAACCGGTGGTAGTTTATTGACGTTCATAGGTGCATGTAATATGCCTAATTGAAGAATAAACTACTTTTACTTTACTGAAGCAAAAAAAATCTTCCCCACTTTACGTGTAGGACAGGTACCCTTAAAAAAACTGATATTTTAGTTTTTATTTTACGAATTTTTCAGTTTTATTGATTTGTATATCCATAGCAAATTGCATCTTTCTAGCACTAACCATCTGTCTTTCAATCGTCTGCATTTTCGAGTTCATATAACCTGGACCTTTTTAAGACACGAGTGAATAGGCATCTTCTGGGTGAGCTCGCTTCATCGTCGGCCTCATCTTTGCCCCCTAGCTAGATGCCGGCCAAGAGCAATCCCATTTTTAATATAAAAAAAAAACACAAAGCAAAGCCATGGACAGACAGAAAGACAGACGGACATGGAGAAACTATACGGGTTCCTAGTTGACTACGGAACCCTAAAAACATCATTCAACAGGTTCAACCCGGACATTGCGAATTCACGCGCACACCGCATACCTTTTGGTGTACGCAACGCGACATTGTCGAGCCTAGCGGGTGCATAAAGTACGAGTATCGATTAGCCGCGCGTTTCGGGTAAACGGTTAGCTCGGTGGCACCTCTATACGAAACAATTACGGGGGATGGCTCACCGCTTGGGATCGAGTGGATTTAAGCGGATGTCTGGAATAGATATTAATATTGGATCAACGGTTTCATAGCGCTCCTGTGCGAAGATCAAGCGTTATGTTATCTTATTGTGACACTCAGGATTAAACGGCTTAAGTAAATAGAACAAAATTGTATCTGCAATACGAGTATAGCAACAAGAACAAGTATAATCGATTTGTTTCTACGATTTTAAGAATCTAATTTATAAATGAAAATTTATATATTACAGTTTTATTTATATTTTCGAACTGCAACGAAAAAAGTTATAAATTCTAATGGAAAATGTATGGTCTTGCGGGATTCTTTATTGTTTGATGTATTGTCTCAAGAAAATGAAAATAAACATTATTTTACAACACTAATTTATTTTTGTATTTTACCATTAAACAAACCTTTACGAAAATACTAGAAATAATTTATACAAAAAAAAAAAGACTTCAATTTTGTACTTGCTATGCCACAATTTGTGGTTTCCGTGAGCCAATGCTCGGTTACCTACAGAAAATACCGAAATCGGCATATGTGCGCCTATCAAATTCGAGGAGTTCCCTCGATTCCTTCTAGATCCCATCATCAGACCTTCACCAAATTTATATGGGGCCAATGTCGAGGTACGTGCTTTGAAACAAAAGAAGAATTGTCAAAATCGGCCAACGTGGTGAAGAGTTATCGGGGAACATGCATACATAAAAAAAGATAACAAGCAAATACTTATGCAGACGAACTGAGTACCTCCTTCCTTCTATTTAAGTCGATAAAAATCAAATATTAGCTTATTGTGTCTAGGTCGATTGGTGTAAGATTGTTTAAAAATGTTTAATCACATTTTTTTTAATCTATTAATTCAAGAAATACTCTTTTTATACCCTGCCATTTGTATTGTTCGTCACATTCCGCACTTCAAGGAGCGCTTAACTCACCGGCTGCCGCGCACAAAAGTGGAAACAAAGTCAGGCACTATTAAGTTGCAGTTTAGTGACTCGAGACTAATTTGAGAAGGCTCTTTGGAATGTACCGAGTACAATACGTATAGGGAA
This sequence comes from Notocelia uddmanniana, assembly GCA_905163555.1. Lineage (NCBI taxonomy): Eukaryota > Metazoa > Arthropoda > Insecta > Lepidoptera > Tortricidae > Notocelia > Notocelia uddmanniana. Next base: position 74,393,306 of record LR991052.1, read on the forward strand.
GTTAGCTCGAGAAAATCTTTAAAGGGATTCTTCTTAAGCAGACTACCCTTCCCCCCTTTCTTGCAATGCGTAAGACGTTTTCCCAATTCGTCGGTGTGGAAACAAATATGGGCGCAGGTCAGTTCTTGGATGGGTGACCGCTTTGAGTGTTTACTAACTGAGCGCTCCCGTGCTTTGGAAGGCACGTTAAGTCGTTGATCCCGGCTGTTGTCTATGACAGCAGTCGTTAAGCCAAGTTAGAGGCCTTCGGACGGCTTGAGAACTTCTAACAGTCAAGTTGCCCACTCACTTGACAAAGGGGGGTCGAAGTTGCACAACGTCCGTAGGGAGTACCCACCGTTACCCTACGTGACCCCTGGGTGGTGCTAAAAGTGCAACAAAACTGGCAACCGTACTTGTCTTCTCGAAGATCTCACGGTTCGAAAATAAATGCCATACGATTATTATTATTAACGTGTAGGGTATTACAATTGCGTAAACGTATTACCGACCGCATCACGTCAAGTGAGCAAATATCTGCGACATCAGTAAGCATGTGGTATTATGTTCATCAAAGAACATAATACCACATAACGAGCCCGCGCCGCCAAGTTAGGAAGTTGCCTTAGGAAAATCTCAATGTCATTTCCCATACTAAAACTGACAATCAATTGAGGCTCCGGGAGAACAGGATGATGACAAAAAAAAAAGGCCAAGTGCGAGTTGGACTCGCGCACGAAGGATTCCGTACTATCTATATAACATTAGACACTTTAATATAACCTTTTTCAGTTTCATTTAAAGAAAAATATTTTTTTTTTATCATTACGTAATAAGAACTTTACATAACATCAAGAAGAATTTTGGTCAAGTGCGAGTCAGATTATAGTTTTCCCATAAATTTTTAGGCCCAGCGCCTGATGAAGGCAACGAGCAACTTTTTTTTTTGTATAGGAGCTCCTTTAAATATGTATTTCCTTTTGTTTTTAGTATTTTTTAATATAGCGGCAACAGAAATACATTATCTGTAAACATTTCAACTGTCTAGCTATCAAGGTTCATGAGACACAGCCTGGTGACAGATGGACAGATGGACGGACGGATAGTTAATAGGGTCCCGTTTTACCCTTTGGGTACGGAACCCTAAAAATTGTATACATATTAAAATTATGCTTCAATTTTGAAGCGATCATATTGAAATGACATTAATGATATTATTGGCCAGCTCGAAATATTGATACTTCGACACAGCGACAATAATGACATCGTTAACATGGTAAACACTGTTCCTGTCGAGTGTTGACTACGTAATTAGCTTGTCTATAGACTAGTAGTTCATCATAATTTAGTGGTGTTTAGATAAACCATGTTTTCAACAAGTAAGCATGGGCGGTGTGTGACTTTCCAAAGTGACAGATTATTTAAAAATTTCATTTAAGTTGCAGAATTTCGGTTTTATCTCTAAGCCGTCCGTTGCGATATCCATTGTTTGTCGGCTCGTTTAGCGTAGTTGGTAGTGACACTGCCTTCGAAGCTAGAGGTCCCGGTTTCGAATCCTGGTAAGGGCATTTATCTCTGTGGTGAGCAGAAACATTTGTCCCTGAAACTTTGATGTTTTCTATAAATATGAGTTTATATCTATTAAATATAACATTATCTAGTAAAGTTGGTTTACCATATCAGCCCTAGGACGTCCACTGCTGGACATAGGCCTCCCCCAATTTCATGGGGGGTAAATGCCATAATCGCCACGCTTGGCATGCGGGTTGGTTCCAAAGATTCAGACTCGGCCTACTTTTAATGTGTTTTAAGTCTACAATAAACATTTCATTTTTACACAATTTTCTTCAGTCACATTACACGTATTTCTTATATGAAAAGTTTTCCAATTTACAAACACTTTGAAATGTTTCCGAGATTGGCCAGCACTAATTACAACCCCCATTATCTCAGCAACCCCTCGATCGATCTCGCTCAATATTCGAACTTAATATACCTTTTGGTCTTAATATTTCGCCTACCACATTTTCACGCCGTTCCAATTATCACGATATTCGGGCTATCGCCAAACAAACCTTTATAACCAAATAGAATTCCTCTAAATTTCCAACAGATATGAAGTAAATCTGCTTGTCCAGTTATATAAGTACATAATCAAGGGAGCCGAGGAGGGAATTTTGGGATTTCCTCGAGCGCGGCAGATTAACATGTGGGTGTTTGTACTTTGTTTATTTATTTAAACTTTGTTTCACTATAAAAAAGTACCAATGGACTAAATGCCTTATGGTATTCTCTACCAGTCAACCGTAGGACTAAAGAGGAAAGCTTCTGGTGCAGACATTTGATTGAAATATCTCAACCTGATTACGATACGATGCAATTCATAATATACTTACATACACAAAAAAATTATGATATGATAAACATACATACATACATATTATTTTATATACCCTGTGTAAATACCATCTGTTGAGTATCTCCTCCAATTATGAGCCCCCCGCCGGTACAAATGATATAACCTTTTTACTTTCTACCATCTGATCATTAAAAAAAATCCCCGCGCTCGAGTAAATCCTCATTTAGCACTCTGGGCTCCCCTACTAACAGATTAGAAACACAATTGCGGGCTGTATGCTCATTTGACACCGTCGTAGAATAAACAAAAAACCTTCAGAAGGTGGGTTTTAGACACTTTAACACATGTAGATTTTAAAGTGTTGTAATAATTATTTACGCATCCAAGAATAATAACTTCATATAGCACTGACGCTATTACATTCTAGCAACTAGTACTTAAACCATCTCTAAAAATCATTAAGTAAACATTCGGCCGAATAATCGGCCCAATATCGGACATACGAAAAAATGCCGAATTCGCAGAACATCAAATAACATGATATTTTACAACACTACAAAATATTTTTTTATGTTAGCAATAAACAAATCTCACCCAAATACTCGGCTACAAACAAACTTGAGCTTATTTACGCAACTTTAAAAAATATTTAAATACATAAACATAACAAAGAGGAGGCAGTTTGACCATTGAAAATAATAATAATGATTTGATTATCAGCAAAATACCCTATTGCCGAATTTTCAGCGCATCTATATATTATCAAATTTTAATGGTCATGAGTCATGACCAGGGGTCGTACATTTCGTGCCGGTGGCGTCACGCTCCATGTAGGATGATTTTAATTAGTCTTATTGTAATCAATCAATCATCATTCATTAATCAATAATCATGTTCCTGACACTTTTTACAATTATGTCCCTATTACAAACGCAACTTACCTGTCACATCTCAACAGTTATAAAGTACAAAATTAGATAATACTGCTTGTTTTTGTGACTGGTTCATGTTCATACCAGTTATTACCAATAATTAAACAAACCTCGTCATCATAGAGAGTTTACGTTCATATTTAAATTAAACATTTCTATAAGCTGTTATAAAACTTAAAAGACTGAGATCCTCACCTGTTTATAAATTAAAATTTTAAATGTGAAAAGAAATCCTCAAAAATCTTCAGATAAGAAAAAATACCAATATAAATGCATGATTAAATGATTGATGATTAAATATTAATAATTACCATAACACCAATTGGAATCCTATATGCAGTGTGACGTCAATTTTGCGTCACCAGCAAGAAAAGTACGACCCCTGGTCATGATATTTAAGAGAAACTACACCAAACAACAGTTATATAAGGTACTTCCAAATTAGATGCCAAACTTTTAAGAGGACACATGAGAGAGGAGGAGGAGGTACATCAATATAATTTACTTTAAATAGGAATTATTATATGGAATTTTCCGAACAAAATTATTAAATTAAAATTTTGCTCATACATAATCATCCTGTGCATTTACCTGACATGGTGGTTATCACTTTCTGTCAAGTGAGCTACAAATTGGATGCTAGTTGAAGTGGCCAGTTAAGTGACAGTAAAGAGGTTTCATACGATAATCAAAGTACTCTTAATCATTGAATACTGTTTATCTCATTAACAGGGTGTTATTACGTGACACAGTTGCTTTACTAATTTTCTCCAAAAACTAACATAAAATTTAAATTAGTTTAATATTTAAGTATAATTCTAAGGACGAGTACTATCAGCTGAAAGAATTGGTATCTAATTTGGAAGCACCTTATGTAACTCAAAGTTACCCAAGTTTACTCCTTAGAGTATTATGTTCGTTCCCCGGCATTCGTAGTTCTAATTAATCGGAGCCTTTCCGTTGGTAATTTGTTTTCAGTTTGTTGTTCATTAGTTCAAGTATTTCTTTCAAGTTTGCGGATTAAAATCCTGATAAAATTATGAACAGAAGGCAGCCATAATAACGCAACTACTTGTTCTAGGAGGTACGTGCAGTTGTGTTCCTGGTGGTGAGTAAGATAGCCAGAGTTCCCGAGGATTTATTTATTTTATTTATATCTAATATCAGCAACGATGGCAACAACTATAATTAACATTTATTTATTTAAATTTAATTGCGCCACCAATTACAGGTGAACGCAGCATGCAATATAGAAAGCATCGACTTTAAAAACAAACATTACAGTAAATAAACATGAAATATAGTTAATAGTAGCTTAATTAACTCAACTTTAAGTATTTTCTCCCAATGGGGTGGAAATAATCTGGTTAGTTTCAACGCCACCAAAACACAAGCGTGTCTGTTTACCGCAAAAAGGAGCTCATTCAATCTGGCTCCTACTTTCCGAGGTACAACCGTGATTATAGCCAACGATCTCGAGCTGCTTGGCATGAAGTTAAGCTCAAACCCATCGAGTCCAAAGCCGGTACAGCGGCCAAAAAGCTGAACATCCTAAATAAGGTCAAGCGATATTTCACGCCCGGCCAGCTTCTCTCTTTATAAAAAGCCCAAGTCCGATCTCGCATTGAGTATTGTAGTCACCTTTGAGATGGCTCGGCTAATTACCAACTTCCCGCACTCAACCCGGTGGACCGCAGAGCCAGGAGGCACATTGGTGGCAGTACGATAGTGGGAAATAAGCTGCAGAGCCTAGCACATAAACGCAAAGTAGCATGTCTGTGAGTCTTCTACAGATTGTACTGCGGTGAGTGTGCTCAGCACGGCTAGCATAACTTGGCGCGCGAGCTATCTCACGCGCGAGATAGACTATCCGCCTCTTTCTAATTGGTACACACAGAAAGAGACGGATTGTCTATCTCGCGCGTGAGATAGCTCGCGCGCCAAGTTGTGCTAGCCGGGCAGGAGCTCCATGAGCTCATACCGCCTTCCCCCATCTTCAATCGGACATCCAGAAGTCCGGCTGGCTACCATCCTTACCTGGTCCAAATTCCTCTAATTCGAACCAAGCGCTTTGCATCATCCTTCATAATGCGCACTTATAAGGTTCATATAACCTAGACCTATTTAAGCCACGAGTGAATAGGCATCTTCTGGGTGAGCTCGCTTTATCGCCGGCCTCATCTTTGCCCCCTAGCTAGATGCTGGCCAAGAGTAATCCCATTTTTAATTAAAAAAACTAAACTAGAAATAAGAATGTCCAAAATCTAAAATGTCGTATTGTTACAGAGGCAATTCAATACAAATAAGGTCAATACAAAGAATTCTACTAAACAACCGCCCAAGTAAGTGGTCCCACGATTCGCAATTTTCAAAAATCCCTTTTTAAAAAATCTTTTTTCAAGGTTCAACGGTTTAGGCTGAGCGTTGATTTAAGTGAGTGAGTCAGTCAGTCAATCAGTCAGTAAGTCAGGACTTTTACGTTTATATATATATAGATTATTCTTTCTTATCAGCCACGCTGCAGCTTGTTTGCCAATGTCTTAGTTTAAAAACATGTTCTAGTGATCATTTGTTTAATTTGACAACTGTTTTTCAACATTCGTCATGTTGTAATCGTCATGAATCCAAAAACACCAGCAGCATTACCCGACCAAGCGGAGAATACCACTGACACGAATGAAAACCACATTTCGTTTGTATATTTACCTCGGTCGGTTTACGACAATTAGCTCCAAACGTATGCAACAGGTATTCAAATGTAAGATAAGACCCAACTGCCAAAAGAACATCATCCAAATTTCAATCCTATATGTATTAAACGACGATGCAAACTTCGGAATAACTAAAATGTTCCATAAGACTTTTTACTTCTAAATTACCGCCGTCATTGCAAGCCGTAATCAAATCAGAAATAAGATTCTGGGTTACATTTTGGACATTTTGTTATGATATTTGATAATATATGTCTGCGTGCGTCTTTTTTATGTACCTAAGCATGACTGGTGTGAGCGAGAAAAACTGATAAGTAATTACTTAACAAATGTTTTAAAATTCATATATAAACGGTGAATACTGAGTTATCCCTCCTTTCATGTTGTCATGTTTTCAACAAATCTTAGATTAGGTCCGTATTGTTAAAGAAGATGATTTTTCATAATTTATAATCGTACGGCATTTATTTACGAACCGTGAGATCTTCGAGAAGACAAGCACGGTTGCCAGTTTTTGTTGCACTTTTAGCACCACCCAGGGGTCACGTGTAGGGTAACGGTGGGTACTCCCTACGGACGTGGTGCAACTTCAACCCGCCTTTGTCAAGTGAGTGGGCAACTTGACTGTTAGAAGTTCTCAAGCCGCCCGAAGGCCTCTAACTTGGCTTAACGACTGCTGTCGTAAACAGCAGCCGGGATCAATGACATTGCCCAGGTGGTGTAGTGCGTCAAGTATGTTCGCTGAAGCTCGTGTTCCTGATTTTTATGCCGTTATCCGTACACGAGTTGCGCCATTTTGGAACAGGTTGCGAGACTAAGCACTCGATCCTTGTCGCAATAAGTGAGCACCTAAATAGCCCTATATGCAGATTCTGGCTTTCCCTGCACCGGGATGCAAAAAGAAAATAAATGTTCTTTTTTTCTCAATTTTAAATGTCTATCATGTTCCTTTTTATTTTACTTTATTTTAGCTGTATACTTTTTATTTTATTTTTATTTTAGTTTTACTAATTAATGTTAATGTTGCTGTGATACGGGTTACTTGCCTGAATTAAACGACTATTATTATTATTATTAACGTGCCTTCCAAAGCACGAGAGCGCTCAGTTAGTAACCACTCAAAGCGGTCACCCATCCAAGAACTGACCTGCGCCCACATTGCTTAACCTTACATACCGCACTCGGTACGCGGGCGCCGCTGGGTGACAAGCGCTCTCTTTCATAAAGGTGTCTCTTTGAATCCTAATGGTTAACCCATATGAGTTAGAACGGGACAGATAGTACGATCAGTTTCGGCTGTTAACGAAAAAATGTCTCCATTTAAAAGCACACCAAAATGTAAAATCCCATATAATAGGAAACGTCACAAACAGGGCTCGTACTTATCGTGCCGGGTGACGTCACGCTCCATGTAGGATGATTCAATTAGTATTATTGTAATCAATTAATCATCACTCAGTAATCAATAATCATGTATACATACACTTTTAACAATTATTCCCCTATTACAACCGCAATATTCCTGTCACATCACAACTTATAAAGTACAACATTTATTAAACTATTGCTGCAAGTTTTTGTGACTGGTTCATGTGTGATACCAGTTATTACCAACAATTAAACAAACCCCGTCGTCATAGAGAGTTTACGTTCATATTCAGATCCAACATTCCTATAACCTATTATAAAACTTGATAAACTATGAGTTCCTCACCTGTTTATAAATTAAAATTCTAAATAGAAAAAGAAATCCTTTATAGTCTAGGGATGCAATAGGCAGTATTTGAAAAAAGACCATTATAAATGCATGATTAAATGATTGATGATTAAATATTGATAATTACCATAACATCAATTGGAATTATCCTACTCGTATACAGGGCGTGGCCTGTAATAGGAGCAAAAAATGAAACGGTACACGATTGAGCTATCCAGCAATTATTTCCAATGGTTTTAATTGAAAAAAAAAGTTTTTTTTTATTTCTTTTTTCGCAAAAATAGCTTTTATGTACTTTTTTACTCTACTGCAGTGATATTAATAACTATTTACACAAAATACACAAAAAAAAATATTTTTTAAACAATACCCAAAAATATCCTTTTAAACCAAAAATGCGACAACGATTATGAGTCATTATCATCTTCAGCAACCTCAAAATCAGCATTGACTGCCGCGCTTTAATCTCTGGGTGCCAAGATCCATTACTTGGAGGTCATAACTTTAGATCAACATTTCTCCCAATTGAAAAAGATTTATTTTTTTGGACACAAGTGACAAGAGGTTACTGCAGATGCTCTAAGGAAGCTTCCTTTAAATGTATTGCTCCTATTACAGGCCACACCCTGTATATGCAGTGTGACGTCAATTTTTCGTCACCGGCACGAAAAGTATGACCCCTGGTTATTACTTAATACGCATAAATTTTCGATTGCCTGCACACTTTTTCGTTAGTTCACTGCATAATAAAATATCTATATTACAAATTAAATACCAACATTAAAAAAAAAAGTAATTCTGAGACGAGACCCCGAGGAGACACCATTTTGTCTCTTCATTGTGAGCGAAAACAGAACTGACAGAACGTCAAAAAAACAAAAAAGTCACTCAAAACAATAGTCTATCAGACCATGGCAAATCTGTCAACCACATGTCAGCTAAGTATTTAATATTTATTTGTCGGCCTGTTTAGCTTAGTTGGTAGTGACACTGCCTCCGAAGCTAGAGGTCCCGGGTTCGAATACCGGTAAGGGCATTTGTTTCTGTGGTGAGCAGAAACTGTTCCTGAGACTTGGATGTTTTCTTTGTATTTAAGATTATTTCTATTAAATATATAGTCATCTAGTACCCATAACTCAAGCCATATTGAGCTTACTATGGGACAAAAATGACCCCTAATATTTATTTATTTATTTAACGGAGACCACCCGTACAGTCCCGTTGTATTGTACGTAGACAAATAGCCGTGGTAGGTAATCATAATCATAGAGAAAATAAGTAAGAATAGAGAGCTAACTCCATATGACTTCATACATCATTTTTTACTTATTATTTCGTAGTCGACATCTAGCGTTAAATAGCGGAATCATCAGTACTGCTACTCGACAATAGATGCCGTGACGAACGAACAATCGAATGCTCAACCATTTTTAGCTAATATTATAATCGGATTAACCGAAACTCTGTTTTTAACTCATTCTGCTTTAAATATCAGTAGTAAATTGTTGAGAAATACACTTTTCGTCAGTAGCGACATACGTGACATCTAGTATCTTTATAGCAGTACTGATATTTGACGCTAGATGTCGACTACGAAATAATAAGTAAAAAATGATGTATGGAGTTAGCTCTCTATGCTTACTCATTTTCTCTATGTCATAATCAACGAATCGATCACTTAAATTTCGCGCCGTCTAGCGTCCGTAAAGTAACTAAAATTGAAAACGTCGAGTGCAGGGAAACTTATACAAGCTAACAAAAAAGTATCTACGTCAAAACCACGTTTTCTCCATACACGTAGACGCTGCAAATATCCGGAAATTTCCAGTTCATGACTTACTCGCATTCCGGAACTCGATTTAGATTAGCCTGGAGGTATATTTGGATCGACTTATTGACGTCATATTGATATGACTCAATAAATGGTGACTTGAGCTGAGCGGCAACTTTCGATGTTGAGGTCGTGGGTTCGTATCCCAGCTAGTAGCACTGGGTTTATTAAAAGCTGATGTAGAGAAATAAGTCATATTATTTATATGCAATATGTAATAATATTGTCTTAATTTTGATTTCAATTTTATAAAATAATCGGTCACTTTCAATAACTTCTATTATAATTATAACTGTTATTTTTAGGGTTCCGTACCCAAATGGTAAAACGGGACCCTATTACCAAGACTCCGCTGTCCGTCCGTCTATCTGTCCGTCTTTCACCAGACTGTACATCATGAACCGTGATAGTTAGACAGTTGAAATTTTCACAGATGATGTATTTCTGTTGCCGCTATAACAAAAAGTACTAAAAAACAGTATAAAAAAATTTAAGGGGGCTCTTATAAAACAATAATTATTTTTTGCCGTTTTTATAGATGATATTACGGAACCCTTCGTGCGCGACTCCGACTCGCACTGGGCCGGTTTTTTACTTGTATCTCTATATCATTGATGTACTTCAAATATGAAATTTTGCATTAGTAATAATATCATAAAAAAAACTTAGATTAAAACATTATTATGATTACTGTTTGGTAACTTAAATAAAAAAAAATATATAAGGCCTCTTAACAGTTTCAGTGCCAGGCGCCCCCTAGGTGGGCGCTAGTCTCGTAGGCGCTTCCCGCTACATACGAGTTTTCGCTTGTTGTCGCCTCCGAGCGAAACGCTACGAAATCGCTTTTCAGCTTCAGGAATACCTTGAAACAGACTTCAATAATAATAATAATCGTATGGCATTTATTTACGAACCGCGAGATCTTCGAGAAGACAAGTACAGTTGCCAGTTTTTGTTGCACTTTTAGCACCACCCAGGGGCCACGTGTAGGGTAACGGTGGGTACTCCCTACGGACGTGGTGCAACTTCGACCCCCCTTTGTCAAGTGAGTGGGCAACTTCTTCAATGTGACTGATCTATAAAGCCCTCGTAGCGGCTACGAATCGCTACGACCAATATTCTACAAGCGCTACGGCGGGGATTACCAAGTCGTATTTATGTAGGGCTAACTCTTTCGTAGCAGAACGTTCGTAGCCGATAACATGCATATTATTATACCCACGTAGGGTGGGAACGAGTAACTAGACAGATTTAAACTAAGCATTTCTGAGGTAATACTTCTTTTTGTATTATTTTGAATAAGTATTCTTGTATATAATTTCTTTGTATATAAAACTTTAAAAAAAAAAAATTAAATACCTTGTCACTTTCACTACTTTGACTCACCCCGACTGTCGCAGTATTGCTATGTTAGTGCGAAAAAGTACAAACGCCAACACATTTAACTAACATTTGTGATCCTTATTACAAGGACAATAAAGTAAAAAGTAAGGTAAGGTAGTAGTAAAAAAAAAAGTAAGGTCAGTTAACTGGGTTTGCGATGGTACTATAGTGTTCATCTAAATGGTTTATGCGTCGTTGGACTAAAAGTAAATATGGCGATGTATAAAAATATCTACATATAAAATAAAAATTGGTCCGAGTATTAGACAGCCAATACTTGAAGTAATGTTTAAGTTTCATCAAGTCGGAATATAAAAATGACTACTTTCAAAGTATACAAATGTCTAAGTCTTATCAAGTCGGAATGTAAAAATGACTACTTTCAAAGTATACAAATGTCTAAGTCTTATCAAGTCGGAATATAAAAATGACTACTTTCAAAGTATACAAATGTCTAAGTCTTATCAAGTCGGAATATAAAAATGACTACTTTCAAAGTATATAAATGTCTAAGTCTTATCAAGTCGGAATATAAAAATGACTACTTTCAAAGTATACAAATGTCTAAGTCTTATCAAGTCGGAATATAAAAATGACTACTTTCAAAGTATACAAATGTCTAAGTCTTATCAAGTCGGAATATAAAAATGACTACTTTCAAAGTATACATATGTCTAAGTCTTATCAAGTCGGAATATAAAAATGACTACTTTCAAAGTATACAAATGTCTAAGTCTTATCAAGTCGGAATATAAAAATGACTACTTTCAAAGTATACAAATGTCTAAGTCTTATCAAGTCGGAATATAAAAATGACTACTTTCAAAGTATACAAATGTCTAAGTCTTATCAAGTCTGAATATAAAAATGACTACTTTCAAAGTATACAAATGTCTAAGTCTTATTAAGTCTGAATATAAAAATGACTACTTTCTTTACATAGGTCCAGGCCCCTATTTCACCAAGTTGACAGGTTCTACAATTGTCAACTTCCTTAATTCGGGCGTTACAGGCGTCCATACGCTACGAAAACTGCTTACTATTGACTATTTGGTCTAATATACAGATGCACATTTTTATACTTCGTCAAAATTATATACGCCCGAACTTATGTAAGTGGACATTTTTATACATCGTCATATTTACTTTTAGTCTAGTGCCGCAACATATTTATATTTGGTCCAATATACAGGTGGACATTTTTATACTTATTATAAAAACCTAACCTAGAGTTCCGCCGGCAGCGAGGCAGGGCCTAAGCTACCGGTGGTTAGGGCGACAGAGAGAAACCTCCGGACTATCCGCGCCGTGTCCAGGAGTACCGCCTTCTGTATCTGACCCTTGACCCAGCCATCTAGCGAGAGTCTCTTGAGATGTTGGTCGAGACTCTTCGCTATTAGACTGTTCTCAGAGACGACTATCGGGACAATGATCGTCGAATCAACATCCCACATGGCGGTTACTATTATTATTATTATTATTTCAAATTACAAAATAATATGAAATCTTGACTCATTTCCGTTATTTTGGTGAAAAGAAACCCAAAAATATTATTCATATATATCTATTAATATTAGTTTTCAAGATATTGACGAAAATGTTAAGAAAGCCTAACACCGTCTATATGACGTCACAAGGCTGATCTGTGACAGTCACAGCACACAAAAAGAACAGCAGTGAGTGTGCTCAGGAGCTCCATGAGCTCATACCGCCTTCCCCCTTCTTCCATCGGACATCCAGACGTACGGCTGGCTACCATCCTTACCTGGTCGAAATTCCTCTAATTCGAACCAAGCGTTTTGCATCTTCTTTTATAATGCGCACTTCTAAGGTTTGGAATTCTCTGCCGGCGTCTGTATTTCCGAGTTCATATAACCTGGACCTTTTTAAGGCACGAGTGAATAGGCATCTTCTGGGTGAGCTCGCTTCATCGTCGGCCTCATCTTTGCCCCCTGGCTAGATGCTGGCCAAGAGCAATCCCATTTATAATAATAAAAAAAAGCAGTACAATTTTTTAGCAAATCCGTCTTACTATTAGTACTTATCTACGATTTTGTGCGCTGTGAAGCCTTGCTTGTCGTTTACTCTCTTTTATGATGAGGAACTTTCGAAATTGATTTTTGTATATGATTTTGGGATATTTTCGAGAATTTAAAAATGTGGTTATAATTATTTCTTCATATGAACTTAGCAATTCCAAATTCAAATCTGTAGTAAAACAAACACTTATTTCAAAAGCATGTTATAAGGTAAACGATTACATCTTGGATAGGGATCTTTGGCAGTGATAGCGTCCTGCACGGGTAATCTATCGCGAAAATAGGTTTTCTGCTGTAGCATTGTTATTTTGCAGTAGCTGACACTGTAATTTTATATTTAATTATACAATGTATATTGTTTTGAAAAGATGACACTTCGCCGAGTTTCTTACGCCGGTTCTTCTCGTGGCAGAGGTTTACTTTTCCGAACCGGTGGTAGTTTATTGACGTTATAGGTGCATGCAATATGCCTAATTTGAAAATAATATACATATTTGGAAATAATTGTTGCTTTCCGTGTTTAGTCGACGGGGAACCATTATTAGCTATTCCATCCAGCACTTCGTCGCTTTCGGCTTTATGTACATCATCATCATCATGTCAGCCGAACGACGTCCACTGCTGGACACAGGCCTTTCTCATAGGCTTTTCTATTTTTTCTTTGCGAGATCACATAAGGAATGAGGCCATCCGCAGCAGAACCAAAGTGACCGATATAGCCCTTCAAATCGCTTTATGTACAGTCAATAGCAAATTTAGATGAACACTTTAGTACCATCGCAAACCCAGTTAACTGACCTTACTTTATTGTCCTTGTAATAAGGTTTTTTTTATGACATAGGTGACAACGAGCTGACGAATCGCCTGATGGTAAGCGATTAGCGTCGCCCATGGACACTCGCAACACCAAAGGGGTTGTAAGTGCGTTGCCGGCCTTTAAGATGGGAGTACGCTCTTTTCTTGAAGGTTTGAAGGTCGAATCGGTCCGGAAATACCGCAGGCGACAGTTCATCACGGTTCAGTTCAGGTCAAGAATGTTAGTTAAATGTGTTGGCGTCTATGTGGCGTCGTAAATGTGTAGACATCTAGATATCCATAGTTACACAACGTACCTCAAAATCAGCATTAACTGTCGCACTATAATCTCTGGGTGCCAAAATCCATTACTTGGATGTTATAACTTGAGATCAAAATTTCTCCCAATTGAAAAAGATATTTTTTTGACACAAGATGTTACTGTAGATGCTTTAAGGAAGCGTCCTTTAAAATTATTTGCTCCTATTACAAGCCACAGCCTGTATAATAATTTTCCATTGAATAACGCTCACTGTCTGTACAAATATTTAAACGCGATTTAACGAAAAGGTTGCTAGAAAAATGCTTTTTTCAGTGTCAAGGACTATTTGAATTTTAAAAATGTTTGAATTGCCGGATAGTTATTACAATTAATTAATGTACCCTCAGTATTAATAGTACATTACTAAAGAGGCCGGGACGAAAGGGGTTTGCTTCGCTCGGCCGGATAGGTCTAAGGCCGGCAACCCCATATTTCCCGCCGAGGTATTTATAGTGCTTTTCTCAAACATGCAATGAAATAAAAACAAAAAAATCAGAGTTTTATTTTTAATACGCATAGTGGCAGAATATCATGATGCCTGTGCCACAAATTTATGTGGAATAGAAGAATGGAATTAATTCGCTCAGTGATTGCGTATAATTTTTACCGACTTCAATAGAAGGAAGGAGATACTCAGTTCATCAGCATGTTTGCTTGTTCTTTTTTTATGTAATCAATCAATCATTCAAATTGTTTATTTGCTGGAATACAGTAGGTACAAATAGGTGTTATATATTAAATTTTAAAATACAGTTCCATGTATTCAGCCTGCGAGCAGGCATGCAAACATTTCAGAGTGCTACGTTACGATACAATCATTTATAATATCACAATATGTCAACATTAACAAATAATACAATAACAGAATATTAGGAATCACAAAATTAGTAGGTAATAATACCACGTCGGTGGCAAACAAGCGTACGGCCCGCCTTAATAATTATAAAATAAATGTCAATATAACAATCACGGAGGAAAAATTCAAATTTCTATGTCAACTTTGGTCTAAATAACTTTTTACGCTATAGAAACACTTGTCCGGAAGACAATGTGTGTATGTTCCCCGATAACTTTTGACCGCGTTGGTCCATTTTGATAAATCTTCTTTTGTTTAAAAGCAGGTACCCTGACATTGGTCCCATACAAATTTGGTGAAGATCTGATGATGAAATGTAGGAGGAATCGAGTGAACTCCTCGAATTTGATAGGAACGCATATGCCGATTTCGGTATTTTCTGGAGGTAACCAAGCATTGGCTCACGGAAACCACAAGTTGTGGCATAGCAAGTACAAAATTGGAGTCTGTTTTTTTTTTGTATAAATTATTGTACAACTGATCTACTCTCACTAATGCACAAATCAGTAAGTTCGTGAGAGACTGATAAGTGATATCTGATAGGTCTTCACCTGTCAGTGTCTCCGCTTTCATAACTGCACTTTTGCACTTTTTTCACAACTGACGTTTGTGCTGTTTTGGATTATATGGGGTTTTACATTTTAGTGTGCTTTAAAATGGAGACAATTCGTTAAAAGAGCGCAGTACGTTCGGTTCTCCATACAAACGTATTTATGCTCTCATTTTAAAACGCCATGCTGGATTAACATAAACATTTGTATACACAATGGGACCCGGCATATCTAGCTCGGAAATTAGTTTCTGTTGCTAGAAATTGTAAATAAAAAAAATAATGCGGCTTTTTGAGTTTTTTATTGCTTGTATGAAAACCTTAATAATCGTTGTATTTTTTCTCTATTATAATTTCAAGCAACAGAAACAAATTTCCAGCCTAGATATGCCGGATCCCATTGTGTATACAAAGTTTCATGTTATTCTAGCATGGCGTTTTAAAATGAAAGCGTATATACGTTTGTATGGAGAACCGAACGTACTGCGCCCTCTTAACAGCCGTAAATAGTCGTACTATCTGTCTCGTTCTAACTCATTGGTTAAGGCGAAGGGTAGGGCAAGACCTGTTGCAAGTTTTATTCGTTAGTTTTGGCACTACACCATTTAATTTAATTTCTTGCTTGTATTTATTGGATATACGCAGAACATGTTGAAAATTTTATTTATTTCAAAAAAATAAACACCAAGTCATAGCTAACATAAAAAATAAGCATATTGACCAAAAATAATAACTATAGCGCAAACACAAAGAAAAACGTGCACAAAGTTAATATAAAAGTTCATGCCTACCCTTTCGCCTTAACCAAAAGGATTAATAGATACAACTATATGAAAAATTATCTTGCTTAACACTACGGATCTGTAATACGTACCTTAGATATTGAACCTTTAAGTTTAAGGAGAAACTTTGCCTCCTTGTGCGTGTTCTATCGCTTATATAATGGGTTGTGTTCCGAAGAACTGATCGACATAATGCCTACGGCCGCTTTCTATCATCGCACCGCTCGTCGTCGGCAGGGCATTCATCCTCACACCCTAGAACCTAAATGGTCGCGTACGGTACGGTTTCAGAGGAACTTCCTCCTTCGGACGCTCCGGTTGTGGAATGAGCTCCCTGCCGAGGTTTTCGCGAGGAACTACAGTATGGGATTCTTCAAGAAAAGAGTGTATACATTTTTAAAGGGTCGGCATCGCGCATGTGACACCCCTGGAGTTGCAGGCGTCCATAGGCTGCGGTGACCGCTTACCATCAGGCGGGCCGTACGCTTGTTTGCCACCGACGTGGTATAAAAAAATATATTGAAAAAAGTACTCGTTGATTTTCGCGCCCGGGCGGCGGAGACACCCAGCTAACAATATAGCGAGCAAGATAAAACTTTGGCGCCTCGAAAGTGAAAATTCGGCAAAACCCCTATTCGCCACATCCCCTAATCTTAACCTATTTCCCCACTTCCCCGGCGCCAGACGACTCGTGAACGATCCCGGGTGATACATCTTTGTTTTCCGGAACATTTGTACCGTAAATATATTCCGGTTATCCGTCCGCGTGGATATCGCCCTTCAATTTTGACGACGTGCCAGAAGATAGAGGATTGAGTAAAACAATATAATTTATTTGGAGTCAACTCACTAAACTAACTACTTTAGACTTTTTTATGGTGCTGTTTGAACCAGTTTTTAGATACGATCAAATTTATACAGGGTGTGTCCTTTAATAGGAGCAATAAATTTAAGGGACGCTTCCTTAAAGCACCTGCAGTAACCTCTAGTGTCCAAAAAATTTTTATCTTTTTTCAATTGGGAGAAATTTTGGTCTAAGTTATGACCTCCAAGTAATCGATCTTGGCACCCAGAGATTATAGCGCGGCAGTCAATGCTGATTTTGAGGTTGCTTCAAGTTATGACTCATAATCGTTGTCGAATCATCATTATCATCATCATGTCAGCCGAAAAACGTCCACTGCTGCTCATAGGCCTCCCCCAAAGACTTCCACACCTACGCCTTCCGGTACGTGGTCGCCACTCGAGAACCTTTCCGCCCCAACGGCCATCGGTTCTACGTGCTATGTGCCCCGCCCACTGCCACTTAAGTTTAGCGATTCGGAGGCTATATCGGTCACTTTGGTTCTGCTGCGGGTGGCCTCATTCCTGATGCGATCATGCAGAGAAACTCCCAACATAGCTCTCTCCATTGCCCTTTGGGTGACTTTGAGCCTTCTTATGAGGCCCATTGTAAGCGTCCACGTTTCAGTACCGTATGTCATCACTGGCAGTACACACTGGTCAAAGACTTTCATCTTGAGACACTGCGGGATATTGGACGAAAAGATGTGCCGTAGCTTCCCGAACGCTGGCCAGCCGAGTTTGATTCGACGATTAACCTCTTTCTCGAAGTTGGACCTACCTAACTGGACAGTCTGTCCTAGGTATATGTAATCGTCTACAACTTCGAGCTTCTGCGCATTGTCGAATAATTGGTTTAAAAGGATAATTTGGATTTTTTATATTTTTATTTATAAATTTTTAGTATTTTTTAAATAAATAGTTATTTCTCAAACATGCAATGAAATATTGATGTTATGTTCCTTATAATAGGCTGCGAAGTATGACGTTTCAGGTGCGGCTAGGACAAGAGGTCGTTAATGGAATTTCATACAAATGTTGCAGGCCTAGGCCGGCAAAGTCCTCTTTTTTAATTCCATTCCACATAAATTTGTGGCACAGGCATCATGACATTATGCGTATTACCACTATGCGTATTAAAAATAAAATATTGTTTTTTTTGTTGTTTATTTCATTTCATGTTTGAGAAAAGTACTATACATACCTCGGCGGGAAATTTGGGGTTGCCAGCCTTAGACCTATATATATGTCTTCGGCCGGCAACCCCTTTCGTCCCGGCCTCTGTAGTAATGTACTATTAAATTGCAGCCACGGCATACGTTGAATGAACCTGAATAGTACAAACTAACTTACCTTAATTCCTTTCTCTCCATTACCGGTAGGGATGTGACATTGATCTATCGATACCGAATTTAAAAAACAACATTTAACTACTCTTTTTAACGCATCAAATTATTTTATTAATAATTTTTGATTCATGTTTATTTACGTGGAAGTTACCACGATTTAATTTTAAGTTATTTGTTACGGAGAAAAAAATAATTGAAATTTTTGTTTTATTATTCATTAAAATAAATATAATTTAAAAACTTAATATAAATTAAAATTTCATCGATTTGAACCTTAATATAAATTAATATGTTACAATTACTTTAAAAGCCGAGGTTGAGTGTAGAAAATAGTGAGAAAACCTAATACAACCTTTGAAAGAAGTCATAAAAAGCTAAATCAAAGTCGAAATATTACTCCGTCATTATGTATGTCTCCAAATTTTAATGTTCTTTGCAATATCCTTGTGTTATTTACTCATATTGTTTGAGAAAAGCACTATTTTTACCTTGGTGGATAGAATTGCCTAACTCAGTATCTTTGTTAAGCAATCCCTTACTTTTCCAGCCTATGCAATAATGTACTTTGTCTCAATGCGCCTAGCCATTTTTATGACCTTCACTTAAAATACAGCTCGTATGTTACTGATGAAATGCCTGAAGCATATTAAAATATGAGATTTCTCATAGTCATGAAAGTTTCGTAAACCCGTATTAAGGCGCAAGGTAGGGCAAGCCATTCTCCATACAAAGGTTGTGCAAGTTTTTTGCGTTAGTTTTGGCACTACAGCATTTAATTTTATTTTTTAATTTTAATTATTAACAAAAAAATAAGCATATAGACCAAAAATAGTAACTGGAGTGCAAACACAAACGAAGAAAAACTTGCACAAAGTTTGTATGGAAAGAGCTTGCCCACCCCTTCGCCTTAATTGTTTCAGCAAGTGACAATATCGATAAACTTCAGGCCATCCCTACGCTGGAACATAATCGCTTTTAGCTCGGTCACTGCGGACAGTTAAACAAAAAAAAATACTATTCCTATTCGAGATCGAGAACTTCCTGAACATTTATTAGAATGGTAGTGCACAGCGGAATGCTTTAACTAGGTATTTTTAGGGTTCCGTGGTAAATAAGGAACTGTAAAGTTTCGCCGTGTCCGTCTATGGTTTACCTGAGTAGCTGTTACGACTAGAAAACTGTAATTTGGCGTGGGTGTACATCATTCGCGTGCCCTTCTGCCATTTTTTTGGGGTCAGCGCGGCATGTTTTTAGGGTTCCGTACCCAAAGGGTAAAAACGGGACCCTATTACTAAGACTTCGCTGTCCGTCCGTCCGTCCGTCTGTCACCAGGCTGTATCTCAAGAACCGTAATAGCTAGACAGTTGAAATTTTCACAGATTGTGTATTTCTGTTGCCGCTATAACAACAAATACTAAAAGCAAAATAATAATAATAATTAAGGGGGGCTCCCATCTAAAAAACGTGATATTTTAGCCCTTTTTCATGGCTACCACTCGCCAGTTGAAATTTGCACTGCACACACACACAAACACACAATTAGATTATGTATTTTTATTGTGGCTACAACAACAAATACTAAAATATAAATAATATTAATATTTAAGGGGGGCTCCCATACAACAGAGTAGTTGTTGGCGAATTTTTTTTCTAGTACTGAACCCTTCGTGCGCGAGTCCTACTCGCACTTGGCCGGTTTTTTCTCCCATATCTCTCTATCGCCCATCATCTCGCCACTCACATCCTTCCTCTTCATATCGTCTCTCACGCAATCCATCCACCTTTTCCTTGGCTTACTCCTACTAATAATAATGTTAATTCCAGATATTCATCCATATATTGTTCGTACGATAGCAATATATAGCTGTCTATGATAGCAATCGTTAAGCCAAGTTAGAGGCCTCAGGGCGGCTTGAGAACTTCTAACAGTCAAGTTGCCCACTCACTTGACAAGCCTATTCCCAATAAGGTCGGTTTCCCCCTCGGGTTGGAAGGTCAGATGGCAGTCGCTTCCGTAAAAACTAGTGCCTACGCCAATTCTTGGGATTAGGTAGCGGAACCCAGGCATTCTTCAGGATGCAACTGTACTGGGAATAACGCTAGGAGGATGATGATATTGTTCGTACGACAATTTTGTTAAAGTCACGTGTCTCCCCACCCCTCCCCCCGTCTGCCTCGTAAACTGTTGCTACAGGTTGTATGAAAAAAATCATGATAGTAATATATTTAATGCATTAAAAAAAAACTAGCACAGCTGAGTAGACATTACTACGAGTAGTAAACGGGTAAATAGAAATTAAGAGAACTTGGAAAAGCAAACTTTTGTACAATATCCATTGATTGATGACCTGTTTAGCCTAGTTGGTAGCCTCGATGACGACCTGTTTAGCCTAGTTGGTAGTGACTCTGCCTCCGAAGCTAGAGGTCCCGGGTTCGAATCCCGGCCAGGGCATTTATTTGTGCATTTTTCACGGATATTTGTTCTTGGGTCTTGGATGTTTTCTATGTATTTATCTATATAAGTATGTATATCGTCGTCTAGTACCCATAGTACAAGCTTTGCTTAGTTTGGGACTAGGTCGATTTGTGTAAGATTGTCCCCCAATATTATTATATTATAATATTATATTGACAACTTTTTTTTTACGTTGTTAATTTTTTTTTATGATAGAATGACCAGCGGTTTGCCTAAGTCTCACCTGATGGAAAGCGATGACAAGGCCTAAGATGTTGCTCGCTGGTTCAGTAATAGCCTATTCACTCTTGTCTTGAAGAGACCCAGATTGTATGTTATTTTGTTAATTGTGTCAACTATACAGTAAAGTGAACTTTTAAGTCCGCGTACTGTACCTGGTTTAACGGGTGGTGGTGGTACACAGACCACTTAAGCTAGGGTTAAGTGGTCAGTGTGGTGGTAGTAGTCTACGGAACCCTAAATTGCGCGCGGTCCGAGACACACTTGGCCGGTTTTGATATTGTTTTTAATATATATAATCAATATAATCATAACTGTATAGATATTATCAGAGTTATAGTATTATCAACAAGTCAGTACGAGTATACAGGATGAAAGAATATTTCGTACACATAATAAGTGGGTAAAGCAGATAGGGGCTTACGAAAACCAAAGTACACTCGTGGTCAAAAGTATCGGGTTATCCTGAATTTAATAACCGTAATAAGGCTTTTTTTTATAATAACATAAGATATTTTTAATTTTATTGTTTTGTTTTGTTTTAAATTTTTGACCTTTTATATCTAGGGTACCCTAGCCTAGCTATTATTGATTTGACATTTAAACTACATCTAATACATTTGACATTGTACATTTTAGTATTATTATTGAATTTTTTGCTTTTTATGTATTACCTTTAATTAAAATTTTTGCCTTGTATTCAATTTTGTTTATTATTCTTAGAGTGTATCTGACGATCTTTTTGTGAATTCATGCTATTTTATTAAATAACATGTAAATTTCCAAATAGAAATAAATGAATCTAATCTAATCTAATTTATACTAGTAGTGGCTGTGTGAGCTGTAATAGACTTCGATTTTTTTTTCATATTTCAAATATTCCAAAAATTGCGTCGAAAAAAATGAGATATGTGTAGTTGCTGCTGGGGTTGTTAGCGTGCAGGGTTGAGTCGGAGATGATTGAAACTCAAGATCCAAGTTTATAGTGAACACTTTATTGAAAGAAATACCCTATTTTATACACGTTAGGTTTAGCATATACAAGCAATATGCGTTTATGCTGCAGTAAACTATGAAGTTACTGTTAAACTCCAAAGGTGACTAATGACCATACTTAAAAAAAAATCTATATAATTATCGAACCTGCTCACAAATTTTCACAAGAATCGGTTGAGAAATGCGACCTGTAGAGGAGAACATCCGGACAGACATACGAAAGGAAAGAATGTTTGTCGAAAGCTGAAAAGGAGAGGCTTCGCTCGCTCGGTCTATTACCAACCTCCACCCTTTTTTTTTAAGAGGGGAAAATGCGTTACGCATACCACCAGGGCGCAGGGACGGGCCCTGGTGGTTATGTGGGACTCCCATATCGGCTAATGAGACCTATGGTGTACCTACTAAAAACCCCTCTATATGCCGCCTCCGTGCTATAAGGCGAGGCCTCGGGAACGCCGTAGGCACACTTCCGTAACCTCGTCAGCGGCCGTCCGTACTCCGGACCCGACTCTGGTGGGAACGATTTATTCCCACATCCTTCCTAGGGGGCGCGCCGAAACACGACACGCCTGCCACTCGGGGGCCTTCGTGTAGGTGACAGATGTCCCCGTGTCTGTCACCCACGGGCACTCTTATGGGGGTAGTCGGCGGTTGTATGCCAGCCGCCGTCGCCCCACGCGTTTGCGGCGCAATGGTTGAGAGGCCGGATCTTACTCCCTCCCGCGCTCCGCCGCCTCCTTCTGCGCCATCACGTCCTCGCAGAAGGAGGCCACCAACCACCACCCAACCCAACTATACCAAACTATACTCGTATACTATGTAAATAATTTCCGGAATCCGATCATAAAGATACCGATAAAAAAATTGGACCCGGGTATGTCCTAAAACTACGACAAAGATTACCGGGGAATGGGCAGCAGCATTCCTTCCAGGGTTACCGCATGCCAAGCGTGGCGATTACGGCATTTACCGCCCATGAAATTGGGGGAGGCCTATGTCCAGCAGTGGACGTCCCAGGGCTGATATGGTAGTGGTTGTGGATCATAAAAATATAAATATCCAAAACTAACGTTTTTTGCGATATCTCGTTCCGTTAACGTAGTTTTATTCATGAGTTTTTACGAGCTCGATTTAAACCTGGTAACGAGATTTTTTAACTGTTATTTTTGCAGTTAAATGTTAAATAAAAAAAAAATTATGTAAGTATTAAAAAACTGTACAACCTTGTAGTATTTTAGGAATATATGATTGTAATTTACCGACCCGTATTATTTGTACGCGAGTGTACATTGAATGTCATATTTAACAAAGTACCACATACAGTCTGCCAAAAAAGTGTAGAAATTAAAAAGTGGTAACACTACAGTGTCGTCCCCCTTTTTACCGACTTCAATAGAAGGAAGGAGGTACTCAGTTCGTCTGCATGTTTGCTTGTTCTTTTTTTTCTTTTTTTTTTATGTATGTATGTTCCCCGATAACTCTTGACCACGTTGGCAGATTTTGATAATTCTTTTTTTGTTTCAAAGCAGGTACCCACATTGGTCCCATATAAATTTGGTGAAGGTCTGATGATGGGATCTAGGAGGAATCGAGGGAACTCCCCGAATTTGATTGGCACGCATATGCCGATTTCGGTATTTTCTGTAGGTAACCAAGCATTGGCTCACGGAACCCACAAATTGTGGCATAGCAAGTACAAAATTTATTTTTTATTTGGCATAAATTATTTTTAGATTGACTTGAAAGGGATGACACTACAGTGGTGCCATTTTTAATTACTATACTATTTTGCCAGACTGTACCCATCTCAAAGTCAGGAAGTCGTCTTAATAAGAATATTTCAAATGCAGCCAACTACCTATAGTTCCGACATTCCAGAGTTATGCATCGACTATATCGGATCGGGCGGCGCCATCAAAGGCAAATGCATGATGCAATTTGGACGTGCGCTTGACATCGGAGGGCAGAAAATAACAGTTACCGCACTAGTGCGAGAAAAACGGTTTTGTTGCATTGCAAATGTTTTAAATACACTGCTGGATTACAACCTAAGTCCGGTGTTACAGTTTCACATTCAAACCGCATTTTAATTTGTTCCGCTGTTTTGACACCTTAAGGCGCCTTCTAATCCGCCTAAGGGTAATCTATCGCGAAAATATATTTTCTACTGTAGCATTGTTATTTAAGTAATTTTGTAGTCGCTGACACTGTAATTTTATATTTAACTATACAATGTATATTGTTTTGAAAAAATGACACCTCGCCGAGTTTCTTACGCCGGTTCTTCTCGTGGCAGAGGTATATTTTTCCGAACCGGTGGTAGTTTATTGACGTTCATAGGTGCATGTAATATGCCTAATTTGAAGAATAAACTACTTTTACTTTTTCTTTTTTTACTTTTTTACTTCCTGATTTATCGATGCGGGGGCGCTACGATATGAGAAAACTGACAGCTGTCAGTGTCAACCGATATCAATGCAGTACTGCCCCACTTCTGCGCATCGTATTAGTACTGCGCAAACGTAATACTGACAGTAATTCGTCAATTGAGGAAATCTCACATCAGTAAACTCACGTCAAAGAACAAAATACATATCACATATCGCGCCCGCCCTGCCATGTCAGGGAGTCGCCTAAGACTGCGTTAATGGATTAGCGAGGCGTTTTTTGAGCGTGGGGCAGATCCGTGGATAGGCTTAAACAGTACCGACACTTATCAAAGTGGTAGAACACAACTTATACTCTTAACACTAATATGACGACCTGTTTAGCCTAGTTGGTAGTGACTCTGCCTCCGAAGTTAGAGGTCCCGGGTTCGAATCCCGGCCAGGGCATTTATTTGTGCATTTTTCACGGATATTTGTTCTTGGGTCTTGGATGTTTTCTATGTATTTAAGTATGTATTTATCTATATAAGTATGTACATCGTCGTCTAGTACCCATAGTACAAGCTTTGCTTAGTTTGGGACTAGGTCGATTTGTGTAAGATTGTCCACCAATATATTTTTTTTTTATTTTTTTTTTTATTAATCTCGCTTATATTTTGGTCCTATAGTAGGGTTACCAGATCCGATTACCATATTTCGGAACAACAGCGTTAAAATTTCGGGACATAAACCTAATATTTGGTACAAGTTTTTAATTAACTTTACTGAAATTGACGTTTCTTTATACTTTGTAATAAAACACGAAACAATCAATAATACGAACAAATCAAGGGAATATTATAAATTAAATAATTGGGTATAAAACATGATCTGGCATTAAATACATTCCGAGCACCTAACAATTAACCATAACAACTGTATTTTTACATGTTTTCCGATTGTTCATAAAGCAATTTTATTGATTTTCGGTACTGATTGTTCTGAATTGGGTCCACTGAATTGCGGGATATGGCCAAATATTAACGCTGAAAATTGGGACGTCCCGAAAAAGTCGGGACATCTGATAACCCTAGGCCTAAGAAAGAAGCCATAAAATGTCGGCTTGTTTAGCCAAGTTGGTAGTGATACTGCCTCCGAAGCTAGAGATCCCGGGTTCGCATCCCGGCCAGGGAATTATTTGTGCAATTAGCACGGATATTTTTTCTTGGGTCTTGGATGTTTTCTACGTATACTACTATATAAGTACCCATAGTACAAGCTTTGCTAAGTTTGGGACTAGGTCGATTTGTGTAAGATTGTCCCCCAATATTTATTTATAAAAACAGCACTTGCTAAGAAACTAGGGATTATAAGATTTAGGTTTAGGTTCTAAGCCCTGTCAAAGAGGTAAAAATTATTAGTTATAATATATCAATACCTATTGATAAATCTACAGTTAAAACGCAAAGTTAATTGAAAACTAGAATTAATCACCAATTCATTGAAGTATTACTTACTTTAAATTTAATTAAAATAATATTCGCAACACGCTTTGATCTAAATAATTTTAATTAAACCCAATTAATTCCAGTTTACTTATAAAAAGGACCCTTAATAGCGTAGGCACGGCTCACTGCCGGCGGCAATATAAGTTGAATTTTTTATCGCGTTTTTCTATTTTGTACGTTTATACTCCTGTTTTTTAGGGTTCCGTACCCAAAGGGTAAAAACGGGACCCTATTACTAATACTTCGCTGTCCGTCCGTCCGTCTGTCACCAGGCTGTATCTCAAGAGCCGTAATAGCTAGACAGTTGAAATTTTCACAGATTGTGTATTTCTGTTGCCGCTATAACAACAAATCAACAAATACTAAAAAAAAATACAAAAACCGTGATATTTAAGCCCTTTTTCATGGCTACCACTCGCCGAGCTAGATCTCAAGAACCGTAATAGCTAGACAGTTGAAATTTGCACAGATTATGTTATTTTATTGTATATTAAAAATATATATATATTAAAAAGACATGTGGATCACAAGTGACCATAAAAATTGAAAAAATTAAACTTAAAAAGGATAAAGAGTACTCCTCATTTATTATAAGTGCTCCAGAAAACATTTATAACGAGTTACAAAAACCGGAAATTTGGCCGCTCAATGCGCAGTTTAGCGAGTGGACTTGGTTTCGGAGAGCAACAAATAAAACAAAAGAAGGAAGATAGCAGCATCAAAATATACTACCAAAATGCACGAGGTCTAAGAACGAAACTGGATGTTTTCCATAACAACATTGAAAGTTCAAGTGCAGATTTGTTTGCAATCACGGAGTCAGGTTGTAATGCGTCGATCCAAGATGCAGAAATTATTCCACCGGGATATCAAATAATGAGATGCGATCGAGCGGACGGCCGAAAACAAGGTGGCGCGTTTCTCGTGGCCTCACACCGGTTTGAGCTGCGGCCGGTACCTATTCCCAGTGACGTCAACGTCGATAACTGCGCGTTCGAACTGGTAGGCGCTGCAGTGTACTTAAACAATAGGTATCTGTTTTTGTTTTGCGTGGTTTATATTCCACCCAAAAGTAACGAGCATGAATATATGACATTGTTTAGAATTATTGAACAATGGTGTGTAAAGTTTAAAAGCTATTTAATACTAGGAGATTTTAATATGTATTCAACCGGCGATAATGTCAATAATTACTTTGAATATTTTAGAGTATTTTGTGAAGTTGATCAAAAAAATTATGTACCTAATTGTAATGGCCGGCAACTGGATTTGGTGTTGTGTTGTAAGGACATATCGGACGGAGTGTCAGTGGAGGCGGCGGACGAGACACTGGTGCCTGTGGACGCGCACCACCCGCCACTCGCGGTGAGCTTCCGCCGGCCCCCAGCCCGCGCCGCGCCGGCGTCGCCGGCTCCCGTTACCTCTTGTTCCCTTCAGGACCCGAGGAACGAATGCGAAACGGCGCGGCAGTGGAACTTTGCGAAAGCGGATTTTAATGTAATGTATTCATTACTGACTGCTATTGATTGGAATCCGTTGTATAGTTTATGTGACCCAGAGGAAGCAGTGAACTATTTTTATAACATTTTAAATAGTGTGATAGATGACTGTGCCCCTAAAAAGCGTCCAAAAGCATCGAATGTTAGGTATAGCTATCCTAAATGGTATACGAAAGATATCATTAAAAATATACAATTAAAGGCAAAACGTCACAAACTGTTTAAAGTGAGCGGATTGTGTAACGATTACGTAGCCTTTTCGGAGTGCAGGGCCAAAGTCAAACAAATGATAAATGAGGCGCACGATCAGTATCAAGAGCGTATACAGAGAGAACTGACTAAGGACCCAAAATCTTTCTGGACCTACGTCAGATCCAAGCGAGGGGCGGTGAATCGAAGGAAAATAACAAAAAACGGAAACAGTTTATCGGATTCGGCATGTGCAAAGGAATTCGCCGAGTATTTTCATTCGGTTTACGGGAGCTCGACGGCGGAACTGGACGTGGAGGCGGCGGTTCGCAGCGGCGGCGCCGGCGCCGCGCGCGTGGCGTTGCCGCGGCTGGCACTGCGCGACGTGCGCGCCGCTCTCGCTGCGCTCAAGCCGAAGCGCTCAGCGGGCCCGGACGGTATTCCTGCTTTCATTGTGAAAGATTGTAGCAGTCTCTTGGCGGAACCGCTTCTGCATTTATTTAACTTGTGTTTGGGGACTTCATATTTTCCGGAACGGTGGAAAACTACAAGGGTGATACCGATACCTAAAGGCGATGCCGGGTCGGAGATAAAGGGATTTAGACCGATCGCGATTCTTTCCACGCCAGCGAAGGTATTTGAATCGGCAGTGCAGCGCAGCATCCAGGCGCAGGTGTCGGCCAGACTGTCCGACGCGCAGCACGGGTTCCGACAGGCGCGCAGCACGACGAGCAATCTGCTTAACGCCATGGCATATGTAGTCCCTCATGTAGACGCTGGAGTGCAAGTTGACGTCGCTTACTTTGACTTCAAAAAAGCATTCGATTTGGTGGATAATGACGTCTTGTTGGCAAAGATGGCGGCGGTTGGTTGTACTCCTCAAATGCTACAGTTTTTTAGTAGCTACATGAGGGATCGACAGCAATACGTTGAGTATGCAAATTGCAAGTCTCGGCCGTATTTCACGAGGACCGGGGTAAGCCAAGGAAGTAACTTGGGGCCGTTAGAATTTTTAATAATGATTAACGACCTGCCAGAAGTAGTTAAGGATGCCAAATGTCTTTTATTTGCGGACGACCTGAAGTTGCTCCTGGCGATTAAGGATGAGAATGACTGCCAGCGTCTCCAGCGTGATATAGACCGAGTGGTAGAGTGGAGCCAGAAAAATAAGTTACCATTTAATGTAGATAAATGTGTTACAATCACTTTTACCCGGGCCAAGACACCACTTAGTCACAACTATGAGGTAGCAGGAGCGCAGTTAGCGAGAGTGGCCTCTGTTAAAGACCTAGGGGTACACTTAAATGGGGACTTGACTTTTAGAGACCATATACTTACCATTTCAAAAAAAGCTTTTCGGATTCTTGGCTTCGTTCTTCGGCGAGCAGTGAGCTTTAAAAACATACAAGCCATTTCAGCGCTATATAATACTCTCGTAAGAAGCCAACTAGAATGCAATGCTGCAATATGGGCACCACATGAGAAAAAGTATAGCCTCATGTTGGAAAAGATTCAGAACAAATTTACTAGGTATTTGTACTGGAAGCTATACGGAGTCTACCCGTTCTATCCACTGATGTACCCTACGTCCTTCGTCATAGGCATGGTAGGCTATAATAAATTAGAAACGCGTAGGGATCTGACATTGGCATGCTACCTGGTCAGAGTTATGCGTGGTAATATCTGCAACCCAGGTATATTGCAGCAGTTAAGTTTTAATGTGCCAGACGGGTACGCGGGGCGGCGGCGGCGGCCGCGGTTGCTGGCGGAGCCGAATGGCAGAACCAACTTGCTTCGTAAAGCGCCTCTTAGCCGTGCCGTACACACGCTTAATCTAGTTGCTGACCAAACTGACCTTTTTTATTGTACTATGTCCGAGTTTGTGAATGTATGTTTATGTATAGTGTCCAGTTACTGTAATTAATTAGTTTTTATTCAAATCATATTTAAGGCACTATTGCATTAGGGTAAACCTGTAATAATAGTTGCTGTTAATTATAAATAAATAAATAAATAAATAAATAAATAAATAAATATTGAACAGGACGCTCTATTAGACCATATCTGCAATTATCCCTTGTGTCCAAATATTTCATTGATTTTATCACTTCGAATAAATTTTTATCTTAAGATGCTACCTCTAAGTAATCTTGGTGCCTTGACATTATAGTGCGGCAGCCAATACAATTTTTGGGGTAGCGTCAAATTTTGACTCATAATAGTTTTTGCATTTGCGTGCCCTTTTCTCATTTAGTTGGTATCAGCGCAGCATGTTAATGTCTTCTATAACTCTCTATCGCCCGTCATCTCATCGCTCATATCATTCCTTTTCGTATCGTCTCTCACGCAATCCATCCACCTTTACCTTGGCCTATCCCTCCTCTTACATCCCTCCACATTCATGGCTAATACCTTTCTTGTCACATGACTTTCATCCCTCCGCGTTAATTTTTGCATTGCATTTATGGCATTAAAAGTTATTTTTGCAATTTTTACCGTTATTAAAATGAAGACTTTTTAATATCGCCCCAGAAGAATAAAAAATACACGTAGGTAAGCTATACATGTTTTTTTTTTTGTTTTTCAATTAATAATACTTGGTAATAATGGCTGGAGAGCTCAACAGTATACCGGTTAATGGGGCCTGGTACACGGTTATTATTATCACGCGATACACTCATATCACGATCTGTATCATGTGGTGTATAAAGAATATTGACGCAAAATCCAAACAATTTTGAAATCCGCGATAATATTGACACACCAGTATTGTGATAATATTAAGCGTGTAACAGACCCCAATGCTCCTGTTACAAGTCACACCATGTATAAGAACCCTCAATAATCTTTACAATAAGGACTTGTGGTTGTTCTGTTATAATCTGTGCCGGGTCACTGCGCCCGACCTTTCGAGAGAGATCTATCGCCGGCTTACACTTGTTTGCAGAATAGATATTCAAAGACGTGTCGAATGAAATAAAAATTAATTTGCAATGTTCTAACAGAGTACATACAGCCTTAAATCGAGACGCGCACGAATTCTAACACACGTCTTTATTTATCATAATAATACCACCACCATATCAGCCGAAGGACGTCCACTGCTGGACATAGGCCTCCCCCAATTTCACGGGGGGTAAATGCCATAATCGCCACGCTTGGCTTGCGGGTTGGCGATCGCAGTATCTCCACCGCACTCCAGGGATGCTGCTGCCCATCCCCCGGTGGGCTTGGTCGTAGTTTTAGGACATACCCGGGTCCATAATAATACAACTATATCATGTCCATGATACCAGTATAATCCATGTAAAGCCTGAGATGGAATTAGAGATCAAAAATGTAAACAAACCACTGTCAATCAGACATGACTTTCCTTTTTAAAACCTCTTGTAATTACCAGTAGCATAAATCATATCTCCACGTATTTTAATAAAACAACAACAATATGTTGTTAGAAACGCTACCTATTTAATTCAGAGTGGTTATTTTTTGTATTAATTCAAATTTATTTCGCTTTAATTTTGAACGCGGATTTTATTTTCAAGTATTCCAATTTTTTTTATCTTATGGCATTTATTTACGAACCGAACATTTATTCCAATTATTTTCAATTACCCACTGCATACGTTAATTTTTTATGGTGATAACTCACTTGTTTACATTTTTGATCTCTAAATCTTGATCTTTAAACAAATCACATTTGAGTATTTTAAAGTTACGTCCAAGTTTGTGAATTCGGGAACTAGCCTATTCCCGAAGTCACGAACTTGGAACTTATCTAAAAAATATTATCGATGCCATTCGAACCAGTTTTTAAAGGGGATTGAAAATTGTATGGGCCCAACTACGATTATTGTTTATTGGTAGTAGTTTCTCTACCAACTCTTCATGATTATATACCGTTTTGCTTTAAGTACTCATTTAGATTATTTTGAATTCATGAAAGTGAAATTCACTTCTTACTCATCATACATAGACATATTAACTGTCATAATAATATATCATTTGTCATTTCACTGAATACAAACAACCGTTTGCTTTGAAAGATTAATGTTACCCTCCTCAAGCTGAATGACGGCCGTCCTGTAAAGGATGACTTTACACCGTGCCGTGCTTGAAACGAGTATCAGCAGACAGCTAAGTCCGAACATTGGATAAGGTTGATCATCAACATCGTAGACACTGTTCACTGGCTATATAGTTCTTGACGCCGTAAATACGAGTACATCGTCAGCATCAAAGTTAGATACGTACGCATTCGAAAAGTTCAAGCCTTTATTGAGAGATTTTGACCCCTTCATATGCTAAACTGCTTTTGAAGCTGACTGTCCAAGTTGCGTAGATCGTAGAAAACTTATACTAAAGCTTAAATCTAGAAAAACCTAACCTGTAATTATAAATCACCAGTTTAATGCAACTCATAGGTGGAGTGGTTTCTGCATCCTTTCGGCGCAAGTTTGAGCATCGAGAGGGGAGTCTTCAGGCCTGAGAATAAAGGGTTAAACCATCCACCTCGTACCACATACATTCACACACACGTTAAGTTCAATTTTCAAAATTCTGGAGACCGATTCTCAAGTTTTACACTGCTCGGCCCCAAGGAACTATGAGCTCGCTATTTATTTAAATCATCCAAAATGAGATCGACTATTAATTTTCACTCGAGGCTTTTCTCGACCCACAATTACTGCCGCGTGATCGTTCGCAGTCTAACCTCAAACTGTAACTTACAAGAGTCAGTTGACACTTGAAAGTTACGCTGCATCTTCGAGCTGAAAAGCCCCCCACGGCTTGGTGTTTGTTTACACAATGTGAAATTGGGACGCAATAGACAATATTACAAGCATCGAACCCTTCGGAACTTTTTTAACGTGTTCTCTCAGTGGTATCGCTCTACGCATCTAAAGAACAACTCCCGCAATATTCGAAACATGACACCCGTAGTGACAATTAATGCGTGACTTTAAGCATTTTTAGGGTTCCGTAGTAAACAAGGAACTCTTATAGTTTCGCCATGTCCGCCTGTCCGCGACCTTTTTTAAAGGGGCTACAGTATGGGGTTCTTTAAGAAATAATTGTATAAATTTTAAAGGGTTGGCAATGCGCATGTGACACCCCTGGAGTTACAGGCGTCCATAGGCTGCGGTGACCGCTTAACATCAGGCGGGCCGTACGCTTGTTTGCCACCGAAATGGTATATAAAATTTCTGGTATGAATAGGAGGATGTGAAGAAGAATTTCATGTCATTGTTAAGTTGGATTTATGAATTATCTCACTATTTTTCTCCGTACATTCTGGCTCGACCGCGTTTATTACGGTTATTCCCAGGGATGTTTTCTTCGGTTCTCACGCAATAAAAGCTATCCTTTGTTGTCGCCCTAGCCCGTAAACTATTTGCATGCAAATGTATCACCATATAGACATAGACATAAAATTTTTTTTTTACACCACATTAAAAAATGATTACATACAAATAAAAGTAGATAGTGGTTAATTGAGCCCATGGGTTGAGTTGACCCTACACAGGTAGATAGTGGTTAACGGAGCCCACGGGCTGTGTCGACCCTATAAAGGTAGATAGTGGTTAATTGAGCCCGCGGGCTGAGTTGACCGAGTGGACTGACTCGCCCTTAACATAAAAAGTAGTGGTCAACTGAGCCCGCGGGCTGAG
The DNA here is from genome assembly GCA_905163555.1 of Notocelia uddmanniana. Lineage (NCBI taxonomy): Eukaryota > Metazoa > Arthropoda > Insecta > Lepidoptera > Tortricidae > Notocelia > Notocelia uddmanniana. Next base: position 74,426,679 of record LR991052.1, read on the forward strand.
TAGTATGTGAGCTGAGTTGCCCATAGAGTGTACAGAACATTGCAAGCCTTAAAATAAAACTTAAATATAACATAACCTAACCAATTCCTACCTAGCCAGCACGATAGCTTATACCGCAATCTATTATGTGTCATTGCAGTATATTGAATTTCTTTCATCACACTTGCTCGTAAAGGTTCTTATTGTACGCAGGGATACAGAGTAGTTATAGCTGATTTAGCTCCCGCGGGAGTTATTGATTTTTATAACTCCCTAGGGAGTTATGAGTTTCTCAATCAAGTTGGCCGCGCTCCACAAGAATACTGCTCTCTGATTGGTCCCAATATTGAAAGTGGTTGATTTGTTCAATTTTGATTAGTTTTGGAGTTATTTATATCCTCGCAAATGTGATGAAAACATTGTGATTACCTCGGGACGTAAGAAAATTACAAACTCGAGTCATCAATAGCTCTGATAGACTCTCGTTCGCAATTTCGCACTTACGCCCCTCGTTAAACAATGTGCTATAACCTCCGTACGATTTGTTTATTGGTAACGTAAAAAAAATATTTATTAGTGTTGTGAAATATCCTATTGGTACAAGGACATTCCTCTCTAAATGACTGGTTTCAAACGGACATAATAATTATTATAATGTGTGGTCGTTAATTCATTTTGGAATTCATATATTACACGGTTGTCGTTCGATTTGTAACTTGTAACGCAAAATTAAATTAAATTCGACACTCCGTGACATGTTAGACATTGATTTCAACATTGATATGTTTTGACATTTACGAGCACTGCAATTCTATTTTCATTAGGGGACTAGATATTACTGTTATTTTTTTCATATTCATCATTGAAAGTAGACGTTTTCTATTGTTTATAATGCTTTGTACTTATTTGTTTCAAAAATAATTTCGAATACAAAAGATGATTATCAATTAATAGTTTAAACTTTGAAAAGTATCATATATTCCCATAGAAAATACAATAGTATTGGCTATAAATATAAAACTAAGAGTGACTTGGTGAATTAATTTCACTACTTTCTTTTTATTAATATGGATATTAAGGATTTTTTATTTGTAACCGTGTTACTCTTTTTATCAAGCAGATTATGATATACTTATATGATATTATTTTCTGGCAGGTATTTAAATGATAATTAAGGTTAAGGTATCAAATAGTTGTTACAAATAAACTACAGTTTAAGATATTTTACGAAGGATAAGCCTAAAACTAAATTTGTCATGCCTGGGTTCGTGACCTTAATAAAGTTTAAAATGAATATATAATCAAAATCAAATCAAAATCCAAATTCTTATTCTGCAAATAGGCCACAAGGGCACTTTTACAAGTCAACACATGAATTATACTATTAAATAAATTGACAATGATAATTATAATGTTTTCAAAACAGAATTGCAGAACTAAAAAAAAAGTAGACAATAATAATAATGATTTCAAAACTATAGTGATTAACAAACTCACAATATTAAATTAAAATAAACTTACAATACATTATATATAAAAATTAGTGACGTATATATACGGTCTCTGTCCGAATACACAAAAGTAAATACAATAAATTTAATATCTCAGATATGTATATGGTCTCTGAGCGTCCACTTAAATATGAAAGTGTAGCCCGTGTTACATAGTTTTAACCTGAAACTGTAAATAACAGTCATTTTCCTGAAAATATATTACCGGGAACGTCTCGTTTAGTGTGCAGCTCGGCTTGTTAGGTTTGTGCCAAAGCACAAAATAAAGCGTTCTTGGGGTTCCGTAGCTAAAATGGCGAATACGGAACACATATAGTTTTATCATGCCTGTCCGTCTGTCCGTATGCCACGGCCGATTTACTAGGAGAATATGCTTATATTGCTTAAATGAAATGATCGGCATATGCGTAAATTCATAATCGTTTTTTTTTCATTCTCCGGATACATGTAAGCACGTGCGCACGTAATTTATTATTATTTCGTAATTTCACATAATTTATCAGTAACAGTTTGTAGAATACACCTTTCCCCTTCCTTCCTTCTTTTCACCTTCCTTCTTTGAAAGTGTATTCTATAAACCGCTACAGAAAAATAATGTGAAATTACGAAATAACATTAAATAAGGTGGGCGCCCCATACAATACGTGTAACCGGGAAATGAAAAAAAAAATCTGATACGATAAATTTACGCATAAATATACAGATCATTCAACATTTCATTTCGCAATCGAGCTGAATAGCATGTGAAAGTAGTGGTATGTGCCACTCGGTAGCAACATTAAAGCGGTCTTAAGCGTAAGCTTGAGGGCTATTTGTTGTCGCTCCAAAGATCCCATTCCTAACCCATCCAGCACTTAAAATATCGCCACTTTGTCTCTATTCACTTATGTTCTTCTTCTCTTGTAGCTTCCTATGATTGATTTTGTTCAGAAGCTGTTATTTGTTTTTTTAATGCATTCTTCATCATAATCGCATTCTGAATCTGTTTGCTCGGTCGGTAAGAATGATTTTGAACTGGTTTATTAGATATACCTAACTCTGCCAATTCAAATGATTTTAATAATATTATGTTTTAAGTATATTATTATGATTTATTTATTATGTGTACCTTTTATATAGTATGTTGTGTTGCGTTCCGTGGGTCACGTACGGTGCTGTATGAAAACCAGCGCTGCAGGTGTCTGACACCTCGGCATAATGCTGAGACAGCAACCGATTCACTGCCGCGAAGACACACGTTATGTCTTTGATGTGCGTTTCTTCCCTTTTTTGTATCTGTGTGTCTTTCTTTGGTTATGTGAATAAATGTCTTCTTTCTTTCTTAAACACTTAATTTTATTTTAACGATGACCTGTAACGAATGATATTTATATTTTTTAATTTCATTGTTATACCGCCCATGTACCATTTTGATCCATTGAGACGCAATACTATTTAATGTTGCCATATCATCCTATCGCCAGTGTCTTGCACCGTCGGCCAGCTCTCGTTTTTCAAGTATAATAATTAAATTCTACCAGACCCGGCTGCGCGTTTATCATTCTTCAAATTTATGATCCCCGATAATTATGTAAAAAGTTTCATATTTTGTCTCATTTTTATTTAAGCCTAATTGGGTTACGCGAATTAGTTGTTTATTATCTATCAAAAGACGTTACCCTCAAAGACAGTCGTGGAGTTGATCTTGTTAAGAGTCCGCAAGGAGCTTGGTTCTCAATATAAACGTAGTATCGCTCTCATTTTAAAACGGCATTAAATAACATGAAAAGTGACGGACCTTTTCATTCCGCGACTGTACAATAACTTGGATTTCTTACATTTGTAAAATAGAATGAAGCACGCCAAATACTCTGCCTTGTAATCTGCGTACGATTTCGTCCCGGTTGCCATTGAAACGGCAGGACCGTGGGGCAGCGAGGCTCTCGGGCTTTTTAAAGCCCTTGGTAAAAGGCTGAGAGAGAAGGGTAATGACCCCCGCTCTGGGTCGTGGCTGGTCCAACAGGTCTCCATTGCTGTGCAGCGTGGAAACGCTGCGAGCATTTTGGGGACCTTTAGATCGGGCACGACGCAGAATGGGGTATAGCTTTTTTTTGTCTTGTTTTATTATTATTGTTTCCAGTATTTAGTTAACAGATTTTTCTTTTTTCTTTTGTTTTCCTTGTTGTATTTCTTTTATTGTAAACAGAATAGAATAGCCATTTATTGATTATAGTACATTATTACAATGCTAGTATTAAAATTTGTTACAATTTATTAAAAATGATACAATGAAATTAAAATACGTTATTAATCATGGTTTATTTATACAGGGTGTGGCCTGTAATAGGAGCAATAAATTTAAAGGACGCTTCCTTAGAGCATCTGCAGTAACCTCTTGTGTCCAAAAATTTTTATCTTTTTTCAATTGGGAGAAATTTTGATCTATAGTTATGACCTCCAAGTAATGGATCTTGGCACCCCGAGATTATAGCGCGGCAGTCAATGCTGATTTTCAGGTTGCTTCAAGTTATGACTCATTATCGTTGTCGCATTTTTGGTTTAAGAGGATATTTTTGGGTTTTTTTTATTTTTTTTTATAAATTTTTAGTGTTTTTTGAATAAATAGTTATTAATATCACTCCCGTAGAGTAAAAAAGTACATATAAGCTACTTTTGTGAAAAAAAATCCAAAAAAAAGTTTTTTTTTCAATTAAAACCATTTGGTTATAATTGCTGGAGAGCTCAATAGTGTACCGTTTAATTTTTTGCTCCTATTACAGGCCACACCCTGTATTTAGTGCTTATTTTTATTTTAAATGGCCTCTCCTTCGGTGAAGAAGGAGGGATGGTAATGAGACTCCATGGGTTACCAGCCCTGCTAGGAGAATATACATTGATTAATTAATATTTTTCAGGAGTCAGGCAAGGAGATGTTATTTCTCCTAAACTGTTCTCCGCTGCACTGGAGGATGTTTTCAAGACTCTGGACTGGAGAAGGCTAGGCATCAACATAAACGGCGACTACCTCACTCACTTTCGGTTTGCTGACGATATAGTAGTCTTGGCTGAGACCATGGAGGATTTAAGTACAATGCTCAATGACCTCAGTAAAGCCTCCGAGCGAGTTGGTCTAAGGATGAACATGGACAAGACGAATATCATGTCAAATGTCCATGTCGCACCAACTCCCTTAACAATCGGACACTTTACGCTCGAAGTTGTAGACGATTACGTATACCTAGGACAGACTGTCCAGTTAGGTAGGTCCAACTTCGAGAAAGAGGTTAATCGTCGAATCCGACTCGGTTGGGCAGCGTTCGGGAAGCTACGGCACATCTTTTCGTCCAATATTCCGCAGTGTCTCAAGACAAAAGTCTTTGACCAGTGTGTGTTGCCAGTGATGACATATGGCACTGAAACGTGGTCGCTTACTATGGGCCTCATAAGAAGGATCAAAGTCACCCAAAGGGCAATGGAGAGAGCTATGTTGGGAGTTTCTCTGCGTGATCGCATCAGGAATGAGGCCATCCGCAGCAGAACCAAAGTGACCGATATAGCCCTCCGAATCGCTAAACTTAAGTGGCAGTGGGCGGGGCACATAGCATGTAGAACCGATGGCCGTTGGGGCGGAAAGGTTCTCGAGTGGCGACCACGTACCGGAAGGCGTAGCGTGGGCAGGCCCCCCACTCGGTGGACTGATGACCTGGTGAAGGTCGCGGGTGTCCGCTGGATGCGGGTGGCGCAGGACCGGTCATTGTGGAAGTCTTTGGGTGAGGCCTATGTCCAGCAGTGGACGTCTTTCGGCTGACATGATGATGATGATGATACATTATATTTGTTATAATTGTTATAAGTAAGTACACTTTTTTACAATTATTATTTATTATTAAACTATGTCAGATGTTAGTTCGTATAAAACTAACTTTATTTACATATTTATTTGATGACAGCCAAATGAATAGAATGTACATTTGTAAAAATTCTTATGCTTACGCAAAATTTTCGCGCGCGAACGACGAGCACAGCATATTGAGGTAACACTAACGAGCGAGCAAGACAAAAGAATTTTGACGGACCAGCCTAAATGCGTGCGAGTTATATAAATTCACGAGACTCATCCATTATTAGACTGCCCGAAGTATCTCGTACCCCGCGAAAGGTAAATGCGCCGATTAATGGACAAACCATGTTACATTGACATGTCACCCGTCGGGTAGCAGGTGTTGTGAGGTTAGAGTCCCAATTAGGGACGACCGGTTTAAACGTCGGCCGAAATAGTTTAATGCGAAGGCTTTTAAGCGTCAAATTAAGGGGACTATTGATTAGATCTTTAAGATTTTTTTAGAACTATGGCTGTAAACAAACATGTGGTCTGTCTGATGATAATCAAACAGTACATGTACTCACACATCTCACACTATAGGCAAAGAACTTAAGAAGATAACCTGTTGTATGTAGACTGTGAAGTGTTCGAGTAGACATTTGTTTTGTTTGTGTTTTTTAAATATGTAATGTCCATTCAAAAACGCTACAGCTACATACAACAGGTCGTTTTCTTAAGTTTTTACCTATAATCGATAGCAGTGATGACGTAGCTTTGTGTCACCCACACTACTGAATTTTTCCCGGAGTGTCGTACCCGGTATAATTGAAAATATTTCATTTTTTAAAGAGTCGTTTTCCGGTGAAATCTAATAGAGGATAAAATAATAAGCGAACCACATTTTTAAATTCTCTAACATCCCAATTTCATGTAAATCAATTAATTTCAAATGCTCCTCATTCTAAAGGAGAGTAAAGTGACAAGTAAGGGGTCGCGTAACAAATCATACAGAAGAGAAGCTCTGTTACTATGACATATTTACTAAAGAAAGTGTACTGTTCTTTTTGTGCGCTGTGACTGTCACAGTTCATACTAGTGACGTCATCGTCATTACGACGATGGTAGACTTTCTTCACATTTTCGTCAATATTTAGAAAACTACAAGCTATACAAATATAAAAAAAAATATTTTGGCGTTTTTTGTTAACAAATTAGCGAAATGTGTTGAGATTTTATACTACTTTAAAATTTGAAATGTTGTCAATTGTGTCATGATGCCGACGTATTAAGTAGTAGTTATAACTCGATAAATATTGATTTAAAATCAATACAGTAAGTTAAACGACCTCAGTTGTGTTGGAATAATATCTCACAGTAATCCTATAATACCCTGCAATACAATTAAAATGGCTTACTGTTTCCAATGTGGTTTAGAATAGTGACGTTCATCCGATACAATTCCATGAAATGCACAGGAATTTTTTACGGCGTGCAATGAAAATTATTGTTTTATTTTTAAAACACTGTTCGTTGTGACTGTATAATGAAACAATAAGACAGCCTTTTTGTTTGCCTCTGCTTGTATCTTCATTATACTGTTTCTGAGCTATGTGTAATTTATGTGAGGTGTGTAATAAAGTTATTTTATTGAGGACTGTTTTTATCCGACTGCGCCAGAAGGAGGGTTATGTCTTTCGAGAGTATGAATGTATGTATGTATAATTATAACTCATTTTTCAATATCTATCGTTAATAATGTAGTATTACTATCAAGACGCATGGCGTTGTGTTTTTTTCTTGGCTTTTCGCTCACTCATTTTTTGTATAATTTACTATGCTATCAGTGAGGATCTGTTATTAGCTCACTGTCACTACTGCTTTAAGTTATTGTGTATTATCTAACCTGATGATCTTCCTAAGTAAATAAGTAGGTTAAATTTAAATTCTCACAATTATTTATGAGTGGAGCTATGGTGGAGCTAGTGGACTGATTCGTACTCCGACGTGAGCTAACTGATGTCGCACCGATTTCGTCACTCGTCGGTACACTGTCGGTATTAAACTATTTCAGTGAAGATCTGTTATTGCACTGTCACTACTGCTTAAAGTTATTGTGTATTATCTAACCTGATGATCTTCCTAAGTAAATAAGTAAGTTAAATTTAAATAATCACAATTATTTACGAGTGGATCTATGGTGGAGCTAGTGGACATGTTACATTTAAGTACTTTCTGACTTGACGGAAAGATCTGTATGCAGTACGGGTATTTAGTACTCCGAAGTGAGCTAACAGATGTCGCACCGATTTCGTCACTCGTCGGTACACTGTCGGTATTAAACTAGTAGTAATATGCGCGGGAACGTAGCATTACTGCATGCCTACCGGCCCGCTCACGTAAATATCGCTCCGTCTACAGAGAGATGAACAAGGAAAAAGTTGATCGATTCCCTTGTGTTTATTTGTTCTTTCGCTTGGATCGAGTTAATAAAAGAAATAGGAGAAAGTACTCTACCTTTTTGAAATACGACGAAGGATAAAAACTTCTTATTTTATTTTCACTGTAGTTCATTATTTGAATGGGATCATTATAAATAATAAATATTGGGGGAATTATAAAGAATGAACAAGTTTTTTAATTTATATTTCATATATTTTACTTACACTGGGTGCAGTTACATGCACCTGCAGGCGCATAATAGTATTATGTAATAAGTATAAATATTTAATAATTCATAATGTATTTTTTAATGTATTATTTAATTAATAATTTAACAGTACAGTTTATGATCAATTCACTCCAATAAATTTGGAGAAAATCGCTCGCTTGTTCAAGTATCCATTGAAGTGTTACATCTTCTGGCTCCATTATCAGATGAACTACAATACAATATAACTCTAAGGCTGGGTTGCACCAAACCGTCTGTAATCGTAAGCTGTGTTCGTTAAAATTTCCATGTATGGAAAGTTTGACAAGTTTCTATGGGGTGACAGCTGCCGGCGCCATATTTAACGTTGATCGGTCTGTGATCGTAAGTCGGTGCAACTCAGCCTAAATTGAACACAGTGAATCGGTGACGGAAAGAAACTAAACAGCAACACGTCGGTGAGGTAGAACGGGCGGTCTTATGAAAAATGGGCCAGGAATATGAGCGCTATCTCGCCATTAAACTTAGTGTTTGGCGATTATATTGTTAACAAATGTACCATACAAATTAAAGGGAAAAATTGAAAAATTTAATTCTCCGAGCAGGATTCGAACCTGTGACATTTGGCATACGTGGCCAATCGCTCTAGCCTCTGATCTATCGGAACAACCAAGCTCGTCCACGAAGTCCTTCAATAGTTCCCTATTACAACGCCTTAGGATTTTCGATTCCCGGTCAGGGCAAATATGTGTGTGATAAACATGAATATTTGTTTCTGAGTCTTGGATGTTTCCTATGCATTTTTGTATTAATATCACCATAACACAAGCCTTATTCAGCTTACTATGGAACTAGTTCGATTTGTGTAAAATTGTCTCCCAATATTTTACAGGCCTAACGCATAACTGAGTATGCTCCTGAGGTATGGGAGCGGTACGGTAGGGGTGTGTTTACGGAACGTCAAACGACGCGTAACTTCAGTCGGGCGCCAGTCTGGTCACCCCTCCCTTACTGCTCCCATACCTCAGCTATGTTATTCACAAAACAAGCCAGAGGTGGGGTGCACGTCCAAGACCGATGACGGCACATCCCACCCCTAATATATATTGACGCCGGGGCTCATAATAACAATACGTAATCGAGGGTTTAACGCATTGGTCCGCTCGAGTCATCACCAGACGTCCGTCTATTTGACATTGCACCTAATTCACATGCTTCTGACATTGACAGTCTGCGACGGGTGCAAGAAGAGACGAACGACCGAGACATTGGCGTGGTAGGGATTGACTCATCCGCATTGGTATTATTTTATCGATAATATTGTCTAGGTATATCATATCAGACCTTACGTATGTACTATACGTAAGGTCTGCGGCATACTTTAGCTTCACGGTTTGTCGGAGTAAATTTTTACCCGACTTTGACGATAAAGCGTGACTATAAAATCTGCCATTGTGCTATCATGCTAGCTGGATAGGCGGTCTCACGTAGTTCTGCAGTCATCCTATAAGATAGACTAAGATCTATAGCAGTAAAGTAAAAAGTATTGTCTCGGTCTATTTTAAAGCTTGAAGAATGTTGCGCATATTGCTATGTAATTCGGGGTTAACAGCTTGAGATTTTTCAAATTAGTCGCATTTTGCAGCTGGATACTTCTTTGATTGTAAACTTGTATGAAAAAGCAGTTCAAAAATATGTGCGCTTCATGGTTCTTTTATGGCTTCATAGTTTAATATGTATTCCAATCGTTCTGAAGATATGACTTATTCATGGTCGTTTATGATCGTCATTATAAGGCCATTACATATTACACATCTTGCAGTTTGTCACAAAAACCGATAGAGTTGTAGGTTTAGTTAAAATGAGACAGCAATTCATTTCAGCCATTTCAGGCTGTCATGACAAATTGCATCGTTTGTATTGTGCTATGAGTAAGTATACTCAAATGACGCCCATGATTTCCTATGTAATTTATTTATAAACAATTCCCTAAACTTAAAGGATTGAAAATGACCACAGTCAATCCGACTATACGAAGAAAAAACCGGACAAGTGCGTGTCGGATCACGCACAAAGAAGGGTTCCGTACCGACACCTAATCTACATTTAAAAGCACAATACAATATATTGAATCAAGAAAGGTTGTATTTTCATAGGAAATTCTCGGCACTTAAGCCCTTTTGTTTGAGTAAGACATTTTTTCAGCAAAAACTCAAAACAGTTAGATCTATCTTGTTCAAACCAAAAATTGTTGAAAGTAGTTATTAATGTACATCATCTTGATTTTTTTCTGAATTTTAAACTTCATTGCTTGGAAATTATCCAGCCAGCTAATATCTCACCAACAACGGTAGAAATGGATTTTTTTAGCATCCTCTGGAATTTTTGAAGACCTGTCTATACGTAATGCTTGGCAAGCACACAATAATAATATAATAATAATATAAGCCTTTTATTCAATCAATTGTTTACAAAAAAAAAATTCTTATGATTTATATTCTATTGACAGCATCGGCTCTGTCTGTTTGCCGTTTGGCAAAGGCCTCCTCCATCCCTTTCCATCTATCTTTGTGTCTCGCTAGCCTTGTCTATTGTCTACCCGCCACTTTTATTATTTCGTCGTCCCATCTTATTTTTTGTCTACCTCTTTTCCTTGTTTTGTCTCTGGGGTACCACCATATTATTCTTTTGCTCCACTTCTCTTTATTCCTTATTATGTATCCTGTCCATCGCCATTTGAGTGTTTTCACCTTAACAGCTACATCTTCCGCTCCAGTTTTACGTCTTATTGTTTCGATTCGGATTTTGTCTTTCCGTTTCACACCTATCATACTTCTTTCCATTGACCTTTGGCATACTTGTAATTTGTTCAGGTTGCTATTTGTTAATGCCCAAGTTTGGCTGCCATAGGCTAACACGAGCAACACACATGCATTAAATAGCTTTTTCTTTGTGGAAAGCCTTGTTTCCTTGTTTTTCATGACTTCCTTCAGTGACCAGTACCTTTTCCAAGCATTGGTTGTTCGCCTGTCGATCTCTTTTCCATTTGATTGTTCATGGATATTGTTTGTCCTAAGTATATGTACTCATCTACATACTCAACAATTCCCTGATTGACTTCTATTGGTATCTTCTTGGAATTAGTCATTGTTTTCGTTTTTTCCATATTTATTCGCAAACCCATTACTTCACTCTCGTTAACTAGTTTGTAGAGCATCGGCTGTGTTCGAGATTAAGACTAGGTCATCTGCGAAACGTAGATGAGTAAGTATGGTGCCATCTATTTTAAATCCGTAATTAGGGTTCCTTTCCCAGTTAATGTTTCTAAATATTGCCTCAAGTACTGCAGAGAAGATCTTTGGGGAAAGTAGGTCTCCTTGTCTTACTCCTTTGTTTATTTTGATTGTTTCTCCCTTACTTTCTAGCATGCACAAGTGCATTGAAAAAAAAAATATGACCCTACTGTTAAATACATGGCGTGCCCCCCAGTTTAAATATTTTTTTCGTAATTTCACATCACATTTCTATATCGGTTCATAGAATACACCTTCCTACCAAATTTCGTAATTGTAGTGCTCATATAATAATAATAAATTGTGTTGCTGTCTCTGCGTGCGTCCCATGATACGGGCAGGGACAGCATCCGCTCGGTGTACCCCTTGCATTTCATTAAATTGTCAAAAAGGCCTCTTCGTGTTGGCTATGTGGTACTCGGTTGTTACTTGGTACTTCGGTACTTCGGCTCCGCGCACGCCTTCCAAAGGTCCAGGACACCATTTTTTATTTCAGGCATTGCCCATAAAGTGTTAATAATTATTACAAAAGTCTTACAAAACTACTGTTAGTTAGTACAGAACACAAACACAATAATCTAAAAACCGCATGAGCATTCAAGTTAAATCAAAATATATAACATATGTATAGTCCCTGACTAAATCGGCTGTGACATATTCGGACGGACGGACAGACATGACGAATCTATAAGGGTTCCGATTTTGCCATTTTGGCTACGGAACCCTAAAAATCAGACGTGTATTACCGCTCTTTGTAAATTGAGTATAGATTTGTTATTACATTTTCTCTAATTCATACGGAATGATTAGAAGTGAAAATTAAGACTTAAGTAATATTTACTTATACATAATTCATGGTTGGATCTCCGTTACAACCTGCTGCCTTTTCTGACTCGACTTGCTACTTACTAAACCTCTTTACAAGAAAATCAACTCATCGATTGTCAATTTTGACAGCAAATGCCTAAACCGGTATCATAGATGTACAAAATACTAAATAAAAGGAGAGACTACTGTAGTAGCGGGCCGAAGGAAATTTATTTACTATTTTGATCAAAATTTACGTATATAACTTGAGAGATATATTACAAATAAAATTGGACTATGTATTAAATAAACCACAAGATTGTTGATAGTACCTACTCATTGGAATAAAACTTATGTTATGGAGGTCTTCAATCAACAGAGTGAAAGAACAATTTTTTAACATGATGCCGACGGCCGCTTTCTATCATGGCACTGCTCGCCGTCGGCAGGGCATTCATCCTCACACCTTAGAACCTAAACGGTCGCGTATGGTACGGTCTCAGAGGAACTCCCTCCCTCGGACGCTCTGGTTGTGGAATGAGCTCCCTGCCGAGGTTCTCCCGAGTAACCACAGTACAGGATTCTTCAAGAAAGGAGTTTATACATTTTTAAAGGGTCGGCAACGCGCATGTGACACCCCTGGAGTTGCAGGTGTCCATAGGCTGCGGTGACTGCTTACCATCAGGCCGTACGCTTGTTTGCCACCGACGTGGTATAAAAAGAATAAAACAATCTTTAACTTAAAAGTTGTTAATCACAAGTTAAGGAATTATATAGGTCGATTCACAAGAGCTGGCGCGAAAAATGTATGTAACTGTCATTAATTTCATAGACATTCCGCGCCAGCTCTTGTGAATCGACCTATATATACATCTTGAATGAAACCAATTTTTTAAATACTCAGAAGTATAAATAGGTAAAGGTCCAATTTGTTAGAGAAAAAATATATGAGCGCTGGAAAGGGCCCTGAAATCCTGTCGGTCGGGGCGTATAAGATTATACTGTATTTTACTGATAGTCAAATCAGCAACTTTTTACGAAGCGTCAAAAACGCTCGCTTAGTATTGTTTGTAAGCAAATTTACCTAATGACGTCACAATTTTCCATGGTCAAACTGCGCCCTAATTTGAAATATTATTAAAATTGTATACAGAAAGCTCCCGTGAGTTTCAAACATATTAAAATATGATGAAACGGGTCATTCACGTTGTTAAGGTCAACTATCGCTCGACATGTTTCAGACCGGTTCGCAGACCTTAATCGTGAGATTCATGAGTACTTATCGCAGCGGCAGTCATTTTACCCCCTCCTTTACCCTTTTAATGCTAAAAGAAACGCCGCCGCTATAAGTACTCATGATTAGGGACCGTTGACCTCGATGACAGAATTAGTGATCAAAAATGTAAACACGCAACTTTCACAACAGAAATAGCTTTCAAGATCTATGCAGGTTTCCTCTCGATGTTTTCCTTCACCCGATGGTAAATATCAAATTAAACTCCGTATTACTTAAGTTCCAAAAAACTCATTAATTAGGTTTCGAACCCACGACCGCCACTTGAGAGCAGCATTGATAACTTCAAGCACTAGCACTACATCTGTGAATAATTTAAAAACAGTCTTGTGACTTTAGACATAAAGTTTAATTTTAACTGTCAAGGTTTTAAAAGATAGCGGTCTCGTATAGTTCTATACAATGTCTTTGATGAGAATATTTTCCCGGCTTACACAGCGCTCGGTCGCATCGCATAGCAACGATAGGCAAATTATAATGAATAAATGATTTTTATTTTTATTTTATTTGATTTTATATAATTTTAATTCTATGCTCTTAATTTTCAGTAATTTTGTACATGATATAATGGTAATCATATACGGCCACAAGCGCGCAGCATATGCACTAACAAACACGACCTGCAAAGGAAGATACGAAGCATGCAGCAAGCCGCATTGTCATACTTGTTGATTATATTTTAGAGAAATGGGCGACCTGTACTATAATTAAAGAGTACCTGTACTATACATAATTACTTATAATAACTTGCATTTTATTTATTTATTTATTAATTTATTAAAGGAGTTTCAACAGCTTTTTAAACATGTTGACATTTTAAATAGAAATATGGAGACAATAACAGAAACTCACCAATAGAAACAAGATATGAACTAAGGTTACACACTATGTTACAGTATCTTAAAATTAAAAATCAAAGGCTATAAGAGAACACAACAAGAGATGTCCATCGCTCACCGGACGCTCAGAAGATACACAGATACCACTTGTATTACATACATACATTCTCTTACTTACTCATAAGCTACAGGAGATCTAGTACCCAGGGCCCACATAAGGGCCACAGGTGATGTTGGAGCCATCACGGTCAGGGAATGATATAATAATATGTGTATATAAGTGCGTATGTCTAAAATTGTTTATATAACAATTATACATATAACGGGAACAATAGTTACTAACATACAAGCCTGTTTTTATTCAAAAATTTAAAAGCGAGACAAATATATAGGGTGCTGGGAGCCTGACGCTTTAGCCTTCATAAATGAAGGAAGGCGACGAAACTAGGAGAGGGTTTGATGCTCTGATTCTTGTCTGGTGCAAAGGTTGTCCATCGCCATCCAACTGATCCAAAGTGGTAACGCAGCAAGTGTGATGGGTACCTTTTCGCCCAGTACAACACAGGGGTTTTCTTGTTTGACTAGGCTCTCTTTTTGTGTTGGTGTTTTTATAATGTATTAATAAAAAATAAAATAAAATATTCTTAATTTTATTCTAAAATATAATATCTACAACAAATGCTATCCTATGAAGAAAGAGTAAATAATGAATAAGCATTGAAAGGGTCCTTATACTGTCATTAACTTCTGGTTCTTCATTTTACTAATTTACTAAGCCGGAATATATTTATCATTATGAATGGTTGAAATATTTTTCCTTGTACTGCTTACAGCTGTATTTGTTTCATTTTGCAGCTTACATTGCATGATCACCAAGTAGAATTTCTCCATAATCCTGCAATAAAAAAACACTTAACATGCTTTCGGCAACTAGTACTTGGTACTTAAATCATCGGCAAACCTCTCCCAGCTAACATGAAATAAATATTTAGGTAGGTGGACATTAAATTCATCAAAGTGTTAGGCACATTTTCTTTCCAATTTACATGTTAATTTTCATAAACACTCGGCAAAACAAATTTACATAATAGGTTACCTGTCCGTCACATCACTGGAATTTACAATAGAAGACATCTATTCTATGTTGAGAACCAAAGGCATGGTTAAATAATGATCCCCAACAAAAGGAAATTAATTTTGCAGACTGAAATACTGATTTCTTGTTACATTATAGATGTCTATTTTAAACATCTTAGCACATGAAATATATTACTGACACCAAATGTCAATTGCCTTAGCAACAACGCCCGCGACGGCCACTCACCATAGCAACTACACCTACATTGCTAGAGGTGTAAGGTGGGGACAACGTTTTTGACATTAACGTGTCGTGGCGTGCGTCCCCACCTTTTCAAAAATACTTCGCGAATACGTGTAACTGTCAAACCATCTCACCTGTAGTGATGTTCTAGTTATCGACGTACTAATCGATGGATTTATGCATTAAAACTATCCTGATTCAAGTAATATAAACCGCTTATTGATTAAAAAAACACTACGAATGAAAGAGAAAATGATTTTTACAAAATTTGTGTATGAAATATCAAGTGCAAAGCCTACATTTTATCAAATTAAAACCATGTTACGTATATAGGAGTTAGACTGTACTGGCTGACATATGACAGATGGAGCGAGCGTTTAAGGTGGGGCGAGCGTTGAGGTGATAACTAGAGGTGGAGACGTACGTCTTTACGCCACAAGCCAATACTTTTACAAGAATACCACTGCGCGAACAGACTCAGTTAAGCGTTAGACCTGTAATTTGTATTTTTCATTTCAAAACAATGTACAGTCAACAGAAAAAGTAGATGATCATTTAAGTACCTTCTCACTTTAACTACTAGGGTTTGTAATCCCGGTACCGATTTCTATTTAAAATCCCGGGAATTCCCGGGATTTCCCGTTCCCGTTCCCGGGATTTCCCCTATTCACTACTATGACGCATCCCAACTGTCGCAGTACTGTCACGTTATTGCGACAAAGAACTAAAATGAAATAATCATCTACATTTGCTGTTTAATGCACAATAATTTGGTGTTGGTATTTTTTTTAAATAATGATCATCAGTTTAGGCAAAAACCATGTTTTATGCCATTTCTGAAATCTGCGCACGGGCAACGAGCACTGCATATTGAGCTAACACTAGCGATCGAAACCAAATTGTGCCGACGGTGTAGCCTTAAGACTGCGCAGTACGTTCGGTTCTCCATACAAACGTATTTATGCTCTTATTCTAAAACGCCAGGCTAGAATAACATGAAACTTTATATACACAATGGGATCCGGCATATCTAGGTCGGACCATAGTTCTGTTGCTTGAAATTATAATGGAGAAAAAATACAGCGATTATTAAAGTTTTCATACAAGCCGTAAAAAACTCAAAAAGCCGCTGTATTTTTTTTCTTTTACAATTTCTAGCAACAGAAACTATGGTCCGACCTAGATATGCCGGATCCCATTGTGTATACAAATTTTCATGTTATTCTAGCATGGCGTTTTAAAATGAGAGGGTAAGCACGTTTGTATGGAGAACCGAGCCAGACCGAGCGTACTGCGCCCTCTTAAGTGCCGAGACATGCACGAGGCTAAACGTATTATTCGTGCCTCGTCTCGTAATTGAAATGCAAGGGGCTCAGGTGGAGAATGCTGCGCATTAAGTGGGGGGGGGGGGGGCAATTTGTGCCATACTATGTTTCGCATTCTTATATGACTCCTGCACTCCAAGATGAGAGGTGACAAACGCTTATAAGAACAAGATGCGCGAGCGAAGCGACTCCATTTCAGCTTGGGCAACAATGCTTTCGTACGTCTGGCCGGATTTTTTTTAACGAAATTCGAGGCAAACGAGCAGACTAATCGCCTGATGTAAGCGATTAGCGCCGGCAATGGACACTCGCAACACCAGAGGGGTTGTATGCGTCTCTTCTCTTGAAGATTTGAAGGCTGGATGTCCTGTAGTTCTCCTCTATAAGTCACATCTCAACTCAACCGCTATTCGTGAAATTTTACGAGCAAGTTCGATAATTATATATATAATTATATTTCCTTCGTCGATTTCAGTTTTTGGATTTATATCTAAATGTCGGGCCACTAGTATAATAAGTGGAATTTTTGTGAGATTTCTCTCATATTTTACGCTGAGCTGTGACCATTTCGTGGCAAAATGTTATAATGTAATGTGTTTGTTTGTAAATTGTAGTGTTTGTCATGAATAAAAATTATTATTATTATTATTTGTTTCTCCTTCGAGATTCACGGGCCATTACATCCCGGTCTTTTGGTAGGTTTGCGTGGGGACACAGATCCAACACGTAGAGGCCCTTGGAGAGTTTTACTATGTAATACACCTGCTACAACCCATTCACGGGCACATCAATAGGTACATTATTATTATTATTATTTGGTAGCAATGCAACTGAGGAGGCATAGCAAATTCCCTACTTGCAGAAGATCGCAGCCATACTTGGTCTATAGGTATGCGTCGCCAGATTTTCCGAGGTTGCGATGTGATGTCCTGAGCATGCGCTAATTAAATACCGACTTCACAGTCTCGGTAAACACCGATAAGTATTACATCGAGCAGAGCGCTCGTGGCCCAGCGGCGGAAAAGCGGCTTAAGCAATGTGGGCGCAGGTCAATTCTTGGATGGGTGACCGCTTTGAGTGGTTACTAACTGAGCGCTCTCGTGCTTTGGAAGGCACGTTGAGCCATTGATCCCGGCTGTTGTCTACGACAGCAGTCGTTAAGCCAAGTTAGTGGCCTTCGGGCGGCTTGAGAACTTCTAACAGTCAAGTTGCCCACTCACTTGACAAAGGGGGGTCGAAGTTGCACCACGTCCGTAGGGAGTACCCACCGTTACCCTACACGTGACCCCTGGGTGGAGCTAAAAGTGCAACATAAACTGGCAAACGTACTTGTCTTCTCGAAGATCTCACGGTTCGTAAATAAATGTCATAAGATTTAAAAAAAGTATTACATCTACGATACGGCAATATGCTGTAGCGAAAGTATTAAATACCGCGTACATACGCTTTCTGACCTCTTTATGTTTCAACCTGTAATTGTGTACAATAAAGTGCTTACATACATACATACATACATACATACATACATACATACATACATACATACATACACCCGTCTGTACGCGGTATTTACTACTACCCGTCTGTACGCGGTATTTACTACTACCCGTCTGTACGCGGTATTACGTAATGTTTTCGGGAGTGCTACATTTTCGATACTAAAATGACAGATCTATATAGGTACAGGATGATTCGGGAGACGTGAGCAAGATCAATACCACAGATTCAGTAGATCATAAGCTACTACTTCGTGTCACTATTAGTGAAATTAACGTTCATTTATCTTTGGTGTTGAAAATAAAATGTTTTAAATTATTTACGAAATTCATGGTCATACTACAATCAGAATACTTTAGTCAAGTGATACGTGTGAAATTGAATGTCATCCGAGTCCGATTACTTTTGAAATATCGTATCTCACTCAATGTGACAATTTACTTTCTTCGTAATCAAAGTGCTGTCCTAACAGTTAGAGGTTTAATCTTTATAAACCAGTTGTTGTAGGGTGACCATGATTCTAGAAAATTAAACTTTAACTTAACAAAAATTAAAATACAAGGAAAAGGTACGGGTGTTTCACTTAAATACAATGGTGAACTATTCATTGCCATTTACTATGTATATAGTGTTGGTACTGCTCACGTCTCCTGAATCACCTTGTATATCGTAATCTCGAATGATTAGAATCAACTATCAGGTTGCGTCCGCCATGTCAGGAAGCAGACTTATTTGTACACTACTAAAAACTAAAACTTACAAAGTTACACTCATTGCGCTTACTCAAAAATGTAGTGTTAAATAAAATAGGATTTTTATGTATTTCAACTCTCCTTAAGAGGGCGCAGTACGCTCGGTCTGGCTCGGTTCTACAAACGTATTTACCCTCTCATTTTAAAACGCCATGCTAGAATAACATGAAAATTTGTACACACAATGGGATCCGGCATATCTAGGTCGGACCATAGTTTCTGTTGCTAGAAATTGTAAAAGAAAAAAAATACAGCGGCTTTTTGAGTTTTTTACGGCTTGTATGAAAACCTTAATAATCGCTGTATTTTTTCCCCATTATAATTTCAAGCAACAGAACTATGGTCCGACCTAGATATACCGGATCCCATTGTGTATACAAATTTTCATGTTATTCTAGCCTGGCGTTTAAAAATAAGAGCATAAATACGTTTGTATGGAGAACCGAACGTACTGCGCAGTCTTAATTGTGCCAGGGCATTATTTGTGCATTTAGCAAGGATATTTGTTCTTGGGTCTTGGATGTTTTCTATGTATTTAAGTATGTATCTATCTATATAATTATGTATATCGTCGTCTAGTACCCATAATACAAGCTTTTCTTAGTTTGGGACTGGGTCGATTTGTGTAAGATTGTCCCCCAATATTTAATTATTTATTTTATTTTAACATTCAATGGATACCTAAATACTAGTTTTTTTTTTCAGGTAAGCTATTGCAGAACAGACAATGTTAATTAATGGTAAATGTATAAAGTGTAAGCGAGGTAGGATACAGCGGAGCATCATGTCGCTCATGTTTAATAGTACATTACTACAGAGGCCGGGACGAAAGGGGTTGCCGGCCGAAGACATTCGCGAGGCCGGATAGGTCTAAGGCTGGCAACCCCAAATTTCCCGCCGAGGTATGTATAGTGCTTTTTCTCAAACATGAAATGAAATAAACAAAAAAAAATCAAAATTTTATTTATAATACGCGTAGTGGCAGAATGTCATGATGCCTGAGCCACAAATTTATGTGGAATGGAATTAAAAAAGAGGACTTTGCCGGCCTTGGCCTGCAAGATTTGTATGAAATTCCATTAACGACCTCTTGTCCTAGCCGCGCCTGAAACGTCATACTTCGCTGCCTATTATAAGGAACATAACATCAATATTTCATTGCATGTTTGAGAAAAGCAACTTACTGGAGAAGTACCTCCTCCTTACAGAAAACTGCAGCCATAATAACACCACTACTAGCCCTTGCCCTTCCTTGGACATGTCCAAAAACGAACGAACATGACCATCGTGGGATCAGAGTGGAGTGCGCCAGAGATACTGCGATCGCCAACCCGTATGCCAAGCGTGGCGATTATGGCATTTCATCATCAGCCGAAGGCCGTTTACTGCTCGACATAGGCCTCCTCCGAAAAGTTCACAGTAAATTGTTTTGTAGTAATTTTGTAGGTATTGTATTATTCAATATTAACGTCTAGTTTTAATAAATAAATAATAATAAATATTAGGGACAATCTTACACAAATCGACCTAGTCCCAAACTAAGCAAAGCTTGTACAATGGGTACTAGACGACGATATACATACTTATTTAGATAAATACATACTTAAATACATAGAGAACATCCTAGACCCAAGAACAAAATCCGTACTAAATGCACAAATAATGCCCTGGCCGGGATTCGAACCCGGGACCTCTAGTAGGATTTGCAATCCCGGTACCGATTTCTATTCAAAATCCCGGGAATTACCGGGATTTCCCCGGAATTGCATGAAATTGCATGTCCTAACCTCTAGCTTCACTACCAACTAGGCTAAACAGGTTGTCAACTTTTTTTATTTTTATTATTTCGAATATTGAACAGTATTTTCAAACACAATATTGTTGTGATTAATATTGTTGATGTTTATGAATATTGTATGAAACACTATGACAATGACTGGTCCTGCGCCACCCGCTTTGCACCCGCAAAAATCACGCCTGAGAAAAATTAAAACAATCATTTTTTTAATACCACGTCGGTGGCAAACAAGCGTACGGCCCGCATGATGGTAAGCGGTCTTCGCAACCTATGGACGCCTGCAAATCCAGGGCTGTCATATGTCACCCCTGTAGAATAAATGTGTGTGTGTGTGAGAAACTTGAATGAAACTTATTATTATCAAAAAAAAAGATATTTCAATCTAATCAAGAGCTGACCGTACTCATACAAGCTACAAACAAAGAAACATCAACCATCCAAAAATCTAAAATTTTGAAACATCACGAGATTTTTTTTTATTTTTCGTCCCTGAAAATCTGAGCTCAAATACCTTTCTAAAAGCCATGAATATCTTTTTGAAAGTTCGAAACGGGCTAAAATGGGAAAAATCCTCTTCTTTTTCCACGCGCGGAATTTAAAAAAGTTCTAGATTTTTTTGAAACGTGAAGTCCAGTTCGTATTCGATAGTCGATAGTGTTTTTTGGTGAAATTCGGGTCCAAAAAGTGTGTGATCGAGTTTCACTATTTATAACTCTCTTTTCAAATTAATAATACTGTCTCTCATCAAATTAATTAAGGTATAAGTGGTAGGTCGGTACGGAACCATTCATTGTGCGTAGTCGAACACGCACTCGACCGTTTTTTTTAATTGATCGGTTGCTTATTTTTTTCACGCACTGATATTATTTCTATTTCAGCGGCGACGCAATTAAAAATCTTCCTTACGTACATCGACCAAATAACGATATTTCCCTTGAGCATGACTGTTTATTTAGTAGCGTTATACGGTTTCCGTGCACGGAGGCACGCTCTTTGAGCCGTCTTTAAAGTGTTCGTGACTTCTTGAACATCGAGCGGATTCCGAAAGGATCCCCATCGAAATGGATGTGTACTTTATCTAACCTTGGCTTTGCTTCGTTCAACAAGATTATTGTGCGTCGAGAAGTCAATTTTGTAGGCAATATTGATACTTTGTAAACATACATATAACAGTAGTCGAGTGTTAAGACGGCGCAGTACGATCGGTGTGGATCGGTTCTCCATACGTATTTAGGCTCTGATTTTAAAACGCCATACTAGAATAACATGAAACTTTGTATACACAATGGGATCCGGCATACCTAGGTCGGAAATTAGTTTCTGTTGCTAGAAATTGAAAAAGAAAAAAAACAGCGGTATTTTGAGTTTTTTACGGCTTGTATGGGTGAGGACCAAAATTTTGTACCATCGTTCAGGCATTTAATTCGCCTACAATTTAATTGATTCCGTTGTGACACGAAAGTTACCCATATAAATTGTATGACAAGTTTTCGTGTCACAGTGGAATCAATTTATCATGTTTATCATGTTTTTGCAGCTGTTGGTACTCCTTATGTATAAATAAATAAATTAAATTGTAGGCGAATTAAATGCCTTAACGATGGTCCATAAATTTGGTCCTCACCCGTATTAAAACCTTAATAATCGCTGTATTTTTTCGCCATTATAATTTCAAGCAACAGAAACTAATTTCCGCCCTAGACAAGCTGGATCCCATTGTGTATACAAAGTTTCATGTTATTCTAGCATGGCGTTTTAAAATGAGAGCATAAATACGTTTGTATGGAGAACCAAACGTACTGCGCCCTCTTAAGGTGGTAGTTTATTGACGTTCATAGGTGCATGTAATATGCCTAATTTGAAGAATAAACTACTTTTACTTTTTTTAAGTTTACTAAGGGACGCGACTTTAATCTGGAGATCGCGGGTACGAACCGCGG
Source organism: Notocelia uddmanniana (assembly GCA_905163555.1). Lineage (NCBI taxonomy): Eukaryota > Metazoa > Arthropoda > Insecta > Lepidoptera > Tortricidae > Notocelia > Notocelia uddmanniana. The sequence continues at coordinate 74,449,484 of LR991052.1, forward strand.
CTTGTACTATTGCGTTTTAAAAAAACCGGTCAAATAAGAGTCCAACTCGTGCACCGAGGGTTCCCTACGATTGTTTACCCATCCCATTAATTCGGGAGAAATTGAACGCCAAGGGTACAGCGCCATCTATTATGGAGCACTATACAAACTTAGTTTAGAAATGTTTTGGATGATAATATTAACAATATACCTTATTGGGATTAGGCTTACCAAGTGAGTGGGCAACGACAGCAGTGTTAAGTCAAGTTAGAGGCCTTCGGGCGGTTAGAGAACTTCTAGCACTTGCCCACTCACTTGACAAGGGGGGTCGAAGTTGCACCATGTCCGTTGGGAGTACCCACCGTTACCTTACACGTGATCCCTGGGTGGTGCTAAAAGTGCAACAAAATAGCGAAGGAAGATCTCACGGTTCAAAAATAAGTGCCATACGATTATAATTATTGTTGCGTACGAAGTCGCGGACATAGCAAACCGTACTATAAAACGTCATGTCAAGAGCAAGCATTTAAACGACACACACAGCTCTGGTCTTGTACACTAAAGTGCTTTTATCCGGATTTCCCTAGGGAAAGCCAGAAGCGTATCGGGTACACACGGGTAGAACGTTGTCATCCGGTAGATCACAATTTATGGTGTCTGAGAAAATAATACGTACTGGTAAAGATACCAGAGTAATTGGCAGGGAGCGAAACTTTGGTGCCGATGACAGACGTATGACGTCAAGCTACGTACAGAGTGTTTTTATCTAGATTATTGAAGAAATCGATTTTGATGATGAAAGGTACGACAATATTTTGTTCTAGTTATGGTATAGGCATTATGATCAGTACAACGACAATTTTTATAACTGGCGGGAGATGCGAGAATGATATCAATTGTTTAGAATGTACAGTGTATGTATGTAGGTATGTATTTAAATAATAAGGTGCGATGTTACGTTTGAATTTTAAGCGTTCTGCAATTTTACGACAACTCACGAAACTTAAATTGTTGTTTTTCATTTATCCATGGTAATATTTTACTTTTTACAAGTAATTGTAAAAAGTATATTAGTAATTTTTTTTTCTTATCGTCTTTATAATTATTTTCATATTAACATTATTTTAAATTTATTTTCATTTTAAATAGAAATATTTTATAAAAAATAAAATTTATATTACCATTATTGCATTAATAATAATCATTGGGCTATTGCAATGTTGTTTATAATAAAATCATCCTATATATGAATTTGCGTCATAATGATGTCACCGGCACCAAAGTTTCGCTCCCTGGTTGTAACACAATGAGAATCTTAAGACTTAATTATGTAACGTTGCATACAATAAATACAATATTTTTTCTACGCTAGCAAAATAATTTGATTTAAATAAAAAATCTATATGGTAGCAGAATATTAGAGAAAGAATATGGGCCATTGACGTGTGCTTCTTTAAAAAAAAGAATTACAGAGTTGTAATGTATGGAAATCCATTTTGATTCTCACAGCAGTCATATAATGACTTGTCTATAGTATAGACTTGAATTTGTATATAAATTTTATTGTTTTAATATTCCTATCAATTATATTATTGACTCTTACAATGCTGAGTCTATCATATAACTGTTGCGTAAAATACTATTGCAAGTAGTATTTATATTATCCGCACAGTATAACTGCCGTATTTTCTCAAACTTGAAACAAATGAACTGATTCAGCCCCGGGTTATAACAGTCCGTTTCTTTATTTTCAGATTTTTTACTGTTATTTGCTCTACCGAACTTCATTTGCATTTCTAACAATTCATAAGGATCTTTTCAGTAAATTGTTGCCGCCGAGAGTTCTCGAAGGTAACGACATCGGTTAAATTTACTTACGATTGGTTTTGATGCGCGGAGCGGACCACGGGCGACCGTGATTTGGCACGGGAAGGCGGAAGGGATGGTCTTAATAAAGTCTGTGTGGCAGCGCCAGAGCTAAGGCGGAGTCCAACTGCTGAGTGCTGAGGTTGAACATCCGCGGAGTAGGCTGCAGGTCAGCGAGCAACGAGGCCAAAGAGCGAATATAGTATTTAACAACTCCTATGTATCTTGCAGTCTTTTTTACAAAGGATACCCCTTTTACTAGATTAATACAACCGAATATTTATTGATAAAATTAAATATACACAAACAAATAGTCCAATACAAGAACACAAACAAAACAAAATCTATTTAAACCTAATAAAAACAAAAACCTATACTATACCAAACCTATAACCCATTGGTATCCCCCAACCGCTAATAAATAAGTAGCTACATTAATATGTCAAACTTTAGAAAGTATAACAATTTTACTTTTCGACGATGTTTGAAAATATCACCGACTATCAACTGTCATGATGACAATCGAAATAATGGAACCATAGATGATAAGGTCAGCCGCATTTAATACTGAGTGAGACATTAATACTAAGAAGGTGCGATGTTACTGGTCGCTAAGGTCAACCGTATTTAATACTGAGTGAGACATTAATAATATTTTTAAGTAAATATCAAGTCTCATTTGAGGCAGACCATGCTACATTAGACAACAGTTTTAATAATTGTATGAGTATGAATAAACACTCCTTTCTTGAAGAACCCCATACTGTAGACCCCGGGAAAACCTCGGCAGGGAGCTCATTCCACAGCCGGAGCGTCCGAGGAAGGAAATTCCTCTGAATCGTACCATACGCGACCATAACCTTTAATTTGATTTCAACTTTGTAATTATAAAACCAGCCCTCAATTATACAAATAGACCTCCGAACGAGATCAAACGCCCGAACATATTAAATTAAGTAATTTCCAACGATTTGCTATTAATCCTTAGCTCAAAATTGGAACGGTAAATAATTGAATCCCTTACAAGGATAAGCTCGGCTGTATTCGAGTTTTTCTTTTGTATTCTACGTTTAATTTATTTTGTACAATAAAGAATTAGGAGCGTTTGTGGCCCAGCGGCGCCCGCGTACCGCATACAATATGCCAAGTTAAGGAACTTCAGCCGGGTCAACTCATGGGATGGGTGATTGGATACTAAGTGAGCGCTCCTTTATTTATTTATTTAACAACTTAGATCCAATCGGTGTTAGTTATACTTAGCGTATGTTAGTATACAATTGAAAAAGGAGACTTGGTCCTCTGACTGAGATTCCACATCAGAGGACAATCTAACTTATTTGCTATCATATTTAGAATGCTGTTGTTACTGCCCCGCACCCTGACCATTAGCCAGGCAGTTTTCTTGCGCCAGACGGCGTCAAAACCATCTGTGCGCACGTCGGCAAACATAGCTGACGCGCTGCAGAAACGTGGCAGTCTCAACAGCACCCTAAACGCATTATTGTACTGAATGCGAAGGGCATTGTAAGCTCACCGAGTGCAACTGACCCACAGACTAGAGGTGTACATTGATGTGCAGTAAGCCTTAAAAAGCGTGATTTTAACCGCATCTGTACACCGAGAAAATTTAGCCTACTCGTTAAGCCTGTCCAAGTCTTTGGGCGGCCCGGGAACTTCTAACAGTCAAGTTGCCTACTCACTTGAAAATCCTAATCCCAATGTGCCTCCACTTTTCCCAAATGGCCCTAATAGCTTCAAACATTCAAGTTTAAGAAAAAGTAATGGAGCGTAGGCGCGTAAATTTTGAAAGTTTCCGAGTTAAAATAAACACAGAAGTTTCCAATATTACTGAAGTATTATATTGTGACGATTTGGCTTCGCTCAGTAGGTAGAGAGTTAGAGGTTTAGAGCATAAGAATGCATGAGCCGATAATAAACATGATCTCAAGGTGTGGGTTAAATGAGGGCCATTTATCCAGTTATTATTATTTTTGTGGACAAGAATATAATGAAATGGTGAAAGTGAGTCACTAGAATGAAAGTAATGGTAAAAGGCGCTTTCAGTGAGATATGAAGTGTATTCCTACAGCGTGGAATAGAAGTGTGAAAGTGTAGTAAAATGAGCAAATCAGCGGGCAGCATTTGGTTGTTTGTAAACATTCTATTTAGACGAATTGAACTTAGAGAAATTAATAAAATCTGTCGTATTAAGCTCCGTAGCATACACAGATTAAGTTTTAAAAATAGTTCTTATATAATCTAAAATGATATAATATTATCTAGTGAATTTTCCGCCTAAATGTTTGGAAAGTACTGTACCAAACAACAATATACAACTTGTTGCAATATGGATCCCACCCGGTCTGGGACAAACCGAGTGGGTATGTCCGACTTGCACAGACTGACCCTGGTATTATCCAATTGCATCCTAAATGAACGTCGTGGTTGACTTTAGCACCAAAAATCCCAAGAATTAGCGTAGGCACTAGCTTATCGAATGCGACTGTAAACTGACCTCCTAAACCAGATGGAAACTAGACCTTGTCGGATTTCTCCCGACGTTTTCTTTTACAAAAAAGCTACTTTTCCATCTCAATAGTACCTACATTACCCACTCACTTGATTATTGAGTTGAACTTTATCCCCTTGTAATACGGGTGATGTCTGGTAACCATTGTTACCAAAAGCAAGAGAGTGGTTACTGCAGAGACCAGTAAAGTAAGCGATCCTGGACGAATACGAGGCCAGGATGGCACTTACGGTCGAAGTATGTATTCTTTTGACGCTTAGAGACCTTATACATCTCTGAGAATATTAAATTTACTTAAGTGCTATTTTCATTTACTACTTATTTTAATTTAGACGCTTAGAGACCATGTACATCTCTAAGGGCTTAGGAATAATGGACGCTCAGAGACCATATACATCTCTGAGATATTAAATTTATTGTATATTCTTTTGTGTATTCGGACAGAGACCGTATATATACGTAACAATTTTTTTTTATATACAATACATTATATAAAAAAAAATTGTGACGTATATATACGGTCTCTGTATATACTTATATATATATACTTATACGTCACAATTTTTTTATATATATAGTATTGTAAGTTTATTTTAATTGAATATTGTGAGTTTGTTAATCACTATAGTTTTGAAATCATTATTATTATTGTCTACTTTTTTTTAGTTCTGCAATTCTGTTTTGAAAACATTATAATTATCATTGTCAATTTATTTAATTGTATAATTCATGTGTTGACTTGTAAAAGTGCCCTTGTGGCCTATTTGCAGAATATTTTTTTTGTTTTTTTATTATTTTCTTTTTTTCAAAAACTTCGTTTGAATTTGGAAATAATAAGAAATGATAATAAATACTTAGAAAAATTGAAAAACCCCCGACAATTTCATTTCAAAGCTCAATATCTCAAAAACGGCTAAACAGATGTTCATGACTATGAACACTCGGCATAAAATACAATACAATACAATACAATATGCTTTATTGCACACCTCAAAAAAGAATTACAGATAGAAACAGCATAAAGATACAAGCAGAGGTAAACAACAGGCGGTCTTATCGCTAAATGAGCGATTTCTTCCAGACAACCTTTGGGTAGCGGAGAAAAAAAGTAAACAAACATGATAAGTGGGTGGTGCAAACAAAAGGAATAACTACTAGAAATAAAAAGAAATATAATAATAATAATAAAAAACACATAAAGCACTATACATAAATATATATACAATAAACATACATAAATAAGTAAATAAATAAACATACATATATACCACAAACTTAAGTGAGACCCAAAAGTAAACTACAGACCAGTATCGAAAAATATTATGGAAGAGACAAATAGTGCTCTTTCAGACTAGATTTAAAAGACGCACTAGATTTAGCCCGTCGTACATCAAGGGGCAGAGAGTTCCATAGTCGGACAGCTTGAAAAGTAAATGAACAGTTATAAAATTTAGAGGAGGACGAAGGCACAGCAAGAAGAAATTTATTAGAGGATCTAATTGAACGCAGATAGTTAAATCGTTCCTTGAGGTAGCGAGGGGTTGCCGGATTAAAAAGTATATTAAAGAGAAGAGAAAGAATGTGAGAGTTACGACGAAGACGGATTGGGAGCCACTTGAGTTTTAAACGGAAACTAGAGACATGGTCATACTTGCGTAACCCAAATATGAACCGTATGCATACATTTTGAATACGCTCAAGTTTATTGAGTTGCTCCTCAGTGATATCAAGATATGAGATGTCCGCGTAATCGAGAATAGGGAGAAGAAGGGTTTGGGCAAGCGCCATTTTAGTGGCGATGGGAAGGAAGTTACGAAGGCGTCTTAGAGAAGCTACTGCAGCAAACATCCTCCTGCTGACCTCGCTCACTTGCGGCACCCAGGATAGAGTGCGATCTATGATAATCCCTAGATTTCTCACCAGGTTTGAGAAAGGAATCTGAATACCATCGAAATATACAGAAGGGAGATTGGCGAAGTCGATTCTGGAAATCATATTACTACTACCGATAATAATAACTTGGGTCTTTGTTGGATTAACTTTCAGCCCAAAACTCTCGCTCCACTTTAAAATGCGTAGTAGATCCTCATTAGTTGACTTAATTACAACAGGTAGATCGCTAGGAACCCCCGCATATAAATCTGCAGATCGTCGGCGTACAGGTGATAACTAGAGGAAAGGTTGTGAGTAATGGAGTTTATGAAAATTGAAAATAATAGAGGAGACAGCACACCGCCTTGTGGAACACCGGCCAACGTACTGCACCAAGAAGAACGGGACTCTTCTACCTTTATTCTTTGACGACGACCATTGAGATAACTGTGAAACCAGTCAACCACCGCAGGAGATATATTAAGAGAACGTAAGATAGCAAGCATTAAAAAATATAAAATATAAAATTATGTATGACACAAAAAAACTAAACGAAAATTGGTTCATCCGTTTAAGAGCTACGATAATGCTCTGACTTGTTTCCTGCCAATAACTTAGTGTTGAATCCAAAAAAAAAAATGTATGAAATTCTCTCTAGCGAACACATCAAATAGAAACTTAGACACAAATATTAAACTTAATGGTCAAACGTTAGAATTTGTTAAGACAACTGTATTCTTAGGTATTACATTGGACTCAAAACTGCAGTGGGGTTCCCATATAACAGCGATAGGAAATAGGTTGAGCTCTGCTGCATTTGCAGTCAGGAGAATAAGGCAGCTTACCAATATGGTTACGGTTAGTTTACTTTGTTTATTTTAACAGTATAATTACTTATGGTCTTATCTTGTGGGAATCAGCTGCAGATATTGAAACTATTTTTATTATGCAAAAACCGGCCAAGAGCGTGTCGGGCCACGCTCAGTGTAGGGTTCCGTAGTTTTTGTAATTTTTTCAAAAACTATTCAACCTATCAAGTTCAAAATAATTTTCCTACAAAGTTTTTATAAAGTTCTATTTTTGAGATTTTTTTCATATTTTTAAAACTTATGGTTCAAAAGTTAGAGGGGGGGGGGCACATTTTTTTTTACTTCTGGAGCGATTATTTCCGAAAATATTAACATTATCAAAAAATTATTTTAGTAAACCCCTATTTATTTTTAAATACCTATCTAACAATATATCACACGTTAGGGTTAAAATGAAAAAAAAAATCACTCCCCACTTTACGTATAGGGGAGGTACCCTAATAAAAGATTTTTTTCCACTTTTTATTTTACCACTTTGTCGGCGTAATTAATATACATATTAGTACCAAATTTCAGCTTTCTAGTGCTAACGGTCACTGAGATTATCCGCGGACGGACGGACGGACAGACGGACGGACAGACATGGCGAAACTATAAGGGTTCCTAGTTGACTACGGAACCCTAAAAAAGGGCTATTCGAGCATTTTATAACTTGGGGTCGCGTGAGTCATTAAGAGAATTTTTCAAGGAAATAGATATTCTAACCCTGCCGTCCTTATACGTTTTTGAAATAATAATGTATGTTAGGAAGAATTTGTGCTATTTACCAACGAACGCTGATAAACCAATAGCCACTAGAAACACTGGGAAACTCAAAATAACCTATAGATTAGTAAAGGCGAAAAAGTCGTTCTTGGGATATTGTATCAAGTTCTACAATAAAATTCCTAAACACATTACTGAACTTAGCAATTCAAAATTCAAATCTGTAGTAAAACGAACACTTATTTCAAAAGCATATTATAAGGTTAACGATTACATCATGGATAGGGATGTTTGGCAGTGATAGCGTCCTGCACAGATAATTTATCGCGAAAATAGGTTTTCTACTGTAGCATTGTAGTTTTGTGGTAGCTGACACTGTAATTTATACAATGTATATTGTTTTGAAAAAATGACACCGAGTTTCTTACGCTGGTTCTTCTCGTGGCAGAGGTGACACGTTAAACCATTTTTTTAACTTATTTATAACACCCCTTTTTTGTGTCGGTGGTTAAAAAGACACGCTCCTCGCCCCGCGTGGTCGGCCGCCAAATTTTTATATGTAACGGGTTTTCCATACTTTCGTCCTGGACAGAAACTGCGATTTCCTGGACACTTCGAATAACTGACCAAGATCCTTGACTTTCGCATGCCAAATGCAGATATTACATACACGAATATTTTTGAAACATCCTGTGGCAATAGTCGTGTGACTGTAGTATTGCTAATTATTATGGAAACACAGCGGAACAAAATAAGGAAATGTTTTAAGCAAATATTTATACTCCCATGTTTACCAACTACTTATACTCGTATTTACCAAGTATTTACTCGCTTCGCATCCGGTGTGTTTCAACAGGAGGTCAATCTATCACTTGCATTTCGCCTTCCATGATTTCAATGAGTTTCTCATGTTGACTACCATGTGAGCTTATTTAATGTTTGCATTATAGGCTGGTATCAAAGTATCAAATAAACAAACGGTAAATATGATGGACGGACACTGTAGCCTAGACTCCATGAGAATCAAAAGCACGAGGTCGCCCTTGTATCATCAACAGCTAGAGATATATGCAGGTATCTCTACCAACACAGCGCATCCTCGGGAGTTCTGGCGACCATACTCACCACCAAGAACACAACACCACATACCTGCAGAGCTAGAAACTCTGTTATTAATTATTGCTGCTGCCTTCTTCTCTCTTATTTCTGCTGCCTTCTTATGGACGGCTGCAGCTCCAGGATCACATGCGCGTTGCCGACCCTTTAAAAATGTATACACTCCTTTCTTGAAGATCCCCACTAGTCCCCCGGGAATACCTCGGCATCTCATTCCACAACCGGAGCGTCCGAGGGAGGAAATACCTCTGAAACCGTACCGTACGCGACCATTTAGGTTCTAAGACATGAGGATATATGCCATGCTGACGGCGAAGGAGATCCTTCCAACTCGAAGAAAAAACTAGACATAGAACGTTAGTTAGAACGGATGTCTCGACGTTTCCACTCACCAAAAAGCGAATGATAATTCGTTCATAAATTCATCGCCTTTAAGGATCGCACAGGTGAGGTCAGGAAACGTAGCGGTTACGAATGTACATAGACTGAAACATTTAAAAATGTCTACCCTCCAAAAAAGAAGGGACTATTTGGATCTAGCTCTGTTACACAAACTTATTAATGGAGGATCTCCTTAGGAGTTTCAATTTTGTTGTCCCGAACGCCCATGTCCGGTCCTCGTGCATCACCACTTTCCGGCCTAAATTGGCTAAGACAAACTTGGGCTAGTTTTCAGTTATGAATAGACTTCAGACGCAGTACAACTGTTGCCAAATGGCATACGACCTGGATGTTTATGTCGACAGTGCCACTAAATGGAAGCGAACAATGCTCAAAAATCTTTAAAAAAGAGCTTTCTCATATCTCAATATAAATTATGACATCTTATTATTGTCATCTTGTTCTTATATACAATTCAAAATAATAGTGTTCTGGCATCTTAATTATACGCTGTTGCACGCCTATAATTGAGATACAGGCAAGACTTGTTTAATCTGTTCCCTTGTTCCCCGTGCATAACCAAGTAGTATGCTACCAGCACTGGGAGAGGACAAATAATTCCTATTCCAAAACCGGGTTTTGTATAGGGATTTTTTCTTTCCTTGTACAAAACCAACATCATGGGCCGGTTATGCACGAGGAAAGGAAATTCCTAGTATAATACCCGGTTTTGGAATAGGAATTATTATTGCCTTATCAATTCGGTTGTATGTTTTTTTTTACCGATTTGAAAAATTCTTTTTTTGATTGTAAGTATATATATCCAAGTTGGTCTCGTTTTTGTCAAAACGCAGTTCTGATGATGGAATCCATGAGGAATTGAGGGAACTCCTCAAATCTTAAAGGCAAACATATAGTGATTTTAGTATTTTCATGAACAAATCAAGCATTTTCATTCATAAAAGTGACATCTGATGAAGTGGAACTGCTGACGATGATCAGAACGGAACTCTTCAACGACGCGTAGTTCACGTTTGGCGATTTGTTCTCTTCGTTTTGTTTGTCAAGCAAGCAAGGTTTTTTCATGATTCCATGAGGAATTGAGGGTACTTAGTCTTCTACCATTATAAACATACATTATAGCCATTTTTATTTTATTGTATATCTATCTAAGAGTGCACCATCTAAGTATAATAATCTTTTACCGGCCTCCCACATTGAAGTCGGTTTTTTTTTCTTAAAAAATATTATTATTCACCTTATTTATTTCTTTTTCTTAGGTTAGATTTTTTAAAATAAATTTATCATATGTAAAATATAAAAATACACGTACAAAGTATAAAAGCATTATAAAAAACCTAACCTAGAGTGCCGCCGGCAGCTAGGCGGACCTAAGCTACCGGTGGTTAGGGCGACAGAGAGAGGAACCTCCGGACTATCCGCGCCGTGTCCAGGAGTACCGCCTTCTGTATTTGACCCTTGACCCAGCCATCTAACGAGAGTCTCTTGAGATGTTGGTCGAGACTCTTCGCTATTAGACCGTTCACAGAGACGACTATCGGGACAATAATCGTTGAATCAACATCCCACATGGCGGTTACCTCATGTGCCAAGTATAGGTACTTGCTGACTTTGTCCTTCTCAGCTTTCACGAGGTTCTCGTCATGGGGGATGGTGATGTCAACGAGCACTGCCTGGCGCTTCAATAGATTTTTTTTATTATTATTATTATTTATGTATTGACGATCCTATTGTGAATTTTACTACACAATAATTTATTACTTTGACATGTCTACAACAACACAATATTTATTTTAAAGAATAATAATAGCATCAATAAATTGCTCTAAATAATTAATTAATATATATGTTAATACATGTTATAGTCGTGACTGACGATTCGAAAGTGCTTGTTGCTAGGCCTATTTAAATAAAGAATATTTTGTCTTTGACTTTGAATCAATAAATGATTACATGAAAATGTTGCCAACGGTTTGTCTTTATATTATCATGCATAGAGATGCATGATAATATAAAGACAAGAAGTAATCTTGAACCATGGCTAGCTTACAATCTTTTAGGAAACTTGCTCTATTGATATGATAAACACATACTATACATGATATTATATATGTACGAGTATGTATTTTTTTTTTTTTTTTTTTTTTTTTTTTTTGCCTTTATATGATAACTGAGATTTGGAATACTTTTGTAATTTTGATAATTATACAAGTTTATTGTGCCATCGAGCTTTCTGATGATGGAGATAGAAGATGGTCATAGGAATTCCTAAAGTACATAACATAAACACGCCTTGTATGAGCTCATTTAAATCCTCAACGCGTAGTTAATGATTGTAATAAAAATGGCGCAGTCGGCCTTTTTAGGGTTCCGTAACCAAAATGGCAAAGACCCTAATAGATTCGTCATGTCTGTCCGTCCGTCAGGTCCGTTGGTAGGAAGGTGTATTCTAAGTGCAGTAATTTCCCTATGAAGATACGACTTTTTTGATTAAATGTATTGTATAGTGGTTTTAAATGTAGTTTAGGAGGTGTCGGTACGGAACGCTTCTTTGTGCGTGGTCCGACACGCACTTGGCTGGTTTTTAATTTGGTTTTGTAAACAATAAATACTGAATAGTATTTATCGTTTTGTAATGAGAGTGAGAAAATCCTGCTGCATAACCTGGTTTTGCGGCAGGAAATCTCTTTCCTCGTAAATTACCGACGTAGGTTCTGTACAAGGCAATAGTAATTCCTATTCCAAAACCGGGTGTTGTATTAGGAATTTTCTTTCCTCGTTCATAACCGGCCCATGATGTTGGTTTTGTACAAGGAAATAAAAAATCCCTATACAAAACCCGGTTTTGGAATAGGAATTATTTGTCCTCTCCCAGTGCTGGTTATGTTACTTGGTTATGTACGGGGAACAAGGGGGATTATTATTATAAATGTATAAGCCTTGTGTCTTGTTGGTGTATCTAATAAATAAATAAATTTCTTTGAAAACCCAACTCAATGCCTTTCTTGCAACACATAAGTGCCACATCGGCCCTCAGGTACCCGTAACACACGCGTGTATCATTAAACTTCCCGGTTTTGATCGCGGAACTTTTAATAATGTTTTAATTTTCTTTCCTGTTTGATCCTTTTTGTAATTGCTTTTTTCCTGTTTGCTATCGTTTATTTCGACAGCGCATTTTTATTATGAAAGGAATGTTTGTTTTGTAATGGGAGAGTTTTACGAGCTTTCATTTAACTTGCAATGTTTCTATGTATAAATGAATTTAGGAGCGTTCGTGGCCCAGCGGGCGCAGGTCAGTTCTTGGATGGGTGACCGCTTTGAGTGGTTACTAACTGAGCGTGCTTTGGAAGGCACGTTAAGACGTTGATCCCGGCTGCTGTATACGACAGCAGTCGTTAAGCCAAGTTAGAGGCTTTCGGGCGGCTTGAGAACTTCTAACAGTCAAGTTGCCCACTCACTTGACAAAGAGGGGTCGAAGTTACACCACGTCCGTAGGGACCCACCGTTACCCTACACGTGACCCCTGGGTGGTGCTAAAAGTGCAACCAAAACTGGCAACCGTACTTGTCTTCTCGAAGATCTCACGGTTCGTAAATAAATGCCATACGATATTATGTATACATGTAGTTAATAATTTGTTCCGATCGTGTTAACTCGAGATAGAAGAATACTCTATCATTACAGTATTATTTCAGATTTGTCATGTCAAATTGCAAAATACTAACAATTTTCATACTGACATTTCAATTCAATTTGCTTCATTTCACACATAAGTTTACAGTATTAACAACAAAGTCTTATGTTATAGTGTATAAATTGTCAAATTGAAATAATAGTAAACGTTGAAATAATACGCATATCACAATCAAAGAGGTACAAAAATCATTAAAATCATATAAAACAGATGTATTGATTTAAACTTGCAAGATTTTTACACATTATCATTCGTAAATGGGACTTAATCGCGTACAACTGAAAATTATTTACATGAGACGTGCCCGACGTCAGTTGTAGTCCCGTTAAACAATAATAAATATAATAATGTAAACACAAATGTACCTACGAATAAATTTTAATGTTCGAAAAAAACATTCGCAATGCAAAAACTTACGCCTGTATTTTAAAATGGAGAAGACAGAGCATCTAAAACTTAATATTAATTACTGCTTTCAGCAAGTATGCACGAAAATATGATATAAGTATTACAGTGTAGGTTGCCTTAGTTAATTCTTACAACGCACAAGGAAAGGGTACATAACATGGTTTTTAATAAAGTTAAATAAAAGAAAGCACTATTAATTAGTCCCTGTCTCAAGACAAAAGGATTAAAAAAAGCTATGAAGGCACCACTGACTCACAATTTTTTATTAATTTAATACTCTTCAACTGCGTCGGACCAGCTTGCGATATTGGAATTCAAATAATCAAAACTGATCATTATTTCAGAGTGTCGGCCTGTTTAGCCTAGTTGGTAGTGTCACTGCCTCCGAAGCTAGAGGTCCCGGGTTCGAGTCCCGGTGAGGACATTTGTTTCTGTGGTGAGCAGAGACATTTGTTCCTGAGACTTGGATGTTTCCTATGTATTTAATTATGTATCTATTAAATATATCGTCGTCTAGTACCCATTAGCACAAGCCTTATTGAGCTTACTATGGGACTATTTCAAATTGTGTAAAAAAAATTGTCCCCTAATAATTATTTATTTTTATTTATTTATTATCAAACATTCAGATTCTAAAATCTAAAAGTGTACGTCTCAACGTATGCAGATACTCGTATTTATGTTAAATACCCACTTGAATACACTGTCACTAATGGTTTTGACCACGTTATGACGTAGTTGCAACTGATTATTATTTCAGAGTATGAAACAATTAGATTCTAACATCATGTGATTCATTAAGAGAATTTTTCAAAGAAATAGATATTCTAACCCTGCCATCCCTATACATATTTGAAATAATAATGTATGTTAGGAAGAATTTGGGCAATTTTCCAACGAACGCTGATAAACCAATAGCCACTAGAAACACTGCGAAACTCAAAATAACCTTCTATAGATTAGTAAAGGCGAAAAAGTCGTTCTTGGGAAATTGTATCAAGTTCTACAATAAAATTCCTAAACACATTACTGAACTTAGCAATTCTAAATTCAAATCTGTAGTAAAACAAACACTTATTTCAAGAGCATATTATAAGATAAACGATTACATCATGGATAGGGATGTTTGGCAGTGATAGCGTCCTGCACGGGTAATCTATCGCGAAAATATATTTTCTACTGTAGCATTGTTATTTAAGTTATTTTGTAGTAATGTAATTTTATATTGAACTATATAATGTATATTGTTTTGAAAAAATGACACCTCGCCGAGTTTCTTACGCCGGTTCTTCTCGTGGCAGAGGTATATTTTTCCGAACCGGTGGTAGTTTATTGACGTTCATAGGTGCATATAATATGCCTAATTTGAAGAATAAACTACTTTTACTTTTTTACTTTTACTTTACATCTTAAATGTGTACGTCTCAACGTATGCAAATATTAGTTTTAAAGACACGCTTGAGTACATTGTATCTCACTAGTGGTTTTGACGTTGATGCAAAGTTAAAAACATAATATATTACATTGTATCTTATTAGCGGGTGTATGCGGGTGGCGCAAGACCGGTTATTGTGGCATCACTCTATGGGGGACTTTGTCCAGCAGTGGACGTTATTCGGATGATATGATGATGATGATGATGTCTAATTACTAATATTCTATTAAGAGTCCGCAGTAAGCTCGGTTCTCCATACAAACGTAGTTACGCTCTCATTTTAAAACGCCGAGTTCAGCCGTGCGTACTGGGTACTCTTAAGAATTAGTCGCTGGTTATTATTAAGGTGTCTTTTAATTGTTTCATAAACAATATTCTTGTGTTACTAACTCCTCTTAATAATTATTGCTTACTTTGCCCGCAGGTAGAACGCCCCGAAAAAACAAGTCTCTCAATTTCGTAAGCCGAGGTAAGTCAATAAAGATCAATTTAAAAATCTAAATGCAATTTTCAGCTAATAGTTTATAAAGAATTTTGTATACTACCTACTATTGTTTAGGTACAAGTTCTTCAAATTAAAGACGACGCAAAGGAAGGTAATGTTTATCAGTCTATTTGTTCAGTATGTTTGTTCTTTCTAAAACAAGGTTGCGTGACACAATTAAGGAGAGCGTTTCCCCCTATAGAGTAAATGCATTCATTGTGCAAATGTCAGTGAATACATGGCAAAAATTAAAACGCAATATTATTAAAAAGAAAAAAAATAAGTCGACGAAATGTCCGTGTGGTGTAGACTGTCATTGAGTATGGATTTGAAAATATAACTGACTTCAAAAAGGTGGAGGTTCTCAATTCGTCGGAATATATTTTTTTATATCAATAAAATAAGTAATTCGTTTATTGGTCAATGTATACGTTATTATAATAAGGTTCCAATAGACATTCAATCATTGCCTCTACATTAAAATTTAAATTAAAGATAAAAGAAACATTACGCAAAAAAGGATACTATAAAATATCTATCTCAATGAACGCGACCCGTGGAATTAAATTGTATGTTTTAATATTTAGTAATTTATTAACGAATATGTACACAATGCAATTTAATGTATGTAAATTGTTTATTATTATTGACGTCATAAGGAGATTGTGAAATCCTACATTGAAAATAAATAAATTGAATTGAATTGAATTAAATTATGTATGTCCACTCGGAGACTAGTGGACCGATTTCAAAAATATTTTTTTTGTTTGAAAAGGTGTTTTCTTTTTGGTCCCATTGTCACCAAGTATGGATCTGGCACGAATTGGGGAAGGCCTATGTCCAGCAGTGGACGACTGTGGGCTGATGATGATGATGATGGATCTGATGACGGTATCTTGGAAAAATCGAAGGAACTCCTCAAATTATATACCAAGAGAATGGGGTCTGGCAAAGTTTGGAGTCGGTGTTTTTTTGTCAAAATTTTACATGTTTCAACTCTTAACTATCGCATTAATATAATTAGCAATGGAACTTGCTTCACATCGCCGGAACCTGCAAGTCCAAGTAATAGTTAGCCGTTTGCCCTGAATCTCGTTAAGTGATATATTATATAATCGTGCCAAGAGCGGAGCGTGCAATCTTGCAAGTTGCAGCAACATGAAACCGGTTAATGAGGTGAGTTCCGTTAGTGGTTTTCATGTTATGCTAACGTTTATCAAGTTACTTGCGTTTAATTATATTCAATACCAAAAGCGATTAAACACTGTGAAAAAAACGGGTTTTTATTCTGTTCTGAAACGGTGTTCATTGATTTTATTACCAATTAAGAACTTGTTTACAGCTACTTTTGTGTTAGAAGTTAATTATAATATGCCGTTATTCGAATATTATTTTGTATTTATACTTAGGTATCGATCTAATAAAATATAACATAATTGTATTTACAGTACATAAGGTGCTACTTTACCGCACGGGTGCGGTAATCAGCAGATTACGTGCATACATATGTCGAAACTTTAAAGAGCCATATGTACTGTAAAACGTTGAACGATACGCGTGCGAATAGCTGTTCTCTGCACTTGTATCGTTATGAAAAGAAAAGAAAAGAAAAGTAGTTTATTCTTCAAATTAGGCATATTACATGCACCTATGAACGTCAATAAACTACCACCGGTTCGGAAAAATAAACCTCTGCCACGAGAAGAACCGGCGTAAAAATGTACTATTAACTAGCTGTCCCGGCGATAGAGTATATTGTTTTTTTTTCGGTCATTTTTTTTTTCGGTTATTCTGCTATGTGGATCGAAGACAAATCTAAAATATCAAAGATAAAAATCGGAAAAGTGATTCTCGAGTTATAGGGGTCGGAATTCTCGTAGCACTTTTGAGCTGTCATAGGGACTTCTCATTTATCGACTTACGATCTACATATTATATCGATACATTATAGAACACAACATGTTGATGAAGATTAACAGTAGAGGTAAACAACAGGCGGTCTTGTCGCTAAAGAGCGATCTCTTTCAGATAACTTGAGTAGTTGAAAATGTGAAATAGAGATATGCAATGAAAACAATGAAAAGTTAATACCTAAGTTCAGTTCAGTGTCTGCGTTTGTTTGTTAGCAGTTGTCTATAAAACTACTAATCAAAGATCATCAGATTGATGGCCAGTAACTACATAACATGATATCATTAGGTACGATGGCAATTCATGTTATGAAAAAATGTCTAAAACTAATGCCTCGTAATAAGAAATCGACAATTTATTTATAAGGAACAATAAAATTTTATTATAATAATTCCTATTTGAAATTTCCAAAAAGTTGGCATCCAAAGGTTATCTCGAACAGCGCATAGGACTGCCTGTTGTTTACTTAACACTTTTAATATTCCGTATTTATCGACATATATTTAATATCGGAAGTCGATAAATGAGAACTCCCTATGACAGCTTAAAAGTGCTACGAGAATTCCGACCCCTGGATAAGTGTTCGAACAAACCCGACTTTTTGTTTTATATATTAAGAAGATTTAAACTACCTTTACCTGGTTGCCACCAGGCAGACTGACTGCACTTTTACCACCGTCTTAAATTTTTAAAAAAATGTTGATTTAGTATCCACAGTATTTTATAGCTTCATTAAATTCGTCAAATTCATTCTCAAAACCCATTGCATAATAAGTAGTTAAATATGCATTTAGATCTGGCGTAATTTTTTACTTTATTCAATGGAATAAATGGACTTTGAGCATTTAATTTATGACTTTTAACTATGAACTAACAGGAATACAGATTGGAATGACGACCTTCCAATTTACGGTGACATCTGTAACGTTGACTAGCTTTCTGCTGATTTGTTTCCTTTTTAATATATTACGTAGCTATCAAATTATTTAACACTCGTATTTTTTTCTCTAAATTGTAAATTTTAATCAACTAATTATCAGTTTGTTTCGTAGGCGCCACCAGTTTTTCTTGCAAATATTTATGATACTTTGTTTCATAAAATATACAGTATTTGTGATAATCATAATACATAAAAACTTTCATATAAATATAAGACGGAATATTACGAAACTGAAATGAGAACATAAACTTCAGTAAGGTTAAATGTTGGGAATAAACTTTGAATTTGTATAATCAAATACATACAATTTTAATTTTTTGTATAATATTACGATCTCGCAGCTATAAATATTTATGTAGGTGATTATAAATATACGAATGATTGGATAAATTGCAATATAATCTGGCAATTCAATATGCAACGCATTAAAAATGATAATAAAACAATTAAATATAAATGGAAAAATGTTTTATTATAGATGACGAAACTCACAGCGTTCCAGTATTGCTGAGTAAGATTCCCGGTAAAAAAGCTTCCGCTGGGGTTCCCATAAATAAACTCCCAGTAAGAAATTTTGATCGGTAAATTATACGAAAAGCAAATTGTCAGTGTTTTATAAGCTTTTGATTACCCATTTTTTTTTCTTTTTGGGAAACCTTTTGTTGCTACGGCTTCCCGGAAGATGTCCATCGGAGCAATGGTGACGCTGTTGGCGCTGAGCGCGAGTGCTGTCGCGCGCCGCAGTGAAGGAGAGCTTCGCGTGCACGCGGGACGCCCGGACTCGCGAGACGAGTTCCCCTTCATTGTCATGTTCCAAACGCGAGTCGAACCTTTTGTCAGAGGCTGCAGCGGCAGTCTATTAGCTTCAAACTGGGTCCTCAGTGCAAGTCATTGTCTCGGCCCCCCAAGTCTAGTAATTATACGATACGGGGATTTTACGGTACCGCCGAACGAAACTAAATTATACACAAATATAATAGAATACTTTCTACACTCTACTCGTAGTTTTGATGACGTTTCCATACCTTGGAAACCGGGACCGAGGGAAGAAATCGGTCTAGTTTTGGTTGAAAAGGTTTTGAACAAAGAAGTACAATTTTGGACGCACGGTCCAAAATTGCCAATGTGATTAAAACAGGTAACTCCTTCCACTATAGTTTTAAAATATTCATCGTGTCGTAACAGGTGTCCAAGCATCTTTCCTCTTTTATTCTCAATAGTTTCTAGCATGAACCTCTTTTCCTCCACAATGTTAAGGACTTCCTCGTTAGATTTTTTCTCGGTCCAACTAATCCGCCGCCAGTTTTGGTACAGCACATAGTATAATGGGGGCATTGTAACAACCACAAATTCATCGATAATATCATCGTCTTCCCCTGGCGGTTTTGACCACCGTGACTATTAATATCTTGAGAACAATCGCTGATGTGCTCTCTAGTGACTGACGTAGCTGATTTTAGCAGTGAACGTGCGCCCACACTCGTTGTAAGTCAGCACCCCTCCGACATAATTATATTCAATGGCCTCTGCTGGTCTGGCCTTCCATTTGTGGCGCTTAGCGTCTAGTTCTGTACACCGCCTGGCTTCAATCTCACGCACTTGTAGTTATATGTACAGTACTCCTCCACTGTGACCGAAATTCTGCTCGCGTCTCCCAATATGGGCCCTTTTCATGTGACGCTTCAGCAGATCCTTATACCGCAAAAACTGTCCACCTTGTTTGCGCTTTCTGTTCTGCACTTCGCATTAAAACACACGATCCGCACCATCGCAGTTGGCGTCTCATTAGATATGCCTTCTGTGTTCCTAACAATAGCTAATCAATGAAAACATGAAGAGAAAAAACAAAACTATACCTTGCGCCAGTATAGATTGCCACTTTCATGTCTCCCCACAATATTACCCGTATATTTTCGGATGCAACAATTATTTCGTCGTTCCCGCATCTGTAATTATGCACGCTTGCCGAAAAAACCAGGTAAAAATCCAGGCGAAAACCGGATAAAACCAGTTGCGGTTGCGGAACATTACCGTATGCTTTTGTTTGCGAAATTATAGGTAAAGCTACTCGAAATAATAGTATTTAAATTCTCTCATGCGTCCTGATGGGTGAATACGTAATGATTTGAAGCGTCCGATATTTTACGCTTGTCAAGTGAGTGCGCAACTTGACTGTTAGAAGTTCTCAAGCCGCCCGAAGGCCTCTAACTTGGCTTAACGACTGCTATCATACACAGCAGCCGGGATCAACGGCTTAACGTGCCTTACAAAGCACGGGAGCGCTCAGTTAGTAACCACTCAAAGCGGTCACCCATCCAAGGACTGATCCCGCCCGACATTGCTTAGCCTCGCATACCGCACGCGGGCCAGGAACGCTCCACACATGTACTTACATAGCAAATAATAGCTGCAAACTGGACTGAGGAACTAACTCTTTAAATAACTTATAGACGCGTGAACAGCGCTCGGGATATACCGTTTCCTATTCTTAACCTATCTAAAATATATCTGAAACTACCTGTGGCGAGAACTTTTATTCTTCGACAGTTGGACAGTTGGGGAATCGGAATCGAAGAGTTTTTAAAGTAATTAGAATGGAGATAAAATGTTTTGAACGGTAAATCTTCGGCAAGATAAGAAGTGAGAAGATTTATTGTCTGTTTAATGGATGGATTCTAGCACTTAAATACAGTTAAAAGATTGTCTTTAATGTTTCAAGCTGCGGAATACACATTCGATAAAGTAGGTAGCTACTTTATGAAAATGGGCAGATCACTTTTTTCTGTCGCCAGTTTTAGTCATACTCGTGCTGTTCATGCTTGCAAGGGCATAGTAAATACCTTAATACTAGAGTTATTTTATTGTATGTAGATTGACGAGAGACATAATCCTGTTCTGGATTAGTTTTATTGTTATTGACGCTTAGAGACCTTATACATCTCTAACAATATTAAGTTTACTTATTTTAATTTTAGCGCTTAGAGATCTTTTACATCTAAGGACTTTTAAATAATTGTTATTAATCGTATTTATCTGGGAGACCATATACATCTCTGAGATATTAAATTAATTTTATATTATTTTTGTTTATTTGGACAGATCGTATTCAATACGACCTTAATATTTGTAAATTTATTTTCATTTAATTGTTAATGTAGAAGTGCCCTTGTGGCCTATTTGCAGAATAAATATTTGATTTTGTTGCCATTTTGTTGGGGGGGGGGCGTTCAGCATCTAATATGTTATATCGGGATAAATCTCAGATTAAATTCGAATCGCTCTTCCATACAAACTTCCACCCCGTTATGGGATGGTTACTGGGATGAAAAGTATCCTACGCCCTTTCCCGGAACTCAAACCATATCTATACCAAGTTTCATCAGTACAGACCAGTAACAGACAGACAGACACACTTTTATATTAGTATCGAAGTATGGATAAAGCCCTATTTTCCATGGGGCCGGCCATATTTTCAGCATGTCATGTTAGAAGTGAAAATTGTAACAATTTTCTTATGAAAGGACTAACAAGACAGATTGCCTGAACCAAAAATAGTAGATTTTGCTTTGCTTCTCTTTAACACCAGCAGAATCCGCGGAGCTATTTAGGGTTCACAAAAAAATTAATTATTTGACTGGGTTACACACAAAAACACATAGTCACCTTCCAATTAATAGTAAATATTTTGAAACAAAAAACATACGTATTTTCTCTTACAGCGACGGTGTCAAATAAGCACACGGCCTACTTAATGGTAAGCCGATACCGCAGCCCACGGACACCGATACGATATTCTTTATTGAGCTCAAACGAAGCGTTTTTAAAATTTTATTTTTTACTATTTATGAAACCAGTTGGCAGTGATAGTGTCCTGCACGGCTAATCTATCGCGAAAATAGGTTTTCTACTGTAGCATTGTTATTTTTGTAGTAACTAAGACTGTAATTTTATATTTAACTATACAATGTATATTGTTTTGAAAAAATGACACTTCGCCGAGTTTCTTACGCCGGTTCTTCTCGTGGCAGAGGTATATTTTTCCGAACCGGTTGTAGTTTATTGACGTTCATAGGTGCATGTAATATGCCTTATTTAAATAATAAACTACTTTTACTTTTACTTTTAGTGGCTTCCATTTCATACCCCACTCAATAAGTCTCAAGAAAACATATTTTTTCATAGAAAATATTCATGACGTCATATCTGGAAAATGTACCAGGTGGCGTATCGTATGTACGACGTACATTGTACGTACACCCGAGTCTAAAATTCTTCCTAAGACTGCTAAATCATCAATCATGATCAGCCTAGCGTTATCCCACTACAGTTGAATAGGCCCAGGCACTAGTTTTTTACGGAAGCGACTGCCTTCTGACCTTCCAACCCAAGGGGGAGCTAGACCTTATTGGGATTGGGCTTGTCAAGTGAGTGAGCAACTTGACTGTTAGATGTTCTCAAGACGCCCGAAGGCCTATCATAGACAGCAGCCGGAGATATTCTTTATTGACATGTTTTCTACTAATTTCTATTCCATATTTGACTATAATAATTTCAATTCCTATGGCTTTGACACTAAGCAAACTTGTATTGTAATTTACATCATATAATAAACAAAACGTAACTCGTGAAACTAAAACCAGCAAAATTAAATCTTGTCTGTTACAAAATTATATAATAAAAAAAAATCACCACTTTCTCCCTTCATCAATGCACTGTACTTGATTCCAAGATTAATCCCACAGCAATATCAAAGATGGCCGCCGTTTTAGTGTCGACAATAAAAGAGATTTACGGTCAACGCCGTGCGGTACTGACACAGAGTATTACTGCGGTAGTAAAAATGATCCGGATGATACCAATCAATTCTTTGCGATTGGTCGCCCCGTGTCGCAAACACTGCGATATTCTTTTTTTAGGCTTTCAACGCCGGGTTTTAAATACATACATACATATAATCACGCCTGTTTCCCAGAGGGGTAGGCAGAGATCATGGATTTCCACTTGCTACGATCCTGACATACAACTTTCGCTTCATGAACTTTCATAACATTCTTCATGCATGCGCGCCGATTTAAGGTACTCCTGACCTGGCCTTTCTGCAGAATGTCTCCGATTTGGTCGGAGTACGTTCGCCGAGGTCTTCCCCTTCCTACTTTTCCATCCACTCTTCCTTCATACACTCGTTTTGTCAATCTTCTTTCATCCATCCTCTCTACATGTCCAAATCATCTTAGCATACCTTTCTCAATTTTCGTCACTATATCTTCATTTACTCCACACCTCCGTCTTATAACGGTGTTTCTCACTCTATCTATCAAAGTAACGCCACACATACTTCTCAGCGCTCTCATTTCCACTGCATTCACTCGACTCTGATGTTTCTTCTGCCACACCCAACTTTCGCTACCATACATTAGTGTCGGCACCAACACTCCTCTATGCACAGCCAGCCGCGGGTTTTAAATATCCGTTAGAAAAATTGACAGATCAACTGAATAGGTAAATTTTTAGGGTTCCGTAGTAAACTTAAGCTCGTCCGTGGATCGCCTCAGTAACTAGAAAGCTATGTAATTACGCTGACAAAACGGTAGAATAAAACTTAAATTTAATATCGTCTTCAGTTTCCGATTGTTACACATTAAATGAAACTATAAAAACAGATCTAGAACTATGAACGTCGGGATATAATAAATACAATATCATACACGCTTATATTTGTATTTTTTGTAGCAATTTTATAATTTTATATTACACGAGATTAATATTACACACACTTTATTTCGGATTCACCATAATAGTTTCGAGGCTACAGATTCACATTATGTTACATATATGTTATATTACACACTATACAAATACACTAATCAATAGCAAAGTATGTCTGCTTAATAAGCACAATCTACATTCAACTACTTGCGACCAATCATAATTAATCGGACAAATCTAATTACAATGTAATTGCAATGCCGCCAGCATTTTGGGGACGTTACCCACTGGCAGCAGCTCATTTGATTAGTATTTATTTATTTATTTTTCTTTTATAAGTATGCAGGTTTTAGTTTATTTTTTTAATATTTCATGCCTATTACAATGTTATTGATTATTAATATCTAATAATCATGACTAATGAGCAATACGTACTTCATAGTCAAAGTATTAAGGGAGGATCAGTATACTTAGATTGATACTTTATTCCACTTCTTGTCACCTTCACTGCCTGGCAAGTAAGTGCTCCGTGGCAGGTGTCCGGGTATTTATGACGCCACTGGAAAGACTGGATTGGTACCGTCAGTGTTGCCAGCACCGTCAAGTGATGGTTTTGCCGCCCAAATTTACCCGGCGACCACAGATCATATTGTGGTGCATCGTAGGATCGCTATCCTACGATGCACCACAATATGATGCCCCGGGTATGTCCTAAAACTACGGCCAAGACTACCGGGGGATGGGCAGCAGCATCCCTGGAGTGCGGTGGAGATACTGCGATCGCCAACCCGCATGCCAAGCGTGGCGATTATGGCATATACCCCCCGTGAATTTGGGGGAGGCCTATGTCCAGCAGTGGACGTCCTTTGGCTGATATGGTGGTGGTGGTGGTGGTAGGATAGCTCGTGTCACTACGTCCGTACCCTTACACGTGACCCCTAAAAGTTCAACAAACTGTCAACTGTACTGTCTTCTCGAAGATCTCACGGTGCGATAATAAATGCCATACGATTGCGAGAAAGTACTAAAATGATCATCTAGATTTGCTGTTGACTGTGCGACCCGTGAATCGAACCCACTTGGACCACAAGGCTCAGACCACTACGCTAACGTCGTCTTAAACGTTCATCATCCTCCTAGCGTTATTCCCAGTTCAGTTGCATCCTGAAGAATGCCTGGGATCCGCTACCTAATCCCAAGAATTGGCGTAGGCACTAGTTTTTACGGAAGCGACTGCCATCTGACCTTCCAACCCGAGGAGGAAACCGACCTTATTGGGAATAGGCTTGTCAAGTGAGTGGGCAACTTGACTGTTAGAAGTTCTCAAGCCGCCCGGAGGCCTCTAACTTGGCTTAACGACTGCTATCAAAGACAGCAACCGGGATCAACGGCTTAACGTGCCTTCCAAAGCACGGGAGCGCTCAGTTAGTAACCACTCAAAGCGGTCACCCATCCAAGGACTGACCTCGCCCGACATTGCTTAACCTCGCATACCGCACGCAGTACGCGGGTGCCACTGGGCCACGAGCGCTCCTCGTCTTAAACCGTTGTTTCGTATTATTTATTTGTTACGGCCCGAAACTGGTAGATCTATTTCGTAGCTGACTATACCTTTCCTTTGAACTTGGCTGTTTTGATAGGCTTTGCACTTTAAAGGCATCTACAAAGGATGTACGAGTAATACACAAAGCCAAATGTGGGGCTTCGATTCACTTGGGAACGCGTAAGAGCTACTAACGCTTTGTTAAATGTACGCTTAGAGAACTTATACATCTGAGAAATTAGATTAGTTTTGCTTTCGGTCGCTTAGACACCGTATTTATATCTAAGGGTTTCGTAAATCTATTGGATTTATTGGGCACACCAACAATTGTTTACATTTGATGCTACCTCAAATATTGGATTGACTGCCGCGCTATATAATCTCATGGTGTCACGAGCCATTACTTGGAGGTCATAACTTTAGACCAATTTAAATCCGATTGAAAAAAATGAGTTTTTTAACACAAGAGACTGCTGCAGATGCTCCAAGGAATCTTACTTTAAATTTTCTGCTCCTAGTACACGCCACAGTATATACTGGGTGATTTCGAGGTCGTAATCCTGAATGAGAAATTGTGATGTAGATGGTCATACTGAACAACTTTTCCCATGGGACCAACCCAGTAATCGCAAAAAAAAATCAGCGATCCCATAAACTTCGAGAGTTCATCAGCCTAAAAGTATGGAACCATCAGGGAATTTATTTTATTGATTTTGGAAAAAGTTGTTCAGTATGACAATCTACATCACATTTTCTCATTCGAGATCACTACCCTGAAATCATACAGTATAGATTATTTGTGTTTAACTCTTTATACAGGGTGTGGCCTGTAATAGGAGCAAAAAATTAAACTGTACACTATTGAGCTCTCCAGCAATTATTTCCAAATGGTTTCAATTGAAAAAAAAAAGTTTTTTTTGGTTTTTTTTTTCGCAAAAGCAGCTTATATTTACTTTTTTACTCTACTAGAATAATATTAATAACTATTTACTCAAAAAATATTAAAAAATAATAAAAAAAAATTAAAAAATCCCAAAAATGTGCTTTTAAACCAAAAATGCGACAACGATAATGAGTCATAACTTGAAGCAACCTCAAAATCAGCATTGACTGCCGCGCTATAATTTCTGGGTGCCAAGATCCATTACTTGGAGGTCATAACTTTAGATCAAAATTTCTCCCAATTGAAAAAATATATTTATATTTTGGACACAAGAGGTTACTGCAGATGCTCTAAGGAAGCGTCCTTTAAATTTATTGCTCCTATTACAGGCCACACCCTGTATAAGTGGTTTAATAAATTGCCGTCTAAACTAGCTAACTCTCCAGTGTAGCAAATCGTTTTGATGTTTGCTAATCTTATTAACAAGCAAGAGATCGATCTGGCTCGAAAGTGTTACTAAATGTTGGTATGACATTTGCCGTCCTGTTAGTTTGGAGCAGTCCAACTAGGGATGTACTTGCAGAAGACTGCAGCCATAAATAACACCAGGACGGCTAGCATAACTCGGCGCGCGAGCTATCTCACGCGCGAGATAGACTATCCGCCTCTTTCTAATTGGTACACACAGAAAGAGACGGATTGTCTATCTCGCGCGTGAGATAGCTCGCGCGCCAAGTTGTGCTTGCCGGGCAGTACTTGCTCTGTAGGTATGGGGTGTCCTGGTAGTGAGTAGGACCGCCAGAGGCCCAGAGGATGCGCTGTGTTGGGGTGAGGAACTTACATGGTCCTTGCTATCATCAGATCGTCACACTGAATCTTCTAATTTAATCAATATTCCTCGTAGCGAGAAGGCAATGTACATAGTTGTGATTTTTTTACGTAAGTACTTTATTCGAACTGAAGCGTCTGAATGAACTTAATAGTTTAATTTGATTATTTAAGTAACTGTCATAAATCTGTTACTAGTTACTCTGTATTTAAACTTCTATCAGTGTACCTATTGTTTTTATATTTTGCAAAATCATAGTGACTAATTACAGTAATTAAATTAAAGTAAAGTAATTATTAGTCAATGCAGCTTTAAGCGCCGTTTAAAAATGTGGCTTGTCGAGCACCCGTTCTACACCTTTAACGAATTTATGTTGTATAAAGATAAAGACAAGACTATGTGACGTTACTTATTTAATTTTATTTCAATTTTTAATTTCATTATGTGTTATGTTATGATTATTTAAAATATTCTGTAAATTTATAATTATTGTCCAAGGGAATTTTATTAATTTAAACAATTTAATCAATTCAATTTTGTTTAGAAATTCATAATGTGTTATTTTTATTTACTTTAATATTATTATTATTTAACTTTATGACATGTAAATTGGTTTTATGAATAAAAATTGAATATGAATATTATTATATTACTCCCACACACATACACAAACATGCACACACACACACACCCAAACGCACATACAAACACTCACCCGAGTAGGATTTAATTAATTAATAAATTAACTGTAAGTTTGAAGATATCAAAAGTCCCATCACTCTGGCAATTCATACCGTGCTTTAAACCCACGACACAGGCTTTGCCTAGTGTGGGTGTCATTGCAAATTCTGTGTATAGTCTTTTTATTTCTGGTAAATAAATGATTTTGATTTTTGATTTTCATTTGATTTATTACAGTAAAGTTTACCTTGGAAGAGCAGGAGTTCTTGACACAGGCATTGCATACTTACTAAGAAGTTTCAAACTTTACTCGCGCTTTACTTACTATTGGTGTAACCTTTATTGGTGAATAAATTCTTTTTTATCAGACAGGCCCACGTCGTACTACTGTTGGGCAAAAATAAATTGAACTACAAATTTAAAAATAACAATTAATAATTAAATTACAATTACAAGGAAATAGTAATTGCACTTTCAATTATAATTACAAAATGTATAATTGAAATATTTGTATACGGGTCAAACGCGAAATTTATTTATTTACCTTAATTACCGACTTTTCGATACGGGTTGTACCGGTCATGTTCGCGGCAGAGACTGACGTCCCAGCAAATACAAACAAATATATTAAGGATGTGTATAAAGCGCGAGAGTTTCAAATGTTATAAAATGTAATTGGTAACTGCATTAATAATTGTATTATGTAAGTATATAGTGTAAACAATTACTTTTATTCCATAAAATATGTTAGATCATTTTTATTACCCAAATCAGCTTAAAAACATAATTGAGCTTTTGAAACTAGGAGTACCCTAAATCGGCGCGCATGGATGAATAATGTTATGAAAGTTCATGAAGCGAAAGTTGTATGTCAGGATCGTAGCACGTGGAAATCTGTGATCTCTGCCTGAAATTAGATTTTACCCTGCATTAAAATATGACTTATTATTTTGTTTTGAAAAAAAAAATTCCCATATCTTTCGCCCTATACTAATTTGTTGGTTATTTTTCTTTAGGATCACTTCATGTAAATTGACTCCGAAAAAAAGGTTTACACAAAGTAATCGAGTAATTCAATTACTAATTAATGTAATTTTAATTACTAGTAATTGTAATTACATGTAATTCAATTACCAGTAATTGAATTCAATGTAATTCAGTTTAAAAAGTAATTAATTACGCCCAACACTTATAAAATATACAAATATCAGGTATCGGGTCAAATAGACCTCTGGTTATCCATTTTCGTCACAGAATAGATTGATGGATGCTGATTATCGGAGATTAATTAATTTACTTTACGTAGGACGTTAGTTACGTGTATAGCTTTGATTATTGATAGTTAAATTGGTTATGGAGGGGGTTTGAATTAAGGGGGAATTTATAAATAAAGTTCAATTACGTCCTTGTTTTATTATTATATATAGTATTCTCAATAAAAGCTTTCCGTCGTTTCGACCGCTGTCCGTACCATTATCTGGAGGCCAACTCTCGGGCGGTTCGAGATGATGTCGATTCGATAAAAAATGGAGGAAGTAGATCGAAAACCAATTTGCGTGTTCTCGAAATCTCACACTCGAGATAGATAGATAGACAGGACATTTATTTGCTTACTTCAAGTACAAACATACAGTTAACAGAAAAGAATACAAAATCAGAAAAAAAATGACAAAAAAAATACAAGAACAGAAAAAACAACAAAACAGAACAGACAATTGCACAGAAGTAAATATATAAAAAATACTTAAAATAATAATACTATTACTAAGCGCATTGCAGCAAAGCAAAAGGGTTCTGGCTCAGTGATACGCTAGGCTCTTTCGAGCGAAGCACTGATTTTCTGCCAGACCCGAGTCACGAACAGGAGAAAAAACAAAAACAATTAAAAAAAACATTCAGTCCTAACAGCTGAACTCAATCTTACAAAGTAAATACTCAAAAAATGTTTAAAAGGCTACAGATACATACCCATATTTATTATACAGATATGTCTACTCCCAGCGTGCGAGATGCAACGTGTGGTCATTAGCGATCTGCCAGTGGTGATACAATATATTGACAGCTTAAGTAGTTGTTCGAAAGTTTACTGCAGCACAAAATAAACATAGTTAGGGAAAATATGTCAATTTATTTCAATGATTTAATCGCCAAAGACTCCTAAATTTTTCGATACGTTCAGTGATAGGGTAGCGGTTGGTGAAAAATATTGTCAGCTTACAAATATTGGAAGTAGTCTTTGACTCAACAGTGTCAGGTCAAAACAGTATCTATGCGCTCCATTTCAGGTAAGTACAAAAACGAGCAAATGCTCTTATCACAATAATTATCTATTAGATTATTATAAATTAGTAATACTTTTTTTATGTATGAATTTTTAATTAAGTGAGAAACTTTTTAAATGATTCATTACTGTACACTCGATTGTAAACTAACACAATGGAAAAAAATAAAACGCGTATTATAATAGACATTGAGATCGTTGTTCGACTTAATCTCGATCGTACCCTATATCTAAATATATAAAAGAAGAAACTGACTGACTGACTGACTGACTGACTGACTGACTGACTGACTGATTGACATATCAACGCACAGCCCAAACCGCTGGTCCTAGAGATTCCAAATTTGGCACGTAGGTTCCTTATAAGGTCTAGGGGTGCACTAAGAAAGGATTTTTCAAAATTCAACCCCTAAGGGGGTGAAATAGGGGTCCGAAGTTTGTATGGGGAAACAAGATTAGTTGGACTATTTTATTCGAAACTTCACAGGAGTATTTCTAACGATAAATGAGTAAACATGTGTTTCAGGTTTTTTGAGAAATCAACCCCTAAAAGGGGGAAATCTGGTGACCAATTCTGAAAATCGACATGGGTATTGTTTTTATGATATACCGGGTCGCTGATAACGAAAACAACAATGATTCCCCTCTTTTGGGGTGCGAGGGGGATGAAATGTCTAAATATTAATATGGGTGTCGTTTTTATGGTTTTTTGGGACGTTAATTACGAAAATGGCATCGGTTTTGTAATTTAATATTGTGGACATGAAAAATTTGAAAAATTGTGCCAAATTTCAAAAAATAACTGACTCACTGAGAGACTGACATATCACCGCACAGCGCAAACTGGTGGTTCGAGAGATTCCAAATTTAGTATGTAGGTTCCATATAAGGTCTTGAGGTGCATTAAGAAAGGATTTTTCAAAATTCAGCGCCTAAGGGGGTGAAATGGGGGTCCGAAGATTGTATGGGGAATCAAGATTAGCTGAATTATTTTATTCGAAACTTCACAGGAGTATTTCTTACAATAAATGAGTAAACATGTGTTTCAGGTTTTTTGAGAAATCAACCCCTAAAAGGGGGAAATCTGGTGACAAATTCTGAAAATCGATATGGGTGTTGTTTCCATGGTTTATTGGGTCGCTGATTACGAAAACAACAATGATTTTAAAATCCCACGTGGATGACGTGAAATACCATCCCCTCTGTTGGGGTCCGAGGGGGATGAAATGTCTAAATATTAATATGGGTGTCGTTTTTATGGTTTTTTGGGTCGTTAATTACGAAAATGGCATCGGTTTTGAAATTTAATATTGTGGTTATGAAAACTTTTGAAAAATTGTGCCATATATCAAGATATAACTGACTGACTGAGAGACTGACATATCACCGCACAGCGCAAACTGGTGGTTCGAGAGATACCAAATTTGGCATGTAAGTTCTTTATAAGGTCTAAAGGTGCATGAACTGCCGTGAGTTCTCTATGAAGATACGACCTTTTTTGAATCAATGTATTGTAGATGGTTTTATTAATCAGTGCCGTCCGATACGATTTCGACATAAATCGATATTTGAGCGTCCGAGAGGACTCTTAATAGGAATCCGAGGTACCTAAACTTTGAATAAAGTAACGGCCATATTGATTTTATTCATTTCCGTCCCGATTTCGTTCAAAATCGATATCTGAGCGTCCGAGAGATCTCTAATACGACTCCGAGGTAAAATGTGGAAAAAGTCGCAGTCATTGATTTTCTTTTTTTTTCGTCCCGATTTCGATCGAAATCGATATCTGAGCGTCCGAGAGGTCTCTTAATACAAATCCGAGGTAAAATTTGTGAAAGTGGCGGCCATATGATTTTCTTCATTTTCGTCCCGATTCGTTCAAAGTCGATATCTGAGTGTCCGAAAGGTCTCTTAATACGAATCTGAGGTAAAATTTGTGAAAGTGGCGGCCATATTGATTTTCTTTTTTTTCGTCCCGATTTCGTTCAAAATCGATATCTGAGCGTCCGAGAGGTCTCGTAATACGAATCCGAGGTATAATTTAGAAAAAGTGGCGGCCATATTCATTTTTATCATTTCCATCCAGGTTTCGTTCAAAATCGATATCTGAGCGTCCGAGAGAATTCTTAATACGAATCCGAGGTAAAATTTGGAAAAAGTGGCGGCATATTGAATTTCTTAATTTCCGTCCCGATTTCGTTCAAAATCGATATCTGAGCGTCCGAGAGGTCTCTTAATATGAATCCGAGGTAAAAAAAAATTTGGAAAAAAGTGGCAGCCATATTGATTTTCTTCATTTCCAACCCGATTTCGTTCAAAATCGATATCTGAGCGTCCTAGAGGTCCCCTAATACGAATTTGAGGTAAAATTTGAAAAAAGTGGCGGCCATATAGATTTTCTTCATTTTTGTCCCGATTGTGTTCAAAATCGATATCTGAGCGTCCGAGAGTTCTCGTAATACGAATCCGAGGTATAAAATAGAAAAAGTGGCGGCCATATTCATTTTTATCATTTCCGTCCAGATTTCGTTCAAAATCGATATCTGAGCGTCCGAGAGAATTCTTAATACGAATCCGA
Organism: Notocelia uddmanniana; assembly: GCA_905163555.1. Classification (NCBI taxonomy): domain Eukaryota; kingdom Metazoa; phylum Arthropoda; class Insecta; order Lepidoptera; family Tortricidae; genus Notocelia; species Notocelia uddmanniana. The sequence goes on from LR991052.1 coordinate 74,482,199, forward strand.
GGTAAAATTTGGAAAAAGTGGCGGCATATTGATTTTCTTCATTTCCGTCCCGATTTCGTTCAAAATCGATATCTGAGCGTCCGAGAGGTCTCTTAATATGAATCCGAGGTAAAATTTGGAAAAAGTGGCAGCTATGTTGATTTTCTTCATTTCCAACCCGATTTCGTTCAAAATCGATATCTGAGCGTCCTAGAGGTCCCCTAATACGAATTAAAGGTAAAATTTTAAAAAAAGTGGCGGCCATATTGATTTTCTTCATTTTCGTCCCGATTTCGTTCAAAATCGATATCTGAGTGTCCGAGAGGTCTCTTAATACGAATTCGAGGTAAAATTTGTGAAAGTGGCGGCCATATTGATTTTCTTTTTTTTTCGTCCCGATTTCGTTCAAAATCGATATCTGTGCATCCGAGAGGTCTCTTAATGCGAATCTGAGGTATAATTTAGAAAAAGTGGCGGCCATATTAATTTTTATCATTTCCGTCCCGATTTCGTTCAAAATCGATATCTGAGCGTCCGAGAGAATTCTTAATACGAATCCGAGGTAAAATTGGAAAAAGTGGCGGCATATTGATTTTCTTCATTTCCGTCCCGATTTCGTTCAAAATCGATATCTGAGCGTCCTAGAGGTCCCCTAATACGAATTTGAGGTAAAATTTGATAAAAGTGGCGGCCATATTGATTTTCTTCATTTTTGTCCCGATTTCGTTCAAAATCGATATCTGAGTGTCCGAGAGGTCTCTTAATACGAATACGAGGTAAAATTTGTGAAAGTGGCGGCCATATTGATTTTCTTTTTTTTTCGTCCCGATTTCGTTCAAAATCGATATCTGAGCATCCGAGAGGTCTCTTAATGCGAATCTGAGGTATAATTTGGCACTCCATTCATACCTATATGCAAAAAAGTTTAATGTTATTATATAGGCGTGTGGGGTATCTATGGATTTGTTTTTAAAAACGACATAGAGGTTTCGATATTTTTTCCATTTAAATCAACCTTCAATTCATTTTTAATCGCATGGCATTTATTTACGAACCGTGAGATTTTCGAGAAGACTAGTACGGTTGCCAGTTTTTGTTGCACTTTTAGCACCACCCAGGGGTTCTGTGTATGGTAAAGGTGGGTACTCCCTAACTTGGCTTAACGATTGCAGCCGGGATCAACGGCTTAGCGTGCCTTTCAAAGCACGAGAGTCAGTTAGTAACCACTCAAAGCGGTCACCCATCCAAGAACTGACCTGCGCCCACATTGCTTAACCTCGCACACCGCACGCGGTAGGCGGGTGCCGTTGGGCCACGAGCGCTCTAAATTCTTGATAGTTTGTGCCAAATTGCAATTCAATAGGTCCAGTAAAAGCAACTTGGTTGTAACAGACGGACTGACAGTAAGGAGTGCGAATGGAAGTGAGGCCAAATTTTCTTTTTGGATGCTCCAATGGTAACTGTCAAAACCTACCTAATAAATTTAATTGTAGGAAAAATTAATGTTACACATGATATTGAATTAGCCGTATTTCTGTGCTTTAAAGGACCAGAGTTTATGGCCGCTGCGCGCTGTTAGGTCGTTTACAGACCTATTGGTGTTACTGTAGTACACAGATACTTTTACTAAGAGCCATTTAAGACATGCTTTTATTTCATCGGCCCTTTCCCCTTCGGCCTCTCGGAAATGTATGATAATAGTTTTCGATCCTTATTTTTGCCAAAATCAAATGTTATTCAACAGTTTGCCGGTTCTCAGAATGTATACTGACTTTTTATCTGTTCATCTGTTAATGAATCACAATCACCAAACTTCGTATAGCGAAACCCCATAATGTAACAACTACTTTTCTGGAGACCGCATCTAAATCGGTTCAGCCAAACGCGAGATAATCGTGGACAAACATACGAACCTGTTTTTTGAAGACGGTTAAAAATTTCGCTTAGTACGCGGGCGAAGCCGCGGGCAAATGCTAGTAAATATATAAAAGAAGAAACTGACTGACTGACTGACTGACTGACTGACATATCAACGCACAGCCCAAACCGCTGGTCCTAGAGATTCCAAATTTGGCACGTAGGTTCCTTATAAGGTCTAAGGGTGCACTAAGAAAGGATTTTTAAAAATTCAACCCCTAAGGGGGTGAAATGGGGGTCCGAAGTTTTATTCGAAACTTCACAGGAGTATTTCTAACGATAAATGAGTAAATACGTGTTTCAAGTTTTTTGAAAAATCCACCCCTAAAAGGGGGAAATCTGGTGACAAATTCTGAAAATCGACATGGGTATTGTTTTTATGATATACCGGGTCGCTGATAACGAAAACAACAATGATTTTAAAATCTCACGTGGAGGACGTGAAATACCATCCCCACTGTTGGGGTGCGAGGGGGATGAAATGTCTAAATATTAATATGGGTGTCGTTTTTATGGTTTTTTGGGACGTTAATTACGAAAATGGCATCGGGTTTGTAATTTAATATTGTGGACATGAAATTTTTTGAAAAATTGTGCCAAATTTCAAGAAATAACTGACTGAGTGACTGACATATCACCGCACAGCGCAAACTGGTGGTTCTAGAGATTCCAAATTGAGTATGTAGGTTCCATATAAGGTCTTGAGGTGCATTAAGAAAGGTTTTTTCTAAATTCAACGCCTAAGGGGGTGAAATGGGGGTCCGAAGATTGTATGGGAAATCAAGATTAGCTGGATTATTTTATTCGAAACTTCACAGGAGTATTTCTAACGATAAATGAGTAAACATGTGTTTCAGGTTTTTTGAGAAATCAACCCCTAAAAGGGGGAAATCTGGTGACAAATTCTGAAAATCGATATGGGTGTTGTTGCCATGGTTTATTGGGTCGCTGATTACGAAAACAACAATGATTTTAAAATCCCACGTGGAGGACGTGAAATACCATCCCCTCTGTTGGGGTCCGAGGGGGATGAAATGTCTAAATATTAATATGGGTGTCGTTTTTATGGTTTTTTGGGACGTTAATTACGAAAATGGCATCGGTTTTGAAATTTAATATTGTGGTCATGAAAACTTTTGAAAAATTGTGCCAAATATCAAGAAATAACTGACTGACTGAGAGACTGACATATCACCGCACAGCGCAAACTGGTGGTTCGAGAGATACCAAATTTGGCATGTAAGTTCCTTATAAGGTCTAAAGGTGCATGAAGTGCCGTGAGTTCCCTATGAAGATACGACCTTTTTTGGTTGTATGTATTGTAGATGGTTTTATTAATTAGTGCCGTCCGATACGATTTCGACATAAATCGATATTTAAGCGTCCGAGAGGACTCTTAATAGGAATCCGAGGTACCTAAACTTTGAATAAAGTAACGGCCATATTATTTTTTTTCATTTCCGTCCCGATTTCGTTCAAATTCGATATCTGAGCGTCCGAGAGGTCCTTAATACGACTCCGAGGTAAAATGTGGAAAAAGTCGCAGTCATTGATTTTCTTTTTTTTCGTCCCGATTTCGATCAAAATCGATATCTGAGTGTCCGAGAGGTCTCTTAATACGAATTTGAGGTAAAATTTGAAAAAAGTGGCGGCCATATTGATTTTCTTCATTTTCGTCCCGATTGTGTTCAAAATCGATATCTGAGCGTCCGAGAGGTCTCGTAATACGAATCCGAGGTATAAAATAGAAAAAGTGGCGGCCATATTCATTTTTATTATTTCCGTCCAGATTTCGTTCAAAATCGATATCTGAGCGTCCGAGAGAATTCTTAATACGAATCCGAGGTAAAAATTGGAAAAAGTGGCGGCATATTGATTTTCTTCATTTCCGTCCCGATTTCGTTCAAAATCGATATCTGAGCGTCCGAGAGAATTCTTAATACGAATCCGAGGTAAAAATTGGAAAAAGTGGCGGCATATTGATTTTCTTCATTTCCAACCCGATTTCGTTCAAAATCGATATCTGAGCGTCCTAGAGGTCACCTAATACGAATTTGAGGTAAAATTAGAAAAAAGTGGCGGCCATATTGATTTTCTTCATTTTCGTCCCGATTTCGTTCAAAATCGATATGTGAGTGTCCGAGAGGTCTCTTAATACGAATCCGGGGTAAAATTTGTGAAAGTGGCGGCCATATTGATTTTCTTTTTTTTTCGTCCCGATTTCGTTCAAAATCGATATCTGAGCATCCGAGAGGTCTCTTAATGCGAATCTGAGGTAAAATTTGGCACTCCATTCATACCTATATGCAAAAAAGTTTAATGTTACTATATAGGCGTGTGGGGTACCTATGGATTTGCTTTTAAAAACGACATAGAGGTTTCGATATTTTTTCCATTTAAATCAACCTTCAATTCTTTTTTAATCGTATGGCATTTATTTACGAACCGTGAGATTTTCGAGAAGACTAGTACGGTTACCAGTTTTTGTTGCACTTTTAGCACCACCCAGGGGTTCTGTGTATGGTAACGGTGGGTACTCCCTACGGACGCGGTGCAACTTCGACCCCCCTTTGTCAAGTGAGTGGGCAACTTGACTGTTAGAAGTTCGCAAGCCGCTCGAAGGCCTCTAACTTGGCTTAACGATTCCAGCCGGGATCAACGGCTTAGCGTGCCTTTTAAAGCACGAGAGTCAGTTAGTAACCACTCAAAGCGGTCACCCATCCAAGAACTGACCTGCGCCCACATTGCTTAACCTCGCACACCGCACGCGGTAGGCGGGTGCCGTTGGGCCACGAGCGCTCTAAATTCTTGATAGTTTGTGCCAAATTGCAATTCAATAGGTCCAGTAAAAGCAACTTGGTTGTAACAGACGGACTGACAGTAAGGAGTGCGAATGGAAGTGAGGCCAAATTTTCTTTTTGGATGCTCCAATGGTAACTGGCAGAACCTACCTAATAAATTTAATTGTAGGAAAAATAAATGTTACACATGATATTGAATTAGCCGTATTTCTGTACTTCAAAGGACCAGAGTTTATGACCGCTGCGCGCTGTTAGGTCGTTTACAGACCTATTGGTGTTACTGTAGTACACAGATACTTTTACTAAGAGCCATTTCAGACATGCTTTTATTTCATCGGCCCTTTCCCCTTCGGCCTCTCGGAAATGTATGATAATAGTTTTAGATCCTTATTTTTGCCAAAATCAAACGAAATTCAACAGTTTGCCGGTTCTCAGAATGTATACTAACTTTTTATCTGTTCATCTGTTAATGAATCACAATCACCAAACTTCGTATAGCGAAACCCCAGAATGTAACAACTACTTTTTTGGAGACCGCATCTAAATCGGTTCAGCCAAACGCGAGATAATCGTGGACAAACATACGAACCTGTTTTTTGTAGACGGTTAAAAATTTCGCTTAGTACGCGGGCGAAGCCGCGGGCAAATGCTAGTATACTATAAGAAATTTTGCTGTGTTCGACTCTTTCGTGAGATTTTCCAATAGACATTGCGTCAATCGAGTTCACCTCGAATAGACATCATCTCGAATGGTCCGAGAATTTTCCTCCTAGAGGCGTATAATAGTTGCCATTTTATCAATTATCGTCGTGGATCCGTCGTGAGTTTTTGAACTTTTACATTTCAAATTAAACGGAAAAATTAAAAAAATATGCTCCGATGCATGATTTGAATATATTTTTGACGACCTGATTCGCCTAGTTGGTAGTGACATTGCCTCTGAAGCTAGAAGTCCCGGGTGCGAATCCCGGCCAGGGCATTATTTGTGCATTTAGCACGGATTGTTTTCTTGGGTCTTGGATGTTCTCTATGTATTTAAGTATGTATTTATCTATACTATAAGTATGTATATCGTCGTCTAGTACCCATAGTACAAGCTTTGCCTAGTTTGGGACTAGTTTGAGTTGTGTAAGATTGTCCCCCATTATTTATTTATTATTATTTATTAATTTTTCATACTTTTAATTCACCTCCGCGCGCGCCTAAGCCTAACACGTCATAACAAGACAACGAATGTCATTCTGATATCGAGCCAAATAGACTCCGAGCATACGAATGCTTGGATAGCCACTAATTGCAATAATAATTAACAGACTGGTTTCATTGGACGTTTACTGATACATGCCTTTAGTTAAATCAACACTATAACATACATAACTATAGGTATTACGGTGCAGCTGTGTTATTTACATTTGCAATGCTCACGCCACCGTTCACTGCTAGTTTATCTTGACGACTGGACTCGTAATAAAAACACCTAATGGGAGTTCTGGTGCATTAGTTTGTCTAGGGCGAGCAGGCTACTAGAATAACACTGCTGAAGCGATTTGTGTTTGTGTTATTGTAAGCGTTTTCCGACAACTCCCGGTGTGTCCGCGTGTTGTTAGTTGCCACGACAACTTACAACACGCGTAACCCGGTTAAGAGGGTGCAGTACAAACGTATTTATGCTCTCATTTTAAAACGCCATGCTAGAATAACGTGAAACTTTGTATACACAATGGGATCCAGCTTGTCTAGGGCGAAAATTAGTTTCTGTTGCTTGAAATTATAATGGCGAAAAAATACAGCGATTATTAAGGTTTTCATACAAGCCGTAAAAAACTCAAAAAACCGCTGTATTTTTTTTCTTTTTCAGTTTTAGCAACAGAAACTAATTTCCGACCTAGGTATGCCGGATCCCATTGTGTATACAAAGTTTCATGTTATTCTAGCATGGCGTTTTAACATGAGAACCTAAATACGTTTGTATGGAGAACCGATACACACCGATCATACAGCGCCCTCTTAAGTAATATGGTAAAACTATCATTTTTAATATGGGAATTGACATTTAGACACTTTACGCACGCTCGAAAATGTTGCGGGAATGAATAAAGATATATAAATGAAGCATCATTGACTGTGATTTGTAAATCATCGTTCATTATAGCAATAACAACATTTCATCAAACCACAGAATGCTCTCGGAGGATCGCCAACTAGATAATATTATCCCGTTAATTGTTCAAATTTATTATCTCTATTTCTGTGCACTTGAGCCCTTTCTCTGTTGCACAAAACTCCTTTGCCCGGGAGCATGTTCATTTGCAGAACAGCGCCATCTATGTGACTAGATGTTTAAATAGTTCACAACGCCACCAACAGGTGGCGCTGTTATCAGTATAGATATATTGTTAAGTAATTTATTAAGACTGCGCAGTACGTTCGGTTCTCCATACAAACGTATTTATGCTCTCATTTTAAAACGCCAGGCTAGAATAACATGAAACTTTGTATACACAATGGGATCCGGCATATCTAGGTCGGATCATAGTTTCTGTTGCTTGAAATTATAATGGAGAAAAAATACAGCGATTATTAAGGTTTTCATACAAGCCGTAAAAAACTCAAAAAGCCGCTGTATTTTTTTTCTTTTACAATATCTAACAACAGAAACTATGATCCGACCTAGATATGCCGGATCCCATTGTGTATACAAATTTTCATGTTATTCTAGCATGGCGGTTTAAAATGAGAGCATAAATACGTTTGTATGGAGAACCGATCCACACGGATCGTACTGCGCCCTCTTAATACACTTTGGAAATAGACTCGATACAAAGCGCACACCGACTCTTCACGACTCCTCAAGACACCCCAGTCTCCGCCACGACCGGACATTATCGAAATAGTTTTGTAAAAATTAAGGGGCACTATACAAGACTCGTAGATTTTTGTCGATGTTGGTAATGATATTCCAACGTCAAGACTGACAAGCAAGAACAAATTTCATCAAAAAGTTAAACCCAGCGTATCACACTACAATTACGCCAGATGCATATACTCGTAAGTACCGATATTTAAAATGGCATGGCAAATATATAAACCAAAGCGTGGAAGTTGTACACACCTGACAAGACGTCAGATTTGATCAAGTCAAGCCAAGAGATCAGTCGTGATCAGATTCTAACGAAATATTAAATATCTTCAAATTAGTCGCAATAACAGTATCAGTTTCTTAAAGAACTTAACTTCATTTAATTTTCGATACTTGTACAAATTTTTGACCTTAAAGGGAAATAGGAAAATCGCTGGTACACTACATCAGGACCGAAACGAGTGGCGTAGTCGAAGACTGACCTTTGCTCAATAGTGTGTGATAACGGGGTAAAAATATGATAATAATGACATGTTGCATCTTGTTCTAGTGAGGATGGTTCCGTGCGAGCGTCGTGCGGTGGCATGCGTGCTCCTGGCCATCACCGCGGTGGTCGCCGCCGCGAGTTACGACCGGGAGCGGCTCGAGATAGCCAAGCAGATACTGGAGGAAGTTCCTCTCACTGACGGGTGAGTACCCTCGCCAGCGGTCACTTGTCCCTGTGGGAAAGGTTGCCATAAGAGCAATGGCAGCTAAACTGTGGAATGAACTGTCGCCTGCGGTATTTCCGGACCGATTCGACCTTTAAACCTTCAAGAAAAGAGTGTACTCCCATCTTAAAGGCCGGCAACGCACTTACAACCCCTCTGGTGTTGCGAGTGTCCATGGGCGGCGCTAATCGCTTACCATCAGGCGATTCGTCTGCTCGTTTGCCACCTATGTCATAAAAAAAAAAAAAAAAAAAAAAAGGTCGCAGCGAGCTACGACCGCGAACGGCTTGAAATAACCAAGCAGATACTAGACGAGGTGCCTCTAACTGACGGGTGTGTACTTGAGTAACCTCAACAGCGGTCACTTGTTCCTGTGGGAATGGTTGCCATCACCGAGATGGTCGCAGAGAGCTACGACTGCGAGCGGCTCGAGATAGCCAAGCATACACTGGAGTAATTGTCTCTCACTTATGGGTGAGTAGCCTTAACAGCGGTCACTTGTTCCTGTGACGATGGTCAGGTTGATTGGCCCTGGCTATCGTCACGGTGGTCAGATTCTAGACGCGAAGTGTGGCGAAGATCACAAAATCGAATGATTAGGACCTTTTTTTTCTAATATTTACGTCGGACGGCCCGGGAAGCAGTTCTCGTTGGATGTGTCTGGTGGCTACCAGTTATCCTACAGCCACAACCTCGTATGAAAAACATCTTGTTAATTGCCTTGTGGAAAGCATGTCCAGCTCACTCTACCCTAGCTTCAAGAAATGATAAATCATGATTGAAACGAGTATTCCCTTCCAGACACAACGATCTCCCGTGGAACATCCGCAAGTTCCTCCGGAACCAGATAAACGAGTTTGAACTGGACACCGACCTGACCCAAGTCGAGCCCTGGTCCAAATCCAAGTACTCCCACACTGATCTGCCGAGACTGCGAGAGGGGATGGTCGGCGCTCAGGTAAGTCGTATTAAAAAGACCTCTGTCTATTTTCACAATTTTTTGTACCACCACCACCATATCAGCCCTAGGACGTCCACTGCTGGACATAGGCCTCCCCCAATTTCATGGGGGGAAATGCCATAATCGCCACGCTTGTTTGTCGCGATTTTTTGTACAGTCAGCATCAAAAGTAGCTACGCATATGAAGGGGTCAAAAGCTCTTCATCATCATCAGCCTACTGCAGAACATAGGCCTCTCCCGCAGCGCATCACAAAGTTTAGTCCTCTGCCTTACTTATCCAGTCGCTTCCCGCCCTCTAGCGTACTTGTACTATTTATTCCTTACTCTGTGGGTACGTCGTCTCGGCACCTGGCCGGCGCGACCCACACTTCGCTTGCCCAGGCGTGATCTCCATTCCAGAACATGGTCACCAGCGGTTGTCAGTTCTACGACAGTTGTAGCCAGCCAGCCAAAAGCAATTATTCCCTTATAATTTTCAAATGTGTAACTATTTCTTTTTCTTCTTCTGATGCTGTCTGTACTTGCAAGCACATTTGAGGAGTGTCTTTTCAAATAGGCTTAATATTTTCGGAAATAATCGCTCCAGAAGTTAAAAAAAATGTGTCCCCCCCCTCTAACTTTTGAACCATAAGTTTTAAAAATATGAAAAAAATCTCAAAAGTAGAACTTTATAAAAACTTTGTAGGAAAATTATTTTGAACTTGATAGGTTGAAAAAATTACAAAAACTACGGAACCCTACACTGAGCGTGGCCCGACACGCTCTTGGCCGGTTTTTTTTTATCTTAGCGGTACTTCTAAATTGGACCTTCAGTTTTATTAATTAAGGCACTCTTTAGAAGTACCGCTAAGATAAAAATAAGCCCTTTTGAAAAGACACTCCTCATTTTTACTCCGTTTTTTGGGCTATTGGTAATAAATAATAATATTTTCTCTTAATATATTCTTCAGGATGCAACTGTACTGGGAATAACGCTAGGAGGATGATTATTTTCTCTTAATATATTCGGTTTTTTTTAAAATTAACATATAGACCGATAGAGTACCGCGTGACGTCAGGAGCCTCCACTCTCGAACTCTTTGCAATTTATTGTACTTCTTTTGAAAAGAAAGAAAAACTTAAATTTTTACTCGATCATTCAAATGCGGACGGAAGCACTGCTTTGTAGCGTATTAAAAAAAAAAGACGCCGACGATATTAATTTTGCTACCCTGGACCCCATATTTAAATGCCTCAGACCTCGAAGGTCCAAACCAGATGCCCATCAATACGTATCTCAGGCCCCCCCCCCCCATCAATTTATGGGGCACATAAATTCAAATTTTCCCTACTTACCTATTCTGGGCCCGAATTCACCCTTCATCTAATCTATGATAAAGGCCTTTTGTTGTTTGACTTTGTTTTGGTTATTGAATTAATTTGGTTCTTTTTACGGTAAGGGAAATAGTAGGCTTATTATATTCACTGTATTCTTTTATCTTTACTACGAACTCGTATTTATTTTAAAAATTAATACTTTTATAGATTATTGTTATACGGATAAATTTGTAGGTATAATTATAATAGTTTTGTATGATGTCTGTAAATTGCATTATTTCCGGAACTCAATTCGAATTAGCTTTTTAAAGAGGTATGTACCTAGGTAGGTAGAATTTAAGCCTATTTAGAAACGGTGGGCATTCAATTAAAACTATAGTACATTACTACAGAGGCCGGGACGAAAGGGGTTGCCGGCCAAAGACATATAGACGGCCGAGCGAAGTGAGATCGGATAGGTCTCAGGCGGGCAACCCCATATTTCCCGCCGAGGTATGTATAGTGCTTTTCTCAAACATGCAATGAAATAAAGAACAAAAAAATCAAGGTTTTATTTTTAATACGCATAGTGGCAGAATGTCATGATACCTGTGCCAATGTGGAATGGAAATTAAAAAAGAGGACTTTGCCGGCCTACGCCTGCAACATTTGTATGAAATTACATTAGCGACCTCTTGTCCTAGCCGCACCTGAAACGTCATACTTCGCAGCCTATTATAAGGAACATAACATCAATATATCATTGCATGTTTGAGAAAAGAATCTTTAGCAGTTGTTAAGTGTTGAATGTGATATAATTATTGGGCGGTATTGTGTGTTTAAATTGAATAATATTGTGATTGTACGGCAGGCCTTTCACGTGAGGGTTCTAAAAGGTCAATTATCGGCAAAATTAAACGAGTTACCGCCGGCTAGCGGGGGAGATCTAATTAAAACACGGCCGAAACGCCGATGGACTTCTCCAATACGCTGGGTGACATGGACAAGTGAGGCTGTATTAGGTAATCTAAATATATAGGTTTGGCCCTGTAACAGGAGCAAACAATGAAGCGGTCCACTATTAAGCAAGCCAGCAATTAATTCCAAGTGGTCCCAGTTGAATCAAAACAGAGTTTTTTTTGTTTTTTTTTTCTTCATAGATAGTTTACCTGTATTTATGACCGAGCAAGCGTGGGGAGCAAAGCGTCTCCGTTTCAGCTTTCGACAAAAATTCTTTCGTAAGTCTGTCCGGATGTTCTTCTCTACAGGTCGCATTTCTCAACCGATTCTCGTGAAATCTTGTGAGGAAGTACGATAATTATATAGATTTTTTTATAGAGTCAGTTTTCGGAAATATTGATATGTAAAAAAATATTTTGTTTTTGCGAGGTATATACAGCTCACAAAGCCACTAATCTTACACTTATTAACCCTAATTCATTTATCAACGAGTACGTTGCACGTCCTTCTGTGTCACCGAACGGGTGAACAGAGAGACACCCTAGTGGTCCTGTTCCGTTTTTCCATTTGTGATACGGAACCCTAAATACGATCTATGGACCGCGATTACCGTTCAACTCGGTTGTAATCAAGAGCTCGCCGTTTCACCGAATAGAATTATTGACAAGTCTTAATGAACCACTGAACAACGTCGCTTGACAAGCAATGATACTGGCGTGATGATGATTTATTTGATAGAAAGCCCTATTTTAAAAATAAAATAGAATTATTGACAAGTCTTAATGAACCACTGAACAATGTCGCTTGACAAGCATTGATACTGGCGTGATGATGATTTATTTGATGGAAAGCCCTATTTTAAAAATAAAATAGAATTCCGACCTCTCAAGAAGGGTGACGTCAAACGAAGAACCTATTGACGTGAATACAAGGGGTTCTATTGGTATCCTCAGACTAAGAAAAATATTTTACAGTACATATAGTGCTACTTTACCGCACGAGTACGGTAATCAGCAGATTACGTGCATATGTCGAAACTTTAAAGAGCCATATGTACTGTAAAATGTTGTACGATACACGTGCAAATAGGTAATTCGCAACCCGTGTCGATTTAAAACACTCCCTTCGGTCATGTTTTAATTTATCACCACTCGTTGCAAATTTCCTATTCTTTGCACTTGTATCGTGATGTACTATTTCATCACACTTGCTCGTAAAGGGTCTGATTGCACGCAGGCGTATAGAGCAGTTATCACCCGCGGGCGAATTATGAAAATCCATAACTCCCGCGGGAGGTAAATCGGCTATAACTGCTCTATACGCCTGCGTGCAATAAGATCATTTACGTGCAAGTGTGATGAAAATAGTAATGTCTACTTAGCTGTGATAATTTTATTTTTAAAATTAAATATGTAATTGTGTCTCACTATGCTGTTTTTGACCAATTTGTAATTTTTGCGGTGTACCATTAAAGTTTTTTGTATTGTAGATTACTATAGTTAAAATTAGTTTAAATTTCTGAGTTTTTTAAATATACTTCCATTATTGCCAAACCGTCTTGTTTGGAAGGTGAAGTCGCTTTTTAAGGACTAATTTGATAAAATTCAATCAATTAAAATTATTTTAATCCTTTGAACGCCATCATATTTGAATGAAGTGATCAGTTGATCACTCAGACGTCCAAGTAACAAAAAATTATGTAGCGTTTAAACCAATAAAAACAAATAATAACAATTCATAATTGATTTTTTTCATGTTCAAAGTTCACTCCGACCATTTTAGTGGTTGTTGGCGTGGTGGGCACGACGACACACGACCACTTTATAGGCTCTTCGCGTTCAATGGGTTAACCATGAATTTTTCAGATAACTAATAATAACAATCATTCTTTTATTTCAGACATTTTACAATATATATCAGTATTCTATAATCTCACAATTCTTTTTTGATCTGTATGTCTGTTTGCCCATTGACAAAGGCCTCCAACCTTCTCCTTTCTTTTCTGCGTTGAGCTACTTTGCTCCAGTTTTTCCAGCCACTTGGTGTATGTCATCGTCCCACCTTTTTAATGGTCTACCTATTTTCCGTTTGCACATAACTAGTAGCAACTACATACACTACCGCTCATAATTATCTAGGCACCCATACCTTTTTCCATATATCTGTATACAAAAATGACTTTCAGAAATACACTGCCAAGTCATGTCACTAATTGCTGGTTCACAGAAAAGTGTAGTGTGTTTGTATGAACCAGCAATTAGTAGTTATTTAAGTTATTGCAAAAAGAAAGCTACCATTTTAAAAGGGGGTCTCTGGCGCCGATTTAAGGCTCAATAAGTCAGCTCAATAAAAAATGCAAAATGCACGCAAAACTCTCAAGGGACCCTGACTTGGCAGTATATTTCTGAAAGTCAGTTTTGTATACAGATGTATGGAAAAAGGCACCGCTGATAGTTTTCGTCCAAACTGTTGAAAGTCATTATTAAGCTTTACTTTCATGTTTTTTTTGTTACATTTTTGGGGCCTATAGTTGAATAGTTAGAGAGAGAGGGGATGCATTTATTTCTTTCGTTTTTATCAAAAAAAAAATTGTTGAAGACCTCTTTTCATTCTGAAAGACCTGTCCAACAACACCCCACACCATAGGATTAAGGCAAAAAAAATTACATCGCGCCTTTATGGATGATTCACATGAGGCCGTTCCGTGTCCGGGCCGGCCCGTTTTCTTCTAGAGAAATGCGCCGGCCGTTGCGTTTGCTGTCATAGAAAACGGGCCGGCCCGGACACGGAACGGTCTACTGTGAATCATTCTTAACCTTTAATTGATTTTTTAGCTTTTATTTTACCATTTTGTTAGATTTATTGATTTATTGCAGCTTTCTAGCAATAACAATCACAGAGCAAAGCCTCGGACAGACAGATATGGCGAAACTAAGGATTCCTAGTTGACAGCGAAACCTTAAAAAACTAGGAAACTTACCGTCAACTATCCCATACAGAAACGCCGAATATCAATCGTTTCAGAGCAGTTGATGTAAAGGGTAGACAGACCCACCTGTTGGTGGCGATCGAGCCATTAGGGCTGACACCCACATCAATTTGCGCGGATTGTCACGATCTGTCCCAACACAGGTGAATATGCCCCAATTCACTACTGCGAATATATTTTCAGCTGTTAATGTTCGGTTCTCCATACAAACGTCTGTATGTTCTCATTTTAAAACGCCATGTTAGAATAACATGAAACTTTGTATACACAATAAGATCCGGCATATCTAGGTTGGAAATAAGTTCTGTTGCTTGAAATTGTAATGGAGAAAAAATACAACGATTATTAAGGTTTTCATACAAGCCGTAAAAAAACTCAAAAAACCGCTGTATTTTTTTTTCATTTACAATTTCTAGCAACAGAACTAATTTCCGACCTAGATATGCCGGATCCCATTGTGTATACAAAGTTTCATGTTATTCTAGCATGGCGTTTTGAAATGAGATCGTAAATACGTTTGTATGGAGAACCGAGCGTACTGCGCCCTCTTAAGGGTTCACTGTTGCCACAAAGATATGGGCATGTGTTTTAATACAATCACAATGGCCGAAAAGCTTACGGTCTAAGTAAGCAGACAGCGTACCCTTTTTTTTCTTCGGGAGGAAAATCCGTTATGGATACCACCGCGACCAGTGCGGAGGTTATGTCGGACTTGCACCGACTAACCCCCCCGATCGTCCCCCTCGACTAATTTCGTAGGGCTCTGGGATCTCCTTCGGAACGGACCAGTGCCGCCCTAGAGTCACACCTCTGTGGGTCCCACCATCTGTTTTCATGGACGATCGCAGCCCGTAACTGCGACCGTCTTCGACCCCAAGGACCCCCCTTTTAGTCACCATGTACTACAGGCAGGGGATACCGTAGCCGTATTTCATGCCCGGGCTACAGGACAACGTAGCCTAATGATGCTTGCTTTTGACTAGAGGATGCGTTGTGTTGATAGCTAGAGAAGTACGCAGGTCACTTTCAAGATAGCACATCCTCCAAATATCCAATACAAAACAAAATCTCCAAATATATTACTATAAAAGCAATTTGAGGATCCTACCCATAAACTGTAGTGAGCACCCAAGTTTCTGCTATAAGGCTTCTTTTGCAGTGTCTAGGTGTCACGAAATGTTCTTTCTGCTTTTGCATCATGACTATGAAAGGGAATTCCTTGAGCGAAGCCGTCTCCCCTCTTTATATCGGTCGCAACTGCATCTAATAACCAGCTTTAAGAACATCTCGAAGAGCGCGACAATCGTCTAGAATGAGAACAGACAAGGGATATCTTTGTGGAAGTTTTAAAAGATCATACTAAGCTAGTTTAGTTCTTAGCATGACATTTCTATATTTCAAAACTTTCAGTTTCAAAGGTTTGCTAGAAGAGATCCGTAACGGGAATAAACTGGCCTTTATATTTTATTCTTTTGTGACATGTTTTTATTTTCACCTTTAATTTAAAATAAATTGCTTATATACATACACACATTACATACGTATATACTAAGAGATTTTATCATATGAGGGCATTGCTATTTTATAATTCGTCTTTTTATATCCAATTTTCTGCCTATGATTGCATTTCGTCAGAACAAGCAAGCAGTAAAGATTATATATCAAGTCAAATCAAATCAAATAATTTATTTCAGAAACATGGTTCCATATAAATGACATAACAGGCAATGTTACATTGCAAGTGTTATTTGGACTCATACCTCATAGTCGGTATTTGAATTATCCAACAAAGTCGTCCATTGCACAAAATGCCTCGTATATATTTCCGTTTTGATGTACGTATTCAAGTGTTGAATTTTCCTTGCTATTGTTATATCTTACCTTTGACGACCTGCTTAGCCTAGTTGATAGTGACTCTGCCTCCGAAGCTAGAGGTCCCGGGTTCGAATCCCGGCCAGGACATTATTTGTGCATTTATCACGGATATTTTGTTCTTGGGTCTTGGATGTTTTCTATGTATTTAAGTATGTATTTATTTATATAAGTATGTATATCGTCGTCTAGTACCCATAGTACAAGCTTTGCTTAGTTTGGGACTAGGTCGATTTGTGTAAGATTGTCCACCAATATTTATTTATTTATTTTATTTTTATATATTTTACGATTTTTTTGTCTAGCAATCGTATTAGACATTATTTATAGTATGGACATAAATATCACTCCTAAAGCGAAATTTCTTGATCCTTTCCAATTATTTGATATTTTAAGAAGGTATGTTTTTGTTTCTATTACAGGCATTTTAATATGTTTATACTTGTGTTTTAATCGATTAACTCTGTTTTTTTTTTCAGTTGTGGCACTGGAAGTGTCTGAAAGATTCCTCTAACATAATATAAGACAACAACTTTTATCTAAATATTTAGATGTTTCATACCAATATCTAAAATTAAAATATGAATAAAGAAAAGTTGCGCAAGGGAGCCTATTAGGCAAAGCTCTTTTGTTAGTAATGATATATTTTTAGCAGTTAAATAATAATATTTTGTATGGTCATATAGTTATAATTTTCTTCAAATGTAATTAGAAATTAGAGTCATAAAATAAATGTTATAATGTGGAATTGGCTTAAAAAAGCTGCCTTTGGCGCAAATAATACAAGGAGGCGCAAGGGAACAGTACTGAGGACTTGCTTTGTCAGCAAACTTGACGATTTCGTCTAAATAAAAGACGAGAAAATAACAAAATTGTTATACTGAATCCGGCGTATTTAACAGGCAGGCCGAAAAAGTTTTGTAGTCTAGCACCAGCAGCTTCGTGCTCGGCCGCTGAGGTATCCTTTCAAACAAAATCAGCCCGATGTCTTCGAATATGCTCATTTATAAGTCGTGTATCTTTGTGGAACAGATGTTAACAATCTCGAATAAGGTTTATTTCGTTCACCGGTAGATTGAAATCATCATATCTTCTAATCAATGAGAAGGCACTTAAAAGTAATGACCTGCAGTGAGAACCCAACTCTCGGCTATGAGGCTGCCGGTGCACAACCAGAACTCTCAGAACTAGTTTCAGAGACCCCCAGAAAAAGAAATTGACAGCACTTCTTAATTTTATTAGAAAGTCCGCAGACAAACCAACTTCGTTAAAGATTCGTTTTGAATCAAAAGCTATAAAATAAACATTTTGCGCGCAATATATCGTTGCTTCATTTTCCTATTTACCGACATTGGGATGCAAAACGTGTGCCCATTTATGTAGTCTCGTTTTATTAAAGTTGACAAGATATAAAATATGTACAACAAATCCTGACCCGAAACTTGCTTTGTAAGAAGTAACGCTGTTAAAGAAAATTCTAAAAACCAAAATAATTTGTCCTCCGAACAGAATTCGAACCCGTGACATCTGGCATACGCGGCGAATCACTCTAGCCACAGAGCTATCGGAACAATCAAGCTTAAGCATGAAATCCTTCACTAGTTCCCTCTTACAACGCCTAAGGGGGACACCTAAATTTCTTTGAGAAATAAAGTTCTTTAAACATAAATATGTATTAACGTGGGCAAAATGAGTACAGTGGAGATCTGAAACAATTTGCAAATCGTTGACTTGATATATTTTAGAAAATAATGCCTTGTGGTACACCGAGTAGTTATGTGTAGATTCTCATTTCAGGTAGACTCTTCATTTTTTGCGTTTACGTTCATAAATTTCCTCATATTGACGTGACTTTTTAATCAATTATTGGCTTGGCCGCGTAATCCATAGCTTACCTATACAATGTGATGTAACTACAAAACTCAACGCCTTGTTTATATTAACGAATATAGCGGTAGTTGGGATACCTAACAGTTTTCCCTTTTCCCAACCCGTTTTTCTGTTAGACATTTTGTTCGATTTAAAATTTCATTCGTCATTCAATGGAAAAAGTAGGGTAATAATAAAGCTTTTTGTATTATTTATTGAACCTGGAATATGTATATCTACAGGAGGGCGCTATTGAGCCTTTTATGTTATCTCAATACCAGTATTGTAAAAAAAAAGTCCGACGCATTAGCATCGTCTTTAATTCTTTTGCAACGCTTTCAGCCCATGTCGCCTTGGTCTTGTTACGTAGTTCATTTTCTATGCCCCGAATGATTTACACTTTGCGGACAGCTCCTTCTTGTTTTCTCAGTCTATTCAAGATTTTGACAAAATTTTGCGATATCGTCTTGAAGTCATTTTAAATGTAAGTCTGAATGAATCGCAATAGGTTCAGGCTTCGTTGCCGTGGTCTTGGCATTCGTCAAGTGAATGATGTTGGACTTGTAGCTTTCATTGCTTCTGCTCATGCATCTGGTGAGCTTCTCACTCGCATTTTGTGTCTAGACGGCGGCAAGGTTAGAATTACATTTTTGGAGGAAGCTTGGAAGTTAAGGTGTCCGGTTGATGCCCGACCAACTTGTTTAAATGCTCAAAGATCGTGGGACGTCCTGCTTTGTAAAAGGACTTATGAAGGTCTCGTGGAGGTAGCTGCAGCTCCACTAAGACTTGGGTGTTCACGTTCAGTGTGCGAATTTCATCAGTGCATTTGTGGAGCTACTGTTGAGGCGAACGGCCATCACGGTTTAAGCTGCCGAGCTCTAGTGTCCGCAAATCTGCCCTCCGTTTTAGAGCCTCAAGGTTTGAGTAGAATGCTAGGTAAGAGACCGGAAGGGTTAACATTGGTTCCGTGGGCAAGAGGGCGCAGTCTCATTTGGGATGCGACGTGTGTAAGTACGTTTGCCCCGTCGCATCTCAACCTCACTTTGCGCAAAGCCGGTGCAGCTGCCGAAAGCGCAGCTAAGCTGAAGCACGCCAAATACTCGAACCTGGAACCTATGTATGACTTTGTACCGGTTGCCGTAGAGACGAGTGGCCCCTGGTGCTCTGAAGCGAAATTGTTTTAAAAAAAGTTAGGACAGAGGTTTTGGGGAAAGTGGTTGCGATCCCAGGTGCGGCTCATACCTGGTTCAACAAATATCGTTGGCAGTGCAGCGGGGCAATGCCGCCAGCATATTGGCCACATTTGGACCTGCCGTTCTGGGATCTGCTAGATTATGTCAATTTTTTTTGTTTTGTTTTATAATTTGTAAGTGATTATTGTGTGTATTCTAAGATTTGTAAATAAATATACTTATACGTTTGAACAAGTTAGTATCACAAAATATATATTAGGTATTGTAAAGAATGTCTTATCAAGGGAAACATATTAGTCAAGTGAATACACACAGATATTTCTAAGTTTTATTACAACTAGATTTTGTATGGTCATACTACTTAATAATTATATTTAGCATAAGCTTGAAATGAATGTGTACCTTAATAACTTGTACTACAGGAACAACTTCTTTGTACTGAGAGTATTTCGCATGATGAATACGGGCCGTGTTCTCTCAGCCAGTAAACATGCCATGATCATCATCATACTAGCCGAAGAACGTCCACTGCTGGATATAGGCGCCCCCCAAAAAATACCACAATGAGCGGTCCTGTGCCGCCATCATCCAACTAACTCCCGCGACCTTTACTAGATCATCAGCCCACCTTGTAGGGGCGCCTTTTTGGTACTTGATGATTTTCAGAAAAGCGGTTCTATCAAGCTTTTTGTGGTACGTTGAAGAGTGCTTTCCCGAGTGCCCCTAAATACTCTCAGCCACATGCAGAACACACAAACGTGATAACACTGATAACTTTCCTCCTCTGAAAATTGCAGCGACAGCTGTTCTTCCAAATCCGGCGTATTTAGCAGTCAGGCGAAACAAGTCTTATAGTCGAGCACTAGCAGCTGCGCGGGCGGGTTCTTCGGTATTTTCTTTTTTTCAAACAAAGCCAGTTCGATGTCGTGTATATGGCCCTCTGCCGTTTACTGTAGTGACCACATGGTCCTATATACTCGAGTGAATTCTGACTTCGTCCACCGGTAGATGAAGTCGCCGTTTCTTATAATCAATTTGACGCAACCTCAAAGTACTGTCCCGCAGTGGGGACCCAGCTCCCGGCGAAGATGCTGTCGGCACACAACTAGAGCTAACGGAACTACATCGAGAAACTTCCACGTATATAAATAAATATACGATGTTTCTTAGTTCTTTAGAAGTCTGGAAACTAGCGAATTTCGTAAAATTTTCGTTTTGAAGCAGGAACCATGAAATAACATTTTTGCGCTCAGTATTTTTTTTTTTAAGTTTTTCTCTTTATATAAAATGTATAAAAAATAATTCACGAAGTTCTAATACCCGTCTGCATACTTTGCGGAAACTATCTTCATTAATTGTCGCTTCATTGCTTCTTTGGATTAGTGTCTATTGGGACAATGTATTAGTACTTAAGTTTCCTTTTCTAATGAGGTGGATTTTTTTGTAGACTCAGCCGAGACAAGGTCGCCAGCAGGATTAATGCACCAATTATAAAATATCTCGAAATCTACGGGTTTTATAACATCTAGTATCTCTGTAACGAACTGTTTTCTGTTTAATTCATGAATATAAGATGTCATCATGAAGTAATATCTGTAGACATCGATATGCTGTTTGGTTGACACCTTTTTACCTCACTGGCGCTGGACTGATTATACTCGTAGCTACCGACATTTTTAATGGAAGCTTCTTCCACTGCACGACATCTATATGAAATTTTGACTTATCAATCGGATGCCCTGTAATGAAAAATGAATTAATTTTATTAAAGTACCCTCAATACTTTCTTTTTTAAATCCCAACGTGGAATGCAAAGAGGGGTGCTATAACTTTAACATTTGTATATGTGTGTCGGTCTGTGGCATCAGTTTAACATGTGTATATGTGTGTCGGTCTGTGGCATCAGTTTAACATGTGTATATGTGTGTCGGTCTGTGGCATCAGTTTAACATGTGTATATGTGTGTCGGTATGTGGCATCAGTTTAACATGTGTATATGTGTGTCGGTCTGTTGCATCAGTTTAACATGTGTATACTTATATGTGTGTCGGTCTGTGGCATCAGTTTAACATGTGTATATGTGTGTCGGTCTGTGGCATCAGTTTAACATGTGTATATGTGTGTCGGTCTGTGGCATCAGTTTAACATTTTTATATGTGTGTCGGTCTGTGGCATCAGTTTAACATGTGTCTGTCTGTTGCATCGTAGCTCTTAAACGGGGGAACCGATTTAAATGCGCTTTTTAGGGTAACGGTACCCTTATAGATTCGTTGTGTCTGTCCGTCCGTCTGTCCGTATGTCACGGCCGATTTACTCGGAGACTACCTATGCTAGCCACTGACCTATACAGTTATGTAAGTGTCACATATTGGCATACTTACCTTACTGCACAAGTCGTTAATGATCTAGCCGACGAATAATCAAGACAGTTTTCGCGCAGTATTCAAACCGCAAATGAAATGACAAATACGAAAGCAGGTACCTACATATATGTTGTTAAAATAAAACACATTACTTTTAATGTTTATAGATATTGAGCAATTGATTCTGGTGATGAAATGCGATATAAAATAGCAAAACGAAATATCGATTGCAAAACCCTAGGTTTACAGCTTCGTCAATTACCTTCCACGGTTATTGATTGACTGTGACATCATCGAATTCATAAAATACATCGTTAATTTGAATTACTGGAAGATGTACTTGAAACGTGTCCTTAATGTTTTAGCTTTAATTGAAATTAGTAATGCGCTACAAGGAATAAACGATCTCCGCGTCTACAAAGGAGATAAGGACGCACAAAACGAATTCGCCTTCGCTGTGCTGTTCCAAATGAACAGAGAACCATATTCAAGAACGTGTACCGGGAGTCTCATTACACAAAGCTGGATCATCACGGTGGCACATTGCCTTTGGAAGTCCAAAGGATTGATCGTAAGATACGGCGAATTCACACTACCAGCGAACAGAACCAAGCTATACTCGAAAATAATCAAGAAGTTTCTCTACCAACGCAGAAACTCCCACTCATACAACGACATAGCGCTTGCTTTAGTCCAAAAGATAAAAATACCGACGGCGACGCTTCTGGCGGTCGACTACAGATCTCTCTTCGGTCTACCTGTTAAATACGCGGGGTTTGGACGAATCACTGCACCGGGACTTAAAAAAGACCGAATTAAACACATGACCATGCCTATTCAAGTGGGCGAGGGCATATTAATGCCTTGTTACAAAAATAAAAGGTTGGGACTTAATATATGTGTCGAAGCAAAGTGCTCGAAGAAGGAGCAATCAAGTCGTCGGGGGGACTCTGGAGGGCCTCTCGTGTACGACGGCCGTGTCATCGGAGTGGTCAAAGGAGGAAACCAACAAGCCAGGTTCTTTACTCCCATTAGTTTGTATCTTCAATGGATCACAAAGACGATAAGCAAGCAATAGCCGGTGGTTGAGCAAGTTGCCAAGAGCAAATACCAGCATTGACAATGAAATAAAGACTATGCGAACGATTAAAATACACAAACATGACGAAAGGACGACGCACGCTGGACTGTACACGACGAAAAGGCAGAATTTGCGAGAAATTTAAAAGCCTAGAAACTTTTACCAGTGACCTGGGATAGAATATCCTTACTCCGTTGCACAAGAACGCCCATCCCTGGATGAACTGGGATAAGCCTAGGAAAGCAAACTAACCTGCCTTACCTGTCATATGGTTTCGCATTGGCTTAGACAGCCACGGAATCGTAGTGTACTATGTATACTAAGACAGTGGCAAGCACGTCCACAGCCTCCCTGCTGATAAGCAGATACCCTATGAACGCTTGTGACTGCAATTCAACCACAAGTGCGCTATCGAACATTTCATGACTTGAAGATTCATTATATGGATCAGTAAAAAAACTGCCAGTCCCCCATTCTCATACAGCACATGCTCGGTAGCTCTGCGAATGAAACACAAGACCGCAGAGCAATACCTACGGAGCAATTTGTTATTGTATAGTTTTTAATTAAGTTACATGGTCTTAAATATTATTTATTATTAACAAATTCTTGTATTCAACATGTTAGCAAAAATACAATGTTTGACAACGAAAGGCCCACCTGCTCGTTTGCCTCCTATGTCATAAAAAAACCTGAGTGAGACGCTGTATGGGTATTTTTATTGATTTCTGTTCCTTCAAACACATAGCCGGGTATAGCCATAGACACGATGCAGAATATTTAGTTTTTCAAAATGCATGTTTTTTTTTTCTTTTTTTTACAAAATAATTAATTCTATCACCAAGAGTGAATGAAAACCGGCCTTAAGAGTTAACGTGGAGTTAAACATAATTTAATGTCAAGTATGACAGTTCGAAATTCGCATGACACGCACGTAAACATTGTTTAATGGATCTTTTATATGTACGTACTATATCAGGATTGCCAGGGGTGTAAATCAACGAAAATAAATTCTTGATTATCTTCGAAATGGTACGTTTTTTTTTGGACCTGACTGTGGCTTTATATGCCAAGCCCATTAAAGCGACAGGAGTACACGGTGGGAGAGTTGCCTGGAGAAAAACCAGGGGAAAACCTCCGACCGCGTGTTTAGCTGCGAGTTTCACAGCATTTACATATCACTCACCAGGATACACAAAACTCTTGAAAGAACCGCTTAGCTACAGTGTCGTTTACTACTTTGGACAAGATTATTTTTAAAGGAATCATGCAAGCTAGAGTACTGGAAGGCGCATCGTGGGTAGACACTCCACAAGGTGGGCTAATGATCTGGTAAAGGTAACCGGAGTCCGCAGAATGCGTGAGGCAGTGGACCTGTCATTGTCCCACTCTTTGGGGGAGACCTATGTTCTGCAGTGGACGTCCGTCAACTATGATGACGATAATAAAGGTAGCTTTAATGGTTGAGAGAACAAGGCCCGTAATCATCATGCAAAAGGTATTACAAAGAAATTGTTTCGGTTGGTTAAGTTATTCAGACACATGTTGATGTCAAGCGTGTTTTATGGTATGACCATACAAAATACAGCGGTAATAAAAGTTTACAATATATGTTTTCAATTGACTGCAATGAAAACAAATGAGTCCATATTAAAAGGGTTGTAAAGCGGAGCCCAGGCATCCTTCAGGATGCAACTGTACTGGGCATAACGCTAGGAGGATGATGAAAAGGTCTGAAAATGTCCAAACGGCTCTCAACCATTTGTGAAGAAAGAACTCTCAAATTCTTTGGACACATTACGTGTTCTAACCAGCTTCGCCTCGTATGAGTTTAGTTTACCAAGTCCATAGAAATGTGATTTGCATATCGCCGGCAATCCTGCGAGAAAATGTAATTTTCGCCATCTACAATATATAATTTTAGATAAAATCAATACTGATTGTGAAATGTTTCTATGGCTCTCAAGTCATATCAAAACTTCCATAGCGACTGTTGGTGTGTATTATTTTTCAACACTTGTCAATTGCCATCGATATGGATCCCTGCGAGATGTTCGTAAATCTGATTGTGGTTCTGGTTGTAAGCTGGATTTGCGCGTGCCGCGACCGAACCGCCGCGTCGAGGTCGCGTCTATAGAGGGGAGACGGCTCCGCTAAACGGATTCCCTTTCATAGTGATGACGCAACAGCAGAGAACACATTTTAAGAAACACTGCACAGGAAGCCTTATAGCAGAAACTGGGGTCCTTACTGCGAGACATGTTTTTTTTATGATAAGGACCCTCAAAATGAACTAACAGTAAGATTGTAATCTTTATCAATCTAAGATGATTTTTGCTAAATTAATTTTATCTTAATAATCAATTAATAAAATTAATTGTAAATAACACTGTCATTATTTCCTTAAGAGATTTTATTCTTTCATATCATTATGAATATTTAGTTTTGTATGCCAGTGCAAACAAAACTAAATAATATTCATAAGATAGCAAATGATCCCACCTGTCCGCCATTCCAATTTGGCAAACGATGGACTAAACAACCTGTAGAATAACCAGCTACTGAAGAATATTGTTCGAAGCATTGTGTTAACATCTACGAAATAATATATTTCGATTCCTCTTAAGACTTTTTTACTAAATTGTTTGTACACCCATTTTTTTTAATACTGTTGTTTACCATCTACGAAATAGTATATTTCGATTACTCTTAAGACTTTTTTACTAAATTGTTTGTACACACATTTTTTTAATACTGTTGTTTACCATCTACGAAATAGTATATTTCGATTACTCTTAGACTTTTTTACTAAGTTGTTTGTACACACATTTTTTTTATAAAAAATGGGATTGCTCTTGGCAGTAATATAGCAACTGTATTGTGTTTAAGTTCAATTTTACTCCGTATATCAATAAACTGCGTCATCATCATCATCATGTCAGCCGAAAGACGTCCACTGCTGGACGTAGGCCTCCGCCTGTGCAATCAGTCAACGTAGGGCAATTTGTGACGAGCTGTTAGGGAAAAGCGACTCTTTGTACCTGAGTGCTCCTGCGGTGGTTTCGTGCGTTGGTTCCGCGAAGATCCGAGACGTGTAAGTCATTCCCAGGAGCGGGAATGACTTACAGGTAATAATAATATAAAAACCACCATAACGATTGTATGTCTATATTATTTTACAACACTTCACAACTGCTGTCGATTTGGATCCTTGCGAGATGTTCCTAAAGCTGGTTGTAGTTCTGGTTGTAAGCTGGTGTTGCGTCGCGGCGCGCGGCCGCACACACCGAGTCGCAATCCGCATTTATAGAGGGAAAATGGCTTCTCTAAAAAAATTCCCTTTCATAGTGATGACGCAAGAGCAGAGAGCACATTTTAAGTCTTATTTAGTTTTTTTTATTGTACCTGAGCCCACGATTCGCAGCGTAATAGTCACAAATCCTAGGGAGTTTATTCACTGCGTCGACCGAAGGACCCAGCAATACCATTTCATCCGCATAACTAATATTAATAATCAATAATGAAAATTAGAGGCAGTTTTACTAAGCAGACGTCCGATGTCTCACTCAATAGCTCCGCTATTAGGACATCAAATTCACCCAATAATTCGGTCATTTAGATTCAATGAACCAGCAATAACTCATGTACACCCTGGCGGGTGCTGTCTGTGAGTGCGTTCCAAGTCATGGTCAGGGACAGCACCCGCTCGGTGTACCACTTGTATTTCAATAAATTGTCAAAAGGCCCTCTACGTGATGGTTATGTTAGTGCTCGTTTGTTGGCACTTCGGTAACTCGGCACTTCGGCTCCGCACAGGTCCGGAAAACCACATTCCTGTGAGCGGGAATGACGTACAGGTCAAAATAATATTAAAACTTCCATAGCGATTGTTAGTCTATATTATTATTCAACACTTCACAACTGCCGTCGATTTGGATCCTTGCGAGATGTTTCCAAAGCTGGTTGTAGCTCTGGTTGTAAGCTGGTGTAGTGCCGCGCGCCGCGACGCAACCGAGTCGCACTCCGCATTTATAGAGGGGAGATGTCTTCGCTAAAAGAATTCCCTTTCATAGTGATGACGCAGCAGCAGAGAGCACCTTTTAAGAAACACTGCACTGTAAGCCTTATAGCAGAAACTTGGTTGCTTAATTCATCACACTTCTTCTTTTATGATAAGGACCCTCAAAATGAACTAAAAGTAGAATTCTAATACTATTATTTATCTATGATATTTTTTTCTATAATGAATAACATTTACATTATCTTTTAACGCAAGAGACCCATTAGGTGCCCTTGCGGAACTCCTTTTTTACATTTCTGTATCCGAAATGTATTATAAAACTTCAGAGCTTTCTATTCTAAAGAGTTGACGCCGAACAATGGGGTAAAGTTTGTGTACTCTCAGAGCCGAAACTGAAAAATCCAATTATTACATTAAGTGTTTTACTCAGAAATAGATCTAGGTACTAGGTAGCATCTAAGAAAATCAGGAAATGTAAACATAGTATTTATTTAATAATGAGTAGCAGTTTAATAAAACACAACTCAAGGGGGTAACAGAAAAGCAAAAGAGAGGAGATCTAGGAAAAAAATGTCTAGCAAATAGACCAGGCTAATAACTACGTACAGTTTTATTTAACTTCGAAACTTAAATAATGTTTTACATCTAAATAATTTGAACAGAGTTCACCGGTACCAAGCTGAGGCCAAAGTAATTCGATTTTCAATATGTCGCAGGTAATAACAAAGTACTTATTTGGTGAGAAAATGCAGTTTTTGCAATCTAATATATATTTTTAACCAAAAGCATTACTGATTGTGAAATGTTTTTACAGCCCAAGTCATATCAAAACTTCCAAAGCGACTGTTTATCTGCAATATTTTTCAACTCTTGACAATTACCATCAATTTGGATCACTGGTAGATGTTTTTAAAGCTGATGGTGGTTTTGGTTGTAAGCTGGAGTTGCACCGCGCGCCGCGACCGAGCTGCGCTCCGCGTCTATAAAGGGGCGACGGCTTCGATCGAGGAATTCCCTTTCATAGTGATGATGCAACAGCGGTTAGCACCTTTCGAGAGACACTGCTCAGGAAGCCTTATAGGAGAAACTTGGGTGCTGACTGCGGCGCACTGCATCATCGTTCACAAGGATATACAAAATGATGTTATAGTAAGATTTGGAGATTTTATTTTGCCGGCAAACGAAACTAAATTATATGCCAAAATAATACGTGTATTTTTTCCTGCAAGATTTCAACTATCGGACGAACTTTTTTTGAAATAATCCTTGAGGTCCTTAAAAGGTGACATCGGACTAATGCTGATTGAGAGTATCCGAAACAAGCCGACTGCGAAACTTTGGGCGCTCGATTACAAAACCCTGTTTGGACTTCCTGCCTAATACGCCGGTTTTGGGTTGACATATGAGAGTCATTTTAATATACCTACGAAGTATAAACTGAAACAAGCATCCATTCCTCTTCAAATGGGTGAGGGTGTTCTACTCCCCTGTAATAATTTCAGAAATATGGGACCACCAATTATATGCGTAGAGCCAAAGTGTTCGAATAGGGCGCAAGGGGCCCGGTCTGGTGATTCCGGCGGCCCGCTTGTGTACGATGGCTATATTATTGGAGTGACCAAAGGACCTTCTTCTTGGACTTTGAAGGAGAAAGGAGGTACATGTTTCACTCCTGTCAGTATCTACTTGGAATGGATTAAGCAGGTGACAAACAATTATGCTTATCAAGATAACACCAAGACAATCATTAGAAGAACAGATAAACAGAAGAAAAAAAGGTTCTCTATAGTCTACTCCTGATGCCATTTTACACTAGCAGGTTACTTCTCTAAACTGTTATATTTGAAAATCGTATTGTACATGAGGTTATGCCTAGTGCGTGTCAGGCCACGTGCATTTTAGGGTTCAGTAGCTGTCCACCCGTGATAATATGCGGATTTAAAATGAGAGACACTTATATTTACATAACTAAAATTAATAAATATGAAATATAAGTATCATTTTTTTTCTTTTCAATACAAAATAATTAATTAAATTACCAACGGAGAATGCAAAAGGGCCTTAAGAGGGCGCAGTACGCTCGGTCTGGCTCGGTTCTCCACACAAACGTATTTACCCTCTCATTTTAAAACGCCATGCTAGAATAACATGAAAATTTGTATACACAATGGGATCCGGCATATCTAGGTCGGACCATAGTTTCTGTTGCTAGAAATTGTAAAAGAAAAAAAATACAGCGGCTTTTTGAGTTTTTTACGGCTTGTATGAAAACCTTAATAATCGCTATATTTTTTCTCCATTATAATTTCAAGCAACAGAAACTATGGTCCGACCTAGATATGCCGGATCCCATTGTGTATACAAAGTTTCATGTTATTGTAGCCTGGCGTTTTAAAATGAGAGCATAAAATAAATTTAAAATGAGAGCATAAATTAAAATATATACGTTTGTATGGAGAACCGAACGTACTGCCCAGTCTTAAGAGTTAACGTGGATTTAAGCCACAGATATCAAAATAAAGCAGGTCCGCTCATTTAAGTTAAACGATTTCTACAGGGTGACATCGGAGACGTGATCAGAAATTATTTGCCTCGGTGAAATATTGAAAGACAAACTCAGTAAAGATGATATCACAGTTACTACTTGCAATATTGAGTACTATTCCTCAAATTATTAACAAAAAAAAATAATGTTTAATACTGCTTGGTCACCCTACACCACACGAAGTCGTGTCATCCCTCATACAACGTGTGTCAAAAGTGATAGGGTGACCATGATTTAAAAATGGCGTTATAATTTTTCTAGTAAAAATTTGAAAAATTAAACTTGTTTTATTTGATGTAACAACTATTGCATTGAAAAGGCGATCATGTGTAGAGTCTGAAAAATTAGCTTCTGATCACGCCTCCGATGTCACCTGTATACCTGATCTATTCTCACTAATGCACAAATCAGTAAGTTTCAGAGAGACAGATAAGCAGGGAGCGAAACTTTGGTGCCGGTGAAGTCATTATGACGCAAATTCACATATAGAATGATTTTATATAAACAACATTGCGAAACCCCAATGATTATTCATAATGCAATAATGGTAATATACATTTTATTTTTTATCAAAAAATGCTATATTTATATTGAAAATAGTGTAAATATTAAAATAATTAAAAATACTATAAGAAAAAAACATTTTACTTAGTAAGTAATTGTAAAAACTATTTTACACTATTCGGATAAATGAAAAACAACCAACAAAATTTCGTGGATTGTCGAAAAATAAGCAGAACGCTTCTAGAATTCAAGCACAACATCGCATCTTCTTATTTAAATACATACCTACATTCTGAACAATGTAACTGCATCTGCCGCCGTTGATAAAAATTGTGCATAATGCCTGTAGTCGCAACTAGACACAACAAAATATTGTTGTAAGTTAACCTTTCATCATCGATTCCTTCAATAATCCAGATAAAAACACTCTGTATGTAGCTTGACGTCATACGTCTGTCATCGGCACCAAAGTTTCGCTCCCTGCAGATAAATGATATCTGACAGGTGTTCACCTGTCAGTGTCTCCGCTTTCATAACTGTAAGTTGTACTTAACTGGCGTTTGTGACGTTTTGGATCATATAGGGTTTGACATTTTGGTGTACTTTTAATTAGAGACAATTCGTTAACAGCTGAAAATGATATTTTTTTATATATACGGACGGCCTGTTTAGCCTCGTTGGTAGTGACTCTGCCTCCGAAGCTAGAGGTCCCGGGTTCGAATCCCGGCCGGGGCATTTATTTTGTGCATTTTTCACGGATATTTGTTCTTGGGTCTTGGATGTTTTCTATGTATTTAAGTATGTATTTATCTATATAAGTATGTATATCGTCGTCTAGTACCCATAGTACAAGCTTTGCTTAGTTTGGGACTAGGTCGATTTGTGTAAGATTGTCCCCCAATATTATCATTATCATTATCATATGAAAAACGGATCTGCTGGTATTAGTAATCTAAGTATGACAATATTCGATATTGGAATGACACACACACAGGCA
This sequence comes from Notocelia uddmanniana, assembly GCA_905163555.1. Taxonomy (NCBI): domain Eukaryota; kingdom Metazoa; phylum Arthropoda; class Insecta; order Lepidoptera; family Tortricidae; genus Notocelia; species Notocelia uddmanniana. Next base: position 74,513,118 of record LR991052.1, read on the forward strand.
GCTATTCTTTTTAATCGTATGGCATTTATTTACGAACCGTGAGATCTCCGAGAAGACAAGTACGTTTGCCAGTTTTTGTTGCACTTTTAGCACCACCCAGGGATCACGTGTAGGGTAACGGCGGGTACTCCCTACGGACGTGGTGCAACTTCGACCCCCCTTTGTCAAGTGAGTGGGCAACTTGACTGCTAGAAGTTCTCAAGCCGCCCGAAGGCCTCTAACTTGGCTTAACGACTGCTGTCGTAGACAGCAGCCGGGATCAACGGCTTACCGTGCCTTCCAAAGCACGAGAGCGCTCAGTTAGTAACCACTCAAAGCGGACACCCATCCAAGAACTGACCTGCGCCCACATTGCTTAACCTCGCATACCGCACGCGGTACGCTGGCGCCGCTGGGCCACGAGCGCTCTATTGCTTAACACTACGGATCTGCTGGTATTAGTAATCTAAGTATTACAATATTCGATATTGGAATGACACACACATAGGCAGCTATGACAGGCACATATGGGCGCCATCGCGAACCAAAAACCTTGCATTAATAATACCAACAATCCGTAGCATTGTAATATAATAATATATTGGGGGGACAATCTTACACAAATCGACCTAGTCCCAAACTAAGTAAAGCTTGTACTATGGGTACTAGACGACGATATACATACTTATATAGATAAATACATACTTAAATACATAGAAAACGTCCAAGACCCAAGAACAAATATCCGTGAAAAATGCACAAATAAATGCCCTGGCCGGGATTCGAACCCGGGACCTCTAGCTTGGGAGGCAGAGTCACTACCAACTAGGCTAAACAGGTCGTCATTAAGCAAGATAACTTTTCATATATTACAGTTGTCTCTTTGAATCCCCATGGTTAATCAAGATGAGATAGTACGGAATAGATAGTACGATCATTTTCGGCTGTTAACGAATTGTCTCCATTTAAAAGCACACCAAAATGTTAAATCCCATATAATCCAAAACGTCAGTTCAGTACAATTTGCAGCTATGAAAGCGGAGACACTGATAGGTGAAGACCTGTCAAATATTATTACTAATATGTCGCTTTTAAAACTTACTGATTTGTGCATTAGTGAGAATATATCAGGTGTACAGAAATCGTTGTATCTGCTTTACTCTGATAATTATCTGTGCCAGAAACGAAACATCAGCCTCTCTTTCGCACTAGCGTATACGGCCAATAGAGAGGGAGATACTTTGTCTTTGGTTCGGCGCTCCAGATTTTTCACCCTGACGTCCTTAGATTTTGAACGATATGTCAAGCAAATGTATTAGAAAAGTTTCGTGTAAAAAGGTGTATATTTAATGAAATATTAAGAATGGCACTGAAACTTTGTTCGTATAGCTGGCCACAAAGGAAATTAGAACTTAATGCCATTACAGGATTTAAAGATCTTTTATACTATTTATACTAGGGCTGTTAATTAACGAAATGAATTCTAGAATATCTCCGGATTGGTACGAATAAGGGTACTAAAGTAGTGTCTTAGAGAAAATTACTTTAATTCATCTCAGGGATGTGCCGTAGCAATTAACAGAACTGAATAAAAATATCTTGTATATTATACTTTGTGTTTTTATTATTATTACTGACCGAGCGAACGAGGCGTCTCCGTTTCAGCTTCCGACAAAAAATATTTCGTATGTCTGTCTGTCTGTTCGGATGTTCTCCTCTACATGTCGCATTTCTCAACCGATTCTCGTGAAATTTTATGAACAGGTTCAATAATTATACAGGGTAATTCGGGAGACGTGAGCAAGATCAACACTACGGATTCAGTAGATCATAAGCTACTGCTTCGTGGCACTATTAGTGAAATTAACGTTCATTTATCTTTGGTGTTGAAAAAAAAATGTTTTAAATTATTCACGAAATTCATCAGAATACTTCACTCACTCTACAATCAGAATACTTCAGTCAAGTCATACGTGTCAAATTTAATGTCATCTGAGTCCGATTACTTTAGAAATATCGTATCTCACTCAATGTGACAATTTACTTTCTTCGTAATCAAAGTGCTGTCATAACAGTTAGAGGTTTAATCTTTATAAACCAGTTGTTGTAGGGTGACCATGATTCTAGAGAATTAAACTTTAACTTAACAAAATTTCAAATACAGGAAAAAGGTATGGGTGTTTCATTTAAATACAATGGTGAACGATTCATTGCGTTTTACTATGTATGTAGTGTTGGTCCTGCTCACGTCTCCTGAATCACCCTGTATAGAATTGTCGAGAAAGTTTCTGAAATTATTAAATTAAAGAAAAAACTTCGTCTACAGCTCACAGAGCCGCTAGTTTATTATATTTTCCATTCCTTTGCACTGCCCACTAGTTATGTTTGATTATTTTTCTCCGCTACTCAGTGATAGTCAAGAAGAGATCGCTCGTTAGTGATAAGATAACTGATGAGACCGCCTGTTGCTAACCCGTCTTGTTACTTACTGCTTACTTACAATTAGCTGTACCTTTTTTTTTTTATTAAAAATGGGATTGCTCTTGGCCAGCATCTAGCCAGGGGGCAAAGATGAGGCCGACGATGAAGCGAGCTCACCCAAAAGATGCCTACGTATTCACTCGTGCCTTAAAAAGGCACGCATGCATGATGGCATGTTCCTGAACTATTTGTATTTTTTTAAACAATGCATTAGTATTGGTATTGTATTGTAATGTATAGATCAAGCTTTTGTACAAAATAAAATCTTCAGTGCCATAAATATCAAAGTTGCGCTACATACAACTCCAATATAGAGTTATGGACGATTCGCACCGAGTGGCTGGAGTCGGCGCTCCCCACTAGAGTCAAAGGAATTCGAACCCTCCATACAGGAGACTCGTGGATGTAGCTTGGAATCGCTCCCTTCATTTTTGTTTTTTTAGTTTTGTACAATGTAATGTAATTTATAAAAAATGACACTCCTGCTAATACGTTTAGCTAGTCTGTAACTGTTAGCCTAAGGAATATATATCATCATCCTCATCCTCCTAGCGTTATTCCCAGTACAGTTGCATCCTGAAGAATGCCCGGGGTCCGCTACCTGATCCCAAGAATTGGCATAGGCACTAGTTTTTACGGAAGCGACTGCCATCTGACCTTCCAACCCGAGGGGGAAACCGACCTTATTGGGAATAGGCTTGTCAAGTGAGTGGGCAACTTGACTGTTAGAAGTTCTCAAGCCGCCCTGAGGCCTCTAACTTGGCTTAACGATTGCTATCATAGACAGCAACCGGGATCAACGGCTTAACGTGCCTTCCAAAGCACGGGAGCGCTCAGTTAGTAACCGCTCAAAGCGGTCACCCATCCAAGGACTGACCTCGCCCGACATTGCTTAACCTCGCATACCGCACGCAGTACGCGGGTGCCACTGGGCCACGAGCACTCCTAAGGAATATATATAATATATATAATAAATAAAGAAGTTAGATTTCATATGTGAATGCTGGTCGATTCCGGTCGGCTGCCGCCGGCTCTGCCGCTGCCGTTTGCATACGAAGTCTAGCTTCTGTAGGGTTCGAATTCCTTTGACTCTAGCGGGGTGCGCGCCGACTCCATCCGTTCGGTGCGAATCTTCCATTACTGACACAAAATCCTAACTCCATTTAGCCTTGATTTATCTCTTCTGTTAATGCATTCTTTGTTGTCCACGACGCGCCGTAATGGCACTTACTAGCTTGTAATAAGACGTAATATCCAACCATTTCCTGCATCCAACGAGAGACTTACATGCCAGTTCGTAGTGTATACATCGAGTTTAAGTTTGTTATTGAGTTGCTCCCGCAAGATTGGGCTTTATTTGTAGTGGGGCAACGTTTCTTTTGATATAAATGTAACTTATTGTGCATTCATCTACTATCATGTGAATGGGCAAGTAATCCTTACTCCAATCACGTGTTCTAGTAACTTATAGTAGTCACACAGTACAGTTTCCATACTGCCTTTACAAGTTTAAAATTGTTCTTCCTGATTGGTGTGTACGCAAAAGCAGGTCAGTACGAAGGCAGTATACTGCATCCATATCGCCTTCCCCCGCGCAATTATGCGAGTGTAATCATCATCATCATATCAGCCGAATGAAGTCCACTGCTGGACATAGGCCTCCCCCAAAGACTTCCGCAAAGACCGGTCCTGCGCCACCCGCATCCAGCGGACACCCGCGACCCTTACCAGGTCATCAGTCAGTGTGGGGGGCCTGCCCACGCTACGCCTTCCGGTACATGGACGCCACTCGAGAACCTTTCCGCCCCAAGGCCATCGGTTCTACTGTGCTGTGTGCGTGCGAGTGTAATAATGACGGTAAATTACGCAAGGAAATCCGGACGACTTCGGTAAAGTAAGTAGAAGTACCAATTTCGCATACAGAGCCGTCCCGCCAAGCCTTAGACACAAAGATCTGTTAAAAAAAAAAAAGTAAAAGTAAAAGTAGTTTTTCTTCAAATTAGGCATATTACATGCACCTATGAACGTCAATAAACTACCACCGGTTCGGAAAAATATACCTCTGCCACGAGAAGAACCGGCGTAAGAAACTCGGCGAGGTGTCATTTTTTCAAAACAATATACATTGTATAGTTAAATATAAAATGTTCATCGTCATTACACTCTTAAGAGCTGAGCTCTTGTCGGTGCAGCTTGATGCAGATCTCTCCATCTCTGCCGTTCCGAGGCCAATTTCTTGACGTCCTGGTACATGACCTCCATATCCACCTTCATCTATGGTTTATATAACTTCATAGATCTTCCAAAACAAAATAATAATTTATACCCAAATACTCCGACTGACCAACCGACAATCAACTCCAATTAAGTACAGAAAATATCGAAATCGCCGTCATTACCATAATTGGCCTTGTTTATCTATGAAACGATGATTGAAGCAGTGGCCACATTTGAGGTGCGGCACTTACGGAAATGATTAGACCGATACGGGACCGACAGCTACGAACGCACAATCGACACGTCATTATCTCGCCCCAAGCTGAAAGAGGAGGAGCTGCCCGCTGGTGTCTTAATTCACGCCTGTAGGATAAGAGATCAAACCAATTTGTTCATACATCACTACTCCATTACAAAGGATATCCCCCAAATCGCCATACGCCTATCAAATTTGAGGAGTTCCCTCAATTCCGCCTGGATCCCATCATCAGAACTTCACCAAATTTATATGGGGCCATTCGGGGTACCTGCTTTGAAACAAAGAAGAATTATCAAAATCGGCAAACGTGGTCAGAGCTATCGGGTTATACATAAAAAAAAAGAAAAACAAACATGCAGACAAATTGAGAACCTCCTTCCTTCTATTGAGGTTGGTTAAAAAAGCCAATACACAAGCCTGTAAATGATCTAATAAGTAAAAGGAAAACATCCAGAAAATACCAAAACGACCGATCATATAAACAATTTGTCCAAATAAATAATATTTACCGCACTTCGATCGGAAATGTGCTATTGATACATTTCATGCGTGAACGAAAGCGGATGTTAAGACATTTTTACGAGTCTAGGGATTTCTTTGATTCACGTGCCAATTGAAAGGGCGTTTGTGTTCAATACGTATTTCTTTCGTACAGTAGCGGAATGAAATGCTAGTCACTTTTTGGACACTAATAATGATTAAAATACAGCAACAATACGTTATTTCACGGATAGTCAAACAAATTGGCAACTTTTTACGAAACGTCAAAAATGCTCGGTCAGTATGAAGTTTGAAAGGCAATGTACCTTACATCACCCCCATTGGTTGAGCTAATAAATACATCCGTCACTTGCACCCTGCCTTCTAAATTTCAAACGAATCACTAAATACTAAGGAACTTATAAAGTAACCATCACGTACTCGTAATGTAATTCTGAAAAGGACTTGACGAGTTACCGTTGAAATATGGTCTTTATCTCAAAGTAAAAGGGTTAATAATCCAAGTAATACAGTTATCGTTGAAGCGTTGATATGGTCCCATGAATAATGCAGGGTGCAGTCTCCCGTGTAACGTTAGGAGACTCGCATGAGATAAAAGACAACTTCGTGAAACCTAACGGTGCAATTCTTTTGAAAAGATCGTTCCATAAGACTCTAAATTATAAAAGGATTCAAGCGGGGTCTGTCATATTGTGTGTGTCGTTTACATTTCGGCCATATAACGTGATATTCAAATAACTAACGCTAGAAGCAAAGTTGATATACAGCCTAGAAGTCGATTAAATATGTTGTTGGGACCTGTAGCCGCCGGTGCCGATGATGATGGAACTCGAGGAAATGAAACTTCGATGAAAGTTTACTGTAGCTATATACATAATTCCCATAAAGGTTCTGGTTTACAAGATAGTTCGCCGAAAGAGTATGCAGAAGTGGTAAAAGTGTATGGACAATGAAGATGGTAGGTGATGACAAGCAAGATTTTTACTGTTTTCTGGTGTAGGTTTTTGTGGTAGGGATAAAGAGCTGCTATTGGTGGCTTTTAGAAGCCGCCATTATACTAACTGTGCCCGATGGGCGCGTTTTGCTACTGCATAAAGAAGGGCATGAAGCTATACAAAAATAAGCGTTGCGTTCGCAACAGGACCTCCATCAGTAGCGTACATTCTAGTTTCCAGCTTCAAAACACCCGTGCTCCTCGATAAAAGAGGTTAAAAGTTTTGTATTGAGAGAAAATACTTTTCAAAGTAACACAGTTCATCATCACCAGCCTAACGTTATCCAAGTACAGTTGGAAACCCTGAAGGATGCCCGGGGTCCACTACCTAATCCCAAGAATTGGCGTAAGCAGCGTATAGTCTACTTATGGTAGGGTAGGTCTGACCTTTAAAATTTACGTGTCATAACTCATAAGCCACAACCCACAGCCAGGCGCGGCTCACTCCGTGACTTCATCGCGCCGCTGCAAGTACATGTCAGCCGCCCGCATTGCGGGCTTATAGCCTGGCCTAGCGCTAAGGCCACGCCCCCGAAAGAGCGTTGCATGCGATAGACAGAGATGGCCCAGCTTAGGCACGTTTGGCATACCTAAACGGGGGGGGGGGGGGGTGTGACGTCTTTCGACTGGTGTGACGATGATGATGAGTTAACAGTTTCTGTGAAAATGGTGCTTATGTTTTATCAACGTCATACCAGCAAGGGACGTCTACTGCTGGTTATAACCCCCCAAAGCGTGCCGCAATGATCCTGCAGCACCCGCATCCAGCGGTCTCCCGCGACCTTTACTTCATCACGATGGATCTTCCGGTCCGCGGTCGCCACTCGACTCGAGAACCCTTTCGCCCTAACCTAATGGCCATCTACTACTTCGGTTACTTAGATGCTGCTTTGGATGGCCTCATTGCTGTTGCGATCCTGGCTATCAATACCACAAATCCTGAAATAAATAAAGGGTTGACAGCGCCTTTTTGATTACTATGGAATCACAAGACCACCGGGGAATGGGCAGCAGCATTCCTAGAGTGCGGTGGAGATACTGCGATCGCCAACCCGCATGCCAAGCGTGGCGATTATGGCATGTACCCCCCCCCCCCCCCCGCCGAAATTGGGGGAGGCCTATGTCCAGCAGTGGACGTCCTAAGGCTGATATGGTGGTGGTGGTGGTGGAATCACAAGGGTCCGAAAGCCACGGTGTCTCCTTACCTTCCGGCAACGTGGGCTCAGGTCAGTTCTTGAAATGTACCCCTTTTAGTGGTTACTAACTGAACGTTCCCGTGTTTTTGAAGGCACGTTAAGCTGTTGATCCCGGTTGCTGTCTATGATATTGATAGCAGTCGTTAAGCCAAGTTAAAGGCCTTCGGGCGGCTTGAGAACTTCTAACAGTCAAGTTGCCCACGCACTTGACAAAGGGGGCTTGAAGTTGCACCACGTGACGCAACCGTACTGTCTTCTCGAAGATCTCACGGTTCGAAATGATTGCCATACGATAAAAAAAATAAAACCGCAGACCGCATGTCCCTAGTAATAAAACAAAAAAAAAATTAATCTATTCCTTTATATTCACAAAAGGTTCCCTGAAAACGTAATCCAACTTGTACAAATGTGAGTTGACGTTTTGTCTCCTAGACGTAAAGGGACTTCAAAGTCACGGTGCACGGTTCAAAAGGTCTTATAAGTCATAGTGACTACAAACAACTTACACTCTTTCGGAACTAAAGTGTTAGAAGACAAAGAATGGACGGCGAATTCCATTTTCTTATCAGATTTTGAGCCTAAACTCTTGCCAGGGACGTGCGGTCTTGATAACCTTCTTGTCTAAGAATAGAGTTCATATTTGCTTATCTGGGCGCATTCGGAAGATGTTTCGTCCGATAGTTGAAAGCAAATCGCGCACACCTTTTCTGCTTATACACAATTTGAAAGAAGCCTTATAAGCGTGGGTTAAGGTATGTTTTTGTTTAGCGGGTTTTCTTATTTTTTGCGCGAAATTTAATTCAATCTGTGAAGCTGGCTTATAAATTTGTAAATGGATTGATGTCCTAGATCCCTCTCCACGTGTGACTTGGGATATTCAAATAAGTACAGTCGAATTCAATTTAGCACAGATGAAGTAAAATAAATTGCCGCCATTTAAATATTGATATTTTTGTATACCGTTATATAAACAATAGCTATACCTAGGTACTTATGTTGAAAAACGTTTTTTTATGAAAAACATTTTTTATTTGAACGTTATCAATTTATCACATACTTTTCTTTATGTAGCTAATTGACAACATTTCAAAATTGTAAGTACATAGTATGAAATCTTAACTCATTTCGTTAATTTGTTAACCAGAAGCCCCTTTTTCTATATTATTTTATAACTATTACTATTAGTTTTCTAAATATTCACGAAAATGTGAAGAAAGCCTACCGTCGTCGTAATGACGTCATTAGTATGAATTGTGACAGTCACAGCGCACAAAAGAACAGCAGTTCACTTTCTTTAGTATATCTGTCTTAGTATACAACAGTGCTTCTGTATGATTTGTAACGCTGTCTCGTCACTTACATTCTTTTAGAATGAGGAACTTTTAAAATTGATTTATATATATTTGATATTTTCGAGAATTTAATAACGAGGTTATATACCTACTTAACTTTTTATTCTCTATCTGATACCATACATTAAATGTTGTCAATTGCTATCGACTCAACTGTAAGAGCTCATAAGAGAACGCTTTCCAGAACTAAAATTAATTCGACCAAAATCACGTATCGCCTTGACATAGAACAAGAGACGTCAACGAACGCTGACCCCTTAGAACTGCTCTTCGTTTCCGCAGGACTTAGATTCTCAATATTCCGGTATTTTGAACTAATTTCGGTTGACTCGTAAAAAAACGAGAGAACACTATAGTTATATGGCCCCTGTGTAAAAAACAACACCTATGCTTATGTCGTCCGCGCAAGACGAAACGAGTAACTATACTTTTAATGTTTTATTTGTTTTTATTAGCCTATTAAAGATTCCCACTGCTGAGCAAAGGCCTCCCATTTGATTTCCGTTCATCTCTGTCCCCACAATCTGAACGCGTTAAGGTCATCCCGCGATCTCCACCTGGGCCTGCCTCGCCGCCTGTGTTCGTTCTGTGGCAACCACCAAGCAGCTGAATGAGCCTGTCTGTAGTCGCATACGGCAAACTGGTCGTTCCATTTGAGCAAGGCGGTCTTCTTGCCTACATCTGCTGGATCTTGCTGAAAATCAGCGCTGCAGCCGCCAGGCTGTAGCATCATGCTGAGCCTGATCCTTTTTGCGGGTACACAACTTTTTTTCTTCATTTATTATTCTTGCATTGTGTGCCTGATGCAAACAAATAATTTCTATTTCTGTCTGCCATCTGTGTTAAGGAGCGCAGCGTGTTATTTTTGACTCGATCAGTCCTCTTGATGCCTAATATTGCGCTCAATCGCACCCTGGCAAACCTTGAGCTTGGACTTGTAGGGACACATATGTATCTCCTAATACTGACATAGCATTCATGGCACGAGGCGCGAGGCGCGGACAGACCTCATTAGTTGTTCCCCGTCTCTCGGCCTGCCCGGTTAGTTTAGGTTAGATTATTTACAGCTATAGTATAGCTCGCGAAATTATTGTGATCAAAATTTATGTGAATTAACCTGTTGTTGTCCTTGGACTATAATTGTGAACATTTACATAATCAGTGTAACGCGGTTAATAAACTTAATCTTTATGAAACAGTGATTTTCCTTTAACAACCTTCTGATAGAGTCATTTCCGGAACATCATCATCATCCGAGCGTTATTCCCAGTACAGTTGCATCCAGAAGGATGCCTGGGATCCGCTACCTAATCCCAAGAACTTTAATATTAACCAATTTAATATATTTAATATTAAAAAATCTTAAAAATAAAACCTCTTTTGGCATAGACGAAATTCCCCCTACTTTGATTAAATCATGTGCAGATATACTAACTTAGCCCCTGACGTGGCTTATAAATCAATCATTCTCGGAAGGAATTTTTCCAGACGCACTCAAAATCTCTATTGTGAAACCTATTCATAAAAAAGGAGATACGCGGGATATAAATAATTATAGGCCAATTGCATTACTTCCAACGATAACAAAAATATTTGAAACAGCAATGATAAAACGACTCCACTCTTTTTACGCAAAATTTAAGATATTATACGAAAACCAGGATGGATTTAGGCAAAAGCGTTCTACTACCTTAGCTATATATAAATATGTGTAGGGCATCATAAACGAAATAAACAATAAAAAATACGCTGTTGGGCTCTTACTCGATATGAGTAAAGCGTATGATAGAGTAAGCTACGAGATTTTATTGGATAAATTGTATAGCACGGGAATCAGAGGTGTGGCTCATAAATGGTTTAAGTCCTACCTCAGTAATCGCATTCAGTTCACTGAAATAGAACATACAGATTTTGCGACAGGTCAAACACGACATTTCAGATCAGATAAAGTCAATCTGAGTGGTTCTATCCCTCAAGGTAGCGTCTTGGGATGTATATTATTTCTCATTTATATTAACGATTTACCAAATGCAATAGAAGATCACAGCGCTCTCTTTGCAGATGACGTTTCGGTTCTTTTTTCGTGTTCAGACAAGAAAGAAGCTGAAAGCAAGTTAAGTTTAGCAATGAAAAAAATTGGAAAATGGTTAGACTCTCATAATCTTCAACTTAATTTAGGAAAACCCAAAATAATTCAATTTAAGCCCTATCAAAATCGCCATTACCCATTATTTTTAATTATAATAATATAACCATAGAATCTGTAAATTCAGCTACTGTATTGGGTATCGACCTAGACACTAGTATGAACTGGAAACCACACATAGAAAGGTTATCAAAAAAGCTTTCCACATTTATATACGCCCTTCAACACCTCAAACGAGCAACTGACTTTCAAACAGCCCTGTCTGTCTACTACGCACACGCGTATTCAAGAATGACATACGGTCTCGTACTCTGGGGGAATAGCAGCGAGCTAGAGAAAATCTTCATCCTTCAAAAGAAATGTATTAGAATACTCAAAAATATAAACCAAATGGAATCTTGCAAACCCCACTTCAGGCAACTTCAAATACTCACTCTCCCATCGATGTATATCCTAGAATCATGTAAATTTGTAAGAAACCATCCAAACTTATTTACACCGACTACAGAAAAATTCAAAAGAAATAATCGCAACTTAAATAAGCTTAAATTACCGCTCTCGAAATTAAAACTAGTCACATCTAGTCCCCCTTACATGGTAATTAAAATATACAACCACCTACCGAATTCCATTAAAAATATAGAGACATTATCACTCTTCAAAAAACATCTAAAAACATTCTTAATTAACAAAAGTTTTTACAATTTAAACGAGTATTTTAACGACAAACACGAGTAATATTACGATAACTCTCTCCCTTACTTCCAAAGACGTTAAATCTTAAGCATGTTTGTTAGTTTTAAGTATGTTGCTGTGCCCTTGCAGGGCGTCACATGTATACCTAGCTATTTATTGTTCCATCTAATTATTATATGTAATGTGATTTATGCAATAAACAATTTGAATTTGAATTTGAATTTGAAAAGAATTGGCGTAGGCAATAGTTTTTACGGAAGTGACTGCCATCTGACCTTCCAACTTCCAAGACCTTACTGGGATTAGGCTTGTCAAGTGAGTGGGCAACTTGACTGTTAGAAGTTCTCAAGCCGCCCGGAGGCCTCTAACTTGGCTTAATTAATTCATAATTCATAATTCATTCATTCATTTATTGCAAACCATGGTCATATAGTACAGCTGTTACAATATAAATTTTAGGCACACATGGCACCCTGTTAGGGTATAGCATATAAATCTTAAAACTAGTTTAAAACTGAAAGTGTAATAATTTGTTATATATAATAATTATTTACGGCCTTAATATTTTCGCTTAAAGTATTTATTTATCAGGCACTTAAAATTATATGGAAAAAAATTATTAAGCTAGTTCATGCAAAGGAAAGGTATGTCAAAACGATATTAATTAAATTAAGGAGTATACAATGTGATGTCATATTCTGTTATTATTCTCAATTATTTATTTTTTATACATATTCAAATTCATTCCTACTATATTGATCAAAATTTAAATTTAAATGTTTAACGGATTCCATTCCAACAATGTTTCATCATTCAAAAATTCATCAATTGAATAGTAAGACTTATCGGTGAGCAGCATTTTTAACTTACTTTTAAATATTTTGTCATTTCTTTCCTGTTTCAATATTTCGGGTAGTTTGTTCGCTATGATGACGCATCTACAGTAAGGACCGTTCCTGTACATAGCTAGTTTTGAGATTGGTAAGAAGTACTGGATTTTATTATGATTAGGATTACGTCTGTTTGATGTGATTTTTTGCAATGGGAAGAAGTTCGGGTGATTCCTAACGAACATTGCCGCTTCCATTATGTAGATACTTGGTAAAGTCAGAATTTTATGTCGTGCAAAATGCGGACGACAGCTGTTAGGTATATGCGTGTTGGTTAAGATACGTATACATTCCTTTTGACTAACAAAGAGCTGGTGAGCGTCCGTGCTAGCACCCCAGAGTATTATACCATAACTAAGCCAAGAATTCGCGTACGCATAATATGCTGTCAAAGCAGTCTCAAAGTTTGTATTTACTTTCAAAATGCTTAGGGCGTATATAAAACGGGACAATTTTGTTTTTATGTTTTGCACGTGTGATTTCCAGTTCAAACTGCAGTCAATTTTTATTCCTAGCAATTTGAATTCAGTCACTTCCTCAATACATACATGGTTAATTTTTAATGACAAATCTAACAATTTCTTTTGCGGGGGCTTAAATTGAATTATTTTTGTTTTCTGTAAATTCATTTCGAGATTGTGATCAATGAGCCATTTTTGGGTTGTTCGTGATACTTCTTGCAACCGCTTATTGCAATCTCCACTTTCCGAGCAACTAAACAACAAGGAAACATCATCCGCGAACATTATACAGGTTGTGTCCAGTATTTTAGGCAAGTCATTTACATAAGCCAAGAATAATAAACATCCGGCGACGCTTCCCTGGGGTATGGAGCATGAAATGCCTCGTACTTTAGACCTGATGTTTTGAACTTCACCGGAATCTTTGCAATAATAGTCTACTTGCACATATTGACTACGATTTTCAAGATATGATTTGAACCACATATGGGCGTTTCCGCGAATACCCATGCCGTTTAATTTTGCCAAAAGGATTTTATGTGAGACGCGATCGTAGGCCTTAGTCATATCAAGAAGTAATCCTACTGCGTATTGTTTGCTGTCTATACTGCTAAGGATATGCTGTGTGTAATTATAGACCGCAAGCGTTGTAGAATGACGCTTACGAAAACCGAATTGTTGTTTATCCAGTACGTTAAATTTTTCAAAAAAATTGTATACTCTGATTACCATTGCTTTTTCAAAAATCTTGGAAATAGCAGACAAAAGCGCAATAGGCCTATACTGGTTCGGGTTTTTCTTATCGCCTCCCGGTTTAGGTAACGGTTTAATTTTTGCAATTTTTAATAAATCCGGAAACACGCCCTCGCTAAAAGATTGATTTATAAGTACCCGTAACGGTACAGCCAACTCGTTTGCACACAGTCTTAAAAGCGCCGCGGGGATTTCGTCTATACCAAAACTTTTTTTATTATTTATTTGCCGAATTATTGCGAGAATCTCGCTTTCAGTTACCTCGCTAATAAATAGGGAGTTTGACAATGGTGAGATAACAGGTCTGCCGGCCGGTTTCGCCGGCGCGGTTTCCCCGCCACTCCCGACCGGTGGTGACTCACCTACAGATGCGAAATGCTCGTTAAGTATATTAGCAATTGATTCGGGCGATTCTACAATAGTTCCGTTGATCTTTAGCGAGATGTTTTTAATATAGTTTTGTTGACTATCTTTTTTGTATGTTGTTTTGTCCCTAATAATGTTCCACATCGTTCTAGTCGTATTTTTCGATGCTTTCATTTTTCTTACAAAATTTAATTTTTTTGAAGTCTTTACACATTTTTTAAGAGTTTTTTCGTACAATTTATAGTATCTTTCCAGTACGGCGTTTCTAGACTGATTTATGAGCCGTTTTAGTGCTCGTTTGTGTTTACAAGCTATTCGAAGACCTGTTGTTACCCATGAATTTGTCTTCGATGTACGCAGATATGTTTTACGCTTTGGTATACATTTATTTAAAATTTGTGTTAGGTGGTCGCTAAACGCATTGTAGTTTTGGTTTATATTGTTGTGAATGATGATTTTATTCCAGTCTAAACAGTTTAATTTGTTTTTAAATGCGGCCATGTTAGTATCATTATAATTTCTTTTATATGTGTATGCTTTCTTAATTAGATTTTTGTTACAAACATGTTTTGGGAGTACATAAATTACACTCTTATGATCTGATATACCAAAGTCCTCAACCAAAATACGTTTTTTGTCTAGCATATTAGTAAATATAAGGTCAATACACGTTGCAGATTTCTTTATTTCTCGAGTTGGCGTTTTTACTATTTGGTGCAAATTAAAAGGTAACATAGTATTTAAAAGCCTTTCGGATTGTCGCGATTTTGTTGCCATATTGAGGTTAAAATCGCCGCATAAAATTATGTGCATTTTCTGTTCCTTTAATCTTATTTTGTTAAGGAGAGTATTCAATGTCTCATAAAATACATCGATATCGCGGTCAGGCCTATAGACACAAATTAATAGTATACGCTCCGTTGGTATTTCTACAGCACAACATTCAAAAATAAGTTCTATTGATAATTGAGTAATATCTTCCCGAATTATGAAGTCGATACCTTCTTTTAGCAGAATCGCCACTCCACCACCCGAATGGCATTTCCGATAGAAAGCCGAGGCAAATATATAACCTTCAATACATATTAAATCTTTTTGCATTTCAGATATCCAGGTCTCTGATAAACAAACCGCTGTTATGTTTTTTGAGCTGAGGAGAGTTTCGAGTATGTGCGCTTTATTTTTTATACTTTGTGCATTCTGTATCAAGATGTTAAAATCAATTTCGAAAGGTGCGATTTACTACGGGTAGGTCCGATTTGCTAGCCCTGTCCATTTCTTCGGGGCATCTGCTGGAGTCTGTCGGTCCGTTATTTGAGGTGGTTGTAGGTTTGTTTTGCGCGTCGCCGTTTAGCGCTGCCTCGTTCCTGTTTACGTTTTTTTCCTGTGCGGTAGAAAGTGGATTTTGTAGTAAGTCGCATTTCGTGGGAGTAACTTCTTGACCGTTTACATATAATCTATTATGACGTATGATCGCATAATTTCCGTTCCGACGTGAGTCTTGTAACATTTTTATCAGCTGCTGCCTTCTTTGCAAGTCTTCTTTGTTCAAAAAATTCGATATTTTATAGCCGCTATTTTTAAAATAATGTGCATTGTCTATGATATAATTTTTCATGCGCTTGCTTAGTAGTTCTATAGCGACGGGCCGGTTTTTTCTCAGTTTGCCTATTTTTCCGATTCGCGCAGCTGATTCGATAAAACCATTTATATCCAAGTTAAGTATTTCAGCAAACATTGTACTAATGCGTGGATAAAGGTCCGCTTCCTCCTCTCCATAATACTCGTCCAGGCCGTGGAGAACTATAATTCTTTGATCGTTTTGGTTATTTAAAGGTTCGGAGCACTTATTAATACGTGTTTGTAGGTCATGCAAATTTGCCGCTAGGTGTTTGTTTTCTTTTTCTAGATTTGTAATTTTATCATTTGTACTCTGAAGCTGCTTTTTCAAAAGTTCCTGTTGTGTCTTTAGGTCATCGGTTTTTTTTATTAGATCCTGTTTTAAATGCTGTACCGATTCAGTTATTTCAGCGTGGATTAAACGTTTCATATTTGCCATGATAGTTACATTATTTTGCTGTAGTTTTTTGTCCAGTAGGTTACTGATTTGTTCCAAGGTGACACTTGAGCCAGTCTCCCCAGACTGGTAAGAGTTCTCAGTATCCCCCAAAATACTCCTATTGTTGGTTAAGAGGTCCTCGACCGACATTCGTGAATCATTTAAATTTGTAGTGTAATCGTGGTGTTCGTAGTGTTTCCCAACTGGAGTGTCGTCAGTTCTGAGTCTAACTGTTACATTTGCACAGGACGGGCATCGAAATACGCGTTTTATATCGTGAGCCTTTTCTCGAAAGTCTGCCGTTGTTATATTAAGACAGGTGTAGTGATAAGGTCTTTTACAACCTGTACATGCTAACAGTTCCAAATGATTTATCAATTGATCACAGGCTGGGCAATAATTCATTGTTTTGATTTAAAACTGTGCACACTGCTAATAATAAATAATAAAAATAGGCCTATTTTTTCTCTTCTATTCCGTGCCGCTTACCCTCTACCACGGTATCGCAGCGAACACTTCAAAACGATGCCAAAGCGTAGATGTTGTATAGCGCTCGCTCTCGAAAGGCGCAACGAGACCGTTCCCTGGTACGGGGGCGCACGGTGATGCAGCTGATTCGAATGCTCACCGGCCGGTCAGCGATGAGTCACACTCACTGTCAATTGCACTTTAGACACCGTATTTGTTTTCTCACTTTGCACTGTGATATCTTTGTAAGTTCTGGGTCTGTTTATAAAACGAAAGCACTTCTAAGTCTCTTAAAATTGTAGCAATGTTCTTGCCAAAACTCAACTCTTAACTCTCAATAAATAAATCATTTTGATATAGTAAATACGGAGCCGATGTTAACGTGCCGCGCGGTGCTTCAAAACTTAACGACTGCTATCAAAGACAGTAACCGGGATCAACGGCTTAACGTGCCTTCAATTTCCGGAACATTAATAAATGTGAATTTTTACCTATCCAAAGTGACTATATGGTAAGACCAGGCAACCTATAGACTTTTGATTTTCTGTCAGCGACCATGACTGAGCTCCATAAGTCAAATTGGGGAGATAGGTAAGCATGTAACACCCTCGACCTCATCATCACTTACCATCGGGTGGGATAGTGGTCAAATGCTTACCTATATTATATAAAAAATAATTTTTAAGAAATAAAACCGACTTCAATGGGGGAGGCTGGTGAAAGATTATTATACTTAGATGGTGCACTCTTAGATTCCATACAATAAAATAAAAATGGCTATAAATATGTTTATAATGGTGAAAGTCTAAGTACCCTCAATTTCTCATGGAATCATGGAAAAACCTTGCTTGCTTGACAAACAAAACGAAGAGAACAAATCGCCAAACGTGAACTACGCGTCGTTGAAGAGTTCCGTTCTGATCATCATCAGCAGTTCCACTTCATCAAATGTCACTTTTATGAATGAAAATCCTTGATTAGTTCATGAAAATACTAAAATCACTATTTGTGTGCCTTTCACATTTGAGGATTTCCCTCGATTCCTAATGGACCCCATCATCAGAACTCAAGCATGACAAAAATCAATCGTGAAAATAGAACTTGCTTAATAAACACAGCTAGGAGGACAAATCACCAAACGTGAACTTTTCGTCGTTGAAGAGTTCTGTTCTGATCATCATCAGCAGTTCCACTTTTTGGATGCAAATGCTTGACTTGTTGATAAAAACACCAAAATCACTATATGTTTGCCTTAAAGATTTGAGGAGTTCCCTTAATTCCTCATGGATCCCACCATCAGAACTGCGTTTTGACAAAAACGGGACCAACTTGGATATATATACTTACAATCAAAATAATATTTTTTCAAATCGGTTAAGAAATGATGGAGTTATGGAGTAACAAACATAAAAAAAAAAAACAAGAAAAAAAACATACAACCGAATTGATAACCTCCTCTTTTGAAATCTTGAAGTCGGTTAAAAATTACATATCAATGAGCTTCCGTTTTGAAGATAATGGCAGGATTCCCTTCATCAGATCTTTCATGGACCAGTAGCTCTTCCAGGCGTTATCAATCCGTCTTTTGATTTGTTGGTCCTGAATTGAATTCTAACCTTATAATAGTCTTGGTTTTACTTTTAATTGTCAGTTTGTCGACGACCACATTGGCTTATTAGGTAGTGACTCTGCCCATGGAGGTCACGGGTTTGAATCCCGGTCAGGGCATTATTTGTGCATTTATCACGAATATTGTTTCTGAGTCTTGGATGTTTCCTATGTATTTAAGTATATATTTGTCTATATAAGTATGTATATCGTCATCTAGTACCCATAGTATAAGCTTTGCTTAGTTTGGGACTAGGTCGATTTGTGTAAGATTGTTCCCCAAAATTTATTTTGTCCCATTTAGATTTGACATACCTAATACGTTCTAACATAATATTTCTTTATTTCAGGTACGTCTGTAAATATGTGGGCTTTTACAAAAAAGGGGTAAGCAACTTGGGTCAACAATGCGCTTTCGATTGTTCTATAGTCGTAAGCTAAGCCAAGACAAGGCAGGTACCCTCGGGGGCGGTAGGTTCCCCTGGGCCACGAGCGCTCTAGAAGCATGATTTAATTAATTTAATTATACGTTAAAATGTTTCATCATGTCAGCCGAAAGACGTCCAACTGCTGGGCGTCCGTCACCCAATGAACTCCACAATGACCGACTCTTTTTTTTTTTATTTGACCCTGAGAAATGCGTTACGCATACCAATACGTAATATGAGGCCTGCGGGGACAAGCCAGATATTACGCATTAGTTATGTGGGACTCTCCGGTCCAAACGAGGACCAGCCTACCCACTAAAACTCTGGGATGCTGCCTCCACCGTGCCCGAGTGGTGATGCCATGGGATCGCGAACATTTCACTACGACATCACCGGCACCATCGCCCTAAGGCGAACCCTCACCAAAAAGGCACACTGTAGCATGACCAGTGTGCCTTCCCGCACCGACCTCCCTACACCCCGGGAAGGTTAGGGACCAGCACCGACACACGGTGATCTGGTCCCACCCGCGCCACGGCACCGGGAGGACAAACGCCCCTACCCCGCAGCCCTCCGCAGCCGAAGCCGCCGGCCCCCCAGTGGGCCGTGTAATTTTTTATAGAGGTTTTCTTCCTCGCGACTGCAAGCGGGGTCTTCACAGTCCCCGGTCCGGACATCATCGGCCCTCTGCCTAGTCGGGATTACGGGGCCGTTATATTTGACGAGACAAACGGTCGGTGCCTCGAACCGCACTACGCCGCCGAAGCGGCCCACCTTCGTCGGACCTGGGGATTTCTCCGTGGAGAAGTCCTTGGTCCGATACCCTCCTCCCCCCCTGACAGGTTATTGGTAGCCCGACAAGTGATCACTTAGGGTCCACTAAATGATCACTTGCCGTGCCTCCAGGACGCACCGGCCAAGACTCTACCCTTACCTGCGGATCAACCGGATTAACAGGTATTGGTAGAGCCCGGACACCTGTTGATCCGGTTGATCACAATGACCGATCCTGCGCCAACCGCATCCAGCGGACACCCGCGACCCTTACCAGGTCATCAGTCCACCGTGCCTACCCACGCTACGCGCTACGCCTTCCGGCATGTGATCGCCACTCAAGAACCCTGCCGCCCCAACGGCCATAGGTTCTACGTGATAAGTGCCCCGCCCACTGCCACTTCAGGTTAGCGATTCGGAGGGTTATATCGTTTACAAAAAACACAACGGTAATTTATTTGTATGGATCTAAGCGCCTTTTATGATAAATAAATTCTATTCTACTCTTGACATTTGCTCACAAGCCAAGGACATTCCGTATATTTATAATACCGATGAACCAACACCTTTCCAAACATTATTCATCCTATTTCCCTACCAATACATCAGCTGCTCCATTATCAAAGCCCACATATCATAAATCAAATCACAAAGTTACACATACAGCTGGCATCACAATGTTTATGTACATTTTCTATGCCTTTGATAGCGTTTCGATCGCAAAAGTAACTTTGCGGGGAAAGGGACGAGCACATGTTGTGTGGGTCCCTGTTTTTATGATTCTTTTTTAAATATATTTAATGTACGTTGGATACCTTCATAGAAATATACTTAAAAAAAGCGTAAACCGTCTCTACTGTGTTCAATAGTTATGGTATTACTACATTTTTGTAATAAACATGTACCTCGCGTGCAAACGCTGTTTGAATTTATTTAAGAAAATCGATCAAAATTTATCAACACGACAATAATTAAAAGTTCATGATGTAGTAGTAGTGGTTTTAAATGTGGAGTAGCAGCAGTGGTTACGAAAGCCTTCATTGTGGGTGGCCCACGGACTATACCGGTTTTTTAACGTAATGGTTGAGCCAGGGTCCGAACCCACGAACGCCTGACGAAAGTCTTTCGCCTAACCGGTCGGCTACAGCGCCTTAATTTCATTACAATACGAGTATGATAGCTGCCATCATCATCAATATCATCATCCTAGCGTTATCCCAGTTACAGTTGCATCCTACCTAATCCCAAGAATTGGCGAAGTCACTTGTTTTTACGGAAGCAACTGCCATCTTACCTTCCAACCCAAGGGGTAAACTAGACCTCATTGGGATTAGGATTGTCAAGTGAGTGGGCAACTTGACTGTTAGAAGTTCTCAAGCCGCCCGAAGGCCTCTAACTTGGCTTAACGACTGCTATCATTGACAGCAGCCGGGATCAACGGCTTCCTTGTATTTATGATTGTTATGTAAAATTACTAAATTTTAATTTTGATTTTCATATGTTTATTAAAGTATGAATAGACGATCTGGCAAAAAAGATATGAATATAGCGTTGCCAATAACGACAAAAAAAGAGAGAGACCAATAACGAATGTGTCGAAAGATAATGTGCGAATGATACTAAAAACGAGAGAGACAAATGAAGAATGAGTCCTAGCAAGACCGTGACTAAATACGATTAGGATTTATTAAGAATGAGACAAAATATAGAATTAGACTTCGGAATATGTAGCGAACAAGACGAATAAAGAATGCGTGACGAATCCAGAATGACACGACATACGATGTGAACGAAAAACGAATGGGACGAATAACGTTGATACCCTTCCATTGCAGGCAACATATAAAACGAAAATTAAAGCGAAATAGCCTAGACTTATTTAGAGGCAGAATGTAGCTGAACTTGAGCTGAACAAACTCATTATATTTTAAATTGTCCCGCGGTGAGGTTGCAGTTTTCTTGTTAGCCAGGCACCGAGCGCGTCGCGCGATACTAGCATCAACAGGCCAGCTTCTCTTGCGCTTCAAGTCAACAGCAAATGTAGATGATCATTTTAGTACTTTGTCGCAATAAAATAACAATAGTGCGACATTTGGGATGCGTCAAAGTACCTAGTGAAAGTGACAAGATACTTAAATGATCATCTAATCTTGCTTTTGACTATACCTACCTACCAGTAGGTACTGTTATTTTAGAGTATCGATCAATAATAATGGAGAGAGCAATGAGAGAGCTATGTTAGGAGTTTCTCTGCTTGATCGCATCAGGAATGAGGCCATCCGCAGCAGAACCAAAGTGACCGATATAGCCCTCCGAATCGCTAAACTTAAGTGGCAGTGGGCGGGGCACATAGCACGTAGAACTGATGGCCGTTGGGGCGGAAAGGTTCTCGAGTGGCGACCACGTACCGGAAGGCGTAGCGTGGGCAGGCCCCCCACACGGTGGACCGATGACTTGGTGAAGGTCGCGGGTGTCCGCTGGATGCGGGTGGCGCAGGACCGGTCATTGTGGAAGTCTTTGGGGGAGGCCTATGTCCAGCAGTGGACGTCTTTCGGCTGACATGATGATGATGATGATGATGATCAATAATATACATTTTTGTACGCAAAATCACGAGCATTCTCCAAAATAAATCGTACTGTTTGACCAGATCTCTTATTATCACCAGTTAATTTGCGTGATGCAGTTCTCGCCATTTCTGTCGGTCCAAGGCTAGTTTCTTGACGTCCTGGTACGACACGACCTCCACATCCTCCTTTATCTGGTTCATATAACATTTCCTCGGCCTTCCTCTTCCTCTTTTCCCATTTATTTTCCCTTCTATAATGTTCCTGATGAAGTGGTCGTGTCGTAGCAGGTGACCGATCATCATTTATACTCTTCATGAAAAACTACCTTAAGTACCTATTTGAGGCAGTTCCCCTCCGGACACATACATTCTTTCCACCCTTAACCTTCTGTTACATATCCACTGCGTGTTCAAAGCTTTACCGCGACGGATCCGCTCGCCGCGCTTAGGAAACCTTCAGCGTGCTGCCGAGCGTCCCGAACACGATTCAAACAACTTAACACGCTTGTACGTTTTAAACTGTCTTTTTTTTGGTTTCACCGATGGAGATTCAATTTTTCCTGACGCTTTTAGCAGAAATACTATAACGCGTGTTCGTTTTTCTATACAATAATCCTAGACACACACATTCACTCACAACTTATATTACGTATTTTCAATACAATTTTCCAGAATAAATGTATATAACTTTAACTTCTAATAGGTCACCTCTTAACACTTATGTATTTTATTTTTAAGGGTAATAGGTACATTGAATTGTTAAGAAAGTGAGTGCATCATTCGCCTAATATAAAAGCTGTGTTTGGCGATCTATTTGTTTAAAACAATGTATCATATCATATTAATATTGGAAATTAATTTAATTAAATTGTAAAAGTACCATTCGTGAACCTTATTGCAACGAGATAAGATCTACGAATCACTTAAGAGTGCGCAGTACGTTCGGTTCTCCATACAAACGTATTTATACTCTCATTTTAAAACGCCATGCTAGCTAGAATAACATGAAACTTTGTATACAAAATGGGATCCGGCATATCTAGGTCGGAAATTAGTTTTTGTTGCTTGAAATTATAATGGAGAAAAAATACAACGATTATTAAGGTTTTCATACAAGCCGTAAAAAACTCAAAAAACCGCTGTATTTTTTTTCTTTTACAATTTCTAGCAACAAAAACTATTTTCCGACCTAGATATGCCGGATCCCATTGTTTATACAAAGTTTCATGTTATGCTAGCATGTCGTTTTAAAATGAGAGCATAAATACGTTTGTATGGAGAACCGAGCGTACTGCGCCCTCTTAACTCTGATGCTGATAGTATGAATTTTCAGTGAATTAAAAGACATATTAATCATCATTATCATGTCAGCTGCAGGACGTCCACTGCTGGACATAGGCCTCCCCCACAGTTCCACAATGACCGGTTCCGCGCCACCCGCATCAAGCGGACTCTCGCAACCCTTACCAGGTCATCGATCCACCTTGTGGGGGCCTGCCCACGATACGCCTTCCGTTACGTGGAAAAAAATATTATTATACTAGTTGCGGTAGTATTTTTATCTTTACAACCGCTTCTCATTGCTTTATATGAGCCACATACTGCGTACCAAACTATAACTATAGCTATATTATACATATAAAATCCTACTGTAAATCTATAGAATTTTCAGTGTACCTATTCAGAGCATTTCCTCTACAGACCCGCTCACAGCGATTACGGAACCTTGATCGAGCTGTCGAGCGTCCCGGTACGTATCGGTGGAAAACACGATTCAAACAACTTCTTCGCTTAAGAGGGCGCAGTACGCTCGGTTCTCCATACAAAGGTATTTACGCTCTCATTTTAAAACGCCATGCTAGAATAACATGAAACTTTGTATAGACAATGGGATTCGGCATATCTAGGTCGAAAATTAGTTATTGTTGCTAGAAATTGTAAAAGAAAAAAATAACAGCGGTTTTTTGAGTTTTTTACGGTTTGTATGAAAACCTTAATAATCGCTGTATTTTTTCTCCATTATAATTTCAAGCAACAGAAACTAATTTCCGACCTAGATATGCGGAATCCCATTGTGTATACAAAGTTTCGCGTTATTCTAGCATGGCGTTTTAAAATGAGAGCGTAAATACGTTTGTATGGAGAACCGAGCGTACTGCGCACTCTTAACGCTTCTTCTCTTTAAATCGTAAATTTCTATTGGTTATTCCGGTTGGGCTAAGTTCTGTGAAGTAGAACTTTTAAGAAACAGCTTATTATATTTTCAGCGTGCTGTCTCAGTGAATTCTAAAATATTTTAACATTTGTATTTAGCTTGTAACTAAGTTTATATGTGAAATATTGTTAATTTTTTATATTTATAACATTCTTATTACCCTAAACAAATAGTCAATGAACAATACCAGCTCTTTATTAGAACAAATATTATATCACAGATCATGTAAACTTGTTTTTGACAATCTTTTCGCCGAAATCTTCATACTGTCTTTTTGTCACCCAGATTTTAGGGTCTGGCATACCTGGAAAGTTTTAATATAATTTAAGCTTGTGTAGGTAGTTTTTGAGATGTAAATTTTAATGCTTTTTTTCAAAGTCGGATTCATATTCTAGTTGAACGGATTTATGTGATGGATTGAAGACGTTTTGACACCCCGGAAAGTATAAAGGATATACGACCCAGTCACTCTTGGGGGTGAAGGGCGGAAGTTTGTATGGGAGAGTGAAATCTTAGCATGCTACTTAAAAATTTAATTGCAGTTATTTCTTTAAAGCGATCAAGAGTTAAAAGTGAAGTTTTAGTGGGTAGAAATACCATATAACCCCAGTCATGCCCTCATAACCGGGGACCTGGTACGCAGGTACACATAAAAAAGATACAAGTAAAATTTTAAGTCACGAATTTTTGTTGTCTTAATGTCTACAAACGTACTTGGGTATAGGTCGAATTATTGACAGTTTCATACATTTTCCGCGCCAGCTCTTGTGAATCGACCTACAAGATAGTGGAGCATTTTCCCCGCTGCACTTTTATGTAACAAACTAAGTTTAGTTGGGATACGTTAATGAAGTTTCAATGCATATAGGGTGATATTTATCTTTACCTATTTTGAAATCACGAAAAAGAAGCATTTACTGTTTTTTTCTGTCTTATGTGCTATACAGTTTTTCCATAGTATGATTGAAGTTTTGGTAGTACCAGAAGCATGTATGTATGTATACTATGTATTACGTAGAGGTTCAAGACGTTATTGATCCGTTTTATTATACCGACTACGAAGGCCTCCTATTTAAATAAATAAATATAAATAAATAAATATTGAGGAACAATCTTACACAAATCGACCCAGTCCCAAACTAAGCAAAGCTTGTACTATGGGTACTAGACGATGATATACATACTTATATAGATAAATACATAGAGAACATCCAAGACCCAAGAACAAAATCCGTGCTAAATGCACAAATAATGCCCTGACCGGGATTCGAACCCGGGACTGCCTTCGGAGGCAGTGTCACTACCAACTAGGCTAAACAGGTCGTCAAAATTTGTAGCAATCTTCTCTGTTGTGAGCCGGATGGACCCAGAGGTTCCCGGCTACTGCCACGACACCACATCTCTGTACGAGTAGTGGCAAGCCTTTCACAAGCAACTCAGTCGTATGTAAGAAGCCAGCCTATTTTTCATGCCCCTAATAAATTCACACATTCACTCTGTAGCCGCCGGTGCCGATGATGATGGAACTCGACGACTTTTAAATGAAACTTCGATGAAAGTTTACTGTAGATATATAATTCCCATAAAGGTTCTGGTTTACAAGAGAGTTCGCCGAAAGAGTAAGCAGAAGTGAAGATGGTAGCTAAAGACAAGCAACTAAAAGTGTAGGTTTTTGTGGTAGGGATAAAGAGCTGCTATTGGTGGCTTTTAGAAGCCGCCATTATACTAACTGTGCCCGATGAGCGCGTTTTGCTACTGCTGCATAAAGAATGGTATGAATCTATATAAAAATAAGCGTTGCGTTCGCAACACACTCAATGATTCCCAATTTTGTGAAATGTCAAACTTTATGCATACGCCATATTTGTTTACAAACTAAGCTTTTGAAATGAAATGAAATGAAATGTTTATTTGCAAAAACATACACAGATGTTATAAATTTACATGTAAGTAGAATTAAATTACATGTTCATGCATGTTCCGCCATAATTTGGCATGCAAAATATAAAATCTAATTTAAAAACGTCAATACTATTATCTATTTATACAATTTATCAATATATTCATTTAAGTTATAAAATGGTCGAGTTATCAAGTACGATTTTAATGTTCTAGAAAATTCACTTATATTATCGCATTGCTTTATGTCGTCGTTTAAATTATTATAAATTTTTATACCATTATATTCAATACTTCTTTTGAAATGCACATAATTATTAGATTTAGGTAACAGAATGTCAAAATTGTCTCTGCATAATCTACGTGGTCTACTGTAACTATTACATGCAAAACTGGACTTATTTTTGTAAACAAAAATGCAGACCAAATATATGTAAAGCGATATCACTGTTAGTATTCTGTTTTTGTACTTCTTACCTGCGTAAGTGGCGCCCCCAAGCCACGAAAGCGCGTAGGCCTCGTCTGATGAATACACGTTGACTGTTGTGTTCGTGAGAGCTTCCAGATCTTGCTTTAATCTAAAAACATCAACACCACATAATGAATAGTATTTTTTAAGAATGAATGATATAATTTATTTGCAAGAATACGGTTCCAAGGTCTTACAATAGTACATTACTACAGAGGCCGGGACAAAAGGGGTTGCCGGCCGAAGACATATAGACGGACGGATAGGTCTAAGGCGGGCAACCACATATTTCCCGCCGAGGTATGTATAGTGCTTTTCTCAAACATGCAATGAAATAAACAACAAAAAAAAAAAACAAAGTTTTATTTTTAATACGCATGTGGCAGAATGTCATGATGCCTGTGCCACAAATTTATGTGGAATGGAAATTAAAAAAGAGGGCTTTGCCGGCCTAGGCCTGCACGATTTGTATGAAATTCCATTAACAACCTCTTGTCCTAGCCGCACCTGAAACGTCATACTTCGCAGCCTATATTATAAAGTAAGTAAAGTAAAGTAAAAGTAAAGTAAAATTTTATTTCCAAAAAGATTAAACACAAATAATGCAAAGTCGATGACCCCACACTAGGCTAGGCCTGTATCGTGGAAGTCAAAGGTAAACCACACGCATAGAATTGACCGAATAAAGTGCGGTCTGTAAATCAAAGTTAACAAACATAACATTGTACACATGCAAGTTTTGAAGGTAAATTTATAAATATTGGTATAAGGAACATAACATCAATATTTCATTGCATGTTTGAGAAAAATAAAATTCCAGCGCATTCAACCTGAACACAGATGTGCAAATTTGTACAAGTTAAGAGTCACTTAATCACTGTAATTAATATAATAAAAATAATAATGTCATTTTTAAATCCAGTCAATAGATTTCATGATTTGTCTAGACTTAAATACTAATACTTATAAATAAGCTATTGGATTAAATCTATGTCTACTTTGAATTTTTTACCATGTACAATTATTTCGGATCATCATCATCATCATTTCAGCCGAATGACGTCCACTGCTGGACATAGGCCTCCCCCAAAGACTTCCACAATTACCGGTCCTGCGCCACCCGCATTATTTCGGATAACGACCCCAAAATCACCCTGTATAAGACATGCGAAGATCTGATCTGTTCTTAGGAACCATGTCATCGATTGTAGTAACAAGGAGAACTGCATCATACATTTAAAAAAAGCTTGCACTCAGCTCGGGAATCGAACCCGGACGTTTTGAAAAATAAAACTAACACTATTTCTATTGAAATATCGACTGTGTAGGTACGACAGTAAATGTTAATACAAGCTACAACTAAAACTAGAAATTCATGGGCACTACAGTCTGGTTCCCTCTCAACGTCTCAACAGTAGGACCTACATACATAGCCTGATGCTTATGATAGTGATCTTGGGTGTACTAACCTTGGACACAGTCCAGGGATCATCGACATGCCCCCACAAGGCACTACGCCCTCCAGCAATTCCGCCCTAAGCTCCGGATCGCATATCTCAACGGCGCGGTGAACCGCCTTGGGTATGGACATCACGTCCCAATCCGGGACGGCTAGGTCAGGTTGGAAGAGGACTTCTCCTGAAAATATTTGTTGTAATGTGAAAATAAGTTTTTGGTCAAAAATTTCATTTTTGGTACAAGTTTTTATTACCAACTGTACTTTTTCCACAATCATAAACTACTTGTCGAGTCGGTTCGAATGAGCCCAACTATGACCACCTCCAGTCTCCAGCATCAGATCAGCTCTATGCCATAATAATATGGCATTGTCATCCGATTTATACATGCATGCGAAATTTCAGCTCAATCGGAAACCGGGAAGTGGATCAAATTTAACTCGCAAGATTTGATTACAGACCGACAGACAGACAACGGGACAGGTGAAAGTAAGTATAAGCTTGTAATTAAGGTTGTTCATTCAACCACCTTTTTAGGATTCCGTACCCAAAGGGTAAAAACTGGACCCTATTACAAATACTTCACTGTCCGTCCCTCCGTCCGTCCGTCTGTCACCAGGCTGTATCTTAAGAACCGTAATAGATAGTTGAAATTTTCACAGATTGTGTATTTCTGTTGCCGCTATAACAACAAATACTAAAACAAAATAATAATAATTAAGGGGGGCTCCCATACAAAAAACGCGATAATTTAACCCTTACCGTAATAGCTAGACAGTTGAAACTTGCACAGATTATGTATTTCTGTTACCGCTATAACAACAAATATTAAAAAAACCTGCCAAGTGCGAGTCGGACTCTTCTTATAGATCATGCGGTACGGAATCCTTCGTGCGCGAGTCCGACTCGCACTTGGCCGGATTTAAAATTTAAACCTACATACAATAGAGATTAAGTAAACATATGAATTGATTTAAAAGCACCTATTTTGCAGGTAAAACACTCAGGTATAGATCCGAATGTTGGACCTAAAAATGACAGATGTAACGAGCGCGACTGCATGAAACAAAGATGCGATTGTTGAGATTGATGTGTGGTGTGACGAGTATGGAATAAGAATGAGTATACAAGGGGACGGGTAGCGGGTGGCACAAGACCGGTCATTGTGGAACTCTTTCGGGGAGGCCTATATCAAGCAGTGAAAGTCCTCCGGCTGATTTATTTATTTTTATTTATATAACAGTTGGATTTCACAGCATTACAGTAATACTAATGCACTGTGAAATTAAAAACTAAACAAACAAGAACACTGGAGTAACCAAATAATAAATTATTTACACTGAAGAAGGCACGACCTTCTTCAGTGTAAATATAATCCATCTTCTCACAGAACTTCAAGCATACGTCATACACATCTATCCATCTACTAGCAAATATATCGCAGTCTGATATGTTGTTGATGATAAGGGGAAGCCTGAAAGTAGAACCCATTGCCGAAAAACCAAGAACCAGTCACCTGGCGTAGTAAGAGCATGTAATGATGAGAAAGCCATGTAACAAGAACAGTATTAGTTATGAATGTGTATGGTTGCAAGAAACGAGGCAGACCAAACAAAGCTGGATGGATTATGCTAGAGACGATGTGAACGAAGAGATGACGCGTGACACAGATGTGTGGAAAAAAAGGCACTGCGCCGACCCGAAATAAATAGGACAACGTGAAACAAATGATGGTAGATAAACAAATGATGGTGGATAAACAAATGATGGTGAATAAACTAATGATGGCAAATAAACACCTAGACACTAACCTGCCATAAACGCTTCGTTTTTGATGTCTATAACTTTGCCATCGGGCAGAGTGAAACTCCTTTTCCCCGTCTTTATGTTGTAAGCGGCATTCCTCGTTACGTACGCCATCTTTTTTATATCGCGAAGAGTCCGTTGCGAAGTAACGTTGATATTCCTCTCTGTAAGTAAAATCATATTTAGATATTTTACGGGCTTTTTAAATCCCTAGGATAAAGGTTACATAGGAGTCCACAGGAAGCTCCGTTCTCCATATAAACATAGTTATGCTCTCATTTTAAAACGGCATGCTGGCAGAACATGAAAATTTGTATACACAATGAGATCCAGCATATATATGTAGGCCAGAAATCAGTTTCTGTTGCGCGAAATTATCATTGAGAAAAATATTTAACTCTTAACAACTAACCTTTTCGTGCCCCACACGCCATAACTTCATATCAAGTCGATGTAAAGGCAACCTACGCGCTACCAAGGTTCATTTTCAGTATTTTGCTACAAAAACTGGCGTGTGAGACACAACTTACGGAATCTATGTGGGGATGAAAAGGTTAAAAAAAACTGCTATTTGATTTAAAACCGTTTTGTTTTAACAGTAAAGTATCTTTTGGAACCGACGAATTTGATACAATTCTGTCAATTCAAATGGTTTTAAGTATACCAGACTTGCCTTCCAGCAATTTTCTAATGTAGTCGTGTAGCGCCAGGCTGGGTATCCCGGTACTGGTCTGTGCGTACGCCATCAACCCTCCCTCGTACACCGGGGCTATGTCCACCTTATCGTAACTGAAAAAAACGTACCCTTATTACCCACAAAACTATCCCCTATAAAAATAATCGATGCTAATATTAAAAATGCGAAAGTAACTCTGTCTGCCTGTTACCTCGATGAAATTTGGTATGGAGGTAGTTTGAGTCCCGGGGAAAAACATAGGATGATTTTTATTCCGGAAATCATTTCTTAGGGGGTGAAAAGGGGTATAAGTTTGTATGGGCGAATGATATTGGAGCCTGCGGCTACAACAATTTAATAGCAATTATTTCTATAACGAGTTGCATGCGGACGGAGTCACGGGCAAAAGCTAGTTTTAAATTAAAAAAGGCGCCTTCAAAAAACCTAAAAGCAAAAATAAACTGAGATTTACAATACAATCATGAGATGAAATTTATACCTACGATTTCATTACACATAATGTACGGTCCAATGGAAAGTCATAAAGTGACAAACATTCAAATTCCGCGAATGTACTAAACATACACAAATTCTTAATTAAACACTGATATTAGAAAGACGAATTAAGTTTTTAATAATCAGCCACCTAACAAATAAGAAATTTATTAAAGATTTATCAATTTTATTATCTTTTAAAGTCGGTTAGGCAAAAGTTCAAACTCTTGTGACTATGTCAAATATAGTGACATATAAACGTGTTTGAATCGCACATTGTAAAACGGTTTATTCTCTTTTTTTACGGTGGGTAACCAGGACACACATAAATCTAAAATCAGGCTCTACCATTACAGAAAATAGACAAGACATACAGCAAATTGCAACATTGTTCTATGAAAATCTATATAAAAAAAGACGACAAATTTATACTGAAAATTACCCGGCAAGTTCTGAAAACAATGAACAAGAACAAAATAGTGCAATCAAAAACTTTGATGAATTAGAAATACTTCAACTTATAAATAAACTGAAACCTAGAAAAAGCCCTGGACCAGATAGCATAACAAATGACTTATTAAAAGCTAGTTGTCCATTTATACTTACACCCCTGGCCAAACTTTTTAACAAAATACTGCACACAAAAATAGTACCACAGGAATGGACTGAATCGAACAAAACTTTGATCTACAAAAAAGGAGACCCTGCTGATATTTCAAACTATCGTCCAATAAGTTTAATGTCCAGTCTATACAAAGTTTTTTCGGCAGGTCTTCAGTCGAGGATCACACCCCAAGTAGAGGCCTTTCTGGGTGTGAAACAAGCAGGGTTTAGAAAAGGCTTCAGTACTATAGACCACTTGCAAGTATTGGAGCAGTTAATAGAAAAATATTCAGAATTTAGGTGACCACTCTATCTTTGTTTCATCGACTATCTGAAAGCTTTTGACTCTATCGAACATGAAGCAATATGGAAAGCTCTGACTGCAGCGAAAGTTCACTCTACATACATAATCATAATTAAAAACATTTACAAAAATTGCAAAAGTAGAGTTAAACTGGAAACGACCGGGCCAGAAATAAAAATAGAGCGAGGAGTACGACAAGGCGACCCGTTATCTCCGACCTTATTTGTAACCGTTTTACAGCATACTACTAACAGCCTTAATTGGAAAAGTAGAGGCATCACAATGTCACTGAAAGAGCTAACACACCTCTGCTTCGCTGATGACATCGTGATTGTCGCAGAAACAGTAAGAAACCTACAATATATGATGTTATCGCCGAGTACAGCTAGCAAGGAAATAGGTCTAGAACTTAACCTACAAAAAACTAAGTTGATGACGAACTTCAACGAAATACTGATTGTCATAGAAAACACTGAAATTGAATATGTAAAAAACTTCGTTTATTTGGGTAAACAACTTTCATTTAATCCAACAAACAACCTAGAAGAAATTGACCGAAGAATTAAGAAAACCTGGAATACGTTCTGGAGTATGAAAGAGGTTCTAAAAAGTCACCTCCCACTAAAATTGAAAAAGAAAGTGATAGACTCTTGCCTACTCCCTACTATGACTTACGGCAGCCAGACTTGAAAATATACTGAAGACGCAAAAAACAAAATTCAAAAATGCCAAAGAGCCGTGGAACGTAACATTATGAAAATAAAACTTATGGATAAGATTAGACATAGAGACATTAGAGCAAAGACTAAAATAATAGACGCAATAGAATATAGCTTAAAGTCTAAATGGAAATGGGCAGGCCATGTGGTCAGAATGCACGCCGAGAGATGGACAAAGGTAGCCACAATGTGGAAAGGACCAGACGGCAAGCGCAGACAAGGTAAGCCCAACGCCAGATGGTCTGATGACCTTCAAAAAATTGAAACGGATTGGCCCAACACTGCACAAAATCGAACAAAATGGCATGCGCTGGAGGAGGCCTTTACCCGTAAGGGGTCCTAACCAAATTCTTATTGATTATATAAGTATATTACATTTTATACATTTAGAAAAGTAAATAATAAAAATACTATCAAATAATTTTGTAATTCGATTTTAAGTTATGTTTTTTTTTACTTTGATTATGGAATAAATGGGCTTTTTATTTTTATTTTATTTATTTATTTATTTATAACCAGGACACTACCCAATTATTCTGTGCTGCTCGGTCACAAAATCAGTGGAGCGCTCCTGGCCTAGCGACGTCCGCGTACTGCATGCGGTATGCGTAGAATTTTTAGGTCAAGTCAGTTTTTGGAAACTTTGATATATGAAAAAAAAATTTTTTTTTCGTTTGTACGTCCAGATGTTCTCCTCTACAGGTCGCATTTCTCAACCGATTCTCGTGAAATTTTGTGAGCAGGTTCGATAGTTATAAAGATTTTTTTGTCTGAGCCAGCTTTTTGGAAGCTTTGGGGGAAAAAAAATGTTTTTCGTATGTCTGTCCGGATTTTCTCCTCTACAGGTCGCATTTCTCAACCGATTCTCGTGAAATTTTGTGAGCAGGTTCAATAATTATAAAGATTTTTTTGTCGCAGGCAGTTTTTGGAAGCTTTGAAAAAAAAATTGTTTTTCGTATGTCCGTATGTTCTCCTCTACAGGGCGCATTTCTCAACCGATTCTCGTGAAATTTTGTGAGCAGGTTCGATAATCATAAAGATTTATTTTGTCGGAGGCAGTTTTTGGAAGCTTTAAAAAAATTTTTTTTTTCGTATGTCTGGATATTCTCCTCTACAGGTCGCATTTCTGAACCGATTCTCGTGAAATTTTGTAAGCAGGTTCGATAATTATATAGAATTTTTTGTTGATAATTTTTACGAAATTCTTAAATTTGAAAAAAAAAGTTTTTGCGAGTTCTACAGCTCACGAAGCCACTAGTTACAGTAGGTACCACCACCACCACCACCATATCAGCCAAAGGACGTCCACTGCTGGACATGGGCCTCCCCCAAATTCACGGGGGGTATATACCATAATCGCCACGCTTGGCATGCGGGTCGGCGATCGCAGTATCTCCACCGCACTCCAGGGATGCTGCTGCCCATCCCCCGGTGGTCTTGGTCGTAGTTTTAGGACATACCCGGGTCACCACGACAGTAGGTCCCCTTAAGGGCATCTCGGATTTTTTCCGGTCACGTGTTCCGCGCACATCCCACCCTATTGCTCCAACGGAGCGCAGGTCCGAAAAGATCTTAAGAGACTCTAGTTAACATACTTTACATCTACTGTTGATGACTTGATGAGGTGCACAAAATGACAAGCAAAGTAGAAAGTACCCCATATCGATGGTAATTCCGGTGGTGTAGCCACTGCCATACATGGTCAGTACTCCCTGCGACTGTATGCACAGACCAATGGAGTTGAGCGTCTCAAATATGATCTCGCAACATTTCAATCTGAAAAAGAACCATTTTTCTTTAATCACCCATATGTAGTAGATGATATCGCGGTAAATTTTCGATAATTTAATAATAAATAATAATAATAATAATTTTTATTCATGACAAACAATACAATTTACAAACAAACACATTACATTATAACATTTTGCCACGAAATGGTCACAGCTCAGCGTAATGCTGGCAGAGCCAGCGCTGGTCTTCCGCTGTGACCATTTGGTGAAATCACGGAGCCATGACGACGCACACATACACACAATTACGAGAAACAAATAATTAAGAAACAAAAAAGTACAAATAACACTAAAACACTTCAGAAAAAAAAAACGCCTCAATTGTGGGCTAAAAACCTCGAATCCAGGCCGAACATTAAAAATTCACATGACATGACAACTTGACGTTTTTGTTTTTTTAGTTATACATATGTATTTAACTAATGAGCACGGGTCGGAATTGTCGTAGCACTTTTGAGCTGTCATAGGGACTTCTCATTTATCAACTTACGATCTACATATTATATCGATACATTATAGAACACAACATGTTGATGAAGATTAACAGTAGGGGTAAACAACAGGCGGTCTTATCGCTAAAGAGCTTGTCGCAAAATGTGAAATAGAGATAGGCAATGAAAACAATGAAAAGTTAATACTTAACCCTTTATATGGCAATGTATATCAGGATATACAAAGTATTTGACTTCTTCTCTTCTTTCTGCTTCTTTTTTTTTCTGACTGAAATTGTTTGGATTATTTAGTGCCACCGAGGCTGGAATTTGGGGCAGTTTTTTGTCAAATAAAGGGTTAAGTTCAGTTCAGTGTCTGTGTTTGTTTGTTTGCATTTGTCTATAAAACTACTAATCAAAGGTCATCAGATTGAAGGCCAGTACCTACATAACATGATATCATTAGGTACGATGGCAATTCTTGTTATGAAAAAATGTCTAAAATTAATGCCACGTAATAAGAAATCCACAATTTATTTATAAGGAACAATAAAATATTATTGTAATAATTCTTATTTAAAATTTCCAAAAAGTTGGCATTCAAAGGTTATCTCGAAGAGATCGCTCATTCGCGATAAGACTGCCTGTTGTTTACTTTACACTTTTAATATTCTGTAGCAACCTTTTGTAAAATGTTTTAAATGTATTATTATTTTATGCACGAGTGTTTTTTAAGTTGTATCTAAAAAGGAAGTGATTTTCGGAATCGCAATTCGATATCGATGATTCCCTTAACCGCTTCCTATACCATTTCTGTGACACCCTGTATTTGTATATCGTAAGGCGATAAATGAGAAGTCCCTATGACAGCTCAAAAGTGCTACGAGAATTCCGACCCCTGGTAATGAGAGTTGTAGTCTATCAATTAAATGATTGACAACAGTATTACAACAATAAACTTTATATACCAATGCAAGTCTATAGGTAGGTATCATAGCCAGGTCATTATATCATAACGTGATGCCTCTAATTCAGCATTGACTGCCGTTCTATAATCTCGTCTGGGTCATGATACCTTTAAATAAAAATCTCTCCGGATTTAATACATATGTAATTTTTTTGGACGCAAGAGGTATTATTTTGGACGCATATGATCTAAGGAAGTGTCCGTTTTGCTCCTATTACAGTCACAATCTGTGTATCCCGTATTGTTAAACTTTGTATAGCGTAATAAGCTATAGATGATTCTGGATCAGACAGTACAATTACATTAGTAATCAAGATGTCGCAATCTCATCGACCGCACATGAACCTAACAGACCACTCACTTAATTACCTCCCCATTTGACCCAAAATATACCCCCCTTTCACCCCCTTATTATCTTACCTAGACTTCCCTTCGAATTTCCAACGAAGTCAACCAAATACCATGCAATTTTCAACCTTATTAAGCTCGGTTTAGAGTTCATAATGTAATGAATGCGAATGTGGATTACGTTCTTTTGTTTTTAATCAGCTGTGTTTATTTACTGTTCAAGTTTGCTAGTAATTTCATTCATTTCCAAGCGAGAAATATAAAACGGCTCATGTATGTTTTAATA
The DNA here is from genome assembly GCA_905163555.1 of Notocelia uddmanniana. Classification (NCBI taxonomy): domain Eukaryota; kingdom Metazoa; phylum Arthropoda; class Insecta; order Lepidoptera; family Tortricidae; genus Notocelia; species Notocelia uddmanniana. Next base: position 74,549,783 of record LR991052.1, read on the forward strand.
GCATTCAAATTTCGACTCTAAGGCAAGTACAGTAAGTTCATTATTAAACGAACAAGACTAACGTTATGAAATAGGAAAGTATTTAACATAAGCATTATCATTGTTATTTTTTCGTACTTAGCGGTAACCGTCGAAAACTCGTATCTAAAAGTCATCTAAAAAGTGACCTTTTGCGTATTAACTTAAAGATTAAATTTCAAAGGCTTGTCAGATCACTTTGTACGGAAATTTTATGCTAGGGTGGAAACTGATTGCGAATATTGTGGTTTACTAGAACGAAATGCTTTATTTTCATAGGAAATGTATGTCGCTTTAGTCATTCTGAAATTGCAGTTTATTTTACCTTAAAGCCAATATTTATTTAAAGAGGGCACAGGCATGACGACACGTGTATGGCGGAGACCTATTTACCAAACAGCCCGAGTTCCGACCACGATATGCGAGAATTGGGTATTTGCCCCATATTGAAATATAGAACATGGTGTCTCTCTATGGTTAGTAAACCATCAAAATATCACAAGAAACTGTAAATTACAAAGTTTTATCAAAGTATTTAAAACGATGTACACAAACTTAATTTTTTTTTTTTTTTTTTTAATGGGGCAATAGTAAAATTAAAGACACTAATTCTATCCTTGTGTAGAAATATAGAATAAATTGTACGACGAATATGTACCTTAACAACAAACAAACAAAAATAGTAAAAAAAAAAATTTTGACAGTGTTTCACGAGTGCAAGTAAATTTTTAACAAAAACAAAACACCAATCGCGAGATCTTACCTACATACAGATGGGTCAACCAGGGAACCTCCCTTTTGTAGACGGTTAAAAATTACGCTTAGTACGCGGGCGAAGCAACGGGCAAACGCTAGTATTTTTATATAAGTCACATGTGATTCATAGGAAATTAAAGAAAATAACATTTTCTGCGTAGAATGTGTTGCAGGCGTCCATAGGCTGCGGTAACCACTTACCATCAGGTGGGTCGTACGCTTGTTTGCCATCGACGTGGTAATCATAAAAAATCGAAAATAATACATACTGCCTGTCAAGTTTCTATTATAAAAATTGTCTCTTTGTTGCTTTAATACATGATATTAAAAATAATATGTCGATAACTTATTTCCCATCACTAATACTTCCTCAATTAAACCTATTATTCAGTGCGATTCCGGGTTACAAGACCTTACATATATTTTTGAAGCAAACACCACCAACTTGTCTACTATCGATATTGATAGGCAGGTATCCAATTTTTTACGTTTTCGCATAGTTATATTATAGTCATTTATACCTGTCGATACCTTACTAGGCCGATAAGCCTCATATCGCCGCGGCGGAGAGTTTAAGTATCAGACCGATTGGCCAGTTAACGCACCATATAAAAAAACGCCAGTTTTGGTCCCGCAGCGAACGTGTTAATACAAGACGTAAAAAGCTCAAAAACTCGCTGTATTTTTTCTTTTCTATTAAAATTTCTATTCTATTTCTAGCAAAAGTAACTACTAATTTCCGACCTAGATATGGCGGCTCCCATTGTGTATACAAAGTTTCATGTTATTTTAGCAAGGCGTTTTTAAATGAGAACGAAACTACGTTTGTATGGAGAATCGAGTTCAGCCGAGTATTCTCGTCACTGAGAAAGTTTTGTGTCTTTTGAGTTGTAGTAGGTATTTCTTTTGTAACCTTATTAATAACAATTTAATTGACCGAGCGAGCGAAGCGCCTCGGTTTCGCATTCTTTCTCCTCTACAGGTCGCATTTCTCAACCGATTCTCTTGAATTTTTGTGAGCTGTTTCGATAACTATATAGATTTGTTTTTGTCGAGCCAGTTTTTGGAAATTTTGAAAGAAAAAATAACTTATTTTGTAAACTCTACAGCTTACAGAGCCACTAGTTAACTAATTCACAATTTTTTTTCTTGTACACTGACATTGGCAAACAATCTTACGGCCTGCCTGATGGAAAGCAAACACCATCGCTAGGGTGGTCCACATATGTATGGAAAAAAAATATAATTGAATTATACCCTCTCCACAAGACTCTTTCTGTTCGTATGACTATAAATTATGTATGTACCAAATATCAGCGAATTCCAAGTACATTTAGAGGTCGCGACAAAATGCATGATGGAAATAAAGAACAAAATTACCAACTATTGATCAAGTGTTGAGATCCGGTTGTGTGGGGACAGGGTCATCCGTACCATCCATCAACCGGGTATGTCCTAAAACTATGACCAAGACCACCGGGGGATGGGCAGCAGCATCCTTGGAATGCGGTGGAGATATTGCGATCGCCAACCCGCATGCCAAGCGTGGCAATTATGGCATTTACCCTCCATGAAATTGGGAGAGGCCTATGTCCAGCAATGGACGTCCTTAGGCTGATATGGTGGTGGATCAAGTATAATTGTAATTGAGTAGATTATTACTTCATTGTAAGTTTAAGGTTTGGAATTCTCTGCCGGCGTCTGTATTTCCGAGTTCATATAACCTAGACCTTTTTAAGGCACGAGTGAATAGTCATCTTCTGGGTGAGCTCGCTTCATCGTCGGCCTCATCTTTGCCCCCTGGCTAGATGCTGGCCAAGAGCAATCCCATTTTTAATAAAAAATAAAATAAAAAAGTTTACTATGATAGAAAACTGTCAAGGTAATTTTTTTATTTGGATTGCTTGCATGCACCATATTTTCGAAGTGATGCTCTCCGCATTTGTAAAGCATTGTTTGGATCTAGTGGTAGACCTAATGGTTACACTTTTTTAATATTTTCAAAATAAATGGACAGAAATTAATTAACAAAACTGTATAACTGCCGACAACAATTTATATAATACTCCCTATCTCTGTACACTTCGTCAAGAAATGAAGGCATATAACGACAATGCTGTCAAAATTCAGCAGCCGAGAAAAGAGTGCCTTGAATTATTGTAAATATTTGCCCGGGTGGACAGACGAAACTGCTGAAATAATCGAAACCAAAAGATTACAAGCGTTTCGTTGCTACCTGAGGAGGCTGAGGTATTTTCCGACCCATTTGATAGGACTTTCTCTATTTAATCCTAGAGTTAGTGTTGAGCCTAAAATAGATATGGTTCTAAACTTGCAAAAACCTCCTTAATATGAGACTTTGAAAAGGCTGATTAGTAATACTGTTGACCCTGAAAAGCTATTACAGTCTTTCTATACACAATGGGCAGCGACCCCGTTTGACTTATTAATCCAAAATGACCGCGAGAAATCAATGGATTTTTGGGAAAGAATCCTTCACAATGGCCCACTGATGAAATTTGACATCCAAATGTAGGAGAAAGCTCGCCAACTAAAGGTTGAAAATGACTGTGCAGAGCGTGGGATAGCATTGATCCAAAAATTAAATACTATTATTCCAAAAGATAAATAGCAAAAATATTACCTCCTGTGTGTGGTCGATCTTCACAGAAAACAGTTTCCTATGGCTTCAAAACGAAATCAAATAAAAATTCCCTTAGAATATAAAGATATAGGCTGATTAATATTTACGATTTCCTTCAATTTTAATAAATTTTATGATAATTAGGCACTTTATTAATAAATGCAAGTACTTAAGTTAAAATTATTCCATAATATTATCCCATTTAAAGAAGTGTCAATTCGTCGCGATCCCTAAATATCATTCCTTTTGGCTAAAAATTGGTAAAACAGTTCCTGGAGCGATATGAAACAAAAAGAGCCTTGTGGAGAATCAAATTTTTAAACTTTATTTTTTTGGACCACCCACATCGCCTATGGACGCTTGCTTCAGAAGAATCACAAGTGCTTTGGCTGACAGGATTCATTGTGTTGACAGCTGGAGACATCTGCAGGTCTCACTCTCAACCAAGGCCTATTAAATACGCTAAGCCATTTAGGGTGGTTCGTTATTGCGTATGTGTGAGTTGTAGTGAATTAAATTGTTACCAGTAATACTTTAAGGGCATCCAGACAGTGCACCATAGCAGTCCAACTTGCAGTCTGCTGTGGGAAGCAACCTATAAGATAGAGCAAAATAGGAAGATTATAGACCTCGGTTGTCTCGTTCTATCTTATAGATCCCACAACTGCAATGCTGGAACATCTGGGTGGGGCTTAATTTGATTTATCAATGGTGCCATGCATCTGAAAAATCGTTTAAATTTATGTAAAATTTGCTCTTACATTTTAGTCGCGCGAGATATACTATTTCATGATAAATTCTGTGTTAAATTTTGTATTGTTTAAGTATTGTTATAGTAGCGCTACTGTGAAGTATAGCAAGTGAACTCTATGGTTCGGTTACCATGGTAACTTCATATATTGAAATAACACTTGTGTCAAACTACCATCTATCTATCTATCTATATATATATTACGCGAAGCCGATCCTTACAACGCCCATCAGATCTACAGTTATGGACCGATTTTGATAAATTATATACCATAGGATTCGTCCCATGCTGCAGATTTGCAATAAGGTCTTAGTTTTTTGATTTTTATCCTGGAAAATTTATTAAATTGATATTTACGAAAAATCCTGGATGCCCCGACAAATATAAACCTCAAAATCGTGTTCGATGACGCCGCATACAAGCGACGGGTCAGCTTACCTTGGTAGAATTGTACGAGGTGTCAAAATTTAGCTTGGTTAACACGTGACCTCCACGTGACTTGGGAACTGGCTATGGTATGATTCCGGATGACATAAAATTAAATATGAACTAAAATGTTCCTGTAAGAAATATCTGGTACAGCATTACAATATAAAACTTTTGAGTCGAGAAATACTCAATATTATTAAATATAAACGAAAGTAAAATTACTAATTTGTTTAGAAGACAATACATAATATTCGGTCTAAGTATTTACAGTTTACATAAATGACAGACGTATTGTGTCAACATTTTTTTTATTGTGCTCTAATTATGTCAATATTAAATTGTCATGGTTTATACTTCAAAGAAGTTGATATACAAACCAATGACGTTTCAAATATACGTTCCGTATATCTTGACTGATATTGATATCTGCCAAAACAATGACAAACCAAATTAAACTTTACGTTGTGAGTTACAGAACTGTTTCTGAGTTAATCATAGATAAGCTGCAAACCATTTTGAAAGAGAAGAGGCTAGCTTTGTCTAAGTGTGTCTCTCTTCCACCTATTGCCATACCAGTAGGGTGATCATAAGTAAAGAAGTTCAATCAGTAGACGTTACTTATTGGTGGATTCAGATCAAACCAACAAGAAAACAATGTTGCACTAATTAACCTTTACGACGCCAATAACGTATTCGACGTATATGCGCACCATTAATTCGACAAAACGACGAATATATCCGTCATGGTGACGGCGTCCAATGCGATATCAACCTAGATGCATTTCTATTGAGAGTGCGCTAAAAAGGTTAAATACTTTAACAAAATTAAGACGTCAGAAAAATAATTAAACCCTTTAATTGTCGACAACATGGGAGTTATAACGTACGTTGTCAAAATCACCTTCGTTCTTTAGCTGACGTGTAAGTGTCACTGCCGTTCATTAAGTATAGCGTTCAAGGGGTTAATTTGCTATTCATCAATGTTTGTCTGAGGATGTCAAACGCAAAGTTGAACCCTATAGAAATGCATGTAGGTTGATATCTCATTAGAGGCCATGACGGATATATACGTCGTTGGCTTCGGACCGTTGGTGCGCAATATAGGTACGTTGTTAGCGTCGAAAAGGTTTATAATACTCGAAAAGTTAGAGGACATGTACATTTGTCTTTGTTACGTTTCAGTAAAAATGTCCAAAATAAAGGGGATAATGGTCACGTTAAACTGCCACGTTCTAAAAGGGCGTAGGTACATTGAAAGGACGAATAAGATTACCACTATTGCACATGTTCAATTAAAAGTTAAAATTATACTGTATCAGTGTCACCTGCAACAGTGACAGTGCCGGTTTTCAGGGGGTCTACCCGAAACACCCGAAGATCGAAGTTCATTATATTTCCTTCTCTATCACACCAATAAGCAAGTGTTATAGAGATAGATAACGAAAGATTTTAACCCAGTTACTTCACTTGACAATATAGACCTCACAACTGTCATGCCAAAACCACACGATGGGCCATGATGGGCCACGTACAAGACGCAGTTATGCGGTGGAACGAGATGAAAATATGTTTTTGTATGATTGACTGACTGGCGATTGACCTTAGTCTCACTTGATGGAAAGCGATGGCCTTTAATGCATAACTGCGACCTATACGTTGGCCCATAATGGCCCATTGCGTGGTTCCGGCATCAAATGTTAATACCAATATTGCCAATGTCGCATGCATTGTTTTTTTCTAGATTAGATAGAATAGGTTATGAGGATACTTAGAGTATTTCTAAAGAGATCCTATACGAGTACGAGTTCCACCAAGGGGGACGGGAAAGCTCTTACCCACCTAAATTGAGAATTTGTCTTAAACGGCTGGCGCCTTATCATAAACAACCTCTTTAATTTGGGCGGATATGACGTGGACATGATAATGAGCCAAATAAAAAAGTGGAACTATGACAAAGACTACAAATTATGTATCTCTCTCTGTCGCTCTTATTCCATTTAGTACATGACCTCGGTAGTGGTGTTATTATTTGAAAATTTCTCAGGGGTATTCTAAGGGCGGGTAGGATAGGATTCTCATATCACAGAACATTCTTAATTGCGGAACTATGACAAACATAACAAATGATATATCCCTTACAGTCACTCTTATTCAATTTAGTAAGTATATGATATGATCATCTCGCTCGGTAGCGGTATTATTATTAGACGTCTTCTCTGGGGTACTCTGAGTTTGCGTACCTTATTAGAGCCTTATTTAGACAAGAGACGCCATCAGCGCACATTACCGAACAAAATATTTTGGTTTTTTTTTCCTCTCCTGGCTTCTCATGTTGGTCCCCGAGAGGGACCTCGACAAATTACCCTAACTCCTATGTGGACACAACTTAGGTGCACCACCAATAAAGAAATACCTAACGCAAACAAAATATTTTGTAAATTGGGGGAGGTAACACACACATAAAAAACCACACATACAAAATATTTTCCTATTACTACGCATCATTACACTGAAACAATCAACGCACACACATTCAAAACACTAATATTATCTGATTATTATCAGATGGCCAAATTGACTGAAGTTGCTAAGATGCATATTTTTCATAGAAATTCTCATAGTTAGTAGGTAGATCTCATTTCTTGAAATAAGGCTGACAGTTACTGTAAATTTGACGACTAGCCGTGATGATCAAGCCCGAATGTTTTTAAATCGACTTTGTAATCGACCTTCGGAATACGCATATTCTATGCCGTGGCTTCGCTTGCGTTCTTCGTAGTACGTCTACGCGGCGAAGCCGCGCGGGTAACTAGTATCATAATATTGTCAAAACGTATTTCAAGAAAACAAACAGTTATATTTACAAACGTTCTCTTTGCTTTTCTTGTGGCATGCTGTTGGTAATAGAAATCCACAAGCATAAGTTAACATCGATGGAACATTACAGCTACTTTTCTTCTCGGTAATAAAGTTGAACGATTGAAGACCGAACACGAACAATATTCTATTTGTGGAAATTGTTTATTAAATTCAGTTTCGGCTAATATATTGTTCTTGTCGCGTTGTCTTGCCCGACAGCGACAACGCATGCAAATGCATTGCATTATATTCAGTGTTCAGTATAAAATCAAAGCAAAGAAGAGAATTATAGTTTGTGTGTTATACTGGACTTTAGTTGGGCCTTGGAAGATAGTACCCACTTGCGTCACGTTTGTGGATTATTCCACCTTCAGTTTTTCTCCAGTGGTTGTTAGATGGAAGATGTACTTAAATCCACAAATGAATACACGATGTGTGCTAAATGTGGCGCTGCTGCCCAAGATCAAGAATAAGTTCGATTGCATTATTTCCCTTAGCCTAACAATCGGGATCTATTTGGCGGAAGAGGCGAACAAAATATCTCTTTTTAAAGAGAAAACCAACAATATTACAAATTAAATATTTCTTCACACAAACACAGCTGCATTTTATTTAAATCTATATAGATAAATACAATACTACGAAACCGAAGTGAGAAAAAGTTATAAAATATATTTCTTTACCGGGATTCGAACCCGGGCCCCAATCTCCGGTGGCAACCTGCCTACCAACAAGCCACCTTTTAGTTCACTGCTCAAAAGCGATGTCGCTAGTGGTATAAACGACTTTTTGACGTTTCGGGAATAATGGTGGTGTAATATTTTTTGTATGGAGTTATCGTTCTTCTCATTAGTGTGTATTATATTCTTTGCTCTCAACACAGCGCATGCTCGGGAGCTCTGGCGACCTTACTCACCACCAGGAACACAACACCACATACCTACCTACCAAGTAGTTTTTTTTTTTGTTATGATAGACTGACCAGCGATTGGCCTTAGTCTCACCTGATAGAGAGCCATGACAAGGCCTAAGATGTTGCTCATATTGGAGGTGGCATATGTGCCTACTGGCCATTTATAGTAATCATTATTACGTACTTGTCACCGTTTTAAATAAGCTTAGAAACGGTTTGTTTACATTCTATTGTATTGTTGTAAACATGTCACTTGCTAAAAATATATGAACCATGAAACAACTAGCGTGTTTAACTATGAGCCACTGAACTGTGCTGTGGTGCTATTAGCCATATATCAGGCTGTTTTCTAATAGCTCACTTCTCTCACACAGATTCAGGGTGGTGTCATTATGCTGCGGTCTTCTGTAAGGTGGAGATACCACCCAGTTGAGCTGCTCCAAATGTGAGCGAGATCATGTTTCGCTGTACACTGTTTAAATAAATACCTCTAACTTACTTTTCGCTCATCGGCGTGCTGGCAGAAAGGGCCAGCATGATAGCTCGATCCTCCGGCGCAACCTTCAGCTCCCTATACAGGATGTGGTGGAATATCCTCTCGATATTGTCCCAGTGGACGATCCTGCCCCGCACTACTGGGTAGCTGATCTCCAGTTCCTCCTGTTCCGTGGTCTCGTCGCCTGTTCATCAAAACACTTCAATGGTACAGAGAACAAATCAACATCCCGGATGCCCGTGGTCCGCTACCTAATTCCAAAAATTAGGAGTTGGCACTAGTTTTTAGAAAAGCTACTGCCATCCGAACTTCCAAACCAAGGGGGACGCTAAACCTTAATGGGATTAGACATGTCAAGTGAGTGGGCACTTGACTGTTACAAGTTCTCAAGCCACCTTAAGACCTCTAACTTGGCTAAACATCTGCTATCATAGACAGCGGCCTGGATCAACGGCTTAGCGTGCCTTCCGAAGTACGATAGCGCTCAGTTAGTCACCCAAAGCAGTCAACCATCCAAGAACTGACCCGTTGCATAACCGAGTATAACACAAAATGAAAAGAAAAATTGTCCTAGGATGCGATTACCAGACCACACCCTCAATATTTATTTATTTAATCTTTATTGCACAATAAGAATTCTTAACGTACAAAAGGCGGACTTAATGCCATGAGGCATTCTCTACCAGTCAACCTTTAGGTGAAGCGATCGGTAGTAATCTTTCATTTTCGTTGTTTTTAAATGTACTCATCTATCCATACATATTATGTATCAATTAGGCAAAACAGAAAGACTACCACGTATTGATACGATATGTCCACGTATTGTGAACCCTACTGCGACGTGATAAGGTATCTACTCACCGATGTACACATCGTAGGGATCCTTCCCGTAGCTACCGTTGAGGTAGTTCGGCCTACCGACGGCTGTTCTAAAGATGGCTACCGGATGGTTGTCGCACGCGAAACCCGCTTTGATGGTGTAACTTCCAGCATCAAGTACCACCTGATTAACAAACGAAGGATGTTCATAATCCAATGAAACCAATTTACCAGGTCATCAGTCCGATTTGTGGGGGTCTGGGTCGCCACCTTTCCGTCCCAACGGCCATCGGTTCTACATGCAATATGCCCCGCTCTTTAGCGGGATGGCCTCAATTCTGATGCAATCACGCAAAGCTCCCAGCGAAGCCCTTTCCATAAGTTCATTAAACTATCGAAACTTAATGCATAAGTTTTACATACCGGTGGTTTTTCAAAAGCCATTGTAAATTTAGTTCTTGATTTCAGTTACTATTCTTAATACCAGGATTCTTGTTTCAATCAGAAAATATTCTGTAAGTAAAGTCTTCATTTAAAAAACAGGTCTTAAAGGAGTCTGTACCTCACATTTACTGTAACATATCTCTCTGAATATGAATAAATAAAAGTAAAAGTAGTTTATGTAAATGTTTTACAAGTGGAAACGTCCACTTAACGGAATTATAATTTCCAATTGAAAATGAAAAATTGAAAAATTTATCACCCCGGGCGGGATTTGAACCCGCGACCTCTAGAATCCGTCCATCGCTCTTACCAACTGAGCTACCGCCGGTTATCCCGAGGCGACGAATCTTTCAATCAGTTCACTCTTTAATTAAGCCTTAGGGAGACTTGTAGCGACATCTACCGTCAAAGTTACTACAACTTTTTGAAACGGCACCAATGTCTCAAGTTACATTGAGAATCATTAGTAACAATGTGCTACCCCATTCTAAATGTAAATGTTTTACAAGTGGAAACGTCCACTTAACGGAATTATAATTTCCAATTGAAAATGAAAAATTGATCACCCCGGGCGGGATTTGAACCCGCGACCTCTGGAATCCGTCCATCGCTCTTACGAGTACCAACTGAGCTACCGCCGGTTATCCCGAGGCGACGAATCTTTCAATCAGTTCACTCTTTAATTAAGCCTTAGGGAGACTTGTAGCGACATCTACCGTCAAAGTTACTACAACTTTTTGAAACGGCACCAATGTCTCAAGTTACATTGAGAATCATTAGTAACAATGTGCTACCCCATTCTAAATGTAAATGTTTTACAAGTGGAAACGTCCACTTAACGGAATTATAATTTCCAATTGAAAATGAAAAATTGATCACCCCGGGCGGGATTTGAACCCGCGACCTCTGGAATCCGTCCATCGCTCTTACTCGTACCAACTGAGCTACCGCCAGTTATCCCTAGGCGACGAATCTTTCAATCAGTTCACTCTTTAATTAAGCCTTAGGGAGACTTGTAGCGACATCTACCGTCAAAGTTACTACAACTTTTTGAAACGGCACCAATGTCTCAAGTTACATTGAGAATCATTAGTAACAATGTGCTACCCCATTCTAAATGTAAATGTTTTACAAGTGGAAACGTCCACTTAACGGAATTATAATTTCCAATTGAAAATGAAAAATTGATCACCCCGGGCGGGATTTGAACCCGCGACCTCTGGAATCCGTCCATCGCTCTTACTCGTACCAACTGAGCTACCGCCGGTTATCCCGAGGCGACGAATCTTTCAATCAGTTCACTCTTTAATTAAGCCTTAGGGAGACTTGTAGCGACATCTACCGTCAAAGTTACTACAACTTTTTGAAACGGCACCAATGTCTCAAGTTACATTGAGAATCATTAGTAACAATGTGCTACCCCATTCTAAATGTAAATGTTTTACAAGTGGAAACGTCCACTTAACGGAATTATAATTTCCAATGGAAAATGAAAAATTGAAAAATTGATCACCCCGGGCGGGATTTGAACCCGCGACCTCTGGAATCCGTCCATCGCTCTTACCAACTGATAACCCGAAGTAGTTTATTCTTCAAATTAGGCATATTACATGGACCTATGAATGTCAATAAACTACTCGTACCACCGGTTCGGAAAAATATACCTCTGCCACGAGAAGAACCGGCGTAAGAAACTCGGCGAGGTGTAATTTTTTCAAATCAATATACATTGTATAGTTAAATATAAAATTACAGTTCAATTCAAATCATTTAGTGACATAAATACAAAGCAGTATAAACCAACAAATAAATAAATATTATTAACAGTCAGAGCGCTCGTGGCCCAGCGGCCACCGCGTACCGCGTGCGGTATGCAAGGTTAAGCAATGTGGGCGCAGGTCAGTTCTTGGATAGCGGCGAACTGAGCTGCAGCGGGAGGCGGTGGATCAATGGGCGCAGCGGTTGGAACGGCTGAGCGCCGGCATCCGCACCATAGAGGCGATTCACCCAGTTCTCCATGACTGGGTGGAAAGGCGTTCCGGGGTTCTTACCTTCCGGCTGACAAAGGTGCTGTCAGGGCACGGCTGTTTGGGCAGTTACCTGAACAAAATTGCACAGCGAGAACCGACCCCGGAATGCCACGAGTGCGGAGCCGACGTAGACACGGCCCACCACACTCTGGCTGAGTGTCCGGTTTGGGACGTCGAAAGGCAAGAGCTGGTCGCCCGACTAGGGCAAGATTTGTCGTTGCCAGCTGTTGTACGGCCCATGTTGTCCAGTGAAGCGGCATGGAAAACGATACTGGTGTTCTGCGAAAAGGTCGTGGCCGAGAAGGAGGCGGCGGAGCGCGAGAAAGAAGCCTCGGCTGAGGCTGATCCAATGCGCCGCCGCAGAATGAGACGAACGCGTGCCCTGCACGATCGCCGCTTGCCGCCTTAATGAAGACCTCCGGGTGGCAGACACGGGGACGTCTGCCACCCATACTAAAGAGGTCCTCGAGTTAGGGGGCGTGTCAAGTGTTCGGACATGCCCTTAAGAGTGTTTGGAGGATGCACAAGATCCTCCGGTGGTGGGCCCAGAGGGCAGCTGCTGGCGGGGTCGCGGAAGTGTGCTAAAGCGTTCCCGTGGCCCCGCCGAAAGATAGAGCGACGAACACCCCAGGTTTTTTAGTGAGTAAGAATCTCACATATCGGTGGAATCTTTTTCCTGGGTACAAAAAAAAAGGTCAGTTCTTGGATGGGTGACCGCTTTGAGTGGTTACTATCTGAGCGCTCTCGTGCTTTGGAAGGCACGTTAAGCCGTTTATCCCGGCTGCTGTCTACGATAGCAGTCGTTAAGCCTAGTTAAAGGCCTTCGGGCGGCTTGAGAACTTCTAACAGTCAAGTTGCCCACTCACTTGACAAAGAGTGGTCGAAGTTGCACCACGTCCGTAGGGAGTACCCACCGTTACCCTACGTGACCCCTGGGTGGCGCTAAAAGTGCAACGAAAACGAGCAACCGTACTTGTCTTCTCGAAGATCTAACGATTCGTAAATAAATGCCATACGATTAAATAAATTAACAGTCAGTTTATAAGTATATAAAATTCTAGTAGCTAATACTAGCTAAATTAATAGAAGAACATAATTTATATCATAATTCATAAACTATTTTCATCCATGCTTAGTGCATGCCGAGTGCAAGTAAAATAACTGTCAAATCAATAATTTATCAATATCATTATCAGACTCAGTTACTTATCAGATTATCACTTTTCAATACCGAATTGACAGTTGTCAACGCACAGTCCTAAAGACAAACAACGACAATAAACATGAAAGAAGCTCGAAGGAAGTATAATAATAAAACATCGCTATCGGCGTAATGATGATATTGATGATAATCACTTAACCACAGTTTGGAGGAGGTAAGTAGAATATAAACAATATTAAAAGCTATCTTTAAATAATATGTACAAGTCACTTATTTGCCTAATCATCACGATTACTCACATTTAGCAGAGGCCCTCGTCTCGATTGGTACTCGAAGCACTCTTGATAGCAAATTAAGGTAATTAATGGAAATATAACACTATTTTCCGTTTGAAAGTAATATTTTCTTCGCTGGGAAATATTAAATACATTCATTGACAGATAGAATTATTCAGAATTGTTTATTACGAATGACAGGATATTACGTCCCGCAAAAAGGTTAGAATATGTTTTCGTTTGGTATTGTGGAACTTCCTTTTTGAAAGCTTTAAAATATTTTTTAAGAAAAAAAAACCGACTTCAATGGGGGAGTCCGGTGAAAGATTATTAATCTTAGATGGTGCACTCTTAGATTCCATACAATAAAATACAAAAATGGCTATAAGTATGTTTATAATGGTAGAAGACTAAGTACCCTCAATTCCTCATGAAATCATGGAAAAACCTTGCTTGCTTGACAAACAAAACGAAGAGAACAAATCGCCAAACGTGAACTACGCGTCGTTGAAGAGTTCCGTTCTGATCATCATCAGCAGTTCCACTTCATCAAATGTCACTTTTATGAATGAAAATGCTTGATTAGTTCATGAAAATACTAAAATCACTATTTGTGCGCCTTTCACATTTGAGGAGTTTCCTCGATTCCTAATGGATCCCATCATCAGAACTCGAGCATGACAAAAATCAATCGTGAAAATAGAACTTGCTTAACAAACACAGCTAGAAGGACAAATCGCCAAACGTGAACTTTTCGTCGTTGAAGAGTTCTGTTCTGATCATCATCAGCAGTTCCACTTCATCAAATGTCACATTTTTGTATGATAATGCTCGATTTGTTGATAAAAACACAAAAATCACTATATGTTTGCCTTTAAGATTTGAGGAGTTCCCTCAATTCCTCATGGATCCCATCATCAGAACTCGAGCATGACAAAAATTAATCGTGAAAATAGAACTTGCTTAACAAACACAGCTAGGAGGACAAATCGCCAAACGTGAACTTTTCGTCGTTGAAGAGTTCTGTTCTGATCATCATCAGCAGTTCCACTTCATCCAATGTCACATTTTTGGATGCAAATGCTTGACTTGTTGATAAAAACACAAAAATCACTATATGTTTGCCTTAAAGATTTGAGGAGTTCCTTTAATTCCTCATGGATCCCATCATCAGAACTGCTTTTTGACAAAAACGGGACCAACTTGGATATATATACATACAATCAAAAAAAGAATTTATCAAATCGGTTAAGAAATGACGGAGTTATGGAGTAACAAACATTAAAAAAAAAAAAAAACATACAACCGAATTGATAACCTCCTCTTTTGAAATCTTGAAGTCGGTTAAAAAGTTATAGTTAACTTGCTCTTTACGCGTATGTACTGTGCTGAGGTGCTACCGCGAAACGAAAACGTACGAAATTCGATTATCTCCCTCTCTGTCGCATTTGCGTATTTGAGCGACAGAGATGGAAATATTCGAACTTCGTCCGTTTTCGTTTCGCAGAAGCATATAATATGATGTTTGCAGCGACATTTTCTTTACACCCTACCATAGTATATTAAGAATTAAAGATATGATAAAAAAAAAACAAAAATCATGCATTGTACATACATACATATAATCACGCCTGTTTCCCAGAGGGGTAGGCAGAGATCACGGATTTCCACTTGCTACGATCCTGACATACAACTTTCGCTTCATGAACTCTCATAACATTATTCATGCATGCGCGCCGATTTAGTGTACTCCTGACCTGACCTTTCTGCAGAATGTCTCCGCTTTGGTCGGAGTACGTTCGCATACATTGTTTTAGATATAAATAAATTTTCTTGTATAACATTATTGAAAATAAGGCGAAATTTTTTAATATCAAACTATGATACTTACGTTATCTTGTAAAATAGCGTTTAGATTAGGTTAGAATTTATGTTATGTTGTTTTATGCTATGCATGCCCTACCAGGGTCCATGATGTACCTATTAGTAAATTATATAAGACCTTTTAATACCATGTTAGTAATGAATAAACTATGAAACATTATCTCAGGTCCAAGTAGATACTGGTCAGGCTATACCATTCCCGTCTCGTTCCGTTCGTTGTGTTCTATATATTTTGAATATGTTCTGGAATGCCTGTCAAGCACCATTCCTGAGAAAACACTACAACCACAAAGTACAATATATATACTGAGATAGAGATACCAGTGAAATACTCCACATAGATCGTAGCGCCGTTGTGTATTTAGTAAGAACTAACCGCACGACCACTGCATCCCTATCACTTCAATATGCAAGTGCGATAGAGATAGCACCCAGTGACATCTCGTACAAACAAGTTAAACTAACATTTCCATAGAAAAAATTGTACTTCGAGCTGAAAGGCCCCTGGTTGTAGTGTGTTCTCAGGAATGCTGCTTGACAGGCATTCCAGAACATATTCAAAATATGTAGAATTGTATACATTATGGTACTAGTTACATGGCCAGTCTCGTAATGTATCGACCTCTACAGTATTTTCCAATAACCATCTGAGCTGAAATTCGGCATACCTATGTAAGTTCGGTGACAGTACAATGTTATGGTACCACCGAGCTGATCTGATGATGGAGACAGAAGGTGGCCATAGCAACTCCTAAACTACACAAGATAAACCCATCGTGTTTGGGCTCAATGGAACCCTTTTAACGATTAGTTTAAGAGGACCAATTGGTACTCGTAAAATCTTGTTGGTGGCAATTTTTCTTTTACAATAATTTACTAATCTCGACGGCGAAAAGGTTTACAATTACCCAATGGTAAGCGGAAATCGTAACATATGGACACTAGTTATATAGAGCTTTTGTAGAGTTGTGGGTCGTTGATCATGATCAGTAAGTCGACAGCAAAAGACAAATGCTCACACTCACACTTGACATACACGCGTATGTCGAGCACATACGCGCGACATACGCGCTTCTCCGTCCCTCTCGGGCATGTGTATGCTGCTAAATTGAGAAGTTGTTTAAAATATTTTTATGACATAGGAGGCAAACGAGCATACGAATCGCCTGAAGGTAAGCAATTAGCGCCACCCATGGACACTCGCAACACCAGAGGGGTTGTAAGTGCGTTGCCGGCCTTTAAGATGGGTGTACGCTCTTTTCTTGAAGGTTTGAAGGTCGTATCGGTCCGGAAATACCGCAGGGGACAGTTCATTCCAGAGTTTAGCTGTGCGAGGCAGCAAGTTTCTGGAGAAACGCACAGTTGGGGACTGCCAACCATCTAAGTGGTGAGGATGGAAATGTCGCGTTGGACGATGGCGGAGAGAATCGGCAGGGATTAAGCCAAATGTATTAGTTTAATCGGATCTAACGCGATATTTATTTATTTACCTTCATAACCTACGTATCGTCACGGGCTGCACCGGTCATGTTCACGAACATGACCGTTTTAACGAATATTTTAAGTATGTGTACAAAGCGCGAGAGTCTAATGTTAGTGTTATACGACCATTTCATTCGTTAGTAGTACTATTTGATGTCGAATCTGGTGGTCATGCTCGTTTCACACGAGGGCAGAACAGTACTGTTCTGTCTCAGCCTGTGCGTTCAAATAGCAGTTCAAGCAATACTGTGCTGCCTATTGTTCTGCCCCACTGCTCTGCCCTCGTGTGAAAGCTCTCATTCAACTCAAAACATAATGGGGAGCTACTTAGTGACGTTTACAGGACACAACGTTGTGGTGATTGCTAGAGACATGCAGGTCCCTCACGCTCACACGGGGCATCCTCGGGAGCTCTGTAATCCTTACCCACCACCAGGAACACAACACCACATCATCATATCAGTCGAAGGACGTCCTCTGCTGAACATAGTCTCCCCCAATGACTTCCACAATGACCTGTCCAGCACCACCCGCATCCAGCGGACACCCGCGACCCTTACCAGGCCAGCAGTCCACCTTGTGGGGGCCTGCTCACGCTACACAACTAAAGAGAAATTATATTATTATGTATACTTAGCCTATTGAAGTATTGAGTATCCCACTTCAGAGCAAAGGCCCGCTAGCAAAGGCCGACGAGGAGAGCCTCGTGATCTCCATGAGTCCCAACTGAGTGCTTCATCCTCCCAGCTACTGATAATGCCTGAAGGTAATCCCGTCATCTACATCTAGGCTCGCCGCGTCTGCGTCGCCCATCATGTGGCACCTAATTGAGACCTGCATTAGCGGATGCATGCGACAGACGTGGCCAGCCCAGCCCCGCTTGAGAAAGGAGAATAAAAACATCACGTCACATTAAACCTACTCTTTATTCAATAAAACTTCTGCCTAACTCTCCCCGGTCCAGCGTCCTCGTATTCTTTCTTGCTAAGCCAGCACTCTTCAGCGGCGCTCATAGAAGCCAGCATAGACGCGCCACGCCACGTCGCGTGCTGGCGCGCCTCCATGGCGTGCACTGACACACGCCACTCCGACTGAGTGCGGAGTGTCAGCTCCCGGAATAGACGGGTGTCTAGCCCTGGGAACTGGCTACCGCCGCCTGAGGAATACCAAATAGATTATCCACCTATGATGTTACGGGCATATTGCACGAGTGGCGATCGCGTACCGAAAGGCGCAGTACACAATGGACTAATGACCTGCTAAAGTTCGCGGGAGTCTGCTGCATGCAGGTGGCGCTGGACCGGTCATAGTGGCAATAATCGGGGGACGCCTATGTGTAGCAGTGCTGCTTTGGCTGGTGTGCTACACATATGATGATATCATATGTGTAGTTTTAAATACTCGCAGATAAAAGAGCCAAGTGAGATCGTTACTGCGCTTCTTTACCACAGTCAAATTATACCTTCGGCAAGCCAATCCCATTAAAAGTTTTTTGTGAAATGATACTTGTCTTTGGTAACCTCCCAGTTTGACGAAGTCTTTAGCCAACTTGGTATTAACCCTGCCTACGAAGCATGTGGCCAAGGATTAGAACCAATTATTTGTATGATGAGAACGGATATTTGTTCCTGAGTCTTGGATGTCCTCTATGTATTTAAGTATCTATTTATCTATATAAGTAAGAATATCGTCTTCTAGTACCCATAGTACAAGCTTTGCTTAGCTTGCGCCTAGATTGATTTGTGTAAAGTCAACAAATATTTATTTATGTCTTGCAGGTAGAAGTTGTCAGGGTCATAGCAAAAGGCAAGGCAAAAGAATTTAAATATTTGAACAATATTTACTTTTGCTACTTTCATTGCTACTCGAGATTTGGGTGGTTTCTGTGAATTTTTAATACATAAACATTAAATACGAAAATGATTTCATCGAATGTTGATTAGGTCTGGGGACCACAGAACCCTCGCTTATATCATCGTAAATACTCGTGTATTGTTTAAAATTTGACAGCTAATGTCATCACTGAGACAATGAAACTTCTGTACCTTCAGGTACGGTTCATTAGTCTGTGCCTTCGAGCTTGCGGTTTTGTTTGCCGCTCCCACATGCATTACACAGCTGCGGAAGTATTATCATTTCGTGACTGCTTGTATAGTCTGTAATAGACTCAAAGACCATTGATTGAGTAGTGGCAAATAAGCGTTCGAGCCGCCAGACAAACGTACACCAAAGTCTTGTCTACTATATTTTTACGTGACTTTTGAAACCTGTTCACTGTTTTCTTGGCGACGTTGGCATGTAGCTTTTGCTCGCTCATTCTGCAGCATTGAAGCATGCGAGGGAGAATATTCCTCTGAAATCGTAGCGTACACTACCTTTGTGTAAAAATTGGCAGATTTGTTTGTGGTAACCCCATAGTTCTCAATCAATGAATCTTATTTTTAAGAGCTACGACACCGAACTATAAGACAGGAAAATTATAAATAATTATAATATTAAATGAGTATTCTTAATCAAGTTATGAATAAAGACAACTACGATAAATAAAATCAAAATATTAAACTAAGTCGAGTAAAGGCCAGACTATTTTGTTATCGCGATTTGTAATTCATTTTTTTGGTTTATAAGTACATATGTATTGTCATTAATTAAAGTAACTAACAATGATGACCATTACCTACTACTGATTTCTAAAACATGTAACATGCATAGGTATATATGTAGATAAGTTTTTGACCACTAAGCACAATTATACACTATCCTATACTGGGTGGCAATATATTAATGTTAATATAATAATAATAATATTGGGGGACAATCTTACACAAATCGACTAGTCCTAAACTAAGCAAAGCTTGTACTATGGGTACTAAACGACGATATACATACTTATATATATAAATACATACTTAAATACATAGAAAACATCCAAGACCCAAGAACAAATATCCGTGAAAAATGCACAAATAAATGCCCTGGCCGGGATTTGAACCCGGGACCTCTAGCTTCGGAGGCAGAGTCACTACCAACTAGGCTAAACAGGCCGTCATTACTACAACGTAGTATTTATATTATCTTTTATTGCCACTTCAACAGAATGATACAGCTAAATTGGCTCCCCGGGACTCGTAATTACAAAACCTTTTGGAAACAATCCACATGGAAGCTACACTACGACTATTACCTATGTTATATATAATAGTCCCTCATCCCTTGCAATAAGGTTCACGTTGCCGGTATAGCCAAACGGTGCAAGCTGAAATGCAGTAAAGTTTCGACCCAGTGGAGCGAGCATGAAGGGCGAACAGGGCTCACTCGTTACCCAACTAAACGTAGTGGAGACCATGAATTCTGAGAAATCATTTGGAAAATCCATTTGATTGCTACGTGTTCTGTGTTGTTGTGAAACTCGTTGAAGTATTTTTTTTTTTCTTTTTAAATGGGATTGCTCTTGGCCAGCATCTAGCCAGGGGGCAAAGATGAGGCCGACGATGAAGCGAGCTCACCCAGAAGATTCCTATTTACTCGTGCCTTAAAAAGGTCCAGGTTATATGAACTCGGAAATACAGACGCCGGCAGAGAATTCCAAACCTTAGAAGTGCGCATTATAAAAGAAGATGCAAAGCGCTTGGTTCGAATTAGAGGAATTTCGACCAGGTAAGGATGGTAGCCAGCCGTACGTCTGGATGTCCGATTGTTAATTGCTCGTGTTGTCCTCTGTTGTGTGAGTTTCTGTGTGCATCTATCTGTCAGTACACATGCAGAAACAGGAGTGAATAATGTTTAATCGGCTAAACTCGGTATACAACTAGAGCCCACCATATCAGCCGAAAGACGTCCACTGCTGGACGTAGGCCTCCCCCAATTTCATGGGGGGGTAAATGCCATAATCGCCACGCTTGGCATGCGGGTTGGCGATCGCAGTGTATCCACCGCACTTCAGGGATGCTGCTGCCCATCCCCCGGTGGTCTTGGCCGTAGTTTTAGGACATACCCGGGTCCATCTAGACCCCAAGTAGTGTCAATCAACGACCGTATTATTTAACATCTGTCTAATCAAATGCATGACATTGACTAAGTAATAAAGTTTCACATTAACATACATGAACCAGTCAATCATTTAATACGTAATTAATTACCTGCCCATTGCCACTAGAATTGCGCTTACTCAAACACGTCTCCCATCTTAGATTATGCTGACGTTTCCTATATTTACCTCACTAAGGAGCAACTTTATAACCATAACGGCCTTCAAAATGTATGCAGTCGGTTCATTGACACACGGTTCATTTCCGTTCTCAGTATCTTTCTCTTATGGAGCGCTCGTGGCCCAGCGGCGCCCGCGTACCGCGTGCGGTATGCGAGGTTAAGCAATGTCGGGCGAGGTCGGTCCTTGGATGGGTGACCGCTTTGAGTGGTTACTAACCGAGCGCTCCCGTGCTTTGGAAGGCACGTTAAGCCGTTGATCCGTTGTCTATGATAGCAGTCGTTAATCCAATTTTTTTTAATAACTTTTTTTTTTAATTACTCGTAGATTTTAGTTTTATTTTATTTTTGTATTATTGTCTGGCATCTATGGATCTTAGTTATCCGAAATAAACGGTTATTATTATTATTATTATCGTAACGAAATAAGATCTGTCAATGGTCTGTTAACTGTGAAATTGATTGTACGACGGCATCAGCAGCACTTCTTTATCTCAGTATCTACTTATCAATAACTTAACAATGATAATCACTATCTTACCCGACAGCACGATATTATCGTAGAACAAAGGCTGATAATCAATATCGCAGCAGCTGATACTTTTGCAAACATCATCCACGATACTAGGGCAGCTTAAGTCTTGCAGCGATGGCCGGAACAGCACTTCGGGCGCCAGAAATCGTTCCTCATCCAGAATTATGCGCTGCCCATCTGGTAGCTCGTAATGGACTTTGGTGTCACCGTCTGACTTTCTAGACGCTAGCGTCGCTTCTAGGTCTGTTGCAACGTAGCAGATTTCTGCCTGTGAAAAGAGGAGTTCAGATGTTTCTTGATACAACGGTGGCCAGCATATGACCTGCTTGAAGGCACTCGTAAGCAGATTCGGTAGCATATGATTACTTGCGACTCCAGATCAATCACAAGAGCGTTATCGTTGATAATGATGAACAATGTTATGATGAAGCTGAAAATAATACAATAAAAAATTATTCGAAAGTAACGGCATCATGACGCACTATTCAACATACATGTATGAGGTCTTAATGTTCGTGAGGAAAAATTTGCCGACATTCAAACGTGTTGAGGTCACAGGCAAGCTGCTCCGATCTACTGGGAGACTTAGAACGGTTCCACGTCGCATGGCACTTTCAGAAAAAACCCTCGAGTTATAGGTCCCACATATTATGAGCGCCTACCCGTTGAATTACGAACTGAGCCATCTGACAAAGCATTTGAGCGTCAACTGAGAATCTTTTTATTGAAAAACCCATTATATAATGTAAATGAATATATGGACGTAACAAAATGATAATCTATTTAATTGTTTGACATTTATAAAGTTTTTACATAATTGTTATTTGTGTTTTTACATTATTCGATTATATTAAATTTGACGATCTATTGAGATATCTAGTTTTTATAGGTTTTACGTAATTGTTATTTGTGTTTTTTCATATTTCGATTAAGTTTATTAGTTTTTAAATTGACGATCTTTTGAGATATCTAAATTTTTTGTAAAATAATTTTAAATGACATAATTAATTGTGACTTTATATTATTACATAATTATACCTAATGATTAGTTTTGACATTTTGATTAAATTTTATACTATAATATTCTATTAAGTAATCAAATTTTGACGATCATAGTATATATTCGTATAGATTAAGCTAGTGTTAATTTATATTGTAATCATATATTATGAAATAAAAAATCTAAATCTAAATCTAAATCTAAAGTAGTTTGATGAACATTTCATTGTTTGTATGGAAAACAGTCTGAATATCTCAGTCAAGTATGAGACATACTCCATAAAAGTTCTTTTTTGGTGATTATTACTGGTGGGTGGTAGTGGGTGTGGTGTGTTTCCCATACAAAAAACATAACGTCATAACTTTTTTCTTGCTTTTCTTGGTGCTACGGGTCAAATTGATTCATATGGCCAAAAGATCAATCGTTCCGATTTTCATGCTTTCAGCACCATACGCAGCTTTTTACTGAAGGTCGGGGTGTACCGCTAAGATTAATTAAGCGTCAGAATATGGTTTGAACTTCTGTGACTAACGAACGTCTGTCACGTGCGAAAGGTTTTCCCGGTTTTATGGGGAGGTTTTGTGAGATCGTCGACCGAGATATGTGGTCAGGATCGTAGGATGCCAGAAGATTTCGGATTCGAGTTGATACCACAAGATCAGATTAATAGGGTCTATCGGCCTCATAACCTGGTTCTCCTGGTAAATAAGGAAACCAAATGTGTAAAAAGGAAAGAACCTTAATCTTCTCCGCAAGTTCTATTTCAACGGGTGTTGTGAACGAATAGCCAGTCTTCTTCATCAGGTTAAGAAGTGCCTCGGTCACCGCTTGCCCCGTCAGTTTGGAAGTCACTATTGAGTGCTGCAGAGGAAACCTAGAAACGAAAAGATTATCTTCGTTACGTTTGGCATATTAGTGATTTTAATGTCTGTAAAGTTGGGAGATAGTCCCAAAACAATCGACTGCGGAAAAACTATTGCAATGGTTGCTGGTTGCTAGCGCGTCGGCAAGAATACACTTCATCGCTATTACGTACTCGTCTCTTTTGACAACTACAGTAAAGAAAGGGTGTTGTTCTTACCAACATCAAACCCGACGCCACACTTGGTTACACCTCACGTTTAAATCGATGCACGATGAGAAAAAGATTTTGACTTAACTATGATGGCTGAAGTTAGTAAGAGCAGGAGGAAATTTAAAAGAATAAGCGTCAGTGTTCACTGCGATGATTCCTGAATCGCGCTATTAAAATTCTTCTGCAATAATGACCTGTGGATGGTGATTTTAGCACCTACAAATTTAATAGCGAAATACCCTATGCATTGATTTAATACGTGTTGACGAGTATCAGTGGTATTATTTTGGGGACCCTCTGAACAATGGAGATGATAGTGATAGTATGGATAATGATGATCTTATCAACTGTTAACTGCAATTCACCGATACGTAATCTCTACGGCGGAGGTAGGGAAACACTAGGGACGCGGTCGGATGATCTCCCAAACGGAGGGAGTTAAAAAGATTGCGTCAGTTAGATCTTCTTGACTAGTCGATATTTAGATGAGACCTACGGTTACTTTAAAACTACGCACCCTTCAAAGACAGGAGCGGCATAGCAACAAGAGTAACCGTTCTCCCAGACCAGGCCAGTGGTCCTTCCACTAGCGAGCGTCACAAGAGCGGGTGTCAGAGCTAGATATATGCTGTCCACTATAAACGTCTCAAACAGCAGCTCTGCTAACTGTTCCCTGGAAAATAAACATTCACTTGATTCCGGTTCAATAAGGATTTGGAAAACTTTTCACGGGAACCATGCCAAAGCTAACGTACACTAGTGGTTAAAGCACGTGGCCGTCAAGAGGTGGTCATGGGAAAGAATCCCTGCTCGTATTAATGAGAATGTCATTTGATATTTACCGCCGGTGAAGGGAAATTGCATTGTGAGTAAACTTACATTATCTGCAAACAGTTTCAAAGTTTTACGTGACGTCCCCACTGGGCCAGATGAGAGGAGGCCTGTGCCCAGCAGTGGGACCTATATAGTATATATAAGCTGATGATGATGATGAACCACGCCAAAAAAACAACTACCTATTTACTGGCTCTAACAAATACAAAATTTAATTATTTACCAGATAGCATTCGACATGATTGATACCTTCTCAATAAAGGCGAAACAGCAAATAAATATATTTTGACGTAGATCGTCCTCTCATGGGCCGCCATATCCGATATCCCAAACATGCATTCAAGCTTGTTTCCTTTTGCCGCATCGGCCTAACCGGACAACAGAGCACGTGCCATGCGGTATGATTCGGGTTTTTCTAGCTGGCAAACATCGTACCTAGGTTAAGTCTAGTATTATATTTTTGATTGTCCTGTAAATCAGCGTCACGAAACACCAGTTGTGGCATATGCTGAGTGACAACCTTTTTGATGTATACCCACTTTTATTGTTTTCTTAATTAAAGTACAGTTAACAGCAAAATTAGATAATCATTTTAACACCTTGTCACTTTCACTACTTTGAGGCAGTGCGAGTACTAAAATGGTCGTCCACGTTTCCTGTTGACTGTACTATTAATTATTCTGCGATTCATTGCACTTACTTGCTCTTTCCCGGCGTGAGTGGATGCATCGTATACATGATCTTGGTCTCCTCGGGAGCCACCATTAGCTCTTTGTAGAACGTGTGATGTATCAGCTTTTCCAGTTCATCCCAATCCTGGAGAAGTACATTTTAACTTGTAGTATTAAATGCACCGTGTATTACTTATAAAAAAAGTTGCTACGTATATGAAGGGCTGAAAAACTTCCCTTATAATAAACACTAATGAACTTTTCAAATGCGTGGCTACTTTTGATGCTGACTGTACCCTTCAATTGGCTACTTGACTATTTCTTATTGTGCCATTCGAACCAGTTTTTAGAGAGGATACAAAGTCTATCCTCGTCCTGTTCAATGTTCTCAATTAAGAACAGTTTTGTTTTAGTGGTTCCTGCCCGACAGTTTTTAAATAAACTTCCGGATTCTGCCCACCACATCAGCCCTAGGTCGTCCACTGCTGGACATAGGCCTCCCCCAATTTCATGGGGGGTAAATGCCATGATCGCCACGCTTGGCATGCGGGTTGGCGATCGCAGTATCTCCACCGCACTCTAGGAATGCTGCTGCCCATTCCCCGGTGGTCTTGGTCGTAGTTTAAGGACATACCCGGGTCCGGATGGATTCTGCCCAATGTGCTCAATTAATCACATATTCAAATTTGCCGCCTAGTTTTCCAACGTTTCGCTTTTTGCAATCTGTACTGCTCGTTTGTGGTTGGTTGGAGTATTGGCCAATAGGTAAATAAGGGCTCGTGCCGAACTTGCTTGGACTGGTGAATCAGCGTCACGCCACGTGTGGACAATGGCGAAACTTAGCGGGAGAGGTGAGTTTAATCCCTATTTTTCGTGGTAATCATACATGTTTTTTACATGAATGTTATTACATTGGTGCCGTTTCAAAAAGTTGTAGTAACTTTTGACGGTAGATGTCGCTACAAGTCTCCCTAAGGCTTAATTAAAGAGTGAACTGATTGAAAGATTCGTCGCCTCGGGATAACCCGCGGTAGCTCAGTTGGTAAGAGCGATGGACGGACTCCAGAGGTCGCCGGTTCAAGCCCCGCCCGGGGTGATCAATTTTTCAATTTTTCATTTTCAATTAACGCTAAATAACGTTTAATTGTGACAGTGACGTGTTAATTATGGAATTACAAAGTTATACGTCCGCCAACCACCGATACGTCCGATAGCGATAGCAGTAATGACGTCACTAGCACCAATAATCTTCCCAGGAGTGTCATACCTTGTATTGGGATGTTGACAACAAATAAAAATAAATTACTCTTACATTACCAATAAATAAGTCTCACGAAAATATTCAGAATATACTACGCTTCTACTTATTTTTGCTAATTTAAACATTTTTAAATACATAAAGAACAATAAAGGGACGCTATTTGATCATACAAAAGGCGTGACGTCACTTGTTGCTATTTCCCTACAAACTTCATACCAACAGGCGTTTTTGACTGATAGTCTATCAGTCAACATCCCTATTACCTTGTATCATGGTGCTTCTTGACCGGCGTTTGGAGTGGGGGTAAATAACAGAAAGTAATTTCCGACCTAGATATGCTGGATCCTATTGTGTTTACAATGAATCATGTTATTTCAGCATGGCGTTTTAAAATGAGAACTAAACTACGTTTGTATCGAGCATCGACCGTGCTGGCGATTCTAAACAGTGACTTTTCGGTGCAGATAGAGGGCGTGAAGAAACTGGTGAAACATAACAAGGTTTCTTTTCTCCTCTGGGTTGTAACGTTTTTGTTTTTTAAATATATGGTGTTGATTACATGGCACTGCTCGTGGTGATTACGGTCACGTACGACTTTAATCAGGTTATCATCCCACCTCGTTCGAAGTACTTCCAACTCTGCGCCGTTCTTTATCCTTCGCAGCTATTAGAGTGCAATATAACAACATTCTCAGATTGCTATTGAGGCTACCAAAGCACTGTAGTGCGTCCGGCATGTTCGCCGAGGCGCGCACAGATGACTTCTTTGCGATCAGGCGAAAACGAGTAGCGTCGCTACTAAAACGCTTAAGAAATAGTGATAATAGCCTTCTGAGGGTGTTGGTGGAGCGCCTCGACTGTCCACACTCCAAATACTGGGTTGAGGTGGCTATCGGGAGGGCGAAATAAGCTTTAAGCTAAGGTTTCCTTCTGAAAGCCTGTTTTTTAAAAATAATGTGTAAAACTCATACTCTTAACTGTCACTAACATAGCCAATAAGTATTCATTGTAACTAACATAACTAACAAAGTATGGATCGAGAATGGTCTGAAATAAAAATATAATATTTTATTTATTTATTTATGGTCGCTATTCGATAATTCGCTGGCCCCACCGGCCATCGGTTCTCCGGGCAATGTGGGTCACGTGCCCGAAGAACCGATGGCCACCGGGAAATTACTAGCTAATGTGTTTTAGAGCAGCTGGAAAGTGTCAGAAAAGGCGCGGCTTGCTGTGCATAGAGGAGTGTTGGTGCCGACACTAATGTATGGTAGCGAAAGTTGAGTGTGGCAGAAGAAACATCAGAGTCGAGTGAATGCAGTGGAAATGAGAGCGCTGAGAAGTATGTGTGGCGTTACTTTGAGAGATAGAGTGAGAAACACCGTTATAAGACGGAGGTGTGGAGTGAATGAAGATATAGTGACGAAAATTGAGAAAGGTATGCTAAGATGTTTTGGACATGTAGAGAGGATGGATGAAAGAAGATTGACACAACGAGTGTATGAAGGAAGAGTGGATGGAAAAGTTGGAAGGGGAAGACCTCGGCGAACGTACTTCGACCAAATCGGAGACATTCTGCAGGCCAGGAGTACCCTAAATCGGCGCGCATGCATGAAGAATGTTATGAAAGTTTATGAAGCGAAAGTTGTATGTCAGGATCGTAGCAAGTGGAAATCCGTGATCTCTGCCTACCCCTCTGGGAAACAGGCGTGATTATATGTATGTATGTATGTGTTTTAGATGGTTCAGTCAACAGCAAATGTTGATGATCATTTTAGTACTTTGTAAAATAAAATAAAATACACTAAAGTAAAATACTGCGACAGTTGAGATGCGTCAAAGTAGTGAAAGTGACAAAGTACTAAAATGATTGTATACTGTTGCTGTTGACTATACCTGAACGAGTCCTTCTTGTATTGGCCTGGTCAGACGCGAGAACCCCCGATTAAGCATCGCCTCCCGACCGCAATACACGTCCGGGAAGCCATCTAACAGCTCGCTTCTTCGAAAACTGAGACAGATAAACAATAATGGGAGAAGAAACGTTAATTTTGGTTTTAAAACTACTTTGTAACAATGTGGTGACCACCACATTGTTACAATACACATACAAATTATTTATTGTTTGAAGTTATTGATTCTTTAGTTAAATAAATTATCTTAAATACAAGTACAAAAGCATAAGAGTGACAGCCAGTTTAGCGTTGCTATAAGGAAGCCACAATGCAATGCGTATATGTTCTTCTAAAAGAGATGTGTCCATTTACTTAGGTTTTTGTAAAAAGGTAAACACGTCTTTTTGTAATCGACTGAACCTATTGACCAAAATTGTCTCGATTAAAAAAGACAAACAAGCACGATTGGATATTTCTTTGAACGAATATGACATTTTGACAGGAACTTGATCCAATCTTCGTATTTGTCTATATGACCCTTAGGTACGGGTATGTCATTCTCAACCAAAACTTGTGCATTTATCGTCGTTTCAGTAGTTGTCTAAATTAAGGTACAAGTTTACCGCTCAATTGAGACAGTGCGGAGGAGTAGCGGGAGCCCGTTACGCCTTCCACGTCTCCCCTTTACTCTTGGCTGTCTCAGTTAACGGTAGACGTATGGTTTCCCCTTTAAGGGTTGTACTTTAATCACGGGATGCTTTTTGCTTTTTTAGACAGTCCCCCCCTATCCAACATCACGTATATTTATTTGGTATGCAAAAAACGCACCACTTTTGGCTAAGGGGCTTCAAACTTTACGACGGTTAGTGCGGTTCACTTGCGTTTTTTCGCAGTGATGCACTGTTGCCTTGTAGAATATTCCGCGACTAACGAAAAATAAATTCACTTGATATCTCACTAGACCCTCCTCCCCTTGTGCATTTGGTGAATACTTCAGAAGCCTCTTCCCCCTCAAAGTCAAAATTATTAATTTTGCTTAAAACGTGGTACAGAAGGTAGTATACATTAAATTTATCATAGAGACACACACATTTCACCACATGATACAAACTATTATTAATATTAATTTTTGACGTATATTTTTTTTTTGCCGGAATAACAAGACTATTTGGGTACCTAGTATTAAATGTGCATATGTGAGATTTTTATTGGAGCGCTCGTGGCCCAGTGGCACCCGCGTACTGCGTGCGGTATGCGAGGTTAAGCAATGTCGGGCGAGGTCAGTCCTTGGATGGGTGACCGCTTTGAGTGGTTACTAACTGAGCGCTCCCGTGCTTTGGAAGGCACGTTAAGCCGTTGATCCCGGTTGCTGTCTTTGATAGCAGTCGTTAAGCCAAGTTAGAGGCCTCCGGGCGGCTTGAGAACTTCTAACAGTCAAGTTGCCCACTCCCTTGACAAGCCTATTCCTAATAAGGTCGGTTTCCCCCTCGGGTTGGAAGGTCAGATAGCAGTCGCTTTCGTAAAAACTAGTGCCTACGCCAATTCTTGGGATTAGGTAGCGGACCCCAGGCATTCTTCAGGATGCAACTGTACTGGGAATAACGCTAGGAGGATGATGATGATGATGTGAGATTTTTTATTGAAAAGTTCTGGATGAAGTTTGACAAATAGGCAAACTTCATATACATACATAGCCCTTTTGAGCCTCACGTGATTAATGTACGATCTCTTACCGCCCGACGACCGAAGGGAACTCGGCCCTTGGAAAGCACTCTCCCGCGAAACCAGTGCGGGCCCATTGGCCGCCGAAGTCCAGAACTACACCTATCCTGTCGGTTGACATGCCGTGGCCTACTAGATACGACCATGGCTTAGTGGTTAGACATAAATTATGTAGGAATGATTTTTTTAGAATAATATTGGTAATAATAATATTGGGGGACAATCTTACACAAATCGACCTATAGTCCCAAACTAAGCAAAGCTTGTACTATGGGTACTAGACGACGATATACATACTTATATAGATAAATACATTCTTAAATACATAGAAAACATCCAAGACCCAAAAACAAATATCCGTGAAAAATGCACAAATAAATGCCCTGGCCGGGAATCGAACCCGGGACCTCTAGCTTCGGAGGCAGAGTCACTACCAACTAGGCTAAACAGGTCGTCAAGTATTATTAACGGAAGCCTATAGGTTCATGCCATGATACAAGAATACAAGGTATAGCACTCCGGGGAAATTCAGTAGTGTGGGTGACACAAGCCTACGTCATCACTTGTATCGATGGTTCTGCCGGCGTAAGTGTGAGTTGCTGTGTTGCCAGTATTGTATTATGACACTCCTCGAGACACTCACCTGTGAGTGTTTTATTAAATTAATACGTTAATTCATGTTGTAGGAAGGGGTGGGCAAGCTCTTTCCATACAAACTTTGTGCAAGTTTTTCTTCGTTTGTGTTTGCACTCCAGTTAGTATTTCTGGTCCATATGCTTATTTTTTTTTGTTAGCTATGTCTAGATGTTTATCTTTTTTAATTTTAATTATTTTTTGTATTTTTTTTTAATAATGCGTAATTTCAACATCAAGTTCTGCGTATATCCAATATGTACCAACAAAAAATAAAATTAAATGCTGTAGTGCCAAAACTAACGCAAAAAACTTGCACAACCTTTGTATGGAGAATGGCTTGCCCTACCCTGCGCCTTAACTTGACCGATTTTGTTTGCTTAAACAAACAAATGACAGTTGTATTGTGTAATAGTACATTACTACAGAGGCCGGGACGAACGGGGTTGCCGGCCGAAGACATATATACGGCCGAGCGAAGCGAGGCCGGATAGGTCTAAGGCTGGCAACCCCAAATTTCCCGCCGAGGTATGTATAGTGCTTTTCTCAAACATGAAATGAAATAAACAACAAAAAAAAAACAAAATTTTATTTTTAATATGCATAGTGGCAGAATGTCATGATGCCTGTGCCACAAATTTATGTGGAATGGAATTAAAAAAGAGGACTTTGCCGGCCTAGGCCTGCAAGATTTGTATGAAATTCCATTAACGACCTCTTGTCCTAGCCGCGCCTGAAACGTCATACTTCGCAGCCTATTATAAGGAACATAACATCAATATTTCATTGCATGTTTGAGAAAATAATATAATTTGCATGATTACGGCAGAAAAAAAACCTTCATGAGTCGTTTTGGTACTATAAAGTGGTAACACAACGGTGACGTAGGCTTGTGTCACAATCCGGAGTGGCAAATGTTGTTTCCTAGACCATGGTTCATGCATGCTGTCAAACGGCTCTAGGTTCGTTTCGGCTCGTACAAATACCTAAGAATTTCGGTACTTTTAGCTACGGAATATCGCTTGATAATTTGCACTGCCATCCGAGGTTCTCATATAGTTTAGTATTCAATAAAAACATTTATCCACCGAGTGGAACGAAGGTCTCCGCTTCTGCTTCGATAAAAATGATTTCGTTCTACGTGTCGCATTTCTCAACCGATACTCGTGAAATTTTGTGAGCAGGTTCGATAACTATTATAGATTTTTTCGTCGTCAGTTTATGGGCATTAAACTAACTAACAATCTATGCCATCTATGGGATTAAAAAAATCTGAAAATAAAGAGTTTTTTTTTTTAATTTAATGTTATAAAAATCGAGAGGTAACCCACAAATTTATCTTAATCCACTGGCTTCATCATAGGGACACAATTACAAATCAGTAACATTACACGCTTCGTCACATATTAAACCAATGATCACGCTTCCGCAAAACAAACTCAATTCTTAGTCAGAGCTTAAAGACCGGCGGGGAACGAAGCTGGTTATATCAAATGTCACCATGACACTTGGTCAAGTCTTTTTTTAGATTAATGATATCACAAACCTGCAATTGCTAAAAGTGGCACTGAAAAGTAATTTTCATCTGCTCTGCCTACCCCTTTTGGGAATTTAGGCGTGAGTTTTTGTATGTATGTATGTAATAATATCAACATATCCGTAGTGTTAAGCAAGATGATTTTTCATATAGTTGCCTCTTTGAGTCCTTATACTTGACCAAAGTGTTAACCAAGATGAGTTAGAACGCGACAGATAATACGACCAAATTTTCTCCTCCATTTAAAAGCACACCAAAATGTCAAATCTCATATAAACCAAAACGTCAGTTCACTACAATTTGCAGTTATGAATACGGGTACACTGGCAGGTGTATATGAGCTGTCAGACATCACTCGTCTACCTCTCTCACACACCGATTTGTGCATTAATGAGAATAGATCAGATATAGAAAACTCCAGTGAGTTTGAGACATATTAAACATAATGAAACGGGTCAGTCATGTCTTTAAGGTCGAACATCGCTCGACATGTTTCAAACCGGGTCGCGGTGCTTAATCATGAGCACCTGTCGCGGCGGTGGTTTTCTTAGCACTGCGAGCCCGTGCCCTCTCCGCTCGGTTGCTCGGCGCGGGCGGAGGCGGCGGCGGCGAGAATCTACCCTCGTTTTCTTCACAATTGTTCAATGCCGAGCTACAGACAATACTCACAACGTCACATGCTAAAGTCTCGTCCACACTCTCACCTCGACCTTAAAGACGTGAGTGACCCGTTTCATTATATTTAATAGATCAGATGTTGTGAAATTGTTCAAAAAAAATCAGCGGATCTGCTTTACTCTCATATCTGTGGCATTTTTAAAGACCTTCTAGACTCACAATCGAAAACTAAACTTGTAAGAATTAATTACAAACACACACCAACATAGTTAAAAAGAAACAAGCTTGTAAAAATCTCGTGTATGCAAATAACAGCTCCCATAAAAACTTAAAAACATCGTTAACTTCTTACCGCGCGTACAAATTAAACATCAACACAGAAACGAATTCTCTTTGTGTACCATAACACCATTGTTGGAGCCTTTGAGATTTAAAAAATAATTACTCTCCCGTCGTGCCCGACAAAAACGGGGAAAGTTTTTAAAAATTTACATTTCTGAATGAGAAGCTATAGTCCTGTTAGGCGCATGACAAACAGAAAACAAGCAAAATTAAAAGACTTGTAAGAAACCCTAATGAACTGTAAACATTTTCGTACCCTTAAAGGCTTAAAGGCTTTAAAGGCCTTTAATTTGATACCCACTCGATAGTCTAAAAACACTTTTTAGCCCACATATCAAAGAGCTTATTTTAAATTCCGCCATTTTGATATTTTAAAGTATTTAAAGTCGCGCCATCAAGACAAATCTAATGAAGTAATGACGTATCTTTTATCAAAATCGGTTGAGCTATTGAGTAATTAAGAGGGGACATAGACACAGGACATATTTACATTCATACATAAATACATGCGTAAAGTCATACATACATCCATATTCATATATGACTATTCATTATGATTCATTAGGGGAAGCTCCTTCGCACCGATTTGGATAAGGAGGGTTTTACAACGGTGTCGAGGAAGCGCAAGCCGCGCAAGAGTCAGTGTGGTACTGCAGAACCGGTTGGTTCTGGTTTGCGAGTTGCCACACCGAGCATGGCGCTCTATGTTTCGCGCCTGCACTACACCGCCACGGCTGATGATGTGGTGGAGTACGTTCGCCAGAAGACCGACTTCCCGCTGAGGGTGTTCCAGCTGCGACGAACGAACGACGACGAACACTTCAGCTCATTTGTGGTGCGCGTGCCGCGGCCGCTGCAGGAGACCATCGCGTGTGCTGACTTGTGGCCGAAGGGTGTCGTGTTTCGACGGTTCCAACCTAACGAATCCTACACCGGAGAAGACGTGGCCACGCCGTTTAGTCGCCTAAATACATAGTTATTTATAAGCTAAGTTTCATAGCGCATTGGGTTTACTGTAATGTCATGTAAAAACGTTTGTTTGAACCCTCTTGGGCTTTGCTGCAGTCGGGAAAAAGTTTTTACAAGCTTTTATTTATCTTGCAATGTATGTACTTATATGTACATATGTATGTAACTATGTTTGTTCGGTTGGAATCTTGCAACTCAATTTTGAACCAGATATCTTCAAACGATTGAGCTGAGGCAAACTTATTGTAAGTTTAATGACAATACAATATTATGGTACCACCGAGCTGATCTGATGGAGTCAGAAGGTGGCCATAGCAACTCTTTAACTTCACAAGATAAACCGTCTCAACTAGTAGTCGGTGTGAATGACGATTGTGGAAAAAAGTACAGTCGGCAATAATAGCTTATCATCATCCTCCTAGCGTTATTCCCAGTGCAGTTGCATCCTGAAGGATGCCTGGGGTCCGCTACCTAATCCCAAGAGTTGGCGTAGGCACTAATTTTTACGGAAGCGACTGCCATCTGACCTTCCAACCCGAAGGGGAAACCAGACCTTACTGGGATTAGGCTTGTCAAGTGAGTGGGCAACTTGACTGTTAGAAGTTCTCAAGCCGCCCATAGGCCTCTAACTTGGCTTAACGACTGCTATGATAGACAGCAACCGGGATCAACGGCTTAACGTGCCTTCCAAAACACGGGAGCGCTCAATTAGTAACCACTCAAAGCGGTCACCCATCCAAGGACTGACCTTTTTTTTTTTTTTTTTTGACCCAGAGAAATGCGTTACGCATACCAATACGTAATATGAGGCCTGCGGGGACAAACCAGATATTACGCATTAGTTATGTGGGACTCTCCGGTCCAAACGAGGACCAGCCTACCCACTAAAACTCTGGGATGCTGCCTCCACCGTGCCCGAGTGGTGATGCCATGGGATCGCGAACATTTCACCACGACATCAGCGGCACCATCGCCCTAAGGCGAACCCTCACCAAAAAGGCACACTGTAGCATGACCAGTGTGCCTTCCCGCACCGACCTCCCTACACCCCGGGAAGGTTAGGGACCAGCACCGACACACGGTGATCTGGTCCCACCTGCGCCATGGCACCGGGAGGACAAACGCCCCTACCCCGGCGCCCAGCGGGAGGACAAACGCCCCTACCCCGCAGCCCTCCGCAGCCGAAGCCGCCGGCCCCCCAGTGGGCCGTGTAATTTTTTATAGAGGTTTTCTTCCTCGCGACTGCAAGCCTACCGCAAGCGGGGTCTTCACAGTCCCCGGTCCGGACATCATCGGCCCTCTGCCTAGTCGGGATTACGGGGCCGTTATATTTGACGAGGCAAACGGTCGGTGCCTCGAACCGCACTACGCCGCCGAAGCGGCCCACCTTCGTCGGACCTGAGGATTTTTCCGTGGAGAAGTCCTTGGTCCGATACCCTCCTCCCCCCCTGACAGGTTATTGGTAGCCCGACAAGTGATCACTTAGGGTCCACTAAATGATCACTTGCCGTGCCTCCAGGACGCACCGGCCAAGACTCTACCCTTACCTGCGGATCAACCGGATCAACAGGTATTGGTAGAGCCCGGACACTCGAGGAGGTTACCTGTCTCGCGCCCAAGGACTGACCTCGCCCGACATTGCTTAACCTCGCATACAGCACGCGGTGCGCGGGCGCCGCTGGGCCACGAGCGCTCCCAATAGCTTGTAACAAAAATAATATTTTATACAGAACCTTATTATGCTACGGCTGGTGGAAACCAAGCATACGATCAAATAATCACAAACGCGGTGCCGACCCTTTTTTAACCGACTTCCAAAAAAGGAGCAGGTTCTCAATTCGCCGGATTTTTTTTTTATGTATGTTCAATTATTCACCGATTACTCGGAGACTAGTGGACCGATTTCAAAAATTATTTTTTTGTTTGAAAGGGTGTGTTTTCTAGTTGGTCCCATTGTCACCAAGTCTGGATCTGATGACGGGATCTTAAGAAAATCGAGGGAACTCCTCAAATTATATACCATGAGGATGGGGCAAGTAAGGCTGCATCGAAGGAACTGCTCGAATTATATAGCAGGAGGATGGGGTCTGGCAAAGTTTGGAGTCGGTGTTTTTTTGTTAAAAATTTACTTGTTGACTGAAGGATCCGTTGAATTGACAGCTAGAGACAGCAGGGCCCCCGCTCTCTACAATAGCGCATCCTCGGGAGCTCTGGCGACTTTACTCCCCACACACAGAGTTAAATAGTCGTGTTATTATGGCTGCGGTCTTTTGTAAGGTGGAGGTACTTCCCCAATTGGGCTGCTTCGAATATGAGCAAGATGATCTATAACGTGGACCCGGGTATGTCCTAAAACTGCGATCGAGACCACAGAGGGACGGGCAGCAGCATGCCTGCAGTGTGGTGGAGATACTGCGATCGCCAACCCGCATGCCAAGCGTGGCGATTATGGCAATTACCCCCATGAAATTTGGGGAGGTCTCTGTCTAGCAATGAAATAGAATAGAAATAGAAAAGCTTTATTCATGGCAAACAGACAAAATGTTAAAAAAGTTGTACAATTTTCAAAGTTTACCATGAAATGGTCCCGCCTCAGCATGGTGCTGACTCAGGAGTCAGCGTAATGGACGTCCTTCGGCTGATATGGTGGTATGGTGGATCTATAACGTCCCGTCTGACATGCGCCTTAAAGTCTTAATGCAGCTCGCTCGGATGCTCGGCTTAGGGAAAAAGAACAGCAGTAGTTCTGTTCCACGCCCGCCTTTGCAAAGTTTTAATGCAATACCTAAGTTATTCTATTTGCGACTAACGCTGAAGTTCTACGGTATTCTGATTGTTTTCTTATTCTTATTTTCGCTAGATTGAAAGAAACTCTTTTCTTTACTCTAAGTAATAGATCTTGACCGACTTATTATTATTTATAGACGGGACTAAATCGCGTACAAATAAAATTTATTCACCTGTTTTTGAGAATTGCCCGATGTTTCGAATGTATCATCATCATCATCATTTCAGCCGAATGACGTCCACTGCTGGACATAGGCCTCCCCCAAAGACTTCCACAATGACCGGTCCTGCGCCACCCGCATCCAGCGGACACCCGCGACCCTTACCAGGTCATCAGTCCACCGTGTAAGAATGTATAACAACATCAAAATCAAAATGAAAATCAAATATTTATTCTGCAAATAGGCCACAAGGGCACTTTTACTTGTACATGTCTCTCGTCAATTTATACAATTAAAAAAACTGACAATCTTACTTAATAATAATGATTAAAAAATATACTGATTAACAATTAAATGAAAATTTAATTTATAAATATTAAGGACGTATTGAGTACGATCTGTGTCCGAATAAACAAAAAGTATATAAAATTAATTTAATATCTCAGAGATGTATGGTCTCTGAGCCTCCAAA
Source organism: Notocelia uddmanniana (assembly GCA_905163555.1). Taxonomy (NCBI): domain Eukaryota; kingdom Metazoa; phylum Arthropoda; class Insecta; order Lepidoptera; family Tortricidae; genus Notocelia; species Notocelia uddmanniana. The sequence continues at coordinate 74,587,463 of LR991052.1, forward strand.
TACGATTAATAACAATTATTTCAAAGTCCTTAGAGATGTAAATGATCTCTAAGCGCTAAAATTAAAATAAGTAAACTTAATATTGTTAGAGATGTATAAGGTCTCTAAGCGTCAATAACAATAAAACTAATCCAGAACAGGATTATGTCTCTCGTCAATTTATACAATTTAAAAAACTGACAATCTTACTTAATAATAATGATTAAAAAAATATACTGATTAACAATTAAATAAAAATTAATTTATAATTATTAAGGACGTATTGAATACGATCTGTGTCCGAATAAACAAAAAGTATATAAAATTAATTTAATATCTCAGAGATGTATGGTCTCTGAGCCTCCAAATACGATTAATAACAATTATTTCAAAGTCCTTAGAGATGTAAATGATCTCTAAGCGCTAAAATTAAAACAAGTAAACTTAATATTGTTAGAGATGTATAAGGTCTCTAAGCGTCAATAACAATAAAACTAATCCAGAACAGGATTATGTCTCTCGTCAATCGACATACAATAAAAAACACTAGTATTAAGTTATTTATGCCTTTGCAAGCATGAACAGACCGGACTCCACAAACAGCACCCGATCACGAGTATGACATCCGTGGTCAAATTGAAGCCATTTAGAAATAATTGCTGGAGAGCTCAATAGTGTACAGTTTAATGTTTTGCTCCTATTACAGGCCAGACCCTGTGTATTTAGTAATAGTTAGTTATCATAAATTAGTTTATACTTAATGTTAGTGTATGCAGCGCCCTAACACAGTTTTTGGTGGACATGACATGACCGAAATTGAAAACTTATTGTAACCCACAATGCAACATATACTTACTTACTCTGGCGCAGCGACCCAAAGTGTGTCTTGGCCTCCAATACGAGTGCACGCCACTGATCCCGATCCTGCGTCATTTCCTTCCACGAGTCAACTCGAAGCCCGTATAAATCGATCTCCACAGCATCGGCCCAACGGTATCTAGGGCGGCCGACCGGGCGTTTCCCACTCGGTTTGCCAGGCTATTTTGACGGCACGGTCGTCACCCATTCGCTCTAGATGACCAAGCCAATGAAGTCGATACGCTTTCGTTACCCCGATGACATTCGGTTCCGCGACAAGATCTTCAATTTCGGCATTTTTGCGAATTCTCCAACTGCCATCGGGTCTCTGAAGTTGGCCAAGGATTTTACAGAGGATTTTCCTTCCAGCCACCAGGAGCTTATTCTCCTCTTTAAGGGTCAGTGTCCAGGCCTCACATCCGTATGTTAAAATTGGGCGTATTACGGTCTTGCAGATGCGGATCCTAGTGCTTCTGCTGAGAAGCCTAGACACTAGCACTTTATGTAGGGCGCCGCTGCATCTAAAGGCGCTTTGGACGCGGGCATCTATTTCTTCACCCCGAGTATTGGCGTCAGTGGCAGTTCAGCCCAGGTATTTGAACTTGGCCACCCCTCTAAACACGATATCTTCGACATGTAGATCTACTGGCCTACCGCGAGCGGTATTATAACGCCTCATGCAGAGATACTCAGTCTTGTCGTGGTTAATGCGTAGGCCTACTTTGTTCGCTTCGATCTCTAGGGCCTTGGTCGTCATTTGCATGTGGGAGCTAGTCTTACCCAAAAGGGCCAGGTCATCCGCATACCCAACCACCATATGCCTCCCATTTAATTATAGCCTCACGTCTAGAGCTAAGACTCTTCTTAGGAAATATTCTAACACTAAGTTTAAAAGCATTGGTGATAGATCATCACCCTTTTTCAACCCAGTGGCAACATTAAAGGCTTCTGTTAGATCACTCGCCACCCGTACTTTCATAATGCTATTCTTTGTAGCAGTTTCGATTATATTGACCAGCTGGTATAGAATACCGAAGTTCCTTAATATAGTGTACAGGGCGCCTCGATCTATACTATCGTAAGCCTTAGCGAAGTCCACGAACAATACGTGAACGCTTTGCGCGTATTCCCATCGCTTTTCCATTATCTGCCTAAGCAGAAAGATTAGGTCTATGGTGCTGCGATTTGAACAATTTGTTCATTTTTTTATATAAATCGAACGGGCCTTTGTCAATAAGACTTGTTTCACAGGTACTACGACATTTTTATACACATGCATATACATTTAATAGTCATATAAGTACTTAAATATGTACATTGATAAAATCCTCATTACACGAAATCTACTAAATATACTAATAATTATATTCCTAACAAACACAGAAATTCCTAAAGTTGGTCTAAATGTTTTTCGAATTTGCCTAGATAGCGCTAGAAGTCCTATATTTATGCTGCACATGCATCATATACTATTTAAATTGATTGGAACCGATATCAAAAAGAGATACAACTTTAAAAAAAAAATTGTTAGGTGGCTAGTTTAAGAAAATATGTTGATACTCATCACACAAATACTTGACCTGGATTCACCAGGTCTCTCGGTTTCGGACGCACACTCACCAACCAATAGGCTTAACCGCATTGCTGTATGACCCTTGTAAAACCATTCATTTTGCTAACGGCATCGTTTCTCCAACAGTTCTGGTCCGCCTTCGTCCCCTGCGCCACCCAGAACCGTGATGCTGTCCAGCTCACCCTGGAGCAGATTGACGTGATTCGCCGCCTGGTAGAGAAGTACCCTCAGCACTTCCAGCTTGCCACCTCTGTCACTGGTAAGTTCTTGAACACTTTAGATTACATAGTCAAGATGGAATAAAATGGAGACACAGGTTATAGCTCGGGCATAGAATACGGCTACGGTATCCCCTGCCTGTCGTACAAGGCGACTAAAAGGGGGTCTTTGGGGTCGAAGACGATCGCAGTTGGGGGCTGCGATCGCCTATGAAAACAAATGGTCCGACCCACAGAAGTGTGACTCTAGCTAGGGCGGCACTGGTGCGTTCCGAAGGATATCCCAGAGCGGTCCGAAATGAGTTGAGGAGGACGATCCGGGGGTTTTTAGTCGGTGCAAGTCCGACATAACCTCCGCACTGTCCCTGCGGTAGGATGGTATCCATAATGGATTTTCCCCCGAAGATAAAAAAAAGGTTAACTTGCAAGCCTTCGATGAACAAAGACGACTTCAACTCGATGCCAAATCGAATTGAAGGCCCAACCGCCTGCCATTCACTAAAATTATTTCTACGTGTTCAACTGTAGGGAGTGTGTTCGCATAATGATGAATATGATGATTGATTACATTGATGACGACACTGGTAAGCCGCACCGCGTCGAGAAAAGCATAGTTACAGTTTTCTTTCTCAAATCGATAAAGTGGACCCACAAAGTCTACTCTGACAAAATAGAAAGGATCTTTCCACCTGATTGTTTACCGCAACAATACTCATAACTGGCTATTGTCTGCTGTAACGAAGGCGCCTAGTAAGAACAAAATAAGGATCGAACAAACCAACAAAGCTTACCATCAAAGCCTGAAAAGAGGGTATTTGTATACCATTATGTTATTTTTATCCAAAACCAAATTTCATGTTTAAAAGCATAGATATAACTTCTTGGATGCATAAATATCCGCTGTATATCGATTCAGAGCGAGACCTTTACCTAACAGGTATTAACTTGATACCAAGTACAGTCAATCATTCATTTTAGTACTTTGTCGCACTAACGTAACTATACTGTGACAATTGCGATGCGTCAAAGTAGTGAAAGTGACAAGGTGCTAAAATGATCATCTACTTTTGCTGTTGACTGTACAACATATTCTGAATTCTCCGTAGACCTTCGTATTTGGTCAGTTCTGCAATACTAAGCAACACATACGCCCAAACAAGTTGGATCAGATGGTACTGATGACAGCAATTGTTGCACGTCCATTCAATAAAATAGGATGGTCCCCAAATAGCTACCCTCCATTTGTTTAGAACAAAAAGCCAGTTGGAAAGGCAAACGGTGAATTGTTTTTTTTCTCATAAAGGCCTGTACATACGGAGTGGCATAAAAAATATTCGCTTTATACTAATTCGTTTTGACCGGATTTGTTTAAATCGCAATGACCGCACAAATTTACATGAGAAACGAACGCAAGCGGCATGTAAAGAGACCTTTTATTAGGCTTGATTTTATTCTTACGAGTACACTTTAGAATTTATGTGAAAATATATTATTGGAGCAATTTAAATAAATCGATAACTGCTACATCCACATACACTACCGTCAAAAAGTTTAGGACCAAACACAATTTTTTGTTTCATTTTCATAAATTATTACGCAAACCAAATAAGGGGGAAAGATTACAATGGGATCTCACAAGGATTGGACTTCTGGAAACTGGTCGAAAGTACTACGGACAGGTGAATCAAGGTTGAATGAATAATCAATCAATGTTGATCATTTGCATATTTTCTGTTTGGTCTTAAACTTTCTGACGGTAGTGTACATCATCATCTATATTCCGTTAGAAACAATTTTAAGGCAGAGTGTAGTTAATCATTTCAATATTTCGACTAATTTCTATTTCGACGTTTTTATTCCTCGATCCTATAATACTTTGTCATTTTTCCATATCGTCATTTTTAGGCTTCCGTACCCCGTGCCCAAAGGGTAAAAACGGGAACCTATTACTAAGACTTCGCTGTCCGTCCGTCCGTCCGTCCGTCTGTCACCAGGCTGTATCTCAAGAACCGTAATAGCTAGACAGTTGAAATTTTCACAGATTGTGTATTTCTGTTGCCGCTATAACAACAAATACTAAAAACAAAATAATAATTAAGGGGGGCTCCCATACAAAAAACGTGATAAGTTAGCCCTTTTTCAGGGCTACCACTTGCCGAGCTCGATCTCAAGAACCGTAATAGCTAGACAGTTAAAATTTGTAGCTACAATAACAAATACTAAAACCAAAATTATAATAATAATTAAGGGGGCTCCCATACAACAGAGTAGTTGTTGGCGTTTTTTTTTCTGGTACGAAACCCTTCGTGTGCGTGTTTGACTCGCACTTGGCCGGTTTTTATAAAGCGTTTTATACCTCGTCTTTTTTTTCTTATAGACAGTAGTTGCCTGAAGGCAATAGATATATACCCATTCGGCGGTGTATTGGACACGTACGTACCTATTTATTTTAATACTTCACGGGTGGGTTCACGCGTCACATTACTTTATCTATCGATGTTTTGGTCGATTACAGATTCAATTGGAGCTTTCGCAGTTTAGTTTATGAACTGCACATTTGCATACATTGTTGATCGATCTCGATTGGAACTGGCTTAGTTTGGTTTTATATCGTGTCAAGGCATGCAACCTGCGTTATTTTATGCAGACAACGCGACCACGCAAGCGTCGCAAATTCGCGCGAATTTTACTCGGACGAACGCGCGATCAACCATATTGAACTCGAATAGGTGTCCTAATTGACAATCGAGCGACGAGATCGCACTACCATCTGTTCGCGTATTGTTGAATGATCGCGTAATCGCGTTCTATTAGGACACCCAGTTTTAGCTATCGCGCGACCACGCGCAGTCGTTAAGCCAAGTTAGAGGCCTTCGGGCGGCTTGAGAACTTCTAACAGTCAAGTTGCCTAAAGTCGAGTCCAGAATTAGGCGAACTAACTTGACAGTTCATTGTACACTAATGTTGCCACGATTTGGCTAGTGCTGTTAATATCGATCTATAAAAAGTCTAGTTAGTCATTATTGTGTTTGGAATCAAACTAATAATTTTACTAAGCAAAATAATAATATAAAAATTGATTGGAATTAAAAATACATCGAACATCATTTTGGACATCATTAAAGACGCTGTCCGCCATTTTGTTTTGTTGACAGTTCGGACCATTGGCCAATAAAGCAGGCCATTCGGCTTTCGACAATACTTACTCGACAATTACTTGATAAAATAAAAATAAAATCAGATTTATAGAAGACACAAGGTTATATCGACATATTTGTGTCGACTTAAACCTATCACTATTTATTTTTTCGTATGTTTGGCAACATTTTCGGCTGTCAAGTTAGTTCGCCTAATGCTGGACTCGACTTTAGGTACTCATTTTACAAGCCCAATAAGACCAGTGCTTTGCTCCCGAGGACGCGCTGTGTTGAGAGTGAGGTAGCTGCATATTTCTAGATGTCAACCCAACGAATCCTCAGATCAAAAAACCGGCCAAGTGCGAGTCGTACTCGCGCACCGAAAGTTCCATACAACTAAAAAAAACAAATGTGATTTATCAATATATTGGTATTTATTAGTAAAATATACATAATGGTAAACATTATCACCAAATTTCAAGTTTATATAGGTCTAGGAAGTTGAAAAAATCTTCAGAACAAAATGTGTGAGAGACGACAGACGGACACGCCAGTCACATCAATAGGGCTTCGTTCGGTCCCTTCGGGTACGCGACCCTGATAACAGTGGCATAGGCTACGGTTGCCACTGTATTTAAGAAATATATAGTAAAGTAACTCGTTTGTTCCAGACATACTCCAAGCTCACAGCGCTCGTCCGCGCAAGATCGCCTCGCTGATCGGCATCGAGGGCGGACACTCCATCGGGAACTCTCTCGGGGTACTGCGGAGCTACTACCAGCTCGGGGTCCGGTATATGACCCTTACGCACACGTGCAACACGCCCTGGTGAGTAGCGTGCTACGCGAGCGGCTACGCGAGCGGCTACGTGAGTGGCTAGGTACGTGAGCTACGCGAGCGATTACGTGAGCTGCTACGTGAGTGGCTAGGTACGTGAGCTACGCGAGCGGTTACGTGAGCTGCTACGTGAGTGGCTAGGTACGTGAGCTACGCGAGCGGTTACGTGAACTGCTACGTGAGTGGCTAGGTACGTGAGCTACGCGTGTGGTTACGTGAGTTGCTACGTGAGTAGTCACGTGAGTAGCAACGGGAGTACAGTAAGATTACTTTGCGTTTGACACAATTGACACTGAAATATGCCCATTGGATAGTCTACTTTAACGCTTATGTAATAGAGTTTCTATTACAAATATATGATTTTAAGACAGTTTCTATGTAATAGAAACTCTACAACAAGTTAAATAAAAACTTGTAAAAAGATAGATCATTATTATGTAAAAGGCAACGAAGTTACACAGCACTGAAATTGTGACGACGATTTTATAGCGGCTGCGATTTCATAAAGACTCCCATCTGCATTCGTAATGTCGGTTTATTCAGGTTTCGAACAGCTCCCGTATATTGCAGTCGAGGTAACGTTTAAAAGTAACGGCAAAACAAAGGAACCCCGAGCTATGGTTCCATTTTTGAAATTTAAACTTTTTTATCTAGTTAACGTGGGTATTCCATTTCAACGTTTTATGAATTTTGTTTTAAAAATATGAAAGTAACGGCGTACTGAATAGTTCATTTTTGCGTTTTGATTTTAAAAACGTTTTTTGACGTGAATTGCAGTAATGGCCGTATAGATATCGATCTATATATGTATATTTATGTAGTCGGATTATATTTTCAAGCTCGGCACTGGCACGCTTGTGAAGGGCCCGGACTCGGCAAGGTGTCCCGATACATCATGTAATATTGGAACCCGAGACCTCTAGCCTCGGAGGCAGGGACACTACCCACTACCAACTAGGCTAAACAGGCTGAGCGATGGTTCTTAGGTATGTTTTATCAAAACCGATGGGGAAACTCTGTGCATATTGATAGGGCTTTTAAACTTCAGAAAAAGTGCTTACGTGCAATTACGAATGCGTGATTTACAGATAGCTGCAGGCCCATCTTTAAAAAATACAATATTTTACCTCTAGCATGCATGTATATCAAAAAGGTTTACATATTTCTTTAAACTCATATGGAATATTTTAAACCACGGTCAGATGTGTTTAAAGGAAAACAAAGAAGACAGTACAGGAATCTTCTATATCAACCTCCTTGCCGAGCGGATATATACAAACGGAACGCCTGCAACATTTGCATAGAATTTTTTAATAAGCTTCCTGACAGCATCAAGTTATTGCATGGTCTAGAATTTTATTTAAAACTATTGCTTTTACTCCGTAAAGGAAAAAATGGAAATTAAATTGTGATAAATAATAATAATAAATAAATAACATTTCTGGACATTTGCATGCTGTTTCGGCTGAATACTGTAAATACACTATAATATAAAACATCTTATACCTACGTATTCTTGCAAATAAACATTTCTATTCTATTCTATTCCGATTCAGCCGTTTTTGAGATATTGGACTTGGAAATGAAAATGTTGTCGATATTTAAACTATTTTAAGTTGTCAGACGCAGAATGAGTAGTAAAATTTTTACTAGCAGAAATACTGAGTGAAAGGCGCTATACAATACGCATTTAAAAGATAAAAAAACATTTGAACATTATTTTTTCCTATTGTTTCTTTACAAAATCAATTGTAACTTTATTCAAGTAGAATTTTACAATCAGTTTCGCATCGTCAAAGGATATATATTGTACATACTTTTTTAATGAAATGAAATACATTTATTTGCATGAACACAAATGGTGACGGGTGTTTAACACGAGCCATATAAATTATCCATCTGGCGGCATGCAAATTTAATATTGAATTGAATCATAACATTAATATTAATAAAAACTAAATCTTATTGCAGTAAACAGAAAAAAGACAAAATTTGTAGATGTGCGTAGTACAATAATTAAGTTTTAAAATGTCAACAATCAGAAAGATAAATATACAGGGTGACATCGGAGACGTAATCAGAAGCTAATTTTTCAGACTCTACACATGATCGCCTTTTCAATGCAATAGTTGTTACATCGAATAAAACACGTTTATTTTTTCAAATTTTGAATAGATAAATAATAATGCCATACTTAAATCATGGTCACCCTATCACTTTTGACACACGTTGTATGAGGGATGACAAGACGTCGTGTGGTGTAGGGTGACCAAGTTGCATGAAAACTTATTTTTTCTGTTAATAATTTGAGAAATAATAGTCAATATTGCAAGTAGTAACTGTGATATATTCTTTATTGAGTTTGTTTATCAATACTTCATCGAGTCAAATAATTTCTGATCACGTTTCCGATGTCACCCCGTATAGCTTACATTGTCAATTCATGTCTCATGTCATAATGGATACTTACCCCCTTATTCATAAAACTTAACAAACCTCTGTTAACTAAAAGTTGTTTTGTTCCTTTCTCACAAACATAAATGTCATATGTATAAATATTGTGATTTATTAATTATCATTACGTTTAGTATGACAATAGCAACAGCACACTCTACATGACGATCAAAATATTCAATCATCTGCCAGAAGACATAAAGATATCTGACCTACCTGAATTTAAATCCAAATTACTGAAGTGGTGCATAGCCAAACAAACAGTACTATAAAATTGGCGAACATTTTGAATCTGAATATACATACTCGTAATCATTTGCTTCCACTCACGACATATTTCAACATTAGACTAACCCCCTTATTCATAAATGGCCATCAAACCTCTATTAGTTAACAAGCCGCTAAAGTTGGTTTGTCCTTATCTGTCACTTCGACATTTATGTTTGTGAGAAAGGGACAAAACAACTTTTAGTTAACAGAGGCTTGTTAAGTTTTATGAATAAGGGGGTAAGTCACTAACTACCTAAGGTTTCTATCAAGTTTAAATAGTCTAGTAACTATAATAGTCTTCTAATAGTTAAATGTCGCATATGTCCTTCATCAATTATGAAAGGGTTAAAGATTACATCATTATATTTAAAAAAAACATTAACTCTACTTTGTAATTACAACGTGACTATAGTTTAAGTAAATGAGGCTGGGTGTTAATGCATGACGCTAGAGAATGGATGATAAACTTCCATCATTTTCATTTCAAAGTACAATATCTCAAAAAGGGCTTAGCCCATTTATATAAAAATACTTCGATCAATAGTTTATTATTGATCGAAGAAAAGATTGCTAAGAAACATCGCTGGAAGATCAGCTTTGAATTTCATCCGCTTAAGAGCTACGATGCCACAGACAGATACACACATACACATGTTAAACTTATTAACACCCCTCGTTTGCGTTCCACTTCAGGGGTTGAAATACAAATTTTGTATCACCTGCGACAAATGACAACTTTTCACACTTACTGCTCGGCTGCAGAAGCCTCCTTGTTATTAAAATAAACACAACCTTAAATTTGGTTTAGGGGGTGACTACGTACTCGTACGTTATCGAGTGTGCGTACGATCGATCTAATTATCAAAATCAAAATCAAAATCAAATATTTATTCTGCAAATAGGCCACAAGGGCACTTTTACATGTCAAAGCATGAATTTATACAATTTAAAAAACTGACAATCTTACTTAATAATAATGATACAAAAAAAATATACTGATTGACAATTCAATGAAAATAAATTTACAAATATTAAGGACGTATTGAATACGATCTGTGTCCGAATAAACAAAAGGAATATAAAATTAATTTAATATCTCAGAGATGTATATGGTCTCTGAGCGTCCAAATATGATTAATAACAATGATTTCAAAGTGCTTAGAGATGTAAATGATCTCTAAGCGCTAAAATTAAAATAAGTAAACTTAATATTGTTAGAGCTGTATAAGGTCTCTAAGCGTCAATAATAATAAAAATAATCCAGAACAGGATCATGTCTCTCGTCAATCTACATACAAAAAAATAACACTAGTATTAAGGTATTTACTATGCCCTTGCAAGCATGAACAGACCGGACTCCACAAACAGCACCCGATCACGAGTATGACGCGTATCTCAGCCATCGCCTCCCTCGACCATCTGTTAGGGAAGGTGGCGACCCGATCAACGACGCCACCGTAAGCAAAGCCCTTTAAGCGAGCATGACATATTCAGGCTGCCGGACATTAATAAAATCAAAGATTAAAATTACTCTTCGGCGAGAAACAGCATATCATTTTCAACTTTTTTTTTCATACCATGTCGGTGGCAAACAAGCGTACGGCCCGCCTGATGGTAAGCGGTCACCGCAGCCTATGGACGCCTGCAACTCCTAGGGGTGCCACATGCGCGTTGCTGACCCTTTAAGAATTTAAAGAACCATATACTGTAGTCCGTCGGGAAAACCTCGGCGGAGCTCATTCCACAATCGGAGCGTCCGAGGGAGGAAATGCCTCTGAAACCGTACCGTACGTGACCATTTAGGTTCTAAGGTGTGAGGATGAATGCCCTGCCGACGGTGAGCGGTGCGATGGTAGAAAGCGGCCGTAGGCATCATGTCGATCAATTCTTCGGAGCACAACCCATTATATAAGCGATAGAACACGCACAAGGAGGCAAAATTTCTCCTTAAACTCAACAGCTCAATATCGCTCGTGAGCTTGGGATCGTCCACGATTCGCACAGCACGTCTCTGAAGCGAGTCAAAAGGCCCAAGCTGGTATCCAGGTGCTCCCGCCCAGAGGTGACAGCAATACTCCATATGGGGACGGACTTGCGACTTGTATAAAAGAAGTCTCTGTCCCAGGGTGAAGTATCGCTTCGCTCTATTGAGCACACCTAGCTTTTTAGATGCCAGCTTGGCTTTGCCTTCTAAAAAGGATCCCAATGGTCTCTGAGATGGAGAGGGTTGCGTCTTAGAACCGCGGGGCTACAGTGAATGGGTTTTTTTTAAGCAGTGAACGCGCATACTTGTGTCTTGGTGGGGTTGAACTGGACCAGATTATCCTGGCCCCACTCAGAGACTCTGACTAGAGTGCTCTCGATTTCGGACACAAGTTGTTGGCGACTCTCTAACACACAGGAACGAGGATTGTTGGCACGGCCCGTGTAATAGGCATCCCCGGTGCTGCCATCCGCATAACAATGGATGCCGTCAATAGATAGCATGTCTTTGATATGCAGCAAAAACAGCGTCGGGGATAGCACGGAGCCTTGTGGGACGCCAGCGTTAATGACCATGCTTTTGGAGCAACTGCCATCTACTACGGCTCTTATGCATCTGCCGGACAGAAAGCTGGCAACCCACTTGCACAAACCCTCGGGCAGTCCATAGGATGGTAGCTTCGACAGAAGACCTCGGTGCCAGACCCGATCGAACGCCTTCGCTATGTCCAAGCTGACCGCTAAAGCCTCACCCTGACTCTCAATGGCAGAAGCCCACCGGTGAATAAGATACACTAGAAGTCGAGCGACCGTGGCGAAAGCCATACTGACGGTCGCTGATCAAATCGTGTTCTTCTAGGTATCTTAGGAGCTTTGTGTTGATGACTCGCTCCATCAGCTTGGAGAGCAGGGAGGTGATAGCGATAGGCCTGTAATTCAATGGGTCTGATCTATCCCCATTTTTGGCACCGGGTGCACAAGGGCAGTCTTCCATGAAGACGGAACTTGCCGTTTGTGATATGAGAGCGCGACCAGTCGCGTTAGTACGGGACACAACTCAGGAGCACAAAGTTTGAGCACCACTGCTGGTATGCCCTCCGGCCCACTCGACTTGTGGATGTTTAGGGACAGCAGCTCCCTCCGGACATCCTTTTGCGGCGAAAAACTAACTTCGGGCATAGAATATCCACACCAAGGGATAGCAGGAGGTACGGCGCTGCCGTCGTCGTCCAAAGTAGAGTTCGAGGCAAATAGGGTGCCCAGTAACGCGGCTTTCTCTTTAAGATTTCAATACTAAAACATATCATATCATTTTCAATCAGTTCAGAAACAAACTAGACATAGACAAAAAAATTACAATAAATCCAGGCAACATCAGTTGTTCAACTGCCAGTCTGATTAATAAATAATAATCAAAAATTAGATGTAAATCTACCTAGCGTTAGTTTAACATGATGAAATTCAACTAGCTGCTTTCACACTTGTATTCGTAAACAAAAATCATTCTAGAAGCATATTTTTAAATAACTGTGGACTCCGGAATAGCCGTCGCGAAGTTACTGACAACTAACACGTCGCACATTGTTGCTCGCTGTGCACTTTCCACAATGTTATTGGGTTAGATATGGGTCAAACTGGCGGGGCATTTCACATTACAATCTTTGCTTGCGCTAATGAGGGAGGCAGGATATCGCGGCCATCTCGGTCATATTCGGATCAGCTCTATGGGGGCTCCCTCTACTTCAACAGGAGAAAGTTCTGTTATCCTTTGAATACCGTTTAAGACGCTGAATAGAGCTAAATTGCCATTCTTAAATGGTGATTCCGCAAAAACCATTTGTTTTGATAAAGAAAGAAAAATACACTTTAATATTCATTATATATCAAAGGGAGTGGACGATTCCAAAACACGATTTAAGAAAATCGGCTCGATAGAAAATCATCGCAAAGCTATGTTTACAAATCATCTTAAAATAATCATAATGTCTTTTTTTGTCAACTGAAACATGTATAATTATAAACACAGTTCCAACATACTCAAACCTAAAGCATAGACGATTTATATTACACATGTGTATTTTATGTATTTTATGATTAAATTTCTGATCATCTGCTTGTATAGCAGTTATATAGTTTCTCTTTCACTCTGGCGCAATTAGACGCAGACAGACATAGCCAAGGTCATTGGCGCTTGTCAGCCTTTTAAGTTACATGAGATGTATGTTTATGTTGCTGGGTTACAATAAAATTGAAATACAAAGACTACAATTATACATACTGATTGAATAATAGTCTAATCTACTCTTTATTGTCTATTCAAGTAAAATTTTATCTCGTATAAAATACTGTTGCATGTTACGCAAACACCTTTTTAAACTATAAAATTGTGGCGACCGTGACAGGACTCAAACTTGCAATCTTCTTCTTCAAATTTTTATCTATAAATAATAGATATTAGTTATCGTTCTAACACGCGAATTCGTCGCGCGCAAAAGTGAGTTTGTACGATAAATTTACTATTTACTGACGGGCACCATCACAAAAGACCTGAAGCCATAATAGCACCATTACTCGCTCTTTGGGTATTTGGTGTTGTGTTCCTGGTGGTGAGTAAGGTAACCAGACTGGGACTTCTTGTATATGTAGTGGACTGTAGTTTTAAATGATATACATTCACTGGTCTGTACTGAATATATTTGCAGCAAACACACATAACAGGGTTGAGGGTAGGCATAGAAAACCACTCACACATCATCTAAAGTTATATTTAATTTTATATTCAAAAAGCAAATATACAGGCCCAAATTACAAATTAATTTTATGTTTACTTGATAATTAGTACCTACCAGCAGTTATCTCACAAATTCCTTAAGTGACACTTACTTCTAACCTTTAACACTATCACTTCACTACAACATTGGAACAATGGAGGCGATCAAGAAGTCTATGGCGGAGATGGCTGAGCATTTTAATACAAGAATGGCGGAGTTCCAGGGACAGATCGATAAGTCGGCGTCAAGTACTCCGACTGTATCTTCTTTGGCAGCCGACTTCTGTGCATTTAAGGACTTCATGATGACGTCTTTGAAGAGCCTGCAGCTGCAGGTGGAGTTCCTGGGGCAGCAAGTGGACAACCAGGAGATGCGTTCAAGGCGGAAAATACTCCTTTTTCATGGTGTGCCCGAGACTGAACGGGAGGATACATCTGCACGGGTGGTGGATTTATTGAAGACACACCTAAAGTCTAATCTAGCTGTCAGTGCCGTAGCGCGTAGTCACCGTATGGGTCGGCCACGCAGTAATCAAACCAGGTGCATACTAGTAAAATTCCGAGATGTTGCTGATCGGGATGCTACCTGGTTTGGTAAGACCGGCCTGAAGGGATCCGGGGTCATTATCTCCGAGTTCCTAACGAAGCCTCGGCACGCCGTGTTCATGGCTGCCAGGGTGCGTTTCGGTGTCCGAAATTGTTACACAAAGGACGGCAGTGTCTACGTGCTGAGCGGGGACGGCGGGCGACGCTGTGTGACCTCCGCCAGCGATTTCGACGCGATTCAGACAGCGCCGCCGGCTGGCTCCTCGGCTGGTGCAGAAGCTGGAAGTGTGGCAGGGCCGCCTGCTACCCAATCGGTCAAAACCCGGCCTAAGAGGGAAGCTGCTGCAAAGTCTCGCACGTGATTTATTTTTTTGTTTGTATCCGCTTTGTTCCGTGTTTCCAATCACTTTTTCATTTAGTTGTGTTTTGTCTTTCGTAATGTACCCTCTTCATGTTTTGTTATTCTCAGTGTGTTAATTTTAGTCGGTTAATATCACTTCTTATCTTTTTCAGACAAATACTCGACGCTGTCATGCACTGACAGTAGTGACACTGTCACTTACTGTCAGTGAGTGACAGTTTGGTCTTGTGTTGCCATTTTGTAATTTTGCGTTTCGTTTCTGGTTAGAAGTTTTTTGTGTTACTTATGCCTATACTTCTACATATCTGTACTGCTGGCGGGTAGTCAGTTGGCGTTTTTTAGTGTGCTAATTAGTTGTATTTATTGCTAATAATTATATTTATATATATATATATATATATATTTATATTCTATTGTATTTATCTATCAATTATATAAATGCTACAAAGTGATGATAGTGATAATGATAATTATGTCTCAGCTTCCTCCGTAACCGATGACGATAGTTTTCAGAGTCTCCCGCCCTCTCTCCATGACATACTTGACGGACAACTCTCTGACGTGCCGAAAAATTTTAACTTAGTCCATATCAACGCGCAGAGTATTCCAGCCCACTACAACGATTTATTAATGTCCTTTGATTTAAAACGATTAGACGCGATTCTTGTTTCCGAATCCTGGCTTAAACCGTGTTTACCTTCTACATCTTTTTCTCTGCCCGGCTTCAGCTTAATTCGGAATGATCGCGTTGGTAGGGGAGGTGGTGGGGTTGCAATATATCTTCGTTCACATATCCCATTTTCCATTTTAAGCATGTCATCTCAATCTACCTCTTCGGACGCAGCAGAGTACTTATTTCTAGAATTGAGCCTATCTCACTCTAAGATCCTTCTTGGTGTCTTTTATTCACCTTCGCTTCAAGTTAACTACTTTCCTTCATTTGAAAAGCTTCTGGAAGACCTCATGCCGTCTTACAGTCACCACATTATCATGGGTGACTTTAACACCTGTTTGATAAAAAATGATTCACGTTCGAGGTCTCTCTTGTCCCTTGTCGATGCTTGCAACATGACCATTCTTTCTTCGGATCCTACGCATCATTTCCCTAACTGTTCGCCATCGCTTCTTGACCTTACACTTGTCTCTTCTACCAATCACGTTGCAAGTTATAAACAGTACTCTGCTGATGCTTTCTCTTATCACCATCTTCTATTATTGTCCTACAAAATACGTCCCCCAAAGGCTAAGCCCAAAGTCCTCCTTCAGCGCAGTTTTGGTCGGATGAATGTCGACAAGCTTCGAGAAGACGCCGTCCTAGTGGACTGGAATGCGATCTTGAACGCTGTAACCGTGGATGAGCAGGTGAATCGTTTTAACTCCGTTTTGACCCTGCTTTACGATGTTCACGCTCCTATCCGTCCAGTCAAAATCAAGCATGTTCCTGCTCCCTGGCTCACCGAGGATATTAAATCATTAATTGCCAAGAAGAATCTCGCAAAGTCCAAGTATAAGGGAAACGCAACTGAAAAAAATAAATACAGGTATCACGCGCTTCGTAACAGATGCAGCACCGTTTGTCGTGATGCTCAAAGGCGTCACATTCACGCATCTGTAGAGAATGGTGATCCTGCTAAAGTTTGGAAGTTTCTCAAGTCATTAGGAGTTGGTAAATCTACGCAAAATCCCATTAGAAACGATGTTGACTTCAACCAGCTTAACCAGCACTTTTCTTCTACCACGACCTTTACCGGACCAGATAAGACCGATACTCTTAACTTTCTTTCAAGTGTCCCAACTCCTGACTTTCCTCCTTTCTCTCTTACTCAATTTACTGACAGTGATGTTAGGAAGAACGTATTAGCCATTACATCCAATGCCGTTGGAGTTGACAGTGTTAGCCGTAATATGATCCTTCCTCTCCTTGATCTTCTTGTTCCTATCATCACCTGCATCCTTAATACATCCATTTCGTCTAGCGTTTTTCCTTCGCTCTGGAAAGATGCCGATATCATTCCATTGCCGAAGAAGTCTAATCCTTCTTCCTTTTCTGACTATCGCCCCATATCCATTCTCCCATTCCTATCAAAAGTTCTTGAGCGCCTTGTTCACCAACAGCTGACATCCTTCCTTAATAGGAATAATCTCATGAACCCTTTTCAATCCGGTTTTCGTACGGGTCATAGTACGGCTACCGCTCTGGTGAAAATCACTGATGATATCCGTGCAGGCATGGATAGCAGAAAGGTCACGGTGTTATCGCTGTTGGATTTCAGCAATGCCTTTAACACGGTTGATTCTGACATTTTGCTTGGTATAATGCGTTCTCTTAACATATCTCCTGCGGTAATTGATTGGTTTCATAGTTACTTAGTTGGTCGTCGGCAGCGTATAAAGGTAGATTCTTCCCGGTCCTCATGGTGCAACACGCTTGCCGGCGTTCCGCAAGGTGGCGTGTTGTCGCCTCTTCTTTTCTCTATTTTCATTAATTCCATTACGAGCAATATCTTCTCATCTTATCACCTTTATGCCGACGATCTCCAAATTTACTCTCAGGGTGCATTAAGCGATCTACCTCAGTTGATTCTCTCCACTAATAATGATCTGGCACGCATTTCGGACTGGAGTAGGCGCTACGGTCTCAAAGTCAACCCGAGTAAAACTCAAGCTATAATTATAGGTAGTCCTAAGCTCATGCCTCGGGTCGTTGTTGGTACTCTACCGCCCATCATGTTTGACGGTGTTGTAATTCCCTATTCTCACCAAGTGAAAAATCTTGGCATTATCTTGGACCGCACTTTATCTTGGATACCTCAGGTGAGCGAGGTCAGCAGGAAAATGTTTGCTTCTGTGGGATCACTCCGTAGACTTCGTAACTTCTTACCGCTCGCCACTAAAACTGCGCTTGCTCAATCTCTTCTTCTCCCTATCCTAGATTACGCCGACATTTCCTATCTTGATCTTTCTGAGGAACAGCTAAATAAACTTGAGAGGCTTCAAAATCTTTGCATCAGGTTCATATTTGGCTTGCGCAAGTATGACCACGTCTCCAGCTTTCGTTCTCAACTCAAGTGGCTTCCTATTCGTCTTCGTCGTGATTCGCATATCCTAGCTCTTCTGTATAGTGTACTATTCAACCCAACCACCCCTGCGTATCTCAAAGAGCGTTTTAAGTACCTCTCGTCCGTGAGATCTACTCAAAACAGACTTCTTGCTCCACCATCTTCTTCTTCAAAATTTTACAACAAATCTTTCACTTTTCAAGCTGTTCGGTTATGGAA
Source organism: Notocelia uddmanniana (assembly GCA_905163555.1). Taxonomy (NCBI): domain Eukaryota; kingdom Metazoa; phylum Arthropoda; class Insecta; order Lepidoptera; family Tortricidae; genus Notocelia; species Notocelia uddmanniana. The sequence continues at coordinate 74,605,727 of LR991052.1, forward strand.
TGCTCTGCCGTTAGATATTAGATGTGCCAAGTCTCTGCCCATTTTCAAAAATCTCCTGAGACAACATTACTTGTCACTCTCTTAGCTTGTATTATCTTTGTAGCTATATATTTATGTAGTTATGTATGTATATATTTATGTAGTTATGTATGTATATATTTATGTAGTTATGTATGTATATATTTATGTAGTTATGTATATATATATATTTATTAATGTATTGTATTAATAGCTCTATATATTAGCCTAGATGTATGTGTCATTCTACCTCTCTTGCTTTATCTTAGCACTACCTGTTGTTATTTTTTCTTTTTGTTTTCATCTCCTGCTACCCAAAGGTTGTCTGGAAGAGATCGCTCTATAGCGATAAGACCGCCTGTTGTTACCTATTAGTTTTTAAGGATTATCTTGTAAGAATTTCTGTTTGTGGTGCAATAAAGAATATATTATTATTATTATTCACTTTATTTATTTCTCGTCTTAGGTTGGTTTTTACAATATTTCTATAAAAGTAAAATATATAACTATAAATACTAAACATAAAATCATTATAAAAACCTAACCTAGGGTGCCGCCGGCAGCGAGGCAGGGCCTAAGCTACCGGTGGTTAGGGCGACAGAGAGAGGAACCTCCGGACTATCCGCGCCGTGTCCAGGAGTACCGCCTTCTGTATCTGACCCTTGACCCAGCCATCTAGCGAGAGTCTCTTGAGGTGTTGGTCGAGACTCTTCGCTATTAAACCGTTCGCAGAAACGACTATCGGGACAATGATCGTCGAATCAACATCCCACATGGCGGTTACCTCGTGTGCCAAGTCTAGGTACTTGCTGACTTTGTCCTTCTCGGCCTTCACGAGGTTCTCGTCATGGGGGATGGTGATGTCGACGAGCACTGCCTGGCGCTTCGATCGATCTATCAGCACGATGTCGGGCTTATTGGCTACAATAGTCCTGTCCGTGATGATAGATCGATCCCAATAGAGCGTAGCACGACCATTTTCGAGAACTGGCGCAGGTAAGTATTTATAGTACGGCACTTCGAAGTTCACAAGACCGTATGAAAGAGCAAGTTGCTGGTGAATAATTCTGGCTACCAAGTTATGCCTGTGCAAGTACTCGCCGTTAGCAAGATGACCACAACCGGAAATGATATGCCTGAGTGACTCTCCGGGACGGCGGCATGCCCGACAAATGTCGACCGTACCGTCCTTCAGGATGTATTTCCGGTAGTTGTTCGTCATGATAACTTCGTCCGCAATTGCACAGACAAAACCTTCGGTTTCCCCGAAGAGATCCCCGAAACGTAGCCAGTTCACCGACGCGAGCAGGTCTACGTCGGGCCCCGTAAGGGCCTTGTAGAACCGCCCGTGTAGCTCCCTACTCTTCCATTCCGCCTTGCGGTCCTCGGCGCTCAGTACTTATATTATATATTATTATTATTATTATAACACAATACTATTTTATCAGAGGTCACAATATTATACGTCCGTCCGCTGGATCGGATGAAATCAGAGAGTCTATAGATAATAACAAATTATGTAAGTTTATAATGGAAATAAATGTCAGGGATGCCAACCTAACGCTATCCGTGTTGTGATGTTGGCAGTGGTGTCAACAGAGAGAACCTGCATTTGTTTTTAACTGTTAACACAACGAATCCTCAAGTCCAAATAATTATATGTACTGTGAAATGTCGAGTCAAATTGACCCACGGTCCCCTGATATACAACTGGGGCGGGGTCAAATAAATTAGTTGACTGAAAACTTAAACCAAAACCACATCGCAGCTGTGCCGAACTTAAATTAACTTAATAAACTTAAATAAAACCATCTCAGCATTGTAATTGTCTGTCTACCGTGAATAAAGCTTTTCTATTTCTATTTCAAAATAATAGTTTAGTCAGCTGGACGAACATCAGAGGTCTATTTCAGCCACTTGACAATTGTCACTTGTAACGACGATTCAGCATGCATTGCTGGCGGGATGAGCAACGATGCTGTCCTGCAGACCTACACCTTTACTTGTGGATCCAGTCATGCACGACAAATTTTCATTTTTAAGGTAACCATTGTCAATTCGGTGAAATAGGAGCCTCTGGCAGAACCAGTTGCTTCAATCTAACACAACCTTATTTAAAAGACAAACAAAGTAAAAGGACACGTACGTATAAAAAGAACTTACGGGGAACTTAAAAGCATTTCACGATTTCCGGATTTTCCTTTCTTACTCGGGCGTGCCGCTTTGAATCCCTCCCTACGCTTAGAATTCCATGTTAGAATCCCTCGCTACGCTCGCGATTCTATTTTACAATCCTTTGTTTCGTTCGGGATTCAACGCGCATATTGCATTTTGCTCTCTTGTAATACAATTTACTTTTGCCCCTTTACCATATATTGATTTGTTGAAGCCAGTATGAATTCCGTACGGCATTTATACTGCCATGCTTTCACGCATTCCGCTCCCCAGAAATTACGGAGTAAGGAATCGTACTGACTCGACTGAGGAAGCACCCTAAGCAAACAGGCTTTTAAGAAACTATATGTTTACCTATATCTTTTCTTCTCTTTGTTTCTCCACAAAAGCTGAAGACATATTATACCAACTTATCTCTGCAATGCCAAGCCCCTTAGTCCATTGAAATAAGGTCTAATGTCGAGAATCATGCATAGATAAGTTGGTACGCTCGGCCACTGTCCATTGCCTGAACAATAGCGAATTGTATGTCATTTATATGTTTGTTTTTCCTAGGGCCGACTCTTCCAACGAGGCGCCAGCCGTGAATGGCCTTACCGAATTCGGAGAGGTAAGAACCTTATTATCATACAACTAAGCGTTAATTTACTTTGGCAAAGCGCAAGCGAATTTCTTTAGGATTTCTTTAGTCGGTGGATTTGGTCGTTAAGTTGATGGATGTAAGGGTCAGTTTTGTGTGACCGTGGTTTGTTTTTCTTGCTGATTAAGTGCGAACAACACGCTACGTAGATGTTGTTAATTATGATTCTTTGTGAATACTTGAGGGTACATATTTATGTAGTATTAGCATGGGTTTTTATGAGTACTATGAAATATTATAAGTGAGGATCGATTAGGGTCAATGCTTATGTTTCGGTACACGTGATCTGTAAGTATAAAGTAATACCATTCTTAAAATGAAAGTATTTGTTATAGAAAATTATTTTCATATCTTATACTATATTTGACCTAAGACGTTGAAAGTAAAACATGTCGCCCCTAGGCAAGAAAAAAAATTAAAGGGGTCGCTCTACAGCCACGTCTGTAAAATTTTATGGATTTCAGACATTAATTAATAATTAAAAATATGGTAGTAAAAAAGTAAATTAAGACTGCAACATATTGCTATTTATGGTGTTTGAACACATTTTCATTAATTGTTATTCAGTATAATCGTGGTATAAACTCATTAAAATTCAAAATAAAGAAACTTCTTTAGCCATAATGCGATTCTTTTTTTTTAAAATGTATTTATTAATAATAATAATACAAAAGTTACTTACTTATCTAGTGTACATTTAGATCCTAGAAAGCAAAATCACAAGACCCAGCCAGTTCAGTGAGCTAATGCGCTCATTTTAAACTTTTTAAACACGACCATTCAGGCCTTACACATTAATTTTAACTAAATAAGTAGTAGTATACGCTATGGTATGACAATAAGTTCCTTATTTTATGTAAGCTTAGAAGAGCTCGCATTTTTAGCATGCATGTAGGTACTAGGTAAGCACCACTTATAAATTGTCACCTAAGTTATTACTTATTAAATACTATTACTGTTATGGAAACAGTATTTCCATAATACTAGTAGTAAGGTATAAAGAAATACAATACTACCGAACTACAATATAAGTAAACACATAATGCGATTAAATTGTACTATTTTATTAAGCTTATTGATAATTATAAATTACTAGCTGTTGCCCGCTACTTCGTCCGCTTCTTCGCTCCTATTGTCGCAGCGTGTGATGTTATATAGCCTAAAGCCTTCCTCAATAAATGGACTACCCAACACAAAAATAATTTTTCAATTCGAACCAGTAGTTCCTGAGATTAGCGCGTTCAATCAAACAAACAATTAAACTCTTCAGCTTCATAATATTAGTATAGATATAATGGATACTTACAGTTTAAAATTATATGTAACATTGTTAACTTTTCCATAAATGATAACCATTATTATGTTTAATATAACACCTTCAGATCCGCTTCCAGAAAATGGTCCAAACACAAACACTACAACGTCAGTGAACAGTTCCCGACACAATGGTCCATACACAAACACTACAACGTCAGTGAACAGTTCCCGACACAATGGTCCATACACAAACACTACAACGTCAGTGAACAGTTCCCGACACAATGGTCCATACACAAACATCATAACGTCAGTGAACAGTTCCCGACACAATGGTCCATACACAAACATCACAACGTCAGTGAACAGTTCCCGACACAATGGTCCAAACACAAACACTACAACGTCAGTGAACAGTTCCCGACACAATGGTCCATACACAAACGATTTGCATTCAATGAGATTTGAGTGATTCAGAAAATGTTATTGCATTGTGCATTTTCTTTGTTTCTCTTAGTTGACTCGGGTAAATTAACCCATTTCAATCTCGAGTTATTGACGCAATCACTACGTTCGACCGGCATAATATCGACTATTCGATGTGTGTATTTCTTCGTGAAACGCAATGAAGGGGGTTCATTAGCTTATACTCCAATGTTAAACCCATTCAAGGCCCAAGAGAGATATTTCTTAAAGTCAAGTTTGATAGACAAACGCCCTGCGAGCTTGCAAATAAGATAACACAACTGTGAAGTTGAGCGAGCAAGATCAAGTTTTGACACAAAAACCAGAAATGTCCTCGGGGAAATCTGAAACTTTACCTGATTAAGCCCCCAGGGAAAGGTACTTTTTAATGACTTTGATGGCGGTGTTCTTCGGTTATAATTTTACCGCTTTCTATGAAGGTGGTTCTTAAATGGGTCAACTAAATATTTGTGGGATAATTTTGCCCCGTTAAAGAGGAAAAACACAGAAATAAATAGAGTTTCTTAGTATTATTTAATAACATTGACTTTTAACGTGCTTATAAGCCCCATACCTACAATTTAATTAAAAGGGTGGATTTTTCACCTCCACTTTTGCATGCCTTAAAAAATATGGCAGACAATAAGTAGAACTAGGAAACAAGCTTAATAAATTCTGTGATATACAGGATGTTACATTTAGGTCGGTCAGTATGGGAAAGTCTGAAACTATAAGACATGCGAAGATCTGTTCTTAGGAACCATGTCATCGATTTTAGTAAAGTAACAGGGAAAACTGCAATCATATATTTTTAAAAACTTGTTCTCAGAACACCTAGTGAAATAAATAAAGGGATAATAAAACAATGCATTCCATTACCACCACTTTGGCTTAGTTGGTAGTGAGGGCCTATGAAGCCGGAGGTCCCGGGTTCGAATCCCGGCCAGGGCATTATTTGTGTATGTTTCGCACGAATATTTGTTCCTGGGTATTGAGTATTTTCTTGTATTTATCTATATAATTATCTATATCGTCGTCTAGTACGCATAGTACAAACTTTGCTTAGTTTGGGACTAGGTCGATTTGTGTAAGATTGCCCTCAATATTGTTTTATTTCTTATTTATTCTCTGAATTTAAGACATCATGTTTCATAGTAACAATAACTGCTTAAGACTAAACAATCGATATCTAAATGGAAATAGTGTGGTAGTAATATTTTTCAAAAAGTCCGACTTAGATTCCCGAGCTGAGCACAATTTTTATTAAATCTATTAGCAGCAGTACAAGCATTCCTTGTTTCTAAAATCGATTACATGATTCCTAAGAAAAGATCTTCGTATGTCTTATAGTTTCAGACTTTTCCATACTGACCGATATAAATGTTACACATACAGGGTGTATGTGTAACATTTATATCTTGACTAGGTGATTCGGGAGACGTGAGCAAGCTCAACACTGCAGATTCAGTAGATCGTAAGCTACTGCTTCGTGCCACTATTTATTAATGAAATTAACGTTCATTTATCTTTGATGTTGAAAACAAAATGTTATAAATTATTTACGAAATTCATGGTCACTCTACAATCAGATACTTCAGTCAAGTGATACGTGTCAAATTGAATGTCATCTGAGTCCAATTACTTTTGAAATATCGTATCTCACTCAATGTGTCAATTTACTTTCTTCGTAATCAAAGTGCTGTCATAACAGTTAGAGGTATAATCTTTATAAACCAGTTGTTGTAGGGTAACCATGATTGTAGAGAATTAAACTTTAACTTAACAAAAATTAAAATACAGGAAAAAGGTACGGGTGTTTCACTTAAATACAATGGTGAACGATTCATTGCCATTTACTATGTATGTAGTGTTGGTCCTGCTCACGTCTCCTGAATCACCCTGTATGTATATTCGGCTGCTGTCTATGACTGCATTCGTTAAGATAAGTTATAGTAGAGGCCTTCCAGCAGCCTGAGAACTTTTTAGCTCCCCAAACTCCACTTTTCCCATTTCTGAAGTCTCACACATTTTTTTAATAAACTTTTTTTTTATCTAAAAACTCAATCGTATGATCCCACCCACCTAACCACGACACGAGCGCGGCAGCGCGCGAGGGCACTAATTTTAATTGGAACCCGTAAAGAAACTCATCACCATATTAAGGGAGGCGTGAAGCTGTATGAATTGCTGTGTGGGACAAGTTGGGAGAGACATTCTCTTGAGACCTTGTTCGATAACGTACTTTCAAGCACCGTGACTGAGGTCGGGCACAGCGGAATCTCGGTCATATTTGAACCAACTCTACAGGCGGAGTACCTCCTCTTACTGACTGAAGCCATACATATATTAAAACTAGCTGTTGCCCGCGACTTCATACCTAGCCTAAAGCCTTCCTCGATCAATGGACTATCCAACACAAAAAGATTTTTTCAATTCGAACCAGTAGTTCCTGAGATTAGCGCGTTCAAACAAAGAAACACTCTTCAGCTTTATAATATTAGTATAGACTAGCTATTGCCCGCGACTTCGTCCGCGTCTTCATTCCTATTGGTCGCGGCGTGATGTCATATAGTCTAAAGCCTTCGTCGATCAATGAACTATCCAACACAAAAAGATTTTTTCAATTCGAACCAGTAGTTCCTGAGATTAGCGCGTTCAAACAAACAAACAAACTCACTGATATGCTATGTTTTCGTGGCCATCCAGGACCAGCATCTCAGGCGTTCTGAGTACTAATAGAGTAAACACGCAAAGAACTCCACAGTTATAGGGACTGGAAGCCGATCTAAAAGAGTTCTAGACGGAGACATAGCAGTATTCCACAAAAATGAATTTTTACCATTCTGACTGATATGCTATGTTTTCGTGGCCATCCAGCTCCAGTATCTCAAGAGTTCTGAGTAGATATAAAGTAAACAAGCATAGAACATAACAGTTCAAGTGACTAGAAGTCGATTTGAAAGAGTTGTTGAAGAAGACTTAGCATTGTTTGTGGCCATCCAGGTCCAGCATCTCAAAAGTTCTGAGTAGTAATAGAGCTGAGATTCAGCTTTATAATATTAGTATAGATTAGCATTAGCACCACTATTAACATTAACTCTGTGGTGTGTTGTTGGTGAGTAAGATCGCCAAGGCTCACGTGTCATCTATCTGTCTCTACTCTAGCTGTAAGTCAATTTGTGGCACGGGGTACATCAGGTCAGGACTACTGTGGCATACGTCAAGTAGTTCTTAGCGTAAATTAACTGTAAATACTAAAATAACTTCAAAGCCAAACTGTAACTAACAATATACTCGTAAACCGTTTGTTTGTTGGCCATGCAGTATGATGAAAAAATTACCGGTATTTAGTTAAACCGTTAATTTTGGAAATTTATTTCGTCGCGTTTCCTAGCCGGTTACTCGGTGTTTGGGTACGGGATCAATGACCGCTGTCGCACGCTCTGTTCTTGTGTGTCCGTGTCATGATTGTTGGCGAAAAAAGCTTGTAAATAACGAGCACGCGTAGGTAGACCGCTAGTTAAGACTTTCAACTAAATGAAAAATCTAATATAATACCGTTTATGTATTTTTAAGCGTGCGGTCATACCACTTTCACGGAGAAAACTTTTTCTAGCGGGTAAGTGGATTTCGTTCCCTGTTTGCACTTTATTGTACATATTAATGATAAGCGGTTAGAGCGATATACCTTTATTATGGATAAGGTTATTCTCTCAAAGTGTGGCTCTAACCCCGTGTTACAAGCGCTGATATAAACATACCGTGTACGGCCGTGCCTTGGACCACACCCCGAACATAAACCTGAAATTTTGCCCATCGTTCAAAAGAGATGAGAGACGCGCCGACGCGATTCTTTAACTGTAGCCGGGAGATTTACGACCGCGCAAACGCAGTGCGACTAACGCAAACGCACTGCGACAAACACAATCCCAGTGCGATTGTGAGTGGGGGGCGTAAGCTGGTAAAGGGCCTTCGAATTTAGGGTTACTATTTATTTCTTTTCGAAGTTCTAACCGTGTTTCTAAGTTGGAACGAAGATGATATGACTGATGTGTAAAATATACAGTGTAAGTAGGGTAAGAAAAACACCACAACACAGTGAATCCTCAAGTTAAAGGTAAGGAACACTTGTGATTGTTCTGTCTCAAGATTCCACATGTTACAGTGTCTCCTTACCATCAGGCGGACCCTAAGCTTGTTTGCCACTGTCGTTTTAAAAAAACTTCCTTACATACATACTGTTTTCGGCAATCAATGTTTTTTTGTGTAGAACCGTTTGCGTGACAATGTCCAGCCAATTTTGTCTGACACAAAACTGTCAAATGCCATTTGTCAAATGTTGACAGTTCCCATATACAGGGTGTGGCCTGTAATAGGAGCAATAAATTTAAAGGACGCTTCCTTTTAGCATCTGCAGTAACCTCCAGTCAAAAAAAAATAGCTTTTTTCAGTAATGGATCTTGGCACCCAAAGATTATAGCGCGGCTGTCAATGCTGATTTTGAGGTTGCTTCAAGTTATGACTCATAATTGTTGTCGCATTTTTGGTTTGAAATGGTATTTTTTTTTATTTTTAATTAATTTTTAGTGTTTTTTGTATAAATAGTTATTAATATCACTCCAGTAGAGTAAAACAGTAGAGTAGCGAGTGTTGATGTTGAGTCCCCAGCAAGCGAAAGATTCTAAAATTAGAATCTTGAGTGTAGCGAGGGACTCAGAGACACGAGATGCAAATATCTTTGCGCTCGTGTGATACATACAACTTTTCACCTCAGCGGCGAGAACATATATTATAATGCAAAGGAATAGTGATAGAGAGAATGAAGTTACTTAAACTAACCTACGATATGAAAAATTAAAAAGTTAGTTTTTTTCACGCTCGTAGCAAAATTGCATTTTGCTCACTGGTTTCAAGCTGGAAAAGTCGTTTTCACTCTCGCAGCAGAATTGCATTTTGCTCACTGGTTTCAAGCAGCAAAACAGTCATTTTAGAGCCGCTGAGGTGAAAAAGTACATAATATATAAGCTACTTTTGCAAAAAAAAAATTAAAAAAAAAACCTTTTTTTTTAAATAAAAACTATTTGGAAATAGTTTCTGGAGAGCTCAATAGTGTACCGTTTAATTTTTTGCTCCTATTACAGGCCACACCCTGTAGTTAAAAACCGGTGAGGTGTAAGGTGAGAGTTGAGTATGAGTCGGTTTGTAAATAACACCCCAGGCTATTAAGCTCAGACAGTATTGAAATTGTTTCGATGACAGTAGGAAAGTAATATTAAGTTTTATGACTTCATTTCTTCTGGTCTTCAAACGCTAAGCGAATTGTATAACCGTGTTTTTAATTATAAAGTAACTAGAAATTAATACTTAATTTCTTTCAGTCTACACTCTACAAATGCCAAGCGAATTGTGTTGCTGTGATCATAAAGTGAACTTCCAATTATAATTTAACTAGTTATATTACGCACTTTCTTACTTAAGATAGCACTCCATTGTCCCCAGAAAGTGGTGAAGGAAATGAATCGCCTGGGCATGCTGGTGGACCTGTCCCACGTGGGGGATAATACCACTCGCGCCGCCATCAAGCTGTCCAAAGCCCCCGTCATCTTCAGCCACTCCTCGGTGTATAGTCTGTGCGCCCACAAAAGAAACGTGCCCACTGACATCATACATTCACTGGTGAGTCACTGTGTGGTGTACTGTCCAAGGCACCAGTCATCTTCAGCCACGCTTCCGTGCACACTGTAATAGCCTATGTACAAAGGCACGTGCCCACTGACATCATACACTGGTCATCTTCAGCCAGTCCTCGGTGTATTGTCTGTGCGCCCACAGAAGATTTAAAAGAAACGTGCCCACTGACATCATACATTCACTGGTGAGTCAGTGAGTGGTGTACTGTCCAAGGCGCCGGTCATCTTCAGCCCCGCGTACGTGCACACTGTAATAGCCTATGTACAAAGGTACGTCCCCATTGACATCACACACTCACTAGTGAGTCACTGCGTGGTGTATTGTCCAAGGCATCGATCATTTTCAGCCACTCCTCTGTGCACAGCCTGTGCGCCCACAAGGGAAACGTGCCCACTGACATCATACACTCGTCACTGGTGAGTCACTGTCTAGTGTACACTGTCCAAGGTACCCGTCAACTTCAGCCACTCCTCTGTGCACAGCCTGTGCGTCCACAAGGGAAACGTGCCCACTGACATCAGACACTAACTGGTAATTTGTTTTTACTTATATTTTTAGACAGCCATGTCAGAACCTTCGCGCCCATATTTGGAACAGTACATCCATCTTAAAGAAGACCGCAATATTAATAACACCACTACTCTGTGGTGGTCCTCGCGATGGTCAGGATACACTGTGTTGAGAGTGGGACCTGCATAATTGTCTCCAGCTGTCAACACGAAAAAAGCTCTAGTCATTAAAGGATCGGCAACGCGCCTATGATTCTTCTGGAGTAGCAAGCGTCCATAGACCACGGTGTCTGCTTACCATTAAGCAGGCAGTAAGTTGAAAAAATTACAGCAGAATGTCAACTGTCTTTTATTTGAAACAGTACATCTACCAAAGTACTGCGCCTAATCATCATCATCCTCCTAGCGTTATTCCCAGTACAGTTGTATCCTGAAGGATGCCTGGGGTCCGCTACCTAATCCCAAGAGTTGGCGTAGGCACTAATTTTTACGGAAGCGACTGCCATCTGACCTTCCAACCCGAGGGGGAACCCAATGGAAGTCATGTAGACAATTCAAATAAATTTTTGTTTACTGCAAGCCCTTTCACGAGTCTCAGTATTTATGGTAACAATATTTAACCAAAATTTCTTTGCAGAAAGAAAACGGTGGCATCATAATGGTGAATTTCTTCCCGGACTTCGTAAAGTGCGCACCCAACGCCACGCTCTCTGACGTCGCCGGTAAGTTACCCCAGAATAGCGCTCGTAACCGACGCTACGCTTGCTCATATGCGTGGTAATAGCGTTACATTGTAAAGTATGAGGGTCGTTACATTAACGTTTGCGAGCGATGTCTGCATTTAATACACGCGTATTCGGCCCTAGATGATGACGTAATGGTGTAAGTTTATTGTTAGGATCGATAAAAACATGAAAAACCCCTTTTTTCAATGCTGCTCGTTTTGTTTAGGTGTTTTAGGGAAAAAACGTTCCTAAGTTGGTTTGGTATTTCAGACAAAAATCCGGAAGTAAATCAAGTTCGAAAAAAAACTTGTGTATTCTTCAATGGGTACATTTTGTGATTAAAGATTATTTATATCATTACATTGACTTTGGCACTGTCGACAATGGCATGTCAATAATTGTATTTTGTGGAAAAAAGCCGGAATAGCACAGAAAAGAAACGAAAATTTCTAAATGCCCTGAAAAAAAGGTTGATTTTTTTCCGACATGATCAATTTCAGATATGGTTATCATCTACGAGTAACCTGGTTAATTCCACATTATAATACTTGCACTGTGATGAAAGTTACTAATTCGTGTAATCGCAAAACCTCATTTTTCTCATGACCGCGAGTTGACACCAAATCTCTGTAACTCCCTCCCCCCTCCAAAGTTGATGTGGAATATGATCTAAGGGATAGAATCGATCCATGTCAAAATATACGCTTACGCACACAAAATCGAAATACCAGCTTGAGGCGTTGGAAACGATCGAGAAACGTGCCAAGAAGCTCATAGGAAAGAAAGTCTTTTTCTATGAGCTTCTTCTTTCTTTTCTTCTTTTGCAATGCGAGACTGCACAGTTTAGAACATCGCCGCAAAGTTGCTAGTCTTTCGGTTTTCTATCGGTTGCATTTCGGGGAGTGTGCTGATGAACTGCACAGTATAATACCCCCCGCTCCCTTCTACCATCGGACGAATCCAAAAACTCGCACGAATCGTTTCGCTTCCTCTTTTATTGTGAGAACCGCCAAGCTGTGGAACTCCTTGCCAGAATGCTTGTTCCCTGAAAACTACAACCTTACGGTCTTCAAGACGAGAGTGAACCGGTTTTTACTAGGTAAGCGCGCTCCATCCTAGACCACAATATCGCTTACCATCTGGTGATTTGTGGTCAAGCGCAAACCTATCCGGCGTAAAAAAAACCTCTTCTCATTCCAATCTTTCACGATATCAAAACAAAAGAATACCTGATACGAAAACCGGCGCATAATTATTTCATCTACTTACCCTTACCCACTTCCAAGCGCTCGGTAAATAAACTGACACTCATACGTCGTACCTTCAATGCACTATACTGCGATGTTATCTTAGTAACTTTCCTCACGACTCCGTCAGGCGCCACCGTTCAAACAGCGCAAAAATACTTGGCCGTTTAAAGAAAAAAACGCTCTTACTCAAATGAAACTCCCGCGAGTTTCATATATAATCTATACATTATAATTTTTTTTTTATGTTACTCATAAACTAATCAATCGAAAATACTCGAAAAAGACTTCAGCTTATTTATGCGTTTTCAAAGATTATTCACATCGTCATTAAGCACATTTTTACAAAAGCACTTACATACTAACCAAGTGTTTTTGTCGTTACGTAAAAAGTTGCTGATTTGAATATCAGTTGAAAGTCACCTTCCTGCCTTACACTAAGGTTCATATTCATTATCTTGTGGAAAGTGAGTTGGCGTGTAAGTGTCACTACAGTACATGAATGGCATTCAAAGGGATAAATAAAAGTAATGGAAGAAGCGCCATATAACGTTAGTTAAGGAACTAAACTTAAAACTGGACTGTAGGGCAGTTAACTCATACCAGCTGTCAATAAAGAAGTATCCACTTCAAAAATTAGAAAAGTAACGCTTGTTGTTTACCCCAGAACAGCGGGCGTTACCCCTGGACCACTAGTTGCGTTCCACTAGTGGGCACAGCACAGGCTCCCATTGAAGCGGGGGAAGTTAATTAACGTTATGTTTAATTTTGATTAAGACTTAATCACGGGCTTATTGCATAAATACTTGTACCCAATTTCAATTTCCTTCTAAATGAAACGGGTGGAAAAGACGATACGACCTTCAAACCTTCAAGAAAAGAACGTACTCCCATCTAAAAGGCCGGCAACGCACTTACAACCCCTCTGGTGTTGTGGGCGTCCATGGGCGGTGCTAATCGCTTACCATTAGGCGATTCAGGTGATTCGTCTGCTCCACCACCACCATATCAGCCAAAAAACGTCCACTGCTGGACATAGGCCTCCCCAAAATGCACGGGGGCTGTATGCCATAATCGCCACGCTTGGCATGCGGGTTGGCGATCGCAGTATCTCCACCGCACTCCAGGGATGCTGCTGCCCGACCCCCGGTGGTATTGGTCGTAGTTTTAGGACATACCCGGGTTCATTCGTCTGCTCGTTTGCCACTTATTGCATAAAAAGAGAGATTTCCGCTTTAGAGGTTAGGATTAAAAGGAGGGTTATGTTTTTCGAGCGTATGTATGTATGTAGGTACGTATGTATGTATGTAGGTACGTATGTATGTATGTACAATTGTTTGGCACGCTCTACAGCCTAAACGGCTCGATGGATTTTAGCTTGAGAGGTGTCGTTAGATTCATATTTAATGTGAGAGTTACACTATGTAGGTATCAAAATAAATAAAAAAACAAAATGGCGGATTTTTGGCGCCAAATTCCAAATTACACAGAAACGCAGTCAGGTTTTTTAGTTTTTTAATTAATTAGTCTTGTTTAAATAATATTTCCATAAAATGAATCGACAAAAAGTCTATATAATTAATGATTATCGAACATCCTCTCAAGCATCAAACGCACAGAGAGCGGCGCAGCGTCTGTTGCTGCAGTCCGAGGCACGTCGCACCCAAAAACCACGCGGTATTCGGTGTGAAATATGAAGCAGTAATCGACAGTCGACGGTTTCGGAAAGATCAAAAACGCAAAACCGCCTCCGCCCCGCACCGCGCCGCTCCCGCTCTGCGTTTCGAGGTTCAAAGTTTCACGAAGATCGCGCCCGTCACTCTCGAACTCGCATACTTGTCGCAACGTATAGAATATCGTATCCACGACGATAAGTGATAAACTGGCAACCATCATACACATCATCATCATCGCACTAGATTCATGACTCATTCTTTCACCATACAGGCAATCCGTCTCTGGAATTCACTCCCTCTCAAGATCAGACAAGCCCCAAGCAAGTTTACTTTCAAGCGAATGCTGCGTAAGCATATGCTTAAACAAGAATTCGACTAGAATCCATCCCTATAATTAATTTTAGTATGTATTTAATATGAAGTAGTATATCTATTCTTGTATACTGTATGTAACTTATATAAATATCTTGTATTCATGTATGTTTATTTACAGTGTTTATATTGATTTTGTCTTCGCATTCTCTTAGTGGATATTATCAAACTTTTTTTTTCTTTGCACCTTTCATAAATCTCTGTTTAGCCCAATGGTTGGCTGGTAGAGAATGCCATTTGGCATTAAGCACGCCATTTGTACAATTACATTTTGTGCAATCAAATTTAAATAAATACATAAATCATACTTTGTCGGCCTGTTTAGCCTAGTTGGCAGTGCCACTGCCTCCGAAGCTAGAGGTCCCGGGTTCGACTCCCGGTAAGGGCATTTGTGTCTGTGGTGAGCAGAGACATTTGTTCCTGAGACTTGGATGTTTTCTATGTATTTATGTATATATATCTATTAAATATGTCGTCGTCTGGTACCCATAACACAAGCCTTATTTAGCTTACTGTGGAACTAGTTCGATTCTTGTAAAAAATTGTCCAAATATATTTATTTATGTATTTATTTATTTATACGCCCGCTGGAATTCGTATGCGTGACATTAAACTTTAAAGTGCTAATGGTTGATATCGGAGGCCTAGGCTGACAAAGAGGCGCCGGCGCACCCCAGAAACAAAAAAAAACCGGTTGCTGCAGAGCGCATTTTTCTTATGATTCTCAAATATTCCTCTTTTCCAGACACAGTACGATTTATCTACCACATACGTTTCAATTGAATTTCAATCTTAGTTCTCCAATTTAAGGTTCAAATCAGCTTGCATTTGAAAAGTGATTCGTCTTGAAATTAATCACCAATTTCACTATAACATATTTTGTTTTTAACCGACATCAAAAAAATGGAGGAGATACTCAATTCGTTTTTTTTAATGTATGTTCTATGTCTAACGGCCGTTTTATATTTGAACTCATAGCTCGACGAATCTCGGAAAGTATAAACTAGTTTAATGATTTAAAAGGTACAATAGAAAATAAAGTACATAGCGTTCCAATTTTTTTAAATATATATCGTAAATTTTTAATAATTACATTTTTACGAGTGGCGCTATCGGACCCGTTGAAGCCCTCTTAAGTGAACAAGCCAGCGTAGTAAAGACTCAGCGTTTCTCTCTATTGACTCCGCTGTTGTATTCTGCGAAGCAACTTTATAGCACGTCCGTCACCCGCGGGCTAATAACCGCCAACTAAGTGTATTGCCGTCGGGCACACGCTTTTATTCACTCGTAACCCCACGACATTACAACGCACGTATTTCGACATTCATGCCAAAAAAACTCTTATGTAACAATAAGAACCGTTTATTCGTGACCATAGACACAAATTCACAACAACATATAATCATAGTACACCAACATATTTATTGTATTTTCACGACGGTCCCATCTCAGCATAATGCGGGCATTACTTCCAGGGCTGGTCTTTCGCCGGGACCGTCGAGTGAGCTCACGGTAGGCAACATTAAAACAGTCAATGAAAACAGGCGGAATGTAAAAAAAGATCAATACAAAGGTTAGCAATATAAACACAGATCTCAGACTTAGGGTGGGTTGCACCAAACCGTCTGTAATCGTATGCTGTGTTAAAATTTGAATGTATGGAAAGTTTGACAAGTTTCTATGGCATGACAGCTGCCTGCGCCATATTTAACGTTGATCGGTCTGTGATCGTAAGTCGGTGCAACCCAGCCTAAAACAGGTCCGCTCATTTAACCTGAATGATTTCTGTAAAACTGATCTATTCTCACTAATGCACAAATCAGCAAGTTTGAGGGAGACAGACGAGTGCAATCTGACAGGTATTCATCTGTTTTCATAATTGCAAATATTACTGAACTGACGTTTGCGGTGCGTTAGTTTATATGAGATTCAACATTCTGGTGTGATTTTATATGGAGACAATTCATTAACATCCGGAAATGAACGTACTATCTGTCTCATAGTAATGAGATATCATGTAAAGATTAAAACGCACAGAGCGCGGCGCAGGCGCAGCGTCGTTGCGGGGCGGAGGCGTATGAAATGTCATAGTAGATGACACACCGCTTGCAAGTCACGCGCACGTGCACGCCACGCAAGCGGTGTGTCATCTATTATGACATTTCATACGATACAACGCGCACGCCACGCACACGCGCACGCGCACGCAGTCGGTGTGGCTCCGCCTTTAGTTATATTTTTGACGGCCACTTTTAGCATGGCCACAATAGTGCATTCCGGCGTCGCACCGCAAATATCACGGTAGATATTATATAATCGTTTTTGCAGTGCGATGGCGCAACGCAGTGTTCTGGCCACGCTCTTAAGCTCAGTTGGCAGTGACCCTGTCTACGAAGTCGGAGGTTCCGGGTTCGAATTCCGGTCACGGCATTTATTTGTTTGATGAGCGCGAATATTTTTTCTTGAGTGTTGTTCTGTGTATTTATCTATTATTTTATAAGTATGTATATCGTCGTCTAGTACCCATAGTAAATGCTTTGCTCAGTTTGCGACTAGGTCGATTTGTGCAATATTGTCGACAATGTTTATTTATTATTATTTATGTATTTATAGAAGGCTGATTTTTGGTATAAATATAGTACATAAGAAGATAGTCCACCACTTATGTTATGATTTTAAATTAACAAATAATAAATGGAATTGGTAGAAATGGTTTGGTTTACAAAGCCCAGAGGGCTATTAAGCGAGCGATGCTTGAAGTTTCCCTACGAGATTGAATCAGAAATGAGGAGGTTTGTCGATATTATATTTTCTACAACGGCAAAATAATTTGATATAAATTAATAGTTACTTTACTTTATTAGACTCAAAAACTAGTTTGTCTATACACAATACTTATATATTACACAATACTTAACCAACTCAATGTAATAAAATTAAAACTAACTTGAATCTACATAATCAAAAAAAATAAAAAACCGTCCAAGTGCGTGTTGGGTCACGCACAGAGAAGGGTTCCGTACCGACACCTCCTAATCTACATTTAAAACCACTATACAATACAGTAAATAAATAAATAAAGTCGTATCTTGATAGGGAAGTCACGGCACTTACGCCCTCTTGTTTTAGCAAGACAGCAATAACTCAAAAACCATTAAACCTATATTATTCAAACCAATTGTACATCATCTTGATTTTTTTCACAACTTTATACTTCATAGTTTGGAAATTAGAGGGGGGACACACTTTTTACGACTTTGACCACCTTTGACAGCTAATATCTCACCAACGGCTGACTTAAATGGAAAAGTTTTTTAAAAACCTCCATGTCATTTTTGAAGGCCTGTCCATTGATACCCCACACGCCTATGTGCCATGAAAAAAAAATTGACCCCCCTGTTACATGTATGGGGTGCCCCCCCAGTTTCAGTTTTTTTTCGTAATTTCACATCATATTTCTGTAGCGGTTCATAGCATACACCTTCCTACCAAATTTCATAATTGTAGTGCTCATAGTCTCCGAGTAAATCCACTGTGACATACGGACGGACGGACGGACAGACACGACGAATCTATAAGGGTTCCGTTTTAGCCATTTTGGCTACGAAACCCTTATAACAGCTAAAGAAGGTTCTAACTAAGATAACCGCTTTGGGTCGCACCCTGGGCAAATGTTCTCATAACACTGGCATATGTGATTGCATAGACATTATTCGAGTTGAGTAAGTTTCTTAGCTCTTAACAGTCAAAACACATGCTACGTCTCGTCCCATTTGGTTAAGTTCTACTAAGTTTACAACTCGTGCCTCAAGTTATTCCACATACAACCAGCCATGCAATGACAAAGCAAAGGCGAGTATGCACACATATACTACATTATTGTGTTCAGCGGTTGTACAAACGCCAACATAGCTGACTGACCATTTGTGAGCCTTATTGCAATGATAATAAAGTGCACGATAGGTTAGTGTAGTGGTAGCGATGGTGACTTGTTTCCCATAATTTTCATTTAAGACAAAGTATTTTCTTCACAAAGGCTCGCAGTTCTAGCCTAACCTAACCTACTTTTCTGGTAGACCTAAATGAGGTTTCGGAAAAAGGTTTCTATGAAATGAATAATTCTGTGAAATTGAAAAAAAATCTATGAAACTTTTGTCTGCGGAACAAAATAAAACTAAAATCCGATTAGAGCTCGACCAAAATTCTACTTGATATTATTTAACGTTCTTATTAAAATTAAATTAAAAAAGGTTACAATAAAGTGTCTAATGTTGTTTAGATAGTACGGAACCCTTCGTGCGCGACTCCTACTCGCACTCGGCTGGTTTATTTTTTTTGACCCATACTTAGTTCTAAAGTTTGAGGGGGGGGGACATTTTTTTGTTCTTTTGGAGTGATTATTTCCGTAAAATATTCAATTTATCAAAATTTTTTTGATGAAGACCTCTATTCATTTTGAAAGGCCTATCTATCCAACAACACCCCGCATCATAGAGTTGAAGCAAAAAAAAAACATCCCCACTTTTACGTGTAGGAGAGGAGTAGAGGGGTAAGGATTTCTATAGAGATCCTATACGAGTTTCACCAAGGGGGACAGAAAAGCTCTTATGCCGCTAAAATGAGAACGTTGTTTTAAACGTTGAGCGGCTTACAATAAACAACCTCTTTAATTTGGCCGGGTAATCGTTTATTTGCCTCAAATTATTTGTCTTGACGTATGACATTGAGGCAAATAAAGAAAAGTGGAACTAAGACAAAGACAACAAATGATATATGATCTTCTCGCTCTTGGCGGTATTATTATTTGACGTCTACTATGGGTACTCTGAGAGAGCAACACTTAACAATTTTTTTTTTAGATTTTAATTTACCACTTTCAGATATATTTATTCCAAATTGCAACTTTCTAGCCGTAACAAGTACAGAGCAAAACCTGGGACAGACAGACGAACATTTTCCCATTAAAGTTTGAAAAAAAAAGAGAATTATTTGAGTTTCATACCTTCATACCGACTGTGATGGTGTCTACTTGAATTCTTGACCATGTACAGTAATTTCGGATCACGCCCCCATAATCATCCTGTTTAATATATACAGGGTGATTCGGGAGGCGTGAGCAAGATCAACACTACAGTTTCATTCATTTATCAACGTTCATTTATCTTTGCACTTTGGTGTTGAAAACAAAATGTTTTAAATTATTTACGTAATTCATGGTCACTCTACAATCAGAATACTTCAGTCAAGTGATACGTGTCAAATTGAATGTCATCCGAGTCCGATTACTTTTGAAATATCGTATCTCACTCAATGTGACAATTTACTTTCTTCGTAATCAAAGTGCTGTCATCAGCGCTGTCATGACAGTTAGGGGTTTGATCTTTATAAACCAGGTGTTGTAGGGTGACCACGATTGTAGAGAATTAAACTTTAACTTAACAAAAATTAAAATACAGGAAAAAGGTATGGGTGTTTCACTTAAATACAATGGTGAACGATTCATTGCCATTTACTATGTATGTAGTGTTGATCCTGCTCATCTCTCCTGAATCAGCCTGTATAGACTAATACCATACACAAACAGGCTTTCTGGCAAAAATGATAATTGTCTTCGGTAAGGCTCTAGGGATTGACGAAATTCTTTCGCCGGTAAAATGTTTATTCTTACTTTTAGAGGTTCTCACGCTGTTGTTAAAGATTATGGATGATTCTCACCGAACGACTGGAGTTATGATAGAGAAGTTAGATTTCATATTTGAATGGGTTGCGGGCAGCCGGTCGGCTGCCGCCGGCTCTGCCGCTGCCGTTTGGATACGAAGTCTAGCTTCTGTATGGAGGGTTCGAACTTCTTTGACTCTGGCTGCATGCGCACCGTCTCCGGACGTTTGTTGTGAATCGTCATTATGCCGAAATACGTGTTTCCTTTTTATAATATGCAAGAAATAAAACAGCAAAGAACTTTTTAATTTTTTGATTTAAAATGTAGCATGAAAACAACACTATTGGCAATCGGGTAAATTGAATCAAGTAAACAGCAAGACGGTGTACTAAAATTATCACTACCACAGGTCATGCGTAAATAAAAAACCGGCCAAGTGCTAGTCGGACTCAAGCACCGAAGGTTCCGTAAAAATAAAAAACAAATGTGATTTATCAATATATTGTTATTTTCTGGTATAATATACGTATTATAACCAAATTTCAAGTTTATACGTCAATGGGAAGTTTTTATTCTTATTCTTTATAGTAGTGCAGCAATTAAAAAAATCTTAGAAACAAAATTTTGAAAAAATATCTGTCATTGTGGGCTTCTCATTCCTTTGTTCTTCAATTATTTTTAAACCGAAAAATACAATATTTGTCTACATAGCGTGTCCGAAACAACGATTACCTACTCGATGGAGTGTGCAAATTTTTTTTCACGATTTCTTTATCTGAACGGCTTTGGCTTAACAAGATGCTTATACTTATAATGTGTACATTTGAGGACTGCTCCAGTTTGGGTGTTAAACATGTGTGACGGACGACAGATAGACACGAGAGTGACAGCAATATGGCTCCGTTAGAACCCTTCGGGTACGGAACCCTAAAAACCATAAATATAGCTGATAAAATGATTTGATAAAAGTCACCTCTTGAATCAAAGTAACCCAAGTTTACTGTGGTAATTAAAAATAATAATATTAAGACTAATACAGTATATATAGGTACATATGCTTAATATTCTTGTTTTAGTTTTCCTAGTGGATATACTTATGGTCAGCCAAAACTTCTTCAAATGAGTGATTTTCGGGCTCAATAAATTAAATCACTTTCATGTCATACACGTGACGTTCATAAGGGGTTTAAGTTAAAAGTAAAAAAAGTAATTTTTCTTTTATTTATGCTTATTATATGCACCTATAAATGTCAATAAACTATCACTTAAGATAGTTGAATTAACTAAAACGCATCATACAAGTGTTCAATTATTTAATAAAATATAATATCCTATCTTAGGAGCGTTCGTGGCCCAGCGGCGCCCGCGTACCGCGTGCGGTATGCGAGGTTAAGCAATGTCGGGCGAGGTCAGTCCTTGGATAGGTGACTGCTTTGAGTGGTTACTAACTGAGCGCTCCCGTGCTTTGGAAGGCACGTTAAGCCGTTGATCCCGGTTGCTGTCTATGATAGCAGTCGTTAAGCCAAGTTAGAGGCCTCCGGGCGGCTTGAGAACTTCTAACAGTCAAGTTGCCCACTCACTTGACAAGCCTAATCCCAATAAGGTCTAGTTTCCCCCTCGGGTTGGAAGGTCAGAAGGCAGTTGCTTCCGTAAAAATTAGTGCCTACGCCAACTCTTGCGATTAGGTAGCGGACCCCAGGCATCCTTCAGGATGCAACTGTACTGGGAATAACGCTAGGAGGATGATGATGATAATATCCTATCCTAATTAAATTCATAGCCTTCAATGTTCTGTTAATTATGAAGTTATTTCACGCAATACCCCTGCACTTATATTGATAACGTGTGGTTAATTTAAATATATATGTTTTGCTAATGAATATGTGCACCAATCAACAAAAGAGGGTTATCTATCCAAATTAATCTAAAAAAAATCAAAAATTCCAAATTTCTTTATTTTCCAGAATATGGTAACAGAGTAAGGATCTTAAAGCTGAATTCGTTCATGAATATTCATCCTGCATGCAGGTGTTGTGAATTGTCCTAAGTAACCCGTTCAGTTCGACAGCTCTCCAAAGAATGCCCGTCCCCCTGAAAACTACCAGCTAGCCGCCATGTCAAATGGCGGGAAAATAACCATCGCCGATTGGTCGTACCGAGAGCACCAACAAGGATTGAGCAACACTCCTATTGGTTATTTTCCACCAATCACGTACAACTGCAAGGAAAGTCCAGTGTTGCTAGCACAAAATTATCAATTCCTGGCATCTTAATGCTGCATATGATAAGCAAGACGTATAATGTGACCAGTAAGTATGACATATGCCATTTTAATGAGTATAATAACAGCTTCTTGCTACGTTCACAAGATATTCGTAGAAAACCAGCTGTCTATTTTACTTCTAAACACATAAATCATGACACAGGTATGCAAATTATTACAATGTCAAGTCTAAAATTTAAACAAAAATACTTGTACTAAATGCATGTTACAGTCGATAACCTAAGTATAGTCAAACATTATCTTAATACAAACGAGCAATTCTTTGACATGAATTCATTTCTAGGATGTCGGAAACGGCTCAAACGATAACAAATATTGCTATACAAAGCACGAAAGATACTTATGTATACTATTACGAAGTTAAGGTGAAAAATGTACTTACATATTTTTGTTCGTGCCATTACGTAATGTATTTTTTAATACAGTTCCTCAAAAAGTGCTACTTTACGTAGCTGTTTAGCGTGCGGGAAGTTGGTTTTCGCGCACTAGTGCTTTTCAATTTTCAATTTTTTTTAAATGTATGCTTGTTCCAATGCATGACTCCTTATTGCTAAATATTAGTTTCCTATAAACGTCGTAATCAACATAAAAACCTACTGTTAATATCAGAATACGAAAAATATACACATTTCATATTTTATTACTTACCTCTTCATCATTATAACACGTTTATTTTTTAATATTGAATATTGAAAAACCGTTCTTAATAAGTTGTCTGAGTGGAACGGAATAGCTGCCGAAACGCCTGTCAAAGAAGAGGCGTTTTTACTTACTGCAAGCATGTTTTAAGTTTCTAAAGGCAACATTCGATATTGTTTTTATAAATATAACTTGTTGTTTTTCTTATTTTTTCGCAACTGTATTAAAAAACGTCGTTCAATACATCCTCCTGCGGCTCGTGGCATCCCTCGGTACTCGTGACGAAATGACATACTTTCCGCACTAGCATCGAAATGTACTATTACAGTACATATGGTGCTACTTTACCACACGAGTGCGGTAATCAGCAGATTGCGTGCATATGTCGAAACTTTAAACAGCCATATGTACTGTAAAACGCTGTACGATACACATCCGAATAGGTAATTCGCAACTCGTGTCGATTTAAAACACTCCCTTTGGTCGTGTTTTAATTTATCACCCCTCGTTGCGAATTTCGTGTTCTCTGCACTTGTATCGTAATGTACAGTACATATGGTGCTATATTACCACACGAGTGCGGTAATCAGCAGATTACGTGCATATCTCGAAACTTTTAAGATCCATATGTACTGTAAAACGTGGTACGCTACGCGTGCGAATAGGTAATTCGCAACTCGTGTCGATTTAAAACACTCCCTTCGGTCGTGTTTTAATTTATCACCACTCGTTACCAATTTCCTGTTATCTGCATTTGTATCGTAATGTACTATATTTCGGCCTCACCCAATAGTAGCCGAAAATGTCCCTCCACTAGTTATTACTGATCCAGCGGGCTTAATTTTCCGTTTTATTACTTTCCTACGTCTCTGTAATAGCCTCTATCTCTACGAATACAAAAATATGTACTATTCTATTCCACGAAATGCTGGTTGAGGACGACCAATTAGTATTTAATTAATGAACTATGAATAAATAAACACAGTTGGGTCACGTTGGACGACTAATCCCGGGTATGTCCTAAAACTACCACCGGGGGATGGGCAACAGCATCCCTGAACTGCGGTAGAGATATTGCGAGCGCCAACCCGCATGCCAAGCGTGGCGATTATGGCATTTACCCCCCGTGAAATTGGGGGAGGCCTATGCCCAGCAGTGGGCGTCTTTCGGCTGATATGGTGGTGGCGGTGGACGACTAATTATATATTGCGAATGATGAAAGCAGTCAAGTGTAGTTGAGTGTTAAATTTTACATTTTGTAGTTTTCCCAATACAATTGACAACCTTTCATATAAGTATTTTCAAGGTGGCCATTTTATGATCTAGATCGATAGAAAATGAAATTTTAAGGTACACGTGTTTTTTTATTTCTCCCAAAATCCCATTTTTCTTTCTGAAATATCAAATATAAAAGTAGTGAATTCCAAAAGGTCGTAAGTAAATTATGACGTCATTGCGGTGGCTGTAAAACTTGTTTTACCATTGCCACTTATTTTTCTAAAAAACCTTGGAGCATTACGTTTGATTGACTTGACATAGCTTGACGTGGCGTTCACTTCGCGTCAGTGTCGAGTAGTGACAGTCAAGTATTTAAAATTTCGTGAAATTTTCCGAGGTTATAGTTTATTTAGAAAAGAAAGCAATTATGGCATCTGAAGAGCCCTATAAACCCCCGCGTATGCCTAAATACTGTTATATAACAGCTTGCAAAAATAATACTTTTGCGTGCCTGCTGGAAACCAAGCGGAATGGTGTCGAGCTGTAGGGCTGGACCGGATTCCTAAGAGAACATTATTTATTTGTGAAGATCATCTGGATTCATTCATTTACACGACCACTTTATAGGTTCTTGGCGTTCAAAATGTTAACTAGTAATATCTATGTAGCCGTTGTAGTTTTCATTAGTATATACGACTAGGTACGATGATTTTTGGACCCAGCAGCACCGTTTAGCTGCCAGAGGTGCTATATTATATCTGAGGATTCCCATCGCTTACTCAACTTCAAAATAAACAATAACAATTTTAAAAATAGATGTTTTATTTAATATTGGATACCTCTACAATATTAATATTTTGCATTATTTTACACTTTCTAAAACTGAATTAAAAATATTAGCTTTCCAAAACTTTTCTGCTGCAGATATTAGGTTATCTGCATAATCTTCATCATTTGTTATCCAGTATTTATATACTTTGCGGTTTATTTCAAATTGTGGATCTGCTACACAGAACAAGCCTTTAGTTTTATGTGTGGCATGCATTTGTATTTGGGCTCTGAATTTTTCACTAATCTTATTGTTCTTTACATAATGTTGAATTGTGTTGAATTTCTCAAATGTCAGGAGATCATTATTAGCCTTGGACGTAAAATCAAGCATCAAGTCAAAAATACAACAATCGTTCATACTAGGTTTCTTCATGTTGTATTCTAGTATCAAACTGGTACCTATATTGTGCTTCTTAGCCTCTGCTAAAAATCATCTAAGGTAGGAACATCACATGATGCAATGCTTGAATGTGATCGGTTTTTGCCAATGTCTGAAACAGCTATAAATTTATCCTTTGTAATGGCTCCACTTAACTTGGGCCTATTCCAGTTAACTCAATTGAGGTTGAAGAAGGTTCCTCAGTCCGTTTAACCAGCCACATTAGAAAACATAAAGCATGTTTACATCCACCTTGTGATGCGGCACAATCATGACAGCAAACTTCTATTACTCTGTCTTCTTTTTCATTGATTTCTGCCGTAACCCTGTACATTTTGTTTCTCACTCGGTGTTCCGGGGTGATACGACATTGCACATTACATTTATCAGCCTCTCGTCGGACTTCGACATACCCAACTGCACTTGAGACATACGAACTTCGAGATGACAAAGCAGGTTTTGCACCTCGTATTCCGGCCAAATTATGCTTGTCACTACTTTGAGTGGAATCTAGCATCATTGCAGTGTCAACCCAGGGCAAGTTGGTGCTGCTAGCTTGCACGTATCCATCTGAGGTCTTCATTTCAACAGAGAAAATCTAGACAAGTCCAATGCCATGCGATTAGAATATCTCAAGTTTAATTAATTGAAATTTTCAAATATCATACAGAAAAAGTAAAGGCCAGGCGAACGTGTGACGAATTGTTACGATGACAGTTTAAATTTGAACTTAGTGACAACCGGAAATGGTTAGTATTTTTTAAGTCTAGACAGTTTAGTGAACTAAAGTGTTGTCCCTTAAGAGGGGGCATAACGCCAGGAAAAAAGTAGAATTCACCCGCGCGTCCCGCGCCTGGCCCCGCTGTGCGTAAAGGCGATGCGTCTGTTGCTGCCTCGCTCACTCCGCATAGTATATGCCCATCCAGACAGATGAAACATGATTATTTAATAAGCGACAGTTATGTTTATTTGTTAGGTACAATTGGAAATTAAGAACGTCCATAGACTACGGTGTTAATTAGAAATTAAAAACGTCCATGGACTACGGCGTCAATTGGGCATTAAGATAAGTCTCCCTGACAGCCGCGCGACCGCGTTAGGTATTTGATTGGGATATTGAAGTCTTTATCGATCGTGACGTAAGCGCTGGCAGCCTTTTGCATGTCCTTCCGCAATCCGAACGCCCATATTCTGACGTGTAGCAGCCATATTCTAGGTGAAACGATTGCAACCTCTTTTAAATATGTTATAGTTTTGAAGTCATCAAAAAAGTTATTACTTACGAGTAGGTAAGTAAATTTATAAATGCTTTTAGGAAATGGTACGTACAGACTAACAATCGTTTTTAACTAGCAACCCACCCCGGAATCTAGCGGATTATGCTTATATATATATATATATATATATATATATATATATATATACAAAGGTAAATGAAGTATAAGTTAATTGACAAAAGCTAACGCAAAATGACTGTGAAAAATATGACAGTTTGATACAAAATCCGCGCCAGCTTTTATGAATCGACCTATTATATGGCTACAATAAAATCGGCCAAGAGCATATCGGGCCATGCTCAGTGTAGGGTTCCGTTCGGTATATTCCCAATGAACTTGCTTTAAAAAGATCAATAACAAGCAAAAGAGAATACCTTCACAGCGTTTCATACGTCTTTTACTAAGAAGGGAAGACTTTTTAAGATAGCTGAAAAACAGCTCAACTGATCATGTCCGCTATAGTTTTCATTCAGTCTTTATTAAATTTTACTGTCATGATTTTTTTCATATTTTTTGGACCCATAGTTCAAAAGTTAGAGGAGGATTCATTTTTTTTTCTCTTGAAAGGAATAGTTCAAAAAATATTCACTTATCAAAAAGTGTTTGATGAAGACCTCTATTTATTTTGAAAGACCTATCCAACAACCCCCCACACCATAGGGTTGAAGCAAAAAAAAGCGCCCACTTAGTAAAGACATGAACAGTAGGGTAGACCGGGGACAATAGAAACACGTCATGATTGAAACAAGTCAAATTTCTCGAAAACTATAATACGTACGCGTCTGACGCAACATTCAGAACATGCGGTCGGTCATAATTGAATCCTTGGCCAGAGTGCTCGAGCGCCGGTACGAGACGGGAGTATCTACGAGCCAAGCCAGTTTTTCGCGGTAAAAAGTAAGTATTTGTGCTCTCGTATATTCTCTTATAACTTCGTTTACTCTTGTATTTTGGCTAATCAAATTATTTTGGTGTTATAGTTAGGAATAAACGAAATGTTTTTAATGGCCGTTGATCAGCGTTCGAGTTTTTTTATATATAATATTTGTCATTGAAGTGAAAAACGTGGTGTGGGGACGATAGAAACAACTTGCCTGTGGACGATTGAAACGTTTCAATCGTCCTCGTGTTTTAGTCGTCCCCAAAAGTAAGCGACTTCAAAATATAAGGTTCTGTATTCGATGCACATGTTTGTTATATTAATCTTCACATTTATTTGTGTAGTTTTTGGCCTAGTTGATAAATAATGGATGTAAGTTTTTTTGTTTTCAAACACTGCAGTTTTTTATTCGGCATTATGTGAACATTTGTTTTTAACCGACTTCATAAAAAAGGAGGTTCTCAGTTTGACCCGTATGTTTGTATTTACGTTTGTTTGTCCACAATTAACTCGCGTTCGGTTAAACCGATCTTAATGCGGTTTTTAGAAAAGTATTTGTCACATTTTTGAGAAAGTTTTTGTGCATGATATTAACCAATGGTTATTAATAGCTTTCAAAAACAAGGAGGATTTCAAGCTAACATGGTCACTAAGGTTGCTTGTAGGTAAACAACACAACAAATGGTTTGTAACTTTTAATGCGACAAAGACACAAGTTTTTAAATCGATTTTTAAAGACTTAGAACAGCCCTTAAAGTTTAGTGAAAAGGGGACTTTACTGTCAGTGCCCCTCTTGTATTCTTTCTGTGCGCTCGGTATCGGTTTGAAAGACGTGTCGGTACTTGTCGGGGCGTATCAAAGGATTTGTTCTCTCATTGACTCGTGGCGTCGGCTCTGTGCGCTCCCTCACTCGCTGCGCACCCGCTTGAATTCAATCGTGTCGGTCGTCAGTTGGTCATCGAACTTGTGTTTTGTTTGTACGTGCGGAAGGTGCTGATACTGTAATGATCAACCTCATGATGATGAAAGAGAAAAGCCTATTGCAAATACAGACACAGAAAAAGAGACCTCTGTTCCTACGACTAAAAGAACAAATCCTGCATGCTCTTATTGCGGTTAGACAGGCCACAGAAATCAAGTCAGAAATGGAAAATACTTTTGTAAAAAACGTCATTCTGAATTATCATAAAATGCGTGTTATTAGAGTAAGGTAAATCATCAATAATTGATCACCATTAGGAGTAAGCTAGTAATAGACAATTTATACCAATTCGTGTCCTTAGAGATTTATAGTAACTTAATAATAATAACATGTTTGATTTCTAATAATGATAATCTCAAATTTGTATTTTGTAGTAAGTCTTATTCTTAACAATGTCACTAAACATTTTACGCCCGACACTAAGGTCCCTTTTCAAATACGTTAATCATTTAGTGTTTGCCGACCCAAAATTATAGGTTTTTGGTAAGAGTTTAATACTAAAGTGTTCTAAAATTAAAACTATCAAAATCGTTGTTATCAGATGATATCACTAAATATTTTACCACTAACAATAAGGTCCCTTTCAGAAAATATAAAGTGGTTGTACCAACTTTTTACTAAACTTTATCTTGAATTTTGAGACGTAAAAAACTACTTTTTTAATATTTCTTGTATTAATTTGATCTCATTTGGCTATGTTTTAGCGTAGTAGATATATATGTTTGTTGATTTTGACTGTTTAATTAGATTTATAACCACAAAGCTATTTTTGTTAAAATAAATATATTTTTATAATAGACAACGTTGATTCAAATCGAAGTAGTTCTTATTGAGTGTTTAATTACTTATAATATTTACTCCTTCTATAATATGTAATGGAAATACACTATAAATAGGAATCTAAGTAAAAAAATCAGCATTTTTTTTTTTACTTTATGCACTTTGCCAAGGTAAACTATACGAAAACAGATATACAATTACAAAATTGTACTTGAAACCTGAAAGCCCATACAATCTACTCCTCAAATAGCATATTATCTATGTAACTTGCAAGAATAACATACTTCAATTGGGTTTATAAGTTTGAATTCAATTTTCTCATAATCACCTTTTCTGACTTTTGAGTTTCAATTATAAAAAAATATATCTATTAAACCTACATGCATGTTTGATATGGTTCGATAGCTCAGTGTATGTAGATTATGGTGATATACATAACTCAATACCGACAGTAAGGTCCCTTCCCGCTGATAAGGCCACATATTGGTTTGTCGCGTCAGTTTTTGGAAAAAAGTATTTTTCTGCGGGCGGATGTCGATTTCTCCCCCTCTACAGGTCGCATTTATCAACCGATTCTAGTTAAATTTTGTAAGTAGGTACGATAATTAAATAGAATTGTTTTTGTCGCCTCAGTTTATGAAAATTATTAAGAACAATTTATATTCTCAATGATTTCGTGTGTTTCTGCTGGCGGATTTCGGTTTCCGCTCCTCATCAGGGCGCATTTTTCCACTGATTCTCGTAAAATATTCTTTCTTTGTTTGTCATGTAAAATTTTGAAAAGTAAAATAACACACTCACGAGGTCTACACAGCTCACAGAGCTACTAGATTAGTGGTTTTAAATGTGGACTGGTATATGGTAGGTGTCGCTACGGAACCCTTCTTTGTAGGTGATCCGACACGCACTTGGCCGGTTTTTTCTTTTGGAGTGTTTCCGAAAAATTTCACTTTATCAAAAAATGTTTGATGAAGACCTCTATTCATTTTGAAAGACCTATCCAACAACAACCCACACCATAATGTTGAAGCAAAAAAAAAATGTCATCCCCACTTTACGTGTAGGAGAGGTACACTTAATTTTTTTTTTTTAGATTTTGTTTTACCATTTTGTCAGATTTATTGCTTTATAAATCCATGCCAAATTGCAGTTTTCTAGCACTAACAATCACAGAGCAAAGCCTCGGACAGACAGACGGACAGACAGACAGACAGACGGACATGGCGAAACTACTAGGCTTCCTAGTTGACTACGGAAACCTTACATTTAGTGTAATAATTTGACTTGGAGAATACATACGTAAGAGAAATTCATCGTCTATTTTTGCATATACTACACACAATCGTTTAACCGAGGTTGACTGCCGTGCAATGATAACGTTGTAATTTGAACTGTAAAGTTTGTAACATAAGGTAGATATTAGATTTTTTGTTGAGAAGTTTACATCAAACTTTTACTTGCCATTCATAAACTATAGTGTTGGGTTTTATAAACTCAACGTTTTATTTGGGACACACTCTTGTTGATACTATTATATTAACTTCGCAGTCTTGAGCGCTCCCAACACAGTCCTCTCGTCTCAGTGGAGCGATCGGGACTGGCTCCGCCCGTGAACAGCAACAGCAGATATACTGCGCCGCGCGGAACGTGCGACGGAAGAGACGGTATCGCGCAGAAGAAAAAGGGCTTATGCGCCAAATATGTTTTACCTCAATAACTCAGAAAAATTACAACATTTTGATAAATCGCTAATAACAAAAATTTATTATGTCGAAAGGTATTTTATGTATTTTTTTTACTTCGATAGTATGCAAGGTAACGTCACACAATTGAAATTAGGTGAAAATTAGACATGTTTTGACGATTCTTTTCTATCGAGCCAACTTTAGTTTTTAATGGTTTTGTTCAAACTCAAAAATAGCAAATATGATCTAGTTTTCGTGTAATTGGTTTTTTTGGCATTTAGACTTGATTATGATAGGTAAATATTCAATCTGCGAACTGCAATTTGGCGTGGTACCCCCTCTTAACAGCCATAGTAATGACGTCACACTTCCGGTTTATACATATTCGTGATTTTCTTGGAAACTACTGAAGAAAAAAATCTAGAAACTATTTTATTACGTTCAAGTAGCCTATTTACCGAAATGGTTTTCGATTTAGGCATCATTATAAATTTTGAAATGTTGTCAATTAGCAAATAAATGTAATTTTTTGTGTTTGTATGTCAGCTATCAATTAAACTTATGTTTCTTTGTGAAAGATAGTGACGTGACGTAGCCATAATGGCAAAAACGGATACCCTTATAGTTTCGCCATGTCCGTCTATCTGACCCCATGTCACAGTATATCGCGTATATAAATAAAATATAATAATAATAATAATATTGGGGGACAATCGGTGGTGTAGTCACATTACCAAAAAAAAATATTACAGGGGCGTACCTCACACTAAGGCGCCTTCCTGACTTGTCGATGCGGGGGCGGTACGATGTGAGAAAACTGTCAGCTGTCAGTGTCAACCGATATCAATGCAGTACTGCCCCAATTCTGCGCATTGTATTACTACTGCGCATACGTAATACTGACAGTATTTCGTTAAGTGAGGAAATCTCACATCAGTAAGCTTACGTCAAAGAGCAAAATACCTACGACATTTTGCTCCCGCCCCGCCAAGTCAGGAAGTCGCGTAAGTGAATATGTTCGGAGATAATCGATCCGAGAGTCACAATAACCCATCTAACTTACTAACCGTGGAATCAAAATGTACGAAAACAACATGGACATAGTTGTCAAATACACTCAAAGAAAAATGATTTGAAAAAGATAGGTCCGAGTCAAGGAAAAGAAAAGGTCGTAAGTGCCGTGAGTTTCCTTTGAAGATAATACCTTTTTTAATTCACAATATAGGATAGTGGTTTTAAATTAGGACTAGTAGTAGTAGGTACGGAACCCTTCACTGTGCGTGGTCCGACACGCACGTGATTGCTTTTTAATACACTTAAGAGCATAAAAAACGATCAGTTTACGCGGGTTTTATACAAGGTGTACCCATTTTTATTTCTCTTGAGTATGTTGTAGTACTCCCTACTTTGAGCGCTCGTGGCCCAGTGGCACCCGCGTACTGCGTTCGGTATGCGAGGTTAAGCAATGTCGGGCGAGGTCAGTCCTTGGATGGGTGACCGCTTTGAGTGGTTACTAACTGAGCGCTCCCGTGCTTTGGAAGGCATGTTAAGCCGTTGATCCCGGTTGCTGTCTTTGATAGCAGTCGTTAAGCCAAGTTAGAGGCCTGCGGGCGGCTTGAGAACTTCTAACAGTCAAGTTGCCTTCTAACTCACTTGACAAGCCTATTCCCAATAAGGTCAGGTTTCCCCCTCGGGTTGGAAGGTCAGATGGCAGTCGCTTCCGTAAAAACTAGTGCCTACGCCAATTCTTGGGAATAGGCAGCGCACCCAGGCATTCTTCAGGATGCAATTGTACTGGGAATAACGCTAGGAGGATGATGAATGATGTTGTAGTACTCCCATGTACACTTGTCATTATCAGTAACGATGTTAATGGCTATTAGCACCTAATCGTGTTAATTGATCACGTCACAGCCGGCTTCCATCTGTTAAGCCCTGAGGTGCCCTGATTCGCCTCTTGTCTAAGTCTGAATCAATATAGATTACTGGACAATGTTCGTTGATGGGCCATTTCTAATATTGTGTAACTTTGGAAATAAGCTTGAAGTCACTACGGGGATCCTATTTTAGTAAAACCTTAACAAACAAATGTATACTCGTATCACTAGTGGCTCTGTGAGCTTAAGACCTGGCAAAAAAAATGTTTTCTTTTCCAATTTTCAAAAGCTGACTCGGCAAAAATTTCTATATAATTATCGAGCCTCTCACAAAATTTCACTATAATCGGTTGAGAAATGCGAGCCGTAGAGGAGAACATCCGGACAGACAGACAGACAGACATACGAAAGAATTTTTGTCTAAAGCTGAAACGGAGAAGCTTCGCTCGCTAGGTCAATGAACTAATATTTACTCTTATGCTATGAAATATTATCGACATAATTACATTTTACCTTTACAGATTTTTCAATCGGACTATTACGATCTAATTTGGCATGTAAACTGACTCTCTAAGGAATTCAAAGTAAGCTGGTGCAAGAATGCTATATTCTATGTTGATTCACACATAGGTAACATAGGTAACAAACGAAATTTTACAATATTCTTTTTTTCTTTTAAAAGGAAAACTCTACGCCCTCTCTACGGAGCTTTTGAATTCGCGCGCATGCCATTTGGTCTGCGTAACACTCCCGCTGTTTACAATTCGCGCCTGAGACAACACAGTGTTTGTCGCCTCGGCAAACTGTTCCGTTCAGTAAAGCAGATAACTGGCTAGCGTTCATGGCTGCTGGGTTAGAAAAGCTATTAGAATACTAACATAGTCAAATTTGTTCTCTGGTATTTTATAGTTGCACCGCCTACAGTCTTTTTTGTTCTGCCTAAAGGTTGACTGGGAGAGAATGCCTCATGGCATTAAGTCCGCCTTTTGTACGTTAAGATTTCTTATTGTGCAATAAAGATTAAATAAATAAATAAATAAATAGTAAATACACTTGTAGCTGTAAAAGTACGTACCAAGAAAATTGCTCTGAGTATTGTAAAAGTAAAGTCTCTCTCTGTAGTCTTTCATTCATGACTGAAGATCATCCGACGTCTTTTTGGACAGTACTACTTGCTTCCATCGGCTTCTATTAGTGGCCATCCGCACCACATCGTAGAACTTGCCGTTCTTCTTAACTTGGTCGGTCCATCGCGTTGGAGATCTAAAAGTAAAGCAATGAAAAGTAAAAAATAATTATTTGCCAAACCATTTGTATACTTTTAACAGTTATTATCAGCGACTCCCACACTAGGTTAAGCCTGTATTGTAGGAATCAGAGACATTTAAGGTTACTAATAAACATAACGGCTTATTAAAAAAAAACCTCAGCATCATCAACCCTAAAAGCCTATGTACGTCCCACTGTTAGACAGAAGCCTCCTCTGACAGGTGAAAAGGAACGGGCAGTAATGTCCACTCCACTCCAGCCCAGTAGGGGTGAAGTATTTCAAATACAATTTTAAATTTCGTGGCAGATGTATGCAGGTTGTTTCCTTCACGGATAAGCTAACGGTGAATATCTGATGATATTCCGTAAATACATAATTACCGAAACTGTTGACCTCCAGGTCGCTGGAGTCCGCTGGAGGCCAGTGGCGCAGGACTAGTCATTGTGGCAATCTTTGGGGGAGGCCTATGTGCACGTGGACGTCCATATATGTTTATTTTCATTGTATCAAGTCTAGGAAATTAGTTAACACATTTCTTGCTAGAAAGCATATCAAACGAATTTAATTTATTGTCTATAGTGGAAGTAATTTCCATGATTGTACTTTTTTTTCATAATTGCCGATTTCCAATTTGGCAAATATTAAGACGTCGCAGTACGCTCGGTTCTCCATACAAACGTATTTATGCTCTCATTTTAAAACGCCATGCTAGAATAAAATGAAACTTTGTATACACAATGGGATCCGGCATATCTAGGTCGGAAATTAGTTTCGGTTGCTAGAAATTGTAAAAGAAAAAAATGCAGCGGTTTTTTGAGTTTTTTTACGGCTTGTATGAAAACATTAATAATCGTTGTATTTTTTCTCCATTACAATTTCAAGCAACAGAACTAATTTCCGACCTAGATTTCCCATTGTGTATACAAAGTTTCATGTTATTCTAGCATGGCGTTTTAAAATGAGAGCATAAATACGTTTGTATGGAGAACCGAACGTACTGCGCACTCTTAATACAGTTTCGACATGTTGTAATTTTAAATATTTTTCCTCTTTTTGTATCCATACTCAGATTTACTTTACTTATATAGTAGGTTAATATCATTGTAAATAACAAGCATATTTTTGGGAGAAAATGACCGGCTGTCGAGTTTGTTCCAGCGTTTCTTCTCGGCAGTGGTCTTCTTATCAGGAACGCTAGTAGATTCTGACTTGTAAAAGTTCCATTGCAGCCTATTTGCAGGTTAAATCATCATCATCATCTCAGCCGAATGACGTCCATTGCTGGACATAGGCCTCCCCCAAAGACTTCCACAATGACCGGTCCTGCGCCACCCGCATCCAGCGGACACCCGCGACCCTTACCAGGTCATCAGTCCACCGTGTGGGGCCTGCCCACGCTACGCCTTTCGGTACGTGGTCGCCACTCGAGAACCCTTCCGCCCCAACGGCCATCGGTTCTGCGTGCTATGTGCCCCGCCCACTGCCACTTAAATACAAATACAAAATTATTTATTGTTTGAATGTGAGTGGTCATAAATGGTTGTAGGGTTAGTGTTTGGTTACATCACAATCAGCCAGAATTAGGCGTACAAAATACTCTCAATATGCATGTCATTGAAATTATTTAATTATTGTTTAATACAAATGAGAAACGAATAATATGAATGTCAGACTAAAAAATATTATTATTTAGGAATACAAATATATAAACAATAAATCATTGTCATGCAACTAGGAAAATGGAAAAAGAAATTATAATTAATCATTCTTAAATGTCAAGCTCACAAAAAAAACACTAAAATAGAATAAATAACCATTAAATTACACATTGCTGGTTACAAAATATTCATTCACGGAGTAGAACATTCTTTGTAGACACCAATTAAACAGTTTAATCTTGAATTCTTGACAGTCCAAGGATTTCGGTCATTTTGCAAATGGTTGAATAATTTGACAGACATGAAAAAGTTCATTTATATCATTTATTTCACATGGTGATTATGCTGATGGATGAAGTTCTTTAAAACTCAATGGCACACGCTTGAATTTGCAATCGGGAGCTTAGCTAAGTTACAATATCTGCTTGAGGATACGTAACTAAATGTACACAATACACAAGCACCTAGGGGCTATTTGAGAATGTGTAGACGGGAATATGTATAGCTGTTTAATATCCTTTGGTCTGCGCGGGTGCTCCCCGGTTGTTTACCATCCGCTTAAGACAACACCATTGTCCCGCTTCGGTAAACTCAGTTCACTAA
Organism: Notocelia uddmanniana; assembly: GCA_905163555.1. Classification (NCBI taxonomy): domain Eukaryota; kingdom Metazoa; phylum Arthropoda; class Insecta; order Lepidoptera; family Tortricidae; genus Notocelia; species Notocelia uddmanniana. Next base: position 74,642,524 of record LR991052.1, read on the forward strand.
GGCAGATGACAAGGGCTACGTAGTAATTATAACAGAGTCTTAGGTAAAAGCTAACAGCTTTAACTACAAAATAACTAAGTGACTTAGGCATACAAATACCAAGAAAACTAACCGTGATCTTGCATGCAGTCTAAGACGGGACTCGAACCCGCACTCCGTAACGGCAGCCTTACCATTAGGCTACCCAAACCACTACATTGCAGAGAATATTTGTCTTGCATTCTCAGCAGCTACTATTAGCGGGTCGCTAATCTCTGTATCTTCTTTAAAGGCCCTTAGCCTTCCGCCACTTTAACTGCATAATTAGTTTTGGGGGGAAAGAGTATCTTAAAGTAAATTTTTATTCACTTGAAGATAATAAACCGTGTAGATTCGCACGAGAATACGAGTAGGTCTGCGGGCTCCCCTGCCTGTTGTAAAAGGCGACTAAAGGTGGTACCTAATCATCTTTGCGTCCTTGTGCGTGTTCTATCGCTTGTATAATGGGTTGTGCTCCGAAGAACTGTTCGAGATGATGCCCACGGCCGCTTTCTATCATCGCACCGCTCGCCGTCGGCAGGGCATTCATCCTCACACCTTAGAACCTAAATGGTCGCGTACGGTACGGTTTCAGAGGAATTTCCTCCCTCGGACGCTCTGGTTGTGGAATGAGCTCCCTGCCGGGGTTTTCCCGTGGAACTACAGTATGGGGTTTTTCAAGAAAGGAGTGTATAAATTCTTAAAGGCTCGGCAACGCGCATGTGACTCCCCTGGAGTTGCAGGCGTCCGCAGGCTGCGGTGACCGCTTACGGGTGGAGACAGGCCCCCGGGGAATGACACGACGATTGGTCATGGGCCGTACGGTCGGCTACACAAGGGGTTGAGCACCTTTGTACCGTGTCGCTTTAACGTCATGTTTAAACTGGTGAATGTCTAACGGGTGAAAGCGACAAAGTCCCAAAGTGTCATCTACTTGTGAGGCCGAATGTACCTGACGACGCAGCGTTGGAAAGCCCTACGAGGTGCACTGATGACCTGGTTGAGGTTGCAAGAGACCGCTGGATGCGGGCAGCCCATAAAAGAAGTACGTGGGCTGTTCCGAAAGTTCTTAGCTGCTCTCACTCTATTCATGCGATATATGTTTTAATGATACCATTATGCGGGTAATTTCGATACAAACTGTTGATGAAAGTCGCTTGGGTTGTTTTTTATTGTGTTTTAAGTACGACGTGTCAACAGCCCTATCGAATATGCGATGAACGGGTCAAAATACCAATTTTGTGTTGCGGGCCAATATTAATTAATACGTCACCACAACTAAACGAAATTTTGTACACCACAAACTATGAATCTTCCCTGTCTCTACCCTCGTAATCTGTTTCAATTGCATGAAAATCAGCGACACTGAGCAGGTGTGTCGAACATTAGTCGTCAGACTAGGGACTGGTCATCATCACAAAAAACTTAAATTAAATAAAATCATTTAGTGATTTTACATTAAAATCAGCAAAACTAAGTTAGGAAGTCATCCCGGGCATTTTCCACCACAGTTGTTAGGGATTTAGATGTCAAAACTATTTTTAGGTATCAAAAATGGTACTATTTTCGCAAACTTTTAAAAGCCCATACAATAGGCCGCTTGGTAAATAAAATGTTGTAAAAAAAATACTTGCTGCTTACTAACGATTTTATCCTAGATCATAACTATTGAAATTACGCACATAATGGTATAAATGAAAAATATATCGCATGAATAGAGTGAGAGCAGCTAAAAACTTTCGGAACAGCCCTCGTAGCTCTTTACGTAGTAGTCGGTTGCGAGTTAGTTGAGATGTTTGAAAAGTGTGTTTACTATTTATGTGTACGAACATGTGAAGACATGGTAAAAATGTACCTATTGGCTATGTGCACGTCTGAAACGACAAACGTCAAAGGTCCCGAGACAATGTCAAAACTCAGAGATGTCAAATAATGACACATGAATATTTTATTTACTTTAGTTAACGAGAAAGACCCCGTATTGGAAATTTTACTGAAATAAATAATAGAATAAATAAATACATACAAACGAAACGAATTGTAGGAAACCGTTAAGAAACCAATAGAAAACGTGAAAGTAAATTTGACAGTGGTCCCCGGTAAGTACACATTTCTGCCATGGTGTGCGCTACGATCGCCTAGCTTACCCCCACCACCTACTTCGCACATAGCCAATAGCGAGGTAAGCGTAGGAATATTAAAATCAAAAAATAATTGTTTGCTGACCGAAGGTCCTGGTGATATCTTGGTATTACGAGTATTCTCAAGGCTTGTTTCTGTAAAACTAATACGCGATATCATTCCACTGCTGAAACGCACAAATCTAGGCCTATGATAGATATGTAACGAGGGACATGACAGAAACATGATACTTTTATAAGCCAAACTACAATAATACCAGATCAGCAAGATGATTTTTCATATAGCTGTCTCTTTGAATCCTTAAGGTTAAACAAAATGAGTTAGATCGGGGCAGATAGTACAGTTATTTGTTCAACAAGAGAGCAAAGTAGATTTTTGCTGCGAGTGTTGATGTTGAGTCCCGAGCAAGCGAGGGATTCTATAATTGAATCACGAGCATAGCCGAGTGATTTAAAATTAGAATCTTGAGCGTAGTGAGGGATTCAAAGACACGAGATGCAAATATCTTTTCTCTCGAGCGATACATACAACTTTTCACCTCAGCGGCGAGAACATATAAATATAACGCAAAGGAATAGTGATAGAGAGAATGAAGCTATTTAAACTAACCTACGATATGAAAAAAATAAAATGTAAGTTTTTTTTCACGCTCGCAGCAAAATTGGATTTTGCTCACTGATTTCAAGCAGCAAAACCACCATTTTCGAGCCGCTGAGGTGAAAAAATCTTTTTCGTCTGTTAAAGAATTATCTCCATTGAAAAGCATATAAAAATGTCAAATCCCATATAATCCAAAACGTCACAAACGTCAGTTCAGTACAATTTGCAGCTATGAAAGCGGAGACACTGACAGATATCACTTATAAATAGATATACACGGTCGTAACCTACGTAACGCTCAGAGACTTGTGGGAGTTAAGCATAAACTAGCGAAATCTAGCAAACTCACCCATGTCATGGGACCAAGAGTGTACAACCGATTGCCGGCACAAATTTTAGAGGCACCTTCGATGGCCAGTTTTAAATCACGACTAAAGGCATGGCTTATCGAGCACACTTTCTACAGCTTTAGTGAATTTATTCCAAGATAACTGGTTGACTGTACAATTACTTACAATATTTTGTAAATTTTTATGTTCATTTTATTGTACGGATGGATAATTATGTAATTTTTTACTTTGGATATTGACATGTAATATGAATTATTATTAAAAGAAGAAAAGTTCTTTTTAAAAGATGGGGGTCGGCGGCTGAGAGAGAGAGGGGTTGCGATCCTCGTTCCGGATCGTTTTTGGCTCAACAGATTTCGTTGGCCATTCAGCGTGGCAACGCCGCCAGCATCATGGGAACTTTTGAGCCATCTACGATCCGGGGCGGTCCTTTAGACTAGGTTAGGTTAGGTTGACGGTGTTGACGAAGCCTGTTGCGGATTTTGTAATAATTAGTTATTAATAAATTAAAGTGTTATTATTAATAATAAATATGAGTATGAGTATGATCAGATGTACAGAAATCGTTGAACTTAAAAGAGAGGATTTGTTTTACTCTGATATCTGTGGAGCCAAATAAATTCTCGGGACCCAACTGTCGTGTAATTACGTAATACGAATATGAAGCTTCATTAAACGTACGTCACAAACACACGTGTTATGGCTGACAACGTCTTTGGCCCACAAATATGAAGTACATGACAATGTAAGCCCTTGTCCCTTGTTTGAGGACCCGGATTTTCCTCTGACAAGACAAGAAGCCCAATTTACTTAGTTCATATCTTTCATATCACATGACAAATTTGGTATGCCGCATGTTGAAATTTATAGCATAGTGTCACTCCATGGATGGTGAAGGTGAACCAGTATCAAGATTAATTATAAACAACATAATTTTAAAAATATGTCAGTAACTTCGTAAGTTGAGTATATTGTTATTTTTTTTGAAATGCAATTAATAGAAATGAAATTTATTTGCTGAGCACGCTTTGTCGCTTAAAAGTCAAATAAAAAGGTACCAATTGAATCCTTTTGTAAAAATCAACAATGAATTGTATGCACCTTAACCGATTTGGCAACTATTGTCGGTAAGGAAAAATGTCGAAATGATGTTTGTGGTCAAAAAAAAAATAATTGACGGAGTATAAAAATGTCGACAAGCAGGAAAGACGAACTGACAATGGTCTGAAAGTAAAAAAGTCCCACTATAAAATATCTACAACGGCCCCAAGTCTAGGTAGGTTAGGTATCTTCAGATGCCCAAAGGGCAAACTGCGCAGAAATAGGAGCCCCGCCGAGCGGGGCTCCACCAATTTTAAGGCAGTGTGGAATTAGTCATTTCAATACTTCGACTAAATTCTATTTTGACATTTTAATTCCTCGACCCTATCATACTTTGTTATTTTTCCATATCGTCATTTTTATAAAGCGTATTGAGACATTTTTATACCTAGCCATTTTTCCTGATAGCCAAAGGGACCCCCTGATAGGTTACCAAAGGGACCTTGACGCAGTACTTCGCGACTTAAACAGCAAAACATTTATTTCCCCATACAACGGTGGGTTCGATCCCAATAAGATCTCGTTTCCCCCTTGGGTTGGATGGTCAGATGGCAGTCGTTTCCGATACAACTAGGGCCTACGCCAATTCTTGGGGTTAGGTAGCGGACCCCGGGCATCCTTTAGGATGCGACTGTACTGGAAATAACGCTAGGATGATGATGACGACAACAGAGAGACAACATTATTATTCTCATCTCTTCTTATTGTTGTGTATGTAATTTGTAACTCATTTAAACTCACTGTCCCATGGAAAATTGTATAGATTATAGGAAGGCACGCGTTCCGCATGTTTACTTTTTGTTTACGAATTGCGCAATAAGCTGTTAATGTACGGCAAGAGAATAAAATCACTAATGTACGGCTGCGGTGATGCCCGAATCGTTACTCCGCGCGCGCGCAGCGGTTGAACGCGTTGCTGGATTGCTGGGTCGGGCAATTTCGAGCTGTACATTACCCGCTTGATTTTTTTTGTTGGTATTATACATATGTCTTGTTCTTTTTTGTATGTCTGTATTGTATGTATATACTTTTTTCTTACGCTATATGCTCATTTAAAGCCTGTCACAAACTGGCGCGGCCTAGGGCGCGCGGTCAATGGTGGGCTTGTCATTTAGCTGTCAAATTTACTATTGGCCGCGGCCGCGGGCCGCTCCGGTGTGTGACACGCTTTACTAATATTTCTTTTAATGGGGCCCTTTGCACGATTAATGTTATCACAATACGGGGATGTCAATATTATCGCAGTTTTCAGAATTGTATGGATTTTTATTCAATATTCACGTGATACGGATCGTGATATGAGTGATCCGCGTGATAGTGATGACCGAGTAAAGGACCCCATTGGTTTTATGTGTTACCTGCTGGGAAATCACTTGATGGTTCCATCGGAAGATCAGCGCTGGTAATCGCGCCAGCAACACGCTGAGATGGAACCTTTTCGTGCAATACCCATTGTGACTTGTTTTTGTTTTCTATTTTTTTTTTTTGTTGTATTGTATTGTCACGAATAAATGTTTTCTATTCTATTCTATTCTAAACAGTTGGTTCGATAACTTACGTGCGCATGCTTTGCGTGTCGTCATAAGTCACGATGTTTTCGTTCATCGAAAACCTTCTGTTAATTATCATATGAAATTACGTACGGTCAAACAATGTGATATCTGCGCCGCTTCGTACCTTGTCACAGTGAAAATCAATATAAAAGTTGCTAGAGATTTCATATTATTGTCACTGTGACAGGGTACGAAGTGGCGCAGAAATCAAATTAAATTTAATATGAATTTTATAAACAACAAAATGGATTTGCTGACATGTGATCGTCAGAGAGTGATGCTACTCCTAATTACGTGCGCGGGAGTGCTGGAGTGATTACCTATAGTAAAGAAGATCTTAAGCTCTTCACACCACTTAAGGGGATGTCTCGATTCGTGTTAACCCCACCCCCAGACTTACTCGGGGTCTGTGACTTACTCCGTGGGTTAGGCTACTGAATATTGAATAAATAGAGGGATAAGTAATGGATTCACTAGAAGATCGGTCATTTGAAATTAAAAAAATTAAAAATGAAAATATTTATTTAGACTTAAACTGAACACATTTACACGGATAGTCACTGGATCTAAAACTAGGCAGAGCCTGTATTTAAAACAGCAATAGAAATTAAAATTACACATGGAAAAAAGGCCCACATTTGTATCTACGGCAACGCGTATTAATAACATGTTAAATTATTAACCAAACAGTGGTTTACAAAACGATAAACATTAACTGTATTTTTACGTTATCTTGTTAATACGAGTAGATGCCGACTAGGTCTTCTTGTTTTTTTTATATATGGGAGACATACATATATTCGCCACGGAATTTTTGGATAAATTTCTAACTTTATGAAGTTTTATTCAAATCTCCACCAAATGTGACGTTAATATTTTTTATCGAGGTAATTTCGACCAATTATGTTTCATCTATAATCATAGAAACAATCATATACTTAGTCAAGTATCATGTATAATGAAAATCATAACTGCATTGTTTCCTAATCTGGTCGGTACAACGTAATTTACGAACGCGTTATTATTCAAGGTACCCTCGTTGTTGTTGTTGTTGTTGAGGTGGGGACGCCTGGCCGGTCAGGCGGGCTGTCGATCACTCCAGGCGTTCATTCAGCCCAATTCCCCTTCGTTGGAGCTAGGGGTTACAGTACCGGCAGCGCTCCCGCACCACATTCTTCTTCAAATCTTCCTATGCTCCTGCAAAACAGAAGGACATCTTTAAGGTTGATATCCCTCAGTTCTTTCTCCTCTAACTCATCTCTACCGAATGTATTATATCTCGCTGCCGCGTACATTACACATTCTGCTAATAAATGTTTACTTGTCTCCTCCTCCCCACAGTGCGGGCAGGAGGAGTGTCTACTTATCCCTAAAATATTAAGGTGTCTGTTTAGAGTGTTGTGCCCCGTGATTATACCCGTTAACAACCTCATATTGCTCTTACCTAGACCCATGAGGTATCTAGTTCTCTTATTGTTTATACTACCTAATATTATCTTTGACTGTCTACATCCAGTTACTTGTTCCCACAGCATTTCTGCCTCTTTCTCCTTTATCTTTGCTATTACTCCCTTTGTGACAGCGGCCGAGATTGGAAGTGTTGGTTCCGGGCCCATAGGTTCCCTCCCCGCTCCAATCCTGGCCAGCTCGTCCGCCTTCTCATTTACCTCTTAAGAAGCGTTGAAAAAAAATACAGGTAAATTACTTTCGAGACGTTTTGCATTTGTAGTTGTGACCTCTGTAGCCAGCCTCACACACGTTGACGTGTGTCTGTGTACGTCAACGTGTACGTGTGTCCCTGTAAATATACAAATACTACTACACATGCAAAAACGTCCCGAAAGCAATTTACCTGTATATGGGTTAATTTCGTGTCTTGAAACAAAGTGATTTTATAAGATTATTTCTTTTGATCTCAAAACCCTTTCCTCTCTCTTTTGATCCGTATAGAACCGCAATGCCTATAAGTCCACTTTTAGTACTATTCGAAAGTCTAGCTTAAGTAAAATAAACGGAAGGGAACTTGGGCGGAGCACCAGCCGACCAGCATTAAATATAATTCGATAGACCTTTATTAATGTCCTGTCTGAAGCATCTGCGGCCGGCTTTATCCTTTGACCAGATTCAATGGGATATTGCCACACCCACAGTCCACTGCGGTGTCTGTGTACCTTTTTGAACGAGTAAATTCATCTAGAGACTGGAGGTGGACAGTGGTACAAATGATTTCATAAATATATGTACGTTAGCACAGTCTCGAAAATATGTGAGCAACCTAACAATAGAGTCGTGCGTGTTTATTTTTAGTGTGTCCTTATGTCTGTCCGTCCGATAGTCACAGCTGATTTACTTGGGGATTATAAGCATTACCTAATAATAAATAAAATTAAAGCTTTATTAATTCCATACAATAATATTTTCCATAATTAGTTTGTTTACCTATTTAATTTACATGCAAATTTACACTATTTACAGTATTCATATACAGATGGAAAAAATCAATCGATTATTATTTTATAAGTTTATTTTTAAGTTTACTTATAGGTTTATTTTAAGTTTTGTTACTTGTTATATGTTATTGTTTCTAGAATATATTTTTATCGATTATAATAATATTAATACAACTGTTTTTTTGGATTGTCTATCGATTCAAATTATACATTAAATTAAACCAAATCCATAAACCAAGTTAAATTAAAAAAAATGTTATTTATTCTATGGACCCCTTTCGGGAGAAAAGCATTACCTACCATAATGAAATTATGTAGGAAGGTGCGTACTTCATACCGCTTCCTAAAAGTGATGTGAATACCTTTTGAACGCCACGGTCGGCCATAGCCGACAACGTAAAATCGTCACCCCGACGCCAACGACGGCACTGGCCGACAATTTTTTTTTTAAATGAAAAACTACTCAGAAACTGCCCAATTTTATATTGGCATTATTTCTTTACACATCTTTTTTTTACCGTTGTGGCGTCAGGGGCACGGCGAATTACTTTGACGTCTGGAGGCGAAAAGGTTAAGAAAAAGTATTAAAGGTCCTGGAGGCCAATTCTCGGGCCGGTAGAGATGATGTCTATTAGACATATCTCGATAAAAAATGGCGGATGTCAATCGAAAACCCATTTGCGTATTCTCAAAATCTCACATTCGAGATATGTCTACTCCCAGCGTTCGGAATGCAACGAGTGGTCGTTAGCGATCGAGATGATTTTATCACAATTTTTTTGACATTTGATCTGCCAGTGGCGGGAAGTATTGACAACTTAAGTAGTTGATCGACTGTTTACAGCAGTACAAAATGAACATATTTGCGAAAAATATTTCGATTCATTGAAATGATTTAATGGCTAAAGACTTTTAAATATTTTTGATACGTTCAGTGGTGGAATGGCAGTTGACGGAAAATATTGACAGCTCTCAAATATTGCAAGTTGTCTTTGAGTCAAAACTGTCAAGCCAAAACAGTTATTATGCGTTCCATTTCACGTAAGTATAAAAACGAACAAATACTCGTAAATATTTTTGAGGTGTTAAATCACCATAATCATGAATAGATTATTGAAAAATTAATAACACTTTGGTTTTTGATATAAGACATATTTAATTTAGTGGAAAAACTTATAAAATGATTTATTATCATACACTCGATTGTAAATTAACACAATCGAAAAAAACGGAACGCGTATTACAATAGTCATTGATATCGTCGTTCGACATAATCTCGATCGTGCCTTAGAATAAGAAATTTCGCTATGTTCGACATTTTGGTGAGATTTTTCAATAGACATTGCGTCAATCGAGATCATTTTGAATAGACATCGTCTCCACCAGCCCGAGAATTGGCCTCCTGCGCTAATTGGTCCTGATATGATCTGATCCTCTAAAACTAGTGTAAAATGGATCGTGTAAAAACAAGCCCTACTTTGAAGTACAAACCTCTTAAATAAACGGTGACCAGTGATCAGTTGCTCTGTAACCAGTGCATGTATCAAGCAGTTACTTGGATCGAAGGTATTTGCGAGTATAATGTGGCAGCGCGCTGACTGAGCGCTAGGGTTGCTACATCGTTTGGGCGGAGACTGAAATCAATCGTATTGCATTAATTGGCTAGTTTTCCGAGCAATTGAGTTTTACAGGCTTGCGGCAAACGAAGAAAAGTTCAAGTCTTTATTATATGGGAATAAGAGTTTTGGCCCCTTCATATGCGTAGCTACTTTTGATGCTGACTGTACTTATTAGTTATAATAATAATAATAATGGCCAGGATTATTCACCAGCAGCTTGCTCTTTTGTACGGTCTTGTGGACTTCGAAGTGCCGTATTATAAGTACACACCTGCGCCAGTTCTCGAAAATGGTCGTGCAACGCTCTATTGGGATCGATCTGTCATCACGGACAGGACTATTGTAGTCAACAAGCCTGATATCGTGCTGACAGATCGATTGAAGCGCCAGGCAGTGCTCGTTGACATCACCATCCCCCATGACGAGAACCTCGTGAAAGCTGAGAAGGACAAAGTCAGCAAGTACCTAGACTTGGCACATGAGGTAACCGCCATGTGGGATGTTGATTCAACGATTATTGTCCCGATAGTCGTCTCTGTGAACGGTCTAATAGCGAAGAGTCTCGACCAACATCTCAAGAGACTCTCGTTAGATGGCTGGGTCAAGGGTCAAATACAGAAGGCGGTACTCCTGGACACGGCGCGGATAGTCCGGAGGTTCCTCTCTCTGTCGCCCTAACCACCGGTAGCTTAGGCTAGCCTCGCTGCCGGCGGCACCCTAGGTTAGGTTTTTTATAATGCTTTTATATTTTGTATGTATATTTTTATATTGTACTTGTATAAATTTATTGTAAAAAATCTAACTTAAGACGAAAAAATAAATAAGGTGAATAATAATAATAAATCTTTATTTCGGACATATTATATCCATAGTAGGTTAGTAAGTACTTAAAAGAGTAGGGTTTGTAAAGCGTATATTTAAACAAACATGAAAGACAACAATACAAAACACTACATTTTATAACACAAATTCTGCAATTCCCTTAACTTGACTCACCCAAAACTTTAATATAAAAAATAATAATAAAATATAATAATATTTCAAAAAAAAATATTTAGTTATGAAGGGGATCACAAATGCAAAGCAGATCCGCTCATTTAAGTTGGACGATAACTGTACATCTGATCTATTCTCACTATTACACAAATCACTACTACTATTACATTACTAGGGACTATTTAGATTTCCGGCGACGGGCTGGGGGCGGAGCCAGGCGCTATGCGCATTTGATGCCTCCACCGTAGTGGGACCGTGCGGGGGGGGGATACCCTGCAAAATGGCCCCACGGAATCCAACGTGCCCTTCCTACACTGGCGCGTAATGTCTGCGGCCCTCTAACCTGTGGGCTGCCCGCTGGGACGCACGCGGTAGAATGCTGACAGCGATCCCGCGGCGTCCTCGACAAGGCGGAGCCGGCACTCGTTGGGGTTTCAGACGGTAGTCCAAGGCGTTTTGCTGCGGTTAGTCCGTCATACCCGTCCTGATCCCCCCAACCAGGTGATATGCATAAAAGCATTTCCCCAACGTTAAAAAAAAAGGGACTAGTTAGATTTGTGTAAAATTATTTCCTCATATATATTTAGTATACCTTGGGGCGCTCGTGGCCCAGCGGCACCCGCCTACCGCGTGCGGTATGCGAGGTCAAGCAATGTGGGCGCAGGTCAGTTCTTGGGCCCCCCTCGAGGGTGACCGCCTTGTCGGGGCGGGGGGGCTTAGTAACCGTGGACTGGTCATCCACGGTGAAGCTAAGAGGCACCCAGGGCCGGCCTGTTTGGGCTGCCGGCTGGCCCGAGGAGGGCGCTCCCAGCGGGCTTGGGTAGCCCGCTGAGGATGCGTTGAGGAGGGGCCGCAGAAGAAGAGGAGTGCCGGTATTGCGGTGAGCCGTTCTCCCTATCTTCTGTGGCCGAGGCGGGATCGCAGGGGGAGAGGCGTGTTGGTATTTCGGTGCACCACTCTCCCTACCCCCTGCGAACTTGGCGGGGCCGTTCCGCAGAAACGGTGTTGGTGGGGCCGCAGAGGAAGAGAATTTTTTTCCCTATCCTCTGCGGCCGAGGTGTGTTTGTGGTGGAACCACCGACCTGCTCCGCCACCGGGTGCCGGAAGTTTTTCGGCACCCATGACCTCCTAGTAGCGGACTCAGGGGGGTCCGCTACTGCACAAAGTGGAGGTCGAAGAGGATGGCACGCCAAAACATCTGGCGTGCCTATCGTGGAGGGCCTCCGGGCGCCCGCGAAGAAGCCGCTTGAGAGCGGCTGCCGCCGGCGGGGTCGCGGATGTGTAAAAAAAAAAAAAAGGTCAGTTCTTGGAAGGGTGACCGCTTTGAGTGGTTACTAACTGAGCGCTCTCATGCTTTGGAAGCCATTGATCCCGGTTGCTGTCTATGACAGCAGTCATTAAGCCAAGTTAGAGGCCTTCGGGCGGCTTGAGAACTTCTAACAGTCAAGTTGCCTACTCACTTGACAAAGGGGGGTCGAAGTTGCACCACGTCCGTAGGGAGTACCCACCGTTACCCTACACGTGACCCCTGGGTGGTGCTAAAAGTGCAACAAAAACTGGCAACCGTACTTGTCTTCTCGAAGATCTCACGGTTCGTAAATAATAAAATAAAATAATAATTATTGGGGGACAATCTTACACAAATCGACCTAGTCCCAAACTAAGCAAATCTTGTACTATGGGTACTAGACGACGATATACATACTTATATAGATAAATACATACTTAAATACATAGAAAACATCCAAGACCCAAGAACAAATATCCGTGAAAAATGCACAAATAAATGCCCTGGCCGGGATTCGAACCCGGGACCTCTAGCTTCGGAGGCAGAGTCACTACCAACTAGGCTAAACAGGTCGTCAAAATAAATGCCATAAGATTAAATAAAAACCTTGTGGCAGCCCTAGTCCATTACTGCCACACCACCTCCGTCTATCACCTTGGCATATGTTGTCTGTTTGTGCACATCAAACAATCTCATATTTGCATACGTAATATGTGTATACAGGGTGATTTCGGGGTCGTGGATCAAGAATAAGTTACGACTTGGTATCTGTTAGCCATTTCAAAAAAATTGTAGTGACACGAAACAAACGTATTTCTTTTTTAATTTATTTTGATGACAAAAATTTATAACCTCAAGAAATCATGGTTACCCTTCTCTCTTTGACGGATAGTATGGAGAGTTGACAGTGGGGTAGGGTGACCAAGTTGTATGAAAAAGTATTATTTTCCATTAGAATTTGAAGATAAAGAGAATTATTTGAATTATAAACCGTCATACAAACTGTGATGTTGTCTACTTTGAATTCTTGACCATGTACAATCATTCCGGATCACGACCCCAAAATCAGCCTGTATACATTCCGCGCAAGAAATCAACGTTCTTTCTTTTAATACACGTGTAATTTAATACATGGGTTTGAGCAGAGACTACTAAATGAGAATATCGCATTCAAGATTCAGGCACATATTAAGGGTCCCTCGCACGCTCGGTTGAACTCGATTTGCAATACAAACGTAGTTTCGTTCTCATTTTAAAACGCCGTGCTGAAATAACATGAAACTTTGTATACACAATGGGAGCCGCCATATCTAGGTCGGAAATTAGTCTCTGTTGCTAGAAATTGTAATTAAAAAAATACAGCGGGTTTTTGAGTTTTTTACGTCTTGTATGAAAACCTTTATAATCGCTGTTTTCTCCATTATTATTTCAAGCAACAAAAACTAATTTCCGATCTAGATATGCCGGATCCCGTAGTGTATACAAAGTTTCATGTTATTCTAGCATGGCGTTTTAAAATGAGAGCGAAACTACGTTTGTATGGAGAACTGAGCGTCCTGCGCACTCTTAATATAATAAACTCAGGTACAAAACATTCGAACTCATCATACAAAAAAATGCCCCGACCGGGATTCGAAACCGTAACCTACGGCACTGAAATTTTGTCTCGCTCGCTCGCTAGTATTACCTCGATATGCTGTACTCGTACTGTCAAATAATGAAATTGAAAAATGAAATTGGAACTGGAGTTGCAGGCGTCCATAGGCTGTGGCAACCGGTTACCACCAGACGGGCCGTACGCTTGCTTGCCACCGATGTGGTATAAAACGATGTGGATAAAATCGGCCAAGTGCGAGTCGAACTCGCGCACCGAGGGCTCCGTAAAAAATATTTTTATTATATGATATGAAAAAAAATAACGATTTTCGCAATTTTTCCTTTATCTGTGCTATAAGATGTTGCTTCGTACCAAATTCCAATGCTATACGAGTAAGATGTTGCTTCGTACCAAATTCCAAGATTCTGAGTTCACGGGAAGTACGCGTTGGCTTAGAAGTTTGATTTTTTCTCTCAGCTTTAAGGGACAGCAGACCTGAGTATTTGATATAAATTCCAGCTTGGGACCTCTACGCGTTCCTGAGAAAAAGGGTCTTGACATACAGACAGAAAGACGGACGGACGGACGGACAACAAAGTGATCCTATAAGCGTCCCGGTTTTTTCCTTTCGAAGTACGGAACCCTAAAAATGGGTGATTATTTCAGAATAGTAAGGAAAACAGGTTATTTTACATAGCTGTAAAAATTAACTATAAAAATCAGTGCTTACATAGTGAAAAGGTTAAACTTTACTATAATTTACCTATCATCACGTCAGCCGAAAGATGTCCACTGTTGGACATAGGCTTCCACCAGAGACTTCCACAAGGAGCGGTCCTGCGCCACCCGCATCCAGCGGACGCCCGCGACCCTTACCAGGTCATCATATTTTACTTGTAATGCGTCTTTAATTATCATTAATGAGCAACAGGCCTCGGCAACAGCGTACAATCAATGACAACTCAGAAAAGTTGTAAACCATCGACAAATTCATTTCAAAGTTCTATATCTCAAAAACGACTGATGATCCGTCTTTGATAAAACATATCTAAGAACCATCGCTGGACAACCTGTTTTCAATTAAAAGAAACGCATTTGAATGGGTTCATCCGTTTAAGAGCTACGATGCCACAGATAGACACACATACACATATACACATGTAAATAATAGTAGATTATACATCAAGGGGATAACGCACTGTTTTATATCACGGGCGCGATATTGAATCCTGAGCAAATGAGGCACTCCAGATTTAACTCCCGAGCGCAGCGAGCGTGTTACGAGTTAATTCCTGAGCGAAGCGAGGGAATCAACACTGAGTCCTGAGTGCAGCGAGGGATTCAAGCTCGCCCAAGAGCCCTTTTGCAAGACAATAAAAGCAAGGCTACTTACTAGAAACAACATTGTATTAAAAGTTAAAGTACCTACCTTATTTTAAAAAAACGTACTCACTGTAATTTTTCATAGGAATTCAAATCTCATAATCATAACTAACCCGCTGGTTAATAATGAGATTCAGTACAACCCGGCGAAATTTTTACGGCTATAATAACTTACTTTATATGTATGTATGTAAATAAATAAATAAATAATAAATAAATATTGGG
Source organism: Notocelia uddmanniana (assembly GCA_905163555.1). NCBI lineage: Eukaryota > Metazoa > Arthropoda > Insecta > Lepidoptera > Tortricidae > Notocelia > Notocelia uddmanniana. Next base: position 74,657,846 of record LR991052.1, read on the forward strand.
GGACAATCTTACACAAATCGACCTAGTCCCAAACTAAGCAAAGCTTGTACTATGGGTACTAGACGACGATATACATACTTATATAGATAAATACATAGAAAACACCCAAGACCCAAGAACAAATATCCGTGAATAAAGCACAAAAAAATGCCCTGGCCGGGATTCGAACCCGGGACCTCTAGCTTCGGAGGCAGAGTCACTACCAACTAGGCTAAACAGGTCGTCATGTATAACACTTTATTGCACAAAAAAACAATAACAATCGAAACAAAATGTAAAAGTACAAAGGCGAACTTATCCCTATAAGGGATCTCTTCCAGCTAACCTTCGAGAAAATAAGAAAAATAAATGTAGTACACAAAGGCGACAAACTAATTTTGCACAAACATGGACATTTAAGAAAGCAATGTCAGATTATGAATACAAGTAAAACTAATAAGCTTGTATACACTAAAACATAACTATTCATGTAAATATATACTTAAATATATATGTATATTTATAATGCACACATATATAGGTACTTTTTATGCATAAATGCAGGATAAATAGCAAATAATAAATAAACATTAGTATTCAATATGTCCATGGTCAGGATTCCGAAAGCCACAACTTTTTTAGTCTGTCCTTAAGAGTGCACAGTACGCTCGGTTCTCCATACAAACGTATTTATGCTCTCATTTTAAAACGCCATGCTAGAATAACGTGAAACTTTGTATACACAATGGGATTCGGCATATCTAGATCGGAACATTCTGTTGCTTGAAATTATAATGAAGAAAAAATACAGCGATAATTAAGGTTTTCATACAAGCCGTAAAAAACTCAAAAAACCGCTGTATTTTTTTTCTTTTACAATTTCTAGCAACAGAAACTAATTTCCGACCTAAATATGCCGGATCCCATTGTGTATACAAATTTTCATGTTATTCTAGCATGGCGTTTTTAAATGAGAGGGTAAATACGTTTGTATGGAGAACCGAGCCAGACCGAGCGTACTGCGCTCTTAAGCGAGGCAACAGACTGTGATTGCCTGATAGATAATACTATACTTTAGGTGAGATTTGCATGATTTATAATAGAGAATGCCTGAATTTTTTAAAAGTTCTTGGCAGGAAAGAAAAGAGCGTACTCCCATCTTAAAGGCCGGCAGCGCACTTACAACCCCTCTGGTGTTGCGAGTGTCCATGGGCGGCGCTAATCGCTTACCATCAGGCGATTCGTCTGCTCGTTTGCCACCTATGTCATAAAATAATAATAATAATAATAACCTTCGCCATTAACAGAAGAAAGTCTCAGATTTTTCGGTTGTGCCGTATATTTTATAAAACATTTTATATCACCTCGCGTCTACTCCTTAAAAAATTATCAAGAACTTATAATTAAGGAGGTTAAGCAATGTGGGCGCAGGTCAGTTCTTGGATGGGTGACCGCTTTGAGTGGTTACTAACTGAGCGCTCTCGTGCTTTGGAAGGCACGTTAAGCCGTTGATCCCGGCTGCTGTCTCGACAGCAGTCGTTAAGCCAAGTTAGAGGCCTTCGTGCGGCTTGAGAACTTCTAACAGTCAAGTTGCCCACTCACTTGACAAGGGGTTCGAAGTTACACCACGTCCGTAGGGACCCACCGTTACCCTACACGTGACCCCCGGGTGTTGCTAAAAGTGCAACAAAAACTGGCAACCGTACTTGTCTTCTCGAAGATCTCACGGTTCGTAAATAAATGCCATACGATTAAATAAAAAAATAAAAAAAACTTATAATAAATAACCCTCTACGTCGGGTTTAAAAATAATCCGCAACATACTTTTACAACCCGCCATTTTGTAAACCTCTTCGTAACTTGAACTAAAACCTACGAGTGACACACTTAACCAGATTGGCGAGTAACTGGCACGCCATTCAACCGGCGCGGGGCCGAAATCACGACGCGTCGCCTTAATTCTGTTAATTCTGAAGTTTTAACGAAGTACCGCGTTAGGCTCGCAGGCGGTGGTCTTTCTTAAGCGAGCGATTATCAAAAAAGGGGCCAAGTGCGTGTTGATATCGGACCACGCACAATGAAGGGTTCCGTACCTACTCGTACTACAACTAGTCCTAATTTAAAACTACTACCCTATACTGTGAATTATAAAAGGTCGTATCTTCATACACACACTCACAGCACTTATCTCTTTTTGCTAGGGTGTAATTAATAGCTTAAAAACTGTTCGATTAATCGTGTACAAACCATAAGGAATCGTTGAAAATATTAATAACTTTGGAAATAAAAATATTACATACCAGGGAGCGCGCATATATAACGACCTACCTTTAAATATTAGAGACGCGCCGTCTTTGTCGTCATTCAAAAATAAATTGAAAGCGCACATATTAAATAAAACCCCCGTCATCTAAATGCAGCCCTGGCCACTGCAACGAGTTATCGCTGTACGTCCCGATAATACAGCGAAACTACCCGCCGCATATTTTTTAGTATTGCACATTTAGTTTAAGTGATTGATTACCGATTTATATTATCTGTTTGGTTACAAATTGGTTTAGCTGTTAAGTTGTTTGTGAATTGTTTTTGTTGTTGCTAGTTGATTTAACTCTTGTACCTACCTACTTGTTAACGCTCAAAAAACATGTTTTTAAATATTTTATCTCATCAAGTGAAATGTAATATTTCTTTTGAGGAATAAATGTCTTTAACCCGAATAACTAGCTTTTGCCCGCGACTTCGTCCGCGTATAACTCGTTCTCGCCTTAGATTGATTTGTTTTCCCATACAATCTTTCTCAAGCTCAGGTGGTTGGAAGGCGTCGAAAAGGACACCAAGACCTTAGGTGTTAGAGAAGGAAAGCCACGAATAGATCGGACTGGAGATATTTCCTTGACCAGGCTAGGGCCCACCCGCGGCTATAACGCCTCAGATGATGATGATACAATCTTTCACCCTTCTTTACACCCCTTTAAGATTTGATTACAGTCAATATGGCATTTCCTAGAAACCCTAGTGTCAAAACGAATGATTACGTGCTTATTTCGGAATATCATACTGTACCGGTTCTAGACGAATGAATCTCGTCAAAAACATTACATGTACAATGATAAAAGTCTCGCTACGCAGTTCTGCCGGAAATTATACTCCATTTGTTATGTTTAAAGAACTTTATTTCTCAAAGAAATTTTACATTTCACTTAAGAGAACTTAACTTAAAATACAAAATTATATAGGTAAGCACCGCAAGGCGCTTGTACAAAGTACAACTTAACTAAAACTCAGAAATAAAGACAAACTGTTGCCAAGTAGATAAATACATACAAGTGGGTAGAACAAGAAAATATGTAAAATCACGCTCGTTTTCACATGATGCCTAGAAATAAACAGACAGACAAACAGACACAAATTGTTGAAACGTTTTTTTTTATCGATTCTAAGTATGCCCAGCCGACTGTTTTTTGAATATCTTCCATGTACAGACTTTCTACCCTCTTCAGATTTATTATATGTATAGACAGATAGATACATAAGTATAGATCTAAGGTGCTCCGACTGTCAATGCTGACGATTGGGCTGCCCAGCTCAAGTGATCTCTTATATCAAACAGTTTTTATGGTGTGAAGGGTCAACAATTACGTAAAAAATAACGCACTACAAAATTAAATGGTACACCGAAGATACAAAGTGTGCATTGAAACAGCTGTTTTTGTATTTAAGCATATGAATAAAAACAATGCCAAAGTATCGCAAATGCATTTTGATGTACACGCAAAGTAGAACTAATTGCGAAAAGGTTATGCTCAAAAATAGCGTCAACAACCAGAAGGAATTATGATGCTTCGGATTTGACATACTGAATCGTCAACTTTTTTGCAACACCTCTAATTCTGCTATGCTTTAAGTTAAATTTCTTGACACGCCGTAATATTGGCTGAAACTTAAATCGTAGAATGGCGTATGTGGATTTAAACCACCCCGTTTCATGGACCTTACTTGCATACCCGATTTAATATCCCTTTGATGGATGATCAACGGGACAAAAAGTATACTTATAATATATATAAGTAATTCCAGATTATAATTATACTATTAGCATACAACTCATCTTAATCTTACGGCAAAAGTAACTTTGTAATTGCATGTTTTTATATGGGATTGCAAAGTTATATATGCAGTTTTTAATCTAGAAAATGGGATTGAAATTTGGGTTTTGGGTCACAGTTACTTAATGGGATAAATCATAATAGTGTTCAAAATTTGAAGAAAACGTGGTGGCTGGCGCGCACATTTGGCAGCGCCGCGGCGCAGCGATTGCGTTTACTTTCTTTTTTTTTCAGTTTCTTTCTTAAGATTTCACAAATTTTGAATGAGGATGTTTTTCTTTTGTCGTCAAGTATGTACTTACCAATTTTCAAACCTGCAACTCATGGATTATAGGAGTTCCCATACAAAATTCAACCCCTCTTTTTACCCCCTTTCAACCCAAAGCTGCACAATTTTTATAGCCTAAAACCTGACCGGGTATTTACTCGACAGATTAGTAAAGTTTTCATCAAAATCCGTTCAGCCGTTTTCACGTGATGCGCGTTCATATAAACAGACAAACAGACAAAAATTCTAAAAACTGTTGGAACGTGTTCTGTTATCGATTCTAAGTCTCCCCAGCCAACTTTTTTTCGAATATCTTCTGTGCCGGACGTGTCACGCATATATGTATATAATTTACTTTAGTGTCATACATATGTAATAGTAGGTTAAGTAATAAATTAAGATAAGTGTTAACTAATTACCCACAAGCCTAAAAGGCTATAAGCCAAAGTTTAGGTAATAAAGTATACCACGGCGTTCTTTCATTTCCCACAATATAAGCCTATAAGGCTACAAATAATTAGACTAAAACTAGACTATTTAGTCTCAAGTAGTTAATGGCCCTTAAGGCTAACTACATAATAATTACCGCCCATCAGGCAAATAAAGGGTAATTAACAAGCCCATCCGGCACTGCAAAGTCTGGTAAAACAACCAAAGTAGAAAACCCAAATGTATAGGACCTAAGTTCATACGACGGTCAGGCTACCACGCCAACTATAACATAGGTCTCGTTAGCATTCCTAACACTGTAAGGCGCGTGCTCGTCCCGCGCTCTCATTGGCCGACACGCCTCCCACACACCGTACTCGCACGGGCCTTTCTGCGTGCCAACACGCGAGAATAAAATGGCGGCTCCCAGCGAACGCCGATATACCGCTACTGAACGCCGGAACGAGCACTCGCTAGAAGAAGAAACCTCTCCAACAATTAGTTACTCAGTGTTAAAATTAATTAGTAAATAGTTTGTGTAATCAGTATTAAAGTTCTCTTAGTATTTAAATTAATTAGCAAATAGTCCGTGTAATTCAACAATTAAATTTCATATAGTAAATTCAGTGTTCCGATTTCCTACATACTGTTGAGCAATCGAAGCGTGCCAGCTGCCCCTACAGTCCCGGTTCGGCACATTGGTCCTTCAAACCTTCAAGAAACGCCGTCACAGCCCTTCGGAGCGTCACCGGCATTTCACCACGGCCAAGGCAGGCCCACCAGCATGAACACCCGTTCAACGGACCGCCAGTCCGGGCGTACCGGACACACCTCTAGCACCACCAGGGAGTCCCGCACCACACACACGAAGTCCACGCCGGCCAACATCACAAAGACTTCGTCCGAGCGCTCCACCTCTGCGGACTCCAGAACCGGCAACAACAGTAGCAAGTATCAACAGGCCCGGCAAACCAGGTACGATGAGGCACGTAACATAGTTATACAGCCTCTCTCTTCACAGTACCCAGATCGCCCCAAATCGGCCGGGCGCAGGGTAGTACACAGTCCCGTACGCCCTGTGCTCACACCCATTCAACCGCAGCAGAACAACAAAGCACCTGCTGCCCAGGCGCACACCGGCGACGCCTCTCACGAGCACCCGCCGGCCTTAGCCGGGCCCTCAGAGCCCGGCAAGCTCGCGCCAGCTGCACCGACAGGCGCCGCACCGCCATCCGGCCGCCCTCAGGGCACCTTAGCGGCGTCGACAGCAACACTGGTGCAGCCCCCACAACCCGTGGCTTCCACACCACACAGGAAACCCAAATCGTGCTCAGGTTCTAACAAATCTGCTAAAGATCGTGCCTACCGCATAGCCAAGGCACGGGAAGAACTTGCAGCAGCCAAACTCGCCACTATCGAAGCCGAGTTGACATCCGATGACGACGGGGAGGATCAAGAAGAGGAAGAAGAGGCCTCTACCACGCAAGTCACGCAGCGCGTTGAACAGTGGGTGGAGCAGAGCGTCAACTTCCCTGCCATCGACATGCATCCACACAACCCATCGTCATCACCTCGAGACCAGGTACCCTTTTTAAATACAGTCCCCCCGGCCCCCTCAAATCCAGACAGAACGAAGCAGAGCCACCCAGCGCCGTATAACACGGCCACCGCTCCCCTAGAGCCGGCAATGCCCGTATCCGTGCCCACACAAGCCCAACCGGCGGGAGATCTCGCACTGCAGCCCTACAAGCCATCATCCGAAGTAGCCCTCCTAACAGAGGCTATTCGGGCCGCCATATTGGCCGGCAAGGACTCGCCTTCAAGAAGGCCAGCGGATCTACCACCCTTCACCGGTTCTCGACGGCAGTGGATTTCCTTCAAAAAGGTATACACAGATACGGCCCCTTTCTTCACGTCTGGAGAAAATACAGCACGCCTACAAGCAGCAACACAATCACTCAGAAACACGGCGCTGGGTGAGTTTATCCTGGCCGGGGCGGATCCTGAGCTCATCATGGAAAAGCTTGAAGAGTCGTACGGGAACACAGCAACGCTCGCTGCAATCGAGTACAAAAACCTGCGCGAGCTACCGAAACTCACAGATAACGCGCAAGATATCTGCTCGTTTTCAATTAAATTGGGCACAATTATGTCTACGTTGCAACTAGTGGATCCCGACACTTCTAGGTACAACTCGGAAATTTTAAGAGCCTTACACGACAAACTAACAGTAAATCTGCAAAGTAAGTGGTACTCATATTCAGCTAACAAACCGCGCCGTGAAAGTGACGTCATGTTAATGGTATCATTTCTTCAGGAGGAAGCAAAACTTCGTGAGCCCTACACAATTCTCACTGATAATTACCTGCCTAAATATAACATGCAACCCTCTCGCCCACAGTTTCCACAGCCAAACAAGCCGTTCGAGGTCGTCGCGCAGACCTGTTGGGGTCCGGGGAAGCTTTTCGCGGCTGTGCCGCTTTTAGCAAGATCGGGCGCCGTCCGCTACAACGGACGGGTTGCTGGATTGAGCTGTTGCTCGTCAGGTTAGGTGATGGGGTCTTCTGCTTCGTCCGTCAGCGAGGTCAAGCCCTGCCGGGTGAGACCCCCTAAGGGGAGGCCCAGCGAGCGACCTCAAGCCGACGGCACTGCAGGAACATCCATGTCAGGTCCGGGTGGGGCGGGCGAGTTCGTTCGAACCAGGTCCCGCGGTAAAGCCCTCTTGTCGGGCGGCCTGGAGTGGTACGGGGCTATGTCCTGAAGGTGGGTCTGGCGGGAGCCGTCCGCACGTTCGAACATAGCCCTGGACAGCCTGGTGACGAAGTCGTCTAGTTGTTCTACGCCTAAGTCCTTGTGCAGCACCGCGTTGCTCACGTAGTGGTGGGCGTTTGCCGCTGTGCGCAGTGAGAGCGACTGCTGCGCACGCAGTCGTCGTCTTCCGCACTCTCCCACTAGCGCGTACCACGCGGGGGCTGCGTACGTTAGGCGAGGTCTTATGTAGGCCTTGTAGATTCCGACCTTTATACTGATGGGTAGATGCGACTTCATCACCGGCGCGAGTAGTGCGCGTGCAGCGCGCGTTTGCGCGATGGTGTTACTGACATGAGTGGTCATAGTCAGCCGTCGGTCAATGGTGATGCCCAGATATTTCACCGTCCGCTGCCAGGCTATCGACTGTCCCATTAAGGTCAGTTCTGGTGGAAGGATAATCTTTGGGCTCAGAGCGATGGCCTGGGTCTTCGCCACATTCACCCTGAGTCTCCAATTTTCCAGCCATGCCGGTAGTGCGTCGAGAGTGCGCTGGATTTTGACTGCTGCGTGTGGCAGTTTGATAGATGTGGCTATATATGCGGCGTCATCTGCATATAGGGCGAGGGAGCTCCCGTCGCACACTGGGATGTCATCAGTGTATCTTGCGTATAGCACTGGGGACAGGCAGCTCCCTTGTGGTACTCCGGCATTTATTGGTCTCCTTGTGGACGCAACGTCTTCCACTGCCACTTGGAAGGTGCGTCCTTTTAGGAAGGTGGCCACTATTCCTATAGTTCTCCGTGGTGCTGGTGATGAGAGAAGTTTGTGGACCAGGCCTGGGTGCCAGACCCGGTCAAATGCCTTCTCCATGTCCAGGAGCACCGCTACTGCGTGCTCTTTCCTGTTTCTGGCAGCGGCTGCGATGTGGAGAATTCTTGTTATTTGCAGCGTGGTCGAGTGCTCCGCTCTAAAACCAAACTGCTCTGCGCGGGGCTCGATGTGCGGTGTCAAATGGCGGAGAAGAAGTCGCTCGAACACCTTTGACACCGTCGGTAGCAGTGTGATTGGGCGGTAGCTCTCCGGACGTAGTATATTTTTCCCCGGCTTTGGCAACATGATTACTCTCCCCAGTTTCCATGGATTGGGGAAGTGGCAGGTCCTGGCGATCCCGTTGAAGAGCCGCGTCAGCGTCGCGATGGCTCGCGGGGGTAGGTGACGCAGCGCTTCATTGGGGATCGCGTCTGGTCCGGGGGCTTTCCTGAGCTTGGTGCGCCTTACTGCTCGAAGGATTTGGCCCGGGGTGAATGTTATGGGGTCTTCATCTTGTGGTGGCAGGATTCCCATGAATTCGGCGACCTCTCGTTCCACGAGGCCGTTGTGGGTTTCGTTGACCATCGGATTGGGGTGGAATTGGCTTTCCAGATGGTCCGCGAAGATGGTAGCTCGGTCTTCCGCTCGGTACCTCGGTGTCCCATCTGAGGCAAGAAGTGGGCGTATAGGGGCTGGTCTTCCTGCTACGCGGCGGCATATCTTATGAATGCCGCTCCAACCTTCGTCTGCAGCCGCGTCAACGTCCTCAAGCCAAGTGTATTGGGAGTGGGCCGCTAAGTTCTTCCCAATTTTCTCAGCGAGGGCGTTGAGCCGGGTCTTTAAGGTTGGGCATCGTGTTCGGTTATAAAGCCGTCTCATCTTCTTTTTCTCCTCGATCATGTCCAGTATGCGCGCTGGAGGTCTACCCCTGAGGCCTCCTCGCCTTAGGTCAGCCTGGGTTTTGGTTGCCGCATTGATGGCGTCCTGAGTGTCTTTGGTGAACAATTCGGCCAGTCGGTCGACTTCCTCGGCGGTGTTTGTCGGGAAGGACGTCGAATGTTCAGCCATATGTGTCGCGAACTGTGTCCAGTCGACCTTCTTTCTCCTGGGTTGGGTTTGCGTCTGAGTAGTGCTGGTATCTATCTCCAGGACCACGGGCTGGTGATCGGAGAGCATGTGATCGTCCAGCACCTCTTGCTTCGGCCAGTCCAGGAGGTTCTTTGTGGCTGCCAGGTCGATAGTGTCTGGCGGGTGGGCAGTGTTGTATGGGTAGTGCGTCGGCACTTCAGGTCCCATCACCGAGTATCCATGACGCTCAGCGTGGTCTAGTAGCCGACGGCCTGTTGGGCAGATCCTGGTCGAGTTCCATGCTAAGTGTTTGGCGTTAAAATCGCCAGCGATGATCGTGGGATTGCTCGAGTCCAGGATCTGCTCCATATCGGTTTCGGCAAAGGCTGATTTCGGCGGGCGGTAGAAGGCGAAGATTCGGGTGTTTCTTCCTCCAGCGTGGACCTCTGCTCCGAGGGCGTAGCTGGTCAGTAGGTCTGTCAGGGGCGGTAAGGGCTGGTGCACCACTCGTCTCCTGACGAGCACTGCCAGCCCTCGATGGGCGTAGCCCCGAGGTGAGATTTGATCCTGGCGGTAGACTACGTAGCCCGGTAACTTCATGCGATCTTCACTCTTGAGGTGGGTCTCCGATATCAGGGCTACGTCGATCTGCTCCCTCTTCAGGATGACGGACAGCAGCTCCCTCTTGGTACGGCTAAGGCCGTCGGCGTTCCAGTGGAGTATCCTTAGTGAGCTAGCCATTTGTGTAGAGATCGGCCAGCCCCCTAAGGATAATGGGGACGGGGTTACTTCCATTCTGGATGGCGGAGAGCACATTGTTCAGGATTACAATGCACTCTCCGATCACCCTTTCCCTGACGCCATCTTGGCTTCTGGGTTGGGGTGTGTGTGTGCTCAGCTGTGGGGCTTCGGTATGCCTTGTTAAGGCGGGGGCTTCCTCTTGGCTGGTTGGTTGGGTCTGAGATGTCGGTTGCGGCTGGTCTGTGGGCGCCTTGTTTTTGCGCCTGCCCCTTCCCCTTTGGCGGCGTCGCCTGGGCGCTCCATCGTTTGCCCTTGCCATCAGGGAGTTAGTGGCATTTTCTCCCTCTTCCACCACGTTCTGTTGGGTGATGGTCTCCCCACGACGGGAGGTGAGGGGGGCTGTCCCGGCTTTTTTATTGCGTGCTTCGCGGCAGTAGACGGGGCACGAGATGTCGTTGGCGGTATGGGGGCCCGCGCAGTTTCCGCAGGTCCCTGGTTCCGTGCGTGGCCGGTCGCACTGGGCCGCGAAGTGTGGTCCCGCGCATCGGACACACTTGATGGGGCGGTGACAGCCGGTGGACGAGTGGCGGAAGCCCTGACACCGGTGGCACTGCGCCGGTCCTTTCTTGCCCCTCCAGGCTTCTATGATCACTCCCGGCATACCTAGCAGCTCTCGGACTTGGTATATTGCCGGGATGGTGGTAGGGGTCCTTTGCAGCTGTGCGTAGAACACACAGCCCGGTCGTCCTTGGCGTGCGTCCACGTGCCGCGTGTATAAGGGCTCAAAGCCCTTGTCCTTGAGCTCATCTGTAATGAGCTGCGGCTCCGTGTTTGAAGGTAGGCCCCTGATACATACCTTCAATGGTATGTCCTCTGGTAGTGAGTATACCTGCCAGGAGAGTGTCTCTCCCCTGGCGGCCATCTCTTCTTGGAGGGTCTGCAGATAACCCTGCACGGCCCGGTATTCCTCATGGTCTACGGGAAGGAATCTTATTCCCTTCCCGTAGGGGCGCGAGTTTGGAAAACGCCCGAGCAGCTCCTTTAGTCGACTGTAGTGCTGTGGCCAGTCTGGGAGGTGGTCCACGGTGATTGGCCGAGGACGCTTTGTTTGGCGTTGCGGTTGCGCCGGTGCTATTATGTCAGCCGGTGCTTCTTCTTCGTCAGACGCCTCTGGGTTTTCCTGGCTTTGGTGGGACTCGTCTTCTTCGTCTGCTTCTGCCTCTTGCGTCACGTCCATTGGGGACAGCTGCAGGCGTGGGACGTTTGGAGTTTGCTGCCTTTCTGGTGGCGATTCTATGCGGCGCTTCCCGCCGAAAGGTGCGGCGTGTAACACAACCCCTTGTGCGGGCGTTTGTACCAGTGGTGGTGATAGGTTTGCCGATGTCTGAGGGGCCACTGGGTTGTTGAAGAGTGGCGACCTCAGCAGCATGGGTCGAATGGGGGTGGGCTGCGGTTGGGTTGCAGCTGGTGCTTTTGGTGCGCGCGTCGGCGGCGCCACACGGGGCGCATTGCCTGTCGCGCTCACGGGCGCCTTGCGGGGCGCGGCGGGGGGCTGGCCCGCTCCGGGGGCGGGCGGCGGTCGCGGCGCGGTAGATGTGGCCGCTTTCGGGCGCTGCGCTGCGGGCGCGCGCTGCGGCAGAGGTGCGGGAGCTTTAGGCGGGCCCCCCGCGACGGTGGCATAGTTTGCCTGGGGGCCCGTTTTCGCCGCGGGACGAGAGCCAGAGGCGGTGCGAGTGCGGCCTTCCATGGCGGTGGCGGCGCGCGCAGCGGGCGCGGGCGTGGCGGCGGGGGCGGCGCGCTCGGCGGCGGCGGGTGCGGGCGCGAGCGCGGCGGCGGCGGGCGCGGGCGCATCGGTGGCGGCGGACGCGCCAGGCGCTGGCGGCGCCGCCCGCGGGGCGGCGGCGCGGCCGTCGGCGAGCGCGGTGGGAGCGCGGCGGTCGGCGGCGGGAGCGCCGCGGTCGGCGGCGGGAGCGCCGCGGTCGGCGGCGGGGGCACCGCGGTCGGCGGCGGGGGCGCCGCGGTCGGCGGCGGGAGCGCGGGCTCCGGCGGCGGGCGCGGCGGCGGGTTGCACAATATTCTGGGTTGCTGGCGCGAGGTGTCCCAGAATCTCTTGTAGGAGGTCTGCAGGTTTGGGGTACAGTGCCTCCCCTGCTCCCTCACTGGTTGGCGTTCCCGGGGTGCTGGGTGTGGCGGATCCTGCGTTGCGGATTGCCGCCGCGGTTGCGAACGTTTTCAGAACGTTTTTAAAGGCGTTCTGAACGCGCGGGTCGCGGGCGACGCTGGCGGCATCTCCGAGGCCGCGGGTGCGGCGGAAAGTCCTAGGTCGGGTCGGGACTCGTGTTGTGGGGTCCTTGGAGGACGGCCTAGTTGGTGGCGGCATTGTGGTCCGCGGTTGAAACCCGGGGGTAGATCTCTCCCGGGTTTTTCCGCTCTACCCCCACCTTTGATTTCTCAAAGGCGGGGGGAGCGGGGTGTTATTTGGCCGATTGTGCGGTCGGCGTGGTGTGGTGGCACAGCTGGTAGTGTGCTTGATGCAGTTTGGCGTGATCGCGGCAGCTCACTCGCCCTTTCCCGCCTCGCTGGGGCCGCGCCCGGTGAGACCCGCTTGTGGGAGGCCGGGCTCGGCGACAGCTAATCGGGTTAGGAGCGGTGGCGCAAGGTGAGTTTTGTTGCGATCCGGACGCGTTGGTATGAGTAGCAAAGGGAATACTTATGGTAGCAACATACGCAAAAGCATCGATTTGTCAGGAACAAACTGCGGCGAATCCCAAACAAGCAGCAATACAACGCCAGACCCATTTACGGACAAGGGCGCGCAACTAGTAACGTGCCTAACGCGCGCGCAAACGCAGACCCCGCCCACCCGCCCCGATACCAGAAAACGAACACAGCGGTGGAAAAGAAACATAGGTGCCCCGTTTGCGACAGCGACACACACGTAAGTGGCACAGAATGTGCAACATTTTTAAATATGTGTATAGACAAGCGGCGAGAGGTGGCAAAAAACAAGATGTTGTGTTTTAAGTGTTTATCCTATAGGGCCAAAAAACACACATGCAAACGAGTAACGTGCTCAGCGGAAAACTGCGGTAAGAACCACAACGTATTAGTTCATAGGTCTATTTCAGAAAATGCACCTACCACAGAAAAGGTTACGTGCGCATGGGCAACAAAGGCACAATCTTACCTCAAAATCTTACCAGTGGAGGTGTCGGGACCACTAGGACGCCAACCAGCATGGGCGCTACTCGACGACGGATCCACAGTCAGCCTGGATCTTTTTTTGGATTAATCTACGAGTGTGCCCGCCCCAACATCCTCATAGGCCAGGACAATTACCAGCTGCTGCTAGCAGAAACAGTGAGGCGAGGGCGATGCGATCAGCCTGTCGCGTCACGCACTCCACTCGGATGGGTACTACATGGAGCTCAAACCAGAAGCCTGGGACACAGGGTAAACTTCCTACATTCAATAGAGGAAAAACTAGATCATTTTTTTAGCGTAGAGTCACTAGCTATTGTTCCCGCCCGCCCGCCCAACGACCCTGAAGAAAAAGCCACACGCATTCTGGAGCAAAACCACTCAACGAGTATCCGAGAGGGAGCTTGAAGTCGGACTTTTATGGGCCCAAAATAAGGTACACTTACCCTATAACTATAACACGGCACTCAAAAGACTACACAGCGTAGAAAGACGTCTCGACAAAGATCCAGAACTGCGCACCAAATACGAAGCTGAAATGAACGCCTTCCTGGAAAAAGGCTACGCCGAGATAGTCCAGTCAACGGGTCCACCGGGTAAAACATTTTATTTACCACATTTCCAGTACTGAACCCCGATGAAAACCTGGTAAACTGAGAATAGTCCACGACGCAGCAGCACGAGCCCAAGGCACGAGCCTAAACGATAAGCTCCTGCCCGGCCCCGGACTACTACAATCACTGCCAGGGGTACTGTGTAAATTTAGACAACACAAGATAGCTCTCTCAGCAGACATAAAAGAAATGTTTATGAGAGTTCTTGTCAGGCCCGAAGACCGCGACGTGCTACGCTACTTATGGAGGGGAGACAAACGCGACGAAACTCCACCCACCGAGTACCGTATGACGAGATTAATATTCGGCGCAAAATGCAGTCCAGCGTGCGCAATATATGCAAAAAATGAAAACGCACGACGATATGAAGAAACGGAGCCAACAGCCGTCAACGCAATAATAAAAAAACACTACGTCGACGATTACCTCGATTCTTTCCCAGATTTAGCGCAGGCCTATACATACACAGGGTGGGATTTTTTCGGCCCATACACAGTCACCGTCGGACGAGCAACACAAAAGAGGTATGTCGCACTCTTCACATGCCTCACCACACGCGGAATCCACCTAGAGGTAGCAGCATCACTCAGCACGGACTCAGCAATTGCAGCACTCCGAAGATTCATCGCGCGCCGAGGATGCCCGACTGAAATCTGGTCAGACAAACGGTACAAACTTAAGAGGAGCCGACAAAGAACTTCGTAGGGCGCTCGAGACGGCGTCAACGCAGCCGCAACACAAAAAGGCATCAACTGGCGCTTCATACCTCCCGGCAGTCCGTTCATGGGAGGAGCATGGGAACGCATGGTGTCGAGCGTTAAAAAGGCACTAGCGGCAATACTCAACGAGAGACACCCTAGCGAAGAGACATTAACCACCTTCTTAGCGGAGGTAGAATTCTCAGTGAATTCTCGGCCCCTCACACACGTCGCAATCGAGCCCAACGAACCCACCGCAATTACCCCAAATCACTTCACGATAGGACCAGCAGCGTGGAATCCATCCCCAGGCACGTTCGACGAAAAAGACTTAGTCGGCCGGGCGACATGGCGCACAGCGCAGCGCCTAGCGGATATGTTCTGGACAAGATGGCTTCGCGAATATCTCCCCCAACTCCAAAATCGGCGGGAGCCCACCCACAAGGGCCCCATCATAAAAATAGACGACGTCGTCCTCATCGTAGACAACACGTTACCCAGAAACGTGTGGCCAATGGGCATCGTCACAACACTCTACCCAGGAGAAGATGGCATCACACGAGTCGTCGACGTCCGAACAAAAGGTGGCATTCTACGCCGCCCCACGAAGAAACTCGTCATCCTGCACACCAAGCCAGACTCACCCTCTGGCCCTCCCGGCGCCTCAGCGCCCTCCCAGTGCGCCCACACGCCGGAATTACAAACCCGGCCCTCAGCGCACACCCGCGCGCAACCACAGCGCGCAGTCGCCGACTCACCCTCTGGCCCTCCCGGCGCCTCAGCGCCCTCCCAGTGCGCCCACACGCCGGACTTACAACCCGGCCCTCAGCGCACACCCGCGCGCAACCACAGCGCGCAGTCGCCGGACTCACCCTCTGGCCCTCCCGGCGCCTCAGCGCCCTCCCAGTGCGACCACACGCCGGACTTACAACCCGGCCCTCAGCGCGCACCCGCGCGCAACCACAGCGCGCATTCGCCGGACTCACCCTCTGGCCCTCACGGCGCCTCAGCGCCCTCCCAGTGCGCCCACACGCCGGACTTACAACCCGGCCCTCAGCGCACACCCGCGCGCAACCACAGCGCGCATTCGCCGGACTCACCCTCTGGCCCTCACGGCGCCTCAGCGCCCTCCCAGTGCGCCCACACGCCGGACTTACAACCCGGCCCTCAGCGCGCACCCGCGCGCAACCACAGCGCGCATTCGCCGAACTCACCCTCTGGCCCTCCCGGCGCCTCAGCGCCCTTCCAGAGTGCCACTATGCCGATTACACAACCCGGCCTCCAAGGCGCTCAGAAACATAGAATGCACCCCACACGCACTCTATGCAACCACAACGCACCAGCAGCACTCCACTCCACTTCATCGAACGCCGAGTCATCACTGCAGCCCGACTTTCGAACCAGCACAGCAGCCCCGAACGTCGAGCAACACGTCCACCACGCGAGTACCAGAACTTGCATCTAAGGAAGCAAGCGGCGGGAGAAATGTGCCGGACGTGTCACGCATATATGTATATAATTTACTTTAGTGTCATACATATGTAATAGTAGGTTAAGTAATAAATTAAGATAAGTGTTAACTAATTACCCACAAGCCTAAAAGGCTATAAGCCAAAGTTTAGGTAATAAAGTATACCACGGCGTTCTTTCATTTCCCACAATATAAGCCTATAAGGCTACAAATAATTAGACTAAAACTAGACCGCGTATTCCTATCGCTTTAATGGGCTCGGCCTATAAAGCCACAGTCAGGTCAAAAAAAAAAAAAAAAAAAAAAAAAAAAAAAAAAAAAAAAAAAAGAACGCCGATATACCGCTACTGAACGCCGGAACGAGCACTCGCTAGAAGAAGAAACCTCTCCAACAATTAGTTACTCAGTGTTAAAATTAATTAGTAAATAGTTTGTGTAATCAGTATTAAAGTTCTCTTAGTATTTAAATTAATTAGCAAATAGTCCGTGTAATTCAACAATTAAATTTCATATAGTAAATTCAGTGTTCCGATTTCCTACATACTCTTGAGCAATCGAAGCGTGCCAGCTGCCCCTACAGTCCCGGTTCGGCACATCTTCCATGTACAGACTTTCGACCCTCTTCAGCTTTATTATATGTATACTTATAGATATAGATGAAATCCACCTTTTTATCAGAATTCTAAACACTTCATAGTTTCGAAATAAGAGGGGGAGGTTCACTTATTACTATTTTGATAACATTAGTAATTAATATCACCAACGGTTGACTTAAATGGTCAACCGTTCTACCCGTTGTGGTGGTTGTGGTGGGTTCGTTCGTGCTCTTATTACTATTTTGATAACATTAGTAATTAATATCACCAACGGTTGACTTAAATGGTCGTTGGTGGTTGGTAATGGTCTTAAGAAAACTATACCCCTACAGATATCAGAGTAAAGGAGATCCGCTCATTTAAGTTGAACGATTTCTGTACATCTGATCTATTCTCACTAATGCACAAATCAGGAAGTTTCGAGAGAGACAGACAAGTGACGTCCTACAGGTCTTCACCTGTAAGTGTTTCCGTCTTCATAACTAAAAATTGTACTGAACTAACGTTGTGGTGTTGTGTTAATTTGTATGAGTTAACATCCTGGTGTGCTTTCAAATGGAGACAATTCGTTAACAGCCGTAGTGATCGTAATCTGTCGCATTCTAACTCATTTCGGTGCACCATAAGGATTTAACGAGACAACTATACGAAAAATCATCTGACTTAATACTGCGAGTCTGTTTTTCTCTGGTGTATGTGTATACCCCACACGCCTATGTACAGTCGCGGAATGAAAAGCTTCTTAAAATAAAATTAAAATACACCTTCCTAGCAAATTTCATAATTGTAGTGCTTATGCTTAGTGTCCAAGTAAATTTTAGCTGTTAATAATAATTGATAATATAAATACACTCCCGCTCGAACCAAGGCGTGCCCTTACCTTAAATAAAGCACGTACCATGTATTAGCGCGGGAAACGGCTTCAAGCGAACCAGTTTTAAAAAATTAAACAGCGAAAACGCATATCTCGCTTTAGCGTGGGCCCCCTAATGGGAGGCACTGATTTCTACACTTTAGTGAATCCGAGGGCCGATGTACACATATGTGAAGTATATTTTCAAAGGGGCAAGTGACGGCGCGATCTTTTCTACGGACTGCCAAGTGCGTTACGAGTATATGTTCTATTTTTTGTAACATTATTAGCCTAGTGTTTAGACGCTCATGGCCCAGTGTCGCCCGTATACGGTATGCGACGTTAAGCAACGTCGGCTGAGGTCAACTCTTGGATTGGTGACCGCTTTGAATTGTAACTGGCTGAGTGCTCGCGTGCTTTGGAAGAAATAAATGTCATACGATTATTATTATTTTATGTCTTTGTGCTCACGGGACAATGGTGGCCCGGACCTTGCGCGTACGCGGAGCCGAAGTACCAAACGAGTACCACATAGCCAACACGTAGAGGCCCTTTTGACGATTTAATGAAATGCGAGGGGTACACCGAGCGGATGCTATCCCTGCCCGTGTCATGGGACGCACACAGAGACAGCAGTAAGCATAAGCACCAGCCAGGGTGTACAGGGACTATTGGGGATTGATGGAATCTAAATGAACCGGATTACTGGGTGAATATGATGGACTAACGACTGGGCTATTGAGTGAGACAACGGACGCCTGTCTAATTAAACTGTCTATCCTTTTTATCTCCGGCAGACGGTTTTAACGAGTATTCACTTCAATTATGATTTATGAAGGCCAAAACTTGAATTAAAATTCTTTTGTGCTGAGAGTTCCAACAGGAATCTATCGACCTTTTACTAAGGAAAATGTTGGCTGAAAGGAGTCTAGTTCCGACATTTTCGCGTTCGGTTACCTGACACCGCCAATTCTTGGGATTAGGTAGCGGACCCCAGGCATCCTTCAGGATGCAACTGTACTGGGAATAACGCTAGGAGGATGATGATGATAATATCCTATCCTAATTAAATTCATAGCCTTCAATGTTCTGTTAATTATGAAGTTATTTCACGCAATGCCCCTGCACTTATATTGATAACGTGTGGTTAATTTAAATATATATGTTTTGCTAATGAATATGTGCACCAATCAACAAAAGAGGGTTATCTATCCAAATTAATCTAAAAAAAATCAAAAATTCCAAATTTCTTTATTTGCCAGAATATGGTAACAGAGTAAGGATCTTAAAGCTGAATTCGTTCATGAAGAAGATGGCCGCCGGCGGCCAAGAAGTAATGTATGGAGAATGTATGAAACTAACATTATTGTCCGCTGCTCTAACTTTTTAGATTTGCTTACTAAAATCAACTGATAAAGGAAGTATTACATAGAGCCAACCGCCACGATTTTGTATATATATTTTTAATTTGTTATGTAAATTGGTATTTTTTTAGGTTTTTCCGGTTTTTTTATCGTTCTTGGATTTTTTTAGTTTTTTCGTGTTATTATGTAGCGTTTTTTGTGTTTTTTTGATATTCTTGGACTTTCTAAAAGCTTTTCCTTTTTTTTTGTACTTTTCGAATATTTTTTTTGTTTTTCTATGTTTTTTGGTATTTTTTAGTTATTGCGTGTTTTTTTAAATGGTGCTTGTATTTTGTAGCATTTTTCGTGTTTTTATTTAATTTCCGTTATTTGTCGTCATGCTTTGCTATTTTTGGACGTTTTGTTTTTTTTCTAACATGTTTGAGAAAAGTACTATACAATCCTCGGCTGGAACAGGGATTGCAGGACTCGTTTTATCCCAAACTCGTCCAGCAATCCCTTACTTCACGGCCTCTGCAGTAATGTACTATTCTTGCTAAAAGTATTTTAGGGATGGCACCTAAAATATACAATAAATTGCGAAGTAGTATACTCGTAAGTAAGTTAGAAGTATTGATAGATTTCAAAAAAAGCTTGTTTGCATTCTTAGTTAAAAAAGCCTACTATTCATTAAAGGAATACTTGACAGATGAAAAATTGTAATTGTTTATGCATGTTCCATCTTGACTCAAAATATTTGTATGCCTTGTTGCAAAACATGGAGATACTTTAATATAAATAATTGTACGACCTATGAACCTATGTTTACAAATAAATATTTTGTCTTTGTCTTTGTCTATATTTGTATTGTAATTTAAAGAAGTTGGAAGGCTACGCCAATTCTTGGAATTAGGTAGCGGAATACTGGTAATAAGTACTGGGAATAACGCTAAGATGATGATGACGATGACCACGTTTGTGTTGTAAAACTTGTAAGTTAGTCATAATTATAAGCCTCTCAGTATCTATGAGCCTTTGTTACTTAAAAATAATCTCTAAATCAATTATTTGAATTTAGAAAAACCTTTACTTTTTAAACGGCTTCAAAAAAATGAGGAGTTTCTCAATTCGTCGAAATATTTTTTTATGTATGTTCACCGATTACTCGGAGACTATTGGACCGATTTCAAAAATCGTTTTTTTTTTGTTTGAATGGGTATGTTTTCTATTTGGTCCCAGTCATGAAGTCTGGATCTGATGACAGGACCTTGGAGAAATCGAGGGAAATCCTCAAATTATATAGTAGAACAGGCCGAGTAAAAGTAGAAAAGTAAGAAGTCGGTTATTTTTGTTATATGTAAAAGTCAAACCATAATAAAAATAGTTAAAAATTCACTTGTATTATTTAATTAATAAGAGAGCGTCAAAAGTCGGCTTTTATAGTTTGTCCTGACACGAAGTAGGAATAGGGTCTTAACACTTTCAGTGTCGGAAACCCGCTAGGTGGGCGCTTGTTTCGTAGGCGCCTTCCGCTACATACGGTTTTTAGCGTGTTATCGGCTACGAGCTAGCGTAGCCCTACGAAATCGTTGGCAGTGAAAGTGGTTTCACTCGAACGCGGCCGACACCGCCCGCACAGCAACAGTATCTTCCAACTTGGTTATGTAAACACGTTACTAGGTGACGGCGTTGACGCGCAGACGTGACAACCCTAGCTAGACGATAGAGCACGATCTATGCGGCACAGCGGGAGCATGATTCGGTGCTATATTGCTGTAAAACTTCAGCTTTGTTCAAAAGTAAACCTTCTATACTTTATTATTACCTATATATAAGAATTATTATGTGGTTAAGCTCTCTCCAACGTTCTTTAATATCTAGACAGTTTAAAATACCCCTAACAAAAGGCTTCTATTACAAAGAAAGTATCATCGTTTAAATGGGCCTCTAAACCAACACTGGAATTTCGGAGGATATATAACCGCAACCTTATATGAAAGGGAACAGAGTACAGTTTGGAATGTGCGGGGCATATGAGGTGAGTTTGTAAGTTGTTTTGATTGAGTTTGATAAATATTAGGGATCTGAGCTCGCGTGAGGTATCCGGTTCCGTGCGTTATAATAGGCGGTCTTAAATATACAGAACAATACGTTGAGAAATTACTAGCTACTATGTATATCATATACTTTGAAGATACTGCCGCTTTTCTCAAACATGCAATGAAATATTGATGTTATGTTCCTTATAATAGGCTGCGAAGTATGACGTTTCAGGTGCGGCTAGGACAAGAGGTCGTTAATGGAATTTCATACAAATCTTGCAGGCCTAGGCCGGCAAAGTTCTCTTCTTTTTTTATTTCCATTCCACATAAATTTGTGGCACAGGCATCATGACATTCTGCCACTATGCGTATTAAAAATAAAACTTTGATTCTTTTGTTGTTTATTTCATGGCATGATTCAGAAAAGCACTATACATACCTCGGCGGGAAATATGGGGTTGCCCGCCTGAGACCCATCCTTCTATATGTCTTCGGCCGGCAACCCCTTTCGTCCCGGCCTCTGTAGTAATGTACTTTTCCTATCGGCTGTACTCGGAAAAGGACTAGGCCCGAAATGACTATTAATTATCGTATTTATTGAAATATTCATGTTTGTTAAGAGGGCGCAGTACGCTCGGTCTGGATCGGTTCTCCATGTTATTCTAGCCTGGCGTTTTAAAATGAGAGCATAAATACGTTTGTATGGAGAACTGAACGTACTGCGCAGTCTTAATGTGAAACTCACAGTCCTCACAGACATCAGACTAAAGCAGATCGAGAGAGTAAAGCTCTGCATAGGCGACATAAAGTCGCTTTTTATGCTCTAGAGCATAAAGTAAATACGCCCTCGGCGCCGCCGCCCTCGGTCGACGAGCACATAACTATAAATTTAATAATATTATTTATATTCAATATTTGTTTAATTTTCTCGCAATCGAAGTGTAAAGCAGAGTGTACAACTCGTGTATAAAAACCCATTTTATCCTCTACTTTATAACGACCCTCGCCTGCGGCTCGGATCGATAAATTGTCTCGGGACAATCGGCTTGCTTTATCCACTTGTTGTACAATCTAATAAGTAGCTATATCTAACGATACCCAACAATTTTTTTTCATAATTTTATATTATACCGTTTTGTTGGCGTGATTGATATATACCCATACCAAATTACAGCTTTCTAGCTGTAACGATTGAGCTAAGACAGACAGACGGACGAACGGACATGGCGAAACTATAAGGATTCCTTGTTTTCCACGAAACCGTAAAATGGCTCCGAGCAAAGAAAACAAATCGTTTATTCGTCACAAAACACAATTAAAACAGAGATTTGTCACGAAATGGTGACCACTCAGCATGATGTTGGCAGAGCCAGCGCTGATCTTCCGTTGTGGCCATTGGGACTAATAGTATGTACTTTTGTCATGATTTGAGTTTAAATTTTGCAACGCGTCTTAAACCTAATTGACTCACAATGATAGAAATGTCAATCATTTTCCGATCATTTTTGAAGTCTTTGGGGGAGGCCTTTGTCCAGCAGTGGACGTCTTTCGGCTGACATGATGATGATGATATAAATGTGATAAAAATCGTTGACGTCACCTGAAAAGTTTTCTCTAAAACACTTTCCGGGCCACTGGAAATGCATGAATTCGTCTTCAATGCATATTTTCCATATAATACTTTATTCCCGAACGATTCCTTAAAGATATGAAATTTAAGATACCTACTTAGAGATTTACAATATTGCATCCTATTTTCTATGACATAAGTATCAAAGTGGTATAATATGAAGAGTCTTTGTAAAAATCCGTATCATATAAAGAATCTTTCTATAGATATCTCATGCCCTCGATTCAGTTGGTCCCTTTCACTCCCTAATCGCATTTCAAGTTCCCAAGGATGCGCTACGCTGTGTGTTGTAGGTTGAATCTAATGAACTGCTAAATGCGCCGCCGGCATCGCCAGCGCTCATGATTACGAACAGCGTACCGTTTCGGAACATGTCAAGTTAAGTTCGTTTATTCATAAACCCGGGGACGCGGGTATGTCCTAAACCTACGACCAAGACCACCGGGGGATGGGCAGCAGCATCCCTGGATTGCGGTGGAGATACTGCGTTGCGATTATTGCATATACCCCCGTGAAGTTGGTGGAGGCCTGGCCTTTGGCCATCCATAATCCGTACCATATGGTACGGATTATGGATTTTGACATATGTCATCATCACCATCATCATCCTAGCTTTACCCCAGTACAGTTGCATCCTGAAGGATGCCCGTTCTTTGCTACCTAATTTCAAGAATCGACGTGGCAGGATGGGAGAAGATCGACAGGTGAAGAGAGCATACTTGGGCCGACCACCGGACGGCGTCCTGTGGGTCGCCCCAAGTATCGCTGGAAGGATATGGTGGACGCGGACCTGCGTGAGCTCGGAGCCGGTGCAAGCTGGCGAGGAATAGCGCAGGACCGAGAAAAGTGGCGTGCTCTTGTCTCGGAGGCCAGGACTCATTTTGGGTCGTCGTGCCAGCCTAGTTAGTTAGTTATAGTATAAACATGTTTTGTAAGCTCTTTCTGGTAACTACGCTGGCTCGAAGCGGTACTATAATTGAAGCTAGATTAGGATGGGATGCGACTGACGAGAATAGAATTCAATGTTCCGTTTAATATGTTGCAAGTTTACGGTAGTTTTTGCGGGATATCGGGGATATCGCTTAATGCCAATATGGCACTACATTTGAAGGGCCCTCTCACTTTTATACGAAAAAAGCTATTTTGAACGTCGTAAGAAACAGAAAAGTTACTCTGTGTGATTACTTATTTGCATAAGTTAGTTCCTATTTTTTGAGTAATTGCATTCTATATTTATTTTTGAAATTTAAAATTAAGTTATAAATACAAAACATAAGATTAAATATAACTAAACTAAGGTTTAAACGAATTAACAAAACAAATGTAAAATACATTAAAACAGCCTAAAACAGCCCACCCTGCGTCGTACCTGGTGCAAAGGTACCCATAATGCCCGCCGCATTCCCTCGCTGTACTGCTATTGAGACCTGTTGCACCACATACTACCCACAGCGGGGATCGTTGCCCCTTTCCCGCAACCGTCGACCTAACTCTTTAAACAGGCGGCGGGCCTCTGAGCCCCATGGTCCTCCCGTCTCCACTGCCACTGGCACAAAGTCGTATCTTGATTCCAGGGCAGAGTATTTTGTGTGCTTTAGCTTGGCGGCTGACTCTGCCGCCAAGCCTACACCTTGTGTGGTTTGCCCCCACTTTGTGTGCTTTTTTGAGTATTTTGAGTATCTCCGATATTATTTTAGTTTTCTGAAGACCGCACGGAGTATGTATTTAAGTGTCTATTTATCTATACATTCTTCTTCGTCGATTCCTCACGGCTGAGGGTCGTGACCATCATAGGAGCAGTTCTTCACCACCGTTCTCCAGACCCCTCTATTTTGGGTTAGTTGTATTGCCCCCTGGATGTTGACGCCCGTGGCATCGCGGATTGCATCTGACCATCGTGTGGGTGCTCTACCTCTGCTCCTCTTTCCTTCAACGCAGCCAACCGTTATCAGCTTTCAAAGCTGGACGGATCCTAGCGGGCTATGTGACCAAAGAATGTCATCACTCTCTGGAAGCATGTAGTCGAAAGCCGGGTGGTAATATGAAGCTCCTTTAATATTGATGCATTAGTGCGGCGTTCCGTCCATGAGATGCCTAACATTCGTCGCCAGCACCACATCTCGAATGCATCAATTTTTGCTTTCACGCGCGGCTTCCATGTCCATGTTTCAGAAGCATAGAGAAAAATGGAAAAGATAAGTGTGCGCATAAGTCTGACTTTTGTGTTGCGGTATATGTTCCTGTTTTTCCATATCTTCTCCAACCGCTTCACTGCAGTTTTAGCAATCTGCGATCTTCTGATGACCTCTTTCATGCAGTCTCCGTCACTTATAAGTATGTATATCGTCATCTAGTACCCATAGTGCAAGCTTTGCTTAGTTTGGGACTAGGTCGATTTGTATAACACTGTCCTCCAATATTTATTTACTTATTTCCGGATATCCGGCTGTTCTCCTCTACTAGCCCCATTTCTCCGCCGATTCTTGTGAAATTTTGTGAGCAGGTTTGATAATTACATAGAATTTA
This sequence comes from Notocelia uddmanniana, assembly GCA_905163555.1. Lineage (NCBI taxonomy): Eukaryota > Metazoa > Arthropoda > Insecta > Lepidoptera > Tortricidae > Notocelia > Notocelia uddmanniana. The sequence goes on from LR991052.1 coordinate 74,682,972, forward strand.
GTTCGTCTAGATAGCAGGTTCCGGAAATATCTGACGTTTGAAAAAAAATCGCGAGACCAGCTCACAGACCCACTGAAATATTTTGGTTACATCAAATTGATCTGTCGGGATGGCGGGGCGAGAAGTTGCAATGGCAAATTAACCCCCATGTGAAATGAGTTGCAGTAAACTCTCAATAACGCACGGATTGTCACAAAGCTGTAGTTTTATCGCTTGTACGAAAAAAACAATTTTGTTAACTTTTATTTCCATGAACTAACGTTGAACTTAACTTGGCACAGCGAAAGAAGCTGTTTCTGTGTGAATAAACGACTCACACAGGACACCAAGATTTCTAGCTGCAGTTTCCGCCTCGGAGTCAAAGTTCAAGTTGAATTTGAGACTTAAATATGGTATGGATAAATTTAGAAAAGTAGGACTCAAGGCCAGAGGACTCCGAAATAAACTAGAGAGGCGCGCTACAGTCGGCAACTCATAACGAACATTTCAAGTACTTCTAAGGAGATATTCGAGAATTCTGAATGAACTTAAAGCACGCACCAGCAAGTTACTCAATCCAAAGTTTTCGGCTTCAAGCCCCAACTGAAATTTATATTGAGATCGCCCCCCGCTACTGTTGCGTCGTTTAAACTAAAAACAAGATGATGTACATTACTAAATACTTTCAACGATTTTTGGTATGAATAAGATAGGTTTGACGGTCTTTGGGTTATATTAGCTGAAAAACTGTCTGGCCCAAACAAAAGGGCGTAAGTGCCGTGAGGTCCCTATGAAGATACGAATTTATTTGATTCAATGTATTTAATAGTGGTTTTAAATGTAGATTAGGAGGTGTCGGTAGGGAACCCTTCTTTGTGCGTGATCCGCAACGCACTTGGCCGGTTTTTTTTTTAATTTAATTAAATAGTAGAATTTTGGTCAAGTACGAGTCGGATTTTAGATTTCCCATACATATGAGACCCAGCGCCAGATGAACACAACAAGCAACATATTAAAAGTTTTTTTTGTATGGGAGCTCTCTTAAGTGTATATTTTTTTTTTAGTATATGTTGTTATGGCGGCAACAGAAATTCATCATCTATGACAATTTCAGCTATTACGGTTCATGAGAGACAGACAGTGGATTCTAAGTACCCCCTAAGTAGTCCCGTTTTACCCTTTGGGTACGGAACCCTAAAACATAGGTACTTAGAGGCGTACTAAACAAACAAATGTATGTAAACATTATAAACTAAGATTTCCCAGCAAGCCGCTTGGGGTCAAATTCACAGGTATTACAATTATTATGTTTGCAAAACTATGTCAATATTGGACGCCGAACCCCACCTTATTTATGTAATAATTTATGTGAAATTCTCGGCCAAAGGTTTCGGAATTCTCCTGATTCCGTTCTCGCAGACGATTATGCGTCTTAAGAACATGGTAACAGGGGTAGTTATCGGTGAAAAGGTGGCTTGGGCAAACCAAATCTGAGGATGTATGGAATAGTTTGAGTTGGGTACCCGCGGAATTAAATATTAGTTCCGTTACGAGTGAAATCAACGCGAAAGTTTGCCTTGAATTAGTATAATAAATTGTGATTGTTTAGTTTAAGGTTTAAGGCTGCGGTTCCACCAGACATTTGCCCCCATCCCCATGCGTAGCGAGGGATATCATTTCCATCAGACATTTGCGGGGATGCGTAGCGAGGGATGTGTTTTTAAGAACCAATAGAATCACTTCGTGCGCGCTGCGCTAAGCGAGGAAAGTTCAACGAAGTGTTCCTATTGGGTTCTTAAAGTCTGTCACAAACAGGCGCGGCCTGCGGTGGCGGCTGGCCGCAGGCCGCTTCACAGGCCGCAACAACAACACACTGGCGCGGCTTGCGGTGGCGGCCTGCGTCAATTTACGCGCCAATCCAAATGTCAAACCGTTGCATAAATAACCAAAAAAAAAACTTTTTTGGTTACTTTTGGACACTCAGAAGTAAACTTAAGCCTGCATTTTGACTCTGTGTAGCTGATAAATGTATGATCAATAGTTTTTCGGGTTAAAGAACTTTATTTTCTCAAAAGAAATTTATTTTTCACTTATTGAGAAACATACTTGAATATTATAAACAAAAATATCTTTTAGTGAGCACCGCGAAACACTAACTACTTAAATATAATCAAGTTAAGGTAAGTAAGATTAATACTTAAAATAGGTAGGTAGGTTAACTAAGTATATAGCAAGGAGTATATTGAATATAGTCCCGCTGTGGTCTCGGAAATGTGTAGAAACATCCTGCATTATAATTACCGTCTCAAATATGTGTAGAAACACCGTGCATATGTACGTATAAATACCTATTGAATATTCCCAGCATCAAAAAAAAGGTTTTTAAAAATATATTCACTATATTGGATATAAAATAATCTAACTATACATTATTATCTATGGTTAATGGCGGTCAGTTGTGAAAATTTGCATCAGGCCGCGCAGCCTGCGCAGTGGCGGAGGGGGCGTGGCTTGTGGCCGCGGTCAGCCGCGCAACCACCGCGTCAAGGCCGCCTGTGTCTGAATCATTGTTAGGATTGTCATACTTTACAACTGGCCGCCACCGCAGGCCGCGCCTGTTTGTGACACGCTTAACAAACACATCCCTCGCTACGCATCCATGCACATGTCTGTTAGAAACAAAGCACGTTAAAACTTAGGATTACTGGTTCCTGTAGACCTTTTTCTGGTAACCGGAAAAATTACAATATTGTCAATAAAGCTCAAAATGCACAGAGCGGTTGCGGTGCGGAAGCGGTTTCTTATCTTTACGAAACTGTCGATAGTGTATACAGGGTGTGGCCTGTAATAGGAGCAAAAAATTAAACGGTACACTATTGAGCTCTCCAGCTAATATTTCCAAATGGTTTTATTTGGAAAAAAAAAGTTTATTTTGGATTTTTTTTCGTATAAAAATCTTATATGTACTTTTTTACTCTACTGGAGTGATATTAATAACTATTTATACTAAAACACTAAAAATTAATAAACGGAAAAAACAAAAATACCCTTTTAAACCAAAAATGCGACAACGATTATGAGTCATAACTTGAAGCAACCTCAAAATCAGCATTGACTGCCGCGCTATAATCTCTGGGTGCCAAGATCCGTTACTTGGAGGTCATAACTTTAGATCAAAATTATTCCCAATTGAAAAAAGATATTTTTTTTTCGGACACAAGGGGTTACTGCGGAATTGCAGATGCTCCAAGGAAGCTTTTCCGAAAATCGCCTCCGCCACGCAACGACGCACTCTGTGCGTCTCAACCTATGAACTCATCCAGAATTACGAATTACGAATGGCTAATCGATTCGCAATTTATTGTATTTAATTGTTTTGTTCGCAGAACACTTCCACTTCATCAAACGTGTGATCGGGGCCGACTACGTAGGCATCGGGGGCGACTTTGACGGAGTGAACAGGTGAGACGAAGTCGCATGTTTGAAAAAATTCCAGCCAAGTGCGAGTCGGGCTCAAGCAGCGAGGGTTCCGCACAACTATACAAATGTGATTTATCAATAGATAGGTATTTTTTAGTAAAATATACGTAAAAATTAATTTTATCACCAAATTTCAAGTTCATAGGTTAATAATAATAATAATTAATATTTATTTCAGACCATAGATCCATAATTTGTTAGTTACATTAGGTACTTAAAGACTAGGTTTAGAGTAAAAAAAATAAAAAGATTAAATCAAAAAAGAAACATTAGATGTAACATCCCTTAGCACAGGTTAATCCTACATGGAGTTTATTCCAGCGCCTCGGTAATGGCGCATCCAGTTTATTAACGAACGTTTTCAAGATGCTATTGTCACTGTCACTCAATCTCCGCTATAAATTAGTGACGCCGAAAAATCTTCGGTACAACATTTTAAAACAAAACAATACAATACAATACAAAAAACTCTTTATTGCACACAATAAATTACATAACTTATTATAACAGCATAAAAAAACTTAAAACTAGAGGTAAACAACAGACGGTCTTATTGCTAAAGAGCAATTTCTACCAGACAACCTAGCGGAAAAATAGCAACAAAAGTATTAAATGTGGGTGGCAATCAATAGAATTACCGAATTCAAACTTATATACAATCACGTAAATATTAGTACATATACATAAATCATACTAATAAACATAAATAGATACATTCCTACATGTATAAATAAATATGAATATATATATAAATATATACATATTTTAATATTTAATAGACTACAATATCAGCCATAGAGTCGAAAGAAGGAGATAGTAGGATGAAAGAATCATGGAAGGGACAGATAGTGTTCTTTTAGCTGTGATTAAAACATACAATATTTATCTTTTTACCGAGGTCTAAACAACAATACCCTACTCGACGGGGTAGGCTAATAAATTTCGCGCGCCCCTTTAAATGTATGGGACATTCAAAATATTTTTTGTCAATTTGTATGGCTTTAGGTCAACAAGATGTTTATATGTAGATTTGAGAACCATAGTTCCAACCGTTTGGGTGTAAAACCTGTGTGACAGACGACAGACAGACACGCGAGTTTGGACTCTTCGGGTACGGAACCCTAAAAAGCAGCGGGCACACTACATATACAGGGTGGAAAGAAAATACGGGCCCTGGAGGGAAACTACCTTAAAAAGTTGAGATAACTCAATTTACTGAAAGGAAACATTATTTTATTTCTACTAAGCAATAAAACTGCATTCACAGTTTTTTGAAAAATATACCTTTTTTCAATACTAAATGTGCAAAATGTCTTTATTTATTTTTTGGGCTCTCTTGTATCCTAGACTAGGTATGTCTCTAATAAGTTTTTGTTCCTTGATAAAAGTAGGATCTATTGGCATCAATTGGCATCAAAAAAATTTTTGACAAACATGTCAAAAAAATGCTATTTTTTGCTATCTGTACATTTAAAAAAACTGTGAACTTCGAGAAATAAAATGATGTTTCCTTTCAGCAAATTGAGCTATCTCAACGTTTTAAGTTAGTTTCCCTCCAGGGCCCAACTTATCTTTCCACCCTGTAATTTTAGTTAATAATTCTGATTTGGAGTACTGTCGTTAATTTGTACGAGTTAAAGTTTAATCCTATCATGCTCGTAATCGTAAATATTACTTCATATGTCGTTAACATATTTAGCTTTTCACTTTTGGCCCACTTTGGCTTAGTTGGCAGTGACCCTGCCTGCGAACCCGGAGGTCCCGGGTTCGCATCCCGGTCAGGGCACTATTCTTGTGGTGAGCATGAATATTTGTTCCTGAGTCTTGCATGTTTTCTATGTATTTAAGTATTTATTTATCTATATATAAGTATGTATATGTATTGTCGGCCTCTATAGCCCAGTTGGTAGTGTCACTGCCTCCGAAGCTAGAGGCCCTGGGTTCGATTCCCGGTAAGGGCATTTGTTTCTGTGGTGAGCAGAGACATTTGTTCCTTAGACTTGGATGTTTTCTATGTATTTAAGTATGTATCTATTAAATATATCGTCGTCTAGTACCCATAACACAAGCCTTATTGAGCTTACTGTGGGACTAGTTCGATTTGTGTAAAAAATGTCCCCTAATATTTATTTATATTATTTATTTATTTATGTATATCATTGTCCCATAGTACAAGCTTTGCTTAGTTTGGGACTAGGTCGATTTGTGTAAGATTGTCCCCCAATATTTATTTATTTTAAATTAATATATATTTCTAACCTGTGCTACGAATAAATGTTTTCTTCTTCTTAAATCCTGATTGGGCTTAAAGCCTGAGACGCACAGAGCGCGGCGCGGCGTCGTTCCGGGGCGGAGTCGGTTTTGCGGTAAAGCGATCGCGGTCCGGGGCACGTCCCACCAAAAAACCGCGCGGTATTCGCGCGGGATAGCAGAGCGGAGGCGTGTGTGACATATGAAGCGTAAGGGTGGTATTCCACTCATCCAATATCTTTGTCCAATCTTTGATCAAATTTCTTTTACAGAGGCCCATTCTACTCATCCAATATCTTTGTCCAAGTTTTATTCTTATTCATGCGTAGCCATATATTAATCATTTATTTATGTACAACGAAAATATATACAAGAATACTTAACCAAAATAATATAAAGAAAATTAAAACTAACTTAAATCTAAAACGGGCCCTTGAGGCATTTTACTGAGGATGCTGGCGGCATTTCCTCGCTGTATCGCAATGCTGATACGTTGAGCGAGGAAACCGCCAGCTCCTCGGTCACCAGTTACGTCAACCAGACGCTTCGCAAGTTCTGCAAATAACTTATGCGCACTGGGACCCCATGGACCTAGAGTTTCGTATTGATTTAACTGTCATCGGAATCTTTGATCAAAGGTCGGGGTCCCATCCAAATTGGATGAAATCATCCAATTTCTCTGTTCAAAGATATTTGACAAAGATATTGGATGAGTTTAATACGGGTTGGTATTCTACCCATAAGGCTCCCGTGCTTTGGAAGGCACGTTAAGCCGTTGATCCCGGTTGCTGTCTTTGATAGCAGTCGTTAAGCCAAGTTAGAGGCCTCCGGGCGGCTTGAGAACTTCTAACAGTCAAGTTGCCCACTCACTTGACAAGCCTATTCCCAATAAGGTCGGTTTCCCCCTCGGGTTGGAAGGTCAGATGGCAGTCGCTTCCGTAAAAACTAGTGCCTACGCCAATTCTTGGGATTAGGTAGCGGACCCCAGGCATTCTTCAGGATGCAACTGTACTGGGAATAACGCTAGGAGGATGATGGTATTCTACCCATCCAATATCTTTGTCAAATCTTTGATCAAAGTTCTTTGACGGAGGCCCATTCCACTCATCCAATATCTTTGTCCAAGTTTTTTTTTAGAGTAACCATATTGATTTAAATGTCATCTGAATCTTTGATCAAATGTCGGGGTCCCATCAAAGTTTGATGAAATCATCCAATTTCTTTGATCAACGATATTGGACAAAGATATTGGATGAGTTTAATACGGGTTGGTATTCTACCCATCCAATATCTTTGTCAAATCTTTGATCAAAGTTCTTTGACGGAGGCCCATTCCACTCATCCAATATCTTTGTCCAAATTTTTTTTTTCATGAGTGTCATCATGTTGATTTAAAAGTCATCTGAATCTTTGATCAAATGTCGGGGTCCCATCCAAGTTGGACGAAATCATCCAATTTCTCTGATCAAAGATATTAAATAAATAAAAATAAAATAAAATAAAATAAAATAAAAATCACTTAATTCAGAAAACAAGTTCCATATTTTGTTAATAACAAGCCACTTATAATCTATGTTATATAATATAAACACATCGGGTCCACACACAAAAAAGACCCCTCCCCTCATCGATCACCCCTCACGTGGAGATCCATAAAGCGGGCGAGGACGGCAGAGTCCACCCTGTCCGAGATCATCTGCAGGATCCTGTTCCCACTCCCCCGCATACGCCTTATAATGGATGTAGACTTTTTGCGCATTATGGCGTAGAAGTCGTCCACAGCTGCGTCCGCAAACATTCCTGACGCACTACAAAAGCGGGGGAGTCGAAACAGGGCCCTGAAAACATTATTGTATTGCACTCTTAGTGCACTATACGCTCGCTGCGTGAAACTGACCCATAAACCACTTGTATAAAAACTTTGGCAATAGGCTCTAAAAAGAGTTAACTTTACAGGCACAGAACAGCGAGTAAATCTATGTGCCAGCATGTTGCCATGCCACGCACTGACAATGACCTTCGCTCACGCTCTAGGTCCTTATCATCTTTGAGATCATCGTTCAATATATGACCCAAATATTTGAACTTTGATACCTGCTTTATTGGCACATTGTTTAAAAGAAGCGGTGGAATGTAATATGGCACTTTATTTTTACCTTTGAAGATCATGAACTCGCTCTTTTTTACATTGTACCTCAAGCCATGCGTCACCGCATATCTTACACATACATTCACTAATTTTTGCAACCCACAAAATGACGGACTGAGCAGCACCATATCGTCCGCATAGCTTATGTTGTTTACACTTACATTATCTACACGACAACCGACATGCATACCACTCTGTTCGCCGATCAGCTCATTCACATATAAGTTAAACAAACGTGGCGATGTTAACCCTCCCTGTCTCACACCGCATTTAAGTGAATACTCGTCAGAATAAACATTTGCCCATCTCACTTTATTTTTTTTGTTACTATACCAATATGAGAAAAGATTCACAACCTCGGGTGAAACACCCGTCTCCCTTAGCTTGTCCCAGGACAAAGATATTTGGTTAAGTTTAATACGGGTTGGAATTCTACTCATCCAATATCTTTGTCCAATATCTTTGTCAAATCTTTGATCAAAGTTCTTTGACGGAGGCCCATTCCACTCATCCAATATGTTTGTCCAAGTTTTATTATTTTTCATGCGTAGCCATATTGATTTAACTGTCATCGGAATCTTTGATCAAATGTCGGGGTCCCATCCAAGTTTGGATGAGTGGAATACCTCCCTAACCGACAGTCGACAGTTTCGGAAAGATGAAAATGCAAAACTGCACCGCGGCCGTTCTGTGCGTTTCGCGCTTTAAAATGCTTGAGCTCAAGTGGGAAAGCCGAGCTACGATTAAAATGGGTGCCGTTAAACCACCACCACCAGCAGCCCAAGCCAAGGACGTCCTCTGTTGGACGTAGGCCTCCCCCAAATTCATGGGGGGTAATTGCTTTAATTGGCGATCGCAGTATCTCCACCGCACTCCAGGGATGCTGCTGCCCATCCCCCGGTGGTCTTGGTCGTAGTTTTAGGACATACCCGGGTCCACGGGTCCGGGTCAAACGGTGATCCGTATTGACCACCGATCATCGGGGCTTTGCAAACTATATCTTGTATCAGATGGTATTCGCAACACTTACGGAATCGCCTCATGCCAGCCACCTTACCTCCTCTATACGTTCATTATACCAATACAAATAATATCATCATCATCATCATCATGTCAGCCGAAAGACGTCCACTGCTGAACATAGGCCTCCCCCAAAGACTTCCACAATGACGGGTCCTGCGCCACCCGCATCCAGCGGACACCCGCGACCTTCACCAGGTCATCAGTCCACCGTGTGGGGGGCCTGCCCACGCTACGCCTTCCGGTACGTGGTCGCCACTCGAGAACCTTTCCGCCCCAACGGCCATCGGTTCTACGTGCTATGTGCCCCGCCCACTGCCACTTAAGTTTAGCGATTCGGAGGGCTATATCGGTCACTTTGGTTCTGCTGCGGATGGCCCCATTCCTGATGCGATCACGCAGAGAAACTCCCAACATAGCTCTCTCCATTGCCCTTTGGGTGACTTTGAGCCTTCTTAAGAGGCCCATAGTAAGCGACCACGTTTCAGTGCCGTATGTCATCGCTGGCAACACACACAAATCATATACCTATATACAAATAATAATAATTTTAATTTTATAAATAGTCCATTTGTTAAATATCCTCGGTGTAGTTCTGATTCTTCTATTGTGTTTCTAATAATTTTCTCCTCTTTTGTGTTTTGTCTATATCGCTTAAGTAGTTTAATTAAGGTTTATCAAAGGATGTATGTTTTGTTTTGTTCCGATAACATTGCCATCTCATTACAAACTATTTTATACCTCTTAGTGGGAATTGTATTAGGATATAGGCTGAACCTACTTGTGTTTATCATCTTACCTGTATTTATTTCTGGTCTGTATTTGTTTTTTTCTCCAATGAAAAAAAGAAAGTACTTTTAAAGGGACAACTTCAATGACTGCGGAAATAAAACGGTCCATTTTTTGCGGAGTGTGACTTTTGCTTATAGTCTGCATTCGTCTCGCCCCGCGTTCGCGCCATTCAGAAAGTATTCATTTGATCTGTCAGCTGTAGACCTACCAAAAAATTTTTTTTATTTTTTAAATTCAATTTTTCCAAAAACTGACTCAACAAAAAAATTCTGTAATATAATTATCGAATCGGCTCACAAAAAAACACGAGAATCGGTTGAGAAATGCGACCTGTAGAGGAGAACATCCGGACAGACAGACAGACATACGGAAGAATTTCTGTCGAAAGCTGAAACGGAGACGCTCCGCTCGCGCGGTCAATGAAAACAGAAATTTTATTCGTATTCAAATTGATTTGAATAAGCATAATGAATGCACTCGTTTATGTGAATAATTCATGATAGTTTTGTTTTCATAATGTATGTCAGAGTCGATAAAAAACACTCACTAGAACACAAGAATGCTCGAGCACAGATTAAACTTTTTTTTCTACTTCTATGATTTTACCGCCACCTGTACGTTTTTAGGTGAAATATTTCCTTAGCTGCGAGCCTAGTTGCTTAGTTGTGTTAAAACTTTATCAAAATAAATTCGATTAATCCGCTAGATGGCATTTATTTCAAGTGGTTCCAACGTCGCACTATGTATTGGAAACTAACGCATCCATGGGCGTAAGACGCTACTTATTTTTCGGATACTAAAGTATCCATTGGCGTGAGACCGTATATTGAATTCGGAGGCGGACGTGTGAGTGGCTAAGGGTAAAAACTAGAACAAAGTATATATTGCCCAGTTATCCTTTCATCTGACAAAATAAAAAAATCCCTAATTTATATCTTAATGAGTTTAAATAGTTATCAAAATTAGGGATAAAAAAGAACACAAAAATATTGTCAAGAAAATGTCCCGCAGCTGGACACTGCCAGACGAAGGGTTATGAACCAGGGCTACAGGCTATAGCCCTGGTTCATAACCCAGGGGTTGTAACCGGTTAATCTCAAAAACCCCGAAATAGCCAAATAGTTAGAATTAGTTTATGCTCTTTATCTAGGTCTGTGTAATGTATTTAGGTTATGACTGTGTATTTTTTGATTGCCTGATTAAACATTAAATAGTAAACGAAAGAACGAAATTCCTAACCGGTTTTTTGTATGGAGAAATTAACCGGTTACAAGCCAGGCTTATAGCTGCACTAGACGATATGGGGTAGGCGAGACGGATTGTGAATAGCTACAGAAGTTAAGTTCAGCTTAGATGCTTCGATAGTTGTCCGCTATCTTCTGATCCCACTCAGTCTTTAAACTTCGCTTGGCACAACATTATAGGTTAGCTTGCCACACGGCCGAGCCTTAAGAGGGCGCAGTACGCTCGGTTCTCCATACAAACGTATTTACGCTCTCATTTTAAAACGCCATGCTGGAATAACATGAAACTTTGTATACACAATGGGATCCGGCATATCTAGGTCGAAACATAGTTTCTGTTGCCCGAAATTATAATGGAGAAAAAATACAGCGATTATTAAGGTTTTCATACAAGCCGTAAAAAACTCAAAAAACCGCTGTATATTTTTTCTTTTACAATTTCTAGCAACAGAAACTAATTTCCGTCGTAGATATGCCTCTCATTGTGTATACAAAGTTTCATGTTATTCCAGCATGGCGTATTAAAATGAGAGGGTAAATACGTTTGTATGGAGAACCGAGCCAGACCGAGCGTACTGCGCCCTCTTAAGCCCTCTGTACACACTGAGAGAGTTAGACTCGCGTGTGGATTTCATTACATTACGGGTTACCGTGGCATGATGAGTTCAGTCGATCTGACAAACCGCGCAATGTAGTGAACTCGCGTACGAGTCTCGTAGTGAGCAAAGTCCTTAGACAAAATTAAAGTTGTGCGTAACCTAAGCTGCTACCGCGAAATGAAAACGAATGAAGTTCGAAAATCTCTCTCGCTGTCGCCCGAATCAGCAAGTGCGACAGAGAGGGAAATATTCGAACTTCATCCGTTTGCGTTTCGCGGTAGCAGCTAGGCAACGACCGTCGTAGAATATTGAAAATTTTTGGCATATCAATAAAATACACGTGATTTCGGATAGGTCGATATTTCGGCTAGATGCTGGCCAAGAGCAATTCCATTTTTAATTAAAAAAAAGGTGAGGAGGGGTAGTAAAAGCTAACCATGTATCACCAGGGGCATAGAGAAATTAGTAAGAACATCACAGACATCTAGCGTCAAATAGCGAAATTATCAGTACTGCTATAAAGATACTAGATGTCACGTATGTCGCTACTGACGACAAGTGTATTGCTCAACAATTTACTACTGATATTGAAAGCAGAATGAGTTCAAAACAGAACCGCGTCTCGGCAAGTGTAGTGTGGGTCGCCCCCGGCCAGCTGACGAGACGACGTGTGTCGGAGTCGGAGGGTGGGAGGTGACGGGTTGCGTAAAGCAGAGGACTAGACTTTGTGGCGCGCCTTGGAAGACGCCTATGTTCATCATCACTGCAGTGGGCTGATCCTGATGATGATTGTGACCTTGTCCGAGTAATAATTATTTAACGATTTAGAATATAATTGCTATTCAATTGTATCTGGCATTTGCTTAGTTGCCTTTCATCCATACAAACTTCCCTCCCCTTTTCCGGAAACATATCCTGTGTCCATTCGTTAGACCTTAAAGCCATTAAGAAATGCGTCTAATGTAAGGTTCTCTTCTAAGGTTTGGAATTCTCTGCCGGCGTCTGTATTTCCGAGTTAAGGATGATTCACAGTAGACCGTTCCGTGTCCGGGCGGGCCCGTTTTCTTCTAGAGAAAAACGCCGGCCGTTACGTTTGCTGTCATAGAAAACGGGCCGGCCCGGACACGGAACGGTCTACTGTGAATCATCCCTTAATATAACCTAGACCTTTTTAAGGCACGAGTGAATAGGCATCCTCTGGGTGAGCTCGCTTCATCGTCGGCCTCATCTTTGCCCCCTGGCTAGATACTGGCCAAAAGCAAAAGATTTTTCATAAAAAATAAATGTGTACCCGCCATCCCCGACCTCTTATACTTTTTAATTTAGTAGTTGCATGGCCGCACGGTAATCAGGCACCGGCCAACTTCAAAACTTCCGCGCTCGCTCGGTACAGTTGCAATGAAAACTAATATCGAAGCTACTTGAGAACTAACTTCGTTAGAATCTACTTCCACTTTGTGTCTCGTCTGTCTGCCTCTACAACAGGTTCGCGCAATTAAATGGTATAGACTGAGTTTGTTGTTGATATTGTACATTATCCACTTGGAATGGAAACAACGTTGGAATACAAGATAACCAATAATCTCGAACCGCACAGAGCGGGCGCGGCGCGGTTTTGCATTTTCTTATCTTTGTGAAACTGTCGACTGTCGATTAGAATAAGAATAAGAGAACCGTATATTTTTGACCAAACAAACTCACAACAACATAACATCATAGTACACAAATTTTATTGTCACGAAAAGGTCCCATCTCAGCATAAGCGATGATTCACAGTAGACCGTTCCGTGTCCGGGCCGGCCCGTTTTCTATAACAGCAAACGCAACGGCCGGCGTATTTCTCTAGATGAAAACGGGCCGGCCCGGACACGGAACGGCCTACTGTGAATCATCCTTAATGCGGGCAGTACTGTCAGCGCTGGTCTTCCGATGGGACCGTCGAGTGAAATCACGGCAACAAGTTGGTTATGCACCAAAAAAAAGGAGAAAATAATAATAATAAAATAAAACCAGGGATACGGCAAGCCACATCGTTTTACGGTGGCAGTTCCCAAAAACTCGCACTAAGCGTTTCGCTTCCTCTTTTATTGTGAGAACAGCCAAGCTGTGGAACTACTTGCCGGAATCCTTGTTCCCTGAAAACTACAACCTTTACGGTCTTCAAGACGAGAGTGAACCGGTTTTTACTAGGTAAGCGCGCTCCATCCTAGACCACAATATCGCTTACCATCAGCTGATTTGTGGTCAAGCGCAAACCTAACCAGAGTTTAAAAAAAATAGTTAATGAAAATTAAAACAGGCGGAATGAGAAAAAATAACAAAACATATAAACACAGATCGCAGAGTAAAGCAGATCCGCTCATTTAAATAAATAAAATAAATATTGGGGGACAATCTTACACAAATCGACCTAGTCCCAAACTAAGCAAAGCTTGTACTATGGGTACTAGGCAACGATATACATACTTATATAGATAAAATACATAGAGAACATCCAAAACCCAACAACAAAACCCGAGTTAAATGCACAAATAATGCCCTGGCCGGGATACGAACCCGGGACCTCTAGCTTCGGAGGCAGTGTCACTACCAACTAGGCTAAACAGGTCGTCATTTAACATGATTACTGCTTCATACGTCACACACGCTGCCTCCGCTCGGCTGTCCCGCGAATACCGCGCGGTTTTTCGGCGCGTCGTGCCCCGGACCGCGATCGCTTTACCGCAAAACCGCCTCTGCGAGCTGCGCCGCGCTCTGTGCGTTCCAACTGTTCCAAGCGTTAGTGTGTTTTGAATTGGATTCCTTTGTTGTGATTTAGGTGGCTTACACTCGTTTTCAATTTTAGTTCCGTTACTAACGGCTAGATGGCGCCAAATAAAGTGATGGTATCGGTGATTATCAAGAAAATACTAAAACATCATGCTATTATGTTTCAGTTTATTTTACATTGATGGTTATTATATTTATTGACGAAAATAAATACTCATAGGCAAGCAACGTAAGAAGCATCAGTTTAATATAATTTTTAATTATATCCACCGTTTCAACCCGCTGCTTTATACCCCTTTACACCCGGACTGAAACGATCGTGAGGCCTTAATTACATTAAATTTTTTTTTTTTAACAGTGTCATTAAAGTTCATTTTAATTTATCTCAATGGCGATTTCTCGGGTGTAATGGGATAAGGTATATTTTTAGGGTTCCGTACCTAAAAAGTAAAAAACGGAACCTATAAGGATCACTTTGTTGTTCCTCCGTCCGTCCGTCTGTCTGTCTGTCAAGACCCTTTTTAACAGGGACGCGTGGAGGTATCACGCTGGAATTTATATCAAATACTCAGGTCTACTACCCCTTGAAGCTGTGAAAAAATCAATCTTCTAAGCCAACGCAACGCAAAAGATGCAGCCGGTTATGCCGCAAATTTCCGCAGATTTTCGACTCTCGCAAGGGAATCAAAACCTAAAGGGTACTTCCCGTGAACTCAGCTTCTTGAAATTTGGTACGAAGCAACGTCTTATAGCACAGATTAAGGTAAAATGCGAAAACCGTAAATTTTTAGTTACTTCATATATCATCCTCCTAGCGTTATTCCCAGTACAGTTGCATCCTGAAGGATGCCTGGGGTCCGCTACCTAATCCCAAGAATTGGCGTAGGCACTAGTTTTTACGGAAGCGACTGCCATGTGACCTTCCAACCCGAGGGGGAAACTAGACCTTATTGGGATTAGGCTTGTCAAGTGAGTGGGCAACTTGACTGTTACAAGGCTCCCGGAGGCCTCTAACTTGGCTTAACGACTGCTATCATAGACAGCAACCGGGATCAACGGCTTAACGTGCCTTCCAAAGCACGGGAGCGCTCAGTTAGTAACCACTCAAAGCGGTCACCCATCCAAGGACTGACCTCGGCCGACATTGCTTAACCTCGCATACCGCACGCGGTACGCGGGCGCCGCTGGACCACGAACGCTCCTCATATAATAAAGTTACTTCATATAATAAAAATATTTTTACAGTACATATGGTGCTACATTGCCTACATTGGTGCATATTTCGAAACTTTAAAGAGTCATATGTACTGTAAAACGTTGTACGATACACGTGCGAACAGGCAAAGGATGATTCACAGTAGACCGTTCCGTGTCCGGGCCGGCCCGTCTTCTATGACAGCAAACGCAACGGTCGGCGTATTTATCTAGAAAAAAACCGGCCAAGAGCGTGGCGGGCCACGCTCAGTGTAGGGTTCCGTAGTTTTCCGTCCGTCACATTAAGTTGACATATTAAGTACAGAAACACAAAACCCTAAAAAGCACGTCATTTCATTGTGATTTTGTAGAAATGACAGGTACAATAAACACCTGTTTATACGGTTAAATTACAAACTTAGTTCAGAAATTATTTTTGTACTTTTTTCAAAAACTATTCAACCTATCAAGTTCAAAATAATTTTCCTACAAATTTTTTATAAAGTTCTACTTTTGAGATTTTTTTCATATTTTTAAAACTTATGGTTCAAAAGTTAGAGGGGGGGGACACATTTTTTTTTACTTCTGGAGCGATTATTTCCGAAAATATTAACATTATCAAAAAATGATTTTAGTAAACCCCTATTTATTTTGAAATACCTATCTAACAATATATCACACGTTAGGGTTAAAATGAAAAAAAAAAACACTCCCCACTTTACGTATAGGGGAGGTACCCTAATAAAATATTTTTTTCCACTTTTTATTTTACCACTTTATCGGCGTAATTGATATACATATTAGTACCAAATTTCAGCTTTCTAGTGCTAACGGTCACTGAGATTATCCGCGGACGGACGGACGGACAGACGGACGGACAGACATGGCGAAACTATAAGGGTTCCTAGTTGACTACGGAACCCTAAAAACGGGCCGGCCCGGACACAGAACGGCCTACTGTGAATCATCCTTAATTCGCAATTCGTGTCGATTGAAAACACCTCCTTCGGTCGTGTTTTAATTTATCGCCACTCGTTGCGAATTTCCTGTTCTCTGCATTTGTATCGTAATGTACTATTATTTAATACCCTTTCTCATAACATGGCACTTTACGTTGCTGCTTAGTGTGCAAAACATAAGTTTAGTTAACTAGTACCTATATGCTTGTTACTCTTCCACTAACCATAGCAGCTGTGGTTTGCCTTAATAAAATAACTCGCATAATTATGCTTTATACATTAACGGAACCCTCGGAGCGCGAGTCCGACTCGTACTTTTCCGGGTTTTTCTACCTACATATGTGTTAGCTAACTATATGGTATTTATCTATGGGTGTCTGTTACCTGAAAATAAATCATAAATGATTTTGATTAAATCGAAAGCCCATTGCGATGCGAAGTGCCGAAGCGTATAGGTTTTCGGCCGACAGCCAATACGTCATTTAAGGGTCTGGTCCGTGTCAGGCGCCATTTATTTATACCATCCATCATTTACGCAATATATCAGATTTGTGACTCGTTTGGCTACTATGTAAAATAATTAAATCACTGCGTGCAACAAGCCAGCGTGGTCAAGCGGTAAGGCATACAGCTTTTAATGAGGAGTTCGTGGGTTCGATACCGGGTCGTGCCAGTCATCATCATCATCCTAGCATTATCTCAGTTCAGTTGCATCCCGAAGGATGCCCGGGGTCCGCTACCTAATCCCAAGAACTGGCGTAGGCACTAATTTTTAACCCCCGACGCAAAAAGAGGGTGTTATAAGTTTAACGTGTCTGTCTGTGTATCTGTCTGTGGTATCGTAGCTCCCAAACGGATGAACTGATTTTCGTTTAGTTTTTTTTTTTGTGTCATAGATAATTTTGTCCCGAGTGTTCTTAGCCATGTTTCATGAAAATCTGTTCAGCCTTTTTGGGATATTGAGCTTTGAAATGAAAATGTCGGGGGTTTTTCAATTTTTCCAAGTTGTAGTTATTATTTACACAAGCGACTGCCATCGGACCTTTCAACCCAAGGGAGCGACTAGACCTTATTGGGACTAGGCTTGTCAAGTGAGTGGGCAACTTCACTGTTAGATGTTCTTAAGCCGCCCGAAGGCCTCTGACTTGGCTTAACGAATGCTGTCAGCTGTCATTGACTGGGCCGACGTTGCCTAACCTTAAAACGGTAACAGGTGGAGTCCACGAAAATGGAAATAAAAATGTACAGTGCAGTGAACTTTATGATTTAATGTCATTTAATTAGGTTGAAAGCCGTCGCGTCTTGGTGTTTTTTAGGTGGGGAGTTTTTGTTTGTTGTTATTGATCGAGCGAGCGAAGCGGCTCTGTTTCAGCTTTCGACGAAAATTCTTTCGTATGTCTGTCTGTCTGTCTGCCCAGATGTTCTCCTCTACAGGTCGCATTTCTCAACCGATTCTCGTTAAATTTTGTGAGCAGGTTCGATAATTATATAGAATTTTATGTCGAGTAAGTTTTTGGAATTTTGAAATCGGTAAAAAAAACATTTGTTTTGCTAGGTGCTTACAGAGCCACTAGTTTAAGTAGTATTTTTAAGTTTGTTTATAAACCAGTCGAGGAATAACATTTTACATGATTATTGATTAGATATTGATCCAAAATATCCAAATCAGCCATTCACGAAGAGCGCGCTCTTTCACTCGTGAGCGTCTCTCTTAACGTCGGCGAAAAAATTCACACGATTAGACCGTTACAAGTGGCCTGTCCCCTGTCCCCTGTCCCCTGTCCTCTGTCCCCGGGGACAATCGACAGCGTGACTCAAGTCCGCGCGTGACGGAGTGGACCGTGATTGGATTGACGTCATAAAAGGGACGCTCTTAGCGTTTGAGAAATGTAATAAAGTTATACAATCGATACAGTGGACACAGGCTGCATTGTTTCAGATACAGAATAAGGTCTAATTTTTGCTACGCATTTATATATATTTCCATTTTATGTTGTGCCTCATCATCATATATTTAAGTGTGTATCTCTTTTCGGTGGAATAATCGCCATTCTGTTCTCTGCCAATGCTTTGAGCTCCTGATACGACATAGCATAACATTGACAAATTTTATCGGAGAGGTTTTATGATGGTAAAGCCTATAAGTACGTATTATGACATTTTTCCTAAATTTTGTTACGTCATTTAATAGTACCTGGACGACCGAGCTATGCTCGTGTTAACCGGGGAATACAAGTTTTCCCCAACATAAGACCTAGCTAGATATGTTTTTCGTTTCGTTCGTTTGAGCGTTCTGGATTTCAATGACAAACAAATAAATATATTAGAAATTAATAATTTATTCAAATCATTTTTAAAGGGAAAACTGCGCGATCTTGGAAATTGGTATTCTTATAAAACGATCCCTTTGTCGCATACTGTTGACTACTGACTCCATATTTACTTAGTTAGTCACATCAATTAACAATTTTTTATAGGTAGGTATTTAGTTTCTTAATATTAATTTATTTTTAGTTTAATTGTAATAGTCGTTGTTTTAATTATCCTTTTTTCTTGTTTGTTGAATAAAATTCTTAAGGTTACAAAAAAGCTGTTCTACACCACACCGGTGACGTAAAATTGTGTAAAAAACGGGTCTTAAAATAGAAAGCCCTCTCTCGCATATTTATGAGTTTTATGAACCTCGCCTGCGGCTCGGGCCTCAAACATCTGCGATATCGGCCTTTCTTTGTTTTACAACCCTTTTATCGTAATTAGCTATTACAGAATGCTCGTGATGAAAACTAAGAAACTTTTAATCCTCGCCTAACAAAGAGACAACGTAAACTTAACATATTGACTCAACCGTTGAAAAGCTCGAAAAAAGCTCGCTTTCAATCCTTGTTCATGACAGTTATCGTATTCAATTTTCGACTCTAAAGTTTCAGAATCAACCAACTTTCAAGCTTGGAAGCGAATCCAGTTTCGCTGTAAACATGTTTGCAAATAAAGCTGTTTGTGTATACTAGGGAAAGCTTTTTGCTGCGAAGCTCGGTAAGTCGAGCGTGCTTGTAGATTATGAGTACGAAAAAGCGTTGAATAGTTTGAGATTAATTTCGTAGTTTATACATTTGGTTTTTAATTAAGACATGTTGTCATAGCGGATTGAACTTGCTCGATCTATACTCATATTAGGGAACTTTACTGATATAAGCAGAATAGAATAATACAAGGAATAAGCTTCAGAGTCCTTACCTGACAATTCTTACATTAATAAAAAATAAATAAAATAAATATTGGGGGACACAATCTTACACAAATCGACCTAGTCCCAAACTAAGCAAAGCTTGTACTATGGGTAGTAGACAACATATAGAAAACATCCAAGAGCCAGGAACAAATTTCCGTGCCAAATACATAAATACTTAATGCGCTGGCCGGGATTCGAACCCGGGACCTCTAGCTTCATAGGCAGAGTCACTCACCACCAACTAGGCTTAACAGGCAGTCATTAAACTCTTACCTTTTTCAAAACTCTCACCTCTTCCCCACCAATTGTCAAGCTCAGGGGTTTGTCTCAAAACTCAACCGGTTAATCTCAAAAACCCCGAAATAGCCAAATAATTTGAATTAGTTTATGCTCTTTATCTAGGTCTGTGTAATGTATTTAGGTTATGACTGTGTATTTTTAGATTGCCTGATTAAACATTAAGACTGCGCAGTACGTTCGGTTCTCCATACAAACGTATTTATGCTCTCATTTTAAAACGCCAGGCTAGAATAACATGAAACTTTGTATACACAATGGGATCCGGCATATCTAGGTCGGATCATAGTTTCTGTTGCTTGAAATTATAATGGAGAAAAAATACAGCGATTATTAAGGTTTTCATACAAGCCGTAAAAAACTCAAAAAGCCGCTGTATTTTTTTTCTTTTACAATATCTAGCAACAGAAACTATGATCCGACCTAGATATGCCGGATCCCATTGTGTATACAAATTTTCATGTTATTCTAGCATGGCGGTTTAAAATGAGAGCATAAATACGTTTGTATGGAGAACCGATCCACACGGATCGTACTCGTACTGCGCCCTCTTAAATAGTAAACGAAAGAACCAAATTCCTAACCGGTTTTTTGTACGGAGAAATTAACCGGTTACAAGCCCTGGTCAAGCTTCCACCTTACTATACCTGAGTAGAAAAGGCACACCATATGGTACCATAAGTTTGTAGTAATTATTATAGCTTATATTGATAATAATGATAATTTAAAATTATGTAATGAATTAAAAAATTATTATTAAACTACTTTTTCTTACTTATTAGTAAGTCTCTATTGTTTAACTATAATTTAAATTGTCGCGCTAAAACTCGATACCGTGGTTGTGTGACATCACCGGTCACACTACTATAAACCAACTAACCTCTTTTAAGAATTGCCGATTATAGCGGTATGACGTCATTAGCATCATGGCATCGTTGCGATCATTTGATGACAATGAAAACTTAAACTTATTAAAACAATATTAATTTATGAAGTAATTTTCATTCAAACATTACTATTTAGGTTCTAAGAAATATACATATATAAGCTACATTTTCCAAGACGTTTTATGATAATTATAAACGTCTAATACTATATTAGATATTGAGTTATCAAATAGGAAGTTTACTTTATACTTATGCCTGAATCTCACGGTGGTCGCCCCCACTCGTCGTTGATGGTAGTATCTGCACCCTCGACGCTGTGTGGGTCCCCTGGGTCACGCTGAAGTTCCTCGAACCTCGAACGTTAAACATATGACAAGATAAATCCGCGATTTACTACACTTTTCTGATTTATGAACATAGGCTGAATGAGGAGCTTTCGTGGCCCAGCGGCGCCCGCGTACCGCGTGTGGCATGCGAGGTTAAACAATGTCGGGCGAGGTCAGTCCTTGGATGGGTGACCGCTTTGAGTGGTAACTAACTGAGCGATCCCGTGCTTTGGAAGGCACGTTAAGCCGTTGATCCTGGTTGCTGTCTATGATAGCAGTCGTTAAGCTAAGTTAGAGGCCTCCGGGCGGCTTGAGAACTTCTAACAGTCAA
Source organism: Notocelia uddmanniana (assembly GCA_905163555.1). Classification (NCBI taxonomy): domain Eukaryota; kingdom Metazoa; phylum Arthropoda; class Insecta; order Lepidoptera; family Tortricidae; genus Notocelia; species Notocelia uddmanniana. Next base: position 74,704,477 of record LR991052.1, read on the forward strand.
GTTGCCCACTCACTTGACAAACCTAATCCCAATAAGGTTTGGTTTCCCCCTCGGGTTGGAAGGTCTGATGGCAGTCGCTTCCGTAAAAACTAATGCCTACGTCAATTCTTGGGATTAGGTAGCGGACCCCAGGCATCCTTCAGGATACAACTGTACTGGGAATAACGCTAGGAGGATGATGATGATGAATATAGGCGTATGCGCCGCGCGCTCGTGTATTTCGCCATCATTTTCAGATTTCACGCCACACTCACAAACCAACCGGTTATATTCAGAAATCCGTCTTTGAACGCAGTCATTTTCTAACCGTCTTTGAACGCACACCTTACTGGATCCACTGAAAACCAGCGCCGTTGGCAGTACTGTGTCAACTGCATTGCTGAGTGGAGACCTTTTCGGTAGCACATCTCTGTTATTTTTAGTTCTTAAGTTTTGCTGTATTACTTGTAATGTCATAGTGTGTTATCCGAATAAATATCTTTCTATTCTATTCTATTCTATTTATATTCGATTCCGCCCTTACGTGAAGGAACCGAGCTTTGCCACGCGAATACGCGGGTCTTAGAGACTTATTAACCAACTCAACCTAAGAGTTTTGTGTAAAGTTCACTCACGTGAATGGGTCCTGAAACCTTCCGGCGCAAGCTTGAGTATCGACGGGAGGCCTCCCGGAGTCTTCAAGCCTGATAAAGGGCTAAGCTACCACGACACACTTGATTGTCAAATATTGAATAATCTGGGAGATTGCGGCTCCGTGGCGGCTCTGGAGACATTACACTGCGCGGCCCAGGGGAACAATACGCGTGCTTTCTTACATAATGCATAAAATATTGAAAATAAAAATATTGGGGGCCAATCTTAAACAAATCGACCTAGTCCTAAACTAAGCAAAGCTTTGTAATATAGGTTGCTAGACGATAAACATACTTATATAGATAAATACATACTTATATACATAGACATCCAAGACCCAAGAACGATTATCCATGTTAAATGCACAAATAATGCCCTGACCGGGATTCGAGCCCGGGACCTCTAGCTATGGAGGCACCAAATAGGCTAACCAGGCCGTCACACAACAACACATACATTACTCAAAACGAGACCAATTATTCTGGATTCATTAATTCGGAACCGGCTCGCGTGGCTTCCAACAATTCTTTCTCAACCGACAGACTCTAACCCCAAAAACTAACTTTCAGTTGACAGTTACACTAATGACACAAGCCTTATTGAGCTTACAAGAGACTAGTTCGACTTGCGAAAATATTAAAAATTATCCCCTAATATTTATTTTTATTTTATTTATTTAGTTACACAGTCATCCCAAAAGGCGGGCGCGGTAAATACAACTACTTGCGTGCTAGGCTTAGGCCCGAGCAATTTATGCCGTTCACAATGGCGATAATGAAATCTAATAATAATTAATTTAGTTCTAATTTACATGTTGATGGCTTCAACAGCAACAATAATCATAATCATAATCATAATCATATCGTTTATTGCTTTATATGGTTATACAAGATGGTCTTACAATATTTTATGTCCCAATATAAACCCTGTAAGGGCACTGCAAAAGGTAATTATAACATTATACAATAATAATAATAAGGTTAAGGTTAACATGCAGCTATGAATTACAACTAAAATATTCATTCAATGTATAATAGCTTTTCGTGATCAAGAAATCTTTCAACTTCTTAAAGAATATCTTATTTTTTTCAACCTGCTTTATACTTAAAGGAACACTATTGTACACTTTTACCGCCATGTGGTGTGTGCCTGATCTTACAATTTGGAGTTTCGTAAATGTACTAGTTAATTTATTTCTGTTTCTGAGGTTATGGCGAGATTGTGTGCTGTTTTCCTGTGTCTGCTCAAATAACGCTTTATTGTTCCTTACGAATTTACATAATTCAAATATATAAATAGATGTTAACGTTAAAATTTTTAGGTTAACAAAGTGTGATCTGCAGCTCTCTAATTGTGGTATATGTAATAAAATTCTCACGCACTTTTTTTGTAGGATAAACAATTCACTGGCATGTGGGCTATTCCCCCACAAAACAATTCCATAGCTCAGCCAAGCGTGCGCGTAAGCGTAATATGCACTAGTTGCAGTTTTTAAATCAGTGCATTTTTTCAATTCATACAGAGCATATGTGAATTGAGACAGTTTTCCTGTTATTTTTTTGACATGTGATTTCCAATTTATATCCGAGTCTAATTCTATTCCTAATAAAGTACATGTGTTAACAGTGAGTATCTTGTCATTTTTGTATGTACAAGTTGTATCAATTGGTAGTTTTTGTCGCAGTTTGATCTGTATTAGTTTAGTTTTTGAGACATTTAAATTCAAATTATGATCGTTTAGCCATTCCAATATTTGAGCAAAACACGTATTAAGTTGCTGTTTCAAATGCTCGCTGTTATCACATTGAAATATCACTGTAATATCGTCCGCGTAAAGAATACTGATATTGTGAAGAGTTTTAGGCAAATCATTTACGTATAACAAGAACAATATGCATCCTAAGACACTTCCTTGAGGTATAGAATAATTTACATTCATTTTCTGTGATCTGTAAGTAGCAAATATTTTCTTGCCATAATCGTAATAGTCTATATCCACATACTGTTGACGATTTTCAAGATATGACACAAACCACTGATAACTTATTCCTCTCACACCTATTCCATATAATTTCTCCAATAGGATTTTGTGAGACACTCGATCATAAGCCTTACTCATGTCAAGCAGCATCGCAATAGCATACTTTTTACTATTAATTATCTTTAATACTTCGCTTGTAAATTTGTAAAGTGCCGAAACTGTAGATCTTTGTTTGCGAAAACCATGTTGGCTTTCATTATATACGTTGTATTTTTCGCAGAAGGAATTTAACCGTTTCGCCATTGCTGATTCAAAAATCTTGGAGAACGTAGATAATAGTGCAATAGGACGGAAATTATTAGGTTCACAAGCTGTTTTAGTTTTAGGTATAGGCTTTATGATGGATATCTTTAATAGCTCCGGGAAAGTTGCCTCAGCAAAGGATTGGTTTATTAGGTAGGTAATTGGTGTTAACAGTTCGTCATGGCATTGTTTAACGAGAGTCGGGGGAATTTGGTCATGCCCATAACTGGTTTTATTCTTTAATTCCTTTATAATTTGGCTTATTTCATTAATATTGACCGGACTTAGGTACATTGTATTACTAGTGGGTTCAATAACTGGTCGACCTTTTGGTTTAATAGTTGTGTCTCTTGATCCTACTGATACGAAGTAATTGTTGAAAGTGATTGATACTAAGTCTGGTTTGTCTGTAATAGCGTCATTGATTTTTAGTTTAATATTTTTAAACTCTTTTTTATTTAATTTATTCGTGCGCTCTTTTATAATTTGCCACATTGTTTTTGTTATATTTTTACATGTTTTCATTCTATTTATAAAATGTATCTTTTTAGACGTTTTAATTGCTTTTTTAAGAATTCTTTCGTAAAATTTGTAATGGTTTTGTAGGGTCGGGCTTTTACTTTGTGATATTAATAATTTCAGTAGTCGTTTATTTTTACATGAAATTTTAAGGCCAGGACTAAGCCAATATTTTGGTTTTTTAGTATTTACTTTAATTTTCTTTTAAGGAATGCATTGATCCAGAGTTGATAAAATGTGCTTATGGAAAGCATTATAATTTTGATTCATATCTTTATCCCCAGAAATTATTTTCCCCCAGTCAGTGGATTGTAACCGTTTTTTAAATAAATCTATGGCCTTTCCATTAAAAATTCTTTTTTCTGTTGAAAAAGATTCAATTACGTTTGTCTTTGCCAATGGAATTGTTAATAGAATGCCTTTATGATCTGACAGTCCAAGTTCTTTAACATTGAGCACAAAGTTTGATGGATGAAAATTTGAAAATACAATATCTAGACACGTTGAACTCGTTGAAGTAATTCTCGTTGGTTCTTTAACATTTTGAATAATGTTATATCTTTGAAACATTTCCCTCATAGTATTAGTTTGGTTTGTATTTACCAAGCAGTTCACATTTAGATCCCCTCCAATTAATATATTATTACGACAGTATTTAGTAGTTGCTATTTTTAAAACTTGTTCTAATTGTACATAAAACAAATCTACTTCTCTTTGACTATTCGGCCAATATAATACTATTAGAAGTAAATTAGATTTTGGTATCATTATTGCACATATCTCAATAATATACTGTATTGCTAAATTTGTAATTTCTTTACATTCAACGTACTCTATACACTCCTTAACCAATATACAAACTCCGCCTCCTTCATAATCAGTCCTGTAAAATAGGCTTGCTAGATTATAGCCTTCCACGACTAGTAAGTCCTGTTTGGCTTGAGTGATCCAGGTTTCACAGAGGCAGACTATGGGCAGGTCTATTTCTTCCGTGAGTGCTTCAATTAGACCAATTTTGTTTTTTATGCTTCGGACATTTTGGAATAGGATACTCAAATTATCGCGGACGAAAGGGCTGCCTGTTTTCGCTCTGGGTATTATTTAGGGTCTCGTTATGGGGGCGATTCAGTTCTGGCTGTGTTGGAAAACTGCGTTCTTGTCGGATGTCTCCAGTCATTGCTTTTCGGTCATATGTTTGTCCGGTTGTTATACGTTTGCTCCGTTGGTTTTCCTTCTGGATTTTTCTCTCTTTAATACCATTTTCGTCTAAGTATTGAGATATCCATAGCCCAGTACGTCGGAACATTTTCACACATGCGAGCAGATATCTTGTCATTCTTTTGCTCAAAAGTTCAATTTTTAATGGTCGCCGTCTACCTCTGTGGCCTATGCGTACCAGGTCTTCAATATATCCCGTTAAATCTATTTGGGTTATATCAAAGAGAGCATTAACTACTCGGTTGTGAAGTTCAGCTTCCGTTTCAAACCGTGTTTCATCCAGACCATATAGTACCAACACCCTACTATTATCTATTTGGTAGTTTTGGAGTTGAATGTTCTGGGGTTCAGCTACTAATGTTTTCCTGTTTCTCACAACGGATGAGTAGGATTCATTACAAGTTTCTGGTTGGGTACTTGGGTTTAGACATATGTCAGAGCTTGGTTGGGGTTGTTGTGATGTTTTTGAGCTTCCAACAAGGCTTCCGCTTTTTTTATTCCAGATAATTCCTGCCTGAGTCGCTTATTATCCAAATCTAATTCATTTATACGTTTCGTGTTTTGTGTCATCAAATCTTTTAAAACTTTGAGTTCTGTATCAAGTATCGTATGTCTATTGTTGATTTTATCAATACCTAACTGCATTATTTTTATTGTGTCAGATAGGTTACTGTCTCGAGCTTCTTGTTTCTGAGCTTGAATGTTGATTTGGGCTCTGAGCTCCCGTATTTCTTTTAGTAAGAGTGAGTTAGTGTCCTCGTTATTATTTGATATTAAGGTATCTCCGCCGGGAAGTGTAGTTTCCAGAAACGAAGATTCGACACTAAATTTTCTTGTTTGTTGACGTCGTTGCGTTACATTGTCACATTCTTTCTGGGACGGAAGGGTGCTAGTTCCATAGTTGGGGCACGCAATTTCTAGCGGGATAGCTATGGCCTCGGGGCTAAAGTTGGCTATTTCTGCATCGGCTGGCCTCTCACCTTCGGCTGACAGAGGGGGTTCGTCAATTATACTTGTGTCTTGTGGTAGCATGACTCCCTGACTACGGACTGGTGTTCGATCATTGTTGACCCTGCGTAATTTACTCACACATTCTGGACACTCCCACGATTTCCGGAGAGCATGCGAGTGTTCTCTAAGATAAGCTGTAGTTAAGTTTAAACACATATAGTGGTATTTCAGTTTGCACTTCGTACAACATATCATTTCTCCTCGATTTATGATCGTGTTACAGCCGTGGCAATTCATCTTCATATAGTTGTACTTTATTCTTTCAATTCGGAATTCTGCACCGGTGCAATTTGGACCGTGTAAATTAGTACAATTTGGACCGTATGAAATAGTGCAATTTGGACCGTGATTCACAGGTACAATTCGGACCGCAGCGCGTCTGTGCAATTCGGACCGTGTGCTTATTGGTTCAAAAGTTGACGTTTTGTAGGCCAAAGCAGTTTGTTGTAAATAAACGTTACTTATTGTCAGATAACCGTCACTGTGTTAGTATTTCGTATTTAAGTTCAAGATTCAGCTGAAGAAATGTTAAAAGCAATATCCAACGTATGCAAAATCACTGTTTATCTCTATTTGACGGTAAAGTAAATGTTTTTATGTGTTTCGGTTCAGTTTATTGAATCATTTAGTGAACTGGTTTAGCGTCACTTATCATGTTAGGAGCACTTTACTTACATGTCCACAATATATTTTCACGAATATCAACACAATCATATCATCACAATATAACGTTACATGAACCCATAAAAACTTCAGAACCAACTAAAACACTCCTAAAGTCGTTTTCAATAACTACACTACAATGCGGAATTGGAATTGGAACTCACCGCCGATACCTCTGACGACGATTGGGGACCCTTCTTCATAGTAACCGATGCGAGTGGGCACTGCATTGGGATGCATTTTTCATTAAGAAGGGAATTGATCCGAGTTTTTGCATTTTTTACTTGGAAGGGATCGCGTCGGCTTTGGACGTTTATTTGATTACGATTTTTAATTGGTATTACGGAAGCTATGTTTTAAGTGCAGGTCAATACGAATATGATTGAAATGCAATAAGCAAATCATAATTAATAGTATTTACATACAAAACCGATGTTTGACAGCTCAGAAGTGTTGAGTTTATCCGAATTAGTAAGAGGAGCTCATTTTAAACAATGATTGCAGCTCTGTTTTAAGAGAGATTGGCCACAACGGAACGCCATCAAAGAACGGAAGGATATAGTAAAGTTATCAACCGAGAGGACATAGAAATTTCTTGTACAGAATTATAAAGCTATATAATTATGAGATACTTGTACGAGTATACAGGTCTCCAGCATCTGATTTCTGCACATTTGAACACACTATGGAGTGTTGAAATTAGCAACTAAAGGCCAAAAAAATGTTATAGTGTATCGGCAACGCGCTAATTCTTCTGAAGTCACCAGCGTTCTTAGGCTACGATGTCTGCTTACCATCAGGCAGGTCGTAACTTTGTCTATCGTTGTGTACTTTTTTTCATATTTCACCACATAAATTATCTATATCTTAATCCTTAATTTTGCAGTAACTTAAGCAGTAACGCTGCTTACGAAAATTCCAAATTAAAGGGAAAAAAATGAAAAATTTAATGCTCCGAGCAGGATTCGAACCTGGCATACGCGGCGAATCGCTCTAGCCTCTCTTAATTTAGTATGGGATGGCACATCGTTACTGACGATTTCTCAATGTAATTTGAGACGTTGGTGCCGTTAATAGAAGCCTAAGTCTTCTACGGTAGATGTCGCTGTACGCCTCCCAAAGGCGTTGTAGGAGGGAACTAGTGAAGGATTACGTGCACGAGCTTGGTTATTCCGATAGCTCAGAGGCTAGAGCGATAGGCCGCCAGTGGCGTGCACAGAGATTTGAGACAGGGTAGACAAAAAAAATTCAAGCTTAAATCATCCATAATGTTTTGAATAATTCACTTTAAAACACTAATTCACCGGCACACGTTATCACATCGAAACAATGGCGGATGCATAAAAAATTAAAATGTAAACAAACCCAAACCTGGGCAGGCTAATATGAGATATGAGAGACAAAAAAAATTGCTTCGTATTTGCACTCATTACCATACGTAATGCTACTTTTTAAAGTGGTCGCGTAATCTTCGGAACCATTCGGGAACCTTCGGCCGTCGTCGTCTACGCGCGTAAGGATTTAGACAGTGGCTTATGCCTCTGTTTGTGTGCGTTACTTATATCAATGTGTGCATGTTTTTATAGGAAAACACACAACACTGTATAGGCGTAACTACAGCGCTCTAACGCACGCACACAATAACGCTTTAGAGCCGAATGTTTTGTGTCTTCGCCGTGAAAGGCACGTAGCAGCGCTAGTGCCGCGTCATCGTTCGCACATCGCATCGTCGCCAGTGTTCTCTGTCGTCGCGGTACGATAGTGACAACGATTTACCGATAGATGGAGCTATTTTGTTTATTTGAATAATTGATTTTGGTTAATGGATTATGTACCTATACTACTATGAAATATGAATTTAAAAGGATAGATATGGGAATTACAGCAGGGTAGGCAGTGTCTTTTTGTCTTTATGAAGTGCATAGGCCGCGTATGCCAGATGTCGCAGGTTCGAATCCTGCTCGGAGCATTACATTTTTCAATTTTTCCATTTAATTTGGATCTTTATCCTTGTCTCCAGGGTGCCCCGCGGTCTGGAAGACGTGTCGAAGTACCCGGAATTGTTTGCGGAACTACTGCGGAGCGGGCAGTGGTCGGTGCAGGAGCTGAAGAACCTCGCCGGTCTCAACATGCTGCGCGTAATGCGACAGGTCGAGAAGGTGAGGCTTTTCTCTAGGTTGCCAGTAAACAGCTGTTGCGGAGCTGCTGTGCAGTGGCTAGTGGTCCGTTGCTCTTTGACACCAGGGTGCCCGTGGCCTTGAAGACGTGCCCAAGTAAACGACCTGTTGTACAGTGGCCAGTGGTCCGTGGTCAGACTCCTTGTACCCAGAGTGTCCCGTGGCCTAGAAGATGTGCTTAAGTAACCGAGCTTTATACCCTCGAGCCTGTAACCTGCGAGCCTGTAGGGTCTCCCTGCTGGCCATTGCTCCCGATTCTGAGCTGTATCTGGCCATTATTTTAAAAAGGAGTCTAGGCCTGCCCCCGTCGTGTTGTGTTCTTGGTGGTACAAAGATCACCCGATCTCCCGAGGATACGTTGTCTTAAGAGTGAGCGACCCGCATATGTCTCTAGCTTAGTAAAGACTAACTTGAGATCTTGGTGTGCCGACAGCTAGAGACATATGCGGGTCGCTCACTCTTAAGACAACGTATCCTCGGGAGATCGGGTGATCTTTCTACCACCAAGAACACAACACCACATACCTAAGGAGCAGGTAGTGAGGTTATATGCCTGCGGTATTCTGTACGGCGCACCTGCGATAAAAGTACTAGTAGTAGTAGTGCTTCCCCAACCCTTTGGTCGCCGCGTATGCCAGGTTCGAATCCTGCTCGGAGCATTAAATTTTTCAATTTTTTCCCTTTAATTTGGAATTTTCGTAAGCAGTGTTACTGCTTGATACAAAATTAAGGATAAAGATACAGATAATTTATGTGGTGAAATATGAAAAAAAGTACACAACGATAGACAAAGTTACGACCTGCCTGATGGTAAGCAGACATCGTAGCCTAAGAACGCTGGTGACTTCAGAAGAATTAGCGCGTTGCCGATACACTATAACATTTTTTTGGCCTTTAGTTGCTAATTTCAACACTCCATAGTGTATTCAAATGTGCAGAAATCAGATGCTGGAGACCTGTATACTCGTACAAGTATCTCATAATTATATAGCTTTCTAATTCTGTACAAGAAATTTATATGTCCTCTCGGTTGATAACTTTACTATATCCTTCCGTTCTTTGATGGCGTTCCGTTGTGGCCAATCTCTCTTAAAACAGAGCTGCACGGTGTCCGCTTACCATCAGCCAGGCCGTAAACTTGGTTACCATTGTAGTCGTAAATAAAAAGGGATTCCGCAAAGTAAAGCCCGATGCCTGATTGCACCAATCACCAGAACCTTTTACTAAAGCCTATTGTTTCTCAGGTACGCGACGAGATGCGCACAAACGGTGTGGAACCTGAGGAGCACCCGGACTCACCCAACGACAACGGGAACTGCACCAGCAACGCTTTCTACACCGAGTATGTGTAGGCCTCCAGGCCTCCATCTACGACCCGCGCAACCAACTATAACAGCGCTCAACACTTTAATAACCAACGCCTATTATGTGTAGGCCTCCAAACCACGCAACCGATAATAGAAGAATAACTAACTATAGCAAACAGCAGGAACATTTTCCACGCCTAGGCCAGCACAACAACCAACTATAGCAATACAGCAGAAGGATTATTTCTACCCCGATTTTCAGTAGGCCTCTATGCATCTACTCCTACATTCACGGAATGAACTCTAACAGAACTAACTATAATAATACAGTAGAAAGAATATCTTCGATGAGGCCTGGTTCTAGGCCTGAACGCCCCCGCGCAACTAACTCTAGTAGAACTACTACGCAATCAAGTTTAGCACAAAGCAAAAGCAATGTCTTTACCGAAGTCCCGTGCAACATTTCTAGTAGAATACAACCTAAAAATACGAGGAATAGGTATCAACTGTTGGGTATTAAAGTGTAAGTATATTGAAATATTTACCTCACATATACAGAAATATGAAAACAACATCGACTATTTTTCAATTAAAGAACAAAGGAACGAACGAAAACGTGAAATAAACAACCCTTTGTGCGATATTACGATTCAATACAATCCGGTAAATATTTTGTAATGTTGAAATGAATACCTAATCAATCATGACGCAATACAATAAATACCATTTGCATCTGGAATCCAATAGCGCGGAAATTCAAAATATCAATACACCTTTCAAATTTCAATTGGAAATTCCAATTATTGCGTGAACCGGGAGTATTAAGAGTATTATGGTTTTAATGGACACATTTGGGTATCAATACTATAAATGCTTCTGCAATTTACTTATCGATTTCGTTGGCGGTGTTACTAGACAGCGGAAGTACTGTCATTTTAGTTTTTAACATTATTGATGTTTGTCAAACGAATGTATGACTTGCACTTTATGATGACTAATGTGTCTTTATGATTTGTAGACATATTTGGCTGCTCAAAGTGAAAAATGAATTTGCGATAAAACGATTTTTAGTCTTAGAACGCGTTTAGTTTCGTGCGAGGTATTTTGTGATTATTTTTTAATAACAATGGACAACTCAAGACAAAAACAAATATCTGCCGACTTGCTTGATTTTATCTTGATCTTGGTTATAACTATATACAACTAATCTGAGCTATTTATTTAACTTTTTATCGTTTTTTCAAGTGAATGAACCTTAATATGTTAATAAAGACTCTTATACATATTTTTGTAACTTTGGGTGGATCGATCTTTTAGTTCTCTCGACTGTACACACAAATTTTGTTTTTACTTCTCGCCACGGTAATTCAAAAGAGAAACAGACTTTTGAAAAACCGTTTTGTTGTTATTAAGTTCGAGCAGCCGAGCTTATACCACTATTACGAGTACATCTTCTATAGTCTTACAGAACCTACTCGTTTTATTACTAACTCATCATAAAATTGCACAAGTTTATTATAGAATGTAAGTCCTTTCGATTTATTACTTTACCAATATCATTTTAAGCGCTGTCAGTGTATTTATTATATACATCCGACTTCAGGAAGGATGTGAGTGTCGTAAACATGTGAGGCTCGTGTCGTACAGGAAAAACTGCCAATTTATTTAAACTCGAGACGTATTCGCTCCGATACCAATGTATTTTTGCTTTTGACGATGCTTACTGGGGGATATTCGACAAGGAAAAAAGGCAATATAATTGAGATGATGATTAACAATATACGAAATCTTTATACTCAAGTATTTTTTTTTAATAACAACAGACAATGGCGGATATAAAATAAAGGCAAATAATTTACTGTGTGTTAAAATATTCATGACAAAATAAAAGTACCATAATACGCGTAAACGCTCAGACTCTTTTTATCAAGATCTTTTATAACTTTTATGCTACAGAATTTAACAAGGCAAGATAGTAATTAATAGTACAGCCGGCGTTATATAGTACGTAGCATCCAAAGTGGCCAAATAGTTCGGTACACCATACAAGGCATATGGTGTACCGAACTATTTAGCCACTTTGACTGCTACTTACTATATTAGGCTGACTGTACACAAGTAATACAGAAGGCACAATATAGAAGGTTTTCTGCCTAGCAAAACCTTTGTCTTTCTATTAGAAAATTCAATACCTGGCTATAAGCTTGCGCTTGGCGTATAGCACACGATCATTAGTTCCCAGCGCGATCTATATCGACATATTGGAGGTGTGAACGAGCCAAGTTTAGCCAAAATGACAAGAAGGACAGATCTGACAAGGCAAAAAGCCAGCGAGCACAATATTTTCAACCGAAACCAGCACCGGCCGAACACAAAACCCAATTACCGATTTTTAGCCACATATCAAACTGATACGATCGTCCAACAACCATGAAACTAAAGGACGTGAAGTCACACCAACATAACGGGACTTACGTCATTATCGATTGGGTTTGAATAGGGAAAACCTTGCCGATGGCCGCCCAATCCGCAAATTGATTCGGTACGTTAATTAACAATTAGTCGGTTAGCGGAATTGTTTACCTAATTTGCCAATTCACTTTCAATATTTATCTGAAACTAAGCGACCGGGCAGAATGACCGCAGGAGTTAAGTCCGCGCGTTAAACATGGGTCAGGCACAAAATTAAACAAATTCGCGGTCAATTAATAAAATCTCCTCTCAATCCCTCAAAGGTTAGCTGGAAGAGATCCCTCATAGGGATAAGTTCGCCTTTGTACTCTGATCCTGTGTGACATGTATATGTTTTAAACTGTTATTGTGTACAATAAAGTGCTTACATACATACATACCACTCCCTAATTTGATCGTATTGGCTATGTGCGAAGTAGGTGGTGGGGGTAAGCTAGGCGATCGTAGCGCACACCATGGCAGAAATGTGTACTTACCGGGGACCCCTGTCAAATTTACTTTCACGTTTTCTATTGGTTTCTTAACGGTTTCCTACGATTCGTTTCGTTTGTATGTATTTATTTATTATCTTATTTATTTCAGTAAAATTTCCAATACGGGGTCTTTCTCGTTTACTAAAGTAAATAAAATATTCATGTGTCATTATTTGACATGTCTGAGTTTTGACATTGTCTCGGGACCTTTCACGTTTGACGTTTCAGACGTGCACATAGCCAATACTTTTAATGAGAGAGGCAGATATCATTTCGTTTTTTTGTTTGTCTCAAGCTATTTGATGTGACTGAGGCAAACGGTTACCCGCCCAAGTTAAGGAGGTTGTTTTGTTTATGGTAGCTGGCAGCCATTTTACACGAGCTCTCAATTTGGCTGCATAAGAGCTTTTCCGTCTCTCTTAGGCTTTATCTAAGTAATTTTCTCATTAAAGCTATTTAGTCCAACTAGAACATTAATGGAGCTAGTACCGAATGCGTCGGTTCGATTCCGGTCTGAGCCATAGTCAGTCCTAATAGATTTTTTTTATTGCATTTGACTACTTTATCAAAAACAGTGTCAGTAAATTATAGGTATTTCATAGTTTCCTTTCATTTGAAAGATTTAAGCCAACGACAATTGAGGTCGTGAATCAAAGAGCACTAGGCAGAAAAGGCGCCTTTTCCTTTGTAGTTAATCAGGTTAGCATATTCCCTTCTGCCGCGAACGCTAATTCGTAACTAGTTACGATCGACTTTGCACAAAAAAAAAATGTAATCCGATATTTTACGGTTACCTATTTCTAGGTGGTTTTCACTTCGGCCACCTAACTAACCTTACTTAGAATTTCGCGAACGCAACGGGTTTCTTATCTTCTATTGATGAGTTGCAATACTTGAAATCGAAAACTCGAATGATAAACCGCCTAAGAATAGGGGCTCCGTGTATATTTTTGGAAAATATGATTGCAACAGATTACGAAGCTGCGTATAGGTCGATTCACAAGAGCTGGCGCGGAAAATGTATGAAACTGTCAATAATCTCATAGACATTCCGCGCCAGCTCTTGTGAATCGACCTATACGCGCGAGATACTCAGTGTATAACCAAAAATAACCGTTAGTGATATAATCAGTGTTGTAGATGCATGATAGGTGTTCTCTTCCGTAAGCACTGTTTCCTTAAGGCGAGGCCTTTTAGAAAGGTGACAATTGTCAAAAATATCATAGGCCTGCAATAGTTGCCAAAGGCAATATTAAACGAGACTTAACCGCGTATAATATAAACTACCTCCACATTTCGCACGTGTTACAACATCCTTTATCGCGAGAATACTGGCGAGGCCCTATCAACGTTTTCTAGCTGTACCCACGGTTTTTCAAACTACCCGCACTTGTTCTTTATTAATGACTGAATTGTACACTGGGGTTGTCAATCAGTGACACAACACATTATATTCGGTGAATATAAACGACGATTCACTTGTAGACTACGGTTAAAAGTAAAGTAAAAGTTCTTTATTCTTCAATTTAGGCATCTTATATACACGTATGAATGTCATTAAGCTACCACAATACTCGCTGACACAATATGCAATATTCAGTGAATATAAACGATGGTTCAATTGTACAATAGGGTTGTCACTCGCCGGCACAACACACAATGTTCGGTGAATATGAAAGACGATACGTTTTAACGCTTGCATTCTCTCGTCTTAAGTCTCGTTTAGCTAAATACTGTGTGGATAGTCTTCGTATAAAGCCACTGTAACCTGTCACATGTCATTGTCACCATTGTAAATTGGCCAAAGACGTATAGAAATCAAGATCGTATTAGGAAAACAGAATTAAATTGTACAGGAAATTTTAGAAGTGGCCAATACTGCATTGACGCAAGCATTATTTTTGTCCGTAATGTGTCATTTTCATAGTATATGTACACTTCGGAGAAAACAACGGGTATATTTGTGATTGAATTTGGATACAAATTGCATAATTATTGCTTTTGAGTGTATTACTACCGTCATTTAACGACAGAATTGTTGACACTTGTCTACTTACAGATCTTGTTTCTATTCGTCCGTTATTTTCACTGCTCCCTATAGTGTCTACATATCACCAAATATATGTTACCTTCGCTCAGTTATTTTATTTCAACAAAATGTAGGTCGTTCCGTTATTTTTGACGACGGGAACAACCTACGGTAGATAGTTTAAAATAAATACGGGAAACTGGCAACTCGGATATCGGGACTAAAATGTATACAGGTGTCATTTTTCCCAAGCGGTTTTGGCATTTGAAAAGGTATTCGTTTATTTTCATTAATTGTTTCCACATTTCATTAAAGAATACTTTGTTAAAATAACATTTACCATTTTAGAGAAACAGTATTCACCTAAAGCGCTTGACTGCTCGCTATTTTGTTTAACATAAAAATTCCGGTTGCCAAATGTTAGGGTTGCCAGTTTCGAATGTAACTGAAATAAAAATAATAAAATTCGAATTAACCAACGTTTGATTTAGATAAAAACTATGGGTAAGAAGAACAGTTTGTTATAAGGGTAGGTAGCAAATAAAATTTTAACGATATTTAAAAAACGGAGTTAAAGTGGTGGCTCGCCCGAATGGGACTGCGAATATTATAGTGAGAAATGCATGTCAATTCATACTTCAATCTCAAAGCGTGCTTAAAATCTCTAATGAATATTACAAAACTAGTTCCTTTCTGGTCCATAATCAATTTTGTTACCTATTCAATGGCTTTCAATTTTAATAAAAAGCTATTAACGTAACTTACACAATTTATCATCATCGTCATCAACAGGATGGGATCTGATGATGATGACAATTTAGCATGACCTGAACAAATGTGAGAAATTAAGCTTTGATATAAGGATACAGGCCTGCCAGGTCGACTGATTATATTATACCTATCTAGCTGATGTGACAACCTTGTTATGACAAGGTTATATATAATCTGACAGACACGTAGGGAAATTTAACGGTGACAAAGTTATGACAAGTGTTCGTAACCCATCATACGAGTATATTGTTGGTAAGATACAGTCATTTCACACACACAATAAGGCAAAACTTAAGTTTGTAAAATAAGTTCCATATTGATATTTGTTTCACAGTGTATAAAATAAGTACCGAATTGATATTTGTTTCTCACTGCGACGCATCTCGAAAGGGTTTTGGGAAGCTGAAGTAAAGTAAGTTGGATAAATACTTATGATTTTCCATAGTTTTTTGAAGTAGCTCTTTTAATTGGTGACTCTTCGCTTTATACACTTAGGTATTATATAGTGTTATATTGCTGTGTGTTACATTGTGTGTGTTTCTTCTGTGCAATAGACATTTCACGTGACGTATTAATTGTGAAATAACCGTTGTAACTCGTTTTTATTTCTGTTCGATTATTATGACAGTTATTTATTGCATGTAATCCATAATCTCATTAATACTTAACCTACCGTCTGTTACGTATCTGTCCTGCAAAGTTCTTTTAAAATAGTGACGATGAATTGGTGTCGTATCTGAGGCCATATTTATGCCGAGGCATGCTTCTCAGCGCGTCTCGCGTGTTTGTCAGACGCTATGGATTTCCAAATATTCGAAATAATTGACCATAAATCAAATAAAGCATGCATAAAATGACCTTATACACAGAGCATCCAGTGGTCTTTGAATTTGATTGAAACCATTTAATTTTGGTTTGATTTGAAACCATTTACCTGAGACTCGGTCCTGTTCCTTGAGAGAACTTAACAAGAACTGAATATGATTGATTATTATTATTACAGATAACATTAATTAGTCTATTAATACGTCACTTAGGTTTAGATCCTTGGAATACTGTTAATGGAACTGTGCCAAAATATATCTTCACTAAGTGTTTTATATTTTGTAACCAAATAATTTTCATAGTTGTAATCTTTATCTCGTACACGTGTTATAATGTGCCAAATATGAATCGAATATGAAAATGTTTTAGATATATTTATTTGATTTTTATTCCTGTGTGATTATTCTAGAACCAGAACTATGAATATACAGGATGATTTTGGGGTCGTGATCCGGAATGATTGTACATGGCCAAACATTCAAATTACACAACATCACAGTTGGTATGAAGGTTTATCACTCAAATAATTCTCTTTTTTTAAATAGTAATGGGAAATAATACTTTTTTCGTACAACTTGGTCATCGTACTTCACTGTCAGCTCTCTATACTATCCGTCAAAGATAATAGGGTAACCATATTTTTGGAGATTTTGATTTTTTGTCATCGAAATAAATTAAAAATTAAATGTTTTTGTTTGTGTCACTACAATTTCAAATGAATAACAGATACCAAGTCGGAAAAACTGATTCATGATCACGACCCCAAAATGACTGTAGATCGTTAATCGATGCGATACGACCATAAAGAGTGACAATCGCTCGCTTGATCGATCGAGCGACCGACCATTTTATGGCGCGGCCACGACTACGAGCGACGGCGGCAGCGGTTTTCCTAATACAGCGTGTGATCCCAACTAACCGCGGTGCGTTGCGTCTCGACCGTGCAATGAATAGATAAAACGCTTGCTGTGCTGCAATTCACGCAAAGTCGTGGCCGGCGATAAGCTCACCCGAGCAACAGCAACTATATGTATAGGCCTGCCGTAATAGTTTCTGCGTAGCGCGCCGCGTCAGAGTCAAACGGCAGGCCTATGACATAGATGACAAGATAAATTAAGATTTGTGTCTGGTTTAATCGCAAACAACACTTCTGTACTCGTTAAACTATTAACAAGATAATTTAAAAAATGAATTTGTATTTCAGCTGGAATAATGTATTGTTTTTAACTACTTATATATTACGCTACTAAATATAACTTGCACAATTTGGATCGTGTTTTCGGAACTCTTTCGAAGAATTTGGGAGAAACATTTACATAACCCTGTCATAACAATGACATAACCCTGTCATAACATTGATATTGTCCTGTCATAACATCGCCATAAGCATGTCATAACATTGACATAATGTATCTCGTTATCTTTTGTTCTGTATAAGTTCGCTGCGATCGAGTTAAAATGACGTATAATAATATTTCCTAGTTTATTTTAATGTTTAACTATTTTTCTATAAATTTTACTTCCCTGTAATAACGCATGAAGAGTTTACCTTTAAGTAGTTGTTACATTACTCCCGAGTTTGTTTTTTCGCATGTGTATTTTTATCAGATGTAAGGATGTAAACAACTGTTGGTGAACCTTAAATACATAAATAAAAATAAATAAATAATCCTCTCATAACAATGCTATTATTCTGTCATAACAGTGATATAACCCTGTCATAAAGCCGCTGTCACATTGTCATTACCCAGGCAACGCTTCAGCGACGTTATGACTCAATAGTTAACTGATTATGTACATATGAGATACGTATTCATTACATTAATTTATAGAAAAGAAAATGTTAATACAGATTGTAAGTCCAACCAAAAATAGGGCTTTGTAGCCGTTAATTTTACAAGAAATACGTGAATCTAGATCTACGTCATGACTCATGACAGGAAAATGTCACTGGTCAATCTCGATAACCATCCCATGTCTATAAATAAATTTATGCAAGTTATACTCCTAGCGATGCAATATTTGTTACACAAACGTTACGCAAATAGATAATTGTAATTTTTAATATACTACTTCAAGTACTAAAAGTTGTCTGCCGTGTGTATAACTATTTTAATGTGGATTATATTATTAAATTATCGCTTTAAAAGTCAGTGCACTATCTTAACAGCCGCCAGCACAGTCCATGCTTATTACAAACGTAGTTTGGTTCTCATATTAAAATGCCTTGCTGTAATAACCATCCTTACCTGGTCGAAATTCCTCTAATTCGAACCAAGCGCTTTGCTTCATCTTTCATAATGCGCACTTCTAAGGTTTGGAATTCTCTGCCGGCGTCTGTATTTCCGAGTTCATTTAACCTGGACCTTTTTAAGGCACGAGTGAATAGGCATCTTCTGGGTGAGCTCGCTTCATCGTCGGCCTCATCTTTGCCCCCTGGCTAGATGCTGGCCAAGAGCAATCCCATTTTTAATTTAAAAAAAAAACATTATAATGGAGACAAAATACAGCGATAATAAAGGTTTTCATACAATACTCGCTGCAATTTTTCTCCAATATAATTTCAAGCAACAGGAATGTATGATGTTATTTCACTATGGCATTTTAAAATAAGAACCAAACTACGTTTATATGGAGAATGGAGTTTAGGCGAGCATACGGGGGACTGTTAACTGACGTGTGGAGTGATGTAAATCTGATGGAGTTTAATAGGTTTCAACATTTTCATCGTTCATCTTTGTATTTAAATTGGGCTAACTTTTAACGGCACTAACTTCACGTTCACAAATAAATTCCACTTGGATGGATAACTTTTAGCACTCGTAGGCCAGTTATAAATGTAATCAGTTGAACGATGTTTAATTGCTTTGTTAAGATATGAATTGTGATCGTATTGTTTAACTTTTTCTGTCAGACACTCTTTTGTTTATATCCTCTCTGAGAAAAGTAACATACACTATTCACATCATTGTAAAATTGCTAAGAATATAACACTATAGCAAATACAAGCAAAGGTACAAGCCCGTATATTTAAAAAAAAAACCTGGAAGACATTACAAACAGAACAAAGCATAATTCCCACGAATACGTTTATAAAGCTGAAAAGACCCCTCTTCAATGAAGAGCCCAGATAAAAATCCATTGATCGAATACCTGCTCGACTGATATTTGCGAGGATAAATCATTTCTGTCTGACGTATTTAAATATCTGGGTTTTGTGAACGATGTAAGAGTGTGCGTGTTTCCCTGTACGCAAACACGAGACTACATTTATTATAAAGCGTAAATTAGATCCTCTTGCATGTTGCGGACTTTTTCAATAATCATTTGTTAATAAATTTAAAAAAAATACTAAATTTATTGTGAAAGATGTCAAATATTGGCCCGTAAATAAACATTGACCTGCTGCTGGGAAGTCAGTGTTGTAAAGAAAATTTTAAAATGTAATGTTTATTTAACCACGCCACAACTATATACAA
Organism: Notocelia uddmanniana; assembly: GCA_905163555.1. NCBI lineage: Eukaryota > Metazoa > Arthropoda > Insecta > Lepidoptera > Tortricidae > Notocelia > Notocelia uddmanniana. The sequence continues at coordinate 74,724,338 of LR991052.1, forward strand.
GATTTTTCTTTTACCTATACAATCATTAATCATGTTATATTATAACATGGATGAAGATCGAAACAAGAGACGCCTCATTAATAGATAAAAAAAGTAAAGCATCCCAGAGCCATCCAGGTGCGGATCTAGGATTTAATTCAAGGGAGGGGCGGGGGGGAGTATCAAGGTGAACGGAGTACTTTTTTATAGGCAATGGCCCCCGTCTTCGCGCCTGGACCCTACATACTGTTAAATATGGTAGTTTGCTCAAATTTTCCAACCGAAGAGGAAATCTAGACCTTATTGGGATTAGGCTTGTCATGAGAGTGGCAACTTGACTGTTACAAGTTCTCATGCCACTAATTACAATTTAGATCCTCTCTTGATTCAATTCAAAATTTTTGATATTCATATTTGGTGTCAATATATATCCCTATTGGGCGAGTTATGTAATAAATATGTAACTGACAAGTAATATAACTGACGAAATCCGTTCCTGTATACTGAGTAAGCTATCGACGTTAATAATATAATACTGAGAGGGTTTTCTACCGGAGTAAGAATGCAGTTTAATAATTGGTTCTTATTTTAACCAGAACTTTTATCTCGGACCCCGAAGAGGGCGTCGGCTATTTCCCTCTTGTTACTTGGTTTGTCACTTTTATACAAGTAGTTGTATCGATCAAGTTTTCCTATTTATAACTTGAAATGAACACGTTATTGGATTTTAATGCATACATTGGTCGTAAGACTTATTTGAAACTTTTCTCAGTAAGGATATAAACTCAAGGGTATTTTAAGTATTTAATATAATTTTTATATACCTAAGTTTTGTCTTGATGACAATAACCAGCCACTGTGTACGAGAGCCACTCGAAATTGAGCTGTGAAACTTATTATATATTAATGAGAATAAATATATTATTATTATATAATATATTGTGGAAAAAACTATTTCTTAGAAATTATGACTGAACAATTTTTGAATCTTTATCGTGTAACGTTACTGAAAGTTTGTTTCTATATTTGACACAAGCGCACTGTTATACAACAGTTATAAAAAAAAAATTATTGACATTTCTGTAACTAATGACGACAATGATAATAGAAAAGAAGCGTGTATATTCAGTCCCTAGGCTTAATATCTGCCAAACCAGGGGTCGGCAAACCGCGGCTCGCGAGACGCATGCGGCTCTTCAAGGTCTCCTCAAAAATATAGTGAAAAAACCTGAAACAGCCTAAAACTAAGCTCTCTTCCCAATCATCATATTTTTACTGAATTTGGCTCTGGTTAAAAGTGTTGCCGACCCCTGTCCCAAAGCAAAGTCGTAGTAGGGGAGCCGAAGACGGTATTTCGGGGTTTACTCGTGCACGGCAGTTCAACATATGGAGGATACCTTGCACTCTGTTAAAGAGGTATATACTCTTTTGCGTTAGAATTACACAACGTCTAACTTAGACATAAATAATTCCCCCTAAATCACGCTACTTTTCTATTTCAACGACATGCTGTACGGTCTACATTCTTAATCAAATATAATTGTGATACAATACAATCATTTTTACTAGGAATTCTGAAAAAGGCTTTTTAACTGTTTTCAACCGTAAAACTGCCTACGTATCATCCAATTTGTTTTAGCAATACGATGTAATTTGTCAAATTGGAATGGAATTTCGAAATGACAACCGATTTATTTATGAGCAACGTAATGTTTATTTCTACACAGGATATGTATTATAATGTTCCATTGCGACTGAATTTTATGTCTTACACAAGTAATGAATGACTTAATAATCGTGTGTTTTTTTTTAAGGGATTACCGACTTCTACTTAAAGAGTTCAACAATTTCAACATGTATTTTCCCTGAAATATCAACGTGTATTTTCTTAATCACCACACGATAAAAAATCTTAGTATACATCAGAATTGAAACTGTCATTGAAAGTATGTTTTTTTTTTTACTTGGAGTATTTCTGCTAATTTGAACCGCTGACATACAGGATGTTATTAGATGAAGTCGTACAAACAATAATCTATTTTTCTACACATTTCTTGCATTTTTTGTGTGCGAGTGCGTTTGTGTGTTCGCTCGGTTGATTCCTATTCACTCGCACGTATTATCTGTACTCTGGCAATGGGCCGAGCGAACTGTCATTTTATACTGTAACACTGTTTGAAATAAACACTTTTCCTGTATATTGTACACGTAATCGTCGTTTTATTTGAACGTAACCGCCCCACTGATATTCCATCTACCACCACCGCCATATCAGCCCAAAGACGTCCACTGCTGAACATAGGTCTCCTCCAATTTCATGGGAGGTAAATTTATTGGCGATTGCAGTATCTTTATCGCACTCCAAGGATGCTGCTGCGCATCCCACGGTGGTCTTGTTTGTAGTTTTAGGACATACCAGGGTCTCGGGTCAGATCCATATAAATGCGAAAGTCACCCGTCTGTCTGTCTGTTACCTCTTCACGCTTAAACCGCTAAACCGATTTAGATGAAATTTGGTATAGAGATAGTTTGAGTCCCGGGAAAGGACATAGGATAGTTTTTAATCTGGAATCGGAATGTTTTATTAGGGGGTGAAAAGGGGGGTAACAGTTTGTATGGGCGCCTACAACAATTGAATTGCTATTATCTAGAATAATATAACGAGCGCGCGGACGGAGTCGCGGGCAAAAGCTAGTTTAACTAGTATTCCATATATGTAACATTAGAATTTAACGGATAAAGGACCTTGCGTCAAAATGGTTGTAAAACCAAAAAAGCTGAGAGTTATTATTATTAGGTTATTAACTGGGTCTTTAAGAGGGCGCAGTACGCTCGGTTCTCCATACAAAAGTATTTATGCTCTCATTTTAAAACGCCATGCTAGAATAACATGAAACTTTGTATACACAATGGGATCCAGCATATCTAGGTCGGAAATTAGTTTCTATTGCTAGAAATTGTATAAGAAAAAAAATACAACTGTAATTTGAGTTTTTTACGCCTTGTATGAAAACCTTAATAATCGTTGTATTTTTTCTCCATTATAATTTCAAGCAACAGAAACTAATTTCCGACCTAAATATGCCGGATCCCATTATGTATACAAAGTTTCATGTTATTCTAGCATGGCGTCTTAAAATCAGAGACTTGGATGTTTTCTATATCTATTAAATATATCGTCGTCTAGTACCCATAACACAAGCCTTATTTTTGACGACCTGTTTAGCCTAGTTGGTAGTGACTCCGAGTTCGAATCCCGGCCAGGGCATTTATTTGTGCATTTATCACGGATATTTGTTCTTGGGTCTTGGATGTTTTCTATGTATTTAAGTATGCATTTATCTATATAAGTATGTATATCGTCGTCTAGTACCCATAGTACAAGCTTTGCTTAGTTTGGGACTAGGTCGATTTGTGTAAGATTGTCCCCCAATATTTATTATCCCACTAATATTATAAATGCGAAAGTTTAGATGTTTGGATGTTTGTTACTCAATCACGCAAAAACGGCTGAACAGATCAAAATGATTTTTTGTGTACGAACAGTATGTAATCTGGATTCACTTATAGTATACTTTTTGTCCCGATAATCACCCTCAAAGGGATGAAATCGGGGGTGCAAATATGGTCTATGAAACGGGGTGATTTAAATCCTCATACGCCATTCTAAGCTTTAAGTTTCAGCCAATTTAAATAGCAGAATTTGACGTATTGTAAACAAGCTGACGTTTCGATATGTTAAAGCCGAAATATCATAATTCCTTCTGATTGATGACGCTATTTTTTGAGCATAACCTTTTAGCAATTAGGTCTATTATTGCGTGTAAATCAAAATAAATTTGCGATACTTTGGAATTGTTTGTCTTCATATGCTTAAATACAAAAACAGCTGCTTCAATGCAGTCTTTGAGTCGGTGTACAATTTAATTTTGTCGTGTATTATTGTTTACTTAATTGGTGACCCTTCACACTATAATAACTGTTTGATATAAGAGATCACTTGGGCTGGGCAGCTCAATCGTCAACATTTACGGTTTAAGAACCTTAGATCTATGAACAAAGTACAATATATATACTGAGATAGAGATACCAGTGAAATACTCCACATAGATCGTAGCGCCGTTGTGTATTTAGTAAGAACTAACCGCACGACCGCTGCATCCCTGTCACTTCAATATGCAAGTGCGATAGAGATAGCACCCAGTGACATCTGGTACAAACAAGTTAAACTAACATTTCCATAGAAAAATTCGTACTTCGAGCTGAAAGGCCCCTGGATCTATGCTCATCCGTATACATATAATACAGCTGTAGAGGGTTCAAAATCTGTACATTGAAGATATTGGATAAATCAATGGAGCGATTGGAGGGCCCTTGGCATCGAAACAGAACACTTCAACAGTTTTAAGAATTCGTGTCTGTTTGTCTATCGGTTTATATGTCTAGGCATTATGACTCGTCAACCCGCATGCCAAGCGTGGCGATTATGGCATTTACCCCCCATGAAATTGGGGGAGGCCTATGTCCAGCAGTGGACGTCCTAGGGCTGATATGGTGGTGGTGGTGATGGTTGTGACTCTCGGCCTTCAGCCTTACGTGCATTGCCGCTCTGATTCGGGCCTTCGACCCTCAGCCTTACACTTCACTCTGTGTGAATGATCTGCCTTTGGACTCGCATGCCTTGCCCCTCTGCATCAGGCCTTCGGCCTTACATAAGGAGCCCGCTCTGTTGGGACTCTCAGGCTTCGGCCTCGCGTGAATTGCCACTCTGCTTCAGGCCTTTGGCCCTACATAAGGAGCCCGCTCTGTTGGGACCCGCACCGTGGTTGCGTGCCAGTGGCGTGCCTAGGGTTGCAGAGAAGGGCAAGCCGAGGGATACATTTTTGTAATTTTTTTTTCACACTCAATATGATTAAATCTATCTCCTACCTTGATACCTTGCCATATTACCATACTAGTAAATCTTCACTCTTCATTATCACTTTATCACTAACTGGTGTGGCGTAGACAGGACAGACCAACAAAGCACGCTGAAGGCATGCTATTACTAGATAAAATTGTACAGACATCTCAGCAATCGAACCGATCTTTGAAATTGTCGTTTATGTGACTTGCTTATCTGAGAAATACTCAAGTCAGGCGTAGGTTTCGGTAAAAAAATAAGTTGCTTTTTTAGTGCAAAGTTTAGCGTGCCTACCTTTTCTGCGCCGATAACTTGTGCACATTTTAAATCGTCACACAGAACAACTTCATCCATCGTCACTTTCCACTTTAATAAACTTTTTAATACAAAACACTATCCGCTCAAACAAATTGTTCCGTTTGAAGTAATGTACATAATTGTAATCAATGAAGTTAGCATCACAATCCATCCAGTCATGAACGCGCACGCGCGAAATTCGCATTTGACTAACATCTGTTGATAACTTCACGTCGAAAGCCGGGCTTCTAGTCACAAACTATTTGCTAGATCTAGCTATAGATACGTATCTCTCGTTTTGTAGCAGTTTTCATAGATAAGAAAGAGAAAAAGATATTATCAGCATTAAAGCCCGCTTGCAAGCCCGCGCGTGCGAGCGAGATGACTAGCCCGTGTCTCAACTCTATCGTGTTAAGACCGCTCGTTTCGCGCGGCAGTAGCGCCACTTGCTACGGTCGAATTTTGTACTACTACCCCGACCAAGATGAATAGAATATACAGATCAGGCGCCGTCGCGCGGATTTTAAGTTAGTTTGAAATGGAAAAAAGAATTAGTCGTACATATATTTGGTTTTTGCTAATTTAGTAACGCAAGCCAGGCTTTTGGGCTTTTAAGGCCGTACCGCCACTGTTGCGTGCCACGCGGCTCCGGGCCTTCAGCCCTCAGCCTTATATAAGGATCCCGCTCTATTTGAATTTGCCTTGCCATTCAGTTTCCGCCCGTTAGTTACCAAATTTACATGAAGAATCCACTCTGTTGGGAAGCTCGGTCTTCGGCCTCGCGTGTCTCGCCTCTCTGCTTCAGGCCTTCGGCCCTCAACCTTAAATAAGAAACCCGCTCTGTGTGAATACTCGGCCTTCCGCCTTGCATGTTTTGCCACTCTGCTTCCGGCCTTCGGCCATCATGCTTACATGAAGAACCCGCGGAACGGAGAGGGCTTTGCTGGGAGTATCTCTGCATGATCGCATCAGAAGAGAGGCCATCCGCAGTATAACCAAAGTAACCGACATAGCCCTCCGAACCGCTAAACTTAAGTGGCAGTGGGCGGGGTATATTGCACGTAGAACCGTTGGCCGTTGGGGAGGAAAGGTTTTCAAGTGGCGTCTACGTACCAGAAGGCGCAGCGTGGGTAGGCCCCTCCACAAGGTGGACTGATGACCTGGTAAACGTTGCAGGTGTCCGCTGGATGCGGGTGGCAAAGGAACGGTCATTGTGTCACTCTTTGTGGAGGCTTATGTCCAGCAGTGGACGTTTTTCGGCTGATATGATGATTCGTTTTAAAAAAGGGTTCCTATTAAAATTTGCCGTGCGCGGTAAAGAGCATTTCATATTGAATGTAATCATTTCTTAAGGGGGTGTAAATAATGGTGAAAGATGTATGGCAAAACAAATAATTCTAAAGCGAGATGAGTTCTACGCAGACGAAGTCGCGGGCAAAAGCTAGTTATTTATATTTATTTAGCTTACTATTCTAGTTCGATTAGCGTAAAAATATTGTCCCTTAAAATTTATTTATAATGACATACAAAGTTGCCCCTGGTCCTTTCTAACCATCTCCTCATCTACTTACACCTCCTCGTCTCAATGTACAAACGCCAAAACAATTAACTGACCATTTATGGCCCTTATTACAATGACAATAAAGTGGACGATACGTTACCCGTGTTGGCGACAGTAGCCCGCCTACCTCACCGACTGTGGTAAACCGTTATACTAAGTATACTAACCCAATACAAAACCCATTAACCTAAACTTGAAAGACAATTTTCCCTGAAAATTGAAAAACTTAGCCTAATCACTCCCTATAATCCTCGCACAAACTCCCGCTATTCTACAATATACCTTATACAGTTCACAATAAGTTTGGTTTTTGAGTGAAACGTTGTGAGTTAGATACGTTGTTGTTGAAGTAGAGTAAACCTGCTGAGTCATGTTTGGTTTGTAATGTTTAATCTCCCTGTTGTGGGCCTGTTTGATTGGGTTCTCGAAAGTTCTACCTTGGGAATATTGGGCTTAAGTTATAGATTATAGGTTACTGTCAAGGCAACGACTAAGTAAGGTAACCCAATACACACACACACACACAACTAACGCAAAGCAATAGGCGTCTACTATCCGCATTAGGGAATTAATGAAATGACCATGTTATAAACGTTTGTACCTTGTAATAGAAACAGAATAGCTACAACTTAGAAAAGTTGAAAAAGCCCCGACATTTTCATTTCAAAGCTCAATATCTCAAGAAACGGCTGAACAGATTTTCATGAAACACTCAGGATAAAATTAACTATGACACAAAATAATTTTTAAGAAAAAAAACCGACATCAATGGTGCACTCTTAGATTCCATACAATAAAATAAAAATTCCTCATGGAATCATGGAAAAACCTTGCTTGCTTGACAAACAAAACGAAGAGAACAAATCGCCAAACGTGAACTACGCGTCGTTGAAGAGTTCCGTTCTGATCATCATCAGCAGTTCCACTTCATCAAATGTCACTTTTATGAATGAAAATGCTTGATTAGTTCATGAAAATACTAAAATCACTATTTGTGTGCCTTTCACATTTGAGGAGTTCCCTCGATTCCTAATGGATCCCATCATCAGAACTCGAGCATGACAAAAATCAATCGTGAAAATAGAACTTGCTTAACAAACACAGCTAGAAGGACAAATTGCCAAACGTGAACTTTTCGTCGTTGAAGAGTTCCGTTCTGATCATCATCAGCAACTGTTACGTCTGTTACAGCTGTTACGTCAACTGTATTCTTAGGTATTACATTGGACTCAAAATTGCAGTGGGGTTCCCATATAACAGCGATAGGAACTAGGTTGAGCTCTGCTGCATTTGCAGTCAGGAGAATAAGGCAGCTTACCAATGTGGCAACGGCACGGTTAGTTTACTTTGCTTATTTTAATAGTATAATTACTTATGGTCTTATCTTGTGGGGATCAGCTGCAGATATTGAAACTGTTTTTATTTTGCAAAAAAGGGCTATCCGAGCAATTTATAACTTGGGGTCGCGTGACTCATTAAGAGAATTTTTCAAAGAAATAGATATTCTAACCCTGCCGTCCCTATACGTATTTGAAATAATAATGTATGTTAGGAAGAATTTGTGCAATTTCCCGACGAACGCTGATAAACCAATAGCCACCAGAAACACTGGGAAACTGAAAATAACCTTCTATAGACTAGTAAAGGCGAAAAAGTCCTTCTTGGGAAATTGTATTAAATTCTACAATAAAATTCCAAAACACATTACTGAACTTAGCAATTCTAAATTCTAATCTGTAGTAAAACAAACACTTATTTCAAAAGCATATTATAAGGTAAACGATTACATCATGGACAGGGATGTTTGGCAGTGATAGTGTCCTGCACGGCTAATCTAATCTATCGCGAAAATAGGTTTTCTACTGTAGCTTGTTATTTTTGTAGTAACTGAGACTGTAATTTTATATTTAACTATACAATGTATATTGTTTTGAAAAAATGACACCTCGCCGAGTTTCTTACGCCGGTTCTTCTCGTGGCAGAGGTTTATTTTTCCGAACCGGTGGTAGTTTATTGACGTTCATAGGTGCATGTAATATGCCTAATTTGAAGAATAAACTACTTTTACTTTTTACTTTTACTTTTTTTAGCAGTTCCACTTCATCAAATGTCACTTTTATGAATGAAAATGCTTGATTAGTTCATGAAAATACTAAAATCACTATTTGTGTGCCTTTCACATTTGAGGAGTTCCCTCGATTCCTAATGGATCCCATCATCAGAACTCGAGCATGACAAAAAATAATCGTGAAAATAGAACTTGCTTAACAAACACAGCTAGGAGGACAAATCGCCAAACGTGAACTTTTCGTCGTTGAAGAGTTCTGTTCGGATCATCATCAGCAGTTCCACTTCATCCAATGTCACATTTCTGGATGCAAATGCTTGACTTGTTGATAAAAACACAAAAATCACTATATGTTTGCCTTAAAAATTTGAGGAGTTCCCTCAATTCCTTGTGGATCCCATCATCAGAACTGCGTTTTGACATAAACGGGACCAACTTGGATATATACTTACAATCAAAAAAAGAATTTTCCAAATCGGTTAAGAAATGACGGAGCTATGGACTGCTTCTACCGCCTTAAAGTTCTTTACAATATTCGGGATTACTTAAGTGTTGATTTGCGTATCAACCTTTGTGAATCGCTGATATTGTCAAGATTAAACTATTGTGATACTGTCTATGCTGGGTGTCATAGGTCATACAAAAAAGCTCATACAACGAGTGCAAAACGTATGCATTCGTTTCTGTTTTCGAGTCCCTCCCCGCTCCCATATCACTCCATACTTGAACGCCGCTGGTCTGCTGACGCCTACACCTCGCCACTCTTCTTTTTGGCATAGTGCGGTCTGGGGTCCCAGCATATTTGCTGAATAAACTTTTATGGCCCAAAAGTGCGCGCCGGTGTAAGGCAATGGTTCTGGTGGCTAAGCATCGAACCGCGGCGTTTCGAGGAAGTTTCAGATTTGCGGCGTCCAAGTGTTGGAATAATCTCCCTCCACCCATCCAAGCAGCGTCTAGCAAGTATACCTTTAAGCGCAAGCTTAAGGGCTATTTGTTGACGCTCCAAAAATCCAATTCCTAACCCATCCAGCACATAAAATATCCCCACTTTATTTCTTTTTCCCTTACGTTCTTCTTCTCTTGTAGCTTCCTATAATTGTTTCGCTCTGAAGCTGTTATTTATTTTTAGCGTGTGACATTATTTATTATTATTATTATTGTTATACAGTCTTCATCATTATCGCACTTTGAATCTTCCTGCTCGGTCGGTAAGGAACTCTGCCAATTCAAATTATTTTAAGAATATTATGTTTTTAATTATATTATTATGATTATATTAATATGATTTATTTATTATGTGTACCTTTTATATATTATGTTGTGTTGCGTTCCGTGGGTCACGTACGGTGCTGTCTGAAAACCAGCGCTGCAAGTGTCTGACACCTCAGCATAATGCTGAGACAGCAACCGATTCACTGCCGCGAAGACACACGTTATTGTGTTGTATGTGCGTTTTTTTTTTCCTTTTTTTTGTATCTGTGTGTCTTTTGTTTTGTGTAGTGAATAAATGTCTTCTATCTATCTATCAATGGAGTAACAAACATAAAAAAAACATACAACCGAAATGATAACCTCCTCTTTTGAAATTTTGAAGTCGGTTAAAAAGAACTTAACGAAAATTGGTCCATCCGTTTGGAATCTACTATAACACAGAGGGATACACAGATACACCAACAGACACGTTAAACTTGTATCACCCCTCTGTTTTTGCGTCGGCGGTTAAAAAAAGAAGCCAAGTAGGAGGGTTCCATACCTACTTCTAATAGTCCTAATTTCATAACAGTGATGGGCAAAAATTAACTTGAATAAGAATAAAAACGGAAATTTTATTCTTATTCAAATGGATTTGAATAAGAATAATTCATGCAGTCGTTATTTAAAATAAAATGAACGGGAATAATTCAAGCGGCTTTCATTCTAAATGAAGAATAAGAAACGGAATGATTATTCTAGAATTGGGATTATTCTAAATAAACTTTTATTTAAATAAAATGTTATTTAGAATATGTTAATTTTGTAGTACAATCGGGTCGGTAATATCGGTTATTTTAAGTTGATCTACACCCATTTTTTTTATGGTCGGATTGATTTGGAAATTGTCCACTAAATGTTGAGTAGAGAACTTGGTGAGGAAGGTCTGATGATGGAGTCAGGAATTGGATAGTGGAACTCCTCAATGGCTAATTGTATACCCCTCGAGTGTGGGCCCATTTGGTTTGTTTTTATGAGTCCTATACATTATACTTGGTGAAGATGGTCTGATGATGGAGTCAGGAGTTGGATAGTGGAACTTCTCAATGGCTATTTGTATACCCCTCGAGTGTGGGCTCAAATTGGTGGAAATTCAAACCACTATCCTGTACTATGAATTCAAAAAGGTCGTGTCATCATAGGGAACTCACGGCACACGGCTTGGGCGATGGGCGAGCCAGTTATTCAGCGATAACTCCAAAACTATTCCACTTATCTTGTTCAGGGTTCAAACCAAAAATCGTTGAAAGTACTCGTATTTATTTAATTAAATAATCTTCACGGTTTGGAAATTAGAGAGGGGGTCACACTTTTTACAACTTTGAAATGAAATGAAATGGTTTATTGGTTAACACAACGTTACACATTATTAGGGTTTGCAGTCCCGGTCCCGACTTGTATGAAATTTTCCGGGAAATCCCGGGAATGCCCGGGAAATTTACATGCCCTACGACATTATAAAGGTTGGGACCTCCTAGTAAGTACAGTGGTACTTGTGTCAGGAGAGCCCGCTCTTCCAAAAAAACAAGCGTGGTTACAACCAATGAATATTATAAGATAAATATAAGATTAACTTAACATTATAATTAGGAAAAATCTAAAATTTAATTACATAATTTATCGTAGTACAAATCGTAGTACGCGCACGTGTGTGTGTGTGTGTGTGTGTGTGTGTGTTTGACAGCCAACACCAAAGGTTGTCTTAAATGAAAAAGTTTTTAAGAAACCTCCATATCATTTTTAAAGGCCTACCCATAGATGCCACACGCCTGTGTGCATTGAATTTTTTTTTAACATTCCCTAATTACATATATGGGGTTCCCCCCACCATATCAGCCAAAGGACGTCCACTGCTGGACATGGGCCTCCCCCAAATGGGTATATGCCATAATCGCCACACTTGGCATGCGGGTTGGCGATCGCAGTATCTCCACCGCACTCCAGGGATGCTGCTGCCCATCCCCCGGTGGTCTTAGTCGTAGTTTTAGGACATACCCGGGTCCCTGGGGGGGGTCTATGGGGTGCCCCCCATAATTTAATAATTTTTCGTCGTCACTTTTTTTGTAGCGGTTCATAGAATACACCTCTCTACCAAATTTCATAATTGTAGTGCTTATAGTCTCCGAGTAAGTCTACTGTGAGATACGGACGGACGGACGGACGGACGGACAGACGGATGAAACATTTATTTACCGAGGTGAAACGGAGACGCTTCGCTCGCTCAACTCTCGATCAACTATGTATGTACCTATGAAAAACTTAGTTTTTTACGACCGAGTGAAACGAAGGTCTCCATTTCAGCTTCGGCAAAAATGATTTCGTATTTCCAGATGTCTGGATTTTGCGGTTGTTCTCCTCTACAGGTCACATATCTGAACCTATTCTCGTAAAATTTTGGAAGCATGTTCGATAAATTTATATTTTCTTTTTTGTTAAGTCAGTTTTTGAAATTTATGACATTTGAAAAGAAAAAAAATCCACGAGGTCTACATCTCAGAACCACTAGTTTTAGATAACGGGGAAAAAAATTCCTCGCCCTGAAAAAAAATTGCCTAAGTTTTTCCATTGTGACAAAACGAATGCCTTTTCCGTAGCTCAGAGGACAAATTCCATACAAAATATAAAATTTTACAGAACATAATTAGGATTACATACATCGAAATATAATAAGTATATAATGTACTTATTTACTAATTATTACAAAATCCGCGACAGGCTTCGTCAACACCGTCAACCTAACCTAACCTAGTCTAAACTTTAGACTAGGTTAGGTTGACCGCCCCGGATCGTAGATGGCTCAAAAGTTCCCATGATGCTGGCGGCGTTGCCACGCTGAATGGCCACCGAAATCTGTTGAGCCAAAAACGATCCGGAACGAGGATCGCAACCCCTCTCTCTCAGCCGCCGACCCACATCTTTATACATATACTTATTATATTTCGATGATTACATATTCAATTCGACAAGAAAATGAAAATTAGCCCTGATATGCAAGGTGCTAACAAAGTTACTCACCAAAACAAGTCGCTTTTATTTCGCTTTACTTACTTACTAACACAAGTAACTTTTTTAAATTCGAATAAAAAAACTAATTTTACACCACACCTTGCCAAAAAGCGCGTTTTTCCGCACGCTGCGCGTCCGGAATAACCCACTTTTTGGCACAGTGGTGACGTAAAATTGTGTACGAAACACGGGTCGTAAAACAGAAAGCCCTCTCTCGCATATTTATGACCCTCGCCTGCGGCTCGGGCCTTAAACATCTGCGATATTGGCCTTTCTTTGTTTTACAACCCTTGTATCGTAATGTACTATTCCATACTTACGCTTTTTTTTCCGTGGGTGGAGGAAATCCTCATTGGATACTACCGGCCCGGTTCCGTGAGCATGTCGAGACGCTAAACCTTACGCCTATTCTCGACCAATGTGTATAAGGGAAATCTCAGTACTATTTGATTCCCCGTGGGATCGGGATCCGGCGGCGCGACGGATCCGTGACGCGTAAAACGGGCTGGCCGTGGCAGCCGATTGATTGCATCGCTGCTAACGCAGTACCCGATACAGTGCAGTAGTCGCAGAGCTTTCGTCTTTGAAGACCTTTAAGGTCCTTAACAAGTAAATAACGCTCATCTACCTATTTAGGCTATTTAAAATCTTACACAAATCCACCTAGACTCAAAGTAAGCAAAGCTTGTACTATGGGTACTAGACGACGATAAACATACTTATATAGATAAATACATACTTAAATACATAGAGAACATTCAAGACCCAAGTACAACATCCGTGTTAAATGCACAAATAATGCCCTGGCTGGGATTAAAAACCCGGGACCTCTAGCTTCGGAAGCAGCATCACTACCAACTAGGCTAAACAGGCCGTCAAAGTCTCTGTTAATTCAAACGTATCTTGACAGTTTCTTTTCGTTACTATTTGTTATAAGACTCTTGCCGCCTAATATCGTAGATTTTATGTTTCATTAAAAAATATCGCTTCAAACATCACTCTCAGTCGACTTTAAAGCTTAAAACTGTTTTTTGGCGATTTACTTCTACACACAGAACAATAAAAAAAACGGCTAAGTGCGTGTCGGACCACGCACAAAGAAGGGAATTTTGGAAATTAAAGCCCCCTGTCTAATTTCCAAACCATAAAGTTTAAAATTCTGGAAAAAAAATCAAGATGATGTACATTAATAAATCCTTTCAACGATTTTTGGTTTGAACAACATAGGTGTAACGGTTTTCTAGTTATTTCAGAAAAACTGGCTTGCCGAAACAAAAGGGCGTAAGTGCCGTAAGTTTCCTATGAAAGGTACGACCTTTTTTGATTAAATTTATTATATAGTGGTTTTAAATGTAGATTAGGATGTATCGGTCCGGAATCCTTCTTTGTGCGTGGATGACTCGCACTTGGCGGGTTATTTTTTAAAAATACCTCGGCGGCTTTGAGCAGCTGTGTGGTCAATCGTTTATGGGTCAGACGTACTGTTCCAAGATGGCGGCTGCGGCGGCTCGATTCGTCAACGTCACAACACAAGCTGATTAGCTATCGCCAAATACAATTAACGAGGCCCGTCCGTCCGCGGCCGCACTGATCACTCCTGCGCAGATACCAGAGTAAAGCAGATCCGTTCATTTAAGTTGAACGTTTTCTATACATCTGATCTGTTCTCACTTATGCACAAATCAATAAGTTTGAGAGAGACAGACAAGTGACAGGTGAAGACCTGTCAGTGACTCCATCGTCATAACTGAAAAATTGTACTAAACTAACGTTGTGGTGTGTTAACTTGTTAAGTTTATATGAGATTTAACAGCCTGGTGTACTTTCAAATGGAGACAATTCGTTAACAGCCGAAATCTGTCGCATTCTAGCTCATTTTGGTGTACCATAAGGATTTAAACCATAAAATTTTAAATTGCGAATCTGCTTTTCTCTGATTTCTGTGCTCATGTGTTCTGGTACCTGTACTGAAGAATTCTGGTCATGTTAGAGTCTGATTTTAATTTTCCCGTACATTTTGAGACCCAGCGCCTGATGAAGGCAACGAGCAACTTTTTAAAAGATTTTTAAATATTTATTTATCGGTTTGATTCACCTGTGTAGCTATAACGATGGACACCCGCCCCACCAGAAGTGTTGTAAGTTATAATTATATACGTTAGAACACTTTTGTCAAGTCTATTAAATATTTAGACAACTCTGGAACTTGAAAAAGAAATCCCAATGTCTTCAGCTCACAGAGCCACTAGTCTTACTAATGATTCAGTAGCTCAGTCAAGCGTTTTGTCATGCGCCATGTCCATGACTTAGAAATGAGAAAAACAATATATTGCTTCCTTAATTTCATCAGGTCATCATTAACTTAATTGCGCGTTATAGGCCACTAATACATATGTCGCCCGAAACATACTATTTGAACCTTATCCCGTTGACATAACGAATGGAATGCATTGCGGCAGCGTTTCAGGATGTACCACAAATCTGTTCTTACAATAATTGGCGAGAGGCCAAAAAGATATGCAAACAAATTGATAGGACGAACAAATAGAGGCAGTAACTAACAAGAGGCGAGCGAGTCAAGTCGAACTTGTACCCTTTTTTACCGACTTCAATAGAAGGAAGGAGGTACCTACTCAGTTTATCTGCATGTTCACTTGTTCTTTTTAGGGTTCCGTAGTCAACTAGGAACCCTTATAGTTTCGCCATGTCTGTCCGTCCGTCCGTCCGCGGATAATCTCAGTGACCGTTAGCACTAGAAAGCTGAAATTTGGTACTAATATGTATATCAATTACGCCGACAAAGTGGTAAAATAAAAAGTGGAAAAAAATATTTTATTAGGGTACCTCCCCTATACGTAAAGTGGGGAGTGATTTTTTTTTTCATTTTAACCCTAACTTGTGATATATTGTTAGATAGGTATTTAAAAATAAATAGGGGTTTACTAAAATCATTTTTTGATAATGTTAATATTTTCGGAAATAATCGCTCCAGAAGTAAAAAAAATGTGTCCCCCCCCTCCCCCTCTAACTTTTGAACCATAAGTTTAAAAATATGAAAAAAATCTCAAAAGTAGAACTTTATAAAAACTTTGTAGGAAAATTATTTTGAACTTGATAGGTTGAATAGTTTTTGAAAAAATTACAAAAACTACGGAACCCTACACTGAGCGTGGCCCGACACGCTCTTGGTTTGTTTTTTTTTTTATGTATGTATGTTCCCCGATAACTCTTGACCATGTAGGCCGATTTTGATAATTCTTTTTTTGTTTCAAAGCAGGTACATCGACATTGGACCCATATAAACTTGGTGGAGATCTGATGATGGGATCTAGGAGGAATCGAGGGAACTCCTCGAATTTGATAGGCACGAATATGCCGATTTCGGTATTTTCTGTAGGTAACCAAGCATTGGCTGACGGAAACCACAAATTGTGACATAGCAAGTACAAAATTGGAGTCTGTTTTTTTCGTATAAACTCCACAAATTGTGACATAGCAAGTACAAAATTGGAGTCTGTTTTTTTCGTATAAACTCCACAAATTGTGACATAGCAAGTACAAAATTGGAGTCTGTTTTTTTCGTATAAACTCCACAAATTGTGACATAGCAAGTACAAAATTGGAGTCTGTTTTTTTCGTATAAACTCCACAAATTGTGACATAGCAAGTACAAAATTGGAGTCTGTTTTTTTCGTATAAACTCCACAAATTGTGACATAGCAAGTACAAAATTGGAGTCTGTTTTTTTCGTATAAACTCCACAAATTGTGACATAGCAAGTACAAAATTGGAGTCTGTTTTTTTCGTATAAACTCCACAAATTGTGACATAGCAAGTACAAAATTGGAGTCTGTTTTTTTCGTATAAACTCCACAAATTGTGACATAGCAAGTACAAAATTGGAGTCTGTTTTTTTCGTATAAACTATTTTATCTAACTAGCGACAAACGTGCTTACTGCATTTACTGCTTAGGGCCTGTCTGATGGTAAGTAGGCACCGTAGCCTATAGACGCGTGCGACTCCGGGTGAATCACTCTAAAACAGCCAAACCGTTTGTTTTCTAAATATTTTGACATTGAAAATGTCTTTTCGTTCGCTCCAGTATAGGGTCCCATATCACGAAATAGTGCGATCCCCTTATATTTCAGAGAGTTCTGAAGGTATGATATTCAAACTAGGCTCAAAAG
Organism: Notocelia uddmanniana; assembly: GCA_905163555.1. Taxonomy (NCBI): domain Eukaryota; kingdom Metazoa; phylum Arthropoda; class Insecta; order Lepidoptera; family Tortricidae; genus Notocelia; species Notocelia uddmanniana. The sequence continues at coordinate 74,741,591 of LR991052.1, forward strand.
ACACGTATTTACGAGATGTGTAAGATGCAAAGAGAATTATTTGAGAAAGTCCAGAAAAAAATGTTTTGGCCGAAATAGTGAAAAAAAAAATCCTTTTCCTCCGATTTCTTCATTTTGGCACTCGATCTTTTGGAAACGAAGAATGATATCAAAATTTTGATCAAAACTCCTCTGGACAATTTAGTCGGCTACAATTTGAGCCTAAAACAAAGACGATCGGGTCAAGGGTTTGCGCTGTAGCATAACCTTTTTGATAGAAGTCAAAAAGTCAGAACGACTATTAGTAGGTAATATATTTTTTTTAAATCAACACAATTGTAGTTAGTTTTAGTTTTATATTTCAAATTGTTTAAATTAAACATGTATTGTTTCCATAATAAATTATTATTAATTATAGTTCGAGACAACAATAGCACATTATTGCAGTGCCCGGGAAATAGCAATTCGTGGATAAGTCAATGATGTTTTGGAAGACCAATATCTTCCAAAACCTTGGCAAATAAAATAGTTGATTGAGATTGCATAAAACAAGCCATTTTATCCGAGACAATTTATCGACCCGAGCCGCAGGCAAGGGTCGATATAAAGTAGAGGATAAAATGAGTTTTATACATGAGTTATACATCTGCTTTTCACTTCGATTGCGAGAAAATTAAACAAATAATCAAGGTTATGATATCATATAATTTATCCTTCTCCTGGGGCCTAGGGTGTCATGTTGAATTCGACTTTGAAAATTCTTGTTATAGTTATAGTCGGAGTTTGGAGGTCGAGTTAATTTGAAGTCGCCGTTATCTTGCGTGAATAAGTAAAGTGTCAAATGCCCCCTTTTTTTTTAATTTTGGGATTGTATATTTCCGAAAATATTCAATTTACCAAACAATGGTTTCAGCAAACGCCTATTCTTTTTTAAAGATCTTTCCAACGATACCACACAACATATGGAGGAAGGGAAATAAAATTTCATTCCCACTATACGTGTATGAGGGCGTCCATTTTTTTGTTTTTTATTAAGTTTTACCCCTTTGTCGGCGTGATTGATATATGTACATATTTTATTCCAAATTACAGTTGTCTAGTACTAACGATCTTCCTAGTTGACTACGGAACCCTAAAAATGGGGGTCGAAGTTGCACTACGTCCGTAGGGAATACCCACCATTACCCTACACGTACGCACGTACAAAACACGGGTCGTAAAACAGAAAGCCCTCTCTCGCATATTTATGACCCTCACCTGCGGCTCGGGCCTCTAACATCTGCGATATCGGCCTTTCTTTGTTTGACAACCCTTGTATCATAAAATAGCTATTCTTTTTTCAAATTTCAAAATTTCCATAAACTGACTCTACATAAAAATCTATATAATCATCGAACCTGCTCACAAAATTTCACGAGAATCGGTTGAGGAATGCGACCTGTAGAGGAGAACATCCGTAGGTAAATACAGACCAGACATACGAAAGAATTTTTGTCGAAAGCTGAAACGGGGACTCTTCGCTCGCTTCGCTCGCTCGGTCAATAATGAAAAATGATGATGAAATTAATGAATAATGAACAATGCGTGTAGAACGAGCTCCCGAGTTTCTTTAAAAAAGCAGCTCTGTGACATTTATTGTAGCTCAAATTTGAAAAACCGCGCACAGCGTTGCCTTGTGTTATACTCCATACATTTTTCATAAGCGCATTTCACCGCTTCCAACTAGCGCCTCCCAAATCCCAAGGCATTCCGATTCATGCGATCGCACAATTAACCACACAAGTAATGCAGTCGATGCTCTGTGCCGACCAAATGTGGGGACCGACTTGCGCCGAACGCTGTACGCCATATGTTAAAACGTTTCAGGCAAATGGCCTGTGAATTTACCACTGCATTGTTGGATAGCCTCGATGTCGACTAAATAATTTAGAAGCGCGAAGTTTGCGGGATAATGCGGCAATCGTCGCGCCACAGATTATTGGCTATGTGCACGTCTGAAACGTCAAAGGTCCCGAGACAATGTCAAAACTCAGAGATTTCAAATAATGACACATGAATATTTTATTTACTTTAGTAAACGAGAAAGACCCCGTATTGGAAATTTTACTGAAATAAATAAACGAAACGAATCGTAGGAAACCGTTAAGAAACCAATAGAAAATGTGAAAGTAAATTTGACAGTTGTCCCCGGTAAGTACACATTTCTGCCATGGTGTGCGCTACGATCACCTAGCTTACCCCCACCACCTACTTCGCACATAGCCAATAGGGTAGCGCGATCAATGCAATTTCACCAAAGAGTACAATTATATCCCATCAAAAACATAAATGAGAAATGGGAGCCAAGTTCAATATTAAGTGTCATCCCATCCCATTGCCACTTTTTAATTTCTACACTTTTTTACGAAACTGTACGAGTATGGCGTTCCGTGATAAACCGACGGTACTGGCTGATAATAGTGCAGCAATCCATTACCGCGGGGACACACATTTTATTTCCACCTCACCCATAAATAATTTTACAGTACATATGGTGCTACATTATCAGCAGTGCGTGCATATGTCGAAACTTTAAAGAGCCGTGTGTACTGTAAAACGATGTACGATACACGCACGAGTGCGGTAATCAGCAGATAACGTGCATATGTCGAAACTTTAAAGAGCCGTGTGTACTGTAAAACGATGTACGATACACGCACGAGTGCGGTAATCAGCAGATAACGTGCATATGTCGAAACTTTAAAGAGCCGTATGTACTGTAAAACGATGTACGATACACGCACGAGTGCGGTAATCAGCAGATAACGTGCATATGTCGAAACTTTAAAGGGCCATATGTACTGTAAAACGATGTACGATACACGCACGAGTGCGGTAATCAGCAGATAACGTGCATATGTCGAAACTTTAAAGGGCCATATGTACTGTAAAACGATGTACGATACACGCACGAGTGCGGTAATCAGCAGATAACGTGCATATGTCGAAACTTTAAAGGGCCGTATGTACTGTAAAACGATGTACGATACACGCACGAGTGCGGTAATCAGCAGATAACGTGCATATGTCGAAACTTTAAAGGGCCGTATGTACTGTAAAACGATGTACGATACACGCACGAGTGCGGTAATCAGCAGATAACGTGCATATGTCGAAACTTTAAAGAGCCGTATGTACTGTAAAACGATGTACGATACACGCACGAGTGCGGTAATCAGCAGATAACGTGCATATGTCGAAACTTTAAAGGGCCATATGTACTGTAAAACGATGTACGATACACGCACGAGTGCGGTAATCAGCAGATAACGTGCATATGTCGAAACTTTAAAGGGCCATATGTACTGTAAAACGATGTACGATACACGCACGAGTGCGGTAATCAGCAGATAACGTGCATATGTCGAAACTTTAAAGAGCCGTATGTACTGTAAAACGATGTACGATACACGCACGAGTGCGGTAATCAGCAGATAACGTGCATATGTCGAAACTTTAAAGAGCCATATGTACTGTAAAACGTTGTACGATACACGTGCGAACAGGTAATTCGCAACTAGTGTCGATATAAAACACTCCCTTCGGTCGTGTTTCAATTTATCACCACTCGTTGCGAATTTCCTGTTCTCTGCACTTGTATCGTAATGTACTATTACAGTACTTATTTTGCTACTTTACCGCACGAGTGCGGTAATCAGCAGATAACGTGCATATGTCGAAACTTTAAAGGGCCATATGTACTGTAAAACGTGGTACGATACACGTGCGAACAGGTAATTCGCAACTAGTGTCGATATAAAACACTCCCTTCGGTCGTGTTTCAATTTATCACCACTCGTTGCGAATTTCCTGTTCTCTGCACTTGTATCGTAATGTACTATTACAGTACTTATTTTGCTACTTTACCGCACGAGTGCGGTAATCAGCAGATAACGTGCATATGTCGAAACTTTAAAGGGCCATATGTACTGTAAAACGTGGTACGATACACGTGCGAACAGGTAATTCGCAACTAGTGTCGATATAAAACACTCCCTTCGGTCGTGTTTCAATTTATCACCACTCGTTGCGAATTTCCTGTTCTCTGCACTTGTATCGTAATGTACTATTACAGTACTTATTTTGCTACTTTACCGCACGAGTGCGGTAATCAGCAGATAACGTGCATATGTCGAAACTTTAAAGGGCCATATGTACTGTAAAACGTGGTACGATACACGTGCGAACAGGTAATTCGCAACTAGTGTCGATATAAAACACTCCCTTCGGTCGTGTTTCAATTTATCACCGCTCGTTGCGAATTTGCTGTTCTCTGCACTTGTATCGTAATGTACTATTAAAATATTTTTATCTGTTTCAAAATTTAACGCTTCGTGCAAATTCAGAACGCACCGTTTAAAATGTTAAGATTGTATGAAAAACAATCCGATATATTTAATTACCTATGTTTTCACTTCACATGCTCTAAGTCTAAAAGTTCATCTGTAGGGCATGATACAGACAGGTATGATAGCTTATAAGTGGGACATATAGCATTCGTCCCGTACTGTCAAGTATGTAAGTGCGAGAGGGACGAATGCTATATGTCCGACATATAAGCTATCATACTAGCCCCTCTGTATTCTGTGCAAAGGCGACATAAAGTAGCTTTTTATGCTCAGAGCGAACAACGTGCCCAGTAATATCTGACCAAGACAAGAAGTTAGTATGTTAGAATAATACTGTGCGAAAAATATTTTAAGTTCATGTAAACGTGGCTTTAGGTCTGGATTCTAGATGAGCGAACGATGCCGGCCAGAAATTAATATCTTAAACTATTACCCAATATTATGCGGAAGCAGGGGGCGGGCTGTTTTTAGGGTTCCGTAGTCAACTAGGAACCCTTATAGTTTCGCCATGTCTGTCCGTCCGTCTGTCCGTCCGTCCGCGGATAATCTCAGTGACCGTTAGCACTAGAAAGCTGAAATTTGGTACTAATATGTATATCAATTACGCCGACAAAGTGGTAGAATAAAAAGTGGAAAAAAATATTTTATTAGGGTACCTCCCCTATACGTAAAGTGGGGAGTGATTTTTTTTTTTCATTTTAACCCTAACGTGTGATATATTGTTAGATAGGTATTTAAAAATAAATAGGGGTTTACTAAAATCATTTTTTGATAATGTTAATATTTTCGGAGATAATCGCTCCAGAAGTAAAAAAAATGTGTCCCCCCCCCTCTGACTTTTGAACCATAAGTTTTAAAAATATGAAAAAAATCTCAAAAGTAGAACTTTATAAAAACTTTGTAGGAAAATTATTTTGAACTTGATAGGTTGAATAGTTTTTGAAAAAATTACAAAAATAATTTCTGAACTAAGTTTGTAATTTAACCGTATAAACAGGTGTTTATTGTACCTACCATTTCTACAAAATCACAATGAAATGACGTGCTTTCAAAGGTTTTGTGTTTCTGTACTTAATATGTCAACTTAATGTGACGGACGGAAAACTACGGAACCCTACACTGAGCGTGGCCCGACACGCTCTTGGCCGGTTTTTTTTATATATAAATAAATATTGGGGGACAATCTTAGACAAATCGACCAAGTCCGAAACTAAGCAAATCTTGTACTATGGGTACTAGACGACGATATACATACTAATATAGATAAATACATAAAAAAAATCCAAGACCCAAGAACAAAATCCGTGATAAATGCACACATAAATGCCCTGGCCGGGATTCGAACCCGGGACCTCTAGCTTCGGAGGCAGAGTCACTACCAACTAGGCTAAACAGGCCGTCAAAAGGCTGTTACAGACATATTACTTCGTTGGTCGGAGGAAACTCGATAGTGTATCATGAATATATCATAACACCTAGTTCGTCTAAAGCCGGGTATTTTCATGTTTGCAAACATCTAACATGTTTTTCGAACACAAAATAGGCGTGGCTTCAATGTTAAGGCGAGTCCGCTGCACCAAAAATATAACAAAACATGTTAGAAAAACATGTTAGGTGTTTGAAAACATGAAAATCATGGCGCTGCGGACCCGGCTTTAGACAACTGAGAATTACTTGCACCCACTATCAAACTACGAAAATAATATGGGGAATTTCAAAAAATTGGGTAAGTGCGAGTTGGATCACGCACAAAGAAGGTGCCGTCCACACCTGACCTGTTAGTCCACTTTTAAAACCACTATACAATACTATAAAACCAAGAAGTTCGTATCTTCATAGGGAACTCACGGCACTTAAGTGCTTTTGTTTGGGCATAATAGTTTTTTAGCGATTTCTCAAAAACTGTTAGACCTATCTTATTCAAACCAAAAATCATTGGAAGTATTTATTAATATTCATCACCTCAATTTTTTTCAGAATTTTACACTTTATAGTTTGGAAATTAGAGAGTGGGGACACACATTTTACGACTTTGACAGCTAATATCTCGCCAAAAGTTGACTTGAATGGAAAAAGTTTTAAGAATCCCCCATATCATTTTTAGAGGCCTATCCAAAGATGCCCCACACGCCTATGTTTATTGTTTTTTTTAACATCCCCCAATTACATATATGGAGTGCTCCCCATAATTTAATAATTTTTCGTCATGTCACATAATTTTTTGTAGCGGTTCACACATAAGTAAGTTATCCTCTTTCTAAGGGATCACAGAATACACCTTCCTACCAAATTTCATAATTGTAGTGCTTATAGTCTGCGAGTAAATCGACTGTGAGATACGGACGGGCAGACATTACGAAACTATAAGGGTTCCGTTTTTGCCATTTTGACTACGGAACCCTAAAAATGGGGCATATCAAAATTTTCTCAGTAGTATTATTCGACTCATACGTAGTCATAATCCGAAACGCTATTGGGCTCTTTACATGATTAATATTATCACGCGACACACTTGTATCATGATCCGTATCACGTGGATATCCATGAATATTGGCGCAAAATCCAATCAATCTTGAAAACCGCGATAATATTGACAACCCAGTATTGTGATAATATTAATCGTGTAAAGGGCCCCATAGCGTTTGGGATTCGATCGAAGTTTATTTATAACTGTTCTGAACTTCTGAATGCTCAACGGCTTCTATTATAAAACTACATAATGAACTTTGTAAAAGACACGACAATAGAAAGACAATTTTCCGAAGCTGTAATGTATAACCGTGTACAAGTACAAGCGCACTAAACCACGAACTGCATTTCCGTGTTTTCAGTCCCTAATACAACAAGTTACCATCATAACATTACGGTAACTTGCAGCAGACCTTCCAAAATTACCATCTAATCCAATACTGATTCGCGGCGAGCCGCAAGTAGTCGGGAAGGCTCTCCGTCGGCCCCGCTGCCGACACTACCGGCTGCTGGTTGTATAAAGTACTGTAAGCCAAATCTGCCAACTCAGGGGTCTCAAGCGAATGCAGCGCTTGCACATAATTCGCCATTGAAGGTCTCATACCTCTGTAGAGAACCTCCTTTCCCATGGTCACGCTCGAGTTGAAAACACCACTTCTATCCCGACTCAGCTCCAACAGCGTCGCCCGTTTCGCCCGCTCCACGTCGCTCGGTCGCAACAAACAGCTCATAGACTTTAGAACATCCTGCCAGTTCTGTACAAAGTCCTCACAGTCCAGTCTCCCGCAGACGAAGTAAACGCCCCACAGCCCCACGTCCCCAAACGTTATGTAGAAGCTTTCGTAGCTCTTGCAGAGTTCGGTGTCCGTGCAACGCATGGCTAGCTCCGGCCACGCGCCAACGACAGCACAGGACTTATTCCACGAGCCTATTACGTGTTTAAGTACAAGCATTGACAGATAGTTGTTGCTAAGGAAGCCTGGAGCCTCAAAAGCCACGGCTACGTGGGCAAAGTCTTTTGAATCGTCGCGGTAAATGACGGAGGAGGCGGTGAAGCGACTCCCACCACGGTCAGAGTCATCCCGAGTGACCTGCATACAGTCGAGAGCGGTTCTTACGTAAGCGACCATACAGTCATTTAAAACGGGTCCTGAGGTCGAAAACACAAGCCTCCACGGCTGGTACTGATCCGTCATATACGCGAGCGCCGAGCAGTTGTCAAACGACGCCATATTCTTATTCGACCCGACCACTTTCAGACCCAAAGAAGTGCCTTGAAACGCAGACTGGATCAAATTCTCAAAAACGAGCTTTTTATAATTTCTTTCAGCGTCCATCATTTCTAGACAGATGTTGTTTCTTTCAAGTTTGATGTCGTTGGGATCCATCGTTAACTGACAGACGAGCCCACAGAGTAGACCGGTAGCCACCTGGATGTATTCAGGGGTACATGTTACGGAGAATCTTTGGAACTCCTGAGTAGTGATGGCATCGAGGCGCGAACCCGATTGGAGAGCGAATTCTTCTAAACAATACTTTGACATGCTGCTTGTGCCTTTGAAAGCCATGTGTTCTATGAAGTAGTTAATCCCGTTGCACGCGGGCTGTTCGTACCGCGGTCCTGTCTGGATGAAGAGGGATATGCAGGCGAGAGGAGTCCATGTCTGTTCAGTGGCTACTCTGATCCCATTGTCAAGGACAGCCGTTACAGTTTCGTACTCCTGCACCGAAGTTTCGTATTTAGCCGGGCATGAATAACATCTGTACAAAGGAAACCAACGTATTTTGTGAAGGTTCCTGAACATTGCCGTCTAAACTTAAAGAATTGGAGATTACAAAAAATATTTCTTTAGTGGGTGACAGTGATACTTGATGTAATTGGATATAGACAAAACGATAGTCGGTAAAAACTCTATTCACTATTTTAAACTAATAATAACGCTACCGAGCGAGATGGTCATACAGGTAGTAAACTGAACAAGAGGGGCACAGAGAGATATATCATGTGTTTTCCTTGTTTTAGTTCCGCTTTTCTATAAATGCCTCAATGTCTGATCCACGTTGTGTACTATTCCTTATTCTGTGGTTGTGTCAAATAGTTTGAGGCAAATTAAAGATTACCCGCTGAAATCAAAGAGCTTGTTTGTACTCGCGACCAAGGCCGCGCGGTCAATAGTAAACTTGTCATTAGCTGTCAAGTTTACTATTGACTGCGGCCGCAGGCCGCTCCTATGTGTGACACGCTTAAGACCAGTCCTTGTTTTGTTGGATTTTTGGTGCAGTGGACCGGCCTTAACATTGAGGCCACTCCTATTTTGTGTTCAAAAAACATGTTTGATGTTTGGAAACATGAAAAACTTGGCGCTGTGGAGCCGGCTTTAGAGATTTTCTGTTCTGTTCCCCTTGGTGAAACTCGTATAGGATCTCTATAGAAATCCTTACTCTGGGGTTTTTCCTCAAACTATTCGACACTATTTGATATAATACTGGGGCCCGTTACGTGGTTAATATTATCACAATACTGGTGTGTAAATATTATCGCGGTTTTCAAAATTTGTTTGAATTTTGCGTCAATATTAATTAAACAACACTTGATACGGATCGTGATATGTGTGTATCGCGTGATAGTAATAACCGTGTAACAGGCCCTAATATTGACGCAAAATCCGAACAATTTTGAAAACCGCGATAATATTGACACATCAGTATTGTGATAATATTAAGCGTGTCACAAAAAGGCGCGGCCTGCGGTGGCGGCTGGCCGCAGGCCGCAACAACAACACACTGGCGCGGCCTGCGGCGGCGGCCTACGTCAATTTTCACGCCAAACCAAATGTCAAACCATTACATAAATAACAAAAAAAAACTTTTTTGCGTACTTTTGGCCCCTCAAAAGTAAACTTAAGCCTGCAGTTTAACTCTGTCTAGCGAATAAATGTATGATCAATAGTTTTTAAAAATATATTCATTATATTGGATATAATATAATCTAACTATGCATTTTTATCTATGGTTAATGGTGGTCAGTTGTGAAAATTTGCAACAGGCCGCGCGGCCTACTGCGCGGCCGTTCACACATGCGCAGTGGTGGAGGGGGCGTGGACGCGGTCGCGGTCAGCCGCGCAACCGCAACCACCGCGTCAAGGCCGCCTGTGTCTGATTCATTGTTAGGATTGTCATACTTTACAACTGGCCGCCGCCGCAGGCCGCCCCAGTTTAGCCTGTCACAAAACGGGCGCGGGCCGGTGACAATCAAGGCCGCGCATGTCTGAATGATTGTTAGAATTGTCATAATGTACAACAGGCCGCCACCGCAGGCCGCTCCAGTGTGTGATTCGCTTTAAGCGTGTAACCACAGACTTCGGATTGCGCCTATGCCAAAGAGAATATAATCACTACGTTCTGGTTTTAGTCTATGCATGTAACAGACCCGCCTGGCTAGTATGATAGCTTATACCGTCACGTTTTATGTGACGTTTCAGTACATTTTGGCCATATAACGTGACGGTATAAGCTATCATACTAGCCGGGCAGGAAAGGACGCATTTCTTGTCTATGATGCCAACAAACAAATTGTAATCATTTCAAATTTCAATACAATACAACCGGCTTGGGGGTAGCACAAACAACATTTGTAATATTTGTATGTATAGGGTAGAACTAAGTGCCCAGTGCTGGAAGACTTTTACTTACTTCTGCGCTGTTATCGTCGTAAGCCTTACTTTAAGTTTTTCGCCTTAGCTATCGAAATCAAAACCTATCTCGATTTGTTTCTTAAAATACTGACCTCGATAAGTAAGACACTCGGTAAGTTGAATACTTTTTATTGCGTATTACCGTTTAATATAAGAAGGTACCTGATAACTAAATCAATACTTGTGAGCACGTGGCACAAATCGAACCAGTCCCAAACTAAGCGAAGCTTGTATTACTACCGGACGATGATCATCAGTGGCGGAGCAAGACCTCAATTTTATGTGGGCGGAGATACAAATTGCAAGGCCCTCTGCCCGCTTCAATTTTTTCACCACGTGCACGTTTTTTAACGAGGGTCAATACCTCCGGGGCGCGTGGCCCTCTAGTCCGCGAGGCCGCCTCTGATGATCATACATACTACATAGATTAATACTAGAATATATTCAAATATCTTAGACTCGGGAATTCAAGCTCATCACAGAAATAAATGCTCTGACCAGGATTCGAACCCGGGCCCGCCAGCTTCCGCGGCAAAAACACTATCAACTAGGGTATAGTGTTCAATGAACAAAATGACAAAAATAAGCCGGGAGTCAGGACTCCAGGCCAAGGGCGGATCCACCGTTGTGGGCATGCCCACAACCTTATTAGACTTGTGACGTCACACTTTTACGGTCTACTGAGATTGATAGGCTGATGGTATTAAACGCTATGCCTTAATAAAATAAAAGTAAAAACACAATAAATCGTGTGTGATGTGATGTCTGTCCGGATGTTCTCCTTTAGAGGTCGCATTTCTCAACCGATTCTCGTGAAATTTTGTGAGCAGGTTCACAGAGCCACTAGTTGTGGTTGGTATTAGTAGCCTAATTAAGTCTCTCCTGGTGCATCTCACTTGCTGGTCATACTTACGACTCCTGAGACAGCGTCAAGATACCTACCTATTTACCCAGTCTAGAGCCTATTCGCTTACTAGCTACTAGAAAAGAAGAAAAAAAGAATTGATTGAAATTGCTTTGGAATTTAATCAAAACTGTTTGACTATTTAATTGGACGAAATCGGGTCTGACTTCCTCCAATAATTAATTCTGTTCCTAAGGCTAAAGTCCTGATGCGTAGGAAAAAGGATATAATCAAATTCAAAAGTCGTTTATGTCATGAGTCATGATTGTTCATGAGCCGTACTCCGACTCACACTTGGCCGATTTTCGGGTGGCTGTGACCACAACCTTTTTTGAAGGCTGGATCCACGCCTGCTCCGGGCTTATTTTTGTCCGGGACGAAACGGGACGAGATTGTATTTTTGTCATGGCATGTACTGCGTCATAGTACCTGTGTTGAAAACGATTCAATTAAATAGAGATGTTACTAACGAATTTTAAACAGAATGCCTGCTTCTAGTAGATATTGTTTCAATATGTTTTGTTGTTTGTAAGCGGAATATCAAATCATAAAATAAAAAATATAATTGCGAGTACAAGTACAATGAATAATAGTGAAAACAATTTAAACATTAAACTCCTAATCACCTTGTTTCACAGGGAGCTTGCATTGGATGAAGGCTTTCCTTCTAATGGCCCTTATGTCTGGTTTAATCTATAAGATAAGATAAGATAGCATTTATTCCCCAAATACAAATCAAGGTATGCAGTTACATTTAGAGACAATATAAAAATATATAACTTTTGTCATAAATATATATTTTTTAAACACTAAACTCGTAATAGTCCTATTTTCACGGAGATCTTTCATTTCTGGATGAAGGCCTCCTCCATCTCATTCTCCCTACACAAATAATAAATCATAAATTGATCTGTAAGTGTAAAATGTAGGTAGCTGGTGTGTGAGGAGTTGCAAGATGATTGAAATGAATGCTGCTCTCCAACATTTTCGCAAACCGGATGATGGAGCTCAGCCTGAGTACTCTGAATTCCTTTGGTTCTCGGTAGCCATTACCAAAGTCATTCATTCTTTGTCTGGCAAGGGTGTGACATTCACACAACAAGTGTTCCATTGTCTCGTCATCCTCGCCACACATCCTACAATCTATGTTGTCTGATAGTCCCATCTTGGCCAAGAGACCCTTGACCTCGAAGTGACCTGTAAACACCCCAGTTATAATTCTGAGTTGATTTCTGCTGAATTTCCAAAGCTTCTTGGTCCAGCTTGGGTCCACTCCTTCGATGAAGAGCTTTGAGTGCCTTAAGCCCGCCTCATTCCTCCAGTCCTGTTGGTGTTTGGCTTTGGCGTAATTTTAAGGCTGATGTCAAGGTTCTCTGCGAGAGTCCAACAAACGGTTCTGGACCTACAAAATGGCCTGAAGATAACATTCTGCTTTTTCGTTGCCGATGGACCCTTCATGCCCTGGTATCCATACCAGTTGCACTTTGTTACGCCATTGTAAACTAGTCTAGAGTCCACTCTCAGCGCCTTGAGGGTTGCTTGACTGTCACTGAGTACTTATATACATATAGTCTCACCTTTGGTACTTCTGTCAAATCTAACCTAAATGTATTTTAATATATAAATCAAGTAAATAAAGTGAAGATAAAATTGTAAATTCAGTGTTATCTGACCATCCAACTTCACTTGAGAGTAAGAGGTCACTGCAGCATATATAATATATATATATCAGCTTTTTTATCCATACAATATATATATATATATTGTATGGATAAACCAACAATTTTATCCATACAATATATATATATTGTATGGATAAATAATATTTGACGACCTGTTTAGCCTAGTTGGTAGTGACTCTGCCTCCGAAGCTAGAGGTCCCGGGTTCGAATCCCGGCCAGGGTGCCTGTGCATTTTTCACGGATATTTGTTCTTGGGTCTTGGATGTTTTCTATGTATTTATCTATATAAGTATGTATATCGTCGCCTAGTACCCACAGTACAAGCTTTGCTTAGTTTGGGACTAGATCGATTTGTGTAAGATTGTCCCCCAATTATTAAAAAAATAATATAGCTGATATATATATTATTAATTCTATACAAAAAAAACATTTTTACAATTTCTAGAATTCTAATGCCATAATATGACGACCGTAATTATTTACAAATTTTATGATGACATCTTCATGTGAAATTGATTTGTCTCCCTTGTCTGTAACTTATTTATCTATTGTTTTATTTTTTACTAATTCAATGCTATAATATTGTTCGTCCGAAATGGGCAAACTGTTGAATCCATAATGTTATGTCTACTACCACAATGTACACAGTTTAAACAATAAACATATCTTATCTTATCTTTTTTTTAAGTTACACTATATGATTTATGGTGTATATATTATTTCACTGTACTGTATGGCCTGTATTGGGTAAAAGCCTCCTCCATCCTTTTCCATTTTTGCCTGTCTTGGGCGATGTTCATCCAGTTTTTCCCAGCGTTTTTATTTATTTATTGTCAGTGATTTAGTATCATCGACCAATCTCTTCCTTAGCTTACCTAGCTTCTCTGTGGGGCCTAGCCATTTTGTGGCTTGTAACGTCCATCTGTTATCCTTCCTATGTCCCCTGCAACTCCAGGGGTGTCACATGCGAGTTGCCAAGCCTTTATAAATTTATACACTCCTTTCTAAAAGAACCCCATACTGTAGTCTCAATTCTATGAAGTTTGATTATTTCCTTTAGTTTCAGGCAGCAGAATGGCTGAATCTCTGGCTGAGATGATGGACAATCTCTCCATCAGGCGATATTCCACCCTCTCTCAAGTTTGGGTCCATGTCACTCATATCAACGATCCCGGCGACTTTTACGTAAGACCGACCTCTTACAAGGACTACTTGCCCCGCTTAAATCAATTTCAAGGACCAGTTGACCCATCAAAGCTACAACTGGGAACAAATGTTGTGTTTAAATCGGAATCTATTAATGATTATGTTAGAGGACAAGTCAGGAACATTCGAACCAAGAATGGTAGAAGAATGTATGACTTGTTCACTCCAGACTATGGCTTTCATGAACTGTCTGTGCCTCTAGGTCAATTAAAGAAACCTCTAGAGGACTGCCCGATGCCCCCGCTTGTATTACATTGCCAACTGGGTGACTGCAACCCGAAGAAGAATGTGTTTGATAAAGATGCCATCGAAGCTATGGTATATTATGTAGGGAAAGAGAGAGCCAAAATGATAATACTAGGCAAAACGGGTGACAAATATGTTGTGCGACTCATTAATACATGCCCAGATGACATTGCAACGTTGATGGCGCTGACTGGGTACACATACTATGGCTATGGGAATAATAGTATTAGCCGAATGCCCACAGTGGAACAACCGAAACTGTACTACAAATACAAACAACTGAAAGTCGGTGATACACTCAACGTCAGAGTACAGTCTGGCGACTCATTGAAAGGCTTCTATGTTTGTGAACTCGAAGATTACAGGGCATATATGCAGGAGCTGCCTAATGTAAGGAGTTATCATAAAACGGAACGCGATTTCGCCCCAGAAAACTTGAAGCGTGGGCAGCCTCTCGCTGTGTTTACACACGAGTTCTCAAGATACGAGCGTGCAGTCGTAACAGACGTTATTATGCCAGGGAAGAAAGCAACAGTGCAGTTGGTGGACTGGGGAACGAAGATGGACATTGAGTCCGATTATCTCGGTGGGAAAGTCTTGTCGAGGGAATATTACTTCTTAATGCCGGCAATGGCTATATATTGCCGGGCCGATGAAAAACAAATTTGGGATAACGAGTTGTACAAGTTCTTGTATAGGGGGCACGAGTTTGTGATAACTGTGAAAGAACTTGGACACCAGCTTGATACACCGAATTTTGTCCATATTTCCAAGAAATGAATATTTTTGTTAAGTTCTTTAAAGCAGATCTAAATTGAATCTTGTTTTTGTCAAGTTTACTCCTTAATTACAATTATTTGTTGTTGTTTTATTGATAGGTGGCAGTTCTATGATACTGCCATGTTTAATTATATCGTTATTAAGTACTTATTGCGTCTCTAACGCTGTACCGTCCTGTCTATATTAGGAAAAAATAACAGTTGATTTTCAGATATGATTGTTTGGCTATTAATCGAAACTTATCAAAAGCCATAATAAAAATGATTATTATTTCCATTTTCTTAAATCTGATTTGGGGTAAAACTAATGAAACTGCACAAAAATGAATATTTTTTTATCGAAGTTTGTTCTAAGATGTCTCGAAGACACAATAGGGGAAGTGGTAAACAGAATCGTGGTTGGTTCATTAAATGTTACTTTGTCGCGGTCATGTATAAGTATATTTTAAAGGGAGCGAGGCAGACAGTCGCCAGTCGTCTACCCTTCTACAGGTTGTGTAAATTTAAGTATATACTTTACCAACGCATATGCGTTGTGTATTGATGTTGTCAATTGAGAAGTGGCAACGTCGGGAGCTTTTGCCAAATGTATACTGTAGTAGTAGTATAGATATAACTCTATTGTATACTTACTTATGTTACGTAAAAAAAAATTCTACATTAAAGACTTACTATCAATGTTTATTCTAGTTTCACTTGATATTTTTATGTTCGTTTTTATTTCACCTTGACTGTGGGAAGCTATTAAATAAATAAATAACTGGATATATTTTTTTTACACAAATTGAAGTCCCGTAGAAAGAACAACAAGGCTTGTGTTATGGGTACTAGGCAACGATATTTTTAACATCCAAATCTCATCTCAACGTCACCTATTGCATCTCCAAATTTAATAATTAGAGGGAACTGTTTGATCAACGTTTTTACAAGCTTTTATACTTAGGTAAAATACGTAAGAAAATGAGCTGTTGTATATGTATACAATATAGTTGTGACGTGATATCTAGGTCGGACATTTCTGCTAGAAATTGTAATAGAAAGAAAATGCTTACAGCTAGTTTTTGAGTTTTTTTACGTCTTGTATGAAAACCTTAATAATCGCGGTTAATTTTCTTCATTATAATTTCAAGCAACTGAAACTAATTTCCGACACAGATATGCCGGATCCCATTGTGTATACAAAGTTTCATGTTATTCTAGCGTGGCGTTTTAAAATGAGAGCGTAACGAAGTTTGTATGGAGAACCGAGCTTACTGCGGACTTTGAGGAGTTGATGACTGTGAAATAAGAAAAGGCAATAAAAGCTTGTACAGTCACCAGCATTAATATCTGCCTAACCAAAGGCTGCAAAAATATCTGACACGTCCTAACGGCCCTACAAATAAGAGCTGTCCAGATATTTATGCGCGCTTTGTTGTGGTAAGTAGATATTGGTGCTTGTGGCTGTACCATAATTTTTTTCAGGTACGATTCCAATTCGATTCGATTGATCCAGTTTTTAACAGACTTCAATAGACGGAAGGAGGTACTCAGTTCGTCTGCGTGTTTTTTGGGGTTCTGGATCGGGTTAAAGAAATGAATTGACTCAAATGAAATTTACATTCCACTTAATTGGTAACTAATTAATTCATATTAATCCAGTGATCAATATGACTTAATTTCTTACAATACAGTAAATCAAAAAAGGTTGTATCTTCATTGGAAAGTCACGGCACTTACGCCCTTTTGTATGGGTAAGACAGTTTATCAGCAATAATTAATTACTTGTGGTTTTAAATGTAGATTAGGAGGTGTCGGTACGGAACCCTTCTCTGTGCGTGACCCGACACGCACTTGGCCGGTTTTTATGGGCATAAAATATATTTGTGAGCTCTAAAAGCAACTGGTTTGATCTCTGGGTAATTATGCTCTGTTTTCTCTGATTATTAAATAATAATTAATACCAAAAAAAATCGACCCCTATTTTGTACTGCGCTATGCCATAATTTGTGGTTTCCGTGAGCCAATGCTTGGTTGCCTACAGAAAATACCCTCGATTCCTCCTAGATCCCATCATCAGACCTTCACCAAATTTATATGAGACCAACTTGGGGGTGCCTGCTTTGCAACAAAAAAAGAATTATCGAAATCGGCCGTCGTGGTCAAGAGTTATCGGGGAACATACATACATAAAAAAACAAGCAACAAACTGAGAATCCTCAAGTTATTAAAGGGTTGCTAATGCGCTTGTGATTTTCTACAGTCACAAGTGTCCATAGGCTACAGTGTTTTTGCTTACCATCAGGCGAGCTTGCCACCGTAATTGCATAAAAATAGTTATTTATTCAACAAGAAAGTAGATTTTTGCTCCGAGTGTTGATGTTGAGTCCCGAGCAAGCGAAAGATCATATAATTGAATCACGAGCCTAGCGAGTGACTCAAAATTAGAATCATGAGCGTAGCGGTACCTCTCGTGTGATACATACAACTTTTCACCTCAGCAGCAATAACATATTACGCAAAGGACTAGACAGAGAGAAATGAAGTTTAAATGTTCCAAGTTTTTATTACTCCCCGCAGTATGGAAAAATGATCTGCAACTAACCTACACGAAATGAAAAATTAAAAAGTAAGTTATTATCACGCTCGCAGCAAAATTGCATTTTACTCACTGGTTTCAAGGAGCAAAACCGCCATGTTGAGGTGAAAAAGAGTTTCTCATCCGTATCATGTCCGTATCTCGTAAATTTTCAGATAGATTTTGAATTATGAATCTTATGATGGCCTATTTGTAGATTTAGGGAGCAAGTTCAGATTTTCATCAGAACGACGACACGTTCATTTAGTTTATTCGATTATACACCTAATTGCTACAGATTTATAGGCTAAAACGGCATGAAGATTCATTGATTCTCTCAGAGATTTTTGCGTGTTAAATATGTTTGACCTTTAGACTGTTTCGGGGTGGTTGAAGGTGAAGGGTCAAGGTGCTCGAAGGACAATGCTGAAATCTAAATTGTGAAAACGACGCGCGTAAGACATTTATGATTATCGACCGAGCGAAAAGGGCGTCTTCTTTTCAGCTTGTGCAAAACTGCTTTCGTACGCCCAAATGTCCGGCTGTCCTACTCTGACCTGTAGTCTCAATTTAGCTGAGTAAGAGTTTTTATTTCCCTCTTTGTGGAATTCGTATAGGATCTCCATAGAAATCCTTACTCTGACTGAGCTTATGGCTTGTCTTGCAACTTGTTTTTTTTATACCGCGGTCACCGCAGCCTATGGATGCCTGCAACTCCTAGGGGTGTCCCATGCGCGTTGTGGACGATTTTTGATTTAAAACGGGTGAAAGCTTACTATAAACAACCTCCTTAACTTGGACGGGTAATCGTTTGTTTGCCTCAACGAACGTCATATTAAACATTTTGCGGCAAACAAAACATAATGCAACTATGACAAAGAAAGGACAAAGACAAACACTCCGCTTGGTGTTACGAGTTCAGTTTTCAGAGAAACGGCTGAACTCGATTCTCCATACAAACGTAGTTTCGTTCTTATTTTAAAACGCCGTGCTGAAATAACATGAAACTTTCTATACACAATGGGATCCGCCATATCTAGATCGGAAATTAGTCTCGGTTGCTATAAATTGTAATAGAAAAAAAATACAGCAGGTTTTTGAGGTATGAAAACCTTAATAATCGCTGTGTTTTTTCTCCTTTATAATTTCAAGCAACAGAAACTGATTACCGACCTAGATATGCCATCCCATTGTGTATACAAAGTTTCATGTTATTTCAGCACATACAGCATGGCGTTTTAAAATGATAGCGAAACTACGTTTGTATGGAGAACTGAGCGTCCTGCGGACTCTTAATACTTAATCTTAGTCGCTAAATGACACTTTTTTACGGTAGCCTCCCGATCATACTACGAGGGCTGTTCCGAAAGTTTTTAGGTGCTCTCACTCTATTCATGCCATATATGTTTTAATGATACCATTATGCGGATAATTTCGATACATATGTGCTGGGGTGAAACTGTTGATGAACGTCGCTTGGGTTGTTTTTTATTGTGTTTTAAGTACGACGTGTCTACAGCCCTATCTAATATGCGATGAACGGGTCACAATACCAATTTTGTGTTGCGGGCCAATTTTGATTAATACGTCACCACAACTAAACGAAATTTTATACACCGCAAACTATGAATCTTCCCTGGCTCTACCCACGTAATCTGTTTCGATTGCATGAAAATTAGCGACAATGAGCAGGTGTGTCGAATATTAGTCTAGGTCGCGAGACTAGGGACTGGTAATCATCACAAAAAAAACTTAAATAAAATCATTCAGTGATTTTTTAGTGATTTACATTAAAATCAGCAAAACTAAGTTAGGAAGTCATCCCGCGCAGTTTACACTACAGCTGTTAGGGATTTCGTTGCTAAAACTATTTTTAAGATATCAAAATAGTACTCTTTTCGCAAATTTTTAAAAGCTCATGCAAAAAGGCCTTTTGGTAAAAATAATGTTGTGAAAAAAATACTTTCTGCTTACTAACGATTTTATCTCAGCTCATAACTATTGAAATTACCCACATAATGGTGTAAATAAAAAATATATCGCATGAATAGAGTGAGAGCAGCTAAAAACTTTCGGAACAGCCCTCGCACAATCCTCGTTAGTGAGTATTGTATTCTTTGGTACAATCTGTGTTAAAAACAAAACTTGACGTTGCCAAATCCGTGCTATTCAATATTATCTGCTTTTATATTAAATTGTGTTATCTCATCTATCAATATTCTACAACAATGCAATCCGCGGCGACTTTGCTAAGACGTTGCTACAGACCGACGCTGAACTCCGCAAGGCACTATATGTATCCAAGGAGTTTTATCCAGTTCCTCAAGAATGAACCCCAGCCGGAATACAGCCAGATGGAGAACGGGCTCAATGTTGTGACGTGGCAGGTAAGTCCCCGAGGTTCCTGTCCTAAAGCCGGGGTTATATTAAAGTCACGCCGCGTGTCGCAACGCGTGGGATTGATCGGTTACATACATTTTGTATGAACATGGTTACTTCAGCTCAGTCCCGCGCGGCGACATGCGGCGTGGTTCTAATATAAGGGTTGTATTCCACTCGTCCAATATCTTTGTCAAATCTTTGATCAAAGTTCTTTGACGGAGGCCCATTCCACTCATACAATATCTTTGTCCAAGTTTTATTCTTTTTCATGCGTAGCGATATTGATTTAACTATCATCAGAATCTTTGATCAAATGTCGGGGTCCCATCCAAGTTTGATGACATCATCCAATTTCTTTGATCATGATCAAAGATGTTGGATGAGTTTAATTCGGGGTGGTATTCTACTCATCCAATATCTTTGTCAAATCTTTGATCAAAGTTCTTTGACGGAGGCCCATTCCACTCATACAATATCTTTGTCCAAGCTTTATTCTTTTTCATGCGTAGCGATATTGATTTAACTGTCATCAGAATCTTTGATCAAATGTCGGGATCCCATCCAAGTTGGATGAAATCGTCCAATTTCTTTGATCAAATGTATATTGGACACAGATATTGGATGAGTAGAATACCTCCCTAACCCCGGCATAAAGTTCGAAACGCACAGAGCGGGCGCGGTGCGGCACTGAGGCGGTTTTGCATTTTTGAACTTTCCGAAACTGTCGACTGTCGATTAGGTAAAAGTACCTCCACGCGTTCCTGAGAAAAAGTGTCTTGCCAGACAGGCCTGGCGGACGGACGGACGGACAACAAAATGATCGTATAAGGGTTCCGTTTTTTCCTTTCGAAGGACCTCCTCCTTTTTTTGTATTTCAACGTTATGCTCGTTAAAATTAAAAAAAAATGTATTATAATGATACCATATATCGATAAAAAAGTCCTCGTTGCTGAAGATCGCCTCCACAGCTACCCGTACTGCGTCTCGAAATAGCGCGGTTACCTAAGCCGTGAGCACGGTACATCCAAGTACCAAAATGAGATACGGACAAGCAAATGCTGTTCACAGATTACCCTTCTCATCTGCTCCGTCTATTACACCCTAATCTTTGCAGAAGGAGAGCTGTCACGCCTGCGTAGCCATCTTTGCGGACGCTGGCTCTCGTTACGAGAACGAATTCGAAAATGGTTGTGCGCATCTGTTCGAGCACCTCGTATTCAAGGCGACTAAGAGCACGCCACGGGACAAGATGCAGAAGATGATCAATTGCATGGGTAGGTGATGTTTTATTTGCAAAAGCTACCTTGTAGAAAGTAGAACGAGCCCTCTGGGCATAATCAAAAGACAGAATCATCATATCAGCCTAAAGTCTGGGCAGAGGTCTTCCCAAAGGATCTCCGTCATCCAACGGCTTCCTCGATCTTGACCAGATCGTCGTTCCACCTTGTTGGGGGTCTTCGCACGCTGCGTATTCCGATGTGTGGTCATCACTCAAGAACCTTTCTGCCCCAACAGCCATCGGTTCTACGACCGATGTGCCCCGCCTACTGCCAGCTGAGTCTTACAACTCCCTGAGCTATGTCGACGGCCCTCGTTCTCCTACGGATCTCCTCATTCCTGATTCCTTCTCGTTGAGAAACTTCGAGCACAGCTCGCTCTGAGTGACCGTGAGTTTTCTTACTAGGCCCAACGTGAGCGACCACATTTCAGTACCGTATGTTATCACAGGCAACACAGACTGGTCAATAACCTTCATCTCAACTCAGAATACTTATACGTATATTATTTATTAGTTTTCCGAAAACAGATGAATTTGAATATCTTACGGAACTCGAGACGGAGTTGGATGACCGGGGGGGACAGCGGTTTTGCGGTAAAGCGAACGCGGTCCGGGGCACGTCGCACCAAAAAACCGCGCGGTATTCGGTCGCAATAGAGCGGAGGCGGCGTATGTGTCATATGAAACGACAGTTACGGAAAGATCAAAAATGCAAAACCGCGTCTGTCCCGCACCGCGCCGCGCCCGCTGTGTGCTGCGGTTCGAGCTTTATGGGTGGCGAGCAGGGCAGCCGGGGCCTCGATCTTACATGGGCCTCGCATACTCGGCCAACTATGACGACGACGTAATAGTATAAAGACGACGGCCTCGCAAAAATTTACGCATCCGGTCTGGAGCCTCGCAATGGCTATATTGGCTATGCCCCTGCCGAGGAAGATGGAAGAAATAGATATGATGTGATTCAAATAAATGTTATAATAGCCAGCGATTGGTGACGAATTTCTAACATTGTTGATATAGTATTTGTGATAATGCAATTTAGAAAATATAGCGATGTCAAATCGGATACGCTCCTCAACACGCTTTTATGACTTAATGCTTCCTTAATTAACTTCTTGATTCTAAACATTCCTGCAAAGAAGTGTTACTGATTATAATCCGATACTATTAATTAACTTGTCAATGTTCGCCGGCGCTTGGCAAATCGAGTAAATTGTTTTATTTGCCCTAGGCCTCAAGCTGTACACGTCAACGAGTCGAGAGTTAGTCACCTACTACGCCTACTGCCGAGCCTCTCAAGTAAACCAAGTTGTCGCCCTCCTGGCAGAGTGTCTGTTCGACAACGCCCTCACCAACGAAGACATCACCGAGCAGAAACACGTCATCTACGAAGAATTAATCCAGCAAGACACCAATCCGAAAGCTCTAGTGTTTGATTACCTACATTCCAGCGCTTTCCAAGGCACGCCATTGGCCAGCAGTGTTATAGGTACGACCAGCAACTTGTACAAAATCGATCAGAATGTGGTCAGCCAGTATATGAGTAGAATGATTCAGCCTTGCCGTGTATGCTTGTGCGCTGTGGGCGCGGTCACTCACGAGCAGATAGTCTGTCTAGCCAACAGACACCTAACCTGGTCCATACCTATGCCTTGCAAAGAACATATTTACAGATTCACAGGGTCTGAGGTCCGTTACAGGAACGACGCGATGCCTAAAGCGCACGTAGCTGTCGCGTTGGAAGGCCCTGCGTTCAGTAACATACATACGGTTATTATGGATTTAGCTAAGACTGTAATAGGTGGCTGGGATAAAACGC
Organism: Notocelia uddmanniana; assembly: GCA_905163555.1. NCBI lineage: Eukaryota > Metazoa > Arthropoda > Insecta > Lepidoptera > Tortricidae > Notocelia > Notocelia uddmanniana. Next base: position 74,764,976 of record LR991052.1, read on the forward strand.
AAATGGGAGGCGAGGACCATGCTGTTATGGTTGCTAGAAGAGCGTCTCTCGGCGAATTTTGCGATGCTTATAAGTCATTTAACATAAAGTACAAAGACACTTCGCTGTGGGGCATCCAGTTTGTATCCTCGTCGCTACAACTCGAGGACATGCTCTTCACTTTTCAAGACGTCTTACTCAATATGTGCACTGTGACGACTGAAGGGGAATTGGAAAGAGCTAAAGAAGAGTTGAAAAGCAGGTTGCTATACAGGACTTCTACGTCCTTCGGTGCTGCGAAGGATTTGGCTGTCCATTATTTGTACAATTGCTGTCACTGGCCCACGTTGTACGACAGACTGGACCATATTGATAAAATAGAGTTGGATGATTTCAAAAGCACTTTGTACAATTACGTGTACAATAAATGTCCTGCCGTAGCGGCGGTTGGGCCGACCGAGGGCTTGCCAGATTACAACAGGATCATAGCTGGTCAATACTGGCTCAGATTGTAACCTTACCAGAAGAGTACTGCTTGCGCCAAACCCCAGAATAAGGCCCAGCGTTGTCTGTAGTTTACGTGTTAACGTAAACTCAACAGAATGTTTTCGAAGCTGAAGCCTAAACCGAAGATCCTTCTGCAGAAAAAGTGGACTCAGAAGTATATCTTCAGTGAAGTTTGGTTCCAGGTATGATCCCCCATGGCTAAGTAAGGTGAATAGTTTATTGTTATTTTGCGTGATATGGTGTGTGTGCCGTATGTTCACTCATCAGAAACATAAACAGTTTTCTCATTTAATATTGTGTTTGTGATTCGGGAATATTTGATGCTAGTGCAATAATGACAAATTGATGTTTCAATTAAATTTCTTTTTGATCATAGATTCATCTCTCGTCTGTACCCTCCTCCGTCCTTTGGCTGATATCGTGGTGGTGGTGGATTTGTGCACTTTTGTTAATGTGCTGTATCTCATGAACCGTAATAGCACGGAGGTTAAAATTTTCACAGATGTTGTATTTTTATTGCCACAATAATGGCACCAGCTTTTAGCCTTTTTTCTGGTACGGAACGCTTCGTGCGCGAGTCCGACTCGCACTTGGCCGGTTTTAATTTTTTATTTTAGCGTTACTTTCTCATTTATAACATTGGTATAGACAAGTTGGCAGGCTATTGTTAATGATAGGAAATGAAGCTAATATCAATTTGGCTCGCATTCAACTCGGCTACAGAACCGCCGTCTGGCGGCGCACCAACTCAGATAACAATTGTATTATCTTGCGTCTCGATGCCGCATTACATCCGCCTGAATCACTCCGTGAGTGAGCATTACGGTTTAACGACCAAGCGCGAACCGTATTGCGACGTCATCATCACCATTTCAGCCGAAGGACGTCCGCTGCTGGACATAGGCCTCCCCCAATGACTTCCACAATCACCGGTCCTGCGCCACCCGCATCCAGCGGACACCCGCGACCCTTACCAGCTCAGTCCACCGTGTGGGGAGCCTGCCCACGCTACGCCTTCCGGTACCTGGTCTCCCCTCGAGAACCTGCCCCGCCCATTGCAACGTAATTGGGGCCTTTTACACGTTTATTATAGGTAATCACGCGACACACTCATATCACGATACGTTTCACATAAATATTGAAGCGAAATTATTGGCTATGTGTACCACAAACTACAATATATATACTGATATAGAGATACCAGTGAAATACTCCACATAGATCGTAGCGCCGTTGTGTATTTAGTAAGAACTAACCGTACCGCTGCATCCCTGTCACTTCAATATGCAAGTGCGATAGAGATAGCACCCAGTGACATCTGGTACAAACAAGTTAAACTAACATTTCCATAAAAAAATTCGTACAGCGAGCTGAAAGGCCCCTGGTGTGTGCGTCAGAAACGTCAAACGTCATGGGTCCCGGGGCAATATCAAACTCAGAGATGTCAAATAATGACACGTGAATATTTTATTTATTTTACTAAGCAAGAGAGACCTCTTACTGGAAATTTTACTGAAATAAATGAAACTAATAGGAAACGTCAAAGTAAATTTGAGATATATGTCCCCAGAACGGAAGTTACACATTGCTGCCATGGTGTGCGCTGCAATAGCTTAGCTTACCCCCACCACCTACTTCGCACATAGCCAATACCGCGATAATATTGACATCCCAGTATTGTGATACTGATAATATTAATAGTGTAAAGGGCTCCATAGGGGCCTGTTACATGGTGTGGTTTTGAAAACCACGATAATATTGACACACCAGTATTGTGATAATATTAAGCGTGTAACCGACCCCATTAGGAACCGTCGTTGAATTAAAAAAGATCAAATAAAATGTCGTCTGCTACCGAGCGAGATGGTCATATACTAAATTGAATATATTATAAATAAATAAATATTATAGGACAATCTTTACACAGATCGAATTAGTCCCATAGTAAGCTCAGTAAGGCTTGTGTTATGGGTAATACTTAAATACATAGAAAACATCCAAGTCTCAGGAACAAATGTCTCTGCTCACCACAGAAACGAATGCCCTTACCGGGATTCGAACCCGGGACCTCTAGCTTCGGAGGCAGTGACACTACCAACTAGGCTAAACAGGCCGACAAAGGCCGACTAAATTGAATATGAGCAACTGAGAGGGATAGATCATTTGTTGTCCTTGTTATAGTCCCGCTTCTCTTTATTTCCCTCGATGGGGCCCTTTACACGATTAATATTATCAACTGGGGTTTACACGGTGTCTATGTTATAGCGGTTTTCTAAATTATATGTATTTTGCTTCTATATTCATCAATATTCACGTGATACCGATTGTGATATGAGGTTATCGCATGATAATAATAATCGTGTAAAAGGCACTAAGTCATGTACACGTCATATGTCAAATAGTTTGAGGCAAACACAGATATCAGCCCGGCTAATATGATAGCTTATACCGTCACGTTTTATGTGACGTTTTAGTACATTTTGGCCATATAACGTGACGGTATAAGTTATCATACTAGCCGGGCAGAATACTAATATTGCGAGTCTGCTTTTCTCTGATGTTTATTGAGGCGAATAAACGATTACCCGCCCAAATTAAAGGAGTGGTTTAACGGTAAGCCTACAGAACGTTCCACCACACGTTCTAAGTTTTGCAGCCTAAGAGCTTTTCTGCCTCCCTTGGTGGAACTCGTATAAGATCTCGAAATCCTATCCAATTCATGACAATGTAATATAGGTCGATTCAAAAGAGCTGGCGCGGAATGTCTATGAAATTAATGACAGTTTCATACATTTTCCGCGCCAACTCTTGTGAATACGTATACCGGCTTTATGACTTGTTCTTTTGAGCGAACATTATTATCAGCGCCATCTATGACATCACGTTTAAAGCGTGTCACAAACAGGAGCGGCCTGCGGCCTTCATTGTCATAGAAAAAAAAATTTCATATGCTGACTGTATGTATACATGGCATAATTAGTATCTGACAAAAAAAATATTTTTGGTATAAGCTTCTATTGCTTACTGTACCTTTTGCCACATGAACCAATTACTCGTTGAGACGATTCCAATGAGCCAAAACACGATGGGTTTATCTTGTGTAGTTTAAGAGTCCCCAGTAAGCTCGGTTCTCCATACGAACGTAGTTTCGCTCTCATTTTAAAACGACATGCTGAAATAACATGAAATTTTGTACACACAATGGGATCCGGCATATCTAGGTCGGAAATTAGTTTCTGTTGCTCGAGATTACAATAGAGAAAAAATACAGCGATTTTTATGGTTTTCTGTATTTTTTTTTCTATTACATTTTTTAGCCACCACCACCACCATATCAGCCAAAGGACGTCCACTGCTGGACATAGGCCTTCCCCAAATTCAAGGAGGGTATATGCCATAATCGCCACGCTTGGCATGCGGATTGGCGATCGCAGTATCTCCACTGCACTCTAGGAATGCTGCTGCCCATCCCCCGGTGGTCTTGGTCGTAGTTTTAGGACATACCCGGGTCCTAGATTTTTAGCAACTGAAACTAATTTCCGACCTAGATACGCCGGATCCCATTGTGTATACAAAGTTTCATGTTATTCTAGCATGGCGTTTTAAAATGAGAACATAAATACGTTTGTATGGAAAACCGAACGAACTGCGCAGTCTTAAATTAAATTGATTATTGTTAAATGCAGGTATATATTTAGTATATACCTTTATGTTATTATTATTTTACATTTAAATTTCAATATACTGACGATCGATATATGACTAGAAATATAAGCGAATATGTTTTATAATGTAATTGTATGTATGGAGATAAATAAACTAAACTATCGCCCGTCATCTCGTCACTCACATTCCGTGCTCACAACCTTCCTTTTCATATCGTCTCTCACGCAATCCATCCACCTTTACCTTGGCCTACCCCTCCTCTTACATCCCTCCACATTCATGGCTAATACCTTTCTGGTCACATGACTTTCATCCCTCCGCGTAAAGGATGATTCACAGTACGTCGTTCCGTGTCCGGACCGGCCCGTTTTCTTCTAGAGAAATACGCCGGCCGTTGCGTTTGCAGTTATAGAAAACTGGCCGGCCCGGACACGGAACGGTCTACTGTGAATCATTCTTAACACGCCCATACCGGAGGATGCCTGAAAAGGCATTGCGAATTTTGATGAGAACTTACAAACGAACAGTGGAAGTTCAATATAAAAAGCTTGAAAAATTCGCAATACCTTACAAATAAATACATTCGCATATAGCCTGACATGTGATTCGCTGCAGAGATTATATAGATTAAAAAAATCGTGCGTTGTCCGCCATGCGATTTCAAGGAAACATGAACATATGCGGCGTGTTATCTTTGAAAATACATATATATATACGTAATAAGTTACCGAAATAAGTGAAATTAGTACAATATTATCTCATGATATCCCAGGGAAACGAAGAAACGTGGGTGAAACTGGCCGTTAAAATTCTTATCTTAAAAAAACGGGGTATAGGCCAAGACAACTTAGTCTTGCGTCATGATTCATGACATGACAATACCTGCATTGTCTAATTATTTTACAGGGTGATTCGGGTCGTAATCCGAAATAATTGTACATAGTAAAATATTCAAAGTAGACAACCAGTCGGTATGAAGGTTTATAACTCAAATAATTTTCTTTTTTTACAAATTTTAATGGAAAATAATACTTTTTCATACAACTTGGTCACCCTATCCCACTGTCAACTCTCCATACCATCCGTCAAAGAGAGTAGGGTAACCATGTTTGCTAGTGATTTTGTATTTTTTTCATCAAAATAAATCAAAAATGAAATGCGTTTGTTTCGTGTCACTACAACTTTTTTTGAAATGGGTAACAAATACCAAGTCTAAAAACTGGTTCTTGATCCACGACCCCGAAATCACCCTGTATATTATAAATGGGGCTTTAACGTTCACTACCGCCACTCTTAAATAATTGTGATTATTTAAATTAAACACTTGTTTTTTTTTTTAATCACAATTATTTACGGGTGGCGTTAGTGGACACGTTAAATCCCTCTTAACACCTTCACAGTCCAGTGACCCATAGTGACGAAGCACTAGCTGCACAAGTCCGTGCCACATATGGGTCATTAATGCCATATGGGTAATATGCAGAAAAAATGTACATAGTTTTAAGGCTTTAATTTTTAATTCTCAGTTTCGTAACGAAAGTTACCCATATAAAATTCTAATTGTCGTTACGAAAATGAGAAAATTAAAGCGCTAATTACGGACAGATGACTTACAATAAAAAGTAAAGGCGGAAAAGTCGTTCTTGGGAAATTGTATCAAATTCTACAATAAAATTCCTAAACACATTACTGAACTTAGCAATTCTAAATTCAAATCTGTAGTAAAACAAACACTTATTTCAAGAGCATATTATAAGATAAACGATTACATCATGGATAGGGATGTGTGGCAGTGATAGCGTCCTGCACGGGTAATCTATCGCGAAAATAGTTTCTCTGCTGTAGCATTGTTCTTTTGTAGTAGCTGACACTGTAATTTTATATTTAACTATACAATGTATATTGTTTTGAAAAAACGACACCTCGCCGAGTTTCTTACGCCGGTTCTTCTCGTGGCAGAGGTATATTTTTCCGAACCGGTGGTAGTTTATTGACGTTCATAGGTGCATGTAATACGCCTAATTTGAAGAATAAACTACTTTTACAATGACAACTCCGCGATCGAAGTAATTTGCTGGACTTGCGACGGCATTCGAACGTTTAAAATGTCCCAGTTTAAAAAAAACTGCATCAGATTTTAAACTTTGTTAAGCGGACAGTAAAGTAAACAGACAGACAAATTACCTATACTATTATTATTTGTCTGTCTTTTCCGCTTACGGGACAATGGTGTCCCGGCGTGCGTGGAGCCGAAGTACCGAGGTACCGAAGCACCAAATGATCGTAGTATCTGTCGCATTCTAACTCATTTCGGTGCACCATAAGGATTAACGAGACAACAATACAAAAAATCACCCTTTAAACGCATTACTCTTTGCGGGGCTTAACCCTTCGAACGTTTTCATATAAATTTGAATGAAGTGATCACTCACACGGCAAGGTCTTAACAATTGATGTAACGTTTACCACGACCACCACCATATCAGCCGAAAGACGTCCACTGCTAGACATAGGGTTCCCCCAATTTCATGTGGGGTAAATGCCATAATCGCCACGCTTCGCTTGCGGGTTGGCGATCGCAGTATCTCCACCGCACTTCAGGAATGCTCATATATGGATGATGTAACGTTTAAACCGTTAAAAACAAATAAAAACAATTCATAATAGATTTGTTTCATGATCAAAGTACACCTTCACTCCGACCTTTTTAGCGATTGTTGGCGTGGTGGACACGACGACACACGACCACTTTATAGGTTCTTGGCGTTCAAAGGGTTAATAATGCGAGTCTGATTTTCTCTGTCTGCGGGAAGTTTCAATCATTAAATACGATAATTGATAGCCATTAGCTACTTCGTGTCTTGTCGTATTCAAAGTTTTCACGATGGGAATGAATTAATCAATACATCTGTAAATATATTTAACATAATAATAATTAATTCGGAATCAAACAACGTATATACGAAATTATAATTTATTACGTTAAGTCTAACATATAAAAATATAAAAAAATGATTGAGTATACAGAGACTGAGTTAGTTCCAACTAAATACAAGACGATATATACAAATTAAATGACACGGCAAAAGTGGGATAGAGATTCGTTGACAATTAACCTAAACTCGAATGTCAATTTGTGGTCAGGTTAAACATGTATACTTGGATGTAACTTTAACCTATTTCACACTTTCGAGTACTACAAAAGTGTGGAAAAGGATAAAAAAAAACCGTAATCTCGTTGACCTTAAATATGTCATGTTTTTTTTTATTATTCTTATGTATACATTTTTTAATGGAATTTAGTAATTATTTTTGTATTGGGCGATATAATTAAATCACAGGAATACATGTAAATCAACCTACTTGTGACATATATATGTGACGAATATTTTGTGCTGAAATGTCATTTGTATTCCATAGTTTCACATTAAATTATCGTCACAAAAACTCGAATTATATAATAAAAAAATAATTATGAATGCTTAGCAGCTCAGACTCTAAATAATACTAAATTATAATCGAAAATATCAAACATTCACAAACTAAGGTCAAATTGACGATATGGACAGATCATTTTAATCAAAAACATTTTTAAAGACAATCTATTTAAAAAAATCACATTTACGATTATAGACATCACTAATACAAATGTTGTCTTAAAGAGATATAAATAGACATTCATGAGTAAATACTAAATTGACACATTTATTGAGAATTTGATGTAGAGAACAAGTGTGGTTAAAGACATTTACAAGATTACTACTGGATAACAATTCTACAATGAAAGCATTCAAAATTAAATCATCAATTACCTTTTACAATTGCCAATGATAATGTATGACAGTGTTAGCAAAAAAGAAGTTATAAGTGGGCGCATCATCTTTATTGTAGCTGAGTCACTTATAAACAGCAATTTGGGTTTCACCAGATTTAAGATTTATTGGATATGTTTAATCCCATTACGTATAGTGCGTCTTATAAGAACATTAGAAGTCCATTTTGTAACGACATGTCAATAACATTCTGTCATGTTTTCTCCAGCCCAACGGGACAGAATAAAAGATAGTTGATTCACTCAAATACGAGTAGTGTTTGCTGTAAATATGTGCAACATCGAACAGTAAGCCTTGTAAAAGTTAACCATACTTGTTCCCTTACTTTCGCAAAATCGTTCAAAACGAGCTTAACATTACTCACAGTAGACAACAGTCTATTACATTAGACAAATAGATATATAACTAGTACTGAAGAGAGCATTACATGCGCTAAGATGCGACAATATTTAAAACGCGGTTCGTACCGATTAATACGATTTTACTTAAACCGAGGGTTCCTTGAGTACCGGATTATCTATACCCTTAAATTAGAGAGCATTCGCGGGAAACACCGATGTACAACATCAAGTAACAATAATACTTATGCATATTATATGAAAAATCTCGAATGAAACTTGATTGTGCGTTAAGCGTCAGTGCAACATAAAGATGCCAATTGCAATAAATGTCCACATCTTTCAATTCAATACGCTTTCGAATGTTTAACCAAGTTAGCTACCTGCATAGCTAACTGTGTTGCGTTCGGATCCCGACTAGGCCATTTATACGTGCGATGACAACGAATAAAACCTCTTTAGTCTGGGATACTTCTATGTATTCATGTATAAGTATGTATATCGACGTCTTATACCCTGAGCACAAGCTTTGCCTATTATGGGCATAGAACGATTTGCCCTCGAACTCATATTTAATTTAATTCAAATTGAGTCATTGCATTTGTACTGTACAAAGCTTTAAATTTTAAGCCCGCTCTCAGTGGTCCCTTCTTATTTTTTGTTCCATTCACCAAATTCGTTATATTTAAAACAATGCATTTCTTCTACTCTGTTCCGATACCTTAGATCACAACCTCTTTCCTACTAGAAGATTAAATGCTTAACACCCTGTTACAGTAATTAATATTATTAGTAGTTTAACCTTATTTTTACATTTTAACCTTTTACCCACATTTACTTATTAACCTTTTTAGGTCAAGGGCAAGTAAATAACGGGTGCGAATAACGCGTTCTGTTTACCCCTAAAATGTTCAAAACCTACTTTTTTTAATCACAACATTCGAAACTGTATCACAACTCTAATTACAATGTATACCAGCCTTTAGTTAAATGAGATTCTATCTCTTTACTGCACCTCAATACATGTTCAATACTGGCCCAGTCATTTTACATTATTTTCAAATTTCATTCGATAAAATCAATACTTATATTATATATATACGAAGACACGTAGAGTACTACAGATATACACTTATGGGTAATATAAATATATGGCGGGATTGTACAAATTGACAGAGAGCTAGAGTGAGTTACACAGAGCTTATATGCTAGACAAGTCATGAAAATTATACAATTTACTAAATTTAAAAAACAGAATTACTGTTGTTTTCAATTTTGATTAAAAGAAATCACCAAACATATTATTATTGTACAGTCAGCGTCAAAAGTAGCTACGCACACGAAAGAGTCAAAAGCGTATAATAAAGACTTTTGAACTTTTCAAATGCGTACCTACTTTTGATGCTGACTACCCAAAGATGTGTTTTAACACATACATTTATTGTCGTTTCAATTAGCAGCTCAATTGATCGATCAGAAAACTGTAGTTCACTGTCACCCCTCGTGGCCAACAGTAAACCACTCGTCTAGCATACGATGGCAAAGATCAAGAAATACTAGACATATGGACTCAAACTAAACTAAAGTAACCTAAAATTGTCATGGGATAAATCAGATTATTATAACTTAAATTATATTCCGTACTTGAGCACAATTACTTAACATATGGAATGTAAATGTATACAAAACAACACGTGTCGTAGACGCGAGCTGCCCTGGTTTCAAAATATATATATATAAAAATCACTCATCAGGGCAGTCTGTCTATTTGGCCACCTTGTGAGTATTTCTTGCGACCTTTCCGGCGTACTCGCGCTATTTTTAACCTTATTCACACATTATTAACCATGATTACTCTTCCAAATTGCTTTAATACGCGTCGGCATTATAACACGCTTGAGTATTTCCAGCGATGTTTATGTCGATATTAATACATAAAGGTCAAAAGGTTAAAAAACTGCGCATCAACGCCCATTCTGTTTCTGGGGTACTTAGATAATTCTACTAAAGGTACAAACATTGGTATAAAAAAATTTGGTAAATATTAAACTTGTTAAAACTACACAGCTACCGAAATGGAATGTGAGTGACTACTTACGTTATCTATAAATAACTTAACTACATCAGGTTGATTATGCACGCTTAACTAATTAATAGTGAATAGAGAACAGATCGTCTACGCAGAAACACCAATTTTAAAGATTATATAATCACGTGCATCTTATACTCGGAGACAAACCTAGAGGAATGCAAAAGAAAATAACACTGCTGTGTTAATATCGCACGTACTGGCCATAAATATAACCAACGAGAACAAAAATAAACTAGGTTTGCAATGCAGTTTGCTGGTTGCAAATGTTGAGCTGAGCGTCTGCCCGGTCTCAAACTACCTGACAGTTACTCGCTTAGCATTGAAACATACGTAAACTAAAGTTTTTCGGTGATTACTCCTCCGTGGTATGTCAGATTTTCATTTTTTTTAAATCTAAACCATCGTCATGATGTCACCTATCGACATGCAAAATGTGAGCGTGATCGGCTGAAGCGTCGAGGAGGAGTACCAACTCAAACGAAATACATCTGTCGCCTAAGAATGACATTTCACACTCTTTTTTATCGTTAGTTAATGTTTTCGGCCGGTAATTAAATTTAAAACATCAGTACTTTCGCGTTCCTTTAAATTTGCCCACGAGCACAAACGACCTGCTCACTACACTGACTAAAGCCGGCCCTACCAGCCGTCTTGGCGGGTAGAATAAATCTTAAGTTTTTTTTTAATGTTAGTCACAATAACCCCTTATAAATACGGTTAGAATACCCAAACCTTTAGAATACGGACGTTTTTTTTTTAACTTAATCGCTGTCGATACATATAAGACTAACTCTGACTTATACTATGGTGAGATAATGTTATATGTGGACCTGTAATGTAAGTCTAGAATGCACATAGCGCGCGCCATGCTACCACATCACAACGTTATATTGTGTGGCGGATACATTGAGAGTCACATTAATATCTGTACTTTACTAGTTTATAAGAGAATGATACGGCTCTCATAGAGCCTTCATGCCTATGTTAAATACAAGTTCTACCTTTGTGGACATAGTATGTATCTATACAATATGCCTTGAGGCAAGTCTTTTCATGGTGGAATCAACCTTAACTCTATGTATTTAAAACAATTCAATATAAACATGTAATAAATGGACATGAATATCGACGATGTCAAATGAGAGTAAATTAGTGAAGAATACTTGTTTTTTGAGTAATATTAGAATCAAAGAAATAAAGTTATAAAGAAGCACACTAAATAAATTGGGGAATATAGATACAGGAGCATATTAGTGCTATTGAATGAAAGAACAAAGTGTCACTCAAAAAAGTTGCAAATTATTGTATAATTATATAGGGTGACAAAAGTATATGTTCAGAAAATTTCTATTGGAACATAATTACAATCCACATTGAATTGTTCACACTAAGATTTGGGGGTAAAAAATATGGTTTTTGCACAATTATTACTACAATTAAAGATCGATTGCCAGCCAAACCTTTTAACCATTGATAAAAAATTTACTGTTACCTTTAGTTTCGTTCATCATGATGAATCTAGGCATCTATACACATTTAGCTTAGGTCAAAAGGAAAAAAAATACAATTTTTATTTTAACCTTTTAACCTTTTTTTATATTTTTAATCTGTCAATTTTTGTAGTAAAAAGAACGTCACGTTATTGTTGTATGTAAAAATGGCCGACAATCAAGCACAATTGTTCATTATAAAATATATTTTGCTGTCCGATATATACGTACTCACCTACTATCCTACAATACACCTAGAACTAACCGACCATACGATGGGAATCTAACATTAAAGCTTTACTAGATTACATACCTTAACGTACACGGTTACATCAATACTATATGCCAACAATATAATACGAGACATAAATCTCGAATAATTTCAAACTACACGTTTCCCTTGATATCCCCACTTGTTACTATGTACAATACTACGATACTCGGCTATTCGATCTTTTGCAAACATTTTTGTACTAAACCAAAACGAAACTCGGCAAATTATTGAGGTATCGAAGCTTAAAAATGCTAAGGACATTGTAAAATATATAGAAAAAAATGTGTACATCATATTCACGTATTTTAAATGTTTTGATTCGATAAAAAAAATCAAAAACCTAATAATATAAACTTAAATACTAAGTAAAGCATATTTTTCATAAATGAATAATATACACATATCGTTATTTTGTACTGTTAGGTTATGTTTTGTTGTATTTTCATCGGGAACCAAATTTGTACAGATCAACGAATGGCAACTCTACTAATCTAATTCAACCTAGCTGCCTAACGTAGAAAACAATTGTACTTAAATAAAAAAAAAAAGTTAAATATAACCGTGACTCATTCTTAAAAAAAAAACATTTCGTAAATAAATGCAGCACCATGAGTTTCTGTATTATAACCGCACCCGAGAAGTTACCACACTTCCACGGTATATCTTTATTTTAGCAGAGTATATCATTTTTAACCTTTTAACCACCGTCGAAAAATGGCGTTTTTATTTATTTTATCTTTATTGCACAATAATAAATCTTACCGTACAAAAGGCGGACTTAATGCCACGAGGCATTCTCTGCCAGTCAACCTTCGTTCACCGCCATAGTTCAAAAAGGTAATTGCCAGGCGACGGTCAAAAGGTTAAACTTCAGAACTGGTCACGGTATAGCTTTTGTAACTCAGCTGCAAAAATGTATCGGAACTTAACGCTATTAATTCGTTGTAGGTGCGCGCGGGTGTCCAACTTAACAATAATTTGTTCTATTCTAGACTAAAAAAAATAGCAACCAGTCTATTTTGTAATGACTTACTAAGAGAGGCCTACTCGAGAATAAAATCTTTAGATAGGATGAATGAAAATTCAAAAAAAGTTATTAATGAATATTCATTAGCCATGGATGATTTAATAACACAAATTAATTATAACTCGGAACGGTTTGAGTCACTGACCAATGGCCAGTCATGTTTATGTAAACAAATGAGTGGTCATTTATCAGATGGTCCATCGAACCCACACCTTTGTGCCAGTGTACCTCCACAAGAACAAAATAATAATAGCTCCTTCCACACTTCAGAAACGAACACACCTAATGTAATTATGTACTGTGATGAGTTTGGAAGTAATATGGGCACATATCTAAGCGATCACTTAACAGGGCTTAGCGCAATAAGCAATTGTCTGCCTTATAGTAGCCTTGATAATATGTCACATCAAATTATGAGTGATAATAGTATTCATTCTAAAACAACACTGCTTATTCTTATGGGTAACAGAGGAAATGTGAACAAACATAATTTAATTAATTTTTTTGAAAAATTGGACACATTAACTGTAAAAGAAATTATTATGTTCACATTCCCCTATTGTCATCAGATTTCAAAGGCAGAAAATGACACTAGATATAATTTGAATATAGCTCTGCATAATCTCTGTACATATAGTAGTAAGTTTAGCATAATTGACACTAACAAATATGTTGGTAAACACAATTTATTGACTAAAGGTAAGTTTTACCTTTGTAATTATTATAAAAGACAAATAGCTTTGTCACTATCCTATTTATTTGACATTTCTGCCAAGAATTTGGCACATAACTCTGCTCCTATTGAGCAGTTCAATATACAGTTGGAATTGGTTCCAGTTTTAACCAATCATTTAAATTAGATTTTAAGACAAAGGAGTACTCAAACTCTGGCAATTTAGTTATTAATAAATTTAATGAAAGATACTGCCATCATGGAAAATATATGCACCTGGTTCACCAAAATATTCAGTCTATTAGAGGAAAAGACTTACAGATTGAACTCTTTTTGAATGATTATAATATTGAAATATTGTGTGTAACTGAACATTGGTTAAAAAATAATGAATTAATGCCTCAATTTAATAACCACCAGGTGGGAAGTTCGTTCACCAGACTTAGTTCCATACATGGTGGGTCATTAATAATATTACATAATAAATTAAAATTTAAGGAACGTAAGGACATTGTATCCTTGTCTGTTGAACGGACCATAGAAATAAGTGCAGTAGAATTAGAGCAATTTATTGTTGTCTGTGTGTATAGGCCGCCATTAAGTAATTTTGACCTTTTTGAAAGCATAATGGAATCCGTGCTACTTAAAATATCACTCTCTAGTAAGAAATTACTTATATGCGGAGACTTCAATGTAAACATTTTAGAAAATTCAACAACAAGTATCAGATTGTTGAATCTTTTCAAATCTTGTAATTTGAGTCATATATTTACGGAGCCTACTAGAGTCACTGCTACAAGCGCCACCTGTATAGATAACATTTTCACTAATATTATTCCAATCACTAAAAGTGTAATCAGTAAATTAGAATCAGATCACTTAGGTCAATTAATGGTATTTGAGACATTAAGAAGAAATACCCTGAGGAAACAAATAACTATTGTACCAGTAACCACGGGCCGTATGGAACGAATGAAGCAAAGTCTAGTCCAGGCGCTACCCTTTCTGTCTTCCGATATGAGTCCAAACGAAATGTACAATTCATTTTTTCACACTTTTATGAAACATTATAATGCGATTTTTACATCCAAATCGGTCGTGGTTGGTGGGACATCAGTTTTTAGTGAGTGGGCTACTGAGGACTTACATAAACGTAGACAAGCACTGTATGCTTTATATGAGGAACGCCGGTTTAATATGAGTGATGAATTTAAGGAACATGTCAAACAATATTCTAAGAAATTTAAAATAGATTGTCATATAGCTAAACGTAATTTTATAAGCCAGAAAATTACAAATAGTTCGGACATTATCAAAACAACATGGAAATTAATTAATGTGGAAACTGGTAGATCAAAGCACAAAATGAATGATCTTAAACTAAAAATTGATGGCATAATTATAGATTCAAGTTTAGAAGTAGCAACAGAATTTGAAAAATTTTTCACTGAGATACCAGTATCCACAACAAAAACATTAAATTCTTCACCTTCGTCTGCCGTTACATTGTTAAAAGATAACGCCTCAGAATGTAGTGGAAATCTTCATTTTGAATATGTTAGTACCCCAGATGTAATAAAGGCGTTTAAATCAATTAATGTCAAAAAAACTGGTGATCTCTGGGGAGTCTCTGTCCATGCTGTCAAATCTCTAATAGAAGTCATAGCGCCTGACTTGGTAGTTGTATTTAATAACAGTATTGACTGCGGTGAGTTTCCTGATCTAATGAAACATAGTAAAATAACTCCTTTATTTAAATCAGGTAGCACTTCTGACCCCACTAATTTTAGACCAATATCTGTGCTGCCAACATTTAGTAAAATTTTTGAAAAATTAGTTTTGTCCCAATTAATAAGACATTTTAATGCAAACAATTTAATGCATAATAAGCAATTTGGTTTTACGCGGGGTCGCTCGACAACCGACGCGGCTGTTGAGCTAACTAAACATATATTCGATGCCTGGGAAGAGTCACAGGATGCCTTAGGTATTTTTTGCGATTTGTCCAAGGCCTTCGACTGCGTATGTCATGAAACATTAATCAGGAAACTGCACTACTATGGAGTTAGAGGATCGGCATTGAATTTGCTAAAATCTTATCTATATGGTAGAATACAAAGGGTCGATGTGAATGGACAGCGATCTCCAGGATCAGTGGTCTCGATGGGTGTACCGCAGGGATCAATATTGGGACCTTTCCTATTCCTTATCTACATAAATGACTTGCCATACCTCGTAAAGACCCACCATGATATAGTATTGTTTGCAGACGATACCTCTCTTATATTCAAAGTCAAACGACAGCAACAAGCTAATATAGATATAAACAATGCTATTTCTAAAGTAGTTAATTGGTTCAATGTCAACAATTTATTGTTAAATGAGAAAAAGACCAAATGTATCAAGTTTGTCACGACTAACGTTAAGCACAATCAAACAAGTGTCATTGTGAAAGATGAGGAATTGGAACTAGTGGATAGTACAGTTTTTCTTGGATTAACATTAGATTCCAAACTCCAATGGGGTCCCCATATTGCTAATCTCTCGAATAGACTGAGTTCTGCAGCTTTTGCCGTGAGCAAGATCCGCCAACTGACAGACGTGAAGACAGCTCGATTAGTATATTTTAGTTACTTCCACAGTATTATGTCGTATGGTATTTTACTATGGGGCAGTGCTTCAGATATTAATACCATTTTTGTTCTGCAGAAGAGGGCTATTCGAGCAATATATAAAATGAACCATAGAGACTCACTTAGAGATAAGTTCAAGAACATTAATGTAATGACATTGCATTGTCAATACATCTATGATAATATTGTGTATGTACATAAAAACATTGTAAATTTCAGGAAGAACTGTGACATACATAATATTAATACTCGAAATAAACACAAACTCGCGGTGCCCACCACTCGCCTACAGAAAATTAGAAAATCATTCATGGGTAATGGTGTGAAGTTTTATAATAAGCTTCCAAGAAATGTAACTGAATTATCTATTAATAAATTTAAAAATTATGTAAAGCGTCAACTCATATCGAAAGCATATTATAGCACACATGACTACATGAATGATAAAACACCGTGGGATTAATTGTGACTGAAATATTAATGAATTAATCATTATGGCGTTAGATATTAATATGATCTTTTTTTTTTGATATTTTGATTTTATTCTAGAAACTGTCTAGATTTCTATTTTTTATATATTTTTCTATTATTATTATTATTTATTTTTTGACGATCCTATTGTGAATTTTACTACAAAATAATTTCTTACTTTGACATGTCTACAACAACAATATTTATTTTGAAGAATAATAATAGCATCAATAAATTGCTCTAAATAATTAATTAATATATATGTTAATACATGTTATAACTGACGATTCGAAAGTGCTTGTTGCTAGGCCTATTTGAATAAAGAATATTTTGACTTTGATCAAAAAATAAAAAAAATAGATGAAAGAAATACGAGTATT
The DNA here is from genome assembly GCA_905163555.1 of Notocelia uddmanniana. Classification (NCBI taxonomy): domain Eukaryota; kingdom Metazoa; phylum Arthropoda; class Insecta; order Lepidoptera; family Tortricidae; genus Notocelia; species Notocelia uddmanniana. The sequence goes on from LR991052.1 coordinate 74,782,339, forward strand.
TTAGTAAATATTATGCGATACTATTATTTATTTATTATTATTATTTTTTAATTGGACAGTTCCATTATCTACAAGGATCTATCTATTCGATTCGATCTATCGATTGTATCTAGTCTAGAACACAAGTGAGGCCTCAATAAAAAAAATTTTTGCAATAAGTACTAAAAACAATTTTTTTTTCAAAAACCTGTGAAATTAGCTTTATTGCGGAGAAATAAAATAATGTTTCATTTCAGCAAATTGAACTTTCTCAACGTTTTAAGGTAGTTTCCCACCCGGGGCTTTTATTTTTTTTCCACCCTGTATAAAAAGATTACAAAGACATAAATATATATAGAAAAACTTAATAGTCTTTATAAATGAATAAACCAATACTATTATGTAAGTCATCACCAAGTTACCCAGCATGTTCGTTGCACGAGCTAATTTCGGTTATATATATGTATATAATGACGTTGTTAATTATTTTGGTAACAGATAATAAGTACATACGGACACCCCGCGTCTGACCGAAATAAAATACAAACTGTAGAAGAAAAATCGTGCGCGACAATACACATTGTATCAAGTGAAATAAAACTACAATGGGGATGTACGCGATGAATTTCAGTCACCCTACAGATTTTAACCATGAATTTCTGATTATATTACGACTAAATAATGTTACATCGACATAGGTCAAATACTGCCATATTGACTAATTTAATTTCTGGAACAAAAAATAGTACATTACTACAGAGGCCGGGACGGAAGGGGTTGCCGGCCGAAGACATATATAGACGGCCGAGCGAAGCGAGGTCGGATAGGTCTGAGGCGGGCAACCCCATATTTCCCGCCGAGGTATGTATAGTGCTTTTCTCAAAAATGCAATGAAATAAACAACAAAAAAATCAAAGTTTTATTTTTAGTGGCAAAATGTCATGGTGCCTATGCCACAATTTATGTGGAATGGAAATTAAAAAAGAGGACTTTGCCGGCCTAGGCCTGCAAGATTTGTATGAAATTCCATTAACGACCTCTTGTCCTAGCCGCACCTGAAACGTCATACTTCGCAGCCTGTTATAAGGAACATAACATCAATATTTCATTGCATGTTTGAGAAAAAACAATAAACGATACTTTTTTCATGTGAACAAATCCTTAAAGGAGTGAAAGAGGAAACATCACACTTGTCACAAACGTCAGGTGGATCTAGATACGTCACGTTAGGGTGTGTTATACTTGAGATTTTTTAACTTGTAAATTTATTAAAATAACGAATATTTCGAATATTAAGCTATTTTTGATTGACTATCAATTATACCGCTTTTTTTACTCCATTAAAGGCTGGGTTGCACCAAACCGTCTGCAATAGTAAGCTGTGTTCGTTAAAATTTGAATGTATGGAGAGTTTGACAAGTTTCTATGGGATGATAGCTGCCATATTTAACTTTGATCAGTCTGTGATCGTAAGTCGGTGCAACCCAGCCTTAGGCTTGAGAAGTGATAGTTAAAATCTGTCGAGTTACTGAAATGTATGCTATTTGAATTTTCATTTCGGCGAATAAGTCATGCCATTAATCAAAAGTTTAATAAACTGTACAGGATTATACAGGATGACATCGGAGAGGTGATCAGAAATTATTTGACCCGATAAAATATTGAAAGATAAACTCAATAAAGATGATATCACAGTTACTACTTGCAACATTGACTATTATTCCTCAAATTATTAACAGAAAAAATAAGTTTTCATGCAACTTGGTCACCCTACACCACACGACGTCTTGTCATCCCCCATACAACGTGTGTCAAAAGTGATAGGGTGACCATGATTTAAGTATGGCGTTATTATTTTCCTACAAAAATTTGAAAAAATAAAATTGTTTTATTCGATGTAAGAACTATTGCATTGAAAAGGCGATCATGTGTAGAGTCTGAAAAATTAGCTGGTCACGTTTCCGATGTCACCCTGTATAAATAGTGTAGTATGTAATTAATTAGACAAGGTCAAATTTGATTTATAAAAATACTCAAAATATAACGAATTCAAAAAAATCGGACAAATGAAACCAGCTATTACACGGAAACTGTGATAGATAGGTGAAAGAAAATAATCCAATCGGTGATAAGTGTTATGAAATGAAACTTGTCGTCAACACGATTTTTACTTCACAGCAGTTCAGTCTTTGGGAGTTGAGTGGTGAAATGACATTTTTTTTTAATGTACCGGTTTCTTTTTTTCTATTACGTCGTAGTATTGACATATATAATTATATTAAATTTTATAATCTAAGATTAAATGCTACGCTACTGATGTACTACGTTATCGATAAAGCTGAGTATAATAATGGCTACGGAATGTTAATTTTCAATATCAGATATTTTTGGAATGTGAAAAAAAAAACAAATTTCACGTTTAACCTTTTAACCGGTAAACGTTAGTCTCATCTTTAACTCGTCATATATGCAGTCATTATGTTCTAGACAATTGCGGTCAAAAGGTTAAAAAAATAGACAATAATCTTATAAACATTGAAATGTGACAGACTTGACACTTACACTCATCAAGGGCACTATTAATATTTAAAATACACTGTGTCCATTAAAACTGATTTTATGGAATATGGAATGCCAGCTATATTCATCTATGGGATGGCGCCATATTTAACATTAATCGGTCTGCAGGGTTCGAAAATACTAAGATAATTAATATAATTATACTCATTGATAATTATCGGACAATTATTTATGGTGTAATAATTTTGATACATTTTTCTAGGTAACACACACATCAGCGCATTCAATTCAATAATTATGAAGACGACCTTGAGATAGTTATCAACATGATCGCGAAGATAATTATCAAGATGATCATATCTACGGCTGGACATAGGCTTCCGTCAAAGCAAGCCGAGAAGTACAATATTGGTCAAAAATATAATCACATTGATGTAGTTTTTGACTAACTTTTTCACATATATCTTGAAAGATGAGTGACTTCGGTAAGTGCGGATATTTAAGGCTCATTGTTTCATGTGACCAAATCATTATTTCATTTATCAAAAAACTGGTCTTCTGGTTTCTAAATTGTTAGTTTCTCAAAATAAAATAAAAAACCTAAAATGCCTAAAATTGTCAAGTTGCGTGTGTGTTGTGTTGTTGCACATCTTGAGGATGGTGATTTTAGAAGTGAATGTGGGATACTATTTGGCTAAACTTCGTTGTTGTTAATACGATAAGCCATAAAAAAACTACGAGAAATCGGAGTTACATAAAGGTCATTGGGAGTTTAGGAGCCGTTTAACGGTATATGTATGTTTGTCTGTATACAACCCTGTGTATCCTTAGCGGTGTGTGTATATTTGTATCCCAATATTTTCGAAACCTGGCACCCGGGTTTGCTGTCAAACTACGACCAAGATCACAGCAGCATCCTTGAAGTGCGCTGGAGATACTGCGATCGCCAACCCGCATGCCAAGCGTGGCTATTAAGGTATTTATCCCCCATGAAATTGGGGGAGCCCTATGTCTAGCAGTGGACGTGTTACGGCTGATGGCGATGGTTGGCTTATATTTTCGAACCCTGCGTCAACGCCCTAGCCCTTGACGGTGTATGTGCGCCTGCCTGTCTACCCCCTGATGGTGAACACGCTGCGCACCCACCGGCTGTGCAGCGTGAACGCGCGGTACAGCTGCTCCGGCGGCGGCAGCTCGTCCCACCGGCATCATGCCGTCTCCGCGTCCGGTTCCGGTTTGGCGGGCGGCTCGGACGCCGGCGCGGGAGTCTGGAATCTACAACGTAACATACATGTAAAACTCTATATAGTGACACTTAAAGGACTGCGCATTTTATGGAAAGTAGTTGACCGAGCGAGCGAAGCGTCTCCGTTTCAGCTTTCGACAAAAATTCTTTCGTACGCTACCGTCAGAAAGTTTATGACCAAATACAAAATATGCAAATGATCAACATAGCAATTTTTTTATTTATTTTTTTAATTACAAAAATTCCAATAAGAGGAGATGTAGAGGAGAATATCCGGACAGACAGACATACGAAAGAATTTTTTCACCTCAGCGGCTCGAAAATGGCGGTTTTGGTGCTTGAAACCAGCGACCAAAATGCAATTTTGCTGCGAGCATGAAAAAAACTTACTTATTAATTATTCATATCGTAGGTTAGTTTAAGTTACTTCATTCTTTTTATCACTATTCCTCTGCGTTATAGTTATATGTTCTCGCCGCTGAGGTGAAAAGTTGTATGTATCACACGACAGCAAAGATATTAGCATCTCGTGTCTTTGAGTCCCTCGCTACGCTCAAGATTCAATTATAGACTCCTTCGCTTGCTCGGGACTCAACATTAACACTCGCAGCAAAAATCTACTTTGCTCTCTTGTTGAACAAATAACTATTGTCGATAGCTGAAACGGGGGCGCTCCGCTCGCTCGGTCAGAAATAAAGGAGTTTTCTGTTGTATTCTTACGAAATAAGTCGCGCAACAATAAAGCAATCCGCAACAGGCTTCGTCAACTAACCTGAACTTATCAACTAAATGGGACCACCCCGAACCGTAGCCGGCTCAAAAGTACCCATTATGCTAGCAGCATTACCGCGCTGTATATACTGGGTGGCCCATTCAAATCGGTCAGTATGGGAAAGTCTAAAACTATAAGACATACGAAGATTTGTTCTTAGGAACCATGTCACCGATTTTGATAAAAAGAAAAACTGCATTCATACATTTGAAAAAAAACACTGTACCCAGCTAGGGAATCGAACCCGGTTGTATTGAAAAAATAAACTTACACTATTTCTATTCAGATATCGTTTGTGTAGGTCTTAAGCAGTAAATGTCTCTAAGAAACATAATGTCTAAAATGAATAAAATGCATTTTTTTCACATACTTTAATTTATCATAGTAGGTGTTCAAAGTGACCACCGTTACAATATTCAACAAGTTCAGGCATGTAAAATTGTCTCTATGGTTGTTTGTACCTCTCTACTTGTAAAATCGGTGACATGGTTCCTAAGAACAAATCTTCGTATGTCTTATAGTTTTAGACTTTCCCATACTGACCGATTTGAATGGGCCACCCTGTATAGTCAACGAAATCTGTTGAACCAGATACGATCCGGAGCGCGGATCACAGCCCCTCTCCCTAAGCCGGCGGCCCAAATCCTTGATAAAGGTTTCCTCCCCTCCATCCCCCAAGGACCCGCAGTCTCCACCGCAATCGGAACGAAATCGTACAATGCTTCCAGGGCACTGTACTCCGAATGCTTAAGAGGGCGCAGTACGCTCGGTCTGGCTCGGTTCTCCATACAAACGTATTTACCCTCTCATTTTAAAACGCCATGCTAGAATAACATGAAAATTTGTATACACAATGGGATCCGGCATGTCTAGGTCGGACCATAGTTTATGTTGCTAGAAATTGTAAAAGAAAAAAAATACAGCGGATTTTTGAGTTTTTTACGGCTTGTATGAAAACCTTAATAATCGCTGTATTTTTTCTCCATTATAATTTCAAGCAACAGAAACTAATTTCCGACCTGGATATGCCGAATCCCATTGTGTTTACAAAGTTTCATGTTATTCTAGCGTTTTAAAATGAGAGCGTAAATACGTTTGTATGGAGAACCGAGCGTACTGCGCCCTCTTGAGGCCCCGCGAACAATTTTTTGTACAAATTCCAAACTTGATTTGAACTTAAAATGAATAATATAAAAAATCCCAATTCAAAAACAATATTTTTTCTGGGCTTCAGGAGGTTAGAGCACCTGCAGTTGTGTCCAAAAAAAATATGTTTTTTTACATTGGGGAGAAATTTTGATCTAAAGCTATGATCTGTAAGTAATGGATCTTGGCACCACGAGATTATAGCGTGGCAGTCGGTGTTGATTTTAAGGTAGCGTGTAGTTATGACTCATAATCGTTGTTGTATTTTTGGTTAAAAAGGATATTTTCGGGACTTTTTAATTATTTTTAATCAATTTGTAGTGTTTTTAACCCTTAACTTGGCAACGTCCCCTGGGTTTCCCACACTCTTTGACCGTCTTTTTGTATTTTTTTCTTGGCTAGTATGAGTATGACTATTCAGCGTCACCGAGGCTAGAATTAGGTATATTCTCTATAAGTTAAGGGAAATCGTCAGTTATTAATATCGCTTCAGTAGAGTAAAAAAGTACACGTAAGCTATATTTGCATAAAAAATATGTACGCGGTGGTGGTGAGGATGATCGCCAGACCTTTCGAAGATGTGCAGTGTTGGGAATGAGGGATTCGTATTAGGCTCTAAATGTCGGGACAGTGAATAAAAGGTCGGTAAGCAGCTTGACACTTCTTTAGATTTGCAAGCGTTCATAGGTTATGGCGTCGGCTTAGCATTAGGCAGGCAGTAGGTACAATTGATTCTCACTGTCCTGGTATAATAATAATAATAATTGGGGGACAATCTTACACAAATCGACCTAGTCCCAAACTAAGCAAAGCTTGTACTATGGGTACTAGACGACGATATACATACTTATTTATTTATTTATTTAAACTTTATTGCACAAATAAATCGGTACAAATGGCGGACTTAATGCCTCAAGGCATTCTCTACCAGTCAACCATGGGGCCAAACAGAAAATAGCGAAAACAAACACATACTTAAATACATAGAAAACATCCAAGACCCAAGAACAAATATCCGTGAAACATGCACATATAAATGCCCTGGCCGGGATTCGAATCCGGGACCTCTAGCTTCGGAGGCAGAGTCACTACCAACTAGGCTAAACAGGTCGTAAAAATATAAAAACAAAGTATTATTATATCTTCATTTACGCGGTACGGTTAAAGCCTGTCACAAACAGGCGCGGCCTGCGGTGGTGGCCTACTTCAATTTTCGCGCCAAACCAAACGTCAAACCGGTTACATAAATAAACAAAAAAAAAAATTTTTTTGCTAACTTTTGGACCCTCAAAAGTAACCTCGAGTCTGCAGTTTGACTCTGTCTAGCTGATAAATGTATGATCAATCGTTTTTAAAAATATATTCACTATATTGGATATAAAATAATCTTTTTTATCTATGATTAATGGCGGTCAGTTGTGAAAATTAGCAACAGGCCGCTCAGCCTGCGCAGTGGCGGAGGGGGCGTGGCTTGTGGCCGCGGTCAGCCGCGCAACCACCGCGTCAAGGCCGCCTGTGTCTGAATCATTGTTAGGATTGTCATACTTTACAACTGGCCGCCACCGCAGGCCGCGCCTGTTTGTGACACGCTTAACAAATTTGATTTCTGGATCACTTTGCACTTTGACGTAGTGTAAATCAATATGAAAGCTGCTTGACATTTCATAATATTTTCACTGTGAAAAAGTGCGAAATGGAGTAGAAATGAAATTGGTTGACTGTGTATTGGACAAAATCAACAAGTTATTAATAATGTATTTACAGTACATATGGTGCTACTTTACCGCACGAGTGCGATAATCAGCAGATTACGTGCATATGTCGAAACTTTAAAGAGCCATATGTACTGTAAAACGTTGTATATACACGTGCGAACAGGTAATTCGCAACTCGTGTCGATTTAAAACACTCCATTTGATCGTGTTTCAATTTATCACCACTCGTTGCGAATTTCCTGTTCTATGCACTTGTATTGTAATGTACTATTATGTATTAACGGATTTCAAGAAAGGTGTGTACATTTTTAAAAGGTCGGCAACGCGCATGTGACATCCCTGGAGTTGCAGGCGTCCATAGGCTACGGTGACCGATTACCGTCAGGTGGGCCGGACACTTATTTACCACCGAAGTAATAATAATAGTAATTGACAACATTTCATTTTTTTTAAAAGGCTTTTGTTGATGAAACAATAGAGGATAAAAATTAAGTAAAACCACATTTTTAAATTCTCGAAAGTATCCCCATTTCATATAAATAAATCAATTTCAAAAGTTCCTCATTCTAAAAGAGAGTAAGTGACAAGTATATAAGGCGTCACAGCGTAACAGATCATACAGAAGCACTGTTACTAAGACAAATTTACTAAAGAAAGTGAACTGCTGTTCTTTTTGTGCGCTGTGACTGTCACAATTTCATAGTAAAGACGTCATTACTACGATATGGGCTTTCTACGCCATTTTCGTGAATATTTAGAAAACTAATAGCTATAAAAATATTAAAAAAATATATATTTTAGGGTTCTTGTTACCAATATAACGAAATGAGTTACTACTTCAAAATTTGAAATGTTGTCAATTGTTTATTTGAAGCGTTCGTGGCCCAGCGGCGCCCGCGTGCGGTATGCGAGGTTAAGCAATGTCGGGCGAGGTCAGTCCTTGGATGGGTGACCGCTTTGAGTGGTTACTAACTGAGCGCTCCCGTGCTTTGGAAGGCACGTTAAGCCGTTGATCCCGGTTGCTGTCTATGATAGCAGTCGTTAAGCCAAGTTAGAGGCCTCCGGGCTGCTTGAGAACTTCTAACAGTCAAGTTGCCCACTCACTTGACAAGCCTAATCCCAATAAGGTCTAGTTTCTTGTCGGCCTGTTTAGCCTAGTTGGTAGTGACACTGCCTCCGAAGGTAGAGGTCTTGGGTTCCAATCCCGGCCAGGGCATTTATTTGTGCATTTCTCACGGATATTTGTTCTTGGGTCTTGGATGTTTTCTACGTATTTAAGTATGTATTTATCTATATATGTATGTATATCGTCGTCTAGTACCCATAGTACAAGCTTTGCTTAGTTTGGGACTAGGTCGATTTGTGTAAGATTGTCTCCAAATATTTATTTATTTAGTTTCCTCTTTCGGTTAGGAAGGTCAGATGGCAGTCGCTTCCTTAAAACTAGTGCCTACGCCAATTCTTGGGACTAGGTAGCGGAGCCCGGGCATCCTTTAGGATGCAACTGTACTGGGTATAACGCTAGGAGTGTGTTTTTTTTTGAATATTTATATATAAGTTTCGGCTCATACTATTTTATAACCCGGCAAAGTTTCATTGACTGAGGTATTAATGCATGGTGCCCATACAAAGAATCGGTTCATTTCCTACACTATACTGTATTTCACGTAAGAAGAGTGCGGTGACAGCTGTCAGTCCAGTACAAATTGTGTCATTATACGTCAAAAATGACATAATTTGTACTGGGTTGACCGCTGTCATCGGACTCTTCTTACGTGAGAAGCAGTATAGAAGTGGTATTAAATAATAATAGTAATACTTGAATTTAAACTTTCGTGAGTCATTTCAAAATTATATTACGCAAACGGTTAGAACTCACGTATAAATTGAGGAAGAACTCCCGAAGAGTTCGAAACATGTCGCCCGGAGTGACAATTTATACGTGAGTTCTAGCCGTTTGCGTAATATAATAATAGTAATTATAATAATAATAATCATTTATTTTTGTACTTAACTTACAAACAATAAACATAAATAGCAAAAATTCATCTTGTTTGTACAACGACGCCTAAAAGTAGTGGTCGATAGTTCTGACCCCCGAACTAGGTGGGAGACCTGTATCTCAGGGGCTAGAGTTATCTCTTCTTCAGTGTCAGCTAACAGAAATACAGTTCGGACAATATTCATTATCATTGGAGATGAATCGGAGTTATTAGTACAGTGCTTTGTTAGTTACAAATTATATTTATAATGTTGCCGTTCATATAAATTCGGACTTTATAGGAACTATTGATTTATATGTATTCATAAGTATATACGAGTTCAATTAAAACTAAAGATGTATTATATTATAACAAAGTAGATGTGATGCACGAACATAATTAATTAATTATTTAAATGATGAAATTAAAGTTACATTCGAAGTAAAATTGTTTATATTACGACACACTCGGACCGCCATGGACAAGCATGGTGGCACCGTGGTTGGTGGTGGTGAACTACAAATATATAAAGGAGTGTGGATTTTTATCAAGTATCACATACTGCTATAAATAACTCATTTGGTGAAATAAATTTGGATTGAGAAATTACTCGGTTCAATATAAAAACAGATTTGTACTTTTAGGTAAAAACACGTAACTTCCGTGTGTTTTTTTTTTTGGATATTTATATATAAGTTTCGGCTCATACTATTTTATAACCAAGCAAAGTTTCATTGACTGAGGAATTAATGCATGGTGCCCATACAAAGAATCGGTTCATTTCCTACACTAGAAGTGGTATTAAATAATAATAGTAATTGTTTATTTTACGACCAACTCGGACCGCCTTGGCCAAGCATGGTGGCACCGTGGCTGGTGGTGGTGAACTACAAATATATAAAGGAGCAGTGGGCGGCGCGCGCCGGCGGGCTGCGCGGCGCGGCCGCCGCTAGCATCGCGGCTCGCGTTCTTGCTATTCATTTATTAAAATAGATAAATTAAATTAATTTAAGCCGTTGATCCCGGTTGCTGTATATGATAGCAGTCGTTAAGCCAAGTTAGAGGCCTCCGGGCGGCTTGAGAACTTCTAACAGTCAAGTTGCCCACTCACTTGAGAAGCCTAATCCCAATAAGGTCTAGTTTCTTGTCGGCCTGTTTAGCCTAGTTGGTAGTGACACTGCCTCCGAAGCTAGAGGTCCTGGGTTCGAATCCCGGCCGGGGCATTTATTTGTGCATTTCTCACGGATATTTGTTCTTGGGTCTTGGATGTATTATATGTATTTAAGTATGTATTTATCTATATAAGTATGTATATCGTCGTCTAGTACCCATAGTACAAGCTTTGCTTAGTTTGGGACTAGGTCGATTTGTGTAAGATTATCCTCCAATATTATTATTATTATTATTTATTCTCTCAATGTGAAACGCTGTACTGGCCGAGTTGTATTCAACCATTTTTTTCACCTCAACAACCCGAAAATGGCGGTTTTGCTGCTTGAAACCGGTGAGCAAAATGCAATTTTGCTCCGAGCGTGAAAAAAGCTTACTTCAAGATTCAAGATTCAAATATTTATTCACAACAAGCACTGTAACAAAAGTAAACAAAAACATACACAACAAAGGCTAAGTTGCGAAAAGGAACCCACTCAGCATATGCAGGCTTTACAGCCCGCGCTGATCTTCCGTAGGTCCCTTAGGGGCCCGTTGCACGTCGATTACCATCACTTGATACACTCATACTACAATACAATAAGTATCACGTCAACATTTATGAACATTGAAGCATTATCCACACTATTTAAAAATCCGCGATAATATTGACATCCGAGTATTGTATAACCACAGTGTAAAGGGCCCCATAAGGTGATAAAACGGCGGGCAACACATCAAATTAATAAAAATGGATACAAACCAAAGGCCCCTTTTACACGGCTATTATTATCACGCATAATGCTGCGGAGCATTGCTTACTTGTTCATTTTTCATCCCACCACCACCACCATATCAGCCATTGGACGTCCACTGCTGGACTTAGGCCTCCCCCATATTCACGGGGGGTGTATGCCACAATCGCCACGCTTGGCATGCGGGTTGGCGACCGCAGTATCTCCACCGCACTCCAGGGATGCTGCTGCCCATCCCCCGGTGGTCTTGGTCGTAGTTTCAGAACATACCCCGGGCCCATTTTTCATATCGTAGGTTAATTAAACTAACTTCATTCTCTCTATCACTATTCCTTTGCGTTATATATTCCCGCCGCTGAGATGAAAAGTTGTATGTATCACACGAGCGCAAAGATATTTGCATCTCGTGCCTTTGAGTCCCTCGCTACGCTCAAGACTCGCTATACTCGTGATTCAATTATAGAATATTTCGCTTGCTCGGGACTCAACATCAACACTCGCAGCAAAAATCTACTTTGCTCTCTTGTTGAACAAATAACCATTACCAACTTCAATAAAAAGAAAGAGGTACTCAATTGAAGGGATGTTTACAAAAACAACATAACTGACTACACTGGTCGACTCCTGAACCCATTATAAATGTTCCTCCAGAAGTGTCAACCGGTCTAAGCAGATATGTTGTTTTTGTAAACATCCCTTCAATTCGTCTGCATGTTTGCTTGTTCTTTTTTAACTGTTAAAGCAAAATCTTCAAAATCACCACACCTTGCCAAAAAGGTGCTGCGCGTCCGGAAAACCCACTTTTTGGTCAAGCAGTGACGTAAAATTGTGTACAAAACACGGGTCGTAAAACAAAAAGCCCTCTTTCGCATATTTATGACCCTCGCCTGCGGCTCGGGCCTCAAACACCTGCGATATCGGCCTTTCTTTGTTTTACAACCCTTGTATCGTAATGTACTATTACAGCACATATGGTGCTATATTACCACACGAGTGCGGTAATCAGCAGATTACGTGCATATGTCGAAACTTCAAATAGCCATATGTACTGTAAAACGTTGTGCGATACACGTGCGAATAGGTAATTCGCATCTCGTGTCGATTTAAAACACTCCCTTCGGTCGTGTTTCAATTTATCACCACTCGTTGCGAATTTCCTGTTTTCTGCACTTGTATCGTAATGTACTATTACAGCACACCTTGCCAACTGGTGATGTAATATTGTATACAAAACACAAGTCGTAAAACAGAAAGCCCTCTCTCGCATATTAATGACCCTCGCCTGCGGCTCGGGCCTCAAACATGTGCGATATCGGCCTTTCTTTGTTTTACATCCATACAATTTTACATCACCACTTGGCCAGAAAGTGAGTCTTTCCGGACGCGCAGCGTGCGAAAAAACGCGCTTTTTGGCAAGGCGTGGTGTAAATAACTATTTCCATTTGGAAGGGTGTGTTTTCTAGTTGGTCCCATTGTCACCTAGTCTGAATCTGATGACAGGATCTTGGAAAAATCGAAGGAACTACTCAAATTATATACCAAGAGGATGGGGTCTGGTAAAGTTTAAAACCGTATTTTTTTGTTAAAAATTTACTTTTATTCTTTTTTTTTTCTTTTATGTACGAGGGGCGACTGATAAGTCCTAAGCCTATGGTATTTCGAGGTCGTATATGCGTTTATGGTACTGGCCACTAGAAAGTACATTTAAAAACAAATTATTAAAAATAAAATCATGTCATATATGTTTGAATTTTTCTTGAGATATTCAACGGCAAAGTTCACCGTGTCTGAAATATCAACAAATATTACGAAAATTGAGCACCGTGCTGTTATTACCACCACCATATCAGCCCTAGGACGTCCACTGCTGGACATAGGCCTCCCCCAATTTCAAGGGGGGTAAATGCCATAATCGCCACGCTTGGCATGCGGGTTGGCGATCGCAGTATCTCCACCGCACTCTAGGAATGCTGCTGCCCATTCCCCGGTGGTCTTGGTCGTAGTTTTAGGACATACCCGGGTCCGTGCTGTTATTAAGTTCCTTACAAAAAGTGCTAAATCACCGCAATGTATTATTGAAGAAATGGCTAGTATTTATGGTGCTAATGGACATTCTTATGCTACGGTCAAAAAGTGGAGTCGCTTATTTAAACTGGGTAGGGAGTCGATTGAAGACGATCCCCGTTCAGGGAGGCCAATATCGGTGGTGACTGAAGAAAATGTAAGAAAAGTCAGAAAATTGGTATTAGAAGACCGGATAGTTAAGGTTTGGCAAATAATAATAATAATAATATTGGGGGACAATCTTACACAAATCGACCTAGTCCCAAACTAAGCAAAGCTTGTACTATGGGTACTAGACGACGATATACATACTTATAAATAAATACATAAATACATACTTAAATACATAGAAAACATCCAAGACCCAAGAACAAATATCCGTGAAAAATGCACAAATAAATGCCCTGGCCGGGATTCGAACCCGGAACCTCTAGCTTCGGAGGCAGAGTCACTACCAACTAGGCTAAACAGGTCGTCAAATAGCTGATACTGTAGGCATTAGTAAAGAACGGAGTGGGGAGATTTTACGTGAACATTTGAACATGACTAAGGTCAGTGCTCGCTGGGTGCCGAAAATGCTGACGGCGTTCGATAAAGAACGTCGTTTTTAGATCTGTGCGGAGATGGTATAGATGAAGTTTGCTCACGAATAGTAACTGTTGATGAAACATGGATCAGGCAGTACGATCCGGAGTGTAAGTCAGAATCCATGCAGTGGATTGAAAAGGGTGAAAGACCACCGTAGAAGTTTAAAGTGCAAAAATCGGCTTCTAAGTTAATGGACAATGTGTTTTGGGACTGTGATAGCATTCTCTTAATAGATTATTTGGCCAAAGGTTCTACAATAAATGCACTTTATTATGCCAATCTATTGAGACAGGTGCGAAAAGCGATAGTTGAGAAAAGGAGGGGCAAATTAAGGAAAGGCATTTTGTTTTTGCAAGACAATGCACCCGTTCACACCGCCCGGGTTGCGAGGCAGGCTCTGAAGGAAACCGGCTTCGATGAAATCGACCACCCACCCTACAGTCCAGACCTAGCCCCTAGCGATTATTTTCTGTTCAGTAATTTAAAGAAAGAGTTACGGGGAAAGCGATTTGACAGTGATGAAGAGATGAAGGCACAGGAGCATTTTGAAGGCCAATCTAAAGAATATTTTACTAACGGCCTAAAAGCATTGTATAAAAATTTAAAAAATGCATTGATTTAGAGGGAGATTATATTGAAAAATAAAGTTTTTTTTATATATTGTTTTTTTCTACTATAGGCTTAGGACTTATCAGCCGCCCGTCGTATGTATGTTCCCCGATAACTCTTGAGCAAGTTGGCCGATTTCGATAATACTTGTTTTGTTTCAAAGCAGGTACCCCGACATTGGTCCCATATAAATTTGGTGAAGGTCTGATGATGGGATCTAGGAGGAATCGAGGGAACTCCTCGAATTAGATAGGCACGCGCATGCCGATTTCGGTATTTTCTGTAGGTAGCCAAGCATTGGCTCACGGTAACCACAAATTGTGGCGTAGCAAGTACAAAATCAGAGCCGTTTTTTTGGTATAAATTATGAATAATAATAATAAAAAAAACAGTTTCCTCTTTCCTGACAGCTGTTATCGAAGTCCTTGTTTATTTTAATGTCATTTCGTGTTGGTAAGAGCCCGCTTCCCCTTAGATTTCATGCCTTATGTTAGTCCTTGCAACCGAATATGTCAAAAAAAGAAGGCTTCGTCAAAACTGCTGACCGGAAAACTTTGCCCAGACTGCGTTTCCAGAAGCTTTTGGTATAAATTATTTCTCTCAATCTGAAAGTCTGTACTGATCGAGTTGCATTCAAAACTATTTTTACCCAACTACGCCAGAAGGGGGGTTATGTTTTTCAAGAGTATGTATGTACACTACCGTCAGAAAGTTTAAGACCAAACAAAAAATATGCAAATGATCAACATTGATTGATAATTCATTCAACCTTGATTCATCTGTCCGTAGTACTATCGACCAGTTTCCAAAAGTCCAATCCTTGTGAGAAACAGCCCATTGCAATCACTTCCCCTTGTTTGGTTTACGTAATCTATACTAATTATAAAGCTGAAGAGTTTGTTTATTTGTTTGTTTGAACGTGCTAATCTCAGGAACTACCGGTTCGAATTGAAAAATTGTTTTTGTGTTGCATAGTCCAATTATATGAGGCTATATAACATCAAACTGCGACCAATAGGAGCGAAGACGCGGACGAAGTCGCGGGAAACAGTAATTTATGAAAATGAAACTAAAAATTGTGTTTGGTCCTAAACTTTCTGACGGCAGTGTATGTATAATTGTTTGGCACGCTTTGCAGCCTGAACAACTTGATGGATTTTAAGGCGAAGGGTAGGGCAAATCCTTCTCCATACAAACGTTGTGCAAGTTATATTCGTTAGTTTCGGCACTACATTATTTAAATTTATTTTTTGCTTGTACATATTGGATATACGTAGAGCCTGGTGTTGAAATTTTGCTTTATTTACGAAAAAAAAATAACAAGTCGTAGCTAACAGAAAAATAATACAAAAAATAACACAACACAAGACAGAGAGAGTTGACAAAAAATAATAGCTACAGTTATAAACATAAACGAAGAAAAACGTGCACAAAGTTTGTATGGAGAAGGATTTGCCCTACCCTTCGCCTTAACTTGAGGTGTCTTTAATCAGAGACCTTTCAGCTCAAAGTACGACTTTTTTCCATGGAAATGCTAGTTTAAATTGTTTGTCGCAGATGTCACTGGGTGCTATCTCTATCGCACTTGCATATTGAAGTGACAGAGATGCAGTAATCGTGCGGTTAGTTCTTACTAAATACACAACGGCGCTACATTATATGTGGAGTATTTCACTGGTATCTCTATCTCAGTATATACCGGGTGTACAATCCAAATGGGTCAGTATGGTGAAGTCGGAAACTATGAGAGATAGCGAGATCTGTTCTTAGGAACCATGACGTCGATTTTAAATTTAATAATAATTACATTCAAACTTTTTTATTAACTCTCATACATAACCGGGAATGGAACCTGGCCAATATTTTTGTAACCGCGTTAAGTAAAAACGACCAAATTTGGCTATGAAATCTTGTGTAAACACAACTGACAGTAAATTTAGTTGGCAAAAATTATTACGCAAAATGTAATACTCTACTTTTTCTTTGTTATACTGTACGTAACTTTTAAGTTCTATTTTTTAAGTTTTAACTGGTTCCCCGCGATACAGGCGAAGCCTAGTGCGGAGACCCCTGTCAATTATGTAACGAACTATGCTATTAAATAAACGATTATTATTATTATAACTTCTTGGGATTAGGTAGCAGACCCCAGGCATACTTCAGGATGCAACTGTACTGGGAATAACGCTAGGAGGATGATGATTATTATTATTATAACTAAACATGTATAGTTTTGGCAGTTTTTCCTCTATCTATGCTATAAGACGTTCCTTCTTTCTAAATTTCAAGATTCTGAGTTCACCCTGTAGTTTTTAATTCCCTTGCGAGTGTCAAAAATTTGCGGCATAAACAGCTGTATCTTTTGATTGCGTTGGCTTAGAAATTTGATTTTTTCACAGCTCCAAGGGACAACAGACCTAAGTATCTGATATAAATTCCAGCTTGATACCTCCACGCGTTCCTAAGAAAAAGGGTATTGACAGACAGACAGACGGACAAGAAAGTGATCCTATAAAGGTTCCGTTTTTTACCTTTCGAGGTACGAAACCCTAAAAATAAAACAAAATAGCGGAATTTGGCGTCCAAACTTCAAATCACACAGAAACGCAGACGGATTTTTTAGTTTTTAAATTAATTAGGCTGGGTTGCACCAACTTACGATCACAGACCGATCAACGTTAAATATGGCGCCGGCAGCTGTCATCCCATAAAAACTTGTCAAACTTCCCATACATTCATATTTTAACGAACACCGCTTACGATTACAGACGGTTTGGTGCAACCCAGCCTTAGTCTTATTCATCATCCTCCTAGCGTTATTCGCAGTACAGTTGCATCTTGAAGGATGCCTGGGGTCCGCTACCTAATCCCAAGAATTGGCGTAGGCACTAGTTTTTACGGAAGCGACTGCCATCTGACCTTCCAACCCGAGGGGGAAACTAGACCTTATTGGGATTAGGATTGTCAAGTGAGTGGGCAACTTGACTGTTACAAGTTCTCAAGCCGCCCGGAGGCCTCTAACTTGGCTTAACGACTGCTATCATAGACAGCAACCGGGATCAACGGCTTAACGTGCCTTCCAAAGCACGGGAGCGCTCAGTTAGTAACCACGCAAAGCGGTCACCCATCCAAGGACTGACCTCGCCCGACATTGCTTAACCTCGCATACCGCACTGGTACTCCTTATCTTATCTTACTTATCTCATCTTATTATCATTACATTTTTTATACCACATCGGTGGCAAACAAGCATACGGCCCGCCTGATGGTAAGCGTTCACAACAGCCTATGGACGCCTGCAACTCTAGGGCAGGGGTGTCTCATGCGCGTTGCCGACCCTTTAAAAATTTATACACTCCTTTCTTAAGCAACCCCATACTGTAGTCAGTCGGGAAAAACCACGGCAGGGAGCTCATTCCACAACCGGAGCGTCCGAGGGAGGAAGTTCCTCGGAAACCGTACCGTACGCGAGCAATTGGGATTATGACACCAATAAAAATAAATTGCTCTTACTTTACCAATAAATAAATCTCACGAAAATATTCAGAATATATCACGCTTCTACTTATTTTTTCTATTTTAATAGTACATTTACATTACTACAGAGGCCGGGACGGAAGGGGTTGCCGGCCGAAGACATATAGACGGCCGAGCGAAGCGATGTCGGATAGGTCTCAGGCGGGCAACCCCATATTTCCCGCCGAGGAATGTATAGTGCTTTTCTCAAACATGCAATGAAATAAACAACAAAAAAAACAAGGTTTTATTTGTAATACGCATAATGGCAGAATGTCATCATGCCTGTGCCACAAATTTAAGCGGAATGGAAATTAAAAAAGAGGACTTTGCAGGCCTAGGCCTGCAAGATTTGTATGAAATTCCATTAACTACCTCTTGTCCTAGCCGCACCTGAAACGTCATACTTCGCAGCCTATTATAAGGAACATAACATCAATATTTCATTGCATGTTTGAGAAAAGATTTTTAAATACATAAAGAACAATAAAGGGACGCTATTTGATCATACAAAAGGCGTGACGTCACTTGTTGCTATTTCCTTACAAACTTCATTCATACTAACAGAGCGTTTTTGACGTTTCATTAAAAGTTGCTGATTTGACTATCAGTCAACATCCCTATACCTATTATAAATTGCCGTATAAAAAAAAAAAAAAAAAAAAAAAAAAAAAAAAAAAAAAAAAAAAAAAAAAAACCGTAGGATATAACCGTGTACAGTACGGCTCTTCCCAGGTGATATTTTCGCTTCGAGCCTTAATCTTTCAAACAAAGACCATTGTCTCTACTATCGCAAAGCCGCAAGCTACCTTGTTAGCACGTGCCAGTACAACATTCATATTGAAAAACAACCGGTATCGTCATAGTATTAAGGTACAAATTTAATGTCACTGATATTCTAGATATTACGTTTTGGTAATGCAGGACGATAGACCGCACTACCAAAACAGTGACATTAAATTGAAACCTTAATATTATGACGATACCGGTTGTTTTTCATTATGAACGTTGTACTGGCACGTGCTAACAAGGTAGCTTGCGGCTTTGCGATAATAGAGACAATGGCCTTTGTTTGAAAGATTAAGGCTCGAAGCGAAAAATTCACCTGGGAAGTGCCGTACTATATAACCATAGAAGCGACGTAGCATATTTAGTTTCTCATAATTCAAGAATAGTACATTACTACAGAGGCCGGGACAAAAGGGGTTGCCGGCCGAAGATATATAGACGGCTGAGCGAAGCGAGGCCGGATAGGTCTAAGGCCGGCAACCCCATATTTCCCGCCGAGGTATGTATAGTGCTTTTCTCAAACATGCAATGAAATAAACAACAAAAAAAACAAAGTTTTATTTTTAATACGCATAGTGGCAGAATGTCATGATGCCTGTGCCACAAATCTATGTGGAATGGAAATTAAAAAAGAGGACTTTGCCGGCCTAGGCCTGCAACATTTGTATGAAATTGCATTAACGACCTCTTGTCCTAGCCGCACCTGAAACGTCATACTTCGCAGCCTATTATAAGGAACATAACATTAATATTTCATTGCATGTTTGAGAAAAAAATATTTATTATGTTCAGATACTTAAAACAATAATACCATATAATAATTTATACCACAAAAACCGACTCCAATTTTGTACTTGCTACGCCACAATCTGTGGTTACCGGGAGCCAATGCTTGGTTACCTACAGAAAATACCGAAATCGTCATGC
This sequence comes from Notocelia uddmanniana, assembly GCA_905163555.1. Taxonomy (NCBI): domain Eukaryota; kingdom Metazoa; phylum Arthropoda; class Insecta; order Lepidoptera; family Tortricidae; genus Notocelia; species Notocelia uddmanniana. The sequence goes on from LR991052.1 coordinate 74,802,096, forward strand.
GCGTGCCTATCAAATTCGAGAAGTTCCCTCGATTCCTCTTAGATCCCATCATCAGACCTTCACCAAATTTATATGGGACCAATGTCGGGGTACCTGCTTTGAAACAAAAAAAGAATTATCAAAATCGGCCGACGTGGTCAAGAGTTATCGATTCGGAGAACACACATACATACAAAAAAGAACAAGCAAACATGCTCCTTCCTTCTATTGAAGTCGGTAAAAAGTATTCGTAATTTGTATTTAAAATACCAATACTATAAAATCTTTAAAATTATTGATACGTAATTTTTTAACACCTTATATTTATCTACATATTGAAATATGTATCATCATCATCATGTCAGCCGAAAGACGTCCACTGCTGGACATAGGCCTCCCCTAAAGACTTCCACAATGACCGGTCCTGCGCCACCCGCATCCAGCGGACACCCGCGACCTTCACCAGGTCATAGTCATAGGTAGTCTACCGTGCTACGCCTTCCGGTACGTGGTCGCCACTCGAGAACCTTTCCGCCCCAACGGCCATCGGTTCTACGCGCTATGTGCTCCGCCCACTGCCACTTAAGTTTAGCGATTCGAAGGGCTATATCGGTCACATTGGTTCTGCTGCGGATAACTTCATTCGTGATGCTATCACGCAGAGATACTCCCAGCACAGCTCTCTCCATTGATCTTTGGGTGACTTCGAGCTTTCTTACGAGGCCCATAGTAAGCGACCACGTTTCAGTAAGAAATATGTATATCATCGCCTAATATTTACTCATACCCATAATACAAGCTTTGCTTACTCTAGTACTAAATAGATTAGTGTAAAATTATCCCCAATATCTATTTATTCATCATATCAGCCAGAACGTCCAATAAAAATGGTATCACAAATAAAGACAAATTTAAGTGTAAAATTCAACCGCTAAAGCAATAATTGAAAATTCGCATACAGTATTTCAGTATTTTCAATTCGCAATTGCAGAATAAACGCGTTTTTACATGGAATATCAAATGAGATCATTATCTTAGTAAAACGATTCAAAATACTTCAAATGCAACAGTAACCTTTGTCTGTCTGTTACCACTTCACGCTTAAACTGCTGAACCAATTTGTTTGAAATTCGGCATGGAGACAGTTTGAGCCCCGAGAAGAGAAATAGGATACTTTTTGTTCCGTAACTCATTTCCTAAGGGGGTGAAATCGGGGGTGGAAGGTACGATATAATTTATACCAATAAAAAAAACCGACTCGCAATTTTCTACTTCGCTATGTCACAATTTGTGCCTATCAAATTCGAGGAGTTCCCTCGATTCCTCCTAGATCCCATCATCAGACCTTCACAAAATTTATATGGGACCAACTTCGGGGTGCCTGCTTTGAAACAAAAAAAGAATTATCAAAATCGGCCGACGTGGTCAAGAGTTATCGGGGAACATACATACATAAAAAAAGAACAAGCAAACATGCAGACGCACTGAGAACCTCTTTCCTTCTATTGAAGTCGGTAATCAAATGATAAACATAATATGTTAATTAATACCCTTTAAAAATACAACTGCTATCATCATCCTCCTAGCGTTATTCCCAGTACAGTTGCACCCTGAAGGATGCCTGGGGTCCGCTACCTAATCCCAAGAATTGGCGTAGGTACTAGTTTTTACGGAAGCGACTGCCATCTGACCTTCCAACCCTTGTCAAGGCTTGTCAAGTGAGTGGGCAACTTGACTGTTAGAGGTTCTCAAGCCGCCCGGAGGCCTCTAACTTGGCTTAACGACTGCTATCATAGACAGCAACCGGGATCAACGTCTTAACGCGCCTTCCAAAGCACGGGAGCGCTCAGTTAGTAACCACTCAAAGCGGTCACCCATCCAAGAACTGACCTCGCCCGACATTGCTTAACCTGCTATATTAAATACAAATGCTATATAACATCAATATTATAACTTCGCCAGTGCAGAAAAAATTACAATATAAAAGCAATGCTTTGCAACAATAGCCTCTATTAAAGTTCGCAACAGCAATATGTTACATTACAACCTAAAGACGCACAGTAACTTCAGATTTTTCTTTTATGTTTATCAGCGCCTTGGCAGTATGCTGTAATGCTGTTAAGTTTTATTTTTAAATAAATAAATAAATAATAGTACATTACGATACAAGTGCAGAGAACAGGAAATTCGCAACGAGTGGTGATAAATTGAAACACGACCGAAGGGAGTGTTTTAAATCGACACGAGTTGCGAATTACCTGTTCGCACGTGTATCGTACCACGTTTTACAGTACATATGGCTCTTTAAAGTTTCGACATATGCACGTAATCTGCTGATTACCGCACTCGTGCGGTAATCTAGCACCATGTGTACTGTAAATTACATTATGCACTCATTCTCACACCTTAGAACCTAAATGGTCGCGTACGGTACGGTTTCAGAGGAACTTCCTCCCTCGGACGCTCCGATTGTGGAATGGGCTCCCTGCCGACGTTTTCCCGTCGGACTACAGTATGGGGTTGTTCAAGAAAGGAGTGTATACATTTTTAAAGGGTCGGCAACGCGTGACACCCCTGGAGTTGCAGGCGTCCATAGGCTGCGGTGACCGCTTACCATCAGGCGGGCCGTACGCTTGTTTGCCACCGACGTGGTATTAAAAATATATATGTCGGCTTGTTTAGCCTAGTTGGTAGTGTCACTGCCTCCGAAGCTAGAGGTCCCGGGTTCGATTCCCGGTAAGGGCATTTGTTTCTGTGGTGAGCAGAGACATTTGTTCCCTAAACTTGGATGTTTTCTATGTATTTAAGTATATATCTATTAAATATGTCGTCGTCTAGTACCCATAACACAAGCATTATTGAGCTTACTGTGGGACTAGTTCGATTTGTGTAGTAAAAAATGTCCCCTAATATTTATTTATTTATTTATATATAAAAAAAACTACTTCATTTAACACCTTCTATAATAGTAGTAATGGTTAGAATAGCACAACCCCCTTTCTTCCCTTGGGTGTCGACCATGGGAACTAGGTTGAGGTGTGTTGTGGGCGATGGGCTAGCAACCTGTCACTGCAATATCACATTTACTCCATCTATAAATCTTCAATTGCTAAAAGTGGCGCTGCAATTAATGTTCGTGTGCTCTGCCTACCCTTCGGACCCGGGTATGTCCTTAAACTACGACCAAGACCACCGGGGAATGGGCAGCAGCATTCCTAGAGTGCGGTGGAGATACTGCGATCGCCAACCCGCATGCCAAGCGTGGCGATTATGGCATTTACCCCCTGTGAATTTGGGGGAGGCCTATGTCCAGCAGTGGACGTCCTTCGGGGTTATATGATGGTTGTGGTGGATGGGCAAGCTTCTTGAAACGCAGTCTGGGCAAAGTTTTCCTGTCAGCAGGTTTGACGAAGTCTTCTTTTTTTTTGACATATGGGTGAGGACCAAATTTTTGAACCATTGCTAAGGCATTTAATTTTCCTACAATTTAATCGATTCCGTTGTGACACAAAAGTTACCCATATAAATTGTATGAAAAATTTTCGTGTCACAACGGAATCAATTAAATTGTAGGCGAATTAAATGCCTTAACGATGGTTCAAAAATTTGGTCCTCACCCATATTCGGTTGCAAGGACTAACATAAGGCATGAAATCTAAGGGGAAGCGGGCTCTTACCAACACGAAATGACATTAAAATAAACAAGGACTTCGATAACAGCTGTCAGGAAAGAGGAAACTGTTTTTTTATTATTATTAATCATAATTTATACCACAAAAACCGACTCCAATTTTGTACTTGCTACGCCACAATTTGTGGTTACCGTGAGCCAATGCTTGGTTACTTACAGAAAATACCAAAATCGGCATATACGTGCCTATCAAATTCGAGGAGTTCCCTCGATTCCACCTAGATGCCATCATCAGACCTTCACCAAATTTATATGGAACATATATCGGGGTACCTGCTTTGAAACAAAAAAAGAAATATCATAATCGGCCAACGTGGTCAAGAGATATCGGGGAACATACATAAAAAAAAGAACAAGCAAACATGCAGACGAACTGAGTACCTCCTTCCTTCTATTGAAGTCGATAAAAATGGGATTGCGCTTGGCCAGCATCTAGCCAGGGGGCAAAGATGAGGCCGACGATGAAGCGAGCTCACCCAGAAGATGCCTATTCACTCGTGCCTTAAAAAGGTCCAGGTTATATGAACTCGGAAATACAGACGCCGCCAGAGAATTCCAAACCTTAGAAGTGCGCATTATAAAAGAAGATGCAAAGCGCTTGGTTCGAATTAGAGGAATTTCGACCAGGTAAGGATGGTAGCCAGCCGTACGTCTGGATGTCCGATGGAAGGGGGAAGGCGGTATGAGCTCATGAATGCAACATTAGAAGAACTGCCCAAATCAAAAGTGTAGTGTGAGCAAATTTGCCAAGACTGTACTTACGAATCTTGGCTTATGTAATCGACCGCGCCCCCGTACGGTCCGTCCGCACGCCACGGCTTGACATCCAGATTCGGGACACTGAAAAACACGTAACAATAATGATTCAGTTCTTGGTATTACAATAAAATCTTGTCTATTTTTGAGGTTATACCCCTCTGTTACTATAAGTATATGTAAGAAACTTAAAATAGGTCACTCTTATATTGTACACTACCGCTCATAATTATCTAGGCACCCATACCTTTTTCCGTACATCTGTATACAAAAATGACTTTCAGAAATACACTGCCAATTCAGAGTCCCTTGACAGTTTCGCGTGCATTTTGCATTTTTTATTTAGCTGGCTTATTGAGCCTTAAAGCGGTGCCAGAGATCCCCCTTTTAAAATGGTAGTTTTCTTTTTGCAATGACTTAAGTAACTACTAATTGTTGGTTCATAGAAAAGTGTAGTGTGTGTGTATGAACCAGTAATTAGTAATAATTGAAGTAATTGCAAAAAGAAAACTACCATTTTCTGGCACCGATTTAAGGCTCAATAAGTCAGCTAACTAAAAAAGGGCAAAATGCACGCGAAACTGTCAAGGGACTCCTACTTGGCAGTGTATTTCTGAAAGTCATTTTTTGTATACAGATGTTGGAAAAAGGTATGGGTGCCTAGATAATTATGAGCGGTATCGGTAGTGTAGTTGTGGCGTGTTCCAATAGACATTATATATTTAAAAATTGTAACACAAACAAATACATACAAGGGCTTTTAAGTTTCTTAACTATAACAAATGAGTTTTTCATATTTCAAATTAAAGGGAAAAATTTAAAAATTCAGTGCTCCGAGCAGGATTCGAACCTGCGACATCTGTCATACGCGGCTTATCGCTCTAGCCACTGAGCTATCGGAACCAATCAAGCTCAGGCCGGTTGGAATGGCGCATCGTTACTAGTTCTACTGATGTAGGTAGAAATAGTAAAATGTTATAAATTTATTAACAGTTACAAAATATCTTAAACGGTTTACACAATAGTTGAATAACATTAAATTTACTACCAAAAACCCCATAAAAAAGAAATACATGACTTGTATGTATTGTAAAAATAATAATTATGTTTCTGGATTTTTGTAGTAAGTAGGTAGAACTAAAGCCTATTTTTAAAAAGGTTGCCATTCAATTGAAACTAAGTATCTTTGGTAGTTGTTACTTTGATATACAGGGTGTGGCCTGTAATAGGAGCAATAAATTTAAAGGACGCTACCTTAGAGCATGTGCAGTAACCTCTTATGTCCAAATTTTTTTTATCTTTTTTCAATTGGGAGAAATTTTGATCTAAAGTTATGACCTCCAAGTAATGGATCTTGGCACCCAGAGATTATAGCGCGGCAGTCAATGCTGATTTTGAGGTTGCTTCAAGTTATGACTCATTATCGTTGTCGCATTTTTGGTTTGAAAGAATATTTTTGGGATTTTTTTAATTTTTTATTAAATTTTTAGTGTTTTTTGAATAAATTGTTATTAATATCTCTCCAGTAGAGTAAAAAAGTACACATAAGCTACATTTGCAAAAAAAAATTCCAAAAAAAAAAATTTTTTCTCAAACATGCAATGAAATATTCATGTCATGTTTCTTATAATAGGCTGCAAAGTATGACGTTTCAGGTGCGACTAGGACAAGAGGTCGTTAATGCAATTTCATACAAATGTTGCAGGCCTAGACCGGCAAAGTCCTCTTTTTTAATTTCCATTCCACATAAATTTGTGGCACAGGCATCATGACATTCTGCCACTATGCGTATTACAAATAAAACTTTGATTTTTTTGTTGTTCATTTCATTGCATGTTTGAGAAAAGCACTATACATTCCTCGGCGGGATATATGGGGTTGCCCGCCTCAGACCTATCCGACCTCGCTTCGCTCGGCCGTCTATATGTCTTCGGCCGGCAACCCCTTCCGTCCCGTCCTCTGTAGTAATGTACTATAAAACGCATGCGTATAATAATGCAGTAATTGTCGATTAATATAGAGGTTGGCGCACAAACGCCGACACAGTGAACTGACCATTCGTGATCCTTACAAAGTGCATGATAGATCAGTTGACTGTTTTGGCGATGGTACAGTTACGAAGCATCCAATCTAATTGTAATTAATTATATAAGAAAACTAGCTGTTGCCGGCGACTTCGTCCGCGTCTTCGCTCCTATTGGTCGCAGCGTGATGTTATATACCCTAAAGCCTTCCTCGATAAATGGACTATCCAACACAAAAATAATTTTTAAATTCGAACCAGTAGCTCCACAGATTAGCGCGTTCAAACAAACAAACAAACAAACAAACTCTTCAGCTTTATAATATTAGTATAGTGAGCTGCACAAACATAATTTCGAAACTGATTGTAGGTGCAACTGACAATGAGACTCGCTTGCGTTTTTAGCGTACTCCCATCTTAAAGGCCGGCAACGCACGTACAACCCCTCTGGTGTTGCGAGTGTCCATGGGCGGCGCTAATCGCTTACCATCAGGCGATTCGTCTGCTCGTTTGCCACCTATGTCATAAAAAAACTACTCAATTGGTTCCCTACTCACTGGTTGTTAAGACACGTACCTGGTACGTTGGTCACTGGTTGATGTGACAATGGTTGTCTGTACCTGGTATGTAACCAACTGGTAATTGCGGCACTGGTGCGAGACCAACTGGTTGGCTGTAACTGTTGCGCTACTCACTGGTTCTCCGGCGCAACCATCTGTGGTTGATTGTTGGGAGTCTAACAATCGATATCGACCCACTGGTTTCCTACTCACTGGTTGTTGAGACACTTGTCTGTAACTGGTACGTTGGCCACTGGTTGATGTGACACTGGTTATATGTACCTGGTACTCCACCAACTGGTTATTTCGGCACTGGTGCGAGACCAACTGGCTGACTGTAACTGTTACGCTACTCACTGGTTCTCCGGCGCCGCCATCTGCGCCAGATACGCCGCCTGCTTGCGATGGTGGTACATGTGGACCCGCAGACAGCTCGGGTTCCTCATTCTCTTGTTGCATATCTCGCACTGGAGCGTTCCCTCGCGCGTGTCGTGCTTGTCGCGTATGTGCACCTTCAGGTTGTAACGGTTCGCGAAGAAACGGTGGCAGTTCGGACATTTGACGGCGGTCGTTTTACAGTTCCAGCCTTCGGGTGGGGGGGGGGGGTTAAATAAAAATTAATAAAATGATAAAAATTAAAATTAACCAAGTATTGTGCTTTTAATATAGCGAGGGTACGGTAAGAAATGCGTCATTCTAATGTTGCTATTACCAAAAAAAAAACTATGATACGTATCGAACTACTGTACAGTCGAGGACATTAACATGTATACATTTTTGGACCTGATTTCAAACGAATGAGCTCGCAGACTCGCAGTATTAAGCCATATGATTTTTCATAAAGTTGTCTCGATAATCCTTATGGTCAGGGAGCGAAACTTTGTTGCCGATGACAGACGTATGACGTCAAGCTACATACAGGGTGTTTTTATCTGGATTATTGAAGGAATCGATTTTGATGATGAAAGGTTAACTTATAGCAATAATTTAGTTCTATTTGCGATTACAGACATTATGTACAGTAAATGTATGTAGGTATGTATATAAATGTTGTGTTTGAATTATAAGCGTTCTGCTTATTTTTCGACAACCCACGAAATATAATTTGATTTTTCATTTATCCGAATACATTATTTACTTAGTAAAATATTTTTTTCTTATTGTGTTTGTTTTTTTTTTTAATATTTACATTATTTTCAATATAAATAGCAATATCTTTATTAATTAAAAATAAAATTTACATTACCACTATTGCATTATTAATAATCATTGGAGTGTCGCAATGTTGTTTATATAGAATCAGCCTATATGTGAATTTGCGTCATAATGATGTCACGGGCACCAAAGTTTCGCTCCCTGGTAAAGCACCGAAATGAGTTAGAATGCGACAGATAGATAGTACGATCTTTTTCGGCTGTTAACGAATTGTCTCCATTTCAAAACTCACCAGGATGTTTAAATCCCATCAGTCAGTTCAGTACAATTTTCAGCTATGAAGACGGATACACTGACAGGTGAAGACTTGTCAGATGTCACTTGTTTGTCTCTCTCAAACTTTCTGATTTGTGCATTAGTGAGAAGAGATCAGATGTATAGAAATCGTTAAGCTTAAACGAGCAGAGCTGTTTTATGACACTCTGATATCTGTAATTCGATATTAAAGACATCATCACATCAGTGGGCCTAATCATTATATTTTAAAATGTATGTAGCAACAGAAAGTTTTTATAATAAAAAATTACAATCATCACACATTATACTATTTGTACTGGGGTACCCAAGCTGATATTAAAAGCACTATTGGCTATGTGCACGTCTGAAACGTCAAACGTCAAAGGTCCCGAGACAATGTCAAAACTAAGAGATGTCAAATAATGACACATGAATATTTTATTTACTTTAGTAAACGAGAAAGACCCCGTATTGGAATATTTACTGAAATAAATAAATACATACAAACGAAACGAATCGTAGGAAACCGTTAGGAAACCAATAGAAAACGTGAAAGTAAATTTGACAGTGGTCCCCGGTAAGTACACATTTCTGCCATGGTGTGCGCTACGATCGCCTAGCTTACCCCCACCACCTACTTCGCACATAGCCAATAGATCCAGGGTTCGTGACATGGAAATAAATTGCCCAGTCGGGGATGAAAACAATACTATAAAGAATTAAACAAAGATAAATAAAACTAATTATAAAATGGAGACAAAGATATAAGTAGCTACTACAGACGTAAGTAAATGTGAACCGGGATAAAATTAAATTACGAATTGACGTTTCCGGTTCGTTCCAGCCAAATATCATAATCCCTTTTAATCAAATTCCTCAAATTGTCTTAGTTCCAAAATGCCTAAAAATTGACTTATTTTCAATGCTATAAAATGTCATAACAAAATTTTGTTTTTTTTTTTTAATATTGGGGGACAATCTTACACAAATCGACCCAGTCCCAAACTAAGCAAAACTTGTACTATGGGTAATAGGCGACGATATACATACTTATATAGATAAATACATAGAAAACATCCAAGACCCAAGAACAAAATCCGTGCTAAATGCACAAATAATGCCCTGGCCGGGATTCGAACCCGGGACCTCTAGCTTCGGAGGCAGTGTCACTAGCAACTAGGCTAAACAGGCCGTCAAATTTACCCATTACATCCGACATTCAAATTGTATAGTTGGCAAAATGAACAATAACTTCAAATACTGAATTGTTATTAAGACGGAAAGTAAAAATGCATTAGTTTCATAATTACCAAAATTCTAAAATACCTTTCATTTCATTTATTCCTTGCTTTGTGTGTACAATTAAAGGTCTTAAAAATAGCAACATGTTCCAACACAACCCTGTGAGGGCATTGCAATACTACATTAAGTACGCTCGGTCTGGCGCGGTTCTCCATACAAACGTATTTACCCTCTCATTTTAAAACGCCATGCTAGAATAACATGAAAATTTGTATACACAATGGGATCCGGCATAACTAGGTCGGACCATAGTCTCTGTTGCTAGAAATTGTAAAAGAAAAAAAATACAGCGGCTTTTTGAGTCTTTTACGGCTTGTATGAAAACCTTAATAATCGCTGTATTTTTTCTCCATTATAATTTAAAGCAACAGAAACTATGGTCTGACCTAGATATGCATGATCCCATTGTGTATACAAAGTTTCATGTTATTCTAGCCTAGCGTTTTAAAATGAGAGCATAAATACGTTTGTATGGAGAACCGAAAGTACTGCGCAGTCTTAAAGGAAATGGTAAAATAATTAATTACCTTAATAACTAAACATCGACATATCAAAATAATAATAATAATTCACTTTCAAAATCTAAAAATATTGTAAAAAACATTGTTCAAAATTTTTGTTGACAGGCCCAAAGATCAAAACGGCACTGTCTCATAATACCTAAAATTTTACACATACACATAAACTCACGCCGTTATCCCATGGGGTAGGCAGAGACCAAAGAACGCCAAATACTACGGTCCTTACATACTTCTTTCGCTCCAATCAAATCCATACATCTTCTCATACATGCTCGTCGGTTGCGGGTATTTCCGACCTGGCCCTTTTTCAGTTAAAATTTTACACAACTCAGTATTTTCAGTGTTAGGTATTTATAAATGTAAACAATAATTAATTTAATTACTTACTCATTGCTCAACCCTGTATTTGGTAATGTATGGCAGGACATACAAACTATTATGGTATGACATACTAACCATCTTTTTGTTTTTCCTTCTGACTCATTTTTTTTGGACTATCTAGTGCATTTATATTTTTTGTCAAATAAAGGGTTAAAAACTGTAAACTTCAACATCATTTTAAATATTTTCGATAGAAATCGAGTTATCGATATTTTGAGAGTGTAACGTATTTGTATCTAGTTAATTTGAGTTTTAGACATTTTGGGAAATGGTATAATTGAAAAATTCGTCAAAACATGATCAGGTCAAGTTTTAGACATTTTGGGAAATGGTAGGATTGAAAATTTATCAAATCCCGATAGAGTTTTACCCCCTTATTCATAAAACTTAACAAACCTCTGTTAACTAAAAAGCTGTTTTGTCCCTTTCTTACAAACATAAATGTCAGAGTGACAGAAAAGGACAAACCAACTTTAGCGGCTTGTTAACTAATAGAGGCTTGATGAACGTTTATTAATAAGGGGGTAAATGAATTATAGTCACATTAAGTATACGGTAATTTAAGAAGTAGGCGTAAGTCAATTCGAGTTTTAGACATGAGAAGCATCTGTTTTGACATTCTGATATTCAAGGAACATGTTATTATGATATTTGGCTGTAATGAACCGGAATCTGTATTTTATCTAAGAGCAGAGAGATTGCCCGATAGCAAAGAATTATTCACGACATCTGCATATATTTGTGTCTCCCTCTCCGTATACATATTTACGAGCACGTCTCACCTGCTTCTTTAGCCGCCTCAGGCATGGCCAGTACGCTGTGATATACCTCGTTGTCGAAATCTATTAGGGGTTCGCTGGATACAGAAAAAAAAAACATAAAAAACAAAATAAGTGCCATAAAAAAGCGGAGGTGCGTGTCGAGTCTTTCCCATTATTTCTGTGGATAATGACGTCAAAGAAATGGGGTATATTACGAATAACTGGCCACTTAGGAAATTTATATTTAATTACAAACTACCTATGGCTTGTCCTAAAAAATAAAAATAAGTCCCTCAGAATATCAGTAAATACTAAGGGTTCCCTGCACGCTCGACTGAACTCGATTCTCCATACATACGTTGTTTCGTTCTCATTTTAAAACGCTGTGCTGAAATAACATGAAACTTTGTATACCCAATGGAATCCGCCATATCAAGGCCGGAAAATAGTTTCTGTTGCTAGAAATTGTTATAGAAAAAATATACAACGAATTTCTTGACTTTTTTAGGTCTTGTAATGTATTTTTTCTCCATTATAATGTCAAGCACCACGCCCTAATCTCCGGCCTAGATATACCGGATCCCATTGTGTATAAAAAGTTGTATGTTATTCCAGCAAGACGTTTTAAACTGAGAGCAAAACTACGTTTGTATGGAGAAACGAGCTTCCTGCGTACTCTTAACCACATTTTTGTTCTTTTTCAATTCAACAAAAAAATATGAAGATATAGCGCGTTTAGGTTCGCGAGACGTGACAAACTCCGGAACTTTGACGCGCTTCATATTTGTCATTATTTGTTTGATTGACAAAAGCAAAAAATACATATCTATTATTTTTTAATAGTCAAGCTGGCGGACTAATAATGATACTTTTACAGCCCTGCAAAGCTACAGCTATTGTAATTTAATTGCAGAATCAGCAACAAATGGCATCAACTTTCTGCATATTTTTCCGAAGGGGCCAATTATTGAGCTAGCAATAAGCGAATTTACCCTATGCCTCTACCCCACTTGCTACTTGGCATATTTTGGGTAGATATACCAATCATTAAAATGTGTAGAAAAAATGGAAATCACTCCGAGTATTAAATCTAATACATCTAAACTGGCGTAATAATTTTGAAATCTACTTAGAAGCATCTAAAATTGTGTATTACTAATGATTTAAAAAAAAACTAATATTGAATCGTTTGAGCAAAGCGTTTGAAGATGTGCTAGTATTGCTAGTATTTTGTACTCGCTACACTTGTGGGATTAGTATTTTCTAACGTTTAAGCTGCGAGGTTAAATAAAGAATAATCTAATGTGGTTTGAATTTAAACTTCCGTGAGTCATTTCAAAATTATATTACGCAAACGGTTAGAACTCACGTATAAATTGTCACTCCGGGCGACACTCGCACACTCGTCGCAGGTGCACTCGTCCTGAGGAAGAACTCCCGAAGAGTTCGAAACATGTCGCGCGGAGTGACAATTTATACGTGAGTTCTAACCGTTTGCGTAATACTAATGTGGTTTGTTTACACACCATCGCCAACACAGGTAACTGACCATTAGTGCACCTTAAGGCGAAGGGGTGGGCAAGCTCTTTCCATACAAACTTTGTGCAAGTTATTCTTCGTTTGTGTTTGCACACCAGTTACTATTTTTGGTCCATATGCTTATTTTTTTGTTAGCTATGTCTTAATGTTTTTCTTATTTAATTTTAATTATTTTTTGTATTTTATTTTTATTTTTAAATTATGCAAAATTTCAACATCAGGTTCTGCGTATATCCAATATGTACCAATAAAAAATAAAATTATATGCTGAAGTGCCAAAACTAACGCAAAAAACTTGCACAACCTTTGTATAGAGAATGGCTTGCCCTACCCTGCGCCTTAAGCGGCATTTACACAGCGACGTTCACCTAATGCGGTCGCCGAATTCGATTTATTGATTTTTTATTTTTTTTTTAAATTTGAGCTACTTAGGCCATCTAACGTGGTCTTTACATTAGTCTGTCCGCCTAGAGATGGGTAAATCCTGATTTGAAGATTTAAATGATTCGAATCTCCGAGCGGATTCGAATCTCTTATCGACTCTTTACAAATGATATCGAATCCGCGGAGTGATTAACTCCGACTACTATAAATCGGTACAGCGGAGCGCGAGCCGTGCTAATGGGACATATTTAGCGAATCTATTAGGAATCGAATCAAATCGTGGCTCGTTCGGTGCTTCGATGGCGTCCGCCTGTGCTCGGCTCCGCTCGGCTGTCTGTTCGGTACTGCCAACGTATCCAAAAGTTAAGAATTCAAAAGATTTGAAGAGTCATTAAGAGGGCGCAGTACGCTCGGTTCTCCATACAAACGTATTTATGCTCTCATTTTACAAAGCCATGCTAGAATAACATGAAACTTTGTATACACGATGGGATCCAGCATACCTAGGTCGGAAATTAGTTTCTGTTGTTAGAAATTGTAAAAGAAAAAAAATACAGCGGTTTTTTGAGTTTTTTACGGCTTGTATGAAAACCTTAATAATCGTTGTATTTTTTCTCCATTATAATTTCAAGCAACAGAAAATAATTTCCGTCCTAGATATGCCGGATCTCATTGTGTATACGAAGTTTCTTGTTATTCTAGCATGGCGTTTTAAAATGAGAGCATAAATACGTTTGTATGGAGAACCGAACGTACTGCGCAGTCTTAAGCGGAGTCGGTACCGATAGCGGATTAGGGATTCGAATCACCGCGCGGAGTTGAGATTACCCATCTCTATGCCCGCCTACTCATAAGCGGTTGACAGCTGTCGATCGCCGAATGCGGCCGACTAACGTGTCCTTTGCACTTTTGCGGACGAGGAAGTGTAATTGCAGCTTTATTCTCATTGTATGTGTCTCATTGTATAATGATCAGTAACTTTGTTGGAGTTTTTACGGCGAAAGAGTAGACATAGGATTCAGTGTGAAAGACGCCTCGAACTAGAAACTATGCTTTTGTTCAATTCGTCAATTAAACACAATATTTTGGACACATTTAAAAACGCAAGGCAGAAGCGATGGGTAAATTCTACTTTTTAAGGGAAACGACTGTCACATTATTTACAAATTCATGAGTTATTAAGAAAATGTTGACTTATAAACTTACTTCAAAAGGAGAGTGTGGTTTTTAGTTGTATTATAGATGAAAGCCAAATAAAAACACCACTACTCGCTCAGTAGATATGTGGTGTTTTGTTCCTGATGGGGAGTAAGGTCGCCAGAGCACGGAACTAAGATTGAAAACGTTAGCAGGGTAGCCAAGTAGCCAAAGAAGTATCCACTTCAAAGATACTCACCCATCCGACGCAAAGTCAATGTTGTCTGGCATCGGGCTGTCGATGACTGGTCGCGGTTTCTTCTTTGTACCGGGCACGCTGTTCTTCGTTGGGGTGTTCTTGAGCAGCCTGCCCCCGTTACAACACATTCATGAGTGCATTTACAACATATCCGTGAGTGCATTTACAACATATTCATGAGAGCATTTCGGTAAAACATATTTTTGAGCGCTTTAACAGCATATCCATGAAAGCATGTACAACACATTCATGAATGCATTTACAACATATTCGTGAGAGCATTTCGGTGAATCACATTCATGACTGCATTTACAACATATTCGTGAGAGCATTTCGGTGAATCACATTCATGACTGCATTTACAACATATTCGTGAGAGCATTTCGGTGAATCACATTCATGACTGCATTTACAACATATTCGTGAGAGCATTTCGGTGAATCACATTCATGACTGCATTTACAACATATTCGTGAGAGCATTTCAGTGAATCACATTCATGACTGCATTTACAACATATTCGTGTGAGCATTTCGGTGAATCACATTCATGACTGCATTTACAACATATTCGTGAGAGCATTTCGGTTAAACACATTCATGAGCGCATTTACAACACATTCATGAGTACGTTTAGTCGTTTAATCATTTTCAACACATTCTTGATTGCATTTACAACATATTCATGACTGCATTTACAACACATTCCCCCCCACAAGGTGGACTGATGACCTGGAGTCTTGCGGGTGGCGCATTATTGTGGCACTCTTTTAGGGAGGCCTATGTCCAACAGTGGACGTTCTTTAGCTGATATGATGATGATGAATGGTGGGCGATAATGATGTATTAAGTGGATGATAATGGTGAATTAGGTGGTTATTAACGGTTGATTTCGTGGATGAGAATGATGGATTTTGAGGATGAGGAGAAAGTATAGGAATAATTTATATTATTATAAATACTACTGACCGTTTGAGCGGACTGCGGGCCTCGTCTCGCGGCTCGACGGGCGCTTCAGCGGCTGTGGTCTCCTCGCCGCCGGGGACCCACTCGGGCTGCTCCGCGGACTCCGCCTTCACGGGGCACTCCTCCACGGGCGGGGGGGATTCGCTGCGCTGTAGGGGAGAGATAAAGATTTAATTATTTATTATTTATTTATTGGAGAGTATATTTATTTAACAACAATGGAGGAAACAATACAAAAAAGAAACATATAACTAACACTAAACAACCTATACTAAAATAAAATAAACTACAAATAGAATATTTGCCCCAGTTCGCCGTCGCTGGGCAACGTACCCAGAAGGCTGGCAGCATTGCCACGTTGGATGGCAATGCTTATCCTCTGTGCAAGGTACGAACCAGCCCTCTGGTCACGCGTAGTGTCGGTGAGACGTTTTGGGCACTCTTTGAAGACCCTGTGGGCACTTTCCCCCCAGGGTCCCATTGTCTCGACCCCAAACGGCTCAAATATGCAGCCACTTATGTTTGCATATTTGCGCCGCTTGAGATGCTCGGCCGAATTAGCTGCAGAGCCAGCCTTCACAGAAGTGCCACGGAGATGGGAAAGCGCTAGGGTGTCGGCACATGTTGCATCCCATACCAATGGCCGCCCCATCTTCCAAGGCACGAGGGTCATGCCGTCGGGCCTCTTGCCATCTTCACGAGCAAGGCCGGATGGTTCTAGGATAGCAGGTGCTCCAGCGCTGGCTAGAGCCCGACGGATGACATCGTTGAGGCTGGCATGTCGAAGTGCACGTCCCGCGCTTTATTTATTTATTTATTTTAATGTCATGCATACATAAGTCATGACATCCTGTTAGGGCACACGACAAGTTATTACAATTTAAGTGGAAACAAGTTACTTCACTAGGTATTATCAAAAATGTCAACATTAATTGCATGGCGCTATGACAACTGACTCGACTTCGATTTAGACTCATAGGCTGTGGCAGAATAACAGCGTTGCAGTTCGCAAGACCTGCGAATAGCAACACATGCTGAGTCTCAGCCTTTTCCTTATCGCACACATTGCTGGACCCATTGTGCCCACCACTGTGCGTCTTCATGTTATCGTTTTTCATTTATTTTTATTTATCTTTAAGTCCTGCTCTGTGTGCTTTATGGAATAATAGTACATTACTACAGAGGCCGGGACAAAAGGGGTTGCCGGCCGAAGACGTAGACGGCTGAGCGAAACGAGGCCGGATAGGTCTAAGGCTGGCAACCCCATATTTCCCGCCGAGGTATGTATAGTGCTTTTCTCAAACATGCAATGAAATAAACAACAAAAAAAACAAGGTTTTATTTGTAATACGCATAGTGGCAGAATGTCATGATGCCTGTGCCACAAATTTAAGTGGAATGGAAATTAAAAAAGAGGACTTTGCAGGCCTAGGCCTGCAAGATTTGTATGAAATTCCATTAACTACCTCTTGTCCTAGCCGCACCTGAAACGTCATACTTCGCAGCCTATTATAAGGAACATAACATCAATATTTCATTGCATGTTTGAGAAAATGGTTTTTCTTCCTCTTCTTCTAATTGTGAAATCTAATGCTACCTACATCCTACATTGCTAAACTACTCGTATCGTCATCAATGCGTCCACTGAGTAATAAATAGCAATTCTGTATTAATAGGTTTTTTAAATTTAGTTTTAAATATATCATCATTCGGTTGAAATTTGAACTCATCCGAGACATGATTAAAGATTAGAATGCATTTATACTGCCGACTTTTTTTTGTACACGGCTAATTTCAGTATTTCAGTATTTATTGCTTGCTTTCATAGGTATACAGAAGGTGTTACATTTTTGTAGTTCAACTATGAAACCCTGCAAGGGCACTGCAACATGTCTTAAGCTTAACTAAATTATACAAAATTATTATTTCTAATATTAACTCATTTTAGTTATATTTTATGTAAGCTTTGTTTTCATTAACGTAATAATACTCTAAGTTGACTTAACAAAATCTCATCTAATCAAAATAATACTATATTATATTGCACTATCAAAAAAATCTGACAATGAGTAACAGTTATCAATTAAATATTTCGTAATTTTTTTATAAAATGACCGGTCTTCCTTTTTCAGATTTTATTGCTTTTGGGAGTTTGTTATATATCTTTATGAACATTACGTACGGGCTGGATTGAATTTTAAATACTAATACAAAACGACTAAGTCTGGGTTGCACCGAGTTACGATCACAGACTGATCAACGTTAAATATGGCGCCGGCAGCTGTCATCCCATAGAAACTTGTCAAACTTTCCATACATTGAATTTTTAACGAACACAGCTACGATTACAGACGGCTTGGTGCAAACCAGCCTAAGAGCGCCAACTGTAAGGTAGATTTTTTCTTGCGGTTTTCAACAGCATTTACAATTAGTTCCGAAAGTACTATAACAGCCATTAGTCCACGATCTTCACTCAATTCATTCATTTAGATTCCATCAACCAACCCTGTGCACCCTGGCGGGGGCTGTGGCAGTGTGCGTCCCATGACACCTTGTTTTTCAATAAATTGTCAAAAGGACCTCTTCGTGTTGACTATGCGGTACACGTTTGGTACTTGGGTACCTTGGTACTTCGGCTCCACGCACGCCTCCCAAAGGTCCGGGACACCATTGTCCCGTGAACAGAAAAGACGTAAAAAGGTAAAGTTTGAATATAGATTAAGTTTACTTATTTTAATTTTAGCGCTTAGAGATCATTTACATCTCTAAGGACTTTTAAATAATTGTTATCAATCGTATTTGGACGCTCAGAGACCATATACATCTCTGAGATATTAAATTAATTTTATGTACTTTTTGTTTATTCGGACAGATCGTATTCAATACGTCCTTAATATTTGTAAATTTATTTTTATATAATTGTTAATCAGTATATTTTTTTAATCATTATTATTAAGTAAGATTGTCAGTTTTTTTTTAATTGTATAAATTCACGCTTTGACTTGTAAAAGTGCCCTTGTGGCCTATTTGCAGAATATATATTTGATTTTGATTTTGATTGAAATTGGGCGTTTCGTGTGAACACAGTCTGTTTCATCCCACGGCACCTGCGTTCATTCTAATAGGCAGACGAAGCTGAAGCTGTAAGTCACTATCACAACCTGCGTTTAGCTACATACAGTACTACATGTACTGATTATGGTATTCTAGTACATTTAAGTACACGTAAATTGCTTTAAGTATGCTACTGACATCTGCTCATATTCCATTGGATTTACTTCTTTTTTAGGGTTCCGTAGTCAACTAGGAACCCTTATAGTTTCGCCATGTCTGTCCGTCCGTCCGCGGATAATCTCAGTGACCGTTAGCACTAGAAAGCTGAAATTTGGTACTAATATGTATATCAATTACGCCGACAAAGTGGTAAAATAAAAAGTGGAAAAAAATATTTTATTAGGGTAGGGAGGTCCCCTATACGTAAAGTGGGGAGTGATTTTTTTTTTTCATTTTAACCCTAACGTGTGATATATTGTTAGATAGGTATTTAAAAATAAATAGGGGTTTACTAAAATCATTTTTTGATAATGTTAATATTTTCGGAAATAATCGCTCCAGAAGTAAAAAAAAATGTGTCCCCCTTCTCTAACTTTTGAACCATAAGTATTAAAAATATGAAAAAAATCTCAAAAGTATAACTTTATAAAAACTTTGTAGGAAAATTATTTTGAACTTGATAGGTTGAATAGTTTTTGTAATTTTTTCAAAATAAAAAAAATGTGACGGACGGAACACTACGGAACGCTACACTGAGCGTGGCCCGACACGCTCTTGGCCGGTTTTTTTTCTTTTCTTTTTTGGGACATTTTTACACATATCGAACTAGTCCCACAGTAAGCTCAACAAGGCTTGTGCTATGGGTACTAGACGACGATATATTTAATAGATATATACTTAAATACATAGAAAACATCCAAGTCTCACGAACAAATGTCTCTGCTCACCACAGAAACAAATGCCCTTACCAGGAATCGAAACCGGGACCTCTAGCTTCGGAGGCAATGGCACTACCAACTAGGCTAAGCAGGCCGACAAATTTCATTCTACTTTAACACTAATGTAATAGAGTTTCTATTTTATAGAGACTGTCCTAAAACCGTATGTTTGTAATAGAAACTCTATTACATAAGCGTTAAAGTGGACTATCCAATGGAATTAGAGCATATGTCAGTGTCAAAAAAGTAATCGTACTGCAGTATATCAATTTAGCGTACGTGAAATGCACCTACATGTAACATGTTAATATTGAGTGACTAAAGATCTTTTACACCACACCCTGCCAGAAAACCCACTTTTTGGTCAAGTGGTGACGTAAAATTGTGTACAATGTTCAATATCTTGTATACAAGCTTACCAAATTTGTTCTCTGGTATTTTATAGTTGCACCGCCTACAGTCTTTCTGTTCTGCCTAAAGGTTGACTGGTAGAGAATGCCTCATGGCATTAAGTCCGCCTTTTGTACGTTAAGATTTCTTATTGTGCAATAAAGATTAAATAAATAAATAAATAAATAAATAAATAAATAAATACAAAACACGGGTCGTAAAACAGAAAGCCCTCTCTCGCATATTTATGACCCTCGCCTGCGGCTCGGGGCTCAAACATCTGCAATGTCGGCCTTTCTTTGTTTTACAGCCCTTGTATCGTATATAGCTATTTTTCGTATCGCTTGCATTTCATCAACTTTTTTAATATTATGTTACCCCAGACACGTTGTTAGAAGTTAGAAGCCGTCTGCTATGATAAAATTCACGACACGATCATATGATACCAATTACCATAGGTTTGATCATTGTCAGGTTACAAAACAATTTTTTTTTTATTATTAGTGTGATTCCTCTTGGCCAGCATCTAGGGGCCAAAGATGAGGCCGACGATGAAGCGAGCTCACCCAGAAGATGCCTATTCACTCTTAAAAAGGTCCAGGTTATATGAACTCGGAAATACAGACGCCGGCAGAGAATTCCAAACCTTAGAAGTGCGCATTATGAAACTGAGTAAACCGAAGCAAGAAATAAATATTTTTAGACGTTGCTGCCGTTTCAGAAGTTGTAGCAATTTCACGGTAGATGTCGCAACAAATCTCAATAAGGATTAATCAGAAGAGTGAACTGATCGAAAATGAAATTAATTTATTTGCTGAATATGGGTCACATTAAGTTGGTACAGATTCAGCATTAAATTACTGTCCACCATACTCTACTTAAATAAGCACCACCACCACCACCATATCAGCCCTAGGACGTCCACTGCTGGACATAGGCCTCCCCCAATTTCATGGGGGGTAAATGCCATAATCGCCACGCTTGGCATGCGGGTTGGCGATCGCAGTATCTCCACCGCACTCTAGGAATGCTGCTGCCCATTCCCCGGTGGTCTTGATCGTAGTTTTAGGACATACATAAGCACGCACGGTCCAAATTTTGGTGTCGGTTAGGTCAAACAAAACCAGGTCAATTTTTAGGGTTCCGTACCCTAAGGGTAAAAACGGGACCCTATTACTAAGACTTCGCTGTCCGTCCGTCTGTCACCAGGCTGTATCTCAAGAACCGTAATAGTTAGACAGTAAAAATTTTCACAGACAGTGTATTTCTGTTGCCGCTATAACAACAAATACTATAAACAAAATTATAATAATAATTAAGGGGGTCTCCCATACAAAAAACGTGATATTTTAGCCCTTTTTTATGGCTACCACTCGCCGAGCTAGATCTCAAGAACCGTAATAGCTAGACAGTTGAAATTTGCACAGATTACGTATTTTTATTGTGGCTACAACAACAAATACTAAAATCAAAATAATAATAATAATAAGGGTCAGATACAGAAGGCGGTACTCCTGGACACAGCGCGGATAGTCCGGAAGTTCCTCTCTCTGTCGCCCTAACCACCGGTAGCTTAGGCCCCGCCTCGCTGCCGGCGGCACTCTAGGTTAGGTTTTTTATAATGCTTTTATATTTTGTACGTGTATTATTATATTTTACTTTTATAAATGTTTTGTAAAAAACCTAACCCTTCATGCGCGAGTCCGACTCGCACTTGTTTATTAGGTACGAGTATGTCTCTAGGAAGGATTGAAGGATTCGTTGCTAGGAGCGACACCCGCGGTGGCTCAGTTGGTAAGAGCGATGGACGGATTCCAGAGGTCGTGGGTTCAAATCTAGCCCGTAGTGATCAATCTTTCACTCTGGTTAGAAATTAAATATTTCTCGTCGTGTAGCAAAAACCGCTAGTAAACCGTCGACACGTGGCTTTCCATTACACACTAGACAATAGAGATGTTGACTGATAGTCAAATCAGCAACTTTTAATGAAACGTCAAAAACGCTCTGTTAGTATGAATGAAGTTTGTAAGGAAATAGCAACAAGTGACGTCACGCCTTTTGTATGATCAAATAGCGTCCCTTTATTGTTCTTTCTGTATTTAAAAATCTTTAAAATAGCAAAAATAAGTAGAAGCGTGATATATTCTGAATATTTTCGTGAGATTTATTTATTGGTAATGTAAGAGTAATTTATTTTTATTGGTGTCAACATTTTTTTTTTATTATTAAAAATGGGATTGCTCTTGGCCAGCATCTAGCCAGGGGGCAAAGATGAGGCCGACGATGAAGCGAGCTCACCCAGAAGATGCCTATTCACTCGTGCCTTAAAAAGGTCCAGGTTATATGAACTCGGAAATACAGACGCCGGCAGAGAATTCCAAACCTTAGAAGTGCGCATTATAAAAGAAGATGCAAAGCGCTTGGTTCGAACTAGAGGAATTTCGACCAGGTAAGGATGGTAGCCAGCCGTACGTCTGGATGTCCGATGGAAGAAGGGGGAAGGCGGTATGAGCTCATGGAGCTCCTGAGCACACTCACCGAAGTACAGTTTGTAGAAGACGCACAGACATGCTACTTTGCGTCGATGACATGACATGCTACATTCCAATTGTTTCATTATGAACTTACAATTCCTTTACGCATTGCTTTTACAATGTTCACATGCAAATACAGCGACGCACTGAAGCGTCTACATCCAGTGCATCCAATGTGCAGGATGCATCCACCCGTTCGACTAGCGAGCGCAGTTGTACAAAACAAACACGGCCTCGGATCCGCTCATCGCATTTACAATTACATCCCTATCGCATTTCATTATGTTTATTTTTCTACTTATAGTACATTACTACAGAGGCCGGGACGAAAGGGGTTGCCGGCCGAAGACATATATACGGCCGAGCGAAGCGAGGCCGGATAGGTCTAAGGCTGGCAACCCCAAATTTCCCGCCGAGGTATGTATAGTGCTTTTCTCAAACATGAAATGAAATAAACAACAAAAAAAAAACAAATTTTATTTTTAATACGCATAGTGGCAGAATGTCATGATGCCTGTGCCACAAATTTATGTGGAATGGAATTAAAAAAGAGGACTTTGCCGGCCTAGGCCTGCAAGATTTGTATGAAATTCCATTAACGACCTCTTGTCCCAGCCGCGCCTGAAACGTCATACTTCGCAGCCTATTATAAGGAACATAACATCAATATTTCATTGCATGTTTGAGAAAAGCATTATAATCTAAAATGTAATATCTTTATTGAGACAAAGAAACAGTAACATTAACATAGTTGTACAGCGGGCCCCAAACTAGGCTGGGCCTGTATCTTGGGCGCCCTACGAGTTGGCATTCTTTACGAAAACGAGTTATAGTGTGCATAGTACATTAATAATCATATAAATTGAAAAAGAAGAATAGAGAAAGTAACAATTTAAAATACTTTAATTTAAAAGCTCAAGTGATGAAACTTGACTTGAGTGAGTGAATCTGTCAATTAAATTACCGACAGCAGTATTAAAACAATAAAAAACATATAAAAATGAAAGTCCATACCATAGGCAAGTCATTATTATGGCTGGTGGGAGAATCACAATGGATTTCCATGATTTATTATTATACATTATTTTTTAATTTTTAGAGACTCACGTAAATACCCGTATTCTGCCACCATGTCGATTTTTAATTTAAATCAAATTATTTTCCTGTCGCTGAAATAGTTATTTGTTATACAAGGGTGCAAAGTTGTATTTTACCCGCGAGTGTGGAATTGAAACACGAGCCAGCGAAAGGATTCTATAGTTGAACCCCGAGCGAAGCGAGTGGTTCTAAAATAGAATCCGGAGCGTAGCGAGTGTTTCAACACACGAGAAGTAAAATACAACTTTGCACCCGTGTGTAACACAAAACTTTTCTCCTCACTATAGCGAGGAAAGTGCAACATGCAAAAAAATTGTTCCACGGGCATGATTTTCATTACTGGAATCACCGATATTTTTACGATATTATAACAAAAAACTCTGGAAGTTGTGTATAATATTTACGTGAGTCGGAGTCGGTGACAATTGACAAGTTGTGTATATTTTAGTTGACATTGACAATGATGACATTTCTGACGTTCTGCGTTTTGAAATTACTCAACTTGTGCGCTTACAATTATACTCAATATCATTATTAAAAAAATTTTAGTTATAGAATTTTAAGGTTTACGACTTAAATCATTAAATAAAGCTAAATTTGGTATTTTTTATTAAATTCTCAAATCATGTATTTAATGATAATTGATCGATCGATCAAACGAACCATTATTAGGAGCGTTTTACGTTTTGTTATCTGTCAAAAGCTACTCAAACACGCTCCAAGGTCAAATTACTTTCCCCACTTGTGGATAAAATGCGTTTTTACCCGCTTGTTTCAACGGATAAAAGACGGCTTTCCGAGCTAGTGAGGGGAAAAAAATATTGAATGCAACGTTTCATAATTAGGTATTAAAATTCTCGAGTAGATAATAACAAACAGCGCCTCTTGAATTTCAAGAACCCTTATATAATTGTTGCATTAAATACTATTATTATGCAAAGCATTACAATGACAATTTCGCAAGGTTGCCTCGTCTAGAACAATGTTTCTTTGCTATTGATTTGCTTTGGAATTCCCCAAGAAAACTCCTGATTTTGACGGCATTGATTGGCCTGCGAATTATGTGATGAGCAAGTGTATTTGTTTATGTGATGAGCAAGAAATTAATCCCTGAGACTTGGATGTTTTCTATGATACCTATTGAATTATATCGTCGTCTAGTACCCGTAACACAAGCCTTATTGATTTTATTATGCGACTTGTTCGTTTTTCGCTAAAGATTGTCCGCCTAATATTTATTTTATTTATTTATTCCATCAATTAGATTGCTCTGTAAGCGATAAGACGGCCTGTTTTAAGAATGTTATGTTATAATTTCTGTTTTGATGCCATAAAGCATGCCACTATCAAATCGTATCCGAGTATACACGCTTAAAAAAAAGGAAAAAAACTGTCAAAAACAACTCTTAACACAAGAACAGATTTTTGTATACGGTTGAACTGTGATAAACGAAAATCAAAGTTCGTATATCGACATCTTTATCGCACTCCTCTCTATCTACCTATTAGAGCAGCTATATTTGCCGGTACCGTGTCTGGAAAAGCGACAGGAATTTACTAAACAAGGGAATATACGAGAACACTTCGTTAAAAACACGTAATTAAACCTACACCATAAACATCCACAACGCAAAAGGTACCTTATTACACCCACTTAAGCCACAAACTTGCAAACCTACAATTTTAGGTAAACACCTTGAAACCGCATACTAATTTCTACCTTATGCCCAGTGTAATAAATCCAAAACTGCATACAGGATAAACGTGTGTCTGAAGACCCGAAAATTGCATTTATTATAGTAAAGGCGCTATGCGATAAGTACTGTATTTTAATGGTGATAGAGTTCAATTTGTAACGTTCCGAGTAAGCCCGAAAGATCGATCCAGACAGCGGTGCGTCTATAATGAATTAATGACATTGTGATGTGAATTAGTGAGACCAAACATGCGTTATGACGTGGATACATCTATGTATGTAAACGATCACTTTGGTGGCTACCCAAAAAAAAATTGTGATACGAAATTTAAGTATTTCTCGATTCTTATATACATCTAGTACAGTCGACAGCAAATATTGGTGATCATTTTAGTACTTTATCGCACTAACGTAACAATACTGCGATATATTGAAATATAAAGATGCGTCAAAGTAGTGAAAGTGACAAGGTACTAAATTTATTTATTTTATTCTGTTTTTTAGTATTTCTTGTTATAGCGGCAACAGAGATACATCATCTGCGAAAATTTCAAATGTCTAGTTATCACGGTTCATGAGACAGACGGACAGACAGACGGACGGACGGCGGAGTCTTAGTGATAGGGTCCCGTTTTACCCTTTCCGTACGGAACTCTAAAAATTCCATTGGAGTCGATATATTTAATGATAGCTTAAGTAAGTTTAAAAGAAAAGTGTTACAATATTTTAACTCTTTGGATACTGCGAAGTAATATTTAAGTTCCATCGTTATTGTTATTTTATTTTTTCTTCCCAATATTAGTATTTCCTGTATACATAAAGATAACTGCATGTTATAGGTAAGGAACGAATGCATTGGAGTAAGTTGTGGTTACCTATAATTAGATAAGCATCAATCCTTAATGTAAATTAGATATAAGTGCATGCTTGATGTATTATCTGTTGGTAATCCTCAATAAATAAATAGATAAAAAAAAGCTGAACGTTACAGTCAACAGCAAAAGTAGATGATCATTTTAGTACGTTGTCACTTTCACTACTTTGACGCATCCCAACTTGACTGTACGAAAATACTAAGCAAGAATGTCACACCATGAGTTGAACGCACCCTGATATTCACACCAGACTGAACGCACAAGCCTCTTGAAATTACACGAGCCATGTTAGTCTAATATTCACACGAATATTGTAGAGACACGCGTCTTGCCAACTTATCTGAGCATCGTGTCAAAGCATTGCTAAGAGCTTGGTATTCATAACGTTACACGATCCGTCTCAAGCGAGCCAGAGCTGCTACCGCGAAATGAAAACGAACTCTGTTCGAATAACTCTCTCTCTCTCTGTCGCTAGAATATTCAATAGCGACAGAGAAGGAGATATTCGAACTCCGTTCGTTTCTTCTTCTTCTTCACGTGCCATCTCCGTCCAGGAGGTCGGCGACCATATGTCTATATGTCTCTCTATCTTCAGTCATGCTAATTCGTTTGCGTTTCGTTAAAAGAAGAAAAATCGAGGAGACGGTGGCTGAACGTAATATCATTGGCGAGACAAACGCACACAGACTTCGCTGGTTCGGTCATCTACTAAGAATGGGTGCGAATCGAGCCGTCAAGAGTATGCCCATACTTGGGCCGACCGAACGGTCGCCGCCCAGTTGGCCTTCCCGACAGTGTGGAGGACCTGATGCGTCAGCCACATGTCTACTGGCAGGAAACGGCAGCGGCGCAGGATCGAGAGGGCTGGCGTCGTGCTCTCGTTTTAGAGGCCAAGATCGTGTATGGATTACTGCACCGAAATAGTTTTAAATTAAATTAAAAATTTAAATTGTTTATTGACCAAAAAGTTTAAATTAACATTATACACGTATATAGTGGGCCCCAAACTAGGCTCAGCTTGTATCTTGGAGTCCCTGAGTGCAGGTGACAAAAATATATTTTTAACAATATGCATAAGTAGGTAGGATTAAATAATAAATAAATAAATAAATATTAGGGCACCTTTTTTTTACACAAATCGAACTAGTCCCACAGTAAGCTCAATAAGGCTTGTGTTATGGGTACTAGACGACGATATATTTAATAGATATATACTTAAATACATAGAAAACATCCAAGTCTCAGGAACAAATGTCTCTGCTCACCACAGAAACAAATGCCCTTACCGGGAATCGAACCCGGGACCTCTAGCTTCGGAGGCAATGACACTACCAACTAGGCTAAAGAGGCCGACAGGATCGAGAGGGCTGGCGTCGTGCTCTCGTTTTAGAGGCCAAGATCGTGTATGGATTACTGCACCGAAATAGTTTTAAATTAAATTAAAAATTAAAATTGTTTATTGACCAAAAAGTTTAAATTAACATTATACACGTATCTAGTGGGGCCCAAACTAGGCTCAGCTTGTATCTTGGAGTCCCTGAGTGCAGGTGACAAAAATATATTTTTAACAATATGCATAAGTAGGTAGGATTAAAGACTAACTTTGTTGTTGTTATTATAAACCTTAAAGTGTTTGTGTGTGTGAGTGTGTATGAGTGTGTGTGTGTATGTAAGTAAGACTGTATGTATGGATGTGTGTTTTAATTACTAATAAACCTTTCCATCTCTTCATAACTCCATTCTAAACATAAGCTAGTCACTATTGATTTAACTTTTGGCAAACACATATTGATTACGTCATATTGTTTACGTATATTAGAAATTTTCTGAACTGAGCCCATCCAGGGGACTGCATTCACAAATGGCTTTGTATCTATACAATCCTTTTATCTGCTTCTCGTAAACGCCAAACAGTTACTTAACAAAAAGGGTTACAAGTACATGCTCATTGAGTAGGTGGAATGGGAATCCTGTACTCATTATTCTAGAGAATATGTTCTTTAAGCGTCGGGACCCGGGTATGTCCTAAAACTACGACCAAGACCACCGGGGGTGGGCAGCAGCATCCCCGGAGTGCAGTGGCGATACTGCGATCGCCGATCCGCATGCCTAGCGTGGCGATTATAGCATTTACCTCATGAAATTGGGGGAGGCCTGTGTCCAGCGGTGGACGTCCTACGGCTGATATGGTAGTGGTGGATGCTAAAGTCGAGATGAGACGAGTTGGGAATGATAGTGAACGGCACGGCTAGAGGAATTTAGATATCTTCACAAATATACCGCATAATTTCACAGAAGGCAGGCGCTCGGAATATTGGAAATTCTTTAAGCCTGCGCAGTACGTTCGGTTCTCCATACAAACGTATTTATGCTCTCATTTTAAAACGCCAGGCTACAATAACATGAAACTTTGTATACACAATGGGATCCGGCATATCTAGGTCGGACCATAGTTTCTGTTGCTTGAAATTATAATGGAGAAAAAATACAGCGATTATTAAGGTTTTCATACAAGCAAAAAAAAACTCAAAAAGCCGCTGTATTTTTTCATTTTACTATTTCTAGCAACAGAAACTATGGTCCGACCTAGATATGCCGGATCCCATTGTGTATGCAAATTTTCATGTTATTCTAGCATGGCGTTTTAAAATGAGAGGGTATGGAGAAGAATACGTTTGTATGGAGAACCGAGCCAGACCGAGCGTACTGCGCCCTCTTAATAAACGCTTTACGAAGAGCTTTGAACTAGTTGCTAAATGTACTCATTTTGTGGAATTCATCGTTCGAGGCCCAGCGGCGCCCACGTACCGCGTGTGATATGCGAGGTTAAGCGTCGTCGGCCGTGGTCAACTGTTAGATGGGTGACCGTTTAACATTGTTACTAACTAAGCGCTCCTGCACTTTGGAAACCACGTTGATCCCGGCTGCCTTCTATGACATTAGTCGTTAAGCCAAGAGAGGCCTTCAAATTTCAAACGGCTTAAGAACTTATCTCGCAGCCAATAAGGTCTAGTTTCCCCCTCGGGTTGGAAGGACACTTGGCAGTGGCTTCGATAAAAACTAGTGCCTACCGCAAAACTGCAGAAACATAAATGTGAAAATGGGAGCCAAGGTCACTATTAAGAATATGCGATGCTTGGTTGTCGTCTTCACCGACAAAAGAATCGAGGTCTAAATGGGTGCCAAGTTCCGTAGATTCTCTGAAATGGTGCCAAGTCCGGCACTACATTGTTTACAGTAAAACTAATTTACTGCGGCTTAATGCATTTTGAGCTTTAACTTGGAAGTTTTCTTAAATATCCAACAGCTCTTATGGTATTATAACATACTGCATAGAAAACTGCCAAGTTAAGGCTCAAAATGTATAAAGCCGCAGTAAATTAGTTTTACTGTAAACAATGTCGTGCCGGACGGACTTGGCACTATTTCAGAGAATTAATTCTTTTGTCGGTGAAGAAAACAACCAAGCATCGCATATTCTTAATATTGAACTTGACTCCCATTTTAACATTTATGTTTTTGATGGAATATCATTACTTTTTGTCAATCTTCGCCAAATGGTGCTTTTTAATAGCGAATGCACGAGTATAGAAAATACCCAAATCGCTATACTAGTTGGTTACTAAGTTCTGTTACTCGATTTGCAAACTCTTTTCTTGCGTTAAAACAAATGCTACCGAAAAAATAAAAAATAACATATAATGGCGGGTTGTCAGTTATAATTTTATAGCACACACAACACTTATCTCGTCATATTTATAATGGATTGGGGTCTAAAAGAAAATCGTGTCGCTGTAATTGCGTTGCACAAATGCGGGCATCCGCCAAACGTGATTTTGAAGTTGCTTCAAAATCTGAAAATCAACAAACAATTCGTTTATCGTACCATTAATAGGTACAATAGTACCCTGAGCTTTGATGACCGCAAGAGGTCTGGAAGACCACGCACCGTTCGGACCCCAGCTCTAATAAAGGCAGTGAAGGCGAGAATCGCAAGAAACCCCGTTCGGAAGCAAAAGTTGTTGGCAATTCAGATGTCTGTGAAGAGAAGCTCCCTTAAAAAAATTATCAATCAAGACCTTAGACTACACGCTTATCGTAGACGGAAAGGTCATTTGCTTAATGGACGATTGAAGACTATGAGGCTGAATAGAAGTCGCGTGCTACTGAAGCCAAAATGGCCACCGAAATATATTATTTACAGACGAAAATTTTTTTACCATTGAAGAATGTTGTAACCGCCAGAATGACAGAGTGTATGCAAAAAACAGTCAAGAAGCGAGTGTAGCTGTTCCGAGAGTGCAACGAGGCCATCATCCCTCTTATGTCATGATGTGGTTAGGTGTGTCATACTGAGGGTTAACACAGGTACATTTATGTGAAAAAGGTGTCAAAACTGGGGCTAAAGTTTACCAGGAAATCGTTCTGGAACCAATAGTGAAGCCTTTAAGCCACTCTCTATTTCAAAACCAGCCCTGGGTCTTTCAACAAGACTCAGCCCCTGCACATAAGGCAAAAACAACTCAAGCCTGGTTTCGAAGCAACAAAATTGACTTCATTGCCCACGAAGACTGGCCCTCCTCCAGCCCGGACCTCAACCCCCTGGATAATGCTATATGGCAGGTTATTGAGGAGAAAGCCTGTGCTAAACCCCACACAAATCTTGACTCCCTCAAGCGAGCCATAGTCAAGACAGTGACGGAATTAGATATGACAACCGTGCGTGCCGCTATTGATGACTGGCCTCGTCGTCTGAAGGCCTGTGTTCAGGCCCAAGGAGGCCATTTTGAATGAAATTGACAAATGTAAATCCTGATTGTGTGTACTTCATTTTAATATATAATTTATTTAACTTTCGTTAGTATATTTTATGTAGATAAGGATTATTAAAGTAACATAAGTTAGTAACCAACTAGGTAGGTACACCTCAAATATTTGAAGAGTTCCCTCGATTTCTCCAGGACCCTATGATCAGATTCTTACTTGATAACTATTTTTTTTTGTTTTTTTCGCTGGAAAATACTTTATGCACACCGGCCGTCATGGGGGTAGGCACGGTGATGTGGGACTCCTGTTCATCAGGTTACCCACTAAAAACCAGCGGCTTCCCACCAACGCCATAGTGAGACACCACGGGATTCGATTGCGCATGCCACCGCTGATGTCTCGGCAAATGCCCGCATCGACGCGAGCTCAGGCCCTAGATGGTTGCTGCCATTGAGTGCGCTAGTTTAGAGGCAGCACCTTCCCACCGTTGAGCCACTTAGGTGTACAATGGTAGCCCCCCTGCCCCCCAGGCCCTACCAGTGGCTCACTAGGATGGAGGGAGAAGATGAGCGTATAGTCGCCTCCTAGCTCTACCTCGTAGTCTTCGGAGCGGGTTTGCGAGAGGATCGTCTTCACGCGCCCGCTCCGCTGCTCCTTCTGCAAGATAAGCTCCTCGCAGAAGGTGGACATTGCCTCCCAACACCTCTCGCTGTCGAGCATCGCGCTTACGATGCTCGACAGCGAGAGGTCCCCCTCACAATAATGGTACCACCCCTGAAGCCAAATATCGTTTTTAGTAAAGCGTTTTATTGACAAAGTAGCGTTATGGATCATAATGACATGTGAAAATAGCGCTATTTCAAGGCCTGGTGCCCCGCCACCACCACTGCCACTTAAGTTTAGCGATTCGGAGGGCTGTATCGGTCGTTCTTCATCCTACCCCGACAAATCTAATTCAAATGTGATTCCAATATAATCGGATTATCGGCTCGTCGCGACTCCATTAAGCAAAGCGTTTGCCCGTAACATATTCGATTATACTATAACCGGATTATGCCAGCGACCCTCTAGTTTATTAGTCCGGGCTAGTCGAATTAGATGTTTATATTTAGACACGCGGAAGCGTGTCCAGCCAAGTTCACCCCAGGAACTGGCGGACAGCAGCCGTGTGTTATATTACACGAACCGTTTGGAGCCACTTTTGACCCCCCCAATAACTCCAAAACTATCTAACATAAAAAAAATGAGATTTGGTGCATGTATTAAGATCCTTTAGAACAACTAGAACCCCAAATTTCATTAATATTGGTTTAATTGTTCTCAATAACTTTTGTATTAAATTCCAAAAAACGGCATTTTTACCACTGACTGACTAGTAATCAAAAACCTAATCCACTTCCAGGTGACCTAGAAAGCTGAAATTTGGCATGCAGCTTGGTAATTGTGTGTGTACACCAAAAAAATTGGAAAACTGTATTTTTTATTAGTTTTATTATTAATATTATTTATGGTAGTTACCTCAGAACACCGTCATTTATTAACCGATTTGGAAAAATCTTTTTTTGTTTGAAACGGTCTAATTCATGGATAGTCCAATAGTTATCAGGTAAGAATCTGATCACAGGATCCTGGAGAAAACGAGGGAACTCTTCAAATATTTGAGGTCCACCTATAGCGATTTGGGTATTTTGTATAGAAACTCGTGCATTCGCTCTTAAAAAGCACCATTTGGCGAAGATTGACAAAAAGTAATGATATCCCATCAAAAACATAAATGCGAAAAAGGGAGCCAAGTTCAATATTCACCGACAAAAGAATTGAGATCTGAATGGGTGCCAAGTTCCGTAGATTCTCTGAAATGGTGCCAAGTCCGGCACTACATTGTTTACAGTAAAACTAATTTACTGGGGCTTAATGCATTTTGAGCCTTAACTCGGCAGTTTTCTATGCAATATGTTATAATACCATAAAAGCTGTTCGTTATTTAATAAAAGCGATTTTTATATTTTGATAAAAAAAAATTGGGGACAATCTTACACAAATCGACCTAGTCCCAAACTAAGCAAGCTTGTACTATGGGTACGAGACGACGATATACATACTTATATAGATAAATACATACTTCAATACATAGAGAACATCCAAGACCCAAGAACAAAATCCGCACTAAATGCACAAATAATGCCCTGGCCGGGATTCGAACCCGGGACCTCTAGCTTCGCAGGCAGTGTCACTACCAACTAGGCTAAACAGGTCGTCAATAATCGATTTCATAATAATCTAAAATTTGATGTTTCCAAAAACGCGCTCGCTAAACGTCAACGTCAATTTCTGGAGGTAGTTCCAGGAATAATTATATCGGTCAATTATCTCGACAATTATCAAAGACCATAATTATCTCGACAATTATCAAAGACCATAATTATCTCGACAATTATCAAAGACCATAATTATCTCGACAATTATCAAAGACCATAATTATCTCGATAATTATCAAAGACCATAATTATCTCGATCATTATCAAAGACCATAATTATCTCGATAATTATCAAAGACCATAATTATCTTGATAACACGGGTTTATTTCTAATAGGTTAAATTCCAAAAAAACATGTACTAGGATAACGCTAGGATGATGACGAATGCGTTCCTAAAAAATATTGCCAAGCATTTTAACATAAAACAATAACTAACACATCAATATATGGTACTCGGCCAGAGAAGTCAATTAAATCTACAGACGGTGAAATCACAACATATAACTTAAATTTAAGCAGTCATCAAAAGTAGAAAACACAATACAACATAAGCTTGTATACATAATTTTGAGCGCTTCGTCCGTCTAGCTACTTTTGCTAACCTTATAATATTCACTCACCCGCAACGACAAGTAGTGAACGGGACACGAAACAGGCGGCAGACCCATCTTCTCTATTTAAACTTCAAAGTTCTAACCGAAACAACCGTTTAGCGCTACAGAAAACAGTTGCAATTCCAAATTCAAAATTCCAATGTTACAATATTTACATACAACAATTTTTTTTAGAATGTGTTGTCCAACTACATCATCATTTCATATTAAAATGTTGTATTTTATTTTCTTTTTCTTTTAAATTATTTGTTTTAGATTATAACTGTTATAAGTTATAACCCATATGCGTCAGTTATAGGTATTTAGTCAATATACGTCTCAACATACACGCGATCAATAAATTGTTAGAGTCAGAAAATAATATTCCGAACGCATCCATAATAAGCAATGAAATAAAAAAAACACAAAGACGCTACTTTTAAAAGTCGGTAACAAAATTTCACGAAACACGGATCAAATAACATTAAATTAAAGGACGCGTCGAAATATTAAACAAAAAAAAATCGATCGTGTTAAGGCGCGAACAAATTCAAATATCGAATGCCACAGACAAACAAATCTCGCATAATCGAATTTTGAAAATGGAATCACTTTTTTTTAAACCGCTGTGTGCGGACAGCCGCGTCAGTGGAACGCCGGGCGCTGAGTGGACGGGCTGCAGGCCCCTAGATACATTGATTGTGAAAATATGGATGTACACGACTACACATTGAGATTGTACAGTAGGCTGGCATTACAACACGCAATGGCAGACTAAAGTGAATCACTATTTCTCAAACATGCCATGAAATTTCGCCATTGCGTTATAACAGGCTTCAAAGTATCACGTTGCAGGCGGAACAACTCGGTAGAACTGTACAGGAATTTCATACAAAATTGAAAACCTAGGCCAGCATATAAATTTTTTTTTAATTTTTTTGTCAATCATGGTGTCTGATTAATTTGTGTTTTATTACTACTACTATTAGTATATTATTATTGGTGTATTTTTATTTTATTTCATTGCATATGTTTGAGTAAAGCACTATACAAATTTCGGCGAGAAACTTTGGCTGCAACCCTTCGTTTCCCGGCCACTATAGTAATGTACTATTACTACATGAAACGGATCTCCAGGCAAACGGCGTGTAGGTAGGCCATATACACGTCGGAGGAAAGATGTTAAAAAAATTGCTGATTCAAACTGGTCAGAAATAGCCCGACAAATCAATGCAATGGAAAGAAAAGGATGGAGCAATGGTAATCTTTGGAGGGATCATGCGAAAAGGAATAAATACACGTTTTCTTGTCACTATAATCGACGCCATGGTCTTAAGAACAGATCTCCCTATCTCTTATAGACCTTATAGTTTGTAACTTCGTTCCTTCTCGCCTGCGCACCACAGAGTAGTTGGATGGTTGCGTTCTGAAACTCAGAAACTGTTGAATTTTTAAGTTTAAGCCGCGTACAGACTGTAACTGTGTTCATGGTCGCTACTTTTAATTTTATATTATTTTTTGTCATTTTTTTTTCCTTTGTGCGCTGCCTGCCGTGGTTCGCTCATGGTCCCAACGGAAGACCAGCGCTGGCGGTCACACTGCACTACATGCTGAGTTGGGACCATTTCGTGACATTTTTCTATTTTTTTTTGTTGTTATTGTTTTATGCTTCTTACCGAATTGTAATTGTCACCCACTTATAATACGTTTGTTGCTATTTTTCCGCTAGGTTGTCTGTAAGAGATTGCTCTTTAGCAATAAGACCGCCTGTTGTTTACCTCTAGTTTTAAGTTTTATATGCTGTTATAATAAGCAATGTAATTTATTGAGGTGCGCAATAAAGAGTTTTTGTATTTTGTATTGTATTGTCACGAATAAATGATTTTCTATGTCAATTTACGAAAAATATACCGTGGCACTTTAACGCGTAATGTGTAAAGTGTCAAACTAAATTTCCAACTGGTAAAAGCGACAACGTACCAAAGAGTCCATCCACAGACGAGTTCGTCTGTACAAAGACCCTTTGAAAAGTTAATAGATCGGACCTTCTGTAAAACTTTCACGTTTACAACCACAGGTGCACCCCAGGACCTGTAATAACGAAATTCGAAACCCCACCGCCCCTCCCGCTCGCTCCACTCACTCACTGCACGAGCGAGAGGGGGACGATTATTGAATATATTGGTTTTTAAATTTAAGTATACAGAACTCTGTTGTGTTATGTGTTTAACAACAAATAACTGTTTATTTATTGAACTAATACTATTTTGTATTAAGTCAATTTTTTTTTTAATTCACGTATAAATAAATAAACAATTCATACAATCACGTGTAACTTTGCGGATTTCCATGACAAGTTTCTAGACAATAATTTCTAAGCTATTCCGCTAAAAAAAATTAACCATAAAAACGGGGGGCTCCCGTACCTAGTGTTGGGTAAAAAGTAATTTAATAAAAAATTGCAATATCAAAATGTAATTGCAATTACCAATTACAATTACTAAGTAGTAATTGCACATACATTGAACAATTACAAAATGTATTTGGTAATTAAATATGCAATTACACTTTGTTAAATACAATTAGAGTTTATTACTTTATTCAATTCAAAATTACTTTTATTTAATAAAACATTTTTGATTCATCATGAAAGACGTCCACTGCTGGACATAGGCCTCCCCCAAAGACATCCACAATGACCGGTCCTGCGCCACCCGCATCCAGCGGACACCCGCGACCTTCACCAGGTCATCAGTCCACCGTGTGGGGGGCCTGCCCACGCTACGCCTTCCGGTACGTGGTCGCCACTCGAGAACCTTTCCGCCCCAACGGCCATCGGTTCTACGTGCTATGTGCCCCGCCCACTGCCACTTAAGTTTAGCGATTCGGAGGGCTATATCGGTCACTTTGGTTCTGCTGCGGATGGCCTCATTCCTGATGCGATCACGCAGAGAAACTCCCAACATAGCTCTCTCCATTGCCCTTTGGGTGACTTTGAGCCTTCTTATGAGGCCCATAGTAAGCGACCACAGGTATATATTTCCCATATCAGCTTAAAAATATAAATGAGCCATTTAAATTAGATTTTAAACCTACAATGTACAACTTTTTATGGATGCATAGCTGTATGTGCAAGTCGCAAAATGTGCAGTGGAGCAAATCGAGCAAATAGACATATCTCGAAAAAAAAATGGCGGATATCGATCGAAAACCAACTTGCATATTCTCGAAATCTCACACTCGAGATATGTCTACTCCCAGCGTTCGAGATGCAACGAGTGGTCAGTAGCGATCGAGATAGTTTTATCTCACTATTTTTTTGACATTTGATCTGCCAGTGGCGGTAAATATTGACAACTCAAGTAGTTGATCGACAGTTTAAAGCAGCATAAAATAAACATTTATGAAAAATATGTCGATTTATTTAAATTATTTATTGGCCAACGTTGCGCATATCGCGGAAGTTTTGGCGGAAAATATTTGACAGCTTACAAATATTGAAAGAAGTCTTTGGCTCAAAACTGTCAAGTCAAAACAGTTTTGATGCGCTCCATTTCACGTAAGTAGATAACCGGGCAACTACTCTTAAATATATTTGGTGTGATAAATCACCATAACATCTATTAGATTATTGTAAATTAATAATACTTTAATTTTGACATAAATTAGTGGAAAAACTTATAAAATGATTCATTATTTTACACTCGATTGTAAACTAACACCTTCGAAAAAAACGGAATGCATATTACAATAGATATTGAAATCGTCGATCGACATAATCTCAATCGTGCTCCAGAATAAGAAATTTTGCTGTATTCGACATTTTGGTGAGATTTTTCAATAGAGATTGCGTCAATCGAGATCATCTCGAACGGCCCGGGAATTGGCGTCCAGGTCCCAAAAGGCGCAGGTCGCAAAAAGTGCAGATCGCACAATGTTCGGTTCTGGCGCATCGCCGGCCGCTGCCGCGGCACGCTCGCTTCCCTCCCTCGGCTTGCGCGTTGTAGGGTCGCAGTTCTACTGACACTCCTCGCTTCGCTCGTCGTCGTACCTAACTACCCCTTTGTCCGGCGGCTTTGACCTGGAATAGTGGTGGTGGTCTCCTCCAATCTTTCACTAGTATCCTCTAGTTCACTCCATTTTTCCATTTAATTAAAAGAAAATACAGTAGACTTTTGTGTGAATTCCATTTCACCTTCCCCTATGCCGTAGTCCGGTTAAAAGGCGCGCATCCATTTACAGTGCAAGTTTCAATTGCATGGAGTTCAAAAAAGGACAATCGATACGTGTATGTCTATACGACTCGTATCGGTATGATCCCGATATCTGTTGTTTCGCTCTGGCACGTCAGTCAATGTATGCGTGGATGCGCGACAACAATACCATATCTCG
The DNA here is from genome assembly GCA_905163555.1 of Notocelia uddmanniana. NCBI lineage: Eukaryota > Metazoa > Arthropoda > Insecta > Lepidoptera > Tortricidae > Notocelia > Notocelia uddmanniana. Next base: position 74,840,402 of record LR991052.1, read on the forward strand.
AGAGTCCAGGTCACAACAGGGTAACAATAAGCATTTTCCCTTTGATCTTTCCCTTCTATCCGTTGTCAAGGTAACCTGCTATACGAATATAGTCTTTATTCTATTGTTATACGGACTTTTGAACGTTTGTGCATCCAACAGAGCGTGTGGGAACTGAAGCAACGTTTAATATACAAGTATAGTGGAAAATCTACAGAGCAAGCGAAATTCATCCTTTAATCAAGTTAATAAGGACTGACGGATAAAAACTCACTTCACATTTCACATGCACGTTTAAAATAGGGCTCTTTGTTTTCAATTACGGAGACCTAATATGGGGATGAAAACTGTCTACAATAGATTTTTTGTTACTTGAGCTATGATGTAAACAAATATGGCGTATTCATCAAGTTTGACATTTCATAGGGTTGCGAATTGTTGAGTGAATGTGTGAATTTATTTAGTGAATGAATGAAATGAGTGAAACTTTAGGTTGGTGTCTTAAATACGATTGAGATAATCAATTTCACAAACTAGCATTGCATGTGATCATGTGTATACTTGAGGCGCCGTGCATAGATATGTCGTGTCGTGGCAGTAGCCGGGAACCTCTGGGTCCGCCGGGATCCTAGGGCACCCTGGCTTTAACTGAATGTAAATTTGACGATTCACCAAACCAGATGCAAAAACATTCAAATCTAGTAAAATTTACCTTAATATTATATCATAAACCAACAAACGTGTGTATATTATAAAGACACTGGCTTCTGTCTTACCTTCCGTCCTGAACCGTTTTATTTTTTTTATACCACGTCGTTGGCAAACAAGCGTACGGCCCGCCTGATGGTAAGCGGTCACCGCAGCCTATGGACGGCTGCAACTCTAGGGGTGTAACATCACATGCGCGTTGCCGACCCTTTAAAAATGTATACACTCCTTTCTTGAAGAACCCCATAATGTAGTCCTTCGGGGTACTTGTGTACCTTCCTTTAACTTCCGCTCCTGTTGCGCCGTCCTTCAGCGGCACGATCGGATTCATCCGTGGAGGAGTCGGATTTGGCACCGTTAGGTAAACCTAAGTTCCTTTGTCACCGTTAGGTAACCCTAACATGTACTAACCTCCCGACCTCCGGTGAGCCCCTTGACCTGCAACAGCTCGGCAGTGTGCAGGAAACCGCTGAGCTCCTGTTGCCGCACATGCACCTCCCCGCGGTACATGAACTGCAGAAGCTGCCTCAGCTCTTGGTGCGCCACGTCCTTCAGTATCACGATCGGGTGCTCGCACGGGTTCATCTGTGGACGGGGAGAGGGTTACATGGCGGCTACGAGTAAACAAGTGTTTAAGGGCTGCAACAGCTGGGAGTTAGTAACACCAGTGAAATTGCGAAAAGTGCACAATACTTGTATTTTACTGAATTTTAAATCGAAATGCAGGTTACACATACTCGTACAAAGACATGAGCGCAAGAGACGTGCGGCGGTTGCGAAATCTAGCTCGGCACGAATCGGGCCCGTTCAGAAGCGCATGAATGCACTAGTGTCCCGCTCACCTCTCTTGCCTCTTACACACACACACACACGCACACATAACAGACAGAATAGATATCGAGTATTGGGCCGCGAAAGGACCTCAAAGTAAACAGCGTACACATTTCTTTATTTATTTTTTACCCCGATAGTTTTGCGCTTGACCAAAAATCACTCATGGTAACCGGTGGTTACCTAGGGAACGCGCTTACCAAGTAAAAATCGGTTTACCAATCCCCTTGAAGACCATAAGTTTCACGGGGAACAAGGATCCCGGCAAGGAGTTCCACAGTTTGGCTGTTCTCACGGTAAAAGTGAGCGGTAAAGGCCATTAAATAAGATAAATAAATAAATACTAGATGAAAGCCCGGCTTCGCTCGGGTGAAATAAATAAGAAAGAAATGAAGTAAACATTTATTCGTGACAGTTATCTTATGCAAACGACGAAAGAAATAGTGTACAAAAATGTATAAAATAAAAACATTACAACAACGGATTATGATGAAACTTCGTATAGAAATATAGTCTGTAGTCTGGATTAACATATGGAATTGGGAGTAAATGATTACGCTGCCGACGTCACGGGCAAAGGCTAGTATCTTTGCAAGTTAATCCTAAGCATTTTTATAAGGGTAGTATTTAAAGGCACATAATAAATTTGACACCGTAATCAGTATTGATTTGTATAGCTAAAATACTAATCGTTCATTAAAATTCAGTTCAGATGTGCAATTGTTAAATATTGATGTGCCAGTCAGTATTTTGGTGCGAAGTCAGAGCTGCTAACGTGATCGAAAACCAATGAAGTTCGTGTATCTCCCTCTCTGTCCCACTTGCAAATTCGAGCGACACAGAGGGAAATACACGATATTCGTTCGTTTTCGTTTCGCGGTAGCAGCTCTCTATTCTCCGCCAAATTCTATTCAGTGGGGCCCTTTACACTCAATATTATGTGTCAATATTATCGCGGTTTTCAAAATTGTATGGGGTCTGTTACACGCTTAATATTGTCAAAATACTGGTTTTGAAAAACACGATAATATTGATTATCGTGGTTTTCAAAATCGTATTGATTTTTCTTCAATATTCATTAAACAGCACGTGATACGGATCGTGATATGAGTATATCACGTGATAATAATAACCATGTAACAAGCCCCTATGGATGTTGCTTCAATATTCAGTGTTTCGCGTGATAATAATAACAGTTGGTAATATTTTCTCCAATTAATAAAAGCTATTTAACAACTTGTTCCGTTTTGCCAAAGGTATTTCACATTCCGATACGCGCACTATCCAGGAATAGGAGCCGTCAGATCAAAGGGCCTACCGCGATCTGAAAACGAAGTATTTCCCTCTCCACGCTTGAATATGCAAGTGCGACAGAGAGGCATATATATTTAGTTTTCGGTTGGTAGCACTTTAGTCCGAGCGCGGCGGATGGTCGAAGAAAGTCAAAGAACATTCCGTGTGTTGTCTGTCACACAATAATTTTTTAACTTCCCTTCGACCTATGAACTTGAAATTAGGTGATAATGTTTATTATGAAGTATATTTTACCAAAAATATCAATATATTGATAAATCACATTTATATTTTAGTTGTACGGAACCCTCAGTGCGCGAGTCCGACGCACTTGGCCGGTTTTTCTTACATTTTGAAATGAAAATGAAAATAATTTATTCCAGCACACACAGGTCCATATTAGATTACTAATATTATTATAAAATTGATTTTGAATTTTATTTCTCATATAGTAAAATACCCTATTCGTTTTAAAGTTGACGCCTGAGGAACTATCTTCCTCTCTGTCGTTCGAATCTACTTGTGCGAGAGAGAGGCAGATACTTCGTTTTTGGTTCGCGGTAGCGCCTCTAACGTCCGAGCGCGGCGAACGGCATGAGCGGGGGGTCTACTCCGAAATTCAAATTCGTAACTTCGTATGGTGCCGTCCCTTCCACTCTCCTGTCATACACTATATGAGTGAAAGGGACGGCACCATACGAAATTCGGATTTCGGAGTACACCCCCAGTGCCACTAAGTTATGAGATAGAGCGATATAGGGATAGAATTTTGCTAGACGTTTAAAAGCCATAAGTCACCTAGTAGTTTGTCGCAACAAAATAGACAGCTTTAAGATGGCGGACAGACTCAGCAAACAGTGGTGTCCTTTACACGATTAATATTATCACAATACTGGGGTGTCAATATTATCGCAGTTTTCAAGTTTGTATGGATTCTGCTTCAATATTCACGTGAAACTTATCGTGATATGAATGTATCACGTGATAATAATAACCATGTAACAGGCCCCATACATTCGCTTTGAAGGCGGTTGTTGTGACAATCAGCCTAGCCAGCACGATATCTTATACCGTTACGTTTTATGTGACGTTTTAATACATTTCGGCCATATAACGTGACGGTATAAGTTATCGTGCTAGCTAGGCTGATAGGTGTATAGACCGCTTAAAAACTACAAAAACAAAACGCTGCAGACGCGGCTTGCCGAATCCAATCTGGCCAACACACCGGACGCAAACATAGTTAACAATTTCCGAACGTACCCAACCCGACGCTGTCAACCAACGAATTTAATATGGCCGATCTTTCGTCATAAAATTAACACTTTTAAATGCAAAATACGCGACAATCCGAATTTTGCGGATACATATGTTCAACTCAAAAATCGTTATTTTTATACGTTCTTCAATTTGAGACAGGTCTCGTTCGGGTCTACCGTACCCCTGCACGAAATTATTAATATAGATTTGACAGACCACAAATTAGTGAGTAGAGCGGGATTATTCGGTGATCTCTAAAATCGCTTTCAAAAATCGGTCTTGTTCAATAGAAGACCCTCTGTACAGCACGATTACTTTTTAATATAATCGTATGGCATTTATTTACGAACTGTGAGATCTTCGAGAAGACAAGTACGGTTGCCAGTTTTGGTTGCTCTTTTAGCACCACCCAGGGGTCACGTGTAGGGTAACGGTGGGTACTCCCTACGGACGTGGTAAAAGTAAAAGTAAAAGTAGTTTATTCTTCAAATTAGGCATATTACATGCACCTATGAACGTCAATAAACTACTACCGGTTCGGAAAAATAAACCTCTGCCACGAGAAGAACCGGCGTAAGAAACTCGGCGAGGTGTCATTTTTTCAAAACAATATACATTGTATAATTAAATATAAAATTACAGTCTCAGTAACTACAAAAATAACAAGCTACAGTAGAAAACCTATTTTCGCGATAGATTAGCCGTGCAGGACACTATCACTGCCAAACATCCCTGTCCATGATGTAATCGTTTACCTTATAATATGCTTTTGAAATAAGTGTTTGTTTTACTACAGATTTGAATTTAGAATTGCTAAGTTCAGTAACGTGTTTTGGAATTTTATTGTAGAATTCAATACAATTTCCCAAGAACGACTTTTTCGCCTTTACTAGTCTATAGAAGGTTATTTTCAGTTTCCCAGTGTTTCTAGTGACTATTGGTTTATCAGCGTTCGTTGGGAAATTGCACAAATTCTTCCTAACATACATTATTGTTTCAAATACGTATAGGGACGGCAGGGTTAGAATATCTATTTCTTTGAAAAATTCTCTTAATGAGTCACGCGACCCCAAGTTATAAATTGCCCGGATAGCCCCTTTTTGCAAAATATAAACAGTTTCAATATCTGCAGCTGATCCCCACAGGATAAGACCATAAGTAATTATACTATTAAAATAAGCAAAGTAAACTAACCGTGCCGTTGCCACATTGGTAAGTTGCCTTATTCTCCTGACTGCAAATGCAGCAGAGCTCAACCTACTTCCTATCGCTGTTATATGGGAACCCCACTGCAATTTTGAGTCCAATGTAATACCTAAGAATACAGCAATGGTGCAACTTCGACCCCCCTTTGTCAAGTGCAAATTACCTGTTAGAAGTTCTCAAGCCGCCCGAAGGCCTCTAACTTGGCTTAACGACTGCTGTCGTATACAGAAGCCGGGATCAACGTCTTAACGTGCCTTCCAAAGCACGGGAGCGCTCAGTTAGTAACCACCCAAAGCGGTCACCCATCCAAGAACTGACCTGCGCCCACATTGCTTAACCTCGCATAGCGCACGCGGTACGCGGGCGCCGCTGGGCCACGAGCGCTCCACATACGCTCTTATTCCATTGGATAATTTACTTTAACGCTTATGTTATAGTTTCAATTTACATACGTACGATTTTAAGACAGTGTAACCTGGACCTTTTTAAGGCACGAGTGAATAGGCATCTTCTGGGTGAGCTCGCTTCATCGTCGGCCTCATCTTTGCCCCGTGGCTAGATGCTGGCTAAGAGCAATCCCATTTTTAATAATAAAAAAAAAAACAGTGTATATGTAATCGAAACTCTATTACATTAGTCTTAATGTAGAATATCCAAAGGAATAAGAGCATATGACAGTGACATACTTTAAGTACTGGTTAATTTTTTATAATCTATATGAGCGCATTGGAAAAGGCCCATTTAAAAAAGTGAAATATTAATTATTTCTCTTGGCGAGAGCTACATATTTGTGGCGTTTGCAGTGGAGACTCTGGGTCCTTGGGGACCGGATGCAATTAAACTTTTTAAAAGATTAAGTTATCTGCTTATCCGGTCCTCGGGTGACCGTAGGGCTGGCTCGTTCCTCGCACAGCGAATCGGCATTGCCGTTCAGCGAGGCAACGCAGCCAGCCTTATGGGAACCCTGCCCAGTGGAAGTGATTTGGGTGAGCCCTTTATATATAGTTTTAGTTAGTTATTAGTTTCTCTTTGTGTTTATTTTTATTTGTATATTGCTTATAATTTTATTATTCTACTAGAGTACATTGTCTGTTTATCATTAGGCAGACCAGTGGCTTGTTTGTCACTGTCGTGACACAGAAGATAATTAATTAATATTCGTGTGCTCTGCCTACCCCTCTTGGGAATATAGGCGTGAGTTTATGTATGTATGTCACACAGAATAATCATTAGTTTGAACATCGAACTTTGCACTTCGCAGCCACTGTGTCAATGTTCTACTGTTAACTATTGCATCATTTACTATTCGTAAGCAATAATACATTATATGTACACATATTAAATGGAATAATGATTTTTCATCCGTTATGTTTTAAATATGTTTCTTTTATCAAATAGGAGGCAAACGAGCAGACAAATCGCCTGATGGTAAGCGATTAGCGCCTCCCATGGACACTCGCAACACCAGAGGGGATGTAAGTGCGTTGCGGGCCTTTAAGATGGGAGTACGCTCTTTTCTTGAAGGCTTGAAGGTCGTATCGGTCCGGAAATACCGCAGGCGCCAGTTCATTACATAGTTTATCTGTGCGAGGCAGAAAGTTTCTGGAGGAACGCACAATTGAGGATTGCCAAGCATCTAAGTGGTGAGAATGGAAATGTTGACGCGTTGGGCGATGGCGGTAAGAAGCGGAAGATACAATATAAGTTAGAAGCATTTATTGCCGACTGTACTTTTCCACAATCATCAACTACTCGTTGAGACGCTCCGAATGAGCCCAAACACGATGGGTCTATCTTGTGTAGGTTAGGAGTTGCTGGGGCCAACTTCTGTCTTCATCATCAGATCAGCTCCGCGGTTACTAGCCCCAAACCAAGCAAAACTTGCACTATGGGTACATATAACCTGGACCTTTTTAAGGCACGAGTGTATAGGCATCTTCTGGGTGAGTTCGCTTCATCGTCGGCCTCATCTTTGGCCCCTGGCTAGATGCAGGACATGAGCAATCCCATTTTTAATTTAAAAAAAAGACGACATACATACCTATATAGATAAATACATACTTAAAGACATGGTGGAGATGGTCGGCCGTATGCCGTATAAATAACTTTTGCTTTTTTTACTTTTATAGGTATGCAAAAACATTAATGCAAAGGTACATATTTCCATCTACTGAAGTGGGTGTAAATCGACACCATTTATCTTCGCTTGCTTTATATAACATCATCCTCTAGCGCTATTCCCAGTACAGTTGCACCCTGAAGGATGCCTGGGGTCCGCTACCTAATCCCAACAATTGGAGTAGGTACTAGTTTTTACGGAAGCGACTGCCATCTGACCTTCCAACCCGAGGGGGAAACTAGACCTTATTGAGATTAGGCTTGGGGCAACTTGACTGTTAGAAGTTCTCAAGCCGCCCGGAGGCCTCTAACTTGGCTTAACGACTGCTATCATAGACAGCAACCGGGATCAACGGCTTAGCGTGCCTTCCAAAGCACGGGAGCGCTCAGTTAGTAACCACTCAAAGCGGTCACCCATCCAAGGACTGACCTCGCCCGACATTGCTTAACCTCGCATACCGCACGCGGTACGCGGGCGCCGCTGAGCCACGAACGCTCGCTTGCTTTATACTTATATAACGTAGATTCGAATAGTTAATTCGCCACGTGTGTGAAATCTAGCGAGTAATAACTCATTAAAATGTTGAAATCCGAAACGAGGGACGAAAATACACCTGCCGTCCACTTAAGTGCTTAACGTGGAATCGAGTTCATAAATATATGTACAGATGTAGTTTCCCTGGTATTTTACCGTTCGGGTAAAATTCGGAACCACTTAACATTTCTCATGTGAAATGGCAAAATACTACCAGATTTCATCTTGACATTTTACATTGACTAATAGAGTTTATCACTTGTCAATCATTTAGGGGGAAAAAAATTATACCACGTCGGTGGCAAACAAGCGTACGGCCCGCCTGATGGTAAGCGATCACCGCAGCCTATGGACGCTTGCAACACCAGGGGAGTCACATGCGCGTTGCCGACCCTTTAAAAAATATAAAATACAAAATATTTATGGGAAAATCAGTTATATGGTACCACTTTTTACTCATACGAAGTTTTTTTTTCTGTAAAAGTACATTATGTGGCTGACGGTTTAACTTATTTATATAGCCTTTTTGACAGAAATGCAGTGCATAGAGTCGCTAGTTACTTGTCTATTATGTCACTTTTTTTTTTGCAAATCTGTTTGCCAGCCGGCAAAGGCACGGTTTAACTTAGGTATATTTACAAAATATTTATTTCAATAACCAATGTAAAGAAATATAATTTGCCGATTTCTGAGAACCACCCAATAATCACGTTTATTTTAAGTGCATTAAACAACATACTGATATCGAATATTGAGCTTTATTAGACCATCATCCTCCTAGCGTTATTCCCAGTACAGTTGCATCCTGAAGGATGCCTGGGGTCCGCTACCTGATCCCAAGAATTGACGTAGGCACTAGTTTTTACGCAAGCGACTGCCATCTGACCTTCCAACCCAAGGGGGAAACTAGACCTTATTGGGATTAGGCTTGTCAAGTGAGTGGGCAACTTGACTGTTAGAGGTTCTCAAGCCGCCCGGAGGCCTCTAACTTGACTTAACGACTGCTATCATAGACAGCAACCGGGATCAACGACTTAACGTGCCTTCCAAAGCACGGGAGCGCTCAGTTAGTAACCACTCAAAGCGGTCACCCATCCAAGGACCGACTTCGCCCGTCATTGCTTAACCTCGCATACCGCACGCGGTACGCGGGCGCCGCTGGGCCACGAACGCTCCACGAGCTTTATTAGACCATCCATACTAATATTATACATGCAAAAGTAACTGTCTGTCTGTTACCTCTTCACGCTTAAATACTGATGTGCCTAAGAAAACTTTCCAAATTTTGAAAATTTGCGAAATGTTTCGGAAATTTAACGTAGGAAAAATTCGGAAAATTTCTTACATTTTTGTATGGGACTTGAAACTTTCCATTTTTAAATTTAAATTGCCTATATTTCTAGTGAAAGTTTCATGAAACTTCCGAGTATTTATAGAATATTATGGAAACTTTCCGCAACTTGCACATCTCTCCGCTTAAACGACTAAACCGATTTAGTTAAAATTTGGTACAGAGATTTAGTTTAGTTTTAGTGGTAGAGTTTTAGTCCCGGGAATGGACATAGGATGGTTTTTATTCCGGAAATCATTCCTTAGTGAGTGAAAAGGGGGTTAGAATTTTGTATGGGCGAGCGATATTTATACAACACCTTCAATAGCCTACAACAGTTCAATAGCAATTATTTCTATAATATAATATAACGAGTTGCACGCAGACGGAGTTCCGGGCAAAAGCTAGTGTATTCATAAATCATATAAAAATTGTCGGCCTGTTTAGCCTAGTTGGTAGTGACACTGCCTCCGAAGCTAGAGGTCCCGGGTTCGAATCCTGGTAGGGGCATTTCTTTCTGTGATGAGCAGAAACATTTGTTCCTGAGACTTGGATGTTTTCTATGTATTTACGTATATATCTATTAAATATATCGTCGTCTAGTACCTATAACACAAGCCTTTATTGAGCTTACTATGGGACTAGTTTGATTTGAGTAAAAAAAAAAAGTGTTTTTTTTTTATTAATTCGGCTTTTGATAATGTACATAAAGGATTAAAGAATCAACAATTGTCAGTGCTATAAATAAATCTATAGTTTTGACAGAGGAATATCAACTCAAAACTCGACAAAATCGATGAAAAAAGTATGGTGCCCCTAAAATATCAAATGATAACCAATGGCCGTTGGGGCAGAAGGCAGAAAGGTTCTTGATTGGCGACCACGCACCAAACCAGGTGGACCGACGATCTGGTCAAGATCGAGGGAAGCTGTTAGATGTGGGTGGTGCAAAACCGGTTATTGTGGAGTTCCGTGGTGGCCTTTGTCCAGCAGTGGACGTCTTTAAGTAATGATGATAATGATGAATGTTTATTGTTTTTAGTGTTCCTTACCATAATTAGTTGTATGGAAAACTTAAACATTCAGTATGTCTGTCACCACGTCGGTGGCAAACAAGACTACGGTCCGCCTGATGGTAAGCAGTCACCAAGTCGGCCTAAGGATGATGTCTGCTTACCGCTAGGCAGGCTGTGTGGTAAACAAGCACACAGCCTGCCTGGTCACAAGCATGTTGTCAACTCTTTATTGATGTATTAGAGGCCTACTATTCCTAAAGACACACTGAACTAGTGAATGCTTTATAATATTAATGAATTTGATAGCTAAACAAGAAGTTCAGATGAGGATTGTTCAGACAAGGACTTCAGTTGTTTAACAAAATCCCAAATGACTATAAAATCTACAAACTAGCCAGTTAAAAAAAAGGTTGAATAAATTCACTGTGACAAGAGAATACTAGTAATTTAAAAAAAAGTTTGAATGGTTACTTAGCAAATGATTTTATGAATTATAATGATAATAATATGTAATTAAGATTATCAAGAAGCAAAGGAAAACCTTACTAAAGCTTTATTTTTATGTATTGCCATGTTAAGTAGGCCCTTAAAATATTTCTATGTGATATCTACTAACCAATACCATACCATATTCTTAATAAAAAAAAAAGCTCATTGATTAATTGAATAGCATGGTGCTTGGTCCCAACTATACTGATTCCCACTTTGGTTCTAAATCTACAGATTCCCTTGGTTACATTCCCATTCTGATGATTTCCTAGGTTGAAGAGAAAAATTACAAATACTTGCTATTTTTCATTCCACACTGCTATTTTACATATTTGTAGGTAGCGATGGACCCGGGTATGTCCTAAAACTATGACCAAGACCACCGTGGGATGGGCAGCAGCATCCCTGGCTTGCGGTGGAGATACTGCGATTGCCAACCCGCATGCCAAGAGTGACGATTATGGCATTTGCACTCCATTAAATTGGGGGAGGCCTATGTCCAGCAGTGGATGTCCGTGGGCTGATATGGTAGGTAGTGAAGTGTTCATCATTAACTAATTGTGTTTCCATTAAACTTATTCTAAATTCTAATACTGTTTGCTAATAATACTGTTGTGAAATTTTGTATAATAAGAATGCACTTTGTTAAAGAATATTCATATTATACGTGAGATCCTGTAATTTGCTGTTGGTTCTCTGTTTAATAAAAAATAAATAAATTTGGCTCTGTCCATAGATTCCCATTCATGTAACAATGAATTCTGTAAATATGGGCACTTGTGAATATTAGAAATCCATATCAATATAAATCTACACAAGATCAGTGGAAATGGCAATAATCAAAACAGATTAGAACCAACTTTACAAAACCACATTTTTTTGCATTGAGGAGGGCCTTGAGTTTGTCTTTAAAACTAATTTTCCTCTAAATGTCTTTAGTGTGTATTTACATACATACAAGGTATAAAATAATACAGATACATCAGTAGATCTTATGAAGGCCACCGCAAAGGATTTACTATAAGGTAAAATATGATAAAATTAACATACATGCATTACACATATAAAATCGATATACATATATTTAAAAAATTCGCAATTAAAAAGATAGAACGCGCGCACTTATCATACCATAAACAAACAATACTTGTTTTAAACCAGATAACTTGGCTCAGGCAACAACAATGAAACAGTGAGTCATAGTTCCATACCTTGAATAATTCCTTGAAATAGGGGCTGCATACTGACAAGATGAGTTTGTGAGCATGCACGTACTGCCCTCCAGCTGCCAATGTCACATCCACCAGGTCTTCTCCCTCGAGTAATGCGTGGAACGACTGAGACAGGTTCGAGTGGAAGTCGTTCCACCGCAACGAAAACTGCTCCGGCATCGCCATCGCCTGAAATCACTGTCACGTAAACACTGACGCCCTTATAACTGTAAACGTAATGACTCGACCGCTTTCAGCAAACTACGCGTCCAAACAACTCACTGAAACTGTTGCCCACGTAAACTGCACTGCGTTATCGATCCGTGTTACATCCAGGCACCCTAAATATACATGTTTGCGAATCTATAACTAATTATAACAAAGCTAGCTAATTACGATCTTTTAGGATCTGAGTCGAATACTGTTGACTGGCATGGCAATACATGGAAAAAAATACCAAAATGTCGCTTGCTTTGCTCAGTCCGTTTGATTGTCTGTGTTTGTCTGACAACACAACCAGTGTTGCCAGAAGGCCGAGTCAAATTACCCCCAAACCGTACTCAGATTCCCCCCAAAATTAGGGAGTTTTGATCAAAATCCCCCCAGTACTTTAATAAGTTTTTTATTATGTTTTTTTAATTAAAATCATGAATCTTAAGCCTGATCAGAAATATAATACGATATTTAACTGATAGGAAATCAACAACTTTTTATGAAACGTCAAAAACGCTCGGTTAGTGGTAAAACGGCATCCTTTTTCATGTTTATGTAAATGTTTAACATTGCATGAATAAGCTGAAGTTTGATTTTTTTTAGAGTATTTTCGTATGATTTATTTATTGATAAGATAACGTAAAAACATATTTTTTTCGTGTTGTTCAACACCGTATTATGAGGAATTTCAGATTAAATATTTTTTAAGCTGGTAACAATTTCACAACAACGCAATATAATAATCACAACATTTACGTATAAAGCCATTGGGGCCCTTTACATGATTAATATTATCAGAATACTGGGATGTCAATATTATCGCGGTTTGCGAAATTGTATAGATTTTTCATTATTCACGTGATACGGATGTGTATCAATGTATCATGTGACATTGACCGTATAAACGGCCCCAATTACACACCGTGCAATTCTGGAGTGTCAGTATTATCGTGGTATTCAAATTTGTATGGATTTTTCTTCAATATTCACGTGATATGGATCATGATATGACTGGATCGCGTGATAATAATTACCGCGTAAAATAGCCCAATGGTAAAATGGTCAGAGTATATGCGAGAAATTGCAAGATTTGTAAGGAATAACAATGTTTTGGTTGTTTTAGTGAATAAAATGCCAAAAACCTGTCCTCACCTATTTTATGTTATAAGTTTTAAATCGTATTTCAGCAATGCAGTTCGAAAATACGTTTGTATGGAAAGTTAACAATGTCGTTCCACCTTAATTACATGTACCTACCTCGAAAAACAAATTGCATCATGGCAATTACAGATACGTACAACTGTACAAAATTACAAGCTACAGCTACAAGCACAGACAAACTACCTTTGGGTAGTGAAGTAAAGATAAAAGTTCATAGGAATCATAAGCTGGAATGAAAATCAATCTTAATATGAACGCCCCTACCCTAATCCACATGTTTCTGTTTGTAAGATAAAATATTTAATTAATGTAACACTTTAGAATTTCATACATACATAGGAAATATTTTTTCTCACTCATCAAACCAAGCCCTTTGGGGGAGGGCCGTTCATTTTAAAATTGGGTATGATCTATTAGTCTATTACATTCTTTGTTGCACAATGCAAAATTGTACAAGTGGTAGTCTTAGTGCTTTGGGGCAGTCTCTACCAGTTGACCATCTGAACCATCAGGGTGAATGGAATCACTTTAGTTAGGTGTAGAGCATAATATAAATATAATTTTTATGTATGCATTAGCCAACCAAGCTAGCTTAGCTTATGGTTGACTGGTAGAGATTGCCGTATGGCAACCGCCATTTGTGCACTTTTGTATAATCCAATAAATTTTAAATATATATCTAAAGTACCAGCTTTGTAGCACCTATGAAGTTGACTTATATTTTATATTTCAGCAATAGCTTCCATGATCTCCTCAACTTCTTCGCCACATTGTTCTTCTGATGTACCATACATCTTCTCAGAGTTAAATTTCTTCATCATATTTTTAGATGGTAGGAAATGTATACATCCACCGGGCATTGAGTATCTGATTCTTAATATGGACTCTGCAGTGTGTATTGCCAGTCTGTTGCGGAGTTTGTCTTTTATTATGTTAACTTGGGAGAAAGCTCGTTCAACAACTGCATTTGAAAATGGCAATGATAAAATCCCTATTGCCAATTTACTTACATTCCCATAAGTTCTTTCACCAATAGCATTTTTAAAATTATATACTTCAATCCAAAACTCTTCTGTTTGCTGGGATTTCCAGCTAGATCGATGCAATGCATTCCATTCTTGAACCACAGAATCTACATCATTACCGCAGAGTGTCCTAAAGGATTTTGCTAAATTGGTTACATCAGGCTTAAATTGTGATGCTGCATTTGCTGGGCTCATGAGTCTACAATTTTCAAAAGTTTTCATGTTATTTGGTAATCTTATCTGTATCTCTTTACAAATTTCAATAAGGAACTCCTTGCATCTTTGTTTAATATCTTTTAAATCATCATCTTTTATGCCTACTGACATCTCATTAAATGCATACCCGAAATTCATGTAGGACGGATCCATAATGTAATTTTCAAATTTATAGCTGTATAAATGGTTTTTATCAGCCCTTTCTAATTGGCTTGGGGGTACCAAAATAGTCAGGTATGTTAATAATAGGTTATTTATTTCTTCCATTAATTTTAAAGGATCTGCATCAGAAGCCTGGAATATTTTATTTGCCATGGTGATAGGCTTTAGATAAGTTCCAAGAAAAACCACATATAAATGATTTGTCTTGCTGGCAAACATAGAGCTCAATTGGTCCGCCGTATAACAACGTTCTCTGGATTTTGCCATATCAAAATGCAATTTTAATGCATCCCATTGTTCCAAAATTTTTGTGAGAGCCTCATATCTAGATAGCCACCTAGTGCCTGCTAATTTGTTAATTTTTGATGGTGTTTTACCTTCGTTCAGTAATGTGTATATTTGTTTATATTCATGCTGTCTTTTAGTACTGTTGGAAAACCAATTATGGCATTCTTTAATCAAAAAATCCAAAAACCGAGGAAGTGTTTTGAATGCATATTCAGCTGCCAAGTGCAGTGAATGACAAACACATTTTACAGTAATCAATTCCGGATTTCCTTCTCTTAAAATAGAAGAGAATGAATGGTTTTCACCTACCATAACATTAGCACCATCCACACCTATACCTAAAAGTTTGTCTACTTTCAAGCCATCGGCAATCAGCTGTGACTTGAAAGCATTGGTCAGACTAGTTGCATCTGCAGCAACAATTTCTATCAACCTGTAGAATTGGGTTATAATTTTATTTTGTTTTTCACTAAAAAATCGAATGATTATACACATCACTTTTTTGGTGTCTCCAGTAGTTGTTTCATCAATGATCATTGAGTAGTGACTGTCCCCAACTTCTTCCAATAAATCTTCAAGGAAACATGGAGATATAACATTCCTAATCAAAGCGGTACATTTGGTCCGATGTAACTTAATGTCATTTAAAACGACAGAATTTGGGTCTAATGATTTTACCAAAACTCCCAAGTGATCAACAGACTTAATACTAGTATGTTCAGCCACATACGCTGCAATTTTTAATTCTGCAATTTTTCGGGGTTCCGCTACGGGTTTTTCAAAAAACTGGGTCATCTTGCTACTACTGCCTATAATATTAGATATTTTTATGGAGCGCTCATGTTTTTTTGTTCTACTGTGCTCCAACAATTCTTTTTTATGTGACGTAAGAACACACTTGCAGGCTTTACAGAATGCTTTAGTGTCGTCACCAATACACACTGTCAGCCACCCTGAAAATAGGGAAAATTATTGAAAAGGTAATCTCAACTCTCAGCAATAGGTGTAAAGATTAACCCCCTTATTCATAAAACTTAACAAACCTCTGTTAACTAAAAGTAGTTTTGTCCCTTTCTCACAAAGATAAATGTCAAAGTGACAGATAGGAACAAACCAACTTTAGCGGCTTGTTAACTAATAGACGCTTGATGGACGTTTATGAATAAGGGGGTAAACATGTAAACATAACATCCAATGCAATTGAAAATTGTAATTTATTAAAATTTGGAAAAACAGTCATATATTAAATTTACAATACAGGCATGTTATTGATAAGTCAATATTGCTCTTAAGATTAATATTAGTAACATAATGTAAGTAATAAAATATTAACAAACACTTGTAAATTTTATGTCAGGCAGAGGCAGATAAACAATTAAATATGTTAAGGTTATTGTTAATATAGTTATCATCCAAGCTCCAAGCTAAGCCCACAATAGTAGGTTCCCATGTTGGTTGTTCTTTGCCAAACCAAGACACATTCAAATAATTAAAAATGCAAAAACCACACATTATATTGTCATAACAACCAACCTCATATAACTCATAATTAGATATTTTCCATTGTCAATACATATTACTGTATAGGTATATATTTAGGGCATTTGAGATAAGTATACAGACAACTTGTATACACGGATGTCACGATATTGAGATATCCTTTCCATTTCCAGTGCTGGACATCATTCGTTCGTCGAAATCGTCGTTCTACGATTCAAATCTAAAGTAAAATGCTGTATTAGAAATTTCAAATTAAAGGGAAAAATTTAATGCTCCGAGCAGGATTCAAACCTGCGACATCTGGCATACGCGGACAATCGCTCTAGCCTCTGATTTTTCCCTTTAATTTGAAATTTTTAGTACTTTAGTACAAAATTAATTTTGTATTCGAAATGTTACCTATATTAATGCACCATATACATGTACTTCAACAAACCTTTAAATATATCCTCATTTTCCCATTCTTTTCTGTACTTCCTTTGATATTTCTTTTTAGAAGAAAGCGCCATTTTTAATTTTTCGTCCACAAGAAAAAAACCGAAGAAAACGCTATTTCACACACATGACACAATGACAACTGTGACGTTGACTTCACTTCACAAGCACCTAACCTAATCGGTGCTGCTACCGCGAAAAGAAAACGAACGAAGTTCTCTTTCGCTCGAATAAGCAAGTGCGACAAAGAGGCAGATACACGTACACGAACTTCGTTCGTTTTCGTTTCAAGGTATGCGCGGTAGCAGCTTTGCTAACACACGATCGAACATATTTCAGCTGCGTTCACAAATTACATTTTATATATTACGTTTCTTTTCAAAAATACCCCAAATTACCCCCAACTAGTATTTTTCCCCCCAAGGAACCCCCCAAATTTTTTATCCCCCCATTTTTTCCCCCAAGACACAAAAAAACCCCCAAATTCGGGGGGATTCCCCCCAATCTGGCATCACTGAACACAACACAAGGATTGGAATGCGTGCGTGTAAAAAATATTTTAAAAAACACAATTTTTATATTATTAATTATTGAGTAGAAGATAAACTTTTGTTTATTTGTGAATTTTATTTTATGCACGATTATTTAAAGTAAAATGATTTTGTTACAATATCATTTAGTAACAATAAATATGCATAAGTTATGTTGGTCTACCTGATTTCATATCCCATTAAAGAAAACTAAGTATTTTATATTAAAATTCTAGTACGTATTACTGTTTTCCTAATGGATATATTTTTTAATATAATTTGAATAGTCAACAACTGTGACAACTATCTGTACTATTTTGCACAAAGATAAATTTATTTATCTTTTATTTTGCATTTTAATCCACTTGCGGAAATAAATTCCTGAAACAGGTTTTTGTTTGGTTGGTAGTACCCGTGGTTCCTTTTCATTACTACCGTGTTACTACCTAAGTTTAATATAATTTATTTATCTGTGCGCTTACGTGTCATGGTAATTTTCCGCATCTGTGGATTTGTGATAACATTTTTTTGAATCATACAAATTAGCTTCGAATGTAGAATATCCAACATAACAATTGCAAAATGCCACGATTCAATCATGTGTGATATATTTCTAGTTGGCAACATCACTCCATCCATACGTCATCGTGAAGTAAACCACAACTGCAATGCAAATGTCACAAGCGGAAACGTAGGTACGGCCGCGAATAACGCACAAGGTTTTATTATTTTATCCGTTCATAACACAGCTGTGGCCATGAGAGCGCCCCGCACGGTTACCCGATGTCCGGCGTCGTGACTATCGGTAAGCGTATGACGTAGTATCAATGAGTTGAGTGTTAGTTGATAATTAGCAATCGCGATGTCGGGACGCGGCCAGGACGAGGCGGAGAGCGAATCGAAGCTCCTGAAGCGGGCTGCGAGCGCTGCATTCTACGCGTTTGCGTCCTTCATGATCACAGTGGTCAACAAGTTTGTTCTGACCACGTATGCGTTTCCGTCGTACCTAGTTTTAGGTCTCGGTCAGATGACTGCGACTTTAGTGGTCCTGTGGATCGGCCGGCGGGCCCGCGTCGTTCAATATCCGTCGCTCGACATGGGCGTCGCGCGCCGCATCTGGCCGCTGCCCATAATCTACCTCGGGAACATGGTCACCGGTCTTGGAGGAACTAAAGAGCTGAGTCTCCCAATGCTGACAGCGCTGCGACGATTCAGCATTCTCATGACCATGATATTAGAGAGGATAATACTCGGCGTGAGAGCAACCTGGCAGGTACAGGGGAGTGTTATGGCTATGGTTGGGGGAGCGCTGCTGGCGGCCGCAGACGACGTTACATTCTCCTGGCAAGGCTACACACTTGTTTTGCTGAATGACGGCTTCACAGCAGCGAACGGTGTGGTCAGCAAAAAGAAACTTGACGCGAAAGAGCTTGGGAAGTACGGGCTCATATATTATAACACTCTGTTCATGATAGTTCCTGTAGCATATGTTGCGTGGCATGTCGGAGACATTGATGCTTCAATCAAGTACGAGCAATGGTGCAACATGCTCTTTGTATTCCTGTTCCTGACCTCGTGCGTTATGGGGTTCGTGCTATCGTACAGTGTAATGCTCTGTACTCAACACAACAGTGCCTTAACTACTACTATTATAGGTTGCCTTAAGAACATTTTAGTTACATACCTTGGTATGGTCATCGGTGGGGATTATGTGTTCTCCTGGCTTAATTTTGTAGGTTTAAATATTAGTGTATTAGCAAGTCTTATATACACATATGTTACTTTTAAGCGTAAGCCTCAGGCTGTTTACAGCAAACTAGCGGAAGCGAACGCTAGAGTGGATACTGTATAGCAGTGCTTTAGACGGAATAAAACCAGTGCTCTACGTTCTTAGTATAGTATTGAGTTACCAAAGAACTGTTGCGGATTTTGTGAAATCTCATATTTTTTACCTGTTGAACAAATGTGAACGAGTAAATTATTTAGTATTAGTTTGTAAAGATGCTAGCTATAGAATACCTCAGCTTGAGGGGCATTATGACCAGTGTCTATCATCTCTTAAGTGTCATACTTTTATTTAATATGTTATTGATTTTGAAACGGAACACTTTCAAAAGCATAAATGACTGTTAAAATATTTTTTTGTAATTCATGTTTATTTCAACATACAATTAATTATTAATCATATCATGTGTATAGAATGTTTTTTAAGAGTTAAGTGATTTGGATTAAAAAGATAAGTAGATTTGATAAATTAATGTTTTTTGCCCTTTTAACGAAAACCGATTTACATTAATCCTAATATCATTGCATTTTGATAACGCATAGTATTCAGCATTAGTTGATAAGGCGAATGGCAATAAAATACCATAACGTTAACTAGTACTCATAAAATTATAGAAGAGGAGACACGGTTTATGGTGAATAATAGTCCTACAAAAAATATGGCATTATCGTGTGAACATATCCTATTTTAATGGGAACATAGGCTTAGTCCACAGGAAAGGCAAAAACCTAAATCTATGTAGCCTTATTAATAGACCTATGGTGCATTTTCATTGGTCGATAGAGCCAGCATGCGGGAGATTCTAAAACTCATGCCTTAGGGTGCGTTTCCACCAGAGATGTGGTGTCATGTAGCTATGCTGCGTGGATGTGTAAGCTACGCTACGAAAACGCGTTTCCACCAGTGCTACGCTATGTGGACCAATGAATATGATTGGTGGATTCAAACGCGTCCATAGCAACGTAGCATAGCACATCTCTGGTGGAATGGCACCCATAGGGCCCGCACGCGGGCAACCGTTTTCCCAGATCTATAGCGCCCGCATTCGGGGCGCGGGTGATTTTCAAAGCCAGTTTTGATCATTCGCTTCCCGAATGTGGCCGCTAACAAGCAGCCTGATTTTACTGGTCGTTATGTTATTACAGCGAATCATAATTTTACAAACGCAATAATAGAGTGCTTTCGTTATGCCCGTGTGTGTCAATGGTTAAAGGTGGTGAAGTCCTAGGATCGACCACTTTGGTTGAGTTGGTAGTGAGTTGCCTACGAAGCCGGAGGTCTCGGGTTCGAATTCCGGTCAGGGCATTATTTGTGTAATAAACACGAATATTTGTTCCTGCCTCTTGGATGTTTTTTTATGTATTTATGTGTCGTCGTCTAGTACCCATAGTACAAGTTTTGCTTAGTATCGGATTAGTTATATTTGTGTAAGATTGCCGCCCGATATATTTATTTATTGTCGGCCTGTTTAGCCTAGTTGGTAGTGACACTGCCTCCGAAGCTAGAGGTCCCGGTTTCGAATCCTGGTAAGGGCATTTGTTTTTATGGTGAGCAGAAATATTTGTTCCTGCGACTTAGACGTTTTCTATGTATTTAAGTATACAGGGTGACCGGCACATGAACCGTCAAAAATTTTGGCGTGCTAGTAGGGTGATTTCCTATCTTTCCACCCTTGGACCCTGGGTCCTTCCACCCTTGGACCGTGGGTCCTAAGAGTTACCCAAAATTTGCCCTTCGAAGCCCCATAACTGTTTTTGTGTATGCTTTTACATGTATAACTTGCTTAATTTTTCGTTTCATTTTGACATAGTTCTAAAAAAGCGCCGCCGCGATAGGTGCTCACGATTAAGGACCGCGAACCGGTCTGAAACATGTCGAGCGATATTCGACCTTAAAGACGTGAGTGACCCGTTTCATTATATTCAATATGCTCAAACTCACGAGAGTTTTCTATATAGAATATTGTTTTTTTTATAATAGGAGGAAGTGAATATAGACTTTTTCCTATATTAATAAGTTTTTAATAACTTACTTAACTGTGTTCGCTGATACGGATATTTTTGATTGGATCGCATCGGAATAACATCGCTTAAGTAGTTTAGTCAGTGATCAGATTTAAATGGCAATTTAAAGTTAGCGGTAACCTGTTTAGTTTTAATAATTTCGGGTGTTCTCATTTCAGCCATCATCATCCTCCTAGCGTTATTCCCAGTACAGTTGCATCCTGAAGGATGCCTGGGGTCCGCTACCTAATCCCGAGAATTGGCGTAGGGACTAGTTTTACGGAAGCGACTGCCATCTGACCTTCCAACCCGAGGGGGAAACTAGGTCTTATTGGGATTAGGCTTGTTAAGTGAGTGGGCAACTTGACTGTTAGAGGTTCTCAAGCCGCCCGGAGGCCTCTAACTTGGCTTAACGACTGCTATCATAGACAGCAACCGGGATCAACGGCTTAACGTGCCTTCCAAAGCACGGGAGCGCTCAGTTAGTTACCACTCAAAGCGGTCACCCATCCAAGGACTGACCTCGCCCGACATTGCTTAGAACAGTTGAAAATCTTTAACATTTTCATTTAAAAGTTCAATATCGCATTTTTGCGTGTTTTGCACGGGAATTAGTGTCTCGGTGGCACAGTAACTGCAAATATATGTATCGAATTCACTAGAAGATCTGAAAAACGAAAAACAACTTACGAGCTTCTTTTTAAACGCCGACGTGTAACGCAAAAGATGGGTGTTATAATTAAAAGTTTAACGGGTTGTACGATTTGAATGCGTTTTATTTATTTATTTGAAAGCTGGTTTTCAGCAGGAAGCGTTCGTGGCTAAGAGGCGCCCGCGTACCGCGTACCGTATGCGAGGTTAAGCAATGTCGGGCGAGGTCAGTCCTTGGATGGGTGATCGCTTTGAGTGGTTACCAACTGGGCACTCTCGTGCTTTGGGAGGCACGCTAAGCTGCGGTCGTTAAGCCAAATCAGAGGCTTTCGGGCGGCTTGAGAACTTCTAACAGTCAAGTTGCCCACTCACTTGACAAGCCTAATCCCAATAAGGTCTTATCTTATCTTATCTTGTTTATACGAGGGCCCTTACGGATGCACTTCGACCCAATGAGATCTTTTGTGCAATTGCCCCCTCCTTTATACCTACTCTAAGCTGTTCTCCAATATTTCCACAAACTGGATGATGGAGCTCAGCGGGAGTACTCTGAATTCCTTTGGTTCTGGGTACCCATTACCAAAGTTGTTCATTCTTTGTCTGGCAAGGGCGTGACATTCACACAGTAAGTGTTCCATTGTCTCGTCATCCTCGCCACACATTCTACAATCTATGTTGTCTGATAGTCCCATCTTGGCCAGGTGATCCTTGACCCCGAAGTGACCTGTAAACACCCCAGTTATAATTCTGAGTTGCTTTCTGCTGAATTTCCAAAGTTTCTTGGTCCAGCTTGGGTCCACTCCTTCGATGAAGAGCTTTGAGTGCCTTAAGCCCGCCTCATTCCTCCACTCCTGTGGGTGTATGGCTTTGGCGTAATCCTTTAAGGCCGATGTTATGGTTCTCTGCGAGAGTCCCACAAACGGTTCTGGACCTACAAAATGGCATGTAGAACCCATTCTTGCCAGTTCATCTGCTTTTTCGTTGCCGGTGAACCCCTCGTGCCCTGGTATCCATACTAGATGCGCTTTATTATGCCTTCCGAGCTTATTCAAAGCTTGAACGCCATTGTGAACTAGTCTAGAGTCCACTCTCGGCGCCGTAAGCGCCTTGAGGGCTGCTTGACTGTCACTGAGTATATAGATAGTCTCTCCTTTGGTTCGTCTGTCTATATTCTCCTGTGCACAGGCAACTATGGCATATCTCTCCGCCTGGAAGACAGTCGCGAATTGCCCTATGCTCACGCTACTTTTATAGTCTTTTCCATAGATGCCTGCTTCCGTACCGGATCCTATTTTAGATCCATCCGTGTACCAGATATTGTCTTCACCACCAGTACCTGGTGATTCCAGACCTTCAGCCCACTCGGCCCTCGAGGGAACTTTTGTGGTGAAGTTCCTGTGGAACACAAACTTGGGTTGCATTTTGTCGCACCCCATGTTTGTTATTCTATCTAAGAAACTGTGTGTTTCCATGTTTGTGTGTTTTGTCTTTGGCTTGCTATCGCTCCACAGTCCAAGAAGCCTCAGTCTGTAGAGCGATTGGCGCGCTTCCGACTTAATCACTATATGAAGCGGCGATAGGTCCAGTAGTACTTCTAGCGCCGCCGTTGGCGTGGTTCGAAGGTCTAGTTTCCCCCTTGGGTTGGAAGGTCAGATGGCAGTCGCCTCCGTAAAAACTAGTGCCTACGCCAATTCCTGGGATTAGGTAGCGGACCCCAGACATCCTTCAGGATGCAACTGTACTGGGAATAACGGCTAGGATGATGATGATACTAAGACAAAGCGTTTCGGCTCGCGTTTTCGGCAACAACGCTTATGACATATTTTAATTCTTTTTTTCGTTTTTGCCTTGCCGATGGAGAGCAAATTACTATTTTATACCCAGATGGCAGTCGCTTCCGTAAGTGCCTACGCCAATTCTAGGGATTTAGGTAGCGGACCAACTGCACTGGGAATAACGCTTAGGATGATGATGATTTGAAACCAGGTCTTCCAGCAATGGTTCTTAAACCCCACCACCACCACCATATCAGCCCTAGGACGTCCACTGCTGGACATAGGCCTCCCCCAATTTCATGGGGGTAAATGCCATAATCGCCACGCTTGGCATGCGGGTTGGCGATCGCAGTATCTCCACCGCATTTAAGGAATGCTGCTGCCCATACAGGTTCTTAAACATCAAATCGTATATTGTAATCAAGATTGTAATGCATAATATATTGATGTTTAATTTAAGCCAATGTTTTTGTAATCCACTCGGCAAAACATAGTGAAACATGAAAAACTGAAGATCTCTTTTTCTATACAGCCGTCACTTATGTTTTACAAATAAAACATTTTGCCGCCTTTGCCTTTTTACATGTTTTTTTCAAAATCGGTTCAGCCGCTTTTGAGATATAGAACTAAAAAAATGTCGGGGATTTGTCAAATCAGAGTTGTCTGTTATTAAAAATTGTTCACTGTCATCCCGACAACTGGGGCATTTTTACAAATAACCCACTAATTCGTTATTCTGATAGATATTTAACAGGCATCAACTGTTTACGGATTCTCCACGATTTATTGGACACCCTGTATGTTAGTCAATTAAGAGTCTCCCATACGCTCGACCGAACTCGATTCTCCATACAAACGTTGTTTCGTTCTCATTTTAAAACGCCATGCTGAAATAACATGAAACTTTGTATACACAGTGGGATCCGCCATATCTAGGTCGGAAATTTGTTGCTGTTGCTAGAAATTGAAGTGAAAAAAAATACGGCCCATTTTTGTATTTTTTAGGTTTTGTATGAATGAAAACCTTAATAATCGCTGTATTTTTTATCCATTATAATTTCAAGCAACAGACACTAATTTCCGACTTAGATATACCGGATCCCCTTGTGTATACAAAGTTTCAAATGATCCCTGCATGCCATTTTAAAATGAGAGCGAAACTACGTTTGTATGGAGAACCGAGCTTACTGCGGACTCCTAAGTTGCTCAGATATTAGTGGTGCGTACTGCACGACCGGCAATGTCGTGTTGCAAAACAACACGACACTAGAAATGACCCAATTATTAGTAAGTCGATCTGACATGTTGAAAACTGTATATCTAATTACCTAATGTTTACTAACGCGAACAATATCTGTACAATCTGTGATTCCATGCCGCCATTATGAAAAACAAACACGCTTAGAGCTGTGCTTCCACCAATCTAGCTAGGTCATTCTTTTTTTACCGACAATTACCTGTCCACATTTTACCATACGTCATTAGTTAAAGTATTGATTAATATTGTTTTAGTGTTCAAGACACGCGGCCGCGTGTCCAGCCAAGTTCACCCCAGGAACTGGCGGACAGCAGCCGTGTGTTATATTACACGAACCGTTTGGAGCCACTTTAACGCCCCATAAACTGAAAAAACTATCTAACATAAAAATTGGTACATGTATTAAGATCCTTTACAACAACTAGAATCCCAAATTTCATATATGTAGGTTTAATCTAGACACGCGGTAGCGTGTCCAGCCAAGTTCACCCCGGGAACTGGCGGACAGCAGCCGTGTGTTTTATTACACGAACCGTTTGGAGCCACTTTTGACCCCCCAATAACTCCAAATCTATCTAACATAAAAACGTGTAATTTGGTACATTTATTAAGATTCTTTAGAACAACTAGAATCCCAAATTTCATAAATGTAATAAGCAAATGTGGTTATCGTTGTCGGGCGTCGTGAATTTACAGTGTATCGCCTGGGCATTTGCTATTTTTATTGAAATAGGTTTGATTTAAAGCTTTTCAATAAAGGCAAGCGATTTGGAATCCGCATGAGGTCACATACGCGTTGCATCTTGAGAAAATCCAGAAAGCTTTCTTAAGATTCCTGTATAAGAAGTTGTATGGCTACTATCCCTTTTTGTACCCCTCAAAATTCCTGCTTGGAGTTTTGGGATTTAACTCACTCGAGGTAAGGCGAAACTATGGACTTATGACTTGTGCTGCTAGAGTTTTGCGAGGGAATTCGGACTGTCCAGATTTAGTCGCGCAGATAGTACGCTTGCTTGTCCGTTCACTATCACAACTGAAAGTCAATCTCCGACCCCGCAATTATCCTCTTCTAGCAGTACCTAAGACAAGCAACGTGTCCCATAGAATGTCTCCACTTGTACGCAGTCTCCAATACATCAATGAAATGCTCGCATCAGCACAGGACTGTGATATTTTTGCAAGTAGTTTAATGGTTATATGTGCAGAGTGCATGAAGTTCTGTGAGGCGATGGATAAGCGACCGTCTTCTGTAATATTTTAACTCTAGGGATTATATATCTTTGAACCGAGCTTGGATTCAAGGTATTAAGAAAGTTTTCTGTTATGATTTTCGCAGTGTCTTAGGCTTAAATCCTGTAAAACTGTGTAATCTTATGAAATAAATAAATTTGCCTGTTACACAATTAAATAGTGAAGTAAACAATACCTATTCATTATTTGCATAATACGGTATTTATTTTACTCACAGTAAAATCAGCAACTTTTTACGAAACGTCAAAAACGTTCGTTCGGTTCGAGTATTTTCGTATGTTATATTTATTGGTAACGTGAAAATATTTTTTACCGTTGTCAAATACCGTATTTATGATTTGCCGTGGGTATGGAACAATCGGCGTCAGATATATCTGAATATATATTGTTACTGAATAAATAAATAATAAAGAACGAACGAGGTGCTCGTAAAAATCTAAACACGCCATTATTATCAAGGCGTTCAGGTGTACGTTGATGTTATGAGCACCCTTAACTGCATGGTTTTTTTTTCTCTGAAATTAATAACTGATACTGAGTAAAATAATTAAAAAAATTAAAATTCAGTAGGTAATCACTGCGTGTTAGAAGTTACATACAAAATTCTAATCCTATTTATATAAATATGTAATTAATAAGTTATTCACTACAATATATATGAAAAATCTTATTTAAATCAGTAAGGTACCTACACTATTTGTGATATACATATATAACAAATCATTTAAAAATTAAATAATACCTAGCAAAGCCCAAAAACTCGTCTAAATCGCACACCGAAAATTGACAGTTTAAGTACTACTTTTTGCAAAATAGCCGCCTTTTTGTTTAAAAACACGTGCATTTCTTTTTTAATAAACAACTGTACAATTTTTTTACACAATGTAAACTAATCCTATAGTAAGCTCAATAAGGCATGTGTTACGGGTACTAGACGACGATATATTTAATAGACATATACTTAAATACATAGAAATCACCCAAGTCTCAGGAACAAATGTTTTTGCTCACCACAGAAACAAATGGTTTTTACTAGGTAAGCGCGCTCCATCCTAGACCACAATATCGCTTACCATCAGGTGATTTGTGGTCAAGCGCAAACCTAATCAGAGTTAAAAAAAATAGTTAATGAAAATTAAAACAGGCGGAATGAGAAAAAATAACAAAACATATAAACACAGATCGCAGAGTAAAGCAGATCCGCTCATTTAAATAAATAAAATAAATATTGGGGGCAATCTTACACAAATCGACCTAGTCCCAAACTAAGCAAAGCTTGTACTATGGGTAGTAGGCGACGATAAACATACTTATATAGATAAATATATACTTCAAATACATAGAGAACATCCAAGACCCAACAACAAAACCCGTGCTAAATGCACAAATAATGCCCTGGCCGGGATACGAACCCGGGACCTCTAGCTTCAGACCGTGTCAC
This sequence comes from Notocelia uddmanniana, assembly GCA_905163555.1. Taxonomy (NCBI): domain Eukaryota; kingdom Metazoa; phylum Arthropoda; class Insecta; order Lepidoptera; family Tortricidae; genus Notocelia; species Notocelia uddmanniana. Next base: position 74,868,073 of record LR991052.1, read on the forward strand.
TACCAACTAGGCTAAACAGGCTAACAAATATAAAATAAAAATAGATGATTTTGTTATGTAGGCTGCATCCTACACTATGCATTTAAGGGTTAAGAGTGCAGATATATTTGATTGCTGATCTATCAGCATCACATAAATGTGAACCTTATTGCGAAGAAATAAGGTCTACAATGTAACTTAACGGTGATGCTGATAGAACGCTGGGTGATGGCATTCACGTCATGTCAAAGTTAGAATACTGTAATATTGTAACTTTGACATGACGTGAATGCCACGTGGACTATAATTAACCAGTCATGACAACCACGTCACGACTGGTTAATTAACCAAACCAATTATTGCCTTAAGCGGTTCGCAGCAATTTTTGTTACACTGTGTCACAATGTTACACACTATGAATCTTGTACAATAGAAAGCCAAGTGCTTATCTACATTTTTATATACTGCCATGATTTGATCACGAAAACACCAATTTTACTAAATAAGTAGCTATAAGTTCAACAATTATAATAGCATTGAATTAAACTGAAATGTGTAATCGTGTCATAGGTTGCTTTTCCATCAGAATTTAGGTAAGTTTCCACACTGGTGGAAAAGCAGCCTATTGTTGTATTGCAAAGGAATTTTTGCGGTATTTATTGCTGACATTTATAATATTTATATTGTCACGCCTTAGAACTATACAAAATATAATCACAGCATTAAAAAAATCTTTAAAGTGCTATTCAATGACATACTGTTACTGAGTCGGTGCCTGCGGTACATGCGCTGCGTGGGGGATGTTTGGTTGTCATGAGAGCTCAATCTAGTGCCTGTTTCGTCTGGCATTCCTAGCGGGAGACGGTGAAGGCAGGCCCTCCGGAGTCGCTCTGGTGGTGACCCCTGCGACCATCGAGGTGAAAACTGGGCCAAAGTACTCTACTGACTGTCACCCCTTACGCGATTACCGCAAAAACCTACTCGGTCGAAAAGTATGCCTATACAATTAATCTATAAGTGTAATACTTATACATGCATATGTTATCCAGTGCCTAGTGTAGATAAGATATGAAGATTATGTATTAAATTAAAAAAAAACTGGTTCTTATACAGTTCAGTTTTATGTGTAAAGTTATGTCATAAAGGCTATGTACAAAGATATAATACGTATTCATATAGCAATAACGGTTAACTTCACGATAAAACAAGTCGAATATATGCTCAAGTTATTAAGTTTCCTTAGTTGAACCACTTTGGTATATTTGATATAATGTTTTTTGTCATAACATGCTTGCTACATCAACTGGTTACTTAACCAGGTAATCTGTCCAATCTACATGACAACTACGTCGTGTAATGGCAGTGTTAATATGTATATGACACTTGGGAGCCTTGGCCACGGTGACACCTGTCATTTATTTGTCATCCCGGTACATTATAAACGTCAAAACATGTCCATCATAATTTGTTCCGACTTCGTTGCGCGTCTTGACCGTGCGATGAATAGATAAAACGCTTGCTGCGCCGCAATTGTTGCAAAGTCGAATTCGAAGCCGGGCTGTAAGGGGCCATTTACACAGTGATTATTGTCACAAAATTGGTATGTCAATGTTATGGAAATTCCAAAGTGATAGTAATAGTCTCGAACCACGGGGCGTCTAATGTACAGTGAGGTTGATAAAATTGTGTCGATTATTACGGAAATATCAATTTGTTCAAATACTTAATACACGATTCAAATAACATTTGGTTTGAATTAGCAGACAGCTTCTCTCGCTACGTGTCAGTTTTAGAATTACCAGTTATAATCGAGCACTATATTTCCTCAATCTAAGATATGTTTTGTATACATAAAGGTATATAAGTTCTTGCATTTACGATCGTGGAGTTATAAAATATAGCAATATCAATATATAAATTATCAAATATAGTAGTATCTATCATTGGTTTAAATGAAATATCAAATCGAAACATATACAGAAATATGTTAGAAACTAGAAGTGTGAACTGTGTGAAGTAAGCGTATATGGCGTTTATATTATTGAATTTACATAGTCCCAGATGCGTGATTTATCAGAAATAATGTTTGTAAGATTTATGTTCCTCTTAAAAGTATTTTTGAATTTTATAATCTTGTTTAGTAAGGTATTGGTATATAAGAAGCTGATAAATCGTCTATCTCATTCCTATTTTACCGACTTGACAAAATGCCCACTGACATTGACAGTTCGGTACCTATAATATATTACTTAGCTGACATGTAACGACTGAAACGAGGGTAATAGAAGACCCGCTTAATGAGTTGTCACTTTAAAAATGTACGACAAATCCTCAACGTCATGTGACTAGACTAGTTTCAGATAATGGTTTATTATTAATTTAAAAATTGGAATTATGTAACGAGCGTATATTTTGTGGAAGAGATCAATGTAGTAATGTTTTATAATAATACATATTTATTCAAATATAATGTTAATTTTATATAAAGTTGCCATTTGTTATAGTACCTTGTCAGATCAATAATATGGCTACTAGTATTAAGCTTTTGAAAGTAACGAATTAAGAAAACCTTAAGATTTTCGATAATTAACAGATTTAACAGTTCGTTGCAATGCGGCCGTCCAAAAAAGAATTATGTTTTTTCTTCGTTTTAACACCAATTCTAATTCAATCTTTTTTAAATTTGATTTATCTACTAAATTAATCAATTTGACTAGGTACCACCACCACCACCACCATATCAGCCCTAGGACGTCCACTGCTGGACATAGGCCTCCCCCAATTTCATGGGGGGTAAACAGGGGGGGGGGGTGACTAGGTACAGTACCAATCAATATCAATAAGCTTCAGCTCAAATGAAATAGGCGTAAGATTAAACGTGAACGAGCTATTCAGTAGTTCCTCAGTTCCTCAGTTGTTCCTCAGTAGTTCCTCAGTTGGTTTAGTGCACTATCATACAAGTAACTGACCTCGTGTTAACTGTTAACTTAAATATTAGGACTGAAAATACCGCGCTTGAGTTTGCTTAACTTTGCTTTCAGTTTCAGTAACTAAATTTCATATTAATAGGTTATATTGAAGTAGGGTAAAACGCCTATTGATTTATACTAAAATTGTGCAGTCACACTGGCACAATAATTTACAGGGTTGTCAACATACGTGTGACAATTATGCCAGGTGTCGCAAATAGGTGTGTTTACTCTGTGTACATAGATGGACTGATATAGTAATGTTAAGTTCGTCTCGTATATACAGGATGAAATATATGTCGTGAATCGTAATATTAAAACTTCAATCTCTCCATGATGTTGAACAACTTTTATTATAAACCAATTGTGTCCGTGCGATAAAATCACCCTGCTCAAAGTTTATGTTTTAAAAGACATCAACGATCTGACAACAAATTATTATGGTCAGACGATACATCCATTACACATACACATTAGAACACACACACACATTACACATTAATATGAAATACCTGTTGATTTTAGCACAATCAAGGTTAATCGCAAGGTAGGTCCGCAAAACTTATTCGGAATCATGAATAAATTCACTTTTTATTATTATTTATTTATACATAAGGAGTACCAACAGCTGCAAAAACATGATACAGTCTTGAATAGTAATACAGCCAATTATGATTCATGGCTTAAATTTCGCCCTGTAGGTTTTAGTTTCTATCTGTTATCTTCGAATTTGTACTTTATATTTATAAGTGCAATTGACATTTTAAATTAAATTTGCTAACAGGACATGTCTAAAAATATATGTTGGGTTTAAATTTTTATTTATATCCACAAATCTCTAGATGCCGGTACGTTTTTTCTTTGGACGGTCGCATATTGTTGCACAATTTATGATGGATCGTGGATCATGACGTGGCTGTCATGTCGATTGGGTATATTGTCTGCTTAATGAACCAGTTCAAGTGACAGCCACGTCATGACAAGCTACTGTCAGTCTCGCTGTGATCCAATCCGACCTATCATAAGTTTTGTAGTTTTCTAGCGAAATTGACCTACACCCCGTTGTCTAATGATCAGTTTGGGGGCAAGTGATGGGGCAGTTGCGATAATAGAGTATTCACAAAATAAGAATATTATTTAGACAAATAGCTCTTTATATGTAGAAAAATATGAATCAACTAATTATGTGAAGCAACATCACTATTTTAGCTTGCCCCCAAACTGAGCATTAGATAACGGGGTGTGTATATGTATAAGGTCAATTTCTAACTACGACAGTAAGGAAATAATGCCTTGTGTACGACTCGCTGGAGTCGGCCCGTACTAGAGTCAAACGAGTCTGAAGCTTATATATATTTAAATGGAGTTATATATACTTAAATGGAGTTGCCGCCAAAAAGGTATCCTTTTGCTGAAGAATGACATGTGTACAAGTTATGAAGAAATAGATAACCCGGGTGATCACGATTGCATACTGTTCTGACTAGTTTGTCGATGTATTTTTAACCCCCGACTCAAAAGAGGGGTGTTATAAGCGTATCAGTGTATGTGTGTCTATCTGTGGCATCGTAGCTCATAAACGAATGACCCGATTTGAGCGCGATTTTTTTTATCGAAAGTCTTATTTATAATGATGATTTTTACTGTTCTTAGCTATCGTTGTTTGTCTCAAAAATTTAAGTTAATCTGATATAATTCGGACCAACTACCCAATGCAACGGGCGTCCTATTAAACACACGCAATTGCTCTGCCGAATACAGGTTATGTACAACTTTGCAATGCGCGATAGTATAGAAGACAAAACAAGCAATAATAGTTACATAAGACTTCATGCATGCCTTCTCAATGTATAGATTGCAATATTATATTTGTCTACTGTCATTTGGAAAATAATCCCAGTATTGTAACTTTGACATGACGTGAATGTCACGTGTACTATAATTAACCAGTCATGACAACCTCGTCACGACTGGTTAAATAATCCTATAGTTGACATCTATTTTAATGTGATATACTAAAGCTGGGTTGCACCAACTTACGATCACAGACCGATCAATGTTAAATATGGCGCCGGCAGCTGTCATCCCATAGAAGCTTGTCAAACTTTCCATACATTCAAATTTTAACGAACACCGCTTACGATTACAGACGGTTTGGTGCAACCCAGCCTAAAAAACTGCTACCACAATGCTACCCGCGAGATTTCTCTCGCGCGCTGTCTTGTATGTATCCTATCCGTGCTGGTCTTAGGTGTCAACAATAGGTTTCTTACCCCATTAAGTGCCCACTACCGCATATTGTACCTATATGAACTATCTTATACACATGTGAAATATTAATCTCGATTATATTTATGTGTATATACAAATTAAGCATTAAGGTTTTTTTTGACATAATAAATATAATAATTGATTTGTTATCGAGTGTATTATTGTGCCAATCCAGACCAATAAGTTTAATTTAATGGCTCTCTGAGCTGTAGGCATCGTGATTTATTTTACTATATTCAATATTTTCAATAACTATGTATAATTATCAAATTATCAAACCTGCTTACAAAATTTCACGAGTATCGGTTGAGGAGAACCCCCGGAATTCCGCCAGACATACGCATTTCTGTCGAAGTTCGCTTTGCTCGGTCAATGAGAGTACGGGCTCTGTCAGCTGAAGTCCTCGCGACTTTTTTTTTTAATTTTAATAATTCCATAACCTGTCTCGGCATTAAAAAATACAAAATAATCAAAAATGCTCGCAAAATTTCACGAGAATCGATAGAAAAATGCGACCTGTAAAGTTACAGCGGGAAACCCGGAATTCGGCCGGCCGGACATACGAAAACATTTTTGCCGAAGACGAAGCTGAAACGTAGACCTTCGTTGCACTTGCTCAATTGGGTACTTGCCACATGTAAAAAATTATAGCATGGTGTTACTATACGCACACTAACCATCAAAACATCGCAATAAATTGAATTTTATTAAAATTTATCTATTTCATAATTTTCATAAAGATACGAGACTTCAAAAGTTCGAAAATACCTACATCTTGTTTTATTCGCCAATAGTAAATTAAAAGATTCCAAAAGAACCCTTATGTTAAAACAAAAAAAAAATTATGACGCAGTATTTCACGACCATAACGGCAATTTACTTATTTTTCCATACAACGGTGGGTTCTAATATTTCAATGTGACGTCACAATATAATATTCATTTACGCCACACCTGGTCAAAAAGTGGCTTTTACCGCTTTCTGGCCAAGTGTAGTAATAAAATAATGTACACAACACGGAAGGTAATAAATAAAGCCCTCGATCGCATATATAAGTCCCTCGCTTACAGCTCGGGCCGCCAAATCTGCGATCTCAGCCTTTCTTTGCTATACCACCCTAGTTGTGTAATGTACTATTGTCAGGCCGCTGGCGGCGAACTAAGTTTGTTCCAAAGTAGCCTTTTTTGTGCTCTAAATTGTAGCTGGTCCCATATAGACTTTATCCTCTCTAAAATGGGTCAAATGGCACCATAAAATAATATTAAATATGGCGCCGACCCATACACTTGTCTAACTTTCTGATCAGTGGACGTCCTTATGCTGATAAGATGATGCTAAAATATACATACACAGTCGATTTTTTCTCACTTGAGCCAAAAAAATAATTGTAACGATAATTTGAAGCAGTTTTAGTGAAAAAGAATGCGTTTGTTTAATAATGTTAGTTACCAGCATTAATATCTGCCAAAACAAAGGCGGCGAAAATATCTGACACGTCTTAACTTAACTTGTTATCTGACACGTCAAAAATATCTGACACGTCTTAACTTAACTTGTTATGGCAGATATTGGCGCTGGGGACTGTACATACTTAATGTGGTAACTTAAATTGAGTGATTCTTTCGGAATGTCGTGATTTGTGATCGAATAATGTTTGTTTACATCATGGATCTGTGGATCATGGCCCAAATATGAAAAAATCGACTGTAAACTAAACTTTGTACCTATCTTGTTAGTGTGTCAAATAAATAAACTAGTGGCTCTGTGAGCCGTACACATCGAAAACAAAAAAATCGGGTGTCAAAATTACCAAAACAAGACTCGACAAAAAAATTCTATATGACTCTCGAACCTGCTCACAAAATTTCACGAGAATCGGTTGAGAAATGCGACCTGTAGAGGAGAACATCCGGACAAACAGACAGACATACCATGATACAAGAATACAAGGTATAGCACTCCGGCACAAAATAAGTAATAGTACAAGTACAGAAGGTTCTCTGTTAACAAATCCCCCGTTTAGGTACGCCAAACGTGCCTAAACGTGGCCATCTCTTTCTATCGCACGCAACGTGCTCTTTCGAGGCCCCGCCTTCAGCGCTAGGGTTACCACCAGCGAGAATCTATTTTAATATACGTACTTTATTATTAGTAAGTAGTGTTGTTTACAATACAATTACAAGTAGTGCTTTTAAGGTTCCCTAGCCAAAATGGTGAAAACGGAACCCGTCCGGCCGTCTTTTCGTCTGTATGTGACAGCCGATGTACTCGGAGACTATAAGCACTATAAATACAATTAAAACATTTAGCAGGAAGGTGTGTTCTACTCTTATGAACCGCTTCGTAAAAGTGATGTGAAATGACGAAAAAATATTAAAGTAGGAGGTGGGGGGCACTCCATACATGTAACCAGGGGATACAAAGTTTTATATAATTATTTAAAGGCATCACTTTAAAAAATAAAAAGAGTTTTCTTAGAACCAACGTTTTCGTTTTCTTTTATGTCAACCGTTGATGAATACCAAACTCAATGACTCTCAGTTTTTTGAGTGATAACTGTCAGTTTTTTCAAAATTATAAGGTAGACACAGTAATTGGGCCTAACTAGTATACATATAAAGATATTTTTTTATTGATTTTATATCTATATGTATACATTATTCTGCAGCACCGCGAAGGCGTTTTATTAAGGTCCATAGCGGCTAGTCCAGGAGCTAGGACTCGTGTAGGTATCTTTAAATGGCCTAAAAGCGAACGGTCGCATTTTTTTCTCTAAAATCCATTATAAATGTAAATGTACCAGCTGCAATACAATAATGCTGTGGTTTTGACATTATTATTTAACACGAAACGGATTATTTTATGATCGTACAGCGGTACAGCAGCGTGCGCGTGCGATCCGTAACGCTGCGCCGCAACCATTGAATAGTCACACGACGTGTGAGCCGGCGGCCGCATGTACTTTGCGCGGCGCGATGATGTCACGGTAGTAAACCACCCCTGACTCCGGGGAAATTCAGTAGTGTGGGTGACACAAGCCTGCGTCATCACTTGTATCGATGGTTCTGCCGGCGTAAGTGTGAGTTGCTGTATTGCCAGTGTGTTGGTTATGACACTCCCCGACCCCCGTGTATACCTGTGAGTGTTTTATTAAATTAATACGTTAATTCATGTTTATATTGACCTTTTTTTTTTGCTTCAACAAACAAATGACAGTTGTAATGCGTAAATAATATATTTTGCATGATTACGGCAGAAAAAAAACCTTCATGAGTCGTGTGTTACTATAAAGTGGCAACACGACGGTGACGTAGGCTTGTGTCACAATCCGGGGTGGCAGACCTTGTTTCCTAGACCATGAGACATACAATAGTACATTACTACAGAGGCCGGGACGAAAGACCCCACCCTATATTTCCCGCCGAGGTATAGTGCTTTTCTCAAACATGCAATGAAATAAACAACAAAAAAAATCAAAGTTTTATTTTTAATACGCATTGTGGCAGAATGTCATGATGCCTGTGCCACTAATTTATGTGGAATGGAAATTAAAAAAGAGGACTTTGCCGGCCTAGGCCTGCAACATTTGTATGAAATTGCATTAACCACCTCTTGTCCTAAGCCGCACCTGAAATGTCATACTTCGCAGCCTATTATAAGGAACATAACATCAATATTTCATTGCATGTTTGAGAAAAGATTTTTTGTCGAAAGCTGAAACGGAGACGCGTCGCTCGCTCGGTCAATAATTTTCGCATGCACCGCACACACAACTTGCTCCGCTTGGAAGCTCCTGAGGACGCGCTTTGCTGAAATGAGGGGTCTAAACTGTTAACACAAGGAATCGTCAACTCAATAAAGGGTCCGCAACGCCCTTGTGGCTCTTATCGTTTTTAAGTACGAGTATACTTAATGTAGGCACAAATGCCCTAGACGTACCACATTATGTATGCGCGTATAATGAGTAATGACCTTATCAAATGGTGGATTAATTGCTTTAATCTCCATAAAATCGTTATCACGGTAAAATTGTGTTCACCTCCTATCGAACGGAATAATCGTTATAGTAAGCAGTCGGATTTTACTACCTATTTATTTAGTTTTTAATATTATGTTTTATGCACGCAAAATACCGTTCAAGGCTTTTCCTCCCTAATATTTATGTATGTACTTATTTCAATTAGAATTCCAGAAAACATTATGTAACATCTAATACAGAATGTGGCCTGTAATAGGAGCAATAAATTAAACGGTAGGTACGAAAGAATATAATACTCACGTAGGTACACTATTGAGTTTTAATTGAAAAAAGTTTTTTTGTGATTCTCTAGTTTGTCTCTTGCACCTACCTTCGCTATTTTCTGTTTGGCCCCATGGTTGACTGGTAGAGAATGCCTTGAGGCATTAAGTCCGCCATTTGTACCGATTTATTTGTGCAATAAAGTTTAAATAAATAAATAAATGTTTTTGACGTGATAACGTCTTTAAAATCGTTTTAGTCGGGTGACATGTTCAGAAACTTGTGTCACACCAAAACTTCACGAGCGCGATCGCATGTATAACGAGAGAGAGACGGACCGATCTCCCGTCTCATCTCGAGCGCTGCCAGTCATTCCGTGAAACTTGTCACGCGGAATCCTCACGAGCGGAGGCTGGCATAGCGTTCGAGTGAGTGGACCGATCTTCCGTCTCTCTCACTCTAGCGGCATACAAACGAATGGAGATTTTCTTCATTAATTCCTTACTTCCCAAACACTTATATCACCAATAAGACGTTATCACGCAAACATCTCGATCGTAAACCTACTTTTTTAATGGATTTTAATTTCGCAAATGTAGCTTATATGTACTTTTTTTACACTACTGGAGTGATATTAATAACTATTTATTCAAAAAACACTAATTGGCGTAGGCACTAGTTTTTACTGAAGCGACTGCCATCTGACCTTCCAACCCGAGGGGAAAACTAAACCTTTTTGGTGAGTGGGCTACTGAGGACTTACACAAACGTAGACAAGCTGTATGCTTTATATGAGGAACGCCGGTTTAATATGAGTGATGAATTTAAGGAACATGTCAAACAATATTCTAAGAAATTTAAAATAGATTGTCATATAGCTAAACGTAATTTTATAAGCCAGAAAATTACAAATAGTTCGGATATTATCAAAACAACATGGAAATTAATTAATGTGGAAACTGGTAGATCAAAGCACAAAATGAATGATCTTAAACTAAAAATTGATGGCATAATTATAGATTCAAGTTTAGAAGTAGCAACAGAATTTGAAAAATTTTTCACTGATATACCAGTATCCACAACAAAAACACTAAATTCTTCACCTTCGTCTGCCGTTACATTGTTAAAAGATAACGCCTCAGAATGTAGTGGAAATCTTCATTTTGAATATGTTAGTACCCCAGATGTAATAAAGGCGTTTAAATCAATTAATGTCAAAAAACTGGTGATCTCTGGGGAGTCTCTGTCCATGCTGTCAAATCTCTAATAGAAGTCATAGCGCCTGACTTGGTAGTTGTATTTAATAACAGTATTGACTGCGGTGGGTTTCCTGATCTAATGAAACATAGTAAAATAACTCCTTTATTTAAATCAGGTAGCACTTCTGACCCCACTAATTTTAGACCAATGTCTGTGCTACCAACATTTAGTAAAAATTTTGAAAAAATAGTTTTGTCCCAATTAATAAGACATTTTAATACAAACAATTTAATGCATTATAAGCAATTTGGTTTTACGCGGGGTCGCTCGACAACCGACGCGGCGGTTGAGCTAACTAAACATATATTCGATGCCTGGGAAGAGTCACAGGATGCCTTAGGTATTTTTTGCGATTTGTCCAAGGCCTTCGACTGCGTATGTCATGAAACATTAATCAGGAAACTGCACTACTATGGAGTTAGAGGATCGGCACTGAATTTGCTAAAATCTTATCTATATGGTAGAATACAAAGGGTCGACGTGAATGGACAGCGATCTCCGGGATCAGTGGTCTCGATGGGTGTACTGCAGGGATCAATATTGGGACCTTTCCTATTCCTTATATACATAAATGACTTGCCATACCTCGTAAAGACCCACCATGATATAGTATTGTTTGCAGACGATACCTCTCTTATATTCAAAGTCAAACGACAGCAACAAGCTAATAATGATATAAACAATGCTATTTCTAAAGTAGTTAATTGGTTCAATGTCAACAATTTATTGTTAAATGAGAAAAAGACCAAATTTATCAAGTTTGTCACGACTAACGTTAAGCACAATCAAACAAGTGTCATTGTGAAAGATGAGGAATTGGAACTAGTGGATAGTACAGTTTTTCTTGGATTAACATTAGATTCCAAACTCCAATGGGGTCCCCATATTGCTAATCTCTCGAATAGACTGAGTTCTGCAGCTTTTGCCGTGAGCAAGATCCGCCAACTGACAGACGTGAAGACAGCTCGATTAGTATATTTTAGTTACTTCCACAGTATTATGTCGTATGGTATTTTACTATTTATTTATTTATTATTAAAAGAAATAGATACACAGCATAACAGTATGAACTAAATCACTGTGACACTACAAATCAACTATACAAATTTATATGAAGAAACAATTATACACTAAACTAATAATAAACTGACGAGAGACGTACATCCATCTTCTCGCAGAACTTCAAACATTCATCACGCACTACTGCCCATCTGCTAGCAAACACATCACAATCAGGGGCTGATGCGAGGAGTGCGTTCAAAATTTGTAATGCACGAACCAACGGAGACTTACTGCGTGACACCGTTCGCGATTTGGGTACGGCTAAGAGACAACGAATACGAGGCCGGAAATCAAATCTGGTTGGAAAGGGAACGGACAGGCGCACTAATTGTGCTACTAACTCAACACAGTCTGACTCGCCACGCAAGATACTGCCGGTTGTGGTGAGAAGAGCAAGATTGCGTCTGACCTCCAAGGAGTTAAAACCCAAGATACCTAAAAGGAATTTAGTAGGGTATAAGAATGGGTAGTACCCGTACATTTTTTTATACAAGAACCGCAAGAACACTTTTTGTACCCTCTCCAAAAGTAGGATGTAAGTCTCTTCGTATGGGTTCCAAACGACGCAAGCTGCTTCCAGCTTACTTCTGACTAAAGCTGTATAAAGCAATTTTATGATTGCGGGGTCGCGGAATTCCCTGGCATTCCGTATAACAAATCCTAACCTCTGGTAACAGTTACGGGTCAATGAGTTGAAGTGTTCGTGGAAATTGAGATGAGTGTCAAGGATGACACCTAAAACCCGAATAGTGCTGACACGGACTATGGATTCCGATCCCAAAGAATATCCGTAGAGAAGCGGGTTTCGCGACCGACTGAATGATATAACAGCGCATTTGGGGACATATGGGGCAGTGCTTCAGATATTAATACCATTTTTGTTCTGCAGAAGAGGGCTATTCGAGCAATATATAAAATGAACCATAGAGACTCACTTAGAGATAAGTTCAAGAACATTAATGTAATGACATTGCATTGTCAATACATCTATGATAATATTGTGTATGTACATAAAAACATTGTAAATTTCAGGAAGAACTGTGACATACATAATATTAATACTCGAAATAAACACAAACTCGCGGTGCCCACCACTCGCCTCCAGAAAATTAGAAAATCATTCATGGGTAATGGTGTGAAGTTTTATAATAAGCTTCCAAGAAACGTAACTGAATTATCTATTAATAAATTTAAAAATTATGTAAAGCGTCAACTCTTATCGAAAGCATATTATAGCACACATGACTACATGAATGATAAAACACCGTGGGATTAATTGTGACTGAAATAATAATGAATTAATCATTATGGCATTAGATATTAATATGATCTTTTTATTTAATATATTGATTTTATTCTACAAACTGTCTAGATTTCTATTTTTTATATATTTTTTATTATTATTATTATTTATGTTTTGACGATCCTATTGTGGATTTTACTACAAAATAATTTCTTACTTTGACATGTCTACAACAATACAATATTTATTTTAAAGAATAATAATAGCATCAATAAATTGCTCTAAATAATTAATTAATATATATGTTAATACATGTTATAACTGACGATTCGAAAGTGCTTGTTGCTAGGCCTATTTGAATAAAGAATATTTTGACTTTGACTTTGACTTTATTGGGATTAGGCTTGTCAAGTGAGTGGGCAACTTGACTGTTAGAAGTTCTCAAGCCGCCCGGAGGCCTCTAATTTGGCTTAACGACTGCTATCATAGACAGCAACCGGGATCAACGGCTTAACGTGCCTTCCAAAGCACGGGAGCGCTCAGTTAGTAACCACTCAAAGCGGTCACCCATCCAAGGACTGACCTCGCCCGACATTGCTTAACTGCCGCTGGCCCACGAACGTCACCGAAACCGATGAGGAGGACTATATCTAGCTAAAAGTATGATCCGTATATTACTATAGTTAGCTTGTTTGTAAGTATTTTAACCACCGACACCTAGTACTATTATTTCTGCTGTGTCCCGACGCGGATCGCAAAATACGGGTGTTACATCTGTCATGTGTCTGTCTGTGGAATCGTAGCTCTTAAGCGCATGAACCGATTTGATTGCCTTTTTATTTGAGAGCAGGTTTTCCGTCGATGGTTCTTAGACATGTTTTGTCAAAAATCGGTTCAGGCGTTCTTGAGATATACCTATAGAACTGTGAAATAAAATTGTCGGGGGTTTTCAACTTTTTTAAGTTGTCGGTTATTAAGGGATATATAGGTAAATACAAACTTAAGTTAATGATGATTTAGAAGTGCCTTGACGTTTTGTTCCTGACGCAAGGCCGACGCCAATTTACGTCAGATAAAGCTTTATTTGATCATCGTTACGGCATTCACTCACGATCTTTGGCTGCAATAATTGGCCTCTGCCGCTACTCAATTAAAACGATTTATTAAGGAGCGTTCGTGACCGGGCCGGGGTGAACTCTTGGATGGATAACCGCTTTCAGAGGTTACTTAACTGAGCGCTCCTATGCCTTAGAAGCCTATGTGGAACTCGTTTATATCGAAACTCCATACAAACTTTCCCAAATATTACGACACTATTCCTGTATTGTATCGTTGTTTGAAAAAGTGCACCTACCAGGACGCTTCATCGCGGGGGGCAATTGCTAAATGTATCTCCCCTCCCCCATTTAACCCCCTTAGATTAGGGGGATAATTTCCAGGATAAAAATAATCCTATATATATCCCAGGGTCTCAAGCTATCTCTCCATACCTACAAAATGTTATCTCAATCGGTTCAGCGTTTCGAGCGTTATGGAAAGTACGGATTTCAGCCCGTCTGGACAGTTAGTAGTTTCTTCTTAGTACTTATACACTACTTACCACAGTTGCCGAGTGTCTCCGCCTGCGCTGGGCACGTTGGGAGCAATTGCGGATCTCTAGACAATAACAGCAGGGTAAAAGTTTGCAGGCTGCACTGCTTTCGGCAAAACCCATATGATATGTATGACACACTACTGAATCGCGTTTTTTCGGACCTGACTGTGGCTTTAAAGGCAAGTGTACCTTAAAGCGATAGGAGTGCGCAGTGGGAGAGTGACACTGAAATACTCTAAGAATTTTTAACCGAACTGATTCGTAAGTTCCACTGCACCCCTTTTACCTTCCTCCGCAGTCCGCCGTGCTCCACCGTTGAGATTCGCCTATTCTTGCACGCAGCATAAAACAACGAATGACCTCCATTTTCCTACACGCGGCCGGACAATCCGTAGAGCGCTTTACGACCAATGCCATAGCATTGTCCGCCTCGTCAGCTATGACGGGCAAGCCACACTGGACTGCAGTGCAGTGCAGCTAA
The DNA here is from genome assembly GCA_905163555.1 of Notocelia uddmanniana. Taxonomy (NCBI): domain Eukaryota; kingdom Metazoa; phylum Arthropoda; class Insecta; order Lepidoptera; family Tortricidae; genus Notocelia; species Notocelia uddmanniana. Next base: position 74,883,172 of record LR991052.1, read on the forward strand.
TGAGATTTCGGATGGCATGTAATGAAACGACACAGATAGTTAGCAGATTTAAAAAAAAACATTTTTGAACAAATACTTCGTTTTGGTCAGTTTCGTTTCACTGCTCCTGAGCGTAACAATTAAAAGCACGTGGCAAGTCATCACACTACCATGAAATAAAACGAGAATTGCATACCTAATTAGTATTTTTTTTAATACATGTTTATTGAATGCTTGTATTAATGAGCTGATCGTTTCTTTTTTTCCCACTTCAGTTTTCTCTACGACTTTCTTCAGCGCTGACGCGAATGAAAGATCTCCCATGCTGAACAATGTATTTAGTAGTCCAAAGTCAATACTTTGAGGGAGGACGTTTGTGATTTTTTTGGATCAGGGGTGCTCCCGTGGAAGAAACTACTACACACGCAATGAGAATGAAGTATTACATAGTAGTATTAAAAAAATAAGTTGGCAATGCTCGCAACATTTAATATGGTATTAATATGTTAAAAGTTACTGTCTGTTTAATGTTTATGTACTTTAGGTATACTCCGATCGATTTGTGTATCTTAGTCAGGGACGTTACAAAATCCATCCGCAATCACAAGAAATCCGCATCTGATTTTTTATGATTATGATACCTACTTGGGGCTTGTACTATTACTTATTCTGTGCTTGGGGATGCGAATGTAGGTAAGTAGTGCAAGCCTTGACAAAAAGGGTCCCAGCGCGACGCCAGGGTACACCGCGACGCGTTTTCCAGAAGCCATGGCCAATGGGCATAGCCAAAAAAAGATCTTCATTTCGTTAATATACTTAGATATATGTTGGTACGTCACGTTCGCTCAGGTGATAAGACTATGAGGCTGATTGTAATTCGGCCTCACGTTGTTTAATTACTACGTGACATCTATCGGATGTTGTTTGTTTAGTTTTCGGATGTTTGGTCCCAAAATCCGCATCCGCGGATGTGACTACACATTTACGCTTCCTCGGATATTCAAAGTGCGTATCCACAGCATCCCTAGTTTTAATATCCATGAAATTACAGAGTTAAAAGTATTATAGTCACTGTGGTAAATCATTTCACGGCTGTATTATAGTTATCTATATTTCCTTGTTTTGGAGAACGCAATTTTAATATGTAATTTGCAATATAAACGAAACGTGGAACAATAAAATGGAAGTGTTAATGTTACACTGATAATGTTCCTAATCTCGGTAAGATTTATGTTATGGCAGCGTGTGCGCAAGCAGTCCGCGTGGATTTAACAAGTGGCGCCATCTACCGCTGACGCATGAGAGGTGATACAGTAAACAAATGACAGAATAATTATTATTTTTGACTAATAGTACATGCAGTTTTTAATACTTTCAAATATAAAGCACAAATATATACTTAACTCTATAATAATTACTGAGTGGACCAGGTATGGGCTATTTTACGTTTAGGCGAGACACATTAAAACAGTTTCTTCTATAAACCAATTTGGCCAATATTCTTTTGTAACCCTTTATATTTTAGCAGACTGATATTTTTGATGTTACGGGCATTTTCGTTATTTTTCAATCTCAAGTGTAAAAGCATTTTGACGGACGGCAGTTCAGTCTTAATTGTCATACAATACAAGATACATATTTGAGAGGCATTGTCGGTGCAGCGTTTCTGAATGAATAAGCGTTAACTTGACATTAATCCTCACCCCTCCGCCCTCCCCTTAGAACCTAAATGGTCGGGCACGGTACGGTTTCAGAGGAATTTTGTCCCTCGGACGCTCCGGTTGTGGATTGAGTTCCCTGCCGGGGATATCCCGAGAGACTACAGTTCGGGGTTCTTCAAGGAATGTACACATTTTTAAAGGGTCGGCAACGGGCATGTGGCACCCCTGGAGTGGCAGGCATCCAGTGGCTGCGGTGACCGCTTATTATCAGGCGGGCCGTAAGCTAGTTTGCCACCGACGTGATATTATTTAAAAAATACTGGCATTTTTCACATTTGTTTCTGATGGGACATTGAAGGGCCGATTTTTCCGTCGTTGTCGATTAAAATTTTTCGTCAAAATTTGATAAAATTTGGTAGGTTTGAAGAGCTTGTGATTCTGTGCAATGCAAACACAATATCATAATATGTTTCAACAATTTTGTACAAATTTTCCATTGAGTTACGACAATTCCAATACGTTTTGTCACTCAATGGAATAAAGTTGTAGGACACTGTAGGAAATTGAGTGGACATTGTACAGAATCACGAACTCTTCAAACCTACCAAATTCAATCAAATCCAATTTTGACAAAAAAAACGAAAACGAAGGAAATATCGGCCCTGTAATTGTTTTACGAAATAAATAAGTATTAGTTTCCTCCAGCGCCTAGGGCGGTCGCTCCACCCTACCTTCGGCCCTGAAAATATCTCCTCATGTGTGATACTCGTAAGTGTCAGTTAAGACTAGGACAGGATGAAATAAAACATTCAATCCACATAAGTATCAATAGTTTATTACATAATTTATAGCCAAGCTTACATTTCCTCTTCTAACTGTATTAAAGATTTTAAAACTGTCTAAGTTAACTATAACCACCACGCCACACATCCACATCCCAAGTTACTCGAAATAACACTTTTAGTACACTTGGAATCTCACTAGATGGCTCCCTGTCTTGCGCTGTACGACGTAAAATTGACTGGGCAATTTTCACGGGTTTCCTAACAGACAGAGCGCAGGAACGGTCTACAGTCGACACAGTACGTCCTTTTCTTAATATATAAATGTCAAAGAGAGTTACTTATGTCGACGATAAACGCCATATATACTGCAACAGTATTGTAACAAGAAGTTTACAATTGTAGTAAAATGCCTTATTTCGGGTGGACACGACAAGACATGAGCAAATCATGATTTGCATGAGATAATCTGTTAATAGCAATGTTATAACTAGGAATTAAATATGTATATAAAATTAAGACCACATACAGGTGTTAGACATAATAATCACTGGACATGCACAAACACAATTACAATGCAAATCATATTTTTGTAATTTTAAGTTTATATTCAAGAATTAAGGCCATGGTCACCAAATATCGTCGCGAGTCCCCAGCCCCTGAAATACATCTACACATAGGTTTTATCGGATACACTATCAAAATTTACACCATTATTTTAAGTAAGGTCCAATAAGTTTTCTAGTAACCGTTTCAACGTTTCATGAAAACAAAAGATGTTTTTGCACATCAGCATCTTTGTCATATTTAATGTTGGCAGGTTTATATAAATTACTTTGTGTATTATTGTTTGCTGTGTAGGTACTGTAGGTGCCAGTCGTCCTGACTGTGGTAATAACTCGCGACAACTTTGAACGTAGGGCATACAAATTTCCGGTAATTTTCATACAAACTGGTACCGGGACTGCAAGCCCTATTTGAACGATTGAACGTGATTGAACTTCTTAGGTTATAAACAAATTAAATATCCCAACGAACGAGCCAATGATTAGCATACCCGACCTATTCATTAGACATACAAACTTCTAGCATTGTTAAGTTATGACTTAATCTGGCTGTGTAATTGATATTCGGACAATCAGACCGGCAATATCTGATAGATGAGCGCACGTTTAACATCTGAGAATCTCAGACTGAGATTAAGGCCGAGTTGCACCAAACCATCTGTAAACGTAAGGATGTTCGTTAAAGTCTGTGTATAGAAAGTTTAACAAGTTGCCATGGCATAACTGCTGTATATTGAACCATGTTCGGTCTACAATGGTAAGTTGGTGCAAACCGGCATAAGTTATATTTTATGTGCTAATCTTGGATCGAACAGTATTTGAGAAACCGACATGTGTACTGTATTTTGTGAACCAGTCAATAAATCTGCTATCATTGTCATGTCCTTCCTAAGAGATGTCCCAATATCGTGCAATACTACAAAGAGGAAAACAGCTGGCATTTGTTTTCAATCTTTGTAGTAAAGCTTATCGTTGATGCCCTGGCAATGAAACTGGCAATCTAGTGCTCGTATTAGAGATGACATAATGGTGTACTAGATGGCTTTCTCAGTTCTCATTACGAAATTAGCTTCGTACAAGTACGGCAATCCACAGCAGCATACAGTACGCTACGTTTGAAAATATTCATGTCCATCACAAGTGACTTGCAGTCGGGGGTAGCGTGTACCGCTGCGGATTACAAGCTAATATGTCAATGTGAGCCTACTTTTTCAGGATATGTGCTCGTAGGAATAGACAAGACAACATCCCAGACAACGCGCTTATGACTGAGCATAGTGAACATTAGTTCGTAACTTTACTAGAGCAGTTAAATACAATTTTCTTTGACGTGAACATAGCTCGTACATTATCAGAACATCCAGACACGACACGAGGCCCCATGTCCTTTAGAACAAAAAGCCATTGAGTGTATTATGTAAGACTTTTTGTCCCATAACACGACACATCCCTCCAGCGCGCTATATAAAAAAATCTTATGGAATAACCCTAACATCACTCTATGTTTATACTTTACTTGGTGTTGCTACATTACTATATCATTTCGATATAAACTACATTAGCTTAAGCGTTGTTAAAACAAGTTTCGTAAATTATGGCTCTGTATGTATCACATGTGAAACGTAAAGCTTTTAACGGCGATTTTCTTAGTAGTTACACGGGCCGACGGACAGATGGCGTTAATATCAACGGCACGCATTAAACTTAGCTATTTATAAAAAAAAAATGTAACTAGTCGATTATTGAGTATAAAATTAGACTGTCAATACGCCAAAATAAACTTCAAGTCTTTGCTTTGCATAAGTATTATCATTAATGCAGTTTCTCTGTCATGGGCCATATAGTAGTTACAAAAATTGACGTGGGTCGCACTTGTTAATAATTTGGGACTTTGTCGGACGACGAAAAGGAACAGTCAAAGACTTAAATTTGGGACCCTCCTAAACTTTGTTCTGTGGAACTGTACAATAGTTGTTTTGCGACCGTGCAACAATTTCGTTTGTCAATAAGGACGACCTCTAATATACCTTCTTATGCAATGAGTGAAAACACTATTTTATTAACCAGCCTTATTTTTTTTCTTCAAATTATTGTAATTTACTGTAGCTAGGCCAAAGGACAGCGAAGACTCACTGTTTTATTAATTATTATAATACGATTTTTATAGGCTAATGCCGTGACTGAAAATACCACGAAAATTGCCGCCAAAAGTAACCAAAAATTGTGACATCATTATAAGAAATAAAAATATCGCCACCCCTGACTTGCACGGATCATTTTTTTTTTCGAAAATAATAAATAAATAAGTCGTTGGCATCATTAATTCAATATCAGTCATCGGCAGTGCTACTGTCTATCAACTGCCATAAACACATTTTAAAACAATATCATCATCTTTAATATTTTTAAAATAAAACATAATTAAAATAAACAGATCAAGACACAATTAAGCGTTGTTTTTATCTTTGCACCGCTGAATTGATAGATACGTCCTATGATCAAGTGTTTGTTCAATGCAAAATTCGATTAAATGATTTAATTTAGACACGCAACATTTTCTATATTACTTTATAGGAATAAGATAAAAAATGTGTACGTTTATGAAAAAATGTGTTATTATTTTTTAATTTCTTATAGATGCGAACAAGTCATGGTAGACATTGTATTAAAATGTCGCACGCTTATTTCATTTACGCATATTATTATCAGAGTTACAATTTACATTCTTAAATTTACGTTACAGCCATTTACACAACATTCACAGGCAGAATTTTGAAAATGGAAGCAAAAGGAGAAAAAAAACACATCAGTTACGTTTGAGAAATATGTTGTGATGCACACGGTAACGAAAAGTGCGTGTGAAACACTTACGTAGGAGAATTAATTCGGGTTCTTACCCGAACGTGAAGTAGGGAGATATATTTCGAGCGTGAGAGTATATGAGTATGAAATTTTCTTCCATTTTCAAACACCCGCCGACCTTTCTAATCAGCGTCAAATATATTCCATCGTATCTAGAATGGACATTCATTATGTCTACGTATCTTACATTCGTAACGTCCTATGTATCAAAAATCTTAATATATATTTTTTTCAATTTATACTAGCTAATCTTTTAAAAATATTGGATCATAAATAGCTTGATTTCGACCCTCTAACATATATTATAATCTAATGATTGCGCTTTGTGTATGTTGGTGTTATGAAATGGATACTACATCTACTTTATAATATAGGTACATGTTGGTGTCTATATTACTGTGGGGGGTGGAAACAGAGAGCAGAGTTATTATAGCTAATATCAAATAAAAACTTATAGTCTCAATAGATAGCGCTGTAATCGTTTAACTTTAACGCCATCTAGAGAGATTATTAAAAGAATACGTTTCTTTGACTTTGGGGCCCTACTCAACTCTCCGGTGGAAATATATGTGCGTCGATGATATGGATAAGGCCAACACAGTCAGGAAGGACGTATATAGTAGAACGAGACAGGCTATGTCATCATTATATTAAATAATCCCGTTCCTCTCTGATATTGTGATTTACGAGATAGAACTATATCTCATGCTTTGACCCGTCTTTAATATCGATTTTAAACCACATCATATTAAAAATACGGTAGAAAATGGCCTATTTCAGAGCGAAGCATGATCTCCGAAGCAAACATGGGAAATCGATGTTAAACGGCAATAGATAGATTGAATATAACATATAAATGTTACATAAGTACTAAAAAGTTAGGACCAAATTAAATAAAAACTAGCTGTTACTTAGAATACAAGACGAAATACTAATATCACGGGATAGAAAGTCATATTTATTCGTTCCAAATATTGAAGCAAATCAATAGTGGCCAAATACCTCAGCAGACCGTATGAGCACGTACAAAAACCGTTTTCAATACAAAATAGGAATGCAGGAGCATTGTCACAAATTCCCCTTTATACTTTTCTCATTCGATTTTCGGCCTTAAGACTGCGCAGTACGTTCGGTTTTCCATACAAACGTATTTATGCTTTCATTTTAAAAAGCCAGGCTAGAATAACATGAAACTTTGTATACACAATGGGATCCGGCATATCTAGGTCGGACCATAGTTTCTGTTGCTTGAAATTATAATGGAGAAAAAATACAGCGATTATTAAAGTTTTCATACAAGCCGTAAAAAACTCAAAAAGCTGCTGTATTTTTTTTTCTTTTACAATTTATGGCAACCGAAACTATGGTCCGACCTAGATATGCCAGATCCCATTGTGTATACAAATTTTCATGTTATTCTAGCAAGGCGTTTTGAAATGAGAGGGTAAATACGTTTGTATGGAGAACCGAGCCAGACCCAGCGTACTGCGCCCTCTTAATGGAAAACAAACTGAGTCGTGTTTTGTATACGGATTAAGTAAACTGCAAGATTTGAAATGTGCCCGGGCTAACATTATGTCGCATCCAAGGTGTAGTTTACGCACGCACAGTAGAAAACTATGAGGTGGAGTCTTATAATATCAACTATCAGGTTATTGCAACTAACTTAAATATCTCCCTCTAAGATCATTGTATTGAACAACGAACACGCGTGATATAGTTCTTGAAGTATCAGGAACAATTATCATATTTTTCAATACAATGATCTTAGAGGGAGATATTTAAACTTAATTGCAATAACAAGACCCCACCTTGTTGATTTAAAATACATATATACATGCATTGACTGCTACATTTCTTAAGCACCTAGTTAGTTAATGTTACGCGTGTAATGCCAAATCATTACACTACTCAAAAGAAAATAGAGGCCACTTACATACTTCTGTTTTATTTTTATTATCGGAAATAAACTTGTTAAATAAGTTCAACTAATGACTATTTAAATAATTATTAGCCTTAATAAAAACAAAAACCTTTTTTTACTGTTAATTTAAAAATAATATATTAATGTTTAATATAATTTTCATGTAACGATCAAAATACTAAATGGCCCCAATTTTCTTTTGTGTAGTATAGTCAGCATCAAAAGTAGCTACGAATTTGAAAAGTTCAAAAGTTTTTATTAGGAAAAGGAGCTTTTGGCCCCTTCATATGCCACCTTCATCAAATTTATATGGGACCAATGTCCTGCATTGAAACAAAAAAAAAAGAATTATGTATCAAAATTGGCCAACGTGCCTCATCGTCAAGAGATATCGGGGAAAATACATAAATTAAAAAAAAAAACAAGCAAACATGCAGACGAACTGAGAACCTCCTTCCTTCTATTGAATTGAAGTCGGTAAAAATAATTGTCAACTCACTGGTAGAAGCAGTGGCTGGCGTACCTACTTTTCATGCTGACTGGTACATATGGTCACCGACGGAGAAACACAGGAAAAGATATAAAGGAAGACTTATTCAATTGTACTGTGATTATATCCTCATTTTAGACACGTTTACGTCACCAACCCGCTTTTTATGGAAAATGAAAAAAAAAATATACAAAAGTTAATTTGAAATGGCGACAGACGTAATGTATTATTGTACATTTTATCTTATAAAGGTCAAGTGACCAATTCGGTCTTATTAAAATCGCAGAATAGGTAAGATATTTAAAAATATATTTAGCCAAATTGTACCTGCAGTTTAAGTTCGATTTCGGCTTCAAAGAAGTCTATATTGATCTTGATTAAATTACCTATTATATTTCATTACATTAACTTACCTAATGTTTTAATGCATTCAGCTACAATATAATGGACAAAGTTATGATGCAATCGATAATTCAATGCACTAAAGTAGTTTCGCCGTTCAGTAACTTACTAATGCGATCATACGTAGGAAACTAACTCGATTCGTCCATCGAGATAGAAACTAACTAGAACACGAGTTAAACGTATTATGCAGACATGAATGAGTAAAACGATCTCCCTAGAGAAAAAATAATATATTGATAAATGAAAAAGGACATTTATGCGACATTCGTTAGTAAAACTTCGGTCATATTTAAACACAGTTGAAACTTACTTTCATAACTACATATAACATGTTTAATTAATCGGTTTTTGGGTCGTAAGGCAACTCTGTCAAAGTGTTTGCCACACAGTCCGGTTAAATTAACTGTTAAAACCATGTAAAAGTTATTATTATTATATTCATTTATTATATTAATAGTGCATGACAAAATTCACTATATGTATTCAACTAGCTGTTACCCGGACTTCGTCCGCGTCTTCACTCCTATTGGTCGCAGCGTGATGTTATATAGCCTAAAGCCTTCCTCGATAAATGGACTATCCAACACAAAAATAATTTTTAAATTCGAACCAGTAGTTCCTGAGATTAGCGCGTTCAAACAAACAAACTCTTCAGCTTTATAATATTAGTATAGATAAAATCAATTCTATTGTAATAATTAAATTATTATATCATATTATTTACACTATTCTACACGCTTAAAAATTCGTCGTAGATGTAAAATGTGTGCCTATAGGTACATTTTAGCTTTCGTTTGAAACGTGAAGAGGGGGCCAATTGGACTGTTACGCTATTACTCTATTGAATTAGTGAATTTACAAATGGAAAGCAGAATATTGAACCCCACCACCACCACCATATCAGCCAAAGGACGTCCACTGCTGGACATAGGCCTCCCCCAAATAAACGGGGGATATATGCCATAATCGCCACGCTTGGAATATTGAACACCAGAAAGTAATTCATATTAAAATTCTATATAGTTCTTATTCCGTGGTAAATTAAGTGAGAACACAAGATCTGCTTAGAGTTTCCGCTTTTTTAAACTAGTAGAAATCAACTATGCAAAATACCATAAAATATTGTAAATTATTCGTCAAAAACAGAATATATTTATTGTTTCTATCTGGAATGTGCGCAGTTGTGCGATAGCGCCATCTAGTGGTAGCGACAAATGTTAGCCCTCATTTCTTTATTATTGAGGACGCGGGAAGGCTGTACTTTTTTTTCTGAGCTATTACTTATTCTGTGGTCTGAGATGAAGAAACGGGATACCATGAGCTGTATACTACACTCATAATTCGGCATAATTAGGCTGTGTAATCTTAAGAACATATGCGTATACTCTTTATGGTACGTTCCATGCTATTTCGTTTTAAAAAAAAGCTGCCAAAGACTAGAAATAAGATAAATCCCGTATAATGAGAAAAATAAAAATAAATGGAAGACTTTGAAGCAATAGTGATGTGATGAAGTACATAAACATATACACTATATAAATATATGAAGTACAAAGGGATTTCTTAGGAGAAATTTTGATTGGTGTATGGCTGAGAAGATATGTACGTGTGAATTATTGCTTTCGTGTTTGACAGTTGAAGTGAGATTGGATTTAAAATTACTTTCTTTAGACGGCCCAAATAACTCCATGTACTATACATATATTTATGTCACTAAAACATTTATATTTGTAATCTTGAAACAGCTTGGACATTAGGGCTAATTAAATAAAAAAAAGATGTCTATACATGGAATTATCTGTACCGTTTTTTTAGATATAATTCTTTATAGATAGATTTATTGTTTATTTATTGCTATATCATTGTATTTAGAATAATAAAAATTTGAGACAATCACATTATTTACAGAATAAAGTATTTAAAAAAGACAATTCGTTTAAGGACATTATGGCGCAATTACATTGATCCGTTCGCCACGAGCGATTTACAAAATAAAAAGTTGTATTATTAGTAATATAATAGATATCATCGCGAACTACTGAGAGACAAACAAATATGATTCAGATTCACGCAGCGGCAATGACGCCGGACCAGTGTAGCCGCGCCATTAGACAAACTAAATAAATACCACATAATCTCAAAAGTATAGGCATATAAAAAAGTCTTGTTCACAATGGCAGTCTTCGTAGCTGATAAGCGGATCAATCAACTTTTTCCAGTGAGAGAAATTTCCTAGAGTAATTGGTACGATCAAGAGATACCATAAAATATAGAGGAAAATGCTCTTGAAATATAGATCAAGCGACGAAACCAAAGCAACGAGCTGCAAGAAAAAATTGACTGACCCTGATGTGTTGGGTTGAAAATTATCTCCAACGACATCGCCAGAAGTTCGGTTGACAGCAACGGGCCTCTAGATTGTATGTATCGACATTAGTGCAAAACTTCTGTATACTATAAGCAAAAACACCAAGCCATTTAATATAACGAAAATTCGTTTATGTTATAATTCTCTCAAATCTTTGTGAAAATATGCTTTCTTGTAAGATCATATTTTCAGTATGACAAAAAATATATATTATTGCAATATACTGAAGAGAAAAATATGGGTAAAGTCTAAACGACACAAACATCTGTTACCCGTTTTTGCTCTTGAAAGTCCGGTCGAGGAATTTGAATGTTTGTCACTTCCAAAAGTCCAAAAGTGACAAACATTCGAATTCCTCGACTGTACAAAATAATCCTGCTAGTGTTACTGAAAATCAAGATCACCTTTTAAGTGTCACCTAAATTTCTAGCAATGTTTTACAGATTACTAACAACCTTAGGGTTAGTGACTTATTGAGCATTATTATTGCATGTTTACAAATCAGTCAGATACAAAAAAAATCCTTTAATACTGAAACGACAGTCGACGTCACATACATGCATAGTACTGCCAGACATTTAATGTTATTGTCAAAGAATAGACTGCATAGCATTTTGTAAGACGCTGCGAATTTTCACATGTATGAAAATTTATACTGTAATTCTTTATCATTAAATAAATAATCTAATTAAAGTTTGTTCCCGACCGCCGTACGAGTCGAGCGGACCACTGATAGTGGTCGTATTATACACATGTACATGACGTCGATGCTTAAAACATAGTTAAGTAATACGTTTAGTTATATCTTATTACTCACAATGTGATGAACGGAGTTTATAGCGGCGTGGAATATATTTATTTTACGGTGTTTGCGTAAAAAAATTGCACAGCTGACAGACTTCGTTTTTGTTGAACGCATATTACACTGTAAAAATAAATTCTTTAATACATATGTGTAATAATAATAAAATATGCACCGTTCTCGGGACAAACCCAATCGATATTACCAGCATATTTATGAGGTCTTAAAGACTGTAATTATGAATGACATTTAATTTTATTAATCTGTAGTTTTGAAGTAATTATCATAGATTTACTTAAATTGTACATTTACGTTTTGACATATAACAGCGCTTTTGTGGCATATCTGCAGAATATATTTTTTTTTATAATAGTTTAGATATTTTTTTGTTTCATAATAAATAAATTACTTTTGCTTTTCCACTGACAATATGCTTGAGAACGAGCTAACGACGTCTTTTATTGTTATATTTTGTAATAGAAGAGACAACTTATAAAATATAGACATAAAGCCAGAGCTGAATATAGCTTACTTTAAATAACATTTCATTTCCTAAACATTGTCAGTAATCTACGCTATTTTTTTTTCGGAGTCTCCAACACCTTGTAAATGATCTAAAACCATTTATATTGAAAATTTGTGCAAGTAATAATGCTGTTATGTACGTCTGGCTGTGTCAACGTGCGAAAGATAGAAAGCAAACACCGCAAAAAAATTATACAATACGTTGACGATGTAAATAACGCTAGCGTCTAATTTCGAGGTCTATTCTATAGACAGCAATGGCGATAATTTAGTGAAGCATCCTCGCACAAGTATGGAATACGTGATATGACTTTGTCATAAAATGGCTGTCATATTGACTGCCTGCTTAAACAATTAATGTAAATATTAGAGGCGTGCATGTTTGTTAAGGACACATGCATTTGCTTAGAGTACTTACAAAAAAAGAATCACGAAATAATCAGAACAAATATGATGTTTTACCAAAGAACTGTAAAGACTGCTTACTTTAGTAAAAGTAAACATATATATGTATTAATATATTATTAAGGTTGTCTGGAAGAGATTGCTCTTTAGCAATAAGACCGCCAATTGTCTACCGTTATTTAATTACTGTTTAATTGTTTTGTTTTTGGTGAACAATAAAGAACAATTGTATTGTATTGTATTAGCGGCAAAATTATTTAATAAATTGCCAGATAGTATTAAAAATGAAATTATCCAATTATTTAGGAAATCTTTGTATGCATATCGAACAATAATACATTTCATGATATAAATGTTTTTTTAGATAATATATCATTGTATAAATACTATTAATATGAATAGACTTTCAAATAATTATTTATTGCATCCACCACCACCACCATATCAGCCCTAGGACGTCCACTGCTGGACATAGGCCTCCCCCAATTTCGTATATTGCATAACGTATATTAAACGCATAATATTCATAATTATTGTAGGGTTAAGAAATCCAAATTAAATGAATTATAATTTTTTGTACGCCTGGAAGGCCAATTATAGCAACTCTATTTAACATGTAATGATAATGATCTATATGTATACCTATAATTTAATTTTACAATAAACATTTTGAATTATTGAATAATATAAACCTAAACAATTTGATATTAATCATTTTACGTTACGCTCTGTGGCACGAAAAATTATACTTCATTTTCATTTAATTTCATTTACATACAATTTGAGTCAAAACGGAATTAATTAATATGTAGACAAATTAAAAGCTTATTTTAAAAACAATTTTCCAATAAGATTAACTGCACCCTTAAATTTTTTTAAATTTGCATATCAGTGTCCTAGTAGATACTTCACCAAATGCCTTGCATCGCAGAGAAACAAAACTAGATTTGAAGATATACAGACAAGCGAAAATACTACACGATATAGAACATAGTTGCTCTTTATTTATGTTTGCATATGTAACGATAATGCCATCGCTATTTTATCTTATTCCCTTTTATTTTTAATATTTGAAAAAATATATATAAAATTTATGATAATTTTTAATTTATTTGTGCTAAATTTTGAAATAATGTTGTCCGATTCTAAAGGGCTGTCAATTAAACAATTTATGATGACATAGCGACTGTGTATAAATCTCATTTTGCACAATTATATTCCTCTTTGCATAAGTGACAATACATTTTCCAATTATAAATGTGTTAAAACAAAAGAATAGTTTCTTTACAAAATCATTTTGGTAAATTAAAACTGTATATCTGTCAATCCAGTGCATGTCCCAATATGGACATGGCATACATAAATCGCATAGCATAAAAAAACATCGCAGCAGCCTTGAGATAGCAGAGCAATACCAATAGAGGGCGCCAGCAGAAGAAAAAGACGAAAGTGTAAGAATTTCTAGGTCAGCCAAAATAAATCAGTCAGTGGTTACTTTATTTTTTAAATGCTCCCGAATTTAAAATCCCTTTTAATTCGATTATAATGTGGTCGATACGTGCATGAAAAAATAAATAACCACGGCCTTAGATTTATGAATGATAAGAATAAATTAGAAATCACATAAAACAAGTGAAAAGTAACATTAATTATGTAACCAATTACTCAATGTTTATCTGTTCCGAATTTTATAGTGATAAAGATGAAACAAATGAGCCATAAGCAAATGTTTCACCGATTAATCATTTATGAAAAATAAAAACGAAAAATACGCCCTTCTTCATGATAAATATTACAAAAATATTTAAAGAGCGTAAAATAATTATATAATGGAGTATTTAAACAAATTACCGTATTTTAAGTGTGTTAGTTGATTTTTCCTTTATTTATTCTACAATCAATACACTGGTGCCCTCTAGAGGTATCATTCGCAAAGCAGATGACTATGACAAGCCGAGAAAGCCTTAACCTAGTTGGCAGTATTGTATTATCACTAAACTATTTACAGTTGATATATGAACTATACGAATTTAGGCCGGGGTGTTTCGAACCATTCTGGGTATTTTGGACTACATCAACAATAAGGCTGCGGTCTCGACACGAGCGGGCAGCGAGGCAGATAGCGGGCGCCCACACATTGAGCCCGCTCAAATGTATGGGCGCCCGCTTCCCGCTAGCGTTCAGTCCGCGGCCTAATACAATGGAACAAGGTAATTCTGCAATAATTTCTCTTTGTATGATGGCAGTAGTGACGAATGAACGACTGAATATTATGTGAGGTTTAAAACCACCCTTGCCCCACGCTCGTCCTTCAAAGACACGAGACGACACACGAAAACGTTTACCCTGTGCACACACAGAGCTAACTGTGCCGTGTTACCGCATACAAATTAAACTCAGCTGCCTCCGAAAAAAAAAGTATTAAAAAAAAGTTACACAAGGCGGACTTACACATTCATTTAGAATTTGCGCTTATCAAAAAATATTTACAAAACACCGCAAGTTACGTTAAGTACTCGATTTTGATCACATAAAATATAGTAAATAAGTCATAGTCTACGGGGAATATACTACTTACACATAACACCTCTATTATACTATGTTTCGATATAAAAAACCATGAATATACATATACGAACATCAAAATGTGTACCGCAATAATCTCTACCTACGCGTAACATCTCCATAGATCAACTCAAGCTCTTACTTGTATTGTACTTCGCTATTCGTAAAATAATTCTACAATTCATCACTTAATAAATGTAAATAAAAGATCACAAAAAGAGTTCAGTCAGAGAGTCTCTTGATATACCTCTAAAATAAGTATGGCTCTGTTTTCGTTGTGGAAAAGACGGTTGCTGCCAAAGTAGGCCGATGCGGAAGCAAAAATAAATACAGCAAAATAGTTAAATTCTCTTAGCATATCACCCTAGGACTATGAGAGTTAGAAAAATATACAAAATGCTTTTCCGACGTCCGAGATCACTTCACTTTTTACTCACACGAGAAATCCGTACGGGCCACTCACGCGGATTTGCGCGCGCATGTTCTGAACACTGTTCATGATTTTCTTCTGGTGACCCACCAGGGTCACGCCGAGCGAAGCCAGCTGGTGCACCGTCAGGTCCACGACCGAGTCCATATCGGCTATACCTGCTGCACGGAACTTCTCGATGTACCGCGACATTTTGATACACTCCAACCATTCTTCGACCGAGGAGAACTGGATCATGTCTGGTGTGTCGCCAGCGAGAGGATCCGCTGAGCGATTTTGCGCGATCTTCCGCAGCGTATCCGGACAGCGGATAAGCTTGTCGAGCGTTTTTACGATGCTCGAAAACGTGGGCCGATGCGTGCGTTCCTTCTGCCAACAATCCAGCATTAACTGGTACACCGCTTCAGGGCAGTCCATAGGAGCGGGTAGACGATAACCCTTCTCTATAGACTTTATGACGTCTTGGTTGCTCCAGTTCCAATAAGGGCGTTCGCCGAAGCTCATGACTTCCCAGCAGACAATGCCCATAGACCACACGTCGCTGGCGGATGTGAATTTTCTAAACGCGATCGCCTCCGGCGCCGTCCATCGGACCGGTATCTTACCTCCTCTAGTGGTGTACGCGCCGTCAGCTGTCGACTCGATTTCGCGCGAAAGCCCGAAGTCTGCGATCTTGCAGACCAATTGTGAATTAACGAGCACATTGCGCGCTGCGAGATCGCGGTGTATATAATTCATCTCGGATAGATACTGCATGCCAGTGGCAATACCGCGCAGCATGCCTACTAGCTGCAGAACGCGGAATTTCCCGTCATTCGCGCGTAGGAAGGTATCTAGGGAGCCGTTTTCCATAAACTCTGTTATGATCATGATAGGATTGCATTTTGTGACGACGCCTTGAAGGAAAATGACGTTGGGGTGTTCAAACTGCCCCATAATGGACGCCTCGGCGAGGAAGTCCCGCCTGGCTCTTTCTGTGGAGCCAGGTTTAAGTGTTTTAATAGCTACGTCTATTTCTTGTCCGCAGCTGGCCGGGAGCTTGAGCTTGCCCCGGCAGACGTCTCCGAACTCGCCGCCGCCGATAATCGCCTCTATCGTAATGCAGGAAGCGTCGATTTCGCGCGCGAACTCTCTCACCGCCTGGTTAGGATCCTCGTAAGTGTGGGGGTCTATGTATGTCCTGGAGCCAGTGCCAGCGAAGAGGGGAGTTGTGGCGTTGCTGCTCGTCTTAGCCGGTCGCTCAGGGCCTGTGTACACTTCGCCGTTTCTGTAGTTTAACGCGTTGCAGTCGTTCGGCTGTTTCTTGTCGCATTCGTCATCTGCTCGGGAGCGTAAGAACAACACAGTGGCTATGATAGCGATTACGGAGAGCACCACCACAGCAACCATGACCCCAGCAACTAACCTGACTTGCGCGCCTTCCTCGTCACCAACGAAACTTGTCTCCTGAGTCACCGCGCCCGTTCTAGTGTACACTACGTTACTGAACTCCCCCCATCCCCTCTTCATTTTTGCTCGCACTCTGATGCCATACTCTGTGTCCCTCTTCAACCCTGTTATAATGACGTGAGGCTCTTTAGTTAATTTAAGTGTTGTATTACCACTTTTCTCTGAGTTGTCTTTAGGGAAGCATTTGACTTCATAGTTTTCTATTGTGTCATCTGGATCTGAGGAGTCTATTGGTGGTGCATTCCAAGCAATAGATAACTTATCACTCTCGGCATTCAAAACTCTTAGTTTGGTCACTACACTCACCGAAGCTTCGGTGATGGCGGTGATTTCAGCCTTCTTTGGTGGCTCACCGGTTAGCTCAGTGACTCCATTCTCAGCGAATACTTGGAATTTATACTCAGTCACTGGTTCTAAATTGCTTATGGTCACTTTGGTGGAATTGAGGCCAGTGGCAGCGGGCCGATATTCAACATTTGGGCCACAGTTTGTGCAATAGACTCTGTATGTGACATCGGTCCGTCCTCCATTCTTATGTGGTGGTTTCCAAGTGAGAGATATAGAGAACTGGTCTGCAATTAAAACTGTGAGATTATCCGGCGCTGATGGTGGTTGAGTGCAAGGAATATTCTTCGGGTCCTTCTTGGCTCTGTAAAAGCCAGGCACACACTTGCATTCTACGGATGCATATGCTAAGGTTTCAGAATAATCCGGGCATGGTGCACAAGGGTCATCTCCGGTGTAGGACTTGAACTTGCCAGGCTGGCACTCATTGCATTCCTGGTTGTGGTGATCAGGTTCATACCCCGCGCGACATTTGCAAGAGCCGCTTGGCAGTGTCCACTTGCCATCTCCTTTGCATAAATACACAGGGGCTGCCTCACCTGGAGCCGTCTCAGCGTTCTCCACACACGTCCCATTAGCTTGCTCTATAACAGTTACTTCCCTCCCAGTGGGTGTAGCGGGGAATCTTGCAAAGTTTATAGTGGTTTCAGGACAAGTTATGTAGTACACTTTAACAGCGAGTAAAGATATGCAAGCACCTTTGTCTCTGAATGCAAAGTAGACACCTCTCTTAGTCACGGCAATGCTTTTTACTTCAGTGTTAATATCTACCTCGGAATTGGTGTTGAAGCGGCCCTCGCCCGCAGCGATAGGACCGACCAGCTTATAGCTCTCGGGCTCCCAAGGGGGCTGCTCGCGTGTCGCGACATCGAACTCGTAATACAGCAAACTGAAGGTCTCCTTACAGCTCAACGCGTTCCCTGGAAACAGTGAGCAGTCCCGAATAGTAAACTTTATCTCGATATATATCCGATTCGCGTTCCGTCGCTCGATGAATGGCGTCCACAGCCAGTTGTTCACGTTGTGGTGCGCAACATCGCACACGACGTACGAACGCCAGTTTATCTGCTTCTCGAAGTTCGTGTAGGACTCCTCGAGCCAGCCGGGTGTGCTCGCCTGCGGTCCGTAAGGGAACCTGGTCCACGAGAGTGTAGCCTCCGTCGTCGTATCTAGGAGCATCACCTGCTCCCCGCGCGCCCCCCACGCCGCCACAAGGATCACCCACAAACTAATCATCGTGTCATAATAACACGACGCGACGACCGTCCACAATGTACAGTCACCAGCCACTACATAATGTCACGACACTTCACTAGAAAGGCCCCGTCAATTCGCCTTCGCAATGGAGGATGGCTCGCGAGAAAACAACACGCCGCGGCCCGATACGAGCGCTGACACACCCGCGGAGCGCTATCATTTACGGATGATCACGAATTACGTTCTTTTATGTGAGGATTTCGCATTTTTAATTTCTATTGATCCCAAGTTTCACTCTCTTGACATGGATAGACGCGCAGCAGTTTTCCGTGTTGCCTGCCCGCTGAGTACGGGGCCAGTGTTGCCATCGCTTCAACAATCCGATGCACAGATAACACTAATTTCATTAAACTTGCGCAGTTCGGAAACGTCTCCTACGCATGTGCAGCAACATGCTTACATTGGCTATCCTGTGTTTTGCTGGTTTTTATACAATTTAGATTAATGGAATGTAAACTTAGCTATTTGTGATACATTGCGCGTTTCTAGTCCGGACATTCCTTTGTTCTCTTGTTGATGTTTTGAAAACTCCTTTCACTATTTATGGTTGCTGACCTCAAGCAGTGCAGTACAATGCAGAGCATCAATAATATTAATATCATATCTCATCCGGCATGCTTACATTATTAAAACAGTATTAAAATTTTCCACGGAACTACTTCGCGAAAAATACGTACCTACCTACCTACCTATCTCGCTTGATGTTTTTAGGTTTAGCCATAAATATGAATCATTTATCTAATAATTCGCTATGTAATGTCATTCACAGAAAACATTAGATACGGCTGTAATTCGAAGTACAAATCTGATATGATGAAATTTGCCGGAAGTTGACTAAGTAATCCTTACTAGTCTGAATAAGTTGTTTATTTATTATACCATTTAAATAGCTGTAAAGTATGAGATATTCTACTTGTATACAGGAATCGAGACTTCTCTTTCTCTAAAATCCCTCCGTTCGAAAAGCCATCAGCTCGTTTGCAAAAAATATACCACTTCGAATGCTGATGAAGTGACGACACATGAGTTTTTTTTACTAGTTTTAAGGTGCAGGTCATGAACAAAAAATAATGTTATCAAAAATAATATAAACGGCGCAGCCCGGCTAGTATGATAGCTTATACCGTCACGTTATATGGCCAAAATGTACTGAAACATCACATAAAACGTGACGGTATATAGATAAGCTATCATACTAGCCGGGCAGGTGAATAACTTCACTCACTCAAAAATCACAGAACTATATTTAAAAACTTAAAATACATTTCACTCCGTTTGTATATAAAACGAATGTAAATGAATTGCATGTGGAATTACAGACGGGCAGACATCGAAATCCCTATTTTTTATTCTATTAAATTAAACCAGCTAGCGGCCGCATTCGGCCAATACCATCACAAAGGTTATATTATATAGGTACTTATGTTTATTAATAAAGCTGAATTGCATTTAAATATAAGTAAGGTTACTTCGCTTACAATTAACACTCTATTCCTTAGGTACGCGAAGTAGGCACGGAGTAATAAATTATACGCACATGTCTTTTTTTTACTTTAAAAATCTCTTGGCCTCCATACAAAATTTCAACCCCTATTTAACCCCCTTAGAGGATGAATTTCCAGAAACGCTTAAATAAGTTTTCTAGTTTCTTCATGAGGAATGTGTATAATGAAGATTAGACTTCTTATTCAAAGAATTACATGTTTTCCATGCAAACTTTCAACCCCAATTTTACGCATAGGAATGAATTTCGAAACACCATGAAAGTACTTTTCATATCTTTAGATAAAGCGTCTTTGTAGTGGGTACGTACCTTATATAAACTACCTATTTTGAATAAATCAGCTTTCTGGGTTCAACGGTTTGGGCTGGGCAAGGGCTGGGCGTTGATTTAAGTGAGTCAGTCAGTCAGTCAGTCAGGACTTTCACGTTTATATATATAGATTACGATACAAGTACGGAGAATAGGAAATTCGCAACGAGTGGTGATAAATTAAAACACGACCGAAGGGAGTGTTTTAAATCGACACGAGTTGCGAATTACCTATTCGCACGTGTATTGTGCATCGTTTTACCGTACATATGGCTCTTAACATATGCCCGTAATCTGCTGATTACCGCACTCATGCGGTAAAGTAGCACCATACATACTGTAAATGGAACTAGTGACACACTTATGTATCGCTAGTCCAAATGATGGTACTAGAGACATGTGTTGCTTTTAGTACCATTGACCGGTAGTGACACACTGTGCTGTTGTTTTAAGGCTTCTTTGTTACTCAACGTTCTCAATTTTAGTTCTGTTACTAACGCTAGATGGCGCTAGCAATTTTTGACTGTGGTACATACTGGGATCACATGAGATGAGAGGAGGTAGCAAGGGTGTCAAAAATATCACATCACTGTTTTATGGAAACCTAGCTCAATCAGATAGCGAATGGAACGTACTTGATTGACTGATGGTGTTGCCTCGCGCTGTCAACCTTCGATTAGAAAAGAACGTAACCCCCTCGCATCTCATGTGATCCTAGTACGTCTTAAATTGCGAGCGCCACCTGGCGTTAGTAAAGTAACTAAAATTGAAAACGATGAGTGTAGGAGGGCAGCTAACTCATACAAGAGTGAATAACTCGTGGATAAAGTCTCGCCTGCGGCTCGGATAAAATGGTATTTTATTAGCTTGTTGTACTGTCAACAGCAATAGTAGGTACACGATCATTTTAGTAACTAGTCACTTTCACTCTTTTCACTACTATACATATATAACAATATAGTTATATTAGTGCGGTAAAGTACTAAAATGATCATCCGCTTTTGCTGTTGACTGTACAACCTAAAGTACTACGGTAACTTGGGTTTTTTCAATGTATCGGTAGTCAGTGATCATCTAGATCATTTTACTACTTTGTCGCACTAACGTAACAATACTGCAACAGATGGGATGCGTCAAGGTAGTAAAAGTGACAAGGTTTGTTTAGCAAGTATACCCTGGTCATTTAAATTAGTATAAATTGTAAAAGTACTAACGATACAGATGTCTCACTTGTTCCATTTATGGTACAATCCAATGGTACTAGATCAATAAAGAGCTTTTAATGTAAAGGGTGAAATAGCACAGAGATATTTATTATTTATCTCACTTTGGGTACGCGGCCGGGCTATTACGGGTTTAAAAGTAAAACTCACATGATGTTGTAGATTTTTATTTGCTGAAACTAAACTAAATAAAGCAATACAATAGGAACCTTAATATTTAGAATTGACTACAGTTCAGAGTAAAAGTACCTAATAGTACATTACGTTACAAGTGCAGAGAACAGGAAATTCTCAACGAGTGGTGATAAATTAAAACACGACCGAAGGGAGTGTTTTAAATCGACACGAGTTGCGAATTGCCTGTTCGCACGTGTATCGTACAACGTTTTACAATACATATGACTCTTTAAAGTTTCGACATATGCACGTAATCTGCTGATTACCGCACTCGTGCGGTAAAGTTGCACCATATGTACTGTAAATGTATATTAACGGTGATACAAAAGAGAACTACAGTAGAATTGACAAAATGGCTGACACGTGACCCCAGTCAAAGAGGTCTTTAGGGTTCCGTATCAAAACAATAAGGTAAAATAGGAACCCTTATAGTCCGACTAAAACTTCCCGCTTGTCACGATGTATATGTGTAAATAGCCGGCGTGTGTGTGTGTGTTAAAAAAGCAAACCCCCCTTAAAGTTTACCAAGCGAAAACGTTGAATTATATAATTTTAATCTTACAGGAAAAATATAAGTAGGTTTTTATTTGTAACATTGAAAATATTTCAAGATAAAGTTTATATTAAGTTGGTTAATCACATTTGCCAAGCTCGTTTCTTGATTTATTCACTTACGTTTTGTATGAAAGCCCTTGAAAACGAAAATAGAAATGGTTTATGTAAGGAATATCGTTAAAAAACAAACATACAGTTATATGCTCGCGCCAGTTATTACCAACATGCACCGACAGATAGTAAATTAGTCATTTAAACACAATAATATGTCGTTTCATATACTTATGGGTTAACAATGGATGTATACTTTGTTCAATTTCTCACTCAGATGAGTGATTGCTCTCAGCTACATTACTAATAATAATATATCTTTATTGCATACCATGGTACATGGAACTATTGCTACTATTGGTAGCCAGGGTAGGAAAGAGCAACAGCTGATTCTAACAATTTAAAATAATCACTATCTAATCAGACTACATCAGTCGTTTTGGTAATCCATTTCTATTACTATTCATTTTTATTAAATTTTCTATTAATTTCAGAATATTATATAATACAATTAAAAAGCTAAGTTTGAAAAGGCATATGAATTGTAAAGAATGTATAGTTATTTCATAATTAATAAAAAAAGTAAAATCAAGTATTGTCAAAGTCATTTGGTATGGTTTCAACTCTATATACATACACAACCAACCAGTAATTATATAGAAAAGTTTTGAAATTAAACACTTATTTTTATTCTGTAAACATACTTATTTCGTGTATATATAACACCTTTCTTGTTCGTCTTGGCGGGGGCACTTCCGTGCTCCTCGATATATATTTATCACAAACATTTTCATCAGTAAATTATTTATACAATTACTTTAATGCAATGGTTATACTATTGATTACTAAAACAATAATTATTAATATGTTTGTGCATACTTTGAGTTTATATTAGACATAACAATATACATTTTGAACTCACTCACAGTAACAGTAGGTACAATTACGACCCATACAAATATAATATGGTGTCAAACGATCCCGAGTAAATATCAGAATTATATTAACTATCATATTGGCACTACATAAATGCAATTGAAGAGTTCAAAACATGTCACCTGAAGTAAAAAACTCACAATGAACTCATACAATCAAACGGCCTGACGGCCTGTTTAGCCTAGTTGGTAGTGACTCTGCCTCCGTAGCTAGAGGGCCCGGGTTCGAATACCGGCCAGGGCATTTATTTGTGCATTTATTACGGATATTTGTTCTTGGGTCTTGGATGTTTTCTATGTATTTAAGTATGTATTTATCTATATAAGTATGTATATCGTCGTCTAGTACCCATGGTACAAGCTTTGCTTAGTTTGGGACTAGGTCGATTTGTGTAAGATTGTCCCCCAATATTTATTATTATTATTATTAAACAAAATGATAATTTTACGACTTGCAACCAAAATAAAAATATGACAATTTTTTAATAAAATATATACTGAACAACACTAAGAATCCTGCAAAGGTTCTAATAGCTTATTGAAATATTTGCCTATTTAAGGAATATAGATATAATATTTATATTAATCTTTAATACAGCAAATGCAGGTTTAATAAACACAAAAGAAATGTGGGAAAAATAAATAAATACATACAGATGTGGATATGGTGAATATGTTAATACTATACAAAGGCATAAATAGAATTTTGTTATACTTGCCCTATACTCAACACCTTTGGTACACTTAATGTACTTAATACTACAATAATAATAATTATAATACATATCTATATAAACTGTAAAAATGCTGTTGTATCAGTTAACATTCTCTCCTATGGAAGAATATTGTTTAGAATTGATTTTGTGACTATAAAACAAAAACTTGCACAAAAATCCATGTCAGGTATGAGGAGTGTAAATTCAAATCTGTAGTAAAACAAACACTTATTTCAAGAGCATATTATAAGATAAACGATTACATCATGGATAGGGATGTTTGGCAGTGATGGCGTCCTGCACGGGTAATCTATCGCGAAAATATGTTTTCTACTGTAGCATTGTTATTTAAATTATTTTGTAGCAGCTGACACAGTAATTTTATATTTAACTATACAGTGTATACATAGCACGTAGAACCGATGGCCGTTGGGGCGGAAAGGTTCTCGAGTGGCGACCACGTACCGGAAGGCGTAGCGTGGGCAGGCCCCCCACACGGTGGACTGATGACCTGGTGAAGATCGCGGGTGTCCGCTGGATGCGGGTGGCGCAGGACCGGTCATTGTGGAAGTCTTTGGGGGAGGCCTATGTCCAGCAGTGGACGTCTTTCGGCTGACATGATGATACAGTGTATATTGTTTTGAAAAAACGACACCTCGCCGAGTTTCTTACGCCGGTTCTTCTCGTGGCAGAGGTATATTTTTCCGAACCGGTGGTAGTTTATTGACGTTCATAGGTGCATGTAATATGCCTAATTTGAAGAATAAACTACTTTTACTTTTTACTTTAGTGTTTATTGGATTGTGAACTAAGTGTAGCAGATGTTTATGTAGCTGAGTCTATCTTTAGAAGTTTATCAATCCACATGTTATTTTTAATTATAGTCAATATTAAATATTGACCGGCTCCGGTTTTTGACTTTGTATGGAACAAATACATTCCTCACAACTGACATGATTGGTCACACACAGTCGAGCTCTAAAATATGCGCACAGACGAAGTGATCAAAATCATGTGTACACAACTTTATTATTAAGGGTATAAAGTTGCACAGATGTGTTTGAGCCTTTGGGAATGTTCATATATTTATGAACTCGACAAGTCATACACACATCCAATCATGCATTCAGCAATAAAGTAACATGGTTTGAGCTCAGCTTTTTAAAAAAATGGGGTAGTATATAAAAAACCTATTAATCATTTGAATTTGGATATTCAGCATTCATCAACATAATTTAATTAAAAAGTACTAGGTAGGTTTCATTTACTAATTTGTATGAAGTTTACATGTATATTTAAATGGCAATGGAAAGAGTCACATGCCTATGATACAATTTGTTAAAAAATATGTATGAATGATGTCATTGCAGGTTTCATACCGGTGCCAAAGTAACTCAAATGCTTTCCATGTCACTTTATCATCAAATCCCACTTAAATCTAATTGTGGATCTAGAGAACCAGCTTGTCCTGTTGAATGGCCGAGCCGAGCGTCTCCAGATCCTTGAACACATGCTTCCAGGCTGGTGGTGTCTCAGTGAACTCCGCAGCAACCAGCACCGCGTGCCAGCCTGCTGCCCGCGCCCCCACATAGTCCTTCTCCAAATCATCCCCGATGTGAAGACATTCTTCAGGTGATACGGGGAACTTGGACAGTTTCATGGCACGCCGAAATATCTCCTTATCTGGCTTACTGAAGCCAGCATCATACGAAGTTAAGATGAAATCAAAATGATTGCTAAAACTAACGTTGTTTAGTACCTCTTGGAGCCGAGGGTCGTAGTTGGAAATGACGCCGATAGAAATGCCTTTGTCGCGTATGAGATTCAGAAGTCGCTCGCCACCGTCAGCACGCTTCCAGCATTTGGATGTCTTGAAGTCATCTATGAGCCTGTCCGCGATGCTGCTGACGTCTGCCGAGGCAGGCCCCAGGCCCGAGAATGATGCTGCAACGATTTTTCTCCACCACTCCACCCACGACATGCTATTTTTCCCGAAATTAGGGTGCTCTTTACCGAGTGATTTGAAGCTGCCGAGCATTCGTTTTTTTACCTGTTGCGCGTCCACGGTGAAGCCGAAATCCTGCGCCACCGCTGCATAATGCTGCCAGGGAGGCAAACGGAACTTTAGTATGGTGTTAGTAGCATCTATTGTGACTAATTTTATACCCCGCAGGCTCATGATGTTTCGGCCGGCAGTGCTAAGCTAAAGTTTGTAAATTAGCTTTTATAGCACTTCTTAATCATAATCTCTTCATAGTCTTCAGAAATTTCTAGTTTTTTTATCTTGGTAGGCACATTTTTGGAGAAAAGAATAGCGGAATACATAAAAAATAGGACAGTACAAAAATAAATACAAACAAGACATTTTTTCATTTTTGTTTCATTTTCATAGACATGTTAGGCTAAGGTTTTAAGGAACTTTCTGCCAGAATAATTAAATATTCAAAACTATTCGAAACATTTAAAACGTGAAAGTGATTATAAACGATATAAAAAAATATCAGTGCAAAATATTTTATTTCTTTTAAAAAAATAGTAAATAATTATATGTAAAAGTGGTAAAACGTCTCAATAATATTGACATCGCTCTGACGCCTTCGGCCAATCGTATATTACACTCTTATTTATGGGCCAATCTTCAGGCGGATGCCCGCTCATTGAAAACGCCTTTAAACTGCCAATAACATTAACATTATATCAGACCCTATTTTTCCTCCTAAATTTCTGAAGTGAATACTGAGTAGTTATTATCAGTGCAAGCAAGCTGCAAGCTAAACGAGCTAAAGGACCGAGTGTGTAAAAACCATGCCGTACGTCAGCTCAGGTAATCTAGCTTTATTTTAAGTAAACATCAGCAATTACAGTATTTCTTTAAAAATTAGGCCACGTCAGTAAGTAATATTATGAAATTTATAATACAGCTACGTACGGCGAATATTTTCATGTTGACCTTAGATTTTTTGAGCCTACCACTAAGCTATCTTACTTTCAAAGGTAGGATAAGCTATATACACTCCAAAATCGCAAATAAATACATGAACATGTTCTATTAAACTTTTAGTAAAATGGGGCATTGATTGTGATGATGTGCAATCTGACGTCATATTACAGCGACTACGGCGTATGCGTGGGCGCATTGCTATCAGGAAACGCTGAAATTGTACTTAAATGGTGTTTTTATATAAGTGGATACTTACCCACCACATTAAACATTAATCACTATTCGCTTTTATTGTTATACTGTAAATTCAGGGATTTTAAATTGTTACTTTTAGTATTGTGTACTGGAGATATGTGACCCTAGAATTTGGTGTGATTTTAGTTGTAATCTTACAACTTCACTACACAACTGTGTAGAATATAAAAAAAAATCGTCCTATCATAATATGTAGCTAGCATATACATAGCATTATACAGTAACAATATCCTAATATATAAAAAATTCAAACTTTTAAAACTTATTCTAGTATTTGCTGTTTGTTTATTTTCTGTAGATCTGTTTGCCAATCGGCAAAGGCCTCCTCCAATATATGTATTTGTTTTAAATATGAGGGGAATTTACTAGTCCCATAGTAAGCTCAATTAGGCTTGTATTATGGGTGCTAAATGACAATATGTTAAATACATAGAAAACATCCAAGTTTCAAGAACAAATGCTTTTATTCAGCACATAAATACATGCCCTTACCGGGATTCGAACCCAGTAACTCAGGCTTCTTAGGCAGTGTCACTACCAACTAGGCTAAACTTTGCAAAGTAACTATTTGTAAATGTTTTTACAGGTGGAATCGTCCGCTCAGCCAAAGTTTAACTTACAACTGAATTTATAAAAACCCACTCCGTAATATATTTTTTAATTTGGTTAGAAATTAAAGTTACTATTTAATTGTATATATTTATTTACATTTAATTACACAAAAACAAATAAGTACAGTCAGCATCAAAAGTAGCTATTCATTTGAAAAGTTCTAAAGTCTTATAAGGGAATAGGATATTATAAGGGACTAGGATATTATAAGGGAATAGGATATTATAAGGGAATAGGATATTATAAGGGAATAGGATATTATAAGGGAATAGGATATTATAAGGGAATAGGATATTATAAGGGAATAGGTTATCATAAGGGAATAGGATATTTTGACCCCCTCATATGCGTAGATACTTTTGATGCTCACTGTACAAATGGCAAACTTTGTGCCACAAGGCCTTAAGCAAGTAGTTTCCAATGAGAGGGGAATAATAATTGAATGGCATTTATTTAGGAGCGCTCGTGGCCCAGCGGCGCCCGCGTACCGCGTGCTGTATGCGAGGTTAAGCAATAAAGTAAAAAAGAAGTAAAGTAAAAGTAGTTTATTCTTCAAATTAGGCATATTACATGCACCTATGAACGTCAATAAACTACCACCGGTGCGAGGTGTCGTTTTTTCAAAACAATATACACTGTATAGTTAAATATAAAATTACTGTGTCAGCTGCTACAAAATAATTTAAATAACAATGCTACTTAGTCGGCTCATAAGTTCTGTCACTAGCCTTTAAAATTTAAATTTGGAACTCCTAAAACAAAAACCGTTGTGCATTTGAATTTCGAATCTTTTTTAAATATTTGAGTAGTATAATTTTGCAATTTACTGTTTTCTTTAACATGGAGTGGACGCTTAAAGATAGCCGTACCGCAATAATTGCACTATATCGTTGTGGACACTCGCCGACTAAATTTTTAAGCTACTTGAAAATTTAAAATTCTCTCTAAGATTTGTGTATCGTACCATAGAAAGATACAGTGAGGTCTCTAGTTTAAATGACAAGAAAAGAAGCGGTCGTCCGCGTACAGCTAGGACTCCAGCGGTTGTACAAGCAATTAGGGCACGCATTGCCAGAAATCCCGCTAGGAAACAAAAAGTTATGGCCCTCCAGATGGGTTTGAGCAGAAACACGGTGAAAAGAGTGCTTAATCAAGACCTGAGACTTCGTGCTTTATAAACGAAAAACTGGCCATCTTCTCAATGGTCGGCTTAAAGCTTTAAGGCTTAAAAGATCTAAAGCTTTATTGAAGAAGTACGCTAAAAATAAGCATCGTTGTATACTGTTTTCGGACGAGAAAATTTTTGACATAGAAGAAAACTGTAATAAACAAAATGATAGAGTGTACGCTCGCAATAGTAAAGAAGCGTCCTAATAGCATTCTACCGTATTCAAAGAGGTCATCACCCTTCATCTGTGATGGTTTGGCTGGGAGTTTCTTATGCGGGCGTCACTAGTATGCATTTTTGTGAGAAAGGGGTGTTGACTAATATTGTGAAACCACTATCCCATACGATGTTTCTAAACCAGCATTGGGTTTTCCAGCAGGACTCTGCTCCAGCCCATAAGGCAAAGTCTACACAAGCCTGGCTCGCCTCCAATAAAATCGACTTTATACGGCATGAAGATTGGCCCCCTCCTCTAGCCCAGATCTTAATCCGTTAGACTATAAAATATGGCAGTATTTAGAGGAAAAGGTGTGCTCAAAACCTCATGCAAATCTAGACTCGCTGAAAAAATCCCTTGCTACGGCAGTGGCCAATATCGACATGAAAGTGGTGCGTGAATCCATTGACGACTGGCCAAGCAGACCTGTGTAGCCTGTGTAGATAATTATGGCGGTCATTTTGAATAAATGTTATACATTTAGATTCTCTAGTTTATAAGCTTTCAAACGCTGTACAAATTATACGGAATAAACTTAAAATTTTTGTTTTTTATTTGATACTATGTATATGACAGAACTTATGAGCCGACTAGGTACAGTAGAAAACATATTTTCGCGATAGATTACCCGTGCAGGACGCCATCACTGCCAAACATCCCTATCCATGATGTAATCGTTTATCTTATAATATGCTCTTGAAATAAGTGTTTGTTTTACTATAGATTTGAATTTAGAATTGCTAAGTTCAGTAATGTGTTTAGGAATTTTATTGTAGAATTTGATACAGTGTCAGTTGCTACAAAATAATTTAAATAACAATGCTACAGTAGAAAACATATTTTCGCGATAGATTAGCCGTGCAGGACGCCATCACTGCCAAACATCTATATCCATGATGTAATCGTTTATCTTATAATATGCTCTTGAAATAAGTGTTTGTTTTACTACAGATTTGAATTTAGAATTGCTAAGTTCAGTAATGTGTTTAGGAATTATATTGTAGAATTTGATAAAATTTCCCAAGAACGACTTTTTCGTCTTTACTAGTCTATAGAAGGTCAATATTCTATAGTCAATGTCAGGCGAGGTCAGTCCTTGGATGGGTGACCGCTTTAAGTGGTTACTAACTGAGCGCTCCCATGCTTTGGAAGGCACGTTAAGCCGTTGATCCCTGTTGCCGTCTATGATAGCAGTCGTTAAGCCAAGTTGGAGGCCTCCGGGCGGCTTGAGAACTTCTAACAGTCAAGTTGCCCACTCACTTGACAAGCCTAATCCTAATAAGGTCTGGTTTCCTCCTCGGGTTGGAAGGTCAGATGGCCTTTCATGTCAGAAAAGTAGTGCCTACGCCAATTCTTGGGATTAGATAGCGGACCCCAGGCATCCTGCAGGATGCAACTACCGGGAGTAACGCTAGGAGGATGATGTATGGCATTTATTTTCGAATCGTGAGATCTTTGACAAGACAAGTATGGTTGCCCGTTTGTTGCACTTTTAGCACCACCCAGGGGCACGTGTAGGGAAACGGTGGGTAGTTTCTACGGACGTGGTGCAACTTCGACCCCCCCTTGTCAAGTGAGTGGGCAACTTGACTGTTGGAAGTGGAAAGGAGAGCGGAATTCTGCAGGTTGAACTAGGTGTGAAAAAGAAAAGTATCACATTAAACAATTATTTTCAGATGGGCAGGTGGGCAAGAGGCCATTCAGCCTCTATGGCATGCTGTGGGCCGTGCTTAACTTCTTTTACCTCTTGTAAGTATCATTTTACTCAATCAGCTTAATTGTGTAAATAAAAAGGAGGTTCTCAATATGTTAGTGAGCAAATGGGATTATTGTTTAAGTAAAATAAAGGGATAACTGGCTGCAAAAAGCAAGGGATCGTGACAAATGGAAAGCTCTAGCAGAGGCCTTTGTCAAGGGACAAGTTGAGGTTGTTGATGGAGAAGAGTAAAAATAAAATCTTTTAACAAGATAAATAAAATAATAGATAAATGTATAAGCATAGATAATAAGAAAAATGTAACTTCAGCAATAAAGGCTATTTTTATTTATTTTATTAAAATAAACAGATTGCCCAACTTTGCAGGATACAAAAAAAAATGTTAGTGAAGTGATGGCAGAATAGGCAACCCTAGATAGTCAGATAGAGAGAACATCACCGACAAACTCTCGAAGGACCATGTGTCAAAATGGTCCTAAAACCAACAAACCTGAGTTAGGTCATCTATACTAATATTATAAAGCTGAAGAGTTTGTTTGAACGCGCTAATCTCAGGAACTACTGGTTCGAATTGAAAAATTCTTTTTGTGTTGTATAGTCATAACACTCATAACATCGAGGAAGGCTTTAGGCTATATATAACATCACGCTGCGACCAATAGGAGCGAAGACGCGGACGAAGTCGCGGGCAACAGGTTGCTGAAGCTACAGTTTTCTTATTATCTGTGCTTATACGGGGTGTGGCCTGTAATAGGAGCAATAAATTTAAAGGACGCTTCCTTAGAGCATCTACAGTAACCTCTTATGTCCAAAAAAATTATCTTTCTTCAATTGGGAGAAATTTTGATCTAAAGTTATGACCTCCAAGTAATGGATCTTGGCACCCAGAGATTATAGCGCGGCAGTCAATGCTGATTTTGAGGTTGCTTCAAGTTATGACTCATTATCGTTGTCGCATTTATGGTTTAAAAAAATATTTCTAGGATTTTTTTAATTTTGTTTATAAATTTTTAGTTTTTAATGAATAAATAGTTATTAATATGACTCCAGTAGATTAAAAAAGTACAAATAAGCAACTTTTGCGAAATTTTTTTTTCCAAAAAAACTTTTTTTTTTTCAATTAAAACCTTTTGGAAATAATTGCTGCAGAGCTCAATAGTGTACCGTTTAATTTTTTGCTCCTATTACAGGCCACACCCGTATATATATCTATTTTTTGTCAAAATATTTTATTACTACTCTTCTCCATCGACAACCTCAACTTGTTCCTTGACAAAGGCCTCTTCCAGAGCTTTCCATTTGTCACGATCCCTTGCTTTTTTTGCAGCCAGATACCTCCTATTTTTTAAGGTCATCTGACCATCTAAGATTCATCATCATCATCCGAATGACGTCAACTGCTGGACATAGGCCTCCCCCAAAGACTTCCACAATGACCGGTCCTGCGCCACCCGCATCCAGCGGACACCCGCGACCTTCACCAGGTCATCAGTCCACCGTGTGTGGGGCCTGCCCACGCTGAGCCTTCCGGTGCGTGGTCGCCACTCGAGAATCTTTCCGCCCCAACGGCCATCGGTTCTGCGTGCTATATGCCCCGCCCACTGCCACTTAAGTTTAGCGATTCGAAGGGCTATATCGGTCACTAAGATTAGGTCTCCCTTTTTTCCTTGAATTTCCTCTTGGATACCATTATACAATTTCTTTTGTCCATTTGTCCAAGTTTTGTCTATCTAGGTCCTTAAATCTACTGTTAGCTCGTATTCACTAAAGTATGAATATCTCAGTTCTCCAATGAAATTCAAACCAGGGCTCGGAAACCGGTATTCTGTCCATACAAAAATACCGGTATTTTTTTTAGTTCTTATCGTTCTTTCGTCTACTATTTCATGTTTAATCAGGCAATCTAACAATATGAAGTAATAACCTAAATACATTATTGAGTCCTACACAAAGAGCAGAAACTAATTAAAAATATTTGGCTATTTCAGGATTTTGAGATTAACCGGTTCCGAGCAGTGATTCAAACGAAAGATGAAGTAGATTTAACCTATCTAATGATTAACTCTCGGCTTTGTCGGTTTTAGGACCAGACTCCATACAAACTTGCCCATGGTCCTTGATGATGACCAAAGATGACAATAACATATTTGATTGTACCTTTCATTGCAGCTACCTGACGTTGATCAACGCGAATTACAACAAGCACGGCGAGAAGTATTCCCGCGACTACCGGAGCCCGGGAAGCGGGTACGTAATAACTCTAGCATTGAATAATTACAACAAGCACGGCGAGAAGTATTCCCGCGACTACCGAAGCCCGGGAAGCGGGTACGTAATAACTCTAGCATTGAATAATTACAACAAGCACGGCGAGAAGTATTCCCGCGACTACCGAAGCCCGGGAAGCGGGTACGTAATAACTCTAGCATTGTATAATTACAACAAGCACGGCGAGAAGTATTCCCGCGACTACCGGAGCCCGGGAAGCGGGTACGTAATAACTCTAGCATTGAATAATTACAACAAGCACGGCGAGAAGTATTCCCGCGACTACCGGAGCCCGGGAAGCGGGTACGTAATAACTCTAGCATTGAATAATTACAACAAGCACGGCGAGAAGTATTCCCGCGACTACCGGAGCCCGGGAAGCGGGTACGTAATAACTCTAGCATTGAATAATTACAACAAGCACGGCGAGAAGTATTCCCGCGACTACCGGAGCCCGGGAAGCGGGTACGTAATAACTCTAGCATTGAATAATTACAACAAGCACGGCGAGAAGTATTCCCGCGACTACCGGAGCCCGGGAAGCGGGTACGTAATAACTCTAGCATTGAATAATTAAAGGCTGGCTACATCAGTAAATTATCAAGATAATTGTAGTCTTGAAAATTGTCTGATAATGATAAGATAACTGTTGGATATATACTTTTTCCATTATGGCTTTCATTCCTTGCTGATTTCATAGCTTATTACGGTTCCCTGCCCAAAGTAAAACGGGTCCCTATTACTGCTCCGCTGTCCGTCCGTCTGTCTGTCTGTCGGTCCGTCTGTCACCAGGCTGTATCTCATGAACCGTGATAGTTAGACAGTTGAAATTTTCAAGGATGATGTATTTCTGTTGCCGCTATAACAACGTATACTCAAAAACAGAATAAAATAAATATTTAAGGGGGCTCCCATACAACAAACGTGATTTTTTGCAGTTTTTATAGACAACGGTACGGAACACTTTGTGCGCGAGTCCGACTCGCACTTGGCCGGTTTTTTGCCAGTTTCAAGGTCGGTGTCGGTGTGGATTGATGTTGACGTTTAGCGAGTGCGTTCCGAAACACATAAAGTTTTAGGTTATTATACTTATTATCAAAGCGATGATTATCAGACCATCATTGATAATTATCGTTTTGGACCCTGCTGGTGCTGGCGACACTTTTTCACCTAATCTTGGTGGAGTTGGATGTATCAAGAAATTTGGTTGGTTGTAATTCCAGGGTGTCGTATGAGTGTAACACTCAACAGTTGCCGACCCTATAAAAGTTTATTTCTTGACGAACCCCATACTGTAGTCCCTCGTGAAAATCTCGGCAGGGAGCTCATTCCACAACCGGAGCGTCCTAGGACACTCCTCTGAAACCGCACAGTACGCGACCATTCAAATTAAATTCGCGGGTCTCAAATTAAAGTTCGCGTGTCCCGTTTTTCAACTCGTGACCCATTTCGCAAACTTTCTCTTAAAAGTTTCATTCAGTTTGACCGGACTATACATTTGTGTGATTTTTACATAACAATTTCATGCTTGACTCATATTAAAATAACTGATGTAGAAGATATAGTTCAAGATGAAAGTCAATTAGGATAAGTTAAAGAATAAATTTAAAAATACAAAAGTGAAATTGATATCACTAAATTATTTAGTTGTATGTAACAAATGGTTGTATGTAACAAATGGTTGTATGTAACAAGTGGTTGTATGTAACAAATGTCAAATTCTATGTACCAAAATTTTTGCTGTTGGCGTTTCAGGCCCCCTCGCCCCCCGTCGCGCCGGTTCGGGGGTTTCAGTTCCGGATCCGGGCCGGCGCCGCCGCCCGCCGGGGGCTGTGGCTGCGGCTAACCCCCCCACCTCAACATAACACCGCCGTCAAGTACACTTCAGTGGACCTAGCAGCATCAGTTAACTGACCAATTGGCCACACTGTTGCGTTGCGTTTATGAATAGAAACAGGGTGACGACACCGTGGGAACCGTGTGTATATTCATAAACGCAACGCAGCAGTGCGGCCCGGCTCTAAGGATGGATCTTTTAGTGGATTGTAGTTTTAAATGGTATGCATTGCAGCAAACACACGCATTAACATATACATATAGTTATATCCTCTCCTCTATTAATCGAGTAACATTTGTATATTTATTTGTTTGTAATTGAAATCGAAGACCGCTCTTACGATTTTAAATGAAATTTACAATATACGGGTTTACGGGATCGAAAAAAAATATCTAGCTAGGTTTTATCTTCGGGAAAACTCAAGCAAAGCTCGGTCGCGCAGGTTCTTATTATTAAATATATACGTTCGTACGCTGGAGCGGATATTAGCAGAGAGAGTAAACACATAACATGAGTAATTTTCGAAATGTTGCTTATAAGAGTTATAAGGATAATGGAGTTAAATGTCAGGGATGCCAACCTAGACCGCTATTCGTGTTGTGATGTCGGCAGTGGTGCCAACACAAATTGCGAATCTTATTGCAGTAAAAACACAAAATGTCTTACAAATTAGGAAATAAATCTACATCTCCGGAACGTACCTGGCCTGATGCAAATATGGCCAGCATGCTGGCCGCATTACCCCGCTACACTGCCAATGATATCTGCTTACATCTTATTGCAACGAAGCTCTACCAATGATCAGTTAACTGTGGTGACGATTAATGATTACGGTTAAGAGGGCGCAGTACGCTCGGTTCTCCATACAAACGTATTTATGCTCTCATTTTAAAACGCCATGCTAGAATAACATGAAACTTTTTATACACAATGGCATACAGCTTGTCTAGGGCGGAAATTAGTTTCTGTTGCTTGAAATTATAATGGCGAAAAAATACAGCCATTATTAAGGTTTTCATACAAGCCATAAAAAACTCAAAAGACCGCTGTATTTTTTTCTTTTTCAATTTCTAGCAACAGAAACTAATTTCCGACCTAGGTATGCCGGATCCCATTGTGTATACAAAGTTTCATGTTATTCTAGCATGGCGTTTTAAAATGAGAGCCTAAATACGTTTGTATGGAGAACCGATCCACACCGATCGTACTGCGCCCTCTTAAGTTCTTATTATAAGTTTCATTACACTTATCTGTCTAGTTTTATTTTTCCGACTACTTTTTTTCCATATGCATCTACTTGTTGAGTCGGTTCTAATGAGCATAACAAGAGGTTTATCTTGTGTAGTTTTGTTGCTTGGCCATCTGTCTCCATCATCAGGTCAAGCTCCATATTGCTATAATATTGTATTGTCACCATATTATTCGAATAAACTTCATTTTAATATTTCACTCCGTTCCCTTTTGGTTGAAGATCAGGCGGTGCTTTACGCGTCCTTTACTTGTAAGGTTTGGAATTCTCTGCCGGCGTCTGTATTTCCGAGTTCATATAACCTGGACCTTTTTAAGGCACGAGTGAATAGGCATCTTCTGGGTGAGCTCGCTTCATCGTCGGCCTCATCTTTGCCCCCTGGCTAGATGCTGGCCAAGAGCAATCCCATTTTTAATTAAAAAAAAACTGCCATCACCCTTTTTGTGATATTGCAATGGTGTGATGCCAAACTGCCAACCGAACCCGAGTGGCCATATTAACTTAAACTACACAAGATAACCGTGTAAGTCGTGTTTGCTCTCATTCGAACCGTCTCAACGAGTAGTTGATGCATGTGCTAAAAAGTACCACCTCCATATCAGCCGAAGGATGTCCACTGCTGGACATAGGCCTCCCCCAACTTCATGGGGGGTAAGTGCCATAATCGCCACGCTTGGCATGTGGATTGGCGGTCGCAGTATCTCCACCGCACTCCAGGGATGCTGCTGCTCATTCCCCGGTGGTCTTGGTCGTAGTATTAGGGCATACCCGGGTCCAATAAAGGGTCCCCAGGTAAAAAGTACCGTCGACACACGGCATTAAAAGCTTGTAAAAGAATGATTATTTTGACAAAATCTAATAGTGTAGTAGGTATATATAGCGACTGCGATCTGACCTAACAAAGATGTGAAAATTGTTTTTTTCCTACTTAGTAGCAAAAACTACAGATTGAAATGTAATTTTCTATAAATATAAAACATGTATGTGTGCTTACTTACATTCCGGATCCTACAGTTAAGAGGGCGCAGTACGATCGGTGTGGATCGGTTCTCCATACAAACGTATTTAGGCTCTCATTTTAAAACGCCATGCTAGAATAACATGAAACTTTGTATACACAATGGGATCCGGCATATCTAGGTCGGTAATTAGTTTCAGTTGCTAGAAATTGAAAAAGAAAAAAAGATACAGCGGTTTTTTAAGTTTTTTACGGCTTGTATGAAAACCTTAATAATTGCTGTATTTTTTCGCCATTATAATTTCAAGCGACAGAAACTAATTTCCGCCCTAGACAAGCTGAATCCCATTGTGTATACAAAGTTTCATGTTATTCTAGCATGGCGTTTTAAAATGAGAGCATAAATACGTTTGTATGGAGAACCGAACGTACTGCGCCCTCTTAACGAAATTCATCTACATTTATTTTGACAGCTGTCATTCCAAACGTCTAATATGACATGATATTGATATGTCAAAAATATGATTCCCGTCGCCATCTTGTTGAGGATCACATTAGTGGTGGGTCGTTGACGGTTTTCGCTTCAACAAAACGAAACGTTAACTTAGAAAACGTCAACTAGTTGAAAAACTAGTTGATTTCGTCAACTAGTTTTTTGCTTTAACTGAAGAGAAAAAGGCATTGAGTTGATACGTTTATTGAGTAAGGGGGAAAACGTTAAGGGTTTTAGTTTAGCGTTCCAATTCTATTACGTTTGTACGTTAAAGTCGTCAACTAGTTGATTCACAAAACGTTTCGTTCGTTGACGAACGAAAAACGTTTTATCAACTAGTTCGTTGAATCAACGACCACCCCTAGATCACATCAATTTATTTTTGTTAAATGGTTCAATTCGTTATATCGTTATTAATTTATTTCTTCACTGACTCTGGCAGAGGTACTCGAGGCTGCCAATTCTCTTCATTAAATCGACTATCGAGCGAGTTAGTCGTGTACAGATTTCAATGAGAGCGATAGAGATAGACATATTATTTGTTATCTTTTTTATAGTTCCACTTATCTTTCCTCAAATGATTTGATATGACTTTGAGGCAAACAAACGATTACCCGCCCAAATTAAAGGGGTTGTTTATTGCAAGCCGTTTAGGGATGATATCACAGCTGTCAAAAGAACAGTGATAAAGATAAATCTCGATAACTGCACGGTGTAACTGTAACAGGCGTCCACAGGCTGCGGTGACCGCTTACCATCAGGCGGGCCGTACGCTTGTTTGCCACCGACGTGTGTATAAAAAAAAAACATCAATATACTCGGCAGCCAAAGTTGGTATGAAATCGAACCGAATTTCGGTCATTTTTTGCCGCGGAGTATGTTTTAATATATAGGTCATATAATTGCCTATATGTGTACATATATTTTATAGCAGGCCGAGCATTTCCTGAGGGCCTACTCCGAACTTCGAAAATCAAACTTCGTATCGTGCCGTCCCTTACCGTCATATAGTGTATAACGCGAGAGTGAAAGGGACGGCACGACACTTAGTTCGATTTTCGAAGTTCGTAGTAGGCCCTCAGCTTCGAAGATGTGTCGCCGTATTTTTGTTTAAGTGAGTTTAATTCTATCCCTTTTAATGATATGTATGTACTAGATCTTATTTTAGTTATTTTTATTATATGTGATTATAACAAAAACACGAATAATACTTGTTTTATTTACCTTCTAATAATTAACCAACTTAGAAAAGTTGAGAAATCCTCGACATTTTCATTTCAAAGTTCAATAATTGACAGGCACCTTGCTACCAGCTGGGAAATGTCAAAAAAATGGGGTATTTAATTTTTCTCAGAGAATTGAATTTTTGAGCTCATTCAACTCATAGACCCAAACGCTATATCGATTCTAGAAGAAGTAAAGTGTCCCCAGGGCGTTATCACTGTTGATCTAGTCCTGAACTAAGCAAAGTTTGTACCAAGGGTATACTAGACGACGATATACATACGAAACGTCCAAGACTCAGCAACAAATATTCCTGCTAAACATACACAAATGGCTTGACCGGGATTCGAACCCCGGTGCGAGGTCCGGCTTCGTAAGGGTCACTACCAACTAAGCCAAAATGGTTAAATTTATTTTACAGTACATATGGTGCTATATTACCGCACGAGTGCGGTAATCAGCAGATTACGTGCATATGTCGTAACTTTAAAGAGCCATATGTGTTGTAAAACGTTGTACGATACACGTGCGAACAGGTAATTCGCAACTCGTGTCGATTTAAAACACTCCCTTCGGTCGTGTTTTAATTTATCACCACTCGTTGCGAATTTCCTGTTTTCTACACTTGTATCGTAATGTACTATTACAGTACATATGGTGCTACTTTTACCGCACGAGTGCGGTAATCAGCAGATTACGTGCATATGTCGTAACTTTAAAGAGCCATATGTGTTGTAAAACGTTGTACGATACACGTGCGAACAGGTAATTCGCAACTCGTGTCGATTTAAAACACTCCCTTCGGTCGTGTTTCAATTTATCACCACTCGTTGCGAATTTCCTGTTTTCTGCACTTGTATCGTAATGTACTTTAGCAGGTGGCTAGTTGGGCAGGAGGCAGAGTTTTGGCGCAGAGAGACTTGTAGGTTCTTGAATTAAACTCCGTTGTTAACCGTAGAATATAGAATGAATACTGAATAATTTTATTTACAAAATGCTTAACTATATACAACGAAAGAGCTTACAACTAGCGATGGTTCTACACCGAAACAATAATTATTATTACAATATTAGGAAAGGGTAGACGGGCGCGCGCGAGAAGGAGATAGTCGACGCGTGCCGCGCGCGTGCGCGCGGGCTTGGCGCGTGCGGCTATATAATAATTTGGGCGCGCGTGTCTCGTCCATTTGCTCCTGCCGTCGCCGGGATGGAAACATCGCTGCGCTGTCGCTCCGTGCCCGAAGATTGAAGCTGCATTGAAGAAACACGACGTCAATCCACGAAGATACTGCTTTGTCGGTTTCTTCACTATTGCACAACTGTCCTTTTCAGGGCAACCAAAACTGCTCTTGTCAGAGCAATTAGCTGTTCTCACAGGACAGCTATTTCTGATGTCAATTGCACAACTGTCCTTTTCAGGGCAAACAAAACTGCTCTTATCAGAGCAATTAGCTGCTCTCACAGAACAGCTATTTCTGATGTCAATCAAGGGTCTCTATACCTACAGTACTATTACAGTACATATGATGCTACTTTACCGCACGAGTGCGGTAATCAGCAGATTACAATACAATACAATACAATATGCTTTATTGCACACCTCAAAAAAAGAATTACAGATATAAACAGCATAAAGATACAAGCAGAGGTAAACAACAGGCGGTCTTATCGCTAAATGAGCGATTTCTTCCAGACAACCTTTGGGTAGCGGAGAAAAAAGTAAACAAACATGATAAGTGGGTGGTGCAAACAAAAGGAATAACTACTAGAAATAAAAAGAAATATAATAATAATAATAATAAACACATAAAGCACTATATATAAATATATATATATATATATAAAATAAACATACACAAATAAGTAAATAAATAAACATACATATATACCACAAACTTAAGTGAGACCCAAAAGTAAACTACAGACCAGTATCGAAAAATATTATGGAAGAGACAAATAGTGCTCTTTCAGACTAGATTTAAAAGACGCACTAGATTTAGCCCGTCGTACATCTAGGGGCAGAGAGTTCCATAGTCGGACAGCTTGAAAAGTAAATGAACAGTTATAAAATTTAGAGGAGGACGAAGGCACAGCAAGAAGAAATTTATTAGAGGATCTAATTGAACGCAGATAGTTAAATCGTTCCTTGAGGTAGCGAGGGGTTGCCGGATTAAAAAGTATATTAAAGAGAAGAGAAAGAATGTGATAGTTACGACGAAGACGGATTGGGAGCCACTTGAGTTTTAGACGGAAACTAGAGACATGGTCATACTTGCGTAACCCAAATATGAACCGTATGCATACATTTTGAATACGCTCAAGTTTATTGAGTTGCTCCTCAGTGATATCAAGATATGAGATGTCCGCGTAATCGAGAATAGGGAGAAGAAGGGTTTGGGCAAGCGCAATTTTAGTGGCGATGGGAAGGAAGTTACGAAGGCGTCTTAGAGAAGCTACTGCAGCAAACATCTTCCTGCTGACCTCGCTCACTTGCGGCACCCAGGATAGAGTGCGATCCATGATAATCCCTAAATTTTTCACCTGGTTTGAGAAAGGAATCTGAATACCATCGAAATATACAGAAGGGAGATTGGCGAAGTCGATTCTGGAAATCATATTACTACTGCCGATAATAATAACTTGGGTCTTTGTTGGATTAACTTTCAGCCCAAAACTCTCGCTCCACCTTAGAATGCGTAGTAGATCCTCATTAGTCGACTTAATCACAACAGGTAGATCGCTAAGCACCCCCCGCATATAAATCTGCAGATCGTCGGCGTACAGGTGATAACTAGAGGAAAGGTTATGAGTAATGGAATTTATGAAAATTGAAAATAATAGAGGAGACAGCACACCGCCTTGTGGAACACCGGCCAACGTACTGCACTAAGAAGAACGGGACTCTTCTACCTTTATTCTTTGCCGACGACCATTGAGATAACTGTGAAACCAATCAACCACCGCAGGAGATATATTAAGAGAACGTAAGATAGCAAGCATTATGTCAAAATCCACAGTATTGAAAGCATTGCTGAAGTCCAATAAGGTTAACACTGTTACTTCCCCATTGTTCATGCCGTGCCGAATATCGTCTGTGATTTTGACAAGAGCTGTTGTGGTACTGTGGCCTGGGCGGAAACCCGACTGAAATTGATTCAATAGATCGTTCCCGTTCAAGAAAGAAGTTAATTGCTGATGTACTAGTCGTTCCAGGACTTTGGATAGGAAAGGAAGAATGGAAATAGGACGATAATCAGAGTAGGAAGCAGGATTTGATTTTTTTGGCAAAGGAATAATGTCCGCATCCTTCCATTGAATGGGAAACACGCTAGATGAAATGGAACTATTTAGGATGTCGGTAATTATAGGAACAAGCAAATCAAGGAGAGGAAGGATCATGTTACGACTAATACAGTCAACACCCACAGCATTAGAAGTGATGCTCAGTACGCTCTTCCTAATATCACTGTCGGTGAATTGACGGAAAGAAAAAGGAGGAAAATCTGGAGTTGGGAAAGATGAAAGATAATGAAGGGTATCTACCTTATCAGGGCCGCTAAACGCAGCAGAAGAGGAAAAATGCTGATTCAGCTGATCGAAATTAACATTGTTAGGGTTGGAAGAAGGTTGAGTTTTCCCAACTCCAAGAGATTTTAGAAACTTCCAGACTTTGGCTGGATCGCCATTTTCGATGGAACTATGAATATGGCGTCTTTGAGCATCTCGACATACGGTGCTGCAACGATTGCGCAAAGAGTGATATCTACGCTTATTTGAGTCAGAGTTTTTTGCTTTATATCTCGACTTTGCCAGGTTCTTCTTCTCAATGAGAGCCTTTATGTCCGCAGTGAGCCAAGGAGCAGGCAGATGCTTCACCTTAATGGCTCGAACAGGCGCATGAACGTCAAAGAGCTGAATGATAATAGAGTTGAAAAGAGCTATTTTATCG
The DNA here is from genome assembly GCA_905163555.1 of Notocelia uddmanniana. NCBI lineage: Eukaryota > Metazoa > Arthropoda > Insecta > Lepidoptera > Tortricidae > Notocelia > Notocelia uddmanniana. The sequence continues at coordinate 74,926,345 of LR991052.1, forward strand.
TTCACTGCGCCAGCACGAGTTACAACGCTCCAATCGATTTTAGCAGCATCATCCCGAAGTTTGTCTCCATCTAGCCGACTAAAATTGCGCTGCAGAAGAATTTTAGCCTTTGTCTTGGGTGGACGAATTTTGTACGAGAGGTAAAGCAAGTCATGGTAAGAAAAGGCATCTGCAGAGTATTGGCCAAATTTAACAACATGGGACGTGGAAGAAACCATTGCCAGGTCTAAAAGAGACGGGGAACAGTTTGGAAAACGATGCGTAGCAAGTTGCAGGCCTGGACTAGCGAATTAAGACGCTTGGAGCGATGGTCATCTTTTAGGAGACAGGTATTGAAATCACCCATAATAATATGATGATTAAAAGAAGGCATGATATCTTCAAGGAGTTTTTCAAGGGAAGTGAAATAATTTATTTGTAGAGAGGGCGAATAAAAGACGCCAAGAAGAAGTTTGGAGTGAGATAACGAAATATCAAGAAAAATATACTGTGCAGAATCAGAACAAGGTGACATGGGAGATAGGCTAATGATGGAATAGGGAATGTACGAGCGGAGATATATGGCAACACCCCCTCCACCTCTGCCATTTCGATCGTGACGAATTAAATTAAAGCCAGGCAAGGAAAAAGAAGCTGAAGGGAGAACCGGCTTGAGCCATGATTCAGACACGAGTATAGCATGAACATTTCGTAAGTCAAAGGTATACACTAAGTCGGTATAATGAGCAGGAATACTTTGGGCGTTTATATGAATTACATTAAAATTTTTGGCTAAGTTATGAAATTGTCCTTCTAGAAGCTCACGAAGTGACGGAGGCAGGCTGTGAAAACTGTCCTCACTATCAGTTAAGTCAGAAGAGGAGAACGATAAAAACTGGTCACTGTTAGTACTTAAGTTGGATAAAGACATATATACATATACAATATAATTAATATATTAAATACCAATAAATACAAGCACAACCTAATAAAATATTCACACACTACCCGCCAGCAGCAAAGAAAGAAGAAACAAAACTTCACGGAAGTAGATTAAAAACAATAAAATAAACGTAATTTTAGACATGAATAAATTCAACAGTTACAATTTCGCACAATTATTTACATGAAACGGAACGTGATAAGAAAAGTTGACAACACTACATGCATGTCAAAGTCAGTTTGTCAGTCAAGTCAAACGTCATTAACGTCAAATTTGATAGAGTGTGTACTGTGTTGAAGAAACAAGAATTTGAATTTCACTAAATAAGAAAGTGGGTAAATTAAAAGAAGGAACTAATATGCGACCAAATTAAGATGGATTACATACATAACACGGACAAGAAAAGTGAACACAGGTTAATCCTTGGATTTCGCCGGCTTCGCCGCCGCCGCACGTTTAGGCCTTATTTTGACTGGCTGCTTTACGGCTCCACTGCTCCCAGCTTGAAGTTCAGCGTCTTCATTCGGAGTCGAGGAGGCAGGTCGCGCAGGCGCGTCCGAAATGGCATTAAGCTCGGCCATGCTGGTTACTCGACGCCGCACGCCGCCCTCCGAGAGAACATAAATGGCACCTTCCCAAGTCCAACATCTTCGGATGCCAAACCTCTCCCGGGCCGCCATAAATACATCTTGACGTGATTTAATCAAGAACTCCGAGAGTGTAGTTCCAGAGCCCCTCAATGCCACCTTGCCGAACCACATCTTGTCCCGAATGGCACTATCACAGAACTTTACTATGATAGCCCTGTGCTTATTACCCCGGGGACGGCCAAGCCGATGACAACGCCTTATGTTCTCTGCAGTGAAGTTACTTCTTATGGTCTTAAGACTGTTGACCACAACAGCGGCTGTGTCTTCTCCCTCAACCTCGGGAACTCCATGGACAACCAGCATCTTTCTCCTTGAGCGGATCTCCATTTGGTCAACTTGTTTTGAGAGTAAAAGTACCTGCTTTTGAAGTGAATCCAGTGACATCATTATAGAGGACTTGAACTCCCAGAAAGCACTTGCCACTGAAGCAGTGTCAGGATTGTCTGGTCCGGCCTTCTCTAAATCACTCTGCAGCTCCGCCATCCTGGTGTGGAATATCTCTGCCAACTCAGCAATAGACTCTTTAATTGAGTCAACTTGTGACATTGCAAATGTGTGTAGTGACAGGTGCAAAATACAATAACTTGTATAATTACAAACTTCCTGGAGTGAAATGCAGGAAACCACTGGTAGGTGAAGTGCTTTACTTATACATTAAAATGTGTACAATTTTGACATTAAAAATTACTTTTTCTAATTTTAAACATTAAAAGTTGAAGACAGTGATGTTCTTAGTTTTTATTCACCTACCCGAAAAAAAAGTGTAGATTACGTGCATATGTCGAAACTTTAAGGAGCCATATGTGTTGTAAAACATTGTACGATACACGTGCGAACAGGTAATTCGCAACTCGTGTCGATTTAAAACACTCCCTTCGGTCGTGTTTCAATTTATCACCACTCGTTGCGAATTTCCTGTTTTCTGCACTTGTATCGTAATGTACTATTACAGTACATATGGTGCTACTTTACCGCACGAGTGCGGTAATCAGCAGATTACGTGCATATGTCGAAACTTTAAAGAGCCATATGTAGTGTAAAACGTTGTACGATACACGTGCGAATAGGTAATTCGCAACTCGTGTCGATTTAAAACACTCCCTTCGGTCGTGTTTTAATTTATCACCACTCGTGGCGTATTTCCTATTCTCTGCACTTGTATCGTAATGTACTATTAACGTCTTCACCGCTCTAGTCATCTAGTCGTGACAGCCAAAGGCCTCACGCCACGTTCATCAATACGCCACAATAATCTAGATTTTCAGTTCCGCAGCGTACAGAGCACGTCACTTCATTCGTCGATGTGTATTCTGCCTGTCCTTACCTACGGCGCCCAAACATGGTCACTTACGGACAAACAAAAGACCAGATTGAAGGTTTGCCAACGAACTATGGAGCGTATCATCCTAGGAGTGAAACGGATCGACCGGGTTCGAAACTACGCTACGCTCAAAAACCGGAATGGCTGACGTTGGAGTCAAGACCGCCAAGCTGAAATGGGAATGGGCCGGCCACGTCTGCCGCATGCATCCGCAAAGGTGGGCCAAACTAGCCACGGAGTGGAGTGGGTGCCGAACGATGGGTGGCGACGACGTGGCAGGCCGCGACGGAGATGGCTGGAGGACCTGGCCACATATCGCGACGATTGGCCAGAGTTTGCTCAGAACCGGGACGAGTGGAAATCAAGAGGGGAGGCCTTTGCCCAGCAATGGGACACTTTATAGGCTTTTAATAATAATAAACGCTCTATTGGGAGCGATCTGTCATCACAAACAGGACTATTGTATCCAACAAGCCTAATATCGTGCTGACAGATCGATTGAAGCGCCAGGCAATACTCATTGACATCACCATCCCCCATGACGAGAACCTCGTGAAAGCTGAGCAGGACATCAACTAACCGCCATGTGGGATGTTGATTCAACGATTATTGTACCGATAGTCGTCTGCGAACGGTCTAATAGCGAAGAGTCTCGACCAACATCTCAAGAGACCCGTTAGATGGCTGAGTCAAGGGTCAAATTCCTCTCTCTGTCGCCCTAACCACCGGTAGCTTAGGCTCGCCCTCGCTGCCGGCGGCACCCTTGGTTAGGTGTTTTATAATGCTTTTATATTTTGTATGGCTGTAATAATTTCTCTTAGGCTGGCACAGTCATCCCTGTGGGACCGCGAAACCGTCACGTTGCGTTGCGTTGCGTTTATGAAAATAGAATCAGGATGACGACTCCGTAGGAATCTATTCATACACGGCCTGTTTAGCCTCAGTATTGGCTATGTGCACGTCTGAAACGTCAAAGGTCCCGAGACAATGTCAAAATTTAGAGATATCAAATAATGACACATGAATATTTTATTTACTTTAGTAAACGAGAAAGACCCCGTATTGGAAATTTTACTGAAATAAATAAATACATACAAACGAAACGAATCGTAGGAAACCGTTAAGAAACCAATAGAAAACGTGAAAGTAAATTTGACAGTGGTCCCCGGTAAGTACACATTTCTGCCATGGTGTGCGCTACGATCGCCTAGCTTACCCCCACCACCTACTTCGCACATAGCCAATAGTTGGTAGCGACACTGCCTCCGAATCTAGAGGTCCCGGGGAATCCCGGCCAGGGCATTACTTGTGCCTTTTGGCACGGATTTGCTATTGGGTCTTGGATGTTCTCTATGTATTTAAGTATGTATTTATCTATACAAGAATGTATATCGTCGTCTAGTACCCATAGTACAAGCTTTGCTTAGTTTGGGACTAGGTCGATTTGTGTAAGATTGTCCCGCATTATTTATTATTATTTAAATGCAACGCGACGGAGCAGTGTGGCCCGGCTATAAAACGGTCACCTATACTTTTATTACCGATTCGGAGACCAACATTTTTAATTTTTTTTAATTAACCTGGTATTCATTGCCTGTAAGCGACTCCAGAGGTAACTCAAGCTGGCAAGCGGCGGTCGTGGGTTGGAATGGGTAGCACCAATTTTGAAACTTATGTACGTATAAACTGATTGAGACAAAATACTTAACTGGGCATTGTGATCTTAAAGATATCCACAAGATATTTGAACGGAACAACAACACCCGACTCAGAGGCCATCACTTAAGAGTCACTCGTACGCTCGACCAAACTCGATTATCCATACAAACGTAGTTTCGTTCTCATTTTAAAACGCCATGCTGAAATAACACAAAAAAAAGGTTTTCATATTTAAAAAAAGGCTTTCATACGAGACCTAAAAAAATTCAAAAACTCGCTGTATTTTTTTTCCCATTCCAATTTCTAGCAACAGAACTAATTTCCGACTCCGACCTAGGTATACCGTATCCCCTTGTGTATACAAAGTTTGAAATGATTCCAGTTCCAGCATGTCATTTTAAAATAAGAGCGAAACTATGTTTTTTTTTTTTTTTTTTTTAATTTATTTATATTACAAAAAAAATTACGCATTTCAATACAAACTTATAGACCGAACCGACCGGCCGACCGGTTTGTATGGAGAACCGAGCTTACTGCAGACTCTTAAAGTATGCCGAAGCAGAAGAGCTATTACATGTCTTATCCGAAAGCCTGGGTTATCTAGACACGCGGCAGCGTGTCCAGCCAAGTTCACCCCAGGAACTGGCGGACAGCAGCCGTGTGTTATATTACACGAACCGTTTGGATCCACTTTTGACCCCCCAATAACTCCAAATCTATCTAACATAAAAACATGAAATTTGGTACATTTATTAAGATTCTTTAGAACAACTAGAACCCCAAGTTCATAAATATAGGTTGAATAGTTATTGAGATTTACTGCGGCTTAATGCATTTTGAGCTTTAACTTGGCAGCTTTCTTAAATATCCAACAGCTTTTATGGTATTATAACATACTGCATAGGAAACTGCCAATTTAAGGCTCAAAATGCATTAAGCCGCAGTAAATTAGTTTTACTGTAAACAATCTAGTGCCAAACTTCAGACAATCTACGGAACTTGGCGCCCATTTAGATCTCAATTCTTTTGTCGGTGAACTTGGCTGCCATTTTCACATTTATGTTTTTGATGGGATATAACACACGGCTGCTGTCCGCCAGATCCTGAGGTGAACTTGGCTGGACAAGCTGCCGCGTGTCTAGATACAATATAATGTTCCCCGACTAAATTGAAATTGTGTTTACCTTTTTGTCTTAAAAACACCGACTCCAAACTTTGCCAGACCCCATCCTCCTGTTATATAATTTAAGGATTTCCTTCGATTTAGCCTCACTTACCCTATCCTCTTGGTATATAATTTGAGGAGCTCCCTCGATTTTTCCAAGATCCCATCATCAGATCCAGACTTGGTGACAATGGGACCAACTAGAAAACATACCCTTTCAAACAAAAAAAGATTTTTTGAAATCGGTCCACTAGTCTCCTAGTAATCGGTGAACATACAAAAAAAACCGACGAATACAGAACCTCCTCCTCCAAACAAAAATACGTACCTAGCAACGCAACCGATGAGCCAGTATGTATGGATGTCATCATCATCATCATCATGTCAGCCGAAAGACGTCCACTGCTGGACATAGGCCTCCCCCAAAGACTTCCACAATGACCGGTCCTGCGCCACCCGCATCCAGCGGACACCCGCGACCTTCACCAGGTCATCGCTCCACCGTGTGGGGGGCCTGCCCACGCTACGCCTTCCACGGTACGTGGTCGCCACTCGAGAACCTTTCCGCCCCAACGGCCATCGGTTCTACGTGCCCCGCCGACTGCCACTTAAGTTTAGCGATTCGGAGGGCTATATCGGTTACTTTGGTTCTGCTGCGGATGTCCTCATTCTTGATGCGATCACGCAGAGAAACTCCCAACATAGCTCTCTCCATTGCCCTTTGGGTGACTTTGAGCCTTTTTATGAGGCCCATAGCAAGCGACCACGTTTCAGTACCATATGTCATCACTGGCAACACACACTGGTCAGACTTTCGTCTTGAGACACTGCGGGATATTGAACGAAAAGATGTGCCGTAGCTTCCCGAACGCTGCCCAGCCGAGTCGGATTCGACGATTAACCTCTTTCTCGAAGTTGGACCTACCTAACATGTATCGTCTCTCTTGTATGGATGTGACTGAAGTCAAAGTGGTATAGGTAAAAAAACTTAAGAAAAGGACCTTTTGTACTATCATCCTTCAATAAGGGTCTAGTTTAATTAATTATAAGAAAATAAACAGAGTTTAATAATATAAATAATCATCTGAATTTTAGAATTCATTCAATTCGAAACCTTTACATCAATGCACCCACCATCCTCAAGCTCCAGCTCCCTCGGAGTGCTCTTACCTGGAAGAATAAAATAATAGAATTAAACTCTGGTATCTAGTGGCACTGAGAGAAACAATTACAAGTATAAATAGTTTACTTCTTAAATAAAAACGGTGCTAAAAGAACCACCGCCGCGATAGGTACTAGTTCATGATTAAGGACGGACGAACGTATCGAGCGATAATTGACCTTAAAGACGTGAGTGACCGTTTCATTATATCTTAAAAACAGTTCTCAAAAAAACAATCAATTAAATGTCTCATGAATACACTAGCTAGCACCAATAGTCTATACCTAACCTATGTCAGACATTTCAAACAAGTTCCAAAAAAGCTCTACTTTTGATATTATGTTGTTTATGCACTTTTATACAGTGTGTAAGTCTAATACGGGCGATAAATTAAATCGGACATAGTATTCATTAGTGTAATCATGAATTTAAAAGTTTTTGTAAACTACAGTTCATTACGACCCCATAATAATTATTTTTTAAATTTCTCAGCAGCAATGTACTGTAAACATGGTTGCGGTACCGGAATGTCAAATGTTCATTAGCAGTCATTTAGCAGTACAACAACGTGAGTGTGTTTGCATTACATTGCGGGCTGAATTATTTTGTATGGACAAAATTATTGTTGCAAGTTTAAGTAAATGTTATCTAATAACCTTTACTTTGTCCTATACTAACAACCGTTAAGAGATTCGCCCGTATTAGACTTACATATACAGTGTGTATGAAATTGACGCCTCTAACATTTCTTTGCTATTCCGCTAAAAACGTGTAGGTCTATTAGTGTTAATGTATCCACTTGCGTAAGGCGGAAACACATTTATTAAAACGCGACGCGACCCGATGAAACGCGATGCGTGTTGAGTCGAATCAAATGTATTGTTTTCTATAGTCCAGAACCACACTATGAACACCCGACCCACCCTCCCTCCGCTCGCACAAACATGCAAATAAATACAAAAAACCACCACACAGAAACACAAAACCTCGACACGTGTTTCGCCTCTCTATCAATTACTTGATTCATTCTGTTAGGTCCTCACGAAATTTGCTCCTTACTTTTTCTTGCTCTTCATCAAAATTTTATACTTCTTCCTTCACTTTCCAAGCTACTCAGCATTGGATTGTCTCCTGATTTAAGGAGTGCTAAATCTCGTGCTGTCTTCAATAACAACTTAAAGTTCACTATTTGTCACTCCTGGCTTGCCTAGCCAAAACTTGGACAAATGGACAAAAGAAACCTAATCTTAGATGGTCAGATGATCTTAAGAAAATAGGAGGAGGTATCTGGCTGCAAAAAGCAAGGGATCGTGACAAATGGAAAGCTCTGGAAGAGGCCTTTGTTAAGGGACAAGTTGAGGTTGTCGATGGAGAAGAGTAAAAATAAAATCTTTCAACAAAATAAATAAAATAACAGATAAATGTATAAGCATAGATAATAAGAAAAATGTAACTTCAGCAATAGTAGTATAGCACGATGCTTAAAAAGGCTGAAATGGAGATGGACAGGACACATGATGAGGGAGAGGATAGAGAAGTGGACAAAGGACATTACAGAATGGTATCCAAGGGTGGGAAAAAGAAAACAAGGAAGACCAACAATGAGTTGGGAAGACGACATAAAAAAGACAGCTGGAAGCAAGTGGAGAAGAGATGCAAGGGACAGAATAAAATGGAAGGCTTGGGAAGAGGCCTATGTCCAAGAGACAAGCTGAGATGAAAAAAAAAACAAATAAATAAGTAGTAAAATAGATATATAGGAGAAAATAGGAAATATGATAATTAAATAAACAAAATTCCAATTCAATTATATATGCATGCGCAAATGATGTATTTATACTTGTAATTACTATTAATGTCATATGAAATGTAAAATGAAAAAATCAGCAAATATGTCGGCCTGTTTAGCCTAGTTGGTAGTGCCATTGCCTCCGAAGCTAGAGGTCCCGGGTTCGATTCCCGGTAAGGGCATTTGTTTCTGTGGTGAGCAGAGACATTTGTTCCTGAGACTTGGATGTTTTCTATGTATTTAAGTATATATCTATGAAATATATCGTCGTCTAGTACCCATAACACAAGCCTTGTTGAGCTTACTGTGGGACTAGTTCGATTTGTGTAAAAAAAAAGTCCCCTAATATTTAAAAAAAAATAGGCTATCTTATCTTAACTTCAGCAATAAAGGCCATTTTTATTTATTATAATATTATAAATGTAGTATAAAATTGATGCAATTATTAGTAGGTTTCATAAATTATTTCTGCACCACCTAGGGCATATTAGAATTATTAGATTTGACTTTCGCTACGCAAACAATGTCTGGAAAAGATCACTCTTTAGTGATAAGAACACTTTTTGTTATTATGTACTGTACCGTGTCCTTTAATCGAGGAGCGCAATAAAGAGTATTTGTATTGTATTGTATTGATTCAGCAACTTACCTGAAATAACGTCGCCATCAAATTCAAATCTCAGTTTGTTTAAAGCTTTCTCATAATGTTCAGCACACCGCAACATAGCTGTTGCCATTTTGTCATCTGGCTTAATTATAATCTCAAACGGCTTCTTCACATTTTGACACTGGAACTTGAGTTTCACACCGTCTTTCTCTTCCACATTGTTTGCCATTAAATGTGACATACTTTGACTGACTATGCCACCCTCAATGAACTTTGCGATACTATAGTCTATTGAATCCGGAGTATCGTCTGGTTTTATTATTCTACCGTTGTAGCAAAGGTATAGTTTGTCAAAACTGACTTTTTCTTCTCTACTGAAATGCTCGAATACTGGTGTGAATTTTTGGTATTTTCGTAACTCAAATTTGATAATGCTTGCGCTCATCCATTCTATTTTCACTGACATCAACTCATTTTCATCTAAAGTCTCATTTAAATCTTCAATCTCTACAACATCATCGGGCTTTCTATTACTGAACAATTGTTGATTATCACACTGGTCGGGGTATTCATCTGTGTTTCCGACACTGTAGACAGGTATCATTGTTTGTAGAATGTCTAAAATAGTTGGGCCTCCAGAAGACCTATTCCGTCTCGTATTTGTACTGTTTCTACCTCGACCTCTACCCCCTCCTCTCCCTCTAGCACGCCCTCTCCCTCTGCCGCGTGCTGATGGAGTAGGAGGTACAATAGTCTCAACAGTTTCGTTAGCATTATCCGCCAATTCCGTAGCTCCTCTTTTTCTTTTCCGCTTAGGCAATGACTTTTGAATTTCAACCAGATTCGGCGAATTTGGCGCACTGCTGTTTTTCGCTGCACTCCTAGTTCTGCGTTTCGGTTCAACGTCGTTTATCGGTGGGAAGGTGCTGCGGAATTTTTCTAAATCTATAGAATCACTGCTGCAGGAGTCTGTGGACCTCTTTCTCTTCGCTTTGGCCGCAGATTTGTTCTTAGACTTCTTTTTGGTCGGTGACCATGTTGGGAGGTCTGGTGGTAAGCAATCGTTTATCTTGCAGTCGGTGTCAACATTGTAATTATTTATCATGGCATCTAGTTTCTGTGTGGGGTTCAGGAAGCTATCATCTTCTGAATCCGATGAATACATCTTTCTTTTCCGTCTCAGTTCAGATAATAAATTTAACAAATACAAATTGAAATTGTAATCCAAACACGTCAAGCGTCAATATCAAAAACAAGCTAAGAGCTAAGCGGTTGACACAATGCAATAGGTCTGTGGGTTGAAGGTTTTTTTTTTTTTAACAGCATGAGTTGAAGGCTGCATGCAAATGTCAAGTTGTTGTGTTACGTTTTGCGAATGCACACAGAAAACTCGCGATAAGAAAATAACTGGATTACAGTTCAAATTATCGAACGATAATACACTAATTACTAAGACCCATCTCGTGTAGGAAATAAATTGTATTCGGAGTACAACATATTAACAAAACGCTGCGGCTTTTAATCCACAAAGTACAATATACTGAGATAGAGATACCAGTGAAATACTCCACATAGATCGTAGCGCCGTTGTGTATTTAGTAAGAACTAACCGCGCGAATACTGCATCTCTGTCACTTTAATATGCAAGTGCGATAGAGATAGCACCCAGTGACATCTGGTGCAAACAAGATAAACTAACATTTCCATAGAAAAAATCGTACTTAGAGCTGAAAGGCCCCTGTTTTAATCACTCTCGGCTGCCCGGCTAGTATGATAGCTTGTACCGTCACGTTATATGGCAAAAATGTACTGAAACGTCACATAAAACGAGACGGTATAAGCTATCATACTAGCCGGGCTGCTGACATTTTAGGCCTCGTTCACATTATCCGATAAAATATCGGTGTCGGCTGTCGACACCGATATGATCATCACTAATCCTGTGACCCTACCGCGAATCGATACCGAAGTATCTCCCTCTCTGTCGCTCGAATACGCAAGTGCGACAGAGAGGCAGATATTTAGTTTCGTTTCGCGGTATAGGTAGCGGCACGTAAGTCTAGCGCTGACCGTTTCTGCGCAGAAGTCGAAAATAAGGTATCAAATAAAACTATCGTATTTATAATATTAGTGAAGGATGAGACTAGCTAAGATAATTATAAAAGAAGGAAGATTGTAATCAATTTGTAGATATAAGAATTACGTGCGCGACTATCCCTTCCACGCTTCGTCCACCGCTAGACTTACGTGCCGCTACCTATACTCGCGGTAGCGCCTGTGTTCACATTGTCCGTTAATATCGATCCAATACAGTCATTTTGTTGCTAGTTGCGTTTTATGCGTTTACAATGCCAGCGCGTAACAGAAAACTTTACCTTGAATATTTATTACATTTATGTAGAAAATACAATAAATTGGGAAAATGTTGAGTTCACCCAATAACAGAAGTCCGAGATATTGAGGGGAATTTTACAACTTGTTTGATAGATTAGAATGCTTCCCTGAAAAATTAATAACTATTTTAGGATGAAAAGAAAAACATGATTATTTACTAAGGCCATGCGAAGTAGGTGGTGGGGGTAAGCTAGGCGATCGTAGCGCACACCATGGCAGAAATGTGTACTTACCGGGGACCACTGTCAAATTTACTTTCACGTTTTCTATTGGTTTCTTAACGGTTACCTACGATTCGTTTCGTTTGTATGTATTTATTTATACTCTTATTTATTTCAGTAAAATTTCCAATACGGGGTCTTTCTCGTTTACTAAAGTAAATATAATATTCATGTGTCATTATTTGACATCTCTGAGTTTTGAAGTTGTCTCGGGACACAGGGGTGCTACCGCGAAGTCTGTCAACGGAACGAAAAACGAAAACGAAGATCGAACGAAAGAAAGATGTGACACCTACCGGGAAGCATTTTCGATCGAAGCCTTTAGTTTCGTTTCCATAGACAACTTGCGGACTTCCTATCGTGAATGGAAAGAACGAATGAATTACTAAAGTGATTTCATACGCAGCGATAAAAAGGCGGTAAAATGATATTTTGCTAAAAATAAGCCTAAAATATTGATAAATATTATATAATCCGCATTAAGAACGTATACTGGCATTAGATACTTCTGTAGAACTAGATTTAATGCTAGATTTTATATTTTTGGTTAATATACAGAATAATTTCCTCTATGGTTGTGGTTTTGAAGACGTCAAATCGGCGGCTGTAGATTTTGGCGGGATTTTAAATTACCGCCTTTTGAACTGGACTGGTGCTTTAAAAAATCTTTAATTGCTTAATTTGTTTGCTGTTTTTTTTTGTTCTTATTGTTAATGGGCCTTATTGAGCTTACTATGGAACTAGGTCGACTTGTGTAATTTTGTCCCGTAATATTCATTTATTTGATATACTCAAGCATACAAACATTTATAGCGAATGTATAATTTTATTTTCTTATGTGATCTTATCATAATGTGAAAACTTTTATTTTATTTATTTAATGAAACTAAAATGATACTTAATACAATACAAGGTCGTACAATTTACATATTTTGCAAAATAACAACGGTCAACATCACTCGCTAAGATGTTTTTAAGTTACTCGCATATAATGTATGCTCTTTTTATCTAGATATATTTCTCTTTGCATATATTATTGCTAAATTACTTCATTATCATATACGTTGCTCCTGAGATAATTAGCAAATGATGCAAGGGAAACACACGGACTGCAACCATAACAGTACTACTTACTCTTTAGGTATGTGGTATTGCGTTGCTGGTGATGTGAAAGGTCGCCAGACCTCCCGAGGATGCGCTGTATTGAGTGGGAGAGACCTATATGTCGCTTGCTGTCACTCAATATCCCCAAACAATATCAACATAACGAATCCTCAATTCAATCGCATGCACAACACGGCACACATATCGGCAGCACGCTTGTGATTCTTCTGGAGTCGCCAGTGTCCATAGGCTACGGTATCTGTTTACCATCAAGTAGGCTCTAAGGTTGTTTGGCACTGTCATTGTATATATAAAAATAAGTATGATACTTAGCTGATAACTAAAAGTTAAGAAACGCTGATTAGTGATTAATAATTCCGTCAATTATCCATTTTTTGAGATTTGGTAGTCGAGCAGACCCCTGGTTCCCAAGAAAAGGCTAAGATGAAGTCACTGCAGAGGCAAGAAGTTATTTATTTGCTGTCTGGACATCAAGACCTATTCGTCTATACCATGTTGGTGATCAAAGTACGAGGGACCAAAGGCGAAAAATGCGGTTCATGAAGTAATTATATCCTGCCACTGGTTCTATTATCTTAATTCATTCATTCATAAATAATACATTTCCCATAAAATATGTTCAAAATAGCACTTTGGCGAGAACACACCTTAAATAAAAAAGATGTTAGTGTTTAAACAATTTATTTGACATACGAGTGGATTACACTATATTCTCAGTTTACATTAACCTCCTATCCTAATAACCAGGGAGCGAAACTTTGGTGCCGATGACAGATGTATGACGTCAATCTACATGCGGAGTGTTTTTATCTGGATTATTGAAGGATACGATTTTGATGATGAAAGGTTAACTTTCAACAATATTTGTTCTAGGTGCGATTACAGGCATTATGCACAATTTTTATAAACGGCGGGAGATGCGAGATTTACTTTGTTCATAATGTACAGTATATGTACCTATGTAAGTATGTATTTAAATAAGATGTGATTTTGTGGTTGAATTCTAAGCGTTCTGCTTATTTTTCGACAACCGACAAAATGTAATTGGCTTTTTTTCATTTATCCGAAATAATATATTTTTACAATTACTTACTTAGTAAAATATATTAATATGTACATTATTTTCAATATAAATAGTCATTTTTTATTAATAAAAAATAAAACTTACATTACCATTATTGCATTATTAATAATCATTGGAGTGTCGCAATGTTGTTTATATACCTGAAATCACCCTATTTATATGTGAATTTGCGTCATAATTATGTCACCGGCACCAAAGTTTCGCTCCTTGTTAATAACCGCAGATTAAGTGCTGTTCAATTTTAATAAATGCATTAGAATGGCATTTTAGATCATAAGTAGGCTTTCTTGGATACATTTTTATCAACTCAAGGTAAAGTGTATTACATAATTATATATAATGCGGCTGTTCCTTTGATTTCCCCAGACCCGAAGAGGTAACACTTAATAGTGACTTAACAAAATAATCATTTTATTATTCAGGAAATAAAGCATTCGATATTTCACATATACATCAAAACTATCTGTATCTGTACATATTTGCATGCCAATTTTATTGGCGAGATATGCTGATCTCACTATCAATGATAAAGATCTATTTCTGTAACCATCTCTCTTGCAAATTAATTTCTTTGTCTTTTTTCACCATATTTTTTGTTCACCATACAAACGTAGCTACGCTTTCATTTAAAAACGCCTTGCTAGAATAACATGAAACTTTGTATACACAATGGGATCCGGTATATCTAGGTCGAAAATTAGTTTCTGTTTTTTCTCCATTATAATTTCAAAATTATAATGGAGAAAAAATACAGCGATTATTAAGGTTATCATACAAGTCGCAAAAAACTCAAAAACTCGCTGTTTTTTTTTATAACGATTTCTAGCAACAGAATCTAATTTACGACCTAGATATGGCGGCTCCCATTTTGTATACAAAGTTCCATGTTATTTCAGCAAGGCGTTTTAAAATGAGAACAAAACTAAGTTTGTATGGAGAATCGAGTTCGGCCGAGCGTACTGGGGACTCTTAATATGGAACAAAATGAACGGTTAGTTGATTCCGCCGTTTGGTTTTGGGTTACTTCGTACCTTATATTGGGGGTGCCGTAAAAGTCGACAATAGCTTTAAAACGTATTTTTTTCTTTTCTCCAGAACTGATACGGAAACTTATATTCCACATGCTCCGTATATCGTTTTTGTGAATACAACAGGCGTTAAATTAAATTAAGTCTATTTTTCATTTAACTTCATTCAAATTTGTGGCGGGCGTCACGAGTATGAATAAATAGAGAAAGTTACAAAACTATTTTGGTAAAACTGCATATCTTATAGACCCTCTAAATACAGTCAAGAGCAAATATATGTAAATTTTTTTTTTCACCTTTTTCCATTGTGGTGAGGTAAAAAACTGTTAACTTATTGATCTTATTATCTGCTGTTGACTACACGATTCTAGTCGACATCTGCTTGAATTGCCGTTTCCTCTTCTGCTTTTGTGCGTCGCGTCAATAATCCGGACGGACCGTTCATATTCACAAGCCTGAAATGACAAAAAAATGTTAACTACTGTACATACGAAAAGATGCGTCTGATTTGGACTCAGATCATAGAAAGAAATAGATGTGAAACGGGGGCGTGGCGCATGTCACCGCGACAGTGTCAAAAAGAAGTGTAAGTGATAACATATGAAAAACCCTTATATTTTCTGCGGATTGTACATTGAACGTTTTGTACAATAATCACCCCGTACCGCGCTAAGCCACGGCGCTATGTATCATACCGCTGTAGCTTTGGTCGCTGCGTGAATTATTTAAGAATAAGAATAAGATGCCGCTGGCCCGCTGTTTGGCTCCGCCCAACTAGAGTGGTGCCGGTTAAAACTGCAGTTTATGCGTCATCGATAAAATAGGAATAGAATGTCGAACTAGTCATTTAATATCAACGGTAAATTCACAAATCAATATTTAATAAGCATAACTTGTTCCAAAAGACTGCAGACCAACTTCCAATTTAATCTTATTAACCGACTTTGATAGTAGAAAGAAGGTTCGCAGTTCGTATTTATATTTTTGTTTATGTATGTACCGCTATAATGCTTTACTATGTTATACAACTTTGGTGATTATATGAACACCATCTAAACTGGCCATTTCAATAGTCATCAATATCTTAACATTATAATTTCGATGAGATTCTTAATAAGATCGATGTCGATAAAACATCATTTAACGTTTGTCTCCCTCTAGTGTTCATTGCCTTTTTTGAGAGGTGCGTAAAGCCAAGAGAAGTAGGGCACAGCGAAACGTCATCTTGCTCAAATTTAAAGCAGCCCAACTGGGGAAGTACCTCCACCTTACAGAAGACCGCAGCCATAATAGCATTACTTTTTGCCTGTTAAGTAGGTATGTGGTGTTGTGTTCCTGGTGGTGAGTAAGGTCGCCAGAGCTCCCGAGGATGCGCTGTGTTGGGAGTTAGGGGCCTGCAAATGTATCTAGCTTGACAGCTGCAGACGTCTGCGGGTCCCTCACTCTCAACACAGCGCATCCCCAATTCAATAAAGGGTCGGCAACGCACTAGTGATTCCTCTGGAGTCGCAAGTGTCCATAGGCTACGGTGTCTGCTTACCATCAGATAGGCCGTAAGCTTGTTTGCCACCGTCGTTGTATAAAAAAAAGCCAATCGCAGCGCTTGTTTGCATGATGTAGTAAACTCGGCGGCACCCCCCGAGGTTTTGTTTTTACACGGTTCAATGTGTGTGTGTGTGACAAAACTTGGTGGGACAAAACTGGAGACATTGGTTTTCGATGAAAGGAAGCAGTAGGGCACTTCTTCCTTTTTTATTGTCTGAGGATTTGGACAAGCACATTGAGTGAATAAACCTACCATTTTAAAACATGTACAAGGTCGTCTACACGCCGTTTCGTTTATTTTATAATTATTTATTGTAAGTCCTATTTTGTATGCTTTATATTATGTTTTCTTTATCCCGCATTTAAAATAAAATGACGAGTTAGAGTCTAATAAAAACGGCATTTTTTACAATCAAGAACTAGAGGCTTTGTGTGCTGTATATATCGCGAGTGATATATTGTACGGTTTTATACCCTATAGCTCCGCTTTTTTTGAAAAATTAAAAGAAAACTGGATCCAAAAATAAAACTTGTGTAATTACTAAGTCTGCTCACAAAATTCCACGAGAATCGTTTGAGAAATGCGACCCATAGAGCACAGCCGCAGGTCATCAAAGAATTTTTAACAAAGCGGAAACAGAGATGCTTGGCTCGCGCTCTGCGCTCGCTCAGTTATTAATCCCTAAAGCCTTATTTACGCACGTACGAGACTAGTATGCGAGTTTCACTACATTGCGCGGTTTGACAGATCGACTCATTATACCATGGTAACCCGCAATGTAATGAAACTCGCATGCGATTCTCGTATGTGTGTACCGAGGCCTTAAGGTTGTGTTTACAGGCGACATCGCGCGGCGTGTCGCGCTCTTTTCAGAATGTTCGGAAACTCACGGTTTGATAAGCGCGAGCAGCGTGCAGCGCGAAATTCTATGCGTAAAAGCCGCCTTAGTGTTGCTGCTAAGTGAAGGCTAGCGAATGACATTCGGTATGATGATGATGACTTGATGTGATACGTAGTACCGCTTGGCAGTTTTCTTAAATATCCAACAGCTTTTATGGTATTATAACATACTGCATAGAAAACTGCTAAGTTAAGGCTCAAAATGCATTAAGCCGCAGTAAATTAGTTTAACTGTAAACAATGTAGTGCCGGACTTGGAACCATTTCAGATAATCTACGGAACTTGGCGCCCATTTAGATCTCAATTCTTTTGTCGGTGAACTTGGCTGCCATTTTCACATTTATGTTTTTGATGGGATACTCTTACAAATCTACACTTCTAGGTGGTCCTTTACTATTCGATAATCTATCATACTTCATATACTCGTAAATAAGTTACTAACAAATCTAACCTGTCAAAGTATCCTGTCAGACTTAAGCAGGAACTCGCCATTATTCACATTGGTAGCGCCACCGTATACTGCTGGTGAAAATTTGAACTTCTTTATGTCAGCAGACCACCGGGGGATGGGCAGCAGCATCCCTGGTGTGCGGTGGAGATACTGCGAACGCCAACCCGCATGCCAAGCGTGGCGATTATGGCATATACCTCCCGTGAATTTGGGGGAGGCCTATGTCCAGCTGTGGCCGTCCTTTGGCTGCTATGGTGGTGGTGGTGGATATCAGCATGTTGAGCACTGTAACAGTTTTTCAACAGATTAATCTTTACGTTCTTTTCAGATGTTTTCTATAAATATTTAGGCCAAATCTTACGAGTCGCATTTTACCCACTTCTCGTAATACCGAAATAATTAAAACAATACATTTATTTACGTACCTAGAAAATATATACAAGAATATTTATTATAACCAAAACAACCTAAATAAAATTAAAACTAACTTAAATCTAAAACAGGTCCTTGAGGCATTGTGCCAAGGATGCTGGCGGCATTTCCTCACTGTACCGCAATGCTGATACGTTGTGCGAGGAACTCGCCAGATCTTCGGTCACCAGTTAAATAATTTACTTTTTTTACACAGTAATCAACTACTAATTGAGTAGATCCTAACGACCGCATTCACGGGACGACGTGAATTTGACTTACAAGATTTGTTTACAGGCAGATATCAGCACCTCTAGTATATTATTTTCAAAACATAACTCAATTTGTATGGCAACGCGAACAGCGCCTCTGTCGGCCTTTATTGCCATGCAAAGTGAGACTAAACGCGTTAGCTTGCGTTTATGTTTCGAAAGTAATATACTTGAGGTATCTATATCGAGCGAAAGGAGATAATGAATACGTCCGCCGACTACGGTATAGAAATGTATGGGCATAATTGAATTTTCATTGTAGCTAATATTCCAATCGCGTATTTTACCATTCTATTTTTTTTAATACGCTTGTAATTTTAGTATCTTATATTCTCACTAGCTAATATTTAAAGTACTGGAGTTCTGGGCATGGTTTAGTTTATAAGTCAGCGTGTTCTTACTTATTGGGCAAGGTTTTAAAACCCGTTTAACTCAGTTGTCAGTAATGCTCAGTCTATCTTTTTTCTTGGTCTGAAGAAGAAGGGGGGCAAATTTATTTATTTTAACTTTATTGCACGAAACTCAGAAATGTAAGCTTAATGCTGTAACGTTGGAACGTTACGTCACCTAGGTTGTGAATATAATCTTATTATAATATATTCAATTTAAGCCTTTTCTGCGACACTTACCTTATAACAGTTAAAATACTAGATTATGGTGCATAGCGTTAACGTCTAGGAGTTTTATACATACATAAAAGCATAACATTAATTTAATTAATTATCCGTCCCAACATGTAACTCATTTCCGCGGCTCACTGTACTTAGCTCGCCGGGGTAGTTCTATATAATTATAATTATCAAACCTATTCACGAAATTTCAAGAGAATCGGTTGAGCTATAAGACCTATAAAGAAGAACAGCAGGACATACGAAAGCATCCTTGCCCAAGGTGAAACGGAGACGCTTCGCTCGCTCGGTCAAATAGATCGCGATTTGCTTAGATTTATAATAAGTTAATTAGAAATTTTACATTATTAACATGGTTAGGTAAAGAATTGGCCCTTTCAGATCATAGGTCCACCACAATAAATTAGACAACCCACGTAAATCGGCATAGTCATAATCTAATTTTAAAAGACCGGCCAAGTGCGTGACGGATCACGCAAAAAGGGCTCCGTGCCGACACCATTACTAGTCCACATTTAAAACCACTATACAATAAGAGTACATTAAATCAGAAAAGGTTTTATCTTCATCGGGAACTCATGGCACTTACGAGTACATCCCCCCGGTTACGTATTTTCGCATCATTTGTCTGTGGCGGCTTATATATAGTCTCCGAGCAAATCGGCTGTGACATACGGACGGACAGACGGACGGACGGATAGATATAATGAAACTATAAGGGTTCCGTTTTAGCCATTCTGGCTACAGGACCCTCAAAACGTATAAGTTTGAAATCATCAATACGAGTATAAGGATTACTGATTGGAGAATTATTTAACATTACCATCGTTTACGCTGTGGCCCGCGTGTCCGTTTGCTTGTCAGGATCATTCAGCCTATTTCCCTGAAGTCGAGCTTAAGGTTGCGCGTTGGACACCAAGGACCCGGCGACGATCCCGGCCCGTAGCGCAGCGCACGGCGCGTCTCCTGAGCTTCTTATATGCCCGTATGTATAATACAGTGATTTACGTATTCATAATGACCGATTGTGTGTGTTCGTTCGAAGTGACCCTTTGGTCAAATTAATAAATTACTCGAGCGGAAATTAAAATGGTAAACTCTCAGTTGAAGTACATCGTAAATTTGAGGCACAACCGGTACGTTGTCTCGTGCATACGACGGTGACACACAAACTTAGACAGTACAAACTGCCTGACGGTAAACAGACACCGTATTCTATGGAAGCTTGCTATTCCAGAGCTAAATATTACTTATTGGCGGTGTCAAAAAGGTGCAACTTCTTTAGTAATGCAATACAAAAAAATACACGCACATAAAGAGACGATAAAGCCTTTGTGACACCTTTGGCGATGCAAATGTCCGTAGCTCATGGTATCCTCTTATACAGGACAGATCTGAGTGCTATTACATTGTTTAAAAGCATTAGGCCGTTTTCATCGACATGAATCTAAGGAAAGACAGGCTGTTCTGCAGTTAAGCTCTCGAAGTTTTTTACGAAACGGTTTTTTTTGTATTTAAATGACAGTGGATCTCATTAAAACGGTTAAACCTCACGTATAAACTGTCGTTCCGGGCGATATGTTTCCAACCCTTCGGGAGGCGCACTATACACCTGCAGTACAGCGCTGCTCCCGAAGAGTTCGAAACATGTCGCGAGGAGTGACCTTTGATACGTGCGTTTTAATCGCTTTAGTAATATAGTTTTAAACATGACTCATGAAAGTTCAAGCTCTAATAGTAGATCTTGACGCACGCTAATCGTACCTCAGTATCTCCCATATCACAAAATATGTATTCCGTTTAAAGCCACCTCAAATTATTACCATTGTCGAATGACGGATTCGTTCGTGCTTCTTCCCTGCACCGTGCGCGGCGCTATGGAGATCTACCATGGCTTCAGGCACATCTAAATTATCAAACGTTGCAGCTGACGATCCCGCCCGCTCGTTAGTGTAGATTTCTGGAAAGTTGCTCCTGAATACTTTGCTCTTGTTGCTCTTTACTTACTTGTTGCCCTTTTGCCTGTAATAAACAAAAAAAATCGTCAAAGATAGCACACGCGTATTTTTTGTGGTGATATCGAGAGTGTTATCTCATTATGCCGTTTCTATAGTGCTGCTACTGATATCTTATTACGACATGAAGCGACGATAGTAAAAAAGGTTCTGTCAATTTTTTCATTTTTGGTATCCGCTTTTAATTACAATTTCACTTCTTTTTTACAGTCATAAACTACTCGTTGAGAGAGTTGAAATGAGCTCGAACACGACGGGGTTATCATGTGTAGTTTAGTAGTTGCTATGCCCGCCTTCTGTCTCTATCATTAGATCAGCTCGGAGGTACAGTCGAGGAATGAAAAGGTTCGTCACTTTTCGACTCTATTTTAATGGTGTTAAGGTCGAAAAGTGACGAACCTTTTCATTCTTTGACTATACCATACTATTGCATTGTCACCCAACTTACATAAGTATGAAAAATTTCAGCTCAATCAATTTTGCATGACTGCTATAAAACTCTGTTGTATTATTTGACCCTTACATACCCTCCTTCTATCTATCTTTATCATCAAATCAGCGTACATAGCATTGCATGGTCACCGAATTTACATGCCAACACAAATTTCAGCTCAATCGGTATTGCATAACGGTTTTTAAACTCAGTTGCATGATTCGACCCGAAAATAGATAGATACATACGTATTTCACTAACAAATATTGCAAGTTAAATAAAAGCTTGTTAAAATATATATGATCAAAAGCAAGGCAAATAAATAACTGCAATTAACATATATAAGTAGGTATGCCGAATTTCAGCTCATTCGGATACCGGAAAGTGAGTGAAAAAAAAGAATGCGGTATAACTCGTCTAGTTCGTCTACGCGGCGAAGAGGCTCCGTCATTTAGGGTTTCGTACCCAAAGGGTAAAAAACGCAGTTTGTCCGTTCGTCTGTCTGTCACCAGGCTGTATCTCAAGAACCGCGATAGTTAGACAATTGAAATTTTCACAGATGATGTATTTCTGTTGCCGTTATAACTAAAAATATTAAAAACCGGCCAAGTGCGAGTCGGACTCTTTGCCGTTATTATAGATAATGGTTCGGAACCCTTCGTGCGCGAGTCCGACTCGCACTTGGCCAGTTTTTTTACATATCTTTCCCACTTCATGACCTGTACTGCTTTTCGATAGCAAATGAGGTCGTAACTACAGATCCCAACCAAGTCACTTTATATGGGCCAATGATGATGATATTTGAGGAGGTCCGTCGATTCCTCAGGGAAGACATACTGACCTGTAGTTCCTCATCATAAGTTCTACTTCAAAATGTGTATTTTTACGAGCATTAGTTGCTACCTGCGTTAACGAAATTTCATCGGAATCTGTGAAGTGCCTACATCATTGAGGAGTTCCATATGACAACTGTGGTCATCATCACCAGTTCCGCTTCACAAAACTTTTAGTTTCCGTGAGCCAATGCTTGGTTACCTACAGAAAATACCGAAATCGGCATATGCGTTCCCTCGATTCCTCCTATATTCCATCATCAGACCTTCACCAAATTTATATGGGCCAACTTGGGGGTACCTGTTTTGTAACAAAAAAGAATTATCAAAATCGACCAATGTGGTCAAGCGTTATCAGGGAACATACATACATAAAAAAATCGGCCAAGAGCATGTCAGGCCATACTAAGATTAATAAGTGTAGGGTTCAAATAATCAAAATATCAAATAATAACAAAAAAAGGAAATACCTTCGCAACGTTTCATACGTCTTTTACTAAGAAGGGGAGACTTTTTACGATAACTCAAAAACAGCTTAAAAGTTAGAGGGGAGGGGTCACATTTTTTTCTTCATGAGTGATTATTTCCGAAAATATTCACTGTATTAAAAAATGTTTGAGGAAGCCCTCTATTCATTTTGAAAGACCTATCCAACAACAACCCACACCGGCCACACCATAGGGTTGCAGAAAAAAAGAACATACCCACTACGTGTAGGTGAGGTACCCTTAATTTTCTTTCCTTTGTTTTTATTATTTTACCACTTTGTCAGTTTTATTGATTTATATATCCATGCCAAATTTCAGCTTTCTAGCATTTACAATCACAGAGCAAAGCCTCCGACGGACAGACAGACGGACATGGCGAAACTATAAGGGTTCCTAGTTGACTACGAAACCCTAAAAAGCAAACATGCAGACAAACTGAGAACCTCCTTCCTTCTAATAAGTTGGTTAAAAAGGAAAACTACCACAGCTAGTTAGACATTACTAGTTAACAAGTAATAGCTGAACTTAAGAAATCTACCTGGCAAAGCAAACTTTTGTACAATTTTCATTGATTACTTAGATAATGTTGTTAACTTGTTAGTATGTCCAACACTACTAACAACATTATTCAAATATAGTTTGTGAACAACTACATTGTATGTTGCTCAAAATGCACTAGGCCAGTTTTTACATACTTGACCTGCCTACTTCCCTAGTCACTGCTGTGGAAGTGAGCAAAATCTTAAATAGGGTATTACAATGAACAGGACATCTACGAATTCAGCCAATTTAAAATAATGCTCTCCATTGATTTATGTATACTTTAGTTGTTCCTGTTCACTTTGGATATGAGCTGTTGTGACCATGTTAGGATGATGGCCTGGGCGAGGATGCACTGTGTTGAGACTAAGGGACCTACTTATGTCTCCAGCAGCTAGATAGCAGCTATCAACAAAACAAATCCTCAAGTCAATAAATGGTTGGCAATGCGCCTGTGATTCTTCTGGAATCGCAAGTCACTTTTAGGCAAAGGTATTATCCAACACTAGACATTTGACTGGCATTTGCCAGTGCCATTAGGCCATTACAAACAGTACCTCTAAAACCAGTAAACTATGTAGTATGTATGAATATTGACTTTCAGAAAGTGTATAGATTATAAATTATAAATAATTAACTTTGACTTTAATTACTTTAGTTGCAGGGTTAATCCCGCTGGTGTTCACTTTTGGAAGCAAAAGTGGAATTACCTCCAAAAGAGTTTCAAACCTCTCCGGAGTGAAATTATTCAGAAGCTCTTTGTCTGGAGGCATTAGTATTAAAACTGTGTGGCGCGTTCTCTTCGCTTTTCCTGTTCTCTCATCTCCAATAAATATAGGCGCTGTGCAATAATAGAGAACAATTTATAACATATCAAGTTAGTGCTAAGAAGGTATTAGACCTACTCAATATTTTAATCCCGGTCAAGTCATTTCATGACTATGTTTTCCATGTATTTAAGTATTTGTTTATATATATAAGTATGTATTTGACTGTCCAGTACCCATAATACAAGCTTTGCTTAGTTCGGGTATAGGTCGATTTGTGTATGATTATCCATAAATATTTATTTCTATCTCATTTAATAATTTCAAAGGCAAACTAGAGGGTGAAATACTGCAAAAATCAATATCAATTCTTCAATAAACTTTCCTATGTTTGTTAAACTTACCAAATAAAAACTTTGAACATTTGAGAAAGCTGGTTAGAATAGAGGTGTTCATGTTGCTTACAGCACAACTTTATACAGGACCTGGAGGCAGCAAATCTGAAAGTGTCTATGAAACACAGATGATTAGAAAAGTTGGAATGAGTACATTATTTAAAGGAATAATACTTTTGTTTTCGACTTATGAACACAAAGCTCTTGGGTCTCTTAAATCTCTTTTTGAATCTACAAAGCAGGTACAGTGCTTGCAAGGGAAGGGCTTTAGAAGAAGTGTCAGAAACTTAATTCTTTATAATGTAAAATTTGTTTTGTGTGGCTAGGAATAATACTGACTATTCAATAGGGGGTCCCTTGTGGGTCCGTAGGTTTACACTTATTTTAAACAATACAATAATTTATTGATAAATAGCTCCATAGTTACAAGTCACATATCATCATCCTCCTCGAGTTAATACCAGTACAGTTGCATCCTGAGGGTCCGCTACCTAATACCAAGAATTGGCGTAGTTACAAGTCAAATAATAACGTAATAATAATACGACTATATACGTTAATATGACTATAATTATAACCTCTGTCACGTAAATAGGGGATAGGGGATGACGGATAGATATATTGGAGGACTTGATAGGTCCAGCTCGAGTAAAAATTTTTGTTGGACAACATAATTAGTCCGACACCGTGACAAGCCTTAAGTAAGTAAGTTATTGCCACCTTCTGAGGTAAAACTAGGATCTAAGTGTAGGTATCCTTAATGCTACGGGCCGTGATCACTTTCATATTTTCTCTAAAATTAACTAGTTACATAGAACTTGCTGTCTACAAGGATAACACTAAACACTGACACAGCTAAAGCCAAAACAACGCACTTTTGATTTGAGCAAAGAGAATATAATATAATACGGTGTACCCTGACAATACTTTTGATATTACTCAGCCCGGCAACTTTTTGGGGATAGGGAAAGCATGAGAAGCCAATACAAAAATGGCGCATCCAACGAAAAACGATAACTCTTGAGCTATCGTTGGATTTTGACGTTTCTGACGAAAATGGAGCTGTCAAAATCTTCGAAAGTACGGAGTTCCCGGTAGGTTTTTCACAATATCATTCAATCTTTCGAACTTCGTTCTTCGTTTAGAGTTTGACAGTTGTTCGCGGTAGCGTTTGGTCAAATCCGTCATTCGAATGTTCGATTTCGAACTTCCCGGTAGCACCCCAGATTTGTTGTCTCGGGACCTTTGACGTTTGACGTTTCTGACGTGCACATAGCCAATAGAGTCAACCCACAATCTCTCTCTCAGTCAACTCTGCAATGAATTGACATTATTGACAACTACAAAATAATTTAGTTTGAATATGGCAATACTAAATTATAGTCAAACAACAAGTTTTGATTTATTGTTAAACCAAGTATTTTAGTCACTAGCATGTTAGTGACCATATCAAAAAATATCGAGTTCAGCCGAGCGTGCTGGGGACTCTTAAGACGGCTCGAATGAGCCCAAACACGACGGGGTTTATTTTGTGTAGTTTAGGAGTTGTCATGGCCACCTGTCTCCATCATCAGATCAGCTCTTGTAACATAATAATGTATTGTCATCGTGCTTACATAAGTACCTATGCCAACTTGAGGTGGAACTCAAGTCGGATACCGGCAAGTGGCTGGAAAAAGGACTGCCAATGTCGATAACAACTTATGTGTACAAACGAACAGTGTAAATTATATATAGGTGAAAAACTTAAAATGACTTCTTGTATGTAGTTGTGACGTGTTTGAATAGACATTACATAATTTAAAATGTGTAAATACAAACAAAACAAATGTCTATTCAAACACGTCACAACTATGTTGTACATATACAACAGGTAATTTTCTTAAGTATTTTACCTAAGTATAAAAGCTTGTAAAAACGTTGATCAAACAGTTCCCTCTAATTATTAAATTTGGAGATGCAATAGACGATGTTGAGATGAGATTTGGATGTTACAAATATCGTTGCCTAGTACCCATAACACAAGCCTTATTGTTCTTTCTACGGGACTTCAATTTGTGTAAAAAAAATATATAATTATTTATTTATTTAATAGCTTCCCACAGTCAAGGTGAAATAAAAACAAACATAAAAATATCAAATGAAACTAGAATAAACATTGATAGTAAGTATTTAATGTAGAAAAATTTTTTTACGTAATATAAGTATACAATAGAGTTATATCTATACTACTACTACAGTATACATTTGGCAAAAGCTCCCGACGTTGCCACTTCTCAATTGACAACATCAATACACAACGCATATGCATTGGTAAAGTATATACTTAAATTTACACAACCTATAGAAGGGTAGACGACTGGCGACTGTCTGCCTCACTCCCTTTAAAATATACTTATACATGACCGCGACAAAGTAACATTTAATGAACCAACCACGATTCTGTTTACCACTTCCCCTATTGTCTTCGAGACATCTTAGAACAAACTTCGATATAAAAAATATTCATTCTTGTGCAGTTTCATTAGTTTTACCTCAAATCAGATTTAAGAAAATGGAAATAATAATCATTTTTAATATGGCTTTTAATAACGTATTCTTTGCATTATGATTCAAGTTTCGATTAATAGCCAAACAATCATATCTGAAAATCAACTCTTATTATTTCCTAATATAGATAGGACGGTACAGCGTTAGAGACGCAATAAGTACTTAATAACGATATAATTGAACATGGCAGTATCATAGAACTGCCACCTATCAATAAAACAACAACAAATAATTGTAATTAAGGAGTAAACTTAACAAAAACAAGATTCAATTTAAATCTGCTTTAAAGAGCTTAACAAAAATATTCATTTCTTGGAAATATGGACAAAATTCGGTTTATCAAGCTGGTGTCCAAGTTCTTTCACAGTTATCACAAACTCGTGCCCCCTATACAAGAACTTGTACAACTCGTTATCCCAAATTTGTTTTTCATCGGCCCGACAATATATAGCCATTGCCGGCATTAAGAAGTAATATTCCCTCGACAAGACTTTCCCACCGAGATAATCGGACTCAATGTCCATCTTCGTTCCCCAGTCCACCAACTGCACTGTTGCTTTCTTCCCTGGTATAATAACGTCTGTTACGACTGCACGCTCGTATCTTGAGAACTCGTGTGTAAACACAGCGAGAGGCTGCCCACGCTTCAAGTTTTCTGGGGCGAAATCGCGTTCCGTTTTATGATAACTCCTTACATTAGGCAGCTCCTGCATATATGCCCTGTAATCTTCGAGTTCACAAACATAGAAGCCTTTCAATGAGTCGCCAGACTGTACTCTGACGTTGAGTGTATCACCGACTTTCAGTTGTTTGTATTTGTAGTACAGTTTCGGTTGTTCCACTGTGGGCATTCGGCTAATACTATTATTCCCATAGCCATAGTATGTGTACCCAGTCAGCGCCATCAACGTGGCAATGTCATCTGGGCATGTATTAATGAGTCGCACAACATATTTGTCACCCGTTTTGCCTAGTATTATCATTTTGGCTCTCTCTTTCCCTACATAATATACCATAGCTTCGATGGCATCTTTATCAAACACATTCTTCTTCGGGTTGCAGTCACCCAGTTGGCAATGTAATACAAGCGGGGGCATCGGGCAGTCCTCTAGAGGTTTCTTTAATTGACCTAGAGGCACAGACAGTTCATGAAAGCCATAGTCTGGAGTGAACAAGTCATACATTCTTCTACCATTCTTGGTTCGAATGTTCCTGACTTGTCCTCTAACATAATCATTAATAGATTCCGATTTAAACACAACATTTGTTCCCAGTTGTAGCTTTGATGGGTCAACTGGTCCTTGAAATTGATTTAAGCGGGGCAAGTAGTCCTTGTAAGAGGTCGGTCTTACGTAAAAGTCGCCGGGATCGTTGATATGAGTGACATGGACCCAAACTTGAGAGAGGGTGGAATATCGCCTGATGGAGAGATTGTCCATCATCTCAGCCAGAGATTCAGCCATTCTGCTGCCTGAAACTAAAGGAAATAATCAAACTTCATAGAATTGAGACTACAGTATGGGGTTCTTTTAGAAAGGAGTGTATAAATTTATAAAGGCTTGGCAACTCGCATGTGACACCCCTGGAGTTGCAGGGGACATAGGAAGGATAACAGATGGACGTTACAAGCCACAAAATGGCTAGGCCCCACAGAGAAGCTAGGTAAGCTAAGGAAGAGATTGGTCGATGATACTAAATCACTGACAATAAATAAATAAAAACGCTGGGAAAAACTGGATGAACATCGCCCAAGACAGGCAAAAATGGAAAAGGATGGAGGAGGCTTTTACCCAATACAGGCCATACAGTACAGTGAAATAATATATACACCATAAATCATATAGTGTAACTTAAAAAAAAGATAAGATAAGATATGTTTATTGTTTAAACTGTGTACATTGTGGTAGTAGACATAACATTATGGATTCAACAGTTTGCCCATTTCGGACGTACAATATTATAGCATTGAATTAGTAAAAAATAAAACAATAGATAAATAAGTTACAGACAAGGGAGTGCGTGTGAACCTAGCATATCAACTACCAGCATCTCACCAAATGATGACAGTTCTAGTAGCATCCCAAATAGTTCTACAGTTCTAGATAGTTATTTTCAATAGTTCAGCCCATTTTCGCGAAAAAAATGAAAATTTGAAAATGAGATGCTAACTTCGAAAATCGACTACCAGCATCTCACCCGTATCCGATTCCTAGTCAACAAGTAAGCGTTGAGAATGAAAGTTCTACTATTTCTAGATGATATGGCAAGAGTTCTGGCCGAAAGCCCAAAAAAAAATTTTTTTTTTCTCTTTTGGAAAATGACATGCTAACTTCGAAAATCGACTACCAGCATCTCACCCGTATCCGATTCCTAGTCAACAAATAAGCGTTGGAAATGAAAGTTCTGCTATTTCTAGATGATATAGCAAGAGTTCTGGCCGAAAAGTCCAAAAAGAAGAATTAGCAATATTTGACAAAAATCGATTTTTAACATTCATACTGATATGCTATGTTTTCGTCGCCATCCAGGCCCGGCATCTCAGGCGTTCTAAGTAGTAATGGACTAAACAAGCATAGAACTCCACAATTTTAGCGGCTGGAAACCGATCTGATAGAGTTCTAGAAGGAGACATAGCAGTATTCGACAAAAATGGATTTTTACCATTCATACTGATATGCTATGTTTTCGTGGCCATCCAGGTCCAGCATCTCAGGCGTTCTGAGTAGTAATGGAGTAAACAAGCATAGAACTCCACAGTTTTAGCGGCTGGAAGCCGATCTGAAAGAGTTCTAGAAGGAGACATAGCAGTATTCGACAAAAATGGATTTTTACCATTCATACTGATATGCTATGTTTTCGTGGCCATCCAGGTCCAGCATCTCAGGCGTTCTGAGTAGTAATGGAGTAAACAAGCATAGAACTCCACAGTTTTAGCGGCTGGAAGCCGATCTGAAAGAGTTCTAGAAGGAGACATAGCAGTATTCGACAATGTTTTCCTGAAAATCCAGGCCCAGCATCTCAGGCGTTCTAAATAAGAATGGAGTAAACAAGCATAGAACATCACAGTTCAAGTGGCTGGAAGTCGATTTGAAAGAGTTCCAAACGAAAACTTAGTATTTATTTTTCAAAAAACGATTTTTACCATTCTTACTGATATGCTGTTTTCATGGCCATCCAGGTCCAGCATCTCAGGAGTTCTGAGTAGTAATAAAGTAACCAAGCATAGGACATAACAGTTCAAGTGACTGGAAGTCGATTTGAAAGAGTTCTAGACGAAGACTTAGCATTATTTGTCAAATATCGATTTTTACCATTCTTATTGATATGCTGTTTTTGTGGCCATCTAGTTCCAGCATCTCAAGAGTTTTGAGTAGTAATAAAGTAACCAAGCATAGAACATAACAGTTCAAGTGAGTGAAAGTCGATTTGAAAGAGTTCTAAAAGGAGACATAGCGGTATTCCACAAAAATCGATTTTACCATTCCTACTGATATACTATGTTTTCGTGGCCATCCATGCCCGGCATCTCAGGAGTTCTGAGTAGTTATAAAGTAACCAAGCATAGAACATAACAGTTCAAGTGACTGAAAGTCGATTTGAAAGTGTTCTAGAAGAAGTCTTAGCATTATTAGACAAAAATCGATTATTACCATTCATACTGATATGCTATGTTGTCGTGGCCATCCAGGTCTAGCATCTCAGGAGTTCTGAGTAGTTATAAAGTAAACAAGCATAGAACATAACAGTTCAAGTGACTGGAAGTCGATTTGAAAGAGTTCTAGAAGAAGACTTAGCATTATTTGACAAAAATCGATTTTTAATATTCTTACTGATATGCTATATTTTCGTGGCCATCCAGGTCCAGCATCTCAGGAGTTCTGAGTAGTAATAAAGTAAACAAGCGTAGACCATAACAGTTCAAGTGACTGGAAGTCGATTTGAAAATGTTCTAGAAGAAGATTTAGCATTATTTGACAAAAATCGTTTTTTACCATTCTTACTGATATGCTATGTTTTCGTGGCCATCCAGGTTCAGCATCTCAGGCCTTCTGAATAGTAATAGAGTAATAAAGCATAGAACTCCACAGTTCTAGCGGCTGAAAGCCGATCTGAAAGAGTTCTAGAAGGAGACATAGCAGTATTCCACAAAAATGGATTTTTACCATTCTTCCTGATATGCTATGTTTTCCTGGTCATCCAGGTCCAGCATCTCAGGAGTTCTGAGTAGTTATAAAGTAACCAAGCATAGAACATAACAGTTCAAGTGACTGGATGTCGATTTGGAAGAGTTCTAGAAGAAGACTTAGCATTATTTGACAAAAATCGATTTTTACCATTCATACTGATATGCTATGTTTTCGTGGCCATCCATGCCCGGCATCTCAGGAGTTCTGAGTAGTTATAAAGTAACCAAGCACAGAACATAACAGTTCAAGTGACTGAAAGTCGATTTGAAAGAGTTCTAGAAGAAGTCTTAGCATTATTAGACAAAAATCGATTTTTACCATTCATACTGATATGCTATGTTGTCGTGGCCATCCAGGTCCAGCATCTCAGGAGTTCTGAGTAGTTATAAAGTAAACAAGCATAGAACATAACAGTTCAAGTGACTGGAAGTCGATTTGAAAGAGTTCTAGAAGAAGACTTAGCATTATTTGACAAAAATCGATTTTTTAATATTCTTACTGATATGCTATATTTTCGTGGCCATCCAGGTCCAGCATCTCAGGAGTTCTGAGTAGTAATAAAGTAAACAAGCGTAGACCATAACAGTTCAAGTGACTGGAAGTTGATTTGAAAGAGTTCTAGAAGAAGATTTAGCATTATTTGACAAAAATCGATTTTTAACATTCATACTGATATGCTATGTTTTCGTCGCCATCCAGGCCCGGCATCTCAGGCGTTCTAAGTAGTAATGGACTAAACAAGCATAGAACTCCACAATTTTAGCGGCTGGAAACCGATCTGATAGAGTTCTAGAAGGAGACATAGCAGTATTCGACAAAAATGGATTTTTACCATTCATACTGATATGCTATGTTTTCGTGGCCATCCAGGTCCAGCATCTCAGGCGTTCTGAGTAGTAATGGAGTAAACAAGCATAGAACTCCACAGTTTTAGCGGCTGGAAGCCGATCTGAAAGAGTTCTAGAAGGAGACATAGCAGTATTCGACAAAAATGGATTTTTACCATTCATACTGATATGCTATGTTTTCGTGGCCATCCAGGTCCAGCATCTCAGGCGTTCTGAGTAGTAATGGAGTAAACAAGCATAGAACTCCACAGTTTTAGCGGCTGGAAGCCGATCTGAAAGAGTTCTAGAAGGAGACATAGCAGTATTCGACAATGTTTTCCTGAAAATCCAGGCCCAGCATCTCAGGCGTTCTAAATAAGAATGGAGTAAACAAGCATAGAACATCACAGTTCAAGTGGCTGGAAGTCGATTTGAAAGAGTTCCAAACGAAAACTTAGTATTTATTTTTCAAAAAACGATTTTTACCATTCTTACTGATATGCTGTTTTCATGGCCATCCAGGTCCAGCATCTCAGGAGTTCTGAGTAGTAATAAAGTAACCAAGCATAGGACATAACAGTTCAAGTGACTGGAAGTCGATTTGAAAGAGTTCTAGACGAAGACTTAGCATTATTTGTCAAATATCGATTTTTACCATTCTTATTGATATGCTGTTTTTGTGGCCATCTAGTTCCAGCATCTCAAGAGTTTTGAGTAGTAATAAAGTAACCAAGCATAGAACATAACAGTTCAAGTGAGTGAAAGTCGATTTGAAAGAGTTCTAAAAGGAGACATAGCGGTATTCCACAAAAATCGATTTTACCATTCCTACTGATATACTATGTTTTCGTGGCCATCCATGCCCGGCATCTCAGGAGTTCTGAGTAGTTATAAAGTAACCAAGCATAGAACATAACAGTTCAAGTGACTGAAAGTCGATTTGAAAGAGTTCTAGAAGAAGTCTTAGCATTATTAGACAAAAATCGATTATTACCATTCATACTGATATGCTATGTTGTCGTGGCCATCCAGGTCTAGCATCTCAGGAGTTCTGAGTAGTTATAAAGTAAACAAGCATAGAACATAACAGTTCAAGTGACTGGAAGTCGATTTGAAAGAGTTCTAGAAGAAGACTTAGCATTATTTGACAAAAATCGATTTTTAATATTCTTACTGATATGCTATATTTTCGTGGCCATCCAGGTCCAGCATCTCAGGAGTTCTGAGTAGTAATAAAGTAAACAAGCGTAGACCATAACAGTTCAAGTGACTGGAAGTCGATTTGAAAATGTTCTAGAAGAAGATTTAGCATTATTTGACAAAAATCGTTTTTTACCATTCTTACTGATATGCTATGTTTTCGTGGCCATCCAGGTTCAGCATCTCAGGCCTTCTGAATAGTAATAGAGTAATAAAGCATAGAACTCCACAGTTCTAGCGGCTGAAAGCCGATCTGAAAGAGTTCTAGAAGGAGACATAGCAGTATTCCACAAAAATGGATTTTTACCATTCTTCCTGATATGCTATGTTTTCCTGGTCATCCAGGTCCAGCATCTCAGGAGTTCTGAGTAGTTATAAAGTAACCAAGCATAGAACATAACAGTTCAAGTGACTGGATGTCGATTTGGAAGAGTTCTAGAAGAAGACTTAGCATTATTTGACAAAAATCGATTTTTACCATTCATACTGATATGCTATGTTTTCGTGGCCATCCATGCCCGGCATCTCAGGAGTTCTGAGTAGTTATAAAGTAACCAAGCATAGAACATAACAGTTCAAGTGACTGAAAGTCGATTTGAAAGAGTTCTAGAAGAAGTCTTAGCATTATTAGACAAAAATCGATTTTTACCATTCATACTGATATGCTATGTTGTCGTGGCCATCCAGGTCCAGCATCTCAGGAGTTCTGAGTAGTTATAAAGTAAACAAGCATAGAACATAACAGTTCAAGTGACTGGAAGTCGATTTGAAAGAGTTCTAGAAGAAGACTTAGCATTATTTGACAAAAATCGATTTTTTAATATTCTTACTGATATGCTATATTTTCGTGGCCATCCAGGTCCAGCATCTCAGGAGTTCTGAGTAGTAATAAAGTAAACAAGCGTAGACCATAACAGTTCAAGTGACTGGAAGTTGATTTGAAAGAGTTCTAGAAGAAGATTTAGCATTATTTGACAAAAATCGATTTTTAACATTCATACTGATATGCTATGTTTTCGTCGCCATCCAGGCCCGGCATCTCAGGCGTTCTAAGTAGTAATGGACTAAACAAGCATAGAACTCCACAATTTTAGCGGCTGGAAACCGATCTGATAGAGTTCTAGAAGGAGACATAGCAGTATTCGACAAAAATGGATTTTTACCATTCATACTGATATGCTATGTTTTCGTGGCCATCCAGGTCCAGCATCTCAGGCGTTCTGAGTAGTAATGGAGTAAACAAGCATAGAACTCCACAGTTTTAGCGGCTGGAAGCCGATCTGAAAGAGTTCTAGAAGGAGACATAGCAGTATTCGACAAAAATGGATTTTTACCATTCATACTGATATGCTATGTTTTCGTGGCCATCCAGGTCCAGCATCTCAGGCGTTCTGAGTAGTAATGGAGTAAACAAGCATAGAACTCCACAGTTTTAGCGGCTGGAAGCCGATCTGAAAGAGTTCTAGAAGGAGACATAGCAGTATTCGACAATGTTTTCCTGAAAATCCAGGCCCAGCATCTCAGGCGTTCTAAATAAGAATGGAGTAAACAAGCATAGAACATCACAGTTCAAGTGGCTGGAAGTCGATTTGAAAGAGTTCCAAACGAAAACTTAGTATTTATTTTTCAAAAAACGATTTTTACCATTCTTACTGATATGCTGTTTTCATGGCCATCCAGGTCCAGCATCTCAGGAATTCTGAGTAGTAATAAAGTAACCAAGCATAGGACATAACAGTTCAAGTGACTGGAAGTCGATTTGAAAGAGTTCTAGACGAAGACTTAGCATTATTTGTCAAATATCGATTTTTACCATTCTTATTGATATGCTGTTTTTGTGGCCATCTAGTTCCAGCATCTCAAGAGTTTTGAGTAGTAATAAAGTAACCAAGCATAGAACATAACAGTTCAAGTGAGTGAAAGTCGATTTGAAAGAGTTCTAAAAGGAGACATAGCGGTATTCCACAAAAATCGATTTTACCATTCCTACTGATATACTATGTTTTCGTGGCCATCCATGCCCGGCATCTCAGGAGTTCTGAGTAGTTATAAAGTAACCAAGCATAGAACATAACAGTTCAAGTGACTGAAAGTCGATTTGAAAGAGTTCTAGAAGAAGTCTTAGCATTATTAGACAAAAATCGATTATTACCATTCATACTGATATGCTATGTTGTCGTGGCCATCCAGGTCTAGCATCTCAGGAGTTCTGAGTAGTTATAAAGTAAACAAGCATAGAACATAACAGTTCAAGTGACTGGAAGTCGATTTGAAAGAGTTCTAGAAGAAGACTTAGCATTATTTGACAAAAATCGATTTTTAATATTCTTACTGATATGCTATATTTTCGTGGCCATCCAGGTCCAGCATCTCAGGAGTTCTGAGTAGTAATAAAGTAAACAAGCGTAGACCATAACAGTTCAAGTGACTGGAAGTCGATTTGAAAATGTTCTAGAAGAAGATTTAGCATTATTTGTCAAAAATCGTTTTTTACCATTCTTACTGATATGCTATGTTTTCGTGGCCATCCAGGTTCAGCATCTCAGGCCTTCTGAATAGTAATAGAGTAATAAAGCATAGAACTCCACAGTTCTAGCGGCTGAAAGCCGATCTGAAAGAGTTCTAGAAGGAGACATAGCAGTATTCCACAAAAATGGATTTTTACCATTCTTCCTGATATGCTATGTTTTCCTGGTCATCCAGGTCCAGCATCTCAGGAGTTCTGAGTAGTTATAAAGTAACCAAGCATAGAACATAACAGTTCAAGTGACTGGATGTCGATTTGGAAGAGTTCTAGAAGAAGACTTAGCATTATTTGACAAAAATCGATTTTTACCATTCATACTGATATGCTATGTTTTCGTGGCCATCCATGCCCGGCATCTCAGGAGTTCTGAGTAGTTATAAAGTAACCAAGCACAGAACATAACAGTTCAAGTGACTGAAAGTCGATTTGAAAGAGTTCTAGAAGAAGTCTTAGCATTATTAGACAAAAATCGATTTTTACCATTCATACTGATATGCTATGTTGTCGTGGCCATCCAGGTCCAGCATCTCAGGAGTTCTGAGTAGTTATAAAGTAAACAAGCATAGAACATAACAGTTCAAGTGACTGGAAGTCGATTTGAAAGAGTTCTAGAAGAAGACTTAGCATTATTTGACAAAAATCGATTTTTTAATATTCTTACTGATATTCTATATTTTCGTGGCCATCCAGGTCCAGCATCTCAGGAGTTCTGAGTAGTAATAAAGTAAACAAGCGTAGACCATAACAGTTCAAGTGACTGGAAGTTGATTTGAAAGAGTTCTAGAAGAAGATTTAGCATTATTTGACAAAAATCGATTTTTAACATTCATACTGATATGCTATGTTTTCGTCGCCATCCAGGCCCGGCATCTCAGGCGTTCTAAGTAGTAATGGACTAAACAAGCATAGAACTCCACAATTTTAGCGGCTGGAAACCGATCTGATAGAGTTCTAGAAGGAGACATAGCAGTATTCGACAAAAATGGATTTTTACCATTCATACTGATATGCTATGTTTTCGTGGCCATCCAGGTCCAGCATCTCAGGCGTTCTGAGTAGTAATGGAGTAAACAAGCATAGAACTCCACAGTTTTAGCGGCTGGAAGCCGATCTGAAAGAGTTCTAGAAGGAGACATAGCAGTATTCGACAAAAATGGATTTTTACCATTCATACTGATATGCTATGTTTTCGTGGCCATCCAGGTCCAGCATCTCAGGCGTTCTGAGTAGTAATGGAGTAAACAAGCATAGAACTCCACAGTTTTAGCGGCTGGAAGCCGATCTGAAAGAGTTCTAGAAGGAGACATAGCAGTATTCGACAATG
The DNA here is from genome assembly GCA_905163555.1 of Notocelia uddmanniana. Classification (NCBI taxonomy): domain Eukaryota; kingdom Metazoa; phylum Arthropoda; class Insecta; order Lepidoptera; family Tortricidae; genus Notocelia; species Notocelia uddmanniana. The sequence continues at coordinate 74,963,768 of LR991052.1, forward strand.
TTTTCCTGAAAATCCAGGCCCAGCATCTCAGGCGTTCTAAATAAGAATGGAGTAAACAAGCATAGAACATCACAGTTCAAGTGGCTGGAAGTCGATTTGAAAGAGTTCCAAACGAAAACTTAGTATTTATTTTTCAAAAAACGATTTTTACCATTCTTACTGATATGCTGTTTTCATGGCCATCCAGGTCCAGCATCTCAGGAGTTCTGAGTAGTAATAAAGTAACCAAGCATAGGACATAACAGTTCAAGTGACTGGAAGTCGATTTGAAAGAGTTCTAGACGAAGACTTAGCATTATTTGTCAAATATCGATTTTTACCATTCTTATTGATATGCTGTTTTTGTGGCCATCTAGTTCCAGCATCTCAAGAGTTTTGAGTAGTAATAAAGTAACCAAGCATAGAACATAACAGTTCAAGTGAGTGAAAGTCGATTTGAAAGAGTTCTAAAAGGAGACATAGCGGTATTCCACAAAAATCGATTTTACCATTCCTACTGATATACTATGTTTTCGTGGCCATCCATGCCCGGCATCTCAGGAGTTCTGAGTAGTTATAAAGTAACCAAGCATAGAACATAACAGTTCAAGTGACTGAAAGTCGATTTGAAAGAGTTCTAGAAGAAGTCTTAGCATTATTAGACAAAAATCGATTATTACCATTCATACTGATATGCTATGTTGTCGTGGCCATCCAGGTCTAGCATCTCAGGAGTTCTGAGTAGTTATAAAGTAAACAAGCATAGAACATAACAGTTCAAGTGACTGGAAGTCGATTTGAAAGAGTTCTAGAAGAAGACTTAGCATTATTTGACAAAAATCGATTTTTAATATTCTTACTGATATGCTATATTTTCGTGGCCATCCAGGTCCAGCATCTCAGGAGTTCTGAGTAGTAATAAAGTAAACAAGCGTAGACCATAACAGTTCAAGTGACTGGAAGTCGATTTGAAAATGTTCTAGAAGAAGATTTAGCATTATTTGACAAAAATCGTTTTTTACCATTCTTACTGATATGCTATGTTTTCGTGGCCATCCAGGTTCAGCATCTCAGGCCTTCTGAATAGTAATAGAGTAATAAAGCATAGAACTCCACAGTTCTAGCGGCTGAAAGCCGATCTGAAAGAGTTCTAGAAGGAGACATAGCAGTATTCCACAAAAATGGATTTTTACCATTCTTCCTGATATGCTATGTTTTCCTGGTCATCCAGGTCCAGCATCTCAGGAGTTCTGAGTAGTTATAAAGTAACCAAGCATAGAACATAACAGTTCAAGTGACTGGATGTCGATTTGGAAGAGTTCTAGAAGAAGACTTAGCATTATTTGACAAAAATCGATTTTTACCATTCATACTGATATGCTATGTTTTCGTGGCCATCCATGCCCGGCATCTCAGGAGTTCTGAGTAGTTATAAAGTAACCAAGCACAGAACATAACAGTTCAAGTGACTGAAAGTCGATTTGAAAGAGTTCTAGAAGAAGTCTTAGCATTATTAGACAAAAATCTTTTTTTACCATTCTTATTGATATGCTGTTTTTGTGGCCATCTAGTTCCAGCATCTCAAGAGTTTTGAGTAGTAATAAAGTAACCAAGCATAGAACATAACAGTTCAAGTGAGTGAAAGTCGATTTGAAAGAGTTCTAAAAGGAGACATAGCGGTATTCCACAAAAATCGATTTTACCATTCCTACTGATATACTATGTTTTCGTGGCCATCCATGCCCGGCATCTCAGGAGTTCTGAGTAGTTATAAAGTAACCAAGCATAGAACATAACAGTTCAAGTGACTGAAAGTCGATTTGAAAGAGTTCTAGAAGAAGTCTTAGCATTATTAGACAAAAATCGATTATTACCATTCATACTGATATGCTATGTTGTCGTGGCCATCCAGGTCTAGCATCTCAGGAGTTCTGAGTAGTTATAAAGTAAACAAGCATAGAACATAACAGTTCAAGTGACTGGAAGTCGATTTGAAAGAGTTCTAGAAGAAGACTTAGCATTATTTGACAAAAATCGATTTTTAATATTCTTACTGATATGCTATATTTTCGTGGCCATCCAGGTCCAGCATCTCAGGAGTTCTGAGTAGTAATAAAGTAAACAAGCGTAGACCATAACAGTTCAAGTGACTGGAAGTCGATTTGAAAATGTTCTAGAAGAAGATTTAGCATTATTTGACAAAAATCGTTTTTTACCATTCTTACTGATATGCTATGTTTTCGTGGCCATCCAGGTTCAGCATCTCAGGCCTTCTGAATAGTAATAGAGTAATAAAGAATAGAACTCCACAGTTCTAGCGGCTCAAAGCCGATCCGAAAGAGTTCTAGAAGGAGACATAGCAGTATTCCACAAAAATGGATTTTTACCATTCTTCCTGATATGCTATGTTTTCCTGGTCATCCAGGTCCAGCATCTCAGGAGTTCTGAGTAGTTATAAAGTAACCAAGCATAGAACATAACAGTTCAAGTGACTGGATGTCGATTTGGAAGAGTTCTAGAAGAAGACTTAGCATTATTTGACAAAAATCGATTTTTACCATTCATACTGATATGCTATGTTTTCGTGGCCATCCATGCCCGGCATCTCATGAGTTCTGAGTAGTTATAAAGTAACCAAGCACAGAACATAACAGTTCAAGTGACTGAAAGTCGATTTGAAAGAGTTCTAGAAGAAGTCTTAGCATTATTAGACAAAAATCGATTTTTACCATTCATACTGATATGCTATGTTGTCGTGGCCATCCAGGTCCAGCATCTCAGGAGTTCTGAGTAGTTATAAAGTAAACAAGCATAGAACATAACAGTTCAAGTGACTGGAAGTCGATTTGAAAGAGTTCTAGAAGAAGACTTAGCATTATTTGACAAAAATCGATTTTTTAATATTCTTACTGATATGCTATATTTTCGTGGCCATCCAGGTCCAGCATCTCAGGAGTTCTGAGTAGTAATAAAGTAAACAAGCGTAGACCATAACAGTTCAAGTGACTGGAAGTTGATTTGAAAGAGTTCTAGAAGAAGATTTAGCATTATTTGACAAAAATCGTTTTTTACCATTCTTACTGATATGCTATGTTTTCGTGGCGATCCAGGTTCAGCATCTCAGGCGTTCTGAATAGTAATAGAGTAATTAAGCATAGCACTCCACAGTTCTAGCGACTGAAAGCCGATCTGAAAGAGTTCTAGAAGGAGACATAGCAGTATTGCACAAAAATGGATTTTTACCATTCTTACTGATATGCTATGTTTTCCTGGTCATCCAGGTCCAGCATCTCAGGAGTTCTGAGTAGTTATAAAGTAAACAAGCATAGAACGCAACAGCTCAAGTGGCTGGAAGTCGATTTGAAAGAGTTCTAAAAGAAGATTTAGCATTATTTGACAAATATCGATTTTTACCATTCTTACTGATATGCTATGTTTTTGTGGCCATCCAGGTTTAGCATCTCAGGCTTTCTGAATAGTAATAGAGTAAAAAAGCATAGAACTGCACAGTTTTAGCGGCTGGAAGCCGATCTGTAAGAGTTCTAGAAGGAGAAATAGCAGTATTCCACAAAAATAGATTTTTACCATTCTGACTGATATGCTATATTTTCGTGGATATCCAGGTCCAGCATCTCAGGAGTTCTGAGTAGTTATAAAGTAAACAAGCTTAGAACATAACAGTTCAAGTGGCTGGAAGTCGATGTAAAATGGTCTAGAATAAGACTTAGCATTATTTGTCAAAAATCGATTTTTACAATTCTTATTGATATGCTATGTTTTCGTGGCCATCCAGGTCCAGCATCTCAGGCGTTCTGAGTAGTAATGGAGTGAACAAGCATAGAACTCTACAGTTTTAGCGGCTGGAAGCCGATATGAAAGAGTTCTAGAAGGAGACATAGCAGTATTCGACGAAAATGGATTTTTACCATTCATACTGATATGCTATGTTTTCGTGAAAATCTAGACCCAGCATCTAAGGCCTTCTGAGTAAGAATGGAGTAAACAAGCATAGAACTTCACAGTTCAAGCGGCTGGAAGTTGATTTGAAAAAGTTCTGAACGAAGACTTAGTATTATTTGTCAAAAAACGATTTTTACCATTCTTACTGATATGCTGTTTTCATGGCCATCCAGGTCCAGCATCTCAGGAGTTCTGAGTAGTAATAAAGTAACCAAGCATAGAACATAACAGTTCAAGTGACTGGAAGTCGATTTGAAAGAGTTCTAGAAGAAGACTTAGCATTATTTGTCAAATATCGATTTTACCATTCTTATTGATATGCTGTTTTCGTGGCCATCTAGTTCCAGCATCTCAAGAGTTCTGAGTAGTAATAAAGTAACCAAGCATAGAACATAACAGTTCAAGTGACTGGAAGTCGATTTGAAAGAGTTCTAAAAGAAGTATTAACATTATTTGGCAAAAATCGATTTTTACCATTCATACTGATATGCTATGTTGTCGTGGCCATCCAGGTCCAGCATCTCAGGCGTTCTAAGTAGTAATAGGTAAACAAGTATAGAACACAACAGTTAAAGTGGCTGGAAGTCGATTTGAAAGAGTTCTAGAAGAAGTCTTAGCATTATTAGACAAAAATCGATTTTTACCATTCATACTGATATGCTATGTTGTCGTGGCCATCCAGGTCCAGCATCTCAGGCGTTCTGAGTAGTAATAGAGTAAACAGGTATAGAACACAACAGTTCAAGTGGCTGGAAGTCGATTTGAAAGAGTTCTAGAAGAAGTCTTAGCATTATTTGTCAAAAATCGATTTTTACAATTCTTTTTGATATGCTATGTTTTCGTGGCCATCCAGGTCCAGCATCTCAGGCGTTCTGAGTAGCAATGGAGTAAACAAGCATATAACTCTACAGTTTTAGCGGCTGGAAGCCGATCTGATAGAGTTCTAGAAGGAGACATAGCAGTATTCGACAGAAATGGATTTTTACTATTCATACTGATATGCTATGTTTTTGTGGCCATCCAGGTCCAGCATCTCAGGTGTTCTGAGTAGTAATGGAGTAAACAAGCATAGAACTCCACAGTTTTAGAGGCTGGAAGCCGATCTGAAAGAGTTCTAGAAGGAGACATAGCAGTATTCGACAAAAATGGATTTTTACCATTCATACTGATATGCTATGTTTTCCTGAAAATCCAGGCCCAGCATCTCAGGCGTTCTGAGTAAGAATGGAGTAAACAAGCATAGAACATCACAGTTCAAGCGGCTGGAAGTCGATTTGAAAGAGTTCCAAACGAAAACTTAGTATTATTTGTCAAAACACGATTTTTACCATTCTTACTGATATGCTGTTTTCATGGCCATCCAGGTACAGCATATCAGGAGTTCTGAGTAGTAATAAAGTAACCAAGCATAGAACATAACAGTTCAAGTGACTGGAAGTCGATTTGAAAGAGTTCTAGAAGAAAACTTAGCATTATTTGTCAAATATCGATTTTTACCATTCTTATTGATATGCTGTTTTCGTGGCCATCTAGTTCCAGCATATCAAGAGTTCTGAGTAGTAATAAAGTAACCAAGCATAGAACATAACAGTTCAAGTGACTGGAAGTCGATTTGAAAGTGTTCTAGAAGAAGATTTAGCATTATTTGACAAAAATCGTTTTTTACCATTCTTACTGATATGCTATGTTTTTGTGGCCATCCAGGTCCAGCATCTCAGGCGTTCTGAGTAGTTATAAAGTATACAAGCATGGAACATAACAGTTCAAGTGAGTGGAAGTCGATTTGAAAGAGTTCTAGAAGGAGACATAGCGGTATTCAACAAAAATCGATTTTACAATTCCTACTGATATGCTATGTTTTCGTGGCCATCCAGGTCCAGCATCTTAGGCGTTTTGAATAGTAATGGAGTAAAAAAGCATAGAACTGCACAGTGTTAGTGGCTGGAAGCCGATCTGAAAGAGTTCTAGAAGGAGACATAGCGGTATTCCACAAAAATGGATTTTTACCATTCTGACTGATATGCTATATTTTCGTGGCCATCGAGGTCCAGCATCTCAGGAGTTCTGAGTAGTAATAAAGTAAACAAGCATAGAACATAACAGTTCAAGTGACTGGAAGTCGATTTGAAAGAGTTCTAGAAGAAGATTTAGCATTATTTGACAAAAATCGATTTTTACCATTCTTACTGATATGCTATGTTTTTGTGGCGATCCAGGTTTAGCATCTTAGGCTTTCTGAATAGTAATAGAGTAAAAAAGCATAGAACTGCACAGTTTTAGCGGCTGGAAGCCGATCTGAAAGAGTTCTAGAAGGAGAAATAGCAGTATTCCACAAAAATGGATTTTTACCATTCTGACTGATATGCTATATTTTCGTGGCCATCCATGTCCAGCATCTCAGGAGTACTGAGTAGTTATAAAGTAAACAAGCATAGAACATACGAGGGTAAAACTGAAAGTTTCGGGAATAGAAGAAAATATGCAGTATAAGTGAGTTTATTTATTTTTATTGTTTTTCAAAATATTCTCCTTTGTATTTCATGCACTTATGCATGCGTTCAAACCAGTCCATAAAGCACTTTTTGAACTCTGAAGTAGGGGTCGACAAAATGGCTATTTTATAGGCCTCCACTGCTTCTTCTGGCGTCTGAAACCGCTGACCACGCAGTTTGTCCTTGATTCTGGGGAATGTAAAAAAGTCGTTGGGACTTAAGTCAGGGCTATATGGAGGGTGGTCCAATATTTCGACTTTTTCACCGTCCAGGTACTCAGTTGTTGTCCGAGCGGTGTGTGGGCTGGCGTTGTCGTGGTGAAGGATGATGCGACGACTAGGGTTTGTTTTTCGGAGTTCAGCAAAGACGTTCGGCAAACAAATAGTGGTGTACCAATCAGCATTGACTGTTCTACGATCCTCAAGAGCCACAGTAGCTACGTGACCAGATTTAGAGATAAACGTAGCCACCATCTTCTTAGCCGTACTGCGAGAACGAACAACTTTTGTGGGTTTGAGCTCGTCTTCGAAGACCCATACTCGGGATTGGTTTTTAGTTTCAGGCTCATAAGCGTATATCCACGACTCGTCACCTGATACTATGCTAAAAACAGCATTTGAGCGTCCCTTGTTAAATCTTTTCAAAGTTTTGCGGCACCAATTGACACGGACTATTTTCTGCTCGTCAGACAATAGGTGAGGTATCCAACGGGAAAATAACTTTTTCACGCCTAATTCTTCTTTTAAAATAATTTGTATTTGACTCATTCCAATACCCAGGTGCTCTTGAATTTCCCGATATGTCACATGTCGGTCTTCATTTATCAGACGACGCACAACATCGACGTTTTCTTGCGTGACTGCCGATTTTGGTCGACCTTCACGCACTTCGTCGGTGAGGGATACACGGCCACGTTGAAATTCTGAATACCACCTGTATATTGTAGTCTTTGAAGGAGCTTCAATATTAAAAGCAGCAACCATCCGCTCTTCACATTGTTTTTGTGTTAGTCCACTTTTAAAGTCATAATAAATCATAGCTCTGAAATTTTCACGGCACAATTCCATTTTAAGCAGTGACTCGACGACTTCAATAAACAATTGAAACCAAACCATACTTTTTTTTTTCTAAGTGGCCAGTGTGTTGAGATAAGGAAACTTCAGAGATTATAAAAAGGTATAATACATGTTAAAAATAAATTAATAAGTATTCGATTCCCGCCACTTTCAGTGCAAGCCTCGTACATTATTTGCCTTTTGTTTGCCTCTACTTATTGTTATTACGTACGTCCTTTAATTGAGGTGTGCAATAAAGAGTATTGTATTGTATTGTATTGTATTATTTGACAAAAATCGATTTTTAATATTCTTACTGATATGCTATGTTTTCGTGGCCATCCAGATCCAGCATCTCAGGAGTTCTGAGTAGTAATAAAGTAAACAAGCGTAGACCATTACAGTTCAAGTGACTGGAAGTCGATTTGAAAATGTTCTAGAAGAAGATTTAGCATTATTTGACAAAAATCGTTTTTTACCATTCTTACTGATATGCTATGTTTTCGTGGCCATCCAGGTTCAGCATCTCAGGCGTTCTGAAAAGTATTAGAGTAATAAAGCATAGAACTCCACAGTTCTAGCGGCTGAAAGCCAATCTGAAAGAGTTCTAGAAGGAGACATAGCAGTATTCCACAAAAATGGATTTTTACCATTCTTACTGATATGCTATGTTTTCCTGGCCATCCAGGTCCAGCATCTCCGAAGTTCTGAGTAGTAATAAAGTAAATAAGCATAGAACATAACAGGTCAAGTGACTGGAATTCGATTTGAAAGAGTTCTAGAAGAAGACTTAGCATTATTTGACAAAAATCGATTTTTACCATTCATACTGATATGCTATGTTGTCGTGGCCATCCAGGTCCAGCATCTTAAGCGTTATGAATAGTAATAGAGTAAAAAATCATAGAACTTCACAGTTTTAGCGGCTGGAAGCCGATCTGAAAGAGTTCTAGAAGGAGACATAGCAGTATTCCACACATGGATTGTTACCATTCTTACTGACATTCTATGTTTTCGTTGCCATCCAGGTTCAGCATCTCAGGCGTTCTGAGTAGTAATAAAGTAAAAAAGTATAGAAGTACACAATGCTAGCGGCTGAAAGCCAATCTGTAAGACTTCTAGAAGGAGACACGCCATTATTTGTCAAAAATCGATTTTTACCATTCATACTGATATGCTATGTTTTCGTGGCTATCCAGGCACGGCATCTCAGGCGTTCTGAGTAGAAATGGAGTAAACAAGCATAGCACTCGATAGTTTTAGCGGCTGGAAGCCGATCTGAAAGAGTTCTAGAAGAAGACTTAGCATTATTTGACAAAAATCGATTTTTAATATTCTTACTGATATGCTATAGTTTCGTGGCCATCCAGGTCCAGCATCTCAGGAGTTCTGAGTAGTAATAAAGTAAACAAGCATAGAACATAACAGTTCAAGTGACTGGAAGTCGATTTGAAAGAGTTCACGAAGAAGACTTGCATTATTTGACAAAAATCGATTTTTACCATTTTTACTGAACTGTAGAATACTGCTATGTCTCCTTCTAGAACTCTTTCAGATCGGCTTCCAGCCGCTAAAACTATGGAGTTCTATGCTTGTTAACTCTATTACTACTCAGAACGCCTGAGATGCTGGACCTGGATGGCCACAAAAACAGCATATCAGTAAGAATGGTAAAAATCGCTTTTTGTCAAATAATGCAAGTCTTCTTCTAGAACTCTCTCAAATCGACTTCCAATCACTTGATCTGTTATGTTCTATGCTTGTTTACGTTATAACTTCTCACAAATCCTGAGATGCTGAGCCTGGATGGCCACGAAAATATAGCATATCAGTCAGAATCAGAATGGTATAATACTATATTTGTAGAATACTGCTATATCTCCTTCTAGAACTCTTTCAGATCGGCTTCCAGCCGCTAAAACTATGGAGTTCTATGCTTGTTAACTCTATTACTAATCAGAACGCCTGAGATGCTGGACCTGGATGGCCACAAAACAGCATAGCAGTAAGAATGGTAAAACTCGATTTTTGTCAAATAATGCAAGTCTTCTTCTAGTACTCTTTCAAATCGACTTCCAATCACTTGAACTGTTATGTTCTATGCTTGTTTACTATATAACTACTCAGAAATCCTGAGATTCTGGACCTGGATGGCCACGAAAATATAGCGTATCAGTCAGAATGGTAAAAATCCATTTTTGTGGAATACTGCTATATCTCCTTCTAGAACTCTTTCAGATCGGCTTCCAGCCGCTAAAACTATGGAGTTCTATGCTTGTTTACTCTATTACTAATCAGAACGCCTGAGATGCCACCTGGATGGCCACAAAACAGCATATCAGTAAGAATGGTAAAAATCGATTTTTGTCAAATAATGCAAGTCTTCTTCTAGAACTCTTTCAAATCGCCTTCCAGTTACTTGAACTGTGGTGTTCTATGCTTGTTTACTTTATAACTACTCAGAAATCCTGAGATGCTGTACCTGCATGGCCACGAAAATATAGCATATCAGTCAGAATGGTATAATACTATTTTTGTAGAATACTGCTATGTCTCCTTCTAGAACTCTTTCAGATCGGCTTCCAGCCGCTAAAACTATGGAGTTCTATGCTTGTTTACTCTTTTACTACTCAGAACGCCTGAGATGCTGGACCTGGATGGCCACAAAACAGCATATCAGTAAGAATGGTAAAAATCGCTTTTTGTCAAATAATGCAAGTCTTCTTCTAGAACTCTTTCAAATCAACTTCCAGTCACTTGAACTGTTATGTTCTATGCTTGGTTACTTTATTACTACTCAGAACTTCGGAGATGCTGGACCTGAATGGCCACGAAAACATAGCATATCATTAAGAATGGTAAAAAACGATTTTTGTCAAATAATGCTAAATCTTCTTCTAGAACTCTTTCAAATCGACTTCCAGTCACTTGAACTGTTATGTTCTATGCTTGTTTACTTTATTACTACTCAGAACTCCTGGGATGCTGGACCTGGATGGCCACGAAAATATAGCATATCACTCAGAATGGTAAAAATCCATTTTTGTGGAATACTGCTATGTCTCCTTCTAGAACTCTTTCAGATCGGCTTTCAGCCACTAAAACTGTGCAGTTCTATGCCTTTTTACTCTATTACTATTCAGAACGCCTGATATGCTGAACCTGGATGGCCACGAAAACATAGCATATCTGTAAGAATGGTAAAAATCGATTTTTGTCAAATAATGCTAAATCTTCTTTTAGAACTTTTTCAAATCGACTTCCAGCCGCTTGAACTGTTGCGTTCTACGCTTGTTTACTCCATTACTATTCAAAACGCCTGAGATGCTGGATCTGGATGGCCACGAAAACATAGTATATCAGTAGGAATGGTAAAATAGATTTTTGTGGAATACCGCTATGTCTCCTTTTAGAACTCTTTCAAATCGACTTCCACTCACTTGAACTGTTATGTTCTATGCTTGGTTACTTTATTACTACTCAAAACTCTTGAGATGCTGGAACTAGATGGCCACAAAAACAGCATATCAGTATGAATGGTAAAAATCCATTTTTGTGGAATACTGCTATGTCTCCTTCTAGAACTCTATCAGATCGGCTTCCAGCCGCTAAAACTGTGGAGTTCTATGCTTATTTACTCTATTACTACCCAGAACGCCTGAGATGCTGAACCTGGATGTCCACGAAAACATAGCATATCAGTAAGAATGGTAAAAAACGATTTTTGTCAAATAATGCTAAATCTTCTTCTAGAACATTTTCAAATCGACTTCCAGTCACTTGAACTGTTATGTCTATGCTTGTTTACTTTATTACTACTCAGAACTCCCTAGATGCTGGACCTGGATGTCCACGAAAATATAGCATATCAGTAAGAATATTAAAAATCGATTTTTGTCAAATAATGCTAAGTCTTCTTCTAGAACTCTTTCAAATCGACTTCCAGTCACTTATGTTCTATGCTTGTTTACTTTATAACTACTCAGAACTCCTGAGATGCTGAACCTGGATGGCCACGACAACATAGCATATCAGTATGAATGGTAAAAATCGATTTTTGTCAAATAATGCTAAGTCTTCTTCTAGAACTCTTTTAAATCGAATTCCAGTCACTTGACCTGTTATGTTCTATGCTTATTTACTTTATTACTACTCAGAACTTTGGAGATGCTGGACCTGGATGGCCACGAAAACATAGCATATCAGAAAGAATGGTAAAAATCGATTTTTGTCAAATAATGCTAAGTCTTCTTCTAGAACTCTTTCAAATCGATTTCCAGTCACTTGAACTGTTATGTTCTATGCTTGTTTACTTTACTACTACTCAGAACTCCTGAGATGCTGGACCTGGATGGCCATGACAACAAAGCATATCAGTAAGAAGGGCAAAATTCCATTTTTGTGGAATACTGCTATGTCTCCTTCTAGAACTCTTTCAGATCGGCTTCCAGCCGCTAAAACTATCGAGTGCTATGCTTGTTTACTCCATTTCTACTCAGAACGCCTGAGATGCCGTTCCTGGATAGCCACGAAAACATAGCATATCAGTATGAATGGTAAAAATCGATTTTTAACAAATAATACTAAGTTTTCGTTTAGAACTCTTTCAAATCCATTTCCAGCCGCTTGATCTGTGATTTTCTATGCTTGTTTACTCCATTCTTACTCGACTTCTAGTCACTTGAACTGTTATGTTCTATTCTTGGTTACTTTATTACTACTCAGAACTCCTGAGATGCTGGACCTGGGTGGCCATGAAAACCGCATATCAGTAAGAATGGTAAAAATCGATTTTTAACAAATAATACTAAGTTTTCGTTTAGAACTCTTTCAAAACGACTTCCAGCCGCTTGAACTGTGATTTTCTATGCTTGTTTACTCCATTCTTACTCAGAACGCCTGAGATGCTAGGCCTGGATTTTCAGGAAAACATAGCATATCAGTATGAATGGTAAAAATCCATTTTTGTCGAATACTGCTATGTCTCCTTCTAGAACTCTTTCAGATCGGCTTTCAGCCGCTAAAACTATCGAGTGCTATGCTTGTTTACTCCATTTCTACTCAGAACGCCTGAGATGCCGTTCCTGGATAGCCACGAAAACATAGCATATCAGTATGAATGGTAAAAATCGATTTTTAACAAATAATACTAAGTTTTCGTTTAGAACTCTTTCAAATCCACTTCCAGCCGCTTGATCTGTGATTTTCTGTGCTTGTTTACTCCATTCTTACTCATAACGCCTGAGATGCTGGGCCTGGATTTTCAGGAAAACATAGCATATCAGTATGAATGGTAAAAATCCATTTTTGACGAATACTGCTATGTCTCCTTCTAGAACTCTTTCAGATCGGCTTCCAGCCGCTAAAACTGTGGAGTTCTATGCTTGTTTACTCCATTACTACTCAGAACGCCTGAGATGCTGGACCTGGATGGCCACGAAAACATAGCATATCAGTATGAATGGAAAAATCCATTTTTGTGGAATACTGCTATGTCTCCTTCTAGAACTCTATCAGATCGGCTTCCAGCCGCTAAAACTGTGGAGTTCTATGCTTGTTTACTCTATTACTACTCAGAACGCCTGAGATGCTGAACCTGGATGGCCACGAAAACATAGCATATCAGTAAGAATGGTAAAAAACGATTTTTGTCAAATAATGCTAAGTCTTCTTCTAGAACTCTTTTAAATCGAATTCCAGTCACTTGACCTGTTATGTTCTATGCTTATTTACTTTATTACTACTCAGAACTTTGGAGATGCTGGACCTGGATGGCCACGAAAACATAGCATATCAGAAAGAATGGTAAAAATCGATTTTTGTCAAATAATGCTAAGTCTTCTTCTAGAACTCTTTCAAATCGATTTCCAGTCACTTGAACTGTTATGTTCTATGCTTGTTTACTTTACTACTACTCAGAACTCCTGAGATGCTGGACCTGGATGGCCATGACAACAAAGCATATCAGTAAGAAGGGCAAAATTCCATTTTTGTGGAATACTGCTATGTCTCCTTCTAGAACTCTTTCAGATCGGCTTCCAGCCGCTAAAACTATCGAGTGCTATGCTTGTTTACTCCATTTCTACTCAGAACGCCTGAGATGCCGTTCCTGGATAGCCACGAAAACATAGCATATCAGTATGAATGGTAAAAATCGATTTTTAACAAATAATACTAAGTTTTCGTTTAGAACTCTTTCAAATCCACTTCCAGCCGCTTGATCTGTGATTTTCTATGCTTGTTTACTCCATTCTTACTCATAACGCCTGAGATGCTGGGCCTGGATTTTCAGGAAAACATAGCATATCAGTATGAATGGTAAAAATCCATTTTTGACGAATACTGCTATGTCTCCATCTAGAACTCTTTCAGATCGGCTTCCAGCCGCTAAAACTGTGGAGTTCTATGCTTGTTTACTCCATTACTACTCAGAACGCCTGAGATGCTGGACCTGGATGGCCACGAAAACATAGCATATCAGTATGAATGGAAAAATCCATTTTTGTGGAATACTGCTATGTCTCCTTCTAGAACTCTTTCAGATAGGCTTACAGCCACTAAATCTGTGGAGTTCTATGCTTGTTTACTCCATTGCTACTCAGAACGCATGAGATACCGGCCCTGGATGGCCACGAAAACATAGCATATCAGTATGAATGGTAAAAATCGATTTTTGACAAATAATGCTAAGTCTTCTTTTAGAACTCTTTCAAATCGACTTCTAGTCACTTGAACTGTTATGTTCTATTCTTGGTTACTTTATTACTACTCAGAACTCCTGAGATGCTGGACCTGGGTGGCCATGAAAACCGCATATCAGTAAGAATGGTAAAAATCGATTTTTAACAAATAATACTAAGTTTTCGTTTAGAACTCTTTCAAAACGACTTCCAGCCGCTTGAACTGTGATTTTCTATGCTTGTTTACTCCATTCTTACTCAGAACGCCTGAGATGCTAGGCCTGGATTTTCAGGAAAACATAGCATATCAGTATGAATGGTAAAAATCCATTTTTGTCGAATACTGCTATGTCTCCTTCTAGAACTCTTTCAGATCGGCTTCCAGCCGCTAAAACTATCGAGTGCTATGCTTGTTTACTCCATTTCTACTCAGAACGCCTGAGATGCCGTTCCTGGATAGCCACGAAAACATAGCATATCAGTATGAATGGTAAAAATGATTTTTAACAAATAATACTAAGTTTTCGTTTAGAACTCTTTCAAATCCACTTCCAGCCGCTTGATCTGTGATTTTCTGTGCTTGTTTACTCCATTCTTACTCATAACGCCTGAGATGCTGGGCCTGGATTTTCAGGAAAACATAGCATATCAGTATGAATGGTAAAAATCCATTTTTGACGAATACTGCTATGTCTCCTTCTAGAACTCTTTCAGATCGGCTTCCAGCCGCTAAAACTGTGGAGTTCTATGCTTGTTTACTCCATTACTACTCAGAACGCCTGAGATGCTGGACCTGGATGGCCACGAAAACATAGCATATCAGTATGAATGGAAAAATCCATTTTTGTGGAATACTGCTATGTCTCCTTCTAGAACTCTATCAGATCGGCTTCCAGCCGCTAAAACTGTGGAGTTCTATGCTTGTTTACTCTATTACTACTCAGAACGCCTGAGATGCTGAACCTGGATGGCCACGAAAACATAGCATATCAGTAAGAATGGTAAAAAACGATTTTTGTCAAATAATGCTAAATCTTCTTCTAGAACATTTTCAAATCGACTTCCAGTCACTTGACCTGTTATGGTCTATGCTTGTTTACTTTATTACTACTCAGAACTCCCTAGATGCTGGACCTGGATGGCCACGACAACATAGCATATCAGTATGAATGGTAAAAATCGATTTTTGTCTAATAATGCTAAGACTTCTTCTAGAACTCTTTCAAATCGACTTTCAGTCACTTGAACTGTTATGTTCTATGCTTGGTTACTTTATAACTACTCAGAACTCCTGAGATGCCGGGCCTGGATGGCTACGAAAACATAGCATATCAGTATGAATGGTAAAAATCGATTTTTGTCTAATTATGCTAAGACTTCTTCTAGAACTCTTTCAAATCGACTTTCAGTCACTTGAACTGTTATGTTCTATGCTTGGTTACTTTATAACTACTCAGAACTCCTGAGATGCTGAACCTGGATGGCCACGACAACATAGCATATCAGTATGAATGGTAAAAATCGATTTTTGTCTAATAATGCTAAGACTTCTTCTAGAACTCTTTCAAATCGACTTTCAGTCACTTGAACTGTTATGTTCTATGCTTGGTTACTTTATAACTACTCAGAACTCCTGAGATGCCGGGCCTGGATGGCTACGATAACATAGCATATCAGTATGAATGGTAAAAATCGACTTTTGTCAAATAATGCTAAGTCTTCTTCTAGAACTCTTTTAAATCGAATTCCAGTCACTTGACCTGTTATGTTCTATGCTTATTTTCTTTATTACTACTCAGAACTTCGGAGATGCTGGACCTGGATGGCCACGAAAACATAGCATATCAGAAAGAATGGTAAAAATCGATTTTTGTCAAATAATGCTAAGTCTTCTTCTAGAACTCTTTCAAATCGATTTCCAGTCACTTGAACTGTTATGTTCTATGCTTGTTTACTTTACTACTACTCAGAACTCCTGAGATGCTGGACCTGGATGGCCATGACAACAAAGCATATCAGTAAGAAGGGCAAAATTCCATTTTTGTGGAATACTGCTATGTCTCCTTCTAGAACTCTTTCAGATCGGCTTACAGCCACTAAATCTGTGAAGTTCTATGCTTGTTTACTCCATTGCTACTCAGAACGCACGAGATACCGGCCCTGGATGGCTACGAAAACATAGCATGTCAGTATGAATGGTAAAAATCGATTTTTGACAAATAATGCTAAGTCTTCTTTTAGAACTCTTTCAAATCGACTTCTAGTCACTTGAACTGTTATGTTCTATTCTTGGTTACTTTATTACTACTCAGAACTCCTGAGATATGAAAACCACATATCAGTAAGAATGGTAAAAATCGATTTTTAACAAATAATACTATGTTTTCGTTTAGAACTCTTTCACATCGACTTCCAGCCGCTTGAACTGTGATGTTCTATGCTTGTTTACTCCATTCTTACTTAGAACGCCTGAGATGCTGGGCCTGGATTTTCAGGAAAACATAGCATATCAGTATGAATGGTAATAATCCATTTTTGTCGAATACTGCTATGTCTTCTTCTAGAACTCTTTCAGATCGGCTTCCAGCCGCTAAAACTATCGAGTGCTATGCTTGTTTACTCCATTTCTACTCAGAACGCCTGAGATGCCGTTCCTGGATAGCCACGAAAACATAGCATATCAGTATGAATGGTAAAAATCGATTTTTAACAAATAATACTAAGTTTTCGTTTAGAACTCTTTCAAATCCACTTCCAGCCGCTTGATCTGTGATTTTCTATGCTTGTTTACTCCATTCTTACTCATAACGCCTGAGATGCTGGGCCTGGATTTTCAGGAAAACATAGCATATCAGTATGAATGGTAAAAATCCATTTTTGACGAATACTGCTATGTCTCCTTCTAGAACTCTTTCAGATCGGCTTCCAGCCGCTAAAACTATCGAGTGCTATGCTTGTTTTCTCCATTTCTACTCAGAACGCCTGAGATGCTGGACCTGGATGGCCACGAAAACATAGCATATCAGTATGAATGGAAAAATCCATTTTTGTGGAATACTGCTATGTCTCCTTCTAGAACTCTATCAGATCGGCTTCCAGCCGCTAAAACTGTGGAGTTCTATGCTTGTTTACTCTATTACTACTCAGAACGCCTGAGATGCTGAACCTGGATGGCCACGAAAACATAGCATATCAGTAAGAATGGTAAAAAACGATTTTTGTCAAATAATGCTAAATCTTCTTCTAGAACATTTTCAAATCGACTTCCAGTCACTTGACCTGTTATGGTCTATGCTTGTTTACTTTATTACTACTCAGAACTCCCTAGATGCTGGACCTGGATGGCCACGACAACATAGCATATCAGTATGAATGGTAAAAATCGATTTTTGTCTAATAATGCTAAGACTTCTTCTAGAACTCTTTCAAATCGACTTTCAGTCACTTGAACTGTTATGTTCTATGCTTGGTTACTTTATAACTACTCAGAACTCCTGAGATGCCGGGCCTGGATGGCTACGAAAACATAGCATATCAGTATGAATGGTAAAAAACGATTTTTGTCAAATAATGCTAAATCTTCTTCTAGAACATTTTCAAATCGACTTTCAGTCACTTGAACTGTTATGTTCTATGCTTGGTTACTTTATTACTACTCAGAACTACTGAGGTGCCGGGCATGGATGGCCACGAAAACATAGCATATCAGTATGAATGGTAAAAATCGATTTTTGACAAATAATGCTAAGTCTTCTTCTAGAAATCTTTCAAATCGACATCCAGTCACTTGAACTGTTATGTTCTATGCTTGGTTACTTTATTACTACTCAGAACTTCGGAGATGCTGGACCTGGATGGCCACGAAAACATAGCATATCAGTAAGAATGGTAAAAATCAATGTTTGTGGAATACTGCTACGTCTCCTTCTAGAACTCTTTCAGATCGGCTTTTAGCCGCTAAAACTGTGGAGTTCTATGCTTTATTACTCTATTACTATTCAGAACGCTTGAGATGCTGAACCTGGATGGCCACGAAAACATAGCATATCAGTAAGAATGGTAAAAAACGATTTTTGTCAAATAATGCTAAATCTTCTTCTAGAACTCTTTCAAATCGACTTCCACTCACTTGAACTGTTATGTTCTATGCTTGGTTACTTTATTACTACTCAGAACTCCTGAGATGCTGGACCTGGATGGCCATGAAAACAGCATATCAGTAAGAACGGTAAAAATCGTTTTTTGAAAAATAAATACTAAGTTTTCGTTTGGAACTCTTTCAAATCGATTTCCAGTCACTTGAACTGTTATGTTCTATGCTTGTTTACTTTACTACTACTCAGAACTCCTGATATGCTGGACCTGGATGGCCATGACAACAAAGCATATCAGTAAGAAGGGCAAAATTCCATTTTTGTGGAATACTGCTATGTCTCCTTCTAGAACTCTTTCAGATCGGCTTACAGCCACTAAATCTGTGAAGTTCTATGCTTGTTTACTCCATTGCTACTCAGAACGCACGAGATACCGGCCCTGGATGGCTACGAAAACATAGCATATCAGTATGAATGGTAAAAATCGATTTTTGACAAATAATGCTAAGTCTTCTTTTAGAACTCTTTCAAATCGACTTCTAGTCACTTGAACTGTTATGTTCTATTCTTGGTTACTTTATTACTACTCAGAACTCCTGAGATGCTGGATCTGGGAGGCCATGAAAACCGCATATCAGTAAGAATGGTAAAAATCGATTTTTAACAAATAATACTAAGTTTTCGTTTAGAACTCTTTCAAATCGACTTCCAGCCGCTTGAACTGTGATGTTATATGCTTGTTTACTCCATTCTTACTTAGAACGCCTGAGATGCTGGGCCTGGATTTTCAGGAAAACATAGCATAGCAGTATGAATGGTAAAAATCCATTTTTGTCGAATACTGCTATGTCTCCTTCTAGAACTCTTTCAGATCGGCTTCCAGCCGCTAAAACTATCGAGTGCTATGCTTGTTTTCTCCATTTCTACTCAGAACGCCTGAGATGCCGTTCCTGGATAGCCACGAAAACATAGCATATCAGTAATGGTAAAAATCGATTTTTAACAAATAATACTAAGTTTTCGTTTAGAACTCTTTCAAATCGACTTCCAGCCGCTTGATCTGTGATTTTCTATGCTTGTTTACTCCATTCTTACTCATAACGCCTGAGATGCTGGGCCTGGATTTTCAGGAAAACATAGCATATCAGTATGAATGGTAAAAATCCATTTTTGACGAATACTGCTATGTCTCCTTCTAGAACTCTTTCAGATCGGCTTCCAGCCGCTAAAACTGTGGACTTCTATGCTTGTTTACTCTATTACTACTCAGAACGCCTGAGATGCTGGACCTGGATGGCCACGAAAACATAGCATATCAGTAAGAATGGTAAAAATCGATTTTTGTCAAATAATGCAAGTCTTCTTCTAGAACTCTTTCAAATCGACTTTCAGTCACTTGAACTGTTATGTTCTATGCTTGTTTACTTTATAACTACTCAGAACTCCTGAGATGCTGGACCTGGATGACCAGGAAAACATAGCATATCAGTAAGAATGGTAAAAATCCATTTTTGTGGAATACTGCTATGTCTCCTTCTAGAACTCTTTCAGATCGGCTTTCAGCCGCTAGAACTGTGGAGTTCTATGCTTTATTACTCTATTACTATTCAGATCGCCTGAGATGCTGAACCTGGATGGCCACGAAAACAGCATATCAGTAAGAATGGTAAAAAACGATTTTTGTCAAATAATGCTAAATCTTCTTCTAGAACATTTTCAAATCGACTTCCAGTCACTTGAACTGTTATGGTCTATGCTTGTTTACTTTATTACTACTCAGAACTCCCTAGATGCTGGACCTGGATGGCCACGAAAATATAGCATATCAGTAAGAATATTAAAAATCGATTTTTGTTAAATAATGCTAAGTCTTCTTCTAGAACTCTTTCAAATCGACTTCCAGTCACTTGAACTGTTATATTCTATGCTTGTTTACTTTATAACTACTCAGAACTCCTGAGATGCTGGACCTAGATGGCCACGACAACATAGCATATCAGTATGAATGGTAAAAATCGATTTTTGTCTAATAATGCTAATACTTCTTCTAGAACTCTTTCAAATCGACTTTCAGTCACTTGAACTGTTATGTTCTATGCTTGGTTACTTTATTACTACTCAGAACTACTGAGATGCCGGGCATGGATGGCCACGAAAACATAGCATATCAGTATGAATGGTAAAAATCGATTTTTGACAAATAATGCTAAGTCTTCTTCTAGAAATCTTTCAAATCGACATCCAGTCACTTGAACTGTTATGTTCTATGCTTGGTTACTTTATTACTACTCAGAACTTCGGAGATGCTGGACCTGGATGGCCACGAAAACATAGCATATCAGTAAGAATGGTAAAAATCAATGTTTGTGGAATACTGCTACGTCTCCTTCTAGAACTCTTTCAGATCGGCTTTTAGCCGCTAAAACTGTGGAGTTCTATGCTTTATTACTCTATTACTATTCAGAACGCTTGAGATGCTGAACCTGGATGGCCACGAAAACATAGCATATCAGTAAGAATGGTAAAAAACGATTTTTGTCAAATAATGCTAAATCTTCTTCTAGAACTCTTTCAAATCGACTTCCACTCACTTGAACTGTTATGTTCTATGCTTGGTTACTTTATTACTACTCAAAACTCTTGAGATGCTGGAACTAGATGGCCACAAAAACAGCATATCAATAAGAATGGTAAAAATCGATATTTGACAAATAATGCTAAGTCTTCGTCTAGAACTCTTTCAAATCGACTTCCAGTCTCTTGAACTGTTATGTCCTATGCTTGGTTACTTTATTACTACTCAGAACTCCTGAGATGCTGGACCTGGATGGCCATGAAAACAGCATATCAGTAAGAATGGTAAAAATCGTTTTTTGAAAAATAAATACTAAGTTTTCGTTTGGAACTCTTTCAAATCGACTTCCAGCCACTTGAACTGTGATGTTCTATGCTTGTTTACTCCATTCTTATTTAGAACGCCTGAGATGCTGGGCCTGGATTTTCAGGAAAACATAGCATATCAGTATGAATGGTAAAAATCCATTTTTGTCGAATACTGCTATGTCTCCTTCTAGAACTCTTTCAGATCGGCTTCCAGCCGCTAAAACTGTGGAGTTCTATGCTTGTTTACTCCATTACTACTCAGAACGCCTGAGATGCTGGACCTGGATGGCCACGAAAACATAGCATATCAGTATGAATGGTAAAAATCCATTTTTGTCGAATACTGCTATGTCTCCTTCTAGAACTCTATCAGATCGGCTTGCAGCCGCTAAAATTGTGGAGTTCTATGCTTGTTTAGTCCATTACTACTTAGAACGCCTGAGATGCCGGGCCTGGATGGCGACGAAAACATAGCATATCAGTATGAATGTTAAAAATCGATTTTTGTCAAATATTGCTAATTCTTCTTTTTGGACTTTTCGGCCAGAACTCTTGCTATATCATCTAGAAATAGCAGAACTTTCATTCCCAACGCTTATTTGTTGACTAGGAATCGGATACGGTTGAGATGCTGGTAGTCGATTTTCGAAGTTAGCATCTCATTTTCCAAAAGAGAAAAAAAAAAATTTTTTTTTGGGCTTTTCGGCCAGAACTCTTGCCATATCATCTAGAAATAGCAGAACTTTCATTCTCAACGCTTACTTGTTGACTAGGAATCGGATACGGGTGAGATGCTGGTAGTCGATTTTCGAAGTTAGCATCTCATTTTCAAATTTTCATTTTTTTCGCGAAAATGGGCTGAACTATTGAAAATAACTATCTAGAACTGTAGAACTATTTGGGATGCTACTAGAACTGTCATCATTTGGTGAGATGCTGGTAGTTGATATGCTAGGTTCACACGCACGACAAGGGAGACAAATCAATTTCACATGAAGATGTCATCATAAAATTTGTAAATAATTACAATCACCATATTATGGCATTAGAATTCTAGAAATTGTAAAAATGTTTTTTTTTTGTATAGAATTAATAATATATATATCAACTTTTTTTTTTTATAATATAATATTGGGGGATAATCTTACACAAATCGACCTAGTCCCAAACTAAGCAAAGCTTGTACTATGGGTACTTGGCGACGATATACATACTTATATAGATAAATACATACTTATATAGATAAATACATACTTAAATACATAGAAAACATCCAAGACCCAAGAACAAATATCCGTGAAAAATGCACAAATAAATGCCCTGGCCGGGATTCGAACCCGGGACCTCTAGCTTCGGAGGCAGAGTCACTACCAACTAGGCTAAACAAAGGTAGTCAAATATTATTTATCCATACAATATATATATATATATTGTATGGATAAAATAAAGCTGATATATATATTATATATGCTGTGGTGAATTTACAATTTTATCTTCACTTTATTTACTTGATTTATATATTAAAATACATTTAGGTTAGATTTGACAGAAGTACCAAAGGAGAGACTATATGTCTCAGTGACAGTCAAGCAACCCTCAAGGCGCTGAGAGTGGACTCTAGACTAGTTTACAATGGCGTAACAAAGTGCAACTGGTATGGATACCAGGGCATGAAGGGTCCATCGGCAACGAAAAAGCAGAATGTTATCTACAGGCCATTTTGTAGGTCCATAACCTTTTGTTGGACTCTCGCAGAGAACCTTAACATCGGCCTTAAAATTACGCCAAAGCCAAACACCAACAGGACTGGAGGAATGAGGTGGGCTTAAGGCATTCAAAGCTCTTCATCGAAGGAGTGGACCCAAGCTGGACCAAGAAGCTTTGGAAATTCAGCAGAAATCAACTCAGAATTATAACTGGGGTTTTTACAGGTCACTTCGGGGTCAAGGGTCTCTTGGCCAGGATGGGACTATCAGACAACATAGATTGTAGGATGTGTGGCGAGGATGACGAGACAATGGAACACTTGTTGTGTGAATGTCACTCCCTTGCCAGACAAAGAATGAATGACTTTGGTAATGGCTACCGAGAACCAAAGGAATTCAGAGTACTCAGGCTGAGCTCCATCATCCGGTTTGCGAAAATGTTGGAGAGCAGCATTCATTTCAATCATCTTGCAACTCCTCACACGCCAGCTACCTACATTTTACACTTACAGATCAATTTATGATTTATTATTTGTGTAGGGAGAATGAGATGGAGGAGGCCTTCATCCAGAAATGAAAGATCTCCGTGAAAATAGGACTATTACGAGTTTAGTGTTTAAAAAATATATATTTATGACAAAAGTTATATATTTTTATATTGTCTCTAAATGTAACTGCATACCTTGATTTGTATTTGGGGAATAAATGCTATCTTATCTTATCTTATAGATTAAAACAGACATAAGGGCCATTAGAAGGAAAGCCTTCATCCAATGCAAGCTCCCTGTGAAACAAGGTGATTAGGAGTTTAATGTTTAAATTGTTTTCACTATTATTCATTGTACTTGTACTCGCAATTATATTTTTTATTTTATGATTTGATATTCCGCTTACAAACAACAAAACATATTGAAACAATATCTACTAGAAGCAGGCATTCTGTTTAAAATTCGTTAGTAACATCTCTATTTAATTGAATCGTTTTCAACACAGGTACTATGATGCAGTACATGCCATGACAAAAATACAAACTCGTCCCGTTTCGTCCCAGACAAAAATAAGCCTGGAGCAGGCGTGGATCCAGCCCTCAAAAAAGGTTGTGGTCACAGCCACCCGAAAATCGGCCAAGTGTGAGTCGGAGTACGGCTCATGAACAATCATGACTCATGACATGAACGACTTTTGAATTTGATTATATCCTTTTTCCTACGCATCAGGACTTTGGCCTTAGGAACAGAATTAATTATTGGAGGAAGGCAGACCCAATTTCGTCCAATTAAACAGTCAAACAGTTTCGATTAAATTCCAAACCAATTTCAATCAATTCTTTTTTTCTTCTTTTCTAGTAGCCAGTAAGCCAATAGGCTCTAGACTGGGTAAATAGGTAGGTATCTTGACGCTGTCTCAGGAGTTGTAAGTATGACCAGCAAGTGAGATGCACCAGGAGAGACTTAATTAGGCTACCAATACCAACCACAACTAGTGGCTCTGTGAACCTGCTCACAAAATTTCACGAGAATCGGTTGAGAAATGCGACCTCTAAAGGAGAACATCCGGACAGACATCACATCACACACGATTCATTGTGTTTTTACTTTTATTTTATTAAGACATAGCGTTTAATACCATCAGCCTATTAATCTCAGTAGACCGTAAAAGTGTGACGTCACAAGTCTAATAAGGTTGTGGGGTGGATCCGTCCTTGGCCTGGAGTCCTGACTCCCGGCTTATTTTTGTCATTTTGTTCATTGAACACTATACCCTAGTTGATAGTGTTTTTGCCGCGGAAGCTGGCGGGCCCGGGTTCGAATCCTGGTCAGAGCATTTATTTCTGTGATGAGCTTGAATTCCCGAGTCTAAGATGTTTGAATATATTCTAGTATTAATCTATGTAGTATGTTTGATCATCAGAGGCGGCCTCGCGGACTAGAGGGCCACGCGCCCCGGAGGTATTGACCCTCGTTAAAAAACGTGCACATGGTGAAAAAATTTAAGCGGGCAGTGGGCCTTGCAATTTGTATCTCCGCCCACATAAAATTTAGGTCTTGCTCCGCCACTGATGATTATCGTCCGGTAGTAATAAAAGAAGCTTCGCTTAGTTTGGGACTGGTTCGATTTGTGCCACGTGCTCACAAGTATTGATTTAGTTATCAGGTACCTTCTTATATTAAACGGTAATACGCAATAAAAAGTATTCAACTTACCGAGTATCGTACTTATCGAGGTCAGTATTTTAAGAACCAAATCGAGATCGGCGAAAAACTTAAAGTAAGTCTTACGACGAAAACAGCGCAGAAATAAGCTTGTACAAGTCCTCCAGCACTGGGCACTTAGTTCTACCCTAAATATACAAATATTACAAATGTTCTTTGTGCTACCCCCAAGCCGGTTGTATTGTATTGAAAATTGAAATGATTACAATTACAATTTGTTGGCATCATAGACAAGAAATGCGTCCTTTCCTGACAAGCTAGTATGATAGCTTATACCGTCACGTTATATGGCCAAAATGTACTGAAACGTCACATAAAACGTGACGGTATAAGCTATCATACTAGCCGGGCGGGTCGGTTACATGCATAGACTAAGAACGTAGTGATTATATTCTCTTTGGCATAGGCGCAATCCGAAGGCTGTGGTTACACGCTTAAAGCGAATCACCACATCACACACTGGAGCGGCCTGCGGTGGCGGTCTGTTGTACACTATGACAATTCTAACAATCATTCAGACACACGCGGCCTTGATTGTCACCGCAGGTCGCGCCTGTTTGTAACAGGTATAAAGCCTGTCACAAACTGGGGCGGCCTGCGGTGGCGGCCAGTTGTATAGTATGACAATCCTAACAATGATTCAGACACAGGCGGCCTTGACGCGGTGGTTGCGGTTGCGCGGCTGACCGCGGCCGCGTCCACGCCCCCTCCACCACTGCGCATGTGTGAACGGCCGCGCAGTAGGCCGCGCGGCCTGTTGCAAATTTTCACAACTGACCACCATTAACCATAGATAAAAATGCATAGTTAGATTATATTATATCCAATTTAATGAATATATTTTTAAAAACTATTGATCATACATTTATCCGCTAGACAGAGTAAAACTGCAGGCTTAGGTTTACTTTTGAGTGGCCAAAAGTACGCCAAAAAGTTTATTTTTGTTATTTATGTAACGGCGGAGTGCGGTGGAGATACTGCGATCGCCAAACCGCATGCCAAGCGTGGCGATTATGGCATTTACCCCCCCCCCCCCCCATGAAATTGGGGGAGGCCTATGTCCGGCAGTGGGCAGGGCTGATATGGTGGTGGTGGATGTAACGGTTTGACATTTGGTTTGGCGCGAAAATTGACGTAGGCCGCCGCCGCAGGCCGCGCCAGTGTGTTGTTGTTGCGGCCTGTCAAGCGGCCTGCGGCCAGCCGCCACTGCAGGCCGCGCCTGTTTGTGACACGTTTAATATTATCGCAATACTGGTGTGTCAATATTATAGCGGTTTTCAAAATTGTTCGGCTTTTGCGTCAATATTAGGGCCTGTTACACGGTTATTATTATCACGCGATACACACATATCACGATCCGTATCAAGTGCTGTTTAATGAATATGGACGCAAAACTCAAACAATTTTGAAAACTGCGATAATATTTACACACCAGTATTGTGATAATAATAAGCGTGTTACAGTCCGTGATCAGAGTAAGGAGCCTTTTACACAATTAATATTATCACAATACTGGTGTGAAGTTGTCAATATTATCGCGGTTTGCAACGTTGTTTGGATTTTGCTTTAATAG
The DNA here is from genome assembly GCA_905163555.1 of Notocelia uddmanniana. NCBI lineage: Eukaryota > Metazoa > Arthropoda > Insecta > Lepidoptera > Tortricidae > Notocelia > Notocelia uddmanniana. Next base: position 74,990,403 of record LR991052.1, read on the forward strand.
TCATAAATATTCACGTGATACGTATCGTGATGTAAGTGTATCGCATGATAATAATAACTGTGTAAAAAGCCCTTACGTTGCATAACCAGCAGCAGCTTTTACTTATGCAGCTAAATAGGAAACATGTCTTAAACGGCTGGTGGTTTACCATAAACAAACTCTTTCATTTACCTTTAACACGATGATTATTATCACGCATCACTTGATACACAATTATCACGATAGGTATCACGTAAATATTGAAGCAAAATACATACGGACCTTTTACACGGTTATTATTATCACGCGATACCCTTATATCACGATCCGTATCACGTGTTTTAATGAATATTGACTCAAAATCCAGACAATTTAGAAAACCACGATAATATTTACACACCAGTATTGTGATAATATTATCCGCGTAACGGGCCCCAGTGTTATATCAAATAGTGTCGAATAGTTTGAGGAAAATAAGAAAAACCCCAAAGTAAGGATTGAATGTCTGCCTCTTTCCATATGACAGCTGCGTTTCTAAGTTGTTGTGACAAATTACGTTTATAAATTACGTTACGTGATAAATACGTGTGTAGAACGCATTAAAGCCCACCGACTATATTATTTTCTACTAGGTGAATGGCCCGTGGCTTGCGGCCGCGGTCAGCCACCCAACCACCGCGTCAAGGCCGCCTGTGTCTGAATCATTGTTAGGATTGTCATACTTTACAACTGTCTGCCACCGCGGCCGCCACCGCAGGCCGCGCCTGTTTTTGACACGATTTATGAATGTTTTGCTTATTTCCAGCCAGAAGTTTCACTTTCCTTCTGGCGTTGGGCGCGGCGGTAGCGTACGAGGGCCATGTAAATATGTATTTTTTTTATAACACGACCATGACAATTAAACATTCGGCCTACCTGATGGTAAGCGAATCCTGTGAACGCTTGTGATTCCCGTTTGGACGTTTCTGCCGTAACCGCCTGAACGACCGCGTGGCGAGTAAAGCGTGTCACACACAGGTGCGGCCTGCGGTGGCGGCCAGTTGTAAACTATGAAAATCAAGGCCGCGTGTGTCTGAATGATTGTTAGAATTCTCATAGTGTACAATTGGCCGCCACCGCAGGCCGCTCCAGTATGTGACACGCTTAACACATGTAGGGTAGGGTACTCCACAGACCACTTAACCCTACAAAGTTCTATGAAGCGGTGTCTATAGGGTTAAGTAGTCAGTGGGGTACTCTGACGATTTTAATCATAAGCCATGTTCGTTAACCCTTTACCGCATGGGAAGCCAGATCTGGCTTCTACATTTTTAGTTTTTGTTTCCGTGCTTAAATGCACGTGGGATATGGGGATTCCATGTGACGACCTGTTGGGGCGTCAGATGGAATCCCCACATTCCAAAAAATCAAGGAAGAAACCAGTAGTAATTGAATAATTACCACTGAATTCTGTACGTTCTGAAAACTTGGGCCATTTTCCAATACATGAAAAAACATTATTGTGTCAAAATGACTGTAGTTAACGATCTTATTTAAAATGCGAAAAATGTTACGTTTATCTATGTCTGTCTTAATGAAAAACGAAACAACTTCAAAAGTATCACGTGAAATTAATAGTACGCATACGAAGCCGCAAATGGCATATATTATGACATACCCACGAATGCACGCGAAGCCTTAAAATGGGCATGGTCTGTAATTTTCTAAATAAAGGTAAAACTCTTTTTTATAGCGTTTACTTATTATTTCTGTCGATTACACTATATTTTTAGTCAATTTTTTTTATTGCATTCTAAAGCCGGGTCCACAGCGCCATGCTTTTCATGTTTGCAAACATCAAACATGTTTTTCGAACACAAAATAGGCGTGACCTCAATGTTAAGGCCGGTCCACTGCACCAAAAATCCAACAAAACATGTTCGAAAACACGAAAAACATGGCGCTGTAGACCCGGCTTTAATCATTCATGCGGTACCTAGACGGTTATGGGTGCTATAACGTGTCAACTAGCGCCACACGAAAATAATTGTGATTATTTAAACTTAACGATAGATATTGGAAAAATAGGCCACTCTAGTAATGAATTTTGAATATAAGTACTTTTTTAATACATCAAACTAGCTTTTACGTTGCTGGATTCGTCGATCTATGAGTTCAAAAATAAAACAGCCATTTTTACTTTGGATATTGTATGCAATACTTTGAAAGAATTAACGCTACTATACTTTGGGACTTTGCAATCGTCTCTACACTCAAAACATTGTACTATTCCTTATTCTGTGCCCTCACCACCACTCATATACCTACTACATTCTATATTAGACGCGGAAGGAAAACCATTAATAACTTCACCACTTTTAAGATCAATGAAAAAATAAATTGCCAGCTAAAATAGTTTTATTTTTTATTTTCTAATAAGTAATCACAATTAAAAATAAGTAATTGGAAAGATTAATACAATTTATAAATCTCATAACTAATAACACAGTAACTATTGCATATTACCTAGGGCCAATATCCAACAACTTTCGAAAGTCCATGTCGTACACAATTATCTAAACAAAGATTAGGAAAAAATGCGAGAAAAGGCTGGGTTGCACCAAACCGTCTGTAATCGTAAGCTGTGTTCGTTAAAATTTGAATGAATGAAAAGTTTGACAAGTTTCTATGGCATATTTAACGTTGATCGGTCTGTGATTCTGTGATCGTCAGTCGGTGCAACCCAGCCTTAGTTTACGTATTTAACATAAGTGGACTCTTATCAATCTCTTTTATAGGTAAGAAACTTAACGCATTCACTGCCAGCAACATATACAGGGTGTCCGGCAGATGGATGGACATACGTATATTGGGGACAGATGAGGTAATCTGATACGTGGTCTAGCACAAAAAAATGAATTGGGCCCAAAGAATTTACCTCAAGAATTTTTTATGTTTATTTTTGAAATTCTTGGTTATTAAATAATTGAATTCGTAAGATTCTGGAATAAGTCTAGATTTAAATGAAATAAAAAGGTTGTCCGTTTTATATTTTTTTAATAATCTGTTTTCAAGATTATAACCTCAATTACTTAAAAAATTATAAAACGTACATAAAATCTATTTTATTCTAATCTAGACTGATTCCTGAATCTTACAAATTCAGTTATTTAAAAAAAAGATTACAAAGATAAAGACATTTCAAATATAAAAAAATCTTAAAATAACTTCGGGCTCAATTAATTTGTTTGTGCTTGACCACGTAGCAGATGACCTCACCTATCCCCAATATACGCATGTCCATCCATCTGCCGAACTCCCTGTACATGTTGCTGGCAGTGAATGCGTTAAGTTTCTTACATATAAAAGTGATTGATAAGAGTCCAATTATGTTAAATACGTAAACTAAGGCTGGGTTGCACCGACTTACGATCATAGACTGATCAACGTTAAACATGGTGCCGGCAGCTGTCATGCCATAGGAACTTGTCAAACTTTCCATACATTCAATTTTAACGAACACAGCTTACAATTGCAGACGGTTTGGTGCAACCCAGCCTCAAAATTTAACAAACACAGCTTACGATTACAGACGGTTTGGTTAAGTTAAGACTGACATTCGATTATTGTCATTTTGAAAATCTGGCTTGATAAAGGTTAAGTAAAAAACCCTTCTCGTATCTTTGTGGCGCGTTCTTACAGACGTTACACATTTAAAACTTATAATACTAACAAAACAAACGCCTTTTAGAACACCCTACAACAACATGCAAGAGCCTTATTTACGTTAGGTTTTTGAAGTGGATATTTCATTGTTGGCAGGTACAGTCAACCTTTTCTATTTTAGTTCCATCCCTTAACGCTAGATGGCACTATAATGAAATTGATAGTATTTCGCAGAAATAGATGGCAAATAAGATGCGAGAACATGACGAGATGGTTATATATAAGTACAGTAAGATTAATTTGAGTTTGAAACTGACATATGATCTTATTCCATTGGATAGTCCACTTTAACGCTTATGTAATAGAGTTTCTATCTCAAACATAAGATTTTAAGACAGTGTCTATGTAATAGAAAATCAGTGTTAAGGTAGATTATCCAACGGAGTAAGAGCATATGTCAGTGTCATACTTACGCGAGTGTAGTAATTACCTGTGATTAGTGTGGTCCTTATTTCATCATAGTTATATTTTTCTCTGGGGCACCCGCTTAATGTAATTTATACGACAAAAAAATCAACGTAATTTTTTTTCAGAATTTTAAAATACATTTTAGGGGTCGCTATCGAACTTTGAAAATTAGGACCCTCCATTCTAGATGTTTTATTTTTCTATTTTTTTTTCGATTTTTCATTGTGGAACGACGACTCAAAGTGTATACAATGTCCAATTTAACTTATAATAACATTGCTAATTTTTTAAATATTTTTTATTTGTGTTTATAGGAACGGATAGTATGGACGCTCCTCTAAATCAATACTTACTATATTTAGAACTCTTAAAATATTAATAAATAAAATAAATAAATAAATATTAGGGGCCATTTTTTTTACACAAATCGAACTAGTCCCACAGTAAGCTCAATAAGGCTTGTGTTATGGGTACTGGACGACGATATATTTAATAGATATATACTTAAATACATATGAAACGAATATTAATAAAATATATTTTATAAATCAGCGGCGCTATTTTATGTTAAGTTGCACATTAAAACACCCTGACTCATGGCCCCACAACGAACAATCGATAAAAAAAATAGAAAAATATATCATCTTGTATGGAGGGTCCAAATTTTCAAAATTCGGTAGAGACCCCTAAAATTACGTTGGTTTTTTAGTGGTAGATATTACATTAAGCGGGTGCCCCGTAAAAATATATAAATTGACGAAATAAGTGACCACCCTACCTGTGATGCATTGATGGACAGTAGACGCCTATAGGTTTAATTCTATTGTTATTTCTATTGTGTCTGGAATAGTATCCATCAAAGTTTTAACCAAGATAAGTTTATACATTTCAATACAGTTATAAACCAAGTACTAAATCATAAAACTACATAGGTATTATGTTTGAATTTATTTTACATTAACGGTTATATTATTTAGTGAGGAAAAAAAAATTGGTATGCAACGTAAGAAGTATCCACTTAATATTATAATTCACGGCTGTTTCCCACATCCCACATACAACCCGTTGATTTTTGTATGACAATATTGAATGAGACAACGACGATAAAAGACGCTGATTGAATATCACCCTAACATAAATTAAGTACTATACAACTATAATTATATTAAGTAACTATTTCTAGCACAGTTGTTCTATCTAAAAAAAAGCGGACCAAGCTTAGTAATACTCGTACAGTCACCATCAGAAATAGCTAAGCACTTGCTTTTGACCTCTGCTTCGGATGTTATGATGAAGTCTTTAGAACAGCTATGGACGTCCACTGCTGGACACAGGCCTCCCCCAAAGACAAGGAATCCTCCGAATAGCTAAGCTTAAGTGGCAGTGGGCTGGGCACATTGCATGTAGAACCGATGGACGTTAGGGCGGAAAGGTTCTCGAGTGGCGACCAGGTACCGTTTTACCACGTACCTTTGACGTCTTCATATCCACCACCACCATATCAGCCCTAGGACGTCCACTGCTGGACATAGGCCTCCCCCAATTTCATGGGGGGTAAATGCCATAATCGCCACGCTTGGCATGCGGGTTGGCGATCGCAGTATCTCCACCGCACTCAAGGAATGCTGCTGCCCATTCCCCGGTGGTCTTGGTCGTAGTTTTAGGACATACCCGGGTCCCGGACGTCTTCATATGCGTAGCTATTTTTAATGCTGACCGTAGGGTCAAGTAATTTGATTTCCGGGCCACTACGTACCTTGTCACATAAAAAATCAACATGAAAGCTGCAAGAGATCTCATATTATTGTCACTGTGACAAGGTACGAAGTGGCCTGGAAATCAATTTGGATGACGTACGATTAAACTCAAATTCATGTGATGGCTCTGACGTGGTGGCTTATACTGCGTCAGACGTCAGAGAGAATCACGTCAGAAGAATTAACCCGGCCATAGAGAAAATAAGTAAGAATAGAGAGCTAACTCCATATGACTTCATACATCATGTTTTACTTATTATTTCGTAGTCGACATCTAGCGTCAAATAGCGGAATTATCAGTACTGCTACTCGACAATAGACGCCGTGACGAACGAACAATCGAATTCTCAACCATTTTTAGCTAATATTATAACCGGATTAACCGGAACTCTGTTTTGAACTCATTCTGCTTTAAATATTAGTTGTAAATTGATGAGAAATACACTTTTCGTCCTTAGCGACATACGTGACATCTAGTATCGTCATAGTAGTACTGATAATTCCGCTACTTGACGCTAGATGTCGACTACGAAATAATAAGTAAAAAATGATGTATGGAGTTAGCTCTCTATTCTTAAATTTTCGTATACTTACCTAACTTACATTATAGACGGTAACTTTTAATAGTACATAATTGCAGAGGCCGGGATAAAGCAATTCGCGAACAAATTGATTTTGACGGACGACGCGATGTCGAGTCTGTGAATGGTCACGCGTCCACGACTTGCCATTCCCGCCGATGCATATAAATATCGCTTTTCTCAAAAAATGCAATGGAATTTGAAAACTAAGAAAAAATCCACATGGAATTCTAAATATTCAATAATAAAAACATGCTGCAATAGCTGGAAAAAAGATCTCAATTTTGTTTGAAATTCCATTACGGGCCGGCTTTTAGCCGCGCCTGAAAAGTGATACATTGCAGCCTGTTGTAACGAACATAACATTAATATTTAATTGCATGTTTGAGAAAATGAATTGATTGTTTTTCATGCCTTTCGAGTTTCATACAATAATAACACAAGTACTGGCTCTTTAGTTACGAGTGAGGTCGCCAGAGCTCCGGAGGAGGTCTAGCTGTCAACACAGGGTTTAGAAACAAACTGTGAACCAGTCAGCCATCCGAACAACTCTGAATCCTTATAAAAATCAATAAAACATCTCTTCCATGCATTATTAGGAAATGACCAGCAACAAAAATACATTACAATTAAAGAAAATTCATAATCTGAGGTTTTGTAATTATAATTAATAGAATAACTTCTTATATAAATAATATTGATGACAAATAAATATTACGTGCGCTATAAAACATATTTATCAGTTCATTTCACAAGGACCGGAGAGTTAAATGCGAAAAGTAAATGGCGGTTCAGTAAACGTCTACAGGTTTCCCACTCGGTCCATCGGCTCATTCTGTAGTACGTCCTATCCGGTTAATGAGACGTCTAGTGCCGTCCGTTACGTTCCCGTTGAGTAGACGTCTAATGCCGTCCGGTATGTTCCAGTTCAGTAGACGTCTAGTCTAATTTTGTATTAAGCACTAACGAAAATTCTTCGAAAAATCTTAATTTCAAATTAAAGTGTGAAATTGAAAAATGTGCTCCGAGCATGGTTCGAACCTATCTGTTGGCTAGACTCTAGAGCGATCGCGCTGCGTATGCCAGGATGTTGCTGGTTCAAATCCTGCTCGGAGCACATTTATTTCCTTTAATTTGAAATTTAGACGTCTAGTACCGTCCATTCCGTTCCGGGTCAGTAGACGTTTAGTGCCGTCCGGTCCGTTGCGGTTCAGTATGCGTCTAATGCCGTCCGGCACGTTCCGGATTATTAGACGTCGCTAACATTCGTGAACTCGATGAGCATCTCAACGACTGGCTCTGACACGTTCGGCGGCCCGATGTAAATGTTCCACCTACGGTTCGGCAGGTCGAATATACCTGAAACGACGTATCATTACTCATTACATAACAAACATATAACGCGTAATAATTCTTTAGTACTTGTGTGGAAAGTATAAAAGACAGCCTTTTGAGAGTGAATTATTCCATTTTATTTTAATGCAGAGTCAAAGTTTAGTAGTTGTGTTTTGGCTTCGTTTTGGACTAGTTCATCACAGAAAACCAGTTAAGGAGTTTGCAAACATCGGATGCTATCAAATTTTCGAGACTGTCTGCATTTTGAGCCATGATAATATCATAATCACAAGTTTCGTCGGTAAAAACAAACATATTTCCGTCTACCGACTCCAGAAAGTCATTTACCTGCATTAAAAAGCAGTAGCTGTGCGACAGAGTTTTGCTCGTGTTTTCCGAGGAATACAAGTTTTACCGAAGGTGACACCAAGCTACGAGTAGCCCTTCGAAACGCTAAACTTAAGTGGCAGTGGGCGGGGCACATAGCACGTAGAACTGATGGCCGTTGGGGTGGAAAGGTTCTCGAGTGGCGACCACGTACCGGAAGGCGTAGCGTGGGCAGGCCCCCCACACGGTGGACTGATGATCTAATAATGGCCGCAAGTGTCCGTTGGATGCAGGCGGCGCAGGACCGGTCATTGTGGAACTCTTTGGAGAGGAAGTGGGCGTCTTTCGGCGGACATGATGATGATGAGTAACTACTAAGTAGGTGCTCTCGTCCTCACTCACCCGTAGCAATGGTCTTGACGACGGCCTGCGGCCGGTTCTGCCACACGGAGTACTCCTTGCCCTCGGCGTCCGACAGGATGTTGACGATGTCCCGCCGCGTGGTCGGCGGGGCGCGTTTCTGGATGGCGCCCAGCCGTGCCAGGCTGCTGTCCACTATCATGCCCGTAACTTCCGTCACGTTCAGGTGTTGGTAGCTGCAATAGGAATATAAAAGTAGAACTATGACAAGGACCACAAATGATATTTATGCTATTCCTAATTATATGATCTCCCAAGGGTGTATAAATATAAAACTGTTCTGTTTGCAGATGACATTTCAGTTATCATTACTAATTCTAATTATAATATTCAGTGGCGTAGCTACAGAAGGTCTAGACGGGGCAGTGCCCCGGGGTTCCCGAGCTCAAGGGGCCCCTCGGACTCTGACTTACTATAAATTGAACTAGTGAAAATTTCTTCCACATTCGGAACGGAATATAAATAAACCAGATTCCAGGACCCATACAGCCATATCAAGTAGCGGTTACGGCATAAGTCGAGACTTATTGTGTCGTAACGGATAGATTTTTGTAACATTGTTCTGTAACGTTACGTTGTCGTGTAGACCTATGTTTTTTTTACCGTTACCGTTTCGAAAAGTGGGGAATAATGGTAACAGTAAATTTCAGTCTCACTGCACCGTTGCAGTTTCGGCACATCGCGACTTATTTGTGCCGACTTCTAACGCGTACTCATTCATTCATTCTTCGTTCCAATCGTTCAGACTTGACGTAATATTGAATAACATGATACAATTTTCAACGCCATTCTTGATAGAGACGTATAAATTATTAGTTTTATTTTTTGACATATTTGGTTTTTATACGCTAGTAAAAGAATTGCAAAAAAACTCGCCAAACATATTATAAATTTTACTCGATTTAACAAAAATATTATAGATTTTACTCGATTTATTTTCACATTTCTAGACCTCAAAGGCTTTTTCTTAAGTAGATAATCAAATAAGCTATTATGTTTTAATAAACCATTTAGTTAATAAATATTTAAAAACAAGTGTTGGAAAAAAGAGCAATTATTGTTGTCACAATACTTACAATTTGTTACAAAATTAGTAGATTATGTCGACAACATGTCGACATGTAACTTAAAGTAGTAACAAATTTACTAAATTTCCAAAATGGTGGCAAATTGAAAGTGCAGCTATGCAAAAGCGCGCTACAAAGAAATAATTGTCAAACAATGTGTAATTGTGTATAAGAAAATTTAATCACATACCACTAGAAATAAGATTATTGCCAACATTAACCAAATTTAGAAAATAATTTATTGTATGGTTAAAAGTAAAATGTTTCTACCGAATAAATATTTTTTTAATGCAATTTTTTTACTAAAAATGGAATTGCTTTTGGCCAGCATCTAGCCAGGGGGCAAAGATGAGGCCGACGAGAGCATGTGAGCTTTATGAAACCACACCACAATTAAAGCCAATAAATGATATGATTCATTTAATTTCATTTATACTCGCATCTTAGTATTATTATTTGATGTCTACTCTTAGGTACTTCGAGATGCCGTAGATCGTTGTACTTACATGTTAGTGTGTGTGAGTGATTCGTGCTCGTACTTCCGCACGCTTACTGCGGACACGGACGAGTTAAGCTCCGGAGCAACTTCGACGCTGTACAGCCGGCGCGCGCCCCACGGCCCAGACCAAATCATGTTTATGTTGAACCCTAAAATTGTAGATGGAAAACTTATTGGACGATATACAATAGGCACAGTACACATAACATCTTCAATTTTAAGTAGATCGTGTCTCAAGGGAGTAAAATGATATATTTACGGTGAGAGCGATATATTGAATCCTGAGTGAAGCGAAACATTCTACTAGTACTACTATGATCTTGTACGTAGGAAGAGATTTTTTTGTATATTTAAACTTTATTGCACAGTAACAAGTTACGGATACAAAAGGCGAACTTAATGCCATTAGGCATTCTCGACCAGTCAGCCTTCAGGGTAAAAACAGAGGATTAGTATAGTAGGTGCGAGACAAGACTAGAACAAAGAAACGAACAAAGCCGACAAATTATTGGTAGTTTTATATGCCTAGGTACGTAAAATAGTTATAGGGTACAGTACATGCTACATACTTAATGTAATATAATACAACATAAGTACAATATACCATATATAAAATACATTGAGATTTAAGTGTTTACGCCCGAGACAGAAATAATTTTGCTACGGTGTGACACATAATACTACTTTTGACATCGCCTATAACTATGAGGCACGATGCTAAAACATGAAATGTCATTCAAATCATTTTGCTACCGACTGGCACATACTGCTTTTCACACTGTCTATGAGGAAACGAGTCATTGTTGACCTCTGCCATAGGGAAAAAAAGTACGACTTTGATCACTCATTCGAAGGCAACAAGGACTCTTCTGAATAGCAGATATGAAAAGTAAATTACTTTTCTGATTTTCTTTATTTGAAGTAACAGGGAAAAATTATATGAAGAACTGAAGGTCAAAATGGGTTCCCTGAGGAATCGACGGCATTCCTCAATATAATCAAATAATCAGTCCGTATAAAGTGACTTGGCTATTTTCTGTAGTAACCTCATTTGCTATCGGAAGGCAGTACATGTGATGAAGTGGGAAGGATATGTAAAAATCTCATGTGTTGCGGCATGGCGAAGTACAAAATTGGAGTCTGTTTTTATTTGGATATAAATTATTAATAATTAAATATCCTAGCTTAATTGCGGTTGAGGGACCCGGGTATGTCCTAATACTACGACCAAGACCACCGTGGGATGGGCAGCAGCATCCCTGGAATGCGGTGGAGATACTGCAATCGCCAACGGCGATTATGGCATTTACCCCCCATGAAATGGGAAGAGGCCTATGTCCAGCAGTGGACGTCTTTGGGCTGATATGCTGGTGCTGGTAAATTGCCTTTACAAATAAATCATCATCATCAACATAATATCAGCCGGAAGACGTCCACTGCTGGACATCGGCTTCCCCCAAAGAGTGCCACAATGACCGATCCTGCGCCACCCGCATTCAGCGGACTCCTACAACCTTTACTAGTTTATCAGTCCACCTTATGGGGGGCCTACCCACGCTGCGCCTTCCGGCAGAAATAAATGAGTATGAGTAAATGTGATGTCTCACCGTTCGCGGCGCCCAGCCCCTCATCACGCATGATTCTCTCGGCGTCGGCGAAGTTCTTCGCCGTGAGCAGCGCTCGCGTGATGAACACGCGCGCTGGAACAACGCAATCGGGCCAGTAACAGAATAGTTCCAAACGGCGACCGTTCTTAATATTTAAAAAAACATTTATAGTGGAGTCTTGTACTATCTGGTTATTGCAACTAACTTAAATATCTCCTGCTAAGATTGTATTACTATATACATAGTTATATTTTTTAGTGATACTTTTAACAGAAGAACTATATCACGCTTTTGTTCGTTGTTCAATCTTAGAGGGAGCTATTTAAGTTAGTTGCAATAATAAATATGTATTACGTGTAGGACTGCATAGTTACGTTAATAAATAAATAAATAACCATTTAATTGGTAACCGCACAGTCGATTTAAAAAAAAAGTGTGTACTCACGGGTGCCACCCGGCTTGAGACGCAGCGGGCTGAGCGTGTTGATAGAGAATACTAGCCCGTTCTCGTTGTAGCCCATCGTGTACCCTGGCATGTGGCCCGCGTAGCTTAGCGACGTGAATCGCTCCTCCACCGCCTGAAACAAGTTAATAATTAACTTAAAATTTTATTAATACTTTTACACCACACCATACCAAAAAGCGCGTTTTTCCGCACGCTGCGCGTCCGTAAAAAAAAGTAGTGACGTAAAATTGTGTACAAAACACGGGTCGTAAAACAGAAAGCCCTCTCTCGCATATTTATGACCCTCGCCTGCGGCTCGGGCCTCAAACATCTGCGATATCGGTCTGTCTTTGTTTTACGACCGTTGTATCGTAAATAGATATTACAGTACATATGGTGCTACATTACCGAACTAGTGCGGTAATCAGCAGATTATGTGCATATGTCGAAACTTTAAAGAGCCATATGTACTGTAAAACGTTATACGATACACGTGCGAGCAGGTAATTCGCAAGTCGTGTCGATTTAAAACACTCCCTTTGGTCGTGTTTCAATTTATCACCACTCGTTGCGAATTTCCTGTTCTCTGCACTTGTATCGTAATGTACTATTACAAGATTTTATTAAACTTGCGTGGTATGTGGGTAAATAAATTTTGTCATACAATATATATGGGTAACTTTCGTGTCATTATACGGAATCAATTTTGTAATAAATATTTGAGGACAATCTTACACAATTCGACCTAGTCCCAAACTAAGCAAAGCTTGTAGGTACTAGAAGACGATAACATACTTATACATAGATAAATACATAGGAAACATCCAAGACCTAGTAACAATATTCGTGATAAATGCACACATAATTCCCTGACCGGGATTCGAACCCGGGACCCCCGGCTACGTAAGCAGGGTCACTGCCATGTAAGCAAAAGTGGTCGTCAATTTATTTAATTTAAACCATTAACCTGGCTATGCGTAGTCAAGTCTTACTTTCTACGTCTATAGACGACCATGCGGATGGGGTTAGGGCACTTACCCCAAGCTTCTTATGCTCCTCTGTGGGCACGACATGTGCCGACACGATGTACCAGTGGTTGAGTGTCGAGGCGAAGGCGTCCTCATTGTGGCCCAGGATCCCCTGCAACGATAGAAGGACATTAGGGCCACGATCCTTGTTCATAGTGAATTAAAACCTTACGGTGTTAAAGACGAGATCGGACCGTTTTTACAAGATTTTATTAGTTAGTTGTACATAAATTTACACTAACGTGAGACATATTAACACTTAAATAAAGAAATAGGGTTGAAACTCAAATGTAAAGTCTCTATTTGCGACATGTTTCGGACTACAATTGGAGTACTTCATCAGGATGAGTGTTGACACGGTTGCCGACCGCGCCGTAAGTATACCGCCAGCATGGCGCGGTCGGCAACAATACTGCGACAGTTGGGATGCGTCAAAGTAGAGAACGTAACAAAGTACTAAAATAATCATCTACATTTGCTGTTGGTTTTGCCGAAATTTAAATTATTTTCAGAAACTTATTTACTAGGTAAGCGCGCTCCATCCTAGACAATAACATCGCTTACTATGAGAAGATAAGTGATCACTGATTAAGTGTAAGTAACAAACGTTAAAATCCCTATTTGAAAATAATCATTATATTTGAAAACTCGTCTTTTTAATGTGGGCACTGTTTTGAGCCCGACAATTCCGGCATACACCGGTTTGATGCTCATGACATACTTATTTATGGCATATGCTACATATGGCATAATACTAAATCGAAAAGGAAACAAGGGCTTATAAATCAAGAGTAAATAAAATAAACATTATTCTTGGCAACAACGCAAACAATTACTCACTTCAAATTTTCACCTCATAAGTACTCGCGTGGGTTCAGCTGTGACCCCAAACACACTTTCCTGGCACAACCACACTGGTCTACCGCTAAGCCAGGCACTAATTATCAAAGGTCATGGCGTTTAGGAAGCTACTAGAAAAATTATGATTGTAAAATCAAAAATTAATGACAATGTATGAATACCCTCTGGGGTCACAAAGTACCCCACGCGAGTAATTAAGGGTTAAGATAAGTAATATAACATAATTTAACTTTATTTCTTTTTTAGTAGTTACATGCAACGTCAACAATCTTCTGTTTTGCCTTGAGGTTGACTGTTAATGAATGCCATATGAGTTTGACATTAAATCCGCCTTATGTACGATTAGGTTTCATTTGGGTTGGTGTTGTTGTGTGTTGTGATTACGTAATCACCAGTGTTAGTGTGTAATAATGCCGTAGTCGCGCGTATTACTTACGCAGCTATCGTTCACGACAGCTATGGAGGTGCAACCGCCGGTGTCCGGGCGCGGCGCGAGCGCGTCGTTCGCCGTCAGCACGATGTCGTCGCAGTGGAGAAGAAAAATCTGGAAGCAGCCGTTGGGTTAACATACCTAATTACTATGAACGTTGTTGTTGTGGCGGTCACCTGGCTATGTGTAGCGTTATACAATACATTCTGTTTATTGCACACTTCATATAATAAAACAACACACACACAAAAGAATAAACAGAGGTAAGCCAATAGGGCGGTTTTATCACTAGAAATAGAAATATTTACTTGCTGGAATACGTAGACATTTAATTTTTACCAATAAATAAGGGCAGGTAATAAATAATCCATGAAAACAAAAACCTATAAAAAAATCTAAATTTGGACCCTTACGCAGGGTGCCCATCATGCAGGCAGCATTCCCGCGCTGAATTGCAATAGCGATTCTTTGTGCGAGAAAGCTACCCGCACGAGGATCGCCTGTTGCCTCCCACAAACGTTTGCTGAGCATCCTGTGGATTCCACGCGCGCCTTTGCCCCACGAGCCGAGAGTCTCGACACCGAATGCAGCGAACTCGTATTGGGTGCCGAGACACTCATATTTGGTGGCCTTAAGCCGTTCCCGAGCGTCTGCCGCGGCCCCGGCGCGGTCGATGGAAGGTAGGGCGCAGACAAAGTGTCGCCACATGCGGCATCCCACACTAGAGCGCGACCCATCCTCCATGGAATCAAAGACATGGAATACGTTACATATTTATAAGGTCTTAAAATAATTATAGAGTCAGTATTCAGCCGTCATAAACGTGAACATGCAAATTATTGTTTTAAATTAAAATATTAATATTATTAATTATTAATGATAATACCAATCAAATCATAAAAATAAACATGCAATTTATTGTTTTAAATTAAAATATTAATATTATTAATTATTAATGATAATACCAATCAAATCATAAAAATAATTAACATGTTAAGTCTGTCCAATATTAGGCAAACATAATATCCAAAGACAAAAAAGCTATAGAGCCTATTGTGTAATTTTTTGATTTATTTTGCCCTTTGTTGATTATTCCGGTCTATTGGCTATGTGCACGTCTGAAACGTCAAACGTCAAAGATCCCGAGGCAATGTCAAAATTCGGAGATGTCAAATAATGACTCATGAATATTTTATTTACTTTAGTAAACGAGAAATACCCGTATTGGAAATTTTTCTGAAATAAATAAGAGAATAAATAAATACATACAAACGAAACGAATCGTAGGAAACCGTTAAGAAACCAATAGAAAACGTGAAAGTAAATTTGACAGTGGTTCCCGGTAAGTACACATTTCTGCCATGGTGTGCGCTACGATCGCCTAGCTTACCCCCACCACCTCCTTCGCACATAGCCAAAATAATTTATAGTTACCGTCTAACTCGTGTTTTATTTAGCAAATTAAACAATAAATAAAAAACAAATAACTAACTCAATACCGAAAAGCACCGAATCCCAGGAATTTCCGGTACTGACTCAGTACCGGAAATCTCAGTCCCACTTCTAGAAACGGTACCGGTACTGCATGCCCTATATACAAGTTCCACCAAGAGGGACAGAAAAGTCTTACACAGCTAAATTAAGAACTGCTCTCCGTCTCGCGGCTTACCATAAACAACCTCTTTAGTTTGGGTGGGTAATCGTTTATTTGTCTCAAACTATTTGACATGACTTTGAGGCAAATAAAGAAAAGCGGAACTATGACAAGGACAAGCAAATTCTCCTTCAAACGCAAGTTGCGTAAGCATCTCTTTTTGAAACTTTAAGATTGATGATACTCGTGTTATCATTGAATGGGTACATATAATTTATTTATATATGCATTTTATTCATTACTTATATGGTGTATGTATGTTGATATTTCAACGATTAGATAAAATGATTTGTTTCCTTCCGCGTCTCAGCTTTTATGATCCTGTACCACTATAGTTTCTGTTTGGCCCAATGCTTGACTGGTAGAGAATGCCTAAAGGCATTCAGTCCGCCAGCTGTACTTTTTTGTATCTGTGCAATGAAGAATAAAAAAAATGTATCTCTCTTTGTCGCTCTTATTCAAATTTGTATATGACCATCTCGCTTGGCAGCCGTATTATTTGACGTCTTCTCTGGGGTATTCAGAGGGTCTCACCTTGTAGAAGGGCACCTCCGCGCCCTCCGAAATGCCCTCCAGTTCACGCACGTACCACGGCAGCCGGCGCTCCATACTAGCGAGCGTCTTGTCGTAAGCGGCCCGTCCCTTCTCCGTCGCATACTCCTGCGCATATATACATGACAAATCGTCAATATAATGAAGACATATCTCGACATAGACAAATGAAGCAAATACTAATTAAAAATTCAAATAAAACTTAGCTAATAACTTTAAAAGTCCCCAGTACGCTCGACGGAATTCGATTCTCCATACAAACGTAGTTTCGTTCTCATTTTAAAACGCCTTGCTGAAATAACATGAAAGTTTGTATGTATACAAATGGGATCCGCCATATCTAGGTGTGAAATTAGTTTTTGTTCCTAGAAATTCGAATGGAATCAAATAAAGCGAGATTTTGAATTTTTTAGGTCTTGTATGAAAACCTTAATAATCGCTGTATTTTTTCTCCATTATAATTGCAAGCAACAGAAACTAATTTCCGACCTAGATATACCGGATCCCCTTGTGTATACAAAGTTTCAAATGATCCCTGCATGCCATTTTAAAATGAGAGCGAAACTACGTTTGTATAGAGAACCGAGCTAACTGCGGACTCTTAAAGTATGCCGAAGCAGAAGAGCTATTACATGTCTTATCCGAAAGCCTCGGTTATAATTAATACACGCGCTCATATATACACATTTTAAAGAATCTAATAAACACGCGCGCGCACACACGCACACACAAACGCCTAGGTTAAAAAAATAATTAAACATACGAAAGGTACAGACAGGGAAAAGTAGCTTGAGACTTTTGAGAGGTAGGACTTAGGATTTTTAGAGGAATAGGTAATATTTAATAATCATATATAACAGAACTTTATTTCTGCAAATTAATTTGTACTTAGATAATAAGCATAGTATTAAGTTTATGCTGATATACTCTTGCAGGGTTCATGTTGAAACTACTTATACTTTTATAAGATCATTAAGATCCCCTGTATACATGAAACGCAATAAACAACTTGGACTTGGAATTGAATTTAACACTGTACATGTTATTGTTGCAATAAAGATATTATGTTTTTTTATTATTATAGAATGCTGCTGGGACGCAGAGATGTTTACGGAGAGGCGCACTGATTTCCACGCCATCTTGCGCAAGAGGGCGACATCTGTAATGTATCACGCATGTTGCAGTTCCATCAGTCTCCTAAATGTACCGTTGAAAAACTGCCTCGCCAAAGCAAAAGGACGTAAGGGCCGTGAGTTTCCTATGGGGGGGGGACATTTTTAAATTGACAGTATAGGATAGTAGTAGCACTTGGTCGGTTTTTTGCTCTCGTCACAATGGCAATAAGGCTAAAAAGGTACGTGTTAGGTTCTAAGTTGTGATGATGATGATGATTAAGGGCCGTGAGTTTCCTATGGGGGGGGGGGGGGGGACATTTTTAAATTGACAGTATAGGATAGTAGTTGCACTTGGTCGGTTTTTTGCTCTCGTCACAATGGCAATAAGGCTAAAAAGGTACGTGTTAGGTTCTAAGTTGTGATGATGATGATGATTAAGGGCCGTGAGTTTCCTATGGGGGGGGGGGGGGGGGACATTTTTAAATTGACAGTATAGGATAGTAGTAGCACTTGGTCGGTTTTTTGCTCTCGTCACAATGGCAATAAGGCTAAAAAGGTACGTGTTAGGTTCTAAGTTGTGATGATGATGATGATTAAGGGCCGTGAGTTTCCTATGGGGGGGGGGGACATTTTTAAATTGACAGTATAGGATAGTAGTAGCACTTGGTCGGTTTTTTGCTCTCGTCACAATGGCAATAAGGCTAAAAAGGTACGTGTTAGGTTCTAAGTTGTGATGATGATGATGATTACCTGCTCGAAGGGGAGCATCGCGAAGTGGCGCTCGAGGAAGCTCTGTATCATAGATTTGAAGACGCGACCCTGGAACATGGTTTCATTATGCAGGTACAGTCAAAACAATCATAAAATTCAATTATTTTGCGACACAGACCACTTAGTGGTCAGTGTTTTGCGAAATGGGTCCCAAATTTGAAGCTTGGTGGACGATTCACACCAAACGGCCAGGGTCGACGCGCACGCCACCAGACTCAAAAGAATTCGAACCCTCCATACAGAAGCTAGACTTCGTATCCAAACGGCAGCGGCAGAGCCGGCGGCAGCCGACCAGTTGCCCGCAACCCATTCAAATATGAAATCTAACTTCTGTATGGAGGGTTCGAATTCCTTTGACTCTAGTGGGGTGCGCGGCGACTCGAGCCGTTCGGTGTGAATCGTCCATAAGGCGTTCAAAGTCAAAGTCAAACATTTATTGCATATCACATTCGTATCGTTGGAAGACTGATTACTAATTAGCTTCAGTTGGAAGAGGGAACTAGTGAAGGATTTCGTGACTGAGCTTCATTGGTTCCGATAGCTCAGCGGCGAGAGCGATTGGCCGCGTATGCCAGATGTCGCAGGTTCGCATCCTGCTCGGAGCACAAAAAAAATATCAATTTTTCCCTTTAATTTGAAACCTAACCTACTGGTTTCGAATTCGTGAAAAGCGGTAAAACGGTATTACATAAGTAAAAAAAAAAGTAAAAGTAGTTTATTCTTCAAATTAGGCATATTAAATGCACCTATGAACGTCAATAAACTACCACCGGTTCATATATGCGAAATTACAATAAAAGGTTTCTATTGCACTTATCTATGTGACTTCTAAAGAGCATATTATAAGATAAACGATTACATCATGGATAGGGATGTTTGGCAGTGATAGCGTCCTGCACGGGTAATCTATGAAAATATATTTTCTACTGTAGCATTGTTATTTAAGTTATTTTGTAGTAATGTAATTTTATATTTAACTATATATTGTATATTGTTTTGAAAAAATGACACCTCGCCGAGTTTCTTACGCCGGTTCTTCTCGTGGCAGAGGTATATTTTTCCGAACCGGTGGTAGTTTATTGACGTTCATAGGTGCATGTAATATGCCTAATTTGAAAAATAAACTACTTTTACTTTTACTTTTACTTTTTTACTTTCTAGCTGTGAGTTAGTACAGTCAGCTACATAATGTTCGTGGTACAGTCCATTCAATAAACAAGTGATGGAAAATTATGTGAATTAGACTATTTGTAAAGAGCATTAAGGTTGTTCAGATATATTTGGACATTTGAGAACGAATATATTATTGTGCACGTTGGTTTAGTACGTCTGTAGACGCAAACACTCGCAATAATATTGTAAATACGAGTGTTTAGATGTATGTTACTCAATCACGCTAAAAGCGCCAAAATGGATTCAAATA
Source organism: Notocelia uddmanniana (assembly GCA_905163555.1). NCBI lineage: Eukaryota > Metazoa > Arthropoda > Insecta > Lepidoptera > Tortricidae > Notocelia > Notocelia uddmanniana. Next base: position 75,010,367 of record LR991052.1, read on the forward strand.
CTATTAGATTGCGTAGAGATAGAAAGTCGTTCCCTAATAAAATAAGATGAAAGGACCATAATCGGCATTGTATAAACAAAGCTGAGAGTTAGGTAGGTCATTAGCTAGGTCTTTTAATCTACTTTATTTCGATCTATGGGCACCAAGTTGAATTTCATTGCAGAACTGAGATATTCATAATTTAGTCAGAGTGACTACGATGTAACAGTAGATTTAAAAACCTATTTAATGACAAGTGATCGTAACTTTTATAGCATTTTCGGTGCAGCGTAGTGGTTATAACGGAATTGGGATAAATGGTTTAAATTCTTATGATTCACTAGCGTTAATTAACCGTTTAAATTGTATTCGTACATACCAACTCCGTTAACACCACTACGCTGCACCGAAAATGCTACAAAATGTACGATCAATGACCTTAAATCAATCCTTAATCTCGTCATTGTTGGTTTTATGACCATCTTGACGTATGGCCCTTTGGAATAGAAGTCGATATGGGATATAGCGCGAGCGAGTTCGGGTAAAAGCTAGTAATACACACGTACCTGATCAAAGCCGACTTCATAATGGGAGCCTTGCAAGTGCAAGACGGGCACGGCTCCGTGCCGGCGGTTCTCCGGTGCCTCCGCGGCGGCCGCTGGAACCAAACAACAATCGTCAGTCATCACCCTCACCATCCCCATCGTCATCAGAGAGAAAGGTGCTTTGGAAGTAGGGTTGCCTCCCGTCCCACCTCGGGCGGGGCGTCCCGTTTCCAGCACCCTAGGGGATGCGTCGCCGTCCCGCACAGGATGCGTACAGGACGCCGATTATCCAGTTTTCAGGTCTGGTCAGAAATATGAGAACATTGAGAACTGGAGCGACTATTTTGTTTAATTTGAGTAAAGATCGATTGTATTTACGCAAATATAGGTCGATTCACAAGAGCTGGCGCGGAAATTGTATCAAACTGTCATTAATTTCATAGACATTCCGCGCCAGCTCTTGTGAATCGACCTATACCTCGCGCCGATAATGTGTACTGTTCATTTGGGTCTTCATAAAATTCAGTAAGGCAAGTTCGTATGCCATCTAATCCAGTGAAAATCTACGTACGTTTTAAATAAAATAAAATATCTTTATTTCAGATTATTAAGAATCCATAAAATGTTAGATGTAATTTAGCTAAAAATATTAGCAATCTATGTTCGATGTTTCTGAAATTATACCCCATCATTTATGTCTTTATTGAAAAAGAAAGCTCCAAAGTTGAAGCAAATGCTCCACTCTTTACCCGCATACCAGTTTGACGTCAATTTTAATATTTTTAGATGCCCCATTTAAACCTATTTTCGTACAAATTAGCAAAACATTCGTTGCACTACAAATATCACACCTTTTCCATTAAGAGGGCGCAGTATGCTCGGTCTGGCTCGGTTCTCCATACAAACGTATTTACCCTCTCATTTTAAAACGCCATGCTAGAATAGCATGAAAATTTGTATACACAATGGGATCCGGCATATCTAGGTCGGACCATAGTTTCTGTTGCTAGAAATTGTAAAAGAAAAAAAATACAGCGACTTTTTGAGTTTTTTATGGCTTGTATGAAAACCTTAATAATCGCTGTATTTTTTCTCCATTATAATTTCAAGCAACAGAAACTATGGTCCGACCTAGATATGCCGGATCCCATTGTGTATACAAAGTTTCATGATACTCTAGCCTGGCGTTTTAAAATGAGAGCATAAATACGTTTGTATGGAGAACCGAGCGTACTGCGCACTCTTAAACTTGAAACAATCGAATATTATAATGCATTAAAATTGGTATAAATGCAGTTTCTCTATGAGAAACAACGTTTCTAAGTTTAGCAAGTCCCGCATTTTGTAGCACGTACAGCAATTCTACCTCAAATGTACCGCATTTCTACCACAAATGTACCGCAATTCTACCACAAATGTACCGTAATTCTACCATAAATGTACCCCAATTCTACCACAAATATACCGCAATTCTACCACAAATGTACAGCAATTCTACCACAAATGTACCGCAATTCTACCACTAATGTACTGCAATTCTACCACAAATGTACCGCAATTCTACCACAAATGTACCGCAATTCTACCACAAATGTACCGCAATTCTACCACAAATGTACCGCAAATCTGCGCACACAAGTTGGCAACCCTGTGTAGAAATAGAAAATCATTTACTCGTGACAATTACAAATAAACGGAAGCATAAAATAACAACAAAAAGAAAAATACATGACACGAAATGGTCCCAACCCAGAATGTAGCTGGCGTGACCGCCAGCGCTGGTCTTCCGTTGGGACCACGAGTAAAGAGTGAACCACGGCAGGCAGCGCACAAACGAAAAATAATTAAATAAGAATATGACAAAAATGGGACCCGGGTATGTCCTAAAACTACGACCAAGACCACCGGGGGATGGGCAGCAGCATCCCTGGAGTGCGGTGGAGATACTGCGATCGCCAACCCGCATGCCAAGCGTGGCGATTATGGCATTTACCCCCCATGAAATTGGGGGAGGCCTATGTCCAGCAGTGGACGTCCTTCGGCGATATGGTGGTGGATGACAAAAATAATATAAAATTAAAATTTAGACGGCACGATAAAGATCGACGATCTCGGCAGCTGTCCAAATTAGATGCCTTCGGGCGGCTTTAGAGCTTCCAACAGTAGTATTATAAAATCTGCGCAACAGCATCAATTTCCCCACTCACTTGACAAAGGAGGGTCGAAGCAGGTCGAAGCTCAACACGTCCGTAGGGACTGGTGGTGCTAAAAGTCCAACAAACTGGCAACCGTACTTGTCTTCTCGAAGATCTCACGGTTCGTAAATAAAAGCCGTACGATTATTATCCGAGTCTTTCGGAAGATCCTGGGATCAGTCAAGAAAGATGACGGCACGTGGATGTGGAAGAATGCCGAGATCGAGGAGTTGATGGCCGAATCTAATCTAAATCGCCAGCGAGATATAAATACACAGACTCCACTGGATCGGTCATCTACGGAGAAAGGGTGAGGCAAACGCGGAGGCGGTTTTCCAATTTTGATCTTTCCGACACTGTCGACTGTAACTGCTTCATATGTCACACACGTCGCCTGCGCTCTGCCGCGCTACCGAATACCGCGCGGTTTTTGGTGCGACGTGCCGCGGACCGCGTTTGCTTTACCGAAAAACCGCTTCCGCACCGCAACAAAGCTGCGCCACGCTCTGAGGGCCTACCGCGAACTTCGTATCGTATCGTCCCTTTCCGTCATATAGTGTATAACACGAGAGTGAAAGGGACGGCACGACACGAAGTTCGATTTTCGATGTTCGCGGTAGGCCCTCTGTGCGTACTCGGGCCGACCGAGGGGTCGCCTCCCAGTCGGCCGACACAGGATATCGCTGGGAGTACAGGTGTAGAGGTCTCAGGATCGGGAATAGAAGCGCGCTCTCCTTTCGGAGGGCAAGATCCTAGACATTCTCTCCATTGAGACAACATATACATTCATAAGATTGTAAATAGGTCTGCAATGTTGTGTTAGCGGCATCAAAATAAGCTTCGCTCGTGATCGAAACAAATTCGCTACAGCATTAACGCAAGCGCCATTCATGCTGCTCATGGTCTTTATTCATGTATTTTTTAAAATAAATTAATCATGATAATCTTATAGTACGGGGTATGGTGCTTGCAACAGCGCCTAAATATCGGGAACTAAATAAATGTTATATACATGGTAAATAGTAAATACCCCCTTCTGAACAGTAAACTTACTAGTTAACAGTAACTTAGTACTAATTTCATAATAATCTTATTATTCTTATTCGGCTAACACCATCGCAGCTTTTATTTGTTAAACACAAGACGGTAGAATTTAAATTAGAGTGACAATTTGAAAGAAAATATCGTGTCTACAAGACCGTTGTGTGTCGACACAGGGGTATAAGAGGCTGCCGATAAAGGGGGATCCGAGGGCAGCGATGGAACACAATAGTGTAATGGTTAGGGTTGCCACCATTACAATTTAACAGCATTCAAATTTCGGGACATAACCTTCAAATTCAGGACAAGTCATAGTATGTACATTACGATACAAGGGTTGTACACAATTTTACGTCACCACTTGGCCAAAAAGTGGGTTTTTCCGGACGTGCAGCGTGCGGAAAAGCGCGCTTTTTGTCAAGGTGTGGTGTAAATTAATGTTTTATTGTCGAGAAGTTAACGTTTCTTTACTGTTTAATAAAATACGAAACAATCAACTATACCTACGAATAACCAAAAGTACTTATAAAAAAACGGTCGACTTATTCAATGTTTTGATTCGCAGAGCAGTTTACATAATAACTTGGTGTTCGCCTTGGCATTGGTTAGACACCGGTTTTAACCAGGGTTCCATCCACCTTACCCCGACGACCGCTGTAAGTGAGACCTCTGATTGAGCGTTGTGACAACAAATCTCAGCGTCAATATATACTAGGCGTAAATAGTGAAGCTAAACTAGTTAAGTCCGAAAAATGCACGGAAGACCCGCGTCAAGGTATCTCAACTTAACATTAAGCTAAGTGGAGTATTTTTCACTGGCACTTTAATAGATTCGTACACAGTTATAAATACAAATAATTTATTTAAAATAACTTATGGTATTTACATACATCGGCTAACAGAATCATTACAGTATAGTTCTTTCCTACTTCAGTCTGGGTAGGAATGTTTATATTCGGCAGCGTTCGTGGTCAGCGGCGCCCGCGTACCGCGTGCAGTATGCGAGCTCAAGCAACGTCTTCTGGAGTCAACTCCTCGATGGGTGACCGTTTTGAGTGGTAACTAACTAAGCGCCCTCCCACTATTAATGTTTACTACAAACCAGCGCCAGAAAACGCGATCGTACTAGCTCGGTGCCTTCTCGGTGCCCACTAATAATGTTTTTTTAACACAACGCCATCTATTTCACAAGTTCGGAACTACGTTAGGCCCGCGAAGGGCGCGCGTCACGCCATGTCATGTCCTTAGAGTACTAAACTAAGTGCGTCAATCGACCGAACAGAGGGCGCTGGTAAAAGATGGTAGTACGCGTATAATTGTTAGAGGGCGCTTAAAGATTGGTCAATAGATAAGCTTCTTAAAACAAGATTAATTAATTAAAAAACCCTGCGTTTCTGTGAAATTGGCGCCAGAAAGCCGCCATTATGTATTTTTTATTATTTTGATATACCCAGCGCCACTCTCACAGTAAATACGAATCTAAACACACCTCTCAAGCTAAAATCCATCGAGCCGTTCATGCTGCAGAGCGTGCCAAACAATTATACATACATATATACTCTCGAAAAACATAACCCTCCTTCTGGCGCAGTCGGGTAATTACGATCATTAAATTTTTAAATAATTAAATATTGGGGGATAATGGTGCACAAATCGTCCTAATTCCAAACTATATAATTTTGAATGGGCGACCTATATTTAAGCCTGCGCATACTGTTGTATTACATTTAATACATTAAACAGCAATTATTTCTATAATACAACGAGTTGCACGCGGACGGGCGGAGTCGCGGGCAGAAGCCAGTTAATAAATAAATCGTCGATTCGGTCGAAGATAACTGGTTTTCTATATTATAATATCACCTATCCCCGAGGCACAGATCAACCCGAGGTCAGGGTCACAGCTATTAGAGCTTAATGTTTTGATTTGGATTATATCCGCAGTTATGACTATAGCGATCGAAATGCATCAAAAAGTGAATTTTAATCATCCGGTATCCTTAGTTGTGTTTGTGACCTGAAGTCTGAATAGTTTTTGTATAATATGTCGGTGGCAAACGGGCGTACTGCCCGCCTGATGGTAAGCGGTCACTACAGGGGTGTCACATGCACGATGCCGATCCTTTAAAAAAAAATCTAATCCCATACTGTAGTCCTTCGGGAAAATCTCGGCAGGGAGCTCATTCCACCGGAGAGCCCAAGGGAGGAAATTCCTCTGAAACCGTACCGTACGCGACCATTTAGGTCCTAAGGTGTGATGATGAATGCCCTGCCGACGGCGAGCGTTGCGATGATAGAAAGCGGCCACGGGCATCATGTCAAACAGTTCTTCGAAGCACAATCCATTATACAAGCGATAGAAAAATTGTGCATACAAGGAGGCCACTCGGCAGTATACCTAAAGTAATCCCTCCTTACTACAATTTGTAACTCTAAAAGTACCGCTACATATAAGAGGTACACTTCGTCCACGACAGCGGCCATTATTTGTGGTTCCTAATACTATATACAGTAAGTCTGAGCACCAGTCCTCTGTATAAGGCATTGAACCACATCAATAATATTCTCCTTTATGACTGTACCTTGGACATATTCTCGCAATCGGAGCCGAAATTCCTTGCAACAGCCACTCTGTATCTGGAGTCAATCAACACTTCTACCTCAATACAAATCTAACTGTGTCGACTAAAAGTAAGTGTCAAATGTATCCAAACTTGCTGTAAAATGTATAACCAATCTTATATGGTGATGACAATGTTAATTTTAATTTGAATATTGTTAATTTAATTACTAATACTATGACCTATAACTTTCATGTTTGCTGTGAATGTAAGTTGGTTGAAAATAAATAAATTACACTTCATAACATACGTCCACGCTAGCAAGTTGCAAGCAAGTTATCCTAACACCCAATTTACATGACAATGCGAATATGCGGACTACCAAGGTAAGTCGAGTAAGATATTATACTACTCTGTGGTATGACCAAATCTTGCAATAAAACGAAAGCTGCGTGCAAGTTGTTGTAAATGTGAATCGGCCTTAGAGGAATATATGCAGCAAGTATAAAAAAAACGTCTAATTAATTAAAAAATATAACATAATTTTTACTTGCACCGCCTCGCGCCGGCGGAATATTTCAAGCGAGAGGAAATACTTTACTGGATCCGTGCATATCGTGCAAAAACTTTACAAGTGTTATTAATGTTATTATAATTTCCAGGGTTTCAGAGATTCGATTGGTGTGAACTCTTGCATACCACCGGGGATGGGCAGCAGTATCGATCGCCGACCCGCATGCCAAGCGTGGCGATTATGGCATTTATATTATATTATGACATCCTTCGGCTGATGTGGTGGGTGGTGGTGGAACTCTTGCACCCATTTCAACTCCACAGTCGGCATATCACGGATCGGAAAATCGTGTCACCGGCAAAAAGTCGTCTACTGTTTAGTGTCTGGACCCTGGAGAGACACTAAACAGTAGACGACAAAAAAACCCTAGAATTCCGCAGATCGCCTCTGAATAAAAACCGTAGTTCTACAGACTTTAATTCATTACTTTAACTTAAAATGTTTTTTCAAAGTTACCAAAGCGTTGCATGAATAGAACTACAATAAGTGAAGAAGCATTTCATGTCTTATTTAGAATAGAATAGAATAGAAAGATATTTATTCGGATAACACACCATGACATTACAAGTAATACAGCATAACTTAAGAGCTAAAAATAACGGAGATGTGCTACCGAAAAGGTCTCCACTCAGCAATGCAGTTGACACAGTACTGCCAACGGCGCTGGTTTTCAGTGGATCCAGTAAGGTGTGCGGGATAGCATACTTACCGCAAACTGCGCGACTCGTGTTAGGATACATATAAATACATAAGTGAACAAATAAAATTAGCATAGTTAATTTATAAGATAAATGATTTATAGAAACGGTATTGAAGATAATGTTTGACAGAGAGACTATACGTATTTTCAAAAGGTTATATGTGTAAGAGGAAAGAGAAAATGATGATTCTTTTTAAATTTCTAGGGCCTTAGGCACCAGTACTTTGTGCGTCCATGAGATATGCTTTTTCAATTTAGCATTTAAACCACCGACAGTGCTACTTTCTAATATCGACGGTGGAATATTATTCCAGCACTTCGTGGCAGCATACCGAAAGCTGCCACGAAATGCAGCAGTACTGTGCCTCGGGCATAATAATCGTGGGACACGTCTTATGTGACGACGTGAGAATATCAATTTCTCAAATAGGTATGAGATTTCATCAGTCATTTTAAGGGTTCTGTACCACAAAAGGAAAAAACGGAACCCTTCTCTCTGTTCACTTTATTGTCCGCCTGTCTGTCTGTCTGTCTGTCAAGACCCTTTATCTCGAGACGCGTGGAGGCATCGAGTTGAAATTAAAACCGCACACTCAGGTTTTTAGAATTTTTGTATGTTTATCTGTTTATAATGCACTTGTCAGGTTTATTCTTTCAGTGTCACTGTCGTTAGTGCTAAATGCATACAATTTCGAATAACTTAAACACGTTGTTGGCTATATCAGAAAATCATAAAAATCATATTGTGTGTTAAAATATATTAATAGCATAATATTACATTAGCAATGATAAATAGTGCTGAGACTATTATGCAAAATATATTTGTCAAATCGGCAACATATAAGTATGTATCGCGACATCGCGCGCTGTCTCCCAGTTCATCGAGCAATTCGACGGCGGGAATGGGTGACGGGACAATTGAGAAAAGGCTTGATTTCAGTTGCGGCTTGGGAGTGGAGATAAAAAGGTTAAATATTAAAATATTGCAGTGTATTTATAAAATAATTATAATTCAGCATCCAATTGGGCATCAAGCTGTGCTGTGTTAACTGAGCTACACTCAACGCTCAGAATTGTGCGATCAATTGAGGTAAAGGTAGAAAAACTTTTGTGGAAAACTGACACACAAAAAGGTACGTGCTTTTCTAATCAGTTAATTATTTTATTTGAATGCTAGACAGTTGTTTAACGTTTTACTTTTTCAATTTTTTTTGAAATAGATGATAGTACTGAAACTGGCCTGTAATTTCCAGGCTCCATTTTATTTCCCGATTCAAAGATTGGCGTTACTTTTGCTACATTCATGGAGTCGGGGAATCTGCCGTCTTCCAGGCATTAATACATTTAGTTAAATTTGGAATTATATACTGCTTTATACTTTTGAAAGATAGACAAAAGTCTGAAAACATTCGCAATAAAACGAATATAATAGACGCTCTCCGGCATATGAAACGCCTGAAGTGGAAATGGGCGGGCCACGTAGCTAGATTTACAGATGAAAGATGGACACAAATGGTTACTAATTGGTCAGGCCCGAGTGGCAAAAGAGCCAGAGGACGCCCTAGAGATCGTTGGGTAGACGAAATTAAAAAAATAGCTGGTATAGAATGGACCATGAAAGCAAACACAAGAGCAACTTGGAAAGTGTTGGAGGAGGCCTTTACCCGTCAGGGGCCTTAACTATCGAACTTTATTAGTAATAATACTCGTATGCAATAGTTAGTAAAAAATCTGTGCATGATAGGTTAAGGAAAACATAATAAAAGGCTTTATTATTATACTTTTGATGCACTTTGTTGTGACTTTATCTGAATTAATGAAGAGAATTCTACTTAGTGTTAGATACAATCGGGTGTATAATTTTAATAATTTTGAAAATATTTACAATTCCCATCTTTTGTTCAGTGAGTATGGAATGAGTTATTTTCTGAGTAATAAATAACAACAAACTCGAATTCGAATTTAATCAACTTTGTCAAACTCATTACAGTTAAGTCTTATTAAAGTACGTGTTTTTTTTAATCAACTCTGTGCACATCTAAGTCAATCTAATTCACTTTTTATAGCCAACGTATACCTACATATCTACAGCAACCCAATATTTATTTAAAAAAATAATAGCATCAATAAATTGCTCTAAATAATTAACTTAATAAAATGATAAAATGTTATGACGTTATGACTGACGATTCGAAAGTGCTTGTTGCTAGGCCTATTTGAATAAAGAATATTTTGTCTGATTTTGACTATTTTGGACACATGTTAAGAATAAGTGTTCTTATTCTTAACATGTGTCCACTGTTAACTTTCGGAGTCCCAGTATGCGCGCCGCATAAATGCCTCTGTGGCAGTGATGTCAACCGGCTGGGGCACCACGGATTATCTTGCCAGCGTAGCGCAGGCCGCTTTTCGCGTCACGCCGCTATAAACGACATAATCCGTCGGTCTCTCGCCACCGTCAACGTACCGGCAATACTAGAGCCTAGCGGTATAGCCAGAGACGATGGCAAGAGGCCCAACGGCATGTCACTGATACCGTGGAAGATGGGACGAGTGCTCGTGTGGGGCGCTATCTGCGTGGACACGCTGGCGCCCTCCCATCTCCACGGTACCACACACAAAGTAGGCGCGGAGCGGAGGCGGCTGAGGGCGCCAACTACAACTTCGTTGCTTTTGGAGTTGAGACTCTTGGTCCGTGGGGCCCTGCAGCACAGAAACTCTTTCAAGAGTTAGCTAAACGGCTGGTCGATGTAACCGGGGACAAAAGAGCTGGCAGCTTCCTCGCCCAACGCATAAGTATTGCGATCCAGCGAGGAAATGCTGCCAGCATCCTCGGCACCATGCCACAGGGGCCTATTTTAGAATTAGGTTTTTAGATTTGTAAGGTTTTAATTTAGTTTATTTAGAAACTAAAATATCGATATTTAATTAAATTGTTGCAATTGACAATGATGACATTGTGTATATTACTTTCGTTATAATTTGCAGTTAATACCATGAGCGGAGAAACTTCTCGTAAACGAAGGAGAGAGGAGTCTCAAGAGGACGATGATGATACTGATGATGATTCACCAGCTCGTGAGCGACGTAGATTCACAGGGCCACGCAGCAGCCGTAGTCGTCACAGAAAAGAGGACCGGCCAAAGCGTTTCAGCTCACGATGGCGAAGATCGACCGGTTCATCCCGACGCCGGCGCGACCGGGAGCTGAACAGAGTGCGATCAAGTGAACCAGATTGCGCTGGTTCAATGGTAACTGGCGTTACTCCCTCTAGAACTAACCCGGCGATGCCAGTAGCTGAACCTGATGTATATCTTTCCGTACAATTTAAGCAACTCTTCAGACAATGTAACCAGGCAGTAATTGAACATTCACAACGACTTTGCCAGTGATGCGAAGAAAGATAGTTAGAATAAGAATAAGACTGTATTACGTATATCCCTTGAACAGGATAACGATATAAAATATTTTAAGTTTGCTAAAGTAAACGGAAAAGATGTTTGTTACACAGATTTCGGAAGCACATCGCTATGTTAAGGCAATCTTTTGCCCGAACACTGTCAGACAATTGGATTATGACAGATTCATCAGTACTCAGAGGTTCCGGAGACTCGGTAGTTACTTGTATCGGAAAGTTAAACGTTGCGATTGTAATTGATTTTTTTCATTCGCTGGTTGCAATATTGAAGCTGCGCGCTCCTCTCGGCGACCATGCACTGACACTGATACTGGAGGTGAAGTTATCGATTTCTTCAACTTTGATTAGTGCTGGAGTTATTTTTTCCTCGCAAATGAGATGAAAACATTGTGATTACTGACTCGAGTAATCAATCGGCGTTGGGCTTTCGATAGACTCTCGTACGCAATTTTCCACTTACGCCCCTCGTTAAACAATGTACTATTACACCACACCTTGCCAAAAAGCGCGTTTTTACCTATACTATCTTTTTGGCCAAGTGGTGACGTAAAATTGTGTACAAAACACGGGTCGTAAGACAGAAAGCCCTCTCTCGTATGTTTATGACCCTCGCCTGCGGCTCGGGCCTCAAACATCTGCGATATCGGCCTTTCTTTGTTTTACAACCCTTGTATCGTAAATAGCTATAACATCTATAAGTTAAATATAGGCTAATAATAATAAAAAAAGTGTAACAACTATGTACTTGACTTGAACGCAGTATTTCTATAGCAATTTTGTTGTCTCTCCATACAACGTTAGTACGGGGTTCGTGCGTTGTGACGTCATAATTTTCTGTTTTATTGTATGGAGCATTTTTGGTGTCTGGGAACAATATTCACCTTTGACCCGCATTTGCGGCTTTTGCAGTGCTTTAATCGTAGTTCGTCCCATACAAACATTTAATCCCCTTTAAAAACTGGTTCGAATGGCATCGTTCATATTTTTTTGGAAACTAGGTTTAGGTTATTGTACTCGTATTATTTTTGACTTTGGAGAAGCACCACACCGTTCGAATCAGGCGCGGATACAAGGAGGGGGTAATAGGGGCAATTGACACCCCAATAGCCACTAAGCCTGTCTAGAATGAGCATCCGTCCGCAAACGTGTTAACAAATGCAAAACAAATGCAAATTTAAAATTTTATGACGGATAATGCGCCAATGAAATGGCTCAAATGGCTGCAACGGGGAATCCTGGCACGTAAGAAAACGAGGAAAATACCTGCGCTGGTACAGCAAACCTTTTGTATTTAAAGATATGTTCAAATTGATCAAGTCTTAAAGCGAACATAGCCGTCGAAAATTGTCGCTCTTATTAATGTTGCTCGATATAATAAACTTGTATTCTTTTTTTTTCTATTTTATCGTATCACATTTATTTACGAATCGTGAGATCTTGTACTCGTTGCCGGAGCAAATCGGCAAACACACAAATTACATAATATTGTAATACTGTGACATAACATTTGTTGATAGCTTTTGAAGTTGCTTTTCCACGAGAGCAATTGGCCAGGCAATCCACAGGCGAGGATTGTAATGACATTAAGAAAATAGTATCCTGTTGTGACACACTTTACGATGTATTGTTTTGTAAAAATGACACCTCCCCGAGTTTCTTACGCCGGTTCCTCTCGGGTCAGAGGTTTATTTTTCCGAACCGGTGGTAGTTTATTGACATTCATAGGTATGTATGTATATGTATATAATATATATATATATATATATTATATTTTATTAAAAATGGGATTGCTCTTGGCCAGCATCTAGCCAGGGGGCAAAGATGAGGCCGACGATGAAGCGAGCTCACCCAGAAGATGCCTATTCACTCGTGCCTAAATTGAAAAATAAAGAACTTTTACTCTTTACTTTTACACATAATATATTTTTTTCTATGTACAATTGAAACATTATAGTTTTATATAATAATTTGACAACTGAATTGTGCACTCTATCACTACAAATATTTAAGTGCAATTTAACGAAATGCTTGCTAGACAAATGTTTTTAACAGTGTCAAGAACTATTTGTATTTTAAAAATGTTTGACATACAGGATAATTTTTACAACGAATTTATGATACCAAGATATTACTTTTAGCTAATATAATATGATATAATTATTTCAAAATGAAATGTAATTTTTAGCTTAATTATTCAATCATATATTTGTACGCTTTTTTTCATGCTAAATACATCATCGTATGACTTGACCATCGAATGACTTCATTCTTCACTTCTTCAGTGGAAAAACCCCGACGTTTTTATTCAAAGTTTGATATCTCAATAACAGCTATTCCGATTTTGATAAAACACATCTAAGAACCATTGCTGGAAATCCTTACAAATAAAAAAAACCGCATTAAAATTAGTTTACTCGTTTAAGAGATACGATGCCACAGGCAGATACATACACAGAAACACAGATATTTATAACACCCCGCTTTTGCGTCAAGAGTCCTCCGCACGATCGACTGAACTCGATTCTCCATACAAACGTAGTTTCGTTCTCATTTTAAAACGCTCTGCTGAAATAACATGAAAATTTGTATACCTCGAAAACCTTAATAATCGCTGTATTTTTCTCCATTATAATTCAAGCAAAAGAAACTTATTTCCGGCCTAGATATGCCGGATCCCATTGTGTATACGAAATTTCATGTTATTTCAGTATGCCGTTTCAAAATGACAGCGACTATGTTTGTATGGAGAACGGAGCTTCCTGCGGACTATTTACGATTTAAAATTTTATAATTAGACTATGCTTCATGGGTTCCACATAATACATCGGGACAGTAAAAAGAAAACATTATTTAAAAAAAAAATTGGTCTATACGGGGTGACCAAAACTCACCGCGATATTCGGGCATGTTATAAATCCAAAGGGCAAGCACGCGAACTTGTGACCTGGCGGCGCGAGCGGTCTCGGTCGCGTCGTCGCGGGCACTGCGCCGGCGCAGGCTGTCACGGCGTATTAAAACGTAGTGCCAAGGATGCTTCCGAGTAACTTAGAGCCTTCGGGCCTGAGCTTCGGACGGATAGGGTCCTTGTAAGTTGAGGGGCAGGCATATCAGAATGTCTGATCATCAATAGCATCATCCTAGCGTTATTTCAGTGTTTACAGTTGCATCCTGAAGGATGCCCCCCTACCAAATCCCAAGAATTAGCGTAAAGTAGTTTTTACGGAAGCGTCTGCCATTTAACCTTTCTCAACGGATAGGGGAAACGAGGCTTTATTGGAATTAGTTTGTCAAGTGAGTGGGCAACTTGACTGTTGGAAGATCTCAAGCCGCCCGAAGGCGTCTAACTTGGATTAGCGACCGCTGTCGTGGACTGCAGCCGATATCTACGGCTTAGTGTGCCTTCCAATTCTTCCAAAGCACGGGAGGAGCTCAAGTTAGTAACCGTTGACCCGGGCCGACGATGCTTAACGACAGCCCTGGTCAACTTGACGTGTCGAAAGGTAGACTCTCGTAGTCGTACTACATGCGGTACGCTGGGTCAACCGGCGCTCCCGTAATAAATGAGCTGCCGAGGTTTTCCCGCGGGACTCCAGTATGGGGTTCTTCAAGAAAGGAGTGTATACATTTTGAAAGGGACGGCAACGCGCATGTGATACCCCTGGAGTAGCAGGCGTCCATAGGCTGCGGTGACCATTTACTATCAGGCGGGCCGCACGCCTGTTTGCCACCGACGTGGTAAAAAAATCCCACCCAGGTCTTTACCGGGGAGAATGCGTAAATGTATTTTCCTAGCGTAAAACATATGGTGTTACCTACACGGTAAAGATATTAATAATATGGGCGGTATGGGTATGTACGTAATACTATTATTATTGAGATTATTATATTCTGTGGTATCGACCTATTTGGCGCTGCAAGAGCTTTGCAACCGCTTATAGAACCACTATATTTCTGACTAATGGAGCCGAGGCCGTTATGAAAATTCCTTATCCGGCTACTATACAGCTTGTTGACCGAGCGAGCGCAGCGAGTGAAGCGTCTCCGTTTCAGCTTTCGACAAAAATTCTTTCGTATGTCTGTCTGTCCGGATGTTCTCCTCTACAGGTCGTATTTCTCAACCGATTCTCGTGTAATTTTGTGAGCAGGTTCGACAATAATATAAAAAAAAAAAATTATATTAGTTGCACCGCCCACAATTTTTCTGCTTTGCCTTAAGGTTGACTGGTAGAGAATGCCTTATGGCATTAAGTCTGCCTTTTGTACTATAAGTTTTACTTTTGTGCAATAAAGATTAAATAAATAAAATAAATATTTTCTTTTGTCGAGTCAGTTGTGATCGATTTTGTTGTGACCAAGCGCTTTGCACCTTCTTTTATAATGCGCACTTCTAAGGTTTTGAATTCTCTGCCGGCGTCTGTATATAATAATAATAACATAATATTGGGGGACAATCTTACACAAATCGACCTAGTCCCAAACTAAGCAAAGCTTGTACTATGGGTACTAGACGACGATATACATACTTATATAGATAAATACATACTTAAATACATAGAAAACATCCAAGACCCAAGAACAAATATCCGTGAAAAATGCACAAATAAATGCCCTGGCCGGGATTCGAACCCGGGACCTCTAGCTTCGGAGGCAGAGTCACTACCAACTAGGCTAAACAGGTCATATCCGAGTTCATATAACCTAGACCTGAATAGGCATCTTCTGGGTGAGCTCGCTTCTTTGTCGGCCTCATCTTTGCCCCCCGGCTAGATGCTGGCCAAGAGCAATCCCATTTTTAATAAAAAATTTTTTTTTGTGGAAATTATGAAATTTGTTTTTTTTTGAGGTCTGCCAGCTCACAGAGCCACTTGTTATAGCGCTTGTGTTTCTTCAGTTTTCAATACAAGGAATGATCCATAACAAAAGGGTTGGTAGCTCGCTTGTGATTATCCTGGAGGCGTAAGCGTCCGTAGGCTACAGTGTGTGCACCCTCGGGCATGTAGTATGCTTGATTGTCATCGTTGTGACACGTGAGATTGGAGCGGATAGCTCCGTGAGTTGTCTAGACGCGAGGCTGGCCAATTGGGGCGACATCTGACACCAACACCACCGACAGTGGTGTCTAAGGTACGGTCAACCAATTTGGTTGACTGTACAGTTGACTTCAAACATAATATCGCTATCCAATATACATAGACAGTTATGTAACTCGATAGTGAAAAAGATTTATTAACTATACAGGTGCCCCATAAATCAATATATTATTTTCTAGGCCATTGAACTACAATTGGTGAATGGGTGAAACATTCCCCGATGAATGGGCACCTGAATCGCAGGTTTTCTCCACGAAAAAAAAAAAAAAAAACAAAAAAAAAAAAAAAAAGGCCATGGAACTACAATTGGTGACTGAAAGTAAGCGTTCGAGGTCTTCCTCACTGTCTCAAGTTAAGTGCGTTCAGGAAGGTTGCACATGGTAAAAAATACAGGGTGATTCGGGAGACGTAAGCAAGATCAACGCTACAGATTCAGTAGATAATTAGCTACTGCTTCGTGCCACTATTAGTGAAATTAACGTTCATTTATTTTTAGCGTTGAAAACAAAATGTTTTAAATTATTTACAAAATTCATGGTCACTCTACAATCAGAATACATCAGTCAAGTGATACGTGTCAAATTGGATGTCATCTGAGTCCGATTACTTTTGAAATATCGCATCTCACTCAATGTGACAATTTACTTTCTTCGTAATCAAAGTGCTGTCAGAACAGTTAGAGGTTTAATCTTTATAAACCAGTTGTTGTAGGGTGACCACGTTTGTAGAGAATTAAACTTTAACTTAACAAAAATTAAAATACAGGAAAAAGGTATGGGTGTTTCACTTAAATACAATGGTGAACGATTCATTGCCATTTACTATGTATGTAGTGTTGGTCCTGCTCACGTCTCCTGAATCACCCTGTAATATCGATTAAAGGTGACATTTGTTAAAAAAATCTAAATATATAAAAGAAGAAACTGACTGACTGACTGACTGACTGACTGACTGACTGACTGACTGACATATCAACGCACAGCCCAAACCGCTGGTCCTAGAGATTCCAAATTTGGCACGTAGGTTCCTTATAAGGTCTAGGGGTGCACTAAGAAATGATTTTTCAAAATTCAACCCCTAAGGGGGTGAAATGGGGGTTAGAAGTTTGTATGGGGAAACAAGATTAGTTGGACTATTTTATTCGAAACTTCACAGGAGTATTTCTAACGATAAATGAGTAAATACGTGTTTCAGGTTTTTTGAGAAATCAACCCCTAAAAGGGGGAAAGGTGGTGACAAATTCTGAAAATCGACATTGGTATTGTTTTTATGATATACCAGGTCGCTGATAACGAAAACAACAATTATTTTAAAATCTCACGTGGAAGACGTGAAATACCATCCCCCTGTTGGGGTGCGAGGGGGATGAAATGTCTAAATATTAATATGGGTGTCGTTTTTATGGTTTTTTGGGACGTTATTTACGAAAATGGCATCAGTTTTGCAATTTAATTGAAAACTTTTGAAAGTTTGTGCCAAATTGCCCAAACTGCTGGTTCTAGGGATTCCAAATTTGGCATGTAGGTTCCATATAAGGTCTTAAGGTGCATTAAGAAAGGATTTTTCAAAATTCAACCCCTAAGAGGGTAAATTGGGGATCCGAAGTTTCTATGGGGAAACAAGATTAGTTGGACTATTTAATCGAAACTTCACATGAGTATTTCTAACGATAAATGAGTAAATACCTGTTTCAGATTTTTTGAGAAATCTTCCCCTAAAAGAGGAAATGTGGTGAAAAATTCTGAAAATCGACATGGGTATCGTTTCTATGGTTTATCGGGTCGCTAATTACGAAAACAACAATGATTTTAAAATTACACGTGAAGGGCGTGAAATACTATCCCCCTGTTGGGGTTCGAGGGGGATGAAATGTCTAAATATTAATATGGGTGTCGTTTTTATGATTTTTTGGGACGTGAATTACGAAAATGGCATCGATTTTTTAATTTAATATTGCGGACATGAAAACTTTTAAAAGTAGGTGCCAAATTGCAAGAAGAAACTGACTGACTGAGTGAGTGACATATCAACGCACAGCCCAAACTGCAGGTTCGAGAGATATCAAATTTGGCATGTAAGTTCCTTATAAGGTCTAAAAGTGCATGAAGTGCCGTGAGTTCCCTATGAAGATACGACCTTTTTTGATTCAACGTATTGTAAGTGGTTTTATTAATCAGTGCCGTCCGATACGATTTCGACATAAATCGATATTTGAGCGTCCGAGAGGACTCTTAACAGGAATCCGAGGTACCTAAACTTTGAATAAAGTAACGGCCATATTGCGTTTCTTCATTTCCGTCGCAATTTCGTTCAAAATCGATATCTGAGCGTCTGAGAGGTCCCCTAATACGACTCCGAGGTAAAATTTGAAAAAAGTCGCAGTTATATTGATTTTTCGTTTTTTCGTCCCGATATCGTTCAAAATCGATATCTGAGTGTCCGAGAGGTCTCGTAATACGAATCCGAGGTAAAATTTAGAAAAAGTGGCAGCCATATTCATTTTTATCATTTCAGTCCCGATTTCGTTCAAAATTGATATCTGAGCGTCCAAAAGAATTCTTAATACGAATCCGAGGTAAAATTCGGAAAAAGTGGCAGCCATATTGATTTTCTTCATTTTCAACCCGATTTCGTTCAAAATCGATATCCGAGCGTCCGAGAAGTCCCCTAATACGAATCCGAGGTAAAATTTGGAAAAAGTGGCAGCCATATTGATTTTCTTCATTTCCTACTCGATTTCGTTCAAAATCGATATCTGAGCGTCCGAGAGGTCCCCTAATACAAGTTTGAGGTAAAATTTGGAATAAGTGGCGGCCATATTGATTTTCTTCATTTTCGTCCCGATTTCGTGCAAAATCGATATCTGAGTGTCCGGTAAACTTTTTTGCATGCAGGCAGGAGGTCTCTTAATGCGAATCCAAGGTAAAATTTGTGAAAGTGGCGGCCATATTGATTTTCTTCTTTTTCGTCCCGATTTCGTTCAAAATAGATATCTGAGCGTCCGAGAGGTCTCTTAATACGATTCTGAGGTAAAATTTGGCTCTCCATACATGCCTGCATGCAAAAAAGTTTAATGTTACTATGGAGACGTGTGGGGTATCTATGGATTTGCTTTTAAAAACGACATAGAGATTTCGATATTTTTTTCCATTTAAATCAACCTTTAGATTTTTTTTTATCGTGTGGCATTTATTTACGAACCATGAGATTTTCGAGAAGACAAGTACGGTTGCCAGTTTTTGTTGCACTTTTAGCTCTACCCAGGGGTCACGTTTAGGGTAACGGTGGGTACTCTCTACGGGGGCGCGAGACAGGTAACCTCCTCGAGTGTCCGGGCTCTACCAATACCTGTTGATCCGGTTGATCCGCAGGTAAGGGTAGAGTCTTGGCCGGTGCGTCCTGGAGGCACGGCAAGTGATCATTTAGTGGACCCTAAGTGATCACTTGTCGGGCTACCAATAACCTGTCAGGGGGGGAGGAGGGTATCGGACCAAGGACTTCTCCACGGAGAAATCCCCAGGTCCGACGAAGGTGGGCCGCTTCGGCGGCGTAGTGCGGTTCGAGGCACCGACCGTTTGCCTCGTCAAATATAACGGCCCCGTAATCCCGACTAGGCAGAGGGCCGATGATGTCCGGACCGGGGACTGTGAAGACCCCGCTTGCAGTAGGCTTGCAGTCGCGAGGAAGGAAACCTCTATAAAAAATTACACGGCCCACTGGGGGGCCGGCGGCCTCGGCTGCGGAGGGCTGCGGGGTAGGGGCATTTGTCCTCCCGCTGGGCGCCGGGGTAGGGGCGTTTGTCCTCCCGGTGCCGTGGCGCGGGTGGGACCAGATCACCGTGTGTCGGTGCTGGTCCCTAACCTTCCCGGGGTGTAGGGAGGTTGGTGCGGGAAGGCACACTGGTCATGCTACAGTGTGCCTTTTTGGTGAGGGTTCGCCTTAGGGCGATGGCGCCGGTGATGTCGTGGTGAAATGTTCGCGATCCCATGGCATCACCACTCGGGCACGGTGGAGGCAGCATCCCAGAGTTTTAGTGGGTAGGCTGGTCCTCGTTTGGACCGGAGAGTCCCACATAACTATCTGCGTAATATCTGGCTTGTCCCCGCAGGCCTCATATTACGTATAGGTATGCGTAACGCATTTCTCTGGGTCAAAAAAAAAAAAAGGGTACTCCCTACGGACGTGGTGCAACTTCGACCCCCCCTTTGTCAAGTGAGTGGGCAACTTGACTGTTAGAAGTTCGCAAGCCGCCCGAAGGCCTCTAACTTGGCTTAACGATTGCTGTCGTAGACAGCAGCCGGAATCAACGGCTTAGCTTACCTTTCAAAGCACGAGAGGGCTCAGTTAGTAACCACTCAAAGCGGTCACCCATCCAAGAACTGACCTGCGCCCACATTGCTTAACCTCGCATACCGCACGTGGTAGGCGGGTGCCGCTGGGCCACGAGCGCTCTAAATTCTTGATAGTTTGTGCCAAATTGCAATTCAATCGGTCCAGTAAAAGTAACTCGGTTGTACCAGACGGACTGACAGTAAGGAGTGCGAATGGAAGTGAGGCCAAATTTTCTTTTTGGATGCTCCAATGGGAACTGGCAAAACCTACCTAATTATTTTAATTTTAGGAAAAAAAGGGTTACACGTGATATTGAATTAGCCGTATTTCTGGACTTCAAAGGACCAGAGTTTATGACCGCTGCGCGCTGCTTGGTCGTTATCAGACCTATTGGTGTTACTGTAGTACACAGATACTTTTACTAAGGGCCATTTAAGACATGCTTTTATTTCATCGGCCCTTTCCCCTTCGGCCTCTCGGAAATGTGTGATAATAGTTTTTCATCCTTATTTTTGCCAAAATCAAATGAAATTTAACAGTTTGCCGGTTCTCAGAATGTATACTGACTTTTTATCTGTTCATCTGTTAATGAATCACAATCACCAAACTTCGTATACCAAAACCCCCAGAATGTAACAACAACTTTTCTGGAGACCGCATCTAAATCGAATCAGCCAAACGCGAGATAATCGTGGACAAACATACTAACCTCTTTTTTGTAGACGGTTAAAAATTACGCTTAGTACGCGAGCGAAGCCGCGGGCAAATGCTAGTTATCCATAAAATTAGATGTATTTCCTCAAAGTTTTTAATCTAAATATATAAAAGAAGAAACTGACTGACTGACTGACTGACTGACTGACTGACTGACTGACTGACTGACTGACTGACATATCAACGCACAGCCCAAACCGCTGGTCCTAGAGATTCCAAATTTGGCACGTAGGTTCCTTATAAGGTCTAGGGGTGCACTAAGAAAGGATTTTTCAAAATTCAACCCCTAAGGGGGTGAAATGGGGGTCCGAAGTTTGTATGGGGAAACAAGATTAGTTGGACTATGTATTTCGAAACTTCACAGGAGTATTTCTAACGATAAATGAGTAAATACGTGTTTCAGGTTTTTTGAGAAATCAACCCCTAAAAGGGGGAAAGGTGGTGACAAATTCTGAAAATCGACATGGCTATTGTTTTTATGATCTACCGGGTCGCTGATAACGAAAACAACAATGATTTCAAAATCTCACGTGGAGGACGTGAAATACCATCCCCCCTGTTGGGGTGCGAGGGGGATGAAATGTCTAAATATTAATATGGGTGTCGTTTTTATGTTTTTTTGGGACGTTAATTACGAAAATGGCATCGGTTTTGTAATTTAATATTGTGGACATGAAAAATTTTGAAAAATTGTGCCAAATTTCAAGAAATAACTGACTGACTGAGAGACTGACATATCACCGCACAGCGCAAACTGGTGGTTCTAGAGATTCCAAATTTAGTATGTAGGTTCCATGTAAGGTCTTGAGGTGCATTAAGAAAGGATTTTTCAAAATTCACCCCTAAGGGGGTGAAATGGGGATCCGAAGTTTGTATGGGGAATCAAGATTAGTTGGATTATTTTATTCGAAACTTCACAGGAGTATTTCTAACGATAAATGAGTAAACATGTGTTTCAGGTTTTTTGAGAAATCAACCCCTAAAAGGGGGAAAGTTGGTGACAAATTCTGAAAATCGATATGGGTGTTGTTTCCATGGTTTATAGGGTCGCTGAATACGAAAACAACAGTGATTTTAAAATCCCACGTGGAGCACGTGAAATACCATCCCCTCTGTTGGGGTCCGAAGGGGATGAAATGTCTAAATATTAATATGGGAGTCGTTTTTATGGTTTTTTGGTACGTTAATTACGAAAATGGCATCGATTTTGAAGTTTAATGTTGTGGACATGAAAACTTTTGATAAATTGTGCCAAATATCAAGAAATAACTTACTGACTGAGAGACTGACATATCACCGCACAGCGCAATCTGGTGGTTCGAGAGATACCAAATTTGGCATGTAAGTTCCTTATAAGGTCTCAAGGTGCATGAAGTGCCGTGAGTTCCCTATGAAGATACGACCTTTTTTGATTCAATGTATTGTAAATGGTTTTATTAATCAGTGCCGTCCGATACGATTTCGACATAAATCGATATTTGAGCGTCCGAGAGGACTCTTAATAGGAATCCGAGGTACCTAAACTTTGAATAAAGTAACGGCCATATTGATTTTCTTCATTTCCGTCCCGATTGCGTTCAAAATCGATATCTGAGCGTCCGAAAGCTCCCCTAATACGACTCCGAGGTAAAATTTGGAAAAAGTCGCAGTCATATTGATTTTCTTTTTTTCCGTCCCGATTTCGTTCAAAATCGATATCTGAGCGTCCGAGAGGTCTCGTAATACGAATCCCAGGTAAAATTTAGAAAAAGTGGCGGCCATATTATTTTTTATCATTTCCGTCCCGATTTCGTTCAAAATCGATATCTGAGCGTCCGAGAGAATTCTCAATACGAATCCGAGGTAAAATTTGGAAAAATTGGCAGCCGTATTGATTTTCTTCATTTCGACCCGATTTCTTTCAAAATCAATATTCGAGCGTCCGAGAGGTCCCGTAATACGAATCCGAGGTAAAATTTGGAAAAAGTGGCAGCCATATTGATTTTCTTCATTTCCAACCCAATTTCGTTCAAAATCGATATCTGAGCGTCCGAGAGGTCCCCCTAATACGAATTTGAGGTAAAATTTGAAGAAAGTGGCGGCTATATAGATATTCTTTATTTTCATCCCGATTTCGTTCAAAATCGATATTTTAGTGTCCGAGAGGTCTCTTAATAGGAATCCGAGGTAAAATTTGTGAAAGTGGCGGCCATATTGATTTTGTTTTTTTTTTGTCCCAATTTCGTTTAAAATCGATATCTGAGCGTTCGAGAGGTCTTTTAATACGAATCTGAGGTAAAATTTGGCACTCAATACATGCCTGTATGCAAAAAAGTTTAATGTTACTATATAGGTGGGTATCTATGGATTTGCTTTTAAAAACTACATAGAGGATTCGATGTTTTTTTTCCATTTAAATCAACGTTTATATATTTTTTAATCGTATGGCATTTATTTACGAACCGTGAGATTTTCGAGAAGACAAGAACGGTTGCCAGTTTTTGTTGCACTTTTAGCACCACACAGGGGTCACGTGTAGGGAAACGGTGGGTACTCCCTACGGACGTGGTGCAACTTCGACCCCCCTTTGTCAAGTGAGTGGGCAACTTGACTGTTAGAAGTTCGCAAGCCGCTCGAAGGCCTCTACCTTGGCTTAACGATTGCAGCCGGGATCAACGGCTTAGCGTGCTTTCCAAAGCACGAGGGTCAGTTAGTAACCACTCAAAGCGGTCACCCATCCAAGAACTGACCTGCGCCCACATTGTTTAGCCTCGCACACCGCACGCGGTAGGCGGGTGCCGCTGGGCCACTATCGCTCTAAATTCTTGATAGTTTGTGCCAAATTGCAATTCAATCGGTCCAGTAAAAGCAACTTGGTTGTAACAGACGGACTGACAGTATGGAGTGCGAATGGAAATGAGGCCAAATTTTCTTTTTGGATGCTCAAATGGGAACTGGCAAAACCTACCTAATAAATTTAATTTTAGGAAAAGTAAATGTTACACGTGATATTGAATTAGCCGTATTTCTGTACTTCAAAGGACCAGAGTTTATGACCGCTGCGCGCTGCTTGGTCGTTTACAAACCTATTGGTGTTACTGTAGTACACAGATACTTTTACTAAGGGCCATTTAAGACATGCTTTTATTTCATCGGCCCTTTCCCCTTCGGCCTCTCGGAAATGTATGATAATAGTTTTCGATCCTTATTTTTGCCAAAATCAAATGAAATTCAATAGTTTGCCGGTTCTCAGAATGTATACTGACTTTTCATCTGTTCATCTGTTAATGAATCACAATCACCAAACTTCGTATACCGAAACCCCCAGAATGTAACAACTACTTTTCTGGGGACCGCATCTAAATCGGTTCAGCCAAACGCGAGATAATCGTGGACAAACATACGAACCTGTTTTTTGTAGACGGTTAAAAATTTCGCTTAGTACGCGGGCGAAGCCGCGGGCAAATGCTAGTATTGAATAAGAAAAGAACCCAGAACATTTACGACATGACATTTGGATGTTCCTGTAATCGTTTTGTGAAAGTTAATAATTTTAAATACTTGTACGAGTAAATAATATCATACTAAGTACTTTAGGTACGAGTAAATGAATAATTTATTCATTCAAATTTAAAAAGTTAATCATAAAAACGACTCCATTACCCTCCGTGTGAAATTTGCCACCGATACTCGGAACACTAGTTATAAAGGTCGCGGGAGTCCACTGGTGGGACCGGTCATGGGAGGTCCATGTCCAACAGTGGACGTCCATCGTATGATAATACAATGGTTTACTGGACTTATTGTGTGTTTAAAATAACATCAGTATAATACATTATAATTTCTAAAATTAAGTTAACAATTTTGGCAATTAGTACGATGTACGATATGTTTAAGTGATTTGAAATCACTGATTTCAAACACAGTTTGAAAATTAGGGTACTTGTAAGTTGAGGGGCAGGCTTAGTAGAATGTGTCATCATCACCAAAGCGTTATCTGTGTACAGTTTTAATGAATTTTGCTACTGAATGAATAAATAAATAACTCGTGGACAGTTGACAGGGCTACTAAATACCTCTCCGAATATATGGGACGTATAGGACCTCCCTAATTCTAGGTTTAGTAAAACTGCATTAGTTTTTGTGATGATGGCATTTTTGTCACCGCAAATTGACTTTAAGAGGGCGCAGCACGCTCGGTTCTCCATACAAACGTATTTATGCTCTCATTTTAAAACGCCATGCTAGAATAACATGAAACTTATACAAAGTTTGTTGCTAGAAATTGTAAATGCCATATCACGACCCGTCGCTAAAGCAAGTCGAATACGACCCCTTTCCTTGCGTGCCAGTAATGGCCGTGACCTCATTCTGGCCACTAATTATATATTTAACTATATACCTTTATAACATAGCGCTGGCCGCAAGCCCGCAAAGGTTTCGCTCCATGTCGTAAAAATAACAATTGGTACTGTATGCAAATCCATCACTAAACTACCAACACTACAGTAAATCATATGACGATCGAGGGCCTATGTCATTTGTGCCCGTGTGTTGACGGGTTATAATAGCACCACCCCCTTTCTTCCCTTGGGTGTCGTAAGAGTCGACTATGGGAACCAGGTTGAAGTGTGTTGTGGGCGATGGGCTAGCAACCTGTCACTGCCGTATGTAGCTAATTATTGTCCTGTGCATGTATTAGTTTAGTTTATGCCGTGTAAAGGTATTTGTAACAATAAATAAACGAATTGTGTATAAACAACTAAAAAAACCGGTCAAGAGCGAGTCAGACTCGCCCGAATTTTCTCCCCCCGTTGCACGTTGTTACGGTAAATTATATACAGAAAATAAAAATATATATTAAAAAAAAACATGTTCCAGGCATCTGGGTTAGCCTTACGCATAACTAGCTCTGGGTTTTTGAAAAAAGTCGTCCTACGTAATTTTTATTTATACTATGTCGGTGGCAAACAAGCGTACGGCCCGCCTGATGGTAAGCTGTCACCGTAGCCTATGGACGCCTGAAACTCCAAGGGTGTCACATGCGCGCTGCCGACCCTTTAAAATTTTTTACACTCCTTTCTTGAAGAATCCCATATCTTACGTAAAGTAAGCACCAGTTGAAAACGAACAAAATGTAAACAAAAAATTTATAAAGAATATAATATGCATATAATAAAATATATACAAGAATACTTAACCAAAATAATATAAAGAAAATTAAAACTAAATTAAAATTAAAATTATTAGAAAATTAAAATTAAAATTTATTGAATTTGATATTTAATATGTCAAATTCAATAAATTGTTTGTTAATTACCAACCGAAAATGAAAAATTTAAATATTGATCACCCCGGGCGGGGTTTTAACGGGCGGGGTTTTTCAAAAAGTTGTAGCAACTTTGACGGTAGATGTCGCTACAAGTCTCCCCAAGGCTTAATAAAAAGAGTGAACAGGCCTGCTACCGCGAACTTCGAAAATCGAACTTCGTATCGTACCGTCCCTTTCCGTCATATAGTGTATAACACGAGAGTGAAAGGGACGGCTCGACACGAAGTTCGATTTTCGAAGTTCGCGGTAGCACAGCTGATTGAAAGATTCGTCTCCTCGGGATAGCCCGCGGTAGTTCAGTTGGAAAGAGCGATGGACGGATTCCAGAGGTCGCGGGTTCAAATCCCGCCCGGGGTGATCGATATTTAAATTTTTCATTTACGGGTGGAAATGACGGCCTGTTTAGCCTAGTTGGTAGTGACTCTGCCTCCGAAGCTAGAGGTCCCGGGTTCGAATCCCGGCCGGGGCATTTATTTGTGCATTTTTCACGGATATTTGTTCTTGGGTCTTGGATGTTTTGGTCTTGGCGCAGGACCGGTCATTGTAGAAGTCTTTGGGGGAGGCCTATGTCCAGCAGTGGACGTCTTTCGGCCGACATGATGATGATGACCTCCGGAACGGATACAGGCTATATTTCAACTCCCAATGAAAAAAAAGGGGTGTTATAAGTTCGACCGCTACATGTAAGTGTGTTGTGGGCCGTGGGCTAGCAACCTCTCACTGCAATTCACATTATCTCCATATATAACTACACGCCTACAATCAATCCTACAATAGCTAAACGTGGCACTGCATTTAATTTTCGTGTGCTCTGCCTACCCCTTTTGCGAGTTTATGTATGTATGTATTATTTTGGTTGATTTGACAGTTCCTTCGATTATAAATAAACACTATAAATCAATATCACGGGTAAAGGATATCGATCATCGATCGGAGCGGTATGAGTTATGGCGCTTTGTCCTGCGTGGACGCAGATCCGGACTCGTGACAGGCCGGGCCTACATTTCTGCGGCTATTATTCAAAACACATACATAGACTCGTGGCCAAGCGGTACTTGCGTACCGCGGGCGGTACGCGAGGTTAAGCAACGTCAGCCCAGGTCAACTTTTGGATGGGTGACCGCTTTGAGTGGTTACTAACTGAGCGCTCCCGTGCTTTGGAAGGCACTTTAAGCCGTTGGTCCCGGCTGCTGTGTTCCAGCGGTGGTTCTTAGACATGTTTCATCAAAATCGGTTCAGCCATTTTTGAGATATTGAACTTTGAATTGAGAATGTCGGGGTGTTTTCCGCTTTTCCAAGTTGGTTAGTTATTCGTAACGTGTTCATCAGTGCGTTTCTAAAATATCAGACATATCAGTAACGCTTTGATAATATAATAGTCGTGTTGATTTATTTCTGGACGCCTAGTAAATATAATTAAATAAAATAAAAAATAATAAAATAGCCTTCATTTCTCTGACTGTGACACTTAAGTAAAATATGAAATAAAATTAATTATTATATCCTATTTATAAGATTACTAATTAGTACTCTAAGAGTTACTTATACCTAAGTGGCATCTGCCATTAAAGGATGATTCACAGTAGGCCGTTCCGTGTCCGGGCCGGCCCGTTTTCTTCTAAAGAAATACGCCGGCCGTTGCGTTAGCTGCCATAGAAAACGGGCCGGCCCGGACACGGAACGGTCTACTGTGAATCATCCTTAAGTCTGTTGCGTCAGGCTGTCTTTTGACATACGCCTCCTCTAGTTCCTTCCATCTCTCCCTGTTTCTAGCGTTTCTTCTCCACTGTTGGGGCAAGTTTGGGCATTATACATGATGACTGATGGCCATTGTACAATATCGATTTAAGTACAATCGAGTACACGCCGTGTTTGCTTAAATTGATAAATCGGTAACCGCCGCGGGGGTTTCCTAAGTCCGCTACCGCAAGGACACTTGGGTTAAGAGGGCGCAGTACGTTCGGTTCTCCATACAAACGTATTTGTGCTCTCATTTTAAAACGCCATGCTAGAATAACATGAAACTTTGTATACACAATGGGATCCGGCATACCTAGGTCGGAAATTAGTTTCTGTTGTTAGAAATTGTAAAAGAAAAAAATACAGCGGTTTTTTGAGTTTTTTACGGCTTGTATGAAGACCTTAATAATCGTTGTATTTTTTCTCCATTATAATTTCAAGCAATAGAAACTAATTTCCGACCTAGATATGCCGGATCTCATTGTGTATACAAAGTTTCATGTTATTCTAGCATGGCGTTTTAAAATGAGAGCATAAATACGTTTGTATGGAGAGCCGAACGTACTGCGCAGTCTTAATGTACCTCTAGAAAAAGGGCTTGTGATTAATCCGCTTACTAATTACAAACCCGGTAACATAAAACGGACGGCCCAACTTCAGGGGAGTCACATGCGCATTGCCGACCCTTTTAAAATGTATACACTCCTTTCTTGAAGAACCCCATACATATATTGGGTTAGGCAGCGACCAGAGAATGCCAAATACTACGATCGCTAGTTATCTATTTCTTTTATCTATTTCAGCTGTTCACCTGCGTCCGTTTGCTGGGACATCGGACCGGATTACGGCTATTCCGGTGTCCCGGCGAGCGGAATGCGGTCACTAATCATATCTCCAACTAAACTTCCACTGTACCTAACCGGTAAAATAGAATCGCCCTAACAATAAAGTATCACCACCTCAATCACCCGCTCCATTATCATTCATATTAATTTCTCCTTGCAAATGAAACCTTCAAACCTTCAAGAAAATAGCGTACTCCCATCTTAAAGGCCGGCAACGCACTTACAACCCCTCTGGTGTTGCGAGTGTCCATGGGCGGCGCTAATCGCTTACCATCAGGCGATTCGTCTGCTCGTTTGCCTCCTATGTCATAAAAAAAAAGAATCCTAACTCCTCTTTCATCCATATGTTGAACACAAAGCGTACACCGTTAGCGCTGCGTGTCCAATAATAAAACACTTTTTACCCAAAGGGGGAGGTTTTAGTACGTAGGCGACTGGCGATGGCATTACATCCTAGGGCGGAATGCCATCCTCAATCGAGTCGGGCATGCTACCAGGACCGGCCTGGTGGTATCCAAAAAGGATTTCCTCCCCCTTCGCAAAAAAAAAACTACGGTCGCTATATATTTCTTTCGTTTCAGTCTCAATCACATACATACCTACATGCTCGTCGTTGCGGTTACTTCTGACTTGGCATTTTTCAGTATCGTAGAAATATGATCTAGATACCCTCGTCTTGGTCGGCCCCTTACAACCATCTCATGAACGTAAATCCTCTTAGTTAGTGCTTTCACACATCCACCCAACATGCCCAAACCGCACGAAGTATACCTTCTTCAATCCTAGTCACAACTTCCTCATCTATTACGCATCTTTCGCTTATAAGTTATAAGACTATTTTTATTTGATCACACGAACGTACTCCACACATGCTCAATTAAAATTGGCAACATTTCATTTTAAAAGCGGGCTTTTTTCAGATGAATTAATTTAGAAGATAGAAAATTATATATTAATACAATCGTAAATATCCCAATTTCATATAAATAATCTATTTAAAAAGTACCTCATTCTAAAAGTGAGTAAGTGACAACTGTCACAGCGTAAAAAAAACATACATATACTTATGTATGATTTTTTACAAAGCAGAAGAAGAAAAAGAAGAAGAGAAAAGAGAGAGAAGGTAAGAATAAGGCAGATTTACTAAAGAAAGTGTACTGGTTCTTTTTAACCGACTTCAAAAAAGGAGGAGGTTCACAATTCGTCGGAATATTTTTCTTTTTATTCACCGATTACTCGGAGACTAGTGGACCGATTTCAAAACTATTTTTTTTGTTTGAAAGGGTGTGATTTCTAGTTGGTCCCATTGTCACCAAGTCTGGATCTGATGACGGGATCTTGCAAAAATCGAGGGCACTCCTCAAGTTATATACCAAGAGGATGGGGTAAGAAAGGCTAAATAAATAAATAAATCGAAGGAACTCCTCAAATTATATAGCAGGAGGATGGGGTCTGGCAAAGTTTGGAGTCGGTGTTTTTTTGTTAAAAATTTACTTGTTGTGCGTTGTGGACTGTCATAATTGAGCCTTGAGACGTCATATAAACGATGGTAGGCTTTCTTGTTAATTGTTATAAAATATATAAAATGGGTTTTTTATTACTTGAGTAAATGAATATTTGAATTTCATAATACTTGAATATTTGAAATGTTGTCAATTATGTATGGATTGACAATGATCCTCAACTCCCCTACTGCATTGATGCTACTGACGAATAACATTTCAAACACTGACAGCCATCTTGACGTATTTATCACACCAGAGATTCGTTTCCTGACCGCATCTAGTTACTACCTAGAATCTATTGTCACACCTAGCTCTACCCAATTATGAATATTCATGTCCATGTACCTATTGAATATTGATTATTAACCATTAATTAATGTAGTTTTAAAAATTATACGTGTGGTTTATCTGTTAGTGCTTATTATTACATTAAATAAATAAATTATGCCATTAGGTATACTTCTAAAGTATGGCGTACACGTTGCAACGGATTTCGATTTAAATTATTTCACTTGGTTATAGTAGGTAGGTATTAATTCCCAAGAAATTGATCGCGTACATATGAATCTTGCGTTGTTTTAACCCCAACGGCTAATTTGATGCAAGCGGGAGGTAAAATCACCTTAGAAATGTATTGTAATTGCTAAATCTATAATATAATAAGAAATTGTTACCTGTCTCCGCTTGAGATGAAGCACTTGGACCGTAACGCGCGTTTATTTTTCGCTCTAATTCAAGAACATCGCGCATCAAATTATACAAATCCTCAACATTTTTCTTCGTTATAGACATTTTCACGTAATACACGACAATTAATTGAATAAATACAATTATTAAAGTGAACAACAGAGGTCGAGAGCTCGATTGCGTGTGTACGGGCGGCAGAATCAAGACGTACCCTCTAATGAAAAAGAAAAAACTCTAAACCATAGTGCAGACAGTGGTTACACCTGCCCGGCTAGTATGATAGCTTATACCGTCACGTTTTATGTGACGTTTCAGTACATTTTGGCCATATAACGTGACGGTATAAGCTATCATACTAGCCGGTCTGGCGTCGTATTATAAAGGCCTGTTTACACATCGATTAGTGCGAGTGATTATTGCAGGATTTTAGCAGAAATAATACTAGGGACTTCCCAACGATGTTCATTTATCGACAAATACTATTTTTATTTTAGACTTTGCCATATGTTTTCCGGGAACTGAGTAGGTATTAGAATTTACTATTATGCTACCCAATGTCATACAATTTACCTAAATTAGATTTTTGTTGCGAGACACTCTTCGGTTTAATTTACTTTGTATGGATATCGATTGAATAACATTAAAAGAAGTTTTCGTGTTAGAAAAACCGTATTTAATAAAAATTTTGCTTTTAAAATTGATCTCACCCGTTCAACCATAACTATCAAGCTAAAGAAATACCTCTTCCCACATGAACCAGTTTAAATATTACTCAAATATTATTAATCGGTCGGCCTGTTTAGCCTAGTTGGTAGTGCCACTGCCTCCGAAGCTAGAGGTCCCGGGTTCGAATCCCGGTAAGGGCATTTGTTTCTGTGGTGAGCAGAGACATTTGTTCCTGAGACTTGGATGTTTTCTATGTATTTAAGTATATATCTATTAAATATATCGTCGTCTAGTACCCATAACACAAGCCTTAATGAGCTTACTATGGGACTAGTTCGATTTGTGTAAAAATTGTCCCTAATATTTATTTATTTATGTTTGAGTAAGACTGACATGCAATGGTCATTTTGAGTATCTGCCTTGATTCCAATAGCTCTAAGAAAGAAGCCATTGCCCTTGTTTAAAATGAATCGAATAAATTATAAATTTCTAAATGTTATTATTCGCTGCCGGAGTTTCTTGGCGACACTTTATATTAGGTTGTATGTAATTGTATTGTATATATGCATGACTTATTGACATAAAAATATGAATGGATTTTAAAAATAATTATGAGTTTGCAATACGCGCAATTTAATTTCGAATTTAACATGACTTATTTGACGGCTAAATTTACTGTATAATTTGTTGATATAAGTAAATTTGCATGCAATAATGATTTTTAATTGGTATGTGTACACCTAATTTCAAATTTGTATGCCTGTGGGCGAAACATAGCGTTCACACACACTTTTTGTAACAACTCTTCTACCTACTCGTATGTTTACAAATAAATTATTTGAGTTTGAGTTTTTATAAAGAGTTACTTTGCTGCCGTTATCGCTGCAAGGATGCAGCGCCCACAGCGTCAACACAACACTAGCCAGTTGAATTTAAACTTTCGTGAGTCATTTCAAAATTATATTACGCAAACGGTTAGAACTCACGTATAAATTGTCACTCCGGGCGACATGTTTGCATGTTGTTGGGGTGTGCGAGGCGCGCTCGTCGCAGGTGCACTCGTTCTGAGGAAGAACTCCCGAAGAGTTCGAAACATGTCGCCCGGAGTGACAATTTATACGTGAGTTCTAACCGTTTGCGTAATATAACTAGCCGGTTGTACAGTCAGCATCGAAAGTAGCTACGCATATGAACGTGTTTTTTTTTAATCGTATGGCATTTATTTACGAACCGTGAGATCTTCGAGAAGACAAGTACGGTTGCCAGTTTATGTTGCACTTTTAGCACCACCCAGGGGTCACGTGTAGGGTAACGGTGGGTACTCCCTACGGACGTGGTGCAACTTCTACCCCCCTTTGTCAAGTGAGTGGGCAACTTGACTGTTAGAAGTTTTCAAGCCACCCGAAGGCCTCTAACTTGGCTTAACGACTGCTGTCGTAGACAGCAGCCGGGATCAACGGCTTAGCGTGCCTTCCAAAGCACGAGAGCGCTCAGTTGGTAATCACTCAAAGCGGTCACCCATCTAAGAACTGACCTGCGCCCACATTGCTTAACCTCGCATACCGAACGCGGTACGCGGGCGCCGCTGGGCCACGAACGCTCCTTATACGAACGTGTCAAAAGCTCTTATTCCCAGAGTAAAGAATTTAACTCCGTAAAGACTTTTGAACTTTTCAAATGCGTACCCACTCTTGATGCTGACTGTATAAGTACTCATTCCAATTGTTTGTAAACCTACCGCTTAGTTTAGGTTTACCCACCGAATGTGTTTAAAAAAATATGAGATATATTACTTGTACATTTTAAAATCTTTTTCTTTTTACATAGCCAGTTTAAAGTAAAATCGCATGTAAGTGCTATGAAACATACGTGGTTGGTGTATGAGATTTATTTTACCGACTTCAATAGAAGGAAGGATGTTCTCTGTAAATAAATAAATAAATAAATATTGGGGGACAATCTTACACAAATCGACCTAGTCCCAAACTAAGCAACGCTTGTACTATGTGTACTAGACGACGATATAAATACTTATATAGATAAATACATAGAGAACATCCAAGACCCATGAACAAAATCCATACTAAGTGCACAAATAATGCCCCGGCCGGGATTCGAACCCGGGACCTCTAGCTTCGGAGGCAGTGTCACTGCCAACTAGGCTAAACAGGCCGTCAATCCTCGATAACTCCGGCCTAATTCCCGGCCTAGACGTGGCGGATCCAATGGGATTGCACACAATGTTGTGAGCAAAGTTTCATGTTATTTCCGCACGTACTCGTAACTACGTTTGTAGCAGTGCGCTCGTGGCCCAGCGGCGCCCGCCTACCGCGTGCGGTATGCGAGGTTAAGCAATGTGGGCGCAGGTCAGTTCTTGGATGGGTGACCGCTTTGAGTGGTTACTAACTGAGCGCTCCCGAGCTTTGGAAGGCACGTTAAGCCGTTGATCCCGGCTGCTGTCTACGACAGCAGTCGTTAAGCCAAGTTAAAGGCCTTCGGGCGGCTTGAGAACTTCTAACAGTCAAGTTGCCCACTCACTTGACAAAGGGGGGTCGAAGTTGCACCACGTCCGTAGGGAGTACCCACCGTTACCCTACACGTGACCCCTGGGTGGTGCTAAAAGTGCAACAAAAACTGGCAACCGTACTTGTCTTCTCGAAGATCTCACGGTTAGTAAATAAATGCCATACGATTAAATAAATAAACTACGTTTGTAAGGAGAATCGAGTAGCAGTCGAGATTAACTTCTAAATAAGTATTTGGAACAGTTATCGACAAATTTAATATCGGAAGGAACATTGATGTACTATTATAGA